>CM028137.1:162670000-167470000 GCA_016271365.2 Neoceratodus forsteri
TAATGAAGGCTCAACCCCTAAATCATATAGTCTTTCCTACAGAAGATTTCTGTTGACCTTATCAAAGGCTGCTTTAAGATCTATGAAAGTACAAAAATGTTTTTGTTTTTTAACCACTTTATATGTATGAATTATATGTACCAAGGTAAAACATTGGTCAATCATAGAATATCCACTTCTGAAACCAGCCCAGGATTCATCTGTTATATTATGTGTCTCTGCCCACTGCATTAATCTATTGTTTAGAATTCTTGTAAATAGTTTCCCTACTGTATCTAAAAGGCTTACGGGCCTATAACAACCCAGGTCCTTCCTATCTCCCTTTTTAAAAATTGGGACAATGATGTTTAACTTCCAGCTTTTGGGTAAATTGCCTGTTATCCATATGTGGTTAAATAACTTATGCAGAAAAGGAATCCAGTATTGTTTGGTTCTTATTATTACATCAAGTGGGATGCCATCCAGTCCTGGGGCTTTCCTTGTTCTAAATGAATTAAGAGCAGTCTCTATTTCTATTATTGTTATCTCATATTCTGGTATATGTATTCATTCTCTAACTTGAATTTCAGTCATTCTGAGTAGGTAATCTGGACCTTCCCTGTAGAATAATTGTTTAAAATGCTTGGTCCAATCATCTGGTTCAATATAGGTTCCCAGCTGGTTATTGTTTTTCATACCATAATTTACAATGTACCAGAATGTTTTATTATCCTTTATTAACACTGATCTTTGTAAATCTGTCCATAGTTGCTCAATATATTGCTGCTTGTTACTAACAAGTATCTTTCTGTAATCCTTCCTTGCCTGATTCATTAATGTATTGTTATTCTTATCTGTTTTTTTGTTTCAGAATCCTAAAGTGTTTGTTTAATTCAGCCATGGCCATCGCAGCTCCCTCGCCACCCTTCTAAACCTTTCATTCACTACTGAATCAATTCCTATGGAGTGGAAGCATGCCACAGTCCTACCACTACCAAAAGGAGGGGACCCCACCACCACGGCAAATTACTGCCCCATCTCCCTCCTCCCTGCCCTTGAGAAACTTCAGCAGCACCTCATGCTTTCGCAACTCTCCCACTACCTCACTGAATCTAACTTCTTCACGCCTTTCCAGTCTGGATTTAGAAAAAAACACTCTACTACCACCTCCCTACTAAGACTCATGGATTCCATCCTCTCAGGGATTGACAAAGGTCTGATTACATCAGCCATCTTTGTTGACTTAGCCAAAGCTTTCAACACTGTATCCCACCCCCTGTTGTTATCCTGCCTATCTGAAGCTGGTTTATCCATGACTTCCACCAACTGGTTCAGAGCCTACCTGCAAGGCAGAACCCAGTCTGTAAAAATTGCGGATTCCACCTCTCCTCCACTCCCGATTGTCACTGGTGTTCCCCAGGGCTCAGTTCTTGGCCCAATTCTCTTTTCCATCCCACTAAATGATCTGCCACAAACCTGCTCTTCTACTTCAATACATATGTATGCAGATGACACAGTCCTCTTCTCCTCCAGCCGGACCCATGAGGAGGTCGTATCCAGCTTATAGGCTGATTTCAACAAGGTACAGCTCTGTTTTAACTCCCACCAACTCTCCCTCAATGCCAAGAAGACAGTCTCCTTGACCTTCAGCACTAGACAGAGACTTTCCAGACTTACCTCACCCCCAATTTTCCACACCCTCGATGGGACAGTCCTCAAGGATGTGTCCTCCTTTAGGTACCTAGGGGTCTGGCTTGACTGACACCTATCCTTCTCCAGCCACGTGGATGCTATTCTGAAAAAACTGCACCCTAAGCTTGACACTCTCAATAGAAATCACAGCAGTCTCCCACTACCCATGAGATGCGAAATTGTGCAGAAAATGATTCTACCTACCTTCAACTACTGCGATATAATCTACTGTTCTGCCCTCAAGTCCATCCTATCCAGACTAGACCCTCTCTTAAATGCTTTCTGCTGTTTTGCCCTTGATGCACCTCCCCCTGCACCCACTACTGTGAGCTCTTCCATTCACTGGCCCTCCCACCCCTTAGCAACCAGAGACTACTTCACAGTGCTAAATTTGCTTCTAACGTCTGGCTTGGTTCCCTTCCACCCTACATCGCCTCCTCCCTATCTTCTCCTCCAACCCCCTCTCATGCCCTCAGGTCTTCTGACTCCTAACTATTGGTAATCCCTCACCATCAGACCTCTGCAGGCCAATCAGCTTTCTCCTACCATCTCCTGAAGCTTTGGAATGGCCTGCCTGTCCAAATCTGCCATTCCTCCTCTAGGAATTCTCTATCCTCTGCTGTCTTAAACTATTATGTGGTAAACTGCTCATGCTCCTGACCTCATCTCCCCCAACCCTTTAGCCAACCCCCTCCCCCCTCTTCCTACCACTACCCCCCCACATGGCCTGACCAGCAGCTTTAGCTACTGGCTGTAAATGCTGGCATATACCTGTATTTCTACCAGCATCCACACTTCCACCATACTGCACTTCTGCCTTGTCTCCTTGTCAAATGTTTCACTTCGCCAGTGACTGTCAAATGTATTCCCTTAGCCAGTGATTGTCACCCATGTATAGTGTAACACTATCCATGTCTAAACCTTACTCCATGTTCTCCCTTCACTTCTAAACCTTCCCTATACTGTTTTCCCTACTTCATGTACCTCCCCCTTAAACACAAGGCAGTTCAAAGCCCTGTAAGCAATGTGCATCTCTAATTTGATTCAGTGTAACTATGTAAGTAATGGATGTGTGTAAGGAATGTATGTAGTGTTACTCTCAATTCATGACTCCAATGTGTTACTCAATGCTATGTATCATGTACTCACTGCTCTCCTCTGTACCCCCAGAACACACCATGAGATGAGCATCTTGTTGCTCAGTGTGCCTTTCCTGGTGAAACATTTCAATAAATAAATACATTGTTTTCTTGCATGTTTGCACTCAGAGTTATACCACTTATGGCCCTCCTTATCCTTGATCTGAATTTCTTTTGATATTATATATGCTACTGTGTTTGTAATAAAATTAAATCTGGGTACCACCAAGGTGCCAGTGTCCTGATCAGCCAGATATGATAATTTACTTAATATTCTCTTGCCCTCTAAAATATCCACGGAATTATGTCTCTCTATAGCTTTCCACTCTATACCTTTTCTTTTCATTTGACTGGGAATTGTTTTTCTATTACTATTTTGAGTATATTTCCTCATCATAACCCTTAATTCCAAAGCTGTATGTTGAGTTTCAGGTCTTACTACCAACTGCAAAGAGAGACATCTGTCAATCATGTGCAAATTAATCTAAATATAATCTATGGTGGAGGACCCTTTCCCACCCAAAAAGGAGCATTCGCCAGTTGAATCGGAATTGGTTCTGCCATTCAGAAGAAGAAAATTCTTGATCCTCAATGTTCTGTGTAATTCTATTTCCCTTTTGTTAATAGTTTTATCTCTTGCATTCCTTACAAGGCCTAGGTTTATTGAATTGAGAGAAGTCAGGGCTTCTGAGATATCATCTGAACAGCCCTGTAAGCTGCCCAACCTAGTGTTAAAATCACCCATTATAATTATGTACCCGTTCGGACTGTCAGTATGTATTTTGTCTATTAATCCACCCAGCACATTGAGATAGTTGTCATCCCATAGTTACTCCTAGAAGAGTTTGAATAAACATTAATTATGAACCATGGTTTATTGTTTTTCTCAACTATTTTAATTGCAAGTACGCTAATGCTTGAGGTGCTAAGTTCCTCAGTTCTAATATCATTATCAAGCTTAATAAATATAGCTAGACCCCTACCCCCCTCTCAAACTTCTTTATTTTCTGTGCTTTCTTACAATATGTTCTGTAGCCATCGAAAAACAGGCTACCCAATGCCCAAGTTTCTTGTATACCAGTAAGAGGAAATTGTTTCACGTAATTGCTGATCTCAGGGTCTCCACATTTTCCCCAAATCCAGAGGAGTTCCATGATAAAGTATTAAATGATTCCTCATTACTGAGTAACTCTCCTCCCATAACCAAGGGTTGAGTGCTATTTGCAGCTTCTATCATACTGTTAGGTCCCTGATGCCTCCCTTCCAAAAAACACAACTGTCTTTGGTTAAGAGAAGCAAGAATCTCATACCTATTAGAAGTCTCAATCAGACTTTCCCATCGTAAGGTCTTCATTTGGGTGCAAGAGTGATTACAAGCTACATCCCCTTCTTCATTTTCAATATAAAGATGGATGCCAAGTACATCTAAAATACATTGTTTCCTTTTTAATTCTCTTACATCATTCTCCAGTTTAACACAACACATTATCTGCCCATCAGGCTCTTGTCGAAAAGCTTTACTTATATGGAGGCTGCTGACATGTGAAACTAAACATACATTAAAAAAATTGACCAGTTTGCCCCTTAATTTAAATTTATTTTCATTGTGTAATTGTTTCAATCCAAAGACTGAAATTACAGTTTCTGTCTGATTTATTCTAACTGTGCCCTTATTTGTATAAAATTCTGGGGAGAGTTCCTTTAAAGAAGTCATCTGCCCAACCATAATTCCCATACTAACTAGATTTTTTGCCTTCTGAAGCACAGCATTCAAGAAATAAAACTGACCTGTCACCAACAATACCAATTCAGATCCAATTATGGGTCTGATAATACCAAAGGAATCCTTCACTTGTCTGTAGCCATCCATTAAGGATATTAATAAACCAGTTATTGACTCAAATAGTTTTTCTTGTGTTTCATTTGGGAGACATGTCACCCTATATAGAGGTAAAAAAAATCAGTACCTAATGTTTTTAGCAGAAATCATTTAAACTGATCATTTTCCCTGATTGCTTATATCATCCAATTTGATCCCACTGCTACTTGGGTCCAAGGTTCTCTTCCCCTCAATCTGCATTGTACTGGGAGTTACCATAACAGTATGGTTTCCACTATCTACAGAATCCATAACTTTTAAGTCCTGTGTATTCATTGCTGTAATTCCTGAATTTTCTATTTTTCTATTACTTCTATTATTGAGTTTCCTTGAGCTCTTTCTCAACTTTGTTCCAGTGTCCACCCTCTTTCCTTTTTTTTTTTTTTGCCTTTCTTGTGATTTATCCTTGGCCATAGATAGATACTGACTTTTTTTCAATACTGGCTACATCTTCTCCCACAGAAACTTCATTTGTTGCCCTTTTTTCAGTTTGAGCAAATTCTGTGATCAAATCAAAAGTACTCTGTTTCCCCCAATATTGCCTTAGATTTATTGCCCATTCTGTTACTCTTGGCTTTATGGTGTTTAACATCCTCCTCTTGGCTCTCATTGGCTACTTTCTGTTGTTCTCCTTTGTGCCATAAGAAAGGATGTTTTTCTGCCAATTCCTTACAAATGCTGTTTTCTCTTAAGTTCTTATCAGGTAGCATAATGCACTCAGACTAATAGCCCTGAGCACTATGTTCTACAGTGTTAAATCTATCAAATGTTTCTGTTACATCCAAGGAGGTCTCCAAACCAATGACCCCATGTCTAGTATTGAATCATCATTTTTGTTTGGTAAGTCTGGCTGTGTTGGACTCAAAGTCCCATACAACAAGTTTAAGTTACCCTCAACAGGATTAATAATGTATTTATTAGAAACTGCATTTTGCGCTATTGTTTCTAATTGTATTCTGTTTTCTAAACAGACCCCCTTACTGAAGACAAGATCTTGCTTGATATCTAGTAGCTGCCTGAACAAGAACACATTTGAATTAAAAGGGTCTCTTAGTGCAGTTATCATGTCTCTTGTTATACCCTCTAAATCAGGCATTTTCATACTCTCTGGACTCATTGTCCAGGAGCTGGTGCTACTTAGCCCGCGTCTATACTCACTTGACTCTTCAAGAAATCTGACCTTACGGGGTTTCCCCAAGGAGTTCTCCCCCCTCTATCCTTGTCAATGGTCAAATTTCCAGTGGTCACATTGGTATCCATTATTAAGTTGGAGTTAGTGTGGCTATATGCTTTACCATCCCTTCCGTCTTTACTGTCTGCCCTTAAAGATTCTCTCAGGCATGTAACCTCAGCATCTAACACAGAGAGGTTATGAAAAATCTCAGAAAAATCAATGTTTTCATCAGATGGGCTGCCCTATATCATGGTCTAGTCCCTTTGGGCCTGATATAGTTGGGGTAAACACTTCCATTTCCTCCATATTTGTATTATCAGCAGGCACAATTAAACTGGGTTTTCGTGCAGGTGCCAGATATGTTAAAAAACTTACAAATATCCCTATTTGGTGTTGATGCATACTGTGTCTCTAAACCCTTTCCAACAAAATGCTTCTTATTGTTTTTGTTGTTGTTTTTTCCTGCTAATTTTGATTCTAGGTTTACCCTTATAAGTGTGAGTTTTGTTTTGCATTTTGCCTAAAGCTTTCATTGCAAGTGCTTTCAATGAAAAAGGACCTTTAACTTTAATACCCCCCCTTTTCAATTTATCTAGTGGACAGCCATTTGAATCCTTATAATTATTTCCCATTTTCTTGCTGCAAGTAGTAGCAGGCATTTGTTGTGTTATAATTTGACAATATGCTCTGGCAATGCAACAATATAATTCAGCAACAACCAGGCTACTTATTTAAATTGTTGCTGTATTTCACTATTGCACTATTTCACAATCCAAATACTTAAAAAAGAAGAAACATACAATTAACAGTGCTCACAATATCAGTGATCAATTTGGTTCAACAAGACATTTGGTGTTTTTGAACTTTAAGAAGTTGATGTCCTTTTGTTAATACCTGGATTCCACGTGTGTAGGTTCTGCAAAAGACAACCCCACAAAATCAATCAGACCTCTCTCACTTTTCAACTTCCCCCAACTTTTCCAGATAAACAAATGTTCAGACAAGATTATAGGTTGTAGAATGTCCAGTAAAACTTTGGAGCTGTAGTAAGTCCTGTTACAATGCAGGGCAAAAGGTACAAAAAAAAGCTCAGCAAAAAATGCTAAAATAAAAATAAATAAATGTGTTGATACGCAATATGTTAAACTGATGTCTCTCCAAAAATCATGCAAAAGTAATTTAAACAGTTATAAAACAATTGTTAACAGAAAACATTAACTTACCACAGCATCATTTTCATGGTAAGTACTAACATCATTTTCAAAATAGGTACTGCCAATCTCTGTTCCCCAACGATAACATCTGCACAGCACCAAGGTAAAAACACCGACTTAGAAACCATACTGATAATTTAAATTTCCAGCTGAGCTAGCAATAAGCTCGAATGGAAGACTCAACCACACAAGTGGTCTCCATGGGAAGAACAATTGTTTAACTAAAAGGTTGAATCTCCTTTAGTTCATATTCACTCACGGTTGGCTGAAACTGCTTAAACTGCTTGTCTTATCTTGTGCGCATCTTCAATCAGACAAAATGACAGATCTGATTGGAGAACGCCACGCATGCATTTTAAAAGAAAAAAGCCACGTGGACTGCTCAACCAATGTCCTACAAGAGACACTTCCAGGTAGCAATAACAGCGCAAGAATTAAAAATTAAAAATTTCTAAAATACTATACCAAATAAAATAAAATAAAATAGTACTAAAATCATCAAAATACTACACCACTATCCTCCCCAAACACACAAAAAGAAGGAGCAAAGAGAAAAGCAAAGAGCAGTGAGGAATAAACTGAGACACACTAGAAGAATACAAAGACAGAAAATAATTAAACACACAGACAAAAAAAAATGAAAAGAAAACTGAAGGAGCCTCTTTGTTCAACTGGGTTTTAGTTTGACTCTCCTTATGTCTTTCCTTCAAACTTCAGGAGTTCAAGCTCCAGGCTTCCCAGACTCTTCCAGGAGGATCTGTTCACAGAAGTCACTCACAGCTGTGATCTCCTTTTAAAAAAGGAAAAAATGTGAATAACAGATCCTGCTCTTAGAGCTCACTTCACAACTCCACAGCGTGCAGCTACACCTCCAGCATAATAAAATGTTGTTGCCTTTGTAACTATCCTGAAACCCTCTCTGCTCAGCAGTTGCTGCTGTCTCGAAAGCACATATTAAAACATTATATTTGGGGGTTATTGTGTCTGGCAGTATAGGCTAGAGTGACAAACAGTGAATGAACAGGGTACATCCAGCAGACTTGGGTTTGTTTCCCTCAACCTCTACTTGCATGACTATGTGACTCCGAGTAAGTCACTTAACCTCCTCAGTGCTCCTGGGTCACCCCTGAAAACAGGCATTTCTGCCTAGTGGGCCTTACCTGGTTTACAAAGAATGTTAAAAAAATACCAATATATGTGTACTTTATTATACAGTAGTCAGGGTACCTTGTAATTTACTTGAGTTTTACTCAGGCTGTAATGATTTGTTTAGGAAAAGATAAATGTTCAGATACATTTTATAAGCTTGTTTTTAGACTTTAGTCATGTTTTTATTGTATTCATTGCATGGAAGCATCTGGGTTGTAAGCATAGGACCACTGTTACCAACTAACTTATTCAAGTTTATAATCCGCAGGGCCATCCAAAATCCTCAGTTGTTTGAATGAAGACTAGTCTGAATGAAAGTATGTTCACAAGGGAGAAACTGCCTTATCACTTACAAAAAGGCTCCACAGTTAGCACCCCATTTAGGTGAATGGGATAATTTGCACCTTTTCTCTCACCTGCTGTTTCAGTCTCTGTGGCAACAAAAAGTTTTCTGATAGACTGCTTCAATACAAATCAAATGTTAAGTGTTTTAAGTGTACTTATGCTTGGCCAGTGGATTTTGAAACCTAACCAGACAAGGATTCACAAGAAAGCAAGATTACATAAAACCTTTCCCCCACCTTGCACTGCATTAATTCAGCCAAACACAAGTCTGCATGCAAAAATTGACAATATATTTGAGAGTATTGTATTGAACATGTTATCACTTTGTACACAGTTCAAAGTAAAAATTTGCGGGTGCAGTTTTTCAGTGGCCCTGCACATGGGGAATCTGACTAGGCAGCAAGAGTGGTGGTGTCGGATTTACAGTTTAACTGCTCCTGCATCTAACCCTTCATTCCCGCAGCTGATGTGACTGCTTGCCAATCTGAAAGTAATGTTTTTGTGTAGAAAAAGTATATGCCTTAATATTTTTCACACTACATGATTTAAAACAACAATAAAAGCTAAGTCCAGTTGGTCTGGGCAGTGGTTTAAAGTTTAACTGCTGTGCATCTAACCCTTTGATCAGCTGATGTAACTGCTCTCTCACTGAAATTAAAACCCCAAAAAAGCTTAGTATCAGCACACTTGGAGAACCAGGTGGGGTTGGGGATCAGTCAAATTTGTCCTTAACTTCTGCATTTATTTAAATGTGTGTATCAGGGAAGTTGAACTGTTAGTCTTGCTGACCTAGGAGTCTCAAGAGATGCTTGCTGATTTGGGTGTCTTTGTGTGGGATCAACCAAACTGGTGGGGTCTTACAACACTGTGTAGTCACCCACATTATCAAGGCAGCTCCCACAGTCTACTGAAATATCCTCAGGTCATCACACAATGCATCTGTATCCCACTCTAAACCCCACCAGCATATGACAGTCTGGAGTAAATCAGCTCACAAACCCAGATCTCCCATTTGCTAGTGTTGCAAACCACAAGCCTGCACCACTATTTTGTTTTTAATTTTGGAAGTGTTCTTTTCAAGTTGGGTGGGTGAGCTGGGTTGCTGACTGTGTAAGAGCTGACAGTTCTCCATGCTGTTGTTGTTAGTTGTGTGCCCCTGAGTTTAGGGCTTAGGTTCTAAGTACCCCTGAATTTCTGCATGACTGGGTGCTGTTGTTACCCTACCTGCCAAAGCCTTATACCACAGTGGGAGGGTTAGGTGCTGAAACAGCACCCAGGCCAGACTGCACACTCAGAGGAGCAGAGCAGGTAAGGTGCCAAATACTGTGTGATGTCCATGGGCAGAGTAGAGCTCCTGCTGTTTGCTTCTTATTTTCCCTAAATTAGTTAGGGGGCCTTAGCATCTGTATGGCCTTGAATTTGCTATATGGCCCAACTGCTGTTGACAGTCTACCTGCTACTGTATAATGCCATTAGGGGTGAGTGGGTTACTGCAAACACCCCAGCCCGAAAGCATACTCAAGGACACACAGAAGTTAAGACCCCAGGGGCTGTACGATGCTGGTGGGCAAAGTGATGCTCAATTCACATCTGAGCTCAGACTTGAAAATGGAGAGACACCCTTTTCATGGAGACCAAGTTAAAAAAGGTATCCACATGTTTGGAGATGCATACTTTTCCATTAAAAGGTCCTCCACTTATTACTTATTGATTTTTTAGGTGAAGACTCTTTATTTCAATGGAGCAAATTCAAGCAGTTTTTTTTTTGCTCCTCTGACCCCCTGGCCATCCACTCCTTCTAGCCTGCCAAGGCCCCCTACCACCACTGCTGAGTCCTGACTGCCATCTACCATCTCTTATTGCTGTGTTACCAAGTAACCCTATGTAACCCTTCATCGGGTGGACCCCTACCCCTGTGGCAGGCTACCAGGGGAGGAGAATCACCCTGAAGGGCTTCCTGTGTATCTTGGCCACAGCAGGGGTTGACATGGACCCACGTGTATGGGGCATCAGGCATATGGAGGGACCAGCAGCCATCATCCAGTATGCCAGGTGGGTGTTTTCCCTTTTTCTTGGGAGCATGGCATGCCACATGACATCGAGGAACAAGCCAGCATCCATCACGCTCCCTTCCACAGTGTGGGCTGACATGTTGCCTTGCCTCTGCGCTGCCGGGCCAGCAAATGCCAAACCATGATCCCACCCTCCCACCCAGAAGAAGGTGAGTGGTCATTGGACTCTCAAGCCTTCTCCCCGGCCAGCCCTTCGACATCAAAGTCCATTCCCAAACCTGGGTCAGCAGCATTGCCGGCAGAAATCTAATTCAGGCAGTTAAATGATAAATAGGAAAAAACAAAGATGGCCCACTTTAGTGGCTGTGGTTCAGATTAATTCACATCTGGGTACTAACAAGCAAAGAGACCCAGTAATTTGTAACTTGTGCATGTGGGGGTGTGAGTGTTGAAGGAAGTGGATCATATTGTTGTCACTACTGCCATCATGCCTGAGAAATGTGGACTGTATTTTTGCTGCTGCCATCACAACTGAAGGGTGGGGGCCATAGTTCTTCTGCCATCACCACTGGTGGAAGGGGAATGTAGTACTGCTGCCATCCCACCTGAGGGATTTTTGGACATAGTGCTAATACTTGCATCACACCTGAGGGTTAGGGAACATAGTACTGCTGCTGTCACACCTGAGGGATGGGGGCCACAGTGCTGCTTCCACTTCCATCACAACTGAGGGATGGGGGCCATAGTGCTGTTGGTGCTGCCATCACACCTGAGAGATAGGTGCCATAGTGCTGCTTCCATCACACCATAGGGATGGGGCTATAGTGCTGCTGCCATCACATCCTGTACCTAAAATAACTTTAAATTGGCAAAAGGATGGATGGATGTGGAATAACAGAGGTCAAAATTGCTAAAATAAATGCTAGCAGAGTTAAAATTGTTAAATAAAGTACACAAAGCCAAACACCGGTTAAAACGAATTTCGGCTTAGCAGACACCGGTCACAATATTGTTTTTTACAATGTGCAAAATTTAATTTGCCCTTTCTCAATTCCAGTAAACCTCTGTCCCTGCCTTGGTTTCATTTGAGTCAGTGGCATCAAAAAAATTTTCGGCCTCGTTGTAGTTTGAAGCCGGGGTTGAGACCTGATCCCCAGCCTCCTCCACATCCATCTCAGCTGGCTCCCCAGCAGAACTGGGCTCCTCCATCCTGCTCACAGGAAGTCAAGCCCCCTGCTGGCAGTAGGGAAGTTTTTTTTATTGAAAAGAAATCATACATACCGTATATACATCACGAGAAATGAATAGTGTGAATATCATAACAATTTCCAAATTATATAACATAAATATTCATTCAATCAAAAAGCAAAAAAAAAGAATCCCAGGATATTCCCTGATTCCAACAGGAAAGGAAATACAAAAGGAAAATTTACAAATATATTCTTTGTTATAACCCCCCCAATACTTCGGAAAAAGGAACCAAACCCCCCACCAATCCCAGTGTGGCATTCAATAAACTTAATCAAAGACATTTAACATCATCTATTACTTCTCTATAGCCTGAAAAAGCAAACTAGCAATCATTTTTATGATTACGTAATAGGTATGTTATTATCTGTCACCCAAGTTTAAGTTTTTCCATGCACTTTGAAATTGCTTCTGTGTCATCTTCCTAGCCTCTGTATAATGTATCTGTTTCATCTCAGATGTTATTTTTTGGATCAGTTCAGTATGCAGCATTGCCTTCTCTTGCAGTGTGAAAAGGCTTCTGGCATTCCAAACATACCATTTGATAACCAAAATCAAGACATGCATTGTATGTCTATTCTATTTATTTAATATTCCCTGATAATATCCAAACATTAATGCTTCATATGATATTGTCTAAAACCAAGGCTCCCCCCATGTATCCTCTAGCAGTTTCCAGAAACCCTTTAAGTAAGAGCAAGAAAATAAAAGATGTTCCGTAGTTTCTAAGGCCTGGCCACACTCTGGTCTGCTGCACAGTCTCTCTTCTTGCTGTTTATGCTTATGATTAACTTTGATATTTATCTTATTGTGACAACTTAGCCAATGCAAATCCCATGTACTAATGAATCGTGATACTTAAATAGGGCAGGTGGGGTATATATCTAGTTCTTGGAGAAAATGCATTATGATCCCATTATACAATTATTTTCTATGTTTAGTTATGACCATTTGATCAGTAATCTGCCAAGTTTTAATTTTTAAAAACATTTCCTCATACTATATAAGCAGAAGCATTTCCTGCATGCCTAAGTGGGTCCAAATTACCATTCTGCCATTGCTTAATCCAAATTTCACAGGATGTGGCTAATAGTGATACCCAGAGGTGTCCTGTGAATATAAGAATAGGTTTGAGATTTGCTTGAAAAAAATATTATAAAAAAACACAGTGGGGTTCATCATCCCCAATCCCCTCGATTGACGAGGCGATAAGTGATGTTATACTTTATTGGATTTAATCTGCTTTCCCAAATAGCTTGAAAAAGCACACTGAGTAAAGAAGTTTCTAGGGACCTAGGAGAGGAACTACATAGCTGATATAAAGAAAAAGTGGTAAGAGGTATGATTTAATGAGATGGGTTCTCTTCAGTTTTCCTAATTGCCCTTTATTCCATTGTGCCACCATTACTTTTCCTTGCTGAATTTTAGGTTCCCAGTTGAGCTTATCTGAGCCAACTGTGCTATATGTTATTTTCAGTGGCCCAGATATTCAAACTGCTCCAGGCTGTGGTGCAAGCCTGGGAGCAGCGTAACTTGGCTGCACAGGGGCATTGACTGGGCGATATTCAACGGAACTGCACCATGGCACAGCATTGTTGAATATCACACCCTGGCCACCCGCAGTGTGCATGGCGCAGTGGCACTGCACCAGTGCAAGTGGCCAGAGTGGAGCAGGGGAATGCGCTAGTGCAAGTTCCATTGTGTTATGTGCAGCAACCACGATATTCAAAAGTGCACATGCAAATGGGACCATAATGTATGCAAGGCACAGATGGGTCCATTTGCATGTCATTATGGCTCCATTTGCATGCAGGTGCGCTGATACCCGGCGACTTGAGCCTGGCGCCCTGCCAGGCAGCAGCCATTGGGACTGACGCCCCCTTCACTGCGTGGCAATGTGCCCCACAGCCTGATCGCGGGCTTCAGTAAATAAAAATTGCATCCTATATCCCTGGTGGTCCAGTGGACTGCTGTCAGCCCGATCACGGGATTAAGTAAAAAGAAATCGAATCCAATATCTCTGGTGGTCCAGTGGACCACTGTCAGCCCAACTTTGGGCTTAAGTAAAAACAAATTGAAGCCAATATCCCTGGTGGTCCAGTGGACCGCTGTCAGCCTGATCATGGGCTTAAGTAAAAATATATCGAATAGAGTATGCGGCCTTATGGTTATAGCAATAACCAGAAGGTGGATGTCTCCACCCTTCATCATCCCCACCTTTTTGAAACTACCCCGTTTTGTCTGTAGATATGAATATTATCGCCTATTTTTTTTTAGTAAGTGGGCTTCCCCTACCTCCCCTCCCAATGGGGTCAGAGTGATCGACCAAGGATGTTCACTGGGTGTGGGCTGACTCTGTTTAAGTGACCACACATACCACACAACCTCGTACTGAGTGCTGGAGCTAGTATAGCTGTAGGGTGCAAGAGAAACCCTCATTTGCAGAGATCTCCGCTGTCATAGATAAGATACACCAAGGTGTCCTGCCTTAGGGACCCTTCTCTGTTTGTTAGTAAGTCAGTTGACTGCTAGTTCATTATTGCTGTTACTAGTTAAATTGTTTTTCTCTTTCTCTTTCTCTCTCTTCCTTCACAGTAGTGCGATAGGACTCTAAGGTCAAAGCTGTATCTGCTCCTGGTGATGCTTCCACCCCTTTATATCCTTTCTCTTGATTGGCTTGTGCTGGTTTGTTTAGGGTACAGTATCACAACACTAAATTCCACAACAGAGCTCCTCCCCCCTCCTCTAGAACATGCAGTAAGCATATTTTTTCTTGTCTCACTGAGAAAGGACATGGGGTCGAACCCTCCCCCATCCCAGGCCCACAGATGGGTATCCTGGAATGTCAAAAGGCTCAACCACCTAGTTAAGAGGACAAAGGTTCTCCAGCATTGTCTCTGAAAGCAGAAATAGCTCTTCTTCAAGAAATGCATCTCCCAGCTAAATCTAATATATGGCTGAAGAAATCATGGGTGGGAGAGATGGCGACAAGTTCCGCCCCTACAAAATCTAAGGGGGTAGCCATTTTGCTTCACCGGACCTCTGCCTGGAAAATTGAAGGTGTAAAAAAAGATAATCAAGGCAGATGGCTGATCACACGATTAACCTCCCAGAAGGGAGCCCTGATACTGGGTTATATATATGCCCCTAACAGTGAGAATATTGATTTTTTCCCAGCAGTGAGTCAGGCAATTTCAGAGTTACAAGCTGATGGTCACCCCCCCCCCTTTTCTATTATGTTGGGAGGTGGCTATAACCTTGTGGAAGGCATATTTTTAGACAAATCCTCACAAACCCCTCACGCCACCCCCAAAGTGAGGCAATCCCTTGTTGAGTTACAGACAAAGTGGGGACTGGTAGATGCTGGGCACAGGGAGCATCCTACCGGCAGAGATTATAAATTATTTTCTACCCTACACCAAACTCATAGTCATATAGACTTCTAGCTGGTGAATGACCTAGCTGGGTGGAGTATCTCTGGTACCAGGATAGGCTCAATAATACTATCTGACCACTCCCCGATCTGGCTCTCATACCTCTCATCCAAGCAACCTACACATAAGGTTCGCTGGCATTGTAACCCATTATTGTTTAAGGACCCAGACTTTAAGCGAATGCTGTCACTGGCCACGAAAGACTATTTCACATTAAATGGAGATTGTGGAGTGTCTCCTAGCATGGAATGGGACGCTTTTAAGGCGGTCCTCCGGGGGTGCATCATCGCCTTTTCAGCAGCCCGAGATAAGGCAATTAAAGCCAAGCTTGTTTCATTACAAGAAGAACTGTCCAGTCTAGAGTGGAGGTTCAAATCTGCCTCAAGGATAAATGGGGACAGTGACCTATGTCACAGAATATTGAATCTCAAATATCAGATTAATGTGATATTACATCAAAAAGCTGAGTGGCTTCTCCTTCAATCCAAATAAGAGTTTTGGGCCAATGGCGAACGATCAGGAAAACTCCTGGCCTATCACCTGCATAAACAGCAAGCGACCACGCAGATACACTCTCTCTGTACTTTCTCGGGCACTATAGCTAGTACC
Organism: Neoceratodus forsteri; assembly: GCA_016271365.2. Taxonomy (NCBI): domain Eukaryota; kingdom Metazoa; phylum Chordata; order Ceratodontiformes; family Ceratodontidae; genus Neoceratodus; species Neoceratodus forsteri. The sequence goes on from CM028137.1 coordinate 162,685,875, forward strand.
CCAAAAGAGATGAACCAAACCATGTGGTTATTTTACAAATCTCTGTATCAGTCTCATTCCATGACTAACCCCATAGAGTTGGGACAGAAGCTAGCAAATTTCTGTCACCGACTGCAACTCCCTTCCCTGTTGGCCGAGCAAGTGTCTCATTTAGAGTCACCTATATCTTGTGAAGAAATCCATCTCGCGCTTGCAAAAATGGCATGTGGGAAAGCCCCTGGCCCGGATGGGCCTCTCTGGGTTCAGTTGGAATCGGCCCTGGTCGGTCCCTCTACACTGTATAATCTCTTAACATCTCAGTCAAAAAGGGACCCACAACTCCCCCCCATAATTTCTTGTACTGCTAAAGCCTGGAAGCTATTCTTCACCAAGTCTGTCACTCCAAAGCACGATTGGTTTCCTCCAGTACATTTTGTCCCCTTATTGCATAACAACCTTATCCAGATTGAGGGGGTAGGGGTAAGCTGGCCGAATTGGCAGCAACTGGGTATCCAAACAGTTCCAGACCTGGTTATTCCAGGGACAACACATCTGCTCTCCTTTGAACAGCTGCAGAGCAAATACACCCTACCAAACAAAGATTTCTGGTGCTATTTACAGATTCATAGTGCTTTAACACCCCTTTTCACTAAAAATAGGGATAGCATGCAATGGCAAAGGTTAACTGACCCCAACTGGCTAGAAACTCAAAAGGGCCTTATGGGGCATTTTTATAGTACTTGGAGGGATGTACAACCCAACCCCATGCAGAAATGTAGAGTACAATGGGAACTATTGTTAGGGGTTTCAGTTTCTGAGGAACAGTGGCTGGCTTACTGCAAAAGCATTCATTGCTCGTACAGAGATACCAATAGTCATTTCATACAATTGAAAGTGTTACTGTTCTGGTATCGCACTCCAGTAATTTTGCACAAGAGGGCTCTACTTAATCATAGCCGTTGCTGGCGCTGTTCACAGCCAGATGCCCACATTGCTCATATACTCTGGTCCTGTCCCCACCTTATATCATTTTGGGATATGGTGGTTGCGCATCTTTCGTGGGTACTGGGGGTTAGGATCACTCTGACTGCCTCCCTAGCTCTTCTAGGAGACACAAGGCAGCTGCAAACTCTCTCTAAACCCCTGCAGTATTGGGCCCTTTCCTCCATACTGGATGCCAAACACCTCTTGCTCAGCACTGGAGACAGCCTTTTATACCTAGCACGGTTATGTGGCATGCAACTAAAGCTCGCACCTCTTTGTTTGAAAGGCTCTCCTCCTGGCAAGGTTTAAACATGAGGCCATACTATGCCAAATGAGGACCTTACCTTCAATCTGATTTTTTGAAAATTCCAGAGCAACCGGGAAACCCTCCCTGAACAATACTACCTTAACGAGAGTGGGGCTAATTGGAACGATGGAGACCTCCTCTCCCCCCAGTTCTTGGTTTACTTTTTGATAGCTGGAGTGAAGCCGAGGATGGAGATGGAAGCATGAACAGGTTACACAGCATAAATTATCAACTCATGGAATACATAATTATTGTTAGCATGCTGGTGCAAATCGGAACATGGAACTATGGAGCAGCTATGTGCTTATCTCCTGTTATACTAGTATTGTGTGTCCTCGACCTACTTATCTTATGTATCTGTTGCAAAACTGTGACGTATATTATTGTATGTAAAAGAAATACCCAATAAAACTTTGTACGATAAAAAAAATTAAACTGCTGTCTCCCATTGTGAGGATCACTATCATCCTGACAGCAATATGATTTCTTATGGTCAGCATACTGCATACATGACATCCACACCTACCAGAAGCATGACCAGAGGAGTTGATGTCAGACAGTCTGACATGAATTGAGTTATAGTATATGGTGTTGTATGCCACATTATGTGCAGTCTGTATGGGATAGTACTGCCCAAAAATGTTTTTTGTTTTGTCTACCTATGCCATATGCTGCTGGTACACTTGCCCCGTAATTGTGCACCATGTTGGTGCTCCACTCTGCTGAACAACTGGGCAGTTTTGTGCACATGGACATATTAGGTGCTCCACTTGGATTTACCAATAGGCAACGTTAGTGTTGCATGTGTGTGCACATGTGACCTATGTTGGTGATGCAGTTGGTTCTACCGCTTGCCTCTTAGCATGATCTGATTCGATACTTCACAATTTGTTCTGCTCGTTTTTAGTATTTTCAATTGAGCGAAATTTGTTCACTGGGAAACAGTATAAAACAATTACTGTTGTAAATCAGAATAACTTTTATTGCTTGCATTGTCACCTAATCTGTGCAACAAGCTCAAGTACACAACTCTGTGCAGCAATCTATGCAACAGGCCCAAGTGCAAAACTTAAACAACCTCCATGTGCAGACATTTTGAGCTGTGCCACGTGTCTCATCTATGTTAACACTAGTGGTGGTGTATTTCTCATGTCCCATTTTTTAAATGTTAAACAGTTGGTCAAGATCACTACCTTGAGATCTGGTACAATGCATAACTTGCACATACAAGCAGAGGTGTAAGGAGCTGGATTTGTACACACTGGAGACTAGAAGGGAAAGGGGAGACATGATTGAAGCTTTTAAATATGTGAAGGGGTTCAACAGTGCAAGGGAAGGGTGTTTACTTAAGAAGAATGAGGGGATCAGAACTAGTGGGCATAGCCTCAGACCGCAGGTAGGAAGATACAGAGGCAATGTGAGAGGGTGGTTCTTCACAGAGAGGGTGGTGGAGCCCTGGAACAGACTATCTGAAGAGGTGGTGGGGGCTGAATCGGTGGAGGGATTCAAGAGGGCATGGGACAGACTTATGGTCTGAGTAGTGGGGAGGTGGGACTGGTGGGGGTGTAGGGGGGAAATAGGGCAGACTAGATGGGCAAGTGTGGTCCTTTTCTGTTGTCAAGCTTCTATGATTCTATGAGATTAACTCACACTGCTTCAGCTAAGAATGGTACTGCTACCCAATAACACCATAATAAATACTATATATAGACATATAAAAAAAATTTACGTCCTGTAATGCAAACATTTATTTATTTTATTTATTTATTTATTTAGTTTTTGTTAACCGTGTAAGTGCACTAACCAGCAAGTGACTGTTTTCAGGCACGACCCGGGAGGTAAAATTACAGAACATAACGATACAGTAAGGATAACGAAAATACATGATGCACAGAAATACAGGAAGATACATATGGCAGGATACAATGCATGACAAAGGAAAATACAAGGCAAAATACATTTCAAGGACATTTTCCATTGAGCGCATACATAAAGTGCATTGAAGGACCTAGGAAAGGGGAGAGGATAGGTGTAGGGGTAAGCCAGAAACAAGATGGAAAATGACAAAAGGGGGAAGGTGAGGAGGTGAGGAAGGATAGAGGGAAGGATAGAGGGGCAAGGGGCCAAAACGGGGGCTAAAGAAATGGCTAAGAATATAAGGACAGAGAGGCGGTGGCAGGAATAGGGAGGTAGGAGGGAGTAGAGGAGGGATGGCCGGGAGAGGGGAGGGAGGGGAGTGAGGGTTAAAAGAAAGCCGCAAAACGGCAGCGGCGATACAAGGTTCCAACCTCATGCCTAGTCGGTGGAGCCGAAAGACGGCAAGCGGAGAAAGGGTGACAGGGGGTTACGGCAAAAGACGGCAACAGCGGCAAAAGGTAGCAGAATGCGGCTGGGCTGGTGGAACCGATAGACGGCAGGGCAAGGGTGATGATGCCGGTAAGAGGGAGGAGAGAAGCGAAAGAGTTACGGCAGTAGCGGAAAAGGTAACAATGCCAAGCCGAGCCAGTGGAACCGAGAGACGGCAGGGCAGGGAAGAAGAGGTCGGTAGAGGAGGTAAGTTTATGGCAAGTGGAGGTAATAGGAACAATGCTCAGCTGGGAGGGTGGGACGAGCTAACGGGCAAGGGTGACTCAGGAGGAGGTAAAGGCGAGGCAAGCAAGCAGAGAAAGGAAGGGGGAGGCAGAGGGGGAGGCGGAAAAGGAGAGTGCAGGAGATGTGGTCGGGGGGGAAGAGAGGAGCTGGGGAGTTGAGTGAAGGAAGGCTGAGAGGTGAGGGGAGAAGAGAACAGGGATCAAGGGGAAGCCAAGTGGTGGCAGGAAGTAAACAACTTGTAAATGGCAAAAGCTAATATTTGGCATACAGTCAAACAGATTCAAGCAGCAATTATAGTAAAACACCACATAAAACAACCATTGGGAAAGGCACAATGCTAGCAATAAGGAAGTGGGGAAACAGGTTAAGAGCAAGGGATCAGGTAGGATCAAAGAAACACATTTGTCCAAAGCAGTAAGAAAAGTCCTGAGTTTGCCCTTAAAAGTTGCATGAGTAGGGACATCCCTTAGTTCCTGAGGCAGCAGGTTCCACAGGTGAGGAGCAGCATAATGGAAGGAGCCCATGCCCTTTTTTGTCCGACAGAGGGGGATGGATAATAAGGTCTGATCTGCAGATCTAAGGTTCCGTGTGGGAATAGCTGGTCTAAGGAGTTCTGATAGGATAGCAGGTTTGGATGTCCTTATGATGGTATCTGATAGATTGTACAGGTAGTATTGTCTGGTAGAGGAGGGAGAGAGCCAGCCAAGGTCTTGATATAGTTGGCTGTGATGCTGCAGTCGAGGTGCTTGGTTGCATACCTGCATACATTATTGAAAGTAGTGTCCCACAGATGCAGTGCAGATTTATTGGCCAAAGACAGAATGGGACAACCATATGTAAGGGTTGGCAACAGTATACCTCTAGCTACTGCCAGTTTAGCAGCAGGGGTAAGGAGGTAGTTGGTTCTGTAAGCAGCCCCTAACTTGCAATTGACTGACTTGCAAGTATCCTGGATGTGTTTTTAGGTCCAAGGTTTGGTCGAGGTGGATGCCCAGGTAATGGAAAGAAGTGACAGGTTCTAGTGGGTTCCCATCAATGTCAGGAACAGAGATAGTCGAAGGACATGATCTGAGCTTGTGAGTGGAGCCAAATAGCATGACTTTGGTTTTGTTTGTGTTTAAAACAAGGCATTGAGAGTTCAGCCAGTGTTGTACCGAGTGAAAATCAGCAGTGAGGGCAGCATTCAGTTCCAGAATGTTGTCAGAGTGAGCATAAACGACCAGATCATCCGCATACAGCAGTGAGTGACCAGTGGTTACCATCTCTGGGAGATTATTTACGAATAATGAAAATAGAAGAGGGCCAAGTATGGACCCCTGAGGGACACCAATGTTGATGACAGCACTGTCTGAAATTGCTGAATTAAACTTCACAGCCTGGGTTCTGTTGGTGAGGTAGCTTTTAAACCAGGTAGTTGCTGGAAGGGAGAAGCACAAGGTACTGAGGGTAGAGAGTAGTAATGTATGATCAACCAGGTCGAAAGCTTTGGTTAATAATGAAGACTGCCCCTGTTAACTTCCCTCTATCCATGTTTGTGACAATGTCAGAAGAGAATTTTACAAGTGCAGTCATGGTGCTGTGATGCTTTCTAAAGCCATGTTGGGCTGGACTGAGCAGATTGAAGTTCTTAATGTATTCTGTGATTTGTGTTGATACTATTTTTCCAGGATTTTGTTCAGGACAGACAAAATAGCAATAGGCCGGTAGTTAGATGTGTCATTTTTGCTACCTTTCTTAAATACTGGAGTGATTCTGGCTGCTTTCAGACTTCAGGGACAACGCCATTGGAGAGAGAGAGGTGAATATTCTTGCTAGGGGCCAGAGATGTAGTGAGAAGCCATTTTAGTAGCCTTGGTTCCAAGCCCATCGGAGCCAGTGCTTGGTGTTGTCAGAGAGGGCTCTGAGCAGCTTGAGAACTTGATGCCTAGACACTGCCCTGAAGTAGAAGGGTTAGGTAGGTTAGATGGTTCGCCAGGTGCTGAGAAGTTAGGTTGTGAGGCAGGAGATTGTGATTGACGGGAAGCTGTGTAGGCAGATAAGTCCGAAAACTGTTGATTAAATGCATTAGCAATTGTGGTAGAGTCATTGCAGTGTACGCCATGTAGAACCATATCAGAGGGAGTGACATCTTTAGCAGATCCTAAGAAGGACTTAATGTGACCCCAAAACTTACGAGGGTCATGGGAGGAATTAACCAGCAGGTTTTGGCAGTATTTACTTTTGGCCTGCCTGATGCACCTTTGCAGTCATTTCTGTATTGCTTATACAGAATGAGATCAGAGCTGAAGTCCAGTCTGTTTGTATCTCCTCCACTGCTTGTCTCTGACTTTTAACTTATGCAGAAGGTCTTTTTCAGCCATCTAGAGGCTGGCCTCTAACTCTCCTTTTGGCTTTTGGGAGGTGCTTCTTTGAACATTACCAAACTTGGTTAGAAATGAGTTGAGGGCAGTATCAACATTGGTAGTGGTGAAAATGTCAGTCTAGTCAATACAGGAGATATCCAATAGGAAGGCTTGTTTATCCAGGGCAGCATAGTTCGTGAAAGTGATCAGTCGTGGTTGAGGAGGAGGTGGTGGACAGGGCGCCAGTGACAGAGTGTAGGGGAATGATCAGTAATTGAATCAGCCAACACTGAAGCACTTGAGACATGGTCCGGTCTATTAGTGAGGATCCAGTCAAGTAGTGACCCTGAGTGAGGAGTCGTAGCTCTGGTACAGTCTGTAATAATTTGATGGAGATTGTACTTCTGGATCAGAGATGCAAGAATATTGTGCTGTGGACCCAGCCAGTTAAGGTTCAGGTCCCCAAGCAGGAGTGCCTCATTTGATTTTGTATTCTGAGAGACATACTGTAGTAGGTTCTGAAGACCATTCAGCCCACTGGTTGGTGGGTTGTATACACATACGATGTTTTTAACCTGGAGCAATCTACTTTGTTTTAAAAAGTATGAAAGTATACTGTGAGCTGCACACTCCGGCAGACTTGATAGACCTCGGGGCCTTTTTCTGCTGGCGTTTTCGTATATTCTTATGTAAACAGGTTAATGCCACAGGTTTAAAAACATTACATATTCTTGTTTTCTATGAGTAAACATGTTACAAGTTGTTTTTTTAACTAACTGCAACAGTATGCGAAACAGTGAAACAGTATTGTGCATGCATGCACACTTCAGCAGTGTTACACAATAAGTTCATATGTTCAGTAAACAGGTACTGCATAGCATCACTTGTGTCATGTCTGCTAAGCCGGCAATAGTTAGCTTTCTGATGCAATGTGCTCTGTCAGTGCATCTGGAATTAAAACCACCAGTCTGCACCATGAAGCCATGGACATGTCCTCATTGTATGAACCGTCTGCTTCAGGTTGTTGCAGTACGTCAGGGTCTTCTGGTGACAGACAGCTGGAATTGAACTGCTCCCCTTTGGTTTCACAAGAGTTGTGAAGCATGCAGCATGCTGCAATCACAACTGGCACATTTTGATATTAAAATAATTTTGCTTCAGCAGGTAATGCCATCTCTCCTTCAAGTCTGCCAAAAGCACATTTGACAACCATGCATGCCTTGCTCAGTTCAATAGCTGAATTGTTTTTTGGCAGGGTTATCATAGTCTGAGTAGGGTTTCATTACCCATGGCAAAAGGGGATATGCAGGCTCACCCAGAATGATACAACTGGACATTTCCAATAGCCCATGACAGAGATGGAAAAAGGGTTCCTTTCTGTCCCTTCTTATAACAGTGCACTGTTTTTGAATAGACAAACATTGTGCACCGTTGGGACAGGAAGCTCCTGCCACTCTTGAGGACTGACCTTTCCTTAAATCTGTTGCAACAGTTCTTCTACTTTCTTAGCCTAATCTATCCTTTACCATTTCTAGTCCATAAGGTTGGCCACCTATGCTCACCCCCTTCCCTTTCTTGAAAATGCTACAGTGTCCTCTTTAATTTTCCTTTTCCCTCTCAGGTCCTCATACAGGGAGGTTATTGTGGTGACCTCCAGGCATATGTAAAACAGGTTGTGTTTATCATTGTTGGATTTAGTATGTAATAGCACCATGTCATAAAATACCTTGATGTTGTTTATGAAGCCTATAAATGTTGAAAATACCATGGCACTAGGTGTTTTTGATAAAGGTAAAAAGTACTAGGTGACTATTATAGAAATTAGGTTAGTTGTGCTATTTAAAATACAGTACATGTAAATTGCTGTAAACTGAACACATCTGAAATTCCATGGTGATTTACATATATTCCATGATGCTTTGCATTATGGAAGTATGTATGATATTGTATTTCATTGAAACTTGATTTTTTGCCAATGTTCTTTGGGGTAACCCTTTTTTCAGTGAGTCTGCATTGTGGTTCTTTGTCTATAGCTTGTTTTTGTTTTTTTGTTTTTTTTTTTCGTTTTGAGCCCCCACTACCCAAGCAAATGGGGCCCACATAGGGATGAAGGGTTTTCACTGAAAGGTAGTTAGATTAGACAGCAGTGTCAGTAGGTGCTGGTTAAGTGCAGAGAAAGGACATTCATAGTCTGTTGCTGCAAACTGATGTACTGAAGATGGAATATGGCATTCCAGAAACTTATTTCCTGTATTTTGAATAAACATCATGCAGAGATTGTGTATTGAACCTGAAGTTCAGTGTCTGGTCCATCTGTTATCCCACAACCCCTCCACAACTGTGCAGGCCATCCAACATTTATAGCCAAGAATATAAATATATATATATATATATATATATATATATATATATATATATATATATATATATATCCAATGCCTGCAGTACAACTGAGTAGAAATTCTTTCTATTATAATACTCAGCATTGATGTGTGGACAGATTATTGGAAAGTGTGATCCATCAATTGCTCCACCACAATTTGGGAAACCCCACTCATTTTCAAACCCTTCTATCACTTCTTCAGTGTGTTGCATTGCTATCACTCTATGCATTAACACTCTAACAATTGTCTTACAGATGCCTATAATAATCTGCCCCACTGTGGAGCAACTAACACTAAACAAATGGCTTAGAGTCCTGTACTCAATGTTTTGTGGCTAGTCTCCACAATGCAATTGCAGCCCTCTTTTCCACCACAATTGCTTCTCGCAGCCTTGTATTCTGCCACTATATCAGTGAACGTATTTTACTGCAAATTGATTTGAAAGTGTCTCTCGACATCCTGAAATTGGTCACTCATTCCTCATTGTTCCAGATGGCCAGAATAATCTCCTCCCACCATCTGTCATTTTGGCCCATCATCTATACTGTCCTGTTAACAGTACCACCTATGTAGCAGCATGCTACTACATTCTGTACATAACACAGCATTTGCAGCAGTTTGAAACAAAGCTGTGATGCCGTTCACTGTCTCTTTTTCCTGCCTTGTCTGATCATTTCTGTCTGCTGCCTCAGATAATGTTTTCTAGCAGAAGCTGAAGGCTGCAGCTCTTGATGATGTGGCATGGTAACATGCTGTTGCAGTGGCTGAAAACTTGTATGCTGATTCCCTGTGAAAGCCTGGCCACTCAGCAGCAGAGGCTGAAATGGAGGAGCAGACTGTGGTACATTGATAGATGCTACTAATATTAGTATTGAAGTTTGAAAAAATTGAGCAGCTTGCTCTGCCTCCTGCCTCTGCAGTCTCTCCTCCATTTTGCACTCTGCTGCTGCTCTATCCTCTTTCCAACGCTAGCATTTTATTATACTGCTTGAGAATCATTTTCTGTGTAGGCTTGAAAATAGCCTTCATGAGCTCCTGCATTCTTCTGTATTGTTTTTGTCTTTGGAGATTCGTTAGCGGTTCCTTTGCTAGTCTTTTGCCTGCATACTGCTGGACAGGTGTTGATGACTGCTCACTTGATGGTCTAGCTTCTGCCTCCTCAACAGTAACATTTGGTGGATCTGTCTCTGGTTCTTCAGTTGTTTGCTGGTCATTGGCAAGACTGCCATTTGAGATGTCAATATCTGAAAAAAAAGAGCAACCATCACACATCCACTCCCCAAAAACACTGTAATAATGATGTGCACGTCTTATGAGGGAATGATGCTGTATCTGCCTAATGTCATGTTAGATTATTGGGAATGTCAGACTGCATTCCCTCACCCACCCACCCACCCACCCAATATGAAACTGACGAGCTACAAGTGTAGAAATGGACAACAGGAAGCTACTTACATAACATTAAACCATTTCACTAGAAATACACAGTTAATGTGTCTCTTTCTGTAAACCTGCTACTAGTATGACACTCTCATTGGGAGCAAGGCAAAGGCAATGTGTCATACACAGAGGTGGTACAACATAAGAAAGTACAACATGTACCACCGTTGCCATACAGGACCTCAAAGGTGACATCTTTCTGGGCTAGGTTGTCTTCATCTTCGTATGGACCCTCACCACTCTGAATAACAGTAGGTGGGACAGATGTGGGCCTGGCTCCTAAGCTATGATCAAGCTCATCATAAAAAGGGCATGTTACTCTGCCACCACCACCAGATTTTTTTGTTGCTGTGTTTCACCTTGTGGTAACACACCTTATGCTGTTTAATTTTTTTTTCCCCCTGCACTGCTTGGCAGTAGAATCATGCCCATTTGACATTAAAGGGACAGAAATATGCTCATAAATTTTACTGTTCCTCCTCCTGACATTATTTAATTTAGCTTGCACTACTTCCATGGACCAGTAGTCCAAAAGCAGCTTCGTCACCTCCTCAGACCAGTTGGCTGCACAATCTGTCATTTTGATTAGCTATTTTATTAGGTGTTTGACAGGTCCTCTAAACATCAAAAAAGACACACTTTCCACTTTCTTGTTTGTCAGCAGCAAAGCATCATGGTCAACATTGGAGTTATGGGATACTAGCTGATTGCAGTTACTAGGGCTGAACACTACAGTGCGCGCACACTGACAAGGTAATCCTTGTTAAGGGTAAAATGTTGTTGGTTTTTTTTTTTGGCCCATCCCAGCCCACCATCCCCATGCTTACCCCCTTGGTGGGGCCGCTGGGGTGGCACCCCCTCCCAATGGTCACTTGGGAGCTTGCCCTGGCTTACATCCCAGGGTGGTACCATGGGAGCAGGACCCCCTGGTGGGCAGAAGAGCAATGGTGACAGAGGCAGAGCAGGACATCACAGCTGGAGTAGAATTTGCACATGCTCACAGAACCCTGGAGGCGGGACTTGCAATGATGTCCTCAGGATGAACCCAATGTCTGTCCTGCCTCCGACAGCACTAGGCGCCAGTCTGCAAGGATCCCCTAGTCTCCACCAGGGGTCACTGATGCACTGCACTCTCATCCCCCCCCCAGAGAAGGAGAACTGCCGCTCAGGCACTCAATCCTTATCCAAAACCATGTTCATTTCTCAATATTTATCAGGGTTGAGCCATATGTTTTAAAAATGTTTTAACTCAATGCTAAATATGACTAAAAAATGTGTTTCAATATCTTAAAATGTTTTAACTGACTTAAAACATTTAAAGTGCCCGAGTGTGTAAAGGGCCATAATGGAAACCCATCAATAAAAAACAAAAGAAAATTAACCTAACACTAAAATAAACTAAAATCACCAACCAGAAGAAACAAAAACAGTCTTCCCAACCCATAACCACACAAACTACTATATTATACATTTACACAACCACTAGTAACACTCGCACAACCCTATCCACTCCAACAAAATACAGTCTAAAAACAAGTTGTCAAACTAGAAAGCAGGAGGGTGCAATTAAATAACAGTATTAACAGTTTGTAAACACAAAAATAAATGTCCAGGTCTGTTATAATCAGTGCATATTGAAATCCTACTCACTGCCACTGAAGGGATACTGTCTGAGTGCAATTAAGCAAACATTAAAAATGTTTGTATCCAGTCTATGAGACACAGTTAAAGAAGCACAAATAAGCACTCCTATAGAGATGTGAACCTAAAGACCAGTCTTCAACCACATTCTCTCACTACTATATATGGTTCATCACTCAGCATACAAGCAAGGAGGAAAAGGATTGTTTATAGTTTTAAGGCCTCGGTGAAGCAAGTGCCTATCCCATAAGACCAGCTGCTTCTCTGGATAAAATTAAACTCCTTCCCTGAAACCGCTCTCTCACTGTGGCAACACACAGAGGAGACAGGAGCTAAATTTATTTTAAATAATTTGTCAAAGTACCAAACATGTGCCTCAGCACCACCAAATACTTAAGAGATGTGCTGAGGTTTTAATTCGCTGGCAAAGTTGCGGCAAAGTAGCTGAAATTTGCATTTGTGGAGTTTCCTGAAGTTTTCCCTGCCCTCAGCAAATTAGACCATGCCCTAATCATGAAGTTTTCAATGTGAAGTGCAGAATTTCACAGACAAAGTGCAGAATGTTGCCAGTTAATGGCAGAATTTTGCCTGCAAAGGCAAAATTCCACTGTCCATGGGTGAAATTCTGCCATTCTGCACTTTGTGGTGAAGCTTTGCACTTTGCGGATCGATCTGCACTCCTAGAATTGCATTAACTTTGTGAATTAATTTGCAGAGTGAATTTCACCAACTTCGCCCATCTCTATGAACACCATCCGCATGGCAAAAGCAACAAATAGAATACAGGAACCACAGTTTCTGGCTCCTCCTCTTGCCAACCCCAGAGTTGCAGTAGTTAATACACTTGGCTGAATCACAGACCCTTATGTTGGAGCCAAGATCAATACCAAAACACCCATGGCACCAAACCCAGCCCCATCTGGTCCCACAGCCTTGTCCACCTTCAAAACTTCCTCTTAAAATGGACTTGTGTCCACTTTTCCTGCTACTATCTGGAGGTCTGTCCCCCTTTCTCCACTATGAAGACTGAGCAGAAGTGCTTGTTCAGGGTGGCATCTTTTTTCTTGGTCCTCTTCTGCACAGTCTCTCCCTTTTGCCCTTGTAATCCTCTTATCCCCCTTTCCTTTCCTCTTCTCACTTGTATAAACTGAGAAAGTCTTATCCCCTTTACGGACCCCTTTGGCTATCTTTTCCTCTGCCTGTGCTTTTGCTCCCCTCACCAACTTTCCTGCTTCCCTCTGTTTTACTTAGTATACCTCCCTGTCCTCCTACCTCTGTGTTTCCTTATGCCTCCTGAATGCCACCATTTTTTTCTTTAACAACTTGGTCACTTCCATACAGAACCATAATGGTCTATTTTTCCTTTTGCTTTCACTCACTTCCCTCATGCAGAAGTTGGTTGCCTTGATCATTCCCTCCATTTTTTTTCCATTGTGCCTTAAGCCCTCAATAGCAATCCCCCCCCATGAGGCAGTTTCCAAGGCAATCTCCCATTTCTTTAAAATCTACTCTCCTAAAGTCTAGAACCCTTATCCTCATGTGGTTTGCCTTTGTTCCTGTCTTTATGCTAAACCAATTTGGCAGTCAATTCGGATTCAGAGCATATCCCTAATAAAGATACACAAAACAGGGGATGTGGCCTGACCTCTCACAAGATGGCCACATAATTGTTGTGTTCCACATGACACATTGAGCAAAACTGCCCATTTTCAAGTGCAGCCAGTATCATCTCTGATTAGGTGCATTTACATGTACTTCACTGTTGCACTTCCATCTGCACCACTGGCATGGGAACATAATGTTGCAGACAAAACTGTGCAAGAAACACCGCGCACAGAAAACAGTATGTGGCAACAGAGCGGTGGTATATAATGATGACCACATGACAACGCCGAACGCTTGATGGATTCTGTTATTTTTGCTTAGCCCCCCACACCCCCCAAAATATATATAATAAACTTCAAGGGGGTGTGGCTAGAGGGGCAAGGTAAAATTCCAACTGTGGCACTTAGTAATGGCTGCACAGATGAGAATTAAAATAAAATTCCCTCAAGCAGGGTTTCAAACCTTGATTTCTCCCCCACACCTACTGCTGAGTTGAGTGTCCTGGCCACTCCGCCATGAGAGCAGCTCAACTGAGCACTCAAACAGCAGACTTCAAATCCCTTTTCCTCACTTCCAACTTCCATTCAACAGCGACAGGAGTAGTGATATTTTCATATCACTCTAATACCCCATCTCTGTACTTCCTTATGCGCTTAAGACAGCGTGGTTCTTCATGTGCAGTTTTGTCTGCTCTATTGTGACCCGGTACCTGCACCTCTCACCCACCCTGCCACCTGCACCACTAGCGATCACTGTTTACACAAACTATGCTGTGCAATTTTGTAGGGTGGTAGACAGTACTTCTGGAGTTTTGTATTGCATTTCCACTAGTGTTGAGAAGCAGGTACAGAATTTGCACTAGTGTTTAGAAAACAAAAGCCTATGTATGCGTTGTCTGTCACTGTTACTTTATTCAGTTCTCCCATTTCCCCAAGAGCAACATACATGCATTCCGCATTACTGTTTCACTCAAAATGGAGTAGCAGTTGCACTTGGCTTGGGGTGGGGGAAGACCTTGAAAGGCTTTTCTAGAAATAAGGGAATCAACTCTTGTGCCTTCAGTCTGGAGCTGCAAAAACAGCCATTTTGCAACACCTGCTTATTGCATGGCAAATTAATAATTTGTTTAATCCTACCATTGAAATAGAAGTGACCTTCCACCCATAGCCTTCTGAATCAGTGCCATCAGCACATGTTGAAATCGAACCCTGTAGGGAAGAATGGGAATTTTCAAACCAAAAGAGAAGAGACTTGTAAATCCATTTCAGTCCGGTTAAGCACTGATCTGGGAGTTCTGTGCCACAGAATGGTACCTAAACTTTCACTCAGGAGAGGCAGCGGGATTGGTGAAGGGTACCACAGGGCTGCACCAGTCCAGTGGGAGCAGCACGTTTACTTGCTAGCAGAAAAGGGCTGCACTTGTATAACAACTACACAAACTACAGTATCATATACCTAATCACACGGCTTTTAAATGTACCCTGAGATGGGAGCTAATCTGGCTGTCGGCTTCTAGAAAATGCCAGAGGAATGTGGAATGTGCCAAGCTCCTACTGGAAATTAAGCAAAGGGAGAGTAAGATCTCTAACCATTCCCTCCAAGAAGATTGGCTGCAGCTAAATGCTGTCAAAGCTAGATATGGGGAACTTACTAGGGAACAAGCTGAATTTGCGATTTTTATGGATAAAACCAAATATATTGACCAAGGAGAGAAAGCTGGGAAGCATTTTGCCCTTAGATTAAGACAATAGGAGATGAAGAGCAATAATATACACACTATTAGGCCATTGCCCCAAAATTCACCGGTATCCAATTTTCAAAACATAGCCTCAGCTTTTAAATCTGATTATGAAGCACTTTACAGTGCTGACCCACCAGTGCTTACCCGTGATGTTCAACACTCTTTCTAGCTGAAGCACAACTCCCTGAACTATCCCCAGAACAAACTGAGGGGCTTAGACAAAATATAGCAATTTGGGAAGTTTGGCAAGCATTTAACAGTCTACCCCTAGACAAAGTTCCAGGTCCAGATGGATTTTCCACTAATGTGTATAAATCACTCATTGATACTGTATCCACTGCACTTGCCACTCTTTTCAATTATTCTAAGGAAAACTCGAACCTGGAACCCTCCCTACAAGAAGCACTAATTATTCTACTTTCCAAACCTGAAAAAGACCCTGAGCAACTCAAAAGTTACAGACCCATCTCTTTGCTTACTATAGATATCAAACTCTTAGCTAAAACATTCACTAAAATACCACCAACTGATTAATCTGGTTCAAGGTCAGTTAGCATTCATCTGTATCCCCCTCCCACAGGTCTTGCCTGTAAAAAGACAGAATTTGTCTAGTGCACTTACTCGGTCAACAAAAACAAAATAGATAAAAATACTTGCTACCTGAATCAATAAAGTTTGGCACTCCCTCATAGGCCCAGAGCAAGTTGGTGTTATACAAACATATGAACATATGAATCTGCCAGCAGAAGCAGGCCTCATGGTCTATCAAGTCTGCTCAAATGTGCAGCTAGCCCCCTACATTGCAGCTGCCCCCACCACTCCACCCCCTGCATTTACCCTTCCCTCACCCTGTCCCATCCTCTTTAAAACTGTCCACCATCCCATAGGATACCACCTCCTCAGGCAGAGCATTCCACTTAGCCACCACCCTCTCTGTGAAAAAATGTCTCCTCATCTCTCTCCTATCTCTTTCCTCCTCCAATCTGAGACCATGCCCTCTCGTGTCCCTCCCCCTCCTGAACTTAAATACCCCTTCTGTACCTGTCTTGTTTATCCTGTGTTTAAAGGTCTCAATCATATCCCCCCAATCCCTTCTGTCCTCCAGTGAGTACATATTCAACTACCTCAGCCTGTCCTCATAGGGTCTGTCCTCCAAACCCTGGATCATCTTTGTTGCCCTGCACTGCACCCCCTCCAGTAATCTGGCATTCTTCTTCAGAAACAGGCACCAGAACTGCATGCAGTACTCTAAGCATGGTCTGACCAGTGACCTTTACAGAGGCAGGATCACCTCCCTCCTTCTGGAGGAGATTCCTCTCGCAATACACCCCAGCATCCTGTTGGCTTTAGCTGTCACCTTCTTGCACTGAGCTGAGATGTTCATATTGACTATTATAACCACCCTTAGATCCTTTTCTTCCTCAGTGGTACCTAACTGAAACCCTCCCAACTATTAGCTCCTCCCAGGATTCCTTGCTCTGAAGTGCTGTACCTTGCACTTCTTAGCATTGAATCCCAACTGCCACATTTCTGACAACTCCTCCAATTTAGTTAGGCCATCCTGTAGCCCTCTCCATCCTACAATGTCATCCACCACTACCCCCCTCCATCTTGGTATCATCAGCGAACGGACTGATCTTACTCCCGATGCCATGTGAGAGATCCAATATGAAAATCCCAAACAGCACTAGGCCCAGAACCAAGCCCTGTGGAATCCTGTTCATCACAGCCCTTGGGGATGAGAGTCCCCCCACCACCACCCTTTGCTGCCTCCCCTTCAGCCAGTTCACAATCCAGTTCACCATCTTTGTCCCTGCACCCCCCAAACTCCAACTTTTCCCCCAACCGCACATGAGGCACCAAATCAAAGGCCTTGCTTAAGTCCAAATATAGCAAATCCACTGCATGGCCCTTGTCCAGTTCCCTCATCACCCAGTCATAATACTCAACTAGGTTGGTCTGGCAGGATCTCCCTGAGATGAACCCATGTTGCTGACTGTCCTGGAGTCCATTGTCTTCCAAAAAGGTCACCAGCCTCTCTTTCAAGATTGCCTCCATTAGTTTCCGTACAACGGATGTGAGGCTTACTGGTCTGGAATTGCCTGATTTATCCTTTGGGCCACTTTTGCAGAAGGGCACCACGTGAGCCATCCTCCAGTCCTGTGGTACACATTCTGTGTCCAGGGAGGTATTAAACAGGTCTGCCAGCAGCCCCACCAGGACCTCCATCAGTTCTTTCAGCACCCTAGGGTAAATGTTGTCTGATCCTGGTGCCTTATCCACCCTCAGAGCATGGGCCCTTGTGATAGACCATTTAAGTAAAACTAGGCACATACAGGCTGCATCCGGGGACTCAGGACGCACTGCTGTGCTGACGTAACCTGGACTCAGAAAAGGCCTTTGATAGACTTTCTTGGCCCTATCAACATGCCACACTGGTAGAAGTTGGTTTCCTTTCAACTTTTATAGAATGGATCAAATTGTTATATTCAAGGCGTATGGCCAGAATTTTTTGCAATGGCATCCTTTCTTTCCCCTTCCTTCTACAAAAAGGAATCTGACAGGGTTGCCCATTATCCCTCTTTCTATTTAATTTATATTTGGAACCACTAACTAGACACTGAATCCTACAGAATTCAATTAAAAATATACAAGTGAGGGGGCATGGCTTGTCTTCTAAGGAAATGGCTGCTTGAATTTACTGCTGTGCTAATCCAGAGACAAAATCCTACAATATCCTACACATCTCTATCCATACTGCAAAACTAAGGGTATAATCATAACTACAGGATTTACCACCGCTACTGATCACGTTTTGGAGCTGACACCCTGAGTGATTCCTGACAGCCTGGAGTTTGAAGCTTGGCCACGAGTCCTGGGACTCCAACTTCCATATTCTGAGACTGAGTTACAGGCTTCCCCAGTGGGAGACACCAACCTACAAGAAATAAAGGGAGTGTTTACACAGCTTATAGTACAGATTGGCAAACTGGAAATAACTGCCCAGCATACCGCCGCTGACATAATCTCGCTGTCTCACCGTACCAATGTTAATGAACAACAAATAGCAGACACCCGAGATAAAACAAGAAAACAGGAGGCTCACATTAGGGAACAAGACAGCATGATTAAACTCCTGTAGCAGTGGATTGAGGATCTTTTTTTTTTCTTTTTTTTCATAAATATTTTTTATTATGCACTTTTCCAAATATTACAAACATTAACATGATAACAGCCTTTTCTACTATAACAACTTTAGCTAATATGGCAAAAACTTTTTAGTTCATCTTGTTTAGAGAGGGCTCACAATATGTTATAAGAAAGAAGAAAAACAGTCATGACTTCTCCCCTCCTCCCATCATCTTATCTCTGTATGCCTGTATTAATTTTGTTTTCAAAAAGCTTGTTTACAATGAGTATTATATACAAATATAAATCTGAAATAAAAAGTGGGAAACATCCTGTCTTTCTTAGGATATGGATCAGGATGCCCAGTTAATCACATTTCTTTATTGGAGGCAGATTGTTAATTATTGTTCTCCTATATGGTCCTTCAGGATCTTTTAAGTTATTTATTTATTTATTTTTTATTTATTTGTATTTTGGATGACACCTTTGAGCCGAGGGCTCTTTTACAAAGGTTCCACAGCAAGGCAATGAGGATAATACGGTACAAAACATAACATGATCATTACAATGGAAACTTTCAACACCAAAAAAAGACAAGTAAGGTTACAATAATGGCAGCCAAAGGCATTGTCAAGGAATTGTGTTGTGAGTTAATTATACAGTACAAGTCTTAGACAGCTCAATGAAGCTTTGTTAGGAGTGGGTTAGTGGGAAAAGAGAAAGAAGAGTGGTGGTGAGGGGGTGGTATGAGAGACAGAGAGAGAGGGAGGGAGGGAGGAGGGGAGAAATATGGAGAGAATTGCATTGGATATGTAGTAGATGGGAAATAGCAAGGGAGGAGGAACAGAGGGATGAAAAGGAACAGGAGACATTCATCCTATACCCAGTAATGGGGGGTAGGAGAGGAGGAGGAGCTGAGACAGTGAGGAGGGATGCTTGAGGGTAGTATGCCTGGAGGGGATTATAAGAAGCAATCACAGAAGGCACTAGCCATGAGGTGTTGACATAGTTTACACTTAAAAGCACCAATCGTGGCAATGTTGGAGATTTCTATAGGCAGCAAGTTGAACCAGGTGGATCCATTTTTATTATCAAGTCTTCATATGTCAAGGTCTCTATAAACTGATACCACCATTTATAATAATCAAACTCTGACAAGTCTTCTACTTTCCATTTTTCCAAAATAATAAATTTCAGGGCTATTGTTGCCAAGGTAAACATCTTCCTAGAGGGCAGATCTCAATACAGTATAGTAAATAAAAATGTATCTGTTTGCAAGGGCACCTCTATACCTATTGTAAATGTTATTAATTGCTGTAATTTGACCCACCAACCATATATTTTAGGGCATGTCCACAAACAGTGCATCATCATCCCTTTAGTTCCACAATTATACCAGCACTTACAGGGATATTCTGAATTTATTTTATTGATTAAAATTGAGGTCCAGTAATCTCTATTAATTATTTTAGCTTGTATTGTTTTATTTCTGGCTGAAACATATATTTTATTATTTATTTTCTTTAATTGGTCCCATTGTTGATATGTTAGATTTATATTGGCTTCCAGATTCCAACACTGGTTGTTTAATGTTATCTTTTGTTTAGGAATAGCCAATATTAGTTTATAAAATCTAGCTAATAATGTACTTGTTCCATTTTTTAATATTCCTTGTTGTTGTTTTGATACTATAGATATGTTCCCATCCTTTTTTTATTGTTAAACAGTCTGTTTATTTTATGAAATTTGGCCAAGAGTTTAAAGTGAAATAAATGATTCCATCCTGTTATTATACACTTTTGTAAATTCCTGAAAAGTTGGAATTCTGTTTTCAACTAATAGATCTTTCCACTAAATATTGAAAATTAAAGCTATAATATTGATCCCAAATTCATTTATTGTAATTTATAGGGAGAAATAACTATGGTATCTGAAGTTTTGATGGATTATTAATATGTTTTTTAACATATTGAAACCAGGTAGACAATTGATGATTTCTCTCCTGATGAAGGTCTGCCCTGAAGAATATCTGTTGCAGTTTAGCATTTGTATTTGAAGGAAACATCATAGACTGATATAAGTATAGATCTTCTCTAGGAAAAAAGGTCCATTGATAGTAATTAGCCAGAATGTTTGTGAGGATCTTGAAAACCGCAGACACAGGAACAATCTTTGATTTGTGGGGTTCCCTGTGAGGACTGTGAAGGACCCCACACAATCTCTGTTCTTCAATCAGTACTACCAGGACTTTTATCTCAATCATGGGAGGGCCCTATAGAAATAGATTGGGCCCATTGCTCCCTTGCATCCAAACCACCTCTTGAGGCTCGACTGAGAACCACATTGGTCCACTTCCTCCATTACAGAGACAGAGAGAAAATACTTACAGCTGCCAGAGAGAAACAAACCCTTGTTTGGAAAGTACATAAAATACAAATATTTGCAGATTATTCACAAGAACTTTGAATGGAGACAGGCCTTCACTATGGCCTGTAGGACATGCATGGAACTAGGACTGCAGTACACACTAAAATATCTCGCCACCCTCCAAATCAGTTTTTAAGGCTCCCACTGCTCCTTCAACACACCAGAGGAGGCAGAACATTTTATAGCATCCCAGACCCCCCCAACTGGACTGGAGCAGACTCAGGGCCTCTCCTCAACCATGTGGATTAAGAAGCCAACACCATGTGCCCAAACCAGAGCACAAATATAACTGGCCCTGGGCTCTGGACCGAAAGGAAGCCCCATCTCAGTCTCCTCCTCCTGCAATGGAAACTGATCCCTGGATTCTGGCCCTGAAGAGCCAGTGATGGAACAGGCGAAGGAGGTCGGAGGAGGGAAACATCTTAACAAATCCCCCAGATTCCACTCTCTGAGCTGCAGCAGGAGGCATGACTCCAACTCATCTCATTAGTTGGCAGGCCTAGTGGATCCCTGGAACAAATTTGCAATCCTCCACAACTTACCAGGGGACTTTTCTCCACTCACTGGGGCCTCGGATGAGCAAGCATAACCTTCGCAGTCTGAAAGTACTGAAGCAGGCCCCTTCAAATTGTGGGCCAAAAAGCAGCCCAGATGCAGACAATATCCCTGATCTCCACAACTGGAGGAAAAACACTTGACACCCGTGTGACTGAGCACTCCACTAACAGGTGAAGAAGAAGTGGTGGACTGATGTTTTTCCTTTCCTCTAGACTGTGCTTAGCCCTGGAGGACTTAAAGCAGGTATTTCCCACAAAGTTTAGTCATCCGAACAGTAGGCCAGTGCCTTTATGAGATCAGCTTGGAAGGGGTCCTAGGAAATGTGCGTAGCTCCAATGGTTATAAGTCTGGACAGTAAACTGCTAATCTGCTCTGAGGGTGCCCCTCTTCACTGTGTCTAATTACAAACAATAGGGTCCTGCACATGTATATACTGTATATTGTGATTGAAATTTTTCCAGTTTTTACCACCTTTCTAGACTCTGAATTGGAGAGTCTATTGGGTTAATGGGCATAATCAGTAAATAATCTTGGAAGATGGACATTGAAAGGGGATCTGAAGGGGAAAAGGGCCCTGTATAGGGTGTAAATCCTGAAGAAGATCTGTAACTCTGAATAGTTTCTTTCTCCCCCCCAATGCTTCCCCATCTACCCCTGAATTAAGCTCCAGATAGGGCCCAACTGAGGTCAACTTAGCTTGTTCCCCCAGATTCAATGGGCAGTGCAAAGCCATACGAATGTGACCAGGTGCCACCCACAGCATCAGGCTGTCATACAAAACCCATCATCTCCTCAGCTACAGCTAACTACAGGGCTTTTTTGAAATAGCAATGTCTGGCAGGAATCTATGTATTTAAACAAATAGTAATGGCCAATAACCCTGCCCCAACACCCAAGAGACCCCATATCCCGATTTCAGTTTTTGGTTCATTTTTTGAATGATCAGGGGTCTCAGGGAATGGGGTCAAAGGGTATGGGGCCACACTTGGTCTGACAAGGTGCAGCCAACAAAGTGTCAGCTAGCAGACATACCATACCAGGATACCCACCAAGGTTTCTAACTTCCACCCATCAGACAAAATGCAT
This sequence comes from Neoceratodus forsteri, assembly GCA_016271365.2. NCBI lineage: Eukaryota > Metazoa > Chordata > Ceratodontiformes > Ceratodontidae > Neoceratodus > Neoceratodus forsteri. The sequence continues at coordinate 162,708,090 of CM028137.1, forward strand.
CCCTCCCCACATATACCAACTGCAGTTTCTATAAGCAAATGAGACAGGAAGAACCAATCCAGATGACTTAGTATCTCTGGTGGGGGTACCCATTCCTACAAAGGCGGGTATGAGAGATACCCACTTGAAGGTGGGATAAACATTTGGCAAATACAGACCACATGGTCGCATTTGGACTAAATGGTCCCTCTGTGATGATCGCAAGCATCTGGGCCACAGGTTGGCTGATGCCATATGTGATGGCCATCTTTGTTTGGGGAAGATAATGGGAGAGGGGAGGGGGTCAATATCTTACAGGAGAGAAAACGAAGGTATACAGTGCTCTACTATTTCTACTGCTGTTATGGTTTTAGTTTTATAAGTTGTAAGTCCAAAGGTGGTAACCATGTTGGGGGGGTTCAACGTCCTATGGGACGAGGGTATAAAGCGTTAGGGACAGTCCATGTATCTTACAAACCAAGGCCTACTGTAGAGCACTATATTGGTCATTATCCATCTAATATTCTAAATATCAGGCCTTAAATGGAGACTAGGTTTGTAACTTTGAATGTGTGGGGTCTCAACTTCCCAATCAAATGTAAAAAAGTTTTGTATCATCTAAAAAAGTTGAGACACCAAGTGGCATTCCTTCAGGAAACAATCCGTCTTTTGCCAAGGCAAGGAAACTCAAAAATGGCTGGGTGGGAGAAGAGCTGCATAGTGTCACCACCTCCGGTGGAAGAGGGGTCTCTATATTACTACACAAAGATTTAGGAAATTTGGTAACAGGTAACACGGACAAAGAGGGATAAGGAGGGCCAGTGGATAATGGCCGAAGTGTAGACCCCAGACGAGTCGCTGATGAGGCTAAATCTCTATGCTCCCAATGGTGATGAGCTCACTTTCTTCCATGAAGTCAATCAGTACTTGACTGATTTCAGGACAGGGTAGATCCCTGTCCTGATTGGGGGGGAACTTTAACTTGACACTAGACTCTGGGATAGACAGAAGTAGGGGTGATGTAGAACCCCATAGGCAGGCGGTACAGGCAGTACATCAACTAGCCACAGAGCATGCACTTCTGAATGCCTGGTGAACCAAACATGCAGGAGTAAGAGACTATACTTATTTCTCAACACTGCATGCCTCAATGAGCAGAATAGACTTGTGGCTTCTTATTTGCATTTGTTATGAGAATGTATCCCTAGTACGGTCCCATCCCATTATAATTTTGGACCATGCCCCCTTAGAACTCCAGCTGAGGCTGAGCTCAGACTGACCTCAATCCTCATCCTGGTGGTTGGACTCCTTATTACTAGAGGATCAACACTTTCTGCCATGAGTCAAAGCAGAAATAGTTGATTATTTGCAAATCAGTGATTCTGGGGATGTCTCTGACTCTACCCTATGGGAAGCCTTTAAAGCCACCATCTGTGGGCGTATTATAGCATATGCCTCTGGGAGATGAAAAAAAGAGAACCAGAGCAGGTAGCTTTGGGAAAGCAACTAAACAGGCTGGAGGCACAGTACGAGTCTTACAGTTTAAAGCCTCCACCTCCAACCTTACTAGCTCAGTTGAACAGTACCTATGTCCAGCTCAATGCACACTTCACTAGGAGAGCTGAGCTGGCACTCAGAAGGTTACATTATTCATACTGGGAAGGGGGAGAAAAATCTGGTAAACTCCTGGTATACTGGCTCCAATTCAGGAAATCTGCCAGAACCATCAAGGCATTAAAGGATGCCTCTAGGGGCCTAACCAGCTCCCAGGAGGGCATAAAATAAATCCATGGCAGGCTTTTACAAGCAGCTGTATGCCTCCCCAACTCCTCCAATTCCCTCGGCAATACATGCCTTCCTGTCTGCACTGCCTATCTCCCAGATTCCACCACAAATGGCGGCCTACCTGGAGGACCCAATAACAGAATATGAAATTCTAAAAGACATTCAAAATACGATCCCACACAAAGCTTTCAGAGGGGATGGCTTCCCCATTCATTATTATCTGGTGCTCAGAACTGAGATCTCTGCTTACCTTAGGTGGGTGTTTACAGACTCACTCACTAAAGGAACCCTCCCCCAGCAATGTGGGAGGCAGTCATAACTGTGCTTCCCAAGAAGAGCAAAGACCTGACAGTTCCAGGGAACTATCAGTCCATTTCACTCAAAATGCAGATACTAAGATCCATGCCAAGATACTGGCAAAGTGTCTAGACAAACATCTCAGTGGCACTGGAAATCCAGGTCAGGCCAGATTCATCAAAGGGAGGCTGGATCCAACCATCACAGAGCATTGATCTCCCTTATACAACAAGCCCAAAATACTCCTCTTTTGCTAGCGGCCCTAGTGGTAGATTTTGAAAAAGCATTCAACTCGATGGCCAAACTGGATAAAATTGGCATAGTCCCCAAGTACAGAGCTTCAGTTGACCTTCTGTACTCCTCACCAATGGCCTCGATCCTTACGAATCACACCAGGTCGACCGTCTCTGCTCTACAAAAAGAGACAAGGCAGGGGTGCCCACTGCCCCCACCCCCGCTGTTTGTCCTGGCAATCAAACCCTAGCTATAGCCCCGAGGGAGGCACAAGGTGTGCCTGGAATACAAGTAGGGAGAAAAATCTTCAAAACCATCTTGTATGCAGGTGATCTTCTAATAAACATGGCATACACCCCTCAATCCAGTTGTATAATTCTGCATTTCAGCAAGGTGTCAGGCCTAAAGGTGAATCAGTCCAAGACAGAGGTAATGCCATTGAATAATATATGTTCTAAACAAGGCTTTGCTTCCTTAGGCCTCAAATGGGCACCTGATGGCATCATGTACCTTGGAGTGACTCTCCACAGCAACCTACAAAAAAAATGATTAACTTAAACTTTACAATATTAATCTCTTCACTAAAAAGTGACCTGGACTGCTGGAAGGTCCTCCACCTTTTCCCTGGTTAAGCAAATAGATTCTATAAAACTGAGAGTGGCCCCTCGACTGCTATACCTACTGGCTTATTTCCCAATACAGATATCTCTGAAATGGTTTCACAAAGTGGATACCATTGTGGAATGGTTTCTATGGGAAGGTATCCCTCCCTGTTTTAGTGGTCAAAAGCTCCATCAGCACTGAAGTAGAGGAGGAGGGGGCCTGCCGTGGTTCCAAGGGGTACCACATGACTTTCAACACAGCACAAATGGTCCAGTGTTTCTTCCCCTACAGATCAATTCACCAGCTTGGCATCACTTAGAAACCTCATATGGAGGAGCCACTTCACCAGCAGTTTGGTTGTACTCAACAAAGAACCCCCCCCCCCCCGAAACTTGCCTGCACCTATTTTAATATCAACACAATACTGGAAAAAAATACATAAAATACTGCAGGCATCCCCCACTCCCTGGGCACTCACACCACTTTGGAACAACCAGGCTGTGACGATAGGCAAAGCCAATATCCATTGGAAAAGTTGGGAAAACGGGCATCAGATTGATCCAAGACCTGGTACTCCCAGGGTCCAACATAATGGATACCTTTACAGCCCTCAAAGAAAGATATACACTCCCTCCTGAGCACTTCTAGAGATACAGTACTTACACATCCAGGATGCTATTAAACCTTGCAGAGTCTCGACATCCAAAGTCAGTGGGTACCATGTCCAAAATGTATAAATAATTCTCAAGGTTCTACAGATGCTACTGCTGCTAAAGCATCCCCTCCCCCCCACAAACCTTCTCTCTCGCAGTCTGCATCTGTATGTTCTTTCTCCAACTCCAAATCCATGCCCCCCCACACCCACTTTCACATGCGTGAGGTAATGCTGTGGTGTTGGCGGCAGACAGCTGTGGGGCATGGTACTACCATCACCCCCACTCTGGGAAGTATACTGTTGGGAGAATATTGGGAAAACCACCTGTCATCTGCCATGTGATATGTGCCATATCCCCCAGTCTTCTGCCCTCAGGCAGGGGACTGGTAGGTGCATACTGCAGACTACTGGTCCCCATACACCAGCAGCACGTACCATGTCACCACCAGTTCCCTGTTTCCCCCCTGTTGTACCCCAGGCTAGATCCCACCCACACCATTAGTAAGTTAATTTGAAATGTTTAAATACAATTTTTAAATGAAAAATCTGAATAGTGAAAAATTAAACATAACATCATGTGAGACCATGATTAAGTAACCCGTTAAGTCTTGAGTATTGTGTCGAAAATATCCAAATAACACTCATGGTTCCACAGACACTGCTCCTTCTAATGCTGTATCCGATGCAATATAGATGTCATAGGAGGCTGGTAATGCTGCCTGCTCCCCTTCATCTGGGGGAACCCTCGGTGGTCGCTGGTCAATGATTATCTTTTCCAGGCTCTGGCGCCACAGTGCCATTTTGGTCACCTTACCTTCAGACACCTGCAGAATGCACGGAACATCTTATTCAAAAATGAAAAAAGTACAGTAATTACTAGTAAAACATTCTAACACAAGTCACAAATCTAACATGACATTTTTTCAGAAAGAACAAATAAGTGCACACACGCTAAGCCACTTTATGTACCATTGTATTAAATTCTTAAAATACTGTAAACTTGCAAAGCACTTCGATCATCTGATCTTTGCTTTCAGACCAGTGGCATGCAGAACTGATATGTAATCAGATTTTTCCACAAAGGAAAACCAATACTGTGTGTAAAACTTGCAAACTCTGTATCAAATATATGACTTGCACTGTATCACTGCCACCCCCTCCCTCCCCACTATCTCATCCGGCAGGGATCTACATGGTGCAGGAACTGAGAGTGCCGAGAGGTCGACATATACAGCAACAAGGGGGCATGGTGTTTTTTTCCAGTTTTCTCCCCTTACACCCCTGGGCCAAAGCAGACACAGTCATGCATGTCCATGGAAGCACACATGTGCTCTGGAACTAGCAGCCCTGATCCACCCACCCCGCCTAGCGCCAGCCCCCCATTTGCCTTATGGTGCCACTGAGACTCCACACAGTGGTAGCCAAGATCGAGGAAGACTTGCATCCTCTGTCTGGGAGAGGAGAGCTGCCAAGCAGCTACTGAATCCTCTCCCAGCCCTCCCTCCCACGACCTCCAGTGGCCCGAGCTCATTCCCAAACTTGGGCTGCCGACATGGGAGTGGTATGGCGCCTTAAAGAGCACCCTTCTTGGTGCTCATGCCAAAAACTGGCCAGAACTCTTACCTGCCCTTAAGTCCCATCATGGCAAAATTGGATTTTTTCACTGCCCCTATTTTGGAAGGGAAGATCCATAATTTGGATCCATAATTTGGATCCATGGAGCAGAGCCACTGATCGCTTTCTGCTTCCTAGTACTGCGATCTGCCCATTGTTCTTATGTCACTATACAGTGAGCACAAGAATGCGCTCCATAAACATGAATTAAGAGATTTTTCTAAACTCTGTTTTATATATTTTAGATGGCCATCATAAACAAATAAAGGGCACTGCTCAACTAATGAGGTCCTTGTTAGCGGAGCAGTGCCACAGTGCCCTTGATTTGTTCTTGGTGGCCATCTAAAATATGTAAAGTGGAGTTTAAAAATCACCCCATTCATGTCTATGGAGCGTGTCCTCACATAAGAAAAAATGGGCGGATTGCAGTACTAGGAAGAGGAATGGGATTGGCAGCTTGGCTCCACAAAGTTTAATTATGATCCCTTCCAAAATAGGAGCAGTGAAAAAATATAATTTTGCCACCTCAGGACTTTGAGGCTGGTAAGGGTCCTTCCCACAGTAGTTCTTGGGGAGGGGGTGCAATCTTACAAAGAGCTAGAAAGGTGCTCTTTAAGTACCTCAGCTCTCTGTGCCACTGGGACAGCTTCAGACATCACTTACACAAAATACTTCAGAGTTTAAAAGCAATGGGTATACTCGGTGCTCTTAGAGTGACTTGGCATTTAACCTGGAACCACTGGTCAACTTTTAGGTTGTTTTCAACAAATTGCTATGTTTATTCAGTAGCATATTTAATCTGTTTTGATACATAAGTAATGCATGTCTATGGGAAGAATTTCCTTATATAGCTGCATTTCCCTGTAGTAATGCGTGTTGTTAATTCTGATGGGCTTTGAATGCCTCTTCACACAGTTTCTTAACACAACCTATACCCATTCTTCAGAGTTTGCAAAAAATCTGTGTTTCCTTTGACACTCCTCCCCACTGCCTTGATTAGCATGCCTGAAATCATATCACTGGACGCTGCCCGAATACAGTGGGTGTTAGAACTTGTCACCACAATGATGTGGAGTACAAAAAAACAAAGACAAAACACATCTGAATTGCAGTTGCATTTTATTCAGTGTTCACAGTTCACTGTCAGCATCCTCCTCCAGAAGTGTCTGATGCCCAGTATCAGCTGAGCATGGTTCCATGATTACACCTGCCTCCTTATGTACAGTAGTGCTCTATCTGATGCCACACCATCTCTACTAGGTTAAGATCTAGTAATTCAGGTGGTGTCCTTATCCAGTTCTGACTCTTATCCCATACATAAACTCCTGAAGCTGCAGGCTTTGGGTCATTTTATTTAAAATAGAAAGAATGAAGGTGTTATAAAACCCACAGAAAAAAATTGTGCACTCTGTCACCACTCAGAATTCACAGTAACCGTCCACAGAAATACTGTATGAGTCTAGCAAGAGATATCATTTAGTGCAAATTGCTGCTCCCATTATCAAACTATGAAAACGTCAATGCTTATCTGCAAATAAATAATGCTTATCTATTTCAACTACTGACTGTGTGTGAGATGCAAAATTCAGATTATATGTGTACTCACTGGGTGAGAGCCAGTGGAGTGCAGTCTTCCACATTCTCTGCTATAAAGAATCATTGAAACTGTTGCGGAGTGTGACCAGTGCTCTGCTGCAAATAAATGTAACCCTTGATGTAAACCAGGGGGTAAAAGTCATTTTAATTGATGTGAACTGTGCCTAGAGCTTGCTCTGGAGGCTAGACAAAATAGAAAATGTTTTGTTTGAAATGTATTACCTGGTTCTACACCCCTCTTCTCTGTTTTGTTTTATTGTATATTGTGTTTTTGTTTCTGTGTTGAATATTAGTTTGCGGGGTTTGGGTTTGTGTCAGTGGTTAGAGTTTGGGTGGTTGTTAGTGTGTATAGACAGTTCTTTATTAGTGGTGAGAGTGAGCTGGATGATTGTAAGGTATAGGTATATCATTAATTGTATTAGGATCACAAGACTAGTAGTGTGTGTATAGGATTTAGTGGTGTGCATGATGTATGGTTTGAGGTTTAGGTGTCTAATGTGAGTGATTGAAATGTGTTATTAGAGGGTGGTGTGGGAGTGTAGTTAATTTATTTGAAGGGTGGTTGTGGGAGGGATTCCTTGCGAGGGCTTGGGGATTTGTTTTACATCCAAAAGCTGTAGGTATGTGCATTAGGTATGGCCTGGGAACCCCTAGGTTTAGCTACTCCTCTTCCCAGCTGCATGATCTGCACTGCCTTTCATGATCCTTCCCACCTGAGCTGCCTTTTGTAGGTGCAGGTAAGTGGGGATAGAGAGGAAGTGATGTGGTCAGCAGTGGGGTGTGAGGGTGCTAATAAGGGGCTATTAGAACAATTAGAACCTGGAGACACCCTGGGTGACATGGGACCTGGAGAAAGAAAAGACATGTTTGGTTCCCTTACCTAGGGAACCCACTGGACTAAGTGGGTAAGTAGCCATTATGCCAACTGCCTTAATATGTCCCTTAAAGGCAGTGCTTTGCAATGTGAGATCAATAAGGAACAAGAATGCCATAATGGCAGCTGTAATTTTGGGTTTCTCAGTTAATCTGGCTTGCATCACGAAGGCCTGGCTAACTGGTGATGCCAGCCCAGTTTTGGAAAAGGGGGTACTAGCTGGATTCTCTGTGGTACACCACCCATGGAGAGGTCATGGGGAGTGGCTCTCTGTTTTAGATCTAAGTTGAATTTCACTGTGAACTCAGTGGGGAACACTTCATCATTTGAATTTGTGTCCGCATGAGAGTCCAGGTGTAGGTGCAGGTTGCAGGATGCTCCTGGTGTACTGACCTTGGGGAAGGGGGGGGGAATTTCCTGCTGGAAATTATGGATATCATCAGTGACAGGGTCTTGGAGTCATCCCAATGGATTGTTCTGGGTGACTTCAATGCCTGGGTTGATAATGAGTTCTCAGACTTTGGAAGGTTTTTCCTGCAGTTGATGGACTCATTGGGCCTCACACAAGTTATTACTTCTGCAACTCACCGTGAGCACAAATTGCATCAGGTTTTCTCCCTGGGGATCAAGGTTAGTAACCTCAAAACTGATCTGGTCAGTTGGCCAGATGACTGCACTGCAAAGTTTTCCTTCAGGGCCCCCACTGTAGTCCTTCCATTTTAGGGATGGTTCAGTACTGCCCTTTAAGAGGACTTAGGCCAGAAGGACTGGAGGGGGTGCTGGACATCTTGAAAATGTTGGCAGCATCTGAGATGAGATCAGAGAATGCAGTAATGTCTTATAATAAGGTTATTGATGGGACTTTCAATTCCATAGCACCTACCCATGTATGACCACAGGTCTCACATTTAGGTTCCCCATGGTCTGATGGAGAGCTTAGGGAGCTGAAAACCAGGGGTCAGAGGTTAGAGAGCTGATGGAGAAGGAACAGACCCAGTAGAACAAACTGGTTTTGATAATTTATTACAATGAGTAACAAAGGGCAATGTCCTATAAGAAGGCAGCATTCCTATCCAGGGAGATTGTGGCTGGGATGAATCGACCAGCTCAGCTCTTCCATACTGTGGACAGGTTATTAAATCCAAGCTGCCTTCAGTCGGTGAGAGCAGGTTCTTCAGTCAAGTGCAAAGCGTTTGCTGGATTTTTCTCAGGCAGAATGTTTTCTATTAGGGCCAGGATCTCTCCAAGTGGGCTGTCACAATCCAGTGGAGTTTGGCCTGCACTTCAAGGGTGTACTGAGATGTCTTGGGGAGAGTTTTAGCAGATCATGCTGGAAGATGTCTATGAGGCGATCTCAGAGTTGAGACCCACTTCTTGTGAACTAGACCAAGGCCCCATGTGTCTACTAGTGAGCTCCATGGGTTTTTTGGAGTTGGTGTTCATTGTAATAGTTCAGTGCTCCCTTTTAGATGTGGTCTTCCTGGTGGCATTAAAGAATTCAATGGTTTGTCCCCTTCTTACAAAAACATCCTTGGACCTGGATTTTCTAGCAAATTACCATCCTATGTCTAATCTGCCTTTTTTAGGTAAGGTTATTTTTATTTATTTTTTTATTTTATTTTGGTCTTTGGAAACTGGGTAAGGCCCACTAGGCACAAGTGCCTGTTTTCAGGAGTGACCTTGGAGCATTAGGAGATTAAGCGACTTGCTTAGAGTCGCACAGTATGCACGTGGAGGCTGTGGGAATCAAATTTACACCAGTCTGACATTCAGAAGTGGATGGAATATAGTTGGCTAAGACTTAACCTGGATAAGGGGTACTAGTGACTGAGCTGGGTTGGGGGGAGCAGAAGTAGTCATAGGAGAGACAGGGCTTCGGCTCAGGTCACCTAGGCTGTTGGTTTCTGCAAAGATGAAAAATCTGGGAGTCATTTTTGATGATCAGCTGACACTGGAGGCTCAAGTGCCTGTGGTTGTCCTGAGTGGTTTTTACCATGTTATGAATATCAGCTGGATTAAGTCCCATATCCCTCCTAAAGATCTTCCAACACTGGTGCATAAGTTTGTGATGTCTAGGCTGAACTACTGTAATGTGCTCTACCTCAGCATTAGTAGAGGCACCCTACAACACTTGTAGCTGATGCAGAATGCAGCAGCTAGGTTGCTGACTGGTCTTTTGAGGTCTAGTCATGTGACCCCTGCCCTGCGTGACCTGCATTGGCTGCCTGTGAAGTGGTGTATTACTTTCAAAGTTAGTTTATTAACCTATAAAGCCCTACATGGATTGGGCCCTAGCAACCTTTTAGATCTTGTGAATCCTGTCCAGTCCTCGCACGCCCATCACTTCTCTGAGGAGGGTCTCCTTTCATCCCAAGGGCCTGGCTGAAGTCCTCTGGCTATCATACGTTTTAGGTTGCCAGCCCTTAGTTGTGGAACAGTTGACCTAGAGTACTGAGGGAGGCCACCTTGGTGGAGGTCTTTAAAAGTGGGTTGAATGCTAACCTATTTAGCCAGACTTTCAGGACCAAAGCATCATCATGCACCTGCTGTTTTTAACAGTTTAAATTGTAACACATGGATTCTATTTATCGCTGTTATTTATTTTAAGTTGTTGATTTATTTGTTTGTTTTTATTTGCCCTTCTGCATCTGTATGGCACCCTGAGCCTCCAGGGAAGGGTACTTTATAAATAAATGTACTACTATTACTACTATAAATATACCCTGGATAAAGGGTACCAATGTACTGGAGACTACCTCCTCTCTCAAAAAAATTATCCCTTCATTATGTAAGTGAAGAGTGGCAGTGGCCTTGGTCCTTGGCATAAGATGGCATACCAGATGTGCATTTTCAGTCTGTGTTTGGGCTGTGGTTTCAGTACTATGAGTCTTGTTTAGCTAAATGCCATGAGACAGAAGGATTTAATCGCTAAAGTACTCTCATCTGTACAAATCATGCCCAATAATTTTTCGTTGGCTTCTATTTTAGGCTGTTTTCTGTTCCAACCACTATGTTTTATTAGTCTTATGAATGATAGGGCATGTTTTGTGAAGCAGTGAAAAAGGCTTTCAGAATCAGATGTTACTGCACAGTGCATTATCTAGAACTGACATTTTCACCTCCTAAATATTCAGGAAATTGGCACTGTCCATCATCATGGATTAAGCAAAAGGTTGTCATTTTGATTCCTTAAATAAATAAATAAAACAGACTCCAGTGCTTTACCTTGGGTACAGTCCTTAATGGGCTCTGCCATAAGTCCATCCCTTTCTACATCTTATTCTCTTTCAGTGTAATAATACTCCCAGATATTGTTTCTTTAATCGTACCCCCCAAGTGGCCTAATTGTATCTTCTAGCTCTTTTAATGTTCGATATATTATTAAGTGATACTGTCTGATAAGTTGAAGTTGTTACTTTTATCTGTTTAAAACTTCCTGTTCCTAACCCTCTATTAATCACCTTTTCTGGAAGTGCACTGCACTGTTTACATTTTGAAGTTAAAACATCCCCCACATACTGTAGGCTTGATTAGAAAATGGGCAAAGACAATTATCTCTCCTGACTGGATGAGACACTTATTTAGGTGGGCATCTATCAGACAATAGATGCCCAGCTAAAAATAAGAGCCAGTCCAAGTGCCCCTTTAACGAATACCATTATCCAGTGGTGCCCAGCCTGCTTTGTAATTAGCTGAAAGCACCCCAGAAAACTACAAATCTCAGCCATGTTGTTTCTCTCGCTTAGCGAGAGCTACAGCCTCCCCAACACTACTTACTTACTTGCTTCTTCATTAAAAAAAAAAAAGAAAGCACACTGATTCTGCGGCCGAGAGAGAAGAAATTCTCACAGCCATATTCTCTAGTATGGCACCACTTTCCTGACCGTGATCTGACACTGCCACAGTGACAAAAACTAAATGAAAGCCGTTGGTCCTGTTGGCTTCCTTGTGTGAAGTCTCCCTCCCCACTGTCTTACACCAGCCACCAAACGCTCATGAATGTACCTGCTTTTTGTAGGTTTATTTTCTCTTTCACCTTGCTTAACCTCCTCCCACAAAACCTATGGACCTTCAGCGATGTCTATACTCGGCTGATGTACAACGTCATTGCTGCCTGCCTGCCACCTCAGCTGCTCTCCCGATGTAAATTTTCAGTCAGGAGACACGCGGTCCACTGCGATTCTGTGCCCCATTTTAAACGCAAAAGCCTAAAATCACCAAGAACACCCTGTCCTCAGTAATTGCGCACCAAAATCGAATGTTTTTTGTATGCTGCTTTTTTTGCTTTTGAATTCAATCTGGTTTGAGCTGGCAGTATGCTCGGTTTAGAGTGAGTACCGCAGCATTTTGAACATATATACACCAGTTAATCTACTGTGGTTGTAAGGCGCTCCCTTACTGAAACTCTGACTCTGTTTTCCCCTTCATGCACAGTATATGGGTTAACATACCGTTTACTATGAGTTTTACGACATCTGTAAGATGCTCCTCAGAGACACCCTTACGCTGTATTCCCCTTCATCCTCCTTGGTTACATTCTGCAGCAGGTATGATCCATTGGACAAGACAGACAGACGTTCTTGATTTCTGATATCATGAACCATAAGGTCACCATCTAAATGCCAGATGTACTCCACAGTCCTGCTTGTGTTTCTGGGTTTAAACTGGATCTGGACAATAGGATCCAGTTCTGAGACAGGAAGGACAACCGAGTCACCAGCCGAACACTGTAGATGGTAATCTGGATAAGAAAAAGTTTACACAAACTTAATGCCTCTATGTGTGCAGTCATGTCTGTAAATGCTCATTTGGGGGGAGGGGCAAGTAAGTCTGAAAGATGAGTGTGTGTGTGTGTGTGTGTGTGTGTGTGTGTGTGTGTGTGTGTGTGTGTGACCATGGCAACCACCTCCAAAAATGCAGGCGGAGGAACTATTTTGTTACAAATCTTACTTGAAATTAAATTTTCATTAACATTTTTCTTATTAAACTTAATTTTTTGACAGTGCCCATTTTCTAAGCGCAGTAATACCCTCCAGGGTGGGTGGTATTGTGCTATACCGGACCTTCCAGGGGCTATAAGGCCCTCCGCCTGCGGCGTCCGGCCTCATTACACCCCTGGGTGGTCCGGTATAGCACAATACTGCCCACCCTGTCGGGTATTATTGCTTGCTTAGTGCCCATCTAATCGGATACATAGCATGCTGGAATCAAGTTCCCTGTAGTGAGCATTCTTTGTTGGATGAGAACCAGGGAGGCTGCACCCCAGTATTTACCTTCTCAGGTCTGTATCTCGCCAAGAAAGGTCCCAAATAGAGGGTTTGTTATCATTGTAAACACACTTCTCAAAATATTTCAGATAGTACCAGATTTCGTTTTTTGGTTTGAGGGTGCAGTGGGCAGTTGAGCGGTCAAGAGGTAGTGGAGTTCTACATATTGAACAAAGTAGAGCAGCTAACTGAATTTTATTATTTTTATTTTAGTCTTTTGTAACCGGGCAAGGCCCACTAGGCACACGTGCCTGTTTTCAGGGGTGACCTGGGAGCACTCGGGAGGTTAAGAGACTTGCTCAGAGTCTCACAGTCTGCAAGTAAAGGTTGTGGGAGTCAAACCCAGGTCTCTCTACTGGATGTACCAAGCTCATTCACAGCTCATTACTCTAACCTCTAGGCTATACTGCCATCCTGAAGTTTAAACTGGTTTCATAGTCAAACTCTAAAGCAATAAATTCATTGTTGAAACTGAAACATGGTCATCAGCAGTGCCTCAAGTTTATCTACATTTTCTTCTCCACACCATATCATCAGAAACTGACAGTCTGCTTGAATCAGTACCATTTCATCTAGAGGCTATAGACATGTGCTCCACTTAACAGTTTTCTGCGACCTATTACTCCCAGCACACTATATTTCCGACAGAGTGAACCTTTTGATCTGATGTTGCACGTACACTTTACCGTCTAATGTCATACCAGGCTTCTAATTCACTTCAATACTGGCAGGTTTCACCTTCAAGCTCACATGTGTAATCCTTATTTATTTTATTTATTTATGGCTTTGGTAACCGGGTAAGTGCACTGATCCGAGGGACCGTTTTCAGGCACGACCCGGACCACATACAATGGCACAGAAGTAGAGCATAAGTACAGTACAATGTACAGAAGATCTTTCTCCCACTTCTCCCCCTTTTCCTGTTGGCATCCATAGGGCCCCTCATGGCACTGGGAGCCACTGACACTTGGGCTTCCAGGCTAGGACTCAAACTGCATGGACACAACTTTGTGAGTCCAGCCCATAACCATTGAAGAAGTGGTAAGCACCTGGCTCCTCTTTAATACATGGTTACTACAATTTATTCCGTTTTAGTTTAGAGGGCAGCTCTAGGGTGCCAGGTGATGCAATACCATACTAAATGGGTAAATTTACATCACACTTACTTTGCATCTCATTAACCCCAAAAATATTAATTTAAAATGGCAAGGACATGCACTGCAGCATATCACTTTATGTCGGGGGGATAGCATAAATAACATTAGCCACATAAAATAAAGCAATAAATGGCCATTATAGAATATATAGCACCGTATACCTTGGTATAGCACCAAGACATGTAAATTGCAAACTGAAGTTAATAATATCTTTGACTATACAGAACCCCTATGCATGCTCCCACGGCTGCTTCCCAGCTCATATGTCATTCTCAGGACAGCTGTAGGAGGCTATGGGTGTGCCACTAGAGGCACTTCATTACAGAATGTCGACAGGTGGTATGGCAGATCAACCATATAAAATCTTAATTACTAAACACACTGTGAGTAAAAAAATTAAAACAGTTTGAGACAATGACAATGGGGTCCTGCCTCACATTGAGGTGGGGCCCAATTACAGGTGAACATTTCCCTTTAATAAAAATGTACGTAATAATTATCAGAACATTTGAGGTTCAATCAAATCATTTATTGTTTGACTATTAGAGTCATCAACAATACATTACATTATTTAAAACACAGCATCATCATTACAAAATGAAGAAACATGACACTTTAAAATGTTTACCTCATTATCAGATGGGGTAAATATTTAGCACATCTATATGTAGAAAACAACTATCAGTGAAGAACTTCTGTCAGTATACACTGATCTATAAATGGTCTAGTAGACATATTTGACACTATGTCTATAAATTAATTAATTAATTCTCTCTCTTATGTCCTCTGGTTTAAATTACCTTAATCAAAGGCTGAAGGGGTACCAAGTCAACAAAGCACAGAGTCTGAAATTAAACTCATCTCTAGCATATCCAGAGGGCCACCCTGCATTCAGGCTACAATCACTCTAATTCAGTAAGTCACAACAACCACACAACAGACCAATCTGAATCATGTAAATCTGGCCCTGCACTGAACACCATTAAATGGCACAGAGCCTACTCTGTCCCTTGTATCTCTTTAGCAGGTCAATGCCCCCTTATCTGGATTGAGACACTTGTACTACCAGTAAGCCCCATCCCTGGGTCCCAGCGGAAATATCCCACAGCGCATGCTGCCACGTATTCCTCTTATATGGGTCCCTGGGTCAGGCGCATTCTACTGGCCCATACTCAGTCTTGCTACTACCATTCGGGAGCTCTTAGTCCACAATCGGCACTGGGTCATTTCACTTTCCAGTGTCATTCATAGTCTCAACCCTAGGCACTATCACGCAACTCAATTAAGTCAATACTATATGGTTGATAGTAACCACACAGGGAGATAAATAACCAGCTAGGGTAGCTTTCCTTGGGTTTTCCAAATAATTGCGCAAGTCCAATTTACATTCAGTAACCTGGGTCTCATCTGATGATTTCTCCATATGCCACACTCTAGGTTTATCTCATGTTAATATAAACAACAGCGATATTAGTATTTTCAAAAAACATGAGAAAACATTTGAATATTTGTCCCATGTCTCCATTTAAATATGTTATACATATAGTAATTTAGACCAATTAACTTAACATCTATCGATCCAGCCTAGTAAGCAAACGTTCAACATTCAAGTATAAGACATTAACACACTATCACAATACAGAACATCTTTTTTTTTTAAACAAAAAAGAAAATACATTTACTCCCCAGCTAAAAAGAGCTTTAAATGATATATAGAGCTCAATTATCAAGCAAAGCCAAAACCACAGAGACAGCGTCAAACTCCTGGAGTCTTTTGCCTTTAATAGCTCCATATTATTTGTCCTTATGTTTAGAATGGACACAAAATCAGAACCTTAAAGGAGAGTGGGGGACTCCCCATAGGCGAGCTTCCAGTAGTTGCTAAAAAAAGAAAGCGTCTCTTATTAGAAGAAACCATCAATAACATCTCATGTAAAGTTACCAGATGGAGTTACTCCCTTCCCCTCCCAAAGCTGTAGTCTGTTATCCAGAAACCAAACGTTAATTCATGTTCAGGATTTGAGGACTCAGCCTCAGCCTCAAGCCGTCTATCTTCCTCCTTTATTCAGCCTAACTCCATGAGTATAGTGACACAGTTAAAAGAAAAGATAGAGATAGAGCACCCCTAAGCACAATAGGCACAGACCTTATGAAAATAATTTAAAACATTCCAACCCCCTCAGGCAACCGTAACATACCTGTTAGAGGTTTGGGAAATGCCTATAACCAAAGTATATGTTATATACTTCCATCTCCTCCTTCGATTTACTGCAACAGTTTGTCCTGCCATTGGGATTGCTGAACGATTTCTTCAGTCAAAATCCATTAATACCTCAAAATCATTTGGGTCCATTTACTTTTTGACCGATGCATCAGAAGCATTTCTCTCAAAGTCTGGCTAATTATAGGGAATAATACATCTAAGGGTAGCATTTCTCTCAAAGTCCGGCTAATTATAGGGCATAATACATCTAAGGGTATCAGCGGACCCCTCTTAATACAAACTCATTTTTAATTTTCCAAAAATGAGCCAGGACAGGCCAAAACAGCCCATTATCGAGAACACCTAGTAATAATGATCATCTTATTACAATGATACTGTGAAAGTGATACTCACAGACTGATAACCGGTGGAACACAGCCAAACCATTTTCACTTTCCTTTTTCCAGCCATATTCCAAAAATATCGAATGCTGAACACCAAACACTAACGGCCACCAACTGACTGCAAGTCATTCTATATAGCATGGGCAGTACTCAGGGAGCAAGGTTATTTTAATACAAAACCTGTTTCATTCATGATTAGGTGAAAAATTACTTATGAGACTTGAAAAAGCACTTTAAACAAAGAGCGTTCTCCTAACGTAGTGTGGGGCGAGGTGACAGTGAAGCCATCTTGCTGCCCTGCCCCCAGCTGGGTCTCGGGTGATGTGGCACATTTGAGGTTAGAGTGAAGAGATCAGGGGCATAATGTAGGGACTTCCATGCATTTGAATTTTCTTTTACTAAATTAGGCACTGCATAAGCATTTTGTATCCATTGTTTAGACGATGAGTATAGTATCTGTGAGTTAGAAGGGGATGGCATGCATTTATTTTTGAGCTACTGTAGTTGTTAGTTTACATTAAAAATAACTGCACTGTACCATAAAGGTATTGATATGTGTGTGCCAATATTTCATGTGCAACAACCCTGAAAAGGCAACAGGTAAGGGGCTTCCCCCTACAGGAAGATTTACTGTAAAAGGCAGCCACAAGTTCAACAAAAGTTACATATCTTTATTTCAAGTAAATTGTGAAAGCATTTCATTAAAAGAAGCAACTGTACCCTAGCAGCATTGATATGTATCAACCACTGGAGACAGAATGGACAGAACAATAAACTTTTCTGAAAGTTAACCAATTTAAACAATTCTTTTTAAAGGAAGTGTTTCTAAGCTCTGTTAAACTGTACCCATGTTGGAGACAGAAATTGCTGTGGAGGCAGTATATAGCATTTAAACTAGAGCCAGCTAGGCAGCTAGTGTGCTTTAAAAGAGGTGAAGTAGCAGACAGTTTATACAAAAGAAATGCAAAAAGAGTTATTCAGCCTCCCACATGGGACACAAATGAATGATACCCTTGAATAAAATGCAGACATTGTGTTTTGAAAACTGGACCCTCACAGCATAAGTCTGGAGCTTTCGAAGCTGGACCCTAGGAATAGAAAACGAAAAAGTAAAGCGTATCCAGTGCACGCTGCATCAGTGGCAAGTTTAATTATTTATACTTTTCTTTCTGGCCTAGGATCTGGACCATGTGCAAATGCATCTGGAGGAAGTCAGGTTTTTTGACCTCTTTGGCTACAGTGAAGAAACAGGAGTCTGGCAATGTTTCATGTGCAACAACCCTGAAAAGGCAACAGGTAAGGGGCTTCCCCCCTACAGGAACATTTGCTGTAAAGGGTAGCCATAAGTTCAATAAAAGCTACAAATCTTTATTTCAAGTAACAAATTGTGAAAGCATCTCAACAAAAGATGCAAATCTGAAAAGGTTTCCTGGAGAGGGAATCTGACTCTTCAGAATTATTGGCTTCTCATGGCAGTAGCTGCAGCAGCTTTATTATTATGTCTAAATTCTGCTCAAAGGTCATAGAGCTCAAACCCAGATGGAATTTAGGTAGGATAGCTTTAAAGTTACACATATTTTTCTGTGAGGCAAGGCATTGATATATTTCAGTCCCTTTAGGTAAGTTTAAATCCAGCAGTGGCTGTTCCTTACATTTGATTTGTAAGGGTATATAACAATTTAGTGGAGATTCCACTATTGGTTCTAGCAAACACATATTAGATTCCAGAGATATATCCCCAGAAATACTACTACTGGATCCAAAGTCTTATCTCTACAACATTTTTCTTCAAGTCCCCCATTATGGGCATATAAATCTGGACTAGTTAAGGTTTTCAGTGAATAATTTGTTCAGGCACTGTACCAGATAATAGTCTCACATTGTATGCTAGGCTGTGACAATCTTCATTAAGGCTTGATGTAACACACCTTCACTTTAATGATATGAGACTTCAGCAATTCAGAGGGTTTACCCAACAGTTTAGAGTGGGGGGCTGCCAGACTCCTCCCCCCTTCCTGACTATTAAAGATCCTACAGTTTGTCAGTTCCCCACTTAATGTTTTTTACATATCACCTCCCTCCCCTCTTCCTTCTCTGCTGCTCTGTCTCTGGTATGGCTATTAAGCTATAACATTTCCTTTGTCCTCAAGACTATTATCATGGCCCCGGTAATGAGGGTAGAAAACCAGAGATAGAGAAAAGCCAAAGCATCACAACTGAACAAGCACAATACACACTGGCGGCCTCCCATTGAACAATACAGTTTTTATATTGTATGGAGTTCATTATATGACATAAAAAAAGTTATAAACTGGGTAGGGAAAATCCTGCATCCTGATTGGTTAGCACCTACAGTGTGTCTTACATCTGTCTAATGCACAGCTAAAAAGTGCTGGCAATCAGGACACAGCACAATTAACAATATCAAGGCCTCTTCCAAAAATTCTTGATTGCCAGTACCAACATGGCTGTCACATTTACTCACTAAGAAATTCATATATGGGCCCTATTCACAAAGATGTGTGGAGCTGGTGCGTAAAGGTGTGCTCAGCTCTACACCCGCAGAAGATCCACGCAGGGACTGCATTCACAAAGCAGTGGTCCCCACCTGGCTCTCTCCTGTGTCCCTGATCCCCAGGCGGGGAGGTTCACGGGGGTGGGGTTGCCGACCCGGATCATCAGCCAATCAGCTGCCATACCCAGGTCCACAGTGGATCACTTGCACCAGTATGGCACCATCTTGCAGGGGGCATGCAGAGTGCCCATCATGCTGCTGGGGGGGGGGATTTGATGGCTGCCCACCCCTGGTGCAACCACTGTCCCCCGACACCTGCTGCACCATCTGGAGTGGGTCCGATGACACCCCCGCCTGCAACAAAGGGTCCAGCAGCATCATCTAGAGGAGGCATGTATCCATTACGGCTGCCTTCCAGACAAGTAGTCACTGGCCCCCGGTTACCGCACTCCGCATTTTCGTGAATGGTGTGGAGTGCCAGCATGCCCCCCCATGGAGACCCCGGCCCACCCATGCATGGAGCTTCATGCTCAGCTGGGATCTGGTGTGGAAGGGGGGGGTGAAAGTTCTCTGTGCATGCCACCAAGGGGGTGTAGTGGGTGCGAATGGGTGCAAGATGGCTATGCACCCGAGTTACATGGCACGTAGCCACCCTGGCCCGTTTGTGAATAGGGCACATAGATCCTAATAATAAAACTCCCTAAAAATAAAAAGAACAAATTGATTAAATGTTATTTCTGTTATATTCCCCTCCTTGCACACATACACAAATTTTGCAAAAAGCACTACTCACAGTTTTATTGTTTGGAACTTTTGTACTGACCATTGACCCCCCACCACCACTGCATCCATCCTTACCATACTTACCTACCTGTTATGGAAATCATTGCTGCTTGCCCTGCCACAGATACAGTTGAAGCCCTGGCTTTACTGATGCCTTCTGTTATGCATGCTTGTGTGGAAAGAGGTGATCATTTAGCCAGTAGAATTCTGCAGAAGCTTGAATCACTATATTCCATGATTGACAAAGCACCTGGTGTATGAAACGTTGGGCCGTTCGGTGCACCTGTACTTCTTGTTTTGCTGTGGTGCAACTTGGATTAAATTTTCACTACACAGAAGCCTTCTGATGTACTGCCTCTTCATTTACAATGTGGATGAGTGTGCGGGTTCTTTTTTACTTTTTCCTTACATTTTGAAGATCTGGGTCCCTACTTCTAACTTTAACACAAACACCTGTAAGATGTATTGACAAGATGCCAGTAGCAGCCTCTTTAATAATCTCAAGAATAGAGCATCCAGCCTGCCCAGTGGTGCCAGCTGAGTATGCAGTGCTCCCATGTGGGCAGCTCTGTTTCACACCACAGAAAGCACTCCCATCCTGAGCTAATGGAATCTAGGCTTCTCAGAGACTATGAAGGAAGAAAATTGTATCCTAACACCATTGCCCACTATGGCAAGCTAGAAGCGGAATCGGATATTGTGGATGGCCATACAACATCCTGCCCCTTACAAGGCCATTTTTTGTGAGGGTGTTGTAAAGATGTGATCAGTGCAGTGGTCTTGTTTCCACAGGGAACAAAATCCCTACTATAAGCCAGCCCCTCAATACAGCAGTGAAGCTACTGCTCTCAATACCAGTGACCTAAGTTTGGGAACTAGCATGTGTCGTCAGGGGCTTGCCTGAGAGAGGAGGATTTAGTATCTCAGAGGATGCTCTACACCTCTGGAGAGGGAGGAGGAGAACTCCCACTGTGTTATCACCCCCTGCAGAACCACAGATGAGGATGCCTCTCATGTCAACACACATGCCCATACTGTTAGCATATGGATAGTGATGTCCTAGAGTGAAGTGTCTTTGTGATGCTGGTAGAAACCCCAATGTAAGTCCCCTGCTCATGCAGAATGCAAGCCTCCTGCAGTACCTGCAGGCTGTATGACTACAAACTCTGGCAGCCTCCCCACAACTGATGAAGGAATTTTCTGAAGGTGGCTGGGCCTCCCTGAAGGCCTCTCATGCAGAGTAAGCAATAGGGGTAACACAGGAGGAAAGTAAACACTGGGAGAAGGTTGTACGATTGAGCTGCAATACAGCAGGTGAACAGAAATGAAGGAGCACAAATATATAGTTAAACAAATCTGAAAGACAAAGAACATCAGAACAAAAGCACTGAGGCAAGAGTTTCATGGGAATGGCATTGGCAATAAAGCCAGGGTTCAAAGAAATACAAAATTATACATACCCCAGTAATACAGAGCATCATGGAAAGTATATGCAAATCACCATGAACTAACTTAGACTGATGCTGCTTGAAGCAGAAGTGTGTGGTGCAAAATGGCCTCTCACAAAATCTGCAAGGGCTGAAAACAGAAGACACAGACACGTGTTTCATCCTTCTCATGACCTGAGCAGAATGAAACACGTATCTGAGTCTTCTGATTTCAGACTTTACGGATTCTGTGAGAGGCCATCGAGCATCAAACACTTCTGCTTAAAGCAGGACCATTATAAATTGTTTCATTGTGATTTGTGTACACTTCCCACAATGCTTTGCATTGTTGGGGTACGTGTCAATTGCCATTTCTTCAAAACATCCCTATTGCACACATGACATTGACACATATCCCATCATCAGCATCTGTCATGTACACTGGCTCCTCCTGGAATGGGAGGTGAATTTTGACTAAGCCCAGTGAGGATTTAGTGGAGTGTTCTACTCAGGATCTGTCGCAGGGTGTCTCTCACTGCAAGCAATTTGGACTAGAGCCAATAATGATGTGCAGTGAAGCCAACATAAAAGTTGTAGTCAACCAAAGCATGGAAGCAGAGGATATAATCAGAAGGGGGACAAAATTAGTAACTTAAAAAAGAAGACTGAAGCACCCATTTTTTGCAGAATACACTGTCCAGTCTGTTGTTATGCTTGCCATTAGACAAAGCATTTTGGTGTGATATGGGTCTTTGAGAGGTGTGTCGCAGTGATCCAATGCAGGAGAGAGCACAAGGGGCTTGAGCAATAATCAGTGAGCCTGATTATGACATTCTCAGGCACGAAGTGCGTGGACTTCAAAACATTGTGCCAACAGACACACTCATAAATCAGCTCTTTCATTTTGTGTGTGTCAGATCAGGGAAAGGTTAATATCTGTGACTGAAGCATGCTATTTGGAATGCACTAAGCCTGTTGTAATGTGGGCAGCACATGGGAAAGGCTGTAAATCTGTTAGGGGAGACTTCTGCCAGATTAACTATAGAATCTGTTTATTAGTGATTTAACCCTTTCACTCCCAATATGGAACCCATTGCCTCTCTCAGTCTTGGGCATCACTAGTGCATTTCTGTCACCAAAATACATTGAAAGTGGTGCACAGCCCTAATTAAATCAAAACAACAACAATGGCTTATCTTTTACCATGCACATTCTTTTTATTAAGTTCCAGCTTTCTTCCATCTAGGCTGCTTCTGTTCATAATTAAAGCACAGCAGGTTTCCTAGAATCAGGATGTTAAACAACATATAAACTCTTTACAAAGTACCCTCTGCACTTTATTTATATCAACAGCCAGCAAACATGCTTGGCACTTTATGACTGCTAAATCACTCTAAGCACTTTCTTAGCAGTTTTTCTTATTCATATGCATATCAAGCATTTTTATCAGCATGGCAGGCACTTTAACACCACATATGGACAGAAAAGAAAAAAAATGTAAGAGAAAGAACAGTGAGAGGGGAGACTACCTAGGTAGGTGGCCAATCTACAGAGGCATAAAATGGGAAATAAATAGGATAGTAAAATGGCACTGCTGCAACAGACTACTAAGACAGAAAAGGTGAGAGGTTAGAAAAATATGTCCCTAGCAAGCCTGGTGACGCTGAGAGTTGAGGTGCTGGATGCCACACCTCATGCCATGCCAGCGACCCAGGTTCAGGAGTGAACTTGGGCCACCAGGGGTCGGCAGAGGAAGGAGAGGATCAAGCATCCGATGATGGCTATCCTCTCCCAGGGAAGGGTGGGCACAGCATCCCACTCCTTGGCTGCCTCTTGGTGGAGGATAGGGGACAGCACCAGATCCCAGGAGACTTTGAAGCATGGCTTCGTGGCACACACACTCATGGCCATGAGGGGAGGGACAAGAAAAATGAGAAAAATGGCTGTAGACTCTATGAAGCCCTTCCAGGATGCTGGTGCTGCTCAAGGCACAACCCGAATTTTCATGCTATGGATATATGCACAGGGGTTGGGGAGGATGGCCCCCCTTCCACCCCACCATGGAGGGTAATCCATGGGGGAATACAGGGCTCAGGGGTGCCTAACAAGGAGCGGAGGCTGGGTGACTGGAGAAGGTGGATGCTTGCCTGCAGGCCGAGGAGGATAAATAATTCAAGGGAAAAACAAATATATATATATATATATATATATGTCCCTGGGTGCTCCAGTTATTCCTAACATAGAGCAAAGCTCTACCACAGCCTACAGTTCAGTTTTATGATGTTTTCACACTAAACTGGTGGAAATAGCAGCCACATTCCTTTCTGAAGTCACCCAAGTGCGCCAGACTACAGCAGCTCTGCTGCAGAGGAACCTCTACACTGAGAGCCCAGCCCCCACTCCAAGCAGAGAATGGTGAAAACTGTATTTTTTATTCTTTTAAATTCCCTTCAGTTTGTTAGTTGTTGCCCGACCATAATTGCCCCACCCCCCCCCGGGTCCAAGCCTTAGTCTTCAAGCACAGCCCAGGATCTGCACTTTGAGCTGGTACAATAATAATACCAGCAGCAAGCATCCAGCATTGACAAATGCTTGTTTTTGTCTGCCTCTGGACTTTTAACACAAAAATCTCACATTTATACCTACTATAGGGTCACTCTTATTACCCCATCCTTAGGTCATGCTGCTCTTGGTTAGCTGTTATCTAGGCAGAAATGCTGTAAAATGAGGAGCTTTTTCCTGTGGTCCAAAAATGAGCTGCAAGAAACTGATACAGCTAGTGTTAGCTGTGCCAGCAAAAAATGGTAAAATGCTACAGAAGTTTTTGGTGGTTTGGCATATTCACACAAGAAAGTAAAATATTCAGACAAAACCTGCACATGCAGTAGAACACTAAGTCTACGGTGTATACTGTTCTCCACTTCCTAGAACAGCACAGATATGCAAACGTACCATCCTAATGTACTGCAATAAACCTCCATGGTGTTGTATACCTGGGTCATCACTGTGGTGCTGCCACCACCTTTGATAAACCAGGAAGATCTGGTACAAATGGGTATGAAGGAGGTGTTGGAGGCCCTCAATCAGTTGAGCTGCAGGAGTCTTGGCTCATGGGCTTAGTAAGATAACCACTCAATAATGCACTGCAACAGTGATTAACATGAAAATAACAATGGGCTTATTGGGGGACAAAAATCAGGTCCTAGAGAAAAGAGGCGGTTAACACTCTGAGGTACCAATAAACACTGGCTGGGCTTGTCTTCTGGCACTATGCTATGCTCACCCTAATCTAAAAGCAGTCCTGGCTGCTCTTAAGTGCCCACCTGGGTGTAGTCAAAAATCGGGACTGCTCTTCAGTTGTACTGTGCAAGAGTAGTCAAAACAACTCACCATGCTGCCACTAAAAATGCCCTTCCATACGCAGCCCTACCATTCAGCTTGCTGCAATACACAGTACAGTGAATTATCTTACCCTCCTGTACTGGGGGTGCTATCCGCTCCCACCTTCTCCCATACTGACACACTATGGAACTCTCTGATAAGTTACTGGGCATGTAGTGCTGAGTCTGGTGCAGCTGGTTGGTCAATAGTAGTGGTTCACTCACTGAGGCCTCATGAGCTTTCACCACTTGTGGCCTGCATACTTTTATCAGTGCAACCTGGAGCTTTCTGAGCAAAATCCAGTTATAATCAGCATGGCACAAACAAATGTGAATAACTCATGAACCATAAGTGCTACACACAAAGTACACGTGGCAAAGTTGTTCAGCACAAACTCACCTTTCCAATGGTACTATGCAATTAATTATAAGTAGTTCCTGTTTGTTTCTGTATTGTTGAAATAGCAAAACAATATTTTTTTTAAATAAAAAAGACAATGGAAACAATTTTTTGTGGGAAAATATTTAACATATTAACACCGAATTAAGCATCCATACATTAGATGGAGGTACAAAACTAATTTTGCACTAAAAAGCAGTTTTTCTAATATGATGCATGTATTTCTTTTCTGTTTTATTAAGGTGGCTAAGTGATGCTTGAGAGATAAATGTCTGCCATTAACACTATACTATACAAAAATGCAAATATCTTCTAAAGTACAAAAAACAGACATAAAGTATCAGTGGTAAAGTTGTTCAGCAGAACATTACCTTTCCAATGGTGCTGTGCAGTCAATTCTACTCACTTTAGTTTCTGAAATATTTAAGTTTTAAGCAGTGACGTCCTCAGGCGTCAAAAGTCCTCAGTGGCACAAAGTGCAGGACATCTGGAGGCATTAAAGACCTCAGAAGTATTTGTTCTGCTGCCTCCTAATGGTGTCTTGGGGCCGCAATGAGTTCAGTTCTCAACTGCTCAGCAGAACATAAAACCCAAAGGCCATGCAATTGCAAAAAGACAAATCCCACCTCGAATTGAGATATTTTTAAATTCCTGGCCCAATGGTAAACCACAGTTAAAGGACTTCCTAACTAAGTATACATTTCTTTGTAGCAGGGACATCCCAGATCTTGCTCACAGTTCCAGCACAAGTAGATCCTCCTTCATGAGGCAGACCCCCAGCACACAGCTCTCGGTCAGCTGGGTGGTCTCTCTGATCCACTGCTTCCACTTGCTCTGTGGCTTCTGTGTCAATGCAGTCTGGAATTCAGCTGCCTTCCCTTGATCAGACCCCTGCACATTCATACTGACCAACACATCTAGGCCTCTGCACTCTGAGAGTGTTCGCAGTCTGAAACTGGACTTTGATGCCCACTAGTGTACCATGCAGAAGCCCTGGGCTGCAGCTCCATCTCTCTCTCTCTCTCTGTCTCTCTCTCTCTCACTCCACACTGGTGATGCACAGTATCAACTGATGTGCTGGCTTGCACACTGATACCTCCATTTGCTCTGCAGGAATCACAAGTCTCTGTTCACCTACCTGCAAAGGCATCACATAGCCAGTTCAAATTGCAAGTCTGCCCTCTCACTTAGCCACTGGAAATGCTGGAACAGGACCTGCTGTTCACTGGGAAAATTCAGCTCTACCTTAGTCCACAGAGCTCTCAATCACTTTGTATTTACTGTATTTATTTATTTCACCAGGAAAAGGCTCCATTGAACAACATTATTTACAAGGAACTACTAGGTAGGACAGCATACAAGGAATGACATAAGGATACATGGTAATACAAAATACAGCACAATTACATACAGTGATACAAACAAGGAATAATAAAGCACTATCAGTAGTAAACATACATAAGAATTTAAGCAAATTATGAAATGCACTCAATGGGCCCTATTCACCAATGGGCAGAGTGGCTATGCACCGCATATCTGGGCTGCATAGCCACTCCGCACCCAATGCACCCCTGGTGTAGGATGCACTAACAGGGGCCATGCAGCCCCAATGCACCCCATCCCCCTGGTCTGCAGACCACACCATGCCAGGGGCAGGCTGGGGGCATGCCAGCACTATGCGCCATGCACAAAGACACCTTGTGCTGGCCACGAGGCTGCAAAGGGGGCACGGGTATACCACGAGAACCCTACCATAAGCCTCCCTATGGACCCCTGCACATCAGGCCCCCACCCAGACAGGGCAGATAGCCCATCACCAACAGGGACCGCCATGGGTCATATCCCTATGGTCACCCGGTCAGCCACTTAGCACATTGGTGCAGCCCCCACCAGGTGCCACCCCCAACCAACACACACCACACATGCACACCAACTCAAGGATGCTGCCCACCCCGGAACAGCACCACTGGTCTACCCCCACCACTGACCCCTAACAGGGCATATGGTGGGATACAGTGCCCGGTACTGCCAACAGACCCCCATGCCTGCACACCACTCCAGTGCTGCATTGTGGGAGGGCCAGCAGCTTTGCCCTCCTCTCACCTCCACATCCATGGGGTATGTGACCAATGCGCACCCCACCGCATAGGGGATTCACTGAGTGACTGAGTCCGGGCATCTGACTGGATACCTGGCCAGGTCCGCACTCCACACCCAGCTGCCCTGAGGAGTCCTGCATGTCGGGGGGGTGGGGCCGTGGACAGGTGGCAGCCGGTGTTGAATTCCACTGGCATGCATCTGTCCATCAGTGCGGACCTACGCAAGCAGGATACACACCTCAGGTGCATAGTTCTTGCCCATTGGTGAATAGGGCCCAATATGAGTAACAAAATAAACTTGGAAAGGACAAGAACAAGATAAAAATAATTTAGCCACATGAGCAAGATTCAGTACATAGTTCTTCAATGAGGTCTTTAAAAACACTACAGCTAATCAGACAGGTTTTAGAGTAGACTGTAGCAAGTTCTATGCTGTGGGACTGACACAGCTGATAGCAGATTTTGCAAATTGCATAGCATATCTCGAAGTGTCCAGGAAGATGTAATTATTTTTTCTTAGAGAGTAGCTGTTATAGGATATGCTGAAGGGTTCTGTGATATAGCATGAAAGTTATTTTAATAGCACCTTATATGCCCACATACTGTATACACATTTTGTAACCTCTTAGTACCTAATGAAGACCCACCAACTGACATATACAGTGCACCTTGAGGAGTCTTGGGTGCTGAGTTTGTGATTAACCTGAGTGCCCCGTGGTATAGAACGCCCAGTTTGGACAGACTGGTAACAGAGCAATGACTGTAAACTAGGTCTGCATAGTTCAAAACTGGGAGAAAGGTTACCTGGACTAGGCATTTCCAGGAATCAAGAGGAAGGCAACAGTTATTTCTGTAATAGCAGGGAAGTCTAGGCTACAGTTTTTTGCATAGTATCTCGATGTGGGTAGAGAAGGACAATCTGTTATTGAGTCATACACTAAGGTATTTATATTTGTCTATTACCTCAAGAGTATCTGCCAGTAGTGTCGTGATGGCTGGGGCTGAAGCACAGAATGAGGTAACATTATTTGAGGAGAAGAACATCAGGAATCGTGCAGCAGTGTAGAGTGAAAAAGATTCATTTGTAGTTTACTAAACACAGTTTGAAGGTCACAGTATTCAGTGACAACATTAGGCCTTGAGATATACAAGGCAGTATCATCTGCATAGAAATGCAAACTGGCATCACTCATTTGATGCCTAAGTCATTGATGTACAACATGAAAACTAATGGGCCGTGGACAGACCCTTGAGGAAGCCTCTAAGGTGGGGAGCACAGGCAGAGTAAAGACCTTCAGCTTTGACTTGCTGCAGTTATCCAATTAAGAAGTTGAAGAACCAATGTGGGGCAGCTGAACTAGTTCCTATACTATAAAGCTTTTGGATTAGGGTGTGGTGGTTGACAATACTGAAGGACTTTTTTAGACCAAGGAAGAGATCTCCCATAATTTGTTTGTGGTCAGTCGCCTCTAACCAGTCATTAGTGACTTCAATCAGGGTTGACATACTATTTCATTATTTCAAAAGTTTCACCAGGAAAAATATACCGAGCTGAGTAGCACCTTGTTTCCAGATGCATACTGTGGGGGGATGGGTGATGGGATGTAAAGCATAACTGATCAAAACAATATTTACAGAAGGAAGAGAAACATACTGTAGTTTGCATAGAGAAACAATCAACAACAATTGGCATCTTTAACTTACTGTATATTGATTAGGCCAAGATAAAGCAGAGGAAGCAAAATTGCATGCAACATGGGAATATACAGGTGAAGGCAGAGGAGGCTAAACAGTAGGTAAGTGAGTGGGAGGTAAGCAGATGGGGCAAGGGCAGGTTTAAAAGGGGAACAGAGCAGACAAGGAGAGAAATGGTGGGGGTTTAAACTGAGTGCAACATGGGGAAAGGGATATACAGGCAGAGGTGGAGGAGACTAAACAGTAGGTATGTGGGAGGGGGTAAGCAGGTGGGGCTAGGGCAGGGTTAAAGGGGGAATGAGTAGATAAGGTGAGAAACAGTGGGTGGATAGAAGAGTGGAGGAGCAGAGATGGAGATCAGGGGCATTTGCAAGAGGGAATGATGAAGTCATGGAGAAGAGAGGTGAGAGAGCAATGGGAAGAGGCACAGCAGATGACTATGGGGACAGAATTCCATAGTTTAGAGAAGTGGTAGGAGAAACCAGCCAGGCCAGCTGAGGATAACCTTGAAGGGAGAGCCAAGGGGCCAAAGCCAGAGTTGTGAAGGATGTAGGAGGAAGGAGCAGGAGCAGAGAGGAGAGAAAAGAGGGGAGAAAGCCTAGCCAGTGTTTAGCAACAAAAGAGGACCAATGAGAGAGGTGCCTGTCTTCAAGCAAGAGAAGAGAGAGGGGGGTGTAAAGGGAGCAATGGTGGGTACGTGGCAGACATTCCAGGGCAAAGCGACAAAAGGTGTGATATAGGTGGTCCAGTCTGACTAGAGTGGACTTAGGAGCAGCGCTGTAAACAATGTCTCCATAGTCGAAAATAGGGAGAATAATTTTCTGGAGAATGGCTTTGTGAGCCAGCAGGGGGATGCATACATGGTTTCTGTAAAACGCACCTAATTTTTGGTGTAGTTTTTTGCGGATGGTGTCCACATGGCCAGAAAAGTCAGGGTGATGATCAAGCCAAACCCCAAGCTACTTGAAGACAGGAACTTCATTGATATAGGACCCATCTAGGGTCAAAGGAACAACAGTAATGGCACACCCAACGCATTCTAAATGACTAGGTGGTCAAAGGATTGCTTCAAACAACTTAAACCAGTCCATTTAAAGCTCAACACATAAGTGTACAGCCAAGGCTCAGAGATCTGCAACAGCTGCTTCTAACATTTAAACAAAACATTGTCTTTATCGAAGATGGTGCCTACAAGTTGTCATCCTATTAAATAGCCCAAAGGGCTTTGTCACATAGGTACAGAACATGCAAAGAAGCCAGCAGAAGAAGGCCATTTGGTCTATCAAGTCTGCTCGTATTGCAGGGTCCACAGAATGAGCTAATGTCCCTGCCCTCCCTCCCCACTCCTCCCATCCTCCCTACCCATGATCTTTACCTTCCCCTATGTCTATCCCATCCTCTGTTAAAGTTGCCCACTGTCTTCAACGAGATGACCTCTTCCAGCAACACATTCCAAGCTTCTACCACCCCCTCTGTGAAGTAGTGCTTCCTGAACTCCCTCCTAAACCTCCCACCCTCCAGCTTATGACTGTGCCCCCTTGTGTTATGGTTGCCACTCAGCTTAAAAAGACTCTCCTTATCAACCTTATTTATCCCTTTCAAGTATTTTAACATCACACTCATGTCCCCTCTCTCTCTCTCTCTCTCCTGTCTTCCAAAGAATACATATTCAGTGTCCTCAGCCTCTCCTCATGTGCCTTACTCTGCTGATCAGCTATCATCTTTGTAGCCCTCCTCTGTACCTTCTCCAGCAGGTTAATGTCCTTTTTGAGGTGTGGGCACCAGTACTGAACTCCATACTCTAGATGCGACCTTGCCAGTGACCTGTACAAAAGCAGTATAACCTCCTCTCTCCTCCTACTGATCCCTCTAGATATGAATCCCAGCATCTTATTTGCCTTTGCTGCTGCTTTCTTGCACTGCGTGGAGTGC
Organism: Neoceratodus forsteri; assembly: GCA_016271365.2. NCBI lineage: Eukaryota > Metazoa > Chordata > Ceratodontiformes > Ceratodontidae > Neoceratodus > Neoceratodus forsteri. Next base: position 162,738,989 of record CM028137.1, read on the forward strand.
TTCAGGTTACTAGTGATCATTACTCTCAGGTCCTTCTCCTCTTCTGATACAGATACTCGGACTCCATCCAGTTAGTACTCTGTCCTGTGATTCTTGGCTCCAGTATGCATAACTTTGCATTTCATGGCATTGAAGCCAAGCTGCCAGATACTGGACCACCCACCTAGCTTTTTCCTATCTTCCTGTAGGTCCTGTATCCCTTCAGCTGTGTCCACTCTCCCACAGAGCTTGGTGTCATCTGTCACTAGGCACACTTTGCCCTTAATGCCATCTCCAGTGTCATTGATGAAGGCATTGAACAACACCGGTCCCAACACTGAGCCTTGTGGGACCCCACTGCCAAGTCAAGTCAAGTCAAGTCAAACTTTATTTTTATAGCGCCTTTCCAAACCAAGACACTGTACATAAAACCAAATACAGCAGGTATAAATAGAAATAAAATAAAATGATAAAACAGGCTATCCATATTTTGAGAAGGCAAAATCAAATAAATAGGTTTTTAACCCAGTTTTGAACCTATCGATGGTCAGGCATTCTCTTAACTGACGAGGTAGAGAATTCCACAGGGTTGGAGCTGAGAAAGAAAAAGTTCAAAAACCAGATGTCTTCATTCGAACCCTTGGAGTCTCTAGCAATCCCTCATCGGTGGATCGGAGAGGATGGAGGGGGCAGTAGGGTACAAGGAGATCTTGCAGGTAGCTGGGTCCCTGACCATGTAGGGCTTTAAAGGTTAGCAAGCCAACCTTAAAGGTGATCCACCACTGAACAGGCAGCCAGTGCAGCTTGTGGAGCACAGGCGTAATATGACTGGTCCTAGAGGTCCCAGTCAGAAGCCTGGCTGCCACGTTCTGCATCATCTGCAAGTGGCGGATATCAACCCCTCGTAGCCCTAGGTAGAGGGAATTGCAGTAATCAAGATGGGTAGTGACAAAAGCATGGACCAGTGTTGGAAGATCATCCAGAGAAAGCAGGAGTTTCACCCAGGTGATATTCCTGAGATGATAAAAAGATGATTTGAAAAGTGCTGAAACCTGAGGCTTTAAAGTCAAACCATCATCAAAAATAACACCCAGGTTGCGCAACCGGTCTGAGGTAGTGAGCTGTATATCATCAAGCAATAAACCTAATGGTTGTCCAGCCCCCAAACCCACCCCCGGATGACCTGGATCCACTACCAACACTTCTGTCTTGTCTGGATTAAGTCTCAACCAGCTGGAACTCATCCAAGTTCTGATCTCAGTAAGGCAATTACTTAGCATGGGGAGTGCATCATTTTGTCCGGGCAGAAAGGACATATACAGCTGAGTGTCATCTACATAGCAGTGAAAACTCAGACTGTATTGCCGGATGATATCTCCCAATGGCAGCATATACACTGCAAACAACATGGGGGCCAAAATGGAGCCCTGTGGCACGCCACAGAGCAGGGAGTGAGCACCAGAGGAATAAATTCCAGTGGCAACTCTCGGTGACCTGCCAGTGAGGAACGAATGGAACCATTTATGGACTGTACCAGATAGCCCACAAAGAAGACGCAGGCGCTCCAGCAGCACACCATGGTCTATAGTGTCAAATGCAGCAGAGAGATCAAGAAGGACCAGAATGGTACTTGCCTTTCAATCTCTAGCCATTAGGATGTCGTTCAATACCTGGACAAGAACACTCTCTGTGCTATGCTTTTTCCTGAAACCAGACTGGAGAGAATCATAGACATTGTGAATTGTAAGATGATCATCCAATTGCAATGCAATCACCTTTTCAATAACCTTACCAACAAATAGCAGGTTAGAGATAGGCCGGTAGTTAACTAGGCAGTCTGGATCCAAGGAGGATTTCTTAAAGAGTGGTCGAACGACTGTCTCCTTCAGGGGGTTTAGTAAAGACCCCACTCTCCAAGGACTTCCAGACAATTTCAACAAGGCTCAGGCAGATAACATCTACACATCCCACTAAGAGGGGTGTAAGGCCGGGATCCGAACTACAAATGGTTGGGTGCAATATTTGGATGATCTTTACAATGTCCATGAATTTCGGCAGGTAGAAATCGGACCAGACAGACCAGGTGCATGCCACCTCCCATCGATCGCTGCAATCCCTCGTAAGAGAGGCCGGACCAATGCCAGTCCTGATGCTGGCAACCTTATCTGTGAAGAATCGAGCAAGCTCCTCACATCTTAGCTGAGAAAAGGCTTCTCTTGGCTGGAGACAGACTGGATTGCACAGTCTATCAACAGTCCTGAAAAGCTGAGCTGGTCAATTTTGCACAGCAGAAATCTCTCTGGACAGGAATTCTGCTTACCTCTCTGGTGCCAGATAATGCTCCCCCGACAACCACCCTCTGGGTTCTGTCCCTCAGCCAGTTTTTCATCCATCTGGCCATCTTTTCCCCAACCCAAAGATCCACCAACTTCCTGATCAACCTTTTGTGGGACACAGTGTCACTGGCCTTGCTGAAATCAAGAAAGAAGATGTCTGCCACTTGATCCCTGTCTACTGTCTTAGTGACACAGTCAAAGAAGTCAATCAGATTTATTTGACATGATCCCCCCCCCATGAACCCATGCTGCCTATCATCCTGGAGACCATGCTGCTCTAGATAGTCCACCAACCTTTCCTTTAGTATGGTCTCCTTGAGCTTGCCCACAATGGAAGTCAGGCTGACTGGTCTGTAATTCCCTGGGTCATCCTTGGGACCGCTTTTGTGGAGGGACACTACATGTGCTGTTCTCCAGTCCTGCAGTACCACACCTGACTCTAGTGAACTATTAAATAGGCCTGCCAGTGGCCCTGACAGCTCCTCAGCCAGTTCCTTTAGTACCCTTGGATGTACTCTGTCCAGGCCTGGTGATTTGTCTACCTTCAGTGCCAGCAGCCCTCCCTCACTCTATCCTCCTGTATCACTACATCTGTGTTCTCCTCCCCCCACTCCTCTTTTCCCTCCTGAAGGCACTGATCCGTTCTTCTCCCTGGTGAAGATGGAACAGAAATATTCATTTAGTATCTCTGCTTTCCCCCATTATCCTCCATCCACTCCACCCCTTTCTTAAGCCTAACAATCCCTTCCTTCTTGTCCCTTTTCTCACTTACATAACAAAAGAAATCCTTCCCCCCTTCTTAATTCCATCAGCTATCTGCAGCTCCTACTGTGCCTTTGCTCTCCGGACTTCCTTACTTGCCTCACTAGCAAACCTTAGATCATTTTCCCTATCCATCTCTTTCTTGGTCTTCCTGAATTTTCTATAGGCCAACCTCTTTTTCATTACTGCCTGGGCAACCCCAGAACTGAACCTGCTGGGTGCTTTGGCCTTGTGTTCTTCCCCTTTAGCCTAATGCACTCATCTGTGGCAACCAGTATTCCTTTTTTAATGATGGACCTCCTTTGGTCCACCCCATATTGGCTCTGATGCCTGCCAGATGGCTCCTTAGTACTTCACCCATTTTTCTGAAGTCTGCCCTCCTCAACATCTAAGATTTTGGTCTTAGTCATAATGCTTTCCTTGACCATATCCAACTGGAACCACACTGTGCAATGGTAACTTCCACCCAGTGTCTCCCTGACCATTATTTCCTGTATATGCTCCCCACTTGTGAACACCAGATCAAGAATTGCCTCAGCTCTTGTTGGTTCAATGATGCCCTGAGTCAGGAACCCACTCTGCAGTCCTTCCAGGATCACTAGACTCCTAGCACATGTTGTGGTTGGTATGCTCTAGTCCTCTTTATGCAGGTTGAAGTCCCCTACAATTACCACCTCTCCTTTCCCTGCAGCTTCCAATATTTGTGAGTTCAGTCTCCTGTCCCTCTCCTCATCCTGACTGGGTGGTCTGTAAACCACACCCAACCTCACCTTTCTCCCTCTATTGGACCGTGACTGAACCCATAATGCCTCCATCTCCCCTTCCTCTGACTCCTCCCTCGTGCAAGTTATTTCCTTCCTGATAAAAACTGTCACCCCTCCCCCTCCACAACTACCCTGTCCCTCCTGTATAGTTTATATCCAGGGATCGCAAGGTCCCAGTCATGGTTTGATATTGCCCAAGTCTCGGTTACTGCAGCTATGTCAACCTCCTGTCTGCTAATAGTGCCTGCAGGTCATTCATTTTGTTTCCAGGACACCACACATTCAGAGACACCACCCTCCACCTAGAATCTGACCTTCCTTCTCTTCCCTCTATTGTTGTATTCACATTATCCCCTCTGTGTGCACTCCTCCATGTACCCTTGTTATGTGTTTCTCACCCCCTCCACCCTTTGCCAACTATGATCTTGCTCCTTCCACCTCTTCCCTCCAGACCTCTTCCATCACTGTGGGGGAGAACTTCATTGACCTCCACCTGCTCTCGGAATCTGTGGGCCTGCATGCCTGCTGCCCCCCTTCAGTAGTTTAAAGTAAGTGTAGTGGTTATGTATTCCCCCAGTTTGTCCCTGAATACCTTCAAACCCTCACTACTGAGGAATAGCCTGTCTAGTGAAAACAGTGCTCTGTTTGACAAGGTCTCCTCCCAGTCCCCAGTACAGATGAACATCTCCTCCCTGCTCCATTCCTCAGCCAGTCATTAAAATCCTCTATTCCTGGCTGTGCTGGCCCATGGTACTGGTATCACCTTTGAGAAGGCCAGCGAACTTCCTTCCTCCAAGTCCCTGCAGATCTTCCTAACTCCCTGAACCTGCTTTGCAAAACCTCAACCTCCTCCCCAGCTAAGTTGTTGGTTCCCAAATGTATAACTAAATTAGGTTTTCCTCCAACTTCCCTTACTATTTCCCTTATTCTTGGGCCACCTTTCCCTGCTGTCATCTCTGGCATACAAACCACCCTTCTGCTTCCATTTGGGTCCCCTTTCCTTCCCCAGTGAATACCCCTAATTATGGAGTCCCCTATGATTGCCATCCTTCCATTCCCTGCACCTGTGCTCCCCGTCCTTCTTTTCTTACCTTTGGTACTAGCTACTTCCCCACCTAACTGCTCCCTCTGCACCCTGGTGAACTTATCTCCACATTCAAAATGTATCTCCTTAACTGTTTTTCCATCTCCCAAACTGCCCCTCCCCTTCTGACTACCTATCTTCTTTCAGTTTTCCCTTCCCTCCCCTTCCTTCTTCCTTTCCTTTTCTCTCCCTCCCCCATCCTCCACTCTGTTTTGCCCGCCTCCTCTTCCCTGCCCACCCTGATTAGTTCCCTCCCCTCTCCCTTGTACTCCTACTCTCAACCCTGGCTCAACATGACCTCTTACCTCACCTCCTTCTGCCCCCTCTCTCCTTCCAGACAGTGGTGCAAATCTATTCAATAAAGGCACCCCTTTAGAATTTACCACCCCTGGTGCTACTCCCACATTCTCACCCCTTCCCCTTAACACTTGCCATTCCTCCACCCAGGGCTCCGTATTCCTCTGAGGAAGAAATACTCCTACAGTATATACTGGGTGCTTCTCCCCACTCCCACCCCTACCTGATGCCATCACTCCCATGGGCATCATCCCTCTGCCTTTCCCTCCACTGCCCTGCTTCTCTGACTTCCCACACCATCTGCCCCAGCTCCCATCTGAGCAACCTTATTTCAGACCTTAGCTGCTCCAGGCTCTTACACACAGGACATCCCTCTTTACTCCACATCACCCCCAGAAAGACTGCTGCCCCACAGCTATTGCAGTTTATCACTCTCCTGCTTCCCATACATGTACCTATTCCCCCACATCCTCCCATCCCAGCTTATCCTAGCCTCCAGTTATACATGACTATAAGATAACTATAACATTCCATGTTCTACATAATTAAAGTGCTAATGGTGCTTTTAGGTTAACAAGTTATAAAAAAGACATACGTAATATTTTCAACATGTATACTGTTTATTTAATTTTACTTTCCTAATCAATTATCCCTTTATCTGGAATAACTCCAATATAATTCTCTTTCAACCACTTGTATTCAATTCATTTGTAAATGGGGTATAAAAAGAACAACAGGAGGCAGTGTAGTGCAGTGGTTTAAGGCTGTGAGATGTAAACCTGGAGACCTGGGTTTGAATCCCACAGCCCCCACTTGCATACTGTGTGACCCTAAGCAAGTCACTTAACTTCCTTGTGTTCCCAGGTTGCACTTGTAAATAAGCTTCAGCTTAGTGTGTCTATCCTAGTTAAAAAATGAATAAATCAATTGACAACAGTTTCATTTTCAGAGTGATAGTATACATAAAGTGTCAACTATAATTTAAATAAATGACCTAGTACAAAACCACCTATATACAATTCGTGATAGCATATTAAAACCCTAGACTTTTTACACTATTAAAAATGTCCCCTCATTGCGGGCATTCTTCGAGGCAACAGTAGTAACTCCATTTTTATTAATCACTTACATCCTGGTATGTGCTACTACACTTGGAAAATAATTTTCCTCACATTCTTGTACTCGGCACTTCAAAGGATAGAGTGTTTTTTTTCTCAAGAAACTGGGGTAAAACAAGAGAATTGCCCAGATATAAGGGGTCATGGAGAGTAACTATAGAGAAAGTTGAGATCACATTACATTTCCAAAGGAAGATACTAGAGTACATATAATCAGACATTTTTATCTTAAATACATGATATATTTATTTTTAAATTTATATATGTACTCATATTAGTACATCTTTAAACCATGAAGAGGGTTGGTGGAGTTGCACAGAGCTTATGAAATAGGTAATTAAAAGAGAGGAATATGCTGTGAACCAAACCCGTAGGAAGGATGGGGGTGGGGAGAAGGAAAATATTTGTTATACCTCAATCCTGACAATCAAAAAGTTGCTGACAGAAATATGTTCAAATCATAATAATTATAGTCTCATTTTGGCTTTATTTTATCTGAGGGTACAGAGAGAACATCTTACTGGCTAATAAATCAAAATGATAGGAAATATGTAAAATAGAGTCCTAAATGAAAGACATAAGTGGAATAGGAAAACCTGGAATGTTTTCCTATCCATGGGAGTACAGTAAAGGAATGAAGAAGGCTGCATGACAAGTGCCAAGTCAGTTCTTTGCTGGACTATTTACCTAGAACAGAGAAAACAAGATGCACACATGAATTAACATTTATTTTTTCAAGCATTAAATGGACTGGTTTAAGTCTTTTGAAGCACTACTTTGACAACCTAGTCTTCTGGAATGTGTGAGGTATGCCGTGACTGTTGTTACTTTGTTACTACGTATTGTCACTGAGCACCCATACCCAGTGCGGCTCTACTTCTTGCTTCTAGACCCATCTAGGGTGTGAGAGGAGTGGAGGGTGGTAAGGCTGGAAAGCTTTTACCTAGTACAGAAGGTCATGAAGACCATTTTTTTTTGCATGGAGGGACAACTGATTAAATCAGAACCAGTGCAGAACATTGTTAAAGTCTAGCTGGAGCCTGATCATTAGATCAGTGGGGGAAGAGCCAGAGGCATATATAACTGCATCATGCACATACATATGGATGAACGCAGAAGTGCAGGCAGCTGGGAGATTGTTTAGGAAAATCAAAAATAGTATAGGGCCAAGGACAAATCCTTGGGGAACACCACTGCCCATGGGGGGGCAGGGATTCACCAGTTCTAAATGATTGAGTCCTACCCACAAGGTAGATGTGGAACCAGTTAGTAGCAGAGATGGAGAGCCCCTCAGTTGCAAACTTAACAAGGAAAGGGGATGGGCTATGGTGTTGAAGGCTATGGCCAAGTCAACAAAGATGGCAGAGGTGAGCTGGCCCTGATCTATGCCTGTGAAAATGGAGTCAGTAAGCCATAAGAGGGAGGTGGAGTGGGATTTACAGAAACCAGACTGGAAAGGGATGAAGAAGGAGGATGAATCAAAGAAGGGAGAGAGCTGAGAAAGCACTAAGTGTTTCTGAAGTTCAGCAAAGGTAGAAGGCAGGGAGATAAAGTGGTAGTTGCCAGGAATGGAGGCGTTGCCACCTTTGGGAAGAGGTATGACTGTGGCATGTTTCCAAGTGTCTGGGATAGAAGCAAGGGAGAAGATGAAGGTGATGGAAGAATTTAGGGTCAATCCCATCAGAGCTCTTGCCCTTGAGAGTGTTGAGAACTAGGAAAGCCTTGAGGGTTCTGCTGGTGAGATAGGAGAGAAGGAGAAAGGAAGAGATGAGGTGGATGGATGGGGGCAGGGGGCAAGGGGAGGGTGTGTGGAGGGGGTAGGAGGACAGAAGAAATGAGGCACAGGAGGTGAAGAAGGCATTGAATTCAGAAGCAAAAGAGGAGTGGTCAGATATAGTGGTGTCTCTCGCCTTGAAGAACGTGGTGGAGGACTGGGCTGGGGGTGTAAATACAGCATGGATGACCCTGCAGTACTTGGACAGGTGATTAATGTTGTTTTGGAAGGCGGAGGAAAAGTACTCAGCCTTAGCAAGTTTGGTGGCTCTGGTGCAGGCATTTCAAATGGCTCAGTATTTGAGTAAGTCAGGACTTGTGAGCCTTCCATGTATGATCCCATGCATGCAGGCAGTCCAGCAGTTTGGCTGAGATCCAAGGGAGGTGGGAACCTCAGTCCCTGGTATTCCAGAGGGGAGCCTGCTGGTCCCAAATAGACAGGAAATTGGACTTGAAATAATTGAGGGCAGAATCGATGGTGCTGGCAGAGGAGACGGGTGACCAATTGGTAGCTGATAAGTCCTCATGGAGGGAGGACAAGTCCAGTGACTGGAAGGATTGGATCAGGAGTAGTTTGGGTAGGGTTTTAGGTCTGTGTATTTTGCATACACAGTATACCATATGGTGGTCACTGAGGGTGTCCTGGGGGGTGCCAGCTGTAATAGTATAGTGTGAGTGGGAGCCAAGAGCCCAGTCCAATAAGGTGCAATTGTGGGATTTATAGCTGAGGCAGGTGGGGTCAGAGACCAGTTGGGTTAGATTAAGGGACTTGACATTATGGCAGAATTTGGATAGAGAGGGAGAGAGACAATTTTTATTAAAGTACCCAAGAATGAGAAGTTCACTGGCCAAGGCATGAGAGGAGACAGAGGAGGGAAGGTCAGGGATAGTGGAGGAGGGCAGGACTGGGCAACAATAAACACCATCCACAAAGATGGAGAGAGAGAAAAGGAGAGAGTTTGATGAGTAGAAGTTCATAAGCAGATGGGGAGGAGATAGAGAGTATGAGGACAAACAGGATAGCAGAGGAGAGGTACTGTAAATGGAAACACCACCATCCTTCATAGCTCGATCCTGACAGATGAGTAGGTATCCAGGGATGGCAACCACAGTATCTGGAATCTTGTGGGAAAGCCAGGATTCTGAGATAGCTAACATGTTTGGTTGAAGGTTGATCATGCAGGGTTGTAGCATGTCAATTTTGGGGAAGAGGCTATGGACATTGATGCGCGTGCCATGCTCAGCCCTTTGGGGATGCAGGTGGTGGGGGAAAGGGCAGAGCTGGGATTGGGTTTTATATCACCTGCAAGTAGTAGTAGCAGATGAATAAGGAGCTTACTGAGAGAAAAGGAGCATTTCCATGATAGTTGGGGAAGGGTGGGACGGGGGTAAGGGGGAGAAGGGGAGCAAGGATCTAAAAGTAGAAAGATGGAGGATGGGTGCTGGGAGAAGAAAACAGTTAGGAAACAAGAGGGAGTGGGGGAGAGAGTGAAGACAGAGGGAAGGGGAGATTTAGAGGGAAGAGGGGAGAGAAAGAGAGTCAATGGCTGGGAGGGAAGCTAAGGTAAACATGGGGGAAGGAGAGAAAGGGAGATTAGAATTGTGTTGCAGAGACAGGAGGCATGGTGGTCTGAGAGAAACAGGAGGGAAATGGTGTTGGAGGAGATCTACACAGAGAAGGAGGAGTGAGAGAGTAAGGAGTAGCAGCAAAGGAGCAGTATGAAGGAGGGGCTATCATGGGATAGTACCACAGAGAAGAAGAAAGATCGGGGGCCCTATATAGAGAGTTGGTGCAGATTGGAAAAGCAGAGTGAGGGGAACATAGAAGAGGCAGCTGGGAGAGTAATGCAGTGAGTAGAAGGACAGTGGACCCTTTATGTGGAGTTGGTGCAGACTGTGATAATCAGAGGGAGAGGAAGTAGAAGGCAGCCAGGTGCTGACTATGCAGGGAAGCTAGCACATTGACAAGGAGAGAACAGGAGACACTATAAGGGATGGGGGAGGTTGGCAGGAAGATAGCAGTTGGGATGGTGTACTTACCAATGGGAAGAGGGCTGCTGAAAGTGGTGGAACTCAGGGAGGCTAAGATGTAGAGGTAATTAACAGCTCACTACCCTGCTTAGATCTAAAACAGGATTCCAGCAGTGTTATGGTGTTTGAATACTCCAAGAAAACTCTCAGTTGGGAGTTAATATGTGCAGTTTTCCAGAGCAAGGTGACGTCGTTACTAGAGAGCAACAGATTGAAAAGATAGGTAATGGGTGCCGTGAGATATTAGAAGTCAGTTCTCAAAAAAAATGGATCCAGATCATCAGCGTCTGAGCTTTTTTGGTATCTAAACCTAATAGTAGTCACTCTACCTGCTTTAAAGTAGTTGGTTGGAAGGTAAATAAACTGGTCAGATGGCTATTTGATTTTACAGTATCCAGTGGAGGGATGAAGTAAGTTGCAGCTGGGGCATTGTCAAAGGCCAGCCAACTGATACAAAATGGGCTTTTGTACCTTCCAAAATTACTTGCTTATCAGATAACAGTTTACCATCTATTAAGATTTTTTTGTGGCAAAGAGGGTACAGATGAAGCATCCATTTCTAGTGTTGTCCAAGGAATTTAAGCAGTAGTTAGCCTTGGTGGAACTAATGAGTTTGGTGCAACAATTTCTCATCCTTCTGGAATTAACCCGATATGTGTCAGATTTTGTGTGCCTGGCAGTGACCTCAGAGCATGTCTTTTTCCCTTAGTGTCTCTTTTAACTCCTTGCTAAACCATGGACAAGATACCGTTTTAACTCAACGTTTGACCATATGTGTTTGCTTATTGATGAACCTAGCAGCAGGCTGTTGAAAATTGCTGTGCCTCATGAACTGTAGGGGCAATATAGAATTGCTGCCAGAGTATGGTAGCCAAATAATTTAGGGAATTAAAGATACTGCAATTGGCGAAACATCTTTATAGTATCAATTTTGGTTGGGGCATCTCAATTTTTGACCCCCTAGTACAAGTGACCACAATTATGATCACTGATATCTTTGTGGAAAACAGCAAAATATGTAAATTTATGGGGCCTGTTTGTTAAGATAAGATCCAATAAGGAGGCATTTGCAGGGTTATTCCTTGCTGGTTCAGTTATAAGCTGTACAAGAATGTGTTCTCACAGTCCTTTCAGCTCCTTAGAGTTGTGGAGAGCCAATCAATGTTTAGATCTCCAATTAATAGGGTTTCATTTGAGTATTATATATGCTAACAATACTGGTAATGTTCCACAGAAGCTCTGAGCCACCTTTGAGTGGTCTATAACACCCAGTCACATTTATGATTTCATTTCGGGACAGGGACATCTTGACAGCAAGACATTCAATCTCATTTGGCAGAGAGATGGAACTAGTTGTGGCAGATGTAAACCTACAATTGATATACAGGGCAAGACCACCTTCCCTGGAGGGTCTGTCCAGATGGTATAGATTAAAGTCCTGTGGGGTAGATCTCTTGACATGGCAAGTTAATTCCAGTTGGATGCGCAGATTCTGAGATCTGGATAGTGCATAAACCTTAAAAGGACCCACTTTTTGCATTTTTTTCTAGATCGCCTTGGGCCAGAGACAGTGTGGAATTTGTGGTGTGATTTTTTATGGTAGAAAGAACTTGGGTAACAGAACCGTCTTGCATTTGTTTGGTGAAAAAATATTAATCTGTCGCAAAGTTATTCAGTTTTTAAGTTCCCATTATTTCCTATGGGAAGATCACATTCCAGGATGAAGTTAAAGTTCAACAAAGGATTTGATCTTGTGAAAAAGGATTCATTCTCATGATATCTGTTCCTTTTCCATGAGTTAAAAATCCTTTTTCATGATCCACCATCTTTCTTTTTCCATGAACTAAATAGCGTGGAATATATATAAAAATGTGTTGTCATTTTTCAAAACAAACATCAGAACCTAGCTAAATGGGCCCAGTTTAGCTAAATTCTGGTATTTGTTTTTCACAGTTAGACCTAGAAATACTTTTTCTGGGCATCTGAAATACTGGGTGCCCAACTTAGCAAGAGGAGCCTTCTGTGATAGGGCGCAGTACATGTGGGCAGTCACATAAAAAAATTGTCTCACCACTCCTTGCAGTTTTTCCCAATTTTACTTGGTTCCAATCACAACAGGTTAATTCCAGCATGACACAGTACTTTTTACAGCTTACACTTTCATTCGGACAGTAGTCATCAAACAGATGGCATAATCTGGCATTTTATAAATCTTCCATTCCAGACAGTAGATACCACAGCAAACAAAATATTCTGATGATTCTAAGTCTTCAATTCAGAGCAGTAAGTACCACAGTTCATTAAAACTCCTCAGAGCACTTTTCCACAGCATCCAGAGCATACCTCCAGGCTTACAGCAAAACAGAATCTGCCTAACTGAACCACAAGTTCCACCTTTATACCCAGAAGGGGACATGTGACCTTAAAACTCCACCCCAACCTGTGGTCTTTAACTATATTTCTTTTATGCACTACATTTTTATTTTATTTAATGTAGTAATGCCCCTTTAAATTCATGTACAAACTTACTCTCTAACTCAAAGGAGTAATTTATACCCCTTTTCTAACATTTTAAACTTTATTTTTGGCATCAAAGAAGCACCACCCCTTTTCAATAGTATTTAGTAATGCAAAGGTTGGCCGGCCAGCTCTTAAGAGGGTGTGCAAGAAACAGAGAAAGTAGCAAGCAGGACGTCCCTCAAAGCCAGCAATACAGCAGAAAACAAAAACCCTCGCTTTACAAAAACACAGAACCAACAGAACAATCCCTCTTTTCCACCTCCAGGAGGTACAGTGGCGTGAAAAAGTATTTGCCCCCTTCCTGATTTTCTCTATTATTGCATATTTGTCACACTGGATGTTTTCAGGTCTTTAGACAAAATATAATATTAGATAAAGGGAACCTGAGTGAACAAATAACACTTTTTTTTTTTACTTATTTCATTTATTTAATGAAAAAAGCTAACCAACACCAACTGGCACTGTGTGAAAAAGTAATTGCCCCCTAGTTAAATCAACCCAATTAAAGGGATAATTAGAGTCAGCTGATTGAACACAGCCAGGCTTGATTACAGCCAGCCCTGCTCAATATAAACCTCCTTATTTTGGCCCTTACCATCAGAGTCACGTTGCCAGCACAAAGATTCAACAAGCACATTGTGCCATGATCAAAGGAAGTTCCTGAAAAGATCAGAAAAAAATTTGTTGCCCTCTATCAGTCTGGAAAGGGTTTCAAAGCTATTTCTAAGGCTCTGGGACTCCATCGAACCACAGTGAGAGCCATAATCTCCAAATGGAGAACACTTGGAACAGTAGTGAATCTTCCCAGGAGTGGGCGGCCTGCCAAAATTACTCCAAGGGCGCAGTGTAAAATCATCCAAGAAGTCTCAAAGGATCCTAAAACAACATCCAAAGAACTGCAGGCTTCTCTTGCCTCAGCTAAGGTCAGTGTTCATGACTCCACAATCAGAAAGAGACTGGGCAAAAATGGGCTTCATGTGAGAGTAGCAAGTGACCACTGCTAACCAAGAAGAACATAAATGCTCGTCTCTCATTTGCCAAGAAGCACCTGGATGATCCACAAGCCTTTTGGGAAAATGTTCTATGGACAGATGAGTCCAAAGTGGAACTTTTTGGACAACATGGATCCCATAATGTCTCGCGTAAAGCAAACACAGCATTCCACAGTAAGAACACCATACCAACAGTCAAACATGGTGGTGGTAGTGTGATGGTGTGGGGATGCTTTGCTGCCTAAGGACCTGGATGACTTGCCATAATTAAAGGAACCATGAATTCTGCTCTGTACCAGAAAATTCTTAAGGAGAATGTCCAATCATCCTTCCGTCAGCTGAAGCTGAAGCGTAGTTGGGTCATGCAGCAAGACAATGATCCAAAACACAAAAGCAAGTCCACATCAGAATGGCTAAAAAGAAGTAAAATTAAAGTTTTGGAGTGGCCTAGTCAAAGTCCAGACTTAAACCCAATAGAGATGCTGTGGCAGGACCTGAAACGAGCAGTTCATGCTCGAAAACCAACCAAATGTTACTGAATTAAAGCAGTTCTCGAGGAAGAGTGGGTTAAAATTCCTCCACAGCGATGTGAAAGACTGATATTGAATTATAGGAAGTGTTTGGTTGCAGTCATTGCAGCTAAATGTGGCATAACCAGTTATTAAGTGTAAGGGGCAATTACTTTTCACAGTGCCAGTTGGTGTTGGTTAACTTTTCATTAAATAAGTGAAATAAAAAAAAAAAAACAAGTGTTATTTGTTCACTCAGTTTCCCTTTATCTAATATTACATTTTCTCTAAAGACCTGAAAACATCCAGTGTGACAAATATGCAATAATAGAGAAAATCAGGAAGGGGCAAATACTTTTAACGCCACTGTATGTATAGCCAGTTCCATCATTTTTTAAAAAAGCGATTCTGTTTAGAGCCAGGATACGCAATGTCATTTATTAGTGTATCACATTCGCCGGGTAAATTTACCGGCGAATTGCACTGTCCTTTTCCAACTCCGCGGCGTACCTCCAAGAAACAGCCGCAAATTGTAAACACTTAACAGAATGAGCCCAACAGGGCTAAAAGTAAAGAACCAAAAATGGCTTTTTTCTGAAATTTACATGCCTAAAGGCATAACAATATCAACGAAGACGGGGAGACGCTCACAAGAGACTTATTTAAAGGGGAAAGCTCTGCCCTAAATAAAGAAAGCATTTTCAGCGCTATATTAGTGGCTAAACTAGCCAGATAGTACAAGGACATAACTAACCGCACCAAAGAAAGGGAAAACAATTTTACCAGCTCCAAATTCGACTGGGGTTCTCCCTTATTACCCTTAAAAAAATATAACTCTTTCTCTCTTAAAGGAGAGCTTCTAAATACTCAAATACAAAAGAAAACAAACATCTAGTCCCATATATTATTTTTTTAAATCTCACAGAGCCACTCTGTGACATTCCTCCCAAAGAGGGCAACCATATCTTTGGTTGTCCTATTTCATTAAAGCTCTTTAACTTAGAAGAGCAAAAGGGTGGAACCTACCAAAGCCCTGGCCCACCCACACCGTAGAGCTCTACTGACACTCAGTATTATTTTACCCTAGGGCTTACACTAGATACCCTAAATCCATAGTCTATATTTCAAACTATAACCCAAATTTAATTTCTAAGTACAGTCTAGTATGGCCGGCTTTCTAAATAATCTGTATCACTCTAAGATGTCATGTCTAACTCATTTTATGCAAATTTGTTTTCTTTACCTACATCGACCTTACCACGAAGATCTATGTACTGAAATGTGGAACGTTAAAATTTTGTTTGCAAATTGTTTTCATGCTACATATGTAAGGTATGTTTCAAATCAGCAGGTCTATTCTCTATTACTGACCCTATTGGTAACAATATAACAACAGTCAAAAACAACATTTTTAACAATCACCTATACAGTAAATAACATCTCTTCAGCAAACAGGCTATTACTTTCTCTATCTCAAAACAAAATACAATAAAGACAAATGCAACATAAACGGAAATATAAATGAACTAAAAACATAATAAAGACAGCTGCAGGTGGCCAACCCAACAGTCGATACAAAAAATATTAATAGAAAAAGCATAGCACTTAGCTTTAAGATGTTAAACATAAATGTACATAGATGTATTCCTTCGAGTTACCCTAGGCACAGGATAACGGGAACCCCATAATACTCCCCCATATATTTTAGTGTACCCAATTGTTTTCCTTATCTTTTTTTTTTTTCTTTCTTCATTTGTCTCGCTCTTTATTCAGACCGTCATGCCGTAATGTAAATATTCCAAATTCTCAATACATCCTCACAATACCATTAACACTTTCCATTATTCTCCAGTAAAGAATCAGATTTAGACTATCCAGGTCAGAATACTCCAAGCTGACCTAGTCTAGCACAAATCTTTCATTTTCCCCCCTCCCCCCAACTAGTACCCCTTTTGACTAGTAACCCCTTCATTAAACTCAATACCTATAACATATAGAGATTCAAACACTTGTCAGGAAACAACTTTGGTACACAGCATACACAGGACTGTTCCTATAGTCCCTCACCCACTGCATAACCCTTTAGAAAACCCACTGAAACAACACTACCCCCACATACAATTTCCAGCCTATTATGTTATTAGTAGGGCACCAGAAATTATCATATTCCTTTCCTACAATGTAAACTATGAGCTTCTACCATCTACAGCTCATATCCCTCCGACCCCTCCTTTTCTTCCAAGGAAGCCAATTATTATACTCTTTACCCTTCTGAGCTATACCCATTTTAGCTCGACATACCTGTCCTTTCTGAGTGGCCACCAGCCCCCTTAAATAAAGAGCCACTTGACGATACATCCCAGGCCAATGAAACGAAGGAATCAGACACCCCAGGATTTCTTCTTGAGTCATGTGTTTAGTGTGTACACATAATGCATCTAAGACCTCCTTTCTAAGTCTACGAGGTACCACCACCCTACAGTCTATCTGTTTAGTACGGGGGTTTGGTCTCATGTGATACAATACCCCATCCTTCATTTCATACCACCATAACTGCTCCTTTTACCACCCTACCTATTTTATCAGTATTCAGGGTAACATAGCTACTTATCTGTTGAATTTCAGGATCCTCAGCCTGTACAGTTTTCCAGCAAGCAGCAGAAAAATTAATAACATTTTGTTCAACATCACCACATTTTAATAAACAAGTCCCTTCGCAACTACTGCCTCTTCCATTTGCTTGTATCCTTCACCCCAGATACAAAAACAGTCTCACCTGGGGACTTGTCAACTGTTGATCTTCCAACATCATCATCATCTCAATCCAGCACATTCCCCGAAACATAGGTAGAACCGAAGCTGGTCCTCAACGCAGTTCACCGACTCCACATAGGAAGTTTTCTCCTCCATCTCCACAGGCCTCTGAGTCTCAACAATGTTCCTTACTACCGGCAACTGGCTTAAAACTTCTTGGTACCTTTGTTCTGCATCTTTCCACCGACTCTCTGCCTCCATCCAGCGATCAAATAGCCATCGAATGGCATCCAGTTGGTTACCCTGGGTATACTTCTGGTCAAACACAAGTCCATCAAGTCTTCCCATGACTGCCTTGGCCTTATTCTGCGAAGGTCTTATTAACATCCCAAACTGGCAAATAGCTAGCACCATCCACAGGTCAAAGTCTAAGAAGGAGGAACAGAGTCAATGCACCATCCTGCCATACTCACAGCCCACCAGATCTCTGTACAGATCGCAGAAGTATCCCACTTCTGACACCAAATGTGATAGGGCGCAGTACATGTGGGCAGTCACATAAAAAAATTGTCTCACCACTCCTTGCAGTTTTTCCCAATTTTACTTGGTTCCAATCACAACAGGTTAATTCCAGCATGACACAGTACTTTTTACAGCTTACACTTTCATTCGGACAGTAGTCATCAAACAGATGGCATAATCTGGCATTTTATAAATCTTCCATTCCAGACAGTAGATACCACAGCAAACAAAATATTCTGATGATTCTAAGTCTTCAATTCAGAGCAGTAAGTACCACAGTTCATTAAAACTCCTCAGAGCACTTTTCCACAGCATCCAGAGCATACCTCCAGGCTCACAGCAAAACAGAATCTGCCTAACTGAACCACAAGTTCCACCTTTATACCCAGAAGGGGACATGTGACCTTAAAACTCCACCCCAACCTGTGGTCTTTAACTATATTTCTTTTTATGCACTACATTTTTATTTTATTTAACGTAGTAATGCCCCTTTAAATTCATGTACAAACTTACTCTCTAACTCAAAGGAGTAATTTATACCCCTTTTTAACATTTTAAACTTTATTTTTGGCATCAAAGAAGCACCACCTCTTTTCAATAGTATTTAGTAATGCAAAGGTTGGCCGGCCAGCTCTTAAGAGGGTGTGCAAGAAACAGAGAAAGTAGCAAGCAGGACGTCCCTCAAAGCCAGCAATACAGCAGAAAACAAAAACCCTCGCTTTACAAAAACACAGAACCAACAGAACAATCCCTCTTTTCCACCTCCAGGAGGTATGTATAGCCCAGTTCCATCATTTTTTTAAAGAAACGATTCTGTTTAGAGCCAGGATACGGCAAAATGCCGTCACGACAGTGCGCACATTCGCGCGGTAAATTTACCGGCGAATTGCACTGTCCTTTTCCAACTCCGCGGCGTACCTCCAAGAAACAGCCGCAAATTGCAAACACTTAACAGAATGAGCCCAACAGGGCTAAAAGTAAAGAACCAAAAATGGCTTTTTTCTGAAATTTACATGCCTAAAGGCATAACAATATCAACGAAGACGGGGAGACGCTCACAAGAGCCTTATTTAAAGGGGAAAGCTCTGCCCTAAATAAAGAAAGCATTTTCAGCGCTATATTAGTGGCTAAACTAGCCAGATAGTACAAGGACATAACTAACCGCACCAAAGAAAGTGAAAACAATTTTACCAGCTCCAAATTCGACTGGGGGGGGTTCTCCCTTATTACCCTTAAAAAAAATATAACTCTTTCTCTCTTAAAGGGAGAGCTTCTAAATACTCAAATACAAAAAGAAAACAAACATCTAGTCCCATATATTATTTTTTTAAATCTCACAGAGCCACTCTGTGTGACACCTTCCACTGCATTTTCTGCATAAGAACAGCAGATTTTATTTACTTCTGCAGCCACACCTGCACTCCTACTGCCAGCTGCAGTGTGAGTTGTGAGCCCCCATTTTCCCTGGTGTCTAGTGGCACCCCTCACTCCCCAATTGCTGTCCCCATATATTCCCGGTGTCTAGTGGCACCCTCCGCCCTCTGATCGTTGTCCCCTAGTCCCTTGATTGTTTATTTAATTTAATATAAGCTGGCACCGGATGCCCACCCCCAGTGTTGGAGGCCCCCACCCACATAGCCCACTGTTTACTTTCATTTGCCAACATCAGGGGGCCCAATCCCCGTGTCCACATTTAGAGACCCCCTTAGCAGTGTGGAACACTGGGTATCCCACCCTCAGTGTCCTGAAATATTTTTTTAGTTAAATCCTGTAAAAAGAAAACAGTTCCCCAATGTCTTTTTATTTTTTAAACCTGAAAAAAAGGAAACAGTCCCTCATCATCCCCACCTTGTCCCTAACCCACCCAGACTGTCCCACTTAGCACCCACCACCCCACACACCCTTCTTACGCTATACTTACCACCAGAGGTCATAGGCTGTGTCTTCCATGGACTGAGACATGACTGTACCCTACAAAGCCTAACTGCGAACTGAGGAATCAAGGTAAGTGCAGTATAATGTATTTCAATGGTGTTCCGAACTTATATTCATAATTTTGCCATTTTTTGGAATCTTTTCACCAAGTTTTCAACATGGCCTTTTTGGGACCCCACCTCATGAACACTAACACTGTCATTTTGTTAATTGGGCCCAGAATGTGATTTCACAGTCGCTGCATGAAATCACCTATCAGGACTCAATAATGATTATTCACCACCAGAGTTCATGAGGTGGGGTCCCAAAATGACCATGTTTAAAATTTGGTAAAAAAACTCCTAAACATGGCTGAGTTGTGAACGTTCATTGAAATTTTTCTATGCACATGCATAACTTTGGTAATTTTCAATATTTTGAGTCCAAAGTTTCAACATAGCCATTTTTACACCACCTCATTAACAGTACAGCTGTCATTTTTCACATCCTGTCCGAAATGTGTTTTTGCATCTGTGGCATGTAATGGCATTTTTGGCATGGATTTGACACTTTCACCTACAGGGTTGATGAGGTGGGGTCATAAGAAGACTATGTTGAACATTTGGGGTCAAAATATGAAAAAATGATGAAGTTATGAGCATTCGTTGCAATTTTGCTATGCCTGCTGGTAACTTTTGAAATTTTAAATATTTTGACCCCAGATTTTCAACATAGCCTTCTTATTACCCCCACCGCATGTACTGCATGTCACAGCTCTAATTTTTCAAATTATACCCAAAATGTGTTTTCACACCTGTGGCATGGAATGTTGTAGTTGCGCAGAATTATGTTTTAGCTGGGATTAAAAATGTTCTGTAACGGGTACACAAGGTGGGGTAATAAGAGCGCTATGTTGACAATTTGGTCACTGTTGTCCTATAAATGGAAGTGCAGGGCCCAGTGGGAGCACAGGGTACCCTCTCTCTCTCTCTCAATATATATATATATATATATATATATATATTCATGCAACAAACTCCATTTAATGCATCAGTTAGGATTGTTCTACAGTGACAAAAGTGAGGAAATTCAGAGTTAGGGTTACCACCCCTTGCACCCTCCCACCCCACCAACAGGCATCAGGGTGTACGTTGGGGTCATCGGCCCTAACTCTCACCAATTCCATGTGTACATAAGCTGAGGTGGTGCAATATAGGAGAATGGGGTGAGAGTTAGGCCAGATGACCCCAACAGACACCCTGATGCCTGTTGGTAGGGGTGGGTGTGGGTGTTGGGTGCAAGGGGTGGCAACTCTAACGCTGAATTTCCTTGCTTTGTTACTCTAGAACAACCCTAAATGGTGCACTAAATGGAGTTTTTGCCATGAATTCCCTTCTTTTGAGAATGTGCACTATAAATAGTAGATGGTGTCTTGGTGGTGGGGCGAAGGCCCCATGCTCCCATTTGTGCGTAATAACCCTAACAGTAACGGTAGCACTAACAGTAATGGTAATGGCAATGGTAAAGGTTTACGTAATGGGAACGTTAATGCTAACAGTAACACCAATGCTAACATTAACAGTAATGAGAACAGTAACGGTAACGGAAAATGCACACGCAAATGGTAACGCAAACGGTAATGAAAATGGCAATGGAAACACAAGCACAAATGTGAAACCAAACACAGATGGTAATGCAAACGGTAACGGAAAAGCAAACAGTAACTGTAATGCAAACAGAAACACAAATGCAATTGCATATACAAATGCAAACGGTAAAGCAGATGGTGATGCAAATGGAAATGATAACACAAATGGTAAT
Organism: Neoceratodus forsteri; assembly: GCA_016271365.2. Lineage (NCBI taxonomy): Eukaryota > Metazoa > Chordata > Ceratodontiformes > Ceratodontidae > Neoceratodus > Neoceratodus forsteri. Next base: position 162,760,165 of record CM028137.1, read on the forward strand.
GGAAAAGCAAGCGCAAATGTAAATGCAAACACAAATATTAATGCAAATGGTAATGGAAATGCAAATGGTAATGCAAGCGCAAACACAAACGTAAATGCAAATGGTAACGGCAATGGCAACAGCGACGCACAAGGAAACAGTAACACAAGCAACAATGGAAATGCAAATGCCAATACAAATGTTAACGATAATGGAAATGCAAACAAAAATGGCAATGCAAATGGTAATGAAAATGCAAATGGCAACTGTAACGCAAATGCAAATGGTAATGCACACAGTGACGTGAATGGAAATGCTAACGAAAATGGTAATGGTAACATAAACAGTAATTCAAATGCAAACAGTAACACCGGCAGTGATTCAAAAAGAAACAGGAACGTAAATGGTAATGCAAACGCAAGCACAAATGCAAACGGTAATGCACACAGTGATGCAAATGGAAAAGCTGACACAAATGGTAACGGAAATGCATGCGGAGACATTAACACTAACGCTAACGGTATCAGTAATGCAAATGCACATGCTTTGCGTTCGAAAGAGGTGCATCCAGAAGCACAGTGAATACAAAGAATGTGAGCATAATAGTGGCCCTCTGACAGGAAAATGAGGACTTGGAATACTAAATTGTTTATATCTCAGGAACCGTATGATGTAGAAAAAAAATTTAAATCTCATATTATTTACGACTTTCCAGGCTAGTTTTGCACTTAGCTCCCTATAGGGGGACTAAGAATTTTTGTGAAAAAAAGTGAGTGTTAGGCTTGAGAAGCCCAAGGCACACCCACATCTACTCTCCTGCCTGGTCTGGGAGGGTGGGGTGTTGGGGAAAACCCAGCACCTCATTTCCCAATTTTTGTCACATTGACCCTAACTGGAGCATTAACAAAGTCTTTTTTGCAATTTATTTCTTTACTTTTTAGGATAGTATAATAATATCTTTATTTTATGGTGCTCCCATCCCTCCATAGATGTGTGTATATGTATGTAGTTGTGGAAGCTCAGGGACCTCCGGCCCCACACTTCCAGTTATAGCACAACACTCACCAAACCACATCCATGTTATTACTCCACCTCATGTTCCCGGTGCAGAAACATTTTCGATTTTCCCACCAAAATGTAACTCTGAGTAAGCACAACACCCATCCACGACACAGGTGCAAAAACATATTTTGGACAGGATTTGAAAAATGACAGCTGTGACATTCATGAGGTGGTGTAATAACAAGCCTATGCTGAAAATTTTGGCTCAAAATGTTTAAAATTTCCAAAGTTATGAGCAGGCATAGTGAAGTTGCGACAAATAGTCATAACTGCTATTGTTAATCATTTTGACCCAAATTTTCAACATAGCCTTCTTATGACCTCACTGCATGTACCCAGTACAGAAACTTTTTAAATCCTCACCAAAACACGATTCTGTGCAACCATCATGCCATTCTACGTCACAGGTGCAAAAACGCGTTTTGGCCAGAATTTGAAAAATGACAGCTGTGACATACTTGAGGTGGAGTAAAAAGAAGACTGTCGAATATTTGGGGAGAAAATATTGAAAATGTCGAAAGTTACTCACATGCATTGCAAGATTGCTACGAATGGCCATAATGCAGCCATTTTTTGAAATTTTGGCCCCTACATTTTCAACATAGCCATCTTATGACCCCACCTCATGAACAACATGACTGTCATTACACAAATCCCACCAGAAAGGTGAGTTCATCAACTGACCGCAGAATCACCTTTCCAGTGGGAGTTGCCTAATGACACTCATATTGTACATGAGGTCTGGTCAGCAAACAGCCATGTTGAAAATTTGAGACCAAAATTCCAAAAAATGGCTGTTATGGTAAAAGTTGACCCCCCCCCAATTGAAATACTGTACATAGAAGTGCATTTACCTTAGTTTGTCATATTGCAGTCACCGGTTCCAGCAGCAAGATGTGTCTTTGATTGGTAGAGAGTGTCTTGAACCTGGGACCTTCTGAGGTGAGTGAAGGTCAATAGGGATGTCAGGGGTGTGTGGGGAGGAGTGTCTGCAGTGGGAGGTCAGGTGGGGGATGTGGGCATGATCAGCAATGGACTTTGACAGATACAAAAAAACAACAATGAGAGATGGTTTTCTTCTTTGTAGCATATCAAATCATGGAGACCATGACCACCACCAACAACAAAAATATTTGGAGTTTGGGGGTACCACTAGCCACCAGGAATAACGACGTATAGTGGCAAAAAGCCTCAATTTAAAAAAAAATTAAAAAAAAAAAACAAATAAAGGGGAATATATAGAAAAAAACATATCAGGATGGAGATTGAGGGTGGATGGAGCCACTAGACACCAGGGCTATTTAGGAGAGAAGGACTAGGACCACCTACAGGAAAAAAATATTCAGAGGGTGGGGGGTACCACTAACCACCAGGGATAACATCACATAGTGATAGAAAGCCACAATATAAAAAAAAAGAAAACAAAAAAAATAATGGGAAATTTTATATACGTATATATGTGCATATATATATATACTGTATAACCCCTTTATTCCACTGTGATATTATATCCACGCTATTCGCTTGTCACCTACCATCTGCAAATTAAGAGCATGCGTATAATTAGGTACCGCATATTTTAAATGCTTCTACAGTGCACAACCGTTCCCTGATAACTCGCTGATAACTTCTGAATGTGGATTTGAATGTGGATTAGGGACTCACCGAGTTTTGCTGTGCATTGCTGTGCAGCTACATCGAATCATGTGATACTGCGATACGCTTCTCAAATCACGTGATTGGAAAATACTTTCAGGATACTCGGGTTAACATGCTGCGAGTGCGAGTGTAAGGAACAAAAGTAAAAGATGTGGCTTGCTGGATTATTTCAATTACACCTTACAAAGCTGTGGTTTGCTGGATTATCTCGATTACACCAAACATTACAAAAAGTGAGTGACTAAACTACATGAGTGTTTGAACTGCAAGGTGGGGTGTCCATGCTTTTGCTTATGCTGGGTCAGGGAACCATGGAGTCGGTCAGAATTTATGTGGTTTGGGCGGGGGTGGTGTCGACTGGCTGACAAGTGATTGTGCACTGTTTTTTATGTGTTTTATGTGCTTGAGTTCACACTTAAAAACAAAAAACGTTATTGATCTTTATTAAACAAAAAAAAAGGAGGCAAAATCTGGCTCTTCTTTTTTCTTAGTAGTTTAGGCACTGAGTGTGTGCTTCTAAGATTCTGGATTTGCGGAATCCATTGATGATCTCATCTTCCCTTTTACCCACTCAGTTTATGCTGTCCTCCAGCCACTGGGTGCACTTCACTTTTAGGCTCTGCATTTGTAAGTCAATTTGAATGTCTCCAGAAGCTCGACCACTTTGAAGCTGGCCTGACACGGCATCAGCATACCATGTGGTGAAATGTTGCTTCAATTCATCTTTAAGCAACTTGTTCACCATTAGATCAAAAGGCTGCAATAAGTCAGTGCATGAAGTTGGAACAAAAGTAGGGACAATTTCATTTTCCTACAGGCATTGCAGTACCTCTTCAGTGGTGTGACCCCTGAACAAATCCATTACCAGCAGCGATCTCTGTTCATGGGGTAGGTCCATCTGCAGCTTGAATTTTTTAATGTAAGGGACAAGCACCTAATGAACTGCAGCTTCTTTACACTGTTTGCCCAATGGTTCTCAGAATGGCTTATTAACCAGCCATCTGGGAATTTGAAAGCAGGGTGGCAGTTCAGTCTTTCCCTTATAAGTGATCTGGGGGGTAGAAGTTTGCCAATCACTGATATTATGCTATGATAAAATTCGCACCTATATACCAGGACCATCACTCATCTCACAGCAGGCACCCAGGATTAGGAGGAAACGCTCTGACCACTCACTATCCCTGTCCCTTGGTGCCCTCCTCAAATTAATCTTCTACCTTCTGATCTGTTTTGGTACCATTGAAATAAATCCTGGCCCCATTGAAAGTTTATTTTCCCCTGCTGATCTATCCTCTATAAATGGCCTAAGCTTCCTACGTAAATGCCTGCAGCCTCTTAAAAAATTCTCTGTAATTACAGGCCTGGGTGGCACATACCTGCCTGACTTTCTGGTCATCTCTGAATCTTGGCTCAGACCTTCAACCAAGACAGTGTTGTAAACACTTACAACTATCAGCTCTTCAGAGCAGATCACCCTTCCAGGGGTGGTGGGTGGCCATATACATTAAGGACACCATCTCTGCTACCTGCCTCATCAACACATCCAAACCAAAGGAATTTGAATGTTTGTCAATCAAAATATCCCTTCCTAACTTGTCTTCATTTAAATTGATTGGCTGCTACAGGCCCCCCTCAGCAGGCCTCAAATTACTATCTCACCTAGGGTCAATAACCAACCTAGGCCCTGAAGATACCATCATCCTTGGTGATTTGAATTTAAACTGGCTATCTAATGCATCTGCACCATTGGTAACCTTTTGTGACACCTATGGCTTTACACAGCTAATTAAAGACCCAACCAGGGTTAACCTAAAAAATTCTAGCAACAGCTCACTCCTGGATATTATGTTGGTAAACAAGCCTCACTTATATACGCATGCAGGAGTACTACCGAATGATGTAGTGACCATTGTCCCATAGCTGGCATAAGATCTTCACTCAAACCACCTAACCCGGCTGAATTTGTCCTCAAAAGGTCAAAAGAAGTTCAACATACCAGGATACCTCCATGACCTGAGTAACACAATATATTGGCAAAATTTCTACCTTACAACCTCAGTGGAAACAGCTCTCAGATCTTAAAGGACATTATCACTAATGCTCTCAATATTCATGCACCATTCACCAATATCAGAACTAAACAAGGTCCTGCCCTGGTTCACCACTGATCTTAAAACAGCCTTGCTAGCCAGAGACAAACTGTGGAAAAGGCAAGAAAAACTGAGGATTCCAGAGACTGACTAAATTTCAGAAAAGCAAGAAATTCATGTACAACACAAATAAGATCTGCCAAAGCTGCCTATTATAGAGCTGAATTGGATGCCTCCTATAATAACCCAACCAGGCTCTGGGGAACTATAAAGGGTATCTTGGGTCAAAACTCTACTCCTGCCTTAACCTGCAAACTGCTACTAAATAACACAGAAATTACGGACAAACAAGAAATCCTAAATACCTTCAATGACCACTTCACCACAGCTGGACTAGCATTTGACTCTTCACCTGCAAATCTCCTGAGATCTTCCTTGAACCTTCAATCCACCATGGGTCAAAGGCTACATCAACCTTCTCCTTCAACCCAATATCCTTGAAAGAGTGGAAGATCTCCTCTCCAATTTAGATACTTCAAAAAGTGCAGGTACAGACTCCCTGGACCCCTACTTCCTCAAGATTGCATCTCAAGTCTTATCTGCCCCTCACTCATCTCTTCAATCTTTCCCTCACCACTGGATCCATTCCTCCACTTGGAAAACAGCTCAAGTAGTTCCTTTACTCAAATCTGGTAATCCCATGGCCCTCAATAATTACAGGCCCATTTCCATCCTATCAGTTCTATCCAAGATGCTCGAAAGTTAGTAAACTCACAATTAAGGGACTACCTGGATAACAATAACCTCCTAAATACAGCACAATCAGGATTTAGATCAAGGCATAGCACCATTTCGGCCCTAGCCAAAGTAACCAACGATTGGCAGATTGCTATGGATAAGAAGAACAGTACCTGTGCTGTGTGCCTGGATTTGAGCAAAGCATTTGACACAGTGGATCATGAATCATTAATCACCTCCCTTGGCTCACTAGGGTTGGATTCCCCTTCACTCAATTGGTTCAAGTGCTATCTATCAGATAGGTCACAACTGGTAAAAAATGGAAACTACCTATCCACCTTAAAACCACTTTTAAGAGGTGTACCGCAAGGCTCTATTCTTGGCCCCATCCTCTTTGCCATCTATATTAATAATATTGATGTTAATCTCACTCAATCCAACATCCATCTGTTTGCTGATGATACTGTATTGTATGTTAGCAATCCTTCATTATCTAAAGCCTGTGAACTGCTACAATCTGAATTTTCCATCCTACAACACAACCTACTGGATAAAAAACTACTTCTAAATTGCAAAAATACAAAAGCTATGTTCTTTACCTCAAAGAGTTGCTCTGCCACTACCCCACCATCCACCACCCTACAACTAACCACCTTACTTGGAGAGAAGCTGGAATTCGTTGATAACTTCAAATACCTTGGAGTCTGGATTGATAACAAGCTTGACTATTCTGTCCATATTGAGGAGCTACTAAAGAAACTGAGACAAAGGCTTGGTTTATTTTTTAGAATAAAGCACTACCTCAACAGAGACTCCAAAAAAAGATTAATCCAGGCTTCATTCCTATCCCTCATTGACTATGCTGACTTTCTGTACGGACATTGTTCACTCCCCCTCTTAAATAAACTGGACACCCTATACCACAGGTCCATCAGATTCATTACTGACCTTCCTTCAGCACCCATCATTGCTCCTTTATAAGGCAGTTAACTGGACATCATTACAACACAGAAGAAATAGGAATGCTGCAATTTGGATATTCAAAGCCTTATCAGGCAAGCTACCTACCTATATCTCAGACTGTTTTACTCAAATTACTTCTAGGCCATACAACCTAAGGATCAGCAAAATTATCATTCTTAAGGTCCCCAATGTCTGCACCCAGTTTGGGGGCTGCTATCAGCCACTCACTAGCATTGTTTGAATTCACTCCAAAAAACCATGAAGCTAAATAACCTCCTACCCTTAATATCCTTCAAAAGATTATTCACCACCCTATTCCCAGAACTCTGCAACTGCTTCCACAAGGCCTAAACCCCGGCCCTACCTACCCCCTTTTGTGCCCATTGCCTTCTGTCTCACAGATTAAAAGTTTTAATGTGCCTTGTACATATGTATATTGTTATATATTAGCACTTATGTCATTGTATTACTGTTTATGTTACCCCTGTCATTGTATTACTGCTTATGCTACCCTTGTCAATGTAATAACACTTGCACTTCTTGACCACTCAGGTCCATCTTGTAAATGAGCTATGCTCAATGATGTTCACCTGATTAAATAAAGATTTTGATTGATTGATTGATTGATTGATATTGCAAGGACAACTGATACCTGCCTCTTGTCACCCAGCCCGTAGACCTCTACCTGCTTTGAACCGATAGTCGCCATGGTCCTCTGACTGCATGGCACCAACTATATGCTAGTCTCACCTAAATTAAAGATAAGGGCAGGAGGGATCAGTTCTTGTCCACAGGCAGTAGTCGCCCTACCCAGGAATTCAGCCTTCAACTCTGGGAAGTTGAGTGGGGTTTTTCTAGCAGCATTGGTTGCCCTGCATTTAGAATACCCTATTCAACTCAGAAGCTTCCAGGACCACTGCCTTGTCAATCAATCAATCACTTTATTTAACCAGGCATAAACACCATTGAGCAAGCTCATTTTCAAGGTGGTACTGGGCATTAATACAATACAGTACACTTCATAAGATTACAATTACGGTGGACAATGGTGCAAAAAAAAAAAAAGAAAAAAACATTGTGAAGGTGCCCGGTCAATATGGGCCTATACATACCGGTCAACATAATTAACATGCAAAGGTACCTAATGATAAGCTTTACTGAAATGAAAAGAGACAACAATCCCATATAGTCTCCGTTAAGTAAGAGCTCATATCTAATGATAAAAAATAAGGAGGTATTAAGGAATAGGGTAGAAATCGAGGTGAAAGAGTAGGCAGCCAAAAGGAGGCCAGAATAGGTAAAAGGCAGAGAATAGGCAGGGCCATTTGGATTAAGGGAACTAGGCTTGTAGGTCTTAGGTTTCTGTTGTTAGGAATGTAGGTGGATGCAATACTTAGGCGTAGGATTTGAGAGCGGCACCCGGGGCTTAGGGGTCATCAGCACCTGAAACAGTTGTAAAGATAAGATGCCCACCATTCTCAGATAGCAGGTCAGGGTTGTGTGCCTTGACTACCCCAGATGCTATGGCCAAAACCACATGAGCATTCACAACTGCCCCCTCTGATCTAAGGCTTTTAACAATCTTTTTCAGCTCCTCCTCAACTTCATCGAGGAGCAATGCAGGATGCCCATGGGGTTTAGTGGGCAGTTCAGGAACTTTGGTGGGGCTGGGGTCTTGCTAAGCTCCTCAAGGTAGTCCTTCTTGAACCCACGCACAGTACTCTTGTTTATGGTGTTTGAGTACTTCTTGCAGTAGTAGCGAATGGCATTCATAGTACTGGTCTCCACTGCATACTTGCCGACCTTGATTCAGACACCTGCAGTGTATTTTGTGTATTCTGTCCGGCGCTTCTTTGGGACAGTACCAGAGATGTCAGTAGCGAGTTCGGTGATCACTACTTAGGCACCCTGCAGGGGGACGGCAGTGGTCTGGCTAAGACCTTTAGCACTCAGGGGCTCACCAGATAAATCTTGCTTGACAGCAGAATTTTTGGTCAGCCAGGATAGGAGAGACATGTCAGTTAGTAGTCTGCAAAATGATGGAATACAGTCACCAGTATTCTATTCACTTTGTAGACTTCTGGGTACCATAATACCGCAAATATACGATGATGCTAAATTCCTGCAGTAGTGCCACTGCGCGGACTTTTACTTGCACAGATATTTTGCGTCATACTATATATACATATATATATATATATATTCATGGCAAAAAACTCTGTTTAATGCATCAGTTAGGGTTGTTCCACAGGGACAAAAGCAGGGGAAATTCTGTGTTAGGGTTGAAAGCGCCCCTTGCACTCTCCAGCCCGCCCCTTCAAGCGGCATCGGGGTGTGCATTGGGGTCATTGGCCCTAACTCTCACCCCATCACATGTGTAAACAAGCTGAGGTATAGGAGAATGGGGTGAGAGTTAGGACCAATGATCCCAACGCAAACCCCAATGCCGGTTGGGGGGGCAGGCTGGGGGGGTGCAAAGGGGGGCTTTCAACCCTAACACAGAATTTCCCTGCTTTTGTCCTCATCGGCTGACAAACAAGAATTCCCGGTCTGGCCATCTGGTTGTGAAAATTTTATGACTGGATGACCAGACAGGAATCCTTTTTTACCAGAACAATTCCTTGTTCGCCATTTCTTTTCATCTTTGCAACAGCGAGTTGGCTGGTGAACAGGATTCTTTGATCTGGCCATCTGGTCATGAAAATTTCACAACCAGATGGTTAGATTCCAGAACTTGTTCACTAAAATAATTTCCTTGTTCACCAGTGACGGAAAAGGAATGGTGAGCAAGGAATTTAGCAAGTGGTGAAAAAGGATTTAAATAATGAAAGAAAATATTTCTGGGGAGCATACGGACACCAGAAACCACACAGCACAGCTCATCAACTCCCGATGAGCAGAAATCACACTTCACTATGTTTTCAAAGACCCAAATAACTACTTTTCTCTTTCTCAATGCAATAAGCCACTGTGAGGCATTATTTAGAAATCCAGTTGTGGAAATGAAAGGAAAAGTATGACTCCTACCGAGACTCAAACCCAGGACTTCAGCAATCTGTATACTTTAATGCGTATACTTTAATACTTTAATGTGTGAAAGAGGCATCACTGGGCAGAGTTATGGCAGTTAGTTTTGGACAAAACCCAAAAGCAAGATGGTGGCTCATGAAAAAGGTTTTTTTTCTGGTGGCCAAGGATCGCTCCCTGGTGACCAATGATTGGACCCTCAAGAAAAAATATCCTTTTTCATTCCATTCCTCTATCCAAAAGACTGACCTGAGCATGCTCAGAACTCAAAATTCTTAAAATCAGTAACGTTGGAACGGATTAATATTTTTTCACCAAACTAATGCTGACATGCTGTGTGGGGCAAGCACTTTCTACCCTGAAGATTTCAGACCAAAATTCCAAACTGTTTGGCTGCAGTGCAGTGACGGAACAGCTGCGAAAAAGGCAAATTTTCACATTTTTTCACTATGCGCAGCAAGAAATCTGCTGATCCAACAGACATGCAACTTGGCACTCGAGAGGCCTACCTCAGGAAGCCACACATGCAAAATTTCTTGCAAATCCGGCAAACAGTTGCAAAGTTATTAAAGTGCAAAATGTGAGGTTTAACATTAAAGCGCCTTCTCAAACCTAACTATGGGGCGCAGCACCATGCCCCTAATATATATATATATATATTATTTATAAATGCTTTGCTGTCTAGCCACTTTTAAATACTATATTGCTTCTACTTCTATCCCTAACTTTGGAACACTGGAGCATTTAATTCATGCTGCTGCTGATATTGAAGTGTTTACAAAGCTGTAGTCACATTTTCTCTCTACTAGTCATTCATTAAATCAGAAATATGAACTCTTTAAGAAGTTTTCTTTCTGAAATATTTTTGCATGCGTATTTGTTCTTCCATATGCTGGTGCATTACTTTTCAAAATGTCTGCACTGACTTACTGATTCAGTTGCCTCATTTTTGCTGACTGGAGGCTCGTAGGTTGCTTTATCAGTGATCTCCAAAGGGGAGATTGTTTTGCTAGCCTCTCCAAAACAATTCATCTTGGCCATTTTGCCAACTGAGCTCCCTGTTTGGAATACTGGAAGTACACAGTTGTTTCTCACAAGGAGACTTATAATCCTACAAAATTATGACGCAAACATCTTGCACTCTGTGGTTCCATTGATCTTATTGTCCTATGTGTCTGTTACTGTGTTGTTCAGTCCAGACAGCCTAACAGAACCTGCTGCTCCAGTTTCTTGACTGGAGGACTGCAGTTGCCTCATTCTCTCCCTCACCCCCAGTTTGTAGTCCATCCAGACTTTCTGAAACATTTAAATTTGGCAGTATTCCTGACTGGGTTTGCAAATCTGAGGATCAGAGGATTTTGGATGTTTCCTCATCAGAGAGGACCATCCTCTGTCTGGATCAAGTGATTCAGGGAGTGTTTCTCCCCAGCAGCAGTTTCAAAGTCTCCTGGCGGGTATGAGTAGTGGTGGACGAAGTGGCCTCTATTCACTCTGCAAAATGATTTGCAGAGTACTCTACAATGCAAAGCGGAGTAATTCGCATTATAATGGGTAACGCGAAGTCCATTGCAAACAGTGACTTCGCGTTACTCCGCCTTCCTAGACCACAACTCCACCAAATTGTAAGGCGAAATGCATTGAAAATAATGCACTTCACCTCACTTAGCCTTGTTTTTAAGTTCCAAAGGCAAATTTTGCAGTGACTCGTGGGATTTCAGGTCACGTGGGCTCTATATTGATCTGCACAGTCTCAGTTTGGGGCAGTGTGTGAAGGAAGCTGTAGGAGACAGTGTGCTCTGAGAGCGGTCTGTGATTCAAACCTTCTAAAAGCTGTTAAAAAGGCCTTTTTGAATAATTTTCTTTGCTCAAACTGTAGTTCATCAATTGTAGGAAACCCTCCTGTGCTCATATCATCGAGTGTTTTTGTTTGCGTATGGAATTTGAATGTTAATGTACAACATTGAGTCTGTTTAGTAAGAGACACTGAAAGTGTACTTTGGGGGATGGGCATATCTGTGGTGTAGGTAGATTTAAGTTGGAGAAATAGGGAGTTCTTTGTTTTTTGGTTATATTTTTGTTATACAACTGACTGTCAATGTGCACACAGTAATATTGTCAGTAATTGTTAAAATATTCTTGCTGATTGTGTGTTGTGTGGATCTGGTGCAGCAGTTCATAATTTCAGGTTGTTTACAATATGTGGCCTATTACTGAACTTTTCAATTTGCTACGCATTACTTGTAGACAAATTGTGTGTATGTGTGTGAATGTGTGTGTGCAGTGCTGCGTGACATCAAATAATACACCTCGTATTGTGCCACAGTGTAATTGCAGGCGCAGCAATGTGAACTTGCTATCCACTACAGCTGTGTGATTTTGTACTGCCATTGTGGTATCTTTTCTTTGTTTTGCTGCTTGCATTGCTGTAACAATCTGCAGTCAATGTTCTACCCCCCCCACCGAATGGCAAAAGGAATTATTTTCCAGATTGGATTGTTTGTGACTTCAGCACCACTGGTTAGTTAAGGTGTAGCTTTCATTTGTGAATTTGCATCTGTATCTGTTGCTGAAGCCACAATTGTTTTTTTGGCTTCACATCCAGCATCCCCCCAACGCAGAGTGAATGTTCCAAAATCTAAATTTGTTTAGAATATTGTTGTTGATCCCCCAAAATGCCCACAAAGAGACATGCAAGCAAAGCTGGTTCTCGCCATGGCACTGCTGCCAGTGGTAAGATTGTGGATGTGGTAGTACGCAGACATAGAAGTACATTGCTGATGTGAGGAAAGGTGTTTCTCCTGCAATGTTTTTTACAACCCAATCAGTAGCTTCACTCATAGTTGGAGGAGATGATGTTGTCCCAGCTGGTGGTGTTAGTGCAGTTGTTGTTGGTGGTAGTATGAGTATTTCTGCCTCAAGTTCCACTTCTGACCAGTGTACCGTATCCAAAAATATAGTGGAGTGTGAAGCAGTGCAAGTGAGTGGCAGTGTAGATGATGTCATACTTCCCAGTAACATCCCAGTAACTGAACCTGAGGATTCTGATAATCATGTCAACGACAGCATACAATGTGACATTTCTTCCACTGTGGTTCAGGTCATGCGTTTTCCATGCAGCGATTCACAGTGTGGTGAAAAAATATCAGGAGATGGTGGTGTTGATGATGATGATGATGATGTTGCAGTGGATGCAACATGCAGTCCACAGCCAGCATCTAAGCAGAAGATGTGGATGTGGGTGATGTTGATGAATATGATGATGATGTAATTGACCCCAGTTGGAAACTGGAGAAAAAGAAATTCAAGGTGGATGTGTCTGGGTCTATGTGCATTAATCCCCCCCTGTAAAAACATGTGATTTACCAGTTTCAATTGATGGTGATGATGATGATGTTGACCCAGTAATAATGATAGGTAGTCATGGTGGTCAGTTGCAGTCCAAGTGTGTTCTGCCCAAAAAATCATGTAGCACACCTCCCACTTCAGTGCTTAAAAGAACAGAGTCCAATAAGCAGCATTATGGACATGTTAAAAGTAGAGCATCACAATCCCTTGTTTGGGATTTTTTTGTGCAAGATGCAAGTGATGAGTCAGTTGCAATCTGCCAGGTTTGCCATGTGCGTGTGAGTCGAGGTAAAAAGGGGAGACATCTGGGCACAGGAGAACAGCATACACATCTTAAGAATAGGCACATGAGACTGTGGACCCAACACAAGATGGCAGCTAATAATACAGTGGGGCATTCACCCTCGTCATCAACCACAATGAGCATGTTATCCCCTTCCATGAGTGTTAAATCCAGTAGAAAATTCAATGTGTGGAGTAGTGAGGAAATAAGAGCAGAGGATTACTACAGGCATGATGAGGTGGAGCAGCATAATGATTTTGAAATGTTGTCCAGTGCTGGTGAGAGTAGCAGTTTTGGTTGTGGTGGTTGTGGTGAATGCAGTATGTCTAGTGCAAGTGGTACATCAACCCTGGTTGGCAAATCTGGCAAAATAACTGCATTTGTGGGTTTGTCATCATCATCTGTGCAACCGTCTTCATCAAACGTCCACACTCCACCCTCTGCCATTCACAGAGCAGAACCATTTGTCATCACACCCGGTGTGAAATGTTTAAATCAGCCCACATTACAGAGTGTTTTTGCGCATAAGCTGAAGTACCCACCCAATCATACAGTGTCACGTGAACTTATTGCTGCTGTAGCTGAAATGCCGGCAATTGATCTTTTGCCCTTCTCCTTTGTGGAGAATTCTGGGTTCTGGCAGTTTGCTGCATGTGCCTGTCCAAAATGGAAAGTTCTATCCAGGACATATTTTTGACCCAAGCTGTCCCCAAGTTGTTCCATACTGTGTCTGACTCAGTAAGACATGCCCTTCAACATTCATGCTCTCCATTCATCCATTTAAGTATGAATATGTGGACAAGTGGCAAAACAGTGTGGCATTCATATTTGTGTATAACAGCACACTGGGCGCAGGTGCCGGGGGCTGTTTGTGATGTTGGTAGTGTGAATAATCAGTGCAGTAAGGTGGAGTGTCATGGTAGCAATCTTCCAGGAATTCAACAGCATGCAACGATTGCTATGCACAATGTGACCTAGTCACACACTGGTGAAAACATGTTGGACGTGGTGCTGACTGAAACTGACAAGTGGCTGAACCCCCTGTCCCTGAGAGCTGGGTTCATAGCAAGTGACAATGGGTCAAATGTGGTGAAATGCATCACGGAATGGTGGCTTTTTCTGTGTTCCATGTATGGCCCATTGTTTAAATCTTGTGGTGCTGGAGTTTCTGCAGCACCCTGATGTAAAGGAAATGCTGACAGTTGCATGCCGTACCTGTTCTCACTTTTCACGATCTGCAATGGCCCATGACCAGCTTCAGCAGTTGCAGATGCAAAACAGCCTCCCTCAGCACCACTTGAAGCTGGAAGTTGTCACCCAGGGGAACTCCACTTTATACACGGCAGAGAGGTTGTATGAACAATACAAAGCCATCTCAGAATATCTTGTGAAGCACACTAGCCATGTCAGTTCCGGGGCCTCCATGTCTATGATGACTGAACAGTGGCACCTCATGGACTCTGTAATAACAATTTTGTGGCCTTTTGAACATGCCACAGAGGCAGTGAGTGGTGAGTCTACCTCCATTAGCCAATCAATTCCACTGCTGTGGGTGCTGAGGCAGACATTGGTGAATTTACAGCATGGCCTTGATGTTGCCGGAGACAGCGCTAGGAGTATGTTGCTGAAACACATGCTGACAGTATTCAACCAGAATTGTCACATTTTGAGCATTCAGCATAGTGACAACTTTGCCATAGCAACAATGCTGGACCCACAATATAAACGTGGAATTGCCTCAGTACTGGAGGGAGGACCTGAACAGGTAAAAAATGTCAGTGGGCAACTAGTGCGCTTGGTTCATGGGGCACAGAAGTTACGTACCAAGGTCAGTAAACCTCAGCAGCATAATCCAGCTGAAGGTGCACCTGGAGGAGCATCAAGCATATCCTGTAAGGGGAAGGGGACTGCAGTTCCAGGTGGTCTGTCATCCAAAGCGGTTGGCATCAATCCACTTTGGGAGGCTTTGTACCAAGTGGGGATTTGTGAAATAAATGATTCTGGAGAACAGGATGATGTATCAACCACTGGACGCAGTGTGGCACAGAGCATAGTTGAGTCATATTTGTCTGAAAACAGCATCTGTCAATAACTGATGATCCTCTTTTGTAATGGAGTAGAAAGGTTAGTGAATGGCCAGAGCTGACTGCAGTGGCACTGAAGTACCTCACATGCCCACCCTCCAGTGTAAGTGTCGAGAGGGTATTCAGCTCAGCTGGTGCAATAGTCAGGGATCATCAGACAAACCTCTCTCCTGCAAATGTTAGTTTGCTAACATTCATGAAAATGAATGAGAGGCACATACCAGCACAGACTGCAACCTCGGTTGGTATTCGTACCCCGGCCTAGTCATGGTAGTTTTGATGATGTAGAAATGGACCATCCTGGTGGCACTGGCAATGGCAGCATGAAATGGACTACCACTGATGTAGATGATGACACAATGGAGAAAGAATTTCTCAGTGGTCAGACTTCAGACATAGATGACTGTGAGGGCAGCTTTCTTTATGAGGATGGTGATGTGGTTAATGTTGGCAGGTTTTAACTGAAGTTCTAAAAAGGCGGCGTGCCCCCCTGGACCACCACCACCAGGACCCATGTTAGCCACTGCCACCACAGTGAATGACTTTCTCTGCCCCCCTGGACCACCACCACCACCAGGACCGATGTTAGCCACTGCCTCCACAGAGAATGACTTTATCTGCTCCCCCTGGACCACCACCATCGCTGTTAGCCACTGCCACCACAGAGAATGGCTTTGTCTGCCCCCTGGACCACCACCAGACCAATATTAGCCAGTGCCACCACAGAGAATGACTTTGTCTGCCCCTCTGGACCACCACCACCAGAACCGAGGTTAGCCACTGCCACCACAGTGAATGACTTAGAGTGCCCCGCCTGGACCACCACCACCACCATCACTGTTAGCCACTGCCACCACAGAGAATCACTTAGTGTGCCCCCCCTGGACCACCACCACAACCATCATTGCTGTTAGCCACTGCCACCACAGAGAATGACTTAGTGTGTTCCCCCCCAGACCACCACCAACACTGTTAGCCACTGCCACCTCAGAGAATTACTTTGTCTACCCCCAGACCACCACCATCACTGTTAGCCACTGCCACCACAGAGAATGATATAGTGTGCTCTCCTGGACCACCAACACCACCACCATCACTGTTAGCCACTGCCACTACAGAGAATGACTTTGTCTGCCCCCTGGACCACCACCACCACCAGGACCAATGTTAGCCACTGCCACCACAGAGAATGACTTAGCGTGCCCCCGGACCACCACCACCATCACTGTTATCCACTGCCAGCACAGAAAATGACTTTGTCTGCCCCCCCGGACCACCCCATCACTGTTAGCTACTACCACCACCACCAGATGCAGGAAGATGTCACAGGGAATGTCATCATGTGCCACAGATATCACCACCAGCACCCACAACCAGTGTCATTCTGACAATGTTTCCCCATTACATTGACCATGCCAAGGCAGAGGGAGTCGAACAGGAGACCACATCCATCAGCCACAGGCACAAGGCTTCTTAATATTAAAACTATAAAGTGAGTATGTGTACTAATGTTTTTTATGCTATTTAACTTCCTTTAGCTGTATGTTTTGTTTTGTGTTGCTTTTCTGAGCTGCAATGGTCAAACATGTACGGTAAACTTATTTTGTTTTTTTACAGGTCAACAAAAAACAACTCTCCTTCGCTGAAAGTTGATACCAATGGTACTGCAGCAGTACCGTACACAGGAACTTATGGAATTTCCATTTCAAATCCCTACTGGTAAGTATCAAGATTTTATTTCATTTGTTCAATTTTTTTTTTAAAAGAGTCCAACAAATGCAACTGAGGAGGATTCATAAACTAGGTGACATGTGTGCATCGCCAAAACTATTTCTGCAAGATATCATGCACTGTATTCCAAACTTGCAGCTGTGCAGCCATGACAGTGTTGAAAAAGTTGCACACAGGTTGTGTTACTTGACAAGATGTGGTTTTGAAATGTAACTTGAGTTGAGAGACTGAGAACTAGGGACACTGGCACAGTGTGTTTGTTACACAGCCTGGTACTAAATTAACTTGTGATTGATCTGCTGATTGCAGTGTGACAGCTTACTATCTACGTTAATAATCCAGATACCCGTGGTACAGCCAACGGCTTAAACATAATGTGTTACTGTTGCAATCAAGTTGTAAGAAGTCCTTCATTTCTTTTTTTAAGAAACTTCCAGATGCTTTGTTGTGGCATAGTTGCCTTATCCAAAGAAGTTCTTCAACATCAGGCACCCCCCTTCCCCTGGGCTGAGGCAGACAAGCAACACGCAGAACAAGTTGTTTCAATCGATGATCATGACCACCATTACCAACCAGACTAGAGAAGGATGCAGATGAAATCTGTGAAGAATTAACCAAATAAGAAATCATTAATAAGACCTACCTGCAAATATGCTTCCCCCCAAAAAAAACAGTAACTGTGATCTGTGATACAAAACAATACAATGAGTACATGCCTATATATGTCAACCCCCAATTACAAAATACATAAATATATATATATCTATATATATTAGAGGCAAAAAACTCTGTTTAATGCATTAGTTAGGGTTGTTCCACAGCAACAAAAGTGAGAAATTCTGTGTTGGGGTTGAAAACCCCTTGGACCCCCGCCCACCCCAACCATCATTGGGGTGTGCATTGAGGTCATCAGCCTAACTCTCACCCCAACACATGTGGCAAAACAGCAGAAGTATAGGAGAATGGGGTGAGAGTTAGGACGGCAGCCAATGCACCCCAGTGCTGTGTGGGGGGAGTGTGAGGTCTGAGGTTTCAACCTATCAGAATTTCCTCACTTGCTGTGGAGACAACCCTAACTAATGCATTAAATGATTTTACCTCTAATCCCTTCTTTTGAGAATGATAGCAGAAATAGTGAATGTAATGCAACGGCGGAGCGTGGGGCCCTCTGGGCCCCATGCTCCTATACTATGTCTTGTGGCATAGTAACAGGAACGCTAAAACAGAAAGCGTAGCACCAGTGGCACACATGTTAATGCAAGCGCAAATGAGAACAGAAAGTGCAGCACATGGTGGCGTGAGCGGAGCGGTCTGCCCGTGATGTGTTGTCACATAGTAACATGGTGCCTGCAAATGGAAATGTCAATGGGCATGGTGACACTAAGTGAAACAGAAAGAGAAACAGTACTGTAGACACAAATAGCAAAAATAACAGAAAGCATAGCGTAAATAAGCATAAAGGATAGCACATGGTGGCGTAGTCAATGGTAAGTGAAAGCGAATACGGAACCCATAAGCGGAAAGAACAACGGTAACAGTAATGTAGTGCACAGGCTGGTTTTCCCAAAACCTGCATAAAGAAAGACAGTGAGTACAAAGAATGTATGCATAATAATGGGCATCGGAGCAGAAAATGAGGACTTGGAATACTAAATAGGTTATATCTCAGGAATTGTACGACGTAGGAAAAAAATTTAAAAGTCATATGATTTACAACTGTTCTGGCTAGTTTTGTGCTTAGCCCCCATCAGGGGCTAAGCATTTCCAATGAAAGTCCGTATCTCTCGCCATTTCTGAGATACGGGCCCTGAAAGGCTCGGCCGAACACCGTAATGTTATCCTATGGAAAAAAGAGAAGTTCGGGGCCATAACTTTGCCTCCTGTAATATTTTTCACCAAACCACTGAAAGGCACATCTGTGGGCTGTTGTCTGTCTTCCCTTCAAATTTCAGGAAAAAAGACGAAACCGTTATTTTGCAGCAGGGTGCCAAAGGATTCCTGTAATACGTCGGGCGCCGTAATGTTATCCTATGGGAAAAACCATCAACTTTGGAGTGCCATAACTTTGCTGTCATGTAATATTTTTTCATCACAACACTGAAAGGCACATCTGTGAGATGTCGGCTGCATTCCCTCCAAATTTCAGCCCAAAACTCCCAACCGTTCTTTTGCAGCGCAGTGCCAAAGAATTGCTGTCACTTTCAACAGACTAGAAAACTACTGTCGCAATTTGCAAAAGCTTTCACAAAAAAGTCTGACACTTTCGTGAGCACGAAAGTAATTTAGCAAAGTACTTTTCCAGAAATTTGAAAACACATTTCTGGGGTGTTTTACCCCAAAATAAAGACATGGCTAGCATCCTCAGGGTCCGACTAGGTGAATACAAAAAATTAGGTTGCTAGAGGGTCCCAAATTTAAATGCCAAGCATTTTTCTGATCACTAACTGAAAACAAAATGGCGGATTTGAGAAAGTAACAGGGCCATTTGCGAAAGTCAAAATGCATTTGCGACACTGTCGAACTTTTTGTTAACTTTTCCCATTGACTTATAATGGGAAATTGTTTTTTGAATAACTTTTGAACCATTTAATATTTTTTCACCAAATCTTCTAAAGGCACATTGGGGACCCCAGCCACACATTCCCTGAAGATTTTGGGCCAGTTGTGCAAACCGTGCGACCTGTACGTGCGACCGTAGAATTCCAGAAAAAGCGTAAATGCGTGCGCAGATCACGCTTAATAACTCCACAGCTGTGTATCCGACTGGTACGAAATTTGGCAGATCCTAAGGCCTATGGTTCTTGATTGTGTATTCCAAATTTCAGCCAAATCCGTCAAACAGTTGCAAAGTTATTAAGGTGCAAAGTTTTGGGTTTAACATAGAAATGGCTCCTCAACCCTAACTATGGTAGCACTACCGTGCTACCATATATATATATATATATATATATATATATATATCTCAACTCACCAAGGCTACTATTAGTGAACAGACAAGGGCAACCTTCCATCCAGTTGAGATGATCGCATTGCATTTGAGGGAATTGCAGCACATATTCGACCAGCAAGAGTTCACTCACGGCCGTCATTTCTGACGGGACTTTGTATGTGGTGTAACATTTCCATTTCACTTTGTTACCACTTGCCAATTTTCTGGACACAACACAGATATATTTTGGGCATGCAGAAAAAATCTGGGAACTCTGTGTGAGTACTGCATGCATGACTGAGTGCGCCATTAATTCTGGGACACTTTGCATGTGGGGTAAGGCTCCCATTTCATTTCATTAACACTTGTCAATTTTCTGCACACAAGGCAGATACATTTTGTGTGTTGTGATTGTGAGCACATAATGTCATTCCTACATTATATTTTACATTGCCAGCCACTAGTTGCCTCTTGACTTGAATGATACCCTTATTTTCACAATTTGTATCTGCTTTACTACTTTTTCTCATTTCTGAAAAAAAGGAGCACGCCTTTTAATATTGTTCTGACCAAAACCACGGCCAAGTGTACACCCTGGGGGGGAATGCTACAAGTCTCAATGGCTGAGAGGGACCTGGGGGTGGTGATGGATGTCAAGATGAACAACTCGGAGACTTGTAGGAGGGCAGTGGCAAAGGCCAACAGGATGCTTGGATGCATCGCTAGGGGGCTCACCTCCAGAAAGAGGGAAGTGATACTCCCACTGTATAACTGCTTGGTGAGGCCGCACCTCAGTACTGCATGCAGTTGTGGAGCCACATTTAAAAGGACATTGAACTCCTGGAGAGGGTCCAGAGGAGAGCAACCAAAATGATTTGGGGCTTGGGGATAGGACCTATGGGGAGAGGCTCAAGAGCTAAATATGTACACATTGGAAGAGAGAGGGACCAGGGGACATGATGAGAGATCTTCAGGTACATGAAGGGGGTAAATAGGGAGGAGCAGTCAGGGTGCTCAAAGGAAGAAAAGGGGGCAACTAGAGGGCATGGGTGGAAACTGGAGGGGAGATTCAGGGAGAAAGGAGGAGATGCTACTTCAATGAGAGGGTGGTGGAGCCATGGAATGTGCTGCCCAGGGGGCAAGGGGCTGGTGGAGGCAGAAACAGTGGAGGGGTTCAAGAGGGGGTGGGACAGGTACAGGGGAAGGGTTCTGGAAGCAAAGATCAGTGCAGCGAGAATAGCCGGGATTGGGAAGGGAGAAGCCAGAGAGGGAGGGGGGCAACAAGGTCAGCTCCCAGGGTGGGGGCTGACCAAACAAGCAGACACAAAAGACCATTAGGCCTATTCTGCTGGCATTTTAGTATGTTAGTAACTAAAGTGGCAATGTAAAATAGCATTCAAAAGTATAGGTCAAAATTTTCAACAGATTGTTGCACTTCTGCTTTAAAGAGATTCAACAAGTTACATAGTTATTGTGCTGTTGCAACCAATATATGGGGTTTTAGGGGAATCTTTCTTGCTCCACATGTCCTTATATAGTGCAATACTTTTCTGGCAAAAACACCCATAATTGCATTAAAGCAGGTCACAGAGGACTTCTCATTCTGAAAAGCTGCCCAAGTTCTGCCCTCCGTGCTCAGCAACTTTATGATGTGATGCCAGGGAGAGTGCAGGGGTGTGCTCCATTATACTGAATGTCTGGCAGCTTTCCAAATGTTTCTTTATGTTATAATGGTCAGTTTGTGGTGAAACATGGGCATGTTTCCACTAACAAGGCTCTTGTTACTGGAAACGTACTCATGTTTCACCACAAACTGACCATTACATAATAAAGAAACATTCAGAAAGCTGCCGGACATTCAGTATAATGGAGCACGCTCCCGCGCTCTCCCTGGCATCAAGTCATAACGTTGCTGAGCATGGGGGGCAGAACCTGGCCAGCTGTTCAGAACGAGAAGTACTCCATGACCCGCTTTAATGAAATTATGGGTGTTTTTGCCAGAAATGTATTGCACTATGTAAGGACATGTGGAGCAAGAAAGATTCCCCTGGAAGTAAGACGCCCATATATCGGGTGCAATGCTGTAAGTTGGTGAATCTCTTTAGTGTCTCTTTCACAAACAAAATATTTATGGAGCCTCAGTAATGTTTACTTTGTGTCAGGACTCATGATTTGAAGTGTTTCGCTAAAAGCATGACTGAGCAGTGCAAGTATGTTGTGCTAAATTGCATGTGTTCCGTCAGTGTTCTTTCCTGTGTGTGCATACACTGTACAGCTTCATGCAAACGTATATATGATGTGACTTGTTGCAGTATCTCAAGAACAAAGATAACAAAGAATACATGACATATATTTTATTTGTACCATCAGCACCAGCGGAGTAAGTGATATGATATTTTTCACAGGTATCGGGTCACTGTGCACCTCAGTCACTCACAATGCACACATGACTTACCGGAGATCATAGCACAAAAAGCACATGCTCTCCTAAAGGTCATGTGTACAGTATGTGACTAAGGTGCACTCTGGCCAGACACCTCTGAAAAAGTTTTATATCACTTAGTCCACTGATGGTGATGGTGACAATAAAATATACGTTATTCTGCTCGCTATTCTTTCTACCTAAGCACTACAAGTCAGCAGTATATGTTTGCAAGAAGCTGCACAATGTCTGATGTCACACACACACACACACACACACACACGAAACAACACTGACTGCACGAATGCAATTTGGCACATCATACTTGCACTGCTCACACCAGCTTTTCCACAAACACTCCACAACAGAAAGTAAACATTCATGAGGCATTGCATTATAACAAAAGGGCAAGTGTCTATTATTAAACATAAAAAAAAATCACAAAACACTACAGCACAGCAGTGGGGGGGGGTGATGTCCAGATAAAAATACTTTAATGGGGGATTTCATGGTGTTCCAGCAGCAGGTGGAGTATTGACAGTATCTGCAGCTGCTGTTGCTGGATCTGCTCCACCTGCTGCTGCTCAGCACCAACCCTCTTGTTGCTTTCCTCAAGGGCTGCCCACATCAGTGCAATGTCTGCCTACATTGCAGGCACTGTGGTGGGATCCACTGCAGCAGGAAAGCCAGGTAGTGGTGGTGGTGGTGAGGGTGGTGCTGGAGGCTGTGGTAGCGGTGGTGGTGGTGGTGGTGGAGCAGCTGCTGCTGCTGCCCTCCTCCTGCTATGGCAGTGAGGCACAACACCCCCAGCAACCTCTGCCACTGCCACAGAAGTTACAGCAGGTGGATGCCTGGCCCCTTTGGTGGCAGCCTTCCGCTCTACCTTGTGGTGGTTTGCCATGTGTGTGCACTGGCCACCGGTCCCCAAATGTGTTCCCAGAGGCCACGGCATACCTGCACACCACATAAATGACAAACCACAATGGTGCTGCCCCCCCACACAGGTAAAAAACTGCCACACTGGGGAGCTGCAGGGGGGGGACCAGGCACATGAAGGGCAGATGTACTGCCGGAAGCACTGTCATTCACCTGGGGGTCCACCTGCAGCTATGGAGGTAGTGGCGGGGGTGCTACTGGAGCACCTGCAGCTGCTACTAGTGGTGGTGGCAGACTTGGTGGATGTGCCACCGCTGGTGGCATTGGTGGTGCTACTGCTGCTTGCAGAGGGGGAGAAGCAACACCAAACAGTTGGGAGCTGTCCAATGACATCCAACCGCCCCCATGCATGTGCACTCCCCTCTGTCCATGCCCACGGGCCACAGACTCTCCTCCTGGGTCCATCGCGCACAAATAAGTCCCTCTTTGACTGACGCCTCAAAAGACTGCTTCACATGTACTCACAGACTTACACACACACACACAAAACAAAACTTGTAAAAAAAATATCAGTAGCAAAAAAGAATTGAAAAAAACACTACAAAAAATACAACTAAAGATTAAGCTTTTAAAAAAGATGTTTTTTTTGTTAATTCACAAGATACCACCAAACTCTCCTCTACACCCAAAATCCTTCCTCCTTCTACCAGTGCAAAGGAGAAAGTGAAACTAAGTGGTTTTATGACTCACTTCATTCCTGCCTGGCTAAAGCATGTGACTTACAGTACTGTAGGCCATGTGATGTGTGTGGGGCTGCCTATATTGTTGTCACTCGCCTTACTTCGCGTTAAGGTAGAATGGCAACGCAAAGTCATAATGGGAAGGCGAAGTGAGCACTTTACAATGGCCACTTCGTGTAGCGTTATGATCAGATGAAGTGGCCACTTCACATCCACTTCACCAGTGGATTTTAAATTCACTGCATCTTTAGGTATGAGTCTCCCCTGTGGCTGTTTGCCACTTCTCCTGTTGTAGGATAGCAGCTTCCAGGGTTCCAATTCCCTTTGTAATAGTCTTAATTTTTAATTTGCTCTTTCATTTGACAGCTTCCCTGCCCAGCAGCAGTGTGAAGATTCCCTCCAAGGAGTGGCCCTTCCCAGCAGCCATTAAATTGAAGCAACAGGGCAATGAAAAATCTTGTTCCACAACTTCTAGTTTCAGCTACAGTTAAAAAAAAATTAGTATAACTGTCCTGTCTACCTTTCTAGGTACAGTGGATTCCACATAAGGCGGATGCAGATACCATGGACAATCAGGGAAGGCAGACATTTTTTCAAAACCAAAACTATGTCCATAGGCTTCAGTAGACATTTTACCTGTTTATGCAGATGTTAAATACTGGCAAATGCGGACAGTCAATTGCGGTCATTACCGTGATTAGAGCCATTGATTGCAGCTGGAGTTGTTAACTGCTTCACTTAACAGGTTGCAAATGCACAAATGTAGGTTCTAATGCTGGCATTACTTAAGCAATTCCCAGTGTTTGCTCATTAGGTTACCTGCTGGCAATTGCTGTTTTGTCTTCCTTGAACATGTCAAAATGGCCAGGAATCCTACTTGCTTGAAAAAATCTAGCTGTTCAAGCAAATTGATGTGCTGCCAAAGATGAGTGTCTGTGACCTGGCAGCCTGTCTTTTGCTGCTGAAATCAACAGTGTCAGGCTTGCTGCACAGCAATGAGCAACTGTGGTCTTAGTGGCACTCCACCTCTAACACCTCCAAACACCATCTCAATTATCCAACCCAATGACCAAGGTGTGATTTATTTAATGAAACACCACTACGTGAGGGAATTGAGAGCCAGGGTGCTTGATGAGATAGATGGGGGGGGGGGGGGGGACATCACTGCTATGGACTGTATCAAATGCATCACACTGCTGGAAGTTATACAAATGTTCAAGACAGCTTGGGACACTGTGACTGCTGAGATGATTACAAACTGCTTTGCCAAGGCAGGCTTTACGCAAGTAGCCAATCTACCAGAACCAAAGACACCTACACCTGTTGAAAATCTATCCCACCACCACATGGGCTGTCAGAGCATGATTTTGCTTCACTATGTCACCTGGGAGACTGAACAAACTGAACAAAGAGATGACATATCCTGGGTTCCGAATGTCCTACATTGAAGCAACAAGCCATCTGAGTGTGACGCAGAGGAGGAAGATCCTGGTGAGCCAGACACTGTCCCTGCGATCACATCAGAAGTTTGTTGTGATCTCCTAACCCTCTGATGAGCCATGGAGCAGCATTTTGATGAGCAACCCAACTGGAGAATGATGAAGAATATAAAGAGGAGCATTTACCCCTACTCAGCAGCTGCAGGAAAGCAGACAACAATAGACAGCTTCTTCTTGAAGTGAATTATTTTATTTATTTATTTATTGAATACAAGGACAAAAAAACCTTTGAGGTTGAAGCTCATTTACAGGGGTTCCACATCTTTTAATAACATACAAAACTACAATTAATACAGTGAGTAGCAAACAAATATACTTCTTGATTATATGATGTACAGTACAGGTTACAAAACAGAGGTAAAAAGTACAGTAATATATTGGCAGTAAGGGAAGGCACTACCCACTGATCCCTCCTGGAGTGATATAGAAACATAGAAACATAGAAGTTGATGGCAGATAAGGACCACAAGGCCCATCCAGTCTGCCAATTTCTTTTTCTACCTTATGAATGTGCCATCAGCCTTTGCTCTGTCAATGGTCTATCTATCCATACTTCTCTGTATTGCTCCCTTATGCCTATCCCATGCCTGTTTGAAGCCCTGCATTGTATTCATAGCCATCACTTCCTGAGGTAGGCTGTTTCATGCACCCACCACCCTTTCTGTGAAAAAGAACTTCCTCACATTGCCCCTTAATCGGCCACCCTCTAATCTCATGCTGTGCCCTCTTATCCTGCTGTTTTTCTTATATTGAAACATGTTAGACTCTTTCACCTTGTTAATACCCTTAAGGTGTTTGAATGTTTCGATCATATCACCTCTCTCTCTCCTTTGCTCTAGGGTATACATATTGAGCTCCATTAATCTGTCCTCATATGTTTTCTGATGAAGTCCCTGCACCATTTTGGTTGCCCTTCTCTGGCCTGCCTCAATTTGGTTAGTGTAATTGTGAAGGTGTGGCCTCCAGTACTGCACGCAGTACTCCAGATGGGGCCTAACCAGTGTCTTGTAAAGAGGGATTATTACCTCCCTCTTACGATTTGCGATACCCCTACTAATACACTCCAACATCCCCCTTGCCTTACCTACTACTTTAGTGGTCTGCTTGGATGATTTCAGATCATCTGTGATGATGATGCCCAAGTCTCTTTCTTCCCTTGTGACTGCCAGCAACTCCCCTTCCAGCCTATAGGTGGCTTCAGGGTTACTCTTCCCTATGTGTATGATCTTGCACTTCTTTGCATTAAATCCCAATTGCCATTCTTCTGACCATTTTGCCAGTTTATCCAGATCTCTTCTCATTCTGCCCACCCCATCTGGATCACCTACTCTGTTGCAGATCTTTGTGTCATCTGCAAACAGACAAACCTTACCCTCCAGTCAATCCGCAATGTCACTGATGAAGATATTGAAGAGGATTGGCCCCAGGACTGATCCCTGAGGTACTCTACTTGTGACTTGCATCTCTTATGACTGTATACCATTTATCACCACTCTGTTTTCTACCTGTCAACCAGTTTGCCACCCAGTTGACCAACTTCTGACCCACCCCAAGCCTACCCAGCTTATTAATCAATCTTCTACGTGGAACAGTATCGAAAGTGTTGCTGAAGTCATAGTAACTGACATCAAAAGCTCCCCCCTTGGTCCACCACTCTGGTTACCCAGTCAAAGAAATCTATGAAATTAGTTTGACAGGACCTGAAATCATCCAGGCAGACCTCTAAATCTAAATTGACAGGACCTAAAATCATCCAAGCAGACCTCTAAAGCAGCAGGAAAGGCTAGAGGGATATTAGGGTGTAAACCTATGCTGTCTTGGATCCTGTACTCCTATGGATTCCAGGTGTTGCACTATCCTTTCCTTAAGGAGTGCCTCCATGATCTTGCCCACTACTGAGGTAAGACTGACTGGTCTATAGTTCTCTGCCTCCTCCCTGCTACCACTCTTGGTGAGCGGGATCACATTAGCCCTTCTCCAGTCTTCTGGGACTTCTCCTGTGCTCACAGACTCACTAAACAGTTCTGATAATGGCTCTGCTAGTTCCACCCTTAGCTCCTTTAGTACCCTGGGATGTATGCCATCAGGTCCTATTGTCTTGTGCACCCTAAGCTTATCAAGCTCTTGTAGGACCCTTTCTTTTGTGAAGGAACTAGTGCACACCTCCCTCCCCCCGTGTCCATGGTGCTGAGCTGTGGGCCCTGCCCTACCTTCTCTTCAGTAAACACTGAGTAGAAGTATCTATTTAGGATAGATACTTTTACATGGTCCTCCTCCTCATTCACCCCCTTATCCCCTTTGATCTTAGCAATACCCCCTCTGGACTTTCTCCTTTCACTAATGTATCTATAGAAAGTCTTGCCACCTTCTTTTACTGTTTGTGCTAGTGTTTCCTTGGTTTGGGCCTTTGCCTGCCTCACTGCCTTCCCTGCTTCCCTTAGGGAAGTTTGGTATACCTTCCTATTTTCATCCCACTGCATCCCCTTATATTTCCTGAAGGCCAGTCTTTTGGCTCTGACCTTTACCTTTTCTGCTACTGTTTTTGAGAACCAAAGTGGTTTCCTTCTTCTTTTGCACTTCCTTTTCTCTTTAACACAATGGGATGTTGCTTCAAGTATTTCATCCTTAATGCTTGCCCACTTTGCCTGTACCCCCTCACCTGTATTTCTTTTTGCCAGGGCTAGCTTAACTCTGTTAGCCATCTTATCAAAGTCAGTTCCTCTGAAGTCCCATATTTTTGCCTTGGAATGAGATGATTTAGTTCTAGTGGCCAAACTGAACCATACCATGTGATGGTCACTGTCCCCCAGGTGACCTTCTACTGGGAGATCTTTGATCCTTTCCCTGTTATTCAGTACTAGATCTAGGATAGCCCTGTCTCTTGTGGGTTGTTGTAACAGTTGTTTGAGGCCCTCCCCCTGCAGGGGATTCACTTTGTGTCCTCATTCTGGCAGATGTTCCTACTGGTATTGACCAATCTGTATCTGGCATGTTGAAGTCTCCCATTATCAGAACCTCCCCTTTAGCTGTCATGTTTTGTATATCTTCTAACAGTAATGTGTCTATGTCCTCCCCTGGTCTGGAGGCCTGTAGACAACCCCAGTTTGTATGGCTGTCCCATTTCCTGTTTCCAGGGTGACCCACAGTTCTTACGGCTGCTTATGTGTATTCTGAATTTCTGTAGCTTTGATATTTACATTGACATAAAGGGCCCCTCCACCCCTTCCCTTTTTGTACCTCAGTGTCTGCTGAACAGTACATAGCCAGGTACTGAAGTCTCCCAAGTGTGGTTACTGGTAAACCACGTCTCGTTAATATACCTGTGCATGGTGAGGGAAGGGGTGAAAATAAGGTAGGGAAGAAAGGGAGAAGTCTCATAGGAAGGGAGGGACTAAGTGGATGGGGGGGTGGAACAGTGATCAAGCCTTGTCAATGGAGATGGAGATGTGAAGAGGGATGGGTAGAGGTTAAACCCTAGTCACTGCTACAGTGCAGTATGCCTGGGCAAGGAGAGGGAAACCAGTGAGATGGGGTAGGGAAGGGATGGAGGAGAAATGATGGAAGGGTGAGGGCTAGGTGGACAGGTGGGGGGAAGCAGCTAACAGGCTTGTCTGCGGGAAGGTTAGTAGGGGTAGGTAGAGGGAGAGAGGGGGTGCAGCGTAAGGAGCAGTGAGGAGATAAGTGCTGGTAGTAAGGAAAAGTGAACAACTGAGGATTCAGCAGTAGTTCCATACATATTATGGAGTTAAGTTGATAGGTTTATAGCCCGCAGTCACACTTTGAGTTGTTTGTTGCTAGGTAAGCTCTTAGTCTGGCTTTGAATTGGCCAAGTTTGGTATCGCTCAAGGCATCAGTGCTGATGGAGTTCATCTATTTCGGAGCCCTCGGTGGAGTTTATCCATTTCAGGGCCCTGTATGTGAAGGATCGCTGCCCTTGGGAGGTCCTTCTGAAAGGTATTTTTAGTGTCAGATTGCTAATGTTTCTTGTGCTCCTGGCACTGTTGCTCGAGTGGAGAAGGCCGAGTACTCCAGGGGAAGAAAGGCCTAAAATGGCCTTCATGGCTAGTAGACAATTTTGGTACTGAATTCTGTTTTCCAAACTCAGCCAGCCAGTATGGGAGTAGAGTTCACAGGTGTGCATTAGCCTGTGTGCTCCTAGGACCAATCTGCAGGATTTATTGAGCGTTACCTGGATTCTGTTTTTTTTTTTCCATTATGTCAGTTGTCTGATTGACTTTAACCACCAACCCACCCCCCTCCCTTTCACATTTACAATAAAGATTTAATGTTTTTAACCACCGCCTCCACCCCTCCTCACACCAACCGCTAGTTGCAATCTTCAAACACTCCACTGTACAAAACATAAAGTCTGTTACACAGCGTAAAGTTTCTGTACATGTTCAATGTGGTACAGTACCTAGGGGTGACAGTTGTTGTAATTGCACAGTACATAACAAAACACAGGTTGCTGGCAGCAGTATTTACTGTGCACCTTGCCAAGCAGCCTATCTGTAATCTTTTGTTAGGCAATGGTGCCACCTGCCAGCAACATCAGACATTGTTTTAGGTGGACAAATTGCTTATGTACAAAACTGTCCATGGTAACCAGCGTCCACTGTGCCGCCTATGCTACACGCCATAAGCATTTTGTTTTAATGTTTTCAATCCTAACCCTAACAAGGATGACAATGATATTTCTAAGCAAAATATGGAAACTATATTTTTTTGTTGAGAAAAAATGAAATTAAAACATTTATAAAATACTCAAAATTAGGTGGAACTAGAACACTTTCTACCAAGTAAAACTGGAAGATGCCTGGAATCTATTGTAGTGAAAAAATGTAGGGTACCTTTTTTATCCATTTTCATTGCACTGCTGCTTTAACTAATTCATTTATTTATTAGCTTTTGTTTCCCGGGTAAGAACACCAGACAAGCAATGTCTATTTTCAGGTGCAACCAGGGAGATTACAAAGGTAGGTTTTACAAGTGGTATGACAAATATAGTAAAACAGTATGAACAAAAAATCAAGCAAACAATAAAACAATATTACAAAGGAAGGAGTTACAATAGGCAGTGAGCAGTGAGAACAAATAAGCATACACAAAATGAGCAAATAAGCAAATGCATAGAGGTGAGGCCAATCAAACACGATAAAGTGTAATATGCAAGTCATGGGAGAATGTACCTGCATTAAGGTGGGGCATGATGTTGTTGCCCCAGTCTAAGGATAGTAAGTGCTTAGGTGTATGGACAAGTCAGAGCTAATGGCTGCGGAGTGGTGGATCCAAGGAGTAGGGTCCTGGTGACTGGGAGTGTGGATAGTTCACACCAGGTTGGCAAGGAGATACCTGACAGTCTAAGGACAGCAACAGGCAGAGGCAGACTTCAAGTGAGACCAAAGGGAGCTCCTAAACAAGGGATGGGTTGGGGTACTTCTGGTGAGTGCAGGTAGGGTATTCCAGAATTGAGGGGCACAGACTGCAAAGACACAGTCGCCTGCAAGGGTACGAGTTTTTGGGACAAGGAGGGGATGGTAGTCAGCAGATCGGAGCTGATAGAATGGTGGTGCCTGCTGAAGGAGGTTAGACAGGGCAGGTGGAGTGGCATTATGGATAATTTTGTCTGTGAAACAGCCCAAGACAAATGAGGGGTAGTTACTCTGAACAACCAGTGTAACTGATCGTATAGTCAGGGCCCCTACTTTTCTGCGGCACAGTGGGACCAAGTTCTGCAGCAAGACTACCATTTGCCGCAGAACTTCTGCGGCAGTGGTTTGTAATTTCCGTGGAAGTTCTGCGGCACTAACAAACTACCACATCACAGTGTCAGTTCTTCATCCTGACTTCACTTTCATGGCAGTAGTTACAGCAGTCAGGATGGTGAAAAGCACAGAAACACTAGTTCAAAAAATAACAGACTTATAAAAATAATTTTATGCCTAAAAAAGCAAAACAAATGTCTCTCCCTTAAGGTCCTAGCCTGTTGCATAAATGACATATGCAGAGGGGATCTTATGGGGTAAATGAGGTATTTCTATATGCATGCTATCTATCCCACTAATGAGGTTTCCACTGTCTATCACTTATATATTTGTATGTGCTTTCTACACTACTCATGAGGTTCCCATTGTGTATCACTTATATATTTATATGCAATCTGTAACATACATACAAATGAGTGTGTGTGTGTGTGTGTGTGTGTGTGTGTGTGTGGTGAGAGAGACAGAGATACTGTATATGTGTGTGTGTGTGTGTGTGTGTGTGTGTGTATATATATATATATATATATATATATATATATATTTAATTTCCATGAACTTGCATCCTCATTCATACAGGTCCAATTGGAAATGGAATAGAGGAGCTATTGCAAAACTCATTTTTCATGTCAACCTGCTTTCCCTGACACACTGTGTAACACCATCAGGCCATGACAAGCACATGAACCAATTGTGAAATACAGCTTTCCAGACCATCACAATGTGTCCACCATGTGACAGAACACTGCACCATACATTCCCAGGCTCTGAGCAGTGATGTGTTCCACCAATCCTTGCGCTGCCCAGCCAGCTCCCAGAGCTAATCTCTGAACCTGAGTTGCTGGCATGGAAACACAGCATGCTACCCTCTGGCCCAACAGCTGTCCCTGCACACAACATTTCTCAATAACTTTTAGGTGATTCTGTCAACCAGTGACAATATGTAATCAATAACCCTGGCAAAAAATGCGTACAGTGCAATTATTTATTTAACAGGTCTATTCTTTCAGCAGGTCTACACATTATTATATTTCACTTTTCTGGGCATAATTACTTTATTTTTCTTAAAAATTTAGACAGTTAAATTAATTTTACCAGTTATTCATTTCAGATAGCGTCTCTGTACCTTAAAGGCACAAATGGGTTTGTACAAAGTGAGGTATGGACTTAACAGTTCTGTGCTATTGACAAGGTTTTGTTTAAGTTGGCCCTAGTGCAATAATTTAAGACTGAAAATTGTACTAGGCTGTAGTGCAGGTTGAGCAAATATCACCATGCATGATGTGCTGTGCCACCGCCTCTGGCAGTGGGAGCTGTGGTAGGTAAGTGACTGTTCATTTCTGTTGTAGAATGCAGCCATTTCATTAGCTAATGTATGATGTTATAGCAATGATAACATCACAATCTGAACACATAGGGGGGTTTGGATATAAAAAGAGGGGAAGGGAACCAGATTCCATGATTAAACAGAAATATTAATAAAAAATCACCAAGAAGAGTGAATTCTGCGGCACCGAAGAAGTTCTGCAGTAGATTGCAAGTTCTGCACAAAATTCTGCGGCCGAAGAATTCTAGAGGCCTTGAGTATAGTTCACAGTAGTGAGTAAGCCGAGGGACTGTGAGGTCAAAGCGTCAGATATTGTTATATGCCACATCCCATTTTGCAAGGCTAGTTTTAGTGGTGAGGGTATAGGTATCAGCCCATAGCTGACTGAGGGGAGGAGTAAGCCTTTGACAAGGGCAAGTCATGCAGCCATAGTAAGAGTACCGCAAACTCAATATGCAAGTCCAAGTTTGACGTTTGTTGCCCTGCACACATTTTGAATGTGTAAAGATAGGTCTAACTGGGGATCCAGCGTGACTCCCAGGTATTTAAAGGAGCAAGTAGTGCCAGCAGAGACACCAACAAGACTCAAGATGTTTAGAGGGACAGGGCACTGCTTGAGTTTGGCTGAGGAGCCGAAAAGCATGAGCTGAGTTTTCTTTATATTCAGGATAAGCTTATATCAGCAGGCAGGAGGCTGTGCAGGGTAACTCATTTTCTTCAGATTTTATTCCCCATTTCTTGGGTTTTCTATTGATAGCAAAGGTTTATTAAGCAGTTTTTAGCTTCCTCTTGATTCATATATTTGAAAATTGGTAACCAAGAGAGGCACACAGAGCCAAGGCTTGTTTCCAGGCATGACTCGGGAGGGGGATCAGTGTGAGAGCAGCAGCAACATACATAATAACAAAACAGTCAAAACAACATTTGGCATAAGTTTGTACAAAATCAGAATAAATACAAAATTGTGTGTACAGAGAACAAAGTGCAGCACAGTTCAATAAGAGACACCTACCAAGTGCAAATGCAGAAGTGGCTTGAATATGCAGTGAGCAAGAATAAATTTGACAACAGGCAAATCACAGGTTCCTTGTGAAAAGTGTGAGCGCAAAAGAGCGACTACAAAAAAGGTGACAGCAAAACCGTGAACACAAAAAGTGACCGGGAAATAACAGTGTTCACTGAAATGACATCACTGTTGCAGTGAGTTTCTGGAGGGGGCTTTGCCCCCTGCACCCCCTTAATATATATAATCAGCTCCTGTTGGGGGGGACACAACTTGGGGAGGGGGAGAAACCATAGGTCACTATTACAACGATCACTGTTTTTCCCCAGTCGCTCTTTGTGCTATGCTGTTTTTGTTGTCGCCGTTTTTGCATTTGTGATTTTGCACTTGTCCTTTTCACAGGATACCCAAATGACCCGTAGGGTGAGTTGATGCCTGACCTGATAATGGAGGGAGAAAATGGTAGTAGTGAGGAAGTGAAAACAAGACAGGAGTGAGGACCCAGCCAGTTGCTCTACCAGGATGGGTAAGTCACTGCTGGGGAGGTGTCAGGAGGACGGGTAACAGAAAAACGTGGGAAGGGGCTGGAATTTCAAATGGCGTCTGAGGGAGACAGGGAATGGGGAGAGCAGCAGGGAGGAGGGGTGCTGGTTGCAGAGTGAAGGAAATTGATAGGAGAAGGCAGATTGCCCAACAGAGGAGCGAGGGACAAGAAATGGCAAAAGTGCAGTGATCCCTGGAACGGAGGGAATGAGAAGCAGGGAGGAGTTTATGAAAGGAGAGAGGACAGGAAAGATGAAAGGGAACCAAATCTGTATTTAGATATGAAGGAGATATACTGAGCCGGGCTACATGAGTCATTATTTATTATTTGAGAATGGTGTTCTCCAGCAGCAGCCTGAGGATCTTCTTGTGGGTGCACGTCTCCCCTGCAGCTGATTTCAGTTCCATTTGCCAAGACTTTTTAACCTAATTTTAATTCTTCTGCTTTATTTGTTAAGAATTAAAAAATGTATGGCATTTTTTATTTCCTTTTATATTTCAGTCCCTTTCTACCCAATATATATGAGTAATTATTCCACACAAACTTTATTGTCATACGTAAATACTTTTTTTGATACCCATATTAAAGCTATTCAGAAAACCACCTTCTTCCACATTAGGAAAATCCCCAAATTATATAACTTTCTTGCTTTTGATTCCTTTAACATGATATTGAATGCTTTCAAAACCTCTCATATGTTATGCTGGCCCGGTGGTGCTGAGGGTTGAAGCACTGGACGCTATACCTCATGCCATACCAGCGAGCTGGGTTCAGGAGCGAGCACTGGTCGACAGGGGCTGGCAGGGAAGGAGAGGGATTGAGCATCTGATTGACTGCTCTCCATCTCCGGGGTGGGGGGTTCACAATGGTCGGTGTCCGACTGCCCCCTGGCGGATGCTGGGGGTCAGGGATGCACGCCGTACAAGGGGGTAGAGTCGGGGGCAGATGTCTGGGTGAGACGCATCTGGACACATGCGTGCTTACATCCGCTGGTGTCATGGCACACTGCAGACTCAGGGGAAAATAGTGCAGGGGAAAATCGTGGCACCTGATGCAGCTTGATGGCAGTCCATGAGTTCACCGGGCACTGGCACCCAAACTGGATCCATTGGGGTGGGGAGTTTGGGGGCTCCCTGCCACCCTGCTGTGGGGGGTAAGCCACAGGGGTTACTGGGTGCCAGCGATCCCGGTAGAGATGGATGGATGCCGGATCCCCATAGGTAGGGCTGCGAGGCTATGGGGAAGCATCATATTCTTGTTTTCTGGACTTCCAAACTCCTCTATAACTAAACTACAACAGGTAATAATTTCAGCAACAGGATTAACTTCTAAAAACCTTATGAGAGAATGCATCTCTCCTGTTCTTTAAAACCTCCACTGCTTTCCTGTCACCTCTAAATGTGATTTCAAGGTATTGTTAGTAACCCATAAAAGCCTTTATGGCCAGGGTACAACTTGTTTTACAGAACTTCTCACATCATCTTAGCCTTGGAAATCTCAATTCAGTCTATTATGTCTCAGTCCCAAATACTGGGGCAAACAGTGCCCCACCAGTAGGCATTATCAGTAATAATGACAATAACAATAAGAACATTTAATCGCCTGAAGCACCCCTCCCTTCCCAAGCCTTAACCCATATTTTACCACACAGATTAACATAACAGTCCCAGTATTATTCATTCCTTTTCCTGCTACTCAGGTTCTGATTCTGTCCATCAAGCAAACTCCTTGGAGGTGTTCTCACACCAATAGCCAGCACCTTTTGGATTGCTAAATTGGAAGGTCTTCCCACCATAGGCAGTCCTTAAGCAGTCCAGGAACAGGAGAGCAATAAAGATGCCCAGAGTTTGTGTCATACTGAGTTAAATTGTCTCCAGTGGTTTCTTGTCTGAAAGGAAAGGAAAGACTGAGATAAAGTTTCACTTTATGGCCATATAGTTCCAGTGATGATGAGCCACAAGCTAAGGGCAGCATATCCCTGATATCCACTCTTTCCATCTTAAGCAACACCATCTGTGGCTGTTCAGGTGCATTAAGTGGCCCTTCTAATATTGATCCTCTAGCCTTTTTAAGGGCTTGCGTTTAAACATTTCAGCTAGTTGCATATGTTCTATCAGCCAAGTCTTCAAAAAAATGAGATTCTTTCTATTAGCTCCCTCCAGCATGCCCAAGACCTGATGCTGGAGGCCTCAGCTTTGTTTTCTTGCATTAGCAGTCTCAATCGCAATTGTGTGTTCTTTTGAATTAACTTTAACGGAAAACACTGGAAAAGACACAGCTTTCCCCAGACACTACAGAAACTCTTGATTGATGCTTTCAGTCAGTAACAACTTTTTTAAATGATATAAAACAGCTGCCTACAACTTCCACTTTCTGTTGGTGGCAGCCGCCATCTCACGAGCAGCAGTGAGATTCCTGAGCTCACCGAATGCTAACATGTCTGTTTGACCTCTGTTACTGGTTGGCAAGACATATTAGTATAAAGTGATCTCTGGAAGTTCTCTGCTGCTCCAGAGAGGGGGTCTGCTAGCAATAGAAAGTGAAAGTTGAGGGTCACTTTTTAAATTACTAGAAAAGCATTCAGAGGTAAGTAAAAAAAAGTTACTCTCTGAAAGCACTGATCGGGCATTTTTGTAGTGACTGGGAAAAGCTGTGCCTTTTCCAGTTCTTCCCTTTAAGACTGCTGCAAACATGAACACCAATTATTTGTCAGTCTCATTCACTGTAGCCACTAAAATCATGTCAAGATGTTGCAGTATTTTTTTTTATTTTTGAGACCATGGCCCTTACAGCCTTGCGCATCATTTGCCATAGTGGCTCAGTGCCATGCTTTGCAGATCCCCAGCTGCTGCTGGTCTCTGGCTGGGTTGGCAGTGTTTGCTTCTGTCCACCACTTGTGACATTGCAGTTTGGCTTCCCCATCTTACAAAAATGATATCAGTCGATTCCTCACTATGCAAAATATCTAGCTCTGTACTTTCAATGTTCAAGTAATTGAGTAAAAGCTTGATTGAGAAGTTTAAATAATGTTCCTTGATGGAGCTCACATGACTCACGTCCTGCCTCTGGAGTGGCTCTCTAGCACTTCTGAAATCCTGGGAGTTGATGGTTTTGTGAATTACTGTTCTGTATCAAAGGACAAGTTCTTTCTGTGACATGGGAATTCAGAATGATTGGTATGAAAGTATTGAGATGTGCTCCCTGGTGATCCCTGTAAATCTTTTACTCACAAATTTCTCAACAGTGGAAATTATAAGAAAGACAGTGTAAAACAGTGAACTGAACACCAAATGGTGAAATGGGAGATCGAAGGTTTGAATCCTACAATAGTCATTAATTCTCTCCTTCAGCAAGTCACTTGATGTTTCTCTTCAGTAATCTTCCCAACTACAACAGAAGGTAGAAATAGGGCCCCAATGTCCATGAAATGATACAGCTCAGTCGGGCTATCCAGTGGTTGAATTGGAGATGTTAAGAAGGTGGAACTGTAATTTCTGTGTTTTAGGAGGTGGAACTGTCATTCCTAGGAGGTGGAACTCTCCATATTATTAAATGGGGAAAGTTTTCAGAGGAGGTAGAACTGAGTTCCTGTGATTTCCTGCCCATTTTATCCCCTAAGGCTATCCTGGGTCAATAAATTGTCCTTTCTACCAGAAAGCATGACATTTTTTAGTTAGACCTCCAGGGTGAAATTTAATATCCATGATAGGGTCTCCCTCAATTTACTGCCATCTTGATCCCTAAAGATGTAAATGTCAAAAATGGGGAGGCCATAGCAGCATATTTTATGGGTAGGCCCAGGACAATGACTCTAGAGTGGAGCTATAGCAAGGATAGCTTCATTGTTTCCTCACCCAACCCTTTAGCGTAGACTATTTTTCTTCACTTCCTCTTCTCATAGTAATGGCCAACATGGTTACACCTTAATTCTGGGCCTTAAATCAAGCAAGAAGGGTCAGTAGGCTTTAATTTGAGCAAGACGGGTCAATCAGCATCAGCCTCAATATGAATCGTCCAACACACTCCTTGTTTTGGCCTGCAGGGATACAACAGCTCCGAACATTGCCGTTATGCTGCTGGGCTGGGCACAATGCAAAATCTGCAGCTTGTGTCACTTTGCTGAGCTCTGCATTTTTCATATGCTGGCCTCTAATCCAAGTTAACAGTTTGCAACCTTTCACATATACTGTACTTGTTCAAGTATAAAAAAAACTGAGTTTCAGAAGTCAAAAGGACAAACAAATTTTAAGAATCACAGTAAGAGAGCTAATTAGGTGTGAGTGTTCCAGCTTTTTTCTGGTGCATTAGAAATTATGATCCACACTGGATGATTAGAAAGTTGAGAAGCGTGTTTAGAAGGGAAATTACTTCAGAGAGTCTTACAATAGCAAAAGGGTGAGAGGTGTGTTCCCAGAAGCAACAGCTTCAACCAGTCATTTGCCAGCCTTTGCAGTACAGAAGACAACACTGTAAACCATTCATAAATAGCATACATTTAGCAGTTTGAATTTGTGAAGCAGCAGGATTTAAAGAATTGAAAAGGGAACATGTATTTTCTAAAATTAATGTTTTGTGCTGCATTCAGCTGAGATAATACACAGTACAGGCCAGAAAGCAATGACCTTAGCCCTCCCATTCCTCTGTGCAGTCAACCCACATACTGGTAAACACTCAGTCCATTATTATTGTAATCATGTTATGTTTACAGTATCATTTAAATAGAAAATTAAAATTGTGCGGTGGTAGAGTTTTGTAAACTTGACTGGAAGACTGGTGGTTCAGCTCTTCAATACCTGTAATCTTTTCCATTCTTCAGTTAACCCGTCTCCCTTGACAGTAGATGTTGAGCTATTTACATGTGTATGCCAACCTTTGTTCCTAGAATAAAGAGCACTTTGCTTTGCTCGTAACCAAATATGCTGCTTGCAGACCCAGTTTAAACCGGTAATTGTTTCCTTCCAGAAAAAACAAAATTATGATTTTAGCTTATGCCTGGTTTTCTTGGCATGCTTTTTTTTTTTTTTGTAAATAAAATGAAGTGACTTTTTTTTTACTATTGTTTTTGTGCCTGGTGGGCTATTTAATCTAAATGTAGTGGAACTTATGCTGGAAAAGTAGTAGTGGAATGTACTGTAAATCTATAGAGGTCACCCTTAAGCTGCCCTTCAGTGCATGACAATATTCAAAACATTTTAATATTATGCAGCTGGTCAGCTATGTAAACTGGTTACCTCTGGTTGCGAAACCTGCTTTCTGTATGATTACAAACACTCTTTTGAAACTTGTTTGCTTTTTAATGATCGTCAATGAGAAAAGGAGTTTGCTGGTCTCAAATTATTTTCAGTTTGTTTGGTAGCAGAAATAAAAAATACAAATAATATAAATTAGTATCTTAGTTATAGGTAGGCAGGCTTTTTCCAAGTAGCTAATTTAGTAACAGTTTTTCTAGACTTGATTTGATTTGAATCATTTGGTAATCTGATAAGCCCCTAAGCTCTCGAAATCATTTTAGGTGAACTGAAACAACAAACAAACCATAAATAAATGAAGAACATGCATATTAAAAAATCAGTTACAAGAACTGTAAGATGATAAAATGATGTTTTAACAACACTTTGACATTCACAACAGAAGGGAACTTATAAAGTGACTTGACAGTGATGAGGAATTATTTTTACATGGTTAACTGCCCTCCCACTTTCCTTTCCATGCCAGTTATGTATTCTGATATGTTTTAATGTAGTTTTGGGGTGCCCTCAAATCTATATAGAGTTATATTCTTGTCACTAGCTAATGCTCTTTCTTTTCATATTTCTGACACATTCCATGACATCAAGTGCACCATTCCATGCTGCTCATCTGAGTGGTCTGGAATGGTGCTACTGATGTCATAGAATGGCCAAGGCAGTATGACATGAGAGAGCAGCAATTGTTGGATAGAAGGGGAGTAGTAGAGAGTAGCGACCAAGGCAAAACATTAGATTATTAATTTAAGAAAACAGGTTTAAAATATATTAAAATACTGGATAGAAACTAAAAGGAAAGCAGGATGGCATCTAGAGTGGTAAAACTGCACAGCTTGGGCCTATCTGCTTGGGCCAACCTTCCTGTGGAGGTTGTTGGGTCTAAAACAGTGGGGGAATTCAAACATGCATGGGACAGACATAAGGCAATTGCAGTGGGGGGTTGCAGGAAGTAGGCTGTTGGTTAACTAGAATCTGCAGCTTATCCAATAGGAAGAGAAATGGGCAGATTGGGTGGGCCAAGTGATCCTTATCTGCTGTCAAAGTCTATGTTTCTATGTTTCTATGTGTTGTATCCTGGTTTAGACACTATCTGTCAGATCAATGACAGGTTGTTAAGTTCAATAGGTCCGTTTTGAAGCCAGTCCCTGTTAAGCTTGGGATCCCTCAAGGCTCGATCCCTTGACCTATTCATTTTTCACTGTTCATTAATAACCTCCCTGCTGTCATCACTTACTGTAAAACCACTTTGTATGCTGATGATCAGGTGCTCCTTCATAATTCTAAGAGCATTGATCTGGCTTGTCAAAAACAGGCTGGTAGTGAATGCCAAGAAAACTCAACCCATACATCTTTGGTTCCCTGCCAAACCTAGAGCCTGCTGCTCCCCTCTGTTTGCTAGATGCATTGACAGACTTTGCTAAATGTACTACTGTCTTTTAAATACCTAGAGGTTATGCTAGACCCACATCTTGATTTTGCCATACATATCTGACTTTTTATAAATCAGTAAGTGCTAAGCTTGGTATGGTATAATGAGTAAAACACTGCCTAATGCCTACCTGACCCTTGCCAGTGGTGTCTTACTACCATTCCTTAACTATGGGCTCATATCTTTGTCAATGATTCCAAGTCACTGTTCTCCAAGTGGGAGACCACCTACAACAACATTTGTCAATTCACTCTCTCCCTGAAGTGTGAAACTCATCACTGTGAACTTTAACACTATTAGGACAGGTACCCCTGCCTCTATAGTGTCTGTGCTTAATTTTTCACACCTCTCCTATCCCCTGTACTCAAATGATAGTTCCATTCTCATTGTCCC
Source organism: Neoceratodus forsteri (assembly GCA_016271365.2). Taxonomy (NCBI): domain Eukaryota; kingdom Metazoa; phylum Chordata; order Ceratodontiformes; family Ceratodontidae; genus Neoceratodus; species Neoceratodus forsteri. The sequence continues at coordinate 162,801,296 of CM028137.1, forward strand.
CAAAACTTCCACCCTTATGTTTATGGGGGACCAAGCCATTTGTGTTGCTACATCCAAACTCTGGAACTCCCTTTCACTTCAGTTCATTGCTCATTCCTCTGCTCTCAATTTAGAAGGTCCCTGTGGGTTCACCTTAAGGAAAAACTCTAACTGTGCCTACATGTAATCTCTGCATGTAGTTGCTATGTCTAGGGGACCTAAGCTGATAAGTTTTACTCTCAGTACTGCCTCAGATTGAACAGCTGGTATGTTCTCTACCCATGGTCAACTGTATTTGATTATGTATTATTTTTTTGTACCTTATGCTATGATATTTCTTGTTCTTTGCTCCATGCACTATTTTTTTCTCCTATTGTATTACATAATATTGTATTTATATAAGTGTAAATTACCTTGTATTTCTTGTACCTTCTGCTTGCAAATGAGTGTGTATTACCCTGTATTTCCTGTACCTTATGCTTGTATAAGAGTGTGTATCACCCCATATTTCTTGTACCTTATGCATGTATATGAGTGTGTATTACTCTGTATTTCTTGTACCTTATGCTTGTACATGAGTGTGTATTACCCTATATTTCTTGTACCTTATGCTTATATATGAGTGTGTATTACCCTGTATTTCTTGTACCTTATGCTAGTATATAGTGTGTATTAGCCTGTATTTCTTGTACTATATGCTTGTATATAAGGGTGTATTACCCTGTATTTCTTGTACCTTATGCTGCATTAAAAGTCCCTGTTCCTTGCTACATGTACAGTACAATTAGATCACTCTACTGTTTTTACTATATTGTATTATACTGCTTGCTCTGTAATCTTCCTGAGTTTGTAGTGTGTTGCTGGTCTTGTAACTTCCTGGGTCATATCTGAAAATAGACATAATCTGTGTCTAGTGTACTTACCTGGTCAATAAAAGCTAATAAAATAAATATATAATAAAACAGTTTCATATCACCTTTAATAAAGGACTGCAGGTGCAACAGCATAAGGAGCAATACTGTCAGCTGGCAGATAATAATCAGTAACCTCTTTTTATTTGTATGAGAATTAATGAATTATTCTGTAAGTTCAGTCTTGCCTGGATCCCCTGAACTTAACAAACAGAATAAGGCTTTTTCATATCACTCCCATATGGTATCACAAAATAAACAAGTACTAGATTCAGTGTGCACTAGAAAGGGAAAATAATGTTGTTAGAATCAATGTTTCAACCACAGGGCAACAAATGTAGGAAGTATCTAAAAAAAGAAAAAAAAATCAATTATTGTTACTAGTTACTTCCAATGTTTTTCTTTAAAGATAATTTCTGAAGAAGACATAAGGTTAAAACATTGATTCTTACTTCATTTTCAGCTTAAATTTAATCTAGCCCTTTTGTTTCAGTTGAATCTCACATACTGATGTGGTACAACATTTTGTTTGTGGTTCTTACATTTTAGAAAATAAACTTCTGAAAAGAGTCAACTGCAGGTCTATTTATCTGCATCCTCTGAGAAGGCTGTGTAGTCAGTGGTTAGAGTCAAGGACTATGAAGCAACCCATCCCATGTCTAAATTCCACTACAGTCACTCTGTCACCATGTGGACAGGACCAGTTACTTGCATGTGCATCTGTACTCCCAGCGGAATGGTTGTGTAGAAGCAGGACCCTGCTGTCTGAGTTGGGATACTTTGGGGAAATAATTGACAGCCAACAGCAAAACAAGCTTTCCCAGCCTTTAGATTTGTTTTATTTTTTGGCTTGAGTTCCATTTTAAGGTATTGCTACTCTGTGACTGCCTTGGCTGATAAATGAGCAGGACCATCAATACTTGATCAGGAAGGATGAGAAGATGACATTAAAATCTGCAACAGAGTTGACACTCGAGGGAGGGGTGGAAACAATGAGGAGGGACCTAAGTAGGCTTGAGGAGTCATCAAGAGTGTGGCAACTAAGACTCAATGCAAATAAGTGTAAAATCATGCATGTGGGGCACAGAAACATAGAGGAGAACATGATTGGGGGGATGTATTGATGACCACCAAACAGGAAAGGGACCTGGGAGTAATCATATCTGATGACCTAAAGGTGACCAAGCATTGTGAAAAGGCTGTGGAGAGAGCCAGTGGGATGCTGGGGTGCATAGGGAGTAGTATCACCAGAAGAAAAAAGGAGGTGGTGGTACCACTGTAGAAATCATTGGTGAGACCCCATCTGGAGTACTGTTTCCAGTTCTGGAGGCTGCATTTCTGGAAGGACATAAGCAGAGTAGAGTTAGTTCAGAGAAGGGCAACAAAGATCGTGCAGGGTCTGCACCAAAAAGCACATAAGGAAAGACTAAAATACCTCAATATGTATACCCTGGAAGAGAGGGGTGGTGATATGATAGAGACTTTCAAACACCACAAGGGCATAAATAAGGTACAAGAGGGTAGCATTTTTCAGAAAAAAAGATGATCAAGAACAAGGGATATGAGGCTGGAGGGGAAGGTAGACTCAGGGGGAATGTGAAGAAGTATTTTTTCACAGAAAGGGTGATGGATGCATGGAACAGCCTCCCAGCTGGGGTGGTGGGGGCAAAAATGGTAGGGGAATTTAAGAATGCATGAGGTAGGCACAAGGGAACCCTAGTGATAGGAAAGAGAGGTTAAAAAGCCAATGCTCAACTAGGATCTATGGTATTGCAGGGCTTGGGGTAATTCTGCCTAAAACAAAAACTGCACAGCAAGCAATGCAGCAAGCAACAGGGCATGGGCTACAACATCATCAGGTAAAGTGCTGACCCAACACAAACAGTGCATGCCCTTTAAAATAAAGGGCTTCCTTGTTTTTTTTGTGGGGGGCTTCACACCCCGCACTCCCCACCCCCCCAAAACTAATATAACAGCCTCTGGGGGGGATTTTGGGGATGAGAAGTAACCCTGGAGTTGGGAAAAGTTTATTTAACAAAAAAAGGCCACAAAATGTTGCAGCACAGGGAGACCTGGGGGAACTGAACCACAGTCCCAGGTCTCCCATTCCAGCTTGTGCAGATGCCTTAGCCACTTCACCACGGGAGTGGCTCACCCAGGCACCCTGCACATGGAAACTTGATCTCTTCCCACAAAAGCATATAGTGACAGGAGTAGTGGTAATTCCCTACTGCTGTTATACCCCTGTCGCTGTAAAGCCATGCGCTCTCTACACAGCACGGTCAATAATGCGCTGTCTTTCTTGCGCGGTATTGACCTGGTACCATATTGTAGTAGGTAGGAAAAATGGGCAGACTGGATGGGCCAAGCAGTTCTTATCTGCCATCAATTTCTATGTTTCTATGAAAGGCACACTAAGCGAAGGCTTGTTTCTAGGTGCATCCTGGGAGCACAGGGAAGTTAAGGGACTTGCTCACAGTCACACAGTATGCAAGTGGTGGCTGTCGGATTCACACCCATGTCTCCATATTTACAGCTCAATGCTCTTAACCACAACGCTGTAATGCATGTATACTTGCCAGTGCTTTTAGGCTGCCTTCACCCGCCCCTTGTAGTGGGACTTGGGTTTAGGTCATGTTTCCCTTCATGGAGACATTTTTTGGTTGTGCCTTAAGTTGGTCATTAGGCTTTGTTATAAGACAGAGCCATGTTTGACTCTTGTGTTTTTTTGCAAGACAAGGCTTCTTGGTACCATTTGAGGGTAAGAATGCGTTGCTGTTTTTTTCTTTTTTTTTTTTCTTTCATGATTCTACTTCTGGACAGTCTGGGCTTCACTTTAGTTTGGTTTTCTCATAAATGTAAGCAGTAACTTAGATCATTTTCAGATAAAGATGGTCATGTGTATTTGTCATGGGGAAGTTGTTCTTCCCAGGCTGTTCAACTCATTGCAGTCATTTAGGAACTTGATACTGATGTATTCTGAGGTATATCATCTAAGGATATTGCTATGTGAAGCTAGGTATGATTTTGGGAATCAGATCCCTCTTTTTCCATTGTGTTATGAGGTTTTAATCCCCGAGTTGTTCACACTGGATTGAAAACTCTCTTTCTGAGATTTATGCTTTACCTTGATTTTTTTCCACTGGTGAAGAGCACTGTGCATTTTTATGTTGGCTTGTGCATGCGAAAGCAACATCTTGCAGTAGTAACACTTTCAGAGGTGTATCAGTGTTGTGACCAATGCAGGGGACACTTTAGTAGGTGCGTCCCTCAGCTGCCAATTAGTGAGGATGCTGGCAATGACAGCAGTTTCAAAGAGAGCCACAGAGTTGAAAGAAATCTGCCACTCCAATGAGATGCAGATTCCTCATTAGATGACAAGGCTCCATTACGTGCCTTTCCTGGTGAAACATTCCAATAAATATGGCGTCTCCTGCCGCCTACCACACAATCCCCACAAAGTCAACATCAAGGATGCCCAATCCCGGTGTCGGCATGTCCTCTCCCCTCAGTTCAATTTGTTTGCTGACAGGGGTGCCCAGTCCCCATTGGCATCATGCCCCCCCACACACACTTTCTTTGCCAACAAGGGTGCTCAATCCCCATCAGCATCTTACCCCCCCAAACTCATGACACACTGGGAGCCCACCCCAGTGTGCCCAAAATCTTTTTTACCTGTAAATAAAGAAAACAGTCCCTCATCGTCCCACTGTGCCCCCTCACCCAACCCGCACCCACTCTCTGCACACTCCACCTCCCTCTACCACCCTCCCCATATGTACCTCCAGAGGGCTGATGCTGTGATCTTCTGTGGAGCGGGAGCACATCTGAACTCTTCAAAAACCGACCGGGAACTGAACAAAATGTGGTAAGCTTTATAATGGCAGGCGGGGGCGTCAAATTAGGTGGCTATCTCAGCCATTTTGGGGAATTGTGGTATCAAATTTTCAACATGGGGATCTTGGGACCCCACCTCTAAACACATGCACTGTCATGTCATGGAAAGTGATTTCCTGGTCACTGTGTGGAATCACCTTTCGGGACTGATTAACGAAATGACAGTGCCACTGTTTATGAGGTAGGGTCCCAAAAAGCCCATTTTGCAAATTTGGTGAACAAATTCCAAAAAATGACTGTGTTATGAGTGTGTGTTGTGCAGTTTCCATGCAAGCTCGTGACTTTGACAATTTTTAATATGTTCCAAGGTTCTGTTCCTCCACCCATTCCATAAAGAAGTATTTCCTCACGTCCCTTCTGAACCTCCCACCTGCTAATCTCTACTCATGTTCATGTGACCAAGAGTTGGTATTGAGACTAAACAATTCCCTGCAGCTCACTTTATTAATGAATTTGAGGAATTTGAAGGTCTCAGTCATATCCTGCCCTCCCTTCTGACTTCACTGGAAGTCAGAAGGGAAGGCAGGATATGACTGAGACCTTTAAATTCCTCAAAGACATTAATAAAGTGAGCTGCAGGGAATTGTTTAGTCTCAATACCAACTCTTGGTCACGTGAACATGAGTAGAGATTAGCAGGTGGGAGGTTCAGAAGGGACGTGAGGAAGTACTTCTTTATGGAATGGGTGGTGGAATGGAACCTTGGAACAGTCTGCCAGCAGAAGTGTTGGGAGCAAATACAGTCTGAGGATTCAAGCAGGCCTGGGGTAGAATGAAGGGATTAGTGATATGTCTGGGGCAACAGGTCTGTGGAAGAGAAGGGGGAAAGACGCAGAAGGGTTAGTTCCCTGGAGGAACATTAGGTTCCAAAGAAGGTTCCAAGAAGTTAGGGAACTTGTGTAAACTGGATGGACATTTGGTCTTTTTCTGCCATCATTGTCTATGTTTCTGTTCTCTATGAAAAACTGTGCCATTTCTGTTTATGGTGGCCTGACAATGACAATGAAATGGGCTGATCTGGCTAACACATTTCTTAAAAGTGCAATATTTATGTATTTATTTATTTATTTTTATTTATTAGTATTTTGGAATAATACCTTTGAGCCAAGGCTTGTTTGCAAAGTTTCCACTTCATATTACAAGGACATGTGAAAAATACAAAAAACAGAGCATTGAAAAGGTACAGACATTACAGATGGTTTCATACAGGGAGCTGCCAGAGGCTTTGTCAGTAAATAAATAAGATTAACTAAGAAAACAATTGGGACAGTGCTCCTGGTATTGTACAATGTATACCTGGAGCAGATGCCAGAGAGGTGAAAAGATTGTAAGTGCTTACAGAAGGTACCTTAAGGTGGGAGCATATAGTAGGGGAGTATGGCAGGATGATAAAATAGAGGTCTGATGGGAAATGTGAGATAGTAGAAGGGGCAGTGGAAAGAGTGGGGGGTATAGGTGTGAGGAGGAAGGAGGGAGGGAGGGGAGAGGAAGAGCAGGAAGAAAGGGAAGGAGTGGGGGGTGATGGGTGGAGAAAGGGTAAGAAGGGGGAGTGGTAGTGAATGGATAATTCTGTCCCAAGTGTGGGGGCAGGCAGTGTGAGAAGGGAGTATATAGTGGATCTATGGGTGGTTGGGGTAGGCAGGAGTGGAAGGTGGAAGTGCAGTTAGAGAGTTAAGGGGGTAAGAGGAGAACAATGTGTGGAGGGCATTGCAGAGCAATTTAAGCATAGCAATCACAGTGGGCACCAGCCATCAAAAGTTGGCAAAGTTTGCATTTAAAGGAGCCAAGATTGGTAGAGTTGGTTATTTCCGCCAGGAGTGAGTTGAACTAATAAGGGGCTCTGACTTTATAGGAGCCCTGTCCTTGTGAGGTTTGGCAGCAAGGGATGGTGAATGATAGGCTTTCAGTGCTCCTGATTAAGTGGGTGGTGCAGTGAGGGGTCAGTATGGACTGAGCCCTGGGGGCAGTTGGCCCAGCGAGGTCTTCTTTGCAAGGATGCAGGTCTGGTACTTTAGCCTTCCCAGTAGTTGGAGCCAGCTAGCCTGTTCATAGATATCACAAGTGTGGGAGAATCGAGAAGTCAAGGTGAGGAGCAGACAAGCCTTGTTGAGGGCTAGAGCTATGCGCTGGAGAGCTGTGTTGGTGGCAGATCCATAAACCACAAGGCCATAGTCTATTACTGAGGTGACTGAGCACTAAATAAGAAGATTTAAAGCTTATGCCATCAGACATTGCCTATGCCTATAGAGCAGCCCAATGCGAACATTTACAGATTTAGCAATGTTCTGCATATGTTGGGTATACGAGAGAGTGCAGTCTAGGGTCACACCCACATATTTGAACTGGTCAACCTGTTCCAGTGCAGATCCTCCACAGTTATTGATTAGTAATGGTTGGTCTTTGTGTCTGTTATGGGTACCATGAAAAAGCATTGTTTTGGTTGTTGAGTAGTTTAGGATGAGCTTGTGCGCACTGAACCAGGTTTCTGCTTCTGAGAAACTTCTCTGTAGCTGACGCTGTAGGAGAGTGGGATCTGAGTGGCTCATAAAGATGACTGCATCATCCTCATACAGAAGAATTCTGTCACAACAGAAGGCAGGGAGGTCGTTCATGAAAATGCTAAAAAGTAGTGGTCCAAGGATAAAACTTTGGGGAACTCCAGATTGGACGGGAAGGGAGGTTTAGAGGGATTTGTCTATTCTAACCTGCTGTGAACTGTCACAAAGATAGCTTTGAAACCAGAGGGTAGCATCCGGAGACAATCCTAGGTGAGGTAATTGTTTGATCAGCAGGGAGTGGTTAATGGTATTTAATGCCTTGGTCAAGTCTATAAAGGCAGTACCGACCAATTGGTTATGATCAAGGGCTTGGTGGATGTAGGAGGTGAAAGCAAGGACAGCAGTGGTGGTGCTGTGCTTTTTTCAAAATCTGTGTTGCTGGGGACATTGCGGATTATATTTTTCCAGATATTAAACGGTTGATGTGCCACTATCTGCTCCAAGGCTTTGGGGGAGGGGGAGGATAGAGATAGGTCTGTAGTTACTCATTTGAGTCTTGTTGCCACTTTGTGGATAGGTGTCACCACAATGGACTTCCATTTATGGGGGGACTGAGAGAGCATCAGGGAGCAGTTGAAGATTTTGGTAAAGTGGGGGTAAGACTTCATCAATGGTGAGGGCAAGGAGTTTCAGGTCTATGGAGTCTTCACTGTGCCTGGACCCCACCCCACCACCGGAGAACTTTGAGTAGGTGTTTTCTGGCTAAATGTTGAGAGATAGCTTTAAAGTAAAAAGGTAGGAGTTGCACCTGAGGAATCGGGTGGGTTTGCGACTTGGGTTGTACCAAACAAGTTAGATGGGAGCACCTGACTAAGGTCAATAAAGGTGATGTTGAACACATTGGCACTGGTTACCTTATCCAAAGTGATAGAGCCGTCAATGTTGAGCATTGAGGGGGTGACTTTGTGGATCATCCCTGTTACTTGGGAGAGATTGTCCCAGAACTTTCTTCCATCTTTCCAGGTGTTGGCTAGGGCGCTCCTGTACTAATTGACTTTTGCCAGGTGGATGGCTCTTGTGCAGGTATTCCTGGCTGCTTTGTAGGCCTGAGTGTCAGTGGGAGTGCCAGTCACTTTAGCATGGAACCAGAGCAGGCCCCAGGATTTCATTTGTTTAAGGAGGTCTAAGAACACCCATGAGTTAATAGTACCCTTGACCTTACGTTTCTTTAGGGGAGCATGGACATCACAATCAGCATTAAAGATATTAGTAAAGTATTCAAGGGCTGAGTCCATATCCTGAGCAATGTCAATTTGAGACCAGTCGAGTTCTCGTAGATGGGTTTTAAGAGGTCCTAGGTGACCATGTGCTAATAATCTGCTGAAAATGTTTTTTGGTGGGTGTTTGTTGAATCTGTTAGTCCAGAGAGACACTACCGGTGCATGGTCACTTATGGTGTCTGGAAGAACCTCAGTTTTTGTGACACGTTCGGGTTTATTTGTAAGAATCCAATCCAGAAGAGTAGTGGTCCCTGTCCTGTAGTCAATCCTGGTAGGTGACTGAACCATTTGTGTAAAGTTAGCAGCAGCCAAGGCATCCTTGTAATTGTTTGCACTGGGAGCCATCCAGTTTACATTGAAGTCCTCAAGCATAATGACTTCTGTGCTGTGACCTAGGAAGTTGATACAGTTAAGGAGGAAGGGAAGACCTTGACTACTCAGTTTAGGGGGAATGTAGACGGAGGCAATGGTCATTACCTTATTATGGGAGCCTAACAAGACTTTTGCAGCATGTAACTGAATGTCATTCCCAAGGATGGGTGAGGTCAGAACATGATCCATTAGTGACTCTTTTAGATAAAGGGCACAGCCAGCACCTTTCTTGGAGAGCCTGTCTTGCCTGAAAACTGTGTATCTAGGAATAGTAATAGCAGAGTCAGGGATATTGGGGGGTTAGTCATGTTTCAAGGACTGACAGAATATTAGGGTTGTGCTGAGAGATCCAGGCCATGAGGAAATCAAGTTTCATGAGGAGGCTGTGTATATTTGTGCTAGCCAAGGATAGAGTCCCAGGGTTGGGCAGGTGTGTGAAGAAACAGTCTATGCAGACCATGTTGCGTGCCTTTCTTAGCATTAACTAATACTGGGGATGCTGGGATCTCCGACCTCTTTGCTGCAGCCATGACATGGTACACCTTATATTATTGGTGGCTCTCATAGAGCCTACCTGTCCAGAGGTCATCAGTAGGCAACCATTGCTTGCCATCTGTAAGCTATGGCTTTGGCTATTAATCAATAATATAGGCTGGCAGTTCTTAGAAAGCATAGGGTCATTACCAGCCTTGGGATTAAGGTGATAGGGGCTTCCTTCACAGACCAGTTTAAGATGTGCCTTTCTACTAAGGCTACCTTGTATAACTGTGTCAGCTCTGATAAAAGGTCTTGCTTAAATGCATTGTTAAACTTGGCAGTGGTCCATAGCCTTGTTGTTGCAGATGCTATCAATAGCAAAGCAAATTTCATGTTGGTATAGGGAGCCTTTGAATTATCTGCCAGTTTGGATTGCAAGCAATATAAAAGATTCCAAATGCTAGACTTCTGGGGAACGAAATTCCAAATGCTGTTCAGTGCAGAAATCAGAAAAGACCGTAACAACACCCTAGGATCTGACATTACAGTGTTACTTCACAATCATTGTAGGGTGTGAACACATTAACTGTATCCTGTTGCTGAATATGGAAGGCCAAGAACTTCCTAGTACTCAATATGTGCTCAACATACATGGGCCAGGACCAGACAATGGTATGTTCCCCTGTTCTCCAAGAAGCTCATGATAAGCATGGTGAAGTCTGTTCAGCTGATTTAGAATCTTCTTAGTGGGGTTTAGCCTGCCCTCAGCTCCCATAGTAGGTGTATGATGTGTTTGAGAAATTCAGTGACTAACTATGTGTGAACCATTATTATATATTGTTATTATAAGCTCATATCTTGGGGTACATGTATAAACATCTTACAATGTGACTATTGATGAAACTGTCCCCCACCTCCCAATTAATAACAAATTGGTTAACTTGTATTTAGGGCCCTTTGGTAATTGCATTTTGATCAGCCATGATTTGTCTCCTTCACCATAGGGTGTGGGTCAAAAGTGTGCAGGACTGGAGCACTATTCACAACCAGTTCTGCCTCTATATATTCCAAGTACAGACTCCAGAAGACCTCATTGTAAGTACTGTATTCCTAGACCCTGGCCACCAACTTACATTGGTGCAGAACATCAGATGGAGGGAAGATGGGGAATGACTGTGGCCAGACTGGACTTCCAGTCAGATGTCTGAGTCAGATGAAGAATTAATAAATTGCTCTGCATGACCAGTAGATAGTTGGATAATGTAGTATATAGCCAGGAAAACCATATCCCCTTACAAATGTGTCTATATTTTAAAACAAAAATTGCTTTCAGGGTACCCACTGCCCCTCCCAGGATCTGTGCTATGCAAGAGGGTTTACAGCTGCCCCATCTCCCCTTTGTGGTACTTGTGCACCCTGCTGGATACCTGAATAATTGGTTTTAGGCTTGCCATGAACTTCAGACCTGACTAGACCCCGGAGCAGTCATCGGCAGTTGAAATAGTCGGTTGCAATTAAAAGTAGTTACAAACAGTTGCAATTGCATTGGGTTGCAGTCATAAAATAGTGGAACTGAAATCCACTGCAGTTGATGATTCTGTGACCTGTCCTGGTTTGTTTTTGCGGTGCACTGCAGTGTGTTTCCTCTTTTTTTCTTTCTGGGGGGGGCAGGGAGCCTGCGAATATCTAACAGTCCTCAACTGATGGCACCGAGCTTTACAGGCAATAAAATGCACCCCTGGCTCCTGGACATGAAGTATCCACCAATTAGGAGAGATAGAAGGAGGAGCCAGGAGCTTGAGAGTGTCTCTGACTGGCTGCACGAGGTGGCAGGGACAGCATGCCTACGTAGGAGAGGAGACTGTCAGGAGAGGAGGCATCTGTGTTGGTGTGTTGGCAACAGAGTAAGCAGTGTTTTTCTGCAGGGATGAAGCTTGGCAGTTAGGCCTTTTATTTAAAAATAAGTTAACTGTGTCCACTGTTCTGATGTGTCTGGTGCCCAGAGAGAGACTAGTGTGTGGTTATGTAGGTCCCAGTCAGTCCTCCAGCAAAGCCAAGCAGCAATCATGTGAAGACAGCAAGTCAGTGGTCTGGTTGTGGTTGGGATCAGCACATGACCCTGCTGGCCAGGCCCATCAGGAACCTCTCACTCAGTCTCAGTCAGGTCTTCAGAGTCAGTAAGGAGGAGTGGTAGGTGCACTAGTTTCACTGTGCGGAATACCGGAGTGGAGACTTGGGTCTGGGTTGGGACCTACTGTGTGGGTTGGAAGGAGGGAGCACACAACTCCCAAAAAACACTGGCACTACCACCGAGTAGTGCAGCAGCCTGAGCCACGGAGCCACCCGGCGCTGCCAACCCAATCATCACCTGACACCTGACCGAACTGGCAACACGCTGTTATGGTGAGCAAGGCAGGGCTTGGCAGTGGGCAGTAGGAAGGAGGAGGATGGTTTCTCACAGACTACTCAGTCTGTCTGTGTGTACTGCATGCTGGGCTGGCTTGTCTGGCTGGTTGAGGGCTTGGGGCTATGGAGCCTAGAGGGGGACAAACTTGAAAAGCCAAGGTGATCAATCATCACTGATCTACTGCTGGCAGCCCAGCTGGGCTCTCTCTGACTGTGGTGGCATTGTGAGTAAATCAGACTCCCCACGAGGTCAAGGAGCAGGCCAGGTGCGGGTGGTCAGTTGGTGAGTTCCTGGACCTATAGGAGGCTGGTGCAGGGAGCATGGTCAGTCAGATCCAGCGGACAAAATGTTTGTTGTTTGTCACTGTAGGAATTGGATAAACTACATTTATTTTTTTATTTAGTATTTTGTTGACCAAGTAAGTGCACTCGACAAATTCTGTCTATTTTCAGGCACGACCCGGGGGAGGGGGTTACAGATGAATGCAAACTGACTTTGAACCAGATTAAGCTGTTGGTGGTATTTTAGTGAAATAAATTAAATTATAAAATTATTAAATTAATTATTATTAAATAAGTTAAATATTAAAGTCCTCACGGCAAGATGAATTAAATTTACAAAACACATTAGTGTACATGCTAAAAGCCAAAACAAGTTCAAAAATTGTCAGAAAAAGTTTTTTTAATATGCATGAGTTTTTTTTGCTTTAAATTTAAACTATGGATACATCTCAGTTGTGGTATACCATACAGAAGGTATTTCAAGGGGTCCTCCTATAAACTGTTTTTAGTCTCACAGATTCTACGACTACTAGTAAACTAACATATATTGTTGGTTAGCTCTGTTTGCAAACGGGTACCTTCTAGCTTCTGTGGGGTGTTTAAGAGGCCCTATCTATACTGTATTTTAGACTCACAGTTCTTTTTCTAAGTAACTAGTTACTGCTGCTTATGTTTTTTTCTATACTATATACTGTTTACTGCCCTGCTTCAACTTGTAACTTTTAGGGGCTTAGTATATTTTGTTGTTTTGACTGGTTATTGTGCTTTAGTGGGTCCCTACTGTGTGTGGATTTGTTTAATTGCACTTTGTATTTGCATTTTAAAGAGCAGCCAGCTTCTTAGCTGCTGCTGCCTGGTTGCTGCTCCCTCCAACATATGCAATACCCCACCTGCCCCAGAGTTGAGGGGCATACAGTAAATAATTCATTTTGTTTTTGACCATTTATGAAGCTATAATGCTGCTAAATCCTAAATGCTAAAAATGGAGCTGCTTCCTGACCTTAACCCATCAACTCATCCCCACATAGGAACATGCATCCCCGTTTTGTGATGTCAGCAGGCGAAGGCTGTGTGTGCACACATCCCATTGATTTCAAGGGGGGGGGTCTTTCCATACATTTTATTAACTTTTATAGTTCAAATTTTAATAATAAAAGATACAAAGTTTAGTTGAAGTCACAAATTTCAAACTGGTTGAAAAAAATCAGTCATAATGTGTGGTCAGTCAGTCATAACTGGTTTTTCAACTGACTCCGGGGTCTAGACCTGACCCCCATAATATTATACTACAGTACATGGGGGGGGGAGGGGGGAGGATGGTACATTTCACTGGGTGAACTGCACCTACCAAAGACTTTCCTCTATGGCAAACAGGCCTGTGCACCTCATAAAATTGCATACATACCTCTGCGAATAGAACCAAAACTGCTTGGAAGCAAAATTCCAAATCAAGGTTGAAAGCTAATAGTGCAGCACACTTTCCTAAATACAGAAAATAATGAACTTATGAAATATTTAAGAATCATTTTACTGCATAAATAACTTCTTGAACCATCACAGTATAGAGTATGATACAAAACATTTACACACTTGTTTGAGGCTCTTGTTTCAGTTCTGTAATTTATTTTTATGTTGTCTTGTGCAAGCAACATTTTGTGGCAGCTTGCTGTAGTAGCAGGTTGCGGAGGTGTAGCAGTGCTGTGACCAATGCTGCCACTGCTTTTTTTTGGCTGGTCTCTGTGGTATCAATGAATGAGCATGCTGTCTGTGATAGCAGTTGAGAAGCGTGCCACCAACTTGAAAGAAATTCGCCATCGCAATGAAGGAGTGTCTCGTCATTGCAGGGCGTGCCTTGCCTGCTTAAAACATTTCAATAAACATGGCAGCTGCTGCCATCCGCCTCTCGCAATCCTTAGAAAGCTGATTATGCGGGTGCCCAGTCCTCCTGTTGGCATGTTTATAACCCCCCCTCAAGATTGTGTGGCAGACTAGGAGCCCACCTCAGTGTGCCTCGTGTGTTCTGAAGCTGACTGCATTGGCATATTCCTGCACCTGCCCCACCCCACCCCCATTGTGTGCCACACTGGGAGCCCACTCCAATGTGGTGAACATAACCCAATCAAAGTTATGGGGCACACCAAGAGCCCACTCCAGTGTGCCCAACAGTTGTTTTATTTCACCAGTAAATAAAGAAAACCTTTCCATGATGTCCATTCCTGAAAAAAAAAAAATGGTCCATCATTGAGTCCGGAGCATCCCCCTTCCACCAACCCATACTCACCGTCTGCAAACCCCACCCCATACTTACCTCTGGAGATCTGGCGCTGTGATCTTCAGTGGAGCAGGAACACGTCTGAACTCTTCAAAACCGACCGCGAACTGAAGAAATGACGGTGAATATTTCAGCCATTTTTTTGACTTTTGGTTCCAAATTTTCAATATGGGGTTCTTGGGACCCCACTTCATGAAACTGGTCACTGTCATTTTGTTATTCAGTCCTGAAAGGTGATTTCGTGGTCACTGCACATAATCACCCTTTGGGACCGAGTAATGAAACAACAGTGCCACTGTTCATGAGGTGGGCTCCCCAAAAGCCTATGTTGAACATTTGGTGAAAAAATTCCAAAAAATGACTATGTTACAAGTGTATATTGTGCAGTTTCCACACATGCTTGTAATTTTTAATATTTTCACTCCAGATTTTCAATATTGCCATTTCTTCACACCTCTTTATGAATGGTATAGCTGTCATTTTTCCCCATCCTGCCTGAAATGTGTTTTTGCACATCTGGCACAAAATGGTGCGGTCGCTGTGGGAAATCAACGTTCAGGACAGATTAACAAAATCACAGTGCCACTGTTCATGAGCAGAGGTCCCAAATGCTTTCATCAGGTAGGGTCACAAAAAGCCCATGTTTAAAATTTGGAATGCAAATACCAACAAACGTCCAGGGCATTAGGGTTTCTAACCATAACATCCCACCCCGTAGAGACTGACAGGCATCAGGGATGTGACTTTGGATTGTCAGCTGTAATGCTAATGCCATTCCACCCCCAACAGCACCCTGCAGCCAGTGACAGGCATCAAGGTGTGCCTTGGACTCTTCAACCCCAACATTCACCTTATTCTCCTATACTGCACCCATCTCAATGTATTTCCTTATTGAATAGGGTGAGCGTAAGGCCCGGTGACCCTAAGGCACAATGCAACACTTGTCAGAGTCTGCAGGGTAGGGTGAGGGGAAATGGCATGAGCATTATAGCCGATGACCCAAAGGCACATCTCAATGCCTGTCAGTCTCTGCAAGGTGGGGTGGGGTTGGCGTGAGTTCCATACTTCACTGCCATTCCTATTATGCATCTCTCTAAATCCTGCACTACCAATGCCAATGTCAGCAAGACAACATTCGACATTGACAAATGCTTGTTATATTAGAGATGCTTTAGGACATACTGTATGCCCTGCCTCTTCTGAAGTATTTCTGTCTCAGTGCACTGTAATTTGGTTATATTTTCTGCTAGGACTCCACTCTACAGAAAATACAAATCTAAAGGAAGAACTATGTAGGCACTGGCATCTTAGCCAGAGCACAAAAGATTGAGTCTCTCCCATCAGACATCTACAAGTACCACACATACCCTTGTGCATGCCAGATGGCAACATGTAAATGCATCTGGTGTTACAGCAGACAGCTTGATTCGTATCCCTGCAGTGACCAAATGTAACTATTACATATGAGTAACAACATGCATCTTGAACTAGGGGGTCTATAAATCTATGAACACATAGCCTGTTTAGACAGGCAGTTCCAAAGCAATAGCAAGCCAGAGAGATTCTGATGCACTCAGACCCAAACCATTACATTCCACTCCCTGCAATGACAGGAGCTTGTCCTGGTGCTTAATCCACTGTGGCATTAGAACTCCAAGGGGACAGATTACCGGATAATGGGTTCATAACCAGTGACCAAGATGTTGCTAAAGCAAGCACGTACTGTATGTCTGACATTTTTGCTAACAGCAGCATATTTGATGTTCCTACCATCTGGCCACCAAATGAAATTACAGAGGCAGAGCCTAGTTTCAATGTGGGAAAACTTAGACCTTTGAAATATGAGCTTAGATATGTGAGTTATGAATCAGCTATTCTACTATTCAGTTAGTAGAAAACTATCCTACCCACTCAGACCTTATTCAGCATATTTAAGATATTTTGCATTTTTATGGCTTTAACAGTTGTACCATGATGTGCTAATGCTTCCCGAAAATCTGTCTTGACTCTTCCTCTATGCTTAACCTTTCGGAGCTTTCCTTAACCTCTCTTAACCTCACTTCCACCCTGTGTGCATCTGGTGATTGTTGAAAACTGTGTTAGCTTGTGAAGCACTTTGGGATATGTTGTGCATAAAAGGACTTAAAAAAAATATTCCCCTCTTTCCTTTTGTGTTACTGCTATACATTAGCAGTGCAGCAAGGTGTTTTTCTATTAAGCAATCAGTGATAATCAGATTTATGCAACAGGCATTTGTATAAAAAGAGTGTGATCAATCCATTTATCTGTCACTCTGTAGATAAATTTATTTATGCAACGGGGTGGACATAAATGGAGTGTGACAAATTAATTTATCTGAGTAACTATGTGTATAAATTTCATTTATACACACAGTTGCTATGTCACAAGCCATGCAAAGTCACACAAATTACTAAGTCACAAGTCCCGCAACTTGCACAAATTGCCTGTTAACATTGTATAGCGTGATTTGCATGATAGCTCAATATGTGTTATTCAAGCATACACTATACTGCGCTAACGATCAACATCTCAGTTTTCAAAAAAACAGATCTAAACTAAGAAAAGCCTGTTGCATACATGGAATATGTGGGGAGGGGGGTAACTATGTGATAACTCATTATCTGGTACAGTTGCCAGTGACCTCTCATAACCATCACTCATGTCTTCGCCACTCATGCGGTTACTCGAGGACACTGGCAACTGTACCAGATAAATGAGTTATCACATAGTCACCCCCCTCATATCCCATATTTATGCAGCAGGCATCCATATAAAAAGTGTGTGATGAATCCTTTTATCCAAGTCACTGTGTAGATAAATTTATTTATCTACACAGTTACTACATCACAAGCCATGCAAAGTTGCACAAATTACTATGTCACAAGTCGCGCACGTCACGCAAATTGACCATTAGCATGGTATTGTGCAGTATACGTGATAGCCCAATATATGTTATTGAAGCACCCGCTATACCGTGCTAATGGTCAACATCTCAGTTTTCAACAAAACAGATATAAACCAAGACAAAACTGTTGCATAAATGGAATATGCGGGGGGTGGTGGTAACTGTTTGATAACTCATTTATCTGGTACAGTGGCCAGTGACTTCTCGTAACCATCACTCATAGCTTCACTACTCATGAGATTACTTAAGGTTACTGGCAACTGTGCCTCATAAATGAGTTATCACACAGTCATCCCCCACATATCCCATTTATAATATGTAATATGTAAGTAATAAACCATGCCAAAAAACTTATTAAAGTAGTAGTAGTAGTTTTATTCACTCGACAGCAATTCATTACTGCAAGTAAATCAGTAGATTCACAGCAGCACAATTAATACAGGTTAAAAATTCTCCCATAGGAGAGCAATATTATAAACAAAAAATTACATTACAATAAAAACAGAAATAATCCATTTCCAATGTGTACTTAGAGAGAGATCAGAGATATAAAATACTTAGCTAATCTTGAAATACAAGATGTAAACTGGGCATGACAGAGTTCAGTTCTGGATACCTACACACCCCATCATGTAATAATGCCAGTAATCTCAAAATGTTAATAAAAAGAGTACCCACTATTGGGTATTAAAAGTATAATTCAGCTTTGCCCTGTCTGATACATGATCAGGGAGAAGTCATGAGACAATAAAAATTAACCTAATGAAGAAGTCATTCTAAAAGTAAAACATAATCGACTATACTTCTGGGATTAGGAGAACAATAGGCAGGGTAGCAAAAGGAGATATGGTCTTAGTTATTTGGTCATATGAATCTTCTTTCCTGACTATAAGTAATAAAAGTTCTGCCTATTTAATTAACAATTGTGGATTTTCTGAGTTAAATATCTTGAAGGAATGGAAAAAGTGTCAAGATTTTGTCCAATCCAGTTTTTCCTTACTTTACTGTATAATGGGCATATTAGTACAACATGTCAAAGATCCTCTTGTTTTTTATCTTACTCCAATTTTTGCGCCTAACTGCAGTGCTCCAGCGGGGGCATTCAGCCGCCAGCCCCCACCGACCCAGAGGACAGCAGGCTCACTTGCCACAAGGGTCCTATCATGGCCATTACCGGACCCCCTGACATGATTCCATGACAGGCCTCCAGGTCGGTGGGTGTGCAGCGGGTGTGCGGCCATCAAGCTGCTTGGTCACTCCCAGCTCTTTTTCACCCTAGATTTTTTTCCCTCGGAGCTGGCAGTACAATGACGCACTGCGTACACGCAAGCATCTTGCCAAACTCCACCCCATGCTAGTGCCACATTTTGCACTTCCCCCGGCCTTCACCAGGGGCCGCTCAAGCATGACACAACCCTCTAGTCCACCCCAGAGAAAGGAGAGCAGTCCTGGGACACTCAATCAAACCTCTCCCCTACCAGCCCCCGATGGCCCAAGTCCATTCCCAAACCCGGGTCGCCGGCGTGGTGCGAGGTGTGGCGTTCAGCACCTCAACCCTCAGTGCCACTGGGCCGGTGAAAGATCCTTGTTTATTTAATTCATACTGGCATAGAGTAGAAACAATACCCTCTCATTTGTCACATCAAAGGCTTTAACCTCAATTATAAATTCCCATTATTTTGATTCCCTTATAATATTCAGGTAAGGTTTTAGACAATTTTCCTTAGTATTATTGACCAGCCACTTGGATATTTTGATAGTTTTGAGCATCACCATATCCTGCTCTCTTGAACAAATCTTGCAATTTTTTGTTATACATTTCCCAGTGGCACATGTGTTTTAATACCATTGTTTATACAGTACATTGAAAAACATGAACATCACAATCCCTTAAGCGGGGTAATACCTGATTTAGTCATGCTTTCCTTGGGGAATGCTCTATCATAGCATATTTCTCCCTACAGCACAAGGCCAGTAGAGAATCCTCATAATGGCTGCAATTCCCAAATGGGTGAGTTTCCTGCAAAAATATGCACAACCCACCCACGTGGCAATGCACCCACAGATGTATGCGTGGTGGCTGGCATTCACGATCGTCAGCCACTGCATGCCTTTTGTCCATGGACTCTCCCCCATGATGCATGTGGGAGAAGATCAGCGGACATGGGTGAGCAGCCAATGGGATGTCTGCACCCATCCTACTAGTGGATCCCAAGCCCCGCATGGTGTGGGGGTATTTTGGACCTGCTTACTGTGATCTCGCAGGGACACCAGACAAGTGCCCAGGCAGATGCTTCAGCCTCCCCTCCAGTTCATGGGGCTGGGGTGGCATGAAGAAGAGGCCAGCAATGCTTTGTTGTGGCCAGCAGTGGCACAGTGAGGGGGCACAACAGCTACACCTGTACCCCCCAAGTAGAGGAAGCAGCGCAGAATGGCACCCAGTGCTGTTGTGAATAGGTGCCATGCAGGACGCTCCCCTGCCATGCTCCAATCTCACCCTTGATGCAGCACCCTGTGGCTCATTGGATATCCATTGCACAGGGCTCTAATATGCCAGAAGTGAATGCTGTGGGGGGTGCCTGGGCACCACCACCATGCAATATTCAGTCATGGAAATGCAAATACACTGCCCTTGCATGGCACATAGGCAATTATGAACCACAATCAGTGTGTGTGGATATTTAGACAAAATTTTAGGATCCTTGAATGTATAATGTATTTCAATTTTATTAGCCCCAGTTCTACTCTGATTAATGAATTCGGAATGCCTTTAGGAAGTTTTAGGATTTCCTTACCAACACTGGTAATTACTCATTCTAAGATTTTGACATTTGTAAATCTCCAAATTTCATGTGCATAGACACTTTGATTAATTATTTTTGTATTTACTGCAGTTATTAATGGTGATACCATAGAGCCTCCATATAATCCGGTAAAACATTTTAGGGCGTTGGCTGATCTGTTCATTTTACTGCATTTAATAACAATATGTGTGTTCCATTTTGTATTTGAGCTAAAAATAAGAACAAGATAAGGAAACTCAGTGACTGTCTCAAGAGGGACATGATTTAGATAAAACGAAATCTTTTTATTTTTATTTATTTTTTTTTTTTGCATTGGGAATAAGCTTTAATATTTTATTTCAAGAATTAAGCTTGTTCAACATTTCTTGAAAATTTTGCTTAAATAATGATATAAGAGCCAAGTCATCCACTTAAGCAGCCACAGGAATGTTTTACTATAGAATTTTGGAGCGTGAACATATAAATTTACAAATTTGTCAAGAAACTCAGTTATGTGAAGATTAAAAAGAGTAGGTGCCAGTACACAGCCTTGACAGACTCCACAATTAATCTCATTTAATTATGTATATTCCCCATAGTTTCAATATCTTAATCCATGTGTCTGAATATAACTGTCTTATTAATACCATTAAGTTATGATCTATTTGTAATGGCTTAAGTTTTTCCCAGAGTGAAGATCTTGATATAGAGTCAAAAGTGACAGTAAAGTCTACATATGCAACAGACAGTTTTTATTTCCTACTATGATGTAGTTTGCAAATGATATTATTAGAAACACTGGGTTATAGTGTCCATGTTCTTTCTAAAGCCAGCATGTAAAGAGGACATGATGCCATTTAAGTTAAATCAATTTGTGAGTCTTTTTAATAAAATTCTTACATAAATTTTGGCCATGTTATCAATAATACTAATTGGACGATAATTTTTAGGATCAGATTTAAGACCTTTTTTTATAACTTGGAACTACAGAGTTTCCTTATCAAGTGTGTGGAGTAAAAGCATACATAATTGCTTTATTGTAAAAATTTACCAAGACCTAAGATCACAAAGAGATATCCAGTTTGTAGAAATCTGAAGGGATATCATCAGGGCCCGGAGTTTTATTATGTTTAGTAATTGTGATAACTTCTTCAACTTCTTCAGGAGTTTTCCAAGAAAAGGGTCCAGTTATTTCACCAATAAAAAGGGGTTCTATTTCTGTTACACTGAAAAATGATTCTTACAATGAAAAGTTCAAACCAAAGATTGAATATTATTATCAGCTTGTACTTGTTAATTCTGTAGGCCTGAAGCAAGTAGTTTCTGAAAAAGCTTCAAATTATTTCCTGTGATAGCATCTAACATTTTATCCCAACATTCTTTATAATGTAACTCCCTTTGCAATCTCACAAAACTGTTATAGATTTTTCTTCTAACTTCTATCTTGTAGGGTACTGGTTTACCCTTTTTAAAAACATTGCCAGTTCTTTCTTCTTTTGTGTACAGTTTTTGCTAAACCAGCCCTCCTATTTGAGTTTTCCTGGTTTATTATTCATTTTATATGCATCTTTGATAGGTTGATATGCTTTTAATAATCGACAATACATATAGCTGGATTCTTTGTCTATGTCCAAAGTGATAATTTTAGTTTGTATTCAGAAATTAAGTGTTCCTTCTTAGAGTGGGGAATTCTTTCCCATACAATGTTTCTACCATTTATAATTTCACAGAATTACTTACTCCACAGTAAGGCCTGATTTCTGATTTTTTATTCAGAACAACTAAGGGGAAGTGATCACTTTCAGATGTGTCTTTTATTTTTAAATCTTGATCTGTATCAAAGAAATATGGAGAGAAAATAATGCAATCAATTAAAGATGCACAATTATGCACTGAACAAGAGAACTTTCTGTCTATGTCTGAGGGGAATCAATCATTTTAATTAATAAGATGCAGTTTTTCAATGAGGGATACAAAGTTTGACAAATTCCTAGAATTCTTTTTATTCCTTGATTTCCAGTTTGGGATGTCTAAGGCCTCCAATCTTTATTTAGCTTCTACATCTAGAGATTGTTCTAGCAATCATGTTCCTAAATTAATATCACACATTATAATAATTTCTGCATCATGACATTTTTCTTTTAAAGGGAGCAGTTTAATACCAATCTTTTTCCAGATTTCAATATTATATATAGCAGAGTTACTTGGAGGGGTATGTACATTTACAATAATTAATGGGAATCTGTGTATTTTCATTACTAGGACTCCAAATCATTTGTACTCATCATCATCAAAGACTATTTCCTCAAGAGAGCTAGAAACCTTAACCAAAGTCAAAAGACCACCACTAGCTCATCCCAGTTTCACTGGGTTACAGGTAGATATTTGGAATATTTGATAACCATTAAGACCACAGTCCCTTTGCTGTCCTACCTAATGCAATGTCTTCTGTAGACAAATTATATCAACATTTCTCAAGAAAGTTGTACAATTGCTATCAACAAGTTTACTCAAGTGGCCCACAACATTTCAAGTACATAACTTAATATAGCTATTATTACTTGCAGCCAGAAGTGATGGATTCATGAATTCATTTTCTAGGTTATTTATAGTTCTACAGTCATTAGTCAACTTAGCCTTATTAGAGAGTCAGAGTGAGACCCCAAAAGCTCAAATATGTTTTCCATAAGCACATTATATACCAATTTATTCATCTTGCTACTGGGCTGATCTTTACCATATAAGTTTACATTGGTAGTCTTTACTTTCCCCCAGTAACTCTTCAATCTGTAATTAAAATTCATAAAGTCTCCAATTTATCAGCATTTAGTAATATTTTCTTTGCTGTTTTATAATTATTTAAAAGCACCTCAGTTTGGTCACCCCCACTCCCTTCTCTCTGCAGTCTTTGAACATTGAAAATATGTTCCCTTGAGAAATTTAACCCCAGAAAATTTCCCAACAGATTATACACTAAGGGCATGATTTTCAAAGGGTGACGCAGGACTTACATCAAGCCCCTGTCAACCCCATTGTCAGGTGCAGCTGCACCAAATTCCTTTGATTCGATTGCACCTGATTTTAACGCAGTAAATTGGGCACAGTTGTAATACTTTCCACACACTATGGCAGGATGCACCAAAGATTTGGCGCAAGCCCGTAAAAAGGGTCCTCCAAATGGCACTAGTTAGACCAGGGAAATGCTCATCTAACTTGTGGTATTTGGTACTCGGGATTGAAAATCCCAGTCACCAGCGTGAAGAATTCT
This sequence comes from Neoceratodus forsteri, assembly GCA_016271365.2. Lineage (NCBI taxonomy): Eukaryota > Metazoa > Chordata > Ceratodontiformes > Ceratodontidae > Neoceratodus > Neoceratodus forsteri. Next base: position 162,824,646 of record CM028137.1, read on the forward strand.
GCAAGCCCTGTGCACCAAATGATTGGTGCACCATGGGGTTGCAACATTCTCAGGGCTCTGAAAATTGAGTCCCAAGTCTCTTAGAGCAGTCTTATTTTCAAATTCCACTTCCTGACTCCAAACACAGACAACTGAACATGTGAAGATAACTGTTTCTCTCTATGAATGAGCTGAAATTTTCCCAGATCTGGAAATTAAGCTACCTCTGCCGTCAACTCTGTTTTAGTCATCCTACACTTTTTCACCAGTCCTGTTCTAAAAAAGCATGACTGTGTAGTCCATACATAAATTCAGTTTGTTTTAAGACTGCATTTCTCCATATATAATGTGCCACCCTTGAGTGGGCAAATCATTAAATTGTCTCTCTTAATAATGCCATTATAACATATTTCAACAATATGCTCAAATGTAATGTTTAGACCTAGTTTATTTGTAGAAATCAATGTACACTGATATTTTAGGACTTTGGGATTTTCCTCATCTGCTACATGTACCCCCTGAGCCTGATAAAAGCTTCAACACCTTGTAATGAGTCAAATTCTAGGGATAAATCCTTCTCCTGGTAATTATCTTTTATAATGTCTAGATATGTGCCCTATGGTGACCAAGGACCCCAACCAATTACAGGTTTTGCCACTTGGAGATTCTGGGTTTTCATAAGGTGAACTTCTGCCAGGGGGATAGTTGGAGGCCTTATAGGAGTTTAGTGCCCTCTATTTTTTTTTTTGGCAATTTTGGAGACATATGTACTTCACCAGGTTCTTTCTCCACTTTGTTTAATAGGGGATTCTTCCTTATATTTTTTCTTATGTCTCACTTTCTTAATTATTGGAGTAATTTGTAACTCTTCTGAAAAAATAACTGAGGGAAAATTAGGACTCAATTGGGGATGAGCGGACCTGTCTGCTAGAATTTAGAACCTCCCTGGATCTCACAGGATCTGATGGACCTAGATAGATCAGGATACTGCTGCTCAGTGTACTGAGTCTGCCTTGCTGTATTTTTACTTTTAGAACAGTTGTATTTTTTACCTGGATCCCCTCTCCTGAATCCTGTACTCATGCTTGGTAAGCAAAATGAGACAGGGAGGGAGGGAGGGAGAGAGACAGGGAATGACCTCAAACAGTCAGTAGTGATGTAGACAGCATGGGTAAATTGGTCTATGTTATAGCCCGAGAGACTGAAAGGAGCCATTTTTAATATTAGTGCAGTATTCTCCAGCTATGAAATCCTTGAATCAGGTGTGAGCAGTGAGAACAGCAGTGGCAGTAGCAACAGTGGCCAAAGTAGGAAATTATATTTTAGAGGACTAAGAATGATGTGCTAGGGAACTGCTAATAGTAGAGCTGTGCAGAATATAAAATTCCACCCACAGAATGATCATTCTGATGCAGTGGAATTTCATGGAATTTGTATGAAAATTCTGCAGAATGTTGCCAAATTTTAAATTTCTATTATTTTGCTATAATGACACCTCATTTTGAATGTAGGCAGTTCCCAATAGCTTGCATTAGTGTATCAAATTTCAAAATCATGCAATGAAAAAGGGGAAGAGTTATGGGTGGTCAAACATTTACTCAAAGTTTAATTTTCAGTTATTTTGATCTAATACTAAAATTTGCTATCCAAATTTATCCACAGTTTCTGGGTTTAGATAAACATACAACATGAGTATATGCACCACATTTTAAGTATCACACTTCAATGGGGGCTGAGTTATACAGTAGGTAGTTAAACGTTTTGCCAAAATCTACAGTAGATTTCTGTTATTTTAGTATAATTTTTATAGTATTCATTGCAATGTTATGACATTTTACAGCTATACAGGTTATTAATACATTTATATGTGTGCGTAGGTTCAGATTTCTAGCTTAAATGGAATTGTGTTATAGCCTGCCAAAGATGTTGCCAAAATTTAAATGTCAGTTATATTTCTCTAAATTTAAAACAACATATCCAAATTTAACCAGAGTTGAAACATTTAAACTACTATACCTCATGGTCATTCCTGAAAAGTTCATATTTGCAGCTTTAACTGGTACTGAATTAAAAGTAGTAAAATGTTCACAACATTTAAAAATAAAATTTTGCAAGAATGTAAACTACAAATTTATAAACCCCTGAAACTTTAAAACTAGAGAATGCAATGTCATTAAATTTGACAAGTTCTTAAACTTTACAAGGAGACTGTGTGTGTGTCAATTTTATTAATTGCTTGTTGCTAGAAATAACATCAGTGCTTAAAGTCAAATCCCATGAGTCTTTGTGAAAACTGTAGAACTTCATGAACGATTCTATAACGCTGGAATTTGCTAATTTCACTCAGCCTTATCTGGGGTGTTATAATTAAAGGATAAGGGTATGAGAGGCAGGTAGTGCAGGGGAGCACCAGGTTCAGGAGTTTCACTAAGAAACTGACAGCTGATCTGGGTAGCACTCCAGTAGTAGACCCCCAGGTAGGAGCAAGGAAGTGCAGTGTCAACAATTACAGCCTGAATGCAGGATATATTAGGCTCACACCCAGTAAATTTATGATCCAGGGAGTCTGATGTATATGCAAGTCTGGGACTTAGAGGTACTTAAAAAGATGTAGTGAGGAAAGACAGTATCTGGGGCACCAGGAAGGAAGAATTCTGGCTATTCCAACAGCATAGGTCGATATGAAAAGGAGTAGGTGGCTCACTTTTTAAGGGTTGTAGTCACTGTAAAGAACAAAGAGGATATTGGTGGGGTCAGTAGTTCTAATGAGTCAATCTGGATATGCCAAGAGGGAAGGGGAGGGCAAAATAGTCACTCAGAGAGGAGCAGCAGGACTGCAAAAAGCTCACCACAGCGTATTAAATGAAACAGTGATACGTGCATTGTAAATGTTAAATTCCACAAAAAGAGTTCTGGATGCTTCACCTATATGCTACCATGTGTGAGAAAATGTTACCAATACTTTGTTTTTGGTTTTTCTACTGCAAATTTAGAACTTCTAAACCAATTTATCCAGTTGTGTTAGACACCAGGATGCACTGACTTCAGATATGCATGTCAAACGTTAAGTCTATCCCTGCATGAGCAGAGAAGTTACAGACATCCACATTTTTAAGAGATTTCACAAAATTTTGCAATCATTTACATAGTAAAGTTTGAACCCCTGTAACTTAAAAATCTCTAATCCAATTCTCTACATATTTAGATCATTCTATAAGCAATAAAAGAAAGGTTATTCATGCTAATTTACTTATGTCTAGCTCCAAAGGTGACTGAGTTATATGCAGATGACATTTTTCACAAAATGTCCAGCAAAAAAGAAACTGACAGACTTTGAGCACATATAATTTTGAAATGATGTATTATAATGTCATGAAATTTTGCATATTGTTAGAACACCCATCAAGTAATTATGCCGAACATAAAGTCTCTGGGCTAATAGACAGTTGAGATATATGCAGATAAAAATTGTTCATGAAATGTCATACAAAAAATAAAATGACAGACATTGATCACCTATACTTTTGAAACTATCTATGCTAAGTTTGTGGTATTTAGTGCATCCTTGGCACACCAAAAAAGAGTGAGCATGCCAAATTTCAGAGCTCTAGTGCCAAGGATGGCCAAAATATGACCACATTACTAATTTTTTTAATTTTCACAAAATTCTGATGAAATTCCATGGACTATTGCAGGATTTCACAACGTCATCACAATTCCCAAAATTAAGAATTTTCCCACCCTGCACAGCTCTAGCTTATAGGCAGCACAGGTAAATTGGCCAGAAGTTATTGTCCAAGAGAGTGAAATGAGCTAGGGAACTGCTTAGTATCCCCATTCCTGCTGGCTACAGATGTAAGGGACTGAGTCAGACACTCAAAATGTTACGAATGTGTTGGCCGGGAATATGAAATATGGAGATACTTAGAAAAATACAGCAAAAATCTGGTACTGCTGCTGTTTGTGATTATTTTTTTTGTCAGAGTGCAATATGACTTTCTGTTTTAAATGTCTGAGCTAATGACAGTTGTGTCTCTCTTGTTCATGTAGGATGGATGTGGTAGTTCTTAGGGATTAAATGAGGGGTGTGTCCTTCATAACATAGGATAGTTGAGATGCAGGTTCATTTGTTCTGTCTTCACTGGTTTAACTCTTGCTGCTTCACATTTTATTCAGCATCTTTGTGACTACTTTGTCCAATAGTGTACCTTTTATTTGCTTGACTATGTTCATTTTAGCTACTCAGCTCTCTTGAGGCTGTACTCAGTATGCCAGCAAGAGCTTCTCCCTAAGGGTGGTCTGGTTTGTCCTGGCATTGGCAGTGGGTAGGGAAATTAGGTGTGTGCACTGTGTGAACTGAGGCAGGATAGCTGCCAGACAACATATGAAAGAATGCATGTCTGTACATACTGGATCAGGAGGTTACCCTGAAGAATGTGGGATGGGAAAAAGTGTTTAAACTTGGCTGAATAGATACTAGCCAAGGGGTAGAGGGAAGGGTATACTAGGGAAGTGTTAACACTAGAAGATGTATGGGCCAGGGATGTTTTTAGTGGGGTAGGATGGCAGCCTGTAGATAAATGGAGGTATGGGATTAAATAGATGGACAGGGTTGACTTTAGAATAAAGTATGCAAGCAGAGGGTGTAGGGGTATGCATATTGGGGCAGGGTGGGTGCCTGCTGATATGAGGGGGCAGCAGTCCACATATTTGGACAGGGTGGGTGTCCGTAGCTGAGTGGGACTATGCAATGCATTGTGGTGCAGGGTGGGAGTTTAAAGGGCAGGAATTAAAAATATGTGAAAATTACTGGAGCTGAGTGGTTGTCAATAGATGGGATGTGGATCAAAGGAACCAACATGCAAAGTTGAGAAGACTGTCAGCAGATAGAAGATGCTGGAGATCTGTATATTGTGGCGGGGGGGGGGAGCCATAATGATACTATACCCCAAAACAAATGATAAGGGACAAGAGCATTTCTGGATATCCTGTAGCCAAATAAATGTGAAACAGAGTAGAAAGATATACAAAACGGAGAAAGAGATGCAAACAGGCAAACTCAGATTAGAAAATGCTTTTCTATTTTTGTACTGCATTTTTGGTATTGTTCTGGTATTAACATTCATTTCTTAAAGATTCTGATTTGAATCAGAATCAGGCAGAACTAATCAAAACTCTGGCATGGATCCTGGTCCTGATAATAAGGGTGAGAACCTTAAAGGATCTGTGTATCCGTAATCTCAACTCCTTTTGTGACCCACCCTCCGGAGGATTTAAACTTTACAAAGGGGTCAATGCAAAAGACTACTTTTCTTGTTCCTGTTGATTCCTCTTACATTCCAGTTCTTCTAAATGAGCCACATTCATAGCTACCTCCTCTCTTAAGGATGTAATCTCATTTTTTTTATTATCATCAATTGCTCCAAAAGTATTATACTAGCAGTACGGTTATCTTTAAGTACCTCAACTAGGTCATCATCCAAAAATGGTGAATAAGTCACAGGTCTTCTAACTTCTCTGGTCTTATTTTTGTCATTTTCTCCCAAATTTTCCTTTTATGTAGTCTCTTCAATTCCTGCTTTAGTCTCCTGTAAGTTCTGAATAACTTCTGGGATGGCATCTTGCCTATTAGCTTGATTTTTAACCACAAGCAGCTCCAAGATTCGTCTAATCACTTGCCCCTAAATAGATATGGGGGTTATAATTTTATGAAAGCTATCCCTCAAATCGATGAGATCCCCCATGGAAACATTCTGTTTCTCTTGATTATCCTTCTTAGATTGCTTGGTGTCTATGTTTTTTATAGTAGATGCCATAACCATTTTAACTTGCTCGATGATGGAGGATTCAGAGTTAATCACATGTGATTTCTCCAGGGAGTTTGATGGGTTAGGTAGTGAATGATTTACTAACTGTTTTGCAGGCATTGATTTTGTTTGTTTTATTTTAAGTATAGTTGTTCACCTTCTTTTCCAGTAAGACGGTAGAGGTCAGGATGGCACAATGAATGGTCTCATCTGTTTTTTCATCTCTGCCTTCTTTAAATGTTTTAAGTCACTGTGCATTATCTGTTTTAGTTTTTTCCCCTTGGTTTTCTTTTTAGTCTTATTAGGCATTTGATTATTTATCTGCTCCACAATTAAGGAACAGCTAGATCAGGATTCTGTTTTTCCCTGGTTCTTCTATTTAATTCCTCATCTCTTTCTAACCCCTCAGCTGGGGAAAGTGTAATAAATGTGTTATTGCTCCTAGTTCTCAAAATATTATTAGTAAGTGAAAATGTTGACTAGCTGTAAAAATGTTTTGTTTAACCTGAGATATTATAAGAAATATTAAAGAACAAAACCTACAAAAAGTGCATAAAGTACCAATGCAATATGTACTCTTAAAAGCAATCACTAAAACAGTAAGAAGAATCTGTAAACATCAGTCTAAAAATGACGTAAGTGTTAGCTCTCGCTAGGCTAGTCCAAAGTGATGTATAAAAGGAATATCAGCCCATCTCTGGCTTAGCTTGACTTATCTTGTCTTTGAGTATATGAACTCCATGGGCTGGATTTTCAAAGGCCAGAGAATGTTGAATGGTGATTGCAACAACAACAAAAATAAATAAAATAGCGCAAGGAGCAGGATGTATCAAAACTTGTGTCAATTAGGCAATAATGCATGACAGGGTGTGTGTCATGCTGGGATAACCTCATGCCTGGTATGGTTGGGCACAAGGCCGCAGGCAGAGTGCGCCCAATGACACAGAAGTGAGGATATCCCAGCACGACCCCCACCCTGGAGTGCATTATTGATATTATACGATGGCTAATTTTTCAATAAAACAAGAAAATAGAAAAAAAAGTTTTTATGACTTTTTTTTTCAATTTTTTTTATGTGTGAAGGTATGCATTTTCAGAAAAATGTCCACAATTTCTGTTTTTGGCCAGTAGATGGTTCCGACACTGCACTGTGTTTTCCTCAGTACAGCTTTTTTATGTTAGCACACCCAGGTCTGACTGTGTCATATAATGTGTTATAGTACCTGCTGACTGTGTTTTTTGTTTTTCTCAGTGTTTACTTTTTTGTTTTACATTTCAAATGGAGAGGCAGTCTCAGAGTAGAGCTAGCAAGCGCTGTTGTATAAGCCACTGGAGCGTGGTTGATGAGCAGCTTGGTAATGGACACCGAAGTGTTGTTGTGAGGAACAAAATGAATTGCTAGTATGGCTTTGCTTTAATCTCTGAGTGTTTGCTTTTGTTGTAGATGTGTTTTTCTTTACTTTGGGATCAAAGTTCTGCATGAGTGAACGAGTGCTGCTCCCTACTACACACGTGCTATATGATTCCTACTTCCAGGAGTGACTGTGTTTTTGTTTGTCGAATTTTTTTGGTGTGCCAGGTAATTTCTGAAGTGTTTTTTTTCAGACAGGTATCAGTGAGCAGAGCAGGAGATAAAGGACAAGAGAACAGTACATCATTGGTGGTGGCGGTGGGAAGGTCAGAACAAAGTAATTTATAGCAGCAGCCTGGAGTGTCTGTAACCTGTGGAGGGGAGACATGATTCATAAGCTTGACATGCATTCATGTGTGAGTTTGGACTTCATACAGTGAGGCTATACTCAGATACTGCACACACTGACCAATCAGAGCCTATGACATTTTCTTGCAATTGTATAATTTTGATTTTCTAATGTTGTTTGCATCAAAAACAGGTCTTCATGTGCCAAACTGACTTGTGCCATGCTTGTGTCAAAAACAAAATGCCTGCTCCACGTCAGACAATGTGCCTGCATCCCAGAAATTATGCATCATCCCCCTATTTGGGAATTTCAAAGTACTGAGGTCCTGTCATGCCTAAGATGCATGTGGCTGTTAAACCAGCCAGAGCTGATCTAACTAATGCCGGAGCATATACTGATGCCCCCAGCAGACGAACAGATCTTACTAAGATACTATGAATGGCATTCTGCTGCAAGTGTCCTGCATTGTAGACATTGTTATGCTTTATCAGGGACTGTAGCATGTGCAATATTGCTTCCAGAGGCCATTTCATACACAGTCATTTTTGACTCAGCGTGTGTCATTTTTCACCCAATACATCGTTTTGAGTCACTTGCATCATTTCTGCTTTCTCTCACTTGACTTGTTTCAGTTTTGTTCCATCTCACTCCATGCGTTGTATTTTTGACTCAGCTTGCCTCATTCTCTGCTTGCATCATTATCACCTCATGTGTCATATTGTTCATGTACTGTAGCAGTTCTCTTGCATCATTTTGGGGGACTTTGCCACAGAGAAATGCATTTCTTACAAAATACGGGGCACAGTATTTGGTGCACTTGAATTTGTTTTTTTGATTCTTTTTTCTCTGCCACCACGGACCCAACAGGGGCTATTACCCCTCCTTCAGAGTGGTGCATCCTCCTACCTTTACAGTTATCATGGGTCCTGCTGGGTCCCGGTATTTTCCATTTTCTCCCATGCCCACATCCGTGCAATGGGTGGGCAGGGCATCTCCACCTCTGTGAAGGCATCCATTCACCATGGACATGGGCCAACCCTTGTATGGCTGCGTGCATGTGCTGACCCCCAGCCACCGCTAGGTGTCAGATGACAGCGTGCAGTGCAAATCCCCCCACCCTGAGGAAGGAGAGCAGTCCTCTGGATGTTCAATCCTTCCTCCCCCGGCCAACCCTGAGTGACCCGAGTCTGTTACCAAACCTGAGTCACTGGTGTGACTCGAGGTAAGGCGTCCAGCGCCTCAACCCTCTGTGCCACTGGGCCAGCTGGTGCACTTGGATTTGATGTAAGGTGGATGTTTGATGCATATTACATTGGTCTAAGGCCCCTTTAAAAATCCAGCTCCATATGAATAGTTATTGCAGAGGAATAACAGGCTTAATGCTGATAAGTATAACTTTGAGGCTTGTGGTTAGCTTGCAGTAAAATGTTTCCAAGAAAAGGTCATGGGCAGAGCTGTGAACACACGTTTTCTGTGATTTGAAAATTTACATGAGCCTCTTGTTAATTATGAAATTTGGATTGCGGGAACTTAAGATGAAAGTAAGAGCCCAGCGTTGACAATTATTTAAACACCAATAAATAAATTCTCACTAACCCTATGGTAACGAGAGTATGTGCCCTTAACCACAGATTTGTACAGCACAATGCTGTGAGAAACACACTACATAGATTTATAAAGTTCTACAATATATGAAAATACTAAAATCACTAACAAATGAAACACAGCCAAACCCTGAATTTGGGTTAGTATCCATGTTTTTTTTTAATTAAAATAAGAATCATGTTAGAATTCAAGAGGAGAATCATTAAACATTTTGCTCAGAAACTTACTTTCATATTTAACATGAAAAATATTTCTTTTCAGGTTTCCATAATACGGTGCCTCTAGCTGAGGGACAGAAACCTATTTTCTTAAAAATAATGACCAGTCTTACCTCGCGCTATGCTGGCAACCTGGGTTTGGGATCTACCTTGGGTCATTGGGGTACAGGCATGGGAGGGAAGGTGGAGCAGGATTGAGCATGCCAGCGGGCAGCTCTCCTTTCTGGAGGGTGGTGAGGGTGGGTTGGCGCCCCACCCTGTAATTCTGCTCCCACTGGGTGGAGGTCTGTGGGTAGCATAGGTGAAGAGGGGGCAGCAAAGTATCAGGAGGTGGGAGGGACTCAGCTGGCACCACAGGGTGTGAAGCATGCCTCCACCCACTCACACAACCATGTGCCAGGGCCTCAGGGGGAGGATTGGGGAAGAAAATCTATAAAAAATGCATATGTGTCCCTGTCACCAGTTGGCAGGAGGAGGCGATGTGGACCAAAAAACTAAATAAAAAAATAAATAACTAATGGCCCATGGCAAGCAAGGGAATGGAAACTACTACAACATTAAAAACAGCTTGTTCCAACAATAAGTCAGCATTCCCATGAAGTAGTTCCTGGCATAGTTCCTCGATGCTTCAAAATGCAAGTGAGCAGAAAACATGTGGCAAACCCAAGGTTTAAATACTGTCACTGCATGTTTTTTAAGGAATGTGGACTAGGTGAAAGAATGTGTATTAGGATTGGCTGTTGTTAGCCATGTGTTCAGTAAGCTGAATGATTTGCATAAATGAATATGCAGTATCATGCAATTTTCTTTGTAGAAGAACAGAATCAAAGAAAATCTCCCAGTTTTTATTCCTAAATATACCACCCACTCAATCCACCCACACACTTCCCTTTCCCCCTCCTCCTCCCCTTCCACCAGCAAAAAAAGTCACCTTGTACTGCAGCACTGAAGACAACCAGTCGCAACATTGGTGAAATCTGTCTGATTGATCCTTCAGATCTATAGTCTAACTCAAACAAACAACAAGCAGCTTATGCAGAGAAGCACATGCGACAGTTTAGTGTGGGTAAAGTCCACCCAAAACGCCAGAGAACTTTGCCCAATACAATTCCAAAGCAGACCACCCAGCATTCTTCATGCTCCAACTGCCATGACCAGGGGACCCAGAACCTCAACAAACTGAAATTGGAACTAGCAGCCCTGGGCCTTCAATGGGGAGGACAGCGGCCCAAGCTCTCCAACAGAACAGTCAACCACTCTCACCACCTATCCTCCCTGGCTTTCCAGCCTATGCCAAACCCCCATGGCTCACTCTTCATGTCTCACTTGCCCATACTGCATCCTGCAGCCTCTGGGCTCCAGACTCTACCTTGGGCCCAATGTTCTCTGGAAGCCTGCACAGGTACCAATCTAAGGGAATGAATGAGAGCAAGCACTATCTAAGTACAGTATTTCTGACACCTTTCTGGGTAAATATTAATAGGTTTACCACTAAAGCAACCATGGCCTATCTTTCCTAAGCCTTTAAAATATGCCAAATATTTTTCAAGAGAAATTGGTTAAAGAATTTGAAATGCCTGCCCCTGAGGTGTGAGGGGGAGGCCAAAAGCTGAGTGTCCTTCTGCCCCTGGGAAGTGCATCTGAAAATCTCTAACCATACTCTGAAGTGTTTTATTGCTTTTACAAAATGGCCCAAAGGGCCTGTATGCAACCCTTCTACATAGCAGGTTTAATAAATAGGTGAACACAGTTGTATCAGTGTAATAGAGCAATGTAATTGTTTTTATAGTGAAACTAGTGATTAAATAGTACATTGGGAGCCCTTTAAGAGCAGTGTAAAAAGTGTTGGCTGCTGTTGTTGACATTGATGATAACTTTGAGTCAAAAGCCCTTTGAAAGACAGATGGGCTGCACTGAAATTAGAACAATGTATGGTTTTGAAAGCTTGTGTCTGAGTGCAGTGATTCAGAACAAAAGTGGATGGTAATCAGGTTTGGATTAAGGCTACAGTGCAAATATCATAGGTTAAAACACTGTCAGATGATGTGTTTCTTTGTTCTTTTTGGTCATTAGGCTTCTGCAATGTTTCTGTGTGTGAGTGGAAGGTGAACAGTCCACCAGTGTAACTGAGCAGAACTTTGAATTCTTGTGTTCATACTGTGGCATCCATACATTCCTTGTGAATCCTGCTTCTAAAATATAAGTTGGGCTATTTTCTCTGTGGCCCAAGGATACATTTCCAAATTACAATTAAAAATAGTTTAACCCGAAACATGTATTTTGCTTCGTGTTACATTTGGATCAATTTTATAACAGGAATAATACACTCTATGGTGTGACTTGTGGAATTACAGCACTTCTGGGTGCTTGAAGGCACACAGCGATGCTTTGTGCTTTACAATGCTCCTGAGGCATACCGCTACATGACAACCATGAAATCCTGTCATTTTGTGTGGCTTAATTAACATGCAGGTCTTGGAATTTACTTAGCCAATCTGTTGAATAAGGCAGCAGGAAATTTCCAACCCAGTTTATAGTTTTTATTAGCCTAATAAACTTAAATCTCTGCCGAACAATGTATTTTTTTGGTTTTGTGTCTTTGCTGGATAACACAGTATCCGTCAATTAGTTGCTGTTTAACACTGGCTGAAAACACATCCTTACTACACAACCCCTCAATAGTATATGGTTACCCCATGTTGGCTGGAACAAAAACTTTGTGCAAAGTAGCAGCTGTTGTGCTCATTCCAAATTATCGCTGTGCATATTCAAAAGTTGTAGCATGATTTTGTCATTCTTGCTAACCTCTATATTCATATTTCTTTTATAAAAGTAAGGATATTTGCAATTCAGTCTAGAAAGTAATTACCATTATGAAATGGGCTTCAGAATCCTAGCAATTTCATTGGCCTAAACACATCGCCTGACCATTCATTCATCTCTGGTACACAAACAGTTCGTAACTGACCTGCCCTAATCTATGTAGCAACACCCTAAGGGAAAATAAATAAATACTCAAAACTAGCAAGTTTTATACTGTATACTATAAACATGTATGGCAATATATACACAGCTTGACATGATTGCCCATATTGGATTTGAGATGACATGTTGTACCGCTTGAGCTTCGCTCTCGAGGTCCACGATAACATCTCAAAACTTTGATAGGAAAACAGCTTTGTTGTATATGCTGTCCAATACACTACAGAATTTAGAATTAGAAAAACGGATATCTTGCACTGCTCATCTATTTTCTATATATTTTCCTTTTCTCTCTTAATCTATTAACCACCACTGGAATGGAACCCAACAACCTGCTTACAACCCCAAATACCCCTTTCACCTGGCTTGAGACCATATATCCCATATGGCAGCATAGGGTGTGAAACAATGCTGTCTTGAGTGAGCTACAATATGAGTGATCAAAAATACCCGAAAGGCACATCAGGCTCCTAGAAAATATCAACATCCTCCACAAGAGTGCAAAATGTAGGTGTTCTTCACCAACCATGTGTCAGAGACATCACATCAATCATGTTTATGCAAAATGTTCTGTAAACATGTTGAGTGACCCATTCTATTACTTAGAAGCAGTTAAACCTACAATATTAGCTCCCTCCCATTGTGACATTGCCCTAAAGGACATCCCATAGTTTTCAGGGTTACAGTTTACAGGGACTGGAAAAAAACAATCTGGATGTAAAACATGGGATTCTTGGATATTTCCAAGCATCCCACACCAGTTGTGTTTTCTTGATTCCAGTTACTTGACAAACTAGGCTCCTACAATTCTGTTTGTTTTATTGGCTGCTGCCACAATACAATTTCCCTAATATCATAATATTTTAGTAAAAAATGTAGTTAATGTAATAATGAATGGATGCAAAACAGTGTGTAATAGGTAGCTGATTAAACCCCAAACTGTAATCAGAAATGTTTCCTTTTATAAGGTTTTACAGGTGTACATTACTTTCCAACTTCATTTAAGTATAATCAGATTTTTACTTCTCTGATTTCATCAGTACCATTTTACTTCACCTTCATCATACACATATTTTTCTCATATCTGTATCCCCTACGTACAACACTCGAAAGCTAACATGTGTGACATTAAAAACAATACTTAATTTCATCTCTAGGTCCTCAGTGTAAAAAAAACTACCATTGTCCCCATGATCTAATATACTGTATATTTAAGCAGCAAGCCACGAGAGGGTGTGGGTTATCAGGGGATTTAGCATGGCTGGAGTGGGTAAATCCTCTCCAGCCATGGTAAATCCCCCATTAACCCACATCCTCATATTGGCTTATTGCAATTATACCAAGGTTCATTAGTTTACCATAATAAAATACAAATATTAAAGAGGTTAATTTGTTGTTTTTTTTAATTTTATTGTATTTATTCCTATGCCGCAGAGGATATATTAGATATACTCATCAACAGCCGTTGGTTATCAGAGGATTTACACAGGTCGTAAACTGCCAGTCTGATGATTTTCCTTGGCTTTTCACTTATGTCCATGGTATAATTATGTAAAATAAATGATGAGTAAGTGTGGAATAAAAGGAAATACTGCATACTCATCTAGGAGACTAGCCAGATAATAAGGCAATGAGGCCTAAGGGTGAGTGGTTTTATAATCTAGTTCATCTCAAGATAGTTGCATGAAAGAGTATAGTAGACATACCCATCATTTGTTTTATATAATACATAAGGATGGGGAAGTTTGTACTACTAGGTAGCATTTGAAATCTTTATCAGGTTTACATTTTACATTTTACGTTTTTTGCCTTAGTGTTTTTCTGAAAGTGTTGTGGTGTTTTTAATGCAGGAACAGTTTTGTTTGAGATGTTTTTCTATAGTGTAGGGTCCCTCTGTTTAATGTGACATGGCTGCAGCAGTCCATCCCTCAGTTCAGTGTCAAATGTGCATTCAGAGTGGTGTGGCATCTGTGGTCGGGAGCAGCATGTAGTTCACAGTTGAAGCACTGTGTGTGTGTGTGTGTGTGTGTGTGTGTGTGTGTGTGTGTGTGTGTGTATACATGCACGCAATCAGGATCAGCATTGTTTTTTAATCAGAAGCAGTAGGACCTAGGAGTTGGCAACAACAGCATAGAGGGCATGGTGGCAGCTGATGCAGGTCAGAGTCAGTGGCAGCAACATCAGAAGATTATTATTCTTAACTGTTCTACGATGGCACCTATCCTAGCTCCCTGTATGTTCTCACTCATTTCCCATCACTGTGTAATTTTCTTATTACTAATTGTATTAGAATTGAATCCTTCATGTTATTTGTTTTAGTTTGCTGTATCTGTTACTATTAACTCCTGTAATAAGTTATTGCTTTGACCTGTTATACTTTTGCCTGTCCTAACCAGGGCCTCCTTTTAAATTAACATTGCTCAATGGAGCTTTTCTGTTGTACAACTCATATATACAAATATATGGCTGTTCAGTGAGGGACAGAACAAATTCTTAGTTACTTTCATGTTGCAGTTACTGCTTTTTGGTATGGGTAGGATTTTTTTGCAGATGTGGGAGTCTTTTTTTAGTGTATTGTGGTAAGTGTGTCAATGGACATGAGAATTTGTGTAATTGGTTTAATAAGTTTGTGATCTGGGACCCAATATTTGAAACTTTGCCCATGCACAAGACAAATTTTGGCCACGCAAACTGGGTTTTACGTGGATGGGCAATATTGAAAAATCTAGTTAGCTTGGGCAAACAGGGTTTGCACCCGGGCAATATACAGAGGGGGACCTGAATATTGTCACTGTCACAGTCCAATATTTAGAGTATGTGTGCTGCGCAAGGTAGTTTTCCTTAGTCCCCTTGTGTGGCACACATACCAGCAATCAAAACACTGACTTAATCCTGTGCAACCCTAGTGGTTGCTGGAGGAAATGCAGTGGTCTCCCCCTGACCCCCACTACAGTAGTCCCTGGCGTCTGGTGGTCCCACCACCGATCGTCATCCCAAAGGCATACATCAAAGTTCCCCTGGTGTTAGTGCCCCACAACCACCACTGATCACCATCTTGAAGATAGAAATCAAAGTTTTCCTGGTATCTAGTGGTCCCCTCCACCAATCACCATCCTGAAGGTATACATTAAAGTTTCCCTGGTGTTTAATGGTCCCTGCCCTGATGTAAGTAGCTGATGACTATTGGTGCCCTCCATGCCAGTCGCCAGCCTGAAGTAAAACACATGTGTTTTCCTGGTGTCCAGTGATCCCTCCCCCCAACCCCACCCATGCTCAATGTGTACCATATTTTACCCTGGTGTCAAGCAGTCTCCTCCATCAGCACCCATGCCTGTTCTTTCCATAAGTATTTTCTGGGATCCAGTGGTCCCCCACCCACACCCATGTCCAATCTATATATCATAGTCCCAGGTGTGCAGTGTGCCCCCCATCCTGATCCCATGTATTATAGCATACCACCATTCCTTGGTGTCTAGTGGACCCCCATTCCTATCCTTGATCCCCAGTAAAGTAAATTGACATAATTCCATGGTGTCTAGCAGACCCCTGTGGCAGGGTAACCATCTGTCCTAGGATTTTACCCCTGTAAGGAGACTGAGGTTTTCCCCTTACCCCCTCAATTGGAACCAAAGGCCTAGAAGCCTTGAAATTTGCTGATTTTCTGGCTAATAAAAACGTGCTGCAAAAGATGCACCTTTAGGACTTAGTGCAGTTAAAATTGATGCCAGCACACTTTAAATAGTACAAAGTGCCTGAGTACAATGAAATGATTGAAGTGCATAAGGTGCCTTATGATATAAAAATGATTATAAAATGGGCTTAAGAAATTCAAGTCTCTGATTGGCTGCTACATCATCTGAGCTGTGTCCTTATCAGATGATATAATAGCCAATCTGGACTGCTGTCCACCAAGATGCCCCATGACAACAACAAATCAGTGAGCTCTGCCAAGTGTAAACAGAAATGCTGACTGGCAGAGCTCACTGAAGTGACAGAAATCCAGCACAACGGCGCTCGTGTCAGCACAGTAACAGGACACTGGCATTCATAGCCATGTCCAAAAGCCTGAAATCAGAAAATAAACATTTTTTTTTTTAAACTGAAACCTGACCTTTGTTCACTTGTTGTACTTCCCTGCTGCGTTTAAAAGTCCAAAAACCCAGTCCTGCAGCTAGAAAACCACTCGTTTATATGCCCTCACATCAAAAACTCAGACCTGTTCCTCCACCAGTACATATCCAAACTGTAAAAAATAAAAAGCAAAAAAATTCCTCACCAACAGACCAGCCGACAGTTAGAAATGCAGTGTATGAAGCGCTAAGCGAAAAGTGGCAAGTATGGCAGCTGCAGTGAGACACGCTCGTTCTCACTGAAACCTAACATTCGCTGTAAGGCAAATGGGCACTTTTGAGGCTTTTAAGGTGAAAAATGAATGACACATGCCAGGCTTCAGTTAAAATGAAAACTTCAAGAATTACAAACAGAAACATTGTGTGTTTGTGTTTGTGTGTGTCTCTGAGTGTGTATGTCTGTGGCGGGGAGGCGGTCACATCAGACAGCAGTTCTGAATTCACAGTCATCTTTCTTTGCTGGCTCTGAAACAACTCTCTCTCTCCTTGGTACCAGAGGCAAACTAAATAAAAATGGATGTGTGCCCATTGGGAATACAGTGTATGGAGATGTGAAGGAACAACCTGACCACTACCAGTGTGTGTTTGAGGTGGTGGGAGCAGCACCTTGTACTGGCCATCAGAAATTATCAATGGCAGACTATTTTTTACTTTTTCAGTATTAAACTTACATTTTTTCATTTTTTCCTATGTTTTGTGTTCTTTTTTTTTTTACAGTATTCTTAAATACTTACTTCGTTGTGCATTTTATGAGAGCAAAAACACAATCTGAGGTGTGGTTTATTGCCTGATAAGAGCACACGCAGTGACATTAGTACACCCCTAAGCGTGCTCTTATCAGGTGATAAACCACACATCATTGTGCATTATTGCTTGCTAAAAGTGCTGCTCAATACCTAATTCTAGAAAGAATATGCATTTGGTATACAGGGCTGCTTCAAGGACTTACACAGACTATAGTCGCTTTCTTTGAGGCTACAAACCCTGTTGGTTAATGAAACAGCAATAGGAGGACAGAAATGGATCCTGTCTATGAAGCTGTCTGGGGTTCACTGTATGCATAGTCAAAAGCCTTATATAGTACATATTCTTAAGCTTAGCAGGCTGTTTGCGATGGTCTTACAGCCATTAAGACCTGTGAGTACCGTGGTAAACATTTTAGGAATGTCGAATACAGTTGCATTTTAAGGTTATATACTCTTTAGCAGTCTGTTTATAAAGCTATTTGGGACTCAGTCTGCTGCCTGTTAACATGCTGTATCCAGGCACATAGTAAGTAAAGAAATAAATTTAAATAATCAAAAGGAACCACAGCAGAGTTCACCTCCCCCCTTCTAAAGTGTTTTATTTAGTTTCTTTTCCCTGTCCTATAGTGCTTCCTATGTTTTCATAAAAAGAAGAGAGTTTAGCACTGTATCTGGCTCTTGATGAGTAATTATAGAAGGCCTCACTTACCCAGCCTAGAAGCTGTTGCATCCCTCTGAGACTGTAAGTTCCTAGTTCAGTAAAGGGCTGGCAGCCCTCAGTCTAACTCTATTTATTTGGTTACACAAGAGTTTTGTCACTCCTTGAGGAGGAACTTAGCCCCAATTAAAGCTCATTAGATATGTATGTTGCTTTAATTACCTTACAAGCAACGAAATGTTATTGATTTCTAGCTAGAAGAACTTAAGAGGCTATAAACTGTATATATTTGATGTGTCGGGTTAAAACCAAGTGAAATGAAGAAAGTTATAATACTAATTAAGACAAAAGGGTGGATTATTACAGATCACATGACTGTGATGTCATCCCTTGAATGTATATAAACCTGCCACTAGGGACTAGTTTTCAGACAAGGTAGTCAGTTGGATACTGACTGAGGTAGGTGAAAGACCTACTGGTAGTGTATGCTTCCACACTGTACATCTTGGTTTGAAGATTTACACTGTTAAGCTGAAGAAAAAGCCTTGGACACTGCTGGAGTGAAGCAGTAGTCAGTTGATTTATTTGGATTAATCTTTTTTCTTCTTATTTTCTGTATAATTTATTTGTTTTATATACTCTGAAAATAAAATTATAAATGGCTCTGGTCATTTTTATGCACCTGGCATGATGTTTGTTGTGTAGTGTGTATCCTAATCCCAACCCCGCTACACTTGGTGTCAGAGCGGGATCTGACTGAACATCTGAGGTAACAAGGGGGAGTTCAGTCAGTGGTACCAGGCCTGGTACCTAGGATAAAAGACAGATGTGCATGGCACCAGATATGAGGATGAGGACAGCACCTGCTGGAGATGGTGGCCTGGGCGAGGCACCATGGATCGGATGAGATGGACCCAATGGCCAAATGAAGACCCTGATACAGCTTCTACACTGGATGAGTGGGCGATGGCTGGAGGCTGATCGATGCCAGAAAAAGGCAGCATGCAGATGCCAGGATATTCTTGAGAGGTTCCACTCTGAGGATGTCAAGGAAGAATCAGTGGAGCAGGATCCATGGGCTTTAGAGGAGGAGGACCCCCTGATGTAGCATTTGTGACAAGCCATTTTGGAGAACCCATTGTTGCCCATTTTTCTGGGCTGCTACTTGGAGAAGGATAGTACGGGAGAAGAGAACAAACCATGAGGAGACCCCAGGTAAGACTTTGATGGGCAATTTGTAACTGGGGAAGAAGAGTTCAAGCAACATGAAAGGAGTCATTTTGGCTGAAGGGACGTCTGCATGTTTTGAACCTCCTCCTATAAAAAATGATTGTTCTCGTGGTGCTGACTGGGGAAAGTTGCAGGTGGGGGATTCTGAAGTTACTCAGTTAAGAGAATATTTAAAAATCAAGGATGGGAGACAGGTTAATGTTGGCGTGGGGGGCAGGTTATGGTGGTATGAACTTAGGAATGAAGTTCTGTATCATATGGGGTCCATCCCTGGATGAAGCAGGTGGATGCCCAGGTAGTGGTGCCCGTGGCATATAGGGAAAATGTGATGGAGGATGCACACTACAGTCACCCAGGGCATCTGAGCCATGGGAAGGTATTGGCTTGACTGACCCTGTATTTCTATTGGCCAGGGATGTACAGACATGTGGCAGTATACCATAAGACCTGTTATAAGGGCAGACAGATAGCGACCTCTGATAGTGATGTGGGAGGAGTAACCCAGAGGGTGAAGGGCAACAGATGGCACCCTTGGAGGAGGGGAAGACTCCCACATAGAACAGAAGGGACCAGGTGGTAGCCAACATCACTAGTAGTGTATAAGACCTGATATGAAACACAGAGATTAGGGACAAGCTGTTAGACATGCAGCATCGGATGTTACTAACCTACCTTTAAATGTCTAAGTGGGGACAGAGCAGGGTAATTCTCCCCCCCCACCGAAGGCAGTTCTACTGGGTGCTTCATGGTCCAGCCGTTTAAATGTATGTAATGCTTTGTAGTTTACCAATGCAGTACACTTGTAAAATGTCTCAGGGTACTTGTATTGTTAGGAATAGGATACTTTACAATTTCTTTTTTGAAAGGGACCCAGAGACGGAGCTTCAGGTGAGGGTGGACCAAAGCTCCATCCCCTTCCAGGGATAGGGAAGGTGGGTACTCCCAGCCATGGAAATTGGACCACTTTTTATGACTCTCTAAAAACATCTGTTACAACTGACTTTTTTCTCCTGTTTACTGTCGCTTTACAATTTCCAGTCTGGAAGGTTGGCCACCTTCAGGCAAATTTCCCTCCCTCTTCTGTTCCATTTTCATGCTGATTTTCCTATATCTTCCTTGCGGTTCAGGAATAGGGAGATTGAAGATTATGGCCTCCGGATGTTTATCAGTAAGTACACTCTTGGGTACAGGTGTCTGATATTAAATGAAAATGTCAGGTTCTAGTATTCAGAGAGAGATAGTTATAGGATAGACAGTCATTGCAGACTGAAACAGTTTATTGAGTACATAAATGGATACTATGCCGATATCTAAGTTAGCCCCACAGTAAATGTTTTGAAACTATTGCCATTACAGAATCATGGTATTATTGGCAATACTAAAGATGATGAATAATAAGAATAATGCATATGTAGGTGTGTAATATGGAGTTTTTTTACACACCCAAGGTGTGTGATAATATATAAACCTCAAAAGCAAAGCTTTTGGACACTCATGGACAGCTCAGTCAGCAGCTGGTTGTGGTGGAAAGCAAATGGCAGTGCCGGTTGCTGACTCAGGTTCAGGATGGGGCAGCAGGGTGTTGGGGTACTACCTGCTGGGGCGGGGGGGGGGATTTAGGGTCTGCTAGACACCAGGGAATGATGTCAATTTACTTTACTTGAAATAAGGGATGGGGGAATCTGCTAGACACCAGGGAATGGTGTATGTTATAAAACATGGGATCGGGATTGGGTGGCCCCTTCACAATATCCTTAATATTGTAAATGTAAATCATTCTTCATAAACAAAATCATGAATACCATGCAATGGTGGGTGGGGGTATGATATTAAATTTCATACTGTCATGAACCTTTAACATACATGCTTGAATAATGGCTATATCAGCCCTATTTCAAATAGATATGTCAGAGCCAAATAGGCTTGAGTCTAAATGTGTCTTTTTTTTGTTTGTTTGTTTTTCAAATAAAAAACAAAAACAAAAATGCCTAGTGCATTTAGGTAGGTTTACAGTCATAAGATGTACAACTAGCAGTCAGGATGTGAAAATCCTGTTTGTGTGTATGTGTGGTGCTATCAGTCCCTGTATCGGGAGTCATTAATGAGTACCTGGTATGCTGCCAGGCTATCCAGTCACATCATTATTTTAAAAAAATGTGTGGGAAATGTTTGTTGTGAAAATATAACAAATCATTTCAAGTTTCAAAAGGGTGAGATCTAAAATCACTGGGTTGTGCATGAGCTGTACCTTATTAACTAGGGTACTTGGTTGGGAAGTGGCTATTAGACCACTGGGTGGGCCAGAGTTCTGTTTTGGGCACCCAGTATTAAGTGTCACAAATAATGGGGCATCACTGGGTAAAAACCTTGAGGTCTAATGTCTTTTATTACCATATAAATTTGGATGCAAAATTCCTGATTATTAATAAAATGTAAACAAGAGTCCAGATGAAGTCTGACTTCTAGAATTGATCCAAAGCAATGATCATAACATTCAGTAGGGCCTCACTACCCTTCAGGATAATGAACATGTATTTTAGGACTTTAGTGTGAATTCCACAGGATGCAATTAAATCACTTGGGCTTGTGAGGTACTCTGCCTCAATAAGCTGTTTAGGATTAGGTCACTGGTTCTTATCTGCAATATGATGTGCAGTTTGGCCCTGTAAGAAGACCCATACTTTTAAAAAGAATATTAAGCATAAAAGCAAGCATCTCTCTCTCCTCTCTCTCTCTCTCTCTCTGGAAACTAAAAGGAAAGAGAAAAGAAAAACATAGTTTAGTACCATTCCACCCATTGGAGTATGTAAAAGTAATTTAATCTTTAAACTGGTTCATTTGATTGGCATGTAGCCATGTATCAATGATTGTTATAGTAAGGCAGTCTAACTTGGTAGATTGCTGGACTGAGTTTGTTTACAATGGGATAAGGCCTGTTGTTGGGCCTTGCCCATACATTGTGAAGCAAATAAGTGTACCTTTTGGATGCCTTGTTTGAGTTAGCATATTTATCTACTGATGCTCCATCAGCAGTAGCAGTAGCAGTACACAGGACCAGAAGTAAATGTTCTGGGAGTCTCATGAACAGTCCGGTCATGATTTCAAAAATGGGGTTCACTGTGTACCTGCAGAGGGTGTCCCTCTTATTGCCATAAGGAGTAAAGGCAATAATGAATTATAGTCATTTGGGGTTTTTCTGAACAAGTTTAGAAAACATAACTTTGATCTGCCTGTTAGCCCACTTCACCTGTCCTGATGACTGGGGGTTGTAAGGGATATGAAACTTTTGTTTTACCCATAACAAATCCAGAATTTTCTACATTACTTAGGCTAAAAACCTGGAAGTTTATTATATTACTTATGCCAAGCATGTGACAGAGAAAATCACAGGGAGATGGGTTTCTCACAACTGTCCTGAAGAATGTAAATAATCTCCAGTATTGTAGTTCTTAGGTTCTCTAAGGTCTTGTCTCTCTCCCTGCTCTTCTAAAGTAAAAATATTCTAGAGCAGCTACAGTGGGTTGCAGACAGCTAAATACTACAGATAACAGCATAGCAATAGAGATTACCTCATAGTTACAGATATGAGGAACAATATGTATTGGTCCTAAGTCATTCTTCATTGGATGATGACTTAGGAGACATAATTACTAATGAGTATCATATGAGACAGAATATGCTTCCATTTGCATTATAGCTTGGACAAAAGAAATGCTGACTGGAGCAAACTGCATGTGGCATTTCTTGCGTATGTACAGTATAAGACATAGAGACAGAACAAAGGCTTTCTCTCTCTCTCTGTCAGCTTGCTTAGAGACAAAGAGAAGTGCTGACTGGGTTCTGTTACACGTGGCATATCTGCCTGAGTGTAAAACACACACTATGTATAATTATATGAGAATATAAGTATACAATAATCACTGATGATCCCTCAGAGTCATTTTATCAGTGATTAGGTAGATTATATATGGAATATATATGAAAGACAAACATGGTCTAGATAAATGTATTATAGTGAGGTATAATGAATCAGACACGATAAACATTTGCATATATTAGTAGCAAAGCACATTCCTAGCACCCATGCTTATACGATGGGTGCTAAATCTACAATGTTAGTGCAAAATAGCAGTATCACAGTACAATAGACCAGGAATACAATGTGAGGTGTCTGTGGGATGATAGGGGGCATAACCCAGGCGTAACAGCAGCAGGGACAATTATGTATAGATCAGGTATGGGTGCGGGTGGGGGGAGGGACTACTGGACACCAGTGAATGTGTTTGGAAATGACAGGCATGGGTGAGGGTGAGGGGACCACTAGACACCAAGATAAAATAGGGTACACATCAGGAATGTGTGTGGGTGGGGGAAGAGACCACTGGACAGCAGGGAAACATGTGTTTTACCTCAGGCTGGCAATCGGTGAAGGGTGGGATCACTAGACACCAGGGAAACCTTTTACTTATACTGTGCTGGTGATTGGAGGGGGAGACCACTAGACACCAGAGAAACATTGATGTATACTGTTGGGATTGTGATTGGTGAGGGTGGGGAACCACTAGCACCAGGGAAACTTTGATATATACTGTCAAGACAGCAATTGGCCGGCAACTAGCAACAGAGAAACATTAATGCATACCTTCAGGAAGGTGATTGGTGGGGGGACCACTAGCACCAGGAACAGTAAATTTCCAACAGTGGGCCAGCAATCAGTCATGGGGAGGACAACTAGCATCAGGGACAGTGATGTTTTCAACAGTGAACCTGAGATCAGTGGGGGCAGGGACCACTAGCACCAGGGATAGCTCTCAGGGAATGGACATTTGGTGGGCAATGTGGTGCAGTCCAGCCTCTTTCTACATGCAAATGGGCCCATAATGAGCATGCAAATGGCCCCTTAGCACCTTGCATGTCCAATAGGATCATTTGCAAGGGTCCATTTGGATATAGAAAATTTAGTGTGGGAGCAAGCCATTGTGCTGCCCTATTTCAGGGTTATTCAGTTGAATAGTGCCAATGTGCTGTTCCACTCAATATGGCATGTTTGGACACCTGGGCAACTGCAAGAGGCAGTGCAAATGTTTGCTCTCTGCTTTGCTCAGTTTTGAATATTGGGCCCCTGATGTGCTAATTGACTCCTTTAATCATTTGTTTGTTTCTTTGGGTCTTCTTGGTTGTATGGGTATTTTTCACCATTGATACACAGCATTAATTGCATGCACACATACACGTACAATGAAGCCCACCAAGATGGAGTGCAGTGCTGAAGAATTCTGCAGTAGAGTTACTGCAGTAAATGATGCAATTTCAATGGGAGTTAATCTCGTCTGTCATGCAGTAAACCTGTGACACTGCACTTCATCCTGGCAGGCTTCACTGTATCTATGCATCTATCTATCTCTCTATCTGTCTTTCTATCTTTCCATCTATCTATCAATGGGATATGCCATGGCCCAGGGGAAATGTCATCAATATTTTTCATGAGTGCTGTTTGACCATATGACATCACGAATGACTCCACCACTTGTCATGCCAAAGGTCAAAGAGCACGAGTAAGAAGTACTGGCATTATTTCTCTTGAGGCCATGGCATATTTCATATATCTATTGGATGTTTGCTAGAAATGTATTTTCCCCATCATTTTCAGATGGTTGTGTGGCTCAGAAAACAGCACTATGTATGTGATGCTACTGAGTGCGTTATTTTGTCCTTCTGCTTAATGTGTGCTTGTTAGAGCTGGGAGAGAGTGGTGGTTCAGTGGCAGTCCACTACTATAGTGAGAGTGACCACTGCTTGAAAGAAAGCCAAGAAGTGAGGCTGCAATACTGGAGAAAGCAGAACTGGAGTGTCAGCTGGGGGAATGGCAAGTGAGGATCTAAAATACAGAGGAAGATACAGGAACTTGAAAAGATTACTGGGGTGCTTTTTGTTGTAGTGTTGCACTAAGGGTGCCAGAACATGAGTTTTGGATACATTATCTTTAATTTTTGAAAGAACAGGGGGTTTATTACTAAGGGAGGAGAAAGTGAAAATGATTATACTGAGTCTGCTGTAAAATGAAACGAATTGGTGGGAGCTAGCTCTCGGGTGAACCTCTAGAGGGAATCCATACATTTCCTTATGAAATTATTGTGAAGATTACTATGAGTATCCAATATGTAAATTGCTATGTTATATTTAGAAAATGCTTTCAGTAAGACATAAAAACACATTAAAAAATTTGATGTGGAAGCATCATTTTTGTGGACAGGAAGGGTGCTGTGATGATGTCATTGCCTCACCAGCTTTAACAGTATGCAGTTAAGCAGGTTAAAACAAAATGCTCCTGTAGACAGGGATCCTGTTCTATCATGAAGAGAAGCACTGGATTCTTTTCTTGCACTCTGTCAAACATAAAATCATAGGTGTTTCTCAGAATGTAATAGAATCCCTGACAGCACAGTCTGTTTTTACCTGCTGCATTGCACACTGTTAACACTGGTAAAGCAGTGACATCATCACAGCACCTTTACTGTCCACAAAATGGATGCCTCCATATCCCTATTTAAAATGCATTTTTCTCTGTCTTACTGAAAACATTTTCTAAGTATAACCCAGCAATTTACATATTGGATACTCATAGTAACTTTTACAATAATTTCATAAGGAAATGGACTCATTCCCTTTAAGTTCTACAATTAGAATTGTGCTGCTTATGCTGTTGGCTTCCACCAATCAAAAGCTACAGTGATTACATTTTTTTTCAGGGGACCTAGAGAGAGAATATCTTAATATTCTCACTCTAGATAGGGAGAAAGCAAAGGGTCACACAAGGAATTACATGACCAGAACATTGTAGAATAATGTAGTATATAGCCAGGAATGCCATATCCCTTACAAATGTGTCTATATTTTAAGAAAAAATGTGTTCAGGGTACCTATTGTCCCTTCCAGCACTCTGTGCTATGCAGGAGGGCTTACAGCTGCACCATCTCCCCAGGTGGAACTTGGGCACCCTGCTAGATGCCTGAATAATTGGTTTCAGACTTGACATGTACTTTAGACCTGACCCCCAGCCCAGCTACCCATAGTACTATATCCATCAGTACATGAATGGGTGGGAAGGGTGGTACATGTCACTGGGGGAATTGCACCTACCAGTAACCTTCCTCTATGGCAAACATAGGCCTGTGCATCTCCTAAAATTGCACAAAGGCCTTTGTGAATAGAACTAAAACTGCTTGGAAGCAGAATTCCAAATCAAGGTTGTAAGCGAATAGTGCAGCACACTTTCCTAAATACAGAAAATAATGAACATCTAAAATACTTAAGAACATTTTTTTCTACATAAATTACTTCTTGAATCATCACAGATAGAGTAATACACAAAATATTTACAAGCTTGATTGCGGCTCTTTTTTTCAATCCTGTAAATTATTTTTATATTAGAGATACTTTAGGACATAAGTCCTACTTCTTCTGCAGTACTGTATCTCCATCTCAGGTGCTGAAATTGAGTTACATTTTTTGCTAGGATTCCACTCTACCAAAAAAGACACAAATATGAAGGAAGAACTATAATATATATGCAATGGTATCTTAGCCAGAGCACAAAAGATTGAGTCTCTCCCATCAGTCATATGCACGTATGGCACAAACCCTTGTGTATGCCACATTGCAACATGTAAGTGCATCTGGGGTTGCAACAGATAGCTTGATTCACATCCCTGCAGTGACCAAATGCAACTATTTCATATGAGGAAAGCCATGTATCTTGAACTAGGGGCCTATAAATCTATGAACAAATTGCTCTGTGAGGTAGGCTGTTCCAGTGCAATAGCAAGCCAGAGAGATTCTGACACACTCTGACCCAAACCATTACATTCCACTCCTTGCAATGACATGAGCTTTTCTTGATGCTTAATCTGCTGTGGCATTAGCATTCCAATAGGACAGATTACAGGGTCATGCTTTCATAACCAGTGACCAGAGAGTTGCTAAAACATGCATATACTGAATGTCTGACATTTTTTGCAAGCAACAGTATATTTTATGTTCCTACCATCTGGCCACCAAATGAAATTATTACATAGAGGGAGAGCCTAGTTTCAAAGTGGGAAAACTTGGGTTGTCGAAACATCAGCTTAGTTATGTGAGCTAATGGATCAGCTATGCTACTGTTTAGTTAGCAGAAAACTATTCTACCCTCTCAGATCTTATTCAGCATATTTAAGATTGTTTGCATGTTTATGGCTTTAACCATTGTAGCATGATGTGTCAATGCTTCCTGAAAGCCTGCCTTGACCCTTCTTCCCAGGCTTAACCTCTCTGAGTTTTCCTTTGCCTTGCTCAACCTCATTTCTACCCTGTGTGCATCTGGTGATTGCCGAAAACTGTGTTAGCTTGTGAAGCATTTTGGGATATGTTGTGTATAAAAAGACTAAACATTCCTTCTTTCCTTTTGTGTTACTGCTGTGCATTGCAGTGCAGCAATGTTTTTTTCCACTACACTGTCTGTGATAATCAGATGAAATATGTAAGGAATAAGACATGACGAGGTGTGGTTTATGGCTTGATAAGCGGCGCCCAGGTGCGCTATGAGGCACGAGGCTCTTGCTACCGAGTGACTTTAGGGCACCTGGAAAGTGCTCTTATCAAGCCATAAACCACACCTCGGAGTGTCTTATTCCACTTATAAAATGGGCACTGCACTTTTGTAAATAAAGTAGAAACAGAGTTGTCTGGTTTAAAAGTTGAAGATATTTATTTGACAACAATCTTAAAAATAAGATAAAATAGTTCCTAACTGGATTCATTAGAATCAGTTTTCTAAAAAAAGAAAAGAGAATTGCAACAGTAGATCATGTTAACATTCATTTTAACATGTTAACTTCTAGTTTTAAGTCACATAGTAGATCTTGATGCTCCTCTTGCAATCCCCACGTCCACTGTCAGGAGAAACACTCAGCAGGTCAAGATGGTGAACAGCAGCATGTTAGTGCAGAGAGTGGCACGTGCTGAGCTGCATTTATGATTTTAAAGCTGCGTTGTCGCAGCCGCGGGATGTCCGTTGAAAAGAGAATTGTAATAGTAGATCATGTTAACATTCATTTAGCATGTTAACTTTTGTTTTAAGTTACATAGTAGATCTTTATGCTCCTCTTGCAATCCCCCATGTCCCGCTGCCAGGAGAAACACTCAGCAGCTCAAGATGGTGACAAAAGTGCAGGTAAGGGCCTCTTGCTCACTCAGACAGTGGAAATGATGAGTATCTGTTGTGCGAGAATTGTGTTCCGGTACTAGGTAGTGGTTAAGTAGGAGCTCGTCCTTCAGGGTTGTGTCCGTGTGCAGTGTGACCGAGCAGAAGGGAAAGCGGCAGCATGTTAGTGCAGACAGTGGCATCGTACTTTGAGCTGCATTTGTGATTTGAAAGCTGCGTTGTCGCAGCACGCGGGATGTCCGTTTCATCTCGGTCAGCTTTTCGCTACGTACTACTAACTTCTGACCAAAAGTGGCAGGTTAGATTTTTTAAAGACACTGGGGTGGAGTTTCACTGAATTAGGAGAGAGACCATGGACGGGGCCGGCTGGCAGTGACCATAGATCGCCAGGACAGCAGCTTCTATACTTTTGTTAATCTCTTCTGGCATGTATGGATTTCCAGAGATGCTGCATCCTGACTGGCTGAAGAGGTGCCGGTTGGCACAATATGTCTTGATAAGGACACGGCCAGAGGCACCTCTCAGCCAATCAGGATGTAGCATTGTTCAGACCCATTTTATAAGCAAGAATAAACCATGCCAGAAAATTGATTAAAGTGGTAGTAGATTTATTTGATCAACAACAAGTAATCACAACAAGTAAAACTGTAGAATCACAGCAGCACAAAAACAGGTTAAAAATTCTCCAATAAGAGGTCAATATTATAAACAAAAAATTATATTACAATAACAACAGATATAATCAATTTTCCATGTATACTTGGAGAGAGAGTACAGAGAAGTAGAAATGTAAAACACTTAGCTAATCTTGAAATACATGATGTAAACTGGGCATGACAGGGTTCAGGTCTGGATATCTACACACTCCATCATGTAATAATGCCAGTAATCTCAAACATTTTAATAAAATGAGTACCCACTATTGGGTATTGAAAGTATAATTCAGCTCTGCCTTCTCTCATACATGATCAAGGAGAAATCATGAGGCAATAACAAAATTAACCCAATGAAAAAATTAGCCTAGAAGTAAACCATCATAGAGTATACTTCTGGGATTAGGAGAATAATAGGCAGGACAGCAAATGGAGATTTGGTCTCAGTTATTTGGTCATGTGAACCTTCTTTCTTGACTACAAGTAATAAAAGTTCTGCCAATTTGATTAATTGTGGATTTTCTTAGGTAAATGTCTCAGAGGAAGGGAAAAAAGTGTCAAGATATTGTCCAATCCAGTTTTTCCTTACCTTACTGTATGATGGGCATATTAACATAACATGTCAAAGATCCTCTTGTTTATTTAATTCAAATTGGCATAGAGTAGAAACACCACCCTCTCATTTATCATATCAAATGCTTCAAACCTAAACTTAATTATAATTTCCCATAATTTTGGTTCTCCTTTAATATTCAGGTAAGGTGTTAGACAAGGTTCCTTAGTAATATTGATCAGCCACTTGGATATTTTGATAGCTTTGAGCATCACCATATCCTGCTCTCTTGAGAAATACTGGAATTTTTTTGTTATACCTCATTTAGTTCCCAATGACATATATATTTTGATACCATTTTTGTATATTATTATTAAAATGAATATCAGAGCCCAGATATTCAAAGGAGATGCACCCGGAGCAACTGAGTTGCACCGACACATCTCCAAAATGTGTCCCTTGGCCATATTCAGAAGGGGGTGATGCATGGTGCAACTCCAGATGTGCCGCAGCCTAAAGATAAGGTATGTGGTGCAACCTGAGGGGGCATTCCTCTGCAAATCTGGCACATCTCCATATTCAGCTGAGATGTGCGGCGCAGCTGCCTACACATCTCGGAGATGTGCCATGCGGAGTTAGGCATGAAAAAATCATGTTTAAGTTGTAGCCACCCACAGGTGGGCTGCTGTATTGATCAGCGCAACACAGCAACCCAGCCCCTGGGTGGCTAACCCCAAGCCCCGGTCGTACAATAAAGAGTCTAACCCCACCCATCCCTGGTAGTCTAGTGTCCCCCCCAGCCCGATTGTAAAATAAAAAGTTCAACACCACCCATCCCTGGTAGTCTATTGTTCTCCCCTAGCCCAACTGTAAAATAGAAAGTTCGACCCTACACATCCCTGGTAGACTAGTGTCCCCCCATCCAGTACCCAAACCCCATCTGATGCATAAAATATGTCCAAAACTCCCCGGTAGTCCAGCAGTACCCCCTCCCTTCCCTGAACCTCATCTGAATAATAGTCAACATCCGAAAATCCCTGGTAGTCTAGTGGTACCCCCTCCCCACTCTGATCGTAGCATAACACATATCCCAATATTTCCCTGGTAGGCCAGGGGACCCCACACCCACTAAGGCACCTGCACCACACCCCTCTCCCCCAATCCCAGCATGGCCATTACAGCTGGTGGACAGCAAAACCCACCCAAACACCTCCACGGCTGCCCACCAACTTTGCTGTCACTGAATAATAGATTACAGAAAGCACTGCAATACCATTGGTCAACATCATCGATCAATGGGCTTGCAATGAGTACTGTAAGCTTTCATTCTCAACTTTGTGAATGACACAAGGTTGTGAATGAAAACTTACAGTATGCACTGCAAGCCCATTGGTCGATGATGTTGACCAATGGTACTGCAGTGCTTACTGTAAGCTGTCATTCACTGACAGCACAATCGAGGGCAGCCGTGGAGGAGTGTGGCTGTGTTTTGCAGCTTGCTGGCTGTAATGGCTATGCTGGGATGGAGGGAGTTGGGTGTGGTATGGGTGCCTCAGTGGGTGGGGGTGGGAGGTTCATTGGTTCACCAGGGAAATATCAGGATATGTGTTATGTTATGTTACGTTACGTTACGATACGTTACATTATGTTATGTTATGATCAGGGTTGAGAGGGGGGTACCACTAGACTACCAGGAGTTTTGGACATGTTTTATGCATCAGATGGGATTTGTGTATGGGGGACACACTAGACTATCAGGGATGGGTGGTGTTGAACTTTTTATGTTACAGTCAGGCTGGGAGGAGGGGACACTAGACTACCAGGGATGGGTGGGGTGTGTTTCTTTTACATGGCAGTGACGGGTGCATTACTGCCCCAGACATGCAAATAGGGCCATAATAACAGAAACATAGAAACATAGAATTTGATGGCAGATAAGGACCGCTTGGCCCACCTAGTCTGCCCATTTTCCTACTTAACAGATAAGCTGCAGATCTTAGTTAACCAACAGCTTACTTCCTCCTACCCCCCACTAGGACTGCCTTATGCCTGTCCCATGCATTCTTGAAGTCCCCCACTGTTCTTTACTCCATGACCTCCTCAGGGAGGCTGTTCCATGCATCCACAACCCTCTCGGTGAAAAAATACTTCCTCACATTACCTCTGAGCCGTCCCCCCTCTATCTTCAAATTGTTCCCCCTTGTTCTTGCACATCTCTTTTTCTGGAAGATGCTACCCTCTTGGACTTTGTTAATTCCCTTGAGGTACTTGAAAGTTTCTATCATGTCCCCTCTCTCCCTTCTTTCCTCAAGGGTATACATATTAAGTTCCTTTAGTCTTTCTTCATATGTCTTCTGGTGCATATCTGGTTATGCAATATGCAAATGGACCATTTGTGTCTTGCATGCATAATGACCCCATTTGCATTTGTCGATCTGAACATCTGGAATTTGTGCTTGACTCATCCTGAAGATGTGCCGCACATCCCCACTCCACATATTCAGACTGCACAGGGGGTACACCAGATCATCTTCAGTGGACTCTTTTTGTGCCACCCGCATCTTTTGCTATGTTCAGATGGGGTGCAGGGTAACACATCTCATTTGAATATACCAGGTTTGCTCTCCAGTGCAACTCAGTTATGTGGCATAGGCAATTGTGTCCATTCTGGGCACAGTTTGAAAATCCTGGTCCATATTACATTTAGAGGAATAATACCTGATATAGTCATTTTTCCTTGGGGAACACTGTATCATAGCATATTTCTCCCTAAGGCACAAGGCCAGCAGAGAATTCTCACAATGTGTGTGAATATTTAGCCTAATTTGTAGGATTCTTGAATATATAAAGTATTTCAGGTTTATTAGTCTCAGTTCATCTCTGGTTAATGAATTCAGAATCTCTTTAGGAATTTTTGGAGTTCCCTTATAGAGACTGGTAATTAGTCTTTCTAAGATTTTGACATCCATAAATCCCCAAATTTCACATGTACAGTATAAACATCTTGATTAATTATTTTTGCATTTACTGCCAATATTAATGGCGACCCCATACAGCCTTCATATAATCTGTTTAAACATTTTAGTGCCTGGGTTGATCTGTTCATTTGTGTCTGTCTATTAATAATATGTTTGTTCAATTTAGTATTTAAACTAAAGATAAGACCAAGATAAGGAAACTCAGTGACTGTTTCAAGAGTGGCATGATTTAGATAAAACAATAAAACAATCTTTCTGCAGCTGGTTACATGTCCATAGACCATCATTTTAGTTTTTTTTTTTTTTTAATTAGGGATTGGTGTTAAACTTTTAGTTAAAGAATCAAACTTGTTCAACATTTATTTAAGAGCTTCTTAGATAATGGTATAAGAACTAAGTCATCTGCATAAGCTAGCACTGGAATATTTTTACTAAATAATTTTGGAGCATGAACATATAAATTTACAAATTTGTCAATAATATTATTTATGTAAAGATTAAAAAGAATAGAAGCCACTACACAACCTTGACAGACTCCACAATTAGTTTTAATTAATTCTGTATATTCTCCATAGTTTGTATATCTTAATCTGTGTCCAATATTGCCAGCTTAATAACACCATCAAGTTCTAATCTATTTGTAATAGCGTATGTTTTTCCCAGAGTAAAGATCTTGATATTGAATCAAAAGTGTCAGTAAACTCTACATATGCACCGTACAGCTTTTGTTTCCTTACTCTGATGTATTTCTCATTTAAATCATTTAATAATAAACATTGGGTTATTGTATCCATGTTCTTTCTAAAGCTGGCCTGTAAAGATGATATGATGTTATTTGAGGTAGTCCAATTTGTGAGTCTTTTTAATAAAATTCTTACATAAATTTTGGCCATGTTATCAATAAGACTAATTGGACAATGCAGTTTAGGGTCAGATTTAAGACCTTTCTATGAACCAGAACTACAGAGTTACCTTGCCAAGTGTGTAGACTAAAAGCATGCATAATTGCTTTATTGTAAAAATTTACCAAAACCCAAGACCACCAAGAGATATCCAGTTTGTAGAAATCTGAAGGAATAGATCAGGGCCAGGAGTTTTACAATGTTTATTAAGTGTGATAACCTCTTCAACCTCCTCAGGAGCTATCCAAGAAAAGGGTTTGGTTATTTCCGCAATAAAAGAAGGTTTTACTTCTGTTACATTGAAAAAAAAGATTCTTATAATGAGAAGTTCAAACTGAAGATTGAATTTTAATGTCAGGTTGTACTTCATAATTATTTGTGCCTGAAGCAACTAGTTTCCAAAAAAGCTTTGTATTACTGCCTGTGACAGCAACTAGCATTTTCTCCCAAAGTTCTTTATAATGTAACCTTCTTTACAATCTCACAAAATTGTTATGTGTTCTTCTGTTATTTAATGCATTTAACTTTAGTCTCATAGAATACATTTTTACCTCTATTACAGATTTTGCTAATTCTTTCTTCATTCGTTTACAGTTTTTACTAAACCAGTTCCTGTATTTCAGTTTTCCTGGTGTATTATTCCTTTTATATGCATATTTGATAAGATGTTATGGTTTAATAACTGAAGATAAGCACAGCTGGGTCCTTTACCTATGTCCAACATTTCTGCTAATTTTAATTTGTATTCCGAAATCAAGTGCTCCTTCTCAGAGTGGAGAATTCTGCCACATACAGTTTTCTGCTATTTATAATTTCACAGAATTCCTTACTACACAGTAAGGCCCAATTTCTGACTTTTTTCTGAAAGACTAAAGAGAAGTGATCACTTTCAGATCTGTTTATTATTTTCAGATCATGATATGTATCAAAGAAATATGGAGAGGAAATAACATAATCAATTAAAGACACACTATTATATTTAAAAAAAACATAGTTTCTGTCTATGTCTGAGGGGAAGCTACCATTATAAACAATAAGATCCAGTTTTTCACTAAGTGATATAAAGCTCAACTAATTTCTAGAATTCACCTTATCACTTGATTTCCACTTTGGGATGCCCATGTCCTCTGATCTTTGTTTAGCTTCTACATCTAGGGCTTGTTCTAACAATCCTGTTCTTAAATTAGTATCCCCATCATAGTAATTTCTGCATCATGATATTTTTCTTTCAGAAGGGGCAGTTTAATAGCAATCTCTTCCCAGATTTCACTATTATATGTAGTAGAGTTACTTGTAGGGGCACACACATTTACAATAGAAACATAGAAACATTGACTTTGATAGCAGATAAGGACCACTTGGCCCATCTAATCTGCTCATTTCCCCTACCTATTGGATAAGCTACAGATCCTGGTTAACCAACAGCCTACTTCTTCCTATCCCCACCAGAATTGTCTTAGGTCTGTCCCATGCATTTTTGAATTCCCTCAACTGTTTTTGACCCCATGTCCTCCTCAGAAAGGCCATTCCATGTGCCCACCACCCTCACTGTGAAAAAATATGTCCTCACATTGCTCCCGAGCAGTTCCCCCATCTTCAAATTGTGTCCCCTTGTTCTTGCACATCTCTTTTTCTGAAAGATGCTACCCTCTTGGACTTTGTTGATTGCCTTGAGGTACTTGAAAGTTTCTATCATGTCTCCCCTCTCCCTCCTTTCCTCAAGGGTATAAATTATTAAGCTCTTCTAGTCTCTCTTCATAAGGCTTCTGTTGCAGACCCTGCACCATTTTAGTTGCCCTCCTCTGGACTGCCTCCATCCTGTTGATGTCCTTGTGGAGATGGGGTCTCCAGAACTGCATGCAGTACTCCAGATGGGGTCTCACCAACTGTTTGTACAGAGGGATAAAACTTCTTGATTTCTACTGGTGTTGCCTCTCCCTATACATACCAGTACCCCCAGCCATCCTTACTGCCTTCTCACATTGCTTGCTTACCTTTAGGTCATCTGCTATGACTACTCCCAGGTCTCTTTCCATTTTTGTTACTGTTGTCTTTCGGATGAGACGTTAAACTGAGGTCCCATCTGTCTGGATTGGTGGTAGTTCAGGTGGATGTTAAAGATCCCATGGCACTTATCGAAAAGAGTAGGGGAATTTATTGAAAGAATAAATCATACAAATAAATATACAATTATTCAGAAAAACAGCTGAAGAAGTACATTCATGTAACAGGAAAATCTGAAGTGATTACCCAAGGTATATTATGCCAATATGCTTCTAAAACTTGTTGCAGAAAAATAATATATTCTTTCTGAAAAATAACCGACAGTTCCCTCGTAACATTCTGAATAATTATTTCAATAGGAGTGTCCTTTTGTTGCAACATAAAGCCACATCTAGCACTCCAAATATACCATTTTAGTACTAAACAAACACTATTCAATGTACCTTTATGAAAACACTGCCAACCAGAGTGAAAAATACCATGCATCAATTCTTCACATGTCATTGTGGAAAAGATAGGTACAGACCAAGTACTTGCTAGAGTTGACTAAAATGGCCTTATAAATGAACAAAGGAAAATAGATGTTCAATGGCTTCTTCTGCTGAGACACAATGAACCCTAATACAGCCTCGTTCAGCATGCTGTTTGTGTGTTTGATTGCTTTTCCCATTAATCTTACCATGGCAACTGAGCCAATGGAAATCCCACAATTTCCTTGGAACTCTTTGTTCATTTAACAAGGCCAAATGGGTATTTTGTAGATGCATAGGCTGATAGGGAAAAGTGATTAGTTCAGTAAAATGTGTGGTAATTATACGGTGGTACAACTTTTTTCTTGTATTATTAAGTAAAGATTGGCTAGAGACCCCCATAATCGTAATTTTATAAAGATTTCTCTATAATAACCAGGAATTGTAGGATCACACTTCAAGTGAGTGACCCTGGACCCTTCCCAAATAGAAAACCATTGTTTAACCGTATCATAAAAATATGAAGTCCAAAACTTATCCTGATTTATCACTAGGGGCCGAAGATTAATATAAAAAAATACAATAAAAAAACACTAATGGGTTTACCATATTCAAACCCCCAGATGAGCATGGTAAATAAATGATATTCCTCTTGATGGGATTTAGTCTACTACCCCATACTGCCCGAAAAAACAAACTTAACAATCTAGCTTCCAATTGTTTTGGGGGAGGAAAAACCTTACTAACATACAGAAATTGTGGTAAGAGCTTCATTTTAATTAAAACCATACTTTTTTCTATCAAGTTTCCATGTATTCCATTTTGACACTATCGTATTTCCAAGTTCAATCCTTAATGTCCAATTTAATAAATTTAAATTACCTGCACCCCAAAATAATCCTAAAATCTTAATAGGATGAGAAACAATGGGAATACCAGAAATCTGAGGGTCAATTTGAGATTGTGTTCCCAAATATATACCTTGGCTCTTAGATGCATTTAAACTAGCCCCTGATACTGAAGAATAAATATTACAGACTTTTATTGCTAAGGATATAGACTGTACATCAGGTAAAAGAAGACACAGGTCATCAGCATAGGCAAGACACTTTGCCAGACTCGGTAAAGACCCTATTTGCAAAGATCGTATTCTAGGGTGGGTATTTATACTTTTTAATAAAGGATCAATACAGAAAACATAGAGGAGTGGGCTAAGGGGACAGCCTTGCCGAACTCCTCTATGTACTGAAATTATTGGTCCAACATGTCCATTCACCATGGGAGTTACAGTAGCAGATGCATATAACAGTTTAAGCCAGTGTATAAATTGATCCGGAATATTATAAAATCTCAGA
The DNA here is from genome assembly GCA_016271365.2 of Neoceratodus forsteri. Taxonomy (NCBI): domain Eukaryota; kingdom Metazoa; phylum Chordata; order Ceratodontiformes; family Ceratodontidae; genus Neoceratodus; species Neoceratodus forsteri. The sequence continues at coordinate 162,861,818 of CM028137.1, forward strand.
ACCTCCCACATATAACTACGATTAATAGAGTCAAAAGCTTTACTTTGATCTAATGAGCACAAAAAAAAATCCTTTCACTTCCTTTTTTGTGCTTCTAGTAATTTTTTCTCTAAGTAAGAGGAGATGTTCCAAAATATTTGAGTGGTTCACCGAACAAGCTTGTGCTTGACTAATCACATAATTTGCTACTTGTTGTAACCGCATAGTTAAAATTTTTGCCAGTAATTTAAAATCTGTATTTAAGAGACAAATTGGTCTCCTGTTTGTTAAAAGATTTTGGTCTCCTGTTTTATATAGATAGACTAGAGAACCCTGTGCCACAGTGAAGGGTAAGGTGGTTTTTAACGTTAAAGAGAAAACCTGTGCCAATTCTTGTGCCAAAATTTCTACAATAAATCTGTAGACCTCAGTAGTTAGACCATCCTTCCTTGGGGACTTATTTATGTGCATAGTTTTCATAGCCAGTTGTATTTCAGAAGAATGAATATCCTTCTGCAGTTCCTGTTTTAAAGTAGACAGGAATTCTGGAACCTCAATATTTCTTAAAAATTGTTGGATACCCTCCATTTCAATGTTAGTATGGGAAAAAAGAGATTTAGTATGCATATACACAATATTCATAATTTCAGCATGCATATTATGCAGATATCCTAATGAATCTTGTAAGCTATCCATTCTTTTTGACTTCACTCGCTGGTGACAGGTATCATATGGACAAATATTTGAAAGGGGTCCTTGTAAACCAAAATTTTGTTGGAAAGCTAAAACAGTGGCTCTTTTTTATGAAATTGACACGTGTTCTGTTAAAGAAGAAATCTGAGCACTATAATCATGTGTAGAAACATATGATAAAGAGATTAAAGATTGTAGTTGTTGTCTATGTCACAAATATGTTAAGTTTTGGATGTCTGTATCTTTCTTACTTAAAATGTTTAATAAAACAATTAATTCCCTTTTTAAATCTTCCCACCACTGTATCGGTGAGCCATATAAAAAAATGTTTTTTTTTGCAGATAAAAAATACTGTATTTGAGTACGACAGTTTTCCTGATTTAATAATGAGGAATTGCATTTCCATAATCCTCATCCTATCTGAACCCCAGGTCCTAAAATAAGAAAGAGCATAGAGTGGTTAGAATATTTCACTGCCTGTACACTGGGTGTAGAAATAAGAGTGTTGGGAGATAAAAAAAAAATCTATCCTAGTAGGACCTTTACAAAAAGTTGGCACTACTTTTTTAAGATGAAATAACATGGCATCAACCAAATCTGCTTTGAGCACTATATCAGATAAACAATTAGAATCACAAAAAGATTTCAAAGTTTTAGTCTGTAGCCCCTTATCCCATTTATCCAACCCACAATTGAAATCCCCTCCCCAAATTACTAAGTGTGCCGTGTATAAAAAAGGCTGAATTATTTTAAACAGAGACCCCCTCTCAGCCTTGGATTGCATAGCATAGATATTAATAAGACGAAATGACTTGCCTTGAACACAAATATCTATTAATAAACCCTGCCTGGGAACCAAATCCAGCAATTTCAAACATGTAAATTCAAGGCCTTGAAACAATATCCCTACCCCTGAGCATCGGTCCATACCTATTGACCAATAAGAAGCCCCCATATACCAGGCATTAGTAGTATTATGCACATCAAGCAGAGTATGCAGTCTTGTATCCTGCAAAAAATAAATACCTGTTTTTTGATGAATTAAAGCAGAAAAAAAATACTCCTTTTTCTCATGCTCATAATACTATTCACATTCATAGAAGTGAGAAGTAAAGTCATAAGAAGAAGAGAGAGGTATATCCCAACAGAAAAAAAAAAAACAAAAAAAATCATTTCTTTTTTACCCCACTTCTAGTACCCAGCCTAGATTTTAGTTTAACATGAGATGGGTGTTTCTTTTTTGAGGACTCTTGATGGGGGATGATCTGTGGTACCTCAGTTTGATCCACCTCCCCATCCTCTACCATAGAAGATGAATCCAAAAGTATTTCAGAATCACTATCTGCAGTAGGAAGAGCCTGATACCGATTTTGAAGATAGATAGCCTGTGTTTTAGCCATTTTTACATCTGGAACAGATTTTTCTGCCCTTTTCCAAGCCAAAGTACCTTTTCTGGTATTATAGGCTGGAGGGGGCATCACTGTTTCTGGTATCTCAGGAGGCAAAATCACCATTTCTAAATCTGTAGTACCCTGCTGTTGAGAAAAAAGGTGAAGGAGTTGGAGGTGAATCTACCACGGGGTCCACCTATAGTTTTGTAACTGTTGTATGGAGAGTCCTAGAAAGTGAAGAAAGCTTTGGGGAAGTAGGGGGGGAAGGAAGGGGAAGACTGCACAGGTCCATACTGTTGCTGTTCTGCTACTGTTATGAGCAGCAGTTGTTCCTCACAATCTCCACCAGGATTTGTATTATGGGTGGCCCAAGCACAACTTTGATAAGAATGCCCCTTGTCATCGCATAAGCTACAAACCATTTCATTTAAACAATTACTACTGATGCTGTCTAATTCATTACAGAGAGAACATCTTATTTTATGACAAATGCTGCTCGAAAGGGCCTTAGAGCCGCATTTATAGAAGGCCTTTGGTTGGCCTGCATAAAACAAGACTCCTCTATCATGCCCAAGGAAAAAGGAATTTGGCAAATGTTTAAGACCATCACTAGTTGAAGAAAGTAAAACTTTAAATTTCCAACCCCCAGTCCAATATTGTTCACTATCAAAGATAGTGGTGGGTCCATCCAGAACAGTGCATCTTTGCTTTATCCAGTATGTCAAATCCATCACACTGACCCCTTCATTGCGAAACAATACAGTTACAAATTTTATAGCAGGTTTTGTTAGGGGTATTGCTTCAAAAGGAGTCCACAGAGGAGAGTTGTGAAGTGCATTATATCGTTTCCAAAACCGTTCTAAACCAGTAGTAGTCTTGAAACTGATATCAAACGTATGTTCACCCGACACATGAATTAGGGCATATATTTCGGTAGCAAAAAATCGTAAGGAATTTTTTATCAACGCTTTACCCACATAAACATGATCAGGAACACAGTCCAATCCTCCTTTATAAATTAAACGAACAGCATTGTGGCATTTAGCAGGGGCTACAGGTAAATGAAACAGAGAAGCAAACGACTTTTTAGGTGTTAAGGTTTAAAAGAGCATCCAGGACAGGAAACTCAGTTTGAGTTGGTAACACATTTGTATTTGATATAGTGTCATAAATATCTAGAGAGGAAACAGTATCAGCTCTAGATACTACAGACCGATCTATATCCATAGAAATTTTAACAGGAGACGTACCAGAAACCCAGCGATTATCTTTTTCATTTTTCTCCCAACCTGCAGCCAGCAAAGCAGCATCTACAGACCAAGACTCTTTAGTGTTAGACTGCAACAACTCCAAAGTAGAATGTGTGCTAGAAGCAAGCAAAACCTGGCGTGCAGTGTCACAGGCTGACTCACCCAGCAAGGCCTTTGATGCTGCCACGTCAGCGTTCACAATCAGCTGTGTAGTCGAGTCTGACAGCGGTGAGTTTAGCGCTTCTGAAGGCGTCACTGATAGAAATTTAGGGCTTACCAGAGGAGACTGTTTGGAAGGAAACTGTTGCTGCTGTGTTGAAAAGAGTAAATCGTCGTCTGAAACTTCATCCTCTACCCAAGTACGAACAGCTGGTACTGCATTCGAACACTGAATATCCTTGCAGGTAATTCGCTTAGCCAGCAAAGCTTCTTGCTGATTGATAACTTCCATCAGTCGGCGTTTCTGACATTCCAAAGCCAAAATTTCATCATCGTCTAAATCCTGAGCCATCTTCAGTATTGCATCTTTATCCGTCTGCTCTTCAAAAATTGGGCCTTTCACCCACTCCGTTTCAGGCAGTTGAGAAGCAGCAGGTAGAATGAACCCTCCTGCCTCTTCCACATCCATCTCCTTCGCAGAGTCCTCACCGACTGCCGCCATAACCGACAGCAGCAGCGCCCCCCCTACAGAGTAGGGGAATTTTCTCAGTATCCTGGCCAAATTTCCCTCATTCACTATAAATACCCCCAACAGTTTAATCTGGTTCAAAGTCAGTTGGCATTCATCTGTATCCCCTCCCCAGGGTCATGTCTGAAAATAGGCAGGATTTGTCTAGTGCACTTACCCGGTCAACAAAAAAACCTAAACTAAACTAAACTAATACCACCCCCCAATTGTGTACTCTTCCCCTGGATTTTTGTTTCCCAGGTGCATTACTTTGCACTTTTTTGTGTTGTTTCTAAGCTGCCATACTTTTGACCATTCCTCCAAAATTGCCAAGTCCCTTCTCATCTTTTTCAGGACCCCTTGTATGTCAACCCTGTTGCAGAGCTTTGTGTGATCTGCAAAGAGGCATACTTTTCCTTCCAGTCACTCTGCAATGTCACTTATAAAGACATTAAAAAGGACTGAACCCAGTACTGAACCCTGCGGTACCCCACTAGAATCCCCTCTTTCTTCAGAGTGGACTCCATTTACTGTTACCATCTGTGTCCTGTTGTTCGGCCAATTTGTTTACCCAGGCTACCACCCTGAGACTCACTCCCAGGCTGACTAATTTGTTTAATCTTTTGTGTGGGACTGTGTCAAATGCCTTGCTAAAGTCTAGGGAGGCCATGTCCACAGCCCTTCCATGGTCTGCTACTTTGGTCACATAGTCAAAGAAATCTATTAGATCATCTGACATGACCTTCCTGGTGTGAATCCATGCTGTTTTGGGTCATGTGCTCTGAAGACCTCTAGGTACTCAACAATTCTTTCTTTCAGAAGTGATTCCATCATTTTCCCTACCACTGAGGTCAGGCTAACAGGTCTGTAGTTTCCTGTCTCTCCTTTGCTCCCACTTTTGTGAAGGGGGATCACATCCACCCTCATCCAGTCCTTGGGTATCACACCATCCTCCCATGATTTGTTAAAAAGGGTACTCAGTGGTGTTGCTAGTTCTCCCCTTAGTTCTTTTAGAATTCTGGGGTGAATCACATCAGGCCCCATTGCTTTGTCCACCTTCAGTTTTAGGAGTTCTTTCAGAATCCTTTCTTCTGTGAAAAGACTGGTATTGACCCCTCTGTCCAGAGTGCTTCTATTGACTGGATTACGTTAATTAGTTTACTTGGCTATTTGTATCCCTATACTCATTACTTTACTTATCAATATTACAGTCATTCAGACTGAGACCCCAAAAGCTCATATCTGTTTTCTGTACCCATATTATGCACCAGTTTATTAATCTTACTATTAGGGCCCAATTCACAAAACTCTAAAAATGATGCAAGGTAGCTGCACCAAATATAAACAGTGCAAGGGGCACCATGCATCAAATACTACCCCAAGTGCTATTCACAAAAGCAGCCTGCATCAGCCACTGGCTGCCTGCCCCAAATGGGGGGTGCACCACCCATGCACCATGAAATGGGCTGCAACATGGCGTTATAACATAACATAACATGGTTATGAGTGAACATTGCAATTTTTCAACGCATGCTTGTAACTTTGGTAGTTTTCAATATTTTGACCCCAATTTTTTAACTGCCATTGTTTCAGTTCACCTCATGAATGTGACATCTGTCATTTGTCAAATCCTGGACAAAATGTATTTCTGAATTTGTGGCGCAAAATCACCTTTCAGGAAGGATCTGAAAAATTTTCTCCATCCTTGTTCATGAGGTGAGGGTCATAAGAAGGTTATGTTGAAAATCTGGGGTAAAAATAATTATATATACAATAATGGCTGGGGAGGTGGTTATAATGAGAATATTAGACACCCCCAAGGTGTGGGATGCCACATAAACCATGACAGTGAAGCTTGAGGGGTTTGTATAGGCATCCCAAACCGAGGGAGTGTCTAACAATTGAGTTTCACACACCTCCCCAGCTTCTATTTTATATAATTGCTGGGGAATGCTTTTTCTCCTCAGCAGTTATATAAAATACAGTTAAATTAACTTACTGCCGATTCTAACTGGCAGCGAACTGCGGTGTGCTGTGTGGTGAAGAGGACCGGAAGAGCGCTTTTTGTGCATGCTCACACATTTTATAACTCAAGGGTTATAATGGAAAATTATAACCCCCTTCCCTATGGGAAAATGTGGTCACCAGTTATTATAACAAAGTTATGGGTGTATGTTGACATTTTTCATTGCACACTTGTAACTTTGGTCATTTTCAAAATTTTTACCCAAACTTTTCAACATAACCATTTTTCACACCACCTCATGAATGTGTCAGCTGTCATTTTCAAATCCTGGCCAAAATTTGTTTTCATACTTGTGGCACAAAATTACGTTTTTTTCCCCCCAGTTTGCATTAGCTTCTATTCGGAGAGTATTTATTTATTTATCTATCTATTTATTTATTTATATATTTTTTTATTTGTTCATTATAGTTTTTGTATTTTGGTTTATTGCAACTCCTTAAAACTCAATAAAAATTTAACTCAGGACAAAATGCACCTTCTATGCTAACTTAATTTGCAGTATTTTATTTGTTGCACTACTGTGATGTAAGTGTGGGAGGGATATCTTGTGGAAAGGTATGAGATGGGGGGCACTATAGAGCCAGTCTTCTGGGAGGATGCAATTCATATAAGTCAATGGAATTTCAAAATAACCACAAAAAATTTACTTTTGAACTCAATAGCTACAAGCAAATATAAAATGTATGATAAGGAAGCAGAAAAGCTTTGAGGCAAGATCCACTAAAACTGCAGCAGTGAAAACAGCTAAGGCTGCAGAATCCCCAAACTCTGAGGGTGAGAATACAGCAGAAAATGTAGCCATCCTGCCATGGCACCAAATGCTAGCAATGATAAAATCATTGGATGCCAAAATGGAATAAATCTTTGCTCATTTTGAGAAACAGATGTTGCAATCACTGAACTCTCTAGTACAGTGGCAGATGGTGAATGGAGATCAATTAAAGGTCAGATGCAGGTCTGGGGAGCCAGAAAACCATGCTGGTGGACCAGGGAGGTCCAGGAAGTGGTGAGGAAGAACTGGGCTGTTTACGGATGATACAAGCGAATGCGTAGGGTTGTGGACAGGGGGGTGTACGATAACACATCCAAAAAGATAACCAGGGTGATGAGATCTGCCAAGGCAAGGGCAGAACAGAAGTTGGCTCATGGGATCGGGGGGGTGATAAAAGGTTCTTTAGGTATATCAGGGAAAGGAGGAAAGTGAAGGGGAAGAATAGCAGACTGAGGTCAGGGAGTGGGTTGGGCTGTAGAGGCCGGGGAGCAGACTGAGGTACTAAATGATTACTTTGCCTCTGTCTACACTAGAGACAATGATGGTACAGGACCTTATGGGGAAGGGGGTCAGATCTGAAGAAGGGGGGAGGTCACGGATGGTGAAATTTCTTTTTGGTAGGGTGTGGGAAGCCCTCAGGGGCCTGAAAATAGATAAGGCACCAGGTCCATATGGCCTGCATCCTAGGGTGCAAAAGGAAATGGTGGATGCCCTGGCTGCACCCCTGGTGGGCCCTTTATTTAAGTCTTTTTCCCCTCTGGTCACGGCTTGAGGGAACTCTCTCTGGCAACCATTTCCTTTTACCTACCCACCTGAGACTCGCTGCGGTCTGTGCCCTCTCTCCCCCCCACCTGCTGTCCACACCCCTTGGTTTGACCCACCTGGGGAGGGTAGACCGACTCCTTTCTTCAGCTCCCTTAGTAAGGCAGACTCTGATGTGCAGGTGGGGTCCCCCAGCAGAGGAGATATGAGGCCATCCGAGTCGAACCTGGTGTTGGGCATGGAGTGTAGGTGCTGTTGCCTATCCCAATGAGCCAGTTTTTTCCCTTGTCCTGTCACCACCACCCCCACATGTGCATTCCCCAATGCTTGGTACATGGCAACCCTGCCAGCATCGGGCATGCTGTTATGTGCCGCCAGTGCTTCTGCAGCACCCCCCCATCTCCACCAGAGGCTGCTGGAGTTCCAGGCATCCCAATACCCTCCCCCAGGATAGAAGAGCAGACCTCTGGGTGCTCCATCCTATCCCTCCCCTGCCAACCCCCAGCACCAGAGCTCCCTCCCTTACTCAGATCGCCGGCATGACGTGAGGTGTGGCATCCAGCACTTCAACCCTCAGTGCCACTGGTCCAGCTTCTGGTGGACCTTTTTTACTCCTCTCCTTGGACAGGGTGAGTGCCTCAGGATTGGAGGATGGCTTACATTGTACCCATCCACAAAGCAGGGCTGCATGAGGAGCCAGGCAACTACAGGCCTGTCAACCTGATGTCCATGGTGGGTAAAATGATGGAGGTCATATTGAAGGAAAGGCTGGATGAGTTTCTGGAGGAGGAGGGCCACTTGGATGATCACCAACATGACTTTGTGCACAGCAGATCACGTCAGACTAACCTTGTGGAGTTCTGTGATTGTGTGACAAAGGCACTGGACCAGGGCAGGCTGGTGGATGTCCTCTTCCTAGACTTCAGCAAGGCATTTGATTTGGTGCCACATCCTGGGCTGCTGGATAAGCTGGGGCAAATGAGGGTGGGGAGAATTTGGTTAGGTGGATAGGAAACTGGCTAACTGGGCAGTTGCACAGGATGGTGGTGGGGGGTGGTCTCCTCTCCTAGCAGGGTCATCAGTGGGGTCCCACAAAGATTGGTGCTGGGTCCACTCCTGTTTAACACTTACATCTCAAACATCAGAAGTGGTATCAGGAGTGAGATGAACCTCTTTGTCAATGACTCAAAGCTGGGGGCGGTGGTGGATGGGGTGGAGGGCAGAAGAGCCCTACAGGAGGACTTGAAGACTCTTGAGGGATGGTCTCACACCTGGAGACTGAAGTTTAATGCTAAGAAATGAAAGGTTCTCCACTTGCGGCTTAGAAATGCATCTCAAGAATAATTTCTGGGAGGGAAAAAACTGCAGGTTTCATGTGGGGAAAAGGATCTTTGGGAAGTGGTGGATGTCAAAATGAATAACTCTGAACAGTGCATGAAGGCTGTGGCGAAAGCAAATAAAATGCTGTGGTGCATTGCAAGAAGGATAACTTCCAGGAAGTGGGAGGTGATTCTCCCTCTGTATAACTGCCTGGTTAGACTGCACTTTGAATACTGAGTGCAGTTTTGGTGACTGCACTTGATAAAGGACATTACACTCCTTGAAAGGGTCCAGAGGAGGGTGACCAGGATGATACAGGGGCTGAGGGAAAAGACCTATGAGGAAAGAATCAAGAAGCTCAACTTGAACTCCCTGGAGGAGAGGAGGGACAGAGGGGATATGACTGAGGTCTTTAAATATCTAAGGGGGGTAAATAGGGCATGCCCTGATAGCATTTTCAAGCTGAGGGAGGCAGGGGTCACCAGGGGACATCACTTGAGGCTGGTAGGTGGGAGGATTAGGGCAGAGACTAGGAGATGCTACTTTCAGAGAGGGTGGTGGAACCTTGGAATGTACTGCCTGTGGAACTGGTGGAATTGAATACTGTGGAGGGCTTCAAAGGGGGCTGGGACAGGTATAGGGGGAAGATTAAACTGAGCAATGCCAGACCTGGAGATGCACCCCCAATGGGTGTTGAGGGAGGAGGGCAGTAAATTATGCATCTATCAGGTGCTGATCTTGAGCAGACTCGATAGACCTTTGGGCTTACTCTGTTGGCATCTTAGTATGTTACATAGATACATAGATACATAGACAGTGTCGGCAGATAAGGGTCTATGGCCCACCCAGTCTGCCCATTTGAGCTTGTAAGTTCAGTTTATGTTTTCCTAGAAGTCTGTTGCCCCTTACCCCTGACCTCCAGAATTCCTTTATGTCTATCCCATGCATTCTTAAATCCTGTGATTGTTTCAGCCCCCACCACTTCCTCTGGCAGGGTGTTCCACTTGTCCACCACCCGTTCTGTGAAGAAATTCTTCCTCACGTTTCCTCTGAATCATCCTCCTCCAACTTCATCCCATGCTCTCTAGTCCTGGAACATATTTTTGCTTAAAAATAGTGTATTCCTGCACCTTGTTCCTCCCTGTAAGATACTTGTATGTCTCTATCATATCCCCTCTCTCCCTCCTCTCCTCCAGGGAGTACATGTTCAGTTCCTTCAACCTGTCCTCATAGGACTTGTGATGCAATCCATGTACCATCTTTGTTGCCCTCCTCTGAACCTTCTCTACCCTGTCTATGTCCTTACGTAGGTAAGGTCTCCATAACTATACACTGTACTCCAGGTGGGGCCTCACTAGTGTCTTGTATAGTGGAATTATGACCTCCCTTTTCCTGCTGGTGATGCCCCTGCCTATGCATCCCAGCATCCTATTTGCTTTACCTGCTGCCTTGTCACACTGTTTCCCTACCTTGAGGTCATCAGAGATGATAACCCCAAGATCCCTTTCCTGCTTGGTGCATGCTATATCCTCACCCCCAACTGATATATTGTGACAGGGTTTTTGTGCCCCATATGCATTATCTTGCACTTCTTTGCATTGAATTTCAACTGCCAAACCCCTGACCATTCTTCAAGTTTCTGCAGGTCCCTTCTCATTCTGTCTACACCCTCTGGTGTGTCTACTCTGTTACAGAGCTTTGTGTCATCAGCGAACAGTGAAATTCTGCCTTCTAGGTCCTGCGCAATGTCACTGATGAAGCTGTTGAATAGGACCGGTCCCAGCACTGATCCCTGTGGTACCCCACTGGTCACTCTTCCCTCTGTGGAGTGACAGCCATTTACTGCCACCCTCTGTGTCCTGCCGCCCAGCCAGTTACCTACCCACCACACTACTGTCCCGCCCACACCCATATTCCCCAGTTTGTGTAATAGTCTTCTATGTGGCACAGTGTCAAAGGCCTTGCTGAAGTCCAGATAGGCCATGTCCACTGCCCTCCTCTGATCCACCTCCTAATCACCCATTCAAAAACTCAACGAGGTTGGTCTGACATGACCTCCCCTGGTGAAACCATGCCTTGGGTCCTGTAGTCCATTGACAACCAGATGTTCCACCAATCTCTCCTTCAGTAGTGCTTCCATGATCTTCCCCACTACCGAGGTGAGGCTGACTGGTCTGTAGTTCCGCTTCCTCTTTGTTCCCACTTTTGTATAAGAGGACTACATCTGCTGTCCTCCAGTCTTTGGGTACGCCCCTGTTTCCAGTGATTGGCTAAACAGGATAGCCAGAGGTTCAGCCACCACCTCTCTTAGTTCTTCTACGGACCCTGGGGTGCACCCCATCTGGTCCCATTGCTTTATCAACTCTTATTACTTCCAGTTCCTTCAGGACCCTTTCTGTGTAAAGGGACTTGTGTCCATTTCTGCACCATTCTCACCTTGTACTCCTTCAGACCCATTACCTCCTCTTCCTCAGTAAAGACCGAGCAGAAATACCTGTTCAATATGTCAGCTTTACTGTTGTCATCCTCCATGCTGCCCCCATCCTCCCCTTCAGTCTCACTATCCCTCCCTTTGCCTTTCTTTTTTCCCTTATGTACCTGTAAAAGGTTTTGTCCCCTCTACCCACTGATTTTGCAATGTGTTCTTCTGTCTGAGCTTTGGCTTCCCTTACTGACCTCCCTGCCTCCCTTTGCTTCTCCTGGTTAATTACTACACAGGCAGCAGTCACCACACTGACCCAAGAAAACATTCAGCTCAGGAGTAGGCTCGAGGTCTTAAAAAAATGAATCACAAGCAGGGAATTTCCATTTGGTTGGAGTGCCAGAAGGTGCAGAGGGACCAGATTGCCTATCATTTCTATAGGAGTGGATGCAGTTGTCTATCCTGGTACTGGAGGGATTTAATTGGGGCTCACTTAAAAAGGCCTATAGAGTCAATCCTAGAGTGAGACCTGTTGATACCAACCTGCCATGCACTGTTCTTCTGTGGATCTCTGGAGCAGATGTCCAGGACACTCTCATTTCAGCAGCAAGGGCAGCTTACCCTCTGGCCATCAATGATTTGGACGTAAAACTCTTTCCAGATCTCTCATTTCAGACCCACTCTTGATATAAAAGATTTGACAGTGTCCGGAAGAAATTACATTCATTGGCAATAATTCATTCCTTTTTATTGCTAGCCAGGATTACCTATAGTAGTAAAACATGGCAATTTATGGACCTGGCAGATGTCTGCCAAAGGATGGAGAAAATGGACGAGTTTGCTTCTTGGGACACCTTGCCAGAGGAGGAGGAGGCTGAAGATGAAGAATAGAGGCTGGCTTGAATTACAGCTCTGCCTCGTCTTCTTTTTGGTTTGTAAGACCATCAACTGGATGGATTGAGGACTTGTTTAGAACTGTTTCTAATGATTCTAAGCCCTCAAGGTAAGCTTAGCAGAGACTGTGGGTAATTTTTGGGGATCGGGTCTAACTGCTGGTGATGCAGATCTATGGTCCAGCATGCCTTTTTGGCAACCCTATTCACTTGCTCTGCTATTGCTTTGGGGGGTGCAGGACACAGTTCTTATAATCCCAAGTCAATTTGTGCTTTTTTCTATATGTGTCTATTTACTGTGCTAGTTTAGAAGGTATAACTTTTTTTATTTACTTATTTAAATTTAACGTTGTTCTATGATGTTCTGATATTTTTGTGATATGTAACTATTATTAAGGCATTATGAATCACATTATGTTACCTGTTATATAAATCTAGTATATATGGATAAACAGCAATCCTAAGAGATTGCATCAGCAATTCCTCTGTAATTCTACCTGATTTTGGATGTTCCAAAGCCACCGAGATGGTTAGCATTACTGGGCAATTTATTGGACATTAACTTCTAGATACCCCCACTCCTATTGTACAAGAGTACAGGGTATAAATACGAATGTCACAATTTAACAGTAATTCTGTTTGTACTTATTATAGCACTACATAAGGGAATGTGTGTATGTTTTACCACAAACAATAAACGTAAAGGTCACAAAAATGTGTGACAGCATTACTGCTGCATCTGACACTCATATTACTTCTCAGTTCCCTACAGCGTATGACACCCGTGTTACAATCATAAAATAAAATTAAATCTTACAAATCAAAACAATTCTGAGGCAGCTGTTGGTGGCTCTAGCCAACTCTTGTTCCTTTTCACTTTTCCATGTTCCCCTTTTTCCTTTTCTCTTTTGATCTATTAACTACCACTGAAATGGACCACAAAGAACCTGCTTACAACTCCAAATACCCCTTTCACCTGGATTGAAGCCATACATCCAAAATGGTAGCATTGGTGTGAAACAAAGCTGTCTTGAACTAGCTACAACATACATTATTATTAATATCCAAAAGCCACATCAGGCCCCTAGAAAAGCTAAACATCCTCCTACAACCATGCAAAATGTTGTTGTTCTTCACCAAATATGAGTCAGATAGATCACATTAATCATATATACCCAACATGTTGAGTAACAAAAGCTATTGCTTAGAAAGCAGCAAAACCTAAAATCATAGCCTTCTCCCAATGTGACATCATCCTGAGGGACACCCCATAATTTTTAGAGTTACAGTTTACAGGGACTGAAAAAAAACAATATTGTTGTAAAGCATGGGATCCTTGGGTTTTGATTGGTGTTTTCTGAATTTCCAAGCATCCCACACCAGTTATGTTTTCCTAATTCGAGTTACTTTGACAAACTGGGCTTCAACAATTCTTTTTGTTTTATTGTCTGATGTCACAATACACTTCCCTTGACATCATAATACTTCTAAATTAAAAATTTAGTTAATATAATAAGGAGTGCGTGCAAAACAGCAGTCAATGTGCTGCTGACAAAATCTATAACTGTCTGTTGTCAAAAAGGTTTCCTTTTGTAAGTTTTCATAGCTGAGCATTACTTTCCAACTTCAAATATATCCAAATTATTCCCAGCAGTATAAACAGATTTTAACATCTCTGATTTCATCAGTGTCATTTTACTTCACCTTGATCATATACATATTTTACTTGTATCTGCATCCTCTATGTACAGCATGTGAAAGCTAACATGTATGACATTAAAAACAATACTACATTTCATCTCCAGATCCTCAATATAATAAATGCTCATGGGCCCCATGACCTAATATGTTTTATATGTATATAGAATAAATGATGAGTAAGTGTGGTATGAGAGGAAATACTGTGCACTCATCTAGATGACTAACCAGATAACCAGCTGGAGTACTGTGTCCAGTTCTGGAGACTGCTTCTCTGGAAAGACATAGACAAAATGGACGCAGTCCACAGAAGGGCTACCAAGATGGTACAGGGTCTGTGTGAAAAGTCCTACAAAGAGAGGCTAGGAGAACTCAACATGTATTCCCAAAGGAAAGGAGGGAGAAGGGGATATGATAGAAATATTCAAGTGCAGCGGGGGGGGCGCAAACAAGGCACAAAAGGGTAGCATATTTCTAAAAAGAAGATGTACAAGAACAAGGGAACACAAGATGAGGCTAGAGGGGGGTAGGGTCAGCAGCAATGAAATTAAGTACTTTTTCACTGAAAGAGTGGTGGATACTTGTAACAGCCTCCCTGAGGCACTTACTTCTTTTTCACCTCTGTTTCTATGTATTCCATAAATATGCACACCACACTCCTGTGTGTGATCCCTACAGAGGTGATGGGGTCAAAAACAGAGAATTCAAGAATGCATGGGACCGACATAAGGGTACCCTAGAGATACATCAAAAGGGCTGAGCTGCAGATCAACTAGGATCCGTGGTCTTTACAATAGGTAGGCAAAAATGGGCAGACTGGGTGGGTCACATGGGGCTTATCTGCCGTCAACTTCTATGTTTCTATGTTTCTGTAAGGCAGTCAGCCCTAAGGGTGAGTGGTTTTATTATCTGATTTGTCTCAAGATAGTTGTATGTCAGAGTATAGTGGACATACTCATCGTTTGTTTTATATAATGCATAGAATGGGGAAGTGTGTATTATTAGATAGCACTTGCAATCATTTTCAGGATTATCTTTTATGTTTTTGTCTTAGTATTTTTCTGAAAGTGTACAAAATAGGTGACTGATCCATTTCATTGAACCAACAAAGATTTACAGAAAATTCTTAAACCTGCCTAGTTCGTCTTCAGAAGGAAATGGCAGGTTTCTTAAAAGAGCTCTATTTTAAGTACCCAAAACAATATTAGAAAGAAAAAAAAAATTTACACATGAATTTGACACATTAGGGGAGTAATTATATAAGAAACACAGCAAACCAGAGATAAGAAAGCATCCTGGAAACTCCCTATGCCAAATGTCTTACTGGTTGGAGAGAGAGAGAGAGAGAGAGTGTGTGTGTGTGTGTGTGCGCGCGCACATGTGTATTAAACATTTGAAACAGCAGTTCTGCATGTGTGAATGTAAAGCCAATGAAATCACCACCCGCCAGTTAAAAACAAACATATAAATACATATAATTATATAGATTAGATAGAACCATTTTATATATATATATATATTTTATACCAGCCCAGTAGTGCAGGTATAGTTAGGGTTGCACGGTCACTTCTATGTTAAACCTAAACGTTTGCACTTTAATAACTCTTTAACCATTTGTCCGATTTGCCTGAAATTTTGCGTGGATGGCCACCAACCATATATATCTCTGGATCTGGAAAGTTTTGTTCTAGTCAGATGTATGGTTGCGGAACTGTAAAGCATCCAAACCTTAAAAATGATTACATTTTGTGCATTTTTAGGTCGGCCATAATGGACTGAAGAATGCTTCTGAGTGGATTTAAATTTACATGTCTATATGTGGCCTGGGTTGAACTGATGCCTTTTGAAGATTTGGTGAAAAAATACTAATCCATTCAAAAGTTATTCAAGTTTTTCATGTCCAATTATAGCCTATGGGAAAATTTATATGTGCATTGTGAAAACATTCACAAACACATTTTTTTTGTGCATGACAGCATTTTTTTGTAGGCGACAACTTCCCAATATAAGTTATAGGGAATCACGAAAACATTTTTGTTCTCGCGAAAGTATTTTTGTTGCCGCAAAAAAAATACTCCACAACAGTGTCCCATGTGTTGTTTTCTTTGTCACTTCATTGTGTCAAGGTAGACTGTGCTTTTGGGATGAAATTTGCAGGGTAGCAAGCCTTGGTCCCACAGATGTGTCTTTTGGTGGTTTGGTCCCAAAACATTCATTGGGCCCATAGCAATAGCATTCTGAAGTTGATAAATTTCCCATAGGATAACATTGAGGCGCCTGTATCTCGAAATAGAAGCAAGATACAGATTTTTCACTTCCTGCAACTTAGATCACTTTTTGGAAATCATAGATTACACCTGCAGTGGAATTTTTTTCTTACTTGCCACGGTTACAGAGATATTGGCAAAAATAGGTTACAAGGGTACTTTTGGAGTACTGTGGCCCTGCTGTATGGGTCTGTACTAATGTGCAAGTGGGAGTGCAGGTCCCGGAGGGCCCGCGCTCCCACAGACACATATCATTATGCACAAATGGGCAGTTTGTCGAGGCACGGGGCCGAAAGGCCCACACCCCCACCAACACATACCAGTTACCAGGTACATTACACTGTAAATAAATGATTCGGTCTTTTGGCTTGAAATTTGCAGAGTATAAAGGGGGTGTCCCAGAGATGTGAATTATGCTGTTTAGGCATAGAAAAATGTCATCGGTTCCATAGATATGACATAAGGAAGTTGAGATTTTTCCTATAGGATAACATTGCGGTGCCCACAGCACTTTTGGTGCCTGTATCTCGGAAATGATGCAAGATACAGATTTAGTCTACTTATCTTGCATGGAGGTCTCACTGTCATGAATACAACAGCACTGGAGTGTTTTTCATAGCTGCTACGGTTGCTGAGATATTACCAAATTAGTGTTACAAGGATTCCTTGCCCTGTAGGGCTGCAGTATGGCTCCGTAGTTATGTGTAAGTGGGAGTGCAGGCCACATGCTCCCACAGACACATATCATTATGCACAAATGGGCAGCTTGGTGGGAGCACAGGGCCTGAATCAACACATACCGTTTATTAGTTATATTACTCGTTTTCAAAAAGTAAGGAAATTCATTGCAAAAAACATTGTTAATGCATCAGTTAGGGTTAAAGCAACAAAAGTGGGGCAATAAGATATTAGGGTTGAGCCCCTAACACCCCACCCCCCATCCTCCACACACCGACAGACACAGGGGTGTGCCATGGGGTCATTAGGCCTAACTTTCACCCCATTCTCCTTTACTGTAGCATGTCAACCTGGAATGAGGTGAGAGTTGGGCCTGATGACCCCATGGCACACCCAGCGTCCTGTCGTCTGTGGAGGATGGGGTGGAAGTGGATGGATTAGGAGCTCAACCCTAACATCTCATTTCCCCACTTTTGTCGCTTTAACCCTAACTGATGCATTAACAACATTTTTACAATGAATATATATACAGTATATATATATATATATATATATATATATATATATATATAATGGTTCTAAGCATATTGGAACTATGTAAAGGAAACATCTGTCCATGTGTTGTACCTGAAACAAGAAAGAATCAGGAGCACTTTAAATACTGTAGTGTAGTGTAGTGTAGTGAAGTGCAGTGTAGTGATGTGTAGTGTGTAGTGTAGTGTAGTGACGTGCAGTATAGTATAGTTATGTCTAGTGTAGTGTAGTGTAGTGTAGTGCAGTGATGTATAGTGTAGTGTAGTGTAGTGCAGTGCAGTGTAATGAAGTGCAGTGTAGTGATGTGTAGTGTAGTGTAGTCAAGGCCCCTGGAATTCTGTGGTTCTGTGGTTGCTGAATTTGCCACAGAATTTGCATCATGCCGCAGAATATATATAGTGCTGCAGAATTCATTGTTTTTGGTGAATTTTCATATAAATATACTGTTTTTCTATAGTGTCAGGCTTTCTTTCCCACCTCGTTTATCCTGAAGCCCCTCCTCTATGCTCAGCATATGATGTCATCGATGACATCACATCATATTTAGCTAATGACAGGACTGCATTCTGCCAGAGAAATGAATAAATCATGCCACAGAAATCAGAAAATGCTGCCGAAGAAGTCAAGGAGCCTTGCCGAAGAAATCAGAAAATTCTGCCACAGAACATCAGGGGCCCTGAGTGTAGTGCAGTGCAGTGCAGTGTAGTGTAGTGTAGTGTAGTGAAAGTCTAGTGATGTTTTTAATGTGGGAACAGTTTTGTCCCAGTTGTTTCTCCCATGGTGTAGGGTCCCCCATTTATGTGGCATGGCTGCAGCACTCCATCCTGTAGTTCAGCTTGGACTGCGCATTCAGAGCAGTGTGGCATGTGTGGTCAGGATCAGCATATAGTTCACAGTTGAAGTGGTGTGTGTGTGTGTGTGTTCACTCACACGTGATCAGGACCAGCATTGTTTGTTTCATCAGAAGCAGCAGGAGCTAGCAATAACAGCATGGAGGGCATGGTGGCAGCTGATGCGGGTTAGAGTCAGTGGTGACATCATGAAGGGTACAGAGTCTGAGAAGATTATTATTCTTAGCTGTTCTAAGGTGGCGCTTATCCTCGCTCCCTATGTGTTCTCACTCATTTTCCAACTCTGTGTAATTTGCTTTTAACTAATTGTGTTAGAATCAAATCTTTATGTTATTATATTTTAAATTCAATCCTGTAATATGTTATTGTTTTGACCTGTTGTATTGTTGCCTGTACTAACCAGGACCTCCTTGTAATCGACCATCACTCAATAGAGCTTTTTCCCTGATAAAAGGAATAGATACATATACATGTCTGTTTGAGGGACAGAGGGAATTCTTGGTTTCTTTTAGGCTGCTGTTACTGTTTTTTATATGGGTAGTTTTTTTTTTTGTTTTGTTTTTTGTAGGTGTGGGAGTCTTTTCCGTGTATTGTGGTGTGTTAATTGGCATGAGACTTTCTGCAATTAGTTTGGTAGGTTTGCTATCTGATGTGCTAATTGGCTCTTTTAGTCATTTATTTGTTTCTTGAGTCATCCTTCTTGTATGAGTATTTTCATCATTGATGCAGCATTCATTACATACACACACACACACGTAAATATATATATATATATATATATATATATATATGGATACATGATGGGCAACTGTGGAATATGGAAAATATTTGCACGAGTGCAGAGTGAACTGTGATAATATCATTAGTGCCGAAGGCATGAGTGATATTATTGCAGTTCACTCCGCATGAGTGCAAATGTTTGCCATATTCCACAAGTCGCACATCATGTGTGCTATTTATACAATAGGGCTACTATCCTTTGGGGAAAAAAATGTCTGTGTTTTCTCCCTGTTTTTTTTATTTTGGTAACTGGGTAAGTTTTTAGGGGGGACCTGGGAGCACTCCTGGGCAGTTAAGTGATTTGTTCAGAGTCACACAGTATTGAAATGGAAGTTGTGAGAATGAAACACTGGTCTGGGCTGCTGGATTTATGAAGTTTGTTCATTGCTTGTTATTCTAACTCTTGGCTATACTGACAGCACTGTTTGTGTGTGGTCTGAGTGTGTGTAAATGTTTCTGAATGGGCTGAGACTGTTAGACACTATGAGAAACAGGTGCCTGTGATTTGCAATGATAATTGTGCTTACCTGCAGCTAGGAGTGAGAAACAGACTGTTTATTCAGTAAGTTGCAGGCTTCACTGAGACAGAGAAACTGGGTGTTTACTCACCTGGTAAAGGCGATTGTGTTGGTTGGCATCCATGGCACTCCAGACATTACCTTATGGGTTTCAGCCCACCTGATAGGCTAGTGATGCACTGACCCAGATCAAATTTCCAGCATATCTAGGTCCCAGAAACCCCTGCTCTCCAGTTCGAATATTCCATAGCTGAAATAAGGTTAATTAGTACAAGAGAAAGACATACAGCGCAGTGCGTTAAAGGAAATACCAGAAACATGACTCGGGGTACAAAAGAGGTGGGCCTCACGGCGTAACAGCGAAAAGCCCTGGGGCCTGATCTTTATTCCCCTATTTTTACAATCTAAACTCGAACTCGGGAGTTCGACTGGTTATTTGTTATGGCATCATTCATGTTGTCTGTCCTCCTAGAGTCTACATGTTAAGTACCCCTTTAGCCCCGGAGCCGGTCACTCTGGTCGCTCTGAGGGAGAGCCTTGGAGTGCCATGGATGCCAACCAACACAATCACCTTTACCAGGTGAGTAAACACCCATTGTGATTGGTTGGCATCCATGGCACTCCAGACATTACCTCATGGGTAGATAAGAAGCAGTTAGTACTCCGGGAGGGAATGAGTGACTAACAGTGACCGGCTGAGGAAGCTGCTGTTAGGACCTGGTGTGCGAAAGAGGGACGAACGGCCTGGAGTTGCTCCAGCCTGTAGTGTCTGGCGAATGTGTGTATGGAGGTCCATGTGGCAGCCCTGCAAATATCCTCTGAGGATACACTGGCTCTCTCCGCCCAGGAAGTGGCAACCGCTCTGGTGGAATGAGCCTTGATCCCCTGAGGTGGGACCAGTCGGTTTGCTGCGTACGCGTTCTGGACGACTCATCTTAGCCATCCTGCGATGGTAGACTTGGAGGCGGCATACCCCTGTCTCTGCCCCTTCGAGATGATGAACAGCCTCTCTGTCTTGCGAATGGGACGTGTTCTGGTTAGGGTAAACCGAGAGGACTGATCCCACTTGGGTGGTGAGGTCCCGTGTGATTCTGTGTGGAGTCGCTTGGAAGGTGGGCAGCTCGATGAGCTGCTCCTGTGGAAGCTGGTAGGGACCTTTGGTTGGAAGGCTGGGACTGTTCTCAGACTGACCCCCAGTGGTGTGAACACTGTGTAAGATTCTGCACAGGACAGGGTGCCAAGTTCCCCAATCCTCCTGGCCGAGCAGATGGCCAACAGGAAGCATGCCTTGAGGCCGACCCAAAAGAGGTCTGTCTCATGGAGGGGCTCATAGGGTGCTGATCTGAGGGACTCCAGAACCATTGGAAGGTCCCACGGGGTGATTACCGGTCTGGTCCTTGGACGCATGATCTCCACCGCCCTCAAGAAGCGTATGGAGTCGGGGTGTGCTCCCGGGGGATACCCCTCCACGAGGCCTATGGCTGCCCCTATGGCTGACAGTTGCACTCTGAGAGAGGAGTGCGCCAGTCCCTTGTCCACTCCCTGCTGGAGGAATAGTAGGATGTTGGCCAGGTCGGTCTGTTCGGGCACCGTCCCCCGTTCTCGGCACCACCGAGTGAAGATGGCCCATTGCCTCTTGTAAGTGGATGTGGTGGAGGCCCGCCTGGACTGCAGCAGGGTGCTGATTACCAATTCATGGTACCCTGTTGCCTTCAGTCTCCTCCTCTCAGGAGCCAGGCTGTGAGCTTCAGGGTCCGTGGGGTCGGATGGAGCATTGGCCCCTGCGAAAGCATGTCCGGCCGATAGGGTATCCGGAATTTGGCTATGGACATCTCTCGGGCAGCTGCGAACCAGGCTCTGCGTGGCCAATAGGGGGCCACTAAGATAACCGTGAGGCCTGACTCCGAACCTTGGCTGGGACTTGGGGAATCAGAGGAGAGGTGGGAAAGGCGTAGGCGTTCCTCCTCTTCCAGGACTGTGATAGGCGTCAGTCCCCTGGGAGGCCGTCCTTGAAGCCGCGAGTAGTACTACCGCTGACCTGGGCGTTCTCCGAGATGCCATGAGATCCATGGACATGGGCCCCATGTCGCCTGGATCACCTGGAATAGTGCCGGTGTAACCGCCATTCCCCAGTGTACTTGTTGCCTGCTGAGCCAGTCTGCAGGACGTTCAGCCTCCCTGCAGGTGGACTGCGCTCAAGTGGATGAGGTGTGTCTGGGCCCAGTTGAGGACCACCGTTGTTTCCCTCATCATGGCCCTGCTCCTGGTCCCGCCCTGTTTTGTTATGTAGGCCACCGTCACCCGATTGTCAGAACGGATTAGGACCGACCGACCAAGTATTAGGTGCCTGAATGCCCTCAGGGCATGGAATACGGCCTTCATCTCCAAGATGTTGATGGAGAGCTTCACCTCTGCTGGTGACCATTGGCCCTGTGCCGTTGAGTCTCCTAGACAGGCTCCCCATCCTGAAAGGCTCGCATCCGTCTCTATGGAGACTGGGCGAGGGGGCTCCAGCGGGACTCCCCTGGATAGATTCCCCTCCACTGTCCACCATGTTAGGGAGGATCTTACTGCCTGGGGTAGAGGTACCACGCACTGAAGGTTGTGCTTGCTCGGCGCCCCCCGAGACAGGACGTAGGTTTGGAGCGGGCGCATGAGCCACCTGGCCCAAGGCACAAGGTCTATGCAGGAGGCCATACAGACCAGCAACTGGGCGATCTTCCCCATTGTTGAGTGTTGGCTGGCCCTCATTTTGCGCGCCAGCTCTCTGAGGTTGTGAACTCGTGCTGGGGCCGGTTTTGCCCACCCCTCGGCCAAGTTGATGAGAGCCCCCAGATGTTCGATCTGTTGAGTGGGGCTGAGGTGGCTCTTTTCTTGATTTACCACCCAACCGTGGTCTTCGAGTGCCTGGATGGTGAATTCCATGTGCGTCCGAGCCTGGATTTCAGATCGAGCATGAATGAGCCAGTCATCTAGATATGGGATGATGTCTAGTCCTTGTTCCCTGAGTCTGGCCACTAGGGTTATAGAGACCTTGGTGAAGACTCTTGGGGCTGACAACAGCCCGAAGGGTAGCGCCTTGTACTGGAAGTGGTGGCCCAAGATGTGGAAAAGGAGGAATTGCCTGTGTTTCCGGATGATGGGAATATGGAGATAGGCGTCCTTTAGGTCGATAGATGTCAGGAAGTCGCCTACCTGGATACATCGGAGGGTGGACCGGATGGTCTCCATCTTGAATCGGTGTGGGACTACGTGTTGGTTCAGATGCTTCAGGTCTAGGATGGGCCTGAGCTCCCCTGTTTTTCTGGGTACCAGGAAGAAGATGTAGTAGATTCCTATTCCCTGCTCTGGAACCGGTACGGGCTAAATGGCCCTGTTCTGGATTAGCTCTGATAATATTTGTTGGACCTGATGAGGGGACGCGTTTCTCCTGGCTATGGGAGATGAGACAAACCTGTGTGGGATATGGGCGTGGGTTAGCTCTATGGAGTACCCCTTGGACACTACGTCTCGAACCCATCTGTCCGACGTCGTGGCTATCCAGCGGTGGGTGAAGAGGGCTTGTCTTTGCCCCACCGGTGGGTACAGGTCCTGGCCCCGTGCCTTCGGTGGGATGCAGTCACTGCCGCTTCCCCCTGAAACCTCTACCTCGACCTCCAGATCTTTGGCCTCGGGCTCTGAATGATGTGGACTGATAGTTCTGAGCGTAAGGGCCACGGAAGCCAGTGGAGGAGCTTCTCCCTCGAAAGGAGTGAGCCTGCTGAGTTGGATCCCTGCGGGTTTGGTATGGTTTGCTCCCCCCCAAAACCTCCGCCTAGAGGAAGATAGATAGGAGGACTTGTACCTATTCTTGAGGAGGTCCCTGCCCTCCTCCTTTTGCTTTAAATAATCTTGCAGCCCCTCCCCGAAAACATGCTTTCCCGCAGAGGCAGATTCTGCAACAAAGTCTTGGATTCATGGTCTGCGTCCCAAAGTTTCAGCCACAGAGCCCTACGGGCCCGGTTGGTGATAGCGGTGGCCCTTGCTTGCAGGCGCAGGGTGTCTACTGCCATATCGGCCAGGTATTTGGCTGCATCCAGTGTGCACTCCAACAGTTCTGCCTCCCTAGACTTAGGGGTGGCCTGCTCCTGGAGTTCCTCGAGCCAGCGAATCTGTGCCCGGGTTGTGTAAATGGCTGTGGTGGCTGCCTTAGCAGCGGTGCCCTCAATCTCAAATGCCTTCTTTAGCATGTCCTCGACCTTCTTATCTGTAGGATCCTTGAGTGCTATTGTGCCGCAAGGGAGCACGGTCTTTTTGCTGAGGGCTGCCACTTGAGGGTCGATGGTGGGGGCCCTGCACCAAGCGTCCGATTTTTCCCCTTGTACCAGGTACATCCTGTCCAGGTTTTTGCGGTTCGGCATCCTGCCCGGTTCGGGGGATTGCCATTCAGTGTTGAAAATGTCTTCAATAGCTGGACAAATGGGAAAGGTCTCTGTGGTTGACGGCCTTAGCTGGATCATTGGGTCGAGTTTCGATTCGGGCCTGCCCTCTTCAGCGTCTTCAGTGTCAAACCCCATGGTGGCCTTGATCACCTTCATGAGCCCTGGAATCGTGTCGAAAGAACATAATTTTGAAGTCAGTGAAGGGGCCGTCTGTAGTTCCATCTCCTCTGTGTCCGAATCTGCGTCATCCTCATCCCCAGAGTCCTCTCTCTCTCCGTCCTCATGCGTGCTGTCGAGTGGGATGCTTGGGAGGGAGTCCTCGGGATTGGAGTTCCTCCGGCTGGCCCCCTGCTTTGTTGGGTTCTGAGTTGGGTGGTCTTGCCCTGTTTTGGGTAAGGGACTCCAGTTTCTCCATGATTTTGAGCATAAAGTTCTGTTGGTTCTCCATCATGGCCACTGCGGCCTTTTGGTTCTGGATTAGAAGGGATCCCGGGTCCATCCAAGTAGGGTTGCT
This sequence comes from Neoceratodus forsteri, assembly GCA_016271365.2. Classification (NCBI taxonomy): domain Eukaryota; kingdom Metazoa; phylum Chordata; order Ceratodontiformes; family Ceratodontidae; genus Neoceratodus; species Neoceratodus forsteri. Next base: position 162,886,254 of record CM028137.1, read on the forward strand.
GGGTCCAGGGTTGCTGGGGGCCAGGGGCGGGTTCCGCTCCAGGGAGGAGTCATCGTCGTCTAGGAGGCAGGCCGCGCAGCGGGGGCCCGAGGTTTGGGGGAGGAGGATGGTGCTGCATGCGGAGCATTTCTTCGCTTTCACCATCTGGAATAGAGAGAGGTGTATTTAGGAAGACCGTAATACTTCCCTTTTTTTTTTTTAAATTGCACCCACATGCTGAACGAGCCCTGCTTCACAGAGGCTGCAGAGGCACGCCTGAGGTTGGGGGTGCTATGTGAGGACCTGCAGCGACAGGCGGTGGTCTGGTGCCGAGGCCCGCTATGGGAGGGAGCCGAGGCAACTGTGGGACGACCAGCCGAGGATGGCACCTACTGGGGTCGCTGTGGGAGGGACCCGAGTGGTGGGAGGAAGACCCTGGCGTAGCAAATGGGTGGGGGGCCGGGGCCCCCCGACCTTTCTCTGTATAATATTCCCCCCCCGGGGGGGGAGATGCTCAGACAGTAATTCAGCAATGCCTGGTCCCAATCCTCTCTTTTTTTTTTTTTTTTCAGCTGGTGAAAGGAGGGGGGGTGGGGTGAGACCCCCAACCCCTGATGCGCTGGTCCATGGCCTAGTGAGACACCACCAGTGAAACCTGGTGGAAGTCTGAATTACCAAAAACTCCCCGGATAGGCTTCATTGGCTAGAATACTGCCACTGTAGACATTTCCAAATGGCAGTAATTCCATATGCTGGAAGGCCAGGGGGCTAGGAGATCACGATAAGGAAGGGGGCCCAGGCCCTGTGTTTTGGCCTAGGTTGGGCCTCCCCTCGTGGAGGCCCCGGTAGAGTAGCCCCACACTCTTCCATCTCCCAGAAGGAGGAAGGTGAAGCCCTCGAGACTTGAGGGAGAAACTGCCCCCCGATGAGAGACTCTCTCTCTTCTCTCCTCTCTCCTCTCTCTCTCTCTCTCTCTCTCTCTCTCTCCCCCACCTCCCCCAGATGGACACGCGGTGGTGCGCGGCGTCCTGGGGAGGAGGGAGGATCCAAGGCTCTCCTTCACTCAGAGAGAGAGAGAGAGAGACAACAGAGGGACGTGCGCTGGCGCGGCAGGAAGGCCCAAGCAGAGGCCTAGAGGGCACCCAGTCGCGAGATGGAAGGCCCAAACGAGGCCTAGCGACGCGCCCAAGAGGAGGAGAGTCCGTGGTGCACCGGCGCCGTGAAGGGGGAGCCGCCTGGAGGAGGCGAAGGCACTGAGGAGGGGAGGAAGGGGAGAGGAGAGAGACGCTCATGACCGCGTGGTGGTGGCTCACACTCTCTGTCTCACTGAGCAAGAGGCCTAAGGGTGAAAATGCTTGGTGTGGCCGTCGCACGACGCCTGGGAACCGGCGACGCTAGGAGCACTACGAGGGGGACAAGGAGAATGCCCAGCCGCAGGCGGGTACAACATATCCTGCCCGCAAAACGCTAGGGCAGACAATAAAAACAAACGATTGCACTCTCAATAAATATATCCTGCCCACAAACACTAGGGCAGAACATAACAATAATGACTGCATTCTCACAAAACTTGCTTATATTTAAGAATAACTTCAGAGAAGGCCAACTCAGAAGGAGACCTAAGCCAGAGAATGATAAATGTTTCTGATGAGTCTTACCTTGATAGAGCAGACAGGGGTTCCTGGTGTGCTTCTTGCCTTGTTCAGATGCACGATTCAAACTGGAGAGCAGGGGTTTCTGGGACCTGGATATGCTGGAAATTTGATCTGGGTCAGTGCATCACTAGCCTATCAGGTGGGCTGAAACCCATGAGGTAATGTCTGGAGTGCCATGGATGCCAACCAATCACAATGTTGCAGTCAGCACTCAGAAAGAGAAACTGGTTTATGAAGGAGGCTGGTTTGAAGATTAGAGCAGCACAGTAATGGGCTAGGATTGTCAGAATAACTATGAGACACAGGTGATTATCTTTTACAATGCTAATTGAGTTAGTTGCGGGATTCATTGAGAAAAAGAAACTGTGAAGCTATTAAATGCAGGCTGCAGTGTAGATGGTATCACTCTGGTGACATCACCATTGTTGTATATTTGCTGGTGATGTAGACACTGTGGGTTTATCAGGAAATAAATCCACAGTGGTGATGTCATCACAGTGGTTATACAATGGCTGTGAAAATAACACCATTTACTTCATAGCATATCACCTCACCCCATTGTATAAATATAAATAAATACATTGCAAAAAACTTCACTAACACATCAGTTAGGGTTGAAGCAACAAATGTAGAGATATGAGGCATTAGGGTTAACACCCTAACACCCCCCATCTTACCACCCCACCCCACCCACCACAGACCAACAGGTGACAGGGTGTGCCTTGGGGTCATTGGGCCTCACTATCACCCCATTAACTGTGTAACAAAGCTTACATGATATAATATAGGAGAATGGGGCTAGAGTTAGACTCAGTGACCCCTAAGACACACCCCATCACCTGTTGGTCTGTGGTGGTGGGGGTTGGGTAAGGGTAGGGGGGGGTGTTAGGGTGAACCCTAATGCTTCATTTCACTTTCGTTGCTTCAACCCTAACTTGATGCAGTAAGGCTGTTTTTGATATAGATATATAGATAGCTATAGACAGATATATATAATGAAGAGATCCATATATAATGGATATGCCATAGCCCCAGGAGAAATATTGACTATATTTTTCATGAGTGCTGTTTGACATAATGACATCATGAATGGTGGAGGCACAAGTGATGCCAAAGGTCAGACAGCACGAGTGATACATATCAGCAATATTTCTCCTGAGGTCATGGTATATTTCATTTATCCATCGCTTGTTTGTTGACTTTCATCTTTTTTTCTTTTTTATTGCTGGATGTATTTTTATGTTTTTCCCATTGTTTTCAGGTGGCAACGTGGCTTGGGAAGAACGTGTAACATATATGACACTATCATATGCATCACTATGCCATTGCGCTCAACGCTGACTTGCTGGTGCTGGGAGAGAGTGGTGGTTTGGTGGCAGTTCATAATTCAAGCGAGATCATGGGCATGGCTTAAAAGAAAGCCAAGGAGGGAGGCTACAATATCGGGGAGAGGAGAGCTGCAGTGCTGATCAGGGAGCAGCAAGTGAGGTTTGGGAATACAGGGGAAGATAAGGGAATTTCAAAAGATTACTGGGGTGCTACTTGCTGTAGTGTGGAACTAAGAGTGCCAGAAAATCAGTTTTGGATGTGGTATCATTAATTTTTGAAAAGAACACACAGGTATATAAGTAAAAGGGCAGAAAGTGAAAGTGATTTTACCGAGTGTGCAGTGAAGTGAAGCTACTTGGTGGGAGCTGGCTTGTGAGTGAACTTTTCAGTTCTAAAATTAGAGTTGAGCTGCTTATGCTGTTGACTTCCATCAACCAAAAGCTTCAGTGAGGATACTCATTTCCATGGGGACCTAGATGGAGACAAAGTAAAAGGATCAGATAAGGAATTAATAAACTGCTCTGCAAAACCAGGAGATTGTGGGATGAAGTAGTATATAGCCAGGAATGCAATGTCCCCTTAAAAATGCATCTATATTTTAAGACAAAAATTGCTATCAGAGTACCCACTGCTCTTTCCAGCACTCCGTGCTATACAATAGGGTTCGCAGCTGCCCCATCTCCCCTGTGTAGTACTTGGGCACCCTGTTAGATGCCTGAATTATTGATCTCAGGCTTGTCACATACTTCAGACCTGACCCCCAACTCAGCTACACAAGTTCTGTGTCTAGCAGTACATGGGTGGGAGGGGGGGAGGATGGTACATGTCACTGGGGGAACTGCACCTACCAAAGACCTTCCTCTATGGCATGCATAGGCCTATGCACTTCATAAAATTACATAGGAACCTTTGTGAATAGGACTGAAACCACTTGGAAGCAGCATTCCGAATCAAGGCTGAAAGCCAATAGTGCAGCACACTTTTCTATATACAGAAAATAATGAACTTGTAAAATATTTAAGAATCACTTTACTCCATAAATGACTTCTTGAACCATTACAGTACAGAGTATGATGCAAAACATTTATACGCTTGTTTGAGGCTTTCGTTTCATTTCGTATCCTGGATTTTAGGGGGGCAGACTTTGGGAAAATGGGGAGATACTTGAAAGAGGCATTAAGGGGAATGGGGCAGGAATCAGGGATTGAGGAACAGTGGGCAGTATTTAAAATGGGGATTACAAGAGCAACAGAATTATGCATTAAGCAGGTTAGCAAAAGGAAAAGGAAGAGGAGACCATTATGGTTTTCAAAGAGGTAGCAAAGAAAGTGAAAGCCAAAAGATTGCATTCAGGCAATACAAAAGACACAGGCAGAAGGGGATAGGAGAAGTACCAGGAGAAACAAAGGGAGGCAGGGAGGTCAGTAAGGGAAGCCAAAGCTCAGATAGAAGAACACATTGCAAAATCAGTGGGTAGAGGGACAAAACCTTTACAGTTACATAAGCAGAAAAAAAAGGCAAAGGAAGGATAGTGAGACTGAAGGGGGAGGATGAAATTCGCGTGGAGGATGACAACAGTAAAGCTGACGTATTGAACAGGTATTTCTGCTCAGTCTTTACTGAGAAGAGGAGGGTAATGGGTCTGAAGGAGTACAAGGGTGAGAATTTTGCAGAAATGGACACAAGTCCCTTTACACGAGAAAGGGTCCTGAAGGAACTAGAAGTAATAAGACTTGATAAAGCAATGGGGCCAGATGGGGTGCACCCCAGGGTCCTTAAAGAACTAAGAGAGGTGGTGGCTGAACCTCTGGCTATCCTGTTTAGCCGATCACTGGAAACAGGGGAGGTACCCAAAGACTGGAGGACAGCAGATGTAGTCCCCTTATACAAAAGTGGGAACAAAGAGAAAGCGGGGAACTACAGACCAGTCAGCCTCACCTCGGTAGTGGGGAAGATCATGGAAGCACTACTGAAGGAGAGATTGGCGGAACATCTGGTTGTCAATGGACTACAGGACCAAAGGCAGTATGGTTTCACCAGGGGGAGGTCATGTCAGACCAACCTCATTTAATTTTTTGACTGGGTGACTAGGGAGGTGGATCAGGGGAAGGCAGTGGACATGGCCTATCTGGACTTCAGGAAGGCCTTTGACACTGTGCCACATAGAAGACTATTACACAAACTGGGGAATATGGGTGTGGGCAGGACAGTAGCATGGTGGGTAGGTAACTGGCTGGGTGGCAGGACACAGAGGGTGGTGGTAAATGGCTGTCACTCCACAGAGGAAGAGTGACCAGTGGGAACCACAGGGATCAGATGCTGGGACGGTCCTACTCAACATCTTCATCAGTGACATTGCGCAGGACCTAGAAGGCAGAATTTCACTGTTACGCTGATGACACAAAGCTCTGTAACAGAGTAGACACACCAGAAGTTGTAGACAGAATGAGAAGAGACCTGCAGAAACTTGAAGAATGGTCAGGGGTTTGGCAGTTGAAATTCAATGCAAAGAAGTGCAAGATAATGCATATGGGGCACAAAAACCCTGGCACAATATATCAGTTGGGGGGTGAGGATATAGCATGCACCAAGCAGGAAAGGGATCTTGGGGTTATCATCTCTGATGACCTCAAGGTAGGGAAACAGTGTGACATGACAGCAGGTAAAGCAAATAGGATGCTGGGATGCATAGGCAGGGGCATCACCAGCAGGAAAAGGGAGGTCATAATTCCACTATACAAGACACTAGTGAGGCCCCACCTGGAGTACAGTGTACAGTTCTGGAGACCTTACTTACATAAGGACATAGACAGGGTAGAGAAGGTTCAGAGGAGGGCAACAAAGATGGTACATGGATTGCATCACAAGTCCTATGAGGACAGGTTGAAGGAACTGAACATGTACTCCCTGGAGGAGAGGAGGGAGAGAGGGGATATGATAGAGACATACACTTATCTTACAGGGAGGAACAGGGTGCAGGAAAACACTATTTTTAAGTGAAAAAGATGTTCCAGGACTAGGGCATCGGATGAAGTTGGAGGAGGGCAATTCAGAGGAAAGCGTGAGGAGAATTTCTTCACAGAACGGGTGGTGGACAAGTGAGACACCTGCCAGAGGAAGTGGTGGGGCTGGAAACAATCACGGGATTTAAGAATGCATGGGATAGAGATAAAGGAATTCTGGAGGTCAGGGAGGGGAAACAGACTTCTAGGAAAACATAAACTGAACTTACAAGCTCAAATGGGCAGACTGGGTGGGCCATAGACCCTTATCTGCTGACACTGTCTATGTATCTATGTATTTCATTTTATATTAGAGATACTTCATAACATTTGCCCTGCCTCTTCTGAAGTATCTCGGTCTCAATTTTCTGAGATTTGGTTACATTTTTTTGCTAGGACTCCACTCTTACTAAAAAGACACAAATGTGAAGGAAGGACTATACTGGTACCTCAGCCAGAACACAAAAGATTGAGTCTCTCCCATCAGACATCTATACGTGGCACATGCCCATGTGCATGCCACAATGCAACACATAAATGCATCTGGTGTTGAGGCAACAGAGTGATTCATATCCCTGCAGTGACCAAATGTAACTATTACATATGAGGAAAGCTAGGCATCTTTTTTCATTTTTTGCATTATCTTTTCACCTTTCCTCCCCTACGTGCTCCACTTCAGCATCTTCTTCAGACTTGCCAATGCTCGCTCTGGTCCATCGCACCCTCTGATCCTCCAGTCCCATATAGCAGCCGACCCCAGGGTAACCCGGAGTAACCCTTCACCGGACGGGTCCCCCTCCTCCGAGGGGCGATGCGCCAGTCCAGAGGGGGCAAGCCAGCACTACACTTGTCCCGGGGGTGCTGCTGGGATGGGGGACTCAGTAGGAACTTGAATGGCACCAGAGAGCCGGGCAGCCATCATCCGGCTTAAAGTGGGGTGGTATTTATGCTTTTCTGGTGCATCCCCGACATGCGTCTGTTGTGCTCCTGGTCTCCACCAGGGGCTGCAACAGTGCGACGACAACCCGCTACCCATCCCAGGAGAAGAGAGCAGTCCTACAGATGCTTGATCCTCTCCTTCCCCTGCCAGCCCCCAGCATCCCGAGTCTGTTCCCGAACCCGGATCACCGGCGTGGGTCAAGGTAAGGCACCAGAGCCTCAGCCCTCTACACCACCGGGCCGGCCAGCTATGCATCTTGAACTAGGGGGCCTATAAATCTATGAACACATAGCTCTGTTAGGTAGGCTCATGAAGCAGCTCCAGTGCAATAGCTAGCCAGAGAGATTCTGATGCACTCAGACACAAACCATTACATTCTACTCCCTGCAACGACAGGAGCTTGTCCTGGTGCTTAATCAACTGTGGCATTAGCACTCCAGTGGGAGAGACTACTGGACACTGGGCTCATAACCACTGAGCAGGTAGTTGCTAAAGCATGCATGTACTGTATGTCTGATGTTTCTGCTAGCAGCAGTATATTTTACGTTCCTACCATCTGGCCACCAAATGAAATTATTAGTACCTAGAGGCAAAGCCTAGTTTCAAAGTGGGAAAACTTGGATCTTTGAAATATGAGCTTAGTTATGTGAGCTAATGGATCAGCTATGCTACTGTTCAGTTACAGTAGTAGAAAACTATTTTACCCACTCAGACCATATTGAGAACATAATCATTACAGCCTGTTTGAAAACATGAGCTTGGCAAACCGGAAAGACAGAAGATAGTTCAGTTGCTTTTTCAGGATTTCATGACTCAAGAAGGTAAAGGTGGTTTAAGCAATTTGATAGGAGCCTCCGATTTCCCCTATGCACAGAGATCCTGTGGTGTCAACACAAAGCAGACTTAAAAACTGTAGCCCTCAATGGGACAGTGTGTTTTCCAGTGCCAAGCAGATAATTGATGAAACCTACTGCCCTGCCCCGTCATATCACAGCTACCCCTACAGTAATAGTAGGATTTATATGCCTTTATCAATATCTTAAATGTATACAATTAACATTAGATATCACTATTGCTTGTTATACAATTCTGCTTTTATAAACACATGTAGTTCTAATGGCGGGTACAATATTGAACATATTTAAGATTTTTTGCATGTTTATGGCTTTAACACACGTAACATGATGTGCCAGTTTTTCCCCAAAACCTGCTTTGACCCTTCCTCTATGCTTAGCCTTTCTGAACTTACCTTAGCTTATCTCAACCTCACTTGTACCCTGTGCACATCTAGTGATTGCTGAAAACTGTGTTAGCTTGTGAAGCACTTTGGGATACACTGTGTATAAAAAGACAATAAAAATGCATTCCCTTCTTTCCTTTTGTGTTACTAATGTACATTAAAGGAAAACTGTCATAAACCCCTGTGACAATTACTAGGGCTGCAGAAACGCCCGGCCTTAATGTTTATTTTAAGTTTTCAGCTACCCTTTGCTCCATTTCTTGCCTTGATGGTAGTTCAGTGTGCTGTCTAGGAGGTGACATTTAGAAAGTGCTGCTGCACTGGAAGACTGAGCTTGACCTTTTCTGCATTGTATTGTTTTGGCTGTGTGCGGAAAGCGCTAATGTGCATGCCTAAACTCAAGGCTGCAATTTTACATTTAAAAATTAAATGGATTAGACTGCTCCATTTTCGACCGGGATTGTTTCTAAAGACTCAGCTCAAACACTACTACAAGGCACGCAGCTTCTTTTTACTTTGTGGCACTGTGCCCTGCTCAGCATGAACGAGCCTTCTGGCACACAGTCGGAACAATACTAAACTTATTTGCATACAGGTTGCGGCTCTGGCCGCTTCTAGCTGTGATATGGCGCCTCTCACCTCCCGGGTCCTTAAAAACACAATTTAAACCAAAAGACATGCCCTGCAACAGAAATGAAACCCTCCCACTGCAAGTTGGCAGGTGAGTAGAGGCTGGGGGGGGGGATGGGGGTTTATGACAGTTTCCCTTTAACAGTGCAGCAAGGTTTCTTCCACTAAACTAGCTGTGATAATCAGATAGAATATATAGAATAATGCATGATGTGGTGTGTTTAATGAGATTTTACACACACCCCGAAGTGTTGCATGCTACATAAACCCTGAGAGCAAAGCTTAGGGGTTTATTTAAAGCATCCAGCACTGAGGGGTATGTGTAAAATCTCAAGTTAAACATACCACCCCATACTTTATTTTATATACCTGCTGGGTATCATTTTTTCACCAGCAATTGTATAAAATAAAAATAGATCGGTGTCCAGCCACAGTCTGCTTTGCATGAAGGGCGGTCCACGGCTGCTGAAAACAATCCGTTTTTTTCCTTTAAAAAAAAGTTTACTCAAGGAGCCAGATGTTTAAGGATGGATTGGCTAACCTTACTGGTAAGAGGCAAGTTTGTTTTATTTATTTACCACCAAGTGCTGCAGGTAATGAAGTAGAGAGTGCCAAGAAAGAGAAGCACAGAGACTTAGGCATGCTTGGAGCGAAGGAAACCCGGCATGTGTTCCCCATTATAACCCACCGGTTATAATGGTGAATTATAACTGGGTTTCCCTGTGTCAGAAAATGCTCCCCAGTTATTATATGTAAGTAATAAACCCTGCCAGAAAATTGATTAAATGATTGGAAATGCATGTCCCAGAGGTGTGATGTAGGAGGCCAGATGTTGAGTGTCCTGCTGCCTCTCAGGAGTGCATCTCAAATTCCCTTAGCCATATTCTGAAGTTGTTTATTGCACTTACAAAATGGCCCAAAGGGCCGGTATGCAACCCTTGTACAGATCAGATTTAACAGATAGGTGGACACAGCTGTATAAGTGCAATAGAACAGTGAGGTTTTTGTTACAGTGAAACTGGTGATTAAATAGCACATTTTGACCCCTTTAAGAGCAGTATAAGAGACGTTGGCTGCTGCTGCTGATGATGACGATGATGGATCAAAACTCTTTAGAAAGAGAGATGAGCTGCACTGAAATTAGAAAAACGTTTGGTTTTGAAAGCTCATGCCTGAGTGTAGCAATTTGTAGCAAAAGCGGCTGGTAATCACTCAGGTTTGCATTAGGGCTACAGTTCAAATATCATAGGTTAAAACACTGTCACATGATATGTCTTGGCCAGTGAAATTTCTTGTTTTTTTCTGGTCATTTTATATATAATAATCATGTTAGTCTGCTTGTCTGCTTGCCCTGTGGATTGTCCTCCTGGTGCTATCAAGAACTGGTGTGGCTGTGGATTTAACGGGACATTCTCTTCCTAGAAGGCTGTTGTGGGCCAGCCAAGAGCATTTAGACAGCCCTTGGGCTATAAAATTCTTGACTGTTTTATGTTTCTGCATTTGCACTGGTGGTGGTGACAGCACTGGCTGTGGCTGCATCTTTGTTTTATTTCAGTCCCAAAAATGATTCTTCTTATGAAAGAAGAGGGTACAATTTGTGGTGCCATTGCTGTTTTGGACTCGTTGCTGTTTCATCATCTTGAACTCTAAACTGATGTACCATGAACTAAATGGTTCTCCTTTGCTTATCTGATTATTTTGTACTTATTTATAAGGGGATACTGAGAGGGTGTTGTGGGTTTGTAGAAGTTATTTTATATTTTATTGTTTTAATGAATGGTGTGAGGGGTATGTGTATGAGTAGGGACTGTGGTGGCAAAAATGTTGTATGTATCGGAATTTGATTGTGGGTTACTGGGTGTTTATGGGGGGTTGTTTTTAAAGAACTATGCGGATTGGGTATATGTCTGATTAGTGATTGTTGTTGTATGATTGTGTGTAATGAGTTCTGAGTGTGGGTTTCTAAAAGGCCTGAACGAGTTCTTAGACTCACATCTGAGTATTTGGTCAGGATGTATAGAGGAGTTAATGAAAACAAGTACATACAAACATACAGATCTGCCAGCAGAAACAGACCTTACGGTCTATCAAATTAGTCTGCTCAAATGCGTAGCTAGCACCCTTACATTGCAGCTGCCCCAACCTCCTCTCCCCCTCTCACCTTTACCCCCCCTCGCACCTTGTCCTATGCCCTTTTAAAACTGTACACTGTGCTACAGGATACCACCTCCTCAGGTAGAGTGTTCCATTTCTCCACCACCCTCTGTGTGAAAAAATGCTTCCTCATCTCTCTCCGATATCTTCCACCCTCCAACCTGGGACCATGCGGCATGCCCTCTGGTGTCCCTTCCTCTCCTCAGCTTAAATATCCCTTCTGTGTCCATTTTGTTAATCCCCTGCAAATATTTGAAGATCTCAATCATATCCCCCCAATCCTGCCTTTCGTCCAGGGTGTACATATTCAACTCAGTCAGCTTGTCCTCATAGGTTTTACCCTCCAGCCCCTGAATCATCTTAGTTGCCCTATGCTGCACCCCCTCCAGCAAACTGATATCCTTCTTCAGAAAGGGATGCCAGAACTGCACACAGTACTCCAATGTGGCCTGACTAGTGACCTGTACAGTGGCAGGATCACATCCCTATTTCTGGATGAGATTCCTCTTGCAGTACACCCCAGCATCTTGTTGGCCTTAGCTGCCACCTTCCTGCACTAAGCTGAGTTGTCCAGGTTACCCGTTATGATCACCCCTAAGTCCTTCTCCTCCTCCTCTCTGACCTTTCTCTGAACCCCTCCCATCTGGCAGCTCCTCCCTGGGTTTCTTCCTCTGAAGTGCATAACCTTGTATTGCATAACCTATCGCATTGAAGCTCAATTACCACTTTTCTGACCACTCTTCCAGTTTGATCAGGTCCTCCTGTAGCCCCTGCCTCCCCTCTATGCCATCCACCACCACCCCTATCTTGGTATCATCTGTGAACAGACTGATCTTACTCCTAATGCCATGCAAGATATTTGATGTGAATAACCCAAACAACACCGGGCCCAGGACTTAGCCCTGCGGCACCCCACTTGTCACCACCCTTGGGGAACAGGAAGTCAGCAGCCAAGGCAAGCAGGATGCTGGAGTGCATAGCAAGAGGGATTACTTCCAGAAGTAGTGAAGTCATACTGCCCCATACAGGTCACTAGTGAGACCGCACCTGGAGTACTGCATGCAGATCTGGCACCCATACTTAAAAAGGGAAATCAAACTGCTGGAGGTAGTGCAACACAGAGCAACAAAGATGATCCTGAGGTTGGGGGATAGACCTTATGAGAAATGACTGAGACAGCTTAACATGTATACTTTGGAGGATAGAAGAGAAAGAGGAGACATGATTGAGACCTTCAAGTACCTGAAGGGGATGAACAGAATGGACAACGGATGTGTGTTCATTCTCAAAAACAGAAAGGAAACTAGAGGGCACTCTCTGAAATTGGAGGGGGGGACAGATTCAGGATGGAAATGATTAGACACTATTTCACAGAGAGGGTGGTGGCAGGGTGGAATACACTGCCGGAGGTGGTTGTATCATTGCAGACAGTGGGGAGCTTCAAAAGGGGGTGGGACAGATTCAAAGGGAGAGTACAGCCTGGGAGGGGATGGGGGGGTTGGTAATTGAGGGTGAGGGGGCATCTGCAGTCTAAGGGACTGATACGCTGTACACTCGAGCAGACTTGATAGACCACAAGGCCTATATCTGCTGGCAAATTCATATGTTCGTATGTTTGTAAAAGAGTGCCCCCACCACCGCCACCACCTGTTGCTGCCTCCCCTTCAGCCAGTTCACAATCCAGTTTACCATCTTTGTCCCTGCCCCAACATATTGCAGCTTACCCCGCAGCCTCCCATGAGGCACTGAATCAAAGGTCTTGCTGAAGTCTAAATACAGCACATCCACTGCATGGCCATTATCCAGTTCCCTCGTTACCCAGTCATAGTATTCAATTAGATTGGTCTGGCAGGATCTTCTAGAGGTGAATCCATGCTGCTGACTGTCCAGGAGTCCATTTTCCTCCAAAAAAGGTCACCAGCCTCGCTTTTAGGATTACTTCCATAGCTTTTCATACAATGGATGTAAGGCTTACAGATCTGTAATTGCCTAGTTCATCCTTTGGGCCACTCTTGTGGAGGGGAACCTCATGAGCCACCCTCCAATCCTGTGGTACACAACCTGTGTCCAGGAAGGTATTGAACAAGTCCAGTGATCACCTGCAACTGCTTCATCCATTCACAGGTGTCCCACTAGTACTCCCTGAAGAGGTCCTGAGCCACTACAAGAAACTGCAGATCCTGTGAAGAACAGGCAAACACCACAGAGGAGATTCCAGGTGTGATAGACGGGGGGGGGGGTAGGATTGGCATGGTGGGGACAAGGAGATGCCCAGGGAGGGTACGGAGTCAGGAATTGGGTTTGTCAATCCTGGGTCCCCTCCCCAGGGTCCTGCCTAATTTCAATATGCAGGTAGTGGTCCAATGAGCCAACAATACTCCTCCCCCTTTAGGTCATTCTCTGTAACACAAGATCACTGAGAAATAAGATGGCAGTGATGGACGGTTTTATTACTGAGTCCTTAGCAGACCTTGTTTGTATCATAAAGGGTTAGTTGGGTGATGATTCTGGACCTGTTCTGGGGGCATCTGTCCCACCTGACTTTTCTGTGGTACAGTACCTGAGGAGGGATCTCAGAGGGGCAAGGTGGCCATCTGCTTTAGATCCACTCGGATTCACTGCACTCCTCATGAGAAACTTCAGGTCTTTCAAATGTGGCTAGATGTGGTCCAGATGTCAGTGGCAGAATCATTCTCATTTATTGACCCCCGACTGCTGGTGCTGGGAAATTTCAGCACCTGGATCGACAATGAATTCTCACGGTAGCACGTGAGGTGGGCGCTTGAATCACGGTGCTGTCCAAAACAGCGATGCAATATGGGCGAAAGCCCGAAAGGCGAGGGGGCAGGGAGGGTGACCGGATGTGGTGGGGTGGGTGACCCAAGCAATAGGATGTTGCTATGTGTACACACACACATGCAGGAGGGCGAGCACGGCGTGCTTGGCCTGGGAGGGGGCAGAGGGGATGTAGGGGGTGGTGCTGAGGTCGGCTGCCAAGCTGCGCTGTGGCGTCGGGGGTTGGCCTCTGCTTGCGGTGCTGAGGTATTGGGTTCGGATCTGGGTCTGGGCACTACTGAGCTTTTCTTGTGCCCAGCCATAAATCTTATTTTATTTTTACTTTCACCCCCAACATTTTACCCAAGTAGAGAATCCTTAAGCAGGGGTGCAGGGTGAAGCCCCTCGTGGGGGTTTGTGGGGAAGGCACAATCCCACCCACAGAAAGCAAGTATTTTTAGTCCCTGGTGCCATTTTCCATGCTGCTTCAGGGTAGGCAAAATTGTTTTGCTGCACTGACATATCGCTCTTCTGGTAGCCCTTTCGCGGTCACCCACATCACATAATACTTTTCTCACAGTTTGGACAGGAACTCCTTTTGTTGATGTCTTCACTGGGACTGACACAGACTGCTGCCTCTGAAACCCATCAGCGGGGTGACATATTGGACCTGATCTTCTCATTAGGACTTGCATCTGTCTGGTCAAGGTTGATCCAGTCTCTTGATCGGATCAGCATGCAGTGCCTTCCTGGTGTGGGGTCCTTGCTTACATACCTTCCCTTGTAGAGATTATCTAGTGCTGTCCTAAACATAATTTGGAGCCTTGCAAACTCCAGGAGGCACTGGATCTCTCTGATATGTTGCTGGCATGTGCAAAAGGCTGGAAGAAGCTGTGGAGCATTATTATATGGCACTTCTGACAGCCCTAGACTCTACAGTACCTTATCATATTTGTCCCGTAACCTCCTGTAGTAGTTCGCTGTGGTATTCTGCTGAGTTATATCAGTTGAAGACTAAGGGATGGAGGTTGGAACATTCCTGAAGAAGGTCCAGGTCTGTGGAGGACAGACTGGCACTGAAGATTCACTATGCCACATATCAATGGGCAATCGAACTGAAGAAAACTTGGAGTTATTTTCATGGTCCATTGCTGCAGGCAAAATTTGCCCAGCTCAGCTCTTGCACACTGCTGATAGGCTGTTAAATACTCCCTGTCTGCAGTCTGTCAGAGCATTTTCCACAGAAAAGTGCAAGGAGTTTGGATGTTTTTTCACTAACGAGGTGTCCACCATTAGATTGGGGATTTCTTCAGGTGGCCTGATATGGGACAGTAGGAGTCAACCTTCTGTTTCTGAGGCCAAGGTGCTCTAGATAGTCTCCAGTTTGTGCCCACCAACTGTATGCTGGACCCAGGACCAACATGGCTGGTTCTTGGCTGTGGCAAGTTCCTAGATCCAGTGTTTGTGGATATTGTAAATGGGTCCTTGAGAGAGGGTGTCTTCCCATCTGCCCAAAAAAAGATTGTGGTCAGACCCCTTCTGAAAAAAAAAATCCTTGAACCCTGATGTTCTAGCAAACTGCAGGTCTGTCTCTAGCCTTTCCATTTTATTGAATGTTATTGAGAAGATGGTGGTGGAGCAGCTGACAGACCACCTAGAGTATTTTTCCATCTATGAACCTCTCCAGTCAGGGTTCCGGCCCTGGTGCAGCACTGAGACTGCTCTAGTTAGGGTAACCCATGATCTCCTCCTTGTGGGGGACAGAGGGCAATGTTCCATCATGTGACTTTTGGATCTCTCATCAGCATTTGACACAGTTGACCATGGGGTGCTTTTGGATTTCCTGAGGAACTGTATGGGCTTTTCCAGTGCAGTTTTACATTGGTTTGAGTCTCACATGACTGGGAGAACACAGCAAGTCACCAAGGGGAATTTTACCTCAGAGGCCTCTGTGTTGTCCTGTGGAGTTCCTCAAGGCTCTATCCTAGCCCATATTTTTTTCTGTGTACATGCTGCCATTTGGGGAGATCATCAGGTAGTACAGTGTCGGGTTTCACTTCTACACACATGATACTCAGCTGTACCTGTCTTGTTCTCTTGATGACCTTGTGGTTTCAGTGCTGAATTGTTAGTTGGCCAAAGTAAACAACTGGATAGCTTTGAATTGGTTATGTCTCGACCCAGGCAAGACAGAGGTCATAATGACAGAACCAGTTCACTGAGGCTCAGTTGCTGTGGATGGTGTGGCTCTCCCATGAGTGGGCGACTGACCTCTCATGGCAGCGGATACAGTAAAGAACCTGGGGCTCATTTTGTTATGCAGATTGATGTTAGAACAGGTTTCATCTGTGGTCCAATCTGGCTTTTACCACCTCTGAAATATTGCCAGGTTCAAGCCATATCTAGCGTAGGAGGACCTAGTGACAATCAACCTTGCTTTCTTTACCTCTAGTTTGGACTATTGCAATGCTCTCTACCTAGGGTTATCTAGAGGTTTCATTTAGAGGTGGGTGAAGTGGCCAGCAATTCGTGGAGCAGTGGGGAATCAGCGAAGTACTCCGCAATGTGAAGCAGAGTACTTTGCGTCATAATGAGGATTGTGAAGTCATTGATTGCAATGCACTTTGAATTACTCCACCTTCCCCAACCACTTCTGTGCCTATTCTTAGGCGAAGTACATTGATTCCAATGTACTTCGCATCACTTCACCTTGTTTTTGGCTCCAGGGCGAATTTTGCATTGATTCATGGGATTACAGGTCACCTGGACTCTAGATTGTTCTGCACAGCCTCAGTTCTGTGTAGTGTGTGTGTAGTGTTAGCTGGAGACAGTTTGCTGTCAGAGCTCTTCAATTCAAACCCTATAAAAGCTGTTAATAAAACCCTTTTTGAGCCAGTTTTTTGGCTCAAAACATAGTACATCGATTGTAGGAAACCCTCCTGTACTCATATCATCGAGTGTTTATTGTTTGTGTGTGGATTTTGAATGTTAATTTAGAACATTCAGTTTGTGTACTGGCAGACACTTGTAATGTGCTTTGGGGGAGGGGCATATCTGTGTGGTGCAGGTAGATTAACTGGGAGAAAAAGGCAGTCTTTTTGTTTTGGTTGTATTTTTGTTGTATATCTGTGTTAATGTACACGCAGTGATATTTTCAGTAATTTTTGAAATTTATTTGCTGATTGTTGTGGTGCAGCTGTGCATAATTTCAGTGTATTTAAAAGATTTGGTTATATCAATGAAGTTTTCAATTTGCTGCACATTACTTGTAGTGAGTGTGTGAGTGTGTGTGCGATGTGTGCCGTCAAATCAGACATATTTTATTGTGCCACACAGTAATTGCAGCAGTGTTAACCTGTTATCCACTGCACCTGCGTGATTCTTTTGTACTGCTTTGTAGTATCTTTACTGGTAGTGGACTGTTACTGCAGTGCACTGCCTCCCCATCCCCTCGCCCCAACCAGAAAAAGTTATTCTTTTCCAGATCTGAATGTGTGACTTGTGAGCACTAGTTAGGTGTTGCTGTGCCTCTGCATTTGTATCTCTTGAGTGCACAGCGCAATCTTAATCTGTCTGTGAATTTGCTTTTCTTTAGGGCCTAATCTCCATCTGTAACTGAAGTCACAGTTGTTTAGTTGGCTTCCCTTCAGAATACTGGTGTGGTGCATATCTCTGCATTAACATTGTACTCATTAATGTGTGTTTTTAAGCCAGAGCGTTCATCACAAGTCACTCATGACAGAATTCGCAGTTTTTCATCTTCACGGTCATGATTCATAAATCACAAAACTGTAAGTTTTTTTTGTTGTTAGTTGCATGTAAGCCTGTTGTATAGTATCTCAGGTCTCAACTTCACCGTTGTACTCATTAATATGAGTTTTCAAATTGGGTAGTTTTGTGTGGTACATGTCAGGGAAGTACAGCCATAAATATTCACATTCACTTACAGTTTACTATCATTAGTCATGTCACACCAGACACTCATCACAACTCCGACTCCAAGACAAAGCATGTTCCTCATCTTAATGATCACGATTCATGATCACGAATCACAAATAAGTTTTTTTTGTTGTTAGTTGCATGTAAGCCTGTTTTGTAGTATCTCAGGTCTCTGCTTTGCCATTGTGCTTATTAATATGAGTTTTGAAATTGGGTAGTTTTGTGTGGTACAGGTCAGAGAAGTATAGCTGTAGGTATTCACATTCGCGTACAGTTTATTATCATTAGTCATGTAATGTGTGTGGGCTGCCAATAGACTTCTCACTCTGCCTTAAAGTGAATTAAGGTGAGCACTTCGCGTAACAGAATGGTAACACAAAGTGCCCACTTCGCGGCCACTTCGCAGGCAGAATTTTACTTCGCTGCATCTCTAGTCTCATTTGACAACTGCAGCTGGGTCAGAATTCTGCAGCCTGGATGACTGTGGGCTCCTCACAGAGTGAACGTATCATGCCGGTACTGCATGTGCTGCACTGGCTGCCTATGTGATGGTGCATCACCTTCAGGATCTGGTTGCTGACATACAAGGCCCTACGCAGTTTGGGTACAGACTACTTAGAACAGCACCTGGTTGCCTATCACCCAGTTCGCCCTCTCTGCTCCACTGAAGCAGGCTTGTTCATTGTCCCTTCATCAAGGCTCAAATAATCAGGTGACAGAGCTTTTGGAGTGGCTGTTCCAATGTTATGGAACTTGCTCCCTTTTTATATACATATGGCCAACATGATGGAGGCCATCAAAGCCTCTTTGAAGATGTTTTTATTTCTAATAAGCTTTTCCTGATTAACTGTAATGTACCTGTATGCAGCAAACCGGTAACAGCAGGATAATTACCCTACTGCATGTAATTAATGATTAGTTACATTTATATTACGACACTTAAAATAAAGTGAACCATTTTATGTTTTTATTTTATATCTGAACTCTGTACAATGCTCAGAGCCTTTTTTGTATTGGGTGTTCTATAAATAAACTTTGCCTTGCATTCTCTTTGGCTTTCCGGAGGAGGACGTGGAGTCAAAAACAGTGGTGGAATTCAAGCATGCATGGGACAGTCATAAGGCAATTCTAGGGGGTGGGGGTAGAAAGAAGTAGGCTGCTGGTTAACTAGGATCTGCAGCTTATCCAGTAGACAGGGAAATGGGCAGACTGGGTGGGCCAAGCAGTCCTTATCTGCCGTCAAATTCTATGTTTCTATGTTTCCTAGTGTGGTTCCACTGTTTTGTGATATAAGTCAATTAAAACCACCCAGCATCAAAACTAATCAACCTTGTATTCTCATGAAAGATTGATCATTCTGGGTAGCAATATCATGCTGTGCTCATTCTAATGTCTTGTTCAAATATTCAACACTGTGGGGGTGATGCACCTTGTTTAAGAGGTCCATGTTGCCTGGTCAGTTTTCAGGGTTAATTTATACTTCTGTTGGTGCTCAACCCAACCTGCCTTTTAATCCCATTGCAAAATATCATCAGTTTATTAAAATGTCCAAACTTATTTAAGGGGACTTTGATTTTAAAAACAACTTTAATTTCTGGAGCTTTGAGAAATGTCAAGTGCGTTAGCAGCCCAAAGGTGAGAAAACAAAGGATCCCCCTAATTCTGTCACTTATGGAATGCGCAAACCTATCTCACCTTGAATCTAGAAGACCGGTATCATTAAACATACAAGAGGACTGAATATTTCAAATAAAGAGCTATCTAAAATGGGTTGGTAATTTCTTGCTTGCTGATTGGCTAAGTAAGTTCAATGACTCACATGTCAATCACCCACTAATGCAAAGGTTGCAAGAAGTTCTGGCAGTGGGATTTGGAATTTGTGCAAATCACAAACAGAATACATGAACCACTTCACACATGCCCTATTGGCATCATAAGCATGGCTATCCAACACAAACACTGGTAGTATGGCTCTTTCCAGCACCTATGACAAAAAGCAGAAAACCCCATATGATCTGCTTCACAAGGCCTCAAATCGTATTGTACCACACAGTGACGTGAAAATCTCAATGGATGGTTTGTTAAGAATTATGTTATCCAAACCACTAGTCATTTAATTCAAGGCACATGCAGAGTGCACATTTAGTGGTTGACCTAACCACTTCTTCAGGAAAATGCCGAAAAGTATTACATGTAAAAGCTTATTAGTCTCCGCTGTGTGTTACATCACAAGCATAGCTGCCTCCTTAACACACTAAAAAGCTTCAACCAGACTCTAAAAAGAGTAATATTCTCTAAAATTTAAAAATGAAATGCACTTTCTTCTCATGATCCTCTGCTTACACACATGAACATATTTTTTTAAAAATAAGTACTGTTCAGATTTATTTTTACTCTTTTTTGTTGACCATGAAAATCACCCTCCTATCCTTGCTGACTTACCAGAAAAATCTCTGCTGCTAAGCCTGCCACAGATAAAATTCAGCCTTTGGCTTTACATTATGCTTCTGCGATGTGTCTCAACAGGTTGTGTGGTTACTGGGGACTGTTCAACACCCTGGGTGCATTGTGAGGCATGAGGGCGAAGCCCAAGTGTCCTCACAGCACCAGGATGTTGATTAATCTGACAACCACCACCTCCCTAGTGGGATGTGCGCTTATAACATGGGCTAAGAAGAGTGTGAAAAGTATTAATTAGTGTGCTATAAAATGGCAAAAATAATTTCTTTAGGGACTGTATCCCTCCTCTGAATAAAGTAGTACCTCTGCAGAAGAATGTCTGTGAGTTTTTTCATTGCTGCCTCCTCTTCTAATAACTGCCATATGTGTGTGGACACATAACTGTTACACAGCATTAGGAATTTAAATGCATTTTATATGTAAGATGAAAGACATCTGATGAAACAGTGGGTTGCAAGTTTACACACATGAGAGCGCCATTCACTTTCAACATTTTCGTGCATACCTGACAGATATCAGATTGGCATTCACTTTGCAGATGACCATGCATTTTAAAAAGCAGTGACAACCTTCTTTACAATAACGTTCATTACTGATTTCAAAAATTGCACTGTTGATTAATTATTTGCTACCACGACTACAATGCACTGACATCACTCGGTAGAGGGACACATTACAGGTTACATACTTGTGCTCCGAGAAAATGAACACTGCGGAAAACACATACTGAATTAATGAGTTCTACAGGAATAATAACAATAAGATTGCCAGGACGGGCGGGTAGGAAATGTCATTACTCTCACTGTATGACTCTCTGTCTGTCTCTCCTAACTACTTGCACATAGAAGCGGCACTGATCTGTTTCTTGCATGCTCTCTTCTCTCTCAGAGCCACTCACTGACCTGAGCTGTGTGTCTCTGTCACTACTCTGTTTCTCTCCCACATTTCCTGGCATGTGTCAACTTCAGCAGTGTTGAACTGCAAAAAACACTTCCCGTAATGTTTGTAAGTAGCTTGTGTGGGTCTCAAAGGTCACGGGGCGGGTGGGGAGACCACCTGCACCTACGACTACTATCACTGAAATCTTTGATAGCAATTTGCTGCACAGTCTTGTGGTACACAAACAAAAATATCTCATTGAAACAGAGCCATTGCATGTATGTTTTACACTGACTGCCCTTTCTATACATAACAGCTTTCGCCCCTCAGTCACTTGGAGAGGAAAATAATGGCTGCCATTCACAATCAATGGCTAGCACAATAATGGGATCTGGACTGCTGTACTACAGATCACACTTGAAATTGACCGATTGGCTCACTGTGTGCTGTCACCTTGACAACAATATCAACTTCACTCTGTGAATGACAGGGTTGAGTACTGATTCCTTTCAGAACCTATTCACCCTTACTATGCGTATAACATGTATTAATGTATACCCATGTGACATCTGTAATCCAATCACATAAGCTGGAACTTATTTAGTCAATCTGTTGAATAAGGAAGCAGGGAATTTCCAACCCAGTTTATAGATTTTGTTAGCATAATGAAGTTATCATCTCTGAATAAAAATACATGATTTTATTTTTTGTCTGTTTGTTTTTGTTTTGCATCTTTGCTGGGTAACATACCTTTCAGTTAGTTTCCATTTATCCCTGGCTGCAAACACAACTACACAACTCCTCAACAGTATATGGCTATCCCATGCTGTAAATGGAAATTGGCTGACCCAAAAACCTTGTACACCATAGCAGCTATTGCATATGTCCCAAACTATTGTTGTCCAAACAGAATCAATAAGCCACGTTGAGATAGGTCTGGTGCTATGACAAAGTTAAGTAGCAGCAAACAGGAGTCAGCACCCAGACCAAGGGCTAGTATAAAGGCATTTATTCAAGACAAAATGCAAGTGCAAAGTGATATTTCATCGGGCTCACATACCATTCTGGTAACAGGTCTAGCAGAAAAAACTTTTACATTTTGCTAGGCAAAAGTTTTTTCTGCCAAACCTGTTACCAGAATGGTATGTGAGCCAGATGAAATAGCACTTTGCTCTTTGTCTTGAATAAATACCTTTATATTAGCCCTTGATCTTGGGGCGGACTCCCGTTTTCTAGAACTATTGTTGCGCATGTCCAAAAATTGTAGTGTGACTCATCACTCTTGTAAAGCTCTACTTTGCCATTTCTTTTATAAAAGTAAGCATTTTTACAATTCAGTCTGAAAATGAATTACCAGTATTAGATGGGATACAAAGTCCTAGCAATTTCAGATATCGATCAAGTACATCACCTGAACATTCATTAATCTCTGGTAAATTAATTGTTTGCAACTGACCTGCCCTAATCTATCTAGCAACAACCTAAGGGAAAATAAGTAAGTAAGTGCTTGAAAACCAACAATTTGTATACTGTATACTACGAAAAGGTATGGTAGTACATTCATGGCTTGGCATGGTTTCCTATATTGGGTGTGAGATGACATCTGGTACCGCTTGACCTTAACTCTCAACGTCCATGGTAACATCTCAAATCATTCATAGGAAAACAGTCTTGTTGTGTATGTTGTCCTTATTTTCTTCTACATATAAGGTTTAACTAATATAAACAATAGCTAAATAAAATCCTTATCAAAGTACGGTGTATCTAATGATGGCAACAATACACTTTAGAATTTAGAATTAGAAACCCAGATATCTTGCATAGCTCACCAATTTTTCTCTATCTTCTAATGCATGCTTCCTCCTTTTTCCTTTTCATCTATTGACCACCACTGAAATGGATCCAAAACAACTTACTTCCACCCCCAAATACCCCTTTCACCTGGCTTGAGAGCATACATTCCATATGGCAGCATGGGGTGTGAAAAAATGCTATCTTGAGCTAGCTACAATATACATGATCAAAAATACCCGAAAGCCACATCAGACCCCAGGAAAATCTAAACATCCTCCCACAAACATGCCAAATGTAGCTATTCACTAACTATGCGTCAGAGACATCACATAAATTATGTGTACCCATCATGTTTTTAAAAATATGTTGAGTAACTCAATGTATTACTTAGAAGCAATAAAACCTAAAATCATAACCCTTTCCCATTGTGACATCACCCTGAGGGACATCCCATAATGTTCAGGGTTATGGTTTGCAGAGACTGGAAGAAAACAGTCTGGATGTAAAACATGGGATTCTTGGATATTGACTGGTGTTCTGAATTTCCAAGCATCCCACACCAGTTTGTGTTTTCTTGATTCCAGTTACTTGACAAACTACTATCAGAACAGTTCCCTGCAGTGTAAAGTGACTTTTACATCTCTGATTTCATAAGTGCCATTTTACTTCACCTGCATCATACACATATTGTTTTTGTATCTGTATCCTCTATGTACAACAGCTGAAAGCTAAGATTTGTGGAATTATAAAACAATACTAAATTTCATCTTCAGATCTTAAATATAATAAACTACCATAGGCTTCATGACCCAAAATATTTAAGCAATAATACATGACAGGGTGTGGTATATCATGAGATATAGTCACTCCTCGGGTGCATTGTGAGGCACGAGGCTGCAGAATGGATGTCTTTTGCACCTATGAAGTGATGATATCCCATGATATACCTCACCCTGGAATATATTATAGTGTATAGTGGAGCGTTGTTCTGAATAGAATTCCATCCCTTTCAAAATGCTGTTCTACCATAGTTCCAAGGTCATGGAATGTGATTCTTCCCTACTGTGGTAGAACAGCATTCTAGAAGCTCTGGAGACTGCATGAGTCAGTTTCATTTTGAAAGCAAAAAAACTCACAAATACATATTTCCCACAGTACTATACACTATAAAAAATACAGGATGAGCAACTCTATGCACAACCAGTGTGTATTGCCACCTCGGGGGTTCTGATTCCCATGGACCTCTCGAGCGTCACTCTCGAGGTCAGGGGAATCAGAACCCCTCTGTGGCATAACACACTGGTTCTGCATAGTTGCCCATCCAGTATTCTCTATATTGCAACTATAAAATGGCCCTAAAGTGTTAATGAATGATTGATTTTTGTAATCAGTTTTGGACCGTGATTATATTGTGAGATATTGTCATGGGATAAAGACTGCTTTGGCCAATCAGCCTCCAGGATTTCTTCTCTCCATTTTATGATGTATATTTATTCAAAAAAAATGATGAGTAAGTGTGGTATAAAAGGAAATACTGTACACTCATCTAGGTGACTAACCAGATAAGTAAGCAATAAGACACGGTGGGGTGTGCATTACGATGTGATAACCGCAATACTAGGGGCATAGTTAGGCATGAGGCTGAAGGCCAAGTGCCGATTATCCCTACGAGTGCAGTTATCACACCATAATGCACTACCCCAGAGTGCCTTATTGCACTTATAAAATGGCTCTTTATTTTTAGAAGCAGTTTTTTATTGTAAAACACATTTTTTTTAAAGTAAAAATGTAAGTGAATCTGTGCTTTTAGCATAAAATAATCCTTCCGCCTACTGGTATTAGATTAAAGTAGTGTTATACAGTGAGTGCCTATCTGCCCACTTAAGCTTCATATTCCCCTGCCAGCCACAACAATTCACAAATGCTGTTTTCCTCATTCTAAGGATGACACTTAGTCCCCTTACTTTATTTCATTCTCCTCACTCTGTAGACAAAACTAAAAAGGAAGCCATAACAGAGGCTTCTCAGTTCCTCGATGCTGCAAGCATGAGTGTGGTTCAGAATTGCCACACTCACCGACAGCATCATGAACTGTTTGCTCTGCAATAAGAGCTACATAGCAGGGTGAGTCATTTACCACCTTTTCTGTTTGTTTATATAGCATTATTGCTTACTTTCTTCATTCTGGTTGTTTCTTTGTGTTTCCCCACATTCAAAAAATGGAATGTTTATCATGGAATGTTTACCATGGAATACAGGGATTCGAAATTCTGCTCAGTTCCACTGGCAGAATGTTCCTCTACTAACATACTGTATACACACACACACACGAAGGCCTTTTCTAAAGCCACAGACTCAATTATCTCAATGTCAGGGAAAGCAGAAGAGATTTCCCTGATGGGCATGGTGAAAAATAGAAGGGGGATTTTTCACTGTCAGCAAAGAAACAGTTGTAATGAAAACTATAAACAATACTTATTGTTTCTAATTTGTTTATGTGTGTAAGGAGAGTGTGATGGTGAAGGAAAAAACATTTAATTAATTTGTTTTATTTTTTATTTAAGGTAGTTTTATTTTTAGGGCCCAGTTGAAGGTTTTTACAGTGTAAAGGTAACAGCCATGTTTGTGACAGAAAATCAGTTCTGGATCTAGGGAGACCGATGGAAGATAGTTCTGGTTGTAAGAGGATTGATTTGCTTATTATGTGATGTGGTTTAGGACCAGGATGACTGTGCGTATATAGAGACTTAATGTAGGTCAGCTGATGTCTCTTGGCCAATGAGATTTCTAGATTTTCTCATGCCATTTTATAATAAGGCAATGAGTCCTAAGGGCAGGTGGTTTTATCTGGTTAGCCTCAAGACAGTTATGCTGTATGTCAGAGTATAGTGGACATACCCATCATTTGTTTTTTATTATACAGAAGGATTGGGAAGTTTGCACCATTAGAAAGCATTTCAATCATTTTCAGGTTTACCATTTATGTTTTTTACTTAGTGTTTTTTCTGAAGGTGTAGTGGTGTTTTTAATATGGGAATAGTTTTGTCCCAGTAGTTTTTCCATAGTGTACGGTCCCCCTGCTTAATGTTACATGTCTGCAGCAGTCCATCCTTTAGTTCAGCATGGAATGAACATTTAGAATGGCATGGCATCCGTGGTCAGGAGCAGCATGTAGTTCACAGTTGAAGTGGTGTGTGTGTGTGTGTGTGTGTGTGTGTGTATCTGTGTCTGTGTCTGTGTGCATGTGGTCAGGACCAGTTTTGTTTGTTTTGGAGAAGCAGCAGGAGCTAGGAGTTGGCTACAACAGCATGGAGGGCATGGTGGCAGCTGATGCAGGTCAGAATCAACGGCAGCATTATGAAGGGTACAGAGTCTGAGATGGTTATTATTCTTAACTGTTCTAAGGTGGCAATCATCCTAGCTCCCTGTATCTTCTCACCAATTTACATCTCTGTGTAATTTGCTTTTAATTAATTGTATAGAACCACATTCTTCATGTTATCATTTTTTTTTTTTTGGCCTGATGACTCCGGACATTGACATCACCTGCTGCTCCCCCCATCTCCAGGCTTTCCCCTGGATGGAGCCACTGGGCAGGTGACTCCTCCATGAGAATGTGAGTCATGAAGCCCTGACTTGCCCCCCAGGGTGGGGTCACAGGAGCAGGACCCCCCTAGTGGACAGTGATCTGAGTGGGGAGTGGTGGCAGAGTGGGGCCATCATTTGCAACCTGGATTTTTGCATGTTTTTTCTACCTGAGGTGGGGACATGTAATGACATCAGCATCCGCCCCGCCCCACTGAAACGTGTGGTGCCAGCCACCTGGGGACCCCATGCATCTACCAGTGGTCCTCATTGCACTGGACACTCTAACTCCCCTTCCCCCCAGAGAGGGAGATCAGTCCACAGGATGCTCAATCCCTCTCTCCCCGGCCCACTCTCCAACTCCCGGGTCTGTCCCCAAAACCGGGATTTTGGTGCCGTAGATGGGCACCTTGCTGCTGAGTAGTGTGGGGCCAGAGGGTATGAGTTCATGGGGGATTGGGGGGAGACCTGGGAGGATAAGGGGCTGTATGCTAGAGAAAGGGTCCATCTCAATTTGTGGGGGAAGGAAATCCTTAAGTTGAAAATAGAGGGGTTCATTGGTGAAAGGTGGGGTTTAAACTTGTGAAGGGGGGAAGGATGGGAGAAAAGGCTGTCAAGGGGGGTCCGATAGAGACCCGGTTAGCAAAAGCTAATAAATAAATAAGGTGCAGACCAGGGGAAGACAGAATCCCCAAGGGAACGTGAGCAGGAGAAATGAAAGTATAGGGGAAAGAGTGAAATGTAGTCCTGTTAAATGCCAGGAGCTTGGGCAATAAAATGCCTGAGCTCCAGGTGATTCTAACTGAGGGAGAGGTGGATGTGGCAGTGGTCACTGAGACCTGGACCATCGCAGGGCACCACTGGGACCTGAACCTGGAGGGTTACACCATGTTCAGGAAGGACAGGGGGGGAGGGAAGGGGAGGAGAGGTAGCAATAATAGTCAAAAACTGCATTGGCATAGGAGGAGTAGAGGAGGTGGAGGGAACTGTGGAGGTGATTTGGGTCACCTTGATAACAAGGGGGGGCATGAGAGTAAAAATAGGAGTGGTGTATAGACCTCCTGCACTGGCAGAGGAGCTGGAGGAGAGTCTGGTGGCAGATGTTGGGAGACACTGCAGATTGGGCAGGGGAAGGGTGGTGGTGTTGGGGGACTTAAACATGCCAGGAACAAACTAGGAAACTATGACATCCTCGGTGACCAGGGAACAGAGGTTGTTGGATGTCTTTCAGGACGTGTTCCTAACTAAGCAGGTGGAGAAACCAACCAGGGAGGCACAGGTACTGGATGTGGTCCTGGCAGACAGTGACCAGATTGGGAGCCTGGAGGTAAGGGACCTGTTGACGGGGAGCAACCATGCCACCGTCTGGTTCTGCCTGGGCCTAGGAGGGGTAGAAGGCTGCACAAAGATGGAGGTAACTGACTTCAGGGGAGCAGATTTCAAGGAAATGGGAAGGATACTTAAGGAGTATTTGGATGGGATTGGGCCAGACATGGATGCTGACAGTAGGTGGGAAATCTTCAGGAAGGGAGTGCAGGAGGCTACCAGCACCTGTGCAGGAGTAAGATGAAAATGTGGCAGGGCCCGAAAACCCTGCTGCTGGACCAGGGAAGTTCAGGAGGTGGTGCGGGGAAAGAAGGCAGCCTATAGGCAATTCAAGTGCTCAAGGAGTGAAGGGGATCGAGGGGAGTACGAGCTGATGGCCAGAAGGGCCACTAGGGTGGTGAGGGCGGCTAAGGCAAGGAAGGAGCAGAACCTGGCCAGGGAAATTAGGAGAGGGAACAAGGGGTTCTTTAGATACATTGGGGAAAACGAAGGGTGAAGGGGCAGATTAGCAGGATTAAAACAGGGGATGGGTGGGCACAAAACCCAGGGGAGCAGGTTAATAAGTACTTCACCTCAGTTTTCACCAAGGAAAATGGGGGGGGCTGCATCATACATGGGAGAAGATGGTGAAACTGAGGAGGGGGGACCCTTACCGATCAGCGGGTCTGGGGAGAGGGGGGGCATCACTGGCAGGAGGGGGGAAGGCTAAGCAGGGGGACAAGGTAGCGGAGGCAGAAATCATGGCAGCTAGAGTGAGGGAAGCCCGCAGGTCCCTTAAGACAGAGAAAGCACCAGGGCCTGATAAATTACATCCCAGAGTGCTGAAGGAACTAGTGGATGTCCTGTTGAAACCCCTGACAGAGCTTTTCAGCATCTCTCTGAGGACAGGGTGGGTGCCCCAGGACTGGAAGGTGGCGCATATAGTGCCTATCCACAAGGGGGGAATCAAGGGAGGTGGCAGGAAACTACAGGCCCGTCAGCCTGACATCGGTGGTGGGCAAGGTAATGGAGGACATTGTCAAGGAGAGGCTATGGGGGACCTAGAAAAGTCAGGGTGCATGGACGATAGACAGCATGGATTTGTCCCGGTGAAATCATGTCAGACAAACCTTGTGGTGTTCTATGACTGAGTGACGAGTGCCTTGGACCTGGGTAGACCAGTGGATGTCCTCTTTCTTGACTTCAGCAAGGCGTTTGACTCTGTTCCTCATGGGGGCCTGTGGGATAAGCTAGGAGAAATGGGGGTGAGGAACCAGATGATGAGATGGATAGGCAGTTGGCTCCAGGACCAGACCCAGAGTGTTGTGGTTGGTGGGATAGTCTCATCCCCAAGGAGGGTCATGAGTGGGGTCCCTCAGAGATCGGTCCTTGGGTCCCTCCTGCTCAACGCCTATATCTCTGACATAAGGATGGGTTTCAGGAGTGAGATGAGTCTCTTTGTGGATGACTCAAAACTGGGGGCAATGGTGGATGGGGAAGAGGGGAGGGTGGCCCTACAGGGGGACCTGGAGGCTCTTGAAAGATGGTCTAGAAAATGGAAGCTGAGGTTCAATGCAGGGAAATGCAAGATACTGCACCTGGGAGCCAGAAACCTGGGCCAAGTGTACACCCGGGGAATGCTACAAGTCTCAATGGCTGAGAGGGACCTGGAGGTGGTGGTGGATGTCAAGATGAACAACTCGGGGACTTCTAGGAGGGCAGTGGCCAAGGCCAACAGGATGCTGGGATGCATCGCTGGGGGATCACCTCCAGAAGAGGGAAGTGATACTTCCTCTGTATAACTGCTTGGTGAGGCTGCACCTCGAGTACTGCATGCAGTTTTGGAGGCCACACTTAAAGAGGGACATTGAAATCCTGGAGAGGGTCCAGAGGAGGGCAACCAAAATGATTAGGGGCTTGGGGGACAGGACTTATGGGGAGGCTCGAAGAGCTAAATATGTACACATTGGAAGAGAGAAGGGACGGGGGACATGATGGGGTCTTCAGGTATGAGGGGTAAATAGGGGAGGAGTAGTCAGGGTGCTTCGAAAGAAGGAGGGGACAACAAGAGGCATGGGTGGAAGCTGGAGGAGATTCAGGGAGAAAGGAGGTGCTACTTCACTGAGAGGGTGGTGGAGCTATGGAATGCACTGCCCAGGGGGCTGGTGGAGGCAGAGATGGTGAAGGGGTTCAAGAGGGGGTGGACAAGTACAGGGGAAGGGTTCTGGAAGCAAAATCCAGTGCAGTGAGAATATCCGGGACGGGGAAGGGAGAAGCCAGAGAGGGCAAGAGGGGCAGCAAGGTCAGCTCCCAGGGTGGGGGCTGACCAAATGAGCAGACACGAAAGACTATTAGGTCTATTCTGCTGTCAGTTTAGTATGTTAGAGGGGAGAAAATGAAAGCAATTTTATGGCGTCTGCCAAGAAATTAGGTTACTTGGTGAGAGCCAGCACGCGAGTGACCTTTTCAGTTCTAAAATTAGAATTGTACTGCAGTGCACATGCTGTTTGCTTCCACCAATCAAAAGCAACAGTGCAGATTTTTTTATGGAGATACAGAGTGAGAGTATATCAATATTCTCATGCTAGATGGTGAGAAAGCAAACATTTGTGTGATAAGTGCCATAAAATATCCTCACAAGCGTTGGATAAAAATATATATATAAATGTATGGCTTGTATAGCTGTATAGATAGATTATATATATTTCTTTATGTACAGTATATATAGATATACATACTAGATAGATACAGTAGATAGATAGATAGATAGATAGATAGATAGATAGATAGAGAGAGAGAGATACATACATACATACATACATACACACATACATTAGGGTTGAAGAATGCAAAGCGGACAAAGTAACAAAGTAAGGAAATCAAAAGTTAGGAGTTGTTTCAGGAGTCTTGGCAAATATGTGATGTGGTGTTCCTTGGGATATTCATCTGTTATACCCAACCCTTTCACCAAACCCCTAGGCTCGTGACTCAAGGACAAGCCACAGATCTCGGACATGTGGCGACTGTGTGAGGAATGTAATGATTCAAGATTTACTCTCAGCTGTTTTAACAAAAGCAGATGTTGCGTTGCACCATATTTAGTGCTTTGGATTAGGACTTTGCATGGAGTAAACCTCAACTTTAAAAGTTCTTGCCTCTGAGTTTCATAACATTGCACCTCTCCTTTCACTCACAAATGAACTGAGTGACTGCCCCCCGTGGGGAGGTCATGACTGAGAAAACACTTGTATCTAGGAGTATTTTTGATAGTACAGTATTTGCGCTTGTCAGGAGGTTCTTGCAAAACATTCACACAATTGGGTTCACCATTCTTCTTCTTATGGAACTGCTGAGTTAGGTAATGCAAGCAGATTGTCACAATAATCACACAGACACTGTGGTTGTCCTTGACTCTCCCTTTAGTGAGGCACAGATAGTACTGGGATTCAACAATTTCCATTCATTCTGGTCACAAAGACCCAAATTAATGCATCTAGCTTCTTCTCATTATGTGAGGAACGTGATGATTCCAGATTTACTCTCAGCTGTTTTAACAATAGCAGATGTGCTGAGCCCTATTTAGTTCTTTGAATTAGGACTTTGCATGGAGTAAACCTTATTTATGTGTTGAAACATTTCACCAGGAAAGGCACACTGCACATGTTGCTCATCTCACAGTGCGTCCTGGAGGAAAGGGTAGTGGAAATACATTTATGCATACAACATCAAACATTATTAGAACAATATTGGAAACAGTGAACAGCAAAAACAGGAAGAACATATTAAGTGCAGCATATGAGTACAATTGTTTACAGAGGTCACAATGGACAAGTCAAGTGCATTACATTAGGATACAACCTTAAATTCATGGTGATGGTACCATTTAGCCTGAAAGGAAGGGGTGGATAGGGAGTAACAGCAGAGGTGGAATGGTAGTGAGAGTGGGAGGGGAGCAGATGAATAGGAGTCAAGGTTATAGATATATTGATAGTTGTAGATTGATAGGAATCTAAAGTCAAAGTTATGTTGGTAGTTATAGATAACCTGAAGGAATGGCCAGGTAGGGATCACTGCAGGGAAAGAAAATAGGGGGGCTGGGAGGGAGCTGTAATTCAGAATAGTTACTTAATATGTTGATAGAGGTTGGGGAGCAGGTCAGGAATACCAGGTAGGTTAATTGCAGGTACAATTCACAGAAAGGAAATTATGTAGGGCTGAAGTTATAGAGGAGGGGGAGGAGGAGTGGTGAATCTGGTGAGGAAGTGAATGCCCAAGTTTTGGGAAGTGATACAAGAAGGCAGCCTGGCCTACAGTGGTATACCGGCGAGGAACAACCAAGGAATGGGAGTCATAAGATCTATGTGAGTGGGCAGAAGGAGGGAGGACTGATATAGAGGAAGTGAGATAGGTTGGGAGCAAACGAAACCAGAATTTAGAGACAAATTTGGCACAATGATGGAGGGGTCTATTTTCTGGTGAGGGAAATGCTAGGAAGTGGTAGAGTTGACAGTAGTGGGTGAGAGGAGAAGAGTCCAGAGCAAAGCGACAGAAAGAGTTGAAGAGGGTATCCAATCTAGCTAAGGAAGTTTTGGGAGTGGCACTGTAGACTACAACTCAGTAGTCAAAAATGGGAATGATCATCTTCCGGACAAGTTCGCTTCTAGCTGGGAGAGGGTTGAAATTCCAGTTCCTGTATACAGTACCGAGTTTAGGGCACAGTTTTTCCAGGATGGTGTCCACGTGACCAGAGAAGGTGAGATGTTGGTTAAGCCAAACACCCAGATATCTGAATGATGAGGTGTTCTCAAGGACTGTCCCATCAAGGGCATGGAACGAGGGCAGGGAGGGGAGCCTAGAGAGTCTCTGCCTAGTGCCGAAGGTCATGGAGACTGTCTCTTTGGCATTTAGAAAAAGTTGATGAGAGCAAAACCAGTGCTGAACATTATTGAAGTCCTGCTGAAGTCTGTTTGCAACATCAATGGGGGACTGTCTGGAGGTGTAGAGGACAGTGTCATCTGCTTACATATGTATTGAGGTTGATGTACAGACTGATGGTAGGTCATTAAGAAATATGGAGAAAAGTATAGGGCCCAACACAGACCCTCGAGAGACACCAGTGTTGATGGGGGGAGGAGGGGATGTGGAGTCAGCGATTCTGACTGACTTGGTTCGACCTACAAGGTAGGCTCTGAACCAGTTAGTGGCTGAGTCAGTCAGACCTGCTGAGGAAAGGAAGTTTAGTAGTAGGATGTGGGAAACCGTGTCGAAAGGCTTGGCTAGGTAGACAAAAATGGCAGCTGTGATTTGACCACTGTTCATCCCTGAAAGGATGGAGTCGGTAAGCCTTATCAGGGAGGTGGTGGTGGAGTGTTTTTTTCCCAAAAAACAGATTGGAAAGGAGTGAAAAAGTTGGAGTTAGAGAGATAGAAAGAGAGCTGGGCAAGCATCAAGTGTTCTTGCAGTTTGGCAAGGGTGGGAAGAAGGGATATGGGACAGTAGTTCCCCAGTGAGGCAGAATCACCACTATTAGGCAGAGAAAGAACAATGGCATGCTTCCAAACAAGTGGGATGGCTGCCATTTCAAATGAGACATTGAAGAGGTCAGACAGTAGGGCAGAGATAGCCATAGCTGAGAGATATAGCAGCTTGGGGTCCAAGCCATCAGGCAAACTGCCTTCGGATGAGTTTAAGGCATGCAAGTTATCCAAGGTATCAGAAGGGGAAATTTTAGTAAAAGAGAAACAAGTAGACTGGGGCAATGTGTGTGGTGAGGTGAAGAGGGCACCTGGCCTAGTAGATGGTAAGGAGGATAGGAGAACAGAGGCACAAGAGGTGAAGTATGAATTAAATTCAGTAGCAACACTGGGGTGATCAGTAATAAGGGTGTTGTTTACATTGAGGAGCGGGGAGGGAAGGAGGAGTGGAAGGTGGGGAGAAGAGTGAGTGGATGACTTTCCAGAGTTTAGAGGGATTGTTTATGTTGGATTGAAAGGTTGAGCTAAAGTAGTTTGCCTTAGCCAAACGCATGGCTTTTGTGTACTTGTTGGGAAAAGAACGATATGCATCATAGTCTTTAGGGAGCTTTGAGGCTTTATGTAGTTTCAAAGCTTGGTCCCACACTCTTTGACAAGCTATGAGTTCAGGTGAGATCCATGGAAAGTGGCTCCCATGGACTCTGATGTATCGAACTGGGGCATGCTACATACATACATACATATATACAAACATATTGATAGCAGGGGGCAGCCAGAGAAAAAGGGATAGAGAGGAGAGGAAAAGGGGGAAGGGATAGAATAACAGAGGAAGAGGATGATGTGGAGAGCTGAATGAGGAAATGTTGAGAAATTTACCTTTAAAGTGTTCTGCGGCTACGTCTATTGAGTTCACTGAGGCTATACGGGACCAGTTTGTATGAGCTAGGTCATGGAGGAGGGCAGCGAGGTTCAGAGATTTATATGAGCCAGTCATTAAGGTTTTATGAGGAGCCCTGGTTTTGTGAATTTTATGTACCAGAAAGGTCATGAGGTGGTCACTTAGGCATCTGATAATAAAGATTTAATGACCCTATGTGGGTGTGAGGTGAGGGCCCAGTCGATTAAGGAGAGGTTACTCGATTTATGGTTCATCCAAGGTCGGATCAAGGATGATCTGGGATAAGTTATGGGCATCAATTTCATTTCGTACTTTGTTCATGGTGGGGGATAACCAGTTTAAGTTGAAGTCACCCATAATATAAACTTCACCCAAAGAGGTGTGGGATACTATGGAACTGATGAGGTCTGTAACAACAAAGAAGTGGGGACCTGGGGAACAATCGACACCTGACACACATGTAGGGAAGGATAAAGGGAAGGATAGCTATAAGATAACCACGCTTATAATGTAAGAAAAGATAAGATATGACATAAGACATGTAAGATAAGATATGCTTTCAGGACAGAGGCGGGAAGAATGGTAGTGAATTGGATAGATGAAGAGACATAGATAGTCACTCCTTCACCCCTCCCTGACCGGTCTTGTCTAGATATAGTATAGCCTGGGATGGAGAGAGAAGGGTCACCTAATTTATTGTCAAGCCAGGTTTCAGACAGGATGATAATATCAGGACCAAGAGCAGCAACCAGAGGCTGGAGTAGATTGACTTTAGGGAGAAGGCTGCGTATATTTAGGTGGACAATTTTTAGTCCACAGGGAAGGACAGTGGGGCTTGGTGGGGAAGTTCCTGGAGCAGTGGATGGGGGCACCAAGGTGCTTGCAGTGCAAGGTCCAGAGTTGTGATTTATGTTTCTGGAAGATAGGAGCAGGCGTACAATGATAATGAAGTGAAACTTTAAGCTCTTATACCAAGGTACAGAGCAGGCTCAACTAGACATGGGGGGGGGGGTGTGGAGAGAAGAAGGAGGCTGGAAGCATAGACTATGTAGTAGTGTGCAGTTAATAGAAATTGCTAAGAGTGAGGAACTAGGGCAGAAGGGGTAGTGTTCCAAAGTCTGAAGAGAGGGAGATGGGGTAACAACATAATTGAAGACAGGAGAGTGGAGTGGAGTGCGGCAGAGAGGGGCAGGTAATAATGGGGAGAAGAAAGGGGTGTGGGTGAGAAGGGGAAGACAGAGGACAGAGAGGATAGGGAAAAGTAATCTGAGTGAGTCTAGAGGCATGGTGAGGAAAGATATGTAGTCAAATGAGCAGGAGAGTATAAAAAATAATCAATCATTATTATACCATGTGAAACACCATTGAGTGACACTCTTACAAGTTAGGGGAAAAGAGAAGACTATACTATAAGTTAGGGGGGGAAGAGAAGACTATACTGTTATGACACAGTCGTGCTGCAAATGAAAGAACTAAGGTCCCTCTAGTGGCAGATCTTTATAATCTGCTAACGTGAAACTGGACACTTGGAAAAAACATTTTACAGCAGTCTTAGCAAAAATAAAATTGAGCAGCCTGTCACATTAAAATAAGCTCACAGAAAAAGGTAAATTTGCAGCAAGCCACAGAGTACAGGGCATAGCGAGAAAGGTCCAATCAGCACACCATGAAGCTGAGAAACAGCCAATCAGGTTTAGGCCACAGAGGCACCATTAATTTAAAGTAAGGAAAGCTCTGCTGGTGTTCTGAGGTGGCTTTTGCAGTGGCGGATGAGCTGAGGCATACCTGGGGTCCAGAGGATGTGGCTGAAGGTCCAGTGGGGTGGCTGAAATGCTGGAAGCACTGTGGGAGAGAGGCAGCACCCTTTCAGCCCAGTCGGAGGGAGGGCTGGGGTCCAGAGTATGTGGCTGAAGGTCCAGTGGGGTGGCTGAAATGCTGGAAGTACTGCGGGAAAGAGGTAGCACCCTTTCAGTCTGGTCAGAGGGAGGGCTGGGGTCAAGAGTATGTGGCTGAAGGTCTGGTGGGGTGGCTGAAATGCTGGAAGCACTGTGGGAGAGAGGCAACACCCTTTCATCCTGGACAGATGGAGGGCTGTGGTCCAGAGGATGCGGCTGAAGATCTGGTGGGGTGGCTGAAATGCTGGAAGCGCTTTACACCTTTCAACATTACAAGATCCTGCCTCCGAGTTTCATAACATTGCACCTCTCCTTTCACTCATAAATGAACTGAGTGACTGCTCCCAGTGGGGAAGGCATGGCTGAGAAAACACTTGTGTCTAAAGTTATTGGTGATGGTATTTGTGCTTGTCAGGATTTCCTTGCAAAACAATCAGAAGTTAGATTCATCATTCTTGCTTTGAACTCCCTCTACCCCCACACCACCATTGTAAATTGGGGTGCCGCATCAGAAAGGAGATTTTGGAGGCAGCTATCGACCAAGGAGGACAGTTTGTTTTTGGAGGCTGCAAACAGCCAGAGTAGGACAGGAGAACAAAGGAGGCAGAGGCCAAACAAGGCCGACAATCAAGAAAGTGTCAACTTTTGAAATAAATGAAGCTGCTTCATAGCTTAAAAGCACAACCAGCGCAGGCAACGGAGACCAGAGACTGAGCGGACCCCCCCAGCCACCCCCACCCCCACAACTTCTTAAATGTCCTAGGAGCCTTCTGGGGATTGGGCAGCACAAGAATGGAGCTGGAGCATTGAGTAAGGTGTGCAGGGGCAAAAGCAAAAACTTTCTACATTACTTTTGAGGGTTTGATTGAAGGAAGTTGATCCATATCTGCATTTATCATTATCTGAATGTACCAAAAGTAGTGGCTGAACCCTGATATTAGCCTAGCCAGCAAGAAAAGGGCAAATAGAAATGTTTAGACCACAAGTATTCCTAATGTGTTCTTGTATACATTTATACCAATGGTAGTGGATGATTATGAGTAAAGTGTTTTTATATGGGTTATGAGGGGTTATACTCAAACTGTCTAAGAAACGTGGTCAGGTGCTAAGGGGCTATTGTTAATTGGCAAAAAGAAAAAGGACTATTAGAACTCTAAAATTCATACTATTAGAAGGTGCCTATTCAAATAGTCTGACAGACACACTGAAGTAGAATGATTCTTTTCTTTAGAGTCTGGGTACTGTTCAAACTGTCTGACAGGGAAACAATGTCTATGTGAGTGGACAGGAGCTCTTTGAGAATGGAATCTATATAGAAGAAGCAGGGCAAAGGGAGGTTTGGCATTCAGGGGGATCGGAAAAGAGTACTGATGACTGCACTGGGAAAGCAGTGGGGAGAGGAGTGATAGCAGGAAAAATAAATTATACAAGAAGATGGGGAGGGCAGGGGCAAAGGATTCTTAGGATGGAGATGGGAGCTCAGGGGGTACACAGGACACCAGGCAGAATAGTGAGGTGTAACAGATGTGGGACAGTGGTGTTCATGGAAACACTGTGGAGGATAGGGGTTATCCTGTATGTATTAGATTGTGGCAAGCAGCAACAGAGATAAATAGTCTAGGGGGGAGGCAGTGAGAATGTGGCAGTCTAGAGGAGAGTGGGGGGGGAAATGACAACTCCAATGGCAGCAGAGAGAGCTGGGGGGCTGCAGAAATGGAAAGAGGGAGGGAGGGAAGAGAATAGATGGGGACATGGAGGAAAGGGGCTCAGACCAGGATGTGGGGAGGAAGCACTGGACAGCAGGAGGTAAGGAGGAAGGGGGAAGGAGGTTCTAGGGACAGGAGCTCAGGGAAGGGACAGTACCTTGACACCAAAGGGGAGAAGAGTGTCCACTGAGGGCAGTATTACGGTATCCAACAGGTTTACACATTTATCAGCTATGATGTGCCATGGGCATCAGGAGGGATTAGAGGGCACAACAAGTATGGGCCATGGAACGAAGATGGGCAGAGGGGAAGGGAGGGAAAGAGGCAAGATTTGGGGAGAACTGGCAAGGCAGGGGGAAGCCAGAGAAAAATGGAGAGGAGAGGAAAAGGGGGAAGGGATAGGAGAACAGAGGAAGAGGATGATGTGGAGAGCAAAAATAAGGAAGAAGAAATGGGGCACAGGGGGAGAAAGGAGGTAGGGAATGGGAGCACATGATGGGGAAGTGGAGGGGGTAGCACAGGAGGAGCTAGGAAGGAAACAGGTGAAGCAGGCATGCAGGGGAGACCAGGGAGGTATGAATAGGGGAACAGAGGGGGGAGGAGAGGAGATCAGCAGAAAAAAGGCTGGAATAATTCACCGGGGAGAGAACAAGTGAGGAAATGTGGGGAAGTGGGGGGGAGTAAGCAGGCAGTACAGGTCAGGGAGGTGAAAATAGGGGAACAGGGAGAAGGAGGGTGGGTTCATCAGGAATAAGACCAGATTCATTAGCTGGGGAAGTGAAGAAGGTCATGGTCTTCAGGGACTCCATTATCAATGGGATACATTGGATCGGGGAGGGGGCTACCTACAAGAGGAGGTCAGTCTTTTGTGAATCAGGGATGGAGGCTGGACGATGCAAAAAATCAGGAGTGTACAAGGGTGGGGGGGGGGAGCCACACCTAGTCATTCATTTGGGGACAAATCTTCTATCAAGCAATGAAGTGGAGGAGGTCCAGAGAAAGTTTAAGGCACTGGCAAGAGGATGCAAGGAGGAGGTGAGATTCTTGGTGTTCTCAGAAGTCTTGTGAGTCCCCTGTGCTATGGAGTTCAATGACTGTCTCAAGGAATGGTGCAGGAAAGAAGGATTCATCTATATAGGTG
The DNA here is from genome assembly GCA_016271365.2 of Neoceratodus forsteri. NCBI lineage: Eukaryota > Metazoa > Chordata > Ceratodontiformes > Ceratodontidae > Neoceratodus > Neoceratodus forsteri. The sequence continues at coordinate 162,925,034 of CM028137.1, forward strand.
AGTTGGGGGACACATGGGAGGATGAGGACTTATATTGGAAGGACAGGCTTATATTTGGGCATGCGTATTAGAGCTAACACTAATGCACATGCCTGAACTCAAGGCTGCAATTTTACATTTAAAAATTAAGTGGGTTAGACTGCTCCATTTTCGACCAGGATTGTTTCTAAAGACTCAGCTCAAACACTACTACAAGGAATGAAGCTTCTTTTTACTTCGTGTCACTGTGCCCCACTCGTCATGCCTTCCGGCACACAGCCGGAACAATACTAAACTTATTTGCATACAGGTTGCGGCTCTGGCCACTTCTAGCTGTGACATGGTGCCTCTCACCCCGGGTCATTAAAAACACAATTTAAACTAAAAGACATGCCCTGCAACAGAAGTGAAACCATCTCACTGCAAGTTAGCAAAGGAGTAGAGGCTGGGGAGGGGGGGGAAATGGGGGTTTATGACAGTTTCCCTTTAAGGTTAAAACAGAAGCATATTTCTATGAAAGGTCTTTATTATTAGCTTTTCAAAATAATTAATTTTTTTCATTTTAAGTTATACATATTTGAAAGCATTTTTATAAGCACAGTAGAACACTCCAGGATATGCAGTTGTGGATGATATAATTGTAATTCTCAGGTGCATTTAGGCAATCGGCTGCCCCTCATGTCCAACAATGCATCTGAGGCATGCAGTTACTAGTATATCACCGTAATGCAAACATTTCAAGACTTAATGTTTACTTACACACCAGTACTCTGTGAGAGGAGTGCAAAAGTTAGGGTAGCATCATGCTGCCTTGATCAATCATTTAAACCTCAAGAAAAACCACGCTACACATTCACCTATAGCCAGGTAACGTTTTTGCTCTACCACCACATTTCACTACTTTTGTGGCTTTGTGCTTCAATCCTAACTGATGCTTAAACATAGTTTTTTGGCAATGTATTTCCTTACTTTTTAAAGGCTATTTAATAACAGAGTAACATTACTTTGTAATAACATTGTCAAAAGCTTTAATGGCAAGTTGTTCCTGGGGTACAGTGACACTCCTTCTCTCACGCCACACCTATGCCAAGCAATTACCTGTGCCCTTTGACACCCCCTTCCTCACCCTGTGGCAATCAAAATGAGTCCTTGGAGTCCACTGGCAACCCCTCCCACACCCTGTCTCTATCCATGCATCACTGGCACCCAATGACACCCCCAATCCAACACCCTGCCCCAACCCAAGCATCACTGACGTTCAGCATCACCGGCTCCCACATCAAGTGTAACCCCTAGATGGCGCTATCCCAGGGGCTACTACCCCTGCCTGATTTGCCACTAACAGGTTGAGGGGCCTGGATCCAATGGCGGGTGCCTCCACCCAGAGGTCAGGGTTTGCAATAGTTAAACTAACTTGGTCACAGCCCTCTGGGACACTGCAACCCCTTTCTTCCTACTAGTGGCCCACACAATATATCAGAATTACCTTCACAGTATACACTTACCCCAGGTCTGGTTCCGGCACTGGGACCTCCTGTGAAATGAGATACAGTGCAACAATCACAGTACAGTACTTTAACATAGACAAATACCTCAGGCAGTATAACTTTGCTGAAACAAGCAGCTCTGATTTATTTAGGGGGATATAACAAGGACAGGGAAATCAGGTTAATTAGCTTATCACTCTAATAATTCATCTATGGCTCTGTGCACAGGCCTATCCCTATCAGTTACTGTCCCTGGGTACCCAAGCCCTAGTGGCTAGTCCAAACCGTGGCAGCTGGTAGGCCCTTTCACACAGAGAAAGGAGAATTAAACAGTCAGCAGTACAGTAATTCCATTTGGATTTAATGTGGCAATTCAACAGGGGCGACCCTGAATTAGTACTCACGACCTCAAATAAGATAGGGTCCTTCAATGTCAGCAGGGCTCACTTGAGGTACACAAACCTCTTCACACATTTATATAAAAGAAAGCACTATACCAGGCAGGCTGCATCTGTATCCCGATCGCAATTACTGCACAATACCCGGAGAACACACAGCAGATTCAGTTCCTGACAGACCGAAGTGCAATTTTCTGCAATTCTTCCAGTCTTCTACAGGGTGAGCCTGGTTTCTACTCTTCAGAGATCCTTTGATTCTTTTCACAGGACGGATTCAGTCCTAACAAGCTGCAGACCGGAACTCTGGGCCTTACACACGTTTTTTGACTAAAACTGCACACTGAAAAAGCACAGGGCTCCTTCCTTCTTCACTGCCAAAGCTCAACTGACACTCCAACTGAAAAAAACGGGCACTTCCTTTGAGTTCCTCCCAGTTCTTGACTGGATTGGCTGTCACTCACAATAGACTGCTGCTGTTGGTCCAAAAAGGCACTGAAGTCTAAACTACATCTCCCAGAGTCACTGCCCATACAATCCTCTTGTGGCTGGCTCAGATTATGAGTCCAAGTTCTGATTCGTCCAAGGCACCATTTTAGAGCTAGCTTACCCCACACTGATTGGTCCAGTTCAGCAGTTCAAAACTAGAATGGGGAACTAGCAGACACAGTTCTGACTGCAAAGAAAGCAGGTTAGACAAACTGTAATTTCATTATTACTCTAAATAATTTCTGGCAAACAGTTACATCTTTCAGATAGGTTCCCTTTGCACTCCTAGTGACTGCAAAAATTAAGTAAATTGGCAGCAGTTCGAGTGGTACTCAAACAGAGAAGCACAAAGTCCCCCCATACAAACTAATTATGTCTGCAAGCAGACAGCTCTTAAAGAGACAGTGCCAGAGGTTCTAAAAACACTCACTGATAAATGGCTTAAACGCCAAACACCATTCAGGCTTGGAGCATTCAAGCAAGCTCCTGGAAGTCTTTTGGGAACCCCCATTTGCAGGGGGGTTACACCCTTCCTGGCCTGGGAAAGCTTGACGTCCGCGTCAAGCAAGTACCCCATAAGTTTCAACTGCAACCATATACATTTGCATTAGGCTCGCATATGTAATCATCAGTCAATATATCATTTTACCAAGAACACATTTCTGAAACATTGCAGTACGTCCTCTTTACACAGTATTACATACACATTGTACCATAACTCAAGTTATTACCTCTTGTACATGAAACCTGAAGAGAGGGCCCTTCCTATCAGTTACCTTGGGGCTGGATGGGGCAAGGGCACCATATTAGAGGGCAACACAAGTAACTTGGGTTAGCACTGATGCTCAGTTTGGGCAATGAGCTCGGGACACATACACTCCTTTATGGACAACATTGAGAGGCAAGTCCACAGGCCTCCCAAGTGAATCATAACTGAGGTGCACCACAGGCTTTACAGCTCGACCAGTCTTTCTAGGGGGAACTGTTATAGTCTCTGCACTCTGAGCCTCATTTTCAGCATTGTCCTCACTTGTCAGGGGAGTCTCCATGGGGTAGAGAGGCTAGAACTTGGGGCACTTTCAGCTCCAGGAGTTACAGTTTCTGAGTCCACAACATTTGGCTGCATGGAGAGCTTTCGGACACTGGCAGTGGACTGTCAGGGCACTCAAAATACTCTTCTTGTTCGGTGTATCACCAGTCTGCCCCAATCTATCATTTTCCTCCCTGAAAGCTCAAACAGTTCAACCATGCACAATGATTCCATTTCATCTGATCTGATGCTTTGCACTTCACTTTCTGGAGACATTGGCTCCAGGGATGAAGCTGGGGGCTTAGACAGTCCAGAAAGCCCAGCTTTGTCTCCAGTATTGACTAGGGATTGCCCCAAACAATTGACTCAGTTCGTAAGAAGGATAGTATTCAAAGTCACTCTCACTTTCTTCTGATATGGACTGACAGTCATGCTCAACTGGGACTTGTGGAGGAACACTTTAACTTTGCTTCTGTAGGTGCAGACTTTCTTGATCTTTTCTTAGCAGCAGCTCTAGTCACTGGTCCAGAGGGGCATCTTCTGGGGGCTCAGACTCAATCAGAATTTGTCCAATGGGCAGTAAATGATTTCTATGCATTGTTTTACATCTTTTGAATTATTCTCAGGCCTTACTTTGTACACTGGCAGATCATCTAGTTTGCCCACTACAATGTGAGGGAGATGGTGCCATCTGTCAGCAATCTTGTGCTTGCCATGCAGTCCCAGATTTCTTAGCAATACCCGATCTCCCTCCTGGAGTTCCTGTGCTTTCACCTTTTATCATACCTTTCTTTGTTGGCTGAATTTCTTTTGGCAGCCATGGTTTGAGCCAGTTGGTACGCATGAGTTAGCTGGGCCTTTAACTTTGCACATACTGTAAATAGTTGTCAGCTTGAACCCCATCAGGAGAGACCCCAAACACACATCTACTGGTAGTCGAGCTTCTCTTCCAAACATCAGGCGGTAGGGAGAATCCAGTGGCATCACTTTGGTGCAGTTATAAGCATGTACCAGGGTGCTAATTTGTTGGCTCCATCTAGGCTTGTCCTTTGGGTGCAGGGTGCTAGCATATCTAGCAAAGTGCGGTTGAAACGCTCAGGCTGTGGGTCTCCCCTGGGGTGGTAAGGAGTGGTTCTGGACTTTCAGATCCCCACAGAGAAAGCATCTCTTTGATCAGACGACTCAAAGTCTCTCCCTTGATCAGAATGGATTCTTTGTGGAGCCCATAGTGAACAAAAGTTTTCTACAAGTACTTGGCCACAGTGGATGCTTTCTGGTCTTTGGTGGGAAAGCTTGGGCATATCTCGTGAAATGGTCAGTGACCACCAGCACATTACTGATATTTCTTTGATCTGACTCCAAACTCAGAAAATCAATACAGACCAGCTCCATGGGTGCACTGGTGGTGATGTTAACAAGGGGCAGCCCTCTGGGGCAAAGCTTTCCTCTGTAAGCAGCGACTACAAGTTCGAATGTGTTGCTCCACATCAGCCCCCATCTTAGGCCAATAGAATCTGGATCTCATCAAGTCAAGTGTTCTGTCTATGCTCAAGGTGCCCCATGTGGTTGTGCAAGGACCTCAGTACTGAGTCTCGAAGGCAGTGGGCAGCACTAGTTGTTGTTGTCTACTTGTCCCCTCTGTCTACTGTTTCTCTGTATAACAGTTTATTGATCAGTTTCAACTTAGGACCTTCTTTGTATAACAGTGCAGTTCTCAAATCAGTGGGCGTAATTTGGACACATCTTTTCCTGCATAGAGGGCTTCTAAAGCTGCTTTGATCATGGGATGTGGGATTGAGCCCATGAATACTGTCATTGTCCAGCTGAGGCAGTGCACCAATGTCTGTGCAGAAAAGTGGCAATAAGCAGCAGGTATGCAATTCTCAGAGGCTCCAAGCAATCCACCATGCAGTCCACTCGTCCGTGGACATTTGTTCCTCCCTGTCAAACTTCTCGGCAGAGTGCCCGAATGTCAGGTTCTGCCAATCGGACCCAATCATTCTGAGGAACAGGCCTCCGGAGAGAGCATCAGCATCTATGTGTTCAGACCTGCTCGGTATTCGAGAGCATAGTCATATGTAGATAATGCAGAAAGCCACCTATGGCCGTGGCATCCAACTTAGCTGAGGTCTGCACATAGGTCAAAGGATTATTGTCAGTTTTACTAGTATTTTAGCCCCATACAAGTACTCATGGAATTGGTCAACAATAGCCCACTTCAAAGCTAGAACTCTAACTTATGTACAGGATAGTTCTTTTCGGATGGGGTCAGGCTTCTACTGGCAAGGCCACTGGTCTCAGGCCATCTCGTGCTCTTGGTACAACACACCCCCTAACCTTGCAAGCTCAGCATCAGTGTGCAGGACTTAAGGTTTTCTTGGATCGGCATAGGCCAGCACTGGAGCATGGGTAAGTTGATATATGATCTCATGAAAAGCAGTCTCACAATCAGGAGTCCAGCGGCCCCAAATACTTCACTGATGAAAATACACTTTTCAGTCTTGAGGGACGCTGACTTTTGGTATTTTTTGTGGGTTGGGGATACCTTTGAGTAAGGTTAAGTAAAGGGCGGATCACTCTTGAATAGTCCTTGATGAAGCGCCGATAATAACCACAGAATCCCAGGAATCTTTGCAGTTCTTTTAGATTTTGGGCTGTGGCCAGGTGGTCAAGGCCTCAACTTTACTTGGGTCGGTCTCTATTCCTCGTGGATACTATGTGTCCCACATACTTTACTGATGTTTGAAAGAATTGACACTTATCAATGGACAGTTTAAGGCCAAAGTCCCCAGTCGGTCCAATACCTTCAATAATCTGCTTTCATGTTCCTCCAGTGAGCTGCCAAACACAATAACATCATCTAGGTATACCAGGCACTCTAGTAAGTTCATGTCCCCACTGCACGCCCATCAATCGCTGAAAAGTGGCTGGGGCACCTGAAACTTGAGGCATCCTCATGAATTCATAGAGCCAAGCGGACAGATAAAGGCAGTCTTCTCACGGTCCTCTGGAGCCATCGGGATCTGGTAGTACCCACTATGGAGATCCAGCACAGAGAACCACTTGCTCCCGCTTTAGGCAGTCAAAGCATCCTGAATGCGGGCATTGTGTACTGATCAGGGATAGTCCTGCTGGTTTAAGGTGCGATAATCCACACACATCCTTACTGTTCCATTCTTTTCCTCACTACCACAATGGGGGAAGCATAAGGGCTTCTGGATTCTTGTATTACACCAGCAGCTAACATCTCTTGCAGATGCCGTCTCACATCATCTATGTCAGCAGGTGCCAGGCGCCGAGACCTCTCACGAAATGGTCTTCATCATGCAGCCGGATATTGTGCTCAGCTCCTTGCACGCATCCTACATCCCATTCCTTTAAAGAAAACACCTGGTCTCTGGGCAAGCTTCTCACTGATCCTCACTTTCCATTCAGCTGGCAGCGGGAGTCACGAAATCAAACAAGTCAGGCGTACTCGTCATTCTTCCTTGAACTCTTGCTGCTGGGTGCACTGCAGTGTCTGCACAATGCACATTAGCCAGGATGCAACCTCTGTTTACTCGAATGTCTCTTTCAGACACATTATGAACTTGGACCATTACCCTTCTGGCATAAGCATGGGCTCTAGCGGGCAAAATACTAGGCTTGACCAGCAGTCCCTCTGGCAATTTTCCATCGCCTGGTGCATCCAACATTAATATTTTATTCTTAACATCCTTTGATACGGACCTCTCCCTGTAAGGTACACTGGGCATTTGGCGCCAGGATCAGAGACTCAGGATCCTTCTTCCATACAATTCCGACCGGTTCCTCTGGTTCTGTTTTTCAGCATCTCTCTGTGCCTCATAGGCCTTCTTAATTAAAGCCGAACTCTTAAAGCTCTACTAGTCTTTGACCCTGTTTTCATAACACAACTGTGCCAGCCTTCCGAACATATGAGCATTTGTTCCAATCAACAAAGGGACACCATCATACAGTCCAGTGGGGGACACACTAAGGCTAGGGTCTCTACTTGTTCGGCCACTCCAGCCACTGAGGTGGGGAAAGACAGCCAATTGGATATACCTGAATAGGGGTAGGCCTTCTCACTTAACCCCATACATGCAGTCCTTCTAATGGTGTGTAAGTCCTGACAAATGCTTCTGATACCAATCCTGGAACATAATTGTCACTTGGGAGCCACTGTTCAATACAGCTCTTGTAGACACTCCATTCACCTTTACAGTGGTCTCCATGGAGGGACCCACTATTCTGGACCAGTCTGGAGAGGCGGTAGTGGGGGCCTGGGCAACTGACCTTGCCACAAGGACGGAATTAGCATTTTGGTGCCCTCACTGGGACTCATGTCGTAATCTCTTAACCACTGATTTCTTCTCCGTGCTTCTTGTAGCCTATATGCAACTTTGTCAGTGTCTTTTGGGACTGGCATTCCTTCATGTGCCCATCTTTCCACAATTATAGCAAAACATATTTCTGGAGTTTGAGTTGGCCGAGGCGCCACACTGGGAGCCAGGGCGGGGTATTACTAACTGGAAACCTGGGTGCCATCTCTGTTCATGAGGGTGATAAGCATTTGGAGACATCTCGTCAGTTTCTCCACTTCCATGGTCAAGGAATTGAGTTTGGAGCTGTTATCAGTAGGAGATACATGGTGGGTACTCCCACCCCATAGCAGATGCAGTCGGATATAGGTCAGGGCGCACTTGCAGGCGTGGCCTCATAAAGGGACTGTTTTTGAATTCCCGATCTCTCTCAACAGTTCTGCCCCATTGTGGCATATCTTTTCCTTGTCAGAGCACTCATTGACTGTCAACCCCGCCCCTGAACTTCACTTGATGGGTCACCCTCAGTCACTCGGGTCGAAAGCCACAGCTGTTGGTGCAGGTACCTCCCGAGGTCGCTTTTCTCAACCTCGAATTTCTCTCATTAACTCATCATAGGAGGGTGGGATTCCAGTCGATTTGCCAGGCGTAATTGAAGCAACAGCAGTTCTGAGAAGGGGCAGACTTAAGATCTCTGTCCAGTCTGGTTCGGTCCAGTTCAATCGCTGGAAACTACCCTTTCTGAGGCATTCTTGCAACAATTTTTCCAGCCGAGACATACCACAGACAACAACTCCCTTGGTACTGTGTGCATTTTTACTCTCCACCATAGATCCTCATCAGAATCTGGGCTCCCATACACATTCTCCAAGGCCTCAAGATAGGCCTGTGCAGTCGCTCCAGGGTTACTGGGCCCGCTTAGCACGGATGGTAGCCAGGCAGGACCTCGGAGGCTCTCACTAACCTCTTCGCTTTCGCCTGAGCATTGCCATTCTAGCACTTGGGGCAACATAGTCTATCCAGGTCTCCCAGTCATCCTCCCTTGGGGGTGGGAGGGTGCCAGAGAAGATCCTCAACCTTCGGTAAGAGTCGTGACTAATGGCAGGTGCAGAAATAGAGTCTGCATTGGTTCAGCCACCATACGGGCACTGGAGCAGGAGAGGGTGTTGGGGAGGAACACTTCAGGTGGCAAGAATAGTTTCTTCAAGTCCTCCACAGTTTTCCCTCCCAGCAACCATTCAGCAAATTCTCCTCAAAAGTTTCAGATAGTGGTGGGGGCTGATCTCTCGGTCTTTACTGTCCTTAGTTATCACTCAAGCAGTGAGGGCCCCTCTGTAATGGTCTGAGATTACCTGAAATGAGATACTGCAACAATCACAGTACAGTACTTTAACATAGACAAATACTCAGGCAGTATAACTTGCTGAAACAAGCAGCTCTGATTTATTTAGGGGATATAACAAGGACAGGGGAAATCAGGTTAATTAGCTTATCACTCTAATAATCTACTATGGCTCTGTGCACAGGCCTATCCCTATCAGTTACTGTCCCTGGGACCCAAGCCCTAGTGGCTAGTCCAAACCGTGGCAGCTGGTAGGGGCCTTTCACACAGAGAAAAGGAGAATTAAACAGTCAGCAGTACAGTAATTCCATTTGGATTTAATGGGTAATTCAACAGGGAGCGACCCTGAATTAGTACTCACGACCTCCAAATAAGATAGGGTCCTTCAATGTCAGCAGGGCTCACTGAGGTACACAAACCTCTTCACACATTTATATAAGAAAGCACTATACCAGGCAGGCTGCATCTGTATCCCGATCGCAATTACTGCACAATACCCGGGAGAACACACAGCAGATTCAGTTCCTGACAGACCGGAGTCAATTTTCTGCAATTCTTCCAGTCTTCTACAGGGTGAGCCTGGTTTCTACTCTTCAGAGATCCTTTGATTCTTTTCACAGGACGGATTCAGTCCTAACAAGCTGCAGACCAGAACTCTGGGCCTTACACACGCTTTTTGACTAAAACTGCACATTAAAAAGCACAGGGCTCCTTCCTTCTTCACTGCCAAAGCTCAACTGACACTCCAACTGAAAACTGGCACTTCCTTTGAGTTCCTCCCAGTTCTTGACTGGATTGGCTGTCACCACAATAGACTGCTGCTGTTGGTCCAAAAGGCACTGAAGTCTAAACTACATCTCCCAGAGTCACTGCCCATACAATCCTCTTGTGGCTGGCTCAGATTATGAGTCCAAGTTCTGATTCGTCCCAAGGCACCATTTTAGAGCTAGCTTACCCCACACTGATTGGTCCAGTTCAGCAGTTCAAAACTAGAATGGGGAACTAGCAGACACAGTTCTGACTGCAAAGAAAGCAGGTTAGACAAACTGTAATTTCATTATTACTCTAAATAATTTCTGGCAAACAGTTACATCTTTCAGATAGGTTCCCTTTGCACCCTAGTGACTGCAAAATGAAGTAATTGCAGCAGTTCGAGTGGTACTCAAACAGAGAAGCACAAAGTCCCCCATACAAACTAATTATGTCTGCAAGCAGACAGCTCTTAAAGAGACAGTGCCAGAGGTTCTAAAAACACTCACTGATAAATGGCTTAAACGCCAAACACCATTCAGGCTTGGAGCATTCAAGCAAGCTCCTGGAAGTCTTTTGGGAACCCCCATTTGCAGGGGGGTTACACAAGCATCACTGATGTCTGGTTGTAACCCCTTTACCACACCTTACCCCAATACAAGCATCTCTGGTATCAAGTGGCACCCTCTGCCACACCCTGCCCCCATGCAAGCATGTTTGATATCCAGTGGCACCCTCCCACACCCTACCTTATTCCAAACATCCCTGGAGTCCAGTGGCACCCCCAAAGCAGTGGCTGGCAATAACCCACCTCTCCCTTCTGCAACAAGCCACTGTATGAAAAACTGTAAGCACAAAATCACAATTTAATAACTGCTGTATTTATTTAATTGCAAGTGTGCAATAACATTTTTATATCGGTATACAAGCTGCAAGACTTACCAGAGTATCTACTGATATAGAACACGTTATTGCAAACTTTCTTTTTGTATTTAGGTGTTTATTAAAGGAAACACATTCATAGTACAGAGACAAGCAGAGTCTAGATACAGTTAGTGCAACTGAGGTTCCTTGACAAAATAAAGGTCTACTTCAGTAGTTGTAAAAGCAAATTAAAAGGAAATTACCTTCAGATGTCAACATCCCTCAGAGGTAGGAAGGAGCTAGAAAAATGGAGTGATGGGAGAGAAAAAAATGTTAATATCTAAGGGACAAATTCTGCATTCACAGAGGCTACATACCATACCCAACGTCGCCATCTAGTGTTAAATTGGTCAAGTCTGAGTCATGCATCTTTGCTGTGACTCTCTCCAACTGATAAATTGCAGATACTATTCTACCCCACTCTGGTACCGTTGGAATCAAAGGAGTCATCCAGCGTGTCATTATGGCTCTCTTAGCAGCTAACAAATATAGTAAAATCAGGGATTTGGACCAATTTCAATACCCCCTAGGGGGACTGATAGTGAAGCCAGTTTGGCTGTCAATTCTACCAGTTCCCCATCAATGATCTAATTCTGTCAAAATGTCATTCCAGTATGGGCAATCACAGGGCAGGACCACAAGGTGTGACCCTGATCTGCAAGGGTATATCCACACCCCCTCCAACAGATCCCATATTGTTGTGGCATATACCTTATTAGGATTGCAGGAGTGCAAAAGTAACGATACCTGTATTTCCAGGCATATTCTCTCCAAGAGTTGGAGATAGTGATTTTGACCACCAGAATAGCATACTTTGACCAGGAGTTGTAGGAGATTGTTATTTTAAGGACTTTATTCCAGCTATCTAGGGTAGATTGAGTAGAGTCACCTAGATAGTCCCTTAAATTTTTATAAGCATGACCTATTAAATGACCCCAGGGTTGATCATATTGTACATCCAAGACCATGCCTAATAAAGGCAGAATAGAGTCAAGGAGCATAGTATTTTTTTTTTCCGCTTGTGTAAAATGTAAGTCCTGGCCTGTAGATACCTGTGATGTTCCCGACCAATAAGGCCATAGTTAGTTTGTAATGTTTCGAACATGACCACATCTGTCTGGTTTAGGAATTGGTGTATATATTTAAGACTAAGATGCCACCAGTGATTAAAAGACAGAGCCATCCTTGCCAGTAAGAAATCCTCATCCTTGGCCAATAATCTATAGTAATAAAAAATATGTTCTAATCTGAAGTGGAACCTTAACTGGTACCAGACTGTAAGTGTGTTTGCTGGTGTGTTTGCTGTGAAAGTGGTAAATTGCATTAGCGGAGGGGTCTTTGCTGGTGCGGCGGAGTATAGGATCTAAGTGTTATAAATCATTGACAGAAAACTCAATAACATTCTAAGGGGCTATATAATGCAGTGTTAGCCACATAAATATTGTGCGTAAGAAAGCTGCTCTGGCGTACAATTCTAAGTTTGGTAAGTTTAACCCACCCCAAGCCAAGGATAGTTGTACAAGTGAAAAATGAACTCGGGATCTATGTCCTCCCCACAGAAAACTAGATAGCATTTTCCTCCAGGACAAAAAATAATATCTGACTGGGAAGACTGGAATAGTTTGAAAAAGGTACAATAGTCGTGGTAGGATTTTCATCCATATTATTTCTGCTCAGTGAAAAAAGGAAAAGGACAATCTGCCCCATTTCGCCAAATCTTCTAGGATTTTAGTAGTTAGTGATTCATAGTTTATTAATTCAAAATTATTATTATTATTATTATCTTTAGGGATGTTGATACCTACATTTTTCATTTTAGTACAATTATTGGAAGCATTTGCTTAAGATCTCCTGACTGGGTATAATGCAATAGTAAGACTTCACTTTTATGGGGATTCAGCTTAAATCTCACAACAGTCTCAAACTCTGTCAGGATATACATGTTATTGCAAACTTATGATTTAATCAAACACAGCAGCTATTAAATCACAGGTTTGCAATTGCATTTTCTAAATGGCAGACAGGAGCGAATGTGAGAGTAAGGTTATTGTCGTCCATGTTCTGGGATGGGGTGGGGTTGTCAGGCACCTGTGATGGCTTATTAGAGCTTGCCTTAATAAGCAGGGGTTGCAGTGGACAGAGATAAAAGATTTTTTCTAAGTGTACTGATGTTGGGATGGGCTCCCAATGTTTGAATGGGGCAGTGGTTACCATTCAAATGGGGCAGTGGTTACAGAGGCAGGACCAGGCACTGGAGGTGGGCTTCCAGTGGCTATATAATTATTATTTTTCAAGCACTGGGTTAGGCATCTTGTGTTAGTATGGCGGGTACACAGACAGCACGGCCACCAGGGATGGGCTCTTGTGGGCCACATTATCTAATCATGTTTTCTAGTACAAGGATGGCCTCCCAGTGTAGGAATCAGGGTTAGTGGGGCAATAGTGACCACTGGGAATGGGCTCCCAGAGGCCAAATCATGTATTATTTTTTTAATTTGTAAAATCTGGAAGGAAAAAAGGGTTTTGCAAATGTGTAAACACATGTTTTACTTCCTGGAAGGATGTGAGACCACAATTTTAGTTGTCACATAAGGAGTTTGACCACAGTTTGTACTGTAGTGCATGAAAATTCCTTGCAAAAAAATTTGATTTTTTTGTTCTGCTTATGCTCAGCTACTGCATTTTATTTTGTTTGTAACTTTTTTTATTTTTAATGTTTTTATTTCCAAACTGTCTTGAGTGTGTTAACGTACAATTTCCTGTCAAAGAACCCTAGGCCAACAACTTTATCAGTACAGTGAAAATAATTGCAAGTCTTGTCTTAAGTAACCCAGCAGGCAAAACAGCTGCCACAACATAACCTCAAATAGGATACTGTATAGTAACTTGAAAGAGTTTCATCTACAGCATATTAAAACGGTACTGGGAACAGCAGCTGGGCATCAACAAGTAGCTGATGACACCTACAGTTGCTGGTGCAGATACTATGTTTTTGGCTAGTAACTGACAACTCACCACTTCTGCAGCCAACTGATAAATCACCACTTCCAGCAGCTCCAGCTGCCTGAGACAGGCAGACTGTCATGGGGGCTCACAAAGGATCCTGTTGCTGTATCACCAGGGAACACACTGGTCAGGAACCCACAGAAACTCTCTTCGCCCTCCTCTTACAAATTTGTATATATGTTCCTGCTTCTTTTACACCTCTATAGTGTAAATATTATGGAAGAATTCTGCCATCTAAAGATGACTGACTGTTCCACCTTCTAAAAATCTAGAATTCCCCTTCCAAACCCACAAATGGAATGAGGAATCATAGAGGGGTACATATTCTCACTTGTAAGAGAAGGGCATCAAGCAGGATGGGTGAGGTCGGGGTTCTCATGTATCTGAAATCAGGACTTAGTGACACTTGTAGATACCTAGTGGAGGTAGGAAATGACTGCGAAACACCAGTATAGAGGGCTACAAGTTATTCCAAAGGGATAGGCCTCAGAGAAAATGGGAGTGGGGTGGCTATGTTCATAAGTAAGGGAGTCACTGGGGATCCCAGACAGTACATCAGGGGAAAACAGTGCTGTAAAGTCTATCTGGGTAAAGTTAGGTGAATGGGCAGAAAAAGAATTACTTTTGGGGTGTGCTATTGGCCCACTAGCAGTTCAGTGAAGTATGATACCCAGCGGGCTGAGGAAATTATGGGAGCAATGGTGATCCTAGAGACTGCAATCTCCCAGGCATAGACTGCATTTTGAGAAGAAGAATAAAGGCACAGCTGAGACTAAGTTCCTGTCCACTGTCAAGGACTGCTTCCTAGGGTAGTCTGTCCAGCAAAGAACTAGGACTGAAGCCATTCCTGGCCTTGTTCTCATCACTGAAGATGGAATCATCCCAGTGTGATTCAAGAACCACTGTGAGGCAGTGACCACAACAAGGTAGCCTTCTCCCAGGTGACAGGGAAGAATAGCTGATCCTGAACTACCAGGATGCAGAACTTTAGAAAGGCAGTCTTTGACAAGATCAAGAATCTGGTGGTTAAGGGTCTGGAAAAGCTGCCTGAAGCTGGTAGTACACAGCATATGGAAACAGAAGAAGAAGGACAGAAAAGAACCAAGAGGCCATTGAGCCTGTCTTTAAGCCCCATGGTGTACTACTTCCTAATAATCCCTTAAAAGTGTCTCACTGCTTGAACCCAGCTATAGGCCCAGCATTACTACATCACCTGCTAGACTATTCTACTCATGCACCACCTGCTGTGTGAAACAGAAACTTCCTCTTCCTTTTTGTGTTTGCTTGTGCACTTGCGCAAGAAACACATTGGGACAGTACTGCATTTCAGAGGTGTGCCAGGGACGAGTCCAATCCAGAGCACTACATAGTGGGCTCGACCCTGACACACCAATGAACAGCGAAGGCCTGTGTGACAGCCATTAGAATTTTATTTATTTATTTATTTGCTTTTGGTAACCGGGTAAGTGCACTAGGCATAAGAATGCCTATTTCCAGGCACGACCCTGGAGAAAACAGCTAAATACATACAAATAAACATGTGACGCAGCACATGAAGGCAGCACAGTTCGGAGGGAAACAAAACTTATTGTCTGGAGAGAAAACAACTTCAACAAGCCAAGTGAAAAAAATGTAAATGTTTCGGTATTATGCAGTTACAATACAGATTGGACAAGTAAACACAGGAATCAAAACAGAGTGGGAAAACAGGCATTGCAAGAGAGAGCACACAAAAAATACAATAAGTACCAAACTGAGTAGTTAATGAGCAGGGGAGAGGAAGGGAGAGTGGTAGGAAGGAGAGAAAGAGAGGGTGGGGATGAGAGAGTGGACATGAAAGGGGGTACAAGAAAGGTGGAGGAAGAGGTGTCAGAGAAGTGGATTACTTAGAGAAAAATAGAGGGCAAGGAGAAAGAAATGGTCTAAGGAGTATTAAAGCAAGTGCGGGGGGGCGCTAATGAGCAGTTGATCTGACTGGTCGCGCTATGCCGGAGCTCCGTCTTTTTTATGAAAATAAAAGCGCTTAACTGAGTAGTTAGATAACTGGCCTAGCCGAAAAGAACTGCTTAAATATCTGTGAGATGGATGAATACATTACCTCGGGCAAGTAGACTTGCCAAACGAGTAAAAACAAAAAAAAAACACTCCACGAGGGAATGAGGACCAGGCCCAGTTTCGCTATCGGCAGCGGAGGTAGCTGTGATTAGCACGGCAGTCTCAGAGCAGATTCTGTCCGACTTCAAACTGTGTTGGGAAAGTCTGGAGCACACTCTGAAGGGGTTGGCACAAGAGCTGAAGCAGCACACAAGGCAGATCGTGTAGGTGGAACAGAGAATCTCGGACCTCGAGGACCAAAGTAGTGAAAGCCCTTCTAAAATACAAAAATTAGAAAAAGAGGTAGATGAGCTTAAGGAAGCATTAGACTACCAGGAAAACTACAGCAGGAGAAATAACTTGTGCATTAGAGGCCTGCCGGAGGGAGCAGAGGGAAGGAATCTACTTAAGTTTTGCTCAGAGATTCTGCTGAAATTGCTAGACATGGACTTGCCCAAGCTCAAACTTAAAGTTGAGAGAGCACACAGGGTCTTGGCCCCTAGGCCTCAGAATGGACAACCTCCTTGACAGGTGATTTTCAGGCTGCATCACTACCCAGACAGGCAGGCCTTATTGTTGGCTTTCAGAAATCAAGATATGTCTCAAAGAATACAGAAGAAGAGACAACAGTTTAATACATTGACGGATGGGCTAAGGCAATGGGGACTCGATTTCTTTATGGTATATCCGGCTACAGTCAAAGTAAAAATCGACGGGGATACATATTCATTTTGGGAGTCAGAAAACCTGCAAATGTTCCTGGAGGACTGGGACAGGAAGAATAGGAGAACCTGAGAGGGACCAGAGTACCTTGAGAGTGGCAAGAAGACAGCGGCTGAGTCGGTAAACAACGAATTGGATCGGTGGCTGCACTTGCCAAGGGAATAAACACTGGGGGAAAAGAAAAGCATGGAGGAGCTGGAAATCTGTTTGGATCGCTCCTTGTACCTGTTTTTGGTTGCCCTTCCCCTTAATCCTGCAGGTCACTAAAAGAAGCGGACTTTTAGAGATTTACAAGTGGTGTAGGAGGAATGCTGGTGAGTTACAATTTGGTACTAAAGAGCGACCGGGGAGTGATCCCCTCAGGTCTCGAATGGTGTGGACTAGAGACAGAACTTGGCCTTTGATAGAGGCAGATTACATCATGGAGCGATTATGTTGCAAATTTATAAAGTTTAATAAGGGGAGGTGGAAGGGCTGCTGGTGGCCTCACGAGTGTGGACTAGAGACAGAACTTTTTCTCCGTAAGGAGTACGTGGCACCGTCGGGTGCGAGCTTACACCTTCTTCTTTTCTTTCTCCCTGGAGATAAGAGATGGCTAAAATGGGACTGCGCAAATGCAGGGATATACACAATGTCTGAATCAAGGGAGGCATACTTAGTGAAAGTAGGAGTCGAGGGCCGTATTGGGGTGTGTGGAAAAGCCCTGATTGTTAGGGGAACAAGCTGAATGGGCCTTGGGAATGTGGTTCTGTAGGGTCTGATGGGGGCAAAATGCCTGGCAACAGCATGAAGGGCAAACATAACAGCGGGACAGGAAGGAAGGAAGGAAAGGGAGTGTGTATAGCAACCGACTGAAGGAGAGCTGAGGGGGGGCCTAGACAGAGGGGGTGCAGACACCGATTCCGAGAGTACAATAATAGTGTAATAAGAGAGACAGTTAGGGGCATAACGATATATCATTCTTTATTTATTTAGCACGTGGACCAGCATGGGTTAGGAAAGACGGAGCAGGAGTAGTGTGTATGGGGGAGTGATTATATACTGAAGATCGTAGTATATGTAGAGGGGAGAGAGAGCAGTTGGGGTTAGTGAGGAGGGAGGGTCAACACAGGGGAAGAAGGGATAAAGGAGGGCTGTTTGGGAAAATGAACCAAGGGAGGGAGGGGGACAAATTCGGGGTTACTTTTATACAGTTTGTGATTGTTCAATTGTTCATTTGTGTTTTTATTGTTTTTATTGTTCTTAGAGCGGTCTGTGTCACCTGGTATCTGCTAGAGGTAAAAGGTCGAGCTGTGACCAGGACGTTCTCTGGACGATTATACTGGGGAAATGACTAATGGTACGTCCCAGCCTTTAGTGGGGGTTAAAATAGTCTTCTGGAACATAAAGGGGTTTACGTCTCCTGCAAAAAGGGAAAACATTTTAATGGCTGTTAAAAGACGCAAGGCTTCAGTGGCTGTGTTGCAAGAGATGCATCTATCAAATAGTGAGCACAAAAAACTTGTGCAAGATTGGGTGGGGGAGTGTCATGCAGCAGCCTACAATTCGCATAAGAGGGGGGCAGCAATTCTAATCCATAAACACCTGCCCTTTAAAACAGAGAGGGTGGTGAGAGACCCTACAGAAAGGAGATATGTGTTTGTAGAGGGGGAGCTAGAGGGTAAAATGATCACTTTTGGAAACCTCTATGCGCCGGCTGATGGGGAACAGAGCTTTCATCAGAAGGTGCTGGATGTCCTGGTAAAGGAACAATTCACGAATCTGATACTGGGGGGAGATTTTAACTATGTGGCAGATCCTAAACTGGATTACTTAGGGAATAGGGACAGGACGGACGAGGATATACACCAATGGCTACTTGGGTTAGTAGAATTAGGCCTGATTGATGGGTGGAGAACAGCTAACCTGGGGGTGAAGGAATATTCTTTTTTCTCCAACCCACATCATTCCTGCTCACGGCTGGACTATGTATATATCCATAGAGACTTATATCAGCATACTAGAGCAGTGGAACATAGCCCAATATTTTTATCTGACTATGCCATGGTGGAAATGGAAATTGCTTTGGGTCAGAATGGTGTGCAGAGGGGTCGTTGGAAATTTCCCACATATATGCTGGCAAGGGAGGAGTTTCAGGATTTTGTAAAAGAGCAATGGAAATTTTACGAGGAGACAAATAAGGGTATAGTTGAAAATGAGGGTATATACTGGGAAGCTGGTAAAGCATTCATAAGAGGGGTTATAACTGGATATACAGCTAAGCAAAAAAGAGATAAAAGGCAGAAACAAAGGGATTTGGAAGTCAAAATAGGTGATTTGGAGAAAGAAGTACTTAGGGGAGGAGGAGAAGAAAAACAGAGAAAGCTTAGTTTGGCGAGGGAGATGCTTAATGTCAATCTGGGCAAGGAAGTAAATACTAACATTTTCTTTGCAAAACAGAGGATGTATGAATGGGGTAATAAAGTGGGCCCCCTTTTGGTTTGACTTATGAAGGGAGTGAAAAGTAGTCATAGGATAGTGCAAATCAAAAACAGGGAGGGGAAAATACTTAAGGAGGAAGGGGAAATTCGTAATAGATTTAAGGAGTTCTATGAGGAGTTATATAGGGCTGAGTGTCATGGGAAAGGTAGAGACAGGGACGTTTCCTTAAGGAGATGAAAATACCTAGTCTAAGTGAAGTACAGAAGAAAAAGCTGGGGGGAAAAATAATGGTGATGGAAGTAAAGAATGCGATTAGCCAACTGAAAAATGGGAAAGCGGCAGAACCTGATGGGCTGGGGGCGGAGTTTTACAAGCTATTGAAAGAAGAAGTGGTGGGTTCACTGTGTAATATCCTACAAGAGACCAGGGAAGGGGGAGGGATCCCTAACACATGTTATCAGGCTTTGATCACTGTCCTCCCTAAAGCAAGAAGGAACTTGGAGGAATGCGGGTCCTTTAGGCCAATCTCGCTCCTGAACCATGATTGCAAAATCATGACAAAAGTTTTAGCAAGCCGGTTGGAAGAGGTACTTCCCCTATTGGTTAACCCAGATCAGACTGGGTTCATGAAAGGAAGGCACTCCTACCATAACCTAAGGAGGCTGTTGAATGTCATTTGGTGGGGGGGAGAGACACCCAGGTGAGGCATGCTTTCTCTCAATGGATGCCGACAAAGCCTTCGATAGAATTGAGTGGGAATATTTGCTGCATATTTTGCAGAGATTTGGGCTGGGGGAAGAGTTTGTAACGATAGTAGGAGCATTTTATGTACATCCAAGGGCACAGATTTTAATTACTGGAGCAGCAACTCCAGAATTCAGACTGTACAGGAGAACAAGGCAGGGATTCCCCTTGTCACCCTTGCTATTTGCATTGGCAATAGAGCCACTGGCAATTAAAATTAGAAATAAGCCTGATATAAAGGGTATTAGGGGTAGACGGGGGAGGCATGTTATATCTCTTTATGTGAATGATGTTCTGTTGTTCTTGACAGAACCAGACGTGTCAGTCCCTAGGGTGCTGTTAGTAATAGAGCAATTTGCGGTTTTCTCCGGGTATAAATTAATGTGCAAAAGTCAGAAATCATGGTTTTGGGAGGGGGCAGCAGGAAGGAGGCTTGGGGGTTGAAAAGAATACAACACACACTTACATACTTGGGAATTGACGTGGGAAAGCAAGTGGGGAGCCTATATGAAGTGAACTATAGACCGCTGATAAGGGAAGTCTTACAGGATCTGAGTAGGTGGAAGAAGCTGAGTATTTCCTGGATGGGAAAGATTAACCTCCTTAAAATGAACATTCTGCCCAGAATCTTATATAAAATGCAGGTGATCCCTTTCAGCCTGACAGCCCAGGATATAAAGAAGCTGGAAAATGCATTTACAACTTTTGTATGGAGGGGCGAACACCCCAGAATTAGTTTGAAACGGTTAAAAGCACCAGTAGCACAAGGGGGGCTAAACTTTCTGGACATGCTGGGCTGTTTTTTGACAACTCAATATAGGTACATACAAAATTGGGTACATAGACAGGAGGTGGCCAGGTGGGTCAAGCTGGAGGAGGATATGGCCCCAGGGAGAATTTCAAGTTACCTATGTGAAGAAGGACTTAAGCGGTATAGAAAGCTGGCTGCACCTAATCTGATGGTGGTGGCAAGTTTATTGGCCTGGGAGAAAATTAAAAAGAGACATGGTATTGAGGAATGTCAAACTTTGCTGGTCCCGGTGGTAGGGAATCTGGATTTCTTGCCAGGTCTGGAGGATGATGGATTTAAATTATGGCAGGATAAGGGGGTAAAATGTATGGCGACCTTGACATCAGGGGAGAGCATATGCACATTCCAGGATGTGAAAGAGAAGTGGAATGTGCCTACCTCACACATGTATAGATACTTTCAAGTAAGGAATTATTATAAACGGCTTAGTGGCTCTAGGGAAGCAAGGAGACTGATGGAGGTTGTGGAAAGAGAAATAATGGGGGCTAATAGATGTGAGAAGGAATTAATAGGGAGGGCCATGAGGTTGGACAGGAAAATTTTCTGTCAGAATCCTCCCCAGAAGGCAAAGGTATGGCCGGAGAGGGACACTGGAGAAGAAATTAGTGAGGCTTACTGGCAGCTAATGTTAGAATCCCACCAGGGGTTACTAGTGTGCAATAAGTACAAAGAAGCTCAGTTGAGATATATACAGAGGCTATACTATCCGCCAGCTATGGTACACAGCTTCTGTCCAGGGGTCTCGCCGTTCTGTAATAAGTGCAAAATAAACAGAGGCACATACTAGCATTATTATTGGGGGTGCCCAGTGATAAAGTCCTACTGGCAAGACATATCTAAAGAAATTACATCCATAAGAGGAAAGCCTATTGACATCTCCCAAAAATCACTGTTGTTAGGGGTAGAAGGAGAAGAGAATGGGGAATGGTTTCTCCACACTAGATAGATAAGGGTGTTACTTATAGTGGCTAGGTTAGGAATACAAAATGTATGGACTACAGCTTTGGGGCCTACAGTAGGTCAATGGAAAGAACTGACGGTGAGAGTTTTAGCAGTGGATAAGCTGACATACTGTCTAAAAGAAGAGCATGGGTGTCTTGGAGCAGACCAAAGTGGGCCAGGAAGTAGTCTAGAGCCAACTGGGCATTAGTTGAGGTGTAGATGGGAGCCCAATCAATCAAAGAGAGGTCGTGTGTAAACTCTGTTGGGTTGAAATTGGCCAAACTGCAGAAGGTAATGAGTTTAGGAGGTGGCGATAGTTTACTCGACAAGCAGATCAGACTACACTCCTAGCTGCTGGCTCAGTAGTTCCCTTTTCAGCTGCATTAACTTTCTTTTAGATGCTTCCTTTACAATTTAGTGGCCGATAGACAGGTTAGGGGTTCAGATATGAATTTGCAGCACAGGTTTACAGGACCGAGGTTTGCACAAAAATGCAGTTTGACAATTATCCTGGGCTATAACGCCAATCAGCAGCTAAAAATATATATTATATTAGTAGGGCACTTCAGACAATTACACTGCGTGTATATCAGTCTAATTTGAGGAGGAATTTAAACTCGGTTTTGGGGCCACTTTCAAATACAGTGCCCAGCTGATGCACAAACTGTAAAAGTTCACGCATATCACCTATTAAGCACTAATTTCACTGATTTAATTTAAGCAACAACCGGAGTGGCTCATTGAGTCCTGGCAGTCAATTCGGAAGTTTTAGAAACCGGGCAGAAGTCCAAGAGGAAAACGGTGCCAAAATTCAAACAGTCAAGACAAAGGAAGGCAAGGCTGTGAGGTGCAGTTCGGCTGACGAGAAATTACTTTTAGGTTGGGGATCCTCAAAATTATTGGTGGCGGAGCACCAGGGCAGAGGTGCACCCTCCTGTAGCTGAGGCTTTAGGTTGGGGAGCCTCAAAATCATTGGTGGGGGAGCTCCAGGGCAGAGGTGCGCCCTCCTGTAGCCAAGGCTTTAGGTCGGGGAGCCTCAAAATCATTGGTGGGGGAGCTCCAGAGCAGAGGTGCGCCCTTCTGTAGCCGAGACTTTAGGTCAGGGAGCCTCAAAATTGTTGGTGGGGGAGCTCCAGGGCAGAGGTGCGCCCTCCTGTAGCTGAGACTTTAGGTCGGGGAGCCTCAAAATCGTTGGTGGGGGAGCTCCAGGGCAGAGGTGCGCCCTGGAGCTGGCCTTCACTTGAGAGAAAAGAACCGCACCAATCAGAGCACACCTCTCAACCTCCTGTCTCATAAATCAGGGACAAGGCTTAAAAAAATCAGGGACAAAGGTTTAAAATCAGAGACACACCTTATAAACTGGTGATATCCACCCAGGAAGCTGGTAGAATAAGTGGTGTAGTGTACAATGCATTCTCTAGGGAAGAACACGTCTGTAACATTATTGTCTGACATTATGTTATGCTTACAACCCCCACTGTTTGGTCATGGAAACACAATTTGTAGGAGGGACAGAGTAAAAGTTTGAGGTAAAATCAGGGACGTCCCTGAAAATCAGGGACAGTTGAGAGGTATGAATGACAGAGTGTGGTTCATTCCTCTCATCTGCATAAGCAACACCCCAAGGAAACAGTAAAATGACTGCCACCTCAAGGAAAGCACCAGCCACCATACCACTCAATCACTCAGCATTTGACATGATGTCCCAAATGTTTGTGGTCCCAGTCATCCTGTTTGGCCACCCCACATTCCACATTTCATTTCCGTGCTGTGACTTCCCAAACGCTGAAAAAATCTGTCTCACTTGTGGCTGTCTCCCCGCAGCGTACCTCTAACAGCCAGCCACCCGCCCCACAGATCTCCTAGTGGTTCCTGCACAGCTGTGTTCCCCCACACACCACTTGTAGTGAGCTAGCACCACAGAGAAAGAACCCTCCTATCCCATTACAGAGACAGAGCAAACGGTGACAGCTGGAGAGAGTGAGAGACACACTGACAGAGTGAAGTCGAACAGCAACATAAGATAACAAACTAGGCCAGTGTCCTGTCTTTGTGTGACCTCCTCCCTCCAGTTCCCAGTGCTTGATTGCTGCTAAGGACCCTCCTAGCCTTTGATGCAGTACGTGTCCCCCAGTCCTGACAATGCCCGCTCCAGTGACAGACTCAAGAGTGATGACGGTAAGGCAACCCCTTCACCATCCCCCCGGGGAATCAATTCCATCCTGTGAGAGGCACAGTGTGGTTTTTGTTGTGGGCAACAGTTCATGACGGGAAGAGACAGTGAGTCAGTGGCTTCAACAGGCAGTGCCCCATCAGTGTCACCTACTGCCTGTGGCTGGCTTTCTCCGATTGTGTGTTTCACCGTTACTGTGCTGTTTAACTTTTCCAAGCCCATCCTGACCCTGTAGAAAGCAAAGCAGCTCTATAAGTGAGCCAAAGGCGGTACCAGTGACAGTGGAAGAAGAGAGGAACAGAGAGCAAGAGTGGTTCCATCCCATCCCCGAGGGTAACTGGTTCAGTTTACCTGTGTGCAGCTGAGAGAGACACACAGACAGTCGGAGTAAGATGGGGAGCGGGCGCGAAGAATGTGGGCGCTGTTTGTGTGCGTGTGTCTCTCTCTCTCTCTCTCTCTCTGTCTTTGTCAGTGTGCATACCGGCTCCAGAGATGTTTCGGTCACCCCCCCCACACACACACACGTAATGCAAGCTGCAACCGACTGTGTCTGTCTGTCTCTTGAGGTCCTGCACATAGAAATCACTGCAGAGACAGCAGTTTTGCACTAACATTGCATCTTCCCAATAGCTGTCAGAGCATTGCAGTTGTTATGAGCCTGTCAGACAGAAGGAAACAGTAGTGAGCACTGCAGTCTGCACTGTATCTATATGAAGATGAATTGTACATTTAATTTGTCTGGCAGCTTCAGCATTTTGTGGGCTATAGACTATATCTTCAGGGCAGGATGGCAGTCTATCTGCTGGGTAGTGTAGTACTCCAACATTCAGTCCTTTGCCAGTGTCTACCAAGACTTGGTTTGCTGGGCAAAGCACCTAGCTTCACCTCAGCTCTTTCCTTCCAGATTGCTTGAAGGGACAGAGCAGATAACCTTACCAGAGCAAGGGAAATTATTAAGACTTCTTTTGGCTAAGAAGATTTACTGTGTGCTGTTATTTTTATTTTGGACTCACAAGGATTGCTACTGTTTGTTGCTAACATTTCATTGTTTTATTTTTCTCTGATTCAAATTGTTGTTGCTGGTATACCTTCTTCTGCATTATTACAAGGTGTGCCCAAAGGTGTGTGCTAACAGATTACTGCTGTAATCTTCTGATTCAAATTGTCTTTTGCAAGGTATATCTTCTGTTACTGCTTTATTTTTCTCTGTAGCAAAGTGTTTCTTACGGGGTATATCTTCTCTGAAATTATTACAGGTGGTTCTTGACAGGTTTTACAGTTTTATCTAACATTAGGATAAGCTTTCAGGGTTACTGCATTTGTTGTTGACTGATTGTTTCTGCTCTTACCTCCTTGTTCTCTCATCCATGGTTCTTCTTTTTGGCAGGGGAAGGCCCCAGCCAACCACCCCACACTACACTCCTTTTATAGGGTACCACAGTCGTGACATTTCCTGTGGCAAAGCAGGAAGGGGCGGATCAGTGGGGCATCCACAAGGTGAGCTCATTTACAGGGGCACTAGTAATTTAACTTGTTATAACAAGTTATACGAAAATAAAACACAAAGTCAAACCATTACTTGCATTTTCTTCCTTCTAATTACTCTGACCAGGTTATAAAGCCAGCAACTTATCTGGAATGGATATCATTAACTGCAAGTACTGTGGAACACTTTTCAGAAGGACAGACTGACAGGATTTAGGACACTGTCCTACATGCTGGGCCATTGGAGATCTTAGGGCTCAGCTCCAGGCAGCATGGGCAGAGACTGCCGCCTCAAATTTCATATTCGAGAGGAAATACATTATAAGAACCACCCGCCATTTCCCCAACAACCAACGGAAGAACTTCGACTGCAGAGGGTAGTTGGTCTGGGAGGTTGGCAGGTGGTTAGGATGGGCAAATCGGGTGCCCCATCACTCAGTGCTCTCCAACATATTACCTCCAAAAACCATATAAACACTACAAACAGGTATCTGCCTCTATCTCTGAAATCAAACAAAGGGACAGAGGACACTGCAGAGCAGGACAATGCAGCACAGGATCTAGCACAACAAAACTCACCCAAATCAGGAACCAAAACAAAAAAAGCAAAAAGGAAATCCAAAAAACTTCTGATCATAGGAGACTCCATGATTCAGGGAGTTGATACCTATCTCCAGCCAGGGTAGTTGTCAGATGTCTCCCAGGTACATCAGCATGGAGAGACACTGACTGCATTGCTAAAATTGCTCAGGAAGCAGGAGAAAACATTGATGTCCTGGTACACATAGGGACTAATGATTTTGTGAGCCGGTCTGTTGTGGAGACCAAGGAACACCTGACCAGGCTGGGTGACAAACTATCATCCATTTCATCCTGTATCTCCTTCTCTGAGATCCTGCCAGTCTGGGAGAAGGGGGCTGATGGACGGAAGGTCAGAGAAGGGGAGATAGGGGAGCTAAACATGTGGCTCAAAGGCTGGTGCCAAGAAAAAGGACACAGATTTGTAGGGAACTGGCAACAGTTTTGGGAGTGAAAGTTCTTTAAATTTGATGGACTGCATCTGACTAAGGAGGGAGTCAGTGCATTGGGGCAGAAGTTTGACGTCTTTGTAGAATATTTGAACTAGCAAATGGGGAGAGGGGTGCAGTACCCCATACGTCAAATGGGAAGAACACCCCTCCCCCCTCAGCCAGTGGTCAAACAGGGATTCAGCATGTTTGTAGTTCATTTGCATCACCAGGTACGATAAAAGGTCCGTCTCCCCATACAACGCATAGGGGAAATGCCAGACCTCACCCAACAACTAATACACCGAAATCTGACCAATGGAAAATCATGTACACTAATGCTCACAGCCTGGGAAATAAGATCCCAGACCTGCAGGCAATAATGTCAGAGGCTAAACTGGACATAGCAATTAGTGAGACGTGGTTTACCAGTAACCACACTTGGGAGACTTCAGTACCTGGCTATGTACTGTTCAAAAGAGACTGAGGTGCAAAAGGGGGTGGCTCTGTATGTCAATGAAAATGTCAAAGCTACAGAAATTCAGAATGCACATAAAGAGCCAGAAGAACTGTGGGTCACCCTGGAAACAGGAAATGGGACAGCCATAAGAACTGGAGTTGTCTATAGGCCCCCAGACCAGGGGGAAGACATAGACACATTACTGTTAGAAGATATATAAAACATGACAGCTAAAGGGGAGGTTCTGATAAAGGGAGACTTCAACATGCTGGATACAGATTGGTCAATACCAGCAGGAACATTTGCCAGAACTAGACACATGGTGGATTCCCTGCAGGGGGAGGGCCTTAAACAACTGGTACAACAACCCACAAGAGAAAGGGCTATCCTAGATCTCGTACTGACTAACAGGGAAGGGATCACAGATCTCCAGGTAGAAGGTTACCTGGGGGCCAGTGACCATCACATGGTATGGTTCATTTTGGCCACTACAACTAAATCATCCCATTCCAAGGCAAAAATATGAGACTTCAGAGGAGCTGACTTTGATAAGATGGCCAGCAGAGTTAAGCTAGCCCTGGCAAAAAGAAACACAGGTGAGGAGGTACAGGCAAAGTGGGCAAGCATTAAGGATGCAATACTTGAAGCAACATCCCATTGTGTTAGACAGAAAAGGAAGTGCAAAAAAAAGGAAACCACTTTGGTTCTCAAATACAGTAGCAGAAAAGGTCAGAGCCAAAAGGCTGGCCTTCAGGAAATATAAGGGAACGCAGCGGGATGAAGATAGGGAGGCATACCAAACTGCCCTAAGGGAAGCAGCGAAGGCAGTAAGGCAAGCAAAGTCCCAAACTGAGGAAACACTTGCACAAACAGTAAAAAAAGGTGACAAGATTTTCTATAGATACATTAGTGAAAGGAGAATGTCCAGAGGGGGTATTGCTAAGCTCAAAGGAGAACAAGGGGCGTGTGAGGAGGAGGACCCTGTAAAAGTATCTATCCTAAACAGATTCTTTTGCTCAGTATTTACTGAAGAGAAGGTAGAGCTGGGCCCACAGCTCAGCACCATGGACAGAGGGGGGAGGGAGGCGAGCACTACTCCCTTCACAAAAGAAAGGGTCCTACAACAGCTCACTAAGCTCAGCGTGGACAAGGCAATGGGACCTGATGGCATACATCCCAGGGTACTAAAGGAGCTAAGGGTGGAACTAGCAGAGCCATTAGCAAAACTGTTTCGTGAGTCTCTGAGCACAGGAGAGGTCCCAGAAGACTGGAGAAGGGCTCATGTGATCCCGCTCCACAAGAGTGGTAGCAGGGAGGAGGCAGGGAACTACAGACCAGTCAATCTTACCTCAGTAGTGGGCAAGATTATGGAGGCACTGCTTAAGGAAAGGATAGTGCAACACCTGGAATCCATAGGGACACAGGGTCCAAGACAGCATGGGTTTACAAAAGGAAGGTCCTGTCAAACCAATCTCATAGATTTCCTTGACTGGGTAGCCAGAGTGGTGGACCAAGGGGGAGCAGTTGATGTTGCCTACCTTAACTTCAGCAAAGCTCTCAACGCTGTTCTACATAGAAGATTGATAAACAAGCTGGGTAGGCTCGGGGTGGGTCAGAAGTTCGTCAACTGGGTGGCAAACTGGTTAACGGGCAGAAAACAGAGAGTGGTGGTAAATGGTATGCAGTCAGAAGAGATGGAAGTCACAAGTGGGATACCTCAGGGATCAGTCCTGGGGCCAGTCCTCTTCAATATCTTCATCAGTGACATTGCAGATGGACTAGAGGGTTAGGCTTGTCTGTTTGCAGATGACACCAAGAGCTGCAACATAGTAGATGATCCAGATGGGGGTGGGCACAATGAGAAGAGATCTGGATAAACTAGCAAAATGGTCAGAAGAGTGGCAACTGGGATTTAATGCAAAGAAGTGCAAGATCATGCCCATAGGGAAGAGAAACCCTGAAGCCACCTATAGGCTGGGAAGGGAGTTGCTGGCAGTCACAAAGGAATAAAGAGACCTGGGCATCTTCATCACCGATGACCTGAAATCATCCAAGCAGACCTCTAAAACAGTAGGTAAGGCTAGCGGGATGTTAGGGTGTATTAGTGGTATCACAAGTCATAAGAGGGAGGTAATAATCCCTCTTTACAAGACACTGGTTAGGCCCCATCTGGAGTACTGTGTGCAGTACTGGAGGTCACACTTTCACAAGGACATTAACCAAATTGAGGCAGTCCAGAGAAGGGCAACCAAAATGGTGCAGGGACTGCATCAGAAGACATATGATAACAGATTAACGAAGTTTAATATGTATACCCTAGAACAAAGGAGGGAGAGAGTGATATGATCGAAACATTCAAACACCTTAAGGGCATTAACAAGGTGAAAGAGTCTAACATGTTTCAATATAAGAAAAATAGCAGGACAAGAGGACACAGCATGAGATTAGAGGGAGGCTGATTAAGGGGTAATGTGAGGAAGTTCTTTTTCGCAGAAAGGGTGGTGGATGCATGGAACGGCCTACCTCAGGAAGTGGTGGCTATGAATACAGTGCAGGGCTTCAAACAGACATGGGGTAGGCAATAAGGGAGCAATACAGATGAGTATGAATAGATAGACCACTGACAGCAAAGGACAATGGCACATTTATAAGGTAGAAAAAGAAATGGGCAGACTGGATGGGCCTTGCGGTCCTTATCTGCCATCAACTTCTATGTTTCTATGTTTCTTATGTTTCAAGCTAGTTCTGTCTCAAAATTTTAATTAAGTAAATGAGTTTGAAACTGACTTTCAGTGTGCTAAAGAGACAGTGGTAGTAGGAGTGCTCATCACAGTGAAGGCAAAGGACTGAATGTATTACTTGTAGGAGTAAATACTACAGTACCCAAACCACCCAGAAGAAGTGGCTTGAATCAAAAAAATGTTTGCAGTGCAATCTGGTACACCTGCCAACTGGTGCCCACTACCTCCGCCCTCCCGGTTTCCCTGTTACCCTCCAAGAGACCCACCAATAGGCAATACCATGGTAGTAGAAGACCCTCTCACCCACCCACCAACAGTGTGAGCTGCTGGCCAGCGCTACCCAGGGTAAATGTCTCTGGTCCCCCTTGAAATAGTCACCAGAAGCAGGACACAGTGTGGAGAGAAACTGGGAAGGACATATGTAATTGCACTCATGTGGTACTGTCGGTGTTTTTTTTACATCATAAATCATGGGGTGCCAGTGCAGATGTTGTCCACTAAATGGGAGCAGTATGTCTTACATGCAGTAGCTATAGTCACTGGTTAAATCTGAAATGTGTAGGTGGGAGAACTCTCAATCTAGGAGGTGGTGGAACTGTCATTTCTAAGTGGAGGAATCCTCCTATAGTAGTCAAAGGAGAATGATGAGAGAAGCAGAGAAAGTGTCATGCACTATAATGCATCTCTCTAACTCATGTACTACCAATGCCAATACCAGCAAGTGGCTCTACCATGCCAGTTTGACATCTCTGATGTCAACCGATGTTACAGGGGCAGGAATCATGTTGACCCCAAATCACGGTCGGCATGATTCCTTGACAGACTCCTGGTCCTGCTTTCACTGGGGAAAACATCTGCCACACCTAGTCACATGGTGGATTCCCTGCAAGGGGAGGGCCTCAAACAACTGGTACAACAACCCATAAGAGACAGGGCTATCCTAGATCTAGTACTGACTAACAGGGACAGGATCACAGACCTCCATGAAGAAGGTTACCTGGGGGCTAGTGACCATCACATGGTATGATTCATTTTGGCCACTACAACTAAATCATCCCATTCCAAGGCAAAAATATGGGACTTCAGAGGAGTTGACTTTGATAAGATGGCCAACAGAGTTAAGCAAGCCCTGGCAAAAAGAAATACAGGTGAGGGGTACAGGCAAAGTGGGCAAGCATTAAGGATGCAATACTTGAAGCAACATCCCATTGTGTTAGAGATGAAAGGAAGTGCAAAAGAAGAAGGAAACCACTTTGGTTCTCAAAAACAGTAACAGAAAAGATCAAAGCCAAAAGGCTCACCTTCAGGAAATATAATGGAATGCAGCAGGATGAAGATAGGGAGGCATACCAAACTTCCCTAAGGGAAGCAGGGAAGGTAGTAAGGCAGGCAAAGGCCCAAACCAAGGAAACACTAGCCCAAACAGTAAAAGAAGGTAACAAGAATTTCTATGGATACATTAGTGAAAGGAGAAAGTCCAGAGGGGTATTGCTAAGATCAAAGAGGATAAGGGGGCATGTAAGGAGGTGGACCATGTAAAAGCATATATCCTAAATAGATACTTCTGCTCAGTATTTACTGAAGAAAATGGTAGGGCAGGGCCCATAGCTCAGCATCATGGACACAGCATGAGATTAGAGGGAGGCTGATTAAGGGGTAATGTGAGGAAGTTCTTTTTCGCAGAAAGGGTGGTGGATGCATGGAATGGCCTACCTCAGGAAGTGGTGGCTATGAATACAGTGCAGGGGGAGATGTGCACTAGTTCCTTCACAAAAGAAAAGGTCCTACAAGAGCTCAATAAGCTCAGGGTGGACAAGGCAATGGAATCTGATGGCATACATCCCCAGGGTACTAAAAGAGCTAAGGGTGGAACTAACAGAGCCATCATCAGAACTGTTTAGTGAGTCTCTGAGCACAGGAGAGGTCCCAGAAGACTGGAGAAGGGCTCATGTGATCCCGCTCCACAAGAGTGGTAGCAGAGAGGAGGCAGGGAACTACAGACCAGTCAGTCTTACCTCAGTAGTGGGCAAGATTATGGAGGTACTCCTTAAGGAAAGGATAGTGCAACACCTGGAATCCATAAGAGCACAGGATCAAAGACAGCATGGGTTTACAAAAGGAAGGTCCTGTCAAACTAATCTCATAGATTTCTTTGACTGGGTAACCAGAGTGGTGGACCAAGGGGGAGCAGTTGATGTTGCCTACCTTAACTTCAGCAAAGCTTTCAATACTGTTCCACATAGAATATTGATTAATAAGCTGGGTAGGCTTGGGGTGGGTCAGAAGCTTGTCAACTGGGTGGCAAACTGGTTAACAGGCAGAAAACAGAGAGTGGTGGTAAACGGTATACAGTCAAAAGAGATGCAAGTCACAAGTGGGGTACCTCAGGGATTAGTCCTGGGGCCAGTCCCCTTCAATATCTTCATCAGTGATATTGCAGATGGACTGGAGGGTAAAGTTTGTTTGTTTGCAGATGACACCAAGATCTGCAACAGAGTAGATGATCCAGATGGGGTGGGCACAATGAGTAGAGATCTGGATAAACTAGCAAAATGGTCAGAAGAGTGGCAGCTAGGGTTTAATGCAAAGAAGTGCAAGATCATGCACATAGGGAAGAGAAACCCTGAATCCACCTATAGGCTGGGAGGGGAGTTGCTGGCAGTCACAAGAGAAGAAAGAGACTTGGGCATCATCATCACCAATGACCTGAAATCATCCAAGCAGACCACTAAAGCAGTAGGTAAGGTTAGGGGGATGTTGGGGTGTAGTAGTAGTGGCATCACAAGTCGGAAGAGGGAGGTAATAATCTCTCTTTACAAGACACTGGTTAGGCCCCATCTGGAGTACTGCGTGCAGTACTGCAGGCCACACCTTCACAAGGACATTAACCAAATTGAGGCAGTCCAGAGAAGGGTAACCAAAATGGTGCAGGGACTGCATTAGAAAACATATGAGAACAGATTAATGGAGCTCAATATGTTTACCCTAGAGCAAAGGAGGGAGAAAGGTGATATGATCGAAACATTCAAACACCTTAAGGGCTTTAACAAGGTGAAAGAGTCTAACATGTTTCAATATAAGAAAAATAGCAGGACAAGAGGACACTGCATGAGATTAGAGGGAGGTCGATTAAGGGATAATGTGAGGAAGTTCTTTTTCACAGAAAGGGTGGTGGATGCATGGAACGGCCTACCTCAGGAAGTGGTGGATTATGAATACAGTGCAGGGCTTCAGACAGGCATGGGATAGGCATAATGGAGCACTCCAGATGAGTATGAATAGATAGGTCATTGACAGAGCAAAGGCTGATGGTGCATTCATAAGGTAGAAAAAGAAATGGGCAGACTGGATGAGCCTTGCAGTCCTTATCTGCCATCAACTTCTATGTTTCTATGCTTGGACACATGGCATTGGAAGCCATGTTTTGTGCCCGTTTTTGCAAATAGCACAACTTCCAACATAAGCATGACTTTATTTACAAAGGAGATTAACAAAAAAGAAATTAATAGATCACTCTGGTCACATGCCCATCACAGCACCCTATAGACTAGTCCAGTCCAGTGCTTTTTTTTAACCATTCTTCAGCTACTAAAAGCCACAGCAACTCCACACCCTGCCTCCAAAAATGGATTTATTCTCCTTGTCCCTTACGGACGCTCTAATATACACTGCTACTCCCCCTCCTTTGGCATTTTCTCTGTCTTTCTAAATAGGACTTATGCCTTGGTTTTTTTGACCCAGCTATTACTCTGGTTATCCCATTATTTTATTTCTGCAACGTTTATTTACTCTGAAGCCATTATACTGCGTAGCTCGTCCATTTTGTGCTCTATGCTTCTAGCATTTGCATATCCAACTTTTCACCTGCTTTTCCGATTCTCTCTGGTCTTCTTATTTTTGGTTGCTGTTAAACACCCATTCTTCCGACCTTTACCCTTGGCTGCCTCCACCCTTTCCTCCTCTGTCCCTTGTGACCCAGGGGAGAGCCATCCTGACACCCTTTGTGTACTTGTGCACTCTCTCATGTACTGCACTCCCTCTTACCTAGTTTAAAAACTTGCAAATGTTAACCTCTAACATCTTCACTGATGCATACATCTCCCCTCAGATCAGATACTGGGCATCCTTTGTGAACAGCCAGCATCAACCCCAAAGGATCCCCAGTCCCTTGAGTAGTGGAATCCACCCCTCATGGCACCAATCTTTTAGCCACATGTTGAACTTTATTATTTTGTCCTTTCTGCTCTTTCTTATACATAGCACCAGAAGCACCTCTAAGTATGCTACTATATCTCCAACTGTCCACAGTTTACTAGCTAATTCAATAAATCTACTCTTGATCCCCCTACACTGCTTTTTGGCAGGCCATTAGTACTTATCTATGCCACAATACCTGTCTTCCTACCCCTTTTCTGGTCAACCTTTTCAACTGGGGAATTGGCTTTTCTGTGGTTGCCTCGGACAGACACAGAATGGATATCTTCTCTTGTTTTGTGCTGCACTCTTGCCTTTCTGTCCCAGTAACTATAGAATCATCTGTGACTAGGAAGCCCTTCCTGTTCTTGTATGCTCCAACTGACCCTTTCCCTCCAGTGCATCCATGTGGGATGAATCATGAAGCCATTTCCACTGGGGTATCTACTTCTGTATCCATACCTATACAATCATTATGAGCCAGTTTCACCAACACACAACTTTTTATGGGTTGACACCCATGCCTGTTCAACTCCTCCCCTTCCTACTGTCTCCACTGCAGTCCATCCCCCAGAGTGGACACATGGTGCCTGTTGAGGTAATGGAACTGCTTCACTTAGTGGACCCCATGCAACTGACATGTTTCTCAGGTGCTACTCTTCAACCTTGAGGGAAGTTATCGCTGCACATGAGACTGTGAACTGCCTGCACACTAGGCATCCCCCAATCACCCAGAGTACACTTGGAAGATGGTTGAGTCGCATCCTCTGCAGCTAACCATCTAGCAACCTCAGCCTCCTGCCAGTGTGCATGTACTGTTTTGTTTGTGTACAGACTGTAAACTGGTAGAACCTTTAAATCAGAGTTTGCTGCCTCTGCCATTCTTTTCCTAAGTCTCTCTTGTCTGAATTCCAGGCACAAAATCTCATGCCACTTGTTTGAGTGGCACAACTTCCTTGCATGACTCACTACTGCTCATGTGAAGTTCCCTTATCTACTAACTCCTTTACCCTTGACATGGGAGTGCTGTCTGCCCCTCTCTGTCACCAGCTAGCTATACAAGCTCCAAACTTCAGTCTCCATTTGGCCACTACTACCCTTGAAGCTCAAGTAAGCTGAATCCCATTAGGTTTTAAGTCTCCCAACACAAACCCCACTCTGTTTCAAATGTTTACCCTACTGAGAGCTAGTCTCAGAGTATTTCAATTTCCTTTACATCACCAGTGACTCAGAGTTTCCCTACACGCATGTTTATACAGTTCTGAGAAGATGCCCTACATGCAGTACCCCTCCTAAAAAGTTTACAACCTGCAAAGGTGAAAAAAAAAACATTTAAAGGTCATCTGGATCAAGTCCCAAAATTGTATACAACAGTTATTATGTTTAATTAGTGGCCCCCAGTTTCTTTGCACCAGATGCAATATTCTGTTCTATAAAACCACTCATTACTCTGTAACCCTTCTGAACACTGAAAAAACAGCAGTCTATGAATGTGAGAAAGTTAATCATAGTCCCTCCTAAGAGACTCTAACTCATTACTCTAAAGCTAGAATCATTCTCAGAATGCCGCCCATAAGGTTTCAGCCCAAATGGGTGCTTGCCCTCCTCTCCATGATAGTAGAGTTTGTTGAAGATGCTTGAAGCAGCTGCATTGGTCTTTACCCCTGTGAACAGCAAGGGGAAAAGGGCCAAACAGTGCCCCAACCCCAGCTTAACAGATTCCCAAGGCAGTTGATATTACACAAACAGAGAGTTTATAACTGCTGGAAAGACACAGGTTGCCTTCAGATGAGGGAGAAGCATGAAGCAGCACTGAGGGACAGCAAAAATAAAATTAGCTAGGCATCACTTTTGCTGAATGTGAATTTCCTTGTTGGAACCCTTTCAAGGGATCAAGATTTATTTGCTATTCCCTTTTTGAAAACTTATTTGTTAGTACTCTCCAAGTTATCAAGCCCCCAATTATTATTCAAACCTAATGAAACAGTAGTACGTTTATTTATAACAGTTCCCTTCCCCAGAGGCTCAGTGTGCCTTTCAATAAAGTGTTGACGTGAGACATACAAATTAGCATAAATACGCAAAACAAACATTCATTTAGATTAAGTTACATTAAATTCAAATAAAATTTATTATCTGGGATGGTGAACAGCACATTAGGCACTCAATAGTTATCAAAAGCAAAAAGCTTCTTTAAAAATACAACTAACTATAAATATAAAATATAACTTGTTTTTTTTCTCTTTTAGATATTTCCTGAAGAAGACCTAAGGTCAAAATGTAGATTTTTAACTCTATTTTCTATTTTCAGTGTGCATTTAATATAACCATTTTGTTTTGCTTTTAGACCGCATGCTGACGCAGTGCCTTGTTTTTGTTTTTTTAAAAATATATGTTTTCAGACCCCTTTAATAGCCCTCAACCAAGGGAACCTCTCTTTGGGCCTTCAGAGGTGAACTGCAAAGAACTGGGGCAGCCACCTTGAAGGCCCAGTCACCCAAGGGTTTTAACCTGGCCCTAGGCACTGACAAGAGGCCTACCTTCATGGGGCAGACAGGTCAAGATGACAAGTGAGGATATCAGCAATTTCCCCTGGTTCACACACACAGGTGATTAATTGTAGTGCACTGTCTATATCAGAGAGGTTATTAAGACCTCATTTAGGTTTAACTGTATGTAATTACTTTTACTGAGTAGTTTGCCTTGTATATATTGTACATATTATTGTTGTGGCTTTGTTTGTAGCTGCCCCCTTAAAAATGGGCAGTATTGCACAAGGGCCATCTGGGTTATCAAATAAACAAAACAAACAA
The DNA here is from genome assembly GCA_016271365.2 of Neoceratodus forsteri. Lineage (NCBI taxonomy): Eukaryota > Metazoa > Chordata > Ceratodontiformes > Ceratodontidae > Neoceratodus > Neoceratodus forsteri. The sequence continues at coordinate 162,961,366 of CM028137.1, forward strand.
CAAAATTAGCAAAGCCAAATCGAGCCTGGAAATCAGGATCGCAGTAAAGAGGTGAAGAACCTACATGAAGGTGTGAGCAAAGGGGAAATTGTTGATATGCTGAATGAATACTTCACTTTATTGTTCACCAAAAAGGTCCAAACAGGGGGAGTGAATTTTCTTCAGGGGATCCACAGAATCAATGGTAACTATGATGCAACCTATAGATATGATGGCCACCCTAGTAGCAGACTACCTGGTAGAGATCAAGCCAGTTAAATCCCAAAGGGTGGACAGGATAAAACACAGGCTCATGGTGAAGTCAAAGCAACAACTAGAGGGGCCTCTTTTGATAATCTTGCATGAGTCTGTCTATACAGGTGTGGTACCACAGGACTGAAAAGTGGCTAATGTTGTTCCCATATTCAAGGTAGGGGCAAGGTCTGGTAATCTATGATCAAGGACAGAATGATGGATCACTTGACTGAGGAAATGTTCTCATTCCAGTTCAGCATGGCTTTATGAGGGGCAGATTGTGCCAAACTAACTTGATAAAATTTTTCAAGTGGTGACAAGGGAGGTTAACAGAAACAGGACCATAGATATTTGGATTTTCGCATGGGACATGATAAGCTTCTGGTCAAAGTACAACAGTGCAATAGCTATGTACAAAGTGAATTGCTAAGTGACTAGAAGACAGTAAGCAGAAGACTATGGTTGAGGGGCACTACTCCAAGTGGAGAGTGGTGCTCAGTAGCATCCTTCAAAGATTAGCACTGGGGACACTTCTTTTCAACACTTTCATCAACAATTTAGAAGCTGGAGTCTGCAGCAAACTGTTTAAGTCTGCTGATAACAATATGCTGGCCAGGGTGATGGGCTCCCTTTAGGACGGGGAAACTTCAGGAGGAACTGAGCATGTTGGGTGACTGGTTTGACTCCTGGAATAATGAACTCAATGCAGCCAAATGCAAGGCGCTATACATGTGGAGGAGAAAAAGAGGAAGACATACATGCTCTGTGGGGTTCCTCTTATGAACATACAAAAATTGCCAACAGAAATTAGGCCTCTAGGTCTATGAAGTTTGCTTGAGTGTGCAGCTAACACCTTACTTTGCAGCTGCCCATCCCCCCTTCTCCTCCACTTTTCCAAATTCCACCCCTCTCCCCCTCACCCTGTCCCATCTCCTCTTGAAACAACCCACCATCCTACAGTGTATCACCTCCTCCGGCAAAGCATTCCAAACTGCCACAACTTTCTCTCTGTGAAAAAGTGCCTCCACATTTTCCTTTTATACCTACCTCCTTCAAATCTAAATATATGCCCTCTCATGTGCCTCCCCTTCCAGAGCTTGAATATCTCTTCAGTAGCAGACTTATTTGTTCCCTTTAAGTACATAAAGGTCTCAATCATATCCTCCCAATCCCTTTTCTCCTCCAGGGAATACATGTTCAATTCCCTTAATCTTGCCTAGTAAGACATATCCTGTAATCCCTGAATCAACTTTGTTGCCCTTTGTTGTAGCCCCTCCAACAATCTCACATCTCTCTTCAGATAAGGGCACCAGAATTGCACACAGTATTCCAGGTGCAGTCTGACTAGTGATTTCTAGAGTGGCAGAATGTCATCCCTGCTTCTGGAGGAGATGCCACTCGCTATACAACCCTGCACCCTGTTGGCATTTCTCTGCCACCCTCCTGCACTGCACTGAATTATTCATATTCACTGTTATCACCACCCCTAGATCCTTTTCCTCTTCAGTGGTACATAGCTGCATTCCCCCCAGTTGGTAACCCTTTCTAGGATTCCTTGCACCAAAGTGTAATACTTTGCACTTTTTCACATTAAATCCTAACTGCCATACCTCTGACCATTCCACCAGCTCAGTCAGATCATCCTACAATCCCTGCCAACCGTCTATATCATCCACCACCACCCCCAACTTGGTGTCAACAGCAAACAAACTGATCTTATTCTTGACACCATGTGAGATGTCCGTAATGAAAATCCTAAACAACACTGGCCCCAACACCGATTCCTGCAGCACCTCACTCATCACAGCTCTCAGAGGTAAGAGTTCCCCCCTCACTACTACTCACTGGTACCTGTCCTACAGCCAGTTCACAATCCAATTAACCAATTTAGTTCCCACCCCCAAATTACTTAGCTTACCACCCAATCTCCCATGGGGAACTGAATCAAAGGCCTTGCTGAAGTCCAAATAAATGACATCCACAGCATGACCCTTGTCCAACTCCCTCATAACCCAGTCATAATACTCAACAAGGTTAGTCAGACAGGATCTTCCAAAGATAAACCTATGCTGATGAGCATCTTAGAGCCCATTGACATCCAAGAAGGAGACCAGCCTCTCCTTAAGTATTGTCTCCATCAGCTCTCCCACAATAGATGTTAGGCTTACTGGTCTGTAATTAACTGGCTCATCCTTTGGACCACTTTTATGGAGAGGCACCACGTGGGCCATCCTCCAGTCCTGTGGCACACACCCTGTTTTCATGGAAGTATTGAATAGATTCATCAGTGCTCCAGCCGATACCGCCGCCATTTCTTTAAGCACTTGCGGATGTATGCCGTCCGGACCCAGTGCTTTATCCACCCTTAGAGCCCTTTGACTGTCTAATACTCTGCCTTCAGTAATCACACCATGTGTTAACCCCTCAACCTCCTTGCCCACCATCCCCACCCCCTTTGGAAGTAGCCCACCCTTTTCCTTCGTGAACACAGAACAGAAGTACTCATTTAGAGCCTCTGCTTGTTCTACCCCACTTTCAGTCCACTTCCTTCCCTCCTGATCCTCACAGTCTGGTTCTTAGGGCTCATTTTCTCCCATATGTATCTGAAAAAGTATTTTTCTCCTTCTTTGATACCCCGTGCCAGTCTCAATTTCCTGGAAGCTTTATCAACCCTTACTCCCCTGGTGACTACCCTGGACTTCTTCACATACTCATCCCAATCCTCCTTATTTCCTGTATCTCCTGAATGTTGCTTTTTTAGCCCTCGCCATTTCTAAAACATCCTTACTGTGCCAAATTAGTCTCTTAGCCCTTCCCATTTTGCTCTTTACCTAGGCACATGTCTCAGTAACCTCCACCAGCCCCAGTTTAATTTTTTCCCCATTTCTGGTTTGCATCCCATGAAGGATGAATTCCTTTCAGGTAACCCTCTACTATTTCCTTCATCATACCAAAGTCGACATGTCTGAAGTCAATCACCCTGGTCCCTGTACCCACTACCCCTCTACGCATGCTAATTGAGAACCACACCAAGTGGTGGTTGCTCCCAGCCAGTGGTTCCTCTACCCTCATCTCTCGAACAGCCTCCTCATTGGCCAGTACTAGATCTAGTACTTTTATTTCCCAACCTAGTCAGCTCAGTGAGCAACTGTGCCTGGAAACAGTCCTGGAATGCATGCAGGAGAATCTGCTCCTCAGCACTCAAGGTGGCTGTCGTACCCCAATCCACCCCAAGAAGACTGAAGTCCCCCACTATCACAGTGTTACCCCTTCTGCACATTTTCCTGATTTGCCCTACCAGTTCCTTGTCAAGATCTTCCCCTTGAGATTTCCTTTTGCTCAGTTCAGGCTGAAACGGTCCTTGGAGTCACTACTGACAAGGAGATAAAGCACGACAAGCATTGTGTGACTGCTATCAATGGGGCTGGAAGAATGTCAGGAATCATCAAGGAGGGGTGACCAGTACAGCAGGGGAAGTAATCTTACTACTTTACAAGGCCCTGGTTAGGCCTCGTCTGGAGTACTGTGTGAAATTGTTGGCTCCCAATACATAGAGGACATCAAGGCAGAGAGAGGATACAATTCCACAAAAATTATCAGAGGTGTGGAGGACGAGTACAGACTTTTGTTGAACATGCATGAGACACACATTATATGATGTGAGCAGTAATAAAACCAAACCTGCAATGTCAATGCTTTTTTGAAAGTGCACATTTTTCCTCCATTTTGAATAGCACTGAAAATAACGCACAACTTCAAATGTATTGTTTGAAACTGTACCTTTATTCCTTTTGAAACTGTGACACAGTTGCAGAAAGTAGTTTGAAGGTTGGGAGGGAGATGAAAAGGTTAAGGGATGTTTTGGTGTGGTGGTTTACGAGAGCATGAGATAGGCAGAGAGACAGGCAGACTGACAGATGGATACACATGCAGTAGTTATAGAGTCTTATAAAAAGAATTGGTGAAACAGAGTATTCTGATTCTATAGCTTGTGCCACATTATAACCGAGAGTGTAATTAACAGAATTTGAACATACCCCTAGTCTTGCAAAGAGCTGAGCAAAGATGGGGATGTTTGCTTTGCAAAGAACTGCAGGAAGTTTTCCTGACTTCACTTTGCCACAGCCTACACTCATGCAGTGGACCCTATGCACGAATGTGCAGCGTGGCTACACGCTGCGCATCTGTGGCACGTAGCCACTCTGCAACCATTTTGCTCCCCATGTAGGATGCACAAAATGGGTCACGCAGTCCTCATACACCTGATCCCCCAGCCACGCAGACAAAAACACGCCGGGGCAGGCAAGGGGCATGCCAGCACTACGCGGCATGCACTATGGGGTGTAGTGCTGAGCACAGAGAGGCGTAGGAGGGTGCCATTTATGCCAGAGGAGACCCTGCTGTAGGTGTCTCATGCACCCAGCCCCACACACAGCAGTAACCTGCTAATGCCCCGGCGGGTGTTAGGGACATCCCCAACACCACCGACCACTCGCCCAGTCCAGATGCTGTCCCCCCTTCCCCATGGCAGGAGACATAACCCCCCCATGGTGGCTGTAGTCCCATTCCCTGGCATTAGTGCCACTCATACCCCCACCCCCACAAGTGTCAGCCCAGCACCCTGCAGTGCATGCCACCCCCAACTCATGGAGCTGCCCCTGCCCAGTGCAGCACACAACCCCCAAACACATACACACACACACACACAGGTGCCCCATCTGTGAATGGCCAGGACCCACCCGAGGCCCCTCTGCCTCACATTGCTAGTCAGTGATCCCCCACCCACTGCAGCACTGAAACCCTCCCCCATCCCTACAGCTTCCAGTCAGTGCCATGGCGAAGAATGGCTGGCGGTATGGCCATCCTCACACCTCTGCAGCTGTCTGTCATCCAAGTGATGCTGGGAGCATATCCCTCTAAATAGGCAGCGTGCTTCCGGTATCACTTGGATGGCTGAAGGTTGAGGAGGTGTGAGGAGGGCTGTGCCACTGTCCGTTCCTGGCTGCAGCACTGACAGGAGGGATGGGAGCAGGGGAAGGGATTGTAAGTGCCATGGTGGGTGGGGGGAACACTGACCACCAATGTGGGGGCAGGGGTATCTGGGAGCAGGTTGTGACCATTCACTGATGGGGCACCTGTGTGAATGGGGGGGCACTGACCACCATTGGGGCATGGGAGTGCCGGGAACAGGGTCAGGAGGGTGTACCAAATGTGGTGTTACTGGCTGGGCAGTCACCTAAGGGCTCTTGTGGGGGTACTCCTTCGGGGACAGGGCACAGGAGGTATGCAACAGTGGGGCCGGGGCACATCTGTGTAGGAGGGCAGCCTGCGGGATGGGGGCAGGGTCCCACTGCTGGGGGTCCTTCTTTGTGCCAGGAGGGTGCCATGCATTAAAGGCTGGTGCAGGGGGGACCAAAGAATGGTGGGGCCATGCTGCATGAGTCCAGGTGCCTGTGGTAGGCATTCTAGCACCCAGACACGTGCTGAAACATGCAAGGGATCCACTGTGGGACCCATGCAGGGCATCCAATTGGATGCCTGACTTGGTCCACAACTCTGCCCATGGCTGCCCTGAGCAGACCTGCACGCTGAGGTGGGGTCCACAGACAGTTGGCAGCCCTTAATGAATATGACTGGTGCACACCTGTTGGTAGGTGCAGAGCTACGCTGGCATGATACACACCTCCAGCACATAATTCCTGCCTGGTACTGCATAGGCCCCATTGTTTTGACCTGGAGAAGTGCCCACCTTTGCCTGATAAAGACTATGCCTAGTGGCACTACACCAGTAAAAGTAATGACAAAGTACCAATATGCTAGTTTTCACTGAGCAAACTAACACTTTGCAGATGAAAACTTTGTAAAGTATTTTTTTTTTTTAAAGTAGACTTAAAATAAAGAAACCACTCACCATGGCATATTTTGGCCACCCTCCTCCCACCACCCAAAGCTTTTGAACATAATAGCCCCTACCCTGTAGCATCCACATCCCTCCACCCCCACAATCCTGAAACATCTGTCAATTTCAAATGCCTCCAACTCTGTATACAGTACCTAATGGAACAATAGCCCATGCCCCACCTGCACACATCACCCACACTATCACTGCCTACCTCCAAACCCAGCCCTGTACCGGAGGCATACGATAAGCTGAATCCCCCACCTTGCTACTCTCTAGAACCAATCCTCTCTCCTCTCCCCAAGCCCCATGAAAATCAATCAATCAGCACAGAAATCTACTTGTATATATGGGCCTCAGAAAACCAGAAAAGGCCCTTACAAGCAAGTTGGGGGAATTTTGTATTTTAGTTTTAAAAACCTTTTTTATTTCAATTTTGACATTTATTAATATGCTACATACATTATTATTTATGAATCAGATAATTTGCAAAATCTTTACATGTATTTCAAGGCATCTCTATGCTCTTTAGGAGTATTGCCTCTCGCTTCATTAGAGTGCCAGAACTGCTCACTTCTGCTCATGGCCTTCTTACATAAATTACACATGAGGCAGCAGTCTTGAAGAGTGCATAGAGGAGTCAGCATTTGTATTTGAGATAGTATTATTGCTATCTACCTCATATATTCATTTTTTAAATTTTAAAAATAATGTGGATTGTGCCCACCCTTGCTTAAGTGGACAGAACTTGAGAGTTCCTTTGAATATCCAGACCCTTTTCCAAATTCAGGTCTCTGATGGAGGAGTTTTTGAAGCTGTATGTGGTATTACTATAGAGCACTGCTGAGGATGAGCCATGCTTCACAAGGACTCCTGTGAAGTAATCTTAATCAGTCAAAACTTCACTTCACACTTGCCAAGTTTAAATACTTTTTATGTTTGCTTGCAAGAAATATATTGTGACAGCTTGCTGGAGTAGCAGGTTGTGGAGGTGTGGTCTTGTTGTGGCCAATGCCACCACTGCTTTTTGGGGCTTGTCTCTGTGGCACCAATGAATGAGCACTCTGTCTATGACAGCAACTAAGAAGCGTGCCACCAACTTGAAAGAAATTCACTGCTGCAATGAGGGAGCACCCCCTCATTGCAGGGTGTGCCTTGCCTGGTGTAACATTTCAATAAACATGGCAGTGGCTGTCACCGTCCACCTTGCCCAGTCCCATGAAAGCCGAGGTCAGGGGTGCCCTATCCCCCTATTGGCATGCCCTCTCCCTACTTCATTTGCTGACAGGGAGTCCAATCCCCATCAGCATGATGTCCCTGTAGTTTAATTTGTCTGCCAAGGTGGTGCCCAATCCCCCTCGGCATCATGTCCCCCCCAAACACAGACCCGTTTTCTTTGCTGACAAGGTGCCCAATCCCTGTCAGCTCCAGTCCCCCCCCAAAACACCCAGGTGGCACACTGGGAGCCCACCCCAGTGTGCCAAATGTACCTGTAAAAAGAAAACCTTCCTGTCTTTTTTTTTTTTAAACTGTAAATGAGAAAATGATCCCCCGTTGTCTATGGTGCCCTCTCCCCAAACCCGCACCCACCCTCTGTGCACCCCACCTCCCTGCACCCCCTCACCCCATACTTGCCTCCAGAGCCCAGAACGGCGATTTTCAGTGGAGCGGGAACACATCTGCACTCTTCAAAGCCGACCATAAACTGAAGAAATACCGGTAAGCTATATGGCATAAATGGGGCTTTTTCAACTTAGGTGGATATCTTGGCCATTTTTGTGACTTTTGGCACCAAATTTTCAACATGGGGTTCTTGGGACCCCACCTCATGAACTCAGTCACCGTCACATTGTTATTCAATCCCGAATGGTGATTTCACTGTCATGGTGCAGAATCACCTTCCAGGACTGATTAATGAAATGACAGTGTCACTGTTTATGAGGTGGGCTCTCAAAAAGCCTATGTCGCAAATTTGGTGAAAAAATTCCCCAAAATGACTGTGTTACAAGCGTGCATTGTGCAGTTCCCATGCACGCTTGTAACTTTGAGCATTTTAATATTTTCACTCCAGATTTTCAACATTGCCATTTTTCCACAGCTCCTTATGAACAGTACAGCTGTCATTTTTCACATCCTGCCCAAAATGTGTTTTCACACATCTGGTGCACAATGGCACAGTCGCTGTGCAAAATCAATGTTCAGGACAGATTAAGAAAATCACAGTTACAGTGTTCATAAGGAGAGGTCCCAAAAAGCCCATGTTGCAAATTTGGTGAACGAATTCCAAAAAATTACCATGTTACCAGCATGTGTTGTGCAGTTTCTTTGCTTGCTCGCAACTTCTCCACTTTTTTATACTTTTACTCCAGATTTTCAGCATTGTCATTTTTGCACACTGCCTTATGAACAGTACGGCTGACATTTTTCACATCCTGCCCAAAACGTGTTTTCACACCTGTGGCACACAATGGGTGTGGTTGCTGAGCGAAATCAATGTTTGGGACAGATTAAGAAAATCACAGTGCCACTGTTCATGAGCGAAGGTCCCAAAATGCCTATGTTGAAAATCTGATATAACAAATCCCCAAAATAATTGCAATATGGGTGTGTATTGCACAGTTTTTATGCAGACTCATGACTTCACCAATTTTTTTATATTTTCACTCCAGATTTTCAACATTACCATTTTTTTACACCTCCTCATGAACAGTACAGCTGTCATTTTTCCCATCCTTTGCTAAATGTGTTTTCGCACCTGTGGCACCAAATATCACAGTTGCTGTGCAAAATCATCTTTCAGCTAATGAACTGATACTGTCATTGTTCATGTGGTGGGGTCACAAAAAGCCCATGTTGAAAACTTGGAGTGAAAATACCAAGAAACGCCCAGGGCATTAGGGTTTCCGGCCATAATGCCCTACCCTGTAGGGACTGACAGGCATCAGGGGTGTGACTTGGGATTGTTGACAGTAATGCTCATGCCATTCCACCCCCACCCTGCAACCAGTGACAGGCACTAAGGTGTGCCTTGGACTCTTCTGCCCCAAAGTTCACCCCATTCTCCTATACTGCACCCATTGCAGTGTATTTCCTTATGGAAAGGGGTGAGTGTAATGCCCAAACACACCAAGGCACACCTCGACACTTGTTGGTGTCTGCAGGATAGATTGAGGTGAAATGGTGTGAGCATTATGGGTGATGACCCAAAGGCACACCCCGATACCTGTCCATCTCTGCAGGGTGGGGGTTGGGTTGGTGTCACTTCAATACTTCACTGCCATTCCTTTTCTGCATCTGTCTAACTCCTGCACTTCCAATCCTAATGCCAGCAAGCATACATTTGGCATTGACAAATGCTTGTTACAACTTGATATACTGTATATTTCACCAGGCAATATTATTACCAGATCATAAAGTATGGGATGCTCAAGAGGATCCAAAACTCAAACACCTGCGTCAGACAAAGCTGCAAGTCACGCAACCCAGCAACAACATACTGGAGAAGAACCTTTGTGACAGCTGCCACTGTTGGCAATGACAATGATGGACTTGAAAGTGCAGGCTATTAAGATGAGTTCCCAAGCTGTGAAGATAGGTGTGGCTAATTCTACAGCTAAGAGTGCTGATTATCATTCAATGCAGGCATGAATACTACTACTAAACATGTACAAGAATATAAATGATAAAAGGATAATAGTTTCAAGGCAGGGTTGCAGAGCAGACTGGATGGACTCAGTGTCTTTATCTACTCATACATGTCTATGTTTCTAAGAAAATGCATGCTCAAAATGTTACATAGGCACCTAACATACTGCATGTGTGGTTGGATTACCATAGGGATGCGAGGTGGATGACATTTTATCATTTTTGACATTATGGCTACCTGGTATTTTAATCTGGAATTTTCTCAATCTGTGTGCTTATACAGAAGGCCTATTTTAATAGCCCCAAGGGCTGCAGCCAAAAAAATTGTCCATGAACTGTGCTTACTGGGTTGGTCAGTGCTAATATTTAGGACCACTTTCACAGAGCATCTAGGGAGTTTTAGCAATTGGAATTGGATTTTTATCCACTTCATATTTTTCCAGACCTGTGTTTTGCTCCCCGTTCTTGTCGAAATGAAATCGGACACCATTTGAGCATGGTTGCATAGCTTGGGAGTTGTCCCTTTGTTCCTTGATCCAGCATGCCTAAGGATGATTTTTAGAAGCAACAATTTGTAGACCCCCAGATGACAGCCACTAGGCAGAGAAAAACTCTGCTGAGTTCCCTTAAGAAGGAAGATCCATCAAAGGCTTTGGGACCTTGAAATGGAAGACAAATTAATCTTACATGTTGTTGTTTTTAAACAAGGCCTGAGGACTGTATGAGTTGTGATAGTAACTGAGACAGGCATAATCTGAAAAATAAATTATTGTATATACATGTCTTTTCAAATGGATGGCTGAGACATTTATATATTTGTTTTTGTTAGTCTTCGGTAACCAGGCCTTTCTTAGTCTTTGGAAACCATTTATAGTTTACTTGGTTTGAGTCCATAGCAAGTATTCTAATTGTGGATGTTTCCACGAGAGTGGTTATTTTCTAGTTGATATACTTGTTACAGATCATAGGAATGGCTATACGCATGAAAATGTCACCATAATATGTGAACCTTTTCATGATTAGTCTAGAAAATTTCTTAAACACCACTCCTATATAACATTCATCTGCCTCTGATACATACATGACATATTCTTCATTTTGACATGAGGTGAAAACTCCCATAAATACCTGCATTTGGATTTCAGCAATGTTTACCCTTCTTTAAAACTCACCACTGAGTACTCCACCACCAGCAGCATACATTTCCTGAATACACAGCATCACAAATGATGGACAGATGCAAACTGCTATTTACAGAAAACCCACTGACAGACACCTGTGCCTGCACAGTTCCTGCTTCCACTCAAAGCACACAGAAAGCTCGCTGGTCAGGCAATTCAATGCTATCATATCTGTTCAGATAATATAGCAAGAAGCAGACAACTCGCTTCACTCCATAATTCCTTAGTCCAGCAAGACCACTCCCCAAGACAAGTAGACAGAGAAACAGAATGCACTGCACAAATACCTTGAAAAAATCTACCGGAGTACAGGCAAGTACATTAAATTTATCACACACCCTTAGTTGTCAAACATAGTCCAGTGCTAACATCCCATTGGCAATAGGGTTACCACCTTTTAAGAAGCCCAAAGTGGGACATTTCTTACTGAAACATTATTTTTCGCAGGACAATATTTAACATCAGCCAATGCAATAGACTTTTTTTCTCTAAGTAATCAAACTTAAGACTAAGTGTTGCAGTTTTTTAGGTGTTCTTGGTGTTTCTTATAATTTTAAGGTATTTTAGTTAAGGTACTATAGTTTTTGCAAAATTTAGAAGAAAGTCTGAAAATATTTTTTCTACTATAATGTCAGGGCAGGTGGTATTTTTCATGTTTTTTCACAGGACACAGCTGTCTAAATCAGGACTGTCCTGCAAAAATAGGGACAGGTGGTAACCCTAATTGGCAAAAGATTAAAGAACTACAACCTATGCTGAGATAAGGTAAAAACTTTAAGGCGTTTTCCATGAGCCACCTTTCATTACCTACAAGCAGCTGCCTAACCTTTCTAGCATAATTTTCTATAGTGAACTCACAATAAATCACAATAACCATGGAATGAGGGGAACAACACTATGCAACAATGCAAGATGCAAAACCTGCACTCACGTATTCACCCAGACAAACATCAGACCAGGACAGAACAGCACAATAAAAATAAATGGACATTACACATGTAGATCAAGCAATGGGCGATAGGGCAGGAATTCTGATAGCTGAGCTTCAGCTGGCTGGTGATTTGTAGTCACTTTAGTGCTTTGTAATTTAATTGTTTGTGTGTGTGCCTTAAAAATGAAAAAAAAATCCTTAAAGGATACCTAAACAACATTTTGACAACAAACTATTCAAAAATCTGACTTCATAGGGGACTAAAGGAAAGACTGCTGTGTTCATTAATGCTAAAACTACATTTACATAAATTGCCTAAATGTGGTTCCAAAGCATCTGAAAAAATTTAAAATCAGCCTTCCCATTTCAAAAAACTGCCTTACCTACTTCCTGAAATGGCAGCCAAATGTGTTAAGTGATGACATCATTGGAGCCAAAGTCAGAGAGCGATATGGCTCTCTATAGTGCTAACTAGTTCTTTTCTCCCTTTTATAGAAATGTTACACCAAATGGTCAAAACCATGTACATTATTTAGATCAATACACATGTTAGGCTATGGTTCTGTTCATTTTGTTTACTTTAACATGCTGAAATTGTGTTTTAATCTGACCGACTTTCTCTTTGGCAAACCACAGTGCAGTACAAATCTTAAATTAACCTGATGGTCTAGTGGTTATGGTGGAACCAGGATTCTACAATGGGGGATGCTGGGGTGGTGTGCATACTTGATATGCACTTTTTAACATTTTTATTAAACGTTTATATGTTCTGCTATTATTCTTTTCTAGTATGTTTTTGACGGAACCTACAAATGTAATCCATAGTTTTGAATGTAAACATTTGTACAATCAATAAATCAGACTTCTTCAACAAAGTGAAATGCAGCAGCACCAAGCAAGTACATTACAATGGAGGGAGGAGGTTGCAGCCACACCCTTCACCACCCCTAGATACACCACTTGTTTGTAGCAAAGTTCTTATGTAGTCCAATTCCAGAGTCCCTACTTTCTCAGAAATCAAAAATATGCTTATCTTGTCTTCTTTTTTTTCATGAGAAAGGATAATAATAAAAAGAATCAGCATTTATATAATGCTTTTCATACACATTGTATCTCAAAGTGCTTTACAAGCAGTGCTAGACTGGTAGTGAAGTGACTGAATATGTAGTGGCAGCTGTTTCACACATTAATACCTACACACAGCCTTGGACAATTGCATGAACTGGTTTTATGGGAAGGGGAATGTTGGACAGGACAATGGGGTCTGGTAGTGGTCATGGTGCTGGCAGCCCCACATCTTATTTCTCACAGTGGTCTATTCATATTTCTCCCCTTCTGTCTTCCCCCTTCGCTGAATACAGCAGTACAGTACCTTGCAGGAGTGGCCTTCTTAGTCCCCCTCTGGTATTTATTCTTCACTACTACTCCTCCTTATACAAAAAACTGGTGAGCGCATCACCCTTCTGCATCATGAATGCAGATAGTACAGTCCCCGAGTTTTTTGACACATCAAAAGTAAACAAATTTTTCCAGTAAGTCAGGATGATACCAGCAGGAAACAAGGGGAGGGCTTTCCTAGCCTTAAAATATCTAGGCTACCTTTGATTAGGCACTATTAAATGGGAGGGTGCATCATTATGCACGTCATTTAATAGTGCCTAATCATCGGTGGCTTAGATTTTACATGAGTAGGAAAGCCTATTTTCCCCTTGCACCCTGCTGCTATCAGCCTGGCTTACCAGAAGATCATGTTTATTATTAATATGTAAAAATGACACAGAAGACTGTACTAACCACATTCATGATGCAGAAGGGTAGTGAGCACACCAGTTGTTGGTATGGGGAGCAGGTGAGAAGAATGAATGCCAGAGAGGAACTGAAGAGGCTATTCCAGAAGGGTACAGCTATATTCAGTTTAGGGGAAGACAGGAAGGAGGATGTTGAGCAGATCATTGTGAGATCTAAAATGTAGGGCTGCCAGCCCCATGATCACTACCTGACTGTGGATGAGAGCAGCCAGCGATGACAAGTACTCAAAGTGGTAGGGCTGCACCTAAACTGTTACTTGAATTCAGTGCAGGAGATTACCTCGGGTGGGGAGGGCGGGGTTGACATTTGTTAGGACAGTATTGAGGGAGCTGTGTATAGCTCTTTCAAGATTTGGAAGGGTGGTAGCCAGCCAACTCACATTGTGGAGTAGGGCACAGAAAAGTACTGGAGAAGAATTGCTGGGAACTGTCCTGCAGGGTTCTGCAGATCACAGGTAAAGGAGTAACCTGACACTGGTATCTGGGTGGATTCGCTCAAGGCATTAGTGTGCCTCTCCTGCTAATAATATTGTTATTCATAGTAAGTGCAGCCCTTATGAGGGCATCAACAGCAGTTTTTCTGGTGGGTCCTGATGCTTATTGCTTGGTCCTCCAGGAAGACCTAGTTGTTGGTTAATGAGGTGGGAAAATAACACAAGGAAACTGTACATACTGCCTTCACTGTCCAGAAGGGTGGTGATCCACTCAATGTTTACTGTGGGAGCAGAAGTCAAACATTGAGAAAGTGGACTGGAGAGTGATTTGGGAGGCATTTTTTAACAGTGCTAGCTGATGAAGCGTATGGTGTAAGTGTGCACAACTCTCTGAGGTACAAGATTACAGTCTGAGGTGTGATAATTCTCTTCATGAGTAGAGATGCAGCAAATTGAAATTTGTCTGGCAAAGTGCCCGCTAAGTGGGCACTTCACATTGCCACTCTGCTATGTGGAGTGGGCAATGCAAAATGCTAACTTTGCCTTGTCATTACCACTTCGCATTAAGGTGGAATGCTAACACGAAGTAAGGCGAAGTCGTCGTTTTAAATGGACTTTGTGTTCCTCATTATGATTGTAAGTGATCCACTTCATGTTCCAGATTTGGCAGCCTTCCCACACATCACATGGCTTACAGTACTGTAAATCACATGCTCTTTAGCCAGGCAGGAAGGAAGTGCCTTGCCAAGGAGATAGTTTCACTTTCTCCTGTGCAGACGGAGAGAGAGAGGAGTGTGTTGTGAGACAGCCTGTAAGACTTGGAGATCAGAGTGAGGAGGAGATTTAAACTTTGAATTAGACCCAACAGCTTTTATAAAAGCTACATTTTGTTGTTTTTTTTTGTACTCTTTTTTTTTACTTGATTTATTCTTTCGGTAAATTTATTTTTTCTTACCTATATAAGTAGTTGTTTGCCTGTGTCTGTGTAATGGTGTATGTGTGACAGTGTGAGTGTTTTCTGTCGAGTTGAGTAGTCATTGCTCTGACTGAGGGAGCACAGCAGGAAAGATAGACCAGGGTGAGGGAACGTCTGGGGCTGGGGCAGTTCTGGGAGAGCATGGTAGGCATGGCCGCCAGTTCCTGCTTGACCAATTCAAAATTTTGAGTGGGTCCCCCCCCGGAAGCAGGACCAGCACCTCCTCCTGAGACAGTTGCACCACCACCACCATCATGTCCAGCACCAGCTCCAGCACCAGGTCCTCTGGAGCAGGATGTGCCTGTGCCTGTGCCTCTAGGCCCAGGTGTGGATCCCATTCCCATTGAGCACCATGACCAGCCAGTTGCCAGTGCATCTGGCCCTCCCCTTCCTGTGCCTGATCCTCCACGCACCTCTGTTTGGGAGTTTTTTACTGTGTCTGGGGGGACAGCAGCATGGTCAGGTGCTGCTTATGTTAGGTGGAGGTGCGCCGTAGCCCCCGGGGGACTCACCTGGGGACTGGGGGCCAGCACACCCATATATGCTGAACCAATACCAGTTGGAGTGGCAGACTGCCACAGAATGGGTCAGACCTGCACCTGCTGACCCTTCTGTAGCAGAGGGTGCAGCTGTGCATGGCAGCACCCTAAGAAGAGGAGGGCCAGAGCAGCACCTGATCCTCCACCAGCACCCCACCACCACCACCAGCTGAGCCTGTAGAATGTGTGCACCCCAGAGAACTGCCTGTAATGCAGGTTGACCTGGCAGTTCTCTGGCATGCTGTTGAGGAGAACAATGAGAGGGTGAGTGCTGTCCAGCAGCAGTTGGATCACATAGAGGGACATCAGTTACAGATTATGTCCATGCTGGAACTGTTGCTGGACCTCAAGGGATCCTACATTAGTTTTTTCCTCACACCATTTGCCCCCCAACACCTTCCCTGCTGTGTTATAAAATGTATTCCTCCACCATTCCCGGCTCCTGTATGTAATTATGCCCTTTTTTGTTGTCTTCTGTATGCGTGACACTTTGAATTTTGCCCCCCTTCCTTCTGTTAAGTAAGTGTGTGTGTGTGTGTGTGCGTGTGTGTGTGTGTGTGTGTGTGTGCGCACTGTTTTGGTGCCTCATTAATGTTTGCTTTCTGTCATGCAGTGTTTGTGGAAAAGCAGAACTGAGCAGTGCAAGTATACTGTGCTAAACTGCATGTGTGCAGCCAGTCTTCTTTCCCCGTGTGTATGCACTGCAGACACTGTCCAGCTTCTTGCAAACATATATATGTTGATTGCTGTATGACTTGTTGCTGTGTTTATGGTATAAAGAATAAAGATAAGAATATATAATGTATATTTTATTTGTTAGGAGATCATAGCAACAAAAAATCGTGCTTTTCAGCAAACTGTATCCAACAGACATAAAGTATTGCTGATGCACCCAAAATATTTCACGGTGTACAGACATTATAAAGTCAGAAAATATATAAGGTCCAGTTCACTGCCACCACACTGTACTACCACATTCCTTTTTTTCAATATTTGTTCTGGAATATGTCTTTCTAGTTTAGTCTGGCAGTGTCAGTTTTGCAGCAAGTTGATGTACACCATAACATGACATGGCACCAGTGGTAGCACAGTGTGGAGGCAGAGGACTGCAGGACCTGTTATATATTCCAACTTAAAAATGTATGTACACCATAAAATATTTTGGGTGCCTCAGCAATATTTTATGTCTGTTGGGTATGGTTTGTTTAAAAGCATGATATTTTTGTGCTAGTATCTCCACAAAGTCATGTGCACACTGTATGAGTGATTGAGGTGCACACTGGCCCAAGACCTCTGAAAACATATCATATCACTTTGTCTGCTGCTGTTGATGGTACAAATAAAATATACTATATATATTCTTATCTTTATTCTTTATACCATAAACACTGCAACAAGTCAGCATATATATATATATATATATATATATATGTATATATATTTATAAGAAGTTGGACAGTGTCTGCACACACAGGAAAGAAGACGAACTGCACACATGTAGTTTAGCACAGTATACTCGCACTGCTCAGTCCTGCTTTTTGACAAACACTTCACGATAGCACGACAGAAAGTAAACATTACTAAGGCTCCAAAAATATTTATTAGACTCACCACAATTCCCAATCCCAAAATGCAACTGTCTTGTGTCCAGAAAATTTCCAAGTACTGACAAAATGAAATTGTAGCCTAACAAGAATTGCAGTCTCCCAGAATTAATGACACACTCAGTCATGCGTGCAGTACTCACAGAGTCCCCAGAATTTTTCTGCATCCCAAAATGCAACTGTCTTGTGTCCAGAAAATTCCCCAGTGCTGACAAAGTGAAACTGTAGCATAACAAGAACTGAAAAGTCTCCCAGAATTAATGGCACACTCTAGTCATGTGTGCAGTACTCACATAGAGTCCCCAGAATTTTTATGCATCAATGAAAGCACACAATGTCACATTTCTTCCATCGTGGTTCAGGTCATGCATTTGCCATGCAGTGATTCACAGTGTGGTGAAAAAATACCGGGTGATGGTGGTGTTAATGATGATGAATCTGATGATGATGATGATGATGTTGCTGTGGCTGCAACGTGCAATCCACATGCCAGCATCCAAGCAGAAGATGTGGATAAGAAAGTCTCTTAACTTCCTTGTGCTCCCAGGTCACACCTGTAAACAAGCTTTCAGCTTAGTGTGTCTCTCCTGTTAAAAAAAATATTCAGGGCATCACATAACCACTAGATCATCAGGTATTTGAAGTGTTGTACTGTATTGCAGTTTGCCAAAGAGAAAGTCAGCTGGATTACAAAACATTTTCAGCATGTTAAAGTAAACAAAATGAACAAAATCATAGCCTAACATGTATACTGATCAAAATAATCCATGTGTGAACACATGGTGTTGATCATTCTGGTAAAACAATTCAAAACAAAGAGGGAAAGAAGAACTAGTTAGCACTATAGAGAGCTATGTGTGTCTCTGCCTCTGGCTCCCATACCTCTCAACTGTCACACATTATGAGGTACTGTACATCACTCATTTTATCCCACAGAAACCCTCTGCCCCACATTGAGAAGGTAACAACAACCATTGACCACTGAGACTTTTAAGCAGAAATGTTTAGCAATATAAGATGCTAAATTATCTGCAAGCATTATAAACATTAGTACACTTATTTCCATAGTGTTCTGAGCTTGCAGTGTCATGTTTGACGATATGTCACACATTTTGTCCTGTTGTTACACATCTTGTTACACATTTGCATGAAGAAAGGTTGAGAGGTATGCTGACTCCAATGATGTCATCATGACTCATCACTTAACACACTTGGCAGACAGCTTTGGGGAAAGCAAGGCTATTTTTTTGGAAGTGCATGGCTGATGTTTACATTTTTCAAAAGCTATGAAACTGCATTTATATTATTTACATAAATGCAGTTTTAGCATAAATGTAAACAGCAGCCTTTGCTTTACCTCACTATGAAGCCAGATTTTGGAGTTTGCAGTTTGAAAAAAACTACTTGTTTAGGTACCCTTTAAATAAACATTTCTCTGGCTGTGTCTTTCTAGTCCTCAGGGACAGCATGTTACTCTGTGCATAGTACCCCTGGACTGTTGAGATGTAGCCCATTTCTTCATTCAATCATACACCTGTAAAGCACTTTGGGGGACTGACTGTAGGAGTTATAAACTCTAATGTAGTGTATAAACACCTTCTAAGGGTGTTTTGGAGCTAAATATCAGTTTATAAACTAAAAACTTGCACCCATCCAGAAACCAGAAGTACCGACGAACAGCACTTCCAGTCCACCTGGATTTAAACTCCTCACCTCATGAGAATGAGTCAAAATAGGGCAGGGATCCTGATGGCTATGCTTCAGCTGGCTGGTGACTTTTAGTTATTTTTTGAGCTTTTACTTTAATTATTGTATAAACACCTTCTAAGGGTGTTTTGGAGATAAATATCAATTTACAAACTAAGAACTTGTGCCCCTCACAAAACAGGAAGCACTGAATGGCACTTCCCGCCCATCTAGATTTAAGATCCCTACCTTGTAAGTGTCAGCAAGTGTGCAGTGAAGATAAAGTGTTGGCAGAGGCAAGTGTGTCTGCTGGCATCAGCCAGGGAAGTCAGATAGGAGGCCAGAAACCTTGATTTTTATTTACCACAGTATCTTCTACTGTCTGTGAATTTCTAACTAAACTAAAATGAACCCCAGAGGGTCTATCATAAGGTGCACAAGATGTCTCGTATGTGGAAAAATCAACTACCAATCCTACCGGTAACTACATGTGTTATAAATGTCAAGCCTATTGTGAGTTACAGACTGAACTGATGCAAGTACAGGATGTGTTAAAAAATGAAACTGAAATAAACAGAATTCATTAATTTCTTTAAAGAATTGAAAACTGAAAATGTTTTTAATAAATGGCCTTCAGGAATTTGGAACAAAATACTACCAGTAAATAAAGATTAAGAGAGGACGAGGAGGCAGGACAAACAAATATAAGTAAAAATGGAAACAAAAGAGGCAGACAGTGTCATCAGAAAACTACTGGACATTAGTTCAACATAATAAAAAGAGAACTAAGAAAGGCCTACAAGCACATCTTAGTAGCAAAACAGCTTTGCAGTTAGCTAACAGAGTTGAACACCTTCTCCTTGAGGAGAAACATTCATCAACAAATGAAACCCCAGAACCCAGGCCAGCCAACGTCAAAGAGAAACAATACGTAGTACTGGGAGATTCCATAATTAGGCATTGTGTTGCCATAGTATATAATCTGGTCAAAACCTGTAGAATACTATCCTGCTTCCCAGGAGCCAAAGTAAGAGAAATCAAAGTTCGATTAAGTGACATCATTACAACCTGTGGCTATGCTCCCAACATTGCTATTCATGTAAGAACAAATGTCATCAGTGTCAGTCATGAGAAGGATATTTGTTATCAGATCTTGGATCACAGTAACGAAGATAAGAGGCTAGGTGAAAGCATTGTAGTATATGGGCTCCTTCCAGTACCATCAGGATCAAAAGCAAAAAACAACACATTATTAACAATTAACAGAAGTCTTGAAAATCAGTGTTCAAAAGAAAGATTTAAATTGACCCTTAGGGACAGTTCTATAATAAATGTCACCCATACAGAGAGGATGGTCTCCACCACAGCAGTGAAGGAATTGTAACCCAGGGACATCTTATTAAGGGCCATATGGAACAAAACCTTTTAAACTTAGATTCGGGGGAGGGGGTAATTGTATTAATATCTACACTTGTAACAAAATACTCCCAAATGTAAACAAAAGCAATAGTAAAAAAAAAAATACTAAGAATGCAATTAAGTACTTCCTATGTAATGCCAGGTGCTTAAGCAACAAGCAAAAACATGACTTTGAGGCATTAATAGCATCTGAAAGGGACATAGATATGATTCTAATGGAAGCACGGTGTCATGGAGAAACCATAATCCCGATCCCCACACAGCGACAGCCAGAATCATGACAGCCACAAGAGCAGCCCGCCACAGCAGCCGACATGCCCTCCACAGTGACACCACCGTGGCCACTGTGCACCGTGCACCTGGCCCCTGCCCAACTGTGTTGCTCTGTGGGAACTGCATGGGTGCCCTGTGTCTGCTGCCCTCGGGTGTCCCCAGTCCTTGCATTGCTGCCATGCCGCAAACCCACTGCCCCTGTGGTGCCTACTGGTGCCCCCGCCCATGACCTGCAGTGTTGCTCCACTGTCTGTCGGGTCTGATGTGGTTTGGGGGGCACGCTGACCGGTCCAGTGCTGTAGCACCACTGTCATAGGCTGTTTGTGCCGGTGGGTCCTGTCTGCTGTGCACCTCACAGTCTGATGGTATGTCTGGTGCGGCTGCTTTGTCAGGAACATGGTGGTTGGTGTGGGGTGCATCGGTTTTGGCTATGACAGTATGTGGGTGTCACTGCAGGGGCTGTCGGCATTAACACCATTGCCATACAGTGGTGCTTCCGATTCTAATCACCACGACATGATGGTCACCGAACAAGACCTGGTGAAAGATTTTGGATGGGTATCATCTTTTCAGACTAGGTAGGGAGCCAAAGAAAGGGGATAGAATAGCTGTATACTTATCAAATAAAGTCTCTGTAGCAGATATTTCAAACAAAATAAAAATTAAAGATAGAGCCACAGAAACCATTTAGCTGAAAATTGGTACTAGAAAATCTGAACATAAAATCATAGGTTGTGTTACAGATCCCCTAGCACTGGAGACAACATAAACATGCATATTATTAAAGAAATTCAAATGTCTTGTGAAATGGGTGAGGTGATCTTAGCAAGTGACTTAAACTATTTGGGACATTGACTGGTAGCCAGAAGGACCACTTCCAGAAAAAGCAGTGAATTTCTAAGGATGTGTACTGAACATTGTTAATTTTGAACAACACATTAACGAAGTAACAAGGGTAACAATATATTAGTTATTTTAGTATGTATTCCAAGTATAATCATTACAGACTACCATGTAAGCTCCCTGCTTGAATGGAGTGGCCATGCGAGCGTACGATTTACCCTGACCATAAATCCAATATTAATAAAAGGTTCTACAGAAATTCACTTATACAATATGGCAGATCTATTAAGCATTATCAGTGCAATTATTAGCATATTAAAAAGCCACAGCTTCACTAACAAGGCCCTTGTCAGCCCAGCCATGGCTTTGATTTGACTCCAGTGGCCCGCAAAAAAAAAAAGCCAGATTTAAAAAATGGCTCCCATTGCTATCCATACAGCACGCCCCCGGTCTCTCCAAACTAATACATCACAAAATGTGAGAGTATAGGGGTTGGGCCTGCTGAAATCGGGACCAGGAAGAGAAAGGGATCAAGCAGTCAACTCCTCTGACCGAGGAATTAGGATCCCTTCCCATCAGTAATGGAGGCCTTTAATAATTCAGAGAAGTGGACTTTTGAATTCCTTCAGAGGTAACCTGCTGCTGGGAGCCTGCAGGAAAGCATTAAAACTGGTACTCTTTAAACTAGATTATGAAAACACCAGTAGGACAGTACTTTTTCAACCGGACTACTCACTGTCTCTCTGACCTGTCTATCCTAATACTAAGAGGCAACTTCAAAAACATGCGGAGGAGAAGGACCTAGGAATTGATATGTATCAAATAGTTTAACATTAAATATAACATGCTAAATCTAGAAATTGGACTTATAGCACAATATGGAGAACTCCATACACTTGTAATACTATACCAAATGATACTTTAAAACAGTTATATGGATGAATTATGCACCCATCTCATTTTCAGTTATTTTTTTTCTTTCTGTTCCACCTCCCCTGTACATGTGTATTTCCATTTACTGCCATCACCCTTTGCTGTGTTCCTGTCACAAAATCTGTCACATTTTACTTTATTAACTCTTCGATGCACCAATTCTGCATCTCTCATACAAATATAACACTTCCTTCAAAGGCATCCCATCACAGCTAAAGGCCTTTATCCTGTCTATTGTTTACCTACCTTCCCTACTGACAATTCTCACTTTACCTAAAACTATCCTGTCATAAACTTTTCTGAATCAATGTATCTCTAGGTACACATTCATTTTTTTCTGTTCCAAATGTATTAACTGATGAAGAGAAATGTGCGGCCCCAGAAGCTTGTGCACTATATAAGCTCTGTATAAGACATATGTTGATCCAATAAAAGGTACTGTATCAAATTATCCAGTGACTCCTTGTTATACACAAACATCTCCCTCAGACTTTCTTATCTGGTCTTCATGTGCTGTTTAGTAGAAAAAGTGGCCACTGTTTCGTGCTTTAATCTGAGTCATATTATGTCTTATGACTTACTCTTTGTTTGTGCTACCTGTTTGGCATTTTACGTTTTTGTTTTACATTCCTAGGAAAAAAGGCAGCACATAAAATTACACAGTTAAACAGAGACATTGATTTTTTCTTTAGTTAAACAGGATATCTGTTATCATAGCCCCCTGTGTTCACCAAACGCATTGCACACTATTAGGGCTGGGGAGACTGTGGCATGAGATTTATCTACACTTGCATTCTATACTGTTTGCACTGTGGAGTTGTTAATCTGCTAACAACACACGAGTAAAATCTTGTCTGGAATCATAGGATCAAATCTGTATTAGCTATGAGAATATCAATTTTGAGTAAATAGTGATGTTACGTGATCACACACAGACGAGACGCTATGATAATTGTGATTAAGTACTATTGTGATGTGACGCCATAATGCATGCTCTGCCAAGGGTGTGGCTCTGTCGGTTATTTTTTTTTAGTTTGTTTAAGTTGGGGGCTTTGCTCCCTACACCCCCATGTTAAAAAAGACACAGCGGGGTGTGGAGGGCAAAGCCTTCCAACTCAGAGTGACAAACGTGATGCCGTGATATGTGATCTGCTAAGGGGGTGCTCTGTTGGTTATTTTTTTCAGTTTGAATGGGGGTTTCACCCCCCACACCCCCATGTTAAAAAAGACATGGGGGTGTGGGGAGGTAAAGCCCCCCAACTCAAACAAACTTAAAAAAAAATAACTGACAGAACACTCCCTTCGCAGTGCACGCATCACAGCATCACATTACAATGTACCTGTACACAATTACCATGGCATCTTGCTGCATAAGTGTTGGTGGCCTGATGTTCTCCACCAACGCCATCCATTTAAGCTTACAGGAGACATTGTAGTGATAAGGAGTTAAAATGCTGCAGGCATTTGCAGTCCTTTTTAGGAAGCTTTTCACCTCCTGCAGCAATGTATTTGCAAATATGAAGGTCAGGGGTTGGGAGTCAGCAAATAGTTCCAACGTTGAGAGTCAAAAATTAAATGATGAGCCCATAATCAGTGGTACAGGAAGTCAAATAAAGTGCAGGGGATGGCCCCAAGCAACCAGCAATGCACAACAGCTCCATATGTAGACATACTGCAGATAGCTATAGTGCTGCACTCCATGCATGGGATGGGAGCTGTAATAGTGCCACCACACTGCGTGTGTGTAAACACATCTATAATCACAACTGCACATTGAATCACAAAATGGAGTTCTCCATAGGGCTCATACATCACTATAAAGACATAGTTATGTTTGTTCTCAATTTATTTAATTTAAGTTAACTTTGTCATGGCCGGGTCACCATGATGTTGTTGGTTTCTGCCCTGCCTTGTGGGCTCAAATAAGATTAAGGGCTCTGGGTCAATAATCTTCTGACTGGAGTGGGTTGTATCCAAGGTATAAGATTTTTGCATGGGGTCTCCACCCAGGGAAATGAAAGTGGGTCTGGTGTAAGTGTAGTACAACCCCTTGGTATGCAGTATCTACCCACTTCTCCACCCCATCCATTAACCAGTGCTGTGCAATAACATTTACTCCAATAAGAATACAACTTGTACTCTAAGCAATCAATTGATTATGCAAGGAAGTTTAACAAAAGACCAGGGAACGTCTTTTTAGGGTCAGGCTTTAGAGGAGATGAATGAGAGAAAAGCATGGTTAGGAATATGCATTAATCAGTGTACAGTCTGTTTGGCTTTCCGATTCCCTTTTAGGCCTAGCTACACAACAGCTGGGCTGCTCTTACTTGCCTTTCTAGGTGCAGCCAAATTAAAATATCCACCTGAGCAGTGCTTGAGGTGCCCATTAGTGGGGCCACATCTGAAATATAGCACAGAGTACTGGTGCCCATAGCTTAAAAAGGACATTAACCTGCTGGAGATGGTCCAAAGTAGGTCAATGAAGATGATAGTGGGCCAGCAGAGTAATACATACGAGAACAGTTTGGAGGCCCTGAACATGAACTCCCTGGAGGAGAAGGGGGAGAGAGATGGTACATGATTGAGACCTTCAAGCTTTCAAGTATTTGAAAGGAACAAATAGGGTAGATAAAGAAGGTCCTTTCAAGCTTAGTGGGAAGAGAAACATGAGAGGACACAGTCTTAAGTCGGAGGGGTGAGGTTTAAGAAAGAGACTAGGAGGCACTTCTTCGTAGAGAGGGTGGTGGTTAGTTGGAACATGCTTCTGGAAGAGGTGATCTTGTTGAAGATTATGGCAGCTTTGGTAGAGACTGGGATAGAGTTAAGGAGAAAATAAGGGTCAAGGGAGGGGCGGACAGCAGAGAGGGGTGGTTAGATGGGAGTGCAGGGGAAGTAGCTTCTACTGAGAACCCTGCACTTCAAGCAGACTATGTAGACAAAATGGCCTTATTATGTGGACCTTGACATATGTTTGCATATTCCAGGCTCAGCCCAGCATGTACAGTACAGTTTTACTGTCCTTGCCCACCTCTACTGGGGACACTACCCTCTGCCCGCTGGTACCAGTGTCAAACCCTTTTGACTTACACGGAGCTCCAAATGCTTTATAGGGTATCCAGCTATGCAAACAGTGTTAGCCAAATTATTTTACACAAGGTTGACCGGTGATGATGCAGTTGAACAAAATAAGGCAAGGCTTTGCAAATTCAAATCTCCAAATGCTCATTGCACCCACAAAGAGTACTTTTAAATCTCAGGCATATGGCTTGGTCCAGTAAATGCTTTAGCAATTATGATGCAAGATGCAGGTGGAGAGTATGCCCTGAATTAAAGGGGAGCTGTCAGTAATATGTGCATCAGCACTGGTGTCTTTTGTTCCCCCTTAATGCATATCACACAGTGTGTGTGCCTAAAGAATTTCGAATTCACCAAAAAATTATGTTTTAAGCTGTCATGTCACTCTCCATTTTCCAAGTTTGATCGACCGCTGTGAACGGAAGTGATGTAATCGATGGGCTGCAATCTGTCTCTCTCTGTTTAACCTGATTAAAACTGTAGGGTAGCACCGTCTGTGATTTCAAACATCTGTGGATTACTATTTGAATATTTCTGCACAAGTCTCACAGTTCTGTGATGTACTGGTCATTTTTTTTTCTCGGTGTCTTTGGTTTCTGCTGGTTTTCCGGTGTTTCACGTAATGTATTGTGCTCCCTTTTGGCAGTTGTATGTGACTGCCAAAACTACATTGCAGTCAGTAAAAGCTGCAACATCAATGCTGAATCATATGCTTTTTTATTTGTAATAAAATTGTATGTGGTTTTTACATAGTCCCTGTGTGTTTCTTAATTCCAAACGGTGTCAGTTTTGCACTGTGTCTAGTTTTGGTACACCCTTGAGGGATTTTTTTGCCCCTGAACCTAATGTCCATGAAGCAGTCTTTCACAATGTGTGTGCAGTGCACATCACCCTCACAGACACCCCGGTCAGTACCCTGTCTGAGGTGAGAGTTGAGGACTGTAAAGTATACACTCGAATTACATGTAATTCATTCTTTTTTTGTTTTGTGAATATAAAAGAACCAGAGTGTATGCTTACTGCCAGTCAGTGATGTGTTTCTAAATTTGGTGGTGACAGGTACACAAGAATATCAATGCTTTTGCATTTTGGTGGGGGTGGACATAGGAATAAAGTTATGTCTCCGTTAAGGTTTTGTTTTTCTTTATATGATGTGTTGCTTATATAGAGAAGAGAAAAAAATGGTGCAGGTCCTTTATTTCATGGATCCATCACCCAATTCAATGCCATTCATGCAGTATGTCTAATTGCCTATAGTAGCTGCTCACTTCATTAGCATAACAGGATTTTTTTTTGCAAATTTGTTTGAGTCTGGTATTTACATCCCTACTTGCCAAGATCCTTCATGCTCCTATGTAGTGCCCCTTCCCATCTCCCCACCACCCCTACTTACAGCCGCAGATGAGCCCATCAAAGTAAACAGTGTCTTTTGAAATAATAATATGCTCAACCGTTTTATGTCTGGTTCTTTCCCTGCTTCTGACTAGTACATATTGCCTTGTTACTTCCACTGCTGAATCCCCACAGTAAATCTTTGCTTTTCTTCTGAATATTTGCCTTGTTTTTTATATCAGATCAATCTCGCACTTGCTGACTGCATTCAAAACTACAGCCACTAACCACACAGACACACCAGTCACTTGCTCCGATCATAGACTTGATCTTCTTGATTGACGCTGTCTCTCCCCCCTCTCACCTGTGGAATTCACTGAGATTGTCTCCCTTGCTGTACAAAAGAAATGAAAAACCACATCAAGTGCAAGATTGATCAAGAAAAAAATAAATCAAGGCAAAGATTCTGCTGAAAACACAAGTATCACTGTAGACATTCAGCAGTGGTAACAGTGCAATATGGAGTACCCAGTAGCAGGGTGGAGCCCATGGTGAAGGACAATAGTAGCAGGACAATATGTAGTAGTAGGAAGCAAGGAGGAACCATGCATGAAACAGCCAAGCATGTCATTGTTTACTTTGATGGACTTGTCTGCGGCTGTCGGTGCGGGGGGGGGGTGAAGGACCTACACAGGAGCACGGAGGATCTTGGCAAGGAGGGGATATAAATACCAAACTCAAACTAAATCAGAAAAAAGCCTGTCATGCTAATGCGGTCAAAGCATACACTCGGATTACACTTAATTCATTATTTTTTGTTGTTGTCTTGAGAATGTTACATAATCCTAGGGTCTGTTTACTGGCAGTCATTGCTGTGTGTGTGAACTGGGCTGAGACAGGTGCTCCAAAATAGCAATCTGTTGCCAATTTTTGTGGAGGGCAAGGAATAAGGTTGAGTCTCTGTTATGATTTTTCATTATTTTGTGTCTGTTGTGATAAATGTAGTGGGAGAAAAAGGTACCATTCCGTGATTCATTTTGCTGAGTACCATCACAAAATGGGATGGTACTGTGTATGTACATGCCTGTTATAGCTGCTAACTTCATTAGCACAACAGGCTTGTGTCAAAGTTTCTTATTATGGTAATGCAAGGTAAAGACTCAGGTGAAAAGCAATGATTTACTGTGGAAATTCTGCAGTGGCTGTAATATAATAATACAATTTCATCATTTGAATTGAAATCCCACAATTTACTTTAGGGGACACAGTCATGGCCATAAGTGCAGGGCAGAGGTACTACACAGGACCATTGCTGAACTTGGCAAGAACGGGATGTAATTACCCTAATAAGAAACACTGAGAAAGTCCTGTTGTGCTAATGAAGTTAGCAACTATAAGTGGCATATGTGTGTGTATATATGAATACCATCTCACTTTGTGATGGCTCAGCGAAATGAACCATGGAACGGTACCTTACTTTCCCCCACTATGTTCATCATATAAGGCACAAAGTAATACATAAAATCATGACAGAGAGTCAAGACTCAGCATTATTTTTTACCCCCAACACATATATATTGGCAACAGATTGCTATTTTGGAACACCTGTCTCAGCCAAATTCACACACACAACAATGGCTGCTACTAAACAGACACTCAGATTATGTAACATTCTCAACACAATACTGCACACAATGCTAGAGACTGATTTTCAGATGCTTCCCTCAGGTAAAAAAGAAGTGGAGTGCGAGAAGCCAGTGTTCACTCTGTAACAGTGAAAGAGGATACCCAGGCTTCACTGCGCACAGGGTCATGCCATGAAACAAGGCTGCCTTCCTACTTATAAAACTACTGAGTACTGCTGTAAACAAAAGGAAGAGTACCATAAGATGTCAAACACCAAAAATGGGAACAAAATGTTTATTAACAAAACAAAGAATGCTGCGGTCATAGATCAGCATGGTATACCATGTGCAAGGCGACTGCAATTGAGCGCTTACAAAAAAGGTGACTCAGTCATGGTTCTTGTGTACAGGGCTACCTGGCAGGGTAGTGACTGGATATGGGGGGGTAGGCAACTACAGCAACAGGATGTCACTGTATATACATGCGTGTAGAGGAGAGGGACCATGTCGTGTGATAAGTGGAAAGGGAGGGTATGTGGGGTGTAGTGCAGCAGTCGGCTGCTAAGCTGGCCATGTGGCATGGTGGATAGGTGGCAGGCTGGGGATGAGAGGGTGCTGGGTTCAATTCTGGCCACAATACTACTACTACTATGAAGATTCATACTACTAAGATCTAGTAGAAGCAGAAGGCTATAGAGCCCAATAGAGCTTCCTGATTTACATATAGTGTTTTAGTTGGTTTGTTGATCTCATAAATTCATCCAGTCTGTTTTTAAAAGTAGTCTTGTTTTTACTGATAATGATATTTAAAAGTAGCATATTCCAGGGTCTAACAACTCTTTGAGAAAAATAATATGCCTTTTTTTAGAGTTGCATTTATTTCTAGTAAGTTGCAATGGGTGTCCTCTAGTATTTTTATACATCTGTTTGAAATCCAAACCACATTCTGTTAGGAGGTTTTGATCTTGAATACTATCCCATGCAAATAGGATATCGCCTCTAAGTCACCGTTCCACTAGGGAAAACATATTAAATTTACATAATCTCTCCTCATAGGAAAGCGATTTATTTAACGCTACGGATTTTGTGATTCCTCTTTGTATTTTCTCAATTCTAAGAATATCTTTCCATTTATATGGGCACCATAATTGAAATATAAAATCAAAGATGGATCTTACATATGCTCTATATAGCAGTTGTAAAATATCTGGATTTCTTGAAGAGATGTTATGACGAATGCCCACCAAATGTTATTTGCTTTACTAATAATGTTAGTGATATGTACATCAAAGGTAAAGCCTGAATCATAAGTGATCCCTAGATCTTTTTCACAGGGTTTTTTGATTAAAAGGCTATTGTAAAGATACTATTTTTGTTTTAGATTATTTATACCAAAATGAATAACACTACATTTGGAAATGTTGAAATGGAGATTCCATTTCAAAGACCATGCTTCTAGTGTGTTTAAGTCATCTTGAATAAGTTTATGGTAATTTAAATGTGTGCAGACATTGACTAGTTTGCAATTATCTGCATATTTTGTAATTTTACTATGAATGTCTTTTGTTAAATCTAATATAAAGATCTGGGGCTGGATATTCAAACTGCACCCAAAAAGTGCGCAACAGCAGAAGCAAGCGCAAGTCACTTGAGCACATGCGCAATAGACGCGATATTCAAACATGGAGCAAGCCAAATTGTGCAACAAGCCAGCGACTGAATATCGCACAACCTGCGCTATAGCGCAACCAGGAAGGGGAAGCTGAGCAGAGACGATGCGCTATGGCGCAACAAGGGCTGCCCAGCTGAGCAGCCCAGAGGTGCCATAGCACAAGCAGGGAGCCCCCCAGCATCAGAGCAATGGAACTGCACAACCAGGGAGGTAGACAGGGGCCCACCACCCATGCCACAGATGGGCACAGGGACACCCTGCAGAACCAACAATGTACCCTCACACCCCAAGCACAGCATAACTGGGGGAGGGATGGAACAGCCATCGGACCATGGGGACAAGCAAACAAAGCACAGCTGGGCCATGGTGCCCCAGCACACCCACCAGCAAGCTGAGACTGCCACACAAGGAGGGCGGACCACCCCATGGCACAGCAGCCCCCCCCATGCACAGCACACCCTGCACCATGACCCCAAGACACCCCCATGAGCAGTGACCACCGCTGCGGGAATCCCCATGCACACCACCACCCCCCCACTGCCACACTGCAACCTCGTGTACCACATGGCTATACGGTGAGCAGGCAGTGCCACAGCCATGTGCCCAGTGCATGCTTGGACCACCATTGATGCACTCCCAGACATGCAGTGGCACTGGACAGTGCTGACTGTCACATGTCGTGTGCATGGCAGTGGTGTCCATGGATGGTGGCCATGCCCTGCCTCCCACCCTGTCACACAGCATGCAATAGCAATCATGGTGTCATGGCACTCACCCTCATCGGGATGCTGCTGGTGTTGTGGTTGTTCACCGCCACGATCCTGTCCTGCAGCCACCACCCTCTGCTGCTGATCCAAATTCCTCCTCCACTCGGCCACATCTGTGGGAGACAAAAGGAGAGAAACACATCAGTACAAACCCAAAGCATATTCCCCCTGCCCCAATGTGTGTGCCCACCCACCCAGCCAGACCCACCCATCCCATACCCTGTAAACACCGCCACAGCCAACCCTAGACCATCCCTCCCCTATGTGCTGGACACATGAGACAGTGTTACCCATATGGACCATACAAGTGTGTAGACGTATCACCCACCTGGACGAGGCACCACGCCCCTCCTGGCACGCGACCACAGACATGCCAGTAGCTCTGGCTCCCTCCGTCTCAGGTCCCCATACCAGTGCCTGCACTGTTCGGCTGTTCTCCTGTGGCCAGTGGCCGCCTCCAGGTCAGTGGCCACCTCTTCCCAGACCTGGGTCCTGGCCCTGTTCAGTGGCACCTCACCAAACAGTGGGCCATAGTGTGGCTCCACAGTGGCCACAAGGTTGGCCAGCTCAAGGGCATCCCACTGAGGGGCTCTCCTGCGTGCCATCTCTAATGCTATAGTAGACAATATGGCGCTCCACAGCATGGCAACCCCATGTGGAAGTGCTGCGCGGTACATCACCGCCATTCCCTATCGCACTGTCACCAAACAGCGCGATAGAGCCATACACAGGCCAGACATACAGCGCCAGGGGGCAAAGGTCGGGCACAAGGTCAGGGGTCAGTGGTGCAAGGCCACGCACAGCGCCATCGGATGTCTACACGTCCTGTGCAAACCATCACCTGCGTGCCAGTGCCACAGTGGACTATTGCGCAGTTGTGCCACAGCGCTATTTGGTTCCCAGCACTGTAGCGCCACTGGCACAATGGTGGTCATGTCCTGAAGTGCTGATCACGCACAGCACGTCATCAGCGCAGCAGATGCCTGCGTAAGCCACCTGGGCATGCGCAATGTGGTGTACTACACAGTCACGGAAATGCGCCATTGGCTCAGCCGGCTCAACCGTATTTCGCAAAGCGAAACGGCACGATATTCAGCCGACACATGCAAATCATCTGATCAGCCATTCAAAGGCGCAGTGGCGCGATTTGCATCTCATTACAGTTGCTCCACTCTAATTTGCATGCATTGCACTATAAATATGCGACATTGGGCTCGCGCTGACCAGATTCAGTTACTGCAGGTGAGAGGTGGGTTGCATGCTGTGTGATGTTCTGGCCAATGGTCATGGGATAACGCTGTAGACTGCACAGTGACAGGTGTCCACTTCCACCCATACAGACCGACATGACCGAGCAGAGCCAAGGTGAGGGTGAGGATGGTGGGCGGAGGAGGAGGCCCAACTTCACCACGGCGGAGACAGAGGCCCTCTTCCAGGCCTACCTGGAGGAGGAGCCACTACTGAGTGGACAGCGGGGCACCCCTCAGGCCCGTGTGGCTGCATGGGAGGGGGTAGCTCGGGCAGTGAACCTGCATGGAAGCCACCAGCGCTCCGTGCAGGAATGCAAAAAGAAGATGGGGACAGACCGCAGGAGGGTGAAGGAGAAGGTGGCAGCCCTCAGGGCGGCACGTGCTGGTACAGGCGGGGGCCAGCCAGTGGTGGTGGAGCTGACCCCGGCTGAGGACCGACTGGCTGTATCAATGCAGTGAAGTGCTATTGAGGGCATACCAGGAGGTGGATTCCAGACAGGTGGAAGCCCATCACTGCACGGTATGACATGGTGGTGGTGTTGGGGGGGGGAGGTTGTTCACATGCACTCACATGTCCTCACTTTCTGTTACAGATCCTGTTCATCTTCAGGGGATGGTGGTGGTGGATCCAGGCAGTGAGGAAGACCTGCTGGAGTTGGAGGAGGGTCCATCCACCTCTGTCGCCAGCCAGCATGCACTGCACCAGCATACACACCTGGCTGCCAACTCTGTTGTCGGTTAGTCGGGTGTGGGGGGTGCACAGCCTGTGTCTCAGCAGTCTGGCATGCGAGCATGCTAGCACGCTGTGACTGTGGCCATAGCACGTACCTGCACCATTGATGATGCAAGGACTGCAATGGGCAGTGACATGTGTGTGTCCCATGACGGACACACAGCAGGCCAGCACGTGCCCCTGGGCCTAGCTGGTTCCAACGTGTGTGCCAGCACATCAGCACAGTCCCAGGCTGTGCCTGTCAGCACTGGTGGGGCAGCACCGGTGGCTGTGCAGGTGTCTGGCACTGTTGCGGCCACAGCAGTGGAACGAGTGGTCCCTGGGGCACAGCGGTTGGAGGGGCAGCAGCAGCAGTCACCCACCAGGTCTGGGTGTACAGTGTCCAGTGGTGGCACATGCCCACCGCCCTTTGATATGCCCTTTGATATGCCCATTCCTGGTCCTGGTCCTGGTGAACAGCGCCCACCCTCAAGGGGTGTTGAGCATCAGGACCTTCCATACCCTGGGGGACAGGATGCCGTTGTGGCACAGTACCCATTTGAAGAGAACACCCACCTGCTGCGGGAATCAGTACAGCATCAAAGGCGCGTTGCAACGTCCGTGGAGGCACTGTGCGTGGCTGTGGAGTGGCACAGCAGAGACTGTGCTCTGATCCTTGCAGAGATGGTCCATATGCGGATGGATGTGACCGCCGCCATTGACAGGCAGACCCAGGCATTGGTCGCTGTCATGGCTGCATTGGGCACACAAGCAGGTGCCCCTGTACCGCGCACCCCACACAGTACGCACTCCACTCCCCGTTCCCGGTGTCGTCCGACACCCAGCCTGTTGACACCAGGTTCTGCTGTGGGCATCCTGAGCACCCCTGGTGCAGGTATGTTTGGCATACTACAGACCCCAGTGCGGACAAGGTCGCGATAGCGCAGTGGGACCCCTGGTGGTCCATCGGTGCCACCCCATGTGGCCCCTGCTCAGCCTGCCAGTGCTGTTGGGTCATGGTGGGGCCGCCCAAGCATCCGCGGTGGCTGTGGAACAGTGCAACATGACTGACCTGTCTCCCAGTGCGGGTCCTGTCTGGTGCTGCCCTGTGTGCAATGTGCATCATGGTGGGCAGTGCACTGGTGGGTGCCCTGCCCATCACGCCGACATGGACACCTGCACACCATCCAACTGCTGTCCACAGGTGCGTGTGCATGATGATGCCTGCATTGTACTGTACACCAAAGGTGCAAGGGTGCCCAGCATCTGACACACGTACTTGGACAGTACAGGTGGTGGGTGTGGTCTGTGGATCTGTGTGTTTGCCATGTCTGTTCCTGCTCTGCCGTGCACCTGACCATGTACGCTTTGTGCCTTGTGTGTGTGTGTGTGTGTGTCCATATGACTGTTCACCCCTCCCTGATGGTGTGTTAGTGTGTCTGGTCCCTTCCACTCCCCTTGCCGTCATGCACCCCTGGTGTGTTACTCTGTGTGCCTGTGGGTTGCGCCAGGACAGTGTTGGTTGCACATGGCCCCTTGACTTACCTGTGTCGTGCATAATGCTCCTCCATGATGGTGTCCCGGTGCAGCTGGGCCTGCCGGATCAGTCGGGGGTCCCGCCATCCAAGGGGGGGCTGCTCATCACCATCATCACCAGCGCCGCTGGCGTCCCCATTGCTGTCCCCCTCCTCAACCTGAATGGCTATCCCACAGTCTTTGGCCATGTTATGCAGGATACAACAGGCCAGGAATATCCCACAGGCCTTTGAGGGGCTGTACTGTAGGGCACCGCCGGAGGTGTCTAGGCATCGGAAGCGTGCCTTGAGTATCCCAAACACCCGCTCGATGATGTTGCGTGTGGCGGCATGTGCCTCATTATAGCATTGCTGCGATGGGGTCATGGGGCACCGGTATGGTGTGAGCAGCCAGGGACGGAGTGGGTAGCCACTGTCACCTGTGTGGAGATGGTGGTGATGAGTATCATGTTCAGGTCCATATTGCCAATATCCCTGTGTGCCACTACCATAGCACCTGTGGCATTCCCACCCTTGCCCCACGTTTGCAATTCCTACATGTGTACTCACCCACTAGATGGCCTGTGGGGATGTCCCCACTCTCGAATCGATGGCACAGTGCGGACTGATACCATATGAAGGCATCATGTGCTCCACCAGGGTGTGTGGCACAGACATTGATTATGCGCCCAGCTGGCATCACACACCACCTGGCAGTTGACACTGGAATAGCCCTTCCTGTTCCTATATGCAGCCCCATCAGGGCCAGGTGTCATGTGAATGGCCACATGGGTGCAGTCTATGGCCCCTAGCATGCCAGGCATACGTGCTACCCTGTGGAACTCCTGCATGTTTGCTGTACGCCCTGCCACGGTGCTGGGGAAATGGATGTGCTCCACAGCATGTGGCAGCAGTGCGCTGAGGAATTGGGTGAGGATGTGTGACGTGGCCAACTGTGTGATGCCTGTGGTGTCCCCTGTCAGCCTCTGGAAGGTGCCCGTGGTGAGCAGGCACATACAGGCTGTCACCTTGGTCTCCACTGACAGAGCGTGACTCCGTCGTGAGGGTGCCTGCATCACATCACTGCACAGCTCACAGAGCCGCCTCAGTATTGCCCTGTTCGGGCGGTACCGGCCCACGATCTCTACATCTGTGTACAGCTCAAAGCTGATGAGGGCACGGTAGTGTCTGTTGGGGGCGTACCGCCAAAGGGCCCTTCCACGGCCACGTACCCCTGCAGCATACATTCTCACCCCCCTCATTACAGCTTCCATGTGGAAGCTGGCACTGTCCATCTCCCTGGCTTGTGACCCCGGCTGATGTTGCTCTGTTACCCCGCTGTCCTGACTGCTACCTCCACTGCACCGGGTACCCCCGCTGGCTTCTGCAGCCTATGGCCCACACAACTTCCCTTGCCTGCCCTGTTCTGGACTGTCGCTGTCTGTCTCTCTCTGTCTGTCTCGCTTGGCATCCCTGTAGCGTTCTTGCGCCTCTTACTTGAGCCTTTTTATTTTGGCTCATTTCCGCTGTGGCGCACCTTCCGGGTTGTTCCGCTATTGCGCATTGCACAAACCTTTGAATATCACATTGCGCTCTTTATGCATGGATCCACCCCCTTCAGTTGCGCATGCCTTCATTTGCATTGCGCTGTTGCTCAGCCTGTCTTCAGTGGCGCAACTGCCTCCTGCTGAATATCGCAGAATGGCGCAAATCCGGACTTGTGCATGCGCAACCCTATTGCGCATGGTGCAACCCTTTTGAATATCCCACCCACGGAATATTATAGGGGCCAAAACAGATCCTTGTGGAACTCCACTTTTGACCCTTTGCCAAGCTGATGTATTACCATCAATTATTACACGTTGTTTTCTGTAGGATAACCAGTTTGTTATCGATTTGATATATGCCCGATTAATGTTAAAATGCTGTAATTTATGTATTAGTGCCCAATGCGATGCAGAATCGAAAGCTTTTTTTAAAGTCCAACAGTGCATTGGTCAGGGTTTTAAGAGACATTCCTGCCCTTTCATCTCAGGAAACACACAACATACAGTACAAAAGGACCCCAGACGTCACATCACCATTCTACTGGTTGTGAGGTCTGGACATTCAAACACAAATGAAATTTTAAATGATTCATTTAAGTCAGTTCCTGGCTTTCAGTCCTTTGATATATAAACCTGTCCAAGGCCTAGGCCCAGCACTCAGTTGAAAAAATGTTTCCCCATGTTTTTTTTCATAGCATGCTTAAGGGCCAAGGGTTAAATTCTGAAACATAACCCATGTATATATATTATATCTGAACAGTACAAATATACGGGGCTATCTCATCACACAGTACACTACCTGGTCCAACAGGTGGTACTGTTTTTTACTTCTGCTTAGCAACTTGTTATGAACAAAATCTGGCCTGAGCCAATAGGGCTGCAGGAGATGAATCTGGGTTAACAATACTGAAAATTATTTTTTTTCTAAATATTTTTACACCTATTTTTCAACATAGCCTTGTGATGAACCTGCCTCATAAAAAAGGGCAGAGAAAATGTTCAACTCCTGGCCTAAAGGTGATATCATGCCGGGATTTCAAAATCAGCTTTTGGGCTACAAACACACATTTTAGGCAGGAGTTCAAAAATGACAGCTGTCACATTAGTGAGTAACTATACCAAAATGGCTATCTTGAAATGTTGTGGTAAAAATACTGAATATTACCAAAGTTATGAGCCCGCATTTGCAAAATTCAACATAGCTTCTTAACTTAAAGCAGCAGCGCGACAATCTTGTGAAAATTTTGACCTATTCTTTTTTATGCTATTTTAAATGGACACTTACCTCCTGACTTGTATGATTCCCTTTATCCACAATTAAAATATGCTTGAGTATTTTTTTTTCATGTCTGAAATAATAAAAGGAGCACTCCTTTTAATATGGCTTGGACCAGGTTTTCATCTGTATTTGCAGCTGCTTTTGAACTATTGTTCTGTAAGGTCAGAGAGCATTGTCTGCTGCACAATAGTTCATTTTAGTTACAACAGAAGTGATATATAAACACCAGATGGACAAAAACAGCTGAAAATACTGATGAGGACCTGATCCACACCATATTAACCCTTAGGTTGCCAATATATCAGCCACAGCACAGCAATGATTGAAAGGAGTGCTCCTAGTATTATTTCAGACATGGAAAAAGTTGTAAAGCAGACTCAAACAGTAGGAAGAAGGGTATCACACAAGTCAGGAGGTAAGTGGCAATCTAAAATAGTATAGGTCAAAATTTTCACCAGATTGTTACACTGCTGTTTTAATAGATGAACATACTAGAATCATAGAACACAAGAATGTGCAAAGTATAATACCACCCCATAATAAATGTATTCAAAGCCAGGGAATGCTTTGCTAGTCTTTTTTTTTTTTGCCATTGAAAAAGTTTAACTTGGTCCACAGGGAGGACATTTGGATACAGCTTTACTTAATCAAGCCCTAAATATCATGATATCGGGGCAGAAAGGGGGTTAGGTGCGTTCAAATGGAAGTGAGGATAAGGTAAAGAAAATGTTTTATGGTACTTTACTCTATAAAGATCCTGCCAAAAGAATGCAACACATACATCAAGCAGAGATACACCAGCTTGGCATAGATGCTGAATTCTTTGGTGTGATCTTATAGTGCAGCAAGTTAAATTATGTCCGTATTCATTTTTGAGTGGGGGAGTGTGAAAAATGTCAGATGGTTGTCAATTCCAACCCACCTTTTTTCTTCTTTGATGACAAAACTGCTGCTTTAAAAAAATGGGCTATGTAGACTATTACAATCATCTTATTTTGAATAACCCCAGCTTTTTACACCCTGTGGGTCACTGTCCCACATAGGAAAACTGACCTTATCACTCCTCTCTGAGTGCAAACCAAGCCCCCTTTTTGTGTTGACAAATCCCACCCCAACCCCGTCTGCCACTTGCTCTGTGGCAAGAATTTATGTAGCATTTTTTAGTTCTGCATATTTATACAGTCATATAAAATGCCAACTGATCTTTTGTAAGTTTCCCTCTATCAGTTTCTTCATATTTCCTCCAGTGTTTACATTTACTGTAGCAGTAAAGAGAATGTGTTTACTACTAAAAATAAAAAGACGTGCTGGTGGGCTTCCTGTTTAAATACCACTGTTAAGGGGAAGCTGCATTTTCAAAACAGAAATACCTGGAAGGATCTAATAGATAATATCCACATTTATGCTTATTAGTAGTTGTTACTGCCTTCTTCCTGTGGAACAAAGCAAAATGAATTTGGAGTGGTGGGACAAGTAACATGGTGCTCAGCAATGAAAAAACTGAAGCAAACAAAAGTATGAGGAGCACACACATATACAGAGAGCACCAGGACCACAAAAATATTATTCAGAGTTCTTTATTTAACTAAAGTGCATAGTGCACCCACACATAGCACCCTATGTACAATTCAGGTGGCGTGGCTATGTGCATGCATCTGGTGTGCATAGCAACTCCACACCCATTGCATCCCTCATGCAGGATGCACTGCAGGGTGTGTGCAGCACGCATATGCCTGATCCCTTGGCTGAGTGGACAGCAATGCGTTGGGGGCAGGCGAGTGGCAGGCTGGCACTATGTGCCATGCACAAAGGTGCATAGTGCTGGCAGCAGGAGTGTATAGGGAGTACAGGACATGTCAGGGAGAACCCTGCCATAAACCCCATATGTGTCCCGTGCACACCCCAGGACATGCAGCAAGACAGGGAAGATGGATCAATGACTCTCCTGGGCTGTGGCATGCAGCCACCAAATGGCACCCGCCCATCCTGGAACTCAGTGGTGAGTGTGGTGAGTGTGGCAGGCCCAGCCCCCACCTCCCTCCATAATACCCATACCCCCACAGTGGGCACCGGCACAGGGCTGCAGCCCCCACTCGCTGGACCACTCATGAACCCCCCACTGTCAGCAGCACTGAGTCCCCCCCAAGCAACCTGACATGCCCTCCTTCCACTGCACTACCACAGTACCATTGGAGGGCCAGCAGCATTGCCCTCATACCACCTACTGCAGCTGCCACTCCTCAGACATCCATGGGGCATGCTGCCAAAGTGCACCCGGCCACATATGTTATCCACTGCTGAACCCATGCTAAGCATCCAATTAGATGCACAGCTGGGTCCATGTGTCTGCCCACACCCACCATGTATGGACCTGTGTGCCAGGGAGGGCTGTGGACAGGTGACTAGTGATCATGAATGCTGCCAGTGTGCACCTTTCCACGAGTGCACAGCTACGTGAGTGAAGTATGTGCATGTTGTGCATACCTACACCTGAATCATGCATAGAGCCCCATGTGAGCATAACAAAGTGACAGCTGAGCTGCTTTGAAAGTAATGCTTCTCCCAGCCCCTGCCAGGCAACATCAGAGTGAATCACTGCGATGATGCCTGGCAGGGGTCAGGAGAAATGTTAGTTGCAGAAAGGCTCAGCTGTCACTTTTTATGCTCACTATGTGTGGGTACACAATGCACTTTAGTTTAATAAAGGACTCTGAATAATATTTTTGTGGTTCTGGTGCTTTCTGCATATGTGGGTGCTCCTCATCCTTTTGCTTGTCCTTGTGGAACAGCAGGCTGAGATGGGACAAGAGCTCAGTCTTCCTATTCTCAGGGGGATTGACAGGATTGAACATATGGATATGTTCTCCAGCAGGACACAGGGACATGCTCTGAAGATCACAGATGGCAAGATTAGGGGTAACATTAGGAAGCATATTTTGTCCCAGAAGGTGATGGCCTTCTAAATTGACCTGCCAATAGAGACTGTGGGCATGAAGACAGTAGAGTGGTCCCCAGTGCTGCCCATTCCCTTTGCTTTTGCCAGCAATGAGCTGATATGGCTGTGGAAAGCTTTTAGAAATGGCAAAAACATTGAAAAGAATATGCAGTGCTCTCACCACATCAGAGTCAGATGTAACTGATAGTGCTGCGATTACAGAACTGTGCATGCATGATACTTGCGCATGTGCAATTTGCCCCAGAGCCAGTTATAACATGGCAGCACTGACATGGCTACACATGCGCCATACTCACATATGCTTAGTTTAAGTCAGCACCGGTAAAAGTAAGACCCCACTGAAAATGAGATACTGCATCTTAACCAGGCTAACCAGAATCAGTACATTGTAGAAGTGGGTAAAATTATGACCCCTCTGAAAATGAGATCTGCATCTCATCAAAGCTATCCGGCTTGTCAGTACATTGTAACAATACTATAATACCATCAAGGAGGTTCTGAAGACATGTGAACATTGAGAGCAAAGCTTGAGAGATTCCAACATTTTAAGAGCCTCTGTGATATGTTCCAGGTGAGTTTTACCATTTAAAATAAATAAAAACAGCCTTAACATTTGTTAAAGTGATTTTACTGACAGGCATAATGAAGTCATTTGCCTACATGTATTGCTTTGAGCATACAGGAAAATGTACAGGAGTTTTGTCCCAGTTTTACATGGAAAATACAGGGAAAAGGAGGGTGCCCTGCAGAGAAATGCTTTGTTCAATCTGGGAACACTGCTGCTGACACCACTATCATTCTTTGCAATTCTCTAGGATGCCCCTTGCAACCTCTGAAAACCTCTAAAACATTAGCTACCTAGCATTTATTTACCCTTCCTACAAATATAAAACCATGAGAGTTCCAATGTCACTAATTAGGTCCAGAAAGGGTTAACAAAAATCAGCTCTTCAGAGGAAATACTGTAAATCATTGCTACACACACACACACACATATTGGGAGAGATGACCACAAATGTAATTTGAAACTACTCCACAGTTAGATGCCGTTATGTGTTGAAAGTCATGTCAGTAAATTATTAGTCTCCAAAGATGGCAAGTCACATTGCAATAAAAAAAAGCTGATAAAATAGTATTGGAATAGGTCTACTCAACAGAGACAAGAGCATTTTATTTAACTAGCAAGTTGGAGAAGGATACACTGAAAACTCCAAAAATGTGTGCCATGGTACTCCATTTTTTCTAGCTATAGACAGCAAGATGGCTGTATGCAGCCCTCTTGCATTAGCTCTAAAAATGTTGTTTACCAATTTAGATTCAAAAGAAAACATGTGTTTCTTGTACTCACGGAAGCACTACAAGGTTAGGAAGGGCAGGTGATTGTCCAGCGCATTTGTTTTTTTAATCTCTAGGTTGCCAAAAGAACTAGAATGAATCTATTTGATTGCGCTCTGGACAGATGTTCAGTCTGCAGCACTGCAAGGGTTAAATTGACGGGCTGCAAAGATGTGGAAGAATCATTCAAAAACTCCAAAAGAAGTGTTCCATGGTCTGAATCCGGTAGCTCATTTTTAGAGCTGATGCAATAGGGCTGCAGGCTCCACCTACCTGCAGCTCTTACAAGAAATGAAAGACACCTTACTGACCACCAATTTGTACTAAAGCAGGCCACATATTTTGTTTGGATTTCTAGTATTTCAAAGGACCTATATTCCAAATTCATATTTAGCTCTGCCAGGTATAGTTTAACAATGGTCTGTGCTGAGGCCATGATAGAAGAAGTGTATGATGATGTTACAGTGACATTTTGCACATGACTTCAGAGACCTGAAGCTGAACTGTGCAGTCATGTGACAAGAAGAAGACAACCCTGGTGAAGAGATTAAAGAAAAGGAAGAAGAAGAAACAACTGGAACTCCAGAGGAGGGGCCTCTTGATGCTGCACTGTGTTGTGAAGAAGATTGCTCTGAATCAAATTATGAACTCTGGTCCGTGATAGCATTGACTTCAACTATTTTGTTAATCTCAGATGAAGTGTCATCCTCATTCTGCATTTGCCTTGATCTGTATTGTGGATCCAGGGTTATTGCTTTAATATAGCTGTCAGACTGAAGCATTCTCATAGTTTCTCATCTTCATCAACTATTTTGATTACGCATTTGGTTCGATCTTTTTGTGTTCTGCTTGGCAACCTGTTTGTGGTGGCAGTATGTGGGATGGGATTGTCTATGTTCTCTAAATTGTCCCTAATCAGATTCAAGTGATGTTTTAAAATGTTTTATAAAGGGCACCACCTGGCTCAGAGTTGCTGTGTTTTACTTTGTACACTCACCTCGTTGCCCCCTGACAAAGCCTTACCTGGTGAAATGCCTGGGCACCTGGTGATGTATCTGCTTTTGGGTCTGTCATTTGTTGCAGTCATTTTGTTGTTTTACACTTTCTCTACCCATTTCTGTGTATAATAAACACCAATATTCAACAGTGTTTTATGGATTTTCTTGCAAATCTTTGCCAAAGTCAATTTTAGAGTGCAACTCCTCTTGTTTGTATTGACTGCTACTGGGACCAGAAATTTCTGACGTGCACTTGGTTCCTGCATTGTTGTGCACTTATCCATTTGTCTAATCTTTCAGCACATGTTGAGTTCCTGCAGATCTTCCTCATATGGCATCTC
Source organism: Neoceratodus forsteri (assembly GCA_016271365.2). NCBI lineage: Eukaryota > Metazoa > Chordata > Ceratodontiformes > Ceratodontidae > Neoceratodus > Neoceratodus forsteri. The sequence continues at coordinate 163,004,174 of CM028137.1, forward strand.
ATACAACCCCTTTACCATTTTGGTTGCCCTCCTTTCTACTGCTGCCACCCTTTCAATACCCTTGTGAAGGTGCAGCCTCCAGAATGGACATAGTATGCTGAGCACAGTTGCACCAAAACAGGATCTCTGTCCAATCTATTCTGGCTGCTTGTCTACATTTGACATCACAATTATATTTCTGGCATCACAGTTTGCTGCTTTGGAGATCATTATTATGCCATAAACTGGGAATTATGATGTCAGGTGTAGACAAGCAGTGGGAGCTGATAGAGTCTATGGGACAGCGATGTTGTTTTCATGCAGCTGTCCTCAGATATCAGGAAAAGAGGAGGATGAATTACAAAAAAGTATGAAATATATTCTGAAAAGGGCCTAAATCTTAGCTTTTCCAAAGGTTTCCCAATGGTGTTGGGGGCTGTTTAATGTCCATGTCCTTATCAACAAAACTGTGAGCTATTAAATTCAAGCAATGTGAAAAGCAGCAGATGTGAACAAAGCCCTCCCCTCCTCCTCCAAGACCTTCATTATGTGTTACCCATTGTCTGCAACTATAAAGTCAGCTAGCAATCCCTGGGATGTGAACCACTGCTGTATTGGTTGTTTCAGCTCCTAATTGATGTTGTAGGAGTTGTGTTCAGATGGAAAATAAAACATTATAAGAACAACAGACTGTATTTCGTTGCCCCCACAAGAATTATCAGCAAAAAAAAAAAAAAACAATGAGCAGTGACAGACAGGAAGGGTTTAGGCTGGCAGCTCATCCAGATATCAGTTGAGAGATGCACCACCCTCCCAACAGCATTGGCTAAATACATATGACATCACGGAGATCAGGAACTCCTATTGAGGAGAACTATTCCTCCATTGAAACTTTAGAGATACATACCAAAAATTTAAAAATATGTTTTCTTTTGGCCAGGGGGTATCATATTAACACCCTAGAGGAAGCCATTAACAGTGCTAGACATTCAGACAGAAAGGGTTTCCTAAAGCCTAAAGATAAATGTGCTGCCACATTTGTTGCAATCACCCCGTTCCAATCTGGGTTTCAGAAAAATCACTCCACCACTACCTCCCTCCTTCGACTTACAGATTCCATTCTTACGGGGATGGACAATGGCCATATCACTTCAGCCATCTTTGTCAACCTAGCTAAGGTTTTTGGCAATTTTTCCTATCCCCTACTTCTCGACTTCCTCCCCACAGCTGGTCTGTCAGCATCTACAACAAACTGGTTCAGGGCCTACCTCATAGGTAGGACCCAATCTGTCAGAGTCGCTAATTCCATCTCCCCTCCTCTCCCTATAAACACTGGTGTTCCTCAGGGCTCAGTGCTTGGCCCCTTACTGTTCTCTATTTTCCTAAATGACCTTCCAACAGCCTGCTCCACCTACTTCATTCATGTGTATGCAGATGATACCATCTTATTCGCCTCAGGCTAGTCTCCCTCTGATGTTGCAACCAGACTACAGTATGACTTCAATGAGATTCAACACTGGTTTGCTTCCCATCAACTCTTTTTAAATGCCAAGATGACTGTCTCCATGACCATTGATGCAAAGCAGAGACTCTCTCAGCTCCCCAGCCTGCCATCTTTCCGTACCCGTGATCAGATACCACCTTATTCAGATACCTTGGGGTTTGGCTGGAACAACACTTCAGCTTTGCTGGACACGTAGATACCAACCTGAAAAAACTGTGTCCCAAGCTTGGTGCCTTATTCAGGAATTGTAACTGCATCCCACTTACGGCAAGGCATGAACTAGTCGAAAAGACGATATTCACTGTTTTTGACTACTGTGATGACAGTGCCACAACCAAATCCTCCCTGACCAGATTGGACACTCTCTTCATCTCTTTCTGCTGCTTTGATCTGGACTGTCCTGCTCTATCTCACCGCTGTGACCTCTATCATGCTCTGTCCGTACCCTCATTTACAAACAGATGTCTTTCACACTGCACCAAACTCATTTCCAAATACTGGTTCAGGGCACTAATTTCCTATCATACCTCATCTCTCTCCACCCCTCCTACTCCCACCCACTCCCTAAGATCCACCAACTCATGCACTTTGGTTATCCCTCGCCCATCCACTCTCAAAAGTCAATTTGCATTTGCACACAGCTTCTCTAAAATCTGGAACTCTCTTCCCCTCAAATAAGTCACTTGTCCTCCTCCTACTCCCTATGCTCATCCCTTCATAATTACCTTACCCTCTAACTGTACCTGCTATACTCACGCGTAATCTATGTCTCCTCCTCCCTTTGTTATTATCTCCTCTACACAGACTATGATCTAGTTTCCCTACCTTACCCTGCCCCCACTATTTACTTTTTTCACCACTAGCACCTAACTAGTTTCTGTCTTGCTTCTTTTTCTTTCCCTTCACCCCTCCCCATAGCACTTGCTGAAACCACAACAGTTTGATTTGCACTTGGGCCCCACTACTTGCACTGCCATGTACTAAATTGTTGTCTACCTACCATTGTACTGTATATCTCCAAACCCAATGTATTTCATAATTGTATCATTTTCTGACTACCATTCTTCATTGTACTATTCATCTCCTGCCAATGTATTCTGTAACATGTTTATTATTGTTTGTATTATACAAATTATCATTGTTCTGTATGCAACTCTTTTAGTAACCCCTCCCCCCAAGTCACACAATGAGATGAGTAACTTGTTGTTCGGCGTGCCTTCCTGGTGAAACATTTGAATAAATACATTTTAAAAAATTCAACAGAGTCACATTTGTAACCAAATGTAACCATCTGGCACAGCCTGTGGTTTTAACTGTCCACAAATTCTGGACTATACTGAAAGGGGGTCCTAGCACTAAATACTCATGCATCCACAATTCCCCTTATTTCATGTAGATGAGAGTCTAACATGGGTGATCTGGTTACCAGCAGTTATACAGGCCACCACCAGCTCAGAGAAGCCATTCCTGGCTACCTTTATCACCTGTCGATAGCTATACATGTGGCAGGTGCATTGATCGTAAGCTCTGTATACAAGACCCCATTCTCTGCATCCCATGTCTGCAAACAGGTAAAAATATAACAATTTATTAATTGTTCTACTCCATTTGTAATCTATGCAGTTATTTGCCCATGTCCCAAAATCTATATTGGGCACACAGTCAGCTCCCTCAGGAAATGCATGCAAAAACACATGCGATCCATTCAGACAACTGTACCCGATACCCCACTTGGACTACATTTCACTGAATATCATACAAGCAATGAAAGTTATTTTTGTTTTGTGGGACTAGAAGAACATGTTTGCATTCCACAACATGGTAGCAACAGAATTAGATTACTCCAGCCAAAGAAATCTAAATATAGTTTCTCACTTAAAACTCAGCAGCCCTGAGGCTCAAATGACATCTTAGACATCACACCATTTCTTTAGTTAGTCATTTTCATTGTCTAGCTTTGCTTTGGGTATATTCACACATATCTGCAATACAGTACTTTATTTTTTAACCAATACTGCTTTGGCTTGTCTTTTACAAACCCTTGCAATATGTTCATTTCCACCCAACAATATTACATAAACTACTTCTAATCAGATACTGTGCTCCCTCCTACTGTGCTAGAGCCCCTTTGCCCCTGTAGTATCTAAATAAGTCAGTGTTATACGTATCCTTTTGGAATATGTTGCAACTCAGACAAGCTGAATTTTGTTTCACTGTTGAGTATATTTCTTACAATTATTCATGTTTGCTTACTTTCATAGTCATATGATCCAGAAGTGAATTCAACATAGAAACATAGAAGCTGACGATAGATAAGGACCACAAGACCCATCCAGTCTGCCCATTTCTTTTTCTACCTTATGAATGTGCCATCGGCCTTTGCTCTGTTAATGGCCTATCTATTCATACTCATCTGTATTGCTCCCTTATGTCTATCCCATGCCTGTTTGAAGCCCTGCACTGTATTCATATCCACCACTTCCTGAGGTAGGCCGTTCCATGCATCCACTACCCTTTCTGTGTAAAAGAACTTCCTCACATTACCTCTTAATCAGCCTCCCTCTAATCCCATGCTGTGTCCTCTTGTCCTGCTATTTTTCTTATATTGAAACATGTTAGACTCTTTCACCTTGTTAATGCCCTGAAGGTGTTTGAATGTTTCGATCATATCACCTCTCTCCCTCCTTTGCTCTGGGGTATACATACTGAGTTCTGTTACTCTGTCCTCATATATTTTCTGATGTAGTCCCTGCAACATTTTGGTTGCCCTTCTCTGGACTGCCTCAATTTGGTTAATGTCCTTGTGAAAGTGTGGCCTCTAGTAATGCACACAGTATTCCAGATGGGGCCTAACCAGTGTCTTGTAAAGAGGGATTATTACCTTCCTCTTACAACTTGTGATACCCCTACTAATACACCCCAACATCCCTATAGCCTTATCTACTGCTTTAGTGGTCTGCATGGATGATTTCAGGTCATCTGTGATGATGATGATGATGCCCAAGTCTCTTTCTTCCCTTGTGACTGCCAGCAACTCCCCTCACAGCCTATAGGTGGCTTCAGGGTTTCTCTTTCCTATGTGCATGATTTTGCACTTCTTTGCATTAAACCCCAGTTGCCACTCTTCCGACCATTTTGCCAGTTTATCCAGATCTCTTCTCATTCTGCCCACCCCATCTGGATCATCTACTCTGTTGCAGATCTTGGTGTCATCTGCAAACAGATAAACCTTACCCTCCAATCCATCTGCAATGTCACTTAAGAAGATATTGAAGAGGACTGGTCCCAGGACTCATCCCTGAGGTACCCCACTTGTGACTTGCATCTCTTCTGACTGTATACCATTTACCACCACTCTCTGTTTTCTGCCCATCAACCAGTTTGCCACCCAGTTGACCAACTTGTGACCCAACCCGAGCCTACCCGGCTTATTAATCAATCATCTAAGTAAAACAGTATCGAAAGCTTTGCTGAAGTCAAGTTAGGCAACATCAACTGCTCCCCCTTGGTCCACCACTCTGGTTAGCCAGTCAAAGAAAAGTACAGTTACATAAATACATAGACAGTGTCAGCAGATAAGGGCCTATAGCCCACCCAGTCTGCCCATTTGAGCTTGTAAGTTCAGTTTATGTTTTCCAAGAAGTTTGTTGCCCCTTACACCTGACCTCCAGAATTCCTTTATGTCTGTCCCATGCATCCTTAAATCCCATGATTGTTTCAGCCCCCACCACTTCCTCTGGCAGGGTGTTGCACTTGTCCACTACCTGTTCTGTGAAGAAATTATTCCTCATATTTCCTCTGAATCGTCCTCCCTCCAACTTCATCTCATGCCCTCTAGTCCTGGAACATCTTTTTCACTTAAAAATAGTGTATTCCTCCACCCTGTTCCTCCCTGTAAGATACTTGTATGTCTCTATCATATCCCCTCTCTCCCTCCTTTCCTCCAGGGAGTACATATTCAGTTCCTTCAACCTGTCCTCATAGGACTTGTGATGCAATCCATGCACCATCTTTGTTGCCCTCCTCTGAACCTTCTCTATCCTGTCTATGTCCTTAAGTAGGTAAGATCTCCAGAACTGTACAGTGTACTCCAGGTGGGGCCTCACTAGTTTCTTGTATAGTGGAATTATGACCTCCCTTTTCCTGCTGGTGATGCCCCTGCCTATGCATCCCAGCATCCTATTTGCTTTACCTGCTGCCTTGTCACACTGTTTCCCTGCCTTGAGGTCATCAGAGATGATAACCCCAAGATCTCTTTCCTGCTTGGTACATGCTATATCCTCACCCCCCAACTGATATATTGTGCCAGGGTTTTTGTCCATATACATTACCTTGCACTTCCTTGCATTGAATTTCAACTGCCAAACCCCTGACCATTCTTCAAGTTTCTGCAGGTCCCCTCTCATTCTGTCTACACCCTCTGGTGTGTCTATTCTGTTACAGAGCTTTGTGTCATCAGCGAACAGTGAAATTCTGCCTTCTAGGTCCTGCACAATGTCACTGATGAAGATATTGAATAGGACCGGTCCCAGCACTGATCCCTGTGGTACCCCACTGGTCACTCTTCCCTCTGTGGAGTGACAGCCATTTACCACCACCCTCTGTGTCCTGCCATCCAGCCAGTTACCTACCCACCACACTACTGTCCTGCCCACACCCATATTCCCCAGTTTATGCAATAGTCGTCTATGTGACACAGTGTCAAAGGCCTTGCTGAAGTCCAGATAGGCCATGTCCACTGCCCTCCCTGATCCACCTCCCTAGTCACCCAGTCAAAAAATTCAATGAGGTTGGTCTGTAATGCGTTACATTAAGAACTTACTGTAACAGAAGATCTTTGAAAAAAGCTATTGCAGCAGGTTCCACAATGAGGACTGATGCCACCTGGCAGCGATTCCAGCAACTTTTTCTTTAGCAGTACCGATGTGGGAATGTCCCACCTCCCCCACCGACATCAGCTCCACCCCCAACATCGCCCTACATAAAGGAGGAGTTCAACAAGTGCTCCAATTCTTGTAAGCCCCCCATCAGGCAAAGATAACGATAGGCAGTGGCCAGAAATATGATTGTCAATGGACAATCCCATAAAGAGGGAGAAAACCAGCCTGAACAGGGCCTGATCCCTGAGGGAAGGAGGGTGGAAAATATACCTGCTGCAAGAGCTTTTTTTGAAGATCTACTATTACGGTAAGTTTTTACGTAACTGTACTATCTTACTTTGAGGAGAAGCTCTTGCAGCAGGTTCCACAATGAGGACTGAGTCCCAAGCAATATAAACATATAACAACCCCAGGGAGGGGGGAAACAGTAAGGAAAGGAACAGCAGGATAACAGAAGGTCCCTCAGGGAACCAGGCCTTGCAGAACTGTGAGGCCAAACCCTGCTCTGCGTCTGGAAATAATGTTGAGGCTGCAATACCTGACGAAGGTATGTATAGAACTCCAGGTAGCAGCAGCACAGATATCCACTGTCGGTACCATCTTTAGTGCTGCAAAGGAAGCAACAATAGTTCTAGTTGAATGAGCATTAACCAATCCCAGTGTTGACCTGTTGTGCTTCTAATAACAGAAAGGGATGCAATGAACCAACCAGCGCGAAAGCATCTACTTGGTGACTGGGCGACCTATGGACTGTTGGCAAAGGAAACAAAAAGCTGATCAGACTTCCTGTCACCCTTGGTTCTAGCTAGGTAGCATTGGAGGGCCCTGTGGATGTCCAAGGAATCAAGCAGGGCCTCCCCCCTGTTTGAAAGCTCCGGGTAATAAGCTGGGAGCTGAACCGATTGATTCAGAGTGAGCTCCGAAATGACTTTCGATTGGAACTTTGGATTAGTGCGGAGATCAACCCTGTCCTTGTGGAAAACAAGGTAAGGCTCTTTACACATGAGGGCTTGAAGCTCTGAAATGTGCCCCACTGAAGTAATAGCTACTAAAATAAAGTTTTCCAAGAAAGGAAATGGAGCTCAGACTCTATGTCTGGTTCAAAGGGAGGAAGAGTAAGCTTCTCCAGGATGAACAGGAGATCCCAAGGAGGAGCCGGGTCCCTGATGGGAGGTCTGATGTGGAGAATACTGTGCAAAAATACCTTGGAGGCCTCCATCTGAGCCACCATCTTACCTGATACAGAGAAATGGTAAGCGGAGATGGCGGCCAGGTGTACCTTGATGGAGGAATCGCTGAGACCTTTCTCGGAAACAGAAAGCAGATATTCTAATATAGTATTAACCGGACAGACCAACAGATCCACTCCTTTAGCTGTGGCCCAAATACAAAAGCGTTTCCACTTCATAGTGTATGTGGCCCTGGTGGCAGATTTCAGAGCCTCCACCAACACTTGAGCGATATGATCAGACACACCGAATCTGACCTTAGCTAGGTCCTGAGGAGCCAAGCATGCAGGTGAAGGGAATGCAGGTTTGGGTGTAACAGGGACCCCTGTCCTGTGACAGAAGGTGAAAAGAGATAGGGAGAGGCATCAATGACTCTACTGTTAGATGCTGTAGTAAGGGAAACCAGATTTGACGAGGCCATAGCAGAGTGATCAGGATAAGAGTGGAAGGTTCTGACTGAGCGTTGAGAAGGACCTTCAGTAAGAGCAGAAATGGAGGTAAGGCATATAGAAACCTTCCATTCCAGTAGAGGGACAATGCGTTTTGCCAAAAAGCTCCAGGGTCTGGACCTAGCGAGAAAAACTTGGGCAGTTTTGCTTTGAATTGTGATGCAAAAAGGTCCACTTCTGGCATCCCCCACAGACCAAAGGTGTGATCTGCAACCTCTTGGAGCAACTCCCATTTGTAGGCTTGCAATTTTGTCCTGCTGAGTGCATCAGCTAACACATTTTAGAGCCTGGGAACATGCACTACTGTCAGAAACAGATGATGTCCGAGGGCCCAATCCCACACTTGCATGGCTTCCCTGCAAAGGGGGTTAGAATGTGTACTGCCCTGTTTGTTGATGTAGAACATCACCGAAGTGTTATCTGCCTGCACCAAGAGATGGCCCGGTGCCAGGACCGAGGCCAGGGCTTGAAGGGCGTAAAGCACCGCTCTCGTCTCCAGGACATTGATATGCAGATCTACTTCTATGGAGGACCAGGAACCCTGGGTACGGTGAGTCCCCAAGTGAGCGCCCCACCCCTGGGACAAGCCGTCCGTGGTTAGAGTCTGGGATGGTGCCGCCCGATTGGAAGGGGATGCCCACCAGAAAATTTGTGGATGACATCCACCAGCGAAGCTCTCGGTGGACTGGTTCTGATATCATGATCGAGGCATCCAGACTGTCTGATGTCTGATCCCACTGGACTCTCAAGGACCATTGTATGGTCATAATGCATAGACACACCAGAGGAACTCAGAACTATGGCAGCAGCTATATGCCCCAACAACCTGAGAAGTAGCAGAGTCAGCACCCTTGAGGCTGAAGAGATCTGGCACATCAGGACCTGAATACGACCCGCTCTGTCGGAGGGAAGAAAAACCTTCCCGAGAGTGGTATCCAGAAGAGCTCTGATGAATTAAAGAATCTGGGCTGGGATTAAATGAGATTTGCCCCATTGATGGTGATTCCGAGACTCTGAAACAGCAAGATGGAATCCTTGATAGTTTCCGACAGGCAAGATTTGGAAGGAACCAGAAGAAGCCAATCATCCAGGTAAGGGAACACAAAGTGATCCCACCTCCGAAGTTGCACGGCCACAACAGCCAGGCACTTGGTGAAGACCCTGAGGGCTGAAGAGAGACCGAAGGAAAGGACTCGAAACTGATAGTCCTCATCTTCAAATCTGAACCTTAGGAATCTTCGATGGTTCCTGGTGATAGGAATATGCAGGTAGGCATCCTGCATGTCCAGGGATGCCAACCAGTCTCCCGCCAATATGAGCGGGAGGACAGTGGGAAGGGAAAACATTCTGAATCTCTTGTAGGAGACCCACTGGTTTAGATCACTGAGGTCCAGAATGGGTGTGAGATCCCCTGACTTTTTCAGAACTAAGAAGAAGTGGGAGAAAACCCCTCTCTCTGACTCATCCAGTGGTACCAGCTTGATGGCCTTTTTGTCCAGAAGGGAAGAAATCTCCCGTCTGACCAGTGCTCTGTGTTCCCTTGGATAATGGGATGGGGCAGTGGTCTGTCTGGTGAAATGGAATTGAACTTCATGGAGTGCCTGAACTCCACGAGATCGAGTACCCACTGGTCGGAGGTCACCTGACCCATGCATCTGCATAGAGGGAAAGCGACCTCCGACCAGCTCCCCCGACTGAGCATCTAGGGAAGGAGGGTATCCCAGATAGTCAGGCAGTAGGAGGGGGAAGGATGGGGGCAGTGGCTGCTTTGGTCTGTCGAGAGTTGGAGGCAGAAGACCCTCTGACTCCTCCCCTTCGACCGAAGCTGCCTCGCTGTGATTGCTGGTGGAAGCAAGGCTGCTGTGGCTGATGTCCCCCACGACCATGAACACAAGGCTTATGAGCTCACCCCTATTTTGGGTGGTACATGGACTGCACAGATTAGATAGCCTTCCCGGAGTTCTGCAGCCTGGTGATGATCTGCTCCGTGTCTTCGCCAAAGAGCATGGAGCCTCTAAAAGGAGTATCCAGAAGATTGGTTTGGATGTCTGGATCGAACCCTGAAACCTGAAGCCACACATGGCATCGGAGGCAAATGCCTGTGGCGGCTGCCCTAGAGGAGGTGTCCACAGAGTCATAGGCCGACCGCAGAATGTGGGTACCCACATCTGAGCTGGTCTGTAAAAGCTTGGCAAGCTCTGCCCATTGAGGGAAATTGGGCATGCTCTGCATAATGTCCAATCCTTATTCCCAAAGAGCATTCTGGAATTGGACCATATATGTCAGGAAGTTGAGACTCCTAATAATGCAGGTCACAGCAGAGTACACCTTACGGCCCATAGAATCCAGCTGCTTTGAATCCCTGTCAGGTGGCTGGGTGCTCAGATGTTTGGGCTTCTGTGAATGGTCATGAGCCACTAAAATCACCACAGAGTCCACAGCTGGTGGTTTGGCCAAACATGAGTGGTCCGAAGGTGCCCGGTAGAGCCGGTGAGCCTTTTTGGGCATGGCAGAGGAGGAGTGAGGCCACTTCCAGGTCGCACGCATGACATCCTGAAAAGTGTTGACCATGGGAGGGATGACCACCAGTTTTGGATCTTTTTGGCAGAGGTATTTAGCCAACTGCAGTCGCTCGGGGTCCAGGGCCTCAGTGTTCCAACCCATGTTGGCCTGGATGTGCCTCATCACCTCCATGAAGCTGGGGTCATCAGGAGGGGATTTGGGCAGAGCCTCTGTGTCCCCGAGGTCTGTCTCCAAATAGGCATCAGAAGGCGAGTAGTCTGAGTCTACATAGGAGTCCAGAATGGAAGACGGTGAGGGCTTACTTCTCTTCCTTTTGTGCCTCCTATCTGGTGGAGGAGAGGGAGAGCAGGAGGAGCTACTGGCCCTATCCCTCCTAGACTTCTTAGTCCATTTCTTATAAGGATGCTTCTCTTCCACCCCACCATCTGTCGGCTCAATATCAACTGGGTTAGGAACTGGTACCGGAGTGGGAGGGGACACACCCGCTGGCAGATTCTTCTTCACTGTATCCCACCAGTGGGAGAAGAGCTCCTTCACCTGTGAGAGGTGCAGCTTGGGGGAACCAGGTGTAGGTGGAGGAGCACCCAAGCCTGAACCGGTATCGGTTCCGCAGCAGGGGTACTGGTGTCGGGTCCACACCCTTGTCAACTGGCGTCGGCTGAAGGGGGGATGTCAGGGCATCATCAGCACCACCTTAGCCAGAGTACGGCATTAGGCAGACTGGTGACCAAGGAGAGGGAGCACCTGAGCTGACGTCGGGTGTCACCGGGATAACCAGCGTCGGACAAGCCACAACTGGCAGCGGAAGAACCGTCGCTGGGACAGGGTCCGTAGGAGTCATGGGAGGATGTCAATCCGCTGTTCGCTTCTCTTTGTGCATCGACAATCGTCCTTCAGCAGCATGAGCATTGTGATGATTGGCTTTGTGGCCGGCGAACCTCTCAATCGAATGCTGGTCTGTAGACGGGGGCTGGCATCAGTTGGAGTAGTGAGATTTTGGTGGCAAGGAGGAGGCCCTGCCATCAGAAGACCCAGAGGCCTTGCTCAACTCCCGGGAGTCAGCCTTCGATGAAGAGGCCGAGTGGGAGGAGACCTTACTTGAGCCCTTCGATTTCTCGGTGGGCTGAGGAACTTTCAGTGGCAGGAGAGTAGAAAAAGGCTTGGAGACAGCTGAGGAAGGCTTAAGGGTCGGGAGGTGGGATTCGTGTCCCAACGACCCAGACTTCAATCCTGAAGACCTGTGCTTGGAGTGAGACCTTCCCCTGTCTTGCTCCCGGTATTTATGAGGTTGTGGGCTGGAGGAATATCAGATTACCCCGAGGAGGAGGGCTGTTCCATGGAGGCAAGTTTTGTCTCAGTGAGGTAGGCCGCGAGAGACTTCTGGCACCTGATCCGCATCCGTGAATTAAAGGCCTGGCAATGAGGGCAGGTGTTGGTATCGTGGTTGGGCCCCAGGCAATAAAGATATGCTGAGTGACCATCTTTGGTGGGTATCTGTCACCCACAAGTGTACTTGTCGAGATGCAATGACATAGAAGCCTTGACTATGAAAAATAAACGAATTTCCAACAGTGGAGATGAAGCGATTGGTACTGAGCCATAACCGAGCGAACTAACACAACAGTGCAGCGGGAAAGAAATGGAGCACATGGGAAACTCCTCCCTTATATGGGGTGATGTCGAGTGGAGCCGATGTCACGAAGGTATTCCACGTCGGTACTAGCTAAAGAAAAGTTGCGGAACCGTCGCCAGGTGGTGTCAGTCCTCTTTGTGGAACCTGCTGCAAGAGCTTCTCCTCGAAGTAAGATTCCATGAGATTAGTTTGACAGGACCTTCCTGTTGTAAACTCATGCTATCTTGGATCCTGTGCTCCTATGGATTCCAGGTGTCGCATTATCCTTTCCTTAAGGAGTGCCTCCATAACCTTGTGCACTACTGTGGTAAGGCTGACTGGTCTGTAGTTCCTTGCCTCCTTCCTGCTACCACTCTTGTGAAGCAGGATCACATAAGCCTTCTCCAATCTTCAGGGACCTCTCCTGTGCTCAAAGACTTACTAAACAGTTCTGATAATGGCTCTGCTAGTTCCACCCTTATCTCCTTTAGTACCTTGGGATGTATGCCATCAGGTCCCATTGCCTTGTCCACCCTGAGCTTATAGAGGTCTTGTAGGACCCTTTCTTTTGTGAAGGAACTAGTGCACACCTCCCTCCCCCCGTGTCCATGGTGCTGAGCTGTGGGGCCTGCCCTACCTTCTCTTCAGTAATGCTTAGCAGAAGTATCTATTTTGGAAAGATGCTTTTACATGGTCCTCCTACTCCTCATATGCCCCTTATCCCCTTTGATCTTAGCAATACCGCCTCTGGACTTTCTCCTTTCACTAATGTTTCTATAGAAAGTCTTGTCACCTTCTTTTACTGTTTGTGTTAGTGTTTCCTCGGTTTCGGCCTTTGCCTGCCTTATTGCCTTCCCTGCTTCCCTTAGGGAAGTTTGTATATGCCTCCCTATCTTAATCCTGCGGCACTCCCTTATATTTCCTAAAGGCCAGCCTTTTGTCTCTGACCTTTTCTACTACTGTTTTTGAGAACCAAAGTGGTTTCCTTCTTTTGCACTTTCTTTTCTCTCTAACACAATGAGATGTTGCTTCAAGTATTTGAATCCTTAATGCTTGCCCACTTTGCCTGTACCCCTTCACCTGTATTTCTTTTTGCCAGGGCTAACTTAACTCTGCTGGCCATCTTATCAAAGTCAGCTCCTCTGAAATCCTATATTTTTGCCTTAGAATGGGATGAGTTTGTTATTTACAAACCCTTGTAATAATGATTTACATACATACATTTCATTACTATTTTTTTAATTTTCATATACTAAAATTGTATTATGTAGCCATGCTACACTGTGCCTGAGTTTGTCTTTTACAAACTCATTTCATAATTAATATGGATTAAATTAATATGCAAGTCTGTTTACTGTTATATCGTTACATATTTTTTTCATCCTGTGGCAGTTGTACTGACCTGCTGCTATTTATAACAGGCATATTTGCCTAAAACTGTATTCTCATGTTATAATGGCAGAACAGAACAACTTTGTGTTTGTACCTTAGAGCTGTGTATTGCATTGTATAGTATATCTTTCCACCAATATTTGAGTTTATTGTAGCATATTAAATTTCTATTGCACTTTTGTATTATTAGTTGTCTTATGGTTATTAGCTATACCTATAGGTTTGTTGTGAGCTTCTTTTTTTTTCTGTACCCATTTCTGTTAATAATACCACTGTGTTTTATTCTACAACTTAAATACATTTGTTGTGATTCTAGTGCTGTTTTTTTTTGTTTTTTTCTATGTCTATGTTGTTTGTATTGCATTTTACATGTTCTCTGAGTTTCATTCATTGTCTTTATTAAACCAGCCACTGTGCTTCATTGTGGGTTTTTTGTTTGTTTGTTTGTTTATTTCTGTTTTCATCTTCACTTTTGCTTCCTTGTCTATCATCTTCCCCCCACACCTCTCTCTTTCACGCCTTCCATTTTTTCCGCATTTGCTAAATAGGTACTTTACAGTTAGATGCACAAATCAAACTAGTTGTTTTTCTGTTAGCTGTGGTACTTTAATGTTGAGCTGCCTATTCTATTTCTTCAAGTCCCTTATTTGCCATGGTATGCGATTTTATATCAGTCTTGTATTTTTATTTGTCCTACTCAAGTCATGCTTCAGTTGCTTGAGTTTTCTCATTTTATATCTGTTGTCCATTTTGTATGGGTTTGTGTGCTTTTTGTATTTATTTTTTCATTCTCCATTTGTCGCATATTTCTCCCCCAACTCACTTTCTGTTTTTGTTTTTGTATTGGCTTGTCTGTGTTGTTATGGTGGGTCTCTACTAGTCTAGTCATCCTCTCCTCAGTCCATGTTTGTACTCTTACTTTGGTGTGACACATGTCTATATGATATATCTATTATTAACTCATTCATTAATAGAACATGGTTGTTTATGCATAGAGTCATATCCCAATGAATCACTCTGCATGAGTGCCTCAAAATATGTTATTTCATTTTGAGTTTTACTGTTCACAGCTGAGCATTTTTAAGTTATTTATTTTTAAAGTGCTCTGTATTACAGTATATTCTAGCACTTTTAAATTTGAATCTGGTGTACTAATTAATGTCACATTGCAGAATGTATTAAGTCTCTTTGACATTCTATGCTTAGCCTAAATGCATGATAGTGTTTTTGCCTGATGTCAGTTACTAAAATTAAGAACACTTTTCAACAAATTTTATTTATTGGCAGACAGGCTTCAGGCAGCCCCTATGAATCTGACTAATTAACTGCCTTTGTATAAATACCCTAATTGTTTTCCTGTAGCTCCACCCCCGAGGAAGACATGTCCCAAGTCGAAGTGCTGAGGTTTTCTTAGTACCTCCGTAACTCTGTTTGCAACCAAAGTATTGCAATTACGATCAACTGACTTGTATTTCTATTATGCTTGTGTACCTGAGTGCTGATCCTCCTAGCTCTCTTCATGGCTTGTTGTTTCCTCCTTTGCTTTAACAAAAAAATATGAAAAATAGTTTGCTGCAAGTCAGGACACAACGAATATGTTAACTCGCTAATCTATTCCTCTGTCAGAGAGATTCAGGGCCCGATAGGTGTTTTTAACATCACCAAGGAGTTCTCATGCACCTCCAGTAATGGGATATATTGTATTCTTTGCAGGAAGTGTGCAGCTATCTACACTGGAGAAACTGACAGATTCCTGGTTAGTGCACTTACCCGGTTAACAAAAGCTAAAAATTATGGGAACATTACAGGGCAGTCAGGAATGGAGATACTGATAAACACATTGTATCCCACTTTACCTCCAGGGGCCACAGTGTCAGTGATCTTTCTGTTTGTGTCTTTCAGCAGGGTTTCCAGCATGCTGACCAACAAAAAAAATATGGAAACCAAGCTGATCATCCACCTAGGTTCCCAGCAGTCCTCTGGTTTAAATGACAGACTTATTTTCCATTAACATCTTTTAGCCACCTTTCGGTTTCACCTTTTGGTTTACCACCATAGTCTGTCTTTTTTAACCCCACCTCTGTCATGTCTTTGCTTGCATGTGTGCATGATACATTTGCACGTGTGGGTATGCCTGCCATCCAGCATGTGCATATGTGTGTGTGTGGGGGGGGGACATATTCACATGGGCATTCCAGCTATGTGTGCACATCTTCATTTTCCATAGGTGTCTCTGTCGCTGTCTCTTTTCCCCACATTGTCATCTTTTCACCTTCTACCTAGTTAATTAGTTCCCACTTGAGGATTCCTCAGCTCATTCTCTCTAGTATGCCTTTTCATACCCATCATCACCTTTTTGTTTTCCAGATTCTTTTCTTACTTTGCCCATTATCACTTTTTCTCCTAGAACCTCACCCAATTTGCTTTATATATACATATATATATATATATATATATATATATACACACACATACACACACACACACCTTATTGCCCCTTACCTCTCCACTAACTTTGCTTTTTTCTCATTTGAGTAATTCCTGAAGAAGACATATAGTCAAAAACATTGATTCTAATTCTACTTTCTAATTTCAGCATGCATTTAATATTACCATTTTGTTTTGTAATGTAATGAGTTTGCCTTACTATTTGTAAACGTCAAAGCCACTGTTGCAGGACAGCTCTGACAACAGGCTCATGGTGGTCCTAACAGTCCCCATCCTGTCTTAAAATAAACATTTCTGTCTAAAGAGTTCCACCTAATACATACAAAGTATGAATCTAGCATGTACTGTATATTCAAAATGTAACCTCAATGAAACAGGTGTTTGAAACTGCATGTGGTGGTCAACCTTAATTATTATATTATGAAAACCATTTTAAAAATATCTGAGGGAGGTAAAAATCAACTGACTGTGACTCGAAGTATGCCAGAAATAAATTTATGTCCAGAAATCTATTTGATGAGTTTTTTTGCTAGCAAATACTGCTGCTTTAATCTGAATTTTCTTGCTTTGTACTTCAAAACATATATATTATTGATCCCTGCTCTATAGAGTAGGATACTAGTCCAATTTAATCTGGACATTCTCTTCAATTCTGTGGCCTCAGTAATAGAAAAGATATGGCTACTGTGTTACCTAAAATCGGTCTTTCAGTGGGTTCATACTAATCAGACAGGTCATCCTGTAAAACAAACGTGTTTCTTAAGGACCTTACCATTTATAAAAATTAATTGAAAATTGAATGAACCACAACAAATCTTACTGATCCTTTGTTTAAACAAAGTCAAAAGCAGCTAGCCTCTCAGCCTAGTGGCTGTGTTGCCACTCACAAAGATAGTTACCCCAGTTGTGGATGGAGCTTGAGTTGCTGGGGCCAGCTGGAGGTGAATGACTGAGCATCCCAGAGGATGTTCTTCTGCCCTGAGGAGTGACAGCAGTGCACTCTGCAGTGCTACTAGCACCTTGATGTTCCCAGGCTGTGGTGCAGCTGCAGTTACTAAGAAGGGATGCAGAGATGCCACCTAATGGTAACATGTGGCATTGGAGGGGAAGGGGAGAAAAGCAGGAGGAAAAAGGGTGAAAACTAGTCACCCCACTGGCCATGCATTGCTGATCACAAACTCTCCTTCACTGGAACCGGTCTCCAAAAGGACATGATTACCATTGATGTCCTCACCATGGGTGTAAGCCATGAAAGCCCAGAGGATGGGGTAAGTACCTGGAGAAGGCAGGAGATGGGCCTATTGGGACTTGCTGAATCAGGATAGGTTGGTGTTGGAGCATAAACACAGGACTGAAAATTCTGAGAAGCACTGAGAACATTGAGTTTTACAACCAAAAGGGGAACCAGTCTGTTTAAGAGCCCAGATAGTAAAGAAATCTTCAGTACAGTCTCGGCTGATCACAAATAAAGTCTGCCAAGTACCACACTTTTGCACTATGAGACCTATTACATGTACTTTAATTGTGATCAGGAATGTATTGTTACAGCAAGAAGAATTCTCAGTGCAGCAACTAAATCCATATTTTTGTTATGACTTTCTTTTTAAATGGCCCCAATCTCAGCATCTTACGTCCTAGATTAGTAGCTGATTGCATAACATGCTGTACAAAAACTTTCATGAAAACCACTGGATGCCCCAGGAGGGAATTAAATATGACTTCTGCCATAACTCACATGTAAATGACAGGGAGACCTTAGTCACGTTAAACATCTGGAACTGTGGCAGTAACTATATCGGCAGGGCTTTCAAGCAAATAGCAAAACATCATTCATGCTTTGTTTAAAGCTAATCCAGTTTCCATAGTATCCCAAATGATATAAAACATACAAAATCATCTTTTTTCTTTCAATTAATATATTCTTAACTAACAGTGAAGGTTATTTGAGAACAGTAGTAAACTATTCCAATTGTAACACCACATAGTGATGGAAAGAAACATTTAATAATGTACGTTTAACATATGCCACAGGGGTAATGTAAAACAGAACATTTTTCCTAGGGCTGTTTGGCTCTATAGGTTCCCTTTTATCACTTATAGATATTATTGCATGTTGTCCTTTTACATCTTTTGTTCACTTTATGAGCCTGTGGCATCGTGTCAAAGGTAAAGGCTTATAGAGCAAAGAGGTGCAATGACTTTCTGCCTGAACCTAAATTACAAATGGTACAAAACCCTTGTCCTAGTTCCAGGTCATGCAATTCCAGAATTCCAGGATGCCCAGATTCCTCAACTAAGGTGCGAGACTTGTTCTTGGGGGGTTGTTGAGCTACCATATACTTAATCCAAAAAGAGATGCGTTTGCTTCTAAATCTATTTTTTATTTGATATTGGATGCCACCTCTAAAATCCTAACATTTCATGGGGCCATCCTACTAATACATGAGTGGTGGTTCTCCTTTTATGGTATAGGTTTACTTGCCACACTTTCTATTATTTATTTAGTTTTTGTTTGCCAGGTAAGTGCGCTAGACAATAAAATTGCCTATTTTCAGGCATCACCCAGGAGGGTTACAGATGCAATGAACAGAACACTCATAGTGACTTTACAGAGCAGAGCTTATGCTGCTGGTATAGTAGTACATAACCTCAGAAATCATTACAGGACAAGTCATTTAGCTAGGGTACAGCAAAGCTCTAGCTATACGTTACAGAAACAGAGTATTTAAATGTAGCACAGCATCAGTAAGGGTCAAAACAAGAAGATAGAAATCACAGCCTGGAGTAAGACAGCAAGACAATAATGGTAAATGGGGGGATATGACCTGACCCAGAGCAGGCATACAAGCATTCACAAACAGATTGCATTAAAGTGCATAGCAGTAGGACAAGTGTAGAACACATTGGTCAAGTGGAGGGCAGTAATAGTGAGTATCGTCAGGACAGGGCATTGTCAGCCATGTGAGCATATGTCATTGCTTATGAGGAACTTATGGAATTCTGTCTTAAACACCATGTGTGACTGAGAGAGCCTTATTTCTAGAGGGAAAGAGTTCAAAAGGTTAGGAGAAGATGTTGAGAAAGCATTTTCTCCCATTTTTATAGCACATTTGGGTGCAGCCAAGAAGGACATGTCTTTCGAGTGCAGGGGGTAGGCAAAAGTAGTTTGATTTGAACACGCAGGCAAAAGTAGCAGGTAAACCGGAGTCTGAGATCTTACTGATGGGGCAGCAAGTGATGTATCTCCAAAATGATGAGGGGGAGAACCATTCAAGGCTGGAGTAAACAGTATAATGGTGTGTAATTTTGGGTACGGATAGAGCACATTGACAGATGTTATTGTAACAGATGTTCCAGTTGTTCATTAACCCTTTATTTGTTTCCTGACAAGCCACTGGCCTGTCAGTCAGGCTTGGCCGGATGACTCCCTGGGCAACTGCCAGTCTGGCAGCTGCAATGTTTCTTGCTCCCATTTAATGTCTGTTGCATCCGCTATGTGAGCTTCATCTGTTCACTGCTTTGCTTGCTGCTTCCTAAGCAGTAGATAGACGATTCATCTCTTTTTGAATTAATTTATCTCCAGGTAACACACCAGGTCATAATTTATGATACTATAGCCCTATACAGATGGTTAATGTACGACAACATCTGTTTGTAGATGAATGTTAGAGCTGGAATTTGGAATCAAAATTAAAATATCAAAACTATTTATCACTAATTACTATTTTATTTAGTCAATTTACATTTTCATGGCCACTCAAACAGCATGGATTCATTAAATGGAAAATTGCTGAAAGGAAAAAAATCCATGAGGCTTGCAACATTGCTGTACTGCTGGGGGATTATAAATGTTAGCAATGTCAAATTTCATTCACTAAAATTAAAAACAGGAGAAAAGGAATTATGTCCTTATGCTCCAGGGTTTTATTTAACTCCAAAAATTGATTAGTGTTTTGCTCGTAAAAGTGCTAAAACATTGTGAAAATGCATTGCACTTGCCTCACTGTGTTTAACAAACATAACACTTCTAGAAAACCTATATAAATACTTTCTGTACAGTTAGCATTGTCCCAAGAAAAAACTGCTAATCAATTATTTAAAACCCTGGGCTCAGACATATAACTAAGCAATAATGCAAGACAGGTTGGCCAGTGGCATGGAGGGTTGAGGTGCTGGATGCCTTACCTACTGGCATGCTGTTGGCCCAAGTTTGGGAATGAGCTGGAATTGCCAGGGTCAGCTGGGGTGGGAAAGGACTGAGTGCCCAGAGGACTGCTCTCCTCTGTTCTCCTCAAAATGGATGGCTCAGTTGTTCTGCTTCTAAACTGACATCATGCTGAGGTATGGTGGCAGAGTAGTTGATGCAACTCAGGAAGGGAGACATCTGGTGGCAGGTGCGGGGGTGCATCTATGTCTCTACATGCATGCACACCTGTGTTATTGCACGCCATCAAACGGGGGACACCAGAACAACAGAAAATGTCTGGAGGTTGGAATATGAAGCATGACCCACAGTCTGGGCTTTGCTGTCACCCAGGACCACCTCTATCTGGATCATGCACCAGGGTGAGAGGATGGATCTCCCCTAATGACCTCACTGTGGGTGGAAATCCATGGGGGGATATTGAGGTAAGTCCAGTAAGAGACAGTTGTCAGTTGAGTAGGCATAAGGAGCTGATGTCCACCAATACCAGAGCCAAGAAAAAGCTTGATTAAAAAATAAATAATGCAAGACGGGGTTGCATCGTCTCGAGCTATCATAATGTCCCGGGTACACTCAGTTGCTTCAGCTTCTCAGAAGGAACTAGAAGGGAAAGAATCAGATTTGTTACAGTACAGTAGCTTCTTGTTGTTTTTACATTGTTTCTTGTGGATTTTACTTGGTATAAGATTATTTCTTTTCTTTCTTACTACTTCTAAGGGGCTAGCAGGGTATTGTTTTGGGGCTGTTGGAATTTTGAAAACTGTTTTGGTGGCTATAAGTGGGCTCATTTGTTTGATGTTTCACTGTGTAGCAGGCTGCATTTGTACAGGCCTATTTCTTCTGATTTAAAACCTATTTGGTGTGATTTAACTGGGGCTGTTTCTTTGAATCAGAGACCTATACCTTCTAATTTTAAGCCTATTTTGATGTGTTGTTGGTGAAGCTGTTTGAATTGGAGACCTGTTTCTTTTGGCAGCAAACCTATTTTGGAGGCTTTGAGTAGAATTGTGATTCATTTTTGCTGGCTTCACTAGCTGCAAAGGTTAGTGCATAGTGAGGGAAGGGTGCTAATGGTCTGGCCAGGTCTCACTCAGCTAGGGAGGCAGAGATGAATCAGGTGTGGCGTCAGTTGCTTTGGCTTCTCAGAAGGAACTAGAAGGAAAAGGATCAGATTTGTTATAGTACAGTAGCTTCTTGTTTTTACATTGTTTCTTGTAGATTTTACTTGGTAGAAGGTTATTTCTTTTCTTTCTTACTACTTCTAATGGGCTAGCAGGGTATTGTTTTGGGGCGGTTGGAATTTTGAAAACTGTTTTGGTGGCTATAAGCAGGCTTATTTGTTTGAAGTTTTACTGTGTAGTAGGCTGCATTTGTAGAGGCCTATTTCTTCTGATTTAAAACCTATTTGGTGTGATTTAACTGGGGCTGTTTCTTTGAGTCAGAGACCTATACCTTCTAATTTTAAGCCTATTTTGATGTGTTGTTGGTGAAGCTGTTTGAATTGGAGACCTGTTTCTTTTGGTAGCAAACCTATTTTAGGGGCTTTGAGTAGAATTGTGATTCATTTTTGCTCACTTCACTAGCTGCAAAGGTTAGTGCATAGTGGGGGAAGGGCGCTAATGGTCTGGCCAGGTCTCACTCAGCTAGGGAGGCAGAGCTGAATCAGGTGTGGTGTCAGTTGCTTTGGCTTCTCAGAAGGAACTAGAAGGGAAAGGATCAGATTTGTTACAGTACAGTAGCTTCTTGTTTTTACATTGTTTCTTGTAGATTTTACTTGGTAGAAGGTTATTTCTTTTTTTTCTTACTACTTCTAAGGGGCTAGCAGGGTATTGTTTTGGGGCGGTTGGAATTTTGAAAACTGTTTTGGTGGCCATAAGTGGGCTCATTTGTTTGAAGTTTTACTGTGTAGCAGGCTGCATTTGTAGAGGCCTATTTCTTCTGATTTAAAACCTATTTGGTGTGATTTAACTGGGGCTGTTTCTTTGAATCAGAGACCTATACCTTCTAATTTTAAGCCTATTTTGATGTGTTGTTGATTAAGCTGTTTGAATTGAAGACCTGTTTCTTTTGGTAGCAAACCTATTTTAGGGGCTTTGAGTAGAATTGTGATTCATTTTTGCTGGCTTCACTAGCTGCAAAGGTTAGTGCATAGTGGGGGAAGGGTGCTAATGGTCTGACCAGGGGCCTCAGCTACCTGATTGTTTCTGGAAGACTTGGGTTGCTCCCACCCCAACCCTCACCCCACCGCCCCTAGTTCATGATTTCCTATACCAGGGGTTCTGACATCACTTCCTCAAACGGGCAAAGGATATACACCTGTCATAGCAGAAGCAGACATCCAGGAAAGAAACAGCAGCGAGTGAAGAGGTGACTGCTATCTCAGTGGAAGGGAAGTAACTGCAAATCTAGGAGCTTTCATTGTTACTTCTTTGCATTGCTATTGCACTGTGGAAAGGAGGAGTAGGAGTTTGAAGAAGGTTGTGCAATAGCTAGTTAAAGTCTCTTTTTGAGTTTGGATAGGAAGGTTAGGAATATAAAAGCAGTTGCTCAATTTATCTAAACATGTACAACAAAAGGGGTAAGGGAAATTAAAAAAATAATGTTTTGCACTGATAGAGGGGGAGAGGGGAGACTTGGGAGAGTGTTTGGCATCCTGCATCTGGAAGGATGGAGGGTCGCTGGTGGGCAATGACAGCAATGGGCAGGATGGTAGGCTGCAACAACTGCAGTGCACCAATCTTTCTAAAAATTGCCTGGAGTGTGGGAGGATGTTTAGTGTGCAACCATGTAGAGAAACTCAGAAAGGAGTTTGAGGGTCTGCAGGAGGAACTAAGACAGGCAAGGCAGACTGGGGGTGGGTTTAGCCCAATACTGGAGGGAGGAATAATGGGAGATGAGGGAGGGTGATTTAAGCCAACAGTGGTTAGGAGAGGGTCAGAAGAAGGGAAGCAGGGACAAGGGGGCCCAGGCCAGGAAGAACGATTGCCGGGGAAACCAGGTCAGGAGTCAAAAGACAAATGGAAGGAGGAGATAGGGACTTGTAAGGGGAGGTGAAGAAGTGGCAAAAGTCATGGAGTGGAAAGGAGAGAACAGGTTACTATGAAGAGAGACGGAGCGGGCATTTGTGAAGGGTCTTCAGAAAATAGTTTTGCACTGCTAGAGAGGAAGAAGGTGGAGGAGGGAAATGATGAAAATAGAGGAGTAATTGATAAATGCCTGGACCAAACCGGACCGGGGGGGGAGTTCTGCTGGGAGAATTGCAACAGGGAAAAAAGTGGGAAATAATGTGCAGGAGGAAGAAAAGGAGCTGGAAATGAGAGAGGGAGATGAATGGAAGCAAGCAGGGAGTAAGACTGGTGGAATCTTAGTGCTGGGGGACTCAATACTAAGAGGAGTCAGGTGGGGTAGCAGGGGAGAGAGGCATAGTTGCATTTAGGTGGAGGTCATGCCAGGAATGACAGTGGAAAGGGTGGGACAATCTGTTCTGAAATATTCTAGAAGGGGTAGGGACAAGCCTCATTTAATTATACATTTTGGGACGAACGACCTGGCTGACAAGACAGTAGATATAGTCCGTAGGATGTTTGAGGAACTAGGACAATTATGTGAGGGGACAGGAAGATCAGTAACTTTTCAGAGATACTTCCGGTACCCAAGGCAAGCACAAGAAAGCTGAGAATAGAGGAATTTAATGGATGGCTAAGAACCTGGTGTTGTGCTAAAGGGTATGGGCTGTTGTCTCTATGCCAAGGACAGACTACACTTGAGTGAGGAGGCAAAGAAAGTGTTGAAATAGAGAATGGAGGAATACATAGAGGAAGTAGGGAATTTAAACTAGGAGCGGGGGGTGGCAATTGGGCAAGAGATATGCAGAGACCACAGGTTGGGAAACCATATGAGCTTAACCCCATTACAGTGACAAAGGACAAATGGCAAGTACTATTGGTGATGCTAGTAAAGGAGGGCAGGATGGGAGGGGGGAAAAGGGTGGAAGGTGTTTACCCTTAATATTAAGAGCCTTGGGAGGGAAAACTGCAGAGTTACAGGTGCTCATGGCAGAGGGAGAGGTGGACATTGCAGCCATCACAGAAACATGGGCCACCCAATACAATGACTGGCACCTGTCTGTACCAGGGTACAGGTTATTTCGTAGGGACAGGGTGATTAGGAAAGGAGGGGGTGTGGCACTACATGTGAAGGAAGGACTGAAGTGTGTAAGGGAGGAAGGGGAGGAGGGCAGTACAGAGTCAATTTGGATGCAAATCCAGGATTCTAAGAATAGGATTCTTAGAATGGGAGTGGTGTACAGGCCGCCATCTCAGATGGAGGAGTTAGACAGGGAACTAGCGGGACAGATCAGGAGGACCTGCGAGAAGGGTAGTGTGGTGATTGTGGGGGACTTCAACATGCCAGAAGTGGACTGGAGTACCCCAACAACCAGGAACAGAAGGGAGCAGGTAATGCTGGATGCCTTCCAGGACAGCTTCCTGCTGCAAATGGTCAATGAACCAACCAGGTTAGGGAATACCCTTGACCTTGTGCTGGCAAATGGGGACTTTGTGAGAGAACTTACAGTGGAGGAACCACTGTCAGGGAGTGACCACCACTCAGTATGGCTCACATTGGATATGGGCAAGGAAGGAGTGGAATCTGGCACAAGAGTGTTGGACTACAGGAGGGCTGACTTTGGGAGGATGGGGGAAGTGGTAAAAGGGTACCTGACCAGAATTCAATTTAGTATGGACACTAACCAGAGGTGGGGGCTCATAAAGCTGGGGATAGTGGAAGCAACCCAAACCTGCTGCAAGGCCCAGAGCAAGAAGGCTAGGGCTAAGAAACCAAGCTGGTTGAGCAAGGAGGTCATGGAAAAGGTACGGAGGAAAAGAGCTGCTTTTAGAAAGTACAAGAAAACAGGGAGAGGGGAGGACAGGGAGGAGTACTTGACGGAATCGAAGGAGGTGACAAGGGCAGTAAGGGGAGCCAAGGCATCTACGGAATTCAGGCTGGCACAAGGCATTAAGAAGGGGAGAAGGAGTTCTTTAGGTACATCAGGGAGAAAAGGAGCTGTAAGGAACACATAGTAAGGATTAGGAAGGAGGGGGTTGGTGGAAGTAGGTGAGATAAGGCAGAAGCACTAAATGAGTACTTCTGCTCAGTATTTACTAAAGATAAGAGGGGGAGGTGACACCCAAGGGGGGAGAAATGGCAGAAATGGGGGGGAAGGGGTGACAGATGGGGAAATCATGGAGGGCAGAGTTCAGGAGGGTTTGAAGGCACTGAGGGTGGATAAGGCACCAGGCTCAGATGGCATCCACCCCAGGGTACTGAAGGAACTGGCAGAGGTCCTTGCAGGACCTTTGGCAGGCCTATTTAATGCCTCACTACATTTGGGGGTGTACCTCAGGACTGGAGGATTGCTCATGTGGTGCCCCTCCACAAGAGTGGCCCCAAGGATGAACCGGGAAACTGCAGACCAGTGAGCCTCACATCCATCGTGGGTAAGCTAATGGAGACTATCCTGAAGGAAAGGCTGGTAGCCCTCCTAGAGGCCAAAGGACTACAGGACAGCAGACAGCATGGCTTCACATGGGGCAGATTCTGCCAAACCAACCTGGTGGAGTTCTATGACTGGGTAACTAGGCAAGTGGACAGGGGCCATGCAGTGGATGTCCTGTATCTGGACTTCAGTAAGGCATTTGACTCAGTGCCGTATGGAAGACTGGGAAGTAAGTTAGTAGGCACAGGGGCAGGTGCAAAGCTGGTGAGATGGGTAGGGAACTGGCTTCAGGGAAGGCAACAGAGGGTGGTGGTGGGTGGGGAGCTCTCATTCCCAAGGGTAGTGACGAGTGGTGATCCACAGGGCTCGGTGCTGGGACCAGTGTTGTTTGGGATATTCATTGCAGACATATCATTGGACATTGAGAGCAAGATCAGTCTGTTTGCTGATGATACCAAGGTAGGAGCAGTTGTGGATGACCTAGGGGGATGGCAGGGGTTGCACGATGATCTGGCAAAGCTTGAAACCAGGTCAGACACCTGGCAACTGGGGTTTAATGCCAAAAAGTGCAAGGTGCTGTATTTTGGGATGAAGAACCTAAGGAGGAGTTACCAGCTGGGGGGAGTGCAGCTAGCCCAGACAGAGGAGGAGAAGGATATGGGGGTGCTCATTACAGGGTCAATGAACAACTCGGCACAATGTAGGAAGGCAGCTGCAAATGCCAACAAAATGCTGGGTTGTATTGCAAGGGATATATCCTCGAGGAGGGAGGAGGTGATTCTGCCATTGTATAGGTCATTAGTTAGACCTCACCTGGAGTACTGCATGCAGTATTGGCGCCAGTATCTGAAGAGGGACATTAAGTTAATGGAGGGGGTGTAGCACAGGGTGACAAAGATGATTAATGGGCTGGGGGACTTATCAAACGAGAGGAGGTTGAGGGAGTTGAACATGTACTCACTGGAGGAGAGGAGGGACCGTGGGGACATGATTGAAACCTTTAAGTACGTGAAAGGAATAAACAAGACAGGTACAGAGGGGCTGTACAAAGTAAGGGAGGGGAGGTACACCAGGGGCCATGATATGAGACTGGAGGGAGGAAGGTTCAGGAGGGAGATGAGGAGACACTTTTTACAGAGAGGGTGGTGGCTGGGTGGAATGCGTTACCTGCAGAAGTGGTATACAGTAGAACAGTGGACTGCTTCAAAAGGGGATGGGATAGGACAAGGGGGAGGGCCAATGAAGGGGAAGGGTGGAAGGGAGGGAGGGGCAGCTGCAGAATAAGGGGTGCTAGCTGCACATTTGAGCAGACTTGATAGACCTCTAGGCCTCTATCTGCTGGCAAATTTCATTATGTTTGTATGCTCGTACACTGTGAAGCATACAGTAATACCTTCAACTACTGGAAAAGTGATAATGTCCCATGAGTGATCATGCACCTATGTGTATTATTATTATGACATTCATCCCTGGCATTATTTCAAGCAATGAAAAAGAAAAATATATATTTTTAGATTTGAGAAGATTGTTTTGCTTTGTAACTTTCCATCCTCCCGAATTGATCCCTAATATAAGGAATTAAAACCCTAAAAAGGAATCTTAAAACACATTTTGTATGGTTATTATTCATATTCTTATCATGTTTTTAATTAAAGAGGTGGAACTTTGTGCAGCAGTAGTTAGTGGCAGGAGGGGCTGGGGAAGTTTTCTTAAGCAAGTCCATTGGTGGGTATAGCAGAGCTGCCATCAATGATGACTCTTTTTGTGACCAAATTGTGGTGCAGAATAATTATCATTGGTGGTGGAGCTTCTTCTAGAGCCACCCTGGGTTTGGAATTATTGTCATCAGTATATCTCTTTCTATGGCCTCATCAGGGCTGCAGAATTAATGTTTTTGATGTCTCTTCTCGTAATGTCATCCGAGATTTGTGACCAATGCTGCTGGTAGCAACTGTTCCTCTAGACTTGGGGGGCCCTGGAATTGTTACCAAAAGTAGCTACCCTTCTTTTATGTATTGTGGGCACAGAATTGTTGAGACCAGCAGTGGCTCTTCGAGCTCCGTCAAGTTCTGGGATAGTTTGCCAGAGGAAGGTTTTCTTTTGCTCATTAGGTATGCAGGATTACTGCTGCTGGTGACTGCTTATCATCTGGCCCCATTTGGGGTGCAGGATGGTTAAAGCCAGAGGTGGTTCATGGTTAGCCCCATTTGGGGTTTACGATACTTAATGCCTGGTAAGGGCTCTTCAATAAGCCCCATTTAGGGTGCAGGATGGTTGCTACCAGTAGTGGCTTCTCTTTTGACCCAGAGGCTCTTTAATTAAAAACATGATAAGAATATGAATTGTGCCACACCAGTGGTTTGATTGTAATATTACGTCCACAGAGGAAAAGGTTGGAGTTCTCAATTCTGCCAAAGCAGTCTTTAGATTTTAAAATGAAACCTGTGGAAGAGTAGATGAACCGGGAACTCTATACACTAATAGTAAGGAAATATGGAGCAGAAGAAGAAGACTGAGAGGTCCATTTGTATATGTTCTTCCACAATTCAGTGGTAGTAAGTTATTTCACCCAGTCCCAACATTAGTTTGCCCAAATTAGATTTAAAATGTATGTGTACCCAGCATCAAGACTAGTTTGCCTACATTAGATTTCAAATGTACCTTATCTTTACTCAACACCACACTGGGAGGCAAATTGTTACAAAGACCCACCCCTCCGTGTAAAGAAATGCTTACACTTTTCTGATCTAAAGTAGTTTCTTTTGATTTAAAGGCAGTGACCTCTAGTTTCTACAGTGCTCAATTCAAACTTTATGCTACTGATCATTTATAATGCCATATATCATCACAAGTTGCCTCTTATTCATCTCTTAGATAGTGACATAAGATTTTTTTTGTGTAATCTATTTTTCTGCCCCATGCTCGCTGGTCCATCACTCCTTCGGGCTCTACTAAGTTCCCCCCCAAGCCCCTACTGTCCTTACTCAGCCCTCCACTGATCCTCATATTGCAGCCGGCCTCCGGGATATCCCGGCATATCCCTTCGCCGGGTGAGTCCCCCTCCTCTGAGGGGGAAGGCACCAGGGGGAAAGGCATGACCCTAGCACATACTCCTAGGGCCCGGGGATGCTACCGAGGAACAGGAGAGCCTAGGAAGGTGCTGGAGGCCCTCAGGGAACAGAGAGCTGTCATCCGGTGGCCAGCGAGTGATTTTCCTGGCTTTCTTAAAGTGCGTGATGTCCGGATGTCAAGGCAAGAGCCGACGTCTGTCACGCACCACCCCAATGACCCTGACATGTTGCTCCACCCCTGGCCTCCACCAGTGGTCACTTCAACACCGGGTCGCAGCCCCTTCCCTCCCTGAAGACAGCGAGCAGTCATGTGACGCTCAAGCTGCCTCCCCCCGGCTGGCCCTCCAGCGACCAGAGCTTGCTCCCGAACCCGGGTTGCTGGCTTCGCAAGCAGAAATCCAACCACTGCTCCGATGGACCAGCAGTGACATAAGATTTCATTTTGATAATCAGTCAACATAAGGTAGATCTCATATGCCATCTATCATTTTAGTGACCCTGTGATGAACTCTTTCTACTGTAGCTATCTCCATTTTTTCATCCTCAGTAGCAGTAGCGAGCACAATGGGAGGTATCTATAGCCACATCAGGGCTGAGAAAGAAAAAAGGAGTTGTGCTAGGTCTCTTCAGAGGCTGAGGATTAGTGCAGACTATTTATTTACTTCGTTTTTGTTGACCGGGAAGGAGGACTAGACAACAATTCTGCCTATTTTCAGCCTTGTCCTGGGGAAGGGGACATTGAACCAGATTAAGCTGTTAGTGGTATTTATTTTAGTGAATGGGGGAAATTTGGCCAGGACACCAGGGAAAATCCCCTACTCGTCATCATGCATAAAAGTCTATTCTGTATGTATCTCTTTTATGGACTGTAGAACATTGTCATGGTTGTATGATTCACAGCTTTGTATTCAGTAAAGTTTTCCCCCACTCCCACTAACATTAGGCCTTTTCTGGATCAGCTAAAGAACTGTGCTGCAAAGCCCCACAGTATCTCTAACCTATATATGCAGCTTATGCTTACTAAAGTTCCGGAAGCTTTGACTGGTTCCAAAGTTTGGGCATCTATAACTCCTGGGCCTTCCATATCTTGGAATCAAGTATGGAGAGACATATATACGTTTCTTACTTTAGATAGAAATAGACTCATACAGTTCTATATAGTTAACAACATGTACTACACGCCGTCGAAACTGGCCAAATTTGGAAAGTCTGGATCTGCTAACTGCACAAGATGCGGCAAGGAATTGGGGAGTATACTTCATGTGTTCTGGTTTTGTGTTAAAGTTGCCCCATTGTGGAAAGCTATCCGGGACAGCCTGGATCCAATTTTAGGTCTGGAGGATCTATTTACTCCCGAAATTTGTATACTAGGTATTTACTCCAGTATTAAGGTTAAAGAGAAAAATACCATATGGCCTTTTATTTCAATTGTTGTTAAAGATTAGTCCTCTGACATTGGTTAGGCCAATCAGAGATTTCCTATCAAGATTGGGTGGAGGAACTGTCCCTGTGTTTCAAAGTGGAAAAGTTAATTGCTAGCTCCAGGCATGTTTTACCTGCTTTCCAAAAAAAATGGGGCAAGCTCTATGCTTTGTACCTTCACTGAAACTCAACTTTGGTACTTTCTGATGTTTGCTTTCCTGTTGTTAGGTTTGCCTCCCTTCCTATTACTTCCCTGCCTTTGGACTGGGCGCAAGTAATTAAGATACCTGTTATTCAATGACCCCAGATATAGGTTGAGGTCATCCTAGGTGCATGTTGTTTTAGCGGTGACACCTTCCGGGGTGGGGTGGGGTGTGGGGGTGGGGTTTATACTGGATCTATGTACTGTTAATACTTTCGGCTATTGTGGGGTTTCTTTGTATGTTCTGTTCTGGTTTCTGTATTTTACTTTGGTGTTATGTAAAATGAATAAACTGAGAATTTCAAAAAAAAAGTTTTCCCCCACTCGCCAGTAGGGGAACTTTTTTCATCCTGGTTTGCTGGCAAAGATGGCAACCCACCGAGAAACGGAGGAACAGATGGAGGTTCTGGAGGCAGGGGAGCTGCTCTCATCCCTTGCCTTGTCCTTGCCTGAGACTGACTCTGCTTGTGAAGGAAATTTGAATTTATGTCAAATAGATGACAGGGTTGCATCTGTGACCCATGGACCTTTAATAAGTGACAAGATGTCAACTCCTATTTCGGCTATGGATGCTAGTTCACATATGGATACCCTGTCTATACCACAACTGCAAAGTTTGTTGCAGGAAGAAGAGGTTCATTTTGCTGCATGGTGGATAGCACTACAGCGAGCCTTAGTGGATTCGACTACTGCTGCTGTGAGTCAGGATCCCATTTTGGGACAACAGCTGGCCTAGGAACCACTGATAGTGGCACTCTCAGAGGCTGACAAGAGCGAAAGCGGGATGACTATTCCTCCAGTCTTGCCTGGTACAGTACAATGTTCTACTGACACTGTTCTGGAGGTACATACTGTTATGAATAGTGATGGGGGAGTGCCGGGAGTGGCAAACACAGACCTAGTGTCTGGCCTAAGATGCCCTTCCCTAGAAACAGCTGTAGCGAGCACTTGGTCAGTGAATACTGCACTAGCAGGTGCAGGATGGGTTCGTTCTGAATCTGGACAGTGGATATCTGGGCCGACGCCGATCGCCACTTCCCCAAACCGCCAGCCTGCAGTGTAAAATATTTCTCCTCCTTCTACTGCCACTAATGTGCAACAAACCTTGGGATCTATTACTGACAATATTCCCAATGCATCATTAACATTGCCAGCTGATCTGTTGCAAACTAACAATCCTGTGTTATGTCTACCACTTACTGAGACACAGTCTGCTTCTGCTCTACCTACTGTTGCTATTACTCAAAACACTGCACCAGAAGGACCCCCTGAAGTACCATTACAACTTATCAACAGGACTGCTAATAGACCTTATGCTTCCTTATTTCACCACCCCATATTTCCTGCCAAAAGACGTAATGCAGTCAGACTCCTTTATAAAGGAGGAATGAACACACTTCCAGATAGAGTTTTTGTTACTAAAACTTTGTTGAAGGACTCTATGAAGTTTTTTGCTAATGAACTGCATGCTTTCATTCATGTTTCAGGTGAAACTACATTCAATGTGAGTTTTAAGTTGAATGCTGGGTTACAGCATTTCTGGTCAAAATTTCAAGTGTTGAAACTAACCTCTTTGTGGGCCCCTCTTGATGCTATCCCCCTCACCAAACCTGCTTATAAAACCATTACGGTGTTGTTTCAGAATGAGGGAGTCAGTGTGACTAATTTAACATATTGGCTTAAACAGCGATACTCAGTATTGGGGTCACCTGAAGCCATCTTTGATACTGAGCACATATGGACTCGCAGTTGGAAGGTTAAAGTTATGTTGCATTTCACTGATTCAGGTCTCAGTCACCTCCCTAATTGTTTCTTTTAAGGCCGTGATAAGGAGTACTCTTTTATGCAGGCCAACCCAAGGCCTGCTACAAGTGTGGTTCTACCTCACACCTCAGTAGTATTTGTGATCAAATAAAATGTACCATATGTCAGGAACTTGGATATACTAGTGGTCACTGACTCAATGAGCCCAAATGTAATTTATGTGACATCCTTGGGCACACGTACCAGAGCTGTTCTTGTGTGGCCCACAACCAAGACCACCAGTCTGCTAATGAGGAGCAGAGACGTCCGATTGCCATTGCGCAGACGGCATCATTTCCACAGTCACCTCCACAGGTTTTGGCACCCAGGGCTCCTTCACCCCCTCCATTCCAGGTTATAATTCCACCTGTCATGCAGGCAGATATTGAAATTGCCCCCCCACCCAAGCTCCAAGTGTAAAGGAGGAAGTTATTTGTTCTATGGAGAGGCGGCATCAATGTCCACTGATCTAGTTAGTATGCCTCCCCACCTAGCCAGTGAACGACTAAAAGAAATCAGTCTTCAGTACAACCTACTCCAAAGGATTCTAGAACATCGGACTTGCCCTTACAGAATAGATTTGAGACCTTCCAGGCTACCTCAGAGTTGTCAGATGCAGACTCTGAAGACTCCTGTCTTTGGTCCTCACAGGTTGATCCTCAATCTGAACATGAGGAGCCAATGCAAACACCTAGAGCACAACAAAGAAGATCCAAGAGGATTAAAAAGAAACCACCTTGACACTGCCTGCCCCCCTTTATTTTTGGTCACCTACCTCACCTGCCTCATGATATTCCCACCCCTAGCCATCGGATCCATTAATGTGAATAGCATGAAAAGTACTAGGAAAAGGCAACTAGTTCTTTCTTACATTCTCTCCTGTCATTTTGATGTGCTGTTTTTGCAAGATACATGACTTCATACTATTTAGGAAATTAGGCTTAACATGAAAAAGTGGCATATCGGCCCATCATATTGGTCATTTGGGACTAAGACATGCTCTGGTGAGGGATTCTTTTTAAATCAGGCATTCAGGTTACTTTAGTCAAATTGGTGGATTTGGTACCTGGTAGGGTTCTGATTTGGGACACACAAATTTCCAATAATTATTATAGATATGTGAATGTTTACACTCCTCAGACTAAGGCAGAAAGAATTACTGTCTTTAAATCAATACAACCATATCTGCTGTCTTGCCACGCAGTTATAGTTGGGGGTGATTTTAATTGTGGTTGAGACATACGGGACAGGGGAAAACTTACATGTACTGGCAAAATCTTTTGTGACATATCTACTTTAAAACTTCTCTGCTCTACTTATAATGCTGTCTCTCTAAACAGCTTAATTTCTTCTCTGCCTTACCTACAAACCCTTCCCTTACACCCCCCCGCTGTTGCTGTCCTCCTCAGACATCCCAGTGCCAAAGCACAGACCCCCCCATTAACTCCTCTTCTATCTCTAAATAATTGCCCTGCATTTGCCACCTCTTTACCTCATGCTATCTCCTTCCCCATTGCCTACCCCCCCACTGAGCTTGCTATTGTACTCCAGCTGTATTTAATCCTCTGCCTTTCCCTCCTTGTTCCACAGACAGCCCATCTGCAGGCTTCCTAAGCTGCTCTTGTGGCCATGGCTCTCTCCGTGCAGGCCGCAGCTAACAGACCACCTGACTGACCCCTGGACAGATTCAGGTACGCACTGGACCTCCAAAACTCATGGTTTTGAATGCCGCTGTTTTGACTGGATGCCCAGCAGAGGAGCCAGGCACTGATTGGCAGTTTCTGCTACTTGGCTGATTTTCCAACGCCTGGCGCTTCCTGATCTCAGGGAAATCTCTTTCTGTGCTGTGTTCTGGACTGAATTTTTTTGCCCACCCCCTCCCCCACCTCCTTACAGTAATAAATAGACCCTTGCTCCACCCCTTTCTTCAGCCTAGCAGCTGATTGGTCACTCCACTGCTGCACATTCTTATGCTATTGACCTCCCTGTCTTCAATACCTGACTTGACCCACTTTCTTACCGACCCTTTTTAAAGCAGTCTCACCCACAGGGTGGCACATCTGCTCTCAACTTTTTCTCCAGCCACTCCAGTTAACTCCTCTCAATTACTGCTCTTACTTGCCCTATTATTAGGGACCTCACCCCTAATTCGACTATATATCCTTTCAATTCTCCAGTTAGCGCCTCTCAATTATGACTCTAACTTGCCCTATTGTTAGGGACCTCACCCTAATATGACTATATAACTTTTCAATTCTTACACTTCCGTTGCCTATGGTGACATACCCAGTCACAGCCAAACCATCCCAGTAGCTGGCACCTTTGCCTTTGCGTAGGTTGCAAATTCAATCTATAGGCTGCAAGATCCAGACAAATCAGCTCTGTCTGCTTTATGCAAGGCATCACCATGTGGGTGCCCCACTGGCTATGTTTTCTGTTCCTTCTTTTCCTTGTGCCATGCACAGTACACAAGCTCTCCCAATCTTCTAGCCAGGGGGAACATAGCCTTCCAGTGGGCTGTCATGTGCACCGTAACTCATCCTGTAATTATCTTTGTGCTCTTAGACTCCCCCACCTGCAGCCCTTTGCTCAAACTACTATTAGTGGTGGGACTTAGGCCGAACTGCTCCCACAGGGCATATCCATCACTCTACCGTGCACTTACCTCTCTTTACATCTCACAGCCAGAGTCTTGGTAATTGCTGTCTTAGAACAGACCAGATCTAAATACGGGGTTCTATTTACTTGGCCCGACACCCCTTGTAGATGAACACGGGTAAGGGATTACAAAATGACTATTGCTTCACTAAGGAGCTCTTACTTTTCCTTCTGTTGTACTCAGGAGACATTGAGCTTAACCCTGGCCCAGGTAAAGTTCTTACTTCCACATCGTATCCAGCAAAACTAAAAGGAATGTGTTTTATGCAGATGAACGCATACAGCCTGTTAAAAAAGCTTATCTTGATCCAGGCCTGGGTCAATCATACCACACCCGATGTTTTGGTGATCTCCGAATCATGGCTCAGACCCTCTACACCTGACAGGGAAATTAACATCACAGACTATTCATTATTTAGAGCTGACAGGCTCACTAGAGGTGGAGGAGTGACCATCTACATCAAGGAAAAATACTCGGTTTCATGCCTAGACTCGTTATCCATTGCAAACCAATTCAAATACCTGTCACTAAAGGTTGAGATATCCTCCTCTACTGCACTTCATGTCATAGGTTGCTATAGACACCCATCTGCTGGCTCTCAAATCCTCACCCATCTAACCACTGTTATGGGGCATGGCTCCCTTGAAACAGTTATTCTTGGGGATCTTAACTTTGATGGGATGTCCAAGACGTCTGCACCACTTAAGGAGTTCTGTGATGCCCACTGGCTGAAGCAACTTATTTGGTGAGCCTACGCACCCTAATAAGAAGAACCCTGCTAATAGTACACTGCTTGACGTCATCTTAGTAAGTAAACTGCACCTGTTCTCCCATGCAGGAACCTTCTGCTCTGATGTTAGTGACCATAGCATCGTCCCTGGTGTAAGATCGGTCCAGAATCCACTATCCTCATCAAGGTTCTCTACAAAGAGGTCCGGATGTAACTTTGATCTGTCTGCCTACCTAGATGAGCTAAAATACTCGCTGAGTTGGCAGGACTTTTACCTAGCTAACTCAGTTCACTTGGCATATGGCATCTTTTCTGAAATTGTGACTGGGGCATTAAATAAGTATGCCCCTGCTGTAAAAGTTAGGGTAAGGAGTAGAACTTGTGGCTGGTTCTCTTTAGAACTCAGAACACCACTGCTGGACAGGGACAAGCTTTTGAAAAAAGCAAGGACAGCTAAGGTCACGATGGACTGGTGTCACTTCAGGAAAGCCAGGAATGCATGCACCAAGATGATAAGAGATGCTAAGGCCTCCTTTTATAGTTCAAAACTGGATTCTGCTGCCAGGAGCTCCTCTAAATTTTGGAAGTCCATTAAGGATATGTCCAGACATACCCCGGGAAACTCCCTGCCTGCAAAGATTACCTCTGGCAGCATCACCATCTGTGACAAAATGGAGATCCTGGGTGCATTTAACAACCACTTTGCCACTGCAGAGCTGGCATTTGACAACTCCCCTGCATGTTCTTTACACTCCCAGTTGGGTACATACAACTCTGAACCTCTTCTTACCAACTCAATCTTTTCTCTCCAGCCTACTTCGTTGAAAGAGGTCGAAGAACTTCTATTACAGTTGGATGCCAAAAAAAGTGTGATGCTGACTCTCTAGACCCATACTTTCTAAAGGTCGCCTACCATGCTTTAGCTGTACCAATTACCCACCTATTCAGTCTCTCACTGTCCCTTGGGATCGTCCCACCCTTATGGAAAACAACTCATGTTATCCCTCTGTTTAAATCTGGGGACCCCTGTGATCTTAACAACTACAGAACAATTTCTCTACTCCCTATACTGTCCAAACTGTTGGAAAAAATTGTAAGCAAACAGTTGAGAACCAATGTAGAAACTATGAATCTTCTAACCCCAATGCAATCTGGCTTTAGAGCACAGCATAGCACCATTACGGCCCTAGCCAAAGTGACCAATGATTGGCAGCAAGACCTGGAGAATCAAAACTTCATCTGTGCAGTGTTCTTAGACTTAAGTTAGCCTTTCGACACCATTGATCATGGCCCACTCCTTTCCTCCCTGAGGGCGATAGAACTGGACTCACTAACCTTGCAATGGTTTGCGACTACCTCTCTGACTGGCGGCAGCAAGTCAAGGCAGAAGGTGAACTTTCTCCCCTTAAACCTCTGCAAAGAGGGGTCCACCAGGGATTGGTTCTTGGTCCCCTACTGTTTGCGATTTACATAAACAACATTGACACCTACATAACTAAGGCCAATATCCATCTGTTCGCAGATGACATGGTTCTTTATCTAAGTCATCCTTTGCCAAAAGCTGCCTGTGGAGACCTACAATCTGAATTCAATCTACTTCATAGGCAACTCCTAAACAAAAAGCTCCTATTAAATGCCAAACAAACTAAGGCAATGCTATTTTCTCCACTTCTCCATGCTGCAAACTCAGTCAGTGCTGGCTCCATTCCACAGATCACAACAATCCTGGGAGAAACCTAGAATTTGTCAATAAATTCAAGTACTTGGGAGTGTAGCTCGACCATAGACTTTCCTTTACAAACCATATCGAAGATCTGCTAAAGAAATTGAGGCAGAGGCTTGGACTCTTTTTCAGGATTAATAACTTCCTTACTAGCGATGCCAAGCGGTGGCTGGTAGAAACAACGTTTCTCTCCTTGGTCAATTATGCTGACTTTTTTTATAGTCACTGCCCTGTCTCTCATCTTGCTAAATTGGATACGTTGTATCACAAGGCTATGAGATTCATTACTGGCCTTCCTTTTTCCACTTATCATTGTGCCCTTTATGCTGCCGTGCGGTGGCCCTCCCTTCTGTACAGGAGAAACAGAAATGCTGTACTCTGGACATTCAGAGCTATTATCAAAAAACTACCCCTATGTATCTCTGATTGTCTTCTGCTATGCCAGCTTGGGAAACTATGCACTGAGAAGCTACTCCTTTATTTCCTTAAAGGTACCTAAGCTAAAAACATGCTTTGGGAGAATGGCTGTAAGCTTTGTGCTGCCGTCTCTATGGAACAAAATACAAAAATCATTAAAGCTTAGTACCCCAGTCAGTCTATCCTCCTTCAAGACACTATATGACCATTCAGTCAAGGAAATTTTCAACTGCTTCCCCCAATCCTAAACTTCCCTGCACTTATAGCGTACCATGATGGCGTTGTCCTCTCCACTACGCCTGACCTTGTGGCCTCTCCTTCACATTTCTCTAATACCAAATTGGGCTCTCCGCCCTCCTGTCCTGTGTCCTCTCTGAGGCTTCATCTGTCCCTCGTCTATCCCCTACCACCCTGCCTGTACCCTATCTCACCTCTCCTACCACACCCCCTTCTACCCTGTTACACTGTTTGTTTTTTTTCCTTTTTAACTCACTGTCTGTCTTGTTTCTTATGGCATTGTATGTAATATACCATTACCTAACAATTGTCCTCGTTAGTACTTCTAGCTACTGTTACTAGACTCATTATACACCACAAAGGAATTGAACCACTGTTTCCAAACTGTTCTCCACTTATGACTACGTTTAACTATTGTATCTCTGTATTGTATAATATTACTGAGGTGTTATGTTGTGACTTCATGTATTGTATATCCTGTGTTCCTGTGCTAACCAGGTCCATCTTGTAAATGAACTATGCTCAATGGTGTTCGCCTGGATAAATAACGATTTGATTGATTGATTGATTGATTGATTGATTGAAAATCAATTGTTACCAACTCACAATTGAAGGATGCCTATATGTTAGTCCATCATATCTCACAGCCTACATTTCAAAAAACTCATCTAGCTACTCACATAGATTTTCTCTTTATTTCAATGGCTCTACAATTTCTGCCAGGGAGGTTGAATTCTCTGACCGTAAGCTCCTGGATGTACAGATTGGTCCTCCTCCAGTAGCACTGCAGGGCCCTGGACTCTGGAAATTTAATTCCTCCTTGCTTCTGAATTCAGAAGTTTCACAGAGCATCCAATATTTTGTGTCTTTGAAAAAGTCTGTCATAGAAATATATGACAATCCTGTCCTCTGGTGGGAAGATGTAAAAATTGCACTTAGACACTTTTTAATGAAGGAAAGCAAAAATTGTAAGGGCAAGGCTTATTTTACATACTTGAGGCAGAGACAGCAATTGTAAAAGGTACAGTCTTTGGCATGAACCACAACACATAATTTTTCATCACAAATTAAACTGTTAAAACAAGACATGCAAGCTTTCCACTTGCATCAGCAAGAAAGTCTGCTGAAGCAGCAGATGTTTGGCACACAGGACAGTGTGGATGTGATTTGTCCCTTCTTACATTGTAAGGACAGAATTAAACATAAACATATTTAATCTCTTATGGATTCTTCTGGAACATTGTTTTCAGACAAAGAAAACCTGGTGAAAATAGTCTCTCAACATACTAGTACGCTTTTCAGTCAGCGGACCCCTCTGGTAGGTTCTGTGTCAGACTTTTTCCCCAAGCTTTTATTGCCAGTATGTTCTCCAGATGTTTTGTTAGAACTTGCTAAAGACATCTCTGCTCTGGAGGTTGAGATGGCGTTCAGACACTTACATAATAATAAGGCTCCAGGTCTAGATGGGTTGATCCCCAAACTTTATAAACTGCTTGGGTCCTGAATTTCACATGAATTGGCCTTAACCTTCACTTGCATGTTAAATCATGATGCTATCCCATTGGATATGTCAAAAGCGTTGTTGATATTTTTCTTTAAGAAAGGGAATAAAAGTGATATTTCAAATTGGAGACTCATCAGTCTCCTTAATACTGATTTTAAAATTTTGTCCAAAATACTCTATACCAGACTGTTACGGGCTGCTGTATATCTTATTTCCCCTATACAACCCTGTCCCATACCAGAGAGGAAAATGATAAATCATTTAATTTCATTAAGGGAATTAATAGAAAAGGATAATGGCTCGAAATTGGAAGATTTTCTTCTGTCTCTGGATCAAAGACAAGCTTTTGATGCGGTAGAGCATCAGTATTTATGGGAGGTTCTCTGGCATTAAGGAATCCCAGGCCCTTTTCTGCAGTGGATTAAAACCACGTGTAGAACAGCAACTGTCACCCCACAAATAAATGGCTGGTTAGGTCCCATGATCCCAGTACAGAGTGGAGTTAGACAGGGATGCCCTCTTAGCCCCCAGCTTTGTGTCTTTAGTATAGATCCCCTACTTAGGGCTCTTAACTCCTCTCAGACCATTAGACATATTCTGGTGGATACATACATGTTACCTCAAGTTGCTCTAGCATATGCTGACGATGTCCCACTTCTAGTGCGTGATACAGTGTCGGTTGAGCAGGCGCTATGCATCTGCCACAGGTTTGGGGCACTATCTGGAGCCTCTCTTAATCTCAGCAAGTGAACGGGTAGGCAGTTTGTTACTCCTGACTCTCCATTGCTTGCAGTATCTGGCATCACTCTTACTCAGGATCCTATAAATATTTTGGGAATTCTCTTTGGGTTGGAGAACTTAGATGTCCTTAATTGGGGTCCTAAAATTAATCAAGCACAAAGATTGGTACGAAGCTGGCACAGGTGGCAAATGAGTAAAGAAAAGAGGATTCATCTGATAAAATCATTTCCATTGCCTATTTTTTTTGCACATCAGTTTGCTCACCCCCGTGCTCTGGAAGTCACATTGTAGAGTATCTTTTTTTTCAGGCAGTGTGGGGGAGCAGATTAAATCCTTTGAAACTGAATATTTTGTACCTCCCAAGAAAACAGAGGGGTTTGGGGATGGTCAACCCTTTGGTTTTTTATTATTGTATGTATATTGTGGCTAACCTAAGACCCCTATTGTCCAACACCAGGCCAGTATGGTTACCTTTGTATGATATTTTCTGTTGTCCATGGTTGCCCCAATGGAAATCTGACTCTCTTAGGCAAGTTAAATGCTTTAATGTTAGCCCTCCTTATGTAAGGGAAGTCTTTGTTAAATTGAAAAGTTGGCAAATAACTGCCCACATGGTAACAAATATGGGCAGTAAGCTTTTGTACAAACAGGTTATACGCCATAAATTCAGAGAGCAGATTACATTTCCCAATTGTTCAGTTTCTTCACTCCCGTTATTGTTA
This sequence comes from Neoceratodus forsteri, assembly GCA_016271365.2. Classification (NCBI taxonomy): domain Eukaryota; kingdom Metazoa; phylum Chordata; order Ceratodontiformes; family Ceratodontidae; genus Neoceratodus; species Neoceratodus forsteri. The sequence continues at coordinate 163,045,122 of CM028137.1, forward strand.
GACTACTTGAATTGTTCCAGAATACCAGGAAAGATGTGGGAAGTCCACTGGCTCTATTGCCACAATAGGCTAAATGTTAAAGTCAACCAAAAGCACAAACAGCTGTCAGAAAGAATATGCTCTAGGCCTCTATGTTCACAAAAGCTAGAAACAATGGATCATTTAGTTTTCACCTGTTCTTACATTTCACCCTTTTGGGGCCTATTGGCACAACAGTGGAATATCCCTAATTTGCATAGAATAGATTTAGAAGTACTGCTATATGGCCCTCTTGATACATCTCGAGGGGCATGGGACACTTCTACTCTACATGTGATATTTACAGTATTAAAATGGTACATATGGAATTCCCATTGTTGGTTTACAGTACAAGAGAAGGATGTACCCCATATTGCTTTGCTGGAAAAAAAAATCACCTGGGAGTTAGGATCTATTTATCTTGAGGAAAATAGGAATAGGCAGAGAGCTGTTGCTGTACATTTCTGGAGGAATCTCCCATGAACTACAGATTCTGATGTACCTTTTACATGAACAGTGTTACAGTATTTAATGTCACAAGGTCATTTTTTTTCTTTTTGTCAGCAAGAGCTCCTTTATAATTTGTTGTATGTATTATTTTGTGATTTTTCTTCTTCACTTGTTTTATGTGTGTTATTTTTCAATAAACACTACATGCCCCTACTCTTTTTGAGAAATGCCATGGGATCTTTAACATCCACCTGAACTACCACCAGAACAGGCAGATGGGAACTCGGTTTAACATCTCAACTGAAAGACGGCACCTCAGGAGTGTAGCGCACCTACCCCCAATGCTAAACTACAATGTCAGTATTGGGATTTAACCCAAGTGCCTGGTGTAGGGATAGAACCCACAGCCTTCTGACCTTCTGGCCTCGGAGGTGAGTGTTCAGCCCGCTGAGCCACTGACACTGCTCTATGGTGAAGACATATGGAAAATTTCAACAAATAAATTTACTTTCAGCAACATAGTTTCCAGCTGAGATGACATATTGAGATTCTATGGCTGGAACTGCTCTCCACCATTCGACTTTCTGTATTATTTGTATCCATTTTATAGTATGCCTTACATACAAAGAAACATAGAAGTTGATGGCAGATAAGAAATGCTTGGCCCACCTAGCCTGCCCATTTCCCTACCTAATTAATAAGCTGCAGATCCTAGTTAACCAACAGCCTACTCCCTCCTACCCCCCACTAGAATTGCTTTATGTCTGTCCCATACATTATTGAATTCCTCCACTGTTTTTGACTCCACGACCTCCTTAGGAAGGATGTAGGGGACTGTGTAAATCATGTCACAGAGGTCATGGTGTCTGTAAAAATATATATATATGGAATCTTCCATTAAATCCCTGCAAACTCATGTATTTACCATGAAAATGTGCCCAAACTGCAGTTTGTAACAAAATGTGATATGTCTCCAAAATAATGTGTATTGCCTTTCCTATGTAATTTGATATAGTGTGGGCAACCCATAAAAATCTCACTCTGTAAAAGCCACTCGGGCTACCTAGTGCGCCATATCCAAACATATAGCAGCAACAACAGAGTAGGCACCATCCACAGTAACTTTTCTTGTGCAAATTATTTAAAGTGTATACTATGAAAAATGGAAAACACACTTACATGCGCGGGGCCCTAACAGACACATTGACTGTGAGACCCAAGTTGACATCTTCATTAGGGCTTCACGCATATAAGTGTTGACTGAACTGCTATGGATGGTGCCAGCCTTTTTGTTGTTGCAACTCATAAAATCTGCCCAAGTTGCACTACTGACCAGTAAAATGTTTCCCTTGTGCCCTTGAATTACACAGGGTCCTAGTTATGTATCTGTTTAGCTATTAGACAGTTTGTTACTAGTCTGTGGTCAGTTTGGTGGGGTCATCACTGATAACTAAGATGTCTTTTCATTTTGTTTGTAGAACTGGCAGTATATCTGGTAGCATGCTGTAGCTGTAATGCATTAATTTCTACATTCATTTCATTATCTATTGATTAAATCAAAATACTGCAAACAGCAATTACATCAGTCCCTTAAAAAAACAGGCTAACAAAACATGTGCCTTTTCAAATATAGTGTAGAACTTCTGTTTTATCATTGAGACCCATTAAAGTCCTAAAAATCCAATATGTATCCAATATCAAATAATTTATTTCATTTCATTATTTAAAAAACTGCCGCATATTACAAACGGAGAATAAACTTAAGCCTTATGTTAATGAAATGCCAAGATTAGTGTACAAATGTGCGTAGATAAAATTCAAGTAGAACTTTGTAATTGCTAGCTAAATCATCTATTTTTATAATTTTTATTGATATTAATGATCAGGCTTATGAATATGTTTTATAAATGATAGTTTATGTTTTAATTTATCTACTCTGAGCACTTATACATTTATATCATGTAACACTAACAGTATGCTGTGACTTTAAGAAAGTCCTTTTTAAATGTTACTCCTGTGTATGCTCATTGTTCTCTTGACAAAGCGCACAAGCGTGAAACGTTGAGGGTCTGTACCTGGGGAGGTAGCCTGCCTGGTTTTTGTATGCTATTTTATGCTGACTTTAATAAAGGAGCAACTTCTGAAGAATATGCAAGGTTGCATTTTCCATGTCTATGGAACTGAACGTGAGTGTGTGTACTTGACTTTTCTGAAGGTGCTTCATAGTCTTTTTGCCATAGGCACCATACATAATCTGAACAGCTTTTGATTGCCTTCTACAATTTTTTTTTATTTTCCCCTCTTTTTCTGGCAGGTCCTCCATCAGGATCTGCCCTGGTCATGACCCCCAGACTCCCATCAACCATCAACTGCCCTGCATTCTCCCGGTCTCCCCCAGCTTGCCCCCCGGAAGGTGGGGATGTGGCACTGGCTCCCCGAATTCCAGTGCTGTGGAACCAGTATCTACTTGGGAGTGCTGGCAATGGTGGCTAATTGAAGCCTGGGGAGGGCTTCATGTAGACAGAGGACCCACCCTTTTTTTCAGTTTTTTCCTCTGGGAGGTGGGGATGTGCAATGGCGTCCAGCGTCTGCCCCACCTTCAATACATGCTAGCGCCAGTAACTGCATGACTCCTGGCCTCCGCTGGGCACTTCCACACTCACCCCCTGGAGAAAGAGAGCAGTCCAGAGGATGCTGTAACCTTCTCCCCCCAGCCGGCCCTCCAGCAACCCGGGTCCATTCCCGTACCCGGGTTGCCAGCATCGCAGACAGAAATCCAACCACTGTGCTGATGGGCCAGCCTAGCTTTCTACAATTTTTTAAGATAAGCTAATTGGGAAGCATCATAAATCTGCTTCTAATCAGAAGGGCTGCCTGGAGGTTTGTGTTTACATTTTTAACTACTTGTAATGTGTTCTTTAAAGTGATGCTTTCTAACCCAAAAAGCTCCTTCAAGCTGCCAAGCACAACACAGAAAATATTTAAATTGCCCAAAATGACAACCCAGTGTCTAGACTGGCTTGCATATGAAGAAATATTTACTGGCTCTCCCTAATGGCAGAGTTTCTAAAAAGTTTTATCTTTCAGTACACTGAGTTGAAATTATGTTTTTGAAGCACAGCACTAGAATGCTATAAAATCTTGTTTTGTTCATATTTAATTCTACACAACAAGCAATTACAGGAAGACGTAGAAGTCTCAATGTACGTAATATAATCCTGTGGTCTAGCATACTGTTTGTGTTCTCCATCTGTAGTTTTTAAATGGGTGTTTCAGATTTGTGTATTTCTAGTAATGACTATGGAATATACTTAGCTAACCATATGTCTATTGTAATGATGTAATTGGTGGTGCACACAGTTATATAAAAACAAACCTTGTTGGGCATTCTTGGTAGACATACAGTGCAATTGTCCTCAGATCTTATGTAATATCTAAGGTTTGCAGTCATGATTCTATTTAACAGGGAAGCAACAATAAGTGCATTATTTAAACCTGAAAAGGAACCACTGAAACAGGGAAATGTGTAATCTCAAAATGTGGAATGATTTGCATCGCATATTAGGGACACTGCCCTTGACTATATAGGGGAAAAACAAACATCTCAAATCATGGAAACACAGATTCAGAACACTGTGAAAATGAATGACTTGGTACTCATATTAATTCAGTATAAAGTGCATAATGTTGGACAACACCAAGCTGATTAACAGTTTAGGGGAAAAGAACTGCAAGGAGAGAGTTGGCATCCTCTGACTAATCAGTGAACAGCAGGAAAGGCTGAGAGGAGACAGTAAAATGATTATGTTATTCCAAATACTAAAACAGATTGACAAGGTGAAATATATAGGTATTTGCATTGTGCGCAAGCAGAATTAGGCATATGCAATCCTACCGAGGAAGCATGATAAGGGTAAACATTTGAAAGCATTACTTTACATGGGGTAACATGAAACAGCCCACCCAGTGCAATTGAAGAAGCTACCTCTGTTCAGGATTTCTAAGCAAGACTAGACAGATTCCTGAGAAAGATTGGCATTGAGAAAGTGACATTCTAGCTCATAAGTTTGGATTTGTGTCCTTACTCAGATTGAATATAGTTACGGCTGTGTAGAAGGAGGTGTAGACAAGGTGGACACACCACAATATTATGCTGGTATGTTACAGACTATTCTTCTTGCAGACTGTCTCTCCTGTGTATGCTAGCTCTGAATGTGCTATGTATTAGAAAAAGAGAAAACAAGACCCTGACATGAATAATGAAGCTATTAAATAGCCAGGGAGGAACTGGAAGAAGTTTTATCAGCATTACATATAGCACATCAGAACTCAGACTGTCATCTTGATAGGCATGCTGTGTATTGCAGCACATAGTAAATGTTATACACTATCTTATATGAGGCATTAGTCTGAATTAGACTTGTGGTCTGATACTCAAAAGGCCACAGAGGCCCTTCACATCTGTGTAGGACTGTGTAATGTAGCTGTGTGTGCACAGAGATTCTGCTCACCACGTGTGGAGACCTCTATATATCCACAGTCCTGGAATACTGCACCATCTGCACCTGATCCCATTCCACCTCACCTGGAATATCCTGCTCATTTCTTGTTGTAAATAGCTCCATGCTGTAGGGGGTCCAGCGGTGGACCATGCAGGAGTGAGAAGCAAGGGGAGGGGCGCCTGGCTGTTCAAAAGTCTTGCACCACAAGGCGCGAGCACCGTGGCTCAAGTGATGTGAGTGGTGTGAGTGCCACTCGTTCACAAGAAAGGTTTAGATTATAACTGCAAATAGTAATGAGTTAAATTGTGTCTATAATTAGATAGGTGTTTGTACTTATAACTATTCGCTTGGTATTGTTTCACCAGTAGGAAGGGTAGAGTCAGGCGTTTATTGACAACTATTTACCTTGAGTATTCTTGAAATGGAAGTAAAGCATATTTGTTTCCTATGGGGACTTTTTATTGTTTTGTGGAGCCGACCTATTGTAAGGGAAGTTGGCCAGGATAAGGGTACACAGGATGCACTTATGGAGCAGGGACATCTTAAGCATTGTACTCTTGCCATCAGTAGATTTAATAAGCATGATACTGTCTTTATTAGATCAAGTATATTGTCAAAATGTTCTTATGATGCACTTCTTAGACATAGCCATTTTTTGAAACAGAAAAATTCCCATATACAGGGGCTACAAAATATTTTAAATTGTTTTCTTTCATGTAGCAGGAGGGTTTTTAGGACAAAATATAAATATGTAAGAGTATTGAAATGTGTGATTATGATTTTCCTTATGTTATGCGGGGATATCCATCCCAATCCTGGGCCAGTAATCCCTGAGTTGCCTCCTTGGAATAAGCCTCAGAATTAGTCAAACCTGGTAGACTCAGGCCCATCTAGTATAGGCAGAATTAGCCCTAATTTTACCTTGATTCAACTTAACGCCAGATGTATGCTGCCTGAAATAGACTTAATTAGTACATGGATTATTGATCATAGTCCTGAGTTAGTTGTCATCACTGAAACTGGTTAGACAAGAGAAAGGAGGATGCCCTAGTAGATATTATTGGATATAATCTCTGGAGGCAGGCTAGAAATAAGCATGTAAGTGGTATTTTGATATATGGGGAATCTGATTTGTCATTAACACCTATTGAAATAAATAGGGACTTAATTGGTCTGGAGGTCTTAGCTTTAGAATTATGTATTCCTTATTATAAAAAAAAATTAATTTGGGGTGTATATAGTCCCCCCAAAATTGATTCATCAGCTTTTGATTACCTCCAGATTTTTCTTCAAGAGTTTAATGATTCACATGAAATTCTTATGGCTGGTAACTTTAACACCAATTGGTGTTGTGTTCAAGATTCCCATCCTTTGGTGAATCTACAGGTAAATCTGGGTTTTGCCCAGCTGATTTGTGATCCTACCAGAATAAACATGGCAACCCCTGATTCTTCTATGATCTTGGATCTAATTTTTACTAATTTTGTAGAGAATATGTCCTTTAGTGGGGTCTTATCTGACACAATATCTGATCATCAGTTCATTTTTTGCACTAGAATTAGACCTAGGAAACAAACATGTACTAAATGAACAATTTGGCATAGTTTTAAAAACTTTAATTATATAGACTTTATGCAGGATGTGGGTAATATAGATTGGAACCGACTACTTTTAATATCTACAGTGGATGATGCTTGGGACTTTTTTCAACATGAATGTATGTTAGTGTGTGATAAGCACACTCCTATTAAATCTAGGCAGCTGAAATATAAAAATGCCAATTGATTTACTAATGACCTGAGAAAACAAAAAAAAAATCTTATAGATAAAGCTTAGGTTAAAGCAAAAAAATCAGGTAAAAAAGTAGATTGGGAAAATGTAAAAGATTACATAACTTATATATCAAAATAGTGAGGTTTTCTAAACAAAATTATTACAAGAATTTTTGGGAAACTAAATGTTCAAATCAGCCCAATTGCAGAACTTTCTTAGGGAAAGTAGTTTGGTTCTAAATTTAAAAAAAAAACACAGTCAATATTATTTTTTCATTCTTTTTCAGTTCAGGAAAACCCAATATTAAAGATTGATACCCTAGAGGGATCCCCGATCCAGCAGGTCCAGACATATACATATCTGGGCATGTGGTTCGATGAGTACTTAAATGGGCAGCCCATATAAATAGTGTATTAAATAATGTAGGGAAAAAATTGGGTCCTCTGTATCAAGTAAGACATTCCATGAGTATCGAGATAAGAGAAAATGTGGTTAGTCCTATGGTTATCCCCATGTTGCATTATGGGGACTTTATTTATGCCAGTGGAAGAAAAATTGATCTGGAAAGGTTAAACGTGTGTTACGGTAGACTAGCCAGATTTATTCTGGGTGCTAACCGATTTACTTATAAGTGTTTTTTATGTAATCATTTGCAATGGATGCAACCATTAGAATATAGGCAGGAACATTTACTTGCCTTTATGTACAAATGCTGGATGAGAATTTTGCCCCCATATTTTGAAACAGGGTACCTACGTGAGTTAAATTAAGCTCACTAAGAGCAACTAATGCCCCAGAGTTTGTGGTTCCTAATTGCAATTTAGAGATAGGCCAACATTCTGCCCTATATAGGAGTCCAATTGATGAAATAAGATCCTAGCAGATGTTAAGTTTCATAAGGGGATACCGTCTTGGTTGGTGATTAATTCATGGTTTAGGCAGCAAGTTCTTAATTCTAGGTACTGTTCTTTATAATGAAAATCTTTTTCTCCCTCTTCCCTCCTGCTCCTGAAAATGTGATTGATGTATTATTAACTTATGTGACTTATTTAGTGTCATTTTTTTGTTGTATGTCTTCATTGTTTGTTTTTTTGTACTATTTTGGATGACTCTTTGTATAGGACCTCATTGTAACTGACCGTTAGTTGAATCAACTATATCCTAGTTCATATATTTTATATGAATAAAACTTTGACTTACTTACTTACATCTATGCAATCTGCACAATCCAACAGATGTTTATTGCATCAGCGAGGGTGCACAATGTCAATGTTACATGTCCCAGGGGATGCAATAATCCCAGTCTGCTGCATAGTCCCTCTTGGCCTTCCCCAGATGTTTCTGGGACAAGATCAGCTCTGTTTCAAGTTGTCTCAGCCCTCCAAGCTGGCATGGGGGGTTGGGGGTAGAGATGCAGCAAATGTTTTTATTTTCCAAAATACATTATTTCTTTTTATGGGAGATGGAGTAAAAGAATATGTAAGAAGATCTTTGTTTGGTCTTTAAGGCATTTAAAAATCCTGAAATTTGGGAAAGTGTTGGTTTTAAACTTAAAAATACAGATCGTAGTACAAGGTCACATCCACTCCAGCTCCAAGGTGGTGTAAGCTGCACTAAGAAAAGATAAATGTGGTTTACAGAGAGAGTTGTCATATTTGTTCATTTTGCTTGTGTATGAACCTATGAACCTATATGGAGTCCTTTGAGCACTGCTGTATCCCGATCTTAAAATCCCCTGCTCCTGTTGTGGAGCAGAGTATTTACTCTAATGCCAGTCAGGGCATCCAGCTGGTCACTCACTTTCCAGCACTGTTTCACCCCCTGACAATTCCCTGGCCCATATACACTCCAGTCCACGCACAGAGTGGTATGCCAAAGGCTGTTGATGCTGCCAGTAGTGTGGACATCAGCAGGTGTGGGGGCAACCCATAGCCTTATACATGGTGCACATCCAAACCATCTTAGTGGATCTGACCCTTGGCATTTTGCAGTAGTTGGTGCTAGGAGTGGAAGTGCCAAATCCTAAACAACTAAATTGTGACTGATAGTTTTGAGGACAGTTTTTTTTTCTTCTACAGTTATCCAGTGTAATTCTAAATGAGTAATTCTTAAAGTGTCCTAGTGAGAGACAGTTCAGAGATGACACAAACCTTACTGTGAAAAGATAGCATTATATTGGATTAGGTGAGAGTTACCGCTCTCACCCAATCCAACTCCTCTGATTTGTTGCCACTGCCAGTCTTATGTAATGGCAGTAGTGTTGTTTTTTGTTGGTGTTCATCTTAATATTTCTACCTAGGGTGGTTTCACCTCCTCAGCATTGCTTCCTTTCCATAGTCAGTGGCTCTAAGTGGCATCCCCCTACTGTGGCTGTTTAATGGTGGTTGGACCTCTGATCTCTGTTTTCTCCCCTGTTGATCTAATTGCTGTGTCTCATCCTTGGAGCTGCATTTGTCATCTAGTATCCTAGGGGCAGTGCTTGAACCCTTGTACTGAGTTTCTTCATTGATGGACTTCATGGCAGATCATGGCATCAAGAGCAACATCTACCCATATGTAATCTTACCAACATTCCTTGCTTTGCTTAGCCAGGCCAGCCTGATAGTGATACTTCACCTGTGACAACCTAATGGTATGGAAGACTATCTTCATGGGAGATTATGTGGCTGATTACCAGAATCATGCTTTCCCAAGCAGTAGTCTTGTGTGGGGCTTTGAGGGCAAGGGTGGCCCATCTGGACTCATTCCCCAGAAGGAGACTATTAGGAACTTCACACTATGGTGTAATGGTGTGAAGATGAATGGGGTTTATACAACTATACAGACATTTATGACTCAGGAAACACATGACATTTTTTTTTGTTGGGGCCTAATGATGACTAAAAGTTAAATTTTACATGAATGGATTGAAACAGCAATAATATAATCTGATGAAAAGGTAATACTTAAGGGTGCCTGAGTTGTGTAACTGTTGTGTCTCTTGTACATGGACTCTCTCATTGTTCTTTTTAATTATCTGTAATTTTGCTGATGTACAGTATTTCATTGCCTTCTTTGTTTTGTTTCTAAGAGCTTTGTTTGGGTCTCCTTACACTTGCAATAAAACTGAATCAATCTAAATTTGAAATCCTACTACCAAAGTTACAATATGTAAACCATGATACTGAAAGGGCAGTCAGATATTGCTGCCACACAGGAACCAATCTTTAACAGACTATTGCTTGAGTTGATATAATTTGGTTCCACACCAAGAAGGCTGCATTGTACTGATTGACATATACAGGTAAATTTAAATAATACTGGACCTAAGCAATGTATGTCATATTTATAAAACATTCCTGTATGTGTGTGTTATGGATGTGTGTGCAATAATTCAGAACAGGCACTATTTTATAATTCTTTTTATAAAATGGGAAAATAAATCCTGTACTGTGAGTGGTGGAATTCAATCACATGACTATTCAGGTATTACAGTTGGCCCACACAAGTGAGTTACAATGCCTTGTCTGTAAATTTTTCAGGGCTTTTACACCTTTTTATAAGCAATTTTTTTTGCAAGTGTTGTAATACCTCTCCCTCATCTTTTTGATTCCTTGTGGAGATGTCCACCCTAACTCAGGACCATCTGATAATAATCAGGGTTTCCTTGGTAAAATAGAAAAAGAAGAGGAGCTTCTAACAAAGGATAACTTTGGTATTAGAATAAATGTCAACATATTTTGGGGGGCAAGGACTCAGTATGGTACATTTCAACACCAGGTGAATGCTTAACAAGATAGATTCAATTAGTACATGGATATACGACCACAGACCACATCTGGTGGTCATTACAGAAATGTAGTTAAACCAAAGAGTAGAAGATAAACTTTTGAACATCACTATTACTTGTGGTGTAAAAACAAGAATAAAGTGAGTGTGTGTGGGGGGGGAGGGGGGTTGGTGTATGGGAAGGAAGAATTAGTTATGTTAGAGATAGAAGTAACCCAAGATTTATTAGGATTAGGGGCTTTCCTACTGGAGTTAAGATTGCCCCGTACACACACACACACAAAAAATGTTAATTTCAAGAATTTACTGACCACCAAATATAAAACCCAATGTCTTTAATCACCTGCAGGATCTCTTTCAAGAGTATAAAAATACTCATGAGACAGTAATCTTAGGTGATTTTAATACAAACTGACAAACTTTAAGTGAGGTGCAACCGCTAATCGATCTTCAGGTGAACCTGGGAATTACCCAGTTAATTAAAGAACCAACTAGAATCAATATAAATGATTCTGCTGCATCAACAACATTGGATTTGATTTTTTCTGTTTCTCCACTAAATATTCAGAGTAGTGGGGTTCTTCCAGATACTATTTGTGACCACCAGTTCATATATTGTATTAGGAATAAGATAAAAACCTGGGAAGAAAATAGGAACATCAAATGGCACTGTTATAAAAATTTTGATTATGTAAATTATTTCATGCTAGAATTGGGTGACATTATTGAGACAGAGTGGAACTGTTTCCAACAATAGAAGAAGCATGGGCATATTTTGCAAATGAGTTTAAGAATGTATGTAATAAGCATGCCCCAATGAAAACCAACACCTTAAAACATAATAAAGCACCTTGGTATACACAAAGTTTAAGGAAATTTAAGAAAAATAGGGACAAAGCATGGTATAATGTGAAAAAAGCAGTAATAGATAAGACTGGGATAAATATAGACAGTTACGTAATCGATATGTCAAGGAGATCAAAAAAGTAAAACATAATCATTACATATAAATTTTAGATAACAGCCGCTAACGGAATCCTAAAGAATTTTGGAAAATAATGACAACTTTATTGAAAGGACACAGTAGTGAAACTTTAAATGAATTTAATGAAGATGATCAATTGGTACTTCTGCCCCAAGATGTGACTGACAGATTTAACAATTACTTTAGTAAGATGGGGAGTATGGGTTTAAATAGCAATATTTTACAGAAAATGGATAAGCAAACAGCAGATTCAAATACTACAGAACAGTTTTCCCTTTCCAGTGTTAGCATGGATGCAGTAAGGAAAGAGTTGTTAAACTAGATACCACCATGGCCATAGGATTGGATGGTATTCCGTCCAAACATTTTAAATATGCTTCTGCTATTATTGCCTATCCCTTTGACATATATATTAAACCTGTCAATTAAAACTGGTGAATATGCAGAAGCTTGGAAACAATTTAAAGTAATACCCATTTTTAAAGGAGGACATTAAAGTGAGACTGGAAAATATAGCCCAATCTCTCTCTCCTGTTTCAAGTTTTTTACATTTTTGAGAAATTAATATTGATTCGGCTAAAAGATTATTTGGACTCGCAAGTAAAAATCAATATGATGCAATCAGGGTTTAGACAGCACCACTGCACCATCTCTGTGTTTGTTAAGGTAGTGAGTGATGTTTAGGTGGCCCTGGACAGGAGGACATCAGTTGGAGCTATATATGTAGTTCTATCCAAAGCATTCAATTCTCTGGACCATGGTGTCTTCCTGTCCAGGGTAGCCTCACTGGGAGTGGCAGGAGACAGCATAAGATGGTTAAGTTCATACCTAAAAGGAAGATTACAGTCAGTTTCAATAGGAAATTTTTCATCAAAACTGGTACCTGTTGTTTTCAGCATTCTAAGGATTCAATATTAGGTTGTTTGCTATTTTATATATATATATATATATATATATATATATATATATATATATTATAGTAGCATAGTAGTGCTACCATAGTTAGGGTTGAGGAGCCATTTCTATGTTAAACCCCAAACGTTTGCACCTTAATAACTTTGCAACCATTTGACAGATTTGCCTGAAATTTGGAATACATGATAAAGAACCATAGGCCTTGGCATCTGCCAAGTTTTGTACCAGTCAGATACACAGCTGTGGAGTTATTAAGTGTGATCTGCGTGCACATTTATGCTTTTTCTGGAATTCTACTGTCACGCCTACAGGTCGCACAGTTTGCGCAACTGGACCAAAAGTCTTCAGGGAACATGCTGCCAGGGTCCCCAATGTGCCTTTTGAAGATTTCATGAAAAAATATTAAACTGTTCAAAAGTTATGGCTGTCCGAACTTCTGTTTTTCCCATAGGATAACATTACGGTGTTCACCGCCTTTGAGGCTCGTATCTCGAAAGCGATTATGCGATACAAGTTTTTGTCAAAAAATTATAAAGGGGCTATATATATATACTAGAGGAAAGTGATAATATATATGACTTTAAAATTTTTTTTCTATGTCGTAAGGCTACTGAGATATAAGCAATTTACTATTACAACTACTGATTTTTGTGTTCCGAGAGTCATTATTTTGCATACATTCTTTCTACTCACTGTCTTTCTCTATACAACTTTTGGGGAAAACCAGCCTGTGTGTTTACATTACTCTTATCATTATCATTTCTGCTTGTGGTTCCATACCCGTTTCACTTACCGTTCACGTTTACGCCACCATGTGCGTTACCCTTTGCATTTTCATTTGCGGTTGCGTTTCCGTTGTTTTTAACATTTCTGTCTACAGTACTGTTCCTCTTTCTGTTTTGCTTTGTGTCACCATGCACATTACGATTTGCGTTTGTGGGCACAGTGTTACAATACGACAAGACATCACCCCCGTGCTCCTGCCGCTGCATTACATTCACTATTTCTCATTATCATTCTGAAAAAGAAGGGAAATTAGAGGCAAAAAACTCAGTTTAATGCATCAATTAGGGTTGTTCTACAGCAACAAAAGCGAGGAAATTCGATGTTAGGGTTGAAACCCCCTTTGGACCCCTCCAGCCCACCCCCCCAACTGGAATCAGAGTGTGCGTTGGGGTCATCAGTCCTAACTGTCACCCCATTCTCCTATTCCTCAGCTTCTTTCTACTTGTGATGGGGTGACACTTAGGGCCGATGACCCCAATGCACCCCGATTCCAGTTAGGGGGGTGGGCTGGAGGGGTGCAAAGGGGGTTTCAACCCTAACATCAAATATATATATTATAGTAGCACGGTAGTGCTACCATAGTTAGGGTTGAGGAGCCATTTCTATGTTAAACCCCAAAAGTCTGTACCTTAATAACTTTGCAACCGTTTGATGGATTTGCCTGAAAGTTGGAATACATGATCAAGAACCATAGGCCTTGGCATCTGCCAAGTTTTGTACTGGTCAGATACACAGCTGTGGAGTTATTAAGTGAGATCTGTGTGCATGTTTATGCTTTTTCTGGAATTCTACGGTCGCACTTACAGGTCGCACGGTTTGAGTGACCTGCCCGAAATCTTCAGGGAACATGCGGCTGGGGTTCTCGATGTGCCTTTCAAAGATTTCGTGAAAAAATATTAAACAGTTCAAAAGTTATTCAAAAAACAATTTCCCATTATAAGTCAATGGGAAAAGTTAACAAAAAGTTTGACAGTGTCACAAATGCACTTTTTATTGTCATAAATGGCCCTGTTACTGTCACAAATCCACCATCTTGTTTTCAGTTAGTGATCAGAAAAATGCTTGGCATTTAAAACTGAGACACTCTAGCAACCTAATTGGTTTTGTATTCACCTAGCTGGGCCCTGAGGATGCTAGCCATGTCTTAATTTGGGGGTAAAATACCCCAGAAATATGTTTTTCAGATTTCTGGAAAAAGTACCTTCACAAAGTTGTGTCACAATTTTTTTGCGAAAGCTTTCGCAAATTGCGATACTACTTTGCGACACTATGCCCAAAATAACAGTAATTCTTTGGCACTCTGCTGTAAAAGAACAGTTGGGAGTTTGGGGCTGAAATTTAGAGGGAATGCAGATGTCATCTCACAGATGTGCCTTTCAGTGTTGTATTGAAAAAATATTACACAGCAGCAAAGTTACGGCACTCCAAAGTTGATGTTTTTTCCCATAGGATAACATTACGGCATCCGACGCATTACAGGAATCCTTTGACACCCTGCTGCAAAATAACGGTTTGGTCTTGTTTCCTGAAATCTGGAGGTAAGACAGCCAACAGCCCACAGATGTTCCTTTCAGCAGTTTAGTGAAAAAATATTACAGGGAGGCAAAGTTATGGCACTCCGAACTTCTCTTTTTTTCCCATAGGATAACATTACGGCATTTGCCGCGCTTTTCAGGGCCCGTATCTCGGAAATGGTGCAAGATATGGAATTTTCATTGGAAAAATTCAAAATTAGCCAGGACAGTTGTAAATCATACGACTTTTAAATTTTTTTTCTACGTCGTACGGTTCCTGAGATATAACCTATTTAGTATTCCAAGTTCTCATTTTCTGCTCCGATACTCATTATTATGCATACATTATTTGTACTCACTGTCTTTCTCTTTTTTGGGGAAAACCAGCCTGTACACTTACTTTACTGTTACTGTTGCCCTTTCCGCTTGTGGTTCCGTACCCGTTTCACTTACCATTGACGTCTGCGCCACCATGTGCGTTATCCTTTGCATTTTCATTTGTGCTTGCGTTTCTGTTATTTTTTGCCATTTGTGTCTACAGTACTGTTTCTCTTTCTGTTTCACTTTGCGTCACCATGCCCATTGACATTTCCGTTTGCAGGCACCATGTTACTTTGTGACAACACATCACGTGGCAGACAGTTCCCATCTACGCCACCGTGTGCGTTACCCTTTCTGTTCTCATTTGCACTTGTGTTACCATGTGTGCCACTGTTAGCACTTCTGCTTGCGTTGCTGTTCCTGTTACTATGCCACAAGACATCATGTGGCGGGAGCCTCCGGACCCTGCGCTCCCGCTGCTACATTACATTCACTATTTCTCATTATCATTCTCAAAAAGAAGGGAAATTAGAGGCAAAAAAATCCATTTAATGCATTAGTTAGGGTTGTTCCACAGCGACAAAAGTGAGGAAATTCGCTGTCAGGGTTGAAAACCCTAACTCCGAATTCACCCCCCCCAGCATCACACACACACAGACACACACACATATGCAAGTATGGGAGAGGACCAAGTCAACACAACCAATGACAGACATCCAGCAGCAGGTGACAGAAATAACAAACAATTGTCTAAATGTACTACGAGACATCCCCACCCACCTGACCAGGTACTGCATGCTCAGTGGAGATCAACAGCAAAACTGAGGCCATGTACACCAAATGTACACATCCCTGATTGCAGCTGCACACAATGTACCACACTTAGTAGTTGCATGGCCTTACCTAATGATGCCCCACACCACACCACAACTGGTACTGTGCGTTAGTCAATATAAATGCTAAATGCCTGTTGCTAGCCTTGCTTGTAGAGCAGAAAGCAACTAACTAAAAGAAGCTACATTTTCTTCTTAATTTCAAATGTATATCTCAGCAGGAGTCAGTGTCTGTTAAGATTAAGTAGACAGATAACTTTATTAGAAGTAGAAGGGGACTTATTTAGGGTTTAAAAAAGAAAGAAAAGAAAGAAAGTCAGTGTGTATTGTGTGCAGTGAAGGGTACTGTATAAGCTCACTTTGCTAAACCAGTAGGAGGAAAGAGTGCTTACATGGGGGTGTGGTTTAGACACTATAAAAGCAGGTGAGTCAAATTACAACTTCCTGTTGCTAGCCTTTTTTCTTACTAATAGCACTCCATCCCACCCTTCCACCCACCCACCCAAAGCCAGTTCTACTTTTATAGCCACTGGATTTGACTGCCAACAGAAACTTCCTGTTTGGCAGTAGGAAGTAAAGGATCATAGAGAAATATTGGTTTGTCAGCCTAAAGTAGAAAAAGTAGCTCACTCCCCAGCTGCTGGTGGTCTGATATTGAGCAAGGAAGAGAGGCTACTGAAGAAGATAGGAAGTTGCTGTCCCAGAACAGGAAGGGTGAGAGTTGTAAGGAGAGGAGAGAGTAAGCATCCAGAGAAACAGTAGAGGGGACACAAAATAAGACATGATTGGAGTGGTGCAGTGCAATGGCTGTGGGGTGGCAGTGTTCTGGGAGACATTCTGGAGGCTGCAATGCTAACCTCTTTGCAGACACCTCTCTGGTCTGAGAGAGGAGGTTGCCCATCTCCAGGCTGACCTGGCTAGGATTCATAAAACCTCCTCCCTCCCCCAGGGACCACCAGGGCCAATGCCACTACCTCAGAGGTTGCCAAGAAAGAGGACTGGCTGGACCAGGGTGGGTTCAAGGAGGGAGAGGGTGGTGGAACAGAGTTGCATCCCTCCAGCTGTACCTCTTCACAATTCATTCGCTCTTCTGGTGGATAGTGGTTCCTCTATGGAGGCACCTGCAGTGGAGACCAAGGAGGATGCTGGGAACCTTCACAAAGGAGACCCAAAGGAGGGTGGCATGGGACCCCACAGGGGAAGGAAACAACTCCTGGTGAGGGACTCAATAATTAGGGGTAGAAATGGGGAGGATGGGGAGAGGGAGGTAAGGTTCCGTCCTGACGCCACGGCTTGGAGGGACAGGAAGCAAATCCTCAGGATCGTGGGAGCAGTTGCATGAGGGAGGGAGCTGGATGTCATTGTCCACCTGGGGACAAATGACCTGGCTAGGAATGGGATCAGAGCAGTGCAAGAGGAGTTTGTAGAGTTGGGAAGGGGCCTTAGACAAGTAGCGCATAAGGTAACCTTCTCGGAGGTGCTGCCTATTTATGGCAAGGGAGATGCTAGGGCACTTCTCACCAGGGAATTCAATGAGTGGTTGAAAAACTGGTGTGGAGCTCAGGGTTTTGGCTTCACTGGGGACTGGGAAGCCACCTGAAGGAATGCAGACCTATACTGGTGTGATAGTCACATCTGTCCGGGGGAACCAGGATCCTAGGTGAGAGGGTTTAAATGCTTCATTGGCAAGCATTTAAATTAGCCAAGAGAGAGGCACTGAAAAGAGCAGGAAATCCAGGCCTCCCCACAAAACATGGTGATTAGTGAGGTAAACACCAAGGTACAGAAGTTATTAGGAGCAGAACAGATTTAAATGTAAAAAAGGCAAAGGCAGTAAGGACAGAAATGGGGCTAAAAGGGTAAGGCTATCAAAAGTGGAGGTGATGAGTACCAATGCCCATAGTCTGTGTAACAAGCTCCCTGATCTAGTGGCCTTGATGGAAGAGGGTTGCCTGGATATTGTGGCAGTCACAGAAACATGGTACACAGATAACTATGACTGGGATGTCAACATACCAGGATACACAATCTACAGGAGGGATAGGAAGGGTAAAAGAGGAGGAGGAGTAGCTCTCTATGTAAAGGAAGGGATCAAAGCAACAGAACTAAAGAGTAAACAGGGAGCAGATGAGGCACTTTGGGTCACCCTGGAGACAGGAAATGGCACCATAATCCACATGGGGGTTGTATACAGACCCCTATCTCAGGGGGAAGGAATGGACAAGGAAATGATAGAAGGCTTTCTTAGAATGGCAGAAAAAGGGGAGCTATTGTTGATGGGGGACCTGAATATGCCAGATGTTAACTGGAGCACCTTTGCTGCAGGCACATCGAAGAGCAGTGTCATTCTTGATGCCCTACAGGGGGCATGTCTCAGACAGCTAGTATCGGAACCCACTTGGGAGGGAGCAGTCTTAGACCTGGTACTTTCTAATGGGGATGGAGAAAGAATCTCAGATTTAGAAGTGGGTAGCCATCTGGGAACAAGTGACCACCAAACAGTGTGGTTCACGATAAACACAGCCATACAATCAAGCCATACAAAAGCAAGAGTACTAGACTTTAGGAGGGCTGACTTTGGGAAAATGAGAAAGTGCCTCAGAAAAGCACTAGCAAACAGGCAAGAAGGAGGGTGGAGGAACAATGGGGAGTGATCAAAACAGCCATCACAGAGGCAACAAGCCTTTGTGTAAAAAAATCAATAAAACACAACGAAGGAAAAAAACGCTATGGTTCACAAAAGAGGTGGCAGGGAAGGTTAAGGAGAAAAGGACAGCATTCAGGAAATATAAGGAAACAAAGAAGGAGCAGGACAGAGAACTTTATCAGTTAAAGCAGAAAGAGGCTGGGAAGGCAGTCAGAATAGCAAAGGCCCAAACCGAGGAAAGGATAGCCAATTCTGTTGAGAAGGGGGATAAGACCTTTTATAGGTACATTAGGGAGTGAAGAAAGACCAAAGGAGGGATACTGAAGCTTAATAAAGGGGAGGGAATGTGGGTAGAGGGTGACAGTGAAAAAGCAGGGATACTGAATGAATATTTCTGCTCAGTATTCACAAAGGAAGAGGAGGGGGAGTTACCTAAACCAAACAAGAGAAACACTCTGAAGACGGGGGTCGATACCAGTCCATTTACAGAAGAAAGGGTTCTGAAAGAACTAATAAAATTGAAGGTGGACAAAGCAATGGGGCCTGATGGGATTCACCCAAGAATTCTAAAAGAACTAGGGGTAGAACTAATGACATCGCTGACTACTCTCTTTAACAAATCATGGGAGGATGGGGTGGTACCCGAGGAATGGAGGAGGGCAGATGTGATTCCTCTTCACAAAAGTGGGAGCAGGACAGAGGCAGGAAACTACAGACCAGTTAGTTTGACCTCAGTGGTAGGGAAAATGATGGAATCACTTCTGAGGAAAGAATTGTTGAGTACCTAGAGGACAGTGGGGCACAGGACCCAAGGCAGCATGGATTCACGATGGGAAGGTCATGTCAGACGAATCTAATAGATTTCTTTGACTGGGTGACCAAAGTAGTAGACCAGGGAGGGGCTGTGGACATGGCCTACCTAGATTTTAGCAAGGCATTTGATACAGTTCCACACAAAAGATTAATACACAAGATAGCCAGCCTTGGAATGGGTCACAAGGTGGTAGCCTGGATAAAAAATTGGCTAGACAACAGGATGCAAAGGGTAGTAGTAAATGGAGTACACAGTGAAGAAAGGAGGGTTACTAGTGGGGTACCACAGGGTTCAGTACTGGGATCAGTCCTTTTTAATGTCTTTATAAGTGACATTGCAGAGGAACTGGAAGGAAAAGTATGTCTCTTTGCAGATGACACAAAGATCTGCAACAGGGTTGATACTCAAGATGGAGTGGAAAGGATGAGAAGGGACTTGGCAAGCTTGGAGGAATGGTCAAATGTATGGCAGCTCAGATTCAATGCAAAGAAGTGCAAGGTAATGCACATGGGAAACAAAACCCAGGGAAGTGTACACAATGGGGGTGAGATACTGACAACAGTAAAATAGAAAGGGACCTGGGGAAATTATATCAGATGACCTAAAGGTGGGCAAGTAATGTGAGAAGGCAGTAAGGAAGGCTGGGGATACTGCGATGCATAGGAAGAGGCATCAATAGTAGAAAACAGGAAGTTGTTATCCTCTGCACAGACAGTTGGTGAGACCCCATCTGGAGTACTGTGTGCAGTTCTGGAGACCCCATCTCCAAAGACATAGACAGAGTGGAGGCTGTCCAGAGGAGGGCAACCAAAATGGTGCAGGGTCTGCACCAGAAGACATGCAAAGAAAGACTAAAGGAGCTTAATATGTATACTCTTGAGGAAAGAAGGGAGAGAGGGGACATGATAGAAACTTTCAAGTACCTCAAGGGAATTAACAAAGTCCAAGAGGGTAGCATCTTCAGAAAAAGAGATGTGCAAGAACAAGGGGGCACAATTTGAAGATAGGGGGGGACGGCTCAGGGGTAATGTGAGGAAGTATTTTTTCACTGAGAGGGTTGTGGATGCATGGAACAGCCTCCCTGAAGAGGTCGTGGAGTCAAGAACAGTGGGGGACTTCAAGAATGCATGGGACAGGCATAAGCCAGTCCTAGGGGCAGGTAAGAGGAAGTAAGCTGTTGGTTAACTAGGATCTACAGCTTATCTGTTAGGTAGGAAAATAGGCAGACTAGGTGGGCCAAGCGGTCCTTATCTGCTGTCAAATTCTATATTTCTATGTTTCTATGTTTCTAAAGGTGCATGATCACAGTTGTAGAAAGGTTTTAACACTAGTGAGTATACATTAATTAAGAGAAGTACATAAATTAACTACAAGACACTAGCATGCTCAAGATAAAAGTAGTGTTACATTTAGTATGTGATTTTCATAGTAGTACATCTACTGCAACTGTTTACTGAAGATAGAAAGGCTGATGTAAATGTATGGAAAAGCATTGCCTGCTCAATGTTGTGAAATTCATACTGCCAGTATCAGATGCATTCTTACTGATGAAGCTGTACTGCTAATGTACATATATAGACTTTCAGTGTGTTTCAATACTAAAGATGCAGTAAGTATTCTTTGTAAAAAACAGTGTAATTGCATGGATCAGGCCAAGCAACTTTTAAATATCATAGGACTACTGAGCCAACAATGACGTACCTGTATCGGAGATATTTATAGGATAGATTTTCCTGTAGACACTTACTCAGTATGTTGTACCTGATAAAGACAATCTCACTGCATCTGTGATGACTAACTTATTCAAATAGTGATACATTTATTATTGTTGCAATGAGTGATCTATGCTACTTATGGACACAGCATAATTTTTTAACAGTTGTTTCATACTCAGGCTGTATATGTAGTGTTTGGGTTTGCCACACTTCTGTCACTGATGCTATCAAAGTGATAACCATGTCAATTGTGGTACAACAGCAATCAAGTAGGTATAGTGTAGATACAAACAGAATGTCTTTTAGTATTGATTTAATTCACAATGGGATAAGTGTACTAGGACGGCAAGGGTTATTCTCTATCACTGACTCTGTCAGTTATAATCACACTAAGGTTTCGATGACTGTAATGATCAAGTTACACTGTTCATCTTCATGTGTAAATATTCACAGCCATTCTCCAGTAAGTAGACAGAGTCTGGTGTAACTGGGTGTGACACTGTGTTGCAAAACCCCTGCAGTACCTAGCAGAGGGAGAGTTTCTAGTCATAAAGACAATTAAGCAATAAGGCATGACCAACGGTTATGTTAAATAGTCTGTTAATCACTATGTAGGGGTTTAATGTTGAATGAGGCGTAGCCGAGTGCCACATGTTGCTAGACAGTGATAAACTGACCATTAACATAATACCTGGGAGTGGCTTATTGCTATCATAATAAAACTGTTTTTTTAAACAACATTAAGGCATGTTCATCATATGGTTAGGCTCTACATGTATGTTAATAAAAACTAAACATAAGGCTGTTACAATGTTTACAGTCAATTGGAAAGCTGCATTTCTCAAACCCTTGTTATAATCAGAGATATTATACCTGTACAATTTCTTGGTTTTGCTCAACTCTATTGCTCAGGTGGCCCATCACATGTGGTGTCATCTGGTGTGGGGCATCGGTAGGTAAGGGCATGCAACTACTAAGTGTGTTATGTTGTGTGCAGCTGCAATCAGGGATGTGTACATTTGGTGTACATGGCCTCAGCTTTGCTGTTGATCTCCACTGAGCATGCAGTACCTGGTCAGGTGGGTGGGGA
This sequence comes from Neoceratodus forsteri, assembly GCA_016271365.2. Taxonomy (NCBI): domain Eukaryota; kingdom Metazoa; phylum Chordata; order Ceratodontiformes; family Ceratodontidae; genus Neoceratodus; species Neoceratodus forsteri. The sequence continues at coordinate 163,067,253 of CM028137.1, forward strand.
TGTCTTGTAGTACATTTAGGCAATTGTTTGTTATTTCTGTCACCTGCTGCTGGATGTCTGTCATTGGTTGTGTTGACTTGGTCCTCACCCATACTTGCATATGTGTGTGTGTGTGTGTATGTGTGTATGTGTGTGTGTGATGCTGGGGGGGGTGAATTCGGAGTTAGGGTTTTCAACCCTGACAGCGAATTTCCTCACTTTTGTCGCTGTGGAACAACCCTAACTAATGCATTAAATGGAGTTTTGTGCCTCTAATATATATATATATATATATATATTCAATAATTTACAATTTTCAGATCCATCTACTATGTATCATTTATATGCAGATGATACAATTATTTATGCATCTTATTCTACAACACAAGAAATACAAGAGAAACTACAGCAGGCATTTAAGTGTTCCTTGACAACAGTAAATTGGTACTTAATCCAAAAAAGACACAAGTAATGCTGTTTTCACCTAACAGTGGAGGGACTGAGAAAATAAATCACTGGATGTTATTACCATGAGGGGAACCCAAAATACAGCAGGTCCAGTCTTATAAAAACTTGGGCCAATGATTAGATAGCTCCCTTAGGTGGGATGTACACATTGAGTATTTGTTAAAAAATATGGGAAGGAGCTTGGGGGCCTTATATAGAGCAAACCTATGCTTATTGCAAGAGACAAAGAAGTGCATAGTCAGTTCTATGATAACATCAATTTTCAACTTCGGAGATATCCTCTATGCAGCGGGGACCAACGGGCACCTAGTGAGACTGGACAGGCTATGACAGGTTCACCAGATTCACCCTTGGTGCCCTCCATTTAATGCATAGTTGTCAGCTTTATGATTACTTGGGCTGGCAAAAACTGAGCAAATGAAGACAGGAACATTTGACTACATTCATACACAAGGGGTTAGATGGACAACTCCTAAACTATATATCTATTAATCCGGTCTGTAGAGTAAAAAAAGATTCCTTAAGATCTGCAACTGGTATGGGTTTGGAAATCTCAAGATGTAATTTAGAAATTGGGAGAGACTCCATTTATTATGCAGGAACACTAGTATGGAACAGTATTTCACACAATTTAAGAACATCCATAGGGAAAAACACTTGGAAAGTAATAGAAACTTGGTTGGAAAACAAAGCACTTGAATCCAGATTGTGTGCACAATTTAATTAAAAAGGCTGTATGCATTTATACTTAGTATGTTGATTAGTGAAGTACTGTGTAATTTTTTTTTGTTTGTTAGATCTGTCCTACCTGTCATATAAGTGGTCGTATTGTATTAGTTTAAATGAACTTGTAATAAGTACTTAACATAATGAAACTGAAATAAGGTTGTATCTCTGTACTATGGGACCTCATTGTAAATGAGCTTTTAGCTCAATCAAGCAAATCCTGATTCATAAAGTTTTTATGAATAAATATTTTACTACTACTACTACTACTACTACAAAATAACACAATCCAGGACAAGTAGTTATGCTGTACTAACCACATTTCCCATGTGGTTAAAAACCACAAAGGGCACATGTTATTACAGCCTAACTGCACACTGTCACATCATACTGATTATTCATTACTTAAAGAGAATGGTTTTGGGGGGGGGGGGATTCTCAAAAGGATCTCTCAAGGATCATCCTACTGCTGTTTTCAAAACTGACATCTGTCCAAACCGTTAAACCACCTATAAGAGGCTGTCGCTGCAAAAAGTGATGTAAATTACACTTGCATTGATTTTAAGAGCATATTGTGACTTTTTGTTGCAAACGGGTGCTTCTTTTGCAACTAGCAGTAGGGCTGCTTGGACGCAATCAGTCAGGTGCAGACAGAGGTGTGGCATGAATCAGCATCCTTGCCCAATCCTTCTGAAAATCTGCCCTGGTATTCACTTGAGATTAATTACATAAACATTTTGTATTCATGAATTACATTTTTCTAGAAGACAATTTTTATTCTTTTTTTATTTTCTTTTTTCATCTTATCCACAGAGTTTGTATAAAAAGTATAAAAAGTTTTCATTAGGATTTTCTGACTTCATTGTGCACTTGTTAAAGACATTACAGTGCTGACTATGACAACATTCTGCAATATCATAAGCACAGTAATTCTGAGGTCAGTTGTTGATAGCCAGATGTTTTTGAAACAGACAGTGGAAAAAAGTACTAGTTAATGTGAACTGTTTAAAAGGCTAATTACTGGACAAAGCCAAGAGACTATGGAACATTCAAACTAAATACAATTATTTTAAGCATTATGGTTTTAAACATTTTGATTTTTAGATCATTGAAAATGTTTTTCTTGATGTTATTATTACTGTCCCCAATGTAAAGTGTTTTGCAATATATTTTTATGAAAAAGCCTATATACAATTGTATTTTATCATGTTTGTATTATTTTTCTTTTTAGTAAATTCTACTCTTTAAACCAAGGTGCCTGAAATTCTGTGGTTCACTGGTGCAGCCCATGAGGATGTAGGGATGCATGGGTAAAGTGATATTTGGCAGATACAGTAGATGTATGCTTCCATCCTGTCACAGGTACTCAGGCATTTGGGTGTAGGGTAAAGGAAACAAAACTTATCCAGATGCTAATTGAAATGGGGAGCCAGGATGGGGAAGGGCAAAATGACATGACAGACCGGAGGGCTGGGTTAGAGGATTTAAATAGGGGTCCTTGTGGGAGGAGTCCATCATGGACTGCTCCACTGAACCACAGGCCAATGGTCTTATTCACTGGAGTAGCACATGAGGATAGATGAATGTTTATGCAATTTCATATTTGACAGTTTGATATGTGCTTCCATCCTGTAGATGGTGCCCAGACATATGATCCTAAGCTAAAGGAAGTAGCTCTGCCCTAAATAATCATACTGATAAAATGACCTAGCTTTCAAACATAATAACCTCAGCACAGATGGGAGGATATACCCTCTTCTAAAGAGGAACTTTTTGGGAATCGTGGGTCTTGACTAGTCTTCCCTTCAAGCTGTTATTTAAGAAGAAAGCTATTTGTGGGTCATCCTGAGTTTGAATATGGGATTATTGTAATAGTACTCATAGCACTAAGATGACCATCTTCTGAGGAGTTTGGTGATGAATCATGGGATGTTTCTTTTGTTGGCAGATGTCACAACTTCTATACAGAAGGAGTGACTAGAGAATTCCAATGGGTTGAAACCTAGAGACAATGAAAATGGAAGTGTGTGATATTAGCCCTATAATATAATTGTCATGATAATATTGGAATGCATTTGGAGATCTGTGGATTGTCATTGGCTTACAAAATACTCATTGAATGTTGATATCAGACATATTGTGTTTTATGTCACGTAATAACAAATGTAAGTTCCTGTAGCATTTCTGTCCATCTTGGAAGAAGTTAGCCAAAGTACATATTACTTTGAAGCTTGATTTCTGGAAGTCTGGAGAATTAGAGATGCTTCTTGGGACTGAATGTTCTTTAAGAAGCAAAAAATTATTGTGACCATAGTAATCTGACGAAGGTTAATGTTATAGCTGAATAAAGGAGAAGACTGAACCTGGGTGTGATGAACTTGTTCCAGAGTATGTTTATACATTGTTTGATCATTATGCCAATTCTAGGTTCCATTTAGTCTGTGCTATAGGGTTCTTGTTTTAAGGATTGTGGCAAGGGTTTAATGGATGACTGTGACATGAAGGAGGGTCTCTTTGGTGAATCAGGATGAATGATAAACTTAATGCCAGACAGATAATGTTTAAATGTACTAAGACTCAGCTTCTTTCAAATACAACATTAGAAAGGGAAAGCAAGAAGCATCATTATGTAACTTGGAATTGGAGAACTGGCCTGCAGAATGCAGAAAGTGCAGAATGTTTGCCAAGCAGTTGAATGTTGCAGATTGTGTAGACAGGGTTATGGAAAACTAAATGCATATGTTTGCTTTTGGAATATAGAAGATGCAGGTACTCCTATGGGCACCCTCCCAGTATATGTATAGCTCAAAAAGTAAGGTTGGGGGCTGATCCAGACTAGAACTTGAGGAGAAAGGTAGGAACTAAACCAACTCTGAAAAAAAATGTCTTTAAGTACTCTTTATTTCATCAGAGGTTTAGGTTCCATGTAATAACAGTGAAAGCCTAAAAGTGATTGCCATTATCAAGAAATCAAGAGTGCCGAAAAACAATTTTCGGCACTCTGAAGCCCACAACAACCGCACAACAAAATGGCACTGGGGACTTACTTTTTTAGTGTTTTATGCAGGGGGGCTGTGCCCACTGTGCCCCCTACTAAAGAATTCTCAATTACAGGGGGGTGCATGTCAGGGGGTGAAAACATTAAAAAACAAGTAATGGTTTGTGCCGGGTGCAACAAAAATGCATCAGCACCCAGAACCAAACCTAGTACCCTGCCAACCAGTGATGGCAACCCACCCACCACACCATGAGGTTGGCTCAGCAACCCACCATGGCACAACCCCTCACATCCCTTCCAGTCCCTCACTGAGCGTGCTCGCTCCCCCCCCACATGCATACATATAGCAACATCCTATCGCTACATTTGCCAACACCCCCCAATCCGGCCGCCGTACCCTACCATAGCACTTGAGGGATACACTGGGGAGCGAGTCACCATTATTATCAGTGCCCTTTCCCCAGTGCCTTAATCACATGATACCAAGGTTTTCATATAGATCACCATGTCATGTCCCAGGACAGCCACCCCTAGAATGTGCACTGCACATACTTGAAAATGAAAAATAAGGGAAGTCCAGGTCAGGCATCTCAGAATGCACATTATTGATGGGCAGCTCACCAGGTCTGTTGTTGTCTTGACAACCTTGAGATGTCAGATCAGCCTTATCTGTGCACTTTGATCCATACATTGTCTTTTACAGCATATGGGTCACTCTACCCTCACCTACCTATCCCCAGCCATAAACAGACACTTTTGCACCATCTCAAACTTGATACAATGTAAACTCCTCCAAGAAACTCCAGCTCAGAGATTCATTCCAGTTCAGCAGTATACCCCTCAGGGACCCAGCATTCCAGGACCCCAGGACAAACAGCAGGGAATAATGAAAGAATATCTGATTACACAGTGCCTGTCTCTACGCATAAGCCACAGGTTCTGAGTCCCTGCCACTGATCTCCTTGTACTGCCTACAAATGCACAGGCTCTCCTGGTACTGACTACCCAAGCACAGTCTTGAACAGAACTTCCTATATATCAGGTTCTAGAGCTGGTCAGCTGTAGGTCCCTCATCATTCCAATGTGATGAGAGATCTGGGCAGGCGAGACTCATTTTCAGATTCAGTGGTGATCAGAAAGCCAGACAAGGACCTCAAAATAAGTCTGATCAATAATACTATGATCAGGTGCAGCAGCATAAGCACACAGGCACTTGATGCTGATGTACTATAGTAGTGATGTACTCAAGAGGATACAACAACCCTTGGATGTCACAACTATGCTAAAACAACACTAGAATTGCTGCTTTCTGTAACAAACAGCACCCCCCCCATATACTGTAACATGTTGTTTAGTTCAAGTAATTGATTTACAAGGTTCTATAAAGATTACACTGTATTCAGAAGTAGAAATGTGATACAAGTGATGGCTGATCCCCTCAGCCAGCATAGGCATGGAGATTGGCAGACTACATAAATAGTATTTGCAGAGTTATGGTGTAGGACTCTGGTATATGAAAGATAAATGCTGGTGAAAGGTTGTAATAAAGTAGCACAACCAACCCTCTGGAACACTGTCACCCTGCCACCTAGAAAACAAGAGAACTACTGTATATAACGGCATTCTTGCAATGCATGTGAGAGCATGAAGAAAGCGAAACATCAACCCTGGCAGGAGGTAAACAAGTGCTGACAATTAATGCAAGAATAGTATAGATAAATGATTGAGTAGAATCCAGGGTCTGTGACAAATATGCAAAAATACAGACAAGACTCAGATAACTTAAAGAGTCTGCAACAGATATAACCGTGAAAAGAGTCAAGACATCTTACAAAAGCAGACTGACAGACTCAGCAAAGCTAGGAGACGATCTACTCCAGCTGGTACCCTGTCAGGTGAATGCTACCAGAATAGCACCACACTATATGGCGCTAGTCTGGTAAGCGCTCACATGGACAGTGAGGGGGATTTACAGCGCTTGCTGTAAGCACTCCCCTGGTCACTGTCAGTGGTGCTGAATGAACATAAGAGCACCAGGAGCCAGGAGGCTGGCCAACAGCAGTGAAGACCAGGGTTATAATCCTGGTCTCCAACCTTTTGGCATACTTCAGGACTTAAGTTTTTTTTTTTTTTACATGGGGCCTTAACTGCCCCATGTATTTTAACTTTCCCCAGGATCTGCTCCCTCTCAGAGTGATAATCCTATTGATGGGGGGTGGAGCAAAGCCCCCCACAAAAAAGAAATGGCTCTTTCTGAGTGTAGATTTTTGCCATAACCAAGAGATAGTCCATAAGACAGATCTTACTGTATGAATGTGCAAAAGAAATGGAACTAGAATAAGGGATAGTGCAGCAAGAGGAGGAGGAAGAGAGGAGAAAGGAATGAAAGTGATGTAGCATGGAGAACCACTGGCTTTGCATGAGGTTCAATATATCCAATAGGACACATAGAAACATTCATTTATTTTGATCTTGGAAATACATTTGAGCCACAGACTCATTTACAGAGGTTCCATGTCATGACAAAAACAGGGAAAAAATGACTAACAAACAATTGAGTATAAGTGAAATAATGATTAACAGAAATAGTGCGAATACAAAACATTCAAGCAGATTTGTAAAAAAAACTTGGTGCAGAAATAACAACAGTAAGAATACAAAACAGTTGAATGTAAGTGAAATACAAAATAACAACACTGGACAAATAGAGAGCAGTATGTAGGCATGTATAACTTGGTGCATAAATTAAAATAGCCAAACATGTTCAAAGAAACAATTCTTTTGTCAAAATGTCACAGCGAGTTAGGTTACCAGGGATACAGCTTAGGGCTCAGTAAGTGCATAGATAGAGGACAGGCCATGCTAGTAGGTATAGGCGGGTCCAACAAGATGAGAGGTGGGAAGGGCAGCAGGAGAGGCAAGGGATTGTGAAGGGTGAGAGAGATTGGTGTCTGAGGTAGAGGGGAAGTGGATGAAGGAGGGGAGGGAAGGGAGAGGATCAATGAGAGGGGGATTAAGAGGGGTATGGGGCATAGGAGCTAAAGGAGGACAAAAGTGAAGAGTAGTAGGGTAAGGTAGGGGGAAGGGAGTTGGGGGTAGTGAGACTTAGTTCATGCTAAGTGCAGTTGAGGCAGTCTCACAAAGGTCAGATTGGGCTGGGGGAGGTAGGGCAGAGGAAACTGCAAGTTAAAGGGAAGGTGAGGGTGAGAGACTAGGTATATAATGTGGGAAAGGATGGGGAGAAAAGGCAAGGAAAGAAAGAAAGGAATATGGTCTAGGTAGAGGAGACAGGGGCTGGGGAGGTAAGGGCAGAGGAAAGTGCAGAGTTAAAGGGAAAGTGAGGGTGAAAGATTAAGTGTATGAGGTGGGACAGGATGGGGAGAGGAGAAAAGGAGAGAGAGAGAGAGAAAGGATTAAGGTCAATGTAGTGGAGAGACGAGGGAGCTAGGTGTCGCAATCACAGACATTGGCTGGAGTTAGCATAGATCTAAGTTTTGTTTTAAATGGGCTAAGTTTGGATTCCGTGAATAATTCTTTGCTGAGAGAGCTGAGTCAGATTGGTGCACAATATTCAAGGTTTCATGGAAAGGGACTTTCAGGGTTTGGTTGCTCTGACTCCTTGTTCACTTGGATGTGTTTGATTGTGTGAGGAGGTTCCATTCTCAGGGAGGGGTAAGTCCTAGTGCTGATTTTTTTGGTGAGCAAGCACATTTGGTACCTAATCCAAAAGTCTAAGTTAAACCAACCACTTTGGGTATAAAGCTTGTATGTGTGGGTGAGACTGTACACACCCAGCACAAGCCTGCAGGACTTGTTGAGGGTTGTTTTGAGTCTTTTGACAGCCGTAGAAGTTGCAGCACCATACACAACCAGGCCGTAGTCAATGACTGGCATCACAGAGCTAGACACTGTGATTTTTAGGGCATCTGAAGTAAAGCAGCATTTGTTTCTATAAAGCAGGCCCGGTTTTGCATTTGCAGCTTTAGAAACTAGATCAACGTGCTGGGAGTAGGACAGAGTACTATCTAATGTTACTCCCAGGTATTAACAACATAGAAGATGATGACAGATAAGGGCTGCATGGGCCAGCCAGTATGCCATTTTGTTGCACTGCTTACACTGTAGACCCCTTCAGGTCTACAGCACTTTCTCAGCCACCCCCTTACCTATCTCTTATGACTCCCTTGTGCTTATACCAGGTTTATTTGAATCCCAGTGCTGTTTTTGGCCCCACAACTGCTGCTGGAAGACTATTCTAGGTATCCACTACCCTTTTTGTGAAGAATTATTTCCTCACACCTCTCCTAAACCTATTCCCCTCCAGCTTCATATCATGGTCCCCAGTTCTGGGGCACATACTCCTCTAAAAGAATACCTCCCCCTTGTACCTTATTCACCCCCATGAGATATTTAAAGGCCTTGAACAAATCCCTCCTCTCCTCTGGGGTGTACTTGTTTAATTCCTTTATCCTCCCCTCATAGAACATTTGATGTAGAACCTGTACCACCTTGGTAGCCCTCTTTGGATGGCCTCCATCCTGTCTATGTCCTTCGTGAGATGTGGCTTCCAAAGTTGGACACAGTACTCCAGGTGGGGTCTTAGTAAAGACCTATATAGCAGCAACACCACCTCCCTCTTCTTGCTGGTAACACCACCACTACCTATGCATCCCAGACTATCTCTATCAATCACTTTATTGCATTGTCTGAACACCTTCAGGCGATCCGATATGATTGCTCCCAAATCTCTTTCCTGCTTGGTTGCTACCAGTATCTCTCCCCACATTTCGTACTGCACACCTGGGTTTCTGTGACTCAAGTGCATTATGTTGCACTTTTTTGCATTAAATCTTAGCTGCCAAACTTTTGACCACTCCTCCAGTTGTTTAAAGTCTCTTTCCATCCTTTGCACTCCATCAGGAGAGTCCACTCGATTGCAGATCTTGTCGTCATCCACTAAGAGACAGACATTCCGTTCCAGTTCCTCTGCTATGTCTCTAATGACATTAAAGAGGACTGGCCCCAGTGCTGACCTGATAAGCCTGATGAGTTCTAATGTGAACCACAAAAATGTATCTGAGCAAGATTCTGCACCAGTACCCCAGAAGAGAGAATGCCATTCTTAGTGTCAACTGTGGAGGCAGAAGCACAAGAAATCTTAGAGAAAACTGCTGATAAGCCATGTAAAGTTTAGGATGGTTGTTGTTACTGTTTGAAAACTTGTGTTTAGAGATATCTGATATTCTTAACCCATATATTCAGTATGCAAACATTCAAAAAAACAGTACTACAGTATAAACTCTGAATAAACTCCCAAAAATTGTTGTTACCATTAAATAATTCAATATCTTCAGAAAGCTCTTGACAACTATCTGGGGCATTGAAATCTGTCCCACATGATGTGGGGGGAAGGGCTAGATTGACCAATGACCTAATTCCATCCTATCATGCAATGCACAAAGAACAAAGTTTGGTGTGCTTCTCCAGCATCTCAGACTCCTGCTCAGTCTGTCATTCCCTCCCTCTGACTCCACGTAGCTCTCTCCCTGTCAGTAATCAGTGTGTTCATCTATATAGCAGAGATGCTATTTACAGCCCTCAGTTACCACAGGATTATCTGTATGTTGCTCCTCAGAGCACATGATATGGACACTGATATGGAGGTAGTATAGCATAGTGGTTAAGGGCATGGAGCTGCAAACCTCAGACCTGTGTTTGAATCCCATCAGCCCCCACTTGCACACTGTGCGACCATGAGCAAGTCACTTAACTTCCCTGTGCTCCCAGGTCATACCTGGAAACAAGCTTTAGCCTAGTGTGGCTTTCCTGGTTAAACAATTACCCCTTCCTCTTCCCTTTCCCACAGCAACACAGTAACCCTGACTTGTGACTTACATCCGAGTACAATTCTTTATTACTGTATCTATTCCAGAAAACTCAGGTCATGCACATTTCTCTGTAGTTGATATGGAGTGCCTCTGTGTGGTGGAGAACATCTGCATTACTAAGCTCTGGACAGATAAAATTACAGCTCTGTGGTAACAAAAAAAATTCTTCTCTTCCTTCTTGGTATTTATAGGTCTCCATGTACTGGTTATGCTATGGTGTCAAATGTTTGCATGTTACAATTATATTCTAAGTCAGTGCATTGCACATGGGTAAGCTACAGTATCAACTACCTTCAGAGACTTGTAAGACTCCAGCTGTTTCAACATAGCCTCTACCTTTTACTGACTCCTGTATTTTATAATCACGCATATCTCACTTCTGTAAGCTTCACTAACATTCAGTTTCCTTCCCTCTTTGTCATTCATGTTTTCTGGCTAGATAGGACAGTTGGCCTGTCCGTCACAACACAGCTGGATATAGTTGACATTCACAGTATCACAGTATGCAAAATGTGAAGATTCCACACCTGCTAAAGGCTAAATTTCTATCTGCAGTTGTAAAATTTAATGTCAGCTCCTTTCAAGTGAGCTTCAAGATGAAGTCTCAGGACACATGGTTTCTACCTGTTCCATTCAAACTCAGTTTCTGGCAGCTTCCCCAAGTGTTCACACCTTGCTATGATGTGTTGTTGCGATGTCTATTAACTGGCTGGAGAAACACTCTTTTGTTACAGAGGTTCTTTACTGTCAACTTTGAAAAAGAATGCCTGCTAAGCCTTTAGCCTTACCATTATCTTTAAAAAGAAAACTTACCAGTAAAAACTTAACCGGTAAATGATTTCTCAGATGTGACCCAGTTATCCCAGTCACCAACAGCAGTTCAAAATCATGACCCTGATAATGGGTTTAACATTGGCAGACCTCCAGTTCTGTAGTTCTTAACCACTAGTTTGAAGAAAGCTACTACTGTTTTTGGGACATTAATAGCTTCACCCGGAATAAAACATTCTTGTAGTATCATTTGTATGGTGATGAGGTACATCTTAGCAAATGGATAATGTATAACACATTTCAAAAATTGGGAGAGGAAGCAAATCTAAAACTGCCTTAACTGGATGAGGACACTGAGTGGTTCATATGTCTTGCATATCTAGATACTGTTTCAAACAACCAGGACAATCTGAATAGAGACAGTTCATTGGCATACTCCAGTTAACAGCACATAACTATAGCTGAAGCAGCAAGCAAAGATGTTCTTACAAACCCTTCTGATGCTCATCTTTTAATAACAGTAATTCCAAGTAGCCTGCTAACAGAGTGCTAGGTCAGGATAGGACACCAGTCTAGTAGACTCTTGAACCTCGCTAAAAGCAAAGAAGGGCAAACTCCAACAAACTGGAAGATGTCATGATAAAACTGGGATGACACAAAAGATAAAGAGAGATGGTCCAGCTTGTGAAAAATATTTTTTTTAAATATTTTAGAGAGACTAGTTGCACCAGGACAGATAAACAGTCAGCCACCAGTTCAGTTTCTATTCACAAGGCTTCTGGTTGTTAGGATTGTTTTGCTATTCTAGTTTTGCTCATGTTGCCTTTGTTTGGCTCTCTGTATGCCCAGGTCTGCTCTCACTAGTAAGGCACAGCCATTTTGGTTCTTGTAGTGTACCATCCTGAAAGTTCAAGGTGCTGTTGTGATGCCAGTCCAACATGTTTTTTGTTTTGTTTGTCTTTTGCTTTTATATCTCTGTAAAATATTTTGGCAGATTTAGGACATATGTGGTAAACTGAAACTGCATCCTAACTGCTGTCAATTGACAAGTTCGCCACACATGCGTATGTGAACGTCTTGCTACAAATGGCTCTGAGATGGGTGTGACACTGTCTGTCCAATGCAGAGTGGTCTGCAATAAGTGAGACAGTGGCAGACCAAACATCAGGCATGCTAATGTTGATGCCGTTTTGCCTTGGTGAGTGGAAACTGCATGGAGATCAAAAAGAAAAAGCCGAACCAATAATATGGCAGCTTTTTCTTTTGATCCACAGGACACCGCTCAGCAAACAGTTGATCGATGTCATAATGAGACTGACATCAGCACTTTCACTTTCGGCACCACCACTGACAGTATGTTTCCCCCCCTGACAATGTAATCAAGCAATAGTAAACAGTTTGAACTGGGCCACATACAGTATTCAGCTGCCACAGCATCCATATTAACACTATGCTCACTGCAGCATACTGTTTCTCACTCTATTAGAATAAAAGGTTCTATGTGATAATGGTGAAAGCCTAAAGGCAATCACCATTATCGCGCAGTCGTAGTGCCGAAAACGTTTTTGGCAATACTGACACCCCGGCACACAGGACAACAGTGCTGGGGACATAACTTTCAATGTTTCGCCACCACAGCCCCCTACTAAAGGATTCTCAACTCCAGGGGTGGTGCATGTTGGTGAGGGGGGAGTGAAAGCATGTAAAATTAAAGGTTCGGACCGGGCACAATAAAATTGCACCAGTGCCCAGACCCGAAGCCAGTATCTCACCCACCCCAACCAGCTCAGCAACCCACCACAGCGCCACCCCGTACAGCTCCTCTGCCCCCTTCAAGCCCACACTTGCCATGCTCACTCCCCCATGAGCATACATATAGCAGTGTCAGTGGCTCAGCAGGTAGCACACTTGCCTCTGAGGCCGGTAGATCAGAAAGCTGTGGGTTCTATCCCCACACCAGGCACTTGGGTTGCATCCCAATACTAACACTGTAGTACAGCATGGGGGGGGTGCTGCACTCCTGAGGTGCCGTCTTTCAGATGAGATGTTAAACTGAGGTCCCATCTGCCTGTTCTGGTGGTAGTTCAGGTGGATGTTAAAGATCCCATGGCACTTCTCGAAAAGTGTAGGGGAATTTTTTATTCAGAACTTGAAAAGAATATATAAATATAACAGTACTGACATTATACAAAATCATAAGAAAAATTAATAAATACGGTGAAATCATAAAGCAGTGTTACTCCATCAGTGAAATCTTATACATAAAAATTATAAGAAACCTCCCTGCATCCCATACCCTATGAAAAAAGCAGAGAAAATTAGTTAAGCAAAATTAACAAGAACAGATAAACAACATAGCATTGATAGCATACAAAATTATGAGAAACCTATGAAATAAAGGAAAAACATAAGGCAGCAACAGCATACATGCATCACATAAAAATTAGAGAACCTCTATTCCAAACCCTACAAAAAGAGCAGGGGAAGGTGTAGGCAAAGCAGAAAAACAAAACATACAAAACTAAAATACATTATACAAAATCATGATGAAAATCTAAAAGAAACAAAAGGAAGCATTGCAGCATACAAAATATCCAAACAGAAATGAATAAGACTAACACACAACTCCTATCCATGCTCTAATAAAAAAAAATAAAGAGAAGTCATCTTGTTTCTAACCAATGCAACAACTTCCATCGAGCATTATATGTTATGTTTCTTAAAATTCTTTATAGCTTGGTGAACAGTCTGAAAAAGTTGTTCTGGAGATATGAAATACTGTTGCAGGGACCATCGACACCTAGCTTGCCAAATAAAATATTTGATATGACCCAATATGCCATGGACAGTAGAGATATCATAATGCCAACTGAGTGGCAATATGCCAAGCAACAATATATCTGAGGTAATATCTACCAATCAAGAAGCAGACCGCTGTGAGTTCTATATAGTCCAAAACTGTTGTACACAAGGACAAACAAAAAATAAATGATCCATAGATTCAAGCATGTGCAAACAAGTCATAGATCGAGGGCAAACATGTTCTTCAACTCTCTTATGTGACAGGTTTCCTTTCACATTAAGTCTGCCATGCACTCCCAACCAAGTAACGTCCCACATAGCAACAGGCATATGGGAGCTAGTCAACATTAATTGAATGAAAACCAAATCTGGAGGAGATCTATCAATATAGTCTGGGGAGTGAAGGAAAAATCACAGCTGAATAGATTGATAAAATTCTTTTCAAGTATGGTTGGTAATCATAATCTTAGTATTTCCCCATAATTTGAGCTTACCAAACCATTCAAAAAAATAGGGAGGAAGTTCCTGGATGTGTTTCTGCTTAGCAATAGGGACATCAGGCTGCCAGTCAAGCAACCACGGAGAAAGAACATCAAGCACCCAGAAGGACCAAAGACTCGAAAGATTAACAAGTAATGGTTTAAGATTCACATACACAAATATAGAAAAAAAGAAAGAAACTGGATTAACCATTTGCAAACCACCCTGAGCTCTTTGAAGATACAACCCCCAACAGGGTTTAAATGGTTACCCCACACAGCACCAAAAAAGTGCCAAAATTTAAGTTTCTAAACATTTAGGAAGGGGATAAATAACAGCCAAATGTAAAAAATACCCAAGTAAAAAATTCTGATCATAAAAACACGTTTTAATTTTGACATTTTCCACTTGTTCCACTAAACCACCCTGTTCCTTGCTTCCTGTATCAATTTAGTCCAATTGAAAATGGCACCATCAGGGATACCAAAATAGACACCCAGAATAAGCACGGCCTCAAGAATCACTGGAATCCCCATAACAGTGGAATATGGGCAATCCCCAAGACCAAGAAAAATGCATTTACTTTTAGTTGTGTTAATCCATGCCCCTGTACATTTCATGAAATCTATCATCAGTGCATCTGTAGCTGTGTTAGATTGAACATCTGCTAGAAAAATACAGAGATCATCAGCATAGGCAATTGTTTTCAGTTCCACCATGTCACTATGAAAAGAAAGACCTCTGATACCTATGGTATTATTAATTTTCCACAACAAGGGTTCTAAAGTTAAAATACATAAAAGAGAACTAAGGGGACATCCTTGTTTTACACCCTGAAAATGAGTTCGGAATTTCCCCACCCAACCATTTACAAATGGGGCCACTTCAGTAGTAGCATAATAGCGCTTCAACCATACACCAAATAAAGAGGGGAATCCAAATTTAAATAAACACTGCCAAATGTACTGGTGTGATACCCTATCAAAGGCCTTCAGCTGGTCCAAACTAAGGAAAAACCCCATAAGCTTTCTCCATCACTTCCCGAAGTAAAATCAATGCATCCGTAATTTTTTTCCCAGGCACGGAACAAAACTGATAAGGACTAACAATAAAAGGCAACACAGCTGCCAATCTGTTACACAAAAGTTTCAACAAAATTTTACTATCAGAATTCAATAATGTTATTGGCCTCCAATTCCTAAGGTCCTCCTTTGGTCCAGATTTATGTAAAAAAATAACCAGGCCATGATTAAAGTGAAGTGGTACAGAACCAGTGTCCAAAATATTATTAAAGAGAAGCAAAAGTTCTTGTTGCAATGATTTATATAACATGGGGTATAATTTGTTAATAATGCCATCACAGCTAGGGGAATTTTTATGTGGCAGTGCAGAAATAACAGTGGCAAGTTCACGTTCTGTGATTGGGCCACAAAGAGAGGTACAAAGAAAATCAGGAAGATATGGAAGTACACAGGATCCCAACCACACTTCTATCATAGCAACAGATACAGTGGAATCTGCCCTAAAAAGTTGCTGTAAATACTGATCTCGTGCTAATAAAATTTCCTTTTGAGTATCTACAAATGCTTCAGACTTAGTTTCCAATGTTCTCATTTCTTTTTTTGTCCTGTGAAATGCACAATATTCAAAAGAGTTACAAGAACCTTGTGAACCCGGAAATACCAAATCTTTGTTCCACCTCAAGAGATTTTCGTCTATTATACTGAGTCTGAACCAATTTGTCCTTCAAAGCGCTAATAGCGTCCTGAGACACAAAGTCACCCTCATTAAGTTGAGAATAAATCTGAAGTAATTGTTGTCTCAGTGCATTATAGGTTGTTCATTTGTATCGACCTAAAAGTTTCCCAATACTCTGAAAATAATCAGTAATATCTGACTTTGTATCAGACCACCACATTTGTGGAGAATTATAAAGAAAATAAACTGAACTGTGTGCAGCCAATAAAGCATCAAAGCCCTCTCTTACTTCAGGTATATCCAATAAAGATAAATTTAGCTTCCAATAGCCTGGCCCTTTAGAAAAAAGCAGGAAAATCAGACAATGTGATTTGAAGTAACACATAGTCTGAAGTGGCCATAGGTATTAGTTTATGAGCACAACAGCGTAGATGAGGAGATAAAAAACAATAATCAATCCTGAATCTCCTTGAACCAGAAATATACGTGTATGCTGGCTGAGCTACAGAACTCTCCCAGGCATCCTGGAGACCAGTAAGACGTAATAAATTGTTTAAATAGTGCGTATCACAGTATAATTTTATGCCTTATGATCCTCTGTCTTTGAAGGACCTGTTAATATTAAAGTCACCTCCAAATTATATATTCCTTCAAGTAAATAAAAAAGGCTGTATTTTAGTCAAAAGAGCTATAAATCTGATTTTACTTGTGGCCCATAAATATTAATAAGATGAAAATCAGAGTTCTGAATAAAAACATCCAACAAAAGCGTTTTACCTGGTTCAAGATCTACAACATTGGTTACAAAGGCATCAGGGCGAAAAAAGCAAATTCCTACACCACAGCAAGCAACCACCCCCTCATCTCCTGATTAGTAACAATCCTCTCTTAACCAAGCCTGAGAGACAATATCAAAATCCTCCAAAGAATGAAGTCTAGTGTTTTGAAAAAAAATTAAATCAAGATCTAAGTTTGTGAAAAAATCAAACGTAGCTAAACGTTTCTTCTCAGACCGGATACTGTTCACATTAAAAGAGGCACTATTCAGTTCATACCCCATAAATCAAAAAAAGAAAAAAATCATTCATTTTTTCCAAGCACTTTTTCAGGTACCCAGTCTACTCCCCACTAATTTCTTTTTTACCTTGGCAGTTCAAGGAGGTTTATGGCCTTGCTCCACATCAGAAGCAGGATCTCTTTGTGAAGAGGTTCTAGAAGCAGTATCAAAGTCTAAATCCTCTAAGTTGTCATCCACCGGAAGAGAATCACATTTATTGGAAAGAGGCAAAATGAGTACTGGACCATCCAAGATTCCTATGTCTCCTGGCGGTACAGCAGGAACCCGCAAGCCACTTCAGGAACAATCAGATAGAGGGTGTGAGGGGGGGTGCCATAGCACCTACAGCAGACTGGTCTCTAACAGAAGGGACAACAATTCCAAGAGGTAGAGGGCTCAAAGTCACAGAAGGAGAAACAGTGACAGCCTCCACAGACTGAACAGGGTCAGGAGGTGCAGGAACCATAAGGGGAGTAACTATGGTGTCAGAAGGAACTACAGACCTGGATTGCCTAGGAGGTCTAGGGTCTATAGGCCCCCTGCCCGACCTAGCTGTATTAGTATAAAAATCTTGCATAGCAAAATCTGCATCATTAGTGTTGTGGGAGGCCAAGGGGCATTCAGCAAAATTATGTCCAGGTTCCTCACAAAAATAATAATTAAGGGTATTGACACAATCCAAACCTGCATGCCCCAATTCCCCACAACAAAAACATTGAATTTTCTCACAGGTGGTGCTAATGTGCCTTAAAGACCCACATTTGTGGCACCTCCTCGGTTGACCTGGGTAGAAAACAAAACCTTTGTCATGACCCAAAAATAAACAATTCAGAAGATGTTGAAAATCTTTATCAACTGAAAACAGTTTCACCATAATCCTCCATCCCCCATTCCAAAATCCTTCAGAATCCAAAATAGGGTCAGAAGTGCCCTGAACATCACATTTCTTCTCTAACCATTGTAAAATATCAGTAATATTCTCCCATTCATTCCTAAACAAAACCGTGATAATGAAAAAAGACTGTTTAGTAAGGGGAATAACTTGAAAATGTACCCATAAAGAGTTAGTCTTTAAAACAGCATACTTAGTCCACAAACATTCAAGGATTGTAGCTGTCCTGAAACTAACGTCAAAATGATGCGCTCCTGGAGCATGAATAAGGGCATATACCTCAGTAGGGGTAAAACCCAATGACTGTTTCAAAACTATACGACCTACAGAAAAACAGTCTGGCAGTTCATCCATGTCCCCTAGATAACGCAAATGAATTGCGTGTCTTCTTTTAGCCATTTCTACAGGCTTGTGGAATAATTCTGCATAAGTCTTTTTTGGAACTCCCTCAGTAGAAGGAGCTATCTCAGAATGTATCAAATCCTCCTCTTCAATCCCCACCATAGTCGGAAGTACAAGCCCTAGATCAGGAGGAGACATAAGGGGGGAATAAAAAGGGGTACCTGAAGTAGAAGTCCTGGAGGAACACTGATGCAAATCAGGAGCCGGGGTTGATAAATCCACCTCCAAGGCCATATGCGAACTAGCTGCAACTTGCAGCGGTACTGCACTTCCCACCACTGGAACATTCATCGCAACCACCACGTACCATCCTCGCGGTATTTCCAGCCGGCCCGTAACAGGGCCTCCTCAGCTGTTCACCCAACATGACCAGGCTATATCTCAGGGAGCTGAGGCAATTGCCTGCACACTGCAGTAGGAACTTCCAGGTTCAGCACCAGGGATTCTCAAACTTCTGTCATAAAGACCTTTAGCGTAGAAGTTTCCAGTGAGTGAACAGACCCTTGCATCCGTTTTCTTATTTTCTCTTCTTGTAACAGCGCTGAAGCCTGTGAGTAATCCTGGGGAGCACTCTTAATGTTCTCATCCAATTGTTGATGCAAAACTAGAGCCAAAGCAGCATACTCCGAAACAGGCTCCATAGCTGCACAAACTTCTTGAGAACCGGGTGGCCGCTCCCCGCTATCAGCACTCAGTATGCCCACTGGGGAGCCCTTACCACATACATCCACCTGTATGCCAAGCATCGACATGACTGATCATGTACACCTCTGGGACAGTGTCCCCTCACAAACAGTAGGGGAATTTCCCCAGTGCCCTGGCAAAATTCCTCCCATTCACTAAAATACCACTAATCAGATTAATCTGGTTCAAGGTCAGTTGGCATTCATCTGTATCCCCTTCCCCGGGTCATGCCTGAAAATAGGAAGGATTTGTCTAGAGCACTTACCCGGTCATCAAAAAAACTAAATAAATAGTGACATCCTCTCGTCCATTTCACCCCCCCCATCTGGTCGCCATACCTTCCCATCACTGTGAGGGATTTCACGGAGAACAAGTCACCGTTACGGATGGTGCCCTTCCCCATGCACCTTCCTCACGGGCCACCCATAGAAAAATCTCCTGTTCCCTCCCTCTGTGAGCTGCCCCACCCACCACCCTCAATTCCCAGGTCCCTGCTCTATTAGAAATAAAACCTTCCCACTCTCTCCCTCTGTGTGCTGCCCCACCCACCACCCTCCATTCCACGGTCTTGATCTGGTGCCACCTCACTCTCGACATGTTTTTACAAAAGGGGGAAATAAGCTGGGTGGGGATGAATGAGCTCCATTCATCTGTTAAAGGGTGTTTACAGCAAATGGATTATTTTTGTATGCATAAACAGTAGCCAGGGCAGGTCAGATGTCCCCCTGGTGTGCTGTTGACATAAAGAACAAAAGAAAGTGGATCTAAATTATACCCATGACCCAAACCAGGTCATACAGGTTTTAGGAGCAGAGTGGGTTCACAGATCTAAGAAATATCCATCTTGTGATATGAGAGAGGCATGTTAGATGGATGCCAGCAGAGGGGCCAGCCTGGCTGTGACTATAGGAGTAGGTCATTTGCCTCAGGGAAAGACCACTGTATTGTGTGAGCAGGTGCTAGTGGGGGGACTCATTCATAAACGTAATCCAGGTGAGATTCAAGCTGGGTGGTGGCAGTCCACTGAGGTGACAATTCAGGAGACTAAAGGGTCATGAAAAGCTGGTAATGCAGTGTGGGCCGAGTACTGTGAGATACAGTCTGTGACAGTGCTGTACAATTAAAATATAAGACATACACATGCACCAGTTAGGGTTCAAGTTAACACCACAAATGTAGGGAAATGTGGCATTGGGGTTTCAACCCTAACTCACCACCCCAACCCCCCCAAGCAGCAAAAGGAAAAAACAGTAGGGTTTTGGGTCGCCAGAGTTTTGGCAAATTAGTGGTGGGGCCTTCCTTGTGGTTATCAGTCCCAATTCTCAATCCTCCCCCACCATGTAGCCTCCTGTCAGGAGCACAAGATACACCTCCAACCCACTGCCTCATACTGAGACACTCTTAATAGGTAGAGAAGCATATCTCACCACTTGTTGCTAATACAATCTGTTTTAGCATTCTTCATGCAGGGCCCACAGGATCTTATATGAAGAAAGGAGATCACTTCTCACCATGTTTGCTTAGAGAACTGGGGTGGGCATTAGGGTTAGGGAAACCTTAAAGCCACATTTCCCTACTTTTGTGCCATTAACTTGAACTCTAACTAGTGCATTAACACAGTTTTTTGCAAAGAATTTCCTTTATTTTTGAGATTGAGGAATCATATCTTTATTCATGCAGATGCACATGGCCCAAGGGATGACTCTGTCTGCCTACAGAAATGCAGGGTGTTTGCATTGATGGCTGTCAAGAATTCATGAGGTTAAGTGCTGGCCCTGTGGTGCTGAGGGTTGAGGCACTGGAACGCCATACCTTGTACCACACCGGCAACCTGAGTTCAGGAGTGAGCTCGAGTTGCCTGGGACTGGCTGGGGGGGGGGGAAAGCAGAGCAGGATTGAGCTGCTGGCCAGCAGTTCTCCTATCCTTCAGAGGTGGTAGTAACAACAACAAAAAAGGAAAGGGACCTGGGGATAATCATATCAGATGACCCTAAGGTTAGCAAGCAATGTGAGAAGGCAGTAGGGAGGGCTGGGGGGATATTGGGATGCATAGGGAGAGGCATCACCAGCAGAAAACAGGAAGTTGTTATCCCTCTGTACAGACAGTTGGTGAGACCCCATCTGGAGTACTGCATCCAGTTCTGGAGACCCCATCTCCTCAAGGACATAGACAGGATAGAGGCAGTCCAGGAGGGCAACTAAAATGGTGCAGGGTCTGCAAGAGAAGCCGTGCATGGAGAGACTAAAGGAGCTTAATATGTATACCCTGAGGAAAGAAAGGAGAGGGGACATGATAGAAACTTTAAGTATCTCAGTGGAATCAACAAAGTCAAGAGGATAGCATCTTTCAGAAAAGAGATGTGCAAGAACAAGGGGACACAATTTAAAGATAGAGGGACAGTTCCGGGCAATGTGAGAAGTATTTTTTCACAGAGAGGGTAGTGGATGCGTGGAACAGCCTTCCTGAGGAGGTTGTGGGGTCTAAAACTGTGGGAGAATTCAAGAATGCATGGGACAGACATAAGGCAGTTCTTGGGGGGGGTAGGAAGAAATAGGCTGTTGGTTTACTAGGATATGTGGCCTATCCTGTAGGTAGGGAATGGGCAGACTAGGTGGGCCAAGCGGTCCTTATCTGCCATCAAAGTCTATGTTTCTATGTTTCTAATTGAAGCAGGATTGAGTAGCAATACTCGTGTTTTGGTTTTCTCTTTGCTGCTGCTCCATTTTCTCTTCTGGTGTCCCCTGTTAGTGAAAAGACCCTGCGGGGTCAAAAGATACCAGAGAGGGAGCATAATTAGAAGCTCCTTACTCCAGAGCTCTCTGTCTTACTGCTCCAGTGCAGCATCAGGAGCGAAGCAGGCGGCTTTGAGTTTTCTTGTGAAGTGCAGCCACCCACCTGCAAAGAAATAGTAAAAGTGGGTAATTTTGTGGTTGACTACAAGTGAACCGAGCAAAGCAATGAAAAAAGCACTGGGCCTTTCCATAAAACAGAGACTATGGTTATATAGGGCAAGCAGCTGAAATATTTAATTGTAATGTCAGCCGCTGTTCCTAGCGATTCTAGCACTCCATTGAATAGAAATAGGCCCCTTTTCCCCTTTGAAACTCGAAACAAGCTTGTACAGGCCACTTTTCTCCCCCTACTCGACTATGGCGATGTAATCTATTCCTCCACCACTCTTGCAAATCTAGGTAAACTGGACATCCTTTATCACCGTGCGTTACGGTTCATTACCAACTCCCCTTACCATTCGCACCACTGTGACTTATATGCAGCTGTTGGTTGGACATCCCTTACTACTAGACGCCTGCTCCATGCTGGGCTATGGACTCTTAAACTGCTCCTGCAGAAATCGCCAACTATCTCTCTTCCTTATTAGTATCTCATAGTCATACTCATTAAGAAAATCTGACTTTATTATGCTTGACATACCGAGGGCCGGACTTCCTTTGATAAGCGTGCTGTGCATATACCCTTCCCTCCATTTGGAACGATTACAAACCATACTGAAACTAACTAGCACAGTTTCAATAAACTTCTACAAATTGCTAAGTTCAGCCAAAATAAAAGACACCTGTAACTGTCATTAAGTCTCTTCCTTCCCCATGTGTGCCATATTTATCCACTGGTAAGGTATAATTGATTTGTCATATTAACTGCTTTCCTTCCCTTCCCTTCTACTCCTGGCTTTATCTTTGCTACGCTCACTGCTACATTATCAACTCCTCCTCCCCATATCAGTTGTAGACTGTTGTTTGTTCTAGCTGCCAAAATACTGTATATGTATTGCACACACCAGTCATCGTGTTTCATTTATCAGTATGCAACCTGTAAGTCGCTTCCCTGTCTCATATCAATGTTTACCACCTGCGGTCACCCTATGTGGTACCCTTGTATGTATATCCAGCCTGTATCATGTAACGTGCATTTCATGTATATACTGTTATTACCTATCTGTGGTTGTACTGTAAGTGTTTATGTCACAGGACCTCCTTGTGAATGAGCTTGCTCAATGGAGTTTTCCTGCAATAAACTTGAATTAACTTGAACTTGAACTAATAAAGGGCCAAATTCAAAAGTGAAGCCAACAGGCTGAAATTTCAGCCATTGGACATAACAAAAAACGTAGGCAGTGGGAAAAGGGACAGGCATATCCTTAGATAATTATGTTTGGCTGCCCTCAGGGAAATAAATAAGAACAGAGGGCAGCATTCAATAGAAATACTGTAAACCTGTTGTCTACACTAAACGAGAATAGAGACATTACCTGTTTCTATAAGCGGATATTCCCACTTCCTATTTGGAGTATACAAGCATTTTATTAAAGGAGTTACTGGTGTACAATAGGTACAATTGTTTTTAAGAATTTGGTACATGTTTAGAAATAAAAGGAATAAACAGCATGACCTGCTTGTAGGAGAGCTCTTTTTGAGTGAATAAGTTCCTATAGAGAGACAGCGGCCCCTAATGGCCCGTTTTATGCTGAAATAAAATGGGAGGTCACTACCTGGAGGAGGAGCAATAAGTCATTAAGCTGCTAGTTGAACTAAACATGATTATCCATGCAAGACAAGTATTATTTTTGTGTTGTCAGGAACCCTCCTTAACCGAGGTTTAGAAATAACCCTTTATTTTTGTATCGGCTGGGTTATGAGCCTCAGAAGGATACCTTTTAAGTTAAGGGTCATAATGTGGATGGATCCCATGTATAGATGTCATCCCTAAAACAGTATAAAAGCTCACCACTAGGGGTAGAATAGATATAGGGTGGTCAGTGAAGAACTGACTGTGAGAGGTGCAAGACCTCGTGAGAGAGTGTTCTCACACTACCATCATGAGCAGGCAAAGAAAAGCCTGATGATCCTGTTGTACCAGCAGTGATTTTGTTATTTATGGCAATACTAACCTTCTTTATTTTCTGTCAGTATTTAATTTTCTCATCCTTGATGCAATCAAATAAAATGATATACGTTTTGTTTTAAATGTTTTTTATGCACCAAATTGTCTGCCTGTGTCTGATGTTACTGTGAAAACCCATACCCTACGACAATGAGGTGGTGTGAAAAAATTTATGTGTTGAAAGTTTGGAGTCAAAACATTGAAAATTAGCGACCTTATGAGCGAAGATAGAAATATTGCAATGGTCACTCACAGTGTAGTCATTCTGCCATATTTGTATCCAGATTTTTAGCCTAGCCTTCTTTTTAACCCACCTCATGAATCCAGTAGTTGAACAGTTTCGAATCTATGCCGAAATTTCATTGTGTGCCACAGGTGCAAAAATACATTTTGACTAGGATTTGATTGAAAAACGATCTGTCACTAGAGATGCAGGAAATTATTAATCCGCCCGCGAAGTGAGCAGTGAGCACTTCACATCCATGAAACACAACGCGGTTGGGACCTGTAAAAGTGCCACTTGGCGTTATTGTTCACCAGCATTCTCATTATGCCTTAACGCGAAGTAAGGTGAAGTGAGAAGAAAATAGGCACAACACATGGCCTGCAGTACTGTAAGTCACATGCTTTAGCCAGGCAGGAAGGAAGTGAGTCAGAGAAGCAGTTTCACTTTCTCCTTTGCATTTGTAAAGGGAGAAAGCAAAATTGTGAGAGGAGAGGAGTTTGCTTGGCTTTCGTTTCTTGTTACTGCTAGAACCAACAAACAAACAGCTTTTTTAAAAGCTATTTTATTTAGTGTTTGTATTGTCTTAGTGTTTTTTTTTGGTTAGTGAATATTTTTGTATAAGTTTTGTGTTTGTTTTTTGTGTGTGACTGAGTGTGTGTGTGTGTGTGTGTGTGTGGCGTGTGTGTGTCCACTGTCTGTGTGTGTGTGTCATCCCGTGGACTCAGGAGGATGGCGGGTCACATTGGAGAAGGCAAGTCACTGGCTCGTGGGTGCATTAGGAGGGAAGTAGTGTGGACCTGTTTGGGGTGGAGCGGCCGTGTGATGTTGGACCGCTCCAGACTCCTGGCTGGTGTTGCTTCCCCCGCGGAAGCAACAGGAGCAGCAGCAGCAGCACCAGTGCCACTGGTGGCTGTTGCACATCCACGTTCTCCGCCATTACGACCACTGCCACCACCACCGCCACTAGCAGCAGCTGTTGGGGCTCCAGCAGCACCCCCTCCACCACCACCTCCACAGCCACAGGAGGTGGCCCCGGAAATTGTAGGTGGTGGTGGGACTCGTGCCCGACATGTGCGTACTGTGGTCTGGTCCCCCCCGCAGCTCCCCAGTGTGGGAGTTTTTTTAATTGTGTGGTGAGAGACAGCACAGTGGTGGAGTGCCATATGTGTGGAGCTGGTGCGCCGTGGGCCCCCTGGGACACATTTGGGGACTGGTGGCCAGCACACCCACATGCTGAATCACCACAGGGCAGAGTGGCAGGCTGCCATGGAAGGGGCCAGGCGTCCACCTGCTGGCCCTTCCATGGCAGAGGGCAAGGGTGCTGCTGGGGTGGGAGATGTGTCTCGCAGCAGTCACTACCGCAGCAGGAGGAGGAAGGCTACTACATCAGCTGCTCCACCACCACTACCGCCACCACAGCCACCAGCACCACCCTGTCCAGCACCAGCCCCACTACCTGGATTACCCGCTGCAGTGTAGCCTGGCACAGTCCCTGCAAGTCAGTTTGACCTCAGCCTGGTGTGGGCAGTGCTCGAGGAAAACAATACATGTTTCAGTGCTTTGGAGCAGCAGGTTAACAGAGTGGAAGCACAGCAGCAGCAAATACTTTCAGTGCTGCACCTGCTCCTGGACCACCACGGCATCCCATGGCCGTAAGTCAGGGTATTGTTTTTGGCCCCCCCCACACCCACACCCACCTCTGACCCCACCCCACTACTGTGTTGTACTTTTTTTGTGTGTTTTTTGTTTGTTATTGTTAAATCATACACATTTTCCCTTCCAGGGGAATCTTGCTTGCACTACATAGTGCAATACATTTTCGTGAAAACCAGATGCAAATTCATTACAGTCAGCCACATGACGGAGGCATTCCCGTTCTGAAAATCTGCCCACATTCTGCCTCCCTTCTCAGCAATGTTAGGATGTGATCGCAGGGACAGCTCGTGTGCATGCTCCTTACAGTGAATATCCCATTGTCCGTCAGGTTTCCGAATGTTTCTTTATGTTACAATGGTCAGTTTGTGGTGAAATGTGTGGCCACATTTCCAGTAAGAAGAGCCTTGTTAGTGGAAACAGCCCACATTTCACCACAAAGTAAACCTTATAACATAAGGAAACATTGGGATAGCTGCTGGACACTCACTATAGTGGAGCATGCACCTGTGCTCCCCCCGGCATCACGTCTTAACGTTGCTAAGAAAGTGTGGCACAATGTGGGTGGCTTTTCTGATTGATAATTCCTCCATCATGTGACTCACTGTAATGAAATTATGGGTGGTTTTCACAGACATATATTGCACTCTGTGGAGCAAGAAATATTCCAAGTAATGACCCCACATATTAGTTTATGTGCATCACCATAACTATGTAATGTGGTGAATGTCTGTAAAGCAGCAGCGCAACAATCTGTTGAGAACTCTGACCTATATTTTTTAATGCTATGTTACAACTTCCTTTACTTACATCCTGACTGACTGGAATGATACAATAATTTGCAGTAGTTGAGTGTGCTGTACTACCTTTTTTCATGTGTGAAATAATGAAAGGAGCATTCCTTTTAAATTGGTGCTGACAATGACCAGGTCTTTGTCATTGTTTTCCTCTGCTTTTCTCCATCACATCAAGTAGTTGTCATATATCACTTCTGTTGTTAATTAACAGTTATGCATCAGTCAGTGTTTTATATGACACCACGGAACAATAGTTATTGAAAAGCAGCTGCAAATAAATATAAAGCTGGTCTGAACAATACTGGAAGATGTGCTCATTTTGTTTTCATACATGAAAAAAAGTAGGAGTAAGAGAAGCAGACATAAATTGTGAGAAGAATCATATCATTCAAGTCACTGACGACTCAGAGGTAAGTAGTGGTTGCTGTGGCAATGTAAAGTAACATAAAAAAGTACAGTTCAGAACTGTGAGGACATTCTTGCAATGCTGCTTTAATTGTAAAAATGTCAGTATGACATCATGACTATGAGCTCACAGCAAAAATTACAGAACACACAAAAGTGGCACAGAGTCCCCAGATTTTTTCTGCAGGCCCAGAATGCATCCTCCTTGTGTGCATAAAATTGACAAGTGGTAACAAAGTGAAATGAGACTGTTTCAGCACATACAAAGTCCCCAAGAATTAATGGCGCACTCAGTTATGCATGCAGTGGTGGCACAGAGTCCCCAGATTTTTTCTGCAGGCCCAGAATGCATCCTCCTTGTGTGCATAAAATTGACAAGTGGTAACGAAGTGAAACGAGACTGTTTCAGCACATACCCCAGTATAAAATGATGACTGTGAGGTTTGTGTTGCTGCTCCAATTCTGCGAGACGATTCCAGCAAATGAAATGTGATCATCTCAACTGGATTGAAGGGTGCCCTTTGTCTGTACACTAATAGTAGCCTTGGTGAGTATATATATATATATATATATATATGGTTTTGTATTTTGTAGGTGATGAGGAGGGGGGTTGACATGGACACGTACTCATGGTATTGTTCTGCATCACACACAGGTCACACAGAAACTGTTGGTGTGCACATTTCGGTGCTCAATGAAATTTTTTTGCGCTGAAATTGGAAACAGATAACTCTCAAGCACATGAAGGTAAGTATTTTTTTTTTGGGGGGGGGAATCATATTTTCAGGTTTGTCTGTAATGGTTTCTTATTTTTTTACTTCTTCACTGATTTCATCAGCATCCTTCTGGAGTCCGGTTGTTAATGATGGTCATGGTCATCGAATGAAATGACTTCTGTGTGTTGCATGTGTGTCCAAGCTCGGGGGAGAGGTGTGCCTGATGTTGAAGAACTTTTTGGGATAAGGCCACTTTGACAGAACAACAAAGCATCTCGAAGTTTCCTAAAAAAAGAAATGAATGACTTCTTACAAGTTACAACTTCATTGTTATGTGTCCCTCCCTGGTTCTCAAATCTCAATCCCTATTGTCACGTTACATTTCAGAGACACATCTTGTCAACAAACACAACCTATTGTGTGCATTACTTGTAGCAATCTTTACAAAACAATGAAAGGGATGAAATAAAATCTTCATACTTACCAGAATGGATTTCACATGGATATTACATTGGTTCCTCTCTGTACAGTACAGCTACAGCACCTATTAGCGATGGAGCCTGTTTTTGTTCCCTGTAAAAGAAACAAAAGAAGTGTACTGTATGTGTTTTGCTACTGTGACTCTGAAAAGCTACAGAAAACAAAACATACAATTTAAGGAAGTGAGGCAGCATAACAAACATGAGTGCACCTACTCACTTTATGGTTTAAATATTAAGAAACTGGTGGTGGTGCACTGGTGGAGTGGTGGTCTGTGGGAGGGCATACAGAATCATTGTGGCAGACTTGCATAACATCAGTCCCAGTGGTGGTGGTGGTGGTCCGTGGGGGGCATACAAACTCATGGTGGCAGACTTGGATAACATCAGTCTCAGTGGTGGTGGTGGTGGTGGTCCGTGTGGGGCAGACAGACTCATGGTGGCAGACTTGGATAACATCAGTCCCGGTGGTGGTGGTGGTGGTCCGTGGGGGGCAGACAGACTCATGGTGGCAGACTTGGATAACATCAATCCCAGTGGTGGTGGTCCAGGGGGGGCACACATCATCATCCTCATACAGAAAACTGCCCTCACAGTCATCGATGTCTGAAGTCTGACCACTGGGAAATTCTTTCTCCATTGTGTTGTCATCTACGTCAGTGGTGTGCCGTTTCAGGCAGCCACTGCCAGTGTCATAAGGATGCTCCATTTCCACATCAGCAAGATCACCATGACTAGGCCAGGGTACGAATACTGAGGTTGCAGTCTGTGCTGGTATGTGCCTCTCAGTCATTTTAATGAATGTTAGCAAACTAACATTTGCAGGAGACAGGTTTGCCCGACGATCCCTGACTATTGCACCTGCTGAGCTGAATACTGTCTCAACACTTACACTGGAGGGTAGGCATGTGAGGTACTTCAGTGCCACTGCAGTCAGCTCTGGCCATTCACTGACCTTTCCACTCCAGTACAAAAGAGGATCTTCACTTATTGTCAGATGCCTGTTTTCAGATAAATATGACTTAACCATTCTCTGTGTCGCACTAAGTCCAATTGTTGATGCATCTGCCTGTTCTCCAGAATCATTTATTTCACAAATACCCACTTGGGACAAAGCCTCCCAAAGTGGTTTGACACCACCCGCTTTGGATGACAGACCACCTGGAACTACAGTCCCCTTCTCCTTGCATGATATGCTTGCTGGTCCTCCAGATACACCTTCAGCCAGATTATGCTGCTGAGGTTTGCTGACCTTGGCACGTGACTACTGTGCCCCATGAACCAAGTGCACCAGTTGTCCACTGATATTTTTTACCTGTTCAGGCCCTCCCTCCAGTACTGATGCAATTCCACGTTTGTATAGTGGGTCCAGCATTGTTGCTATGGCAAAGTTGTCACTATGCTGAATGCTCACAATGTGATGAGTCTGATCGAATACTGTCAGCATGTGTTGCAGCAACATACTGCTACCACCGTCTCCGGCAACATCAAGGCTATGCTGTACATTCACCAATGTCTGCCTCAGCAACGCAGCAGTGGAATTGATTGGCTAATGGAGACAGACTCCCACTCACTGCCTGTGTGGCATGTTCAAAAGGCCACAAAATTGTTATTACAGAGTCCATGAGGTGCCACTGTTCAGTCGTCATAGACATGGAGGCCCCAGAACTGTCACGGCTAGTGTGCATAACAAGATATTCTGAGATGGCTTTGTATTGTTCATACAACCTCTCTGCCATGTATAACGTGGCATTCCATCGGGTGATAACTTCCAGCTTCAAGCGGTGCTGAGGCAGGCTGTTTTGTATCTGCAACTGCCGCAGTTGGTCACGGGCCTTTCCAGATCTTGAAAAGTGAGAGCAGATATGTCGTACAACGGTCAGCATTTCCTTTATGTCAGGGTGCTGCAGAAACTTCTGAACCACAATATTTAAACAGTGGGCCATGCATGGAACACGAAAAAAAACACCATTCGTGATGCATTTCACCACATTTGACCCATTGTCTCTTGCTATGAACCCATCTCTCAGGGACAGTGGGTTTAGCCATCTGTCAATTTCAGTCAGTACCATGTCTAACATGTTCTCACCAGTGTGTGAACAGGTCATACTGTGCATAGCAATGGTTGCATGCTGGCGAATTCCAGGAAGATTGCTACCGTGACAATCCACCTTACTGCATTGCTTATTCACACTACCAACATCACAAACAACCTGTGCCCAGTGTGCAGTTATACACAGATATGAACTCCCCGCTGTTTTGCCACTTGTCCACATATCCATACTTAAATGGATGAATGGAGAGGAGGAATGTTGAAGGGCATGTCTTACTGAGTCAGACACAGTGCGGAACAACTCGAGAACAGCACGGGTAGAAAAATATGTTCTGGATGGGACTTTCCATTTTGGACAGACACGTGCAGCAATCTGCCGGAACCCAGAATTCTCCACAAAGGAGAAGGGCAAAAGATCAATTGCCAGCATTTCCGCTACAGCAGCATTAAGTTCACGTGACACTGTATGATTGGGGGGGTACTTCAGCTTATGCGCAAAAACACTCTGTAACATGGGCTGACTTAAACGTTTAACATGTGGTGTGTTGTTATTCACAAATGGTTGTGCTCTGTGATGAATGGCATTGGCAGCGGTGGAGTCTGGACATTTGATGAAGATGGTTGCACAGGTGATGATGACAAACCCAGAAATAATGTTATTTGCCAGATTTGCCAACCGGGGTTGATGTACCACTTGCACTAGACATACTGCATTCACCACCACCACCACCACCACAAAAACCGCTACTCTTACCAGCACTGGACAACATTTCAAAGTCATTATGGTCCTCCACCTCATCATCCCTGTACTAATCCTCTGCTTTTATTACCACACTACTGCACACATTTAATTTCCTACTGGGCTTCACAGTCATGGAAAGGGATAACATGCTGGCTATGTTTGCCGGTGACACGGGTGAATGCCCCACTGTGGTATTAGCTGCCAGCTTGCACTGGGTCCACAGTGCCAAGTGCCTATTCTTAAGATGCGTATGCTGTCTTCCTGTCCCAAGATGGCTCCCCTTTTTACCTTGACTCACGCACATGGCAAACCTGGCAGATTGCAACTGAATCATCATTTGCATCTTGAACAAAAAAATCCCAAACAAGGGAGTGTGATGCTCTGCTTTTAACATGTCCATGATGATGTGGCTTATTTAAGTCTGTTATTTTAAGCACTGAAGTGGGGGGGGGGCATGTGATGATTCAGGCACTGCACACCTGGACTGCAAATGAACACCATGACTACCTATCATATTGATTACTGGGTCATCATCATCATCATCATCATCATCGACTAAAACTGGTATATCACAAGTTTTTACCAGGGGGGCGGATTCCTGCAAACTTTCAATTTATTTTTCTCTGGTTCCCAACTGGGGTCAATTACATCATCATCATATTCATCAACATCACTCTTACACACATCCACATCTTTTGCTTGGATGCTAACATGTGGACTGCATATTGCAACAACAGCAATCATCATCATCGTCATCATCATCACATTCATCATCAGCATCTACACCACCAACTGATATTTTTTCACCACACTGTGAATCACTGCATGGAATATGTGTGACGTTACGTGCCATGGTGGATGGAATATCACATTGTATGCTATCGTTGACGTGATCATCAGCATCCTCAGTTTCAGTTACTGGGAAGTATGACATCATCTACACTGCCACTCACTTGCACTGCTTCACACTCAGTATGTTTGGATACGGTATACTGGTCGGAATTAAAATGTGATGCAACAATGCTAATACTACCTCCACCACCACTAACACCAGTAACACTAACACCACCGGCTGGGAAAACATCATCTCCTCCAACTATGAGTGAAGCTACTGATTGGGCTATAAAAAACATTGCAGGAGAAATACCTTTCCTCACTTCAGCAATGCACTTCTGCTTCCGCTTACTACTACCATGCCCACAGACCATCTTACTGCCAACATTGCCATGGCCAGAAACAGCTTTGCTTGCACATCTCTTTGCAGGAATTTTGGGGGATCAACCACAAATATTATTACCAAATTCAGATTTTGATAAATTCACTTTCTGACTGGAGGGACGCTGGCTGGATCAGGATGTGAAGTAAAATAAACAACTATGGCTTCAGCAACAGATAAGAGACTACTCAGACTGTCGCGGAATTAAAACAGCTTCAGTAACCAGTAATGCTGATGGGGTCACAGAAACAATTCAGCTTGGTAAAAAAAAAACTTTTGAACGTGGGGATGGGGGGAGCACTGAATACAGACAGTGCTGATTTTTATGACACTACAATACAAACAGCAAAACTAACAACAGAGAACATGATTGCAGTACAAAATCAGGCAGCTGCAGTGGATAGCAGGTTCACACTGCTGTGCTTAGTCGTTGTTACACTAGTCTGTGTCACAAATTTTAAACGGTGTATTATATTTGATGCACGTAACACTGCACACACAACACAGAACAGTTTGTGTACAATGCTGAACGAGGAAAGTGACACAAATGCAAAAGTTCAGTGTACTGCCACGTAATGTAAATTTCTAATTTAAACAACCTGACCTTATGAAATGCTGCACCACATACACACAACAAACAGCAAGAAAATTTGTACTATTACTGACAATTTTACTATGTGTACATTAACACAGTCAGTTATATAACAAAAATATAACCAAAAAACAAAGAAATCACTAGTTCTCCTACTTAAATCTTCCTACACAACAGATACGCCCCTCCCTCACAGCACACTTTCACTGTCTTTCACCACACACACTCAGTGTTGTTAATTAACATTCAAAATCCACACACAAACAAAAATGCTCGATGATATGAGCACAGGAGGGTTTCCTACAATCGATGAACTACAGTTGGATCCCCCAAAAAAAGCAAAAATGCTTTTTGAACAGCTTTTACAAGATTCCTACAGACAGCTATCAGAGCACACTGTCTCCTACTCCTTCCTACTCATACTAGCCTGAAATGAGGCTGTGCAGATCAATACAGAGCCCATGTGACCTGAACTCCCATGAATCACTGTATAATCCACCTTTGGAGCCCAAAAACAAGGCAAAGTGAGGCGAAATGAACTGCCACTAATGCATTTCGCCTTAAAATTGAAAGAGCAATGACCAGGGAAGGTGGAGTAACGCGAAGTCAGCATTTGTAATGGACTTTGTGTTCCCATTATTAACGCTAAGTACTCCGCTTCGCATTGCGGAGCACTCCGCGAATCTGCCTTTGCTCCGTGAAATGCTTCGTGGAGTGGATTGAGCCCACTTCACCCATCACTATCTGTCACATTCATGAGGTGGTGTGAAAAAAAGTTTATGTTGAAAATTTTGGGTCAAAATATTGAACATTACCAAGGTTAAGAGTGAACATAGAAAACTTTTAATGTTCACTCAATGTTGTTTTTTGATATTTTGATCCTAAATTTTCAACATAGCCTTCTTATGACCCCACCTCATGAACAAGGGCAGTGAAAAGATCAAAACCCACCCAAAAGGTGATTTTTCAACGTGACCTTGAAATTGCCTTTCAAGCCAGAATTGCATAATTCCACCCCCCTTGGTCATGGGTTGGGGTCCTAAAAAGGACATGTTGAAAATTTGGTGTAAATATATTTAAAAAAGACAGTCTTATGAATAAAAGTACAAACCCCTTTGAAATATATTAAACTGGACTTACCTTATTTTCTCATATTGCAGTCACTAATCAAGATGTGCCTTTTTTTTTTTTATAGACTTTATTTGTACTCTCCCTAAGCCGGGCATCCTTCAGGGGTGCTCACACTGCAAGGACTTTCTACTCCCTGCCTGAATCCTAGACCCAGTGAACTCCTCCGTCAACCAGGCAGACTCTAGCGCCACGGATCACCCCCCGGGCAGGGCCTTCTCTCCCCTAGTAGCCTGTCTGAAATTAGAGAGAGCCTACCTGGTTCAGCGGGGGGGACTCCCCAAGGAAGTGGGCTAGCATTGGGATGAGTGTCCTGCCACTGGAGCCCCCATCATCTCCATAATCCAAGCAAGGGATTATTTCCTTGATGGTTTCCCCAGGGAGTGCGACGTGCCATGACGTCCACACATGGCTGTCCTGTTGATGTCTGCCACACTCCCCTCCCCTAGTACATATGGCTGGCTTTCCTGTAGTACCCTCAGTCTCCACTGGGAGCCACTAGGCAGCTGAGCAGACCCCGAAGCCCTCCCCAGAGAGAGGAGAGCAGTCCTCCAGATGCTCAATCCTCTTCCTCCCCTGCCAACCCCTGATGGCCGGGGATCATTCCTGAACCTGGGTCACCAGTGTGGTGTGAGGTGTGGTGTCCAGTACCTCAACCCTCAGTGCCACCAGGCCAGCCCAAGATGTGTCTTTGATCGGAGAGTGGATCTATGTCATAGTACATGTTCAGGTGAGTGAGAGTGTGTGTGTTGGGGGTTGGGTGTCAGATGCTGAGTGGGAAGTCGAGGTGAGGTGGTTGGGGGCTGTGGAAGGGTCTGATTGGTGAGGGATCATTTTCTTTTTTACAGGTAAAAAAACAATGAGAGACAGCTTTCTTTATTTCATGGATCTTGACAATTGGTATTAGGCACCCCAGTGTCACACTACTGCTTGGCAGCACTGGGGTGTGCACCCTGGTGCCACCATGTGTATAATGGGAGTGGGGGCAGGTGAACTGGAGGTGAAGAGGGAGAAGAGAAGCAGTGCTGATGCTGGCTCGCAGCTCCGCTTATATGATAGATAGACAGATAGATAGATAGATAGATAGATAGATAGATAGACAGGCAGACAGATAGATGGATAAAAGAGACAGGGGGGAGAGAGAGAGAGAGAGAGAGAGAGAGAGAGAGAGACAGAGACAAAGGGAGCAAGGGATCACCAGTTCACTGCTTCAGCTGAAGCCGGCAGCACGACTCCAGCTGCAGATTCAGAATTCAAGAAAGTCTCACTGTTCTCATACTGAGAATGCAGGTGAATGACTCTTCTGGATCGGTATTGTGGAAAATGTTCAGGTAAGTGAGGGTGTGTGGGGGGTGCTGAGTGGGATGTCGGGGTGGGTGGTGGATGTGTGGGAGAGTCAGATCGGCAAGGGACCTTTTCTTTTTTTACAGGTAAAAACAATCAATGTGTGGTGGTTTTCTTTATTTCAGAGGATTTGACACTGAAGATTTGGTACCCCACTGTCATGCTACTGGTCAGTGGTACCACAGGTGGTCACCTGGTGCCACCATGTGTATTATGAGAACGGGATGGGTGGTCTGGAGGGGAGGGGATGAGAAGAAGTGGTACTAGGGGAGGGCACTCTGGTCTGCTTATAAAAAGATAAAATTAAATATGGGAAAGGGGGAGCAGGTGACCTGGAGGGGAGGGGGGAGAAAATTCAGTACCAGCGGTGGGCACACCAGTCCGCTAGTAATATAATATGTATTTTATTTGAATCTAGGATTACAAGTACCTTTGAGTCAAGGCTCTTTTACAAAGGTTCCACATCAGTTGAGGTACGATTCAAACAAGACATTGAATAACAGTATAACAGTGGGTTACAGGCAGTTACATACAGTTTTATACATTCAATACAGTGGCAAAAATGCCAGAAGGAGGTCTGGTAACAGGGTTGACACAGTATGGAGGAGAGACACACTAGTGGGGTGCAGCCATAGGCACTTGTCAAATATCAATTAAAGTGCTACGGGGAGGGAAGGAGGGTGGGAGGAGGGGAGGATGAATGGGTGTATGGGAGAGGGAGTTGAGGGGGAGATGGTTAAGTGCTAGGTGGAAAGAGCAAAGAGGAGAGGGGAGAACAATTAGGAAGGACAGTCACAGGAGCTAGACACAGACAGGATGTGATGGAGACTGTATTTGAATGGACCAAGCTTTGGCATTGAGGTGATGGCAATGTTAAGACCATTGAACCAGCTGGCAGCTCAGTGCGCAAACGATCTTTGCCCTTGTGTGGTGCAAAAATGCGGGATATGCAGAAGCTGGGATTCAGAGCCCCTGGTGATGTGAGTATTATGTGATGAGCAGAGGAGAGCTTGGACACCTGGGGGAGCAAGGCCTAGTGTTATTTTCTTTGTCATAAGGCAGGTTTGATACTTGACCCAGTTTGAAATATAAGCTAGATAGATAGATAGATAGATAGATAGATAGATAGATAGATACAGACAGAGGTATTGAAAAAGCATCTGAGGATGTGAAACACGCGTTGACGGTGGGGGGTGCTGTATTTCAAATAAAATTATTTTTAACATGCCCTAGCATTGGGCTGCCTTTCTGTGGTAGAGTGGAAGCTGTTTTTCTTTATGGCAGAATTCCATTTTCATTATCGGCTCCTCTTTTAGGTCCTTTAGCCGCTGTACCTGGTGTATGTAGCTTTGAAAATAGAGGTTCACCTGCTCATTCCATCAGCTAAGGCCAGCAGCACAGCTCCAGCTGCAGCTTCAGAATTCAAGAAAGTCCCACTGTTCTCATACCGAGAACATGGGTGAACAGTTTCTCTCACTAAGCTGGGCACCCAGGATTATCAGGTGCCCAGAACAATGTTTCATGGCATATTTTCAAGAAACTAACACTGGAATCTAGCTAAACGGGTCCTGTTTACCTAGGTACAGGTCTTTGGTTTTTTTAAATGTATTATTTTTAATGCTTTTTAACTTTTTTTTGTAAAAATCAAAAATAACTACCATATGAAGGACCAAGCTTGGCTCATGAAGGAAGAACCTTGGCTCACAAAAGAAGATTCTTCTGTCATGAGCCAGAAACTCTTCATTCACATCAGACATATAAATGAAAGGCCCTTCTGAGCATGCTCAGAACTGACATTTCAAATCCTTATAACTTGGGAATGGCCTTTTTCCACAAAACTAATGGCATCTTGTTACAGCAAGCCTCTTCTACTCTGAACATTTCAGAACAAAATCCCAAATTCTCTGGGCTATAGGTGAGAGCAGAAAAAAAACAGTCAAAAAACCCAGATTTTTCCACTTTTTGAGCTATCCAGATTTCAGATTCTGGACATTTGCCTGTCATGAAATTTACCAGATCAAGGGACCTTGCCCCACCCACACCGCACATGCACAATTTCATGAAATTCTGTTGAATGAGGGCAAAGTAATCGAGGTGCAAAGTAATGGGTTTAACATTAAACACCATACCCAACTGTAGGCATGCTACTGCACCCCTATAATATATATTCCTAAATAAATACATAAATAAGCAGCAGTAGTGGTGGGACTCAAACATAATGATGCCCTCAGTGAGAGTTAAGCTGGGTGGTGGAGGCATACATAGGTGACCATTCAGGTGGCTACAGGATTGTAAAAAGCTGAAAGTACCGAGCAGACTGAGTTCTGGAAGAAACAGGCATTGACACACTGGTTGGCAGCAGTGGGATCATAAACAAATTGTCAATAAAAATGCTATCTGTTTAGTCACAATGCAGGATATATGGAGGGGATTCTGCATATACTCCAATTTTATTTTGTTTTAAGGAAGAGTAGATAGCTAGAATACACTCTGTCTGGCCCATCCCAGAGATGAACACTGGCACAACTTGAGCTGTTCAAAAGAAGAAGGCTTATCTTTAAAGAAGGCTAGACATGAGCAGACCTCATAGACATCCTTGAGAAAAGGGTCCTGGAAAGAGGGGCAGAAGTAATCACTAGTGGCAAAAGTTGCAAGAATGAGGCTAGTGACAGTGCAAGTGAGCCAAAGTCCAGAACCAGAGAATCAGAACATTTAGAGCAAACCAAAAGGATGAGACTGGAGAGGGCTCTGGTGAAGACAAAGGCAGACATGCAGTTGCAGAAGATGGAGGTGGAGACAGAGGTGCAGAATGGAAAGCTAGAGGTGGAGGAGTGAGAAAGCCAGTGGCAACATAAGACCCAGATGAGAGAGGAATGAAAAAAGCAGTGCCAGCATGAAAGCCAGATGAGAGACTAGTGACAGCATGAACACGAGAGGTAGACGGAGATTCTGCATCAGAAGGCACCACCATAAACCATGAGTACAGGCATCAGTGGTTTGATCCAAGAAGCCAAAATTGGTTTCAAGATGTTTCCTCAATATTGGGAGGGGGATGATCTCATCTCCAAGGGCAGTGACAAGTGGAGTACCACAGGGCTTAGTGCTGGCACCGGAGTTGTTTGGGTTGTTCATATCAGACATCTCAATGGGCATCAAGAGCAAGATCAGTTTGTTTGCAGATGACACCAAGATGGCAGCAGTAGTGGATGACCTAGTAGGGTGGCATGGGTTGCAGGATGATCTGTCAAAACTGGAAACCTGGTCAGACACCTGGCAGTTGGGGTTCAATGCCAAAAAGTGCAAGGTGCTACATTTTGGGGCAAAATACCCAAGAAGGAGCTACCAGTGGGGGGGTCAGCTAGCCATGACAGAAGAGGAGAAGGATCTGGGGGTGATTATAACGGGCTCAATGAACAACTCAGCACAATGCAGGAAGGCAGCTGCAAAGGCCAACAAAATGCTGGGTTGTATTGCCGGGGTATCTCTTCAAGGAGAGGGGAAGTGATCCTGCTGTTGTATAGGTCACTGGTTAGGCCACACCTGGATTACTGCATGCAGTACTGGTGCCCATACCTGAAGAGGGACATTAAGTTACTGGGGGAGGTGCAGCACAGGGCAACAAAGATGATCCAGGGACTAAGGGACATACCCAACGTAAGCAGGCAGAGGGAGTTGAACACGTACTCACTGGAGGAGAGACAGGGGGATATGAATGAAACCTTTAAGTACATAAAGGGAATAAACAAGACAGGCATGGAGGGACTATTCAAGTTAAGGGGGTGTAGGGACACTCGAGGTCAAGATCTCAGATTGGAGGGGAGAAGGTTCATGAGGGAAATGAGGAGACACTTTTTTACAGAAATAGTGGTGTCTTGGTGGAACACGTTGCCTGCGGAACTGGTATCCTGTAGAATAGTGGACTACTTCAAAGGGGATGACATAGGGTAAGAGGGAGGGTCAGCTGCAGTATAAGGATTGCTAGTTGCACACTCGAGCAGACTCGATAGACCATAAGGCCTTTATCTGCTGGCAAATTCATATGTATGTTCATATCTCAAATCATTTTTTAAAGGAAAACCTCATGAACAGGTGTCTTTCTAGTTGTTTTATATGTGTTCCAAAATTAATTTTTATGTTGTGAGTTGAAGACATCTTTTCCTGATCTTTTAAAAACATTTGTGGCAACTTAAATTGGACAGGGCTACTTGGGCAAATCGCCTTTTGCCTTTCCTTATGGGATGGGTGCTAAAGACCTTCAGAAGGAATGGATGATGAGAACTACATGAACTATCAATCAATCTTTATTTAATCAGGTGAAGCATCTTTGAGAAGAACTCATTTTCAAGATGGACCTGGGCATAAGTACAATGTTGATGACAGTAAAAATATAGGATAAAGTAAGGTAGACAGCATTGTACAACATAACATGTGTCATAGTTTACAGGGCAGTTAATGCAGTAATAGATTACAATCAGATAGACATATTGTTAACATCAGCCAACGTTGTATAACATAACATTTGTCATAGTTAACAAGTTAGTTCATACAGTGACAGATTACAAACAGTTACACATAACATGCACCTAGACCGAGGGTTACACAGGAGAATGTTGAAACATGAGAAAAAGAAGATAAGATGGAGCCGGAAGTGATAGCATATGAAGAGGGAAGATAACAAGAGGGAAGCAGAAGTGAAGAATTGGCGGCAGCGTCTTAAGTCACATACTTACAATTTTCTGTGACAGCCCAGGCAAACAAGGTTTTGAAGGTAGTCAGTTTTATCAGAATGGCTATTTGAAGGGTTTTGTTTTGCAAATTGTTCCATAGGGAGGGGAGGGAATGGCTTATGGCTGATTTTCCAAAATGAGTTCTGACTTTGGGAATAACTAGAGATATGTAAGAGAGGCATCTCAGTGCATAGCTTCCAGGAGAACAAAGAGAGAGAGGCAGTAGGAGATATATAAGGGTGGTTTCTTTATGATGACTCAGTATGTCCAATTGGCTGTGTTTGTGCAGCATCTGAAGCTGAGGGAAGTCCAACCAACAAGATCATATAAGGAACAGTGATGAGTAGAGTAGGGTGCTCCTTTAATGAATCTTATGGCTCAGTGATAGAGGG
This sequence comes from Neoceratodus forsteri, assembly GCA_016271365.2. NCBI lineage: Eukaryota > Metazoa > Chordata > Ceratodontiformes > Ceratodontidae > Neoceratodus > Neoceratodus forsteri. Next base: position 163,107,468 of record CM028137.1, read on the forward strand.
TGTCAAGCTTATTTAATGCTGTATTAGTCCCTTGTCCATAGAGAATATCCCCGTAGTCCAGTAAGGGGAGGAAGGTTGACTGAACAAGTCTAGTTTTTGCTTCCATTGTTAGTAAGTGCTTAATACCGAAGAATATACCAAGTCTCTGTTTGAGCTTTTTGGTTAGTTCTTCTATATGGTCAGAAAAAGACATTGTGTGGTCGATCCACACTCCAAATATTTAAATTTGGTCACAAATTCAAGAGATTCATCAATGAGGTGGTGATCTGAGGTGACGCACCCAGTAATGTACTGTACGGTGTCTTAGAGTAGGGTGAAAAAAGCATTGCCTTCATTTTGTTTAGCATTTAGAAGTAACTTTAGTTGCAACAGGTTTTTCTGAAGATGGCTGAACTCAAGTTGAAGGTCAGAGCAGGTTTTGTCAATGAGAGGCCCAGAAATGTGTAAGACAATAACATCGGCGAATAGGTGAATGTTGGCTAATTGAATACCAGCGTGGATATTATTGACATAAATTACAAAGAGAAGAGGGCCCAGAATTGAGCCTTGAAGTACGTCTCTCAGTAGGGTTTTCAGTAGGGAGAAGTCTCCTTCTGTGATGACCTGCTGGAAATGGCCAATAAGGTAGCAGTCAAACCATTTAATAGAGATGGTATCAAATCCAGTGTTGCAGAGGATGTCAAGGAGTAGGGCATGGTCCACCGTTTCGAAAGCCTTGCTTAAATCCAAAAACAGGGCACACATGTAGAGTTTGTTATCCAAGGCATTCAACCAGTCATTAAAGACTTTTGCAAGCATGGAGACTGTGCTGTGGTGCGGTCTGAAGCCTGACTGTATTGCTGTGAGCAGGTTATAAGAATCTAGATGGTCTCTAATCTGATGGTTAACTAATTTTCTAGTAGCTTAGAAAGGGTGGGAAGCAGAGAAATAGGCCTATAATTATTAAGGTCACTAGGATCACCCAGTTTGAACAATGGTATGATGTGGGTGGTTTTCCAAATTGTGGGAAGGGTACCCTGTGTGAGGGACAGATTAAAAAGGTGAGTAATGGGTACAGCCAGAATGTGAAAGCTTATTTTTAGGAAGAAAGGGTCTATGAGGTCGGCACCAGTGCTCTTTCTGGTATCTAATTTGAGAAGCAAGTCTTCCACCTGATTCAGTGAGATTGGACTAAAGGAGAAGAGGGGGGTGGCCACGGGGGAGGTGGCCTTATCCTGCCCACATAACTGATTTTGTAGGGTACTGGCAGGTGAGGAGTTAATAGCCTGACCTGCAGAGGTGAAATGGTTATTTAACCAGTTTAAGATGTCGTGTTTGTCTGTGTAACTGGGATTTCCAGTTGTAATTTTTGAAGGGAAGGAATTCGAAGACCTACATCCCTCAATCTCCTTGAGAGTCTTTCAGAATTTAGAAGAGCAATTTGTGGATGCATCTAGTTTGTTATAATAACTAGACTACAGTCCTAGTAAGCTTTGTACATGGATTTCTGGCCATTCTGAAGGCCGTCCAATCAGAGGGAAGTTTAGTCTTCTGGGCCCTTTTCCACAACTATACCAAAAACAAAAAAAAATGCTTTGTTAAAACATTTAGAATTAACCCTTCCTGTGCTGCTGGTGTGTATACATGTCCTTTTTTTTTCACTTTTTTGCAATTGTTTAACCAGGACTAGCACACTAAGTTGAAAGCTTGTTTACAGGTGCGACCTGGGAGCACAGAGAAGTTAAGTGATTTGCTTAGGGTCACACAGTATGCAAGTCAGGGCTGTGGGATTCAAACCCAGGGCTCCAAATTTGCAGCTCAGAGCCTTAAACCACTGTGCTATACTGCCGCCTTTTATGTCCTAAAAACCTATACATTCTAAATCTTCTGGCAGTCTAAGAATTAACTCCCAAGGCCCATAAACAAAAATTCAGTGGGTTAAGGAAGGCACTGGGAGATAGTTATTCAGAAATGTGTGTTCAACTAGGTAATTTGTTAGAGTGATGGTAAGAGGATGCAAAAACTACTGTAGCTCTGTGTAACAAATTAGTCATTAATTCCTCATGGAACAGTTTCTCAGACTCTGCTACTGAAGTTCAGAGTATGATTGCTGGATCAGACTCCTAGCTCTCTACAGAGGAGGCTGCAAAGAGAGCTTATCAGTTTGTGACCCGATTACCATACACTCAGCAAAAACAATGGGGGTGGGACATCAGGTGTTTGTAAGGGAACCCTGGGGGTAAAATCTAAGGGAAGCCAGCCTGGACCTGACCAAAAGGGAAAGTTGAAAGATTCCAAAACTAAGGAGTTAGGGAATGCAGGTTCTGTATTTGCCAAAGACAACACACAATGAGCCGCGCACACCCACCTCCTTTAAAGGTGCAACCATTACAATATAGCAAAACAGAAACAGAAAACAGAAAGCATGGTGCATACACTGTCACTGGAGTTTTATCATTTGGTCAGGAATCCTGCATTACATTCTGGCCAAGAACACCTACATAGCCCCTTCTGAGCAAGGCTTCATGAACGGGTGAAGTTTGGATGTGAGTCAGTTCATAAATATTCATATCACATTTGCACATTCAATAATAGTGATCACATTTTAAAGAGAACTCTGTGAAAAAAGTACTGAAGTACAATAAACAAACATAATTCCATCATCAAGTGAGTTAAATTAGTGTTTGTATTAAAAGGACTGCCCCATAATTTAATCTTTATCTTTAAGGGACACAGAAAAGCAGTTGAGTGTTTGGATAATAGCCATGGTAACTTCAGATTAATTGGATTTAGTATACTGCTGAAGTTTCACTATAGAAAAATTATTCCTAAAATACCCAGGAAACACCATTGACCCTGAAAACCAAAGGCAATTGCTTGCATTATCTACAGTAGCTAACAGAAATACTCAAGGTCCAGCTGGTAACCAATGGTCGGGGGGGGGGTTCAACTGGATGCCAGGAATCGCTTGGCTACCTAGTCTGGGAGTTGGGAGGGGGATGCCACTTTACACCTGTGCAGCAGGGGACTGTGGCAGGCCAGACTGAGGGGGAAGGGCCGCTAGCCATATGGGGCTTAACAGAAGCACTGGGACAAGTGTCTGGTGGGTGAGAGGTACCACTAGACACCAGGGTGTAGATTGGCATATCAGAGATGGGTATTCGGGAGGGTGGGGTTCTGCTAGATTCCAGGGTCTATATGCAGGTACCAGGATGGATGATTGGCAGGTGGGCTGTGCCACTGGACATCATGGAATTGCATAGGGAATGGGCTGGGTGAGTGGGGTGGGGTTGCAACTGGACACCAGGGATATGGTGCTACTCACCTGATCCAGTGATCAGGGGGTTGGGAGTGCCACTGGACACCAGGGATTACATTCCATATCATGGGAAGTGTGATTGAAGGGTGGGGGTTGCCACTGCATGCCAGTGATTACTGTACATATCACAAGACAGGTGTTCGGGAGGTGGAGGCTGCCATTGAACAGCAGGGAAGATGTGACCAGTACCATAATGGGTGATCAGATGGAAGGGGTGCCACTTGACACCAGGGACAAATTGATACATTGACCCATAAAGCACCAACACCTTACCTGCCTCCCTATTAAACCTAGATACAGTATCTTATCTTCCAGATCCCCCTTACCCATCGACTCTATATCCCTACCTCTTACTAGCAGTGTCAGTGGCTCAGTAGGTAGCACACTCACCTCTGAGGCTGGGAGATCAGAGGGCTGTGGGTTCAGTTCCCATATCTGGCACTTGGGTTAATATCCCAGTACTGACACTGTAGTACAGCATGAGAGGGGTGCTGCACTTCTGAGGTGCTGTCTTTCAGATGAGATGTTAAATCGAGGTCCCATCTGCCTGGATTGGTGGTAGTTCAGGTGGATGTTAAAGATCCCATGGCACTTATCGAAAAGAGTAGGGGAGTTTTTATCGAAATAATCAACATAGAAAACAAAAAGCAAAGGATCAATTAACCACATAATCTAATAATAAACAGTGATCTGCATAAATAACAATCAATCATACACAGAAAAAAGAAACAGAATACAAACCTAAATAAAGGGCTAAAACTATACATACCTAACGGTATTATTACCTCATTTAAACTTAATAAAGTGAAGAAAACACTTTCCACCATTTTGCTAAAGTGTCAACAGATACCCTTTTAGCGTCCCTGACAATACAGTCTTGAAAGTTCCTTAGTTATCAAAATGCTTACACCGGAAAAGGGCATTTTCTTTTGGTAAATAACCCATTGACACCTCGCTTGCCATAAATAAAATCTTAAACAGCCTAGGAATAAAGATAACGTTCCTTCATGAAAGCAAGATAAAGCCACAGGATAACAACCTAAAATCAAAATTTCATATGACATCCAATTGAGCCACAAGAACCCTCATAAATCTGCTAAATACGCCCATAACCCCACAGCATAAGAACACTTAAGAAAAAAATGTTCAATCGACTCTTCTAAATTAATACACTCTAAGTACGGACACTTCCTTTCTTCTAAGGCCTTATACTTGGTGTTACCCCTAACATTCAGGTGACCAGAAAAAATCAGCCATTGCGTTTCCCATTGAGATTGAGGCAACCTTATGTCGTTTAATTGTGCCAAAACTTTTTTATTTAGAGCCACCGGACAATTCTTAAAGCACGGCTCAGGAGGGAGTAGCTGAAGCATCACATACTGATAAAATTTCTTCATGTTATTGTTCAATATTATTTGCTTCTGAATTTTCCATTTAAATAATTTTTGTGCTGTAGGTTGAAAATATTGTGGAAGGTGTATATGACAATTTAATTTAGGGGCATACATTTTCCAAGTCTTGAAATAATTACCCAAAGACCTTAGAGTCCAGGAATTATCTGCCCTTAACTCAGCTACTAAACCATTTTTAACAGAATGCATAATAAATAACAAATGCACAAACACCACAGGGTCTATCATGCCCAAACCTCCCGCTTTCTTCTGTAGGTACGTATATCCCCTCTTAACGGGATTTAACCTATTTCCCCAAAGCATTTGGAAAAACAAACTATACATTTTTGTTTCTAGGTGCACTTGTAAAGGAAAAATCATAGCAGCATTACTGCACCTGGAATGAGAAATGTTTAATAACCTGTATATGCTTCAGTTTTGACAACTTCCACTGTTTCCATCTGTTTACCTTGACCTCTATCCATTGAAGTGCCAAATCCCAGTTTTTCCCAGGCATATTCCGGGGGCCAAAAAGTATACCAGAATTTTTAGTGGATTCCTAGAGAAATGAATACCCTCTTGCCATACCTCCTTTAGTCTTACCGATCCTAGAAATAAACCTTTAGTTTTTGAAAGATTCAAACTTGCATTTGAGACCTTAGAGAAAGCATCAAAGGCCTGTATAAAAATAGGAACCGAAACCCTATTTTCAAAATACACTACTAAATCATCTGCATAAGCTTGCACCAAAAGGAGAGATTTTTGGAGTGTGGTAACTGTAAGACCCTTCCATTTCTGTGTCGCAATTAAGGTTTGTAATAAGGGGTCTAGAGCAAAGTTGTAAAGAAGAGGACTAAGAGGACACCCCTGATGAACTCCTGCATGTAGCTGAAAGCCCTCTGCCCTGCACCCTTTCAAAAAAGGAAAAACTTTATGATTATCATATAACCTCTCCATCAGTTTCACCAATTGAAGAGGAACACCATAATGTACCAAGGTCAAAAAAAGAAAGGGCAAATGTACTCTATCAAAGGCTTTATCCAAATCTGCTGCTATCAAACAATGAGATGAACCTATGTCCGAAAGATGTTCAATGACATCTCTTATCAACATAAGAGCTGACTGAACTCTTCTATCCGGTAAGCCACAAAATTGATAGGGTGAAATAACCCATCTAGCATAGGATTTTAAGCGATTATTTAGTAAACTAGTGAAGATCTTATAATCTGAATTCAATAAGGTAATAGGCCGCCAATTGACGATATGTTTCCTATCCCCCTTTTTGAATATATAAATTAACAACCCCTCCAAAAAGGAGGGAAAAATAACTGCTTTCTTCATGAAAAACTGAAACACCCTACACAAACAGTGACCCAGTTCTTCAGAAAACTGTTTATATAAATTATTAGATAGTCCGTCCTTTCCGGGGGAAATATTCATTTTAAGAGTCCCAATTGTACTTATTATTTCTTTTTGCGTAATAGGGCCCCATAACCCTTTGGCTTCTAGTGCATTCACTGGAACTGAGATCGTACTCATATATGAAAGCATTTCTTTTTCTGAAATGGCAGAGGGGGGTTCCAGTGACTGAAAATGCTCTATAATTACCTCTCTAAGTTGCTCAATAGAGGTAGCCAAAGTATTGTCCGATTTTAACAATACATCCATATTTGAAGAATCTCTGAGCTGTGTACACATCTCAAAAGGATCTCCTATAGGCGATTTCCATACACCATTAGTAAGAATAGCTTGCATAGTAATACCTCTATCGTATTGGAATACTCTCATCTGTTCTTTTAATATTGAAATTTGTGTAGAGTAGTCCAATTTAGACGTATAAGCAATAGATGTCAGTCTCTGCAATTGCTGCCTAAGTCCCAAATAGTGTAAAAAATCATAATTTTTTTTTTAAAACCCTGAGTCTTAAACCAATTCCTTAAATCTGCCTTTGATTCCAACCATCATTCCCCCAAGTCTGAATACAGAAAAACCGACAACCTGGTTTTAACAGATTTTTAACCCCAGCTTGAATATAAGGCAAGCTTAACATAGAATTGTTCAGTTTCCACCTAATTTGTCTGCGTTGTGGAGAATTGACCAACGCAAAATTACTAATTAAGAAAGAATGGTCTGAAAATTCACATGGGAACATTTTAAAGGAGGTAACCTGCATATTTGGGGAGACTAACATGTAGTCAATCAACGTAAAACTTTTTCCTTTATTAAAGGAAAATCTATGTCCTGCATGCAAAAGGGTATTGCAATTCACAAGGCTAGCCATTTTAATAATATTCCCCAAAGCATTGGAATCACAATATATTTTCTTCTTATTTTGAAGGGAGTTCTGCAAAGAACAGTTAAAATCTCCTCCCCACAAAACCCTAACAGTCGTCAACAAGAAGGGTTTAATAGAATTTAAACAAGTTACCCTACCCGCTTTAGTTTGAGGATTATAAATATTAATAAATCTGAAACATAAATCCTGCCATTTCCCATCCACTATCAACACCCTATCTGGAATAAGGTCAATTAGGTTATGCAACTGAAAGGAATATGAATTAAATACTATGCCTAATCCATCTGCCGTGTCCTCCCCAAATGACCAAAAGGAAGGGCCCCAGACCCACTCCCTTTTAAAAGATATCTTTTGCTCTATAGAATGCATCCATGTTTCCTGCAGAAAGTAAACTGAAAACGTTGGTCATGAATATAATGAAAAAGGGCATGTCTCTTAATTCCATTCAATAAACTGTGTGTATTTAGAGAGCCCCAAATAAAACTCATACCAGTTTATGTTAATGAACCTCTATTTTTTTCTCTTTTTCTTTTTTTTCCCTTATAGTTATCCACTGGTTGTGATCTAGTGGACAGAGTGGATGTTTGTGAGTCCGAGTCTCCCAACTCCATCTCAGTATCCCCCCAAGGGGTGGAAAGGGCAACATAAAATTACTAGTTTCAGTCCTAGCCACGGAGGGGTTTTTTTGGGGTGCAAGTTCCTAGATGACCGTCTTTGTGGTAAAGTTAATTCAGAGCTAGGTAATGTATCCCCCTTATCTTCCCCTGCCATGACAACTTCCGAATAACATACCGGGGGTAATTGTAAAGGATCAGGAGGGCCCATACTAGCTTTAAAGGGGGACACCTTACCTGGAACAGCTCCTATCTCCATATTTTTAACTGTTTGCAAAGGCCTACCAGTAGTCAGCACCATATCACAAGCCGCACCCTTTAATTTACCTTGATTACCATCTAAAGAACCATTTAACTGCCTGCTGGAGGGGGGGAGGGGGGTGGAGAAGGAGGGCTGCCAGATCTACTGCCTTCTGAGCTTTTTGGATGAGCAGGTCAGATTTTGAACCAGAAGATTTATTTTTGGTTGCCCAAGGGCATACCCTGAACACATGACCCCTCTCATCACATAAATCACAGCGAGACTGGCTATTGCAAAATGTCGCTAAATGCCCCACTTCCCCACAATTGTCGCAGCGAGGTTGATCACATACACTAGAAAGGTGCGTCCTAGCTCCACATTTGTAACAAGCACGTGGCTGTCCACTGTAAAAACACACACCCCTATCCCTACCAAGCAGAAAGGAGTTAGGAATGTGCTCTATCCCTGCTGCTGATTGTTTCAGTTTAATTTTGTACTTCCATCCCCCTGTCCAAAATTGTTCTGAGTCCAGAAGAGGTTCTGGCTCGCTCAAAACTTCACATTTTTGTGAGAGCCAAAAAGTAATGTCCTCCATGTGGACCCCTTCATTCCGGAACATAACCGTGACAAATTTAATCAAAGGCTTAGATAAAGGAATAGCAAAAAAGGGGGTCCACGCAGGAGAGAACTTAACCTGACCATACCTTTCCCAAAATAGATCTAAGGCATGTTGTGTTCGAAAACTAATATCGAAATTGTCTTCCCCAGAAATATTAATAAAAGCATAAACATCATGTGGGGTAAAGTGCAAAGAGTCCTTTAGTAAAGTTTTCCCAACGTAATGTCTATCAGGCCTAGCCTCCAACCCTCCTTTGTAACGCAGCCGCACTGCATTTCGACGAGGAGCAGCTTCCCTTATTGAGGTAGAGAAAAGTTCTGACATCAGTGGCTTCTTGGTTGAGGGGAAGGTGTTCAAACACCCTGAATCTTGTCCTTGGATGGCAGGCCCCTGTACTGATTGTTCCAAATTCACTTGGGGTAATATAGGCCCAGTTAATAGGTTCTCCGGTACCAAAGTTTCTAAGGGCTGCTGCATATCCTTGGATACCACTTTTTCCTTACTCAACTCTGACTTTGCCAGTAATGCTGGTGTCCACTCAGGTGAGTGCTGTGAAAGCGTTGACTGAAGGTCCCAGCAAGGGTCTGGTTTCCATGCCCCTGATACCGCTTGCTGCCAGCCTGCTTCCCGCAGGGCTTGCTGAGGGGACCAGTCCACCCCATGTGTTTCCTCCAACAAGCGAGGGTGCCGTCCCTCCAGACTGCTTAACTTCTGAGGTAGTTTGTTTTGAAGCCAGTTTGACAGGAAAAAAAAATCAGTCACCCCCTCTTGCGAGGTTGCTGAGGACTGGTAAGTCACCTCCGTTTGCACTTTTGGCTCCTTATTGAAGCCCTTTCTGAGCACAAACCCAGAAGTTTTACTTAAAATTGCCATCTCAGCTTGAGTACATGAAACCATGGAGGACTTCAAATGAACCGCATTGTTACTAGCAAGCAATGAACCCTCCTCCATAGCTATCCCCGACTGTCTCGTAACAGTCTCCAGTGTGGCGCTGCTCCCCTCGGGACATGCAGGCATGACAAGGTCTTCTGTGGATATTTCTGAATTCTTCCTACTGCTGTCATTCCTAGGAGCGCTGTGAGGGAAGGGCGTAGAATGAGGCTGCGCAACCGCGATCTGTTGCCTTGCTATTACCGGGACGTACTCTGCCTCCGTTTCACTCTCGTTTACTGAGCTCTGATGTAAGCTACAAACTGACACCGTACCTGAAAGCTGCGAAATCTCCATTTCCTGAGCCCCAGAATCCTTAACAACCTTCATTGCCGTGTTCGTTTTCCCCCTCGCTGAGGCAGCAGCCTGGGGTACTTGTTCACCTCCCACCAGGTTTTCCGATGAATCTCTCAGTTCAGTAGCTTCCACATCAGCCCTTATAGAGCTCCGGCGTCGCACAATCCCACTGTTTTCCACAGTAGTGTCACTGGATAGCAAATCTGTACTCTCAGCAAGCAATGCCCTGTCAGACCTCGCAAGCTCCGAGGTAAGTGGCGAAAAAACCTTCTTTAGCACAGACGTTTGCACCAAATCTTCCCATCGCATTGCCACATTACGAAGTTCCACATCCGAATCAAAATCCACCATTGCCAAAGGTAAAGCCTCCAACTTACTCTGAGCAGGAGCTGAGGCTAGCTCTCCCACTCCACTGACGTCCTCCTCCTTCGCTAGTTCACTCCGAGTGGCCATCTTGGCAATGGCCAGTCCCCCTACTGGCCGCAAACCAGCAGCAGAGTAGGGGAATTTCCCTGGTGTCCTGGCTAAATTTCCATCATTCACTAAAAATACCACCAACAGCTTAATCTGGTTCAAGGTCAGTTGGCATTCATCTGTATCCCCCTCCCCCTTCCCTGGGTCATGCCTGAAAATAGACAGGATTTGTCTAGTGCACTTACCCGGTCAACAAAAACTAAATAAATAAATAAAAATAGTCTCCCTATTTCGGGTAGGAGCCTCATTACCCTATGGTCGAGACAACCTCCCAGCCCTCATTCTTATATCCAGCACCCCCAGTGCTCCGGCTGCTCTCCTTTCCCCTATCCTATTATTCCCACCTTCCTCTACTCTGTGCTGCACCCTATGCACCCCAAGCATTTCCCCTCCCTCTATCTACTAACACTTCTACTGTATCATCTATTTCTCTGGTTTTATGCAACCTTGCCCCATAGTTGAGTGTAGATACTATTGTGTATACATATGCTTTTGCACCCTGTACATTATCTGTATTATTCCATGCCTTTATGAACTACTGTGTTATTTTATTATATAATTGTTACTATTGTTCTTTCCTTTTTTTACCTGATTGTAAATATCTGTGTTGCCTTGTATAAACATTTGTCTATGCTCCACCCAGGTCCATCTTGCAAATGAGCTTGCTCAACGATGACTGCCTAGTTCAATAAAGACTTGATTGATTGATTGATACAGACCAGGATGGGTGATCAGAGGGAAGGGGTGCCACTAGACATCAGGGAGGATGTTTTCAGCACCTGGGCAGGTGATTGGAGGGTGGGTGTGTGACTGGACACAAGGGCATCCATTGTTATCTCAGGATGGGGTTCAGGGGGTGGTGGGTGGGCTGCGGCTGTTGTAATGTTGTCCCACAACCAGGACCTTGTGTCCTGTTAAGATTAGGTTTGCAATTGTGGTAAACAGCACCTACTGTATGTGGGTGCCATTTACTGCTGGTGTAAAGTGCTGAATTTTCCGCTGCGTCTGTTTGCAGGGGGACTCTGTCATTTGCATGGGTGCAGTGGTATGTTAGTGCTCGGGTGCTATCTGGTTTTGTCTGTGCTATGGGGGTCTCTGAATATGGATCCCACCCGCACATCGGGTGAAAAACCTGGTTAGTGGAAGCAAACACCCCATAGTGCCTGTGCTAACTTTTGAATATCTTGCACTTGGAAAATAAAAGGTCTATTAGAGTCCTCTCTAAATTTTCAGTGACAACTAGCCTATAGAGTTTCTGAAGAGTTAGTCGAAAATAAATCAGATTTGTTTGAATAGATATAATATCATCTTTAATGGACCAGATATTCTTCCATTATCGCTATATGAGCTCTGTAGGGATCTTCCAGGAACTTTAAAAGTTCTCAGCTGAGATTTGAAGTTTTCGGGGTCTACTGGAATTTCATTAGAAAGATCTATTTTTCCCTCCATGGTCTGTGCCCCCAAAACCAAAGCATTTTAAAATTAGGGAAATTTACCAAGTTGTCCATATTCAAATTGACAGTGCGACAGAGCAGCAGGAATGGCACTCAAAATGCTAGCAATGCTAGCATGCATAGGGAGGAGAATCACAAGCAGGAGGAGGGAGGTAATCCTGCCACTATACAAAACAATGGTCAGACCATACATGGAATATGGATCCAGTTCTGGAGGCCATACCTGCAAGTAGACAAGGACAGCTGGAAAGGGTTCAGAGAAGAGCAACCAAGATGGTGAGAGAGCTGCAGGGGAAGTCATATGAGGAGAAACTAGAAGAGCTGGGCCTGTATACACCACAGGAGAGAAGGGAGAGAGGGCATATGGTGGAGACATTCAAGTACTTGAAGGGCATAAATAGGGTGTGGGTCCATAGCATCTTCAGAATGATTAAGAGCAATCCCACTAGAGGGCATACCTGCAAATAGAGGGGGGGTAGATTCAGAGGGGACATCAGAGGGAGGTTCTTTACTGAGAGGATGGTGCGACCATGGAACAGACTGCTGGAATGGGTGGTGGGTATGGATACAGTAGACAACTTCAAAGGAGCCTGGGATACGTACAGGGGCCTAACTGGCAAGAGGAAGGCTTGGAATGTGGGGAAGGGGTCTTCCTGGGGGTGGATTCAAGCAGACTGGACGGGCTGTGGGATCCTTTTCTGCCTGCAGATTTCTATGATTCTGTTAGGCATAACTGCTTCTCTTATGTAACCCTTTGCAAGTCTGGGGGACAATAATTGCTTATGATCAAGTTATAGTGTGCCCCTATTCAAAGCCTATCCAGGTGTTCCTGTAAGTAACATTACAGGTATCAAGACCCCCTTTGAAGCCATAAAATAAGCATAATAAAGTACCACCACTGCTGCTATAATAAGAGCAGTAGTAGGAGCGACGTCATTAAATGGGTGTAATACCCAAGGCTCCTTGCAACCACTCAATCAGGAGCCACGAGTTGTTTCTGCATTCGGCCAAAAGGTTCAGCAGTTTATACAAAAATGACCTGTGGATTGAAAATTATGATCATTGCAGCCCCAGACTCCAGCAGCAGCATTGTAAGGTATGTGGGGACAGGAGCGGGCTGCAGTGGTTCTTTGCAGGTCACCTTTAAGGGGCTTATTAAAACTAATAATTAATTTAAAGTGTCTTTAAGCTAGCTGATTCTGTGTCACAAACTAGATCATATCAAAACCCTAATTATTATAGGGTCCACTGCTTCCTGGTCTGCATATCAGTGCTCTTGGATCAGCTTAGTACTTCAGTGAAGATCCAAGACTGTTGTTCTTATGGGATTTAAGGAATTTCATCTGGAATCCTTCTGAAATTGGGTTGTACCAAGTCCCAAGAGGTCAAAGGATGAAAAGATAGTTACGGTATGCGAAGATGGCAGATGCTCTTCAAGCGCTACAGAGAAATAAGGACATGTGATTACAGCCACTGGTAAAATTGCTTTGATGTTAGTTAGTTCCTATCATACATTTATGTAGCCCTTTAGTTAATCTATATTTGCCTTATAATCTCACATGAATCCTGCAAAATCCCTATACACTCCAATACACTTAATCGGTACATGTAAAATCAGGATGTCTGCTTTATTGGAACATTCCACCAAGAACTGATTAAGTGGCTCTTACTCTACAGAAGCTACAACTGCTTAAAAGGGATATCTCTGCTGCTCCCAGCCACTCAGCTGGGACAATGAAGACCGGACTTGCTCAGGCATGTCCTTCTCCAATCCCTTTTATTACCTCATTAATCCTTTTTTCACCCCTAAGAAAGTATGAATCTCTTCCTCTCCTTGCCTACCTTGCCCAGCATTGTGTCCCTCCTGCCATATATCCTGCAATCCATATAGCACTCCAGCAAACAAATGCTCCACTGTTGATGTGTGCCCATTATGAAGAAAAATTGAAGAGAAAGCAAATGCTGGCACACAAAAGTATCCAACAAAAGGCTTTAATAGGTACCTCCTGGTGACATAGGAACATGCAAAACTGCTTGTGGTTTGTACTTGTGGTGATTGGATCTGCTGGACTGTCAGACGTTAGTCTGTTTTAACAATTAAAGCCTTTTGTTGGATACTTTTGTGATGTCGGCGTTTGCTTTCTCTTCGATCCTGCAATTCAGCCTGTTGTTCTCCCTTTCCCTGCCCCCTCCACTCATCTTCTCTAGCCCAGTATCATGCCTTCTCTAATTTGCTGCCCAACTTACCTCCCCTTCTACTTCATCATGTGCGGGTGTCTGTTTGCTCCATAGAAGTGTCAATACTGTTGACAGAGGTAAGAGGCATTACTGTTGCATTACATAATCGCCGATCAAATTCTGAGGTTCTGATCCTGAAATTTGCTGTCTGAACTACCAAACACGCCAGTGTCACTGACAGTTACAGATTTTAACGGATTCCCCAGATTCTATCATGGGGGGGGAGTTAAAGCAGCAGTACTAGTTAATAAAAATGTTCTTTTTATAATAGTTATGTTAAACAAGCCCCATAACTGACAAAACTTGAATCCTTTTCTTTTAATTTCCTATCCTTCCCCTCTCTTACAAATAGGGGACTCTCCCACTGTGATAATTCACCTCCAAGCACTGGCTGGGTGGGTTCCCTTCCTACCTCACCACCTCCTTTATAACACCCCCACCTTCCCATTCCCTTAGATCAACTGACTCCCATACCCTGATTGTCCCCTGCAGATCCACCCAACTCAGCCAATCTGGTTACTCTCACCACCTCCCAAAAATGTGGAATTCCCTCCCACCTCAAATCTGGCACTCATCCTCTGTCTACTCCATCAGCTTTGCCCTCAATAATTACCTTGCACCTAGCTGCTCCTGCCATCTCCCTCCCTAATTCCCTCTTCTAAGTCCATGACAAACCCTACCTCTCTACCCTCACTTTCATTTTACCCTGTGCACATCCACCCCCAATCTCTAGCCCTCCTTCCCCCAAATTGCTCCCCCTTACTGGCCTCTCTTGATCTCTCACAGACTGTAAAGGACCCTGAATGTTCTCCATGGGTCCCTCTCCTACCCCCAAGGGGCTTGTATCTCTGATCTACTCCCTTCCCACACCATCCTAAAGGGGCCTCTCTGGGACACTGCCTTACCCCCTTCTCTTTGGTCCCACCAGTCCCCTTGCAGGATTCCTCACAACCTGAGGGGGTCTCCAGGGACACAACCCTTCTACCTCACCCCTCCCCTTCCCCCTTTTTCTTTCATGTAAGTACTTGTTTACTTATTAACCCAGCACTTATTATTGTCCACTCTTTCTATATGTTATGTGCAACACTGTTGTAACACTGTTTGTAACACCTGCCTACAACTGTATGTTAATGTTGATCTTGTAACTTGAATGTTTAATGTCTCATTCCTATTGTACCCCTTCCCCCCAGGTCGCACCAGGAAATGAGCGACTTGTTGCTCAATGTACCATCCTGGTGAAACATTTCAATAAATAAATAAAATCTTTTTTGTTTTCTTTATATTCTTTATTTTTTCTGAAGTTTGGCACAAATCCTTGTCAGGAGCACCACGTTGGATTCAGAGGGAAATGGGGTGCTTCCATCCTCTCATTGGTTATTTTGTCTGATGTAACTGGAATGCACCACCTCTTCCTTTGCCTGCTGAGTGTTTATAGGACAAGCAATGTAAACAAAGGCTGAACAACAGGGAATAGTATAGTTCCTGTGGATCCACAAAACATTATACGTGTATTAAAATCAAGGGAACCAATTAGCAGAGAGCAGTAGTAAACAGCAAAAGTCAAATCTGAAATGTTAAACTACCAGGTACTGCAAAAATCTGGGAAGTGATGAACACTTTCTGGTTAACTAGTACTGCTGCTTTAAGGAGACTGCTAAGTTTGCTGCCTGAACTACCAGAGCTGCCAGTGACACTGACAGTTATAGATTCTAACTGATTCTAACAGATTCTAAGTTCTGCCTGAATTACCTCTGCCACTGCTCCTGTGTTGTTTAACTTCTGATATATAGAACAGCCACTTAATCGGGACAAACAGCCCTCCACCAGGGTGTCCCAATTAAAGCTGCAACTGTAGTACTATAATCTAGAAATAACATAACATTTATAAACTGCTAGGTTCAATATTCAGAACTGCATATAAACTCAAGTTCAGGTGCAGCGGTCCGCACTTTATGATTCAAACTGCTGATTTAAAATAAATAGTCACCAGCAACATAAAAGAGACAGCTAATAAATAATTCAAGCAAAACATGAACTATGAGCCAGGCACTTCAGTGTCCAAGGATTTGAAAATATAACCTTAATGTAATTTAACAAAACTGGCTGTAAAATAACACAGAGCAAGCTGATCAAAATTAAATCATGTTGGCTTACTCTTAGTTGTTAAAAGTAATGTTTTTTTTCCTTGAAAAATGGGGCCAGATTTTCAGATGTGGATATATTGCACACTTGGAGGAGAAAAAGTTAAACAAGAAATGGTTTTCTTGCACAACCTGAATTTTTCTGTATCTGCATGATTTTGAAAAAGATTACTTTTTTTTTACAGTCCTCTCCACAATTTACAGCTGCTTGTGCATGTTTTTTGTGCAGCTCAGAATAATAGACGCCCCCTGAGGAAGGCTGGGCTAGCTGAAGCACCAGGGTCAGCAAGCACTTGTAGCTGCTATTATCACATTGGCATAGCCTGAAATATTTTGATTTTTTCAATGAACATATGGATGGAATAAAGCACGAAGCTGAACTGGAAGTATGGGTTCAGTGTTTCTTTCCTGAGTGCTGTACACTTGTGGACTTGTTTGTTTAACTTGAAGGGGTCTCCTACCCCTATTATGTCACAGCATCCACCCTGTACCACAGACATGGCTTTTCTGCCTAGGAACTGACTGAATAATGCTATTCCTAGTATTACTAGGTGTAGCATTATTTGCATAGCTATGGAAAATAAGGAAAATGCCACCCAACACATAAAATGCTGACAGTAGCATTTTTGCAGATGTGTTATTTTTTCCCTGCACCAGAGAGTTGTACGCAGGGACTTAGGGCTGGATTTTCAAAGGGCCAAACATGGCTCAGGGGCTGAGTCCTATATCACAGTCCATAGTCACATCACATTATCCACAGATGTGGAAAAATATCTCTGCACAGGGTAGCATTCCCATTTTCAGCCAGTTGAGCATACGAGCAGTGGGTGCAGCTGCAGATGATGTTACAACTGGTACTACAAGACATAGCATTCTAACACAGCTGCACAAGGGAAGCAGCTTCAAGCTGCTGTAAATCACTGAATCGGTCATACACCAGCTCCACAAATGAAAATATAGCAATGGCAGAAAAAGCTGTGTGTGCACAAGAGAAATCCACACTTGCACCCAGGTTTTGCTGCCTGTGTGCCAATTTCCCCATTGTTTTAAACTCTGACCCTTAGCCTACAGTCCATGTCAGGCCCATTGAAAATTGAGCAGATCTCTTGATTTTCTTGTTACTGCAATATGGACAAAAAGCAGTCAGTGTCACGATGTTAGCATGAGATATACTCAGGGTGGTTATACTAGCTATGGCAGATATTTACTCTTCAAAACAAGGCTGTATAGAGAATATCAGTCTTGGACACAATGTGCAACTGGCAGTAAAATCTTGGCAAGGCACTGGATTCACTTTGACTAAAAGCTCTGTTGTGCCTGTAGCAATTATGGGTGAGAAATTTATAAGCTGAACAATCTAATCGCTCTTTCTAGACTTCTCAGCTGAGAATCTGTTAATATTTGTGCTACTATATAGCTCAAAGAATCAGACACACAGCTTCCACACATCCCAATGCTGTAATTCAACTGAGTTGAGCCTTAATTTACCGTCTGTACTCTCTCAAGAACATACCTCTTTACCACACCATCCCACCTTTTATGGAAGATGAAGAACCAAGTCAAATAAGCACAAGGCAATTTTATAATGTTTTTAAATATTATTATTCCCTTCTGAAACATAAGTAAAGTCAGAAAACCAATGCATCAGTTTTCTAAACTGAGTCACTAAGCTCTGGGCTCAAGATTGATGAAAAGCAGTACAAATATTAATTATGCATCTGTAGCCATCTGACTAAACAATTATTATGAAATCTTACAGTATTCTACAAGATTCACCTAGACCCTTTGGTCGGTTCTCCATTTTTCTGACTCCAATGCCACCATCCCGGCCAAGAAGGGATTCTGACTGATGTAGGTACATGGACCAGCTGAAATGAGAATTAGGGGTCAGACTGGGTAGTGGGATCCATAAACATGAACCACAATCAGATCCAGAGAGAACACAGGAGCCCTTAGTAGGCCATCAGATCTAAACATGACCTAAACACTGCAGTGCTGTAAAAAATATATATTAAAACTCATACACTTGTAACCTTAATAATAAATCCTAAGATACCAGTAAAAAAAGAAAATAGCAAGAAAAAAAGTGATACAAAGCCTATAAACAAGATAGATGCAGTGCTCTAAAGCCATGCAACCTCATTCACCCCTATCAGAACATTGTCAATCAATCACAATCATAGAAATGTAGGGCCCTTATTATAATCTGACTTAGAATGCCTGTTCCCTCAACCAGACCTCACTTTTCTTAACCCAGTCCCTCTAAGGCATTCATTTTGTATTAGTGTTAGGCAATGGTATGTATAGACTTCTAGAAGTCCTGTAGAAGGAAATGGGTTCAACACATGCATACCTGTTGTTCATACAGCAGCGGGAGGTTGCTTTCATGTCAAGTGATGGACACATTCATCCCTAGAGACTGAGCATATTAGATGCAACATGCCTAGCTTATGCCAGTCCAAAGTCTGATGGCTGGGGTATACTCCCAGATCTAGAGTAGGTTTTCCAAGGTTGATATCCTTTGTTTCATATTTCACCTACTGTACTTGTACCTTTTTGGATTCTGCACAACTGTTCTTTTAGTTTCATTTCTACTTTTTACCTTTTTGCAGTGTTACTCTTCCCATTTTTTTCCAGCTCTGTGTATTTGCATTTGCAGTGTCAGTGGCTCAGTAGGTAGCACACTCGCCTCTGAGGCCGGGAGATCAGAGGGCTATGGGTTCAGTTCCCACATCTGGCACTTGGGTTAATATCCCAGTACTAACACTGTAGTGCAGCATGAGAGGGGTGCTGCACTTCTGAGGTGCTGTCTTTCGGATGAGACGTTAAACTGAGGTCCCATCTGCCTGGATTGGTGGTAGTTCAGGTGGATGTTAAAGATCCCATGGCACTTATCGAAAAGAGTAGGGGAATTTCCCGTGTCCCGGCCAAATTTCCTCATTCACTAAAAATACCACCAACAGCTTAATCTGGTTCAAGGTTAGTTGGCATTCATCTGTATCCCCCTCCCCCGGGTCGTGCCTGAAAATAGGCAGAATTTGTCTAGTGCACTTACCGGGTCAACAAAAACTAAATAAATAAATAAATTTGTTCTGCTCAGGCAGGCAATGTACCCCATATTTGCCCACTAAGCCCTGGCACACCCACACACACCAGGCATCCCCAAGCTGCCCAGGTCAGGAGGCCCTTGACTTACTCCTCACAGTTGGGATCCCAGAAGATGGAGCCTGAGATCAACCTTGGAATCCCAGCCAAGACTTATGTTGGTGACATTTACACTGGTACGAAGGCTGTGATCTCAGGGAACCATGCTGCACTGACAGAGTTTTCTACTTTGTTTCCCCCTTGGAAGCCCTGGACAGGCAATAGCATCATAGGCACACCATTCATGCTCCTGTGTGTGTGTGTGCATGCCAACGTCCATTGAGGCCACCAATCCTAGTTCACTCTGAGGTGTCAGGCGCACCACCAGAAGTTGGACTATTGTCAACCAGCTCCACCCAACCACCCAGGAGGAGAAGAGCAGTACATCAGAAGCATGATTCTCCTACCTCTGGCCAACTCTCCGGTGCTCTGGACTCGTTTCTGGACCAGGGTCTGCGATGCCACAAGTGGCAGTGCTATCACTCACTGGCAGGCTGGCCTTGTTATTCTTCCCTTCTGCTAGTCATGCCATTTCAATCACCATGACATCCAGCCTTTGCTAAGATCTCAAAATGGTTTCATTTATTGCATCCTGAATGCTCAGTTTGCTCACCCTGTATTTATGCTGCAGGTACAAATCCCTACTGGTGGCAGCATGCACTACATCACCATTGCATTACCAACTGAGGGACCAGTTCAGAAAGGATATGATGTGCCTGCCTATACACCACATACACACTGCCTGATATACTTCGTAAGCTTCAGAGACCACATGTAAACCTCTGTGTTACACATAATTACATTCTGAGTGGGACCATGCTAAGAGACATGCAGAACTCCATGCAGTGAAACTGGGGACATGAAAGGTGCATGACTGGCCTATACCAGTATTCAAAGGGTCCTATAGCTTGACATATTAGGGTCCAGAGAAGTGCACATATGTTCTTTGCTGCCCACTTGGAACAAGCTTCATGGCTTAATGTATCCACAGAAAAAACAAGCATTTGTCAATGTTGAATGTTGGTTTGCTGGCACTGCCATTGGTAGTGCAGGAGTTAGAGATGCATAACAGGAATGGCAGTAAAGCATTGAAATGAAGCCAACCCCACCCCCGCCCTGCAGAGACTGACAGGTGTTGGGGTGTGCCTTTGGGTCATTGGCCATAATGTTCATGCCATTTTTCCTCACCCTACCCTGCAGACACTGACAGGTGTCGCGGTGTGCCTCAGGGTCTTCGGGCCTTACGCTCACCCCATTCCATAAATAAGGAAATATGCTGAGATGGGTGCAGTATAGGAGAATGGGGTGAACTCTGGAGCCAAAGACTACAAGGCATGCCTTGATGCCTATCAGTGGCTGCAGGGTGGGGGGTGAGGTGGAATGGCATGAGCATTTACAGCCGATGATCCCAAGTCACACCCCCTATGCCTGTCAGTCTCTACAGAGTGGGGCGTTATGGTTGGAAACCCTAACGCCCCAGGCGTTTGTTGGTGTTTTCACTCCAAATTTTCAACATTGGCTTTTTTTGACCCCCCACCTCATAAACATTGGCATTATCAGTTCATTAGCCCGAAAGCTGATTTTGTACAGTGACTGTGCCATTTGGTGCCACAGGTGCAAAAACACATTTCAGGCAGAATGTGAAAAATAGCAGCTGTACTGTTCATGAGGAGGTGATAAAAATGGCAATTTTGAAAATCTGGAGTGAAAATATGAAAAATTGGTGAAGTCATGAGCGTGTGTAGAAACTGCTCAATGCACACCCGTAATGCAATAATTTTTTGGATTTTTTTACCAAATTTTCAACATAGGTATTTTGGGACCTCCCCTCATGAACAGTGGCACTGTGATTTTGTTACTCTATCCCGAAAGTTGATTTCTCACAGCGACCACGCCATTGTGCGCCACAGGTGCAAAGACACAGTCTGGGCAGAATGCAAAAAATGACAGCTGTACTGTTCATAAGGAGATGTAAAAAAATGCCAATGTTGAAAATCGAGGGTAAAAATATTAAAAATTGGCAAGTTATGGGTGTGCATGCAAACTACGCCACACACAGTCATAACACAGTCATTTTTTGAAATTTTTTCACCAAATTTGCAACATGGGTTTTTGGGACCCCACCTCATGAACAGTGACACTGTCATTTCATTAATAGGTTGTAAAAGGTGAATCCGTGCAGTGACAGCTAAATCACCTTTCAGGACAGAGTGGTCAAATGACAGTCACATGTTCAGGAGGTGGGGTCTCAAGAACCCCATGTTGACAATTTGGAGCCAAAATTCCAAAAGATGGCTGAGGTAGCCACCTAAATTGACCCCCCACACAATGCCATTATAAAGCTTACCATGATTTTCTTCACTTTGCAGTTGGCTTTTGAAGAGTTCAGACATCTCCCACTCCACCAAAGATTGCAGTGCCAGACCTCTGGAGGTAAGTATGGGGGGGTGCGGGGAGGTGGGGTGCACAGAGGGTGGGTGTGGGTTGGGAGAGGGGTGGCAGGATGATGAGGGACCATTTTCTTTTTTACAGGGACAAAAAAAGCAGACATCAGGGGAAGTTTTTCTTTATTTACAGGTTTAAAAAAATACTTTTGGGCACAATGAGGTGGGCTTCCAGTGTGCCACATGAGTTTGGGGTGGGGAGGACTGATGCTGATGGTGATTGGGCACCCTAGTTGGAAAACAATGTGGGGGGGGATATGATGCTGACAATTGGACACCCTGTCAACTGAACTCGGGGGCATGCCGACCTGGGGATTGGGCACCTCCGAAGTCGGCTTTCTGGGGACTGTGTGGCGGACGGCAGGAGCTACCATATTTATTGAAATATTTCACCAGGAAAGGCACATAACAGAGTGTTGTCATCTGATGCTGCAATGAGGAAACTGCACCTTATTGGAGCTGCAGATTTCTTTCAACTCCGTGGCTCTCTTTGATACTACTTTCATTGGCAGTGCGCTTGCTAATTGGTGGCTGAGGGACGCAACCACTAAAGTGTTCCCTGCATTCGCAACAACACTGACACACCTCTGAAATGCGCTACTGCCACAAGATGTTGCGTGTGCATGCATGAGCCAACATAAAAAGGGTTGGGAGATTTAAAAGGTTTAAAGAATGTCTGCCTGAACATTGGTTGCAGCTTAGGTTACCGGCTGTACCATGAAGGGATAAAACTGGAACTCCAAAAGTAAATATAAACATGAATGCAATTTACTTTGTTAATATAAGATCTTGCAATACTGTTTTTTGTCCGACAAAGAATGATTTATAAGATTTTAGAGGTAAAATTGTGAATTTTGCCTAATGTTTACGGAGTACACAAACCTATATGAGGCTTTGGAAGCATGCTGTATTTTTTTAATTTATGTGCTTCTACCCTTGAACACCATCAACTCATTCCTTCTGGTTCAGCTATTCCTTTTCCCCAACTGGACATTTTGCTGTCGCCCTGTGACCCTAATCCAGATACCCCATTTTGTCCAACAGCAGGGGCTTCCAATTTGTCCCAGAATTGGGGGTCAGATTAAAAATAAATGTGCATTTGGACCTTCTGGTGCAGTCATTCGAAGGCAACCACCCTCCCTAACAGAGCAAAAAAACTTTAAAGTGGCAGTGCTCTGAAGACAGTGAATAATGTATTCAAACCAATCATAAACACTTATACCACAGTGCTAAATAGATGCTCAGTAGCAAAACACCTGACTGACTCCCTGTTATTTCCATCTCTCTGATGCTCCTAGTAGGTGGTTTTAGTACTTCATGGTACTGTATAAGAGTTTATGCTTTGTTTATATAAACTGATCACTGCTCTGAGTGCCTCATTTCTCTTAAGCTATTTGGAGCATGGGTGTTTGTAGTTTGACAGTGGCTGCGATAGATCATAGAGTATTCAATGCCTGGTAACCATTTGGGGCTCATGGTGGAGATGATGTGGTGTGCCAGGTTAATGCACTTCCCCTGGCTTCCCTGTTTATGACCTGCGTCTCCATGATTGGAAGTGGTCACCTTTGCTGTCAATGTCATGATGCCTGATCATCTTAGAAGGTGCTGCCATCAAAATAGATGTAGAAGGTGTTGCTGTAGTGGTTGCTCCACTGCTCTCCCAAAATTCCAGAATGTGCCACCTCCACAGCACACTCGAGACTCTACAAGCCTGAAGTGAGGAGTCAAGCTCAGTCTGCAAACCAGAGTACCCTTCTGTGCTGTACAACATGCTTCTGCTTGAGCAACTGAGCCAGGCAGAATATGTGTTTTAAGAATTTAAGGTGAAAGTAGCTTGTCTTTATCCATGCAAATGTAGCACAATCATTTGGGCAAAAAACTACTTTTATGTAGGCCAGGCAAGACACTTTTTGACAAGCTGTAAACTAATTGATACCCCTGTAGTATAATCGGGGGGGGGGTGCAATATTCAGAATTCAGACAGCTCAGCAAGTACAACCATTTGCAGATATGACCATGTGGAGGTGATTAAGTTACTGACAGACATCTGGTTACTATCAAAGTTATTTGACTTGAGTTATTCCTGATTATAAAAGTATGAGGTAAACTTAAATACAATGACTTTTTACTGAACTTCAGTCTTTGTTCTCATATATAAAAGATAGATTGCTATGTATTATGGATATTATAGAAGACAAAATTAGGACTGGCCAAAATCCAGACCACTCCACTTTTCAAAGACCCTGGATAATTCCTCTCTGGGAGAAGTCTCTCTGTCTCTGTTGAGATCATGTGAAGCATATTGCTATTTCAGTTAAACACCAGTAATCAATAAAAAATACCTTTCCAAGTTGTGTCTTGTCAGTTTTTCTGCAGTATAGATAAATACAGTACATGTTTTTGTATTTAATTCTGTTTTGTTGTTCCATTGTGTTCTGCTATCCTCAATCTGTACACACGCTGGGCCACACAGCACTAAAGACATCAATAACGTTATGTTGTCATTGGAGGCTCGTGAGACAAAGAAAGTGTTCGTATGAGCATTTCTATCATTGTATTTTTGGCTTTCATGAAGATTATCTGAAGGCTGCAGTTTTGGTGATTGCAGTCCTGATTGTACTCTTCCTACCAGTATTTATTATATTCAAACACGCATACTTTCAATTCAAAATTACATTCATGTGTAACAGTGACTTGCAATCTGCTGCTGTCTTTGTGTGTCTCCTTATTCTTTACAACATAAAATATGTACAGTTTTGACACTATGTGGTTGAATTAGGAATGTTTTCTTTCTTCATGTATTATTTTAACTTCATAAACCATTTCCTGTTGCCAGAGCACATCCCCTGAATACCTCTGCGTGCTCCTGATGTGAAGAGGACACACCTCTACAGAACATGGCCCCAGAGCAGCCAGAAATGTTGTACAGCATGACTTACTTAGTATTTGTCCAATGTAAGATAAACATATTCTGATATAGAAGGCTTCATCCTGAATGCGGTAAAATGAGACATCACTGAAAACGAGTATTACAGCCCTCTCAACTAGGAACATTGAAACCGTGGCTCAGTGCATGTGTACCAGCATCGAGGAAGGGGGTTGACATTAGATTTCAAGGATAGGTTTGATATGTAGATTTACATTAGTTCCTTCCAAACAACATAAAACAAATGGCAAAACAGCACTGCAGCACTGGCAGTCCCCCACCACAGTCTCACTTGAACACCAAATGAAGTCAACACATTAGACGTCCTCTAGACTGTAAAGCAGAAAATATGGAACCTAGCCAAAACATAAGCTGCAGTATGTGTGAGGCAAATAACCTTACTTAGAAAATGGGCTCGAAAAATAAAGAACCTGACTGGTTGAAAGCCATGGTCAGGCATGCATTTATTTTTCAATACAGTCTTGTAAAAAACAAGTGCAAATCTGGGGTGCCTCATTATTTAGGATATCCATGGGCATGCCAAAATTTCAATGTGAACAGCCACCATTTGTTTTCCACTCACGAAGCGAGCCATTAAGTAGTGGGCTGGCCTATCGCCCCCTTTTATGACAATAGCAAGATCCTCTCTCCAAAGGAACTCCCCTCAAAAAATCAGCAAACAGTTAGCAGAGTGGACTAAAAACTGCATTTAGCAAGACAGAAGAGAGAGAGAGAGAGGTAGGTCCAGAACTGCTAGTGTGCATGACAGGACCGGTACTTTCTTCGTTTTCCATACCGCATATGGATGTCCATCTGTGGTACAGAAAATTAAGAAAGTACCAGTCCTCTCATGAGTAACAAACCTGCTCTCTCTCTCTCTCTCTCTCTCTCTCTCTCTCTCTCTCTCTCTCTTCTCTCTCTCTCTAAACTCAGTTTATAGCAGTACAACTAAGCAACACTAAAAAGCCACATAACCAAAAAAATACATTTTTTTTGTATTTGTTAAAATAGAGAAGTCATGCTCAAGTCTTTACAGTGCATCCTATGGCCATCCACCATTTCAGCCTTGTCCCACAAGGTCCTCCAACCATACCTCCTTGCTTCCTGCATTAGTCCTGCTTCTGTAATGCTGCTCAGAGAGAGAGAGAGAGAGGTTCGACAGAAAGTTACCGATCCACAAGGCTCTCTCACTAAAGAAAGTACCGAAGCACAAGGCTCCCTCACTGTTCCATGACCTGACATATAACTGCATTCAACCGGCTTTTTTTTTTTTTTTGTAAACTGCAGAGTCGCTACTAGGGCAAAAGTACATAGTTCCCAAAAAAAGACACATAATCCCTATGCAGTCACAGTAACTATTTTATTATGATACTTATTTTAAACTAATTTTTTATTAACAATTTTTTTATTAAAGTAATTTTTTTACAGTGCCTATTTTCTAAGTGCAATAATACCATCCAGGGTGGGCAGTATTGGGATATACTAGACCTTCCAGGGACTATAAGCCCCTCTGCCTAAGGCGTCGGGAGTCATTATGCCCCTGAGTGCTGAGTGGTATGTTACATCCCAATACCACCTACCCTGGGGTGTTATTGCTTACTTATGCCACTGTATGGGCAACAAGAAGCAAAACACACCATCGAGGTCTCATCCGTACCCTACCCTGTAAGTTAAAAGAAAAACTGCAGCAAGTCTTAACATATGTAGGAGTTTTGCAGAGGCTCTTAAAATTTCTGGGGTCTGCTTGGATCATCGCCTTGCCTTTCCTGCTGCATGGATGCCACTCTCAGAATTTTCTCCCAAAAGCTTATTGTGCTATGCAAGAACTCAGTTTATGTCTTCCTCCCCCCAGTTAATAAGATTGTTGTAAAAATGATCTGCTTCGCATTTAATAATGGGGATTTGGTTTACAGTGCTGTCACCAAATGCACCCTAGTCAGACTGGACCTCTCAATTTCATTTCTGTTTTCTATTTTGTTAAAAGGAGAGATAAACAACAATCACCTTAAATGTGTAGTATTGCACACTAGATGGGCAGAATAAATGTGAAACAACACAATATTTACACATCATTCAAGCAGACAGCAAGCATGCAATAAAATTATAAACAACAATCAGATCTAAAACACCCTAGCTGTCCTTTATTACATACAAGTGTAAACTACAGAAGACTATAAACAACCTCAAGAACTTGTGGTACTTTCACAATAATCAGTTCATTAACATCAAAACTCCTAATTGCCCACCAGACAAAACTGTTTCTAAAACATCAGTTCTCCCAACTTTTTTTCTCAGCATGGGTCTCTTTCTCAATGAGTTCACATGCTGTGATCTTAAAGGTAGGAGATTATGTAATTCCTAATAAGGATTTAGAATGTTAAAAAAAAAACTCTGGTCAGAGCCATTACGTCTGCTAATGCATTAACTTGATAAGGGTGTTTCATGGGCTTAAATGTAAAGATGAATTGCTGTAGTCAGTTTTGTGTGTAAATTTCATTTTTGGTAAAGTTACTGTAGATCATTTATCTGGTTGATCCTGTGTTTCCCATATGTTTAAAATGTGAGTGGCAAGTTCGTCTTGTACTATGTGGGGAAGGAGAGGGAGCTCCACACCAAGGCCTTCAAGTTATGGTAGAAGAAATGGTGCAAATAGGAGAGGTATGGCTACAATGGGGACTGAGGGTCAACCTGGAAAGATAAGAGCCTATACTGAGTTGATGACCAGCTTCCATTAATCAGGGAACCATAGTCCTCTGTGGATGGTTTAAATTATACTTTGATGGACATTTAAAGTAGCTGAGAGGGTTGATGGAAGAAATGGGGGGGGGGGCAGAAAGTGGGCCACAACAGGCTGAGTATGAGGAGATACCAAGCAGGGGGTTAGCAAAGGAGGAAGGGGGGAAAGGAGCAGTCAAAGAAGAAAGGTGAGGACGGAAGAACAATTGGAGGAAGGAGAAAGTGACAAGAAGATGAGGGATGTCAAAATGGTGCAAGATCTGCATCAGAAGCCCTATGAGAGGAAACTGAAAGAGTTCAACAATTACACCCTAGAGGAGAGGAGGGAGAGTTTGGATATATTCTATAGCCCTTTAAATACCTTACTGGGGTTAATAAGGTACAGAAGGGAGGTATGTTTAAGAGAAAAAGGTACTGCAGAACAAGGGGTCATGAAGGAGCTAGAAGGAGGTAGCTTCAGGAGAGATGTGAGGAAGTACATCTTCACAGAAAGGGTGGTGGATTCCTAGAATAGCTTTCCATGAGAAGCAGTGGGGTGAAACCAGTTGTGGGTTTCAAAAATGCCTTGGATAGCCACAAATAAACTATTAGAGGAAGGAAGGGTATGGAAGAGAAAGTGCTGTAGCTCAAGTTGGGTTTCCAGCAAAACTGATCATAATTAAAAATAGGCAGACTAGGTGGGTCTAGTAGCTATTAGCTGCCATAAGTTTCTATGTTTCTATGTATGACAGGTTATGCGATTCAAATGGATACAGCATAAAATTATAAATATGCACTGTTGATACTGTAAACTGTGTGGTACAAATAATTCATGTACTATGCTGCACAGACATAATAATAAAATCAAGTAATATTATATGCATTGAGTAAGGGAGAAAAAAAATCAAGGGGAACATGTGTGAAAGAATATACTATTCATAGAGTCATGTGACCATGATAGGTACATACTGTATGAAGTTACTGTATTATGATGGTTTCCAGCTGTATACCAATGTTGAGTCACCTACAATATGGGATTTTTTTTTTAACCTTGTATTTATGCTCCTTGTCTGCCTCCTCCCTCCACTCTCTCCGATGACCTCCTTTGGACCCCCCAGACCCCAGTCGTAATCTGCCCCTAGAGTGTCTCGTCCACACTTCCCTGAAGACTCCCTGGTATACCCCCCGGGTAGGGGTGGAGAGGGCAACCCCCAATTCTTACCTCTCTCCAAACCAACACTCTGTACGTGTGGATCCGGCACAGCAGAGTCTGTCCGACGAGCCCCAGAGAAGTTCCACGGAGGCATCATCGCCTAGGAGGGAGCGAGGTGTTTTTCTCTTATTCCTTCCCCCCGATGTCTGCGTGCAATGAGGGGCTATGAGCTAGGAGGCACGCTGAGATGTACCTCCTGCTCCGCCCCTCCACTGACCGTCACCCAATCTGCTGGTTGCTGCTCCACCTACCATGCTATCCAACCGGGCTCCCCTAGGTGGCAGCATTGCAGCAGGAGCCTGCAGTTACCCCCCCCCCAGAGAAGGAGAGCTGCTGTCGGGCGCTCTATTCTCCTCCACCCCAGTCGACCCCCAGCGACCCGTGCTCATTCCCGAACCCAGGTCGCCTGCGTGGTGTGAGGTGTGGCATCTAGTGCCTCAATCCTCAGCACCACCAGGCTGGCAATATGGGATTTTATTTACATTTATTTTTAATAATCTAGAGAGCCTATACTAAGGTGATGGCCAGCTTCCATTCTGGAGGGAACCATAGTCCTCAGTGCATGGTTTAAATGTTACTTTGACAGACTTTTAAAGTAGCTGAGGGGGTGATGGAAGATTGCATAGTAGAACTGAAATACATGCTAATGGCATTACTATACCCAGAGTTATTTTGTTTCTAATCCTTGACCTGCTCTTACAGTATACTCCCTGAACTTTAGGAACAGCCCCAAACAATGCAGTCACTCATGATGCCATATTCTTCTCCCCTCCCACTGTGTAGTGATGTTTTATTTGAGGAGGGTCCCAAGTCCAGGAAAGATGCAGTGGGAGTTGATCAAGGACTGTAAACAAACACATTTTGACAAACAAGAACCTGAGGTCCTGAGTTGAACCTGGAGGGTTGAAGGTTTGAGAAGGAGGTGAGGAAATTCTGTTTTACAGAAAGAGTGGTGAAGCTGTAGGACAGTCTGCCAGTGGAGGTGGTGGGCATCATGACCATAAATGGTTTCAGCCATGGCTGGGATGGAGTGAAGGGCTTGGTGGTTGCTCAGGTCAGCAGCATTAAGGAGGGGAGCAGGGGGTGCTCTGTATGGACAATAGTTCCTTGGGCAGATAGGGAAGTCTATGCAGTCTAGATGGCCATTTGTTTTTTTTCTGCTGCCATTGTCTATGCAATAATATATGAAATGAGCAAGGGAGAAAAAATCAAAGGGAACACGTGTGAAGCAATATACTACTCATAGAGTGGTGACACCATGATAGGTACATACTGTATGATGTTACAGTATTACAATGGTATCCAGCTGTATAGCAATGTTGAATAAGCTACAGTATGGGATTTTATTTATTTTTAATAATCTAAACATTGTGTACACAGTATTATACAATGGCTCTTAAAATACTGCTTTCTGATTGGCTGGCTGGCTGGCACTACTTACAATGTATGAATCCTGCCATCACCCCATGGAAAAAAGTGCCAGCCAGCCCTCCTTTACCCATATGGCTCTGATACCACTACTTCAAAGCAATCGGATGCCATATTGTTTGTCCCACTTACCAAAAACCACCAAATTCAAACAACCAAAATTGACTGCTCTCTCACTTAGCATTGGTAAACCCTAACTACGAAACAAGTTTTAGTCTGGCAATTACTCCACAACCACCTGCCTCACCTTGCTTTTGAACAGATTGTCAGTGTCAGTGGCTCAGTAGGTAGCACACTCACTTCTGAGGCCGGGAGATCAGAGGGCTGTGGGTTCAGTTCCCACATCTGGCACTTGGGTTAATATCCAGTACTGACACTGTAATGCAGCATGAGAGGGGTGCTGCATTTCTGAGGTGCCGTCTTTCGGATGAGACGTTAAACCGAGGTCCCATCTGCCTGGATTGGTGGTAGTTCGGGTGATGTTAAAGATCCCATGGCACTTATCGAAAAGAGTAGGGAATTTCCTGGTGTCCTGGCCAAATTTCCCTCATTCACTAAAAATACCACCAACAGCTTAATCTGGTTCAAGGTCAGTTGGCATTCATCTATATCCCCCTCCCCCGGGTCGTGCCTGAAAATAGGCAGGATTTGTCTAGTGCACTTACCCGGTCAACAAAAGCTAAAATAAAAAAAATTAAAAGACTGACCATCCATCACCTGTTCCCATGACATCGCTAGTACCCAAATTCATTGACTCTCACCCCCTTCACCTTCCGTTGTGGTCAGTGCTCCTCTTACTGTAACAGCAACTCTATCCTGCATCTGTTGCAGTACCACTATATCTCCAGTATATCCAAGCCACTGCTGCACTTCAATTTCCCAGCTGGTTACCAGAACTGTAAATCATAACCCCCCACCACCCCAATAAAACTCCGCTCCAAGAACAGTGCTACTCACTCACTCTCCCTTGTCTCGGCTGTCATGCCTGTTGTTACTAATTTAACAGCCTGTAGTGGGGACAGAGTGTGCCAGATGGCAGAAGCTGCCAGTCAGTGAAGCTGCTTCCATGGCTAATGTAAAACCCTGGACCGAGGAGAGAATGCACTGGGCGGCAGGAACTGCCAGTCACTGAAGCCACTCCTGCAGCTAAAGTAACAACCTGGGGGTGGGTTCAAAGACAAAAAGCAGCAAAGGAGTTGATATTGACAGCTATTGTAAGTGAAGCACTCCACGGCAATGAAAAGCCTGGCGAGGGTTCCTGGAGTGAACGAGAGGTCCTCAGCAGCAAATGCAGGAGGTTCCACACATCAGAAACCACAATGCGGCTTAATAGAATGCCTGCAACAGCCAAGCTTACTGTCTTCTCATTCCCCCCTTCACACCTCACTCTTATGGGAACTATTTTTTCTGGCAGACTAATAAAATTAATAAAAATAATGTAAAATGAAAAATAAAAAAAAACATTTTTTTTCTCACCAAAGAAGGGGGTTAGTGTATAATCATAATATTCCACATGAGACTGTAGGTGATTCCAAGATTTACCCACACCTGGTGTGTTTTGTTCACGCGGCCTGCGGCCTCCAGACTAAACAACACAGCAGGTGTGGATAAATCCTGGCATCACCCACACCCTCTTGTGGTATATTGCTTAAATAACACACAGCCAATGATGCTGCTTACAATTGGAGACCTTATTTTTTTTAAGGACAGGCTGTGGAGTACATTTGAATTGATGTAAAAATTGTGACTCTGCACTTTATGGCAATAAACAATAGTGCCTCTCATTGTGAGCATCCATCCTTGATTTTACTAGGCAGTGTCCCTCATTTTGATCCTGGCAGGGTGAGAGATATGTATTCCAGGGTAACCATGTGTTGCACTTGACACCGCTATGATTTCATTTCAATCCCCATGATGCCCCTTGTAACTCCTGGAAACCCTTAAACATTAATTGCTTAGAATTTACCCCTCTTACAAATACAAAGCCAAGGCAGTTTCAGTTCCTTTTGACCCCTATTAATGACTAAGATGGATAAGGAACAGGGCCTCTTTCTTTTTCCCTTAATTTTTATTGTAATGGGGTCACCATCAGCCCTGTTTGCATCATATTATTTTGAGTTGAAAACCTATATTTTCTAATTGCTTACCTTTTCTAAAATTCATTAATGATGCTGGATGCTTTATTTTCTTCTATAATAGTAGAACCGAAATGCATGCTAATGGCGTTATTATACCCAGAGTTGTTTTGTTTCAAATCCTTGACCTGCTCTTACAGTACACTCTTTGAACTTTACAAATACCCACAAACAATGTAGCCACTCATGATGCCATATTCTCTTCCCCTCCCACAGTGTAATGATATTTTATTTGTGAGGGGGGCCCAAGTCCAGGAAAGATGCAGTGGGAGTTGATCAAGGACTGTACACAAACATGTTTTGACAAACAAGAACCTGAGGTCATGAGTTGAAACTGGAGGGGGAAGGTTTAAGAAGGATGTGAGGAAATTCTATTTTACAGAAAGGGTGGGGAAGCTGTAGAACAGTCTGCCAGCAGAGGTGGTGGGCATCAAGACCATAAATGGTTTCAGCCATGGCTAGGATGGAGTGAAGGGCTTGGTGGTTGCTCAGGTCAGCAGAGTTAAGGAGGAGAGCAGGGGATACTCTGTATGGACAATAGTTCCCGGGGCAGATAGGGAAGTCTAGGCAGTCTAGATGGACTTTTGGTCTTTTTCTGCTGTCACTATCTATGCAATAATATATGTATTGAACAAGGGAGAAAAAAATCAAGGGGAACATGTGTGAAGCAATATACTACTCACAGAGTGGTGACACCATGATAGGTACATACTGTACTGTATGAAGTTAATGCAGTATGATGGTATCCAGCTGTGTACTAATGTTGAATAAGTAACAATATGGGATTTTATTTATTTTTATTTTATTTTTAATAACCCAGATATTTCTACACATTAATAATACATGACACAGGGTCATAATGTCATGGACAAAACTGCGTAAACAAAGAACTGCGCAGATACAACAGCATGCACTCTAACAGCATTGGGACAAAATCCTGACTGAAACAACAGGTGCACATGCCATTGAAAACACAGCAACTGTCTTTCTTTTGAGGAGGTCATGGACTTTGGGGAACAAAGAAGACTCAGACTGGGGGAAATATATATATATATTTTTTAAAAAAAGCTGCATTACAGGGGGACCTGTGTAGAACTGGACTGCAGTCCCAGGTCCCCACCAGTGCTGGAGGCAGGTGCTCTAGCCACTCCACTATGGAACAAGCTCAGCCAGGCACAGCCCTGGCTGCATCCTTCATGTTCCTTAATGGTGGCCTACAGCGACAGGGGTAGTGGTTCTTACCACACATTGAAACAACCCCTGGCACTGTAGAACCATTTGCACTTTCTACAGTGCAGTATTCCATGTGCGGTTTTGTCCATGCTATATTCGCCAGGTACCTAGAACATAGCCAATGATGCTGCTTACAATTTGAGACCTTGGGTTTTTTTTAACCACTTTAATCATTTTGAGGAAAACACTTGTAACATGGCTGCAATTCTGTTCAGCCAATTAACGTTTGGTTTACCTATGCATGACTTTTACAAGACAGTACTATATGTATTAATGCCAGTGCACAATATTACCCTTGGGACAGGCTGTGGAGTGCATTTGAATAGATGTAAAAATTGTGTGACAGTGCACTGTATGCCAGGTAAGAATGGGATCTCTCATTGTGAGCATTTGTCTTTGATTTTACTAGGCAGTGTCCCTCACTTTGATCCTGGCAGGGTAAGAAGTATGTATTCTGGGGTAGCCAGGTGTTGCAGTTGACACCACTATGATTTCATTGCAATCCTCTATGATGCCCCTTGCAAATCCTGGAAACCCTTAAACATTAATTGCCTAGAAATTACCCTTCTTACAAATAGAAAGCCATGAGAGTTTCAATTCCACTTCACCCCTATTAATGACTAAGATGAATAAGGAATAGGGTCTGTCTCTTTTTTCCCTTAATTTTTATTTTAATGGAATCACCATCAGCCCTTTTTACATCATATTATTGCTAGTTGAAAACCCATATTTTCTAATTGCTTACCATTTCTAAAATTCACTAATGTTCCTGGTTGTTTTATCTGCTTCTTTCATAGTAGAACTGAAATGCATGCTAATGGTGTTACTATACCCAGAGTTGTTTTGCTTCAAATTCTTGACCTACTCTTACAGTATACTTCCTGAACTTTACAAATACCCCCAAACAATGCAGCCCCTTATGATGCCATATTATCCTCCCCTCCCACTGTGAAATAATGTTTTATTTGTGAGGGGGACCCCAAGTCCAGAAAAGATGAAGTAAGAGTTGATACAGGACTGTGAACACACATGTTTTGACAAACAAGAACTAGAGGTCATGAGTTGAAACTGGAGGGGGTGAAGGTTTAAGAGGGATGTAAGGAAATTCTATTTTTATGGAAAGGGTGGTGAAGCCGTAGAACAATCTGCCAGCGGAGGTGGTGGGTGCCAAGATCATAAATGGTTTCAGGCATGACTGAGTTGGAATGAAGGGCTTGGTGGTTGCTCAGGTCAGCAGCATTAAAGAGGGGAGCAGGGGGTGATCTGTATGGAAAATAGGCCTGGGGCAAATAAGGAAGTCTAAGCAGACTAGATGGGCTTTTGATCTTTTTCTGCTGTCATTGTCTATGTAATAAAATATTCATTTAGCTAGGGGAGAACAATATCAAGTGGAACATGTGTAAAGCAATATACTGTGCTACACATAGAGTGGTGACACTGTGATACGTGCATACTGTATAAAGTTACTGTAGTATGATGTCATCCAACTGTATACCAGTGTTGAATAAGTTACAATATGGGATTCTAGTTAATTGTGTTTTATTTTTAATAACCCACACATTATCTACACAGTAATATTGCACAGCCAATGATGTTGCTTACAATTTGAGACCTTATTTTTTAACCATTTTATTAATTTTTGGGAAATCACTTGTAACATGGTTACAATTCTGTTCAGCCTGTTAACTTTTGGTTTACTTATGCATGCCTCTTACAGGAGAGTATTGTATGTATTAATACCAGTGCATAATATTACCCTCAGGACAGGTTGTGGAGTGCATTTGAATAGATGTAAAAATTGCAACACTGCACTGTATGTCAAGTAAGAATAGCATCTCTGATTGTGAGAATTTGTCCCTGATTTTACTGATCAGTGTCACTCATTTTAGTTCTGGCAGGGTGTGAAGTATGCATTCCATGGTAACCAGGTGTTGCAGTTGACAGGCTATGATTTATTTGCAATTAACTCTAACAGTTAGTTAGATCCAGAAAGGGTTCACATAAACCAGCTGTTCAGAGAAGATAAATCATCCCCCCCACATACACACACACACACACACACACACAGTCACACACATTTGGGAGTCATAAAGTAATTTGAAACACCTCTGGAATTTCCTCTAAAAGCTTGCTGCCTCTGTTGTAAATTATGAAACTGGACAGCTCTCTTTGCCTGTCTATCTGTCTACCCCCCCCTCGTCTCTGTCTGTCTCTCTGTAGTTGGCTATTCCAGCAATATTTTTTTTGACACTAGCATGCAAAAAATTGTTTCTAATTGCACCTTTGCAAACAGTTAAACTGCTTCAAAGAAGTGGTATAAATAACTTGCCTTTGTGCCTACTCAAACTTGGAGACACTAGCTTTCAGGTCACTTAAACTAGGCATGAAGAGAATGGCTAACAAGCTGAAACTAGTAACAGCATTTCATTCTGTGTTGATCAGAATGGATTGTGAACCTCATTCTTCACTAGGAAACACTGACTAACGGAGAAAAAATTGTGCAGTAAACAGAATACTGAGCGGAGGGTTTGCTTTAAAACTCCAATTTTAAAAACTCTGTTAGCAATCTACTGAGGTCCATTTTTCTAGGTGATAGTAAAATGTCTGCAGAGCTCAACCCTGCAGCCATAAAAAAGAACTTCCCTCAACCCTGCAACCATAAAAAAGAACTTCCACAATCAATCTCCTTTCAACCAGAGTTATCACCTTTGTAAACATTTTTTTCATAGCCAAAAATTATTTTGATAGCCCTTGTCTGTTACCTTTTTAAGGCAATTTGTTTTCCTTTATGCAGGGAGGAATATCACACAAGGCATCTGTATTCTGGGGCTGAATGTATGAGTGCTTTAAAAATAATCCTAGAGGCAGCTTTAAAGACCCCAGCCCTCTTTAACATTAGGATACAGTATAATGTCTTATTGGCTCTTGCTACAGGTTTGTAGTGCAAGGAGACCAATAAAGGTCACATGAGATTTTTCCACCAAGTAAAGTCACAAATGATTTTTTTGTTATCATAACTGCACCAGTTTTGATGGGGTCTACAATATCTCTTTTTTATTTTTCAGTGAAACAAACTTTTTTCAGTTTTAAGAGGATTCATTTTCATACCATTTATTTTAACCCATCTATTGATACCATTTAGAATGTCTTGCAATATCCCCTGATTGCCTACTCTCTTACACTGTGGTGACAACAATGTACTCAATGACTTTTCCATCAACTAAATATTAACAAAATTAAAAGTAAAGAATGGCCTAACCATATTCCTTGGGCCTTGCCTTGTTCTTTCACTCATTCTGTCATTTTGCTCTCGACTGTCCCTCCTGTACCCACTATTTTTTATTCTTCCCTCTCTCTTCCCTTCCTAGAGGGAAAGTGCATCTCTCACAGTATATTATTTATCACTAAAGTCTGGTTGCCACTCCCCCATCTTACATCTCTCCTTACCTGCCCCTACCCTCCTTTTACTGTTTGGGAAACTGTGACTCCAGAGTCCTGCTCCTTCTCTTCTCCCTGTCACAAGCCATTCATTCCATCTTTCTCTACATGTTTCTTCACCTCTGGCCTTAATCTTGACCCATCCACTCCTTCTCTTCCCCCATTCTACTCTAAAAAAATCTCCTTTATGCTCACACTGCTCATGTCACAATGGCTTAGTTAACTCATCTCTCATGCTCACTGTGCTACCTCTCATCTCTTCCCTGTTTTCCTCTTTTCCTCCCCACTCTTGTCTATCTTCCCCTTGCCCCTCTCTCTCTCCTACCTTGTCTTCCTCCTACAACACACTCCTGAACTCTTAGTCTCTTAGTCACGCCCCTCCCCATGTGAGTTTACTCCAGTAATAGTTTTCTGTTTACAGTTAGAATTCTTTATTTTGTTCAGTCACTAGTTCATTAAATATAGAATGAATGATAACCAGCTGTGAATTACAAGACTAACTTTTATTTTACATAATACATACAATATATGGATAATACTGCCAGTATTTTGTGCCATGTACTGATGTGAGAAATAAAAACTTCTATATTTGCCCCATCAGATCCCCCAACTCCCCCTCCCCATAGTCTGCCCCACCCATCTTCATAAACTCTCCATGGCCCACTATAAGTATTTTATTGAAAAATCATAATTTTATTTTCTTCAGCTGTTTAATAGCAGACGTACTCTCCATGTTTGTACTCTGTTTTGTAAAACTGCTGCCATGCTGTGAGTCAGGTGATTAACATTGACTCACAGTGCATCAGCAGTTTTACAAAGCTGACCATGAACACAGACAGGCTGCTGTTAAACTGCTAAAGAAAATAAAATTGAGGTTTTTTAAATATAATACTTCAGGTTGGACAGGTAAGTCATTTAAGATTGAAGATATTTTTAGGGTATATAACTGGTTTTGTTTTGTGCCACACTAAGTTGGTGTAAATGTTGCAGTCTGGTTTGTCAAGTCAGAAAAACATTATTATTAGCAGTTTTGATAACACAATTGTGAATTATTGGATTTGTGACATTAAAATTGTGAATAACTCGGTTTAAAAACATGCCCTTTTTGTGAGTTTTTGGCCTTGGCCATGTATTATATTTCTCAGTAAATATGTAAGAAGTTATATTTTTGATGCATTGCTTCTCCTACTCTCTTCCTCCAGGATGCACATGGAAATAAGGTTTTTCAGTTAACACTGTCCCCTGGTAAAATATTATATAGAGAATAATGCATGGTGTGCAGTGTATTATGAGGATTTAATACACACCTAAGGTATGTGATGCTACATAAACCCTTAGAGTGAAGTTTGAGGAGTTAATCAAGCATCACACACTGAGGGTGCATATTAAACTCAAGTGATACAGTCCATGCATACGTTGTTTTTTAAAATTTCTGATGTAGCAATTTTTCTGATCAGAAATTCTAAAAACTAGAAGCCTTTCACACAAGCACTGTTTAATACACTGCATAATGGAAATAATGGGCTGAATTCATGAGCAGGCAGGACTTGTCCGCGTAACCATCCCTCGCAGCTCTGCAGCCCTGTAGTCCTGCATAGGTTTGCACTGGTCAGTACTCAAGACAGCCATCCACCTATCCACACCCCAACCCCTCTTTGGGCATAGCCACATGGCTCAGGACTGTGTCGACATGGGGACAGAGTGCGGGCTGCAGGTGGGTATCCAATAGGATGCCCATCCCACTTCCCAATTGTGGATCCCTTACATGCTGGAGCTGGGGAGACTGGGATGGGGTGCAGCCTACCCAGAACAGACAACAGGCATTTGCTTAAATAGCTACCCCCACCCTCCCAGGTAGCCCAGTGGGCTTTGGCAGCCATGTGCAGGGGGGCCCTTTGCCACCATGCCCCACCATCAACCTTTGGGGGGCACATAGTGACTTACAGCAGGGTCCCCCTTGTGTAGAATATCTATGTCAGTGCAGCATGTAAGTGGCATTGTGCATGCAAGCAGCGTGGGCGCACCCCTCAGGCATGCCCCTATCCAGCCTCCAGCATGAAGCCACACATTCAGCATGGAGATCCCTCATGCAAGGTGACAGCATGCCTTTGATGAATGTCACCAGGGCTGTACAGGGCACCAATGTGTGGTATTCAATCATAGGACTGCCTACATGCTGCATTTATGTGGGGTATAGGCATTTGTGAATAGAGCTCCATAAGAGCATCTGAGAGTTGTATTTTGAATGAATGTTAATGTTAAATTCCTTAACAAGTGTAAGAATAGGCATTTCTATAAACTGTAAAGTCAGATTCTCTTGAAATATATTGGCAAAATAGAGAGTAAGATAGATAGATACATTGATACATAGATACATAGATAGATAAATACATAACTACATAGATACATTTAGCATTGGTTTGTTATTTCAGTGCAAATTTATTGACATTTATAAATTTTCTTTTGACCAACTGATCAGTAATTTGGAGGTTTAACTGAGACTCATTGTTCTGCAAATGCTATAAAAATCCATATAATAATGTTTGTTTTGTTTCATGCAAATGCATCATGAAATATTTAGAGAATTATAATAAAATACAGAATTCCAGTGTTGGGAGTGGCACATCAAAAGTAGTTAATTCAGTTCAGATGTACTGATCTATATACAGCATTGTGATCACTGAGCAAAGCCTCATTTTCAGGCACAATCCTGTGGTAGTCAGTTACATGTTTATTGTACTGTAGTTTAACAGTTTAAAACTACATACTGTAAAATATCACAGACATGACATTCACATACATATGGCAGAAATGCGCTAATGGCATCATTAAAAGTAGCATGAGAACTTGCTAGATGAATATCACCGGGTAACTTGTTCCAGAAATTAGCATGTGTGCATGTGAGGGTTATTTTATTTATTTATTTGAAAACTGGTGAACAGGAAAGGCACACTGAGCCGAGGCTCATTTCCAGGTGCAACCCAAGGGAAGGGAAAAGGGGATACAAATACATAGCACAGACGCAATTCAGAGTTACAATAAAGAGCAATCAAAGAACATGAATTATTTACAAGAGTAAGTATAAAATGAGCACTCAAGATAGAAAGAACAAAAAAAGGCATTTCAGCTACCCCATATCATGGTAGAATCCTAATGCAAGGAGAACAGTAAAGTAGAGGGGAAAAGAGGAGTGGGATGCGGAGGGAAGGAGTTTCAGCTGATACCTGAGAGAGCCAGGGGAGGCACTGAAGTGGAGAAAAGATGGTAATTGGTTCCAAAGTGATGGGAGAGGAGGAGAGGAAAATGCTGATTGCACAGCAGAGAATCATGAACGAGGAAGGGAGAAGATGCAAGGATCCCTAGAGTGAAGGGAACAGGAGGTAGAGGGGATGAGCAGAGGAGTGATGAGGGGTAAGAGGCAAGGGACCCAAACCTGTATTGGGTATGAATGAGACACAGTGGAACTGGTGACGTGAGGGTAGAGGGAGAATGGCTAATGGGGAATTAAGTGAGCAGCGATGAGTACAAGAGGGTGAGTTGTTCACAAAGAAGCAGAAAGAGTAGTAGTGGGTGTCCAGTCTGGCCAGGGATGCTAAGGGACTGATACCATGGACCACATCTGCATAATCACTGGGAGCATCATTTTTGTGACAAGCTCACAGCTGACCTGCAGAGACAGACAATCATTATGGTGGTACAAGGCACCAAGTTTGCGGCAAAGCTTTGCATTGATGGTGTTGATGCGGGCAGAGAAGTCAAGTTTGCTGTCTAGTCATGCACCAAGGTACTTGAAGAATTGAACCACTTCTAGATGGGTGCCCTCCATAATGGAGAAGATAAGCAGAGTTGGGAGTCTGTTCAATTTCTTGCTGGTGCCAAATGTCATAGGCACAGTTTTATTTGTGTTCACCCAGAGTTGCTTTGATTGGAACCAGGGTAGGACATTGTGAAGGTCATGCTGGAGCAGACCTTCCAAGACTGTGGTAGAGGGACTGGAGGAGTTGATGACTATGTCATCTGGATACTTGTGTATATGCAAGATGACACAATCGAAGGGGAGATCACTGAAGAAGATGGAGATATTATATATATATATATATTTTTTTTTTTATTTATAAAGCGCCCAATACCTGGGACTCTGAGTGCTATACAGCAAAACAAAAATACAATAATATAATTTAAAACCATGCAAAAGTCATTCATACAAAATAAAGCCATCATTAATACAAATATATAAATAACCAATCTGTAATTCATAGCGATAATTCAATTAATAAAAGTCTGCTGGAACAGATATGTTTTTAATCCTTTTTAAAGGCTTCTACCAAGGGGGCCTCCTTTAGATAGCCAGGCAAGGAGTTCCACAGGGTAGGCACAGTCACTGCAAATGCCCTATCTCCTGAGTGCCGTAACCTAACCCTGTGAATCCCAAGGAGGCCTCCTTTGGCAGAAAGAAGTGCCCCAGTATAGAGCCATGTCAGATCCCCACCTGGATGAGAAGTGGGGGTAACAGGGTGCTGCCAACCTGTACTGATTGCAGACAGCCCAAGAGGTAAGAATGGAACCAGCTGACAGCAGGAGTTGGGAGTTCAGCAGAGCTCAGCTAATCCAGGAGGAGTAACTGGGACACCAAGTCAAAGGCCTTGGCCAGATTGATAAAGAAGGCAGCTGTGATATGTCCCTGATCCATCCCTAAGAAGACAGAGTCGGTTACGTGCAACAGGGAGGAGATGGAGTGATGCTTCTGGAAGCCAGATTGCAACAAGTAGTGGAAATCAGTAGATAGGAAATTGGAGAGTCTGGTGTAGACAAGCTTCTCTTGCAGCTTAACAAGGGAAAAGAAAAGGGAGATTGGCTGGAAGTTAACCAGGGAAGAAGGGTCCCCCTTCTGTGAAGTGGAAGACCTTTGGACAGCTTCCAGGACTGAGGGACACCACTGTGGTAGCAGGAGAGATTGAGTAGGTGAGTCACAGAAGATGCTTTGGCAGAAGCAGAGGTATGGAGTAAATTAGGATCCAGCACATCAGGGATGAATTTCTGCAGATTAAGGGAGTAAAGGGCAGTCAGGTTTTCCTTGGAAGTAACAGGAGGAAAGAGGAAACCCTCGGAGAGAAGAGGCTATAGAATGTGAGGTGGAGCTGTGGAAGGTGGAGAGTGAGTGAAAGGGATAGCAGAAGTGGTGAAGAACTCATTGACATGAGCAGCAACAGGGTAGGGATCACACACTGGTGAACCATCTACCAGAAGAACTGGAGGGGTGGACTGGGAGGGTCAAAGAGGGAGAGAATTACCTTCCAGAACTTTGATGGGACATAGAGGCTGTTCTGAAGGCTGGCCATGAAATACTGCAATTTCACAGCATGGACAGCCTCTGTACAGGAGTTCCTGATAGTCCTGTACAAAAGAAGGTCCAGACGGGAGTGAGATAATATGTATCAAGCTCAAACGAGATCACAGGACTTGCACTGGTCAATAATTTCAGGGGTAATCCAGGGGGTGATGGTGTGTTTTGACCCTGAATTTTCTGATAGGTGCGTGCTTTTCTTGAACTGAGTAGAATCTGCAGTGACACCGGGAGAGGGCAATGTCAATATCAGTGGTGGAGGGTATGGATGTCAAGTCTGCAGCAGCAAGGTCACTCAAGAGAGCAGAGGTGCTGAATGACCGGAGGGACCTGGTCCAGATATATTTAGTGGGGGGGGGGTTAGAATCCATGTTGCCAGACAGGAGAAGGAGTAGCAACATGAAAAAGAGAATGGAGAAGGATTTCTGCCCTTAGAGTGGGAAGGGGGAAGGCAAGAAGGGGGAGATGAGGAAAGGAGAGGTGAATATAGTGGAGACACACAAGATTAATGGAGGGGAAGAGAGAAAACCAAGGTGGATAGGAAGGAAGGGAGGTACAGGGGAGGAAAGAGGACTAGATGGGTGAAGGGGGAGGGAAAATGAGGGGAGGTAGGTATAATGGGGGGAGGATGAGAGGGTAGGAACAGGGGAAGGGATAATATAGAAAAGGGTACGGTACATAGTGAACAGGAGGTGAGATGCAATAGCCATCAGTTATACAATGCCATAGCCAACAGAATGAATGAACATTTGAGCAAAAGACAAAATTTGCAGTCAGCTGATAAGTGGCTAGGGCTGTAACTAGACTTTGGCACAACAACAGGCAAGTGAGAGCTTCAACACAGATGTACACAATAGATTTGTGGCTAAGCTGAACAAGTGCAAATAGCTGGGAGAAGCACTAATGCATGTACTTAACTCATTGCCTCCACAGGCTCAGTCTGAGATTACACCACTTGCCTCCTGAATCTCCTGTATACTTTTAACAGTGAATCCTGGGCCTTTCTAAGCAAAATCAAGCCATAGTCAGCATGTCGCAAACAAATGCTAATAGCTCAAAAACTGTACACGCTAGACACAAAGTATGAGTGGCAGAGTTATTCAGCACAACATTGCCTTTCCAATGGTGGCATGCATGTAATAATAAGTCATTTAGTTTTTTTTTCTATGCTGGTCGAAAGAGCAAACTAAATATTTTTTTCACTAAAAAAGGGCAACATAAGCCATTTTTTGTTGGAAAATATGTAAAATATCAACACCAAATTAAGCATACAGACATTAGATGGTGTTTTAATATTATGTTTGTTAAAAAAAATATCTTTTTACTATAAAACGTAATTTTTTCCCATTTTAGTCAAGGTGCTTTGGTGAGATTTGAGGGATGAATCTCAACCACACACACCGTATCATAAACAAATGTGTATAACTCCAAAAGTACGCATGATACACACAAAGTATTAGCATGAAAGTTGATGAGCACAAAAATGCCTCTCCAATGGTGCTATGCAACCAGTTGTAATCAATATAGTTTTTATTTTATACCTGCTGAAGTGCCAAAAAAGTGAATTTTATTCAAGCTGCTTAGATGAATCTTGATGGAAAACATGTCAGCCATACACACCATACCATAAACAAATGTGAATAACTCCTAAAGTATACATGATACACACAAAATATCAGTGGCAAAGTTATTCAGCACAAAATTACCTTCCCAATGGTGGTATGAAAATAATAATATGTAATTTTGTTTTTTTTTAAGCTGGTTGAAACAGCAAAAAAAAAATATATTTTTCACTAAAACAGGCAACATAAGCCATACACACCGTACCATAAACAAATGCAAATAACTCCTAAAGTATACATGATATGCACAAAATATCAGTGACAAAGTTGTTCAGCATAAAATTACCTTTCCAACGGTGCTGTGCAGTCAAATATATATTATATTCTGTTACACTATATATTAAAATATATAAGTGACTTCTCCAGATGTTGCAAGGGCACACTGAGAGTCAGTAGCTGACTTCTGCAGACGTCCTCAGGACACACCAATGTATTTTGCTGACGACTACAGGCATCTGGTAGGAGACAATGAGTTAACACAGACAACTACATCACCTACAAAAACAAGCATTTGTCAATGCCGAATATTTGCTTGCTGGCATTGGCATTGGTAGTGTAGGAGTTAGAGAGCTGTATGACAGGAATGGGAGTGAAGTATTGAACTGAAGCCAACCCCGCCACCACCCTCAGAGACTGACAGGCATTGGGGTGTGCCTTTGGGTCGTCAGGCATAACGGCCATGCCATTTCACCACACCCTACCCTGCAGACACCTACAAGTGTCACAGTGTGTCTTGAGGTCTTTGGCCCTTATGCTCACCCCATTCCATCAGGATATATGGTGAGATGGGTGCTGTATAGGAGAATGGGGTGAACTTTGGGGCTGAAGAGTCCAA
This sequence comes from Neoceratodus forsteri, assembly GCA_016271365.2. Taxonomy (NCBI): domain Eukaryota; kingdom Metazoa; phylum Chordata; order Ceratodontiformes; family Ceratodontidae; genus Neoceratodus; species Neoceratodus forsteri. The sequence continues at coordinate 163,151,938 of CM028137.1, forward strand.
GGCACAGCTTGGTGCCTCTCACTGGCTGCAGGGTGTGGAATGGTATGAGCATTACAGGTGAGAATCTCAAGTCACACCCCTGATGTCTGTCAATCTCAACAGGGTGGGGCATTATGGTCGGAAACCCTGACGTCTCAGGTGTTCATTGGCATTTTCACTCCAAATTTTCAACATGGGTTTTTTGTGACCCCCCACCTTATGAACAGTGGCAATATCAGTTCGTTAGTCGAAAACTGATTTTGCACAGCGACTTTGCCATTTGGCACCACAGGTACGAAAACATATTTCGAACAGGATGTAAAAAATGACAGCTGTACTGTTCATGGGGAGGTGAAAAAAATGGCAATGTTGAAAAATCTGCAGTGAAAATATTAAAAAAACTGGTGAAGTCACGAGCGTGTATAGAAACTGTGCAATGCACACCCATAATGCAATTAGTTTGGGGATTTTTTACAGCAGATTGTCAACACAGGCATTTTGGAACCTCCGCTCATGAACAGTGTCACTGTGATTTTCTTAATCTGTCCTGAACAGTGATTTCCCACAGCGACCACGCATTTCTGCACTGGAAGTGCAAAAGCACATTTCAGCCATGATGTGAAAAATGACAGCTGTACTGTTCATAAGGAAATGTGGAAAAATGCCAGTGGTGAAAATCTGGACTGAAAATATTAGAAATCCATGAACTTATGAGGGTGCATGGAAACTGCGCAATGGTCTCTCGTAACACAGTCATTTTATGGACTTTGTTCACCAAATTTTTAACATAGCCATTGTAACATCTCTGCTCATGAACAGTGTCACTGTGATCTTCTTAATCTGTCCCGAACATTGATTTCGCACACCGACTGCACCATTGTGTGCTACATGCGCAGAAACATGTTTTGGGCAAGATGTGAAAAATGACAGCTGTACTGCTCATAAGGAGGTATGGTAAAATGGTAATGTTGAAAATCTGGAGTGAAAATAGTGAAAATTCATGAACTTATGAGCGTGTGTAGGAACAGCGCAACGCATGCTCGTAAAACAGTCATTGTGGGGAATTTTTTCACCAAATTTTAACATAGCCATTTTAACACTTCTGCTCATGAACAGTGTCACTGTGATTTTCTTAATCTGTCCTGAACATTGATTTCGCACATCAACTGCATCATTGTGCGCTACATACGTGGAAACACATTTTGGGTGAAATGTGAAAAATGACAGCTGTACTGCTCACAAGGAGGTGTGGTAAAATGGCAATGTTGAAAATCTGGAGTGAAAATATTGAAAATTTGTGAACTTACGAGCGTGCGTAGGAACAGCGCAATGCATGCTCGTAAAACAGTCATTTTGGGGAATTTTTTCACCAAATTTTCAACATAGGGTTTTTGGGGGCCTACCTCATGAACTGTGACACTGTCATTTCATAAATTGGTCCCGAAAGGTGGTTCCAGTGACCGCAAAATCACCTTTCGGGTCCGATTAACAAAATGACAGTGACAGAATTCGTGAGGTGGTGTCCCAAAAACCCCACATTGAAACTTTGGTGAACAAATTCACAAAAATGCCTGAGATATGCATCAAAGTTGAAAAAACCCTATTTATTACATTATACAACTTACCAGCGGCATTTCCTCAGTTCGCAGTTGTCTTTGAAGAGTGCAGACGTGTTCCCGGTCCACCGAAGATCATCGCGACGGACTCCGGAGGTAAGTATGGGGTGAGGGGGCTGTGGGGAGGCAGGGTGCACAGAGGGTGGGCGTGGGTGGGGGAGTGGGGGTCAGGACAGTCAGCAAGGGAAGGTTTTCTCTTTCAGGTTTCTTTTTTTTTTTTCCATTTAAAGTTTATTGAGGTTTACAATAATGAGAACAGGTCCAGGAGTATCATACAGAGTAAGTATAACATTCAAGATCACAAGGATCTGTCCTCCCTACCACCCCTCCACCTCCTTCCCCAAATCCCACCCCAACAAATCCCCCATAAACCCCCCATGCATTATGCAACACAGAAAACATTCTGGAATCTTCTTGGACAACAGCGTATTCTACGTGCAGGTGGGAGTATTAGAGAGCGTATAAGGTGTGCAAAGGTTCCCATATTTTTGTATATTTCTTGGGCCGATTATTGAGACTAACTATTGTCTTCTCAGTCCTAAGGTTTTAAAGGAATTCATTAAGCCATTCCGTGTATGAAATAGTGTTATCGTCCTTCCAGTGACATAACACTAGTTTCTTGATGGACATAGAGATCAGGGCCATACGGTACCTTCTAACTAAGACTGGAATGGCCAAGTAATCACCTAACAGGCAGATTTCTAGAGTGAATAATTCTTGCAAACCCAATAAAGGATTAGCCTTGTGCTGAATGATATTCCAGAGTGGGGCAACTTTGGAGCAGCTCCAGAAAATGTGAAATAGGGAGCCCTCTTCCTTCTTACATCTTGTACATATTGAGGATGGGAGGAGGCCAAATTTGTATAATTTTTGCGGAGAATAGTATAAATTGTGCAATATATAAAATTGAGTCAAGCGTAGTCGATCCTGGGTAATGTACTTATGGCAGTTCTGCCATAATTCAGTCCAAACTAGTTTTCTAGCAGGAAAAAAGGATTCCCAATATGCTATGAGAGCAAAGCAATTTGGGTATGCCCAGTTATATAGCATTTTGTAGTAGTTGGATACTGAGTGCGGAGAGCCATGCTCAGGATTTATTACGCTGGTGAAAGATGGTTTGTCGAGTATAGGGGGGATTGAACCAAAAATCTTAGAGATGAGATGTTTTAATTGGAAAACTTTAAAACTGTATTTAGTCATCAAGTTGAAGGTGGATAAAATGTCGAGAGAGGGAAGCCATGTATTCCCTTCTGAAATAAATGATGAAAGACGTAGATCCTTCATACAGGGTATCCAGCTTAGTAAGAGTGTTTTATTGTCTATTTTGAAGTTGGGGTTTCCCCAAACAGGTTGCTCCGTATCCAGAATGTGATTGTATTTAATATAGCTACATAATTGTGTGTGATTCTTCACCGATATAGCTATGGGAGTGGGAAGTAGGTTTACAGGTAGGGCCTTGGCCTTAATGTACAAAAGTGAAATTGGGTTGAGGCCATGTTTCTGTAATAGGGCTAGTTCAGTTCTGAGCCAGAGGGGTGAAAAAGGAGAATCGAGAACTGCACCGGCAGGAGATAGTCATCTGAGGTATTTGACAGCATGACTAGCCCAGTGGTAAAAGGTTAAATGAGGGAGACGTAAACCTCCTCTCTCCTTAGGGGCTGCCAGTTTCACATAAGCTAGTCAAGGCTGTGTATTAGCCCAGATAAATTCCGTGATAAGTCTATGAATGTTATTAAACCATGAGAGAGGTAACCAGATATTGAGTAGCAGCAAGGGGTAAAAGAGCCTAGGAAATACATTCATCTTGACTATATTGATTTTGCCCCATAATGAGAGAGGGAGTTTGGCCCATCTGTCCTAGTCTTGGCGGATAGTTCTTACCAGAGGATCCAGATTAAGTTTTTGAAAATGAACTGGGTTTCTCACTATCATAATACCAAGATATTTTAAGGAATCATGCTTCCATGTCAGACTGAGATCAGTAATGGACTTCTTATCCACCTTATGATTGAGAGGGAAAACCAGAGTCTTGTCTATGTTAAGCTTATAATTAGACAAGGTGCTATATTTCTTGATGAGTGATAGCAAATGGGAAATCGAAGTCTCCGGATGAGACAATTGTAAAAGTATATCATCAGCATATGCCAAAACCTTGACTACTTGAGACACAATGGGTATCCCTTGGATCTAATCACAATTTGTCAATCTACGGATCAGAGGTTCTAGGTATAGGTTAAATAGTGTGGGAGAAAGGGGGCAGCCCTGTCTAGTTCCTGATTTTAAAGGGAAAGGACTGGAAATCAGCCCATTTGTAGCTACCCATGCCGAGGGGGCATGATATACAGCTTTTATCCAAGTTTGAAATTCAGTGGGAAATTTGAAGGCCTTAAGGACCAGAACAGGAAATTCCAATCCACTCTGTCAAATGCCTTCTCGGCATCCAGGGAAACCAAGGCGGCTGGAAAGTGGTCATCCCTGGATGCCGAGAGAACATGCAACAGGGTTTGGAGGTGGTCCACCGAGGAATGCCCCTGCATGAAGCCAACTTGTTCAGGGCCGATAAGGTCCAGTAAAACTGTATTGATAAACTCTGCTATTAGCTTGGTTAGTATTTTAATATCCTGATTTAGTAAGGATATTGGACGATAGCTGGTAGTCAACTCCGGATTTCAGTCCTGCTTGGGGATAAGAACTATTAGGGCCTCAAACAGGGTATTATCCACTGATGCTCCAGATAAAATATGTTGGAATAGGGACAGCAATAGAGGGATTAAGGATTTCTGGAATTTCTTGTAAAAGTTTGCGGAAAAACATCCGGCCCCGGAGTCTTATCTGAAGGAAGGGATTGGATAGTTTTAGCAATTTCGATAGCAGTTATAGGGACTATAAGTGCTCTCTGTTTAATCTCTGAGAGGAAAGGCAGTTGGGACACCTCCAGGTAGGAATCCAATTCCTGGTCTGAAGGCGGGTTAGATGTGGAAGCATAGAGATTGGCATAGTATTCACGGAATTCAGATACTATGTCAGGTGGGGATGTCTTCAATGCACCATCTATTGAGGATCGAATTGCAGGGATATATTTAGCAGATTCTAGTTGCTTAATTCTTAACGCTAATAAATGCCTTGCCTTTTCTCCCTGGTCTATGTAGGTTGATTTTGTTCTCAGTAAAGCAAACTCAGCTTTTTCCCTCAAAATCTCCAGGTACTCGTCCCTCAACTTGACCAGTTTCTGTCTAACATCTTCAGGAGAATCAGAAGTCAGATGTGCTTTGATATCCCTTATCTGACCAAGTAGGGAATGAAGTTCCTGATCTTTCCTCTTTTTCCTCTGTGATGATAAACTTATCAGTTTACCTCTTATATAGGCCTTGAGAGTACACCATATTACATCAGGTTTATAGGTCATTTTTTTGTGGTCCTTAATGAAATGTTCTATGTGTTTATTAAGCACGGAAATTATCGCAAGTTCCTTCAGCAATTGGTTATTTATTTTCCAACATGGGGTCTTTTTGATAGAGGAAACTAAAGATAGGTGACAAGTGACCAGGGAGTGGTCAGAAGGTGGACCAGGCTGAATGGAAGCATTTAAGACTCCTGTCAGGAGTACTTGGGATATTAACAGGTAGTCAATTCTCGATGCAGTCTTATGGACTGGGGAAATAAAAGTGAAATTTTTCTCTGAAGGGTGTAAAACACGCCATACGTCACATAAGCCGAGATTATCTAAAAGTTCCCGAAATGCCTGTTGAGCTGGGGAGAAACCCCCACAAAACCCATTGGAACGATCTACTGATGGATCAAAAACAGTATTCATGTCTCCCCCCAAAATTATGGGCAAAGATACTTAAGGGGTTAATATATTAATTAACTGCATGAAGAAGTCCGGAGAGTCCGTATTGGGGCCATAGATCGAGCCCAACAGAATCTCCATGTTATATAAAATATGTGTAAGTGAGAAAGGGATTTTTTTGGAAACCAATATTAGGACTCCACTACTTTGAGTAGAGGCCTCCACTGCAAAAACTTGCCCTATTTGTAATCTTCTTACTCGGCTAGCCTCAGAGTTTAATAGATGCGACTCTTGTATAAATGCAACATCAAAAGATAATAGGGCTAAGTGTTTTAGCACCTTATATTGTTTAAGTTGCTGCCTGAGGCCCTCCACATTCCAGGTAGCCATCTTAAATAAGTTAGCCATATTTCCTAACAGCAAAGAATATGGATTTTATATCCCATCTAAACCAGAGTATTGCCCTGCACATACCTTCCCATGTTTCTGTGTTGCCAATCCCACCCTCCCTTTGCTCTTTCTGTAGCCTCTGAATTCGTACTATCCCTCGATTGAGTCCACCTTTTAATACCTCCAGTATATGAATGGAAGCTAACGCAGCCCTCCCAAACCCCCATACTATTGCGGACGACATTCCGCAGCTCACCATCCTCTTAGCTCCCTCCCTCCGACCACCCTAAATTGTCTCCGTAATTGCAGAACAGCAAGAAAAGCAAAATATGATACTACATCATAAATTTTGAAGAGCACAACACTAAACCATATAATAGAAACATAGAAACATAGAAGTTGACGACAGATAAGGACCGCAAGGCCCATCCAGTCTGCCCAATTCTTTTTCTACCTTATAAATGTGCCATTGGCCTTTGCTCTGTCAGTGACCTATCTATTCATAGTCATTTGTATTGCTCCCTTATGCCTATCCCATGCCTGTTTGAAGCCCTGCACTGTATTCATAGCCACCACTTCTTGTGGTAAGCCATTCCATGCATCTACCACCCTTTCTGTGAAAAGAATTTCCTACATTCCTCTTAATGGCCTCCTCTAATCTCATGCTGTGTCCTCTTGTCCTGCTATTTTCTTATATTTAAACAGGTTAGACTCTTTCACCTTGTTTATGCCCTTAAGGTGTTTGAATGCCTCGATCATATCACCTCTCTCCTCCTTTGCTCAAGGGTATACATATTGAGCTCCGTTAATCTGTCCTCATATGTCTTCTGATGCAGTCCCTGCACCATTTTGGTTGCCCTTCTCTGGACTGCCTCAATTTGGTTAATGTCCTTTTGAAGGTGTGGCCTCCAACTGCCGCACGAGTACTCCAGATGGGGCCTAACCAATGTCTTGTACAGAGGGATTATTACCTCCCTCTTATGACTTGTGATATCCCTACTGATACACCCTAACACCCCCCTAGCCTTACCTACTGCTTTAGAGGTCTGCTTGGATGATTTCAGGTCATCAGTGATGATGATGCCCAAGTCTCTTTCTTCCTTTGTGACTGCTAGCAACTCCTCTGCCAGCCTATAAGTGGCTTCAGGGTTTCTCTTCCCTATGTGCATGATTTTGCACTTCTTTGCATTAAATATATATATATATATATATATATATATATATATATATATTAAGTATAGCAGAGTATAGCCTTAGGTGTTGCTATCTAGCCTACACTTGTGAATTCCCTTCGTATCCCGAGATTAACTAATAAACATCAGTAAGGTTCACAATATGGCATCCTTCTGCCCTACATATAATGTGAAGGAAATTAAATCAAGGGCTCAAGAATAACCTTCTTAATAGGAGAACTGAAAGAAGGCACTGTGAATGCCTGTAATTTTAAAAAACAGAAAACTCTAAGTGAGCCCCAGATTGCCATTTAGGCCGAGAACATGAGCCAGAAATGTAACTGAGAAAATGAGCTGTCCATGACTAAGCGAGCACTAAAGTTGAGAGGTCTCTGTGTTCAACCAAAGTCTGGATGGGTCCTTGTACTCTATGCGGATCCCTAAATTCTTAAAAGACATTTTTGAGCTACCCCTGGTGAAAACAGCATTGTCCTCACTCGCTCCTGCAAATCGAGCAGGAGAGCATCCCAAATTAAGTCCAGCTATCAATCCTGGCACTCCCTCTAGTGGCCAATGCTGCATATTGCAACCATGCTTCACTTCCATGAGCCGTGGTATTATGATTATCTGAGGGCCACATCACTCTGGTATTGTCGAGAAGGTGGATCCACTACAAGACAAGGCTCTCCCGGGGACAGACAGAGAACCAGGCATCTAGGTTGCACCGTCACTAAATTAAAGGGGGTAAGCTATTCTGCTAAATCTTTTAAGCTGTGACAGTCAAGTGAAGAAACCAAAATAGGGAGCATAGTCCTGCTTTTAATAGAACGCTTCCCCCAGAGGGTGAACATGTGAGATTATCTTTCTGTAAACACGTGAGTAAGCATTCTGCAGGGAAACCAGACCAGAAGGGAAATTTGACAGATGTAGAGATAACAACTTTGCCAGATACATGCCCAGAACATCAGGGAAAACATCAGGACCCTCTCATCCTCTAATTCAGGTATCTCTGAAGAGATCGGGAAATTAGACTTTCAGATTGGCTCGAGCCATTTCAGGATCTTCGTAGGTATACCACTTGCCATCAGTTAAGACTTGCAATCTTGCAGGATAGCTCATCTGAAAGTGGAACCCCGCAGCAATCAATTTGGTAACCAAGGGATGGAAGGCAGTGCGGCGTTGGCATACTGTAACCAGTAACTCTTGTGCCACACGTACTTTTAAACCTTCCCAACAAATCTCTTGAAGGTCTCTAGCTTTGGATAGAAAATGTTGACGTTCCAAGTAATTAAGAAACCGGAAAATAATTGGTCTTGGGGGGGAGCCAGCAGGGGGTATCGGCCTTAATGCACGGTGGGCTCTCTCAATCACACATTTGGCCCCAAAGGGAGAAGGTCCAGTGATTTTCTAAACGCATTTCTGCATAAATAATACAGGATTCTGGCCTTCTTGGGTTTCTGGAAGCCCAATGAGCACAGCATTATTTCTTCAGCTCCTTCCCTCAAGATCCTCAATTTTGAGCTCTAGTTTGGCAATTCTTTGCCTATTCACTGTTATTTCTGGATCCAGTCAGTCTATGTGTTTCTCCAGTGATACAACTCGGGTCTCCGTATCCATGGTACGTCGTGAAATATCTTCGAGTGTACATGAGATGGATTTGAGCTCCAAAGTGACAGATTTCAGTTCTTCCTTAAATGGCCTAAACTCGGCCAAGAAACTCGATAGTGTGAGTGGCTCGGTGTCCGATGACACAGTTGGGCTCTCCTCGATATCAGTGGCAGCTGAGGCTCGAGGCTTCTTAGGGCCTTTCTCGAGCGTTGTGGGTGGAGTGCGCTTTGGCAATGCCTTCTTCATTTTGATCTCCATCCACGTTTTGCACTTCAGGGATGATGTAGCACCTTTTCGGGCAGCTGGAAGTTAGTGTTTAGGCAATATTTTAGACCAGGAAACACAGAAAATAAAAAATAAAGCAAGAGGATGGCCGGAGTGAGTAAGGAGAGCTAGCTACCGGTTGCCTGCATCACATGATCTCCCAGGTTTCTTTTTTTTTTCTTGGATAATGTGGGACTTTTGCCATGCTGGAGTGGGCTCCCAGCATGGCAGCTGGAAGGCTGTTTGGGGCAGGGGGGCAGTGGAGCCGATGGGGGATTGGGCACCCCTATTGGCCATACAGGTGTGGGGGCGCATTAGCACGCAATATGCGTGCGTGTGTGTGTGGGGGGGGAGCGCATCCGGGTGTGGCCATTTTCTTTCAAGTTGGTGGCAAGGTTCCAAACTAGTGTCACCGACTGTGTCCCCCATTATTGGTGGACATCACACATGCCCCAAAATGCCATGCCGGTATTGGCCACAACAGTGCTGCACCTCCAGAACCTGCTTCGACACCAAGCTGCTGCAATATGTTTCTTGCGCTGCGCACAAGAAAACATAATGATAAACTAGACTATTAAGCTAAGCAGCCTAGACTAGACACAAAAACAGGGCTAGAAAGGGCTAACTCAGCATATACAGTGCAGCAGTAACCGTTATTCAGAGAATGAGATAAAATGAATACCAAAATGAATGGGCAGTTCAAACCAGTACAGTAAACTAGAAACATCTTGCACCAGAGATAAGGAAAGGAAATGTGCCGTCTTAGTCTAAGGAGGTAATATATTGTAGTGGTTTAGAACACTGAGTTACAAACCTGGAGACCTGGGTTAAAATCCCACAGCCATCACCTTCATACTGTGTGACCCTGAGCACGTCACTTAACTTCCTTGTGCTCCCAGGTCAAATCCTGGAAGCATGCTTTGGCTTAGTGTGTCTTGTAAAACAATTTCCCCTTGCCCTAGCTGAAAGCTGTAATAAACTAGAGAAAGAGACAGAATGGGACTTTGTGGTGAACAGCAGTTGTTAACAGTTATGCAGGGGTAGAAGAAGCCTGCAGACAGAGATGGCTGTGTGGTGATGCTAGTTCTGAGTGCTAGAGTCATGCAGGGGAAAGCTTCTAGAGACTTGGAGGCAGGCAATGGAAAGCTTGCAAACAATGGTCCTGGTGTGGGTCCTGCAGGTCCAATTCTAACTGATAACAAAGGAGTTCAAGTGCTACAGGCATAATAGGGGTCCAGGTGGGACACAGATTTAAGACCAGTCTCGTAGATTAAAGCTGAGGGTCCTAAAAATCTGACTGAATAATCATACCAAATTCTTCCCAAATTGTAAGCTCCCAGCTATAAATCTTTGCAAACCTGAGTACCAGCGAGCTGTCATTCATGTTCCAGCGAATGAGTGGAACAGCAAAAGGAGTGAAACAGGTAACTGGCATCTCAGGCATTGGCAAGCATCAGCAGAAGGAAGCAAGAAAGTTTGGGACTCTACCTTTCAAGTAAGTTAAGGGACCTGTTTACCACTGCGTAATAGTCACTACTGGGAAGGGCAGAAGGTAATGTAGGCCAAAACTGGGAAGGGAATAGGAGGAAAACCTTATCTAGGGAAGGAATATAAAGAGATTTAAAAAAGGAACAGGGGAACACAAATAGAAACAAACAAATGAAAGGGGAAAATTAGAAGCACTCTATTAGGGGTAAGGGTACAAATGTATTTCCAGGTAACACAGGGAGAATAGAAATTGAGAATACTGATAGTGATGCAATGTAGTGGCTATGGGGTGGCAGTTTTCAAAGATACTTTCTGGATACTGCAGTGCTGCCCCATCTGTAGGCATCTCTGTGTTGAGCAGAAGGTCACTAGATGCCAGGCCAAGTTGGATAAGATTCAGAAGACCTCTTCCCCTGCCCAGGGACAACCAAGTCTGCCACTGTTACCTCAGAGAATGCCAGAGAGGAGGAACTGCTGGACTATGGTGGGCTCTGGAAGGGAGGGGGTGGTGGGACAGAGGCACATACCTCAACTAGTACCACTGTGGCAAGGCAGGACTGCTGGGATGATGCACCCATGGTAGTGACCAGGGAGGATGGGTATCAAGTGATGATAGCAATAATAAATGAGCGACTGTAAAAACAGCAACTCATTTATAGTGCTAGCATCATCATCAGCTACCCTGTAAAGGTAGCAATGGAATAGCAAGGAAAGCGACCGGAAGAGGCGGGATACGGAGGTGGAGGGGAGGAATAGGAAGGAGGGTTCAGATAGGAAGGAGAGCCTGCTGTAGTCGAGCCAGCCCTGTGGTGTGGTGGTGAGGGTGGCTGGCTACGGTGCAGTAGGCACTGGGTTCGGGATGGACCAGTGGTGAATAATTTAGCACTGCTTGCAGCTGCCTTTATTTTTACCCCGCTGAGTTTTGCCCCCTCCTCAACATGCACCCCCCTGGAGTTGACAATATAAAATCAGGTGGTTGCAGGGGGCAAAGTCCTACTCAAGGAGGGTGTGGGGGTTACCCCCCCCTGCAAAAACACTAAGTGTTAACGTAAGTGGGGTCACTGAGAATTGTATATCACCAAAATGCTTTTTGGTGATATACACACACACCATAATAGCGATCACTGTTTTGCAAAGGCTATTATGACATGGAACCGGGAGGATATGGGAGCCTTCCATAGTGGAGACTCCAAGGAGAGTGGTAGCAGACTAGGGTTGTCAGAACCCTCTGAAGTTCTGGGTTCTAGTTCTAGTCTAGAACTTTTGAAAAAGTTCTAGTGTTCTAATCTTTTTTAGAACTTTTTAGAACTCGAACCCTGTTTTTTTATTGTGCTGTCAGTAACGAAGATAGTAACAAAATACATGTAAAGGAAAAACTGTTCAAAATAAGGGGAGAGAAATTATCTTGTGTGACATTGATAGAATACAACGAGGTTTATCTATAGTTTCTTCTGTTTCCTAAAGTCAGCAACTTAATAGGTAACAGGCCCACCCACCCACCCATATGTTAAAAGTTTTCCTGCTGCAGCTGCATCATAGTTCCTTAGTGAAAGAAAGAGGCACATTAGCCATTTATGACTCAGCTATATATACTCATCGTCATGAATTAGGAGAAAAATAACTGATATTACCTAATTTCAGCTATTTGCTGCTTTCTGTTTTAAATGAGTGAATCAAAAGTTGCTATGTTTAAAAGAAAGCTTTATAACAAAGTCAAGCAAGTACTACAGCAGCAACATGTGGAACTGTTACAAAACATATTATGTCATAACATATTCAGTCAAGACATTGGAATAAAAAATATTTGCAGAAACCACAAGAAGGCTGCTCCAATCCTAAGTTGTGCCTTGTGTAAGCTGAGCACAAGAACAAAAAGACACAGCACCAACACTTCAAAAATATACTGTATTCTGCGTTTTAACTGAGTAGCATCACAGTACAGAAACGCCATGCAGGACAAAACAGTTTAAACAGACAAAAGGTCCTTTTGTCTGTTTAAACTGTTTTATCCTATGGCGTTACTAATGGATGCTATCGATAAAAACACAATACAGTATATTTTTGGAAGTGTTGGTGCTGTGTCTTTTGTTCTTAATAAAAATATGCCAGAATCATTGTTGCTGGCAAAATGCATGCAATTTTCTAAGGTAATGCATACATATACCAACATTTTTGTTGGCAAATTGAGTAATACATACAAAATTCTAAGATGATGCATTTTGCAGCTGACACTTCAATAAAATCTGTATTTCAGTCACATAAATAAAACAGTGGTTTCTTCACCACATACTAAGGAACATTTATGTAGCTGCAGCAGTTTGGCATGTGATGTTTAGGGACAGCGTCTGTCAACCCCATTATGTATCAAATTATCACTACTTATAAAGCAAAACACTATGATATGTCACATTCTGTGAAACTGCTGATGCAGATTTTCTTTTATTTCTGATTCTTTATTCTTTTTAAAGGGACAGGACAATTGTGCTAGGTGGCAGCAGTTTGCAATGTATTTAATAAGAATATATATTATGTGTACAGTAGGTTCGGTCTGTCATCATTTTTTCCTCACCATCCCCAGCTGAGCACCAAATCTGTAAATGAAAGAACTAAAACAACACCCACCTTTCACCTCCATCACCCATTCCACTTTTCTTCCACCCTCATCTGTGCAGTAGCACCCATACCCTTACACCCATGTTAAACCAACCCACAACCCTCACCCATGTACTAGCATCCATTTTTCATTTATATGCTAACATTTCTGTAATGAAAAAATAATAAACAGCTACCAATTAGAACTCATTGTTTTGTCCTCTTTAAAATTGAAAAATAGACCGTCTCCTGTCCCAGCCCATGCTGATGCACCACAAAGTCACAGAAGGTAAATCCAAAATATATGTTTGCACTTTAACTATAAATAATATGATACAGAAAGGATTGACGTGACCGTGTCCCTTTTATGCCAAATTTGGGCCTGTTCCCACTGATGTTAAAATTGCCTGTATATAAAACTTGTTGACTTTAGTTTAGACCCTAGCTACAAAGCAGTTTGCCATGAAATGGTGAAAGTTTTGGGGGTATATAGTCCAAGGTAGTAGATCGAGAAAGGAGAGAGCGACAACCAAAGTCATCACAGTCTGTAAAGTTTCCTTTTGGTGCAGAGACTCCGTCCCACACAGTATTTTTACCAGCCACCACCATCTGAGTTGTCATCATCACCATCAACATCACAACATCAATCACTTCAGGATCAGTTTGTATACTCTTGTAGGGATAAATGAATCTTGACATTAACTTTAATAAAAGTTAAGTGTGTACATTTTCTGGCAGCAACCTATTTCTGGTGTCTGTCACAATATTGCCAGCTGTACTAAACATGCGTTCTGAAGAGACACTTGTTGCAGGACAACCAAGATATTTACAGGCTTCATCATACAGCTCTGTCCAAATTGACTTTTTTGATCTCCAGTATTCAAAAGGGCATGCATCAATAGGAATAGGCAGTTCTTGCAGGTAACTGTCTACCATGTTGGACAGAGACCGCTCAGAAGAGGAATCAGCAGAAGCAGCTGGTATGACAGCAATTTGGGAAAGGTTTTGCCACAGATTTAGCTTGCTACTAAGGGCTGAAGAAGTGGCAGTTGTGGAACAACTACTGTTAATGTTTGGTGACTTTTCCAGTTCTGTATCCCTTTGTGAAGATGAACCTGCATGTTATGGTGATGACAACCTAATGGTACTGTGCGTGTCTGTGTTTCACTCCTGTGAGTGCTGCAGCTCATCTAGCAACATACATTTGTACTGCTCTATATCATCTGTTTTTGGAAGATGTATAGCCTTGAACCTGGGATCTAAGAGAGTTGCAAGGATGTAGTGTCTTGATTTCGCCATTGCAACTAATTTGTCATTGGTTTTGAGCGCTCGCTCATTCTCTTTCTGATTCCCATGATATAGGCGACATGTTGTCTGCGCTTCAGATCTGTCTTTTTCTATTTGTAGATTTAGAACACTAAGATGATGTGAAATGAGCATTATGAGTGGGATAACCTGACTCACAGATGCACCTTCAGAAGACATGTCCCTTGTAGCTGTCTCAAAGGAGCTAGGATACAGCACTGTCTCATTAATTTCCACTGCAGCACAGACAGCATAATGCCATCTCCAATACGTAACTGGAGCAGTACTCATGTACAGCTTGCTTTTGCTCCAAGAGGCGCTGCAGCATATAAAGCGTTGAGTTCCAATGAGTGGAAACATTTTGAATCAGCTTTTGCTGGGGCAGCTTGTGTTTTTTTTGCAGTTCGGACAATGTCCATATAGCCTTGGTTGAATGTGAAAAGTGAGTCACAATTTTTTTGCAAACAGCAATCATACCATCCACTTGTGTTTCGTTGCTGAGAAATCCCGTGACAATTAAGTGTAAGCAATGTGCAAAGCAAGAAGCATGCAGAAATCCTCCATCCTGTTTTGCTTTTAAGATGTTGGCTCCATTGTCACTTACTATGAAGCCACATTTTAGACCGTGAGAATAAACCCATTCGTCAAGGAGGTCATTTAATTCCTGCAAGATGTTTGCAGCAGTATGACTTTGCCCAAACTTCTTTATATGCAGCAGCGCCATCTTTTGGGGTGTCTTTGTTTTGAAGAAGCTGAAAGCAATGACCAATGGCGGTAAGACATGTAATCTATGTTTTGAGTGCTGGTCCACATATCTGTTGTGACATGAATAACCCCACCCTCTGCAGTTTTAAGTGCAAGCATCACTGTCGCTTTTAAAGCCTGATAAATGTTTGGTATTTCAACTTAGGAAAAGTACCTTCGATGAGGAACATTGTAACGAGGCTCTGCTAATGTCATGAGCTCCTAAAATCCTCATGATCTACCAAAGAGTATGGGAGAAGGGCTCCACTAACAGTTCACCAATTCAGTGATTAAGATGAAGGGTCTTTGGATGATTTCTAGTAAGGTATTCTTCCTTTCAAATGCCTGAGACAGTGTTAGCTGTTTTGCAACATGTCCCTGCTGGTTTATTATACACGTGCTTGATGGGCAGATGGACGCGAGATGGTGGACTAGGACTTATACATTCAGTGCCATCACTGGATGTGCAACTGGTACTAATGGTGCTGGCATTGGTGGTAACAGTGATCCTAGGGCTGGCAGTGGTTCTGCCCGCATCAAGTTCAGACAATTCAGTATCCATTTCAGATTCCTGATCCTGACCCTTCTCCGTGCGGTCTGGAAGATGGAGGACATGGGTTTTGGTTTTGGATGATCAAGCAAAACCAATGCTTTTTCAGATGGCGTTTAAGAGCTGTAGTGCCAAGGCATGACACAACTTTACCACGGCTTACACTCTGTTTACACAGGAACAAATTGCTCTGCATGGATCAGTTTATTGACTGAGAAATAATTCCACACCTCAGATGTGACAGATTTTGTTCGAGTGCTAGGAAGATAGCTAAAGACTGTTTGTGTCTTTTCACCTGTCCTAACAGAACCTGGACATGCTCCTTGGTGCTAGAAGAGTGGACAGAAGACTCTGATGGATTTTCATTGCTGGCCAACACAGAAGTGGTGGATTCAATGGATATGTCCTTTTCATTGCCAACAGTGCTGGATGTATTTGCAAGTGACTACCTGATTCATTGTCTGCAGACTTGCTCATTTCACTTTGTTGAGAAGTAATGATTTGTCACGAGACACAACAGTGTGGGACTGAGACAAAGAGCTACTGTCTGAGTCAGAGAGGACTCACTGTCACTTGCATTATTGCTGCTAGTCACAGGGATCTTAACGGCATGAATGGCATCCTTATGGTGCCTCTCATGTGACCCCAGCAGCTGTACAGGTTTTCTTAAAAGGTCCCCTTTACCACACTTCACTGTTGCTCTTTGCTGTTTGTTGAATTTTATCACGTGAAACATTTTGGTTATTTCTGTTAGCACCAGGATTACCTACCACCAACACCTGCTCCAACACCAGCACTAAATGCTTCATCTATGTTGGTGTCAGCCATAACAGACAGTAAGTACCAGTACTACCAGTCCAGTATACTGCAGTGAACACACCAACACCCAAACAATTCCTGTGTAACAAAGCAATGTGATCTGTAATCACTGGCTACAACTCCAAAATTTTATTTTGGTTGTGTGACACTGTGATACGTGGACTGAAAGTAATTGAAGAATATGACAGTTTGCAACTAAAGGATCCCAGGTTCAAGGCTTACAAAATGATTGGGCTGCTGGGCATAGGCATACACATAGCAATCAAAGGGCACACAGCAGCAGGGTGATGGGCTGACCACAGGAGACAGTCACATCACAAACCAGGGAATGAGAATTATATTTCTACGTTTCTGTCATGTAAGGTTAATGCCACCACACAACTGGCCACTGGGCTTCTCTCTGTAACACACACACTGGGTAGGGTACAGTGCAGTCAAGGGGCACACAGCAGCAGGGTGATGGGCTGACCACAAGAGACGGAGTCACATACGCAAACCAGGGAATGAGAATTATATTTCTACGTTTCTGTCATGTAAGGTTAATGCCACCACACAACAGGCCACTGGGCTTCTCTCTGTAACACACACTGGGTAGGGTACAGTGCAGTCAAAGGGCACACAGCAGCAGGGTGATGGGCTGACCACAGGAGACGGAGTGACATACGCAAACCAGGGAATGAGAATTATATTTCTACGTTTCTGTCATGTAAGGTTAATGCCACCACACAACTGGCCACTGGGCTTCTCTCTGTAACACACACTGGGTAGGGTACAGTGCAGTCAAAGGACACAGCAGCAGGGTGATGGGCTGACCACAGGAGACAGAGTCACATACGCAACCCAGGGAATGAGAATTATATTTCTACGTTTCTGTCATGTAGAGGTTAATGCCACCACACAACTGGCCACTGGGCTTCTCTCTGTAACACACACACTGGGTAGGGTACAGTGCAGTCAAGGGGCAAACAGCAGCAGGGTGATGGGCTGACCACAGGAGACTGAGTCACATACACAAACCAGGGAATGAGAATTATATTTCTACGTTTCTGTCATGTAAGGTTAATGCCACCACACAACTGGCCACTGGGCTTCTCTGTAACACACACACTGGGTAGGGTACAGTGCAGTCAAAGGCACACAGCAGCAGGGTGATGGGCTGACCACAGAGGCCCAGTCACATCGCAAACCAGGGAATAGAATTATATTTCTGCATTTCTGTCATGTAAGGTTAATGTCACCACACAACTGGCCATTGGGCTTCTCTCTGTAACACACACTGGGTAGGGTACAGTGCAGTCAAGGGCACACACCAGCAGGGGTGATGGGCTGACCACAGGAGACAGAGTCACATCACAAACCAGGGAATGAGAATTATATTTCTGCATTTCTGTCATGTAAGGTTAATGCCACCACACAACTGGCCATTGGGCTTCTCTCTGTAACACACACTGGGTAGGGTACAGTGCAGTCAAAGGCACACAGCAGCAGGGTGATGGGCTGACCACAGGAGACGGAGTCCACACTCACAAACCAGGGAATGAGAATTATATTTCTACATTTCTGTCATGTAAGGTTAATGCCACCACACAACTGGCCACTGGGCTTCTCTCTGTAACACACACTGGGTAGGTACAGTGCAGTCAAAGGCACACAGCAGCAGGGTGATGGGCTGACCACAGGAGACAGAGTCACATACGCAACCCAGGGAATGAGAATTATATTTCTACGTTTCTGTCATATGAAGGTTAATGCCACCACACAACTGGCCACTGGGCTTCTCTCTGTAACACACACACTGGGTAGGGTACAGTGCAGTCAAGGGGCAAACAGCAGCAGGGTGATGGGCTGACCACAGGAGACTGAGTCACATACACAAACCAGGGAATGAGAATTATATTTCTACGTTTCTGTCATGTAAGGTTAATGCCACCACACAACTGGCCACTGGGCTTCTCTCTGTAACACACACACTGGGTAGGGTACAGTGCAGTCAAGGCACACAGCAGCAGGGTGATGGGCTGACCACAGGAGCCCAGGTCACATCATAAACCAGGGAATGAGAATTATATTTCTGCATTTCTGTCATGTAAGGTTAATGTCACCACACAACTGGCCATTGGGCTTCTCTCTGTAACACACACACTGGGTAGGGTACAGTGCAGTCAAAGGGCACACAGCAGCAGGGTGATGGGCTGACCACAGGAGACAGAGTCACATACGCAAACCAGGGAATGAGAATTATATTTCTGCATTTCTGTCATGTAAGGTTAATGCCACCACACAACTGGCCATTGGGCTTCTCTCTGTAACACACACACTGGGTAGGGTACAGTGCAGTCAAAGGGCACACAGCAGCAGGGTGATGGGCTGACCACAGGAGACAGAGTCACATCACGCAAACCAGGGAATGAGAATTATATTTCTACATTTCTGTCATGTAAGGTTAATGCCACCACACAACTGGCCACTGGGCTTCTCTCTGTAACACACACTGGGTAGGGGTACAGTGCAGTCAAAGGGCACACAGCAGCAGGTGATGGGCTGACCACTGGAGACGAGTCACACCACAACCAGGGAATGAGAATTATATTTCTACGTTTCTGTCATGTAAGGTTAATGCCACCACACAACAGGCCACTGGGCTTCTCTCTGTAAACACACACTGGGTAGTGTACAGTACAGTGCAGTCAAAGGGCACACACAGCAGCGTCTCTCTGCTGACCACAGATAGGAGTTACTCTCAGAACCAGAATGAGAATTATATTTCTACGTTTCTGTCATGTAAGGTTAATGCCACCACACAACTGGCCACTGGGCTTCTCTGTAACACACACTGGGTGGGGTACAGTACAGTGCAGTCAAGGGCACACACTGGGCTTCTCTCTGACACACACACTAGGGTTCAGAAAGATTTATTTGCCTTTTTGCCCCTTGTATGCTTGTTGCTGGCAGCTGCTGAGTGTGCAGTGTGCTGCAGTTTCAAATAATCACATTTCACATTCACAAAGGTTCTTATAATCTTCAGTCTTCTTATTTTTTTAGTCTCTCTCCGAGTCCTCCTCCAGTCCTCCTGATATTGGTCTCATCAATCCTCCCTATTCCCCAGTCCCTTCCCCCAATCTTGATTAATCCTCCGATTCCCTCCTTCTGTCCTGAACCGCCCCTAGTCCCCTCCCAGTCCCCGATTTTTAGCTTTTTTCTTGTTCTCGGTCTCACAGGAAAAGTGGCCACGACTGGACAAGAGTAGAGGACGCGCTAACCGCTTTTGCTATAGTTTGCTGGTGCTGCCTGCTGCTGCTGCCTCTGTCTGCGATGATCCTCAGTCAAATGGTGCTCCTCCTCGTGGCGCATCTCTTTAAATACCCCCACAGATCCCGCTGCTCGCGTTGCTTACTCGACCCCACGTCGTCTCGCGTCTCACGGTGATTCGAACCCTTTTGCGAACCGTTTAGTGTTCGAGTTCTAGGTTAGAACTCGAACACCAGAGTTCAAGGAGGGTTCGAATCTTTGCCGAACCTGTTCTGACAACCCTATAGCGGACCCCATAGGAGGAGGAAGCAACTTCTGGTGGGGAAACTCGATTGTAAGTGTGATAGATTAGGGAATAGGTAATGAAGAGGCAGGTTAGGTGCCTACACTGCACCATGGCCTGGAGGGATGGGAATCAGATCTTGAGGATCACTATGGCAGCAGAATGGGAGGGTGAGCTGGATGTTATTGTCCACCTGTGTGCTAATGACCTGGCTATGGACAGAGTTGTGATAGTGCAGGGGGAGTTTAGGAAGCTGAGGCAGGGTCTTTGACAAGTAGCTCATTCAGTGGCTTTTGCTGAGATGCTGCCGGTGTAAAACAAGGGGGAGGAACTTTAATTCAGGGCTAAAGGAATGGTGCACGGGGGTGGGGTTGGCTACATTGGGGACTAGGGACCCACTTGGGAGGATAAGAGCCTATACAAGGGTGATGGCCTGCATCCTTCCATGAAGGAAACCACATTCCTCAGTGGATGGTATAAATGTTACTTTGATGAACATTTAAAATAGCTGTAAGGGGGTGTCAGAAGGAATTGGGGAGGCAGAAACTGTTCCCCCCAGGCTGACGTAGAGAGAAAGGAGAATCTGAGGGAATAGGAATCACACAGGGTGCACATTAATAAAGGAAGAAGGGTGGTAGAGACAAAGGGAGAAGGGGACAGGAGCATTAAAAAGAGAGGTGGGAAGGATGGAGGGCCAAAAGGAAAAAGGGGGGGGCAACAAGGCAGAGTGGAGTCAAAACCTGGAAGGCCATGTGTGCGAATGCTAGAAGTCTAGGAAGTAAGATTCCGTATCTACAGGCCATCCTGTCAGAGGCCAACCTGGATATTGTGGCCATTACAGAGTCATGGTGCACTGAAAACCATGACTGGGATATGGCCATACCAGACTATACTCTGTTCACGAAGGACTGAGTGAGAAGGAAAGGAGAAGGTGTGGTGCTTTACGAGAGGGAAAGCATAAAAGCCACAGAGATACAGGAAATACAGTGGGAGGCAGAAATATTGTGGGTCACCCTGGAGATGGGGAATGGAGCCACTGTTTGCACTGGGGTGATCTACAGATCTTCAGCACAGGGGGAGAATTAGATAAGGTACTGGGGGAAGCCATTGGCAAGATGACAGAAAAGTTTGAGGTACTGCTGGTAGGTAACTTCAACCTGCCAGATGTAGATTTGAGCCTCCCAGCAGCACCTTCAGCTAAAAGCAGGGGTGTTCTGGACTCTGTGCAGGGGACACTTCTCGGGCAAGTAGTCAGCAAACCAACTCATTATGGGGCAGTACTGGACCTGATACAGGGACAGTGTTTCTGACGTCAAGGTGGGAGGCTACCTGGGGACTAGTGATCACCAAACGGTGTGGTTCAGTATAAGGATAACTGCTGAATCAAACTACACAAGGGTGAGGGTCATGAACATCAGGAGGGCAGATTCATAAAGGTGGGCAAATGCCTCAGGGGCTTGGGTGGGGTCGAGGAAGTGGGCAAAGCTAATAGTAGTAAAGGCAACAAACGTGTGTCAAACAAGTGACCAAAAGCAAGAGGAAAAACAGACTGCTATGGTTCTTGAAAGAGGTAGCTGAAAAAGTAAAGGGTAAAAAGATAGCTTTCAGATGGTATAAGGAGAAGCAAAGAGAAAAGGATAGGGAGGTATATCAGGGGAACAGAGGGAAGCAGGGAAAGCAGTAAGGAGTGCAAAGGTGCAAACTGAAGAGAAAATAGCCCAGGAGGCAACTTATGGGGTTGTGATATTTTTTATGTATATAAGTGAAAAGAGTAAGATGAGAGATAGGATTGTAAGGTTAAAAGGGGAAGGGAGGGACTGTGCAGCGGAAGACCAGGAAAATGCAGACATCCAGAGCAAATGCTTTTGTTCAGTGTTTCCAGAAGAAGGAGAAGGGGTGGGGCCACAAAAATGTAGCAGAAGCTTTGGAGGGAAGGAAGTAGACATTAGTCCTTTTTTGGAGGAGAGAGTCCTGAAGGGATTTGCTAATTTGAAGGTGGACAAAGAAATGGGGCCACACAGGGTGCATCCAAGGGTATTGAGCGACCTCATGGAGGTACAAGCGGCACCTAGAGGGAGGGTTCATCCGTGAACCAAACCCGAAGCAAACTTGAACTTTTAGATTTTCACCCAATCCGAACTGAACTTGAACCCTAAGAAAAAAAAATGAACCCAAGCCAAACTCGAACCCAGACAATGGGAGACGAGGAGAACCCATATGGAGGCAGTAGGAAGACACCTAACTCAGACTCAAGCTCGAACAGAAAAATTACACAAAACATACTTGAACAGAACTGAATTCTAACCCAGACTTCTACTTATCAAATCAAACTGAACCAAACTTGAACTCTACCCTGTCAAACCCTAACTGAACTAGAACCCTAGAAACACATCAAACTCTCCCTCTAGCTGCACCACTGACAGTCCTGTTTAACAGCTCACTGGAAAGGGGAGTGGTTCCGGAAAACAGGAGGAGGGCAGATGTAGTCCCACTTCACAAAAGTGGTAGCAGGTAGAAGGCTGGCAATTATAAGTTAGTCAGCCTGACACTGGTGGTGGGAATTATAGCCGAAGGAAAGGATTGTGGAATTTCCTGAATCCAATGAGTTACAAGACCCAAGGCAGAATGGATTCACAGGGGGAGGTTCTGTCAAATTAACCTGATTGTTTTTTTTGACTGGGTAACAAAGAATGGAGTGATGAACGTGGCCTAACTAGATTTCAGGCAGTAAGGCTTTCAACACTGTTCCACATAGGACACTAGTATGCTATCTGGGTAGCCTAGGAGTGACTCACAGGTGGTAAACCAGATAAGAAATTGGTTAGGTGATAGATGACAGAAGGTGGTAGTAAACGGAGTTCACTCCGAGGAAGGGATTGTGACCAGCGGGGTGCCTCAGGGATCAGTGCTGAGACCGGTCTGTCTTAATAAGCAGCATTGCAGAGCAGTTGCATGGGAAGGTATGCCTTTTGCAGATGACACCAAACTCTGCAGTGAGGGGGTGGAAAGGCTGAGCATAGACCTGAGAAAACTCAAGAAGTGGTCAAGGGTATGGCAGCCAAGTTTCAATGCGAAAAAGTGTACAATAATGCACTTAGAGCACAGAATCCCAGGGGTGGAGTACACTACCAACCTTAGGACCCTGGAGTAATTATATCTGATGACCTAACGGTGGTCAGGTAGTGGCAGTGGGATACTGGGGTGCATAGGGAGGGTATCACCAACAGAAAGAGGGAGGTGGTGTTGCCTCTGCATAGATCACTGGTAAGACCCTGAAGCCACCTATAGGCTGGGAGGGTAGTTGCTGGCAGTCACAAGGGAAGAAAGAGGCTTGGGTATCATCATCACCGCTGTCCTGAAATCATCCAAGCAGACCACTAAAGCAGTAGGTAAGGCTAGAAGGATGTTGGGGTGTATTAGTAGGGGTATCACAAGTCAGAAGAGGGAGGTAATAATCCCTCTTTACAAGACACTGGTTAGGCCCCGTCTGAAGCACTGCATGCAGTACTGCAGGCCACGCCTTCACAAGGACATTAATCAAATTGAGGCAGTCCAGAGAAGGGCAACCAAGCTGGTGCAGGGACTGCATCAAAAAACATATGAGAACAGATTAATAGAGCTCAATATGTATACCCTAGAGCAAAGGAAGGAGAGAGGTGATATGATCGAAGCATTCAAACACCTTAAGGGCATTAACAAGGTGAAAGAGTCTAACATGTTTCAATATAAGAAAAAAAGCAGGACAAGAGGACACATCATGAGATTAGAGGGAGGCCGATTAAGGGGCAATCTGAGGAAGTTATTTTTCACAGAAAGGGCAGTGGATGCATGGAACAGCCTACCTCAGGAAGTGGTGGATATGAATACAGTGCAGGGCTTCAAACAGGCATGGGATAGACATAAGGAAGCAATACAGAAGGGTATGAATAGATAGGCCATTGACAGAGCAAAGGACGATGTCACATTTATAAGGTAGAAAAAGAAATGGCCAGACTGGATGGGCCTTGTGGTCCTTATCTGCCGTCAACGTCTATGCTTCTATGTTTCTAAGACCCCACCTAGAGTACTGTGTCCAGTTCTGGAGACCACATCTCTGGAATGACATAGAGTGGAGGCAATCCAGAGGAGGGCATCAAAAATGATGCAAGGTCTACATCAAAAGCCCTATAAGGAGAAACTAAAGGAAGCTCAATATGTACACTCTGGAAGGGGGGAGGATATGATAGAGACCTTTAAATACCTCATGTGGGTAAATAAGGTACTGGAGGGAAGTATTTTTCAGAAAAAAAGGTGCTCAAGAACACTGAGACATGCTATGAAGCTGGAGGGAGGTAGTTTCAGAAGAGATGTGAGGAAGTACTTCTTCGGAGGAAGAGTGGCGGATTCCTGGAACAACCTTCCAGCAGAGGTGGTGGGGCTGAAAACAGTGGTAGGGTTGAAGAATGCATGAGATAGGTACAAGGGAATGACAGTGGAAAGGAATGGGGAAGGTGAAAGAGATGCAGATCAAGTAGGGTCTGCAGTGATATCGTAGGTAGGTAGGGAGAAATGGTCAGATTGCATTGGCCAAGTGGTCCTTATCTGCCATTAAATTCTATGTTTCTGTGATTCTAGGAGTTAGCCTGAGCCATCATGAGTCCTGGTCCATGGCAAGACCTGTCCACCTCTAGGTATTATGTTAAGTGTACAGTGAGTACCCAGTATAAATCAACTGGTTGTTTATATAAGAAGGAGCCTGGTCATTAACATATTTAAATAGAAATGTTAACCACTGCAGCTCTCCCCTAATGGGCAGGGAAATCCATTCCAGATCCATCAGAACAGAACAGTAAAATATATGCTATATCAAAAACAAACAAAGGACGCAGTCCACAGTGGCACAACAGATATGCAGGAACCATATGTATCTGTGTTTCCTAGCTCCACTTTCACAGACACTAGCATTCCCAATCCCTTGGCCCTCCAGGATCCACATGTGTGTGTGTATGTATGTAGTTTTTGTTGACCAGGTAAGTGCACTAGACAAATCCTGCCTATTTTCAGGCACGTCCCAGGAGAGGGGGATCCAGATGAATGCCAACTGACCTTGAACCAGATTAAGCTGTTTGTGGTATTTTTAGTGAATGAGGGAAATCTGGCCAGGACACTGGGGAAATTTCCCTACTCTTTTCGATAAGTGCCATGGGATCTTTAACATCCACCTGAACTACCACCAGTCCAGGCAGATGGGACCTCGGTTTAGCGTCTCATCCGAAAGACGGCACCTCTGAAGTGCAGCACCCCTCTCATGCTGCACTACAGTGTCAGTACTGGGATATTAACCCAAGTGCCGAATGTGGGAACTGAGCCCACAGCCCTCTGATCTCCTGGCCTCAGAGGCAAGTGTGCTACCTACTGAGCCACTGACACTCACTGCGAAGGAACCAGGGGGGCAGGTCAATGGAAGGGCTGTTCCAGACACTGCCCAGGACAGCTCTGTAGCAGATTCCTATGTCTGCAAAGAACATGAACTGGTTTTTATGGCAATAATCCAAGGACTGCCACACTCCCACTAGCAGGGGTGTAGCCAGACTTCCTACAGCCATGCCAATAACAGTAGCAAAATCTTCAAGTTGGTGTTGGCACTGGCCTGTGCTACCACAGCCCCCAGCCTTCCACAGAGACTCCAATGACTGGGGGCCAATGATGGGGCCACTGATTAAGCACTATGGCAGCCCATCGAGTCATGTAGCCTCTGCCCCCTCCACTAGCCCACTATACAATGGCAAATAAACTCTAAATGGAGCTCATGCAAACCAGCTGCCCATGTAGCCTTGCATGTGACCTAGAAATCTGGCACAGAGTAGTAGATTAGTAGTAGTACTAGTAGTAGATTTTATTTCTTTTGGGCGCCCTTCCCTAAAGGCTCAGGGTGCCCTTACAAAACATGAAAAACAAACAAACAACATATAAATATAATAAACAATATAAAATAAATATCAATAAAACACATTAATATATCACTAAACCCTACCAATCTAAAACAATGACACTACTTATACTTGCAAAGAGAGGGCATACATTCACTGCTATCAATCTGCAGGAGTCTCCACATGTGTGTATTAGGAGATCTCTGCACATCCGCAGCTTGCCTAGGCACCCCTCCAACAGGATGCCCAGGACAACTCTGTAGTGGATCTCTGTCTCTGCACAGACAGTGAGCTGGTGTGATATGGCAATCCTCCAAGGACTGCTGTATTCCCATTGGCAGGGGTGTAACCAGACTTCCTACATCCATGCCCATTGGCAAAACCTTGGATTTGGTGTTGGCAATGGCCTCTACTGCTACAGCACCCAGCCCTTCATAGAGACACCAATGACTAGAGACCAATGGTGGGGCCACTAATTGGGTACTGTGGAAAGTCCAGTAGCCATGCAGAGGGGGACACATAACTGCTATGGCAACCCCTTAAGTCAGGTAGCCTCTAGCTCCCCCACTGGCCACCACACCATAGTGAATAAAGTCTAGATGGGGCACATACAAACCAGCTGCCACGTAGCCTCACATGTGGCTTGGAAATCGGGCACAGAGGGTGCACATTCATTGCTATGAATGTGCGGGAGTCTCTGCAAGTGTGAAGTGGAATGTCTGCACACACCCACCCCTCCACAGGTGCATATCCGTTTGAGGATCAGACCACAATAAAGACATAAATATGTTTTCTTCTGAGATTTAAACATCTGTTGAGTCAAGGAAGCAAAGAGAAATAGGAAGTCTGCTGCATATGTAATCAAAATCTATTCATTATGTTTAAATTTTACTAATGTAGTAAAAAGAATACAGGAAAATGACCACAACATTTCACAGGATATTAAATGTCAGTATTCAGTTGGTGTTCATCATATTTTTGGAAAAACATCGTTCTAACATAAATGTGATGTGTTTGTTTATAGTTACGAATTTCACAAATATGGGAGGGCTAAAGTCCGAGGTTTGATGTGGGGGAATATCTCCTCCCACATCCCCTACAAAGATCAGCCTCCCTTGGGAGTTCTCCGCTTAGCGTGTTGTAAACAGCAGCATTCTGGGCTCCTGTGTGGCTAGTGGGCTGAGCCTCCTTCCCTTCCTTCACTCTGTTCCTCATTTGTTCCCCTTCAATCTCTCCTACTCCCCTCTTCCTTCATTTCCCCTTTTTGGCTTTTGTCCCCCCCCCGCCCGTTCTGTCCTCTTTGTCCCTTGTTTATTCCACACCCTCCCCCCATTCACACTATCCCCATCCTCCCTTTTGGTGTCTGTTTTGCCCATTTCCACCACTCGCTTTCTGTTTTCTTTCTACCCCGCTGTGTGCTTTACACCACTTCTTCTCTGCCTGTATCCCCATGTTTGCTCACTGTATAGATACATACATAGATACATAGACAGTGTCGGCAGATAAGGGCCTATGGCCCACCCAGTCTGCCCATTTAAGTTTGTAAGTTCAGTTTATGTTTTCCAGGAAGTCTGTTGCCCCTTACCCCTGACCTCCAGAATTCCTTTATGTCTATCCCATGCATTCTTAAATCCCGTGATTGTTTCAGCCCCACCACTTCCTCTGGCAGGGTCTTCCACTTGTCCACCACCCGTTCTGTGAAGAAATTCTTCCTCACGTTTCCTCTGAATCGTCCTCCCTCAACTTCATCCCATGCCCTCTAGTCCTGGAACATCTTTTTACGCTTAAAAATAGTGCATTCCTGCACCTGTTCCTCCCTGTAAGATACTTGTATGTCTCTATCATATCCCCTCTCTCCCTCCTCTCCTCCAGGGGGTACATGTTCAGTGCCTTCAACCTGTCCTCATAGGACTTGTGATGCAATCCATGCACCATCTTTGTTGCCCTCCTCTGAACCTTCTCTACCCTGTCTATGTCCTTACGTAGGTAAGTATGTAGGTATCACCCTCTTGATGTTTTTTCTGCTCCGAGCCACCTCTCCCGCTTTCCTTCCATTTTGACTATGACATCATTCCCCTGCGCCTGTCTATTGCCTGCCTGTCTTGATTGCTGCCTGTTCCTTGGGGCCTACTCCAGACCTCATGCTGGTAAGCCACTCTCTTGTGTTTCGGGGGTACGTCGCAGAACTGTATTGCACTGTGTACTCTGTTAATTACATTTCCTTTGCTTCCTGCCCAATGTTGAACTTTCACGTAGTACTCTCCGCTGCTGTGCCAATGTTGTTCAGACTGCTCTGTGGCTCCAGTCATGGAGTTCATGACTGGCCACTGGGAAGCATATCACTATCAGCCTCAGCCCTAGCTGTGCTATGAATCTTGTGTTGGCCACAGCTACCCTACCAACTCTACACAATTCCATCGGCATCCAACATTTCTGAATCTCCTGGGATCTGGAGCATTCAGATTCCATTCCAATGTCCTGAAGCAGCGTTGTGGCCACTGTGCTTTGCTCTGTCTAGGACTACCTGTATAAACAAAATGTGCGACTACACTGTGGACTGAGGAATCATTTCCCAACCCTGTTAGTGAGTATATTTCTTCCTCCATCACACGTTGTAAGTAGGTTCTTCCAGTAATTTTGTTCTCTGTTTCTGACACTGCCTGCCTGCAACCCTAGTTTACTGGACACACTCCTACAAGTCAGATCTTGTTCTCAATGTGCCTTCCAATCCTCATTGATTGCTCTCAACCACCATTGCATGCCCAACTGATGTCACACTGCCTGTTACCATCCTGCTATAGCAATTACTTTCTAACAAAAATAATAAAAAAAAAAAAAAAGAAAAACCCTATTACAAACCACTGTATCCATTTCTGTCTGGACAATGTCCTAACCTGTGTTCTGAGTGCCTCTGAGAACATCATTCACTGCTTATGTGCATTCACTTCCTACCTTGGTGCTATGCACCTGCCTGCTGTAGCCCGCTCTGTATCCCCTCTCCTATCCCTCTGGCCGCCCCTAAGGCGCCATCTACTTCTGTGTTTTCATCTATTGTCCTGTTCTCCCTATTTGTGCTTTGCCTGCTCTCAGCCTCCTGCCCCTTTTGCTGTTGCTTTTCAGCTTTTCCAGTGGTCCTTGATGGACTTCTTGCCAGTTCTTCTGCCTTCCTGTTTGCCTGCTTTTCCCATTTATTGATTGCTGCTTTGAATGAGCATTGTGCTCCCATACACCCTTCCCTGCCCCCCCCCCCTTTTTCTCCCCTGCCTCTTTTTTTTTTTTAATCTTTTTCCCTCCAGTCATGGCCCGTGGAGCCTCTCTCAGGCATCCTGCCTGATCCTGCCTGCATGAGGTCCCCCGATCCTGTGCCTCCTCTCCCCCCTCCCTACAGCCAGCACCCCCAGCTTGGCCGCCCCTCCTCTTTGAGGGCTCTTACACATAGACTCTGGCTGTGGGAGTAGGGCCCGAGTGGAGGACCTGGAAGGTGAGGCAGGGTGGATCTGAAGGTGGGGGTCAGGTGCCATCGCCTGCCCCGCGGAGCCAGGTTTTTCCATGTTCTTGGTGCCCCTCCCCCTGCGTGGTGCACCCATGACACTCTGGTGCAAGGCAACCCTGCTGGTGTCATCCATGCTGCTTGACGTGCATCCAACATACTGCAGTGCCCCCGATCTCCACCAGGAGCCACTGGCACACTGAGCTACCCCCACCCTCCTGCCCGGAGGAGGAGAGCAGTCCTGTGGGTGCTCAATCCTCACCCCGTTCCTGCTCACCCCCGGTGCCTGAGCTTGCTCCCAAACTCAGGTCACCAGCGTGGCGTGAGGTGTGGCATCCAGCACCTCAACCCTCAGCGTCACCAGGCTGGCTGTTCCCCTGGCTCCTTGTCTGCCCTGCTGTCTCTTCCTGCCCCAGCCCCTGTTCCTGTTCCTGCCCATGTCCCATGCTTCCCTGGTTTTCTTTTTGGGCTGCCATCCTGGAACCCATCATGTTTCTATCCTACCATAATTCTTGTTGGTCTCTGCCTCCATGGCTTTCACTACCCTCACATGGATCATGCCCTTGCAGCCTACTCAACTTTCTGTCATTCGTTGCAGTCCATCGCATCAGGTATGCTCCTTCCTGGATCACTCTACACACTCTTTTACTAGCATCCTCATGACTCCTTCTCATGTTCTCCCATTCTGTCTCACTTCCTTCCCCTTTATCTTGCCTCACAGTTTACCTGCCTATGACTATGCAGCCTGCTGCCCTTTCTTTCTCAGCCCATACCAGCAGTTTCCCAGACTCTGTCCCTAACTTGTACCTTCTGAGGTTACTGCATGAAGGTAGGCTTGTCCTGTCTACCAGGGATGGGATTCTGTTACAGTCATTAGTACCTTCCAAACTTGACATCCTTTGTCCCTAACTCTGCCTGGCAGCATTGAGTGAAGGTTAGCTCACCCTGACTACCAGGGATGGGAGTCTTGTTTGCATTCGTGTCATACTTCTGCATTATCTACCTGATACTAGTTGCCGCTTCCCTTCAGGAATGGGACCTCTTTACCCCATGTGCCTTCAACATCCTACCTATGCCTAGCGGCCTCGAGTCAAGGTCATATCATGCTGACTACCATGGATGGGAGCCTGAGTCTACATTTGACTGTTTCAACCTTACGCATTTTATGCCTGATACCCGGTTGCTGCTTCCATTTTGGAATAGGACCTCTTTATCCACTTGTCTTCGCCATCCTATCCATGCCTGGTGGCCTCAAGTCAAGGTCATATCACACCGACTATCATGAATGGGAGACTGAGTCTACATTTGGCTATTTCCACCTTATGCATTTTCTTCCTGATATGGGTTGCTGCTTCCCTTCAGGAACAGGACCTCTATACCCCATTTGCCTTCCACCTCCCAGCTCTGCCTGACGGTATTGACTGAAGGTCATTTCGCACTAACTACTAGGTATGGTAGCCTGTTTATGTGAATCCACTGTTTCAATACATTCTCTACCGGATACCCGGCTGCCACTTCCCTTCGGAAACTGGACCCCTTTACTCCGTTTGCCTTCACTATCCTACCTCAGCCAGGCAGCTTTGAATGAAGGTTGTATCGCACAGTTTATCTGGGACGGAAGCCTGCATCCGCAGTAGACTATCTTGGCCTCCTGCATGCTCTGTTTGAATACCCAGTTGCCACTTCCCTTTGGGAGTGGAACCACTGTACCCCATTTGCCTTCCGCATTTTACCTCACCCTTCTACACCCCGCACTTCCATGGACTCATTGTATTTGTTCCCACCATGGTCTCCTTACACTTTAGATTCGGACTCCGCCTGCTTGTTCAGTCTCTCCCTCCATTCAGTTTGCCTGTCTCCTGGACTTCCACACTGCTGGTCACCCCCTTCTGTCTACTATGCAAGTCTGCCTTCTCCTTCAGAGGTGGGAACCTTGTGCTGCATCGCTGCAGTGCCTTCTGTTCTACGCATTTGCTGTTTGCTGTCTTCTGTGAACGTGGGACTTTTATGCATTGACTTCATGCCACTTGATACCTGGATTTGCTTCTGGACTATCTTGGATCCACCACTCGTGACCTGCAATGGCCTTGCTACCTCCTGCTTCAGTTTGCTGTGGTGCTGACCCCAGTTCTGTTCTTTTCTGCACCAGTGATGTCTGTACAGTTTGGCCTCTGCTATTTTCTTCTAGGACTCCTTCCTCCAGTCCTCTGCCATCCCCTTTGGACTTTCTCCTCATTCCTTGGACTGCTGACTTCTACTTGCCACCCTAGTGGCTCAGGGCTTTATTCCGTTTGCTGTGGCTCTTTTTGGGCATTTTACCCTATCTCCAGCCAGTATTCCTACCAGGTCAACTACTCCTCCCACGTATCTATTTTGTACTCCTACCCTGGTCATTCTAACAGCTCCTAGCCACTACTCAATGGAACAATTGTTCACTTCACCTGAGGAAACTACTTCTAGCAAACATCCCTTTGATACCATGCCTCATAGACTCTTACGTCATTATAAAGTTATCTATACTTCCCAATCATCTCCCCATGATCAGTTCCAGAATCCCATAAATCTGGACTATAGAAAGATTTTATCCCTCCTCTGACTCTACTGGGTACTCCCTACGTATCCTGGCAATACAAGCACTAGGGCTTCCCTATCTATCACGTCTCATAGAATATCTTTTTACATAGAAAAGTGACCTAATTCCTTCTGTCATGCAATGACTCTGTAACCATCATTGCCATTATGAGCACTGACTCTGTCGATCATGTTATTCGTCTCCTACTTCCTCAATAACCATTGGATGTCCTAAGACCTTCCCGCCAACCAGCCTCATGGAGTGCCCCCAGGTGGTCCCCTCCTCCCTTGGCTGGAACAATCTATTTAGGCTGACCCTATTTACTCCCTTTAGATATTTAAAGACCTCGATCGTATCCCCTCTGTTCCTCTTCTCTTCCTCTCCTCCAGGGAGTACAAGTTGAGCTCCTTAAGTCTCTCCTCATAGGATGTGTCCCCCAGACCCTGTATCATCCTGGTCACCCTCCTCTGGACCCTCTTGAGAAGTGCAATGTCCTTTTTCAAGTACAGGCACCAAAACTGCACACAGTACTCTAGGTGCAGTCTAACCTGACAGTTATGCAGAGGGAGAAGCACCTCAGATGATCTCGAGGTTCCCCCTGGTGATGCACCTGAGCATTTTATTTACTTTAGCTGCAGTCCTTCTACACTGCTCAGAATTATTCATTTTGGCATCCACAGCCACCCCAAGATCCTTTTCCCCTCCCAAAATCTGCAGTTAGTAAGAAACATATTTCCATCTCACTAGGTTCTTCAATAAAAGTCACTATTGCCTTGCCTTTAATCATTTGACTATTTCTAATTTTTCAAGAGAAACTCTCTGTTATAATAAACAATGTAAAAACACTAGATTTACCCAATTATATTTTAACTTTATTATTTTCTAGTTGTTATTTTCTTTACTTTCCCCTGCTGTTGGTCTACTAAATATTGTAGATAATTTTATTTATTTATTTATTTGTTCGTTTATGTATTTGTTCACCAGGTAAGTACACTGGTCCAGAGGACCGTTTTCAGGTACGACCCGGGTCATCTAGATGATACACAGTACAAAGACATGATCAACAGTACAATAAAATAACAGTTTCACATAGGTTACAAGGAGAATCCTTGAGATGAGTACAGCTTTTAGATATTTAGCCCAACACAGTGGGATGACAATAAAAAAGAGAACACAACATTGACCAGGTAACTCTAAGATATCAAATACACATTAGTGTGAGGCAAAACAGTGTTGATAGTAGTGCTAGCTAGCACTTACAGGTTGCATTAAATGCTAGAACATTCTTGTAGTGCTGTTTGTAGATTGGTGGGGAAGGGAGTCCAAGGACTGAAGTTCTACCAAGAGAGTGTTCCCCATAATGTAGCAATTATTTCATTGAGTCTTTCAAAATGTATCTGACTCTCCCCAGCTTACCACACAGTTGCTGTTTGTGACATCACAGTCTGTTGTCATGGTAAGCACTATGATGTTATAAACAAAGGCACTGTGAGGTTTACAGGGGAGAGGCAAATGTTTTCAAATGTTTCCTATAAAGAGATTTTGGATGGACTACCAAATGTGCTGTAAATCTTGGAAAGAAACATAGAAAATGACTAAAAATGTATTCCACAGTAAACTGCAACAGTAGAAACATCTTATTTATGAAATCACATGCTGAAGTGCAGAGTTGCAAGACTATGAACCATAACCGTCAGTGCAACAGTACAAATAAGACATTAAGAAACATCCTTGATGATAGTTATTTGCAGGAAATTCCTGTTTTGGAAGACTACTGAAAACAGCAATATTTAGAAATAACTGTCAAAACATTTCATTATGGGATTGGTAAACAACCGTATTAAAATGCCATTAAAGTACATGAGTACAATATCATTTGTTTGTTGTAGCACATACTGTTCCCCTTGGTAGCCACTGTGAGGGAACATGGGTGATTGTCATGAGAGAGGAGCTCAGTAACAAAGAGCAGCTTTCATCCATGCAGGAAGTTATCAGGAGACAGACTACTTGGAGCTGTGTTTGAAAAGGAAGCTTAATGGTCATGGGAGCAGTGAGGGGGCAGACAGCAATTTATAAATTGCAAGTGGCTGTTATTGGTTTCCTCTATACTGGAACAGTTCATTTGTGCATTTGCCACTATGCATCACTGTTCTGTTGCCTCAGAAGTGGATATAATAACGTTTCTTTACTAAACATTGTTTCTTGCTACAAGAATGGCATGGCACTTTTCTCCACACCTATACATCATGCTGTCAAAGAGCGTATACTGGTAGTGGCACTGTTCTTTAATAACAGGACGTATTACACCATGCATCCTATGAGATACAGTATTCTATAATCTATTTTCAAGAGTCTGCAAAACTGGTTTAAAGACAAGTGATTGTCTAGGTACCAGTTGTGAAGTGTCAAACCAACACAGGAGTAGGAAGGAAGATAATGTCTGACTCAAGTTTCAGAGAATTTGTGTTATAGATAGATGAATCGGTAGGTAGACAGACAGACAGACAGATGTGATGTGATATAAATGTGATACAGACATACAGACAGACAGACAGATGTGATGATATAAGCTGCTGATATATGTGTTTTACAATTACATCCCAGCTTACATATAAGCTGTAATTGATTGTAGTGTATAGGTAGAAAATCAGACCACATGCAATTCTTCAATATTTAGTGTATATTCACTGTTTGCTCTGTGAAGTTTTCCATGCTAAATTTACTCTTTCATTCCTCACTGCTACAGAAAAAGAAACAAATGAAAACTTTTGGGCTATAATTTTCAGTCTGCAGAAATACAGTATATAATAAAAATACATTATAAATATGATATGCAATTTGTGTCCCTTCTCTATTCCTATAGAGTACAATGTGACAGCTTACTGGCAGTGTGAGCAGTGGTCTCTGCTTACCAGAGACATGAGTCCCATGGTCGCTTTCAAACCTACAGTAGGTTTCTCATGAGGCAGCACAGTGTGCTGCTGCCGAGTCACTAGGCTTGCCAGAAATAAATTTATACAGCTGCAGCTGGGCCTCAGTTCAGCAGTGCAAAGATTTTTAGTTGCCAGCTGAAAGTAATAAATCAAGTACATGCTGTACCTCGTGCATAACCGTGAGCATCCTTCTGTAAACCCTCTGCACTGGGCTTTACCTTGCTCTAGAAACATTATGCCATTGTAAACGTACTATGCCTTGTACATTGTACACTGTATCTGGCATTGTTTATGTCTGCAACATGTCTGCTTGTCATCAAAAGTTTTGCCTTAACAGGGCACCATTGTAAAAGAGTTCTGCTCAATGGTTTTTATCTTGAATAAAATTAAACTGAATAGAATTTACTGTTTCCGTGCTTACTATTTTTTCTTTATGATTTTCCCCATGGCCAGGAATCAAAGCCCTTTCCCAACTTCTCCAGTCCCCATTCCCACTGGCAGTAGCAAAGCTCAAGACTCACAGTTAACTCTGTTGATATTATTTCCCTAGACTTGGCTAAGGTGTTCAACTCTCTCCCACATGAAAAACTAATTTTAAAACTGGGCATGATGGGATTTTGTCAGCAACTGATACACTGGATACTGGTTACAAGTTAGAATACTAAAGGTTAGAATAAATGGCTACAGTTCTGTTGAGGCAACATGACCAGAGGGGTGCCCCATGGCTCAGTCTCTGGACGGTCTCTTTTTAGTCTGCATATTATGGACTCTGGACTGGGTACAATAAATTTGCAGATGATGCCAGCACTGGGGGAATAATCAACACTTTGGCTGATCATAAGGTGCTTCAAAATGACACAAAAAAATCTGGAAGTGGGATCAGTGAAATGGGAAGTGCTCTTTAACCCACAAACCTGTTTTGTCATGCACCTAGGTAAAAACAATAATAAATTTGATTATACATTGATGGGACTAACTCTCAAATAAACAGATTCAGAAGATGACTTTGGGATTTATATAACCTCAGATTTCAGACATAAAAAAGTGCATAGAATAATGTTTCACAAAGCTAATTATCTGTTAAACTGTATAAAACACACTTTGTCCATAGATCTGAAGATGTGCTATTACCACTTTACAACTGGGATGTTACGTAATACAATTCACTGACTATAGATCACAATTTTGGGGGAGGGGGGTTATCACCTAACAAAGAACATGATCTTGAGATAATTCACTGTAGGTTTATAAATGATGAAGGGTCTTGAAACCATAGAATATGATGGCAGATTAAAGATATTAAATCTGCATAGTTTCCACAACACATGTATGAGAGGTGATCTGCTCTTACTATACAGTATAATTGATGATCCCAAAGACAGTGGATAAGTGTTGCATTTCACTGATTCTAATATGATTTCAGAATTAGAACAGGAATTTAAAAATAAGATAATAGTTACCAGAGGTTAGGATAAACAGTTAAGGGCAAACGTTTTAAGACTAACAAAAGGTAAAACCTTTATGCAACACATTTATGTGTTGTGGCACTCACTGCTGGTTTGCTCGGCCAAGGCTAAATCTTTCAAACCAGTTACAGCTCACTCTCAGAATTTTGGCACATCATCCACTCCCTTCTTGCCCCACACACCAGTCCACCCCCAATCCTTGCAGTAGATAGTTCTCCCATCTCTGACACCTCCATTGTCACTGTGATCCTCAACAAATTCTTTACAACTTGAGCTCTTCCTGATCTTCCCTTGCCTGTGTCCTCTGACCCTCCCCCCTCCTCCCTTGTCTGGTGGCTACAGTTTCCCTCTGGTTTCCCATTAGGATGTTTACCATGCATTAAATGTCCTTAAATCCTGCCAAATCCAGCCTTGATGGACTCCACCCCAAGCTCCTCCATATCTCTGCCCTGGCAATTATCACCCCTCTTGCACACCTACTAAACCTCTCATTCTACTCCTGCACCATCCCAGTTGCCTGGGAAGTTGCTTAAGTACTTCCCCTTCATAAAGGGGATGACCCATCCTCCCCTGGCAGCTACTGGCCCATATCTCTTCTTTCCTCCCTCGCCAAACCTCAAGAGTCCATTGTCTATACCAGGCTTGTTAAGTTCCTATCCAATACTAACACTCTCTCACCCTTCCAAGCCAGCTTCAAAAGGATCACTTAACCATCTCCTCCCTATTACATGTCACAGATTCCGTACTCTTGGAGATGAACCAGGGTCACATTACTGCTGCCATCTTTATCGACTTGGCTAAGGTATTCGACTTGGTGTCCCACTCACTCCTCCTGAAAAAGCTACTCTCTGTCAGCTTGGTAGGTCCAACAGTTGATTGGTTCCGCTGCTACCTATCTGGTCGCAGAAGTCAGTCCAGGAGGGAAATGTCTTGTCAGCTCCTCTTCCTATCCTTGCTAGGGTTCCCCAGGGGTCCATAGTTAGCCCCATCCTCTTCTCCCTTTTCATTAATGATTTTTCCCTCTGTCTGCTCTAACACTCACATCCACATGTATGCGGATGATACTGTCATCTATACTTTGGACCATCTTCCACAGATGTGTAATACCCTCTCCAGCATGACTTTAACAAAGTCCTAAGCTGATTCCATGCAAACCAATTTAGAGTAAACACAAAAGAAAAACTGTCTCTATGACTTTCGGTGCTAGGCAAAAGCTGGCAAGGCTTCAGACTACCCTGGTGTTCACCACCCCCCGATGTCCCTCCCAGAGGTGGTTCCCACATTTAAATACCTAGGGGTCTGGCTGGATAACCATCTCAATTTCTCCACTCACATGAATGCAATCTTCTCTTAACTCTGCCCCAAATTAGGCATCCTATATTGGAACAAAGACAGCCTATCCCTTCATGTATATTGTGAGTTAGTCACTAAAATGATACTGCCAGTATTTGTCTATGCTGATGTAGTACATGGGACCTCCAACATAGTGTCCCTTGCCAGGATCGACACCCTCCTAAACTCCTTTGCTACCAGCTCTACTTTTAGCACACACCACTGCTTTCTCTACTTCTCTATCCCCATCACTCTCATTCCCCATTGGAGACTGACCCACTGTTTGGCCTTTACTGCCAAATACTGGTTTGGGACCCTTCTCTCCTATCTCTCCTCCCTACTATCCCCTGCCAACCCCTCCTCTTTCCCTCTGTGCTCCAGGAACTCACGCTCTTTCTCTCTTCCTCATTCCCACTCAGCTTCTGGACAGTTTGTTTTTTTCTACCGCTTCCCTTTCCTCTGAAATCAGCTGTCCTTTTTCATTTGCCTTCCCCCTCACTCCCTGTCCTTAAGCACCTGCTCTGACTTATTCCCATCCCCCTTGCTCCTGCCCCTCCACCTCCCTAGCATCCCTGCCTCAACCTACCTAGTCTTCTTGAGGCTCTGTAAACAGCCTCCCGACTCATACAATCTATGTTCAAAGCTGCTCATTATTGTAAATTTGTACTTATTTAATGTCATATTGCATTCTGCCTTTTGTTACTATGATACAATTTTGTCTCTGCCCATTGTTTGTACTGTACTGGTTGCACCTGGAAATGGGCTTCAGTTCCATATGCCTTTCCCAGTTACCAAATAAAAATAAATAAATAAGTAACATGTTATAAGCAGTAAAAACTCAAACATCTTTAAGACGAGTTGGGAGTCGGGGACAAATATATGCATTCAAATGAGTCACTTAGTGTTTAAATGTAATGGTACAGTTTAATATTGGCATATTTGTCCCCCCACTGTCTCTGTAATTCAAAGTAACATATTACATATTACACGCATGCTAGCATCTACGCAAGGTATCTTTACCAAGTATGTTCAAAGATGGACTGTTTTAGAAACCTGGCTGTCTAACCTTTTCCCAAATGATTAATTTACTTATTGTCTAATGTAGTAATCCTCTATCACAGCTGTGGCATGATAGGCCTAGATACATTTATGCAGGTTCATGTTGTATATGATGTAATGTAATTTAGAATTAAGACACTGCCCCTTTAACAGGTAACTACAAAATAACTGGTATTTCTGTAAAGGCTAGTGTGGAGCTGTTATATTTCAAAATAAAGGGAGACAGGTATATAGAAACATAGAAACACAGAATTTGATGGCAGATAAGGACCGCTTGGCCCACCCAGTCTGCCCATTTCCCTACCTAATGGATAAGCTGCAGAACCTAGTTAACCAGCAGCCTACTTCTTTCTACCCCCACCCCCTAGAATTGCCTTATGGCTGTCCCATGCATGCTTGAATTCAACCACTATTTTTAACTCCACAGTCTCCTCTGGAAGGCTGTTCCATGCATCCACAACCCTCTCTGTGAAAACATACTTCCTTACATTACCTCTGAGCTGCCCCCCTCTATCTTCAAATTGTGCCCCCTTGTTCTTGCACACCTCTTTTTTTGAAAGATGCTACCCTCTTGGACTTTGTTGATTCCCTTGAGGTACTTGAAAGTTTCTATCATGTCCCCCCTCTCCCTCCTTTCCTCGAGGCTATACATATTAAGCTCCTTTAGTCTTTCTTCATATGTCTTCCAGTGCAGACCCTGCACCATTTTAGTTGCCCTCCTCTGAACAACTTCCATCTTGTCTATGTCCTTGCGGAGACTGGGTCTCCAGAATTGCACACAGTACTCCAGATGGGGTCTGACCAGCTGTCTGTACAGAGGCATAACAACTTCCTGTTTTCTACTGGTGATGCCTCTCCCTATGCATCCCAGTAAACCCCCAGCCCTCCTTACTGCCCTCTCATATTGCTTGCCCACCTTTAAGTCATCTGATATGACTACCCCCAGGTCCCTTTCCATTTTTGTTGTTGTTAGTATCTCACCCTCCATTGTGTACTCTTCCCCTGGGTTTTTGTTTCCCAGGTGCATTACCTTGCACTTCTTAGCATTAAATCTAAGCTACCATACATTTGAACATTCCTCTAACCTTGCCAAGTCCCTTCTCATCCTTTCCACCCCACCTTGTGCATCAACTCTGTTGCAGATCTTTGTGTCATCTGCAAAGAGACATACTTTCCTTCCAGTCCTCTGCAATGTCGCCACAAAGACATTGGAAGAGGACCGCCTCTAATACTGAACCCTGCAGCACCCCACTAGTAACCCTCCTTTCTTCAGAGTGGACTCCATTTACTATTACTCTCTGTGTCCTATTCTCCAGCCAATTCTTTACCCAGGCTATCATCTTGGGACCCACTCCCAGGCTGGCTAACTTGTATATTAATCTTTTGTGTGGGACTGAGTCAAATGCCTTGCTAAAATCTAGGTAGGCCATGTCCACAGCCCCTGCCTGATCTACTACTTTGGTCACCCAGTCAAAGAAATGTATTAGATTCATCTGACATGACCTTCCCATTGTGAATCCATGCTGCCTTGGGTCTTGTGCCCCACAGGCCTCTAGGTACTCGACAATTCTTTCCTTCAGAAGTGATTCCATCATTTTCTCTATCACTGAGACTAAACTAACAGGTCTGTAGTTTCCTGCTTCTGCCCTGCTCCCACTTTTGTGAAGGGGAACCACATCTGCCCTCCTCCAGTCCTCAGGTACCAACTCATCCTCCCATGATTTGTTAAAGAGGGTAGTCAGTGGTGTCACTAGTTCTACCCTTAGTTCTTTTAGAATTCTGGGATGAATCCCATCAGGCCCCATTGCTTTGTTCACCTTCAGTTTTAAGAGTTCTTTCAGAACCCTTTCTTCTGTAAATGGGCTGGTATCAACTTCTGTATCCAGAGTGTTTCTATTGTTTGTTTTAGGTACCTCCCCCTCTTCATTTGTAAATACTGAGCAAAAATATTTGTTTAGTATCTCTGCCTTTTCACAGTCACCCTCTGCCCACCCCCTTCCCTTTATTAAGCCTCACTATCCCTCCCTTAGTCTTCCTTCGCTCCCTGATGTACCTAAAAAAGGTTTTATCCCCCTTCTTAACTGAGTTGGCTATCTTTTCCTCAGTTCGGGCCTTTGCTGTTCTGACTGCATTCCCAGCTTCCTTTTGCTTTAACTGATACAATTCTCTGTCCTGCTCCTTCTGTGATTCATTGTACTTTCTGAATGCTTTCTTTTTCTCTTGAACCTTCACTGCCACCTCCTTTGAGAACCATAGTGGCCTCAGGAAAGCATAAACACCCAACTGTGGCTTTCCATGACAGGGAAGGGGTAATGTAATGACCTAGGGGTCAGCAGTTAAGCCAAATGCATGGACCAGATGTCACTGGGATTGACATGGAACCACAGTGACACCTGCTGGGAAAGGTGAACTGTTGCACCCAAATATCTGTAATGTCCTGGAATCATTAAATCCACCCCAGAGAAAAAGATAAGGTAGGTGTGTCCTAAAATGACCCTCCAGTATAATATCTGACACTTTAAATGGAGAGCAGTCGAATAGTTTTTAAGTAGGAAGGCATATCACCTGTTTCGATCTGGCATATACCTGTAGCCAGAAGTAAACGTGTAGGCCTGGGAAATCTTTAAAAACCAGTCCTGAGTGTGTGGAAGGTTTGGCTTGCCACATACGGAACAGAACATTTTGATTTTTAAGTCAGAATTTTGGAAACCAAGACTTTGCATTACTGCAAAATCTGAAAGCTTTTAAAAAGACATCCAGAGACGTGGATCAAGGACTTGCTACAAAATTCTATTGCCTAATGAACTGTCACTTCTACCATGACATTTGAAATTTTGTCTGAACTTGAACATCAAAACAAGGTATAGATTAGAATACAGTATCTAGTGTTTTCTGTGAACCATCCAGTTTTACTTTTGTTATTGTCTGCATTTCAAAGTTCTTCCAGACAGTAGACTTTTTCTGTATTGCTTTTATGTTAAGTGAACTTTTATGATTTTCTTATCAACTCTGCCTGGGGTCTGGTTGTGTGATTTAACATTTTAAACAGTAGGGTTTTGAAAAGACTGTGTGCCTAAAGATAGAACCGCTCGGCTATCATATAAAACTGCCTAGGCAAGACGTAGCCAGTGGCTGTGGTGGGATTCAAATATTGAAAGCAGTGCAGAGTCAAGAGAACTCAGAAATACAGAATCCACCCTCCTACTGGGAAAAGGAAGGTTGGGAAGTCTTCCTGAACCCTTACTCCTGCTCAAGAGTTCCTAAATAAGGGGATCCTCTCTGCAAACAGGAGGTTAGGGGCCAGGGGCTCATGACAACAGCTATGACTATTTTTATTATACATATTCACTGTTAAATAGGATGTGAAGGAAAGTGGGAAGGGAGGAGGTGGTACAGAGGGGTTAAGGTACTGATTTAGTACAAATATATATATATATATATATATATATATATATATATACACCACACACACACACACATATATATATATATATATATATATATATATATATATATATATATATATATATATATATATATATATACGTAATAGGTAACCCACTGTGGTGTGTAGTCATGCTCTGATATACGCATGCCTTGGTATGCGTTGTTATGCATGAGGCCACAGGCTGAGTGCATCAACCACCCACGGCGTGCGTATATCATATGAAGTGTGGCTGGAGGTATGTTTGTAGTGGCTGCTTGTCTGTGTCTGTAGCTTAGTTTTTGTGGATTTACATGGTTTTCTGCTTGGAGTAACTACACCATTCTTGCTCACTACATCCGTGAAAGTCTCCTGAACTGGATTTCTGCAAAACATCACAACCAGGTATCTGCATTTTTCATTTAAAAATCAACTTTTTGGAAGCTATCCCAAGCAAAACATAAGTCAAGCAATTAAGTCTGACAAACTCAGTGACTCTAGGTCTGCTTGAATCCACATTTTCGTCTGACCTGCTCCATGATCTGTATGTTGGCTTTTCAACAACCTCTTTGAATGACAAAGAAGCATGCAGACAAAAGGATTTCACATCCTGCATATGCACAGGCACAGTTCATCACCTGCAGGAATTCTAACACATTCTGTGACTCTGGACCTCAGCTGTTGATAATTTCTTTTGGCTTATGACTTAACCACCAGGTATCTACAAGATGCTGAAATCCTTTCTCCTACAAATTCTCCTTATGCTGCTTCTGCTCAGGAAATGTTCACCCCAACCCAGGACCACCTGGGCAGCCAGCAGTGGCACCAAGCAGAAGGACAGGGACACTCACCATGGCATCCATCAATGCCTGCAGCATCCTCAACAAACTTGACTCTCCAAACATGGATCCTACAGCACAACCCTGATGTCCTCTCAGTTGTGGAAACATGGCTAAACCTAAAATCCCTGATACCTCAGTCTCTATCCCTGGCTACTGCATTTTTCAGGCAAGAACAGGATTGCTAAGCAGGCGGAGGCTGCGCCATCTATCTTAAGGATGCCCTTACGGGTCCCATCATTCCATCCCCAGCCTGAGCAACTCCTCTCAGGTCCTCACAATCAAAATCCTCCTTGGTGCACATAACAAGGAACTCACTGTCATCTCGGTTTACCTACCCCCAAGAGACCAGGCTGCTGGCTTCCATAGCATCATGGAATATCTAAGGGTCCAGCAACATAATTCTGAAACCATAATCATGGGTGATTTTAACATTAACTGGCTCTCTGCTGAGCGCTACCTATAAGGATGCAGCCGCGGCACATCACCTCACTCCAACTGGTCAATGCCCCCACTGGGGTGTAACTATAGGACAGGCTCCCTTATGCTTCTAGACTGGATTCTATCTAACCACCCTGAACGCATCTCCAATGTTTCTGTACTCCCGGATACAATAAGTGACCACTCGCCTGTCATCTGTTCCTGGTCAAACAAATACCACAAGCTCCCTCCCAAGCTTATCTATGCCAGGGTTATCAAACAAGGGCACCTCCAGCTGTTAAAATCCCATCTAACCAGGCTGAACTGGGCATTG
Organism: Neoceratodus forsteri; assembly: GCA_016271365.2. Taxonomy (NCBI): domain Eukaryota; kingdom Metazoa; phylum Chordata; order Ceratodontiformes; family Ceratodontidae; genus Neoceratodus; species Neoceratodus forsteri. Next base: position 163,195,565 of record CM028137.1, read on the forward strand.
CTTGACTCCCTCAATGACACCAATAAAGCTCTGGACCTATTTATCAAACATTTCAACGAAGCCTGTGACATCTATGCAACAGTGAAAAAGATGAAGGTCAAAGGACAGACGAACCCCTGGGTTACTACTGACCTTTTAACTCTGCTCAAGCACAGAGACCACCTCTGGCATTGTGCTCATGCAACTCCGACGCAAGTAAACATACAATTATACAAAGCAGACAGAAATTATTGCACTCGAAGAATACGGAATGCTAAACGCAGCTATTACAAAGAGGCTCTGACCAACTCTTGGGGCCAGGGAAACAAATTCTGAAACAACATGAAAGAACTCACAGGCAAGGATCCTAAAGCACCACCCTCTATGCTTAACCTTCATGGCACTCCTACACTCAACCTAGGTATCGTCACCAGCACTTTTAATAATGCATTTACAAACCTGGACAGTGTCCTTCCACCAAATTTTTTCGACGACCTCCCCTCCAGCTCCTCCCAAGTTACCCCCCAACTAGAACGTACAACCCCAAAAGTTTTTTTAGCGGTCCCACCACAAGTAGCTAGAAATACATTCAAAAGGCCATCGGCAAACAAGGGTACAGTGGTGACTCCTTGACCTGAAACTGCTGGCACAAGTCCTCGATGAAATCTTAGAACCACTTACAAAGATCTTTAATCTCTCTCATGCTTAGTTTGGGCCATTTCCTCTCTTGGAAGAAAACCACTGTCACACGGTTCACAAAGCGGAGATAGGACACTGCACACCAATTACAGACCTATCTCACTCCTCCCCCACCGTCCAAAGCGCTGGAGCGAATAGTGTCGGACCAACTAGCTGAATTCCTGGATAAGTACAATGTACAGTGCCCAGAGCAGCATGGCTTCAGAAAAGGGCACAGCACCACCACTGCACTACTGGAATTTACAACCTTCATCCATGCCACACTTGACAAAGGGAATTGTGGAGGGGCAGTATTTATAGACCTTACCAAGGCATTCGACACAGTTAACCACCCCCTACTGCTCAAGCAACTGTCCTCCATTGGGATCTCCAGTGATGCCCTTCCATGGTTCACCAGCTACCTTGATAATCGGATCCAACATGTAAGGATTGCAGGGATCTCTTTGGATGAGAAACCGGTCCACTCCGGAGTCCCCCAGGGGTCTATTCTGAGCCCTCTACTCTTCTCCCTCTTCATCAACAATCTCCCCAGTGCCTGCCACCAAAAAATATTACTATACGCAGACGATGTAGTCCTGTTTTCCAGCCACCATGACATTACAGTCCTTGAATCCCAGCTGCAGCTCGACTTCAATCGCATCGAAGACTGGTTTTATTCTCATAAACTTGTCCTGAACCACAGCAAGACAAAAGCCATGTTCTTCTGTAACCGACAGAGCAGGCACAACTCTCTGTCCCTCACCATCAAGAACCACACTGGGAACCCACTCGAACATGTCAAGGAGTTCAAGTACCTTGGTATTACCCTGGATAGTACCCTCTCCTACACTCGGCATATTGACACTGTTGCCAAGACCGCCAATATACAGATTGGACTACTACACAAACACAAGCACTGTGGCCTCTGCAGGATGCCCTTAAACTAGCCATCTACAGCTCTGTCACCTCTATCATTGACTACGGCCTTGCCGTCTATGGCTCTGCCCCAACAAGTGCCCTCCGAGGATCTCAGTTGCTCTCAACAAAGCCTGTTGACTACTGACAGGTGCAGCCCGACTAACTCCACACCTGTGACCTCTATGCACAGGCCAGCTGACTACCCTAAGCAGCAGAATACAATACCAGACCTGCTTACTTACCAAAAGATTCTCCTTGGTCTCATGCCACCTGGTGTTAGCTCACTCCTTACTACCTACAGTGGCACTCAACAAACACGTGGTGCCCAATCTCTAACCTTTCAGGTTCCCAGATGTCGTACCTCCATGGGTCAGCGGTCCTTTATGTATAGAGCTGCTCAATGGTTCAATTCCCTCAATAAAGAATCACTTTCCTCTACTACACTTGGACCCTTCAAAAGGAATCTCAAACTTTACCTCACCTCTACCACTCAATGTGACTGCTTTGTTGAACAGAGATCTCTAAACACCTCCCGGCTCACTCATGTCTCACAGCCCGCCTTTTCCCAATCTCATTCCCTCTGGCACTGGGCCTTCCTTATGACTCCTTTCCTGCGTCACATCTCCACTGGTACAAGACATTTTCCACTACCATCAGACAGTGGCCCATTAGCCTGCCAACTTCCTCTCCCGGTCGTATGCCTGCAATACTAACTGCCTGTGGTGCCCTCTTTCTCTTATTGTTACCGCAGCCAGCTGCCTACTCAAGCTGCTCGTTTTATGAATATTATCTCAAAGTATGTTATAACTGAGTATCTTTATTTTTTCTTTTAGTTGTTTTGGTTGTTTATTGTGCATTCTTTTACTACCTCTGTATGTATGTTGACCCTCATCCTTTGATGTGGAACCTTTGTAAACGAGCAGTTTCTGCTCAAAGGTATTTGTAATCCGAGAATTTAATAAATAAATAAATAAATAAATATCAGAGTGCAACTGCACACCTCAGAGTGGGTTATGTATCTTATAAAATGGCAAAATTGTTTTGGAGGTGGGGTAAAAGTGTAGGTGTGCGGTCGCACTCTGATATATGCATGGTCATGTGATGCTTTTCATCCAATAAATCCTAGGCAATTTCCCTGCCCATTTTATATGTATATATATATATATATATATATATATAGTATATACACACACACACACACATGTATGTCAATGTTCAGCCTATTAACTGCATGTGTTTTGCATGTGAAGCTCAATAAAGTTTACTCAATTAAAAAAAGTAACTCAAAGTAAAAAGCCATAGGTGACTGACCCCAGCAGCCTATGACTGCTTCACAGCCCTGCATCAGTATCTTCATTAACTTGCAGGTTACCCCCTCACAGCTGGGACCCAAAGGGGCTTCAAGTCCCATGGGAACAGATCCTTTCAACAAGTGGTGCTGGTTAGGCAGAACGGGGCAGAATCTGTAAGGTTCCTCAGGAGCGTGACAAACCAGGAGGTGTCTTCCAGCCAGGGCTGCCATTGACTTTCTCTCTTAGTGTCTTTTGTAGTAAACTTTCCATGTAGGGGCACATTTTGAAAAGACAATGTAGCAGATCATCTGTCAGGGTTTTCAATGTCCTGGCAATGCTCACTCTATTTATGGATCCACAGCTGCCCCTATCCTGGACACAAAGCACTTTCTCATGCCGCATCACTGAGGAGGGTAATACAAAAGTGACCTGCCTTTTTGGAACCTCAAATTCCTGTCCCCAATGGTACTGTCCCTCTAATGACACTAGAGGGCAGCCGTACATGAAGAAATCTCCTACTTTCTTGAGGCAAGAGGCATTGGAAGAAGACACTTAGCCCCTGCTTTGCCAGTCAACTCTGGTTGTCCCAAGCCTGGTGAATGAACCTGGTTTACCTAGGTAGCAGACAGCAACGCTAATGCTGTGTTGGCTGATCTGCCTTAAATCTGCTCTTCTAAGTGTTATCTATGCTGTGAAACATATTCATGGATGAATGGGGCAGTGCGGGGGTGGAAATGATGGCCTCCTGTGCTGCAGTAAACTGTTTCTTTTTGTGGGTTCACAGTTTTATAGCCAAACTTGCATGCTGGCATAGGGACTGGAGTAAACCTGACCCATTACCATAATAAGAATGAATGATCATAGCCTGGCTGACCCAAGGTGCAATGTTGATGTGCAAGTGTCTGAAGAACACATGAAATCAGAACAGAAGGCATGCAGACAGGTTATCTGCAGTCAACATACAGTACATTATAGTGACTGTGCCTGTCAGGTCTCCCACAATGTTGTGTCCTCCATGCTGCTCCTGAAGGTGTCCCACCTCAGAGCCCTGGAACATACCTAGCTACAACAGAACAGAAGTTAACCACAGTTAAATGCCACATCACTGCCCCAAGGGCAACCAAATCCAACCACAATGCAACAGAGCAGCATGTGCACACACCATTGGACCCTTAGAAGGAGATCCCAGAAGAAGCAGTAGCACAACACTGCACCTTGCCAAAGGAAAACAATTGACACACAGTGAGGGTGTTATTTTGAATCACTCAAAACAACATAGCAGGGCACTTGTATTGGTCAATGGACCATGTCACAGGGACCACCCATTGATACCAGGCTAGTGGCAAGGGCCTCTGTGTTGGTGTGATATTCCATATCAATAATCATTTTCATTTTAAGGTCTGCCACTTGACTAGACTGCCTGCACCCTGAAGTAGACACTGGAGGAAACCAGTCCACCTGGATCTGCAAAACATGCCATTATAAAATGTCCCTTCCTGCTGGACCTCACAGTGTCCCCTTCTTCACCAGGTCCTTCTCCTCCTCCTCCTCCTCACTCTATGACTTTATCATGTCTTCGTGCAGTGGTAACCTACACAATACTCTCAGATTATGAAAAACAGCATGCAATGAATGCCCTATGCATCTATCCTGGGGCCACCATACTGGTGCTGTCAATCTGATCCAGGTCCAGAAACTGCACCTACAGAATATTAAAACTCTACTTAGTCACTGCCCCAGTGAAGCAGAATGTCATATTGTACCTCTACCCCACTAAGCTGCTCAGTTTCATGAAGGAGCATAAATTATGAGGCAAGCCTGGAGATTCTCAGATGATTCATCTTAGAAATGAGAAGTCTAGGAGGGGACATGATCACAGTTGTCTGAAGACTAAAGGGAACAGAAAACATGAACTATGCACAGATGATTGAGGTGGCTGATGCAAAAAGTACTAGAAGGCATGTGCTCATAATGAGGAGGTGGAGCACAATAAAGGGAAACATTAGCTTTGGAGCTTTTATGAGAAACAGGCTATTGAGTGACTGTGGTATGGAGAGATAAGCAATTTGATGTTTTTGATGCAGTGAGATGTACAGAAACCAAACAATTTAGACATGTGCTGTCTTTGTATCCTTTATAGATCCCATGCCTCTCTGTTTCAATCTGCCTCTGTGGTATGCTATCTCAGAGTATGCTGAATGCCTGATTAGAAAGCATTGCTCTATACAGAGGGTGGTTAACAGGAAGCATAGCTTACCCGGTGAGGCTGTGAAAGCCGAAACTATTCAGACTTTCAGAGCAAGACTAGACAGGTACCTGAGTGATAATGGCATTGAGGGTCACACATGATGAGTAATGTAGCTTCCCAGCTGTTAAACTTGGATGTGCATCCATACTCAAATTAAGTATAGTCACCGCCATGTTGCAGGATGGGTGGACAAGGTGGACCTTTGTCTCTTCCATCATTACAAGATGATGTCACTATGTTACAATGGTTCAGGATGTGGGTCCTCAAGGGATACCAACTGTGAACTGCAGGAACATCAGCAGAGTGGTTGATAAAATGCAAGGTACACATCTTGGGCTGGATATTCTAAAATTCCTGAGGCCACAAACCCCAGGTGCACCAAAGATGTGATGTATGGAGCGTGTGGCATTCTCCTAGTTGGCAACTGGGATTTTCTATCTTGTGCACCGATTGCTGCATGTTAGATCAGCTTTTTCTGCTCTAGCTTGTGGCAATCCCAGGTACTCTTTTTACAGGACTTGCATCAAATATTTGGCTCAATCTGCCATAAACTGGGTAAACTGTTGCAACTGCACCTGACCTACTAAGACTGGGCGCAGTTACAGCAAAGTGTTTGGAGCCTCTGCATCCCTCTGCAGAGGGAAGCAGGAAAGGCAGTCAGGATAGCAAAGTCCCAAACTGAGGAAAAGATAGCCAGCTCAGTTAAGAAGGGGGATAAAACCTTTTATAGATATATTAGGGAGCGAAGAAAGACCAAGGGAGGGATAGTAAGGCTTAATAAAGGGGAGGAGAGGTAGCCAGAGTGCGACAGTGAAAAGGCAGAGATACTGAATGAATACTTGTGCTCAGTATTCACAAAAGAAAAAGAGGGGGAGGTACCTAAACCAAACAATAGAAGCACTCTGGGCATTGGGGTCAATACCAGTCCATTCACAGAAGAAAGGGTCCTAAAAGAACTCTTAAAACTCAGGGTGGACGAAGCAATGGGACCTGATGGGATTCAGCCCAGAATTCTAAAAGAATTAAGGGGAGACCTAGTGGCACCGATGACTACCCTTTTGAACAATTCATGGGAGGATGGTGTGGTACCTGAGGACTGGAAGAGGACAGATGTGATCCCCCTTCACTGTGGGAGCAAGGCAGAAGTAAGGAACTACAGACCTGTTTGTTCAACCTCAGTGGTAGGGAAAATGATGGAATCACTTCTGAAAGAAAGAATTGTCAAGTACCTGGAGGCTAGTGGGGCATAGGACACACGGCAGCATGTATTCACAGCGGGAAGGTCATGTCAGATGAATATAATAGATTTCTTTGACTGGGTGGCCAAAGTAGTAGACCAGGGAGGGGCTGTAGATATTGCCTACTTAGACTTTAGCCAGGCATTTGACACAGTACCACACAAAAGATTAATAAACAAGTTAGCTAACCTGGAAGTGGGTCCCAGGGAAGTAGCCTGGATAACAAATTGGCTGGACAACAGGACGCAGAGAGTAATCATAAACTAAACACACTCTGGAGAAAGGGGAGTTACTAGTGGGGTACTACAGGGTTCAGTACTGGGACTAGTACTCTTTAATGTCTTTATAGGTGACATTGCAGAGGGGCTGAAAGGAAAAGTATGCCTCTTTGCAGATGATACAAATATCTGCAACAGGGTTGATACACAAGGAAGGATGGAAAGGATGAGAAGGGACTTGGCAAGGTTGGAGCAATGGTCAAAAGTATGGCAGCTTACTGTAGTTTCAATGCAAAGAAGTGCAAAGTAATGTACCTTGGAAACAAAAACCCAGGGAAAGAGTACACAATGGGGAGGGGGGTACTAACAACAACAAAAATGGAAAAGGACCTGGGAGTACTCATATCAGATTACCTTAAGGTAGGCAAGCAGTGTGAGAAGATAGTAAGGAGGGCTGGGGGATTCTGGAATGCATAGGGAGAGGCATCACCAGTAGAAAGCAGGAAGTTGTCATCCCTCTGTACAGACAGTTGGCAAGACCCCATCTTGAGTACTGCATGCAGTTCTGGAGACCCCATCTCTGTAAGGACATAGGATGGAGGCAGTCCAGAGGTGGACAAACAAAATGATGCAGGGTCTGCACCAGAAGCCATATGGAGAGAGACTAAAAGAGCTTAATATGTACACCCTTGAGGAAAGGAGGGAGAGGGGGGACATGATAGAAACTTTCAAGTACCTCAAGGGAATCAACAAAGTCCAAAAGGGTAGCATATTTCAGAAAAAGAGATGCACAAGAACAAGGGAGCACAATTTGAAGATGGGGGGACAGCGCTGGGGCAATGTGAGGAAGTATTTTTTTTTATGGAGAAGGTGGTGGATGCATGGAACAGCCTTCCTGAGGAGGTAGTGGGATCAAAAAAAGTGGGGGAATTCAAGAATGCATGGGAATGACATAAGGCAATTATATTGGGGGTAGGAAGAAGCAGGCTTCTGGTTAACTGGAATCTGCAGCTTACCCAATAGGTAGGGAAATGGGCAGTCTTGATGGACCAAGAGGTCCTTATCTGCCGTCAAAGTCTATGTTTCTATGTAAAAAAAGGGGCTGGAGTCAGTGCTTGATGCAAGCCCTGCACCGTCCTTTGAAAATCAGACCCCTTCTATCCTAGAAAGGAGCTCTCTAGCTTCCCATGACATAGCAAACTATAGTCACCTTTCAACACTGCCCTCACAGGGAGAGGCATCATGAGAGGAGCCATAATTATATTTTTTTATTTACCAAGAATAGCCCAAATAAGATGCAATCTCTCTATTTCAGTGGGTCCTACTTCTACCCATTTCTGAAGCTGTGTGGACTGTGACGCTAGGAGGATAAGTGATTTACTCATGGTCACACCATGAGTATTTGGCCTTATTGGGGTTTGAACCAGTGAACTTCTGGTTCTGAAGCTGGTGTTCTAACCACTAGACCTCACTGTCTCAAAATGAGAAAGCAACATTGGTAGTGATGATGACTGTACAACATACCAGCTAACTGACAGGTCATGTGCTGGAAGCTCTTCTTTTTCCTATACCCCCTTCCCCCTGCCCTGGGGGTCTGGATATCACAATGGGTACAGTAGGTTGTACCCAGAGCATTTCTGAAGTGCCAAAAGCCTTCTTTAGTGCAGCTTGGTTCCGTCACTGTTTGTTAGAGAACGATCACTGTCACTTATTGCATCATGGCCCCCAGGTACAAAAGGATGGTGATGCAACTGCTGGTTGGCTTTGATCTTCTGGAAGGAGCTGGTGGCCAGGCAGGTCAGAGTTGCTAGGAACTTGTTTTCACTGTTTGGACATGAGCTTTTTTGGTCTGGCTATGTCTGTAGGCCTGGATGAAAATGATTATCTCCTCCAGGTCCTTTTTGTCAAAACGCACATGCCCCAGGCACTGTCTCTTTGTCTGCTCCTATTGGGAGTTCAGTAGTCAGTATACATGGACCATCCATGGATACTCAACTTCTCCATATTGCCATGAGGCACACATCACAATGCCTGCTATGATGTAGGATACTGTGTTTGCTCTAATATGGGTCACATGCAAATAGGTTATATTTTGCAGACCTCCTCTTCAAGCCATCTCTGCAATCTGAATGTGCCTAGTTAAGCTGTGATCAGTCACAAGGTATTGAAAGCTTTTCCTGATGTGCTGTAGCTGCTCATGTGCCACACAGTAGCATCCTCAAGTTAGACAAATGCTGTGAAGCCCATGTTCCTAGCCTGGTTCTGCTACCCATGAGGTGGGACAACAATGTGGGTGGGCACCTCTATACAACAGCCACAGCCATGTCAAGGCCACATACACCTAGTCATACATGTAGTACCCTTTGACATTCAGTTACTAGCTTAGGCTCAAAAAGTCAACTTTGATTGACTCTTACCTATCTTTGTTACACATGAGATGGATGTTACTCATGGTGTGATTCCTGTTGCTATTGTTGTTAAAAGAAGCCATTTATGGCAGACAGCAGCTGTGCTCTTGGCTAGATAGAATGACAAAGGCAGAACAATAATGTCAGTACATCTAGGAGCATCCCCAAAGGACCCAGAAAGGCACTGAAGCAGGGAAAAGATGAGTATGAAGGATGGGCCATCATTCCTATGATAGGCAAACCAAGCAATGTATGGTCTCGGACCTATCTATATGATTATTACTTGCCATCTTTTAATGATGTGCATATGTTCCACTTCCACTTTTCAGCTCTTACAGGGTAAAGGAGGAGGAAGACATTATGGTCTACTGTTAGGTAAAAATGGTAGGGCAGCCCATCAGGGTTGATCTTGAAGGAGACTAGAGCAGCTGTCTGCTAGATGGTTACATGGTTATGCAGGTGGTGGAGGAGATCATGGAAGTAGACAAGAGAATTGGCCACAGGGCTATGATCTGGAGGAGGTCATGCTGACTATGCATGCTGTCAGAGTGACTGAGAGAGTGAAAGGCATGAGGTCCATATGCCATGGCAGACTATAGTTACTAAATTTACTAAAAAATGTTAGTAGTCCTGTTACCACCAGGTATAAGGGTGAATGATCAATTGAACTTAAGCATTAAAGATCGCAACAAAGGTACTAAAGGACACAAACTACAACTAAAATACACTAAATTTAAAACAGAGAAACTAAAGGCTTTTTATACACAATGTATAGTTAATCCATGTAATACTTTCCTGGAGGAAATTGTCAATAGCAAATATAAAATGCAGTTTAAAAACAGATTAGATAGATACTTACTAAATGGGAACACTCTGACCTATTATAGATAAGAACAGGAGCACATATGGGCTAACAGCCTTTCTCAAGTTCCAAAGACCTTAGCATGAACCTTAGTATGTGCCCAGTTGGTATCCAAACTGCAGGAACTATGAGGCTGTCCTCAGGTTGTGGCATATTGCTAGTGCATGTGCTGCTGAGTATACAGGCAGCAGAATAAACATCATGGCTAACAATATCTGTGTTTTGCATCATATTTGTGTGAGGGAGAATCATGACTAGTGTATCATAGCAGTTAAGGTCATATTGCATTTTAAGAAGATACTGCATCTTCTGTATACAGCAGACAAGGTTCTCAGATTGTCACCCTTACACACAAGCTTTACATGCACCTGTGTTTATGTAATGTATTGTAAAGATATATTGCTCAAATAGTAAACATTTGTGAGCCTTAAAAATATATATAATACACCTTTGTGCAAAAATGCATGTACTGAGACACATACACACTCAGAACCAGGTCCTTAAAAAGCAATGAATGTGTATGGTCTACAAATAATAATATATATATAGAGAAAGACCCAGAAAGCATGGAAAAACAGGCCCTGGCAGAATGAACTTGGGCTCCTCGCAGACATCGCACAGGTAACGTGGCACTCCTTCATCTGGGATCTGGTCTGTGTGGTGAGAGGCTCAGCTTGCCACCCTCCCCTAGCCTGTAGCCTCCAGGGTAGGGGAGAGACAAAGTGGAGGATGGAGTGAATGGCAAGCCCAGGAGAAGCCAAGTGATGGGGCTGGGGGAGCCAGTACTAAGGTGGGCTAGGGTCCAGGGGGGTTAAAAAATACTTTTTTAATCGATTTAACAGAGTAGCAACATTGCCAACTTTTCTAGCTTTTACTGTTTGTGTTTACTGACTATCGTGTCACAACTGTTTGGTTGTAAAACTGTGCAGCTTTTTAACTGTTCAAAGTTACATTTTAATTGTATTCCAAAGGTTAATTGAAGAACTTTTTAAATATCAGAACAGTCTTACTCTGTGTGCTCGCCGTATGTGAATGTGTCCTTTTGCTGACATTTCCAGATTAGGCTTTCGAAAACAAAGACGTTATCATGTTGCACTGTTCAAATCTGTTGTGTTGCAGTAGTGACATCCTCAGTGCAGCTCTACAGCATCATGATGTCACTGCTGCAGCACAACAACACTGCCCCAGCATGGACTTCAGTGCTGAACAGCACTCTACCATACACTATATGAAAATTCTGTCCTCCTATATAATGATGCCAGCTTACCAAACTTAAGTAATAATTGGATTTTTCCTCTACAGTTGTCAATCAGGAGGGTCAACCACTTATTGAAGGCAAACTGAAAGAAAAACAGGTCAGATGGAAATTTATCAAGAGATGGAAAACACGTTACTTCACTCTGGCTGGAAATCAGTTGTTATTTCGCAAAGGAAAATCGGTAAGTGTACTTCAGTTATTCAGACTAAATGGTAACAATTTGTTCCACAGCTGAACTGTGTTGTGTTACATCTTTCTGGATGCAATGAAAAGAATTCTAAATCTACAGTATTCTTCTGTTTGTACTATAATAGGCAAAGACTCTCCAAGGTCAAGAGTAAACAATGATATATTGTTCCTCAGAGAAGAAAGAGCTTCTGTTTTGTAGCACTACACAAAACCTTAGAAATGTTAAAATAATAAAGGTACTGAACATAAGTTTCTTTAGCTAAAAAAAACCCTGATGTTTCTCATTAACATCAATTTTAAATATGTCTGTTCATGCACTGGTAGGAAACAAGAATGACATTTATTCGAACTGTGGTAATTTTTAGTGAACTCTATTGAACAAAAACAACTTTAACCAGATTTTCAGAATATTGCTATTTTTTTTAAGTATAAGGATATGACCAGCGGTTGGGTTACCATCAGGTACTCCAACCCCAGAGGGAACATGAAGCTTGAAGCATAGCCAACTGCCTTATGTCCCTAGAGTTAAATCCTTTTATTTATTTATTTTCTTTACCAAGTTAGTGCACTAGGCAAACAAATACCTATTTTCAAGCATGACCTGAAAAAGATACCAGAGAAATACACAGTGAAATGACATTCCAGAAAAATGGCAACAAAATGCTACACACATAAAAATAAACATTACGAATGATATCATGTATCAAAAAGCAAAACAGTGCAAGATAAAACAATTAAAAATAAAAACAATATATGCAGGGTACAAGCAGCATTGCATTAACAACAAATGAAATAGCGCAAATAACCATGGCATCAACAGCACTGCAAACAGTTAATCAGCCAATCAACAGCAATAGGTTAGTTGGGCAGTTAGACTAAATGTTAGCAATAGGGAGGAGCAGGAGCCTGATGGAAGTAAGTGAGCCTTTAGCCATTTGCAAAATTGTGGATGAGTAGTACAGTTCCAAACTGAAGGGGCAGGGAGTTCCAGGTCGTAGGGGTTTAGTGGGTAAAGGTAAGTTGAGCAAGGTTTGTTGCACATCTGTACTTTAATAGAACCAGAGATCCTGTAGACCCTTAGGTTGTAAGATACAGCAAAATATTGCAGATGGACAGCTCGAACAACAGGGGATCTGGATCACTAACCTGAAGGTGGACATAGCAATGGAGCCGGATGGGGTTCATCCAAGGGTGCTGAGGGAGTTCAGGGAGGTACTAGTTGTACCTCTGACAGCCCTATTTTTTTTTCTCTTTTTGGCCCCTGCTTCCCCTAACCCCAGGAGTGGGGTTCGCCCTACCCCAGCCACCGACCCCACATGCTCGGGACTGACCCCTCCCGAATGGGGCTGCCATAGCGGAATTTAGGTGGCCAGAGGGTCAGTGAACTGGAGCTGGCTCATTAGTGGGGCACCAAGGAATTTTTCTGTTGTTTTTATCCGGGGGCCGGGACATTCAATGACGGCCAGCATCCACCCCGCCCCCCTTCCAGCAGGCGCCAGAGCACTCGTGGTACCTCAAGCCTCTGCTGGACGCCCACACTGCACTGTGCATTTGACCCCTCGGAGCAGGAGAACAGTCCCATGGATGCTCAATCCTACTCTCCTGGCCATCCTTCTGACACACAGATCCATTCCTGAACCTGGGTCATCAGTGCCACAGACAGACACCATGCCTCCATGCCAGCTGGCCAGCCTGACAGCCCTATTTAACAGATCGCTGGAGACAGGAGAGGTCATGGAGAACTGGAGAAGGGAAGAGGTTGTCCCACAAAAGTGGTAGCAAGAAAGAGGTAGGTAATTATAGGCAATTATAGGTCTGTCAGCCTCACTTCTGTGGTGGGTAACTTAATGGAAACAATAAAGGAAAGGACTGTAGAATATCGTGAATCAAATGGGTTACAGGATCTGAGGCAGCATATATTCACAGGAAGATGGTCATGCCAAACAAATCTGATAGAGTCCTTTGACTGGATGACCAAGAAGTTAGAGGAGCAGTGGATGTGGACTACATGGCTTTCAGCAATGCCTTTGACACCATTCCACATAGAAGACTGGTAAGCAAGTAGGGTAGGTTGGGGTGGGAAATAAGATGGTAACCTGGGTAAGAAACTGGTCAGGGGATAGGCAGCAGAGGGTAGTGGTAAATGGAGAATGCTCCAGTTTAGCTTATATCAAATATTTTTTTCTGTAATTTTCAGCCTTACTTCTTTATTACCAAGGATATTTGCATATAAACTGGATTGCCACCCAATGTGTTCTGGCTGCTTGCCTACACATGACATCACAGTTCTGTTTATGACATGACAGTCTGTTGCTGTGGATATAATTATGAAGCCATAAACAGGGGGATTATGTTGTCAGGTGTAGGCAAGCAGAAAGGGCAAATAAAGTCTAAGGTACAGTAATCCTCTTTCATACAACTGTCCTCAGCAATAAAGAAAAAAGGGAAAGGATTATAGAAAGCATATGGAATATAAACTGAATTGTGTCTAAATCTCACCTTTTTTCCAAGCTTTTCTGATGGTGTCAGGGGCCCTTTAACTAAAATGCTTTTACTTATTAAATGAGTGTTTCATAGTGCAAATTTTACTGTTTTCTCAGCCATCAACCAAACTCTTTGCATGCATATCAGCCAATCATAATGCTCTATTTTCAGCCATTTTATTATAATAATGTATCCCCCAGCATAGACCAACTAGTAGTAGTACAGTAGTATATTTATTTCTTAGATGCTCAGTCCTACAAGCTCTGGGTGCCTTACATAACAAGAAGATACAAATAATAACAGCAGCAGATCATACACTAGATTTTACAGATACGAAGACCCAATTAGAGTACAATAGGATAAGCTCGTATAAAGATATAGTGCTTTAACCCTTGTTTAAAGCTCTCAACTGAGTGAGTCTTCCAGAACTCTCGCTGCAGCTGGTTCCAGAAAACTGGACCAGCAACGATAAAGGTGCCATCCCTAGACAACTTTAAATGCAATCTGGGGTCTTCAAGAGGCAACATCTAACTAAAGTGCAACATCAAATCTGTAATGTTATCCTGCTCCCATCTAATTTTACTATTTGGACATATGAAGCAAAGGAGGGTCACAAAATATGTTCAAGGTCACAAAGTAAGCCACTGGCTAGAGTGGAGTTAATTTAGTGGGCTCTCCAGATGTACAATTTGTCTATGATCTAACCATTAGGCTTTATCGCTCCCCAAACATTTGCTATCTAGTAAGCAAAGGAATTCCAAAACTGGTTGGTGCAAAACTAAATACTATGGAAAAGCACCTACTACCTACAGTACATGACTGAAGGTAGTCTTAAACTAGTTAAGATGAGCCTGGTGTTTTGGAAGGCATTACTTAACATTCTGATGCTTTCTGCCAGCTATTCCCCTCCTCTCTGCTACCCAACCCCCTTCACCTTTCCTTTCCTCTCCTCTACCTAATGCCCCACCCCCACCCCCATCTGTCCTGACAAGGCCTGTTGGCTGATTTCAACTTACGTTATGATTTTACCAGTAACTGACAAAGCTTGTTTGGCTGATTTTCAATTTACTGTATGCATTCCTGTACACAGAAACTGCTTAGCATAATTCGTTTCTATTCTTTAAGTCACTGTGAATGTCAACTATTGCTTTTCTTTTCTTAGACCCCAGTACGCACCCCAATGCCGGTTGGGGGTGGGCTGAGTGGTCAAAGGGGTTTTCAACCCTAACACCGAACCTCCTCACTTTTGTCGCTGTGGAACAACCCTAACTGATGCATTAAACAGAGTTTTTTGCCTCTAATTTCCCTTCTTTTTGAGAATGATAATGAGAAATAGTGAATGTAATGCGGCAGCGGGAGCACGGGGCCTGGAGGACCCCACGCTCTTGCCATGTAATGCGATGGCGGGACAGCAGGGCCCTCTGGGCCCCATACTCCCGCCACATGATGCCTTGTGACATAGTTACAGGAACAGCAACACAAACAGAAGCGCTAACAGTGGTGCACAGGGTAATGCAAGTGCGAATAAGAACAGAAAGGGTAACGCACACAGTGGCGTAGATGGGAACGGTCCACCACGTGATGTCTTGTCACATAATAACATGGTACCCACAAACACAAATGGTAATGGGAATGGTGATGCAAAGCAAAACAGAAATTGAAACAGTACTGTAGACACAAATGGTAAAAAAATAACTGAAATGCAAGCGAAAACGAAAACATAAAGGTTAACGCACATGGTAGCATAGACGTGAACAATAAGTGAAACAGGTACGGAACCGCAAGCAGAAAGGGCAACAGTAACAGTAATGGAAGCACACAGGCTGGTTTTCCGCAAAAGCTTCATAGTGAAAGACAGTGAGTACAAAGAATGTATGCATAATAATGGTTCTCGGAGCAGAAAATGAGTTGGAATACTAAATTGCTTATATCTCAGGAACCGTAAGACATAGAAATAAAATGTAAAAGTCATATGATTTAAGACTTTCCTGGCTAGTTTTGTGCTTAGCCCACACTAGGGGGCTAATTGGGGCTAAGCACTTTTTTGACAAAAAGTCTGTATCTCGCATCGTTTCCGAGATACGGGCCCTGAAAGGTGCGGCGAATGCTGTAATGTTATCCTATGGGAAAAAAAGAGAAGTTCAGAGTGCTATAACTTTGGCTCCCTGTAATATTTTTTCACCAAACTACTAAAAGGCACATCTGTGGGATGTTGGCTGTCTTCCTTCCAAATTTCAGCCCAAAAGACCAAACTGTTATTTTGCAGCAGGGCGCCAAAGGATTGCTGCAATGCGTCGGACGCCGTAATGTTATCCTATGGGAAAAAGTGTCAACTTTGGAGTACCGTAACTTTGCCACCGTGTAATATTTTTTCAACAAAATACTGAAAGGCACATCTGTGAGATGTCAGCTGCTTCCCCTCCAAATGTCAGCCCAAAACTCCATACCATTCTTTTGCAGCAGAGTGCCAAAGAATTGCTGTTATTTTCCCACAGCCTAGAAAAGTACTGTTGCAATTTGAGAAAGCTTTCGCAAATGCATTCGACAGTGTCGCAAGCGCGAAAGTACTTTGCGAAAATACTTTTTCTAGAAATGTAAAAAAACGTATTTCTGGGGTGTTTTACCCCAAAATAAAGACATGGCTAGCATCATCAGGGTCTGACTAGGTGAATACAAAAAGAATTAAGTTGCTAGAGAGTCCCAAATTTAAATGCCAAGCATTTTTCTGTTCACCAACTGAAAACAAAATGGCAGATTTGAGAGAGTAAAAGGGCTATTTGTGAAAGTAAAAACTGCATTTGCGACACTGTCGAACTTTTAGTTAACTTTTCCCATTGACTCATAATGGGAACTTGTTTTTTGAATAACTTTTGAACCGTTTAATATTTTTTTCACAAAATCTTTGAAAGGCACATCAGGGACCCTAGCCGCACATTTCCTGAAGGTTTTGGACTGGTCGCGCAAACCATGCGACCTGTAGGTGCGACAGTAGAATTCCCAAAAGAGCATAAATGCATGCGAAGATCACACTTAATAACTCCACAGCCATATATCTGACCAGTACAAAACTTGGCAGATCCCAAGGCATATGGGTCTTGATCATGTATGCCAAATTTCAGGCAAATCCAGCAAACATTTGCAAAGTTATTATGGTACAAAATTTTGGGTTTAACATGTAAATGGCTCTTCAACCCTAACTATGGTAGCACTATAGTGCTACCATAATATATATATATATATATATATTTATATTTATATTCCAGTGTAGCACAGCAGTGCACTGTCTACACACATTTTTACAGATTTAATAAAAAAAAAGACACTGTTTTCTTCTTTTCGGGCTCTGAGGACATCAGAGGGTAGGAAGGTTGCCTCTAGACAACTCATTTAAATCAGCAATGACATGCATAAGGCTGAAACTGATCTACATAGTGGGGAAATGTAGACTAATAATTTTTGCACTAATCACTTAGCCACCTAACTGCCTTTTCTAAATGTTTTGATGGACACACACTGACTAATACATATACGCGTATATGCATATAGCAGTAGTAGCAGAAGTTTGTTTGGTCAGAAGACCATTACAATAAAATACAAAATACAAAATGACATCTTATTATCACACATACAGTGAAACATTAAATACAGATATTGCACATCAGCACATTAATTCTTAGCTTTTCATCCATAATAAGAAAAAGCATAAATATAAAGCATTAGGAAAAAAATTCCTATTAGCAGCCTTATTTCCTGTGCAAAAGCAATCTGTCATTTCTCTGATTTTTAGTTTGGCTGGAATTTACATAGTTCATTCTGATTTTTGTTATTACTTCCAGATATCTTAGCAGTTTATGTATTATGTAGTCATCCCTTGTAGTGAACAATATATCAAGTAATAGGGTTTGACTGGAACGTGCTATTTCATGTAACAAAGGTTTTAGCCAGTATATTCTAACCATATTGTACCATGGGCATACAAAAATAACATGGAAAAGATCCTTCTTATTACTGCCAGAACAAGCACACAGGTCAGGGGCAATTTCTGACTCCTTGTTGTATCTAGCACTCAGAACTTTGCTGGGAAACTGTTCCATTCTGAACCTAGTAAATAACTGTCTCTGCTTAATATTAGTCAATATATCCAAATATTCTCTGAAGAAAAATTAACATCATGTTGCCTTAACCAGGGAACAATCTTAAGATTTGTAATCATAGCCAACTCTGATTTCATAGCTTATGGCATCATTTTTCGAGTTAAATAAGATTTATACTTTAGGCTCATTACAATTTTCTTTTTCGCATAACCTCTTAGAGAAGATAGTCCAGATTCTTCCAGAGTTAAGTACAAATCAGTCAGCCATTTGGATTTTTTGCAGCCCATACCAATCCATGCTTCTTTTTCTTTTAATTTAAGTATATATATATTCCAGTATAACATACCAGTGCAGTGTCTACACACACAGAGTATTACCACACACCCACTAACACACATACACTGCCTTATATAGCATTTATTTATTTATACATCTAACCCTTACTTTTAGTGTATTTAGGATAAGCACTGTGTTTTGCACTAACTCTTTGTACTAATCTACAGCATGACTGGTTAACTAAGGTACTGGACCAGGGAGGTGTGGTGGATGTGGGCCATCTGGACTTCAGAAAGGCCTTTAACACTGTCCCCCATAGAAGGCTGATTAACAAACTGTGCAGCCTAGGGGTGGATCCTAAAATTGTTCTGTGGGTGGAGAAGTGGCTGAATGGCAGGAGTCAGAGGGCTGTGGCAAACAGGCAGTACTCTGGAGAGGGAGAGGGAGAGGTGCTGAGCAGGGTGCCACATGGTTGGGTGTTGGGGCCAGTCCTCTTCAATGTCTTTACTGGGGACATGCAAATGGATTGGAGGAGAAGGTTACCTCTTCATAGACAATACAAAGGTATGCAACAGGGTGAACACTCCAGGGAGGGTTGAAAGAATGAGGGAAGACCTTAGAAAACTGGAGGAATGGTCTGAAGAATGGCAGCTGTAATTCCATGCAAAAAAGTGCAGGATCAGGCACATAGGGCAGAAGAACCCAGGTGCAAAGTATGAACTAGGTGGGGAGGCACTGACAGTCACAAAGCAGGAAAGGGACCTGGGAGTTATCATCTCAGAGGACCTAAGAGAAACTAGGCAATGCAATAAGGTGGCTGGAAAGTCTAGCCAGCTGCTTGGATGTATTGGGAGGAGTATCACGAGTAGAAATAGGGAGGAAATCTTGCCCTTGTATAAGACACTTGTGAGAGTGTACCTGGAATACTGCATCCAATTCTGGAGGCCCCATCTAAGAAAGAACATAGACAGAGTGGAGGTGGTGCAGTGGAGGGCAAGTAAAATGGTGCAGGGCCTGTGAGATAAGATCCATGAGGAAGACTAAAGGACTTAAATATGTATTCTCAGGAGGAAAGGAGGGAGGCAGTGACATGATTTAGACATACAAATGCATCACCGGTATACTGTGATTCTGAGCATGCATGTCACATCCATAGCAATGTCACATGCATGCTCAGGATCATGGTCTTGTTTTTCAAAGTGGTAAACATATGACTTGCAATGTTTGTTTTTATTCTTACAAAGATCCCCATGCTCGGAAGAGCATGTGCATTTAGCCCCAACTGTCACTTCACTTATTCAGGTAATTCACAAATGCGCAGTGCATGTTCACATTGAGAAGAGGCATCCAGGCACTTAGTAATGTGCATGGTCCAAGTTAAAGTATATATTTTTAAAATGTAGGTAACAAATCCTATTGTTACTCATACTAGGGCATAAAAATAGATTATTTTGCCCTAGATGTTATTACAGGCACACTGGTCACACAAGTTCAGTGTAGCTGCTGAAAGCTCCCTTTAAGCAACCCATAAAACCAGGCAAAGAAATGTACTGAGTTTGCTTGAAAAGCACTCCTTCTGTGATATGCAGGAAACTGCTCTTCATCAGCTTCGGCCAATATAGCATTCCCCCCATGGCAGCAGAAGCGTTCTAGTGATGTGCCCGTGATGGCACAATGATTACGGGATCCCCAACATAAACAAAAAAGACATAATGGAAATGAAGTTAATATGCTGTTAACGTACACACAGAAGCAAAACCAACAACCAAAAACAATATATATATATAATATAACAATATGTGTAGCAACAAAAATGACATGCATCTGTCATGTCCTCATGAAATTGCTTTTTTCGCAATTTTATTTTACTACAGTCTCACCCTAATTTCACAAGCTTCTGTTTAGTCATACCCAATGGGGGCTGGGGAAATATGACTACCCCGATGGTGGTGGGGAACCTTGGAAAAGACTAGCTGGAAGGTAGGTGCCGTTGCATGTAAGGGTATCAGGACTGTGGCATTCAGCAAAGCTGTGGCCATCTGGTAAGGGAGAATAGAAAAAAATGAACAGGAACAAAAACCAACAACCACACAACTTCATTGTGCATACCTGACACAACCAGCTTACAACAGGCAACAATAAAACCTCAACTTGTCATGCTGATCCCAGCACCATCACATGTGTTCACCAAGGTGATCACATAGAAATGAACAGCTCAACCAGCATGGCAGGGATTTGGAATACATTCTACTCCCTATACATATGTATACTCTCTCTCTAGAGCCCGTCATAATCCCCAGAGCGGGCGCACCAAACTGGTTATGGCTGTGTTCCATGAAGTGGTGGTGGGGGGGCAATGTGTCTGGGGACCAAGTGGCAGACATTTGCCAGCTAGGGGAGAATAAATACAAAAAATAATAAAAATCCAATCTCAGACTGATCCATGCAGGGGTCAAATTAAGTTTTACAGCCGCTAGTCAGCAAGGTACTGACTTGGAAAATCTATTAGCCCCGTAGACTTTTCTTCAGACCTAGCTGATGTACTTATTGAAATATTATCTTTTCCAGTACTAGCCCTCAGGGCTACTTAAAAAGATTTGCACCTATCCCAAAACAATATCTAACAGCATTTGGCGAGTGGGGCCAGTGCCATTTTCGACACCTGTCCACGAACATCTACATGTGGTCACACTGGTGACAGAATAGGAACAGACAGTCAGGACCACCCTAACAGCACACACACACACACACACACACACACCACGCACACTATAGTAGGTAACATATACAATGAGAAGAAAATGCACAAAGATACCTCAATAAAACTAATATGAAGCACCATCAAATTATGCTAACAGTGGGTGCACATGGGCACCTTTGCAAAGCACCCTTCTCCCAAACACATACATGCAATAAACAGTATGATCTGATATAGTTTAAAACTGATAAGTACAAAGACATATTAAAAATATAGATATAAATGTGTGATGTAGCATAGGTCAATGAGCTGCAATACAATATAACTGGGGGTTATCATAGATGGTATGAAGGACTGGAATACCTTTGTGTTGCTAAATAAAACAGACAATGACCCCTAGATTACAGATAAAGCAATGATTCAGTATTAATAATTAGAAATACTAACCAATCCAAGCTAAGTATCTGATTTGAGTCATCTAAATCAGAACTGTCAGTCTCTGTGTCAGAATCTGATGCAGCTTGTACCCCCTTACACTGATTAACACTGGATATTGTGGGCTCAAATAGGTAAGGTTCAATACCAGGATCAAAATTTAAATGTATGTCCTCAACATCATTATATTCCTCTACCTCAAACATGATAAATAGTGAGCACAGGCACAGTACAGATTATTGAAATGCAAAGGTAAAAAATACTCACTTGTAAAACAGCTAGGCACATCATGGACATAATGGAATATTGTCTGGCAAGTCTGACATCATCTGAATGCAGTGAGGGTGGGGCTGATCTACATTTTCAGGAAGAAGGCACATAACCAGCACCGACTAGCAAACTCCTTTTTCAGTACTTTAGCAACAGACTTTCAAGAGCATGGTAAAATTAAAGATGACAAAGTGCATATGAACAGTCCATTTCAAACCTTCACTGTAAAAAACAAACTGTAACTTAAATTAACTGTGTTAAGGGGTACTTTAACTTATCTTCAGTGAAAGTTGTAACATCAGATGACTTACTATGTAAACATTTTATCTGTGACATTTAGCTTACTCACTGCTATAGTTCCAGGTTTGTCTGCTTATCTCCCTTTATAGCTATGAAAGGCAGACTGATCTGACATGCTTATGAGCTAAGAATCTTTCTTGAAAGACAGTTTTATCCAGACAGAAGCATAGCATACAGAACAGTGCATTGAAACACTGCTCAGCTGAATGAAAGCAGAGTAACAGGACAAACTTCAGCTTTATCTAGTCCATTAGTAATTAGGAGAGCTCCATATTTCTACTGTAACAGCAAAACGACTGCAGGGCTCTGCCCACTGCAGTCATAAAAAGGTGATCAAATCTTGGACCAAGATCCTCTATGGGGGCACAAGTAGCCCTGTGCTTCTTGAAATAAGGTTTAATTTAATGCAACTCACTATTTTGCTTGTTCTATAGACATTTCTGTACAGTGATCTGCTAGAGAACACGTGTTTGTCATCAGGATACCCAGCACCTTCCTTGCAATGATTCATACACACTGTATGGTTGATTTTTTTTTCTACCAATGTCTATCACCTTTCATTTTTCCACAGTTAATTTCATACCTCATATTTCTGTCCATGAGATTATGTTATTCAAATTGCTTTGAATTGTTTCCACGTTCTCAACTGCATCTGTTCCTGCACCTATTTTGGTGCCCTATGCAAATATTTGGAAACAACTATTTAAACCTGTTTCCATTTTGGCAGGATTTGAAAATGTTCTTTGCCCTTGTTCATGAGGTTGGCTCATAAGAAGGCTATGTGGAGTTATAAGGGGGCTATGTTGAACATCTGGGGTAAACATATGAGAAAACAACAAAGGTATGAGTCTACTTTGCAATTTCTCAGTGCAATTGTAAATATTTTGACCCCAACTTTTCAACATAGCCATTTTTTCATACCACCTCATGAATGTGACAGCTGTCATTTCTTAAATCCTACCCAAAATGGGTTTTAACAATTGTGGTGCAAAATTATGTTTCAGACATTGTTTTATAAATGACACCTGCCGTGCTCAGAAAGAGTGACCATAAAAAAATTATGTTGAAAATCTGGGGTAAAAATTTGAAAAGCCAACTAAGTTATGAGCAAACAAATTGTTCCAACATTTACTCATAACTTTAATTCTTTGCAGATTTTGGTCCCTAATGTTCAGCATATCCCTTGTGTTACCACCACTTCCTGAACATGGCAGGTATCATTTTTCGACTCCCTCCAAAATTTGTTTTCACAGTCGCACAGCAAAGTTGCCTTTCAGATAGGATTGAAACAAGCATTTGTCAATGCAGAATGTTGATTGTGTTGGTCTGTTGAACTCGCTCACTGCCCCTCTATCACTCACTCAGTCTGTTTTTCCCAGTGCTGCAGGCTGCTCTTTTCTACTGGGCTCCTGCCTGCATTGGCAGCTTTTTCTGCCCACTAAGAAATCCGCAGCTGTCCTGACTGAGCTCCGTTGAGGTGGCTCACTCCCCCCTCTCACTCGCTCATTCTGTTTCTCCTGGTGCTGCAGGCTGCCCTTTTGTACTGGGCTCCTGCCTCTGTTGGTGACTTTGTCTGCCGACAAAGAAATCTGCAGCAGTCCCGACACAGGTCTGTTGAATCTGATCACTCCCCCCTCTCTCACTCACTTGTTCCATTTCTACCAGCACTGCAGGCTGGCATTTTGTACTGAGCTCCTGCCTGCATTGTCATCTTTTTCTGCCAACAAAGACATCCACAGCAGTCATGATAGAGCTCCATTGAGCTCGCTCACTCCACCTGTCTCACTCGCTCATTGTGTTTCTCCCGGCGCTGCAGGCTGCCCTTTTGTACTGAGTTCCTGCCTCTGTTGGCGCCTGTTTCTGCCCACAAAGAAATCTGAAGCTCTCCTGACAGAGCTCCGTTGAGGTCTCTAAGTCCCCCTGTCTCACTCACTCACTCATTCTGTTTCTCGTGGCGTGGCAGGCTTCCCTTTTCTACTGGGCTCCTGCCTGCATTTGCCACCTTCTTCTACCCGCAAAGAAATTTACAGCAGTTACAATAGAGCTCCATTGAGTTCACTCACTCCCCTTCTCTCACTCATTCTGGTTTTCCACCACTGCAGGCTGCCCTTTTGTACTGGGCCGCTGCATGCATTTTTGCCCTTTTCTGCCCACAAACAAATCTGTCGCAGTCCCAACAGAGCTCCGTTGAGTTCACTCACTCCCCCTCCCTCACTCGCTCATTCTGTGTCTCCCACCACTGCAGACTGCCCTTTTGTACTGGGCTCCTGCCTACATTGGTGACTTTTTCTGGCCACAAAGAAATCTGAAGCAGTCCCAACACAGCTCCATTGAGCTTGCTCGCTCCCCCTCTCTCACTCACTCTTTCTGTTTCTGCCGGCGCTGTAAGCTGGCCTTTTGTACTGGGCTCCTGCCTGCGTTGCACATTTTTCTACCCACAAAGAAATCTGCAGCAGTCACAATAGAGCTCCGTTGAGCTCGCACACTACCACTCTGTCAGTTGCTCGTTCTGTTTCCCTTGGTGCTGCAAGCTGCCCTTTTGTACGGGGCCCCTGGCTGCATTCACGCCTTTTTCTGCCCACAAAGAAATCTGCAGCAGTCTTGATAGAGCTCCTTTGAGCTCACTCAGTCCCCCTTGTCTCATTCACTCATACTGCTTCTCCCACCACTGCAGGCTGGCCTTTTGTACTGGGCCTCTGCCTGCATTGATGCCTTTTTCTGCCCACAAAGAAATCTGCAGCAGTCCTGACAGCGCTCCAGTGAGTTCTCTCACTCCCCCTCCCTCCCTCACTCTCTCTCTTGTTCTGTTTCTCCCAGTGCTGCAGGCTGCCCTCTTGTACTGGGCTTTTGTGTTGGGCCATTTTTATGCCCACAAACAAATCCGCAGCAGTCCCAACAGAGCTCAGTTGAGCTTGGTCACTCCCCCCTCTTACTCCCTCGATCTTAATCTGTCCCAAACACTGATTTCCTATAGTGACCGTGCTATTCTCTGGCAGGAGTGCAAAAACATATTTTAGCCAGGATGTGAAAAATTACAGCTGTACTGTTCATAAGGAGGTGTGAAAAAATGCCACTGTTGAAAATGTGGCGTGAAAATATTACAAATTTGCCAAGTTACAAGGGTGGATGGAAACAGTTCAATGCTAGCTTGTAACACAGTCATGTTATGGAGTTTCATCACCAAATTTTCAACATAGGGATTTTAGGACCTCTGCTCATGAACAGTGCCACTGTCATTTTCTTAATCTGTCCTGAACACTGATTTCCCACAGTGACCACGTTATTCTGCGCTGGAACTATGAAAACACATTTTGGTCAGGTTGTGAAAAATGACAGCTGTACTGCTCATAAGGAGGTGTGAATAAATGCCAGTATTGAAATCTGGCGTAACAATATTACAAATCTGCCAAGTCACAAGGGTGCACGAAAGTGCACAATGCACACTTGTAACACAGTCATTTGATGAGCTGTCATCACCAAATTTTCAACATAGGCATCTAGGACCTCTGCTCATGAACAGTATCACTGTCATTTTCTTAATCTGTCCTGAATAGTGACTTCCCACAGTGACTGCTCTATTCTGCGTCAGAAGTGTGAAAACACATTTCAGCCAGGATGGGAAAAATGACAGCTATACTGTTCATAAGTAGGTGTGGGAAAATGGCAATGTTGAAAATCTGGAGTGAAAATATTACAAATTCCCGAAGTTGCAAGCGTGCGTGTAAACTGCGCAACACACGCTTGTAACACAGTCATTTTATGAAGTATCATCACCAAATTTTTGATATAGGCATTTTAGGACCTCTACTCATGAACAGTGTCACTGTCATTTTCTTAAACTGTCCTGAACACTATTTTCCCACAGTGACCGCTCTATTCTGCGCCGGAAGTATGAAACCACATTTCAGCTAGGATGTGAACAATGACAGCTGTACTGTTCACAAGGAGGTGTGAAAAAATTCCAATGTTGAAAATCTGACATGAAATTATTGCAAATTCACGAAGTTACGAGCGTGTATAGCAACTGTGCAATGCATGCTCATAAAACAGTAATTTTTTGGATTTTTCCACAAAATTTGCAACATAGGCTTTTTGAGAGCCCACCTCATGAACAATGACACTGTCATTTCATTAATCAGCCCCAAAAGGTGATTCCACACAATCACCTTTTGGGCCAATTAACACCATGACAGTTCCAGAATTCATGAGAAGGGGTCCCAAAAATTCCATGTTGAAAATGTGGTGCCAAAATTCCAAAAAATGACTGAGATATGCTTTAAAGTTGGATAAAACCCATTTATTCCATTATGCAGGTTACCGGCATTTCCTCAGTTAGCAGTCGGCTTTGAAGAATGCCAGCGTGTTCCCAGTACACTGAAGATCATGGCGAGCTCCAGAGGTAAGTATGGGGTGGGGGTGTGGGAGGCAGGGTGCCCAGTGGGTGGAGTGCGGGTTGTTGGAGGAGGGTAGGGAGACCTCCAAGGGAAAATTTCCTTTTTTACAGGTTAAAAAAAAAAAGACATTGCGGGACCATTTTTTATTTTATAGGAACATGTGGCACACTGGGGTGGGCTCCCAAAATCTCACCAGAGTCTTTCTTTTGCGGGGGCATGCTGTAGCCAACGGGTGATTGGACACCCCCATTGGCACACAATATAAGCTTGGGGGGGTTTACATAATGCCTACTGGGAGTGGGCTCCCCTGTCGGCAACATACACATCGGGGTACTGAAGCCAATGGGGATTGGGGGCCCCATCAGCAAATAAACATGGTGGGGGGGTTTATATTGTTTGTGAACATGGTGGCAAACTGCTGCCATGTTCACAAACAATATCAGTGTGCAAAAATCCCACCCTGCAATGACGGGTCGCTCCTTCATTGCAGTGAATGGCTTATGCTGCAATGATGAGGCAACCCCTGATTGCAGCAGCTGATTTTTTACAAGTTGGTGGGACACTGGCTGAACTAGTGTCAGCAGCAGCATCCCACAGCATTGGAGGACACTGGACAAGCCTTTAAAGGCTGTGGGGGCATTGGCCACAACAGTGCCGCGCCTTCACAACCTGCTTGTGGAGAAAGCTGCCGCAATATGTTTCTTGCACATAAGCGTAATCAACATAGCAGTTCCAACTGTCTTGATCATGACATCAGGTCATAAAAAGACTGTTGAACTTTTGGTGTCAAAATGTGGCAGCCCACTTAAAAATATATATTGCCTCTCAGCTACCCCATCCCAGGTAATAACAATCTAACAATGTGTCAGCGCAGGACAACACTGAAAAGGAGATATTGTATCTCATCTGCTGGGTAAATATATAGTAAAAAATGCATACAAGCAAGACCCAGTACAATAGCAATACCAGCAGTGAACATTCAGCATTAACAAATGCTTGTTATTCCTCAGGCTTTGTGTATTTAAACAGAGACAGTTCCAGTGTTTAATCTGTTGTGTTTCTTTCTTTTTCTGGGTTAATTTGGCCAATGCCTCTTTGGTGGTACTACTCATAGCATTGGTCATAAAATGTTCATCACCCTCATTACTATTCTGATTTACTTCAAAAAGTCTTATAAATGGCTGTCTTAAGCCATTTATTTAGTTTTTGTTAACCAGGTAGGTACACTAGGCAGAACCTGTCTGTTTTCATGTACGATTTGGGAGAGTTACAACAAAGGTGATGCAACACCAATCCCCCAGGATTCTTACAACTTTTTTATTAAGGTGCAATCCATCCCAAGTGTAGATGTCCCTAAATGCCCAGAAACTTTCCCAATGCCTTAAGAAGGTGAATTGTTCTTTTACTGCTCAATTTCCAACAGTTCCTCGATCTGATAGACGATTGTCCATCCATAAAGCAAGTGGGATAGAAAGTATTTCAAATGCTAAAATGGTATTGCTTTTTGCCTTTAGTTTTTCTACTAGCATTATGATGTCCAGCTTGATGCCATCACCAGTTTTAAGTCTGACATTGTTTGTTCCTAAATGTATAACCACTATAAGGTCCTCGTCTACATTTTGTTATCGGTTATCTCTTAGGTTACTAATGTCCTGTACTCCGGCTCCCCTTAAACTGATAATTTTTTGTTTTCTTTGTCCATATTGCATATTTTGTAATCTGTGTATTTTATTATGGAGTCATCTATTAAAATAGCGTGTCTCTCTGGTAGGATAATTTGTTGAATGACTGCATTAGCATTTACATTGCTACAAGCCTGCAGGCATAAGACTGTGTTGTGCATTAGTAATTCCTCTGGCAGTTCCACAACGTCCATTCTTTTCCTCTTTCTCCCATACTGCACTCTTTTTAATATGGCTCGAACCAGGTTTTCATTAGTATTCTTAACAGTTTCAATACATTCATTGTCACACATAGTCGGCAAGCAATGTCTCCATGCTAGTTAATTTTTGTCACAAGAAAAATATTGTTAAACCATGGGTGTTCAATAACAATAAAGATAAAATCCTGAACCAAGCCATATTAAAAGGAGCCATCTCTTTATTATTTCAAATATAAAAACTGTTACAGGAGATTCAAAATAGGGAAAAAAGGTTTTGTACAAGACAAGAGATGAAGGGCAATTTATAACTGCATAAAAAGTACAGGGCAGAGTTTTCACTGCTAACATGCACTGCTGCTTTAAATTTAGCTTAATCCTGCCACAATGTCGCAAATGTTTACAAGGAGGAAATGTGCGTAACATTGTGAAGTACAGTAGATACATGCATTAACAGTTTTCTCTGTATAAAATGTTTTTGTTCTTTTGTCATAAAACTAATAAAAAATTAAAAACTGACAAATAAAGATGTAGTACAACTTGGGTTTGAGGGGAAGGGGGTATTAAAGCAGAAGTTAGAAGGGTATATAGTGACAAAGGCAGATTTAAACTAGATAGGGGAGATGATGAGATGACAGCTGGTAGGCGAGGATCCCGAAAAGAGGAGCCAAATGAGCTTAGCCCCCAAGCTAGCAGGAAAGGATTCAGGGAAGTTGTATAGGGGGAAATAGGAGGGAGAAGAAGCATGGAAAGAAAGGGAAGGGGACAGGATAGAGGGTGGTTTCACTGAATGCGAGAAGCTTAGGTAACAAATCAGCTGAGTTACAGGCTCTCTTGGCAGTGAGGAGGGTGGATATTGCGGCAATCATGGAAACATGGGCCACCGAGTACCAGGACTGGGATCTATCAATCTCAGGGTATAAATTGACTAGGAAGGACTGTGGGGTGGGGAAGTGGGGAGGTGGGGCAGGGTGTTAATCTCTGTGAGGGAAGGGATCAAATGTACAAGGGAAAAGGGGGAGGAAAGGAGAATGGAGGTAATTTAGAAGCAGCTCTTGGACTCCAAGGGTAGGAAGCTGAGGTTCATGGTGGTGTACAGGAAGCCTTCCCAGGTGACACAGCTGGACAGGGAGGTAGCAGAACAAATCTGGAGGATATGTAGGAAGGGGAATGTTGTCATTGTGGAGGACTTCAATCTGCCAGGGGTTGACTGGAGCACTCTGGTCACCTTCAGTGCTAGGGAGCAGGTGCTGCTGGACATGATCCAGGAAGGAATCCGGACACAGCTGGTCACTGGACCTACTAGGCTAAGATACACACTAGATCTGGTACTGTCGAATGGTGAGGCAGTGATGGAAATAAGGGTGGAGGACTCACTAGCTCATAGCGATCACCAGACGGTGTGGTTTACTATCACGATGAGCAGGGAGTCAGGGGGCTCACTAACAAAGGGTAGACTTCAGGAGGGTGGATTTCAGGAAGATGTGGGAGATACTGAAAGGGAAATTTGAGGGCATAGAGCCAGGGATAGAAGTAGAGCGGAAATGAGACATTATTAAATGGGGGATTACAGAGGCAATGGAAGCTTGCACCAAGTTATAGAGTAAGAGGAACAGAGCAAGAAAACCATGCTGGTTGAACAGCAAGGTGATGAAGGGACTGAGGGCAAAGAGAGCTGCATACCAGAAGTTCAGAAGGACAGGGAAGGAGGAGAACAGGGAGAAGTATGCAAGATGGTCCAAGGAGGTGGCCAAGAGGGTGAGGGGAAACTAAGGCCTCAGGGAAGCTAAGGTTAGCACAGTGAATTTGGGGGGGAGACTTTTTCAGATATATCAGAGAGAAAAGGAAGTGCAGAGATAACCTAGTGAGGACAAAGAGGGGTTGGGAGTGGTTGGAAAAGGGAGAAGAACAAGCAGAAGTCCTAAATGAATACTTTTGCTCAGTGTTCATGCAGGAGAAGGGGGACCACTACCACCTTGGACTGGGAGGGTGGGGGAGGAAGAGGTGACGGAAGGAATGATTGAGGGAAGTAGAGCATTAGAGGGACTGAGGGAACTAAAAGTGGACAAGGCACCAGGGCCAGATGGTATCCACCCCAGGGTGCTGAGGAAGATGGTGGAGGTGCTGGCGGAACCTCTGGTGGATCTGTTCAGCACCTCTCTGGAAACTGGATGTGTGCCTCAGGACTGGAGGATGGCCCATGTGGTGCTGATACACAAGAGCAGCCCAAGGGATGAACTGGGCAATTATCAGCCAGGCAATCTCACTTGCATAGTGGGCAAGCTTATGGAGATGATACTGAAGAAGAGAGTGGTGTCATTTCTACAGGACAATTACCTCCAGGATGTCAGGCAGCATGGGTTCATATTGGGGAAGTCCTGTCAAACTAACCTAATACTATATTTTGACTGGGTAACATGACAGCTGGATAGGGGCTATGCAGTGGATGTCCTCTACTTGGATTTCAGCAAGGTCTTCGATTCAGTACCTCATGAGTGGCTTGGGGGAAGCTAACTGGCATGGGAGTGGGGGTGAAGATGGAAAACTGGATTACAACTGGCTGCGTGGGAGGCTACAATGGGTGGTGGTGATGGTGGGAATTCTCAACACCTAGAACAGTGAAGAGTGGGATGCTGCAGAGCTCGGTGCTAGCCTTTGTGCTATTTGTGCTCTTCACCTTCAACATCGTGCATGGAGTGGTGAGTAGAGTAAGTCTGTTCACATATGATACCAAAGTGGGTACAGTAATAGGTAAGGAGGAGGGATGGAAGCAACTGCAGGGGAACCTAACAAAACTGGAGCAGTAGTCAGAAATGTGGCAGCTGGGGTTCAATGCAAAGAGGTGTAAGGTTATGCACTTCAGGGCAAAGAACCCAAGGAGAGAACACTGGTGGGTGGGTGAAGCTGGGAATCACTGAGGAAGAGAAGGACCTAAGGGTGATGGTAACAGGAAGCATGAACAATTCTGCCCAATGCAGGAACATGGCAGCCAAGCTGAACAAGATGCTGGGGTGTATAGCAAGGGGGTTCTCATCCAGGCAGAGGGAAGTGACCTTTCCCCTCTATAGATCATTGGTCAGGCCACACTTGGAGTACTGTGTGCAATTATGGAGGCCATACTTGAGGTGGGATATCAAGCTACTGGAGGGAGCGCAGTGGATGGCAACAAGGATGATATAGGGAACGGAGGGGAGAGCCTACAAGAACAGGCTGGGGGAACTGAATATGTACACCCTGGAGGAGAGGATGGATATGATCTAAACTTTCAAGTATCTGAGGAGGACCAACAAGGATGGAGCTGATGGAGTTTTTAAACTAAGGAAGGGAAGGGCCACTAGAGGGCACAGGCTGAGAATAGAGAGGGAAGATTTAGGAGGGTGATGAGGAGGCATTACTTCATAAAGAGAGTGGTGTCAAAGTGAAATGCCCTACCAAAGAGGGTGATATCATGCAAAACTGTGGGAAGTTTTAAAAGGGCATGGGACAGAGCACAGGGGAGAGTATTGGTGGGCGAAGTTAAGAATGGCCAAGGGTGGACAAAAGGGGAGGGGTTGGGGCAGCTGCAACTTAGGGGAGCTAGCTGCACACCCGAGCAGATGATGGACCAGGAGGTCTGTTTCTTCTGGCACATTCATATGTTTGTATGAGATGCTGTGAAGAAAGGAGTGCATGAAAGAATGCGGGAACAAAATATCGAGCACTTACAGAAGAAAGTGATGATCCAGCTTATCCGGAGTTACTCCAGGATTCCTTTATCCGATGGTGAGAAACGAAGCAAAATCAGCATAACACAGGAATGAAAACTGTATGTGAGAAAATAAAATTTCAATCAAGTACAAGGATATGAGGAGGTACATTTTTTTACTGACCCTGGATAGCCCAGCCGAGATGCATTATTTCATATCCAGTGGAGTCCTGCCATCTATTTTCATAGCTGGGTACACTGGAGCAGTGGGAGGTGAAATGACTTACCAAGATCACATAGTGAGTAATCGGCTCTTGCCGTGTTTGAAACTGTGATCTTCTGGTTCCCAAGCTGGTGATCTAACTACAAAACCACACTACGTCCTTAGTTATATCCCAGAGTGATAAGGGAACTATAAGATAATACCATAAGGCTTGTAGAAAAGATTTCCTAAATGTCAGTGGAAAGCAAAGAGGTAACGGAGGACTGGAGAAGAGCAAACATTATAATAATGTGCAAAAAGAGTTTGAGTATCCTGGAAACTGCAACATTAGGATTGGCATAGATTTAGGAAATAGAGCTCAGGGCTAACTTAGTTACATTCTTTGAGAATGTCATAGAGAAGTATAGTAAATAAGGATATGCAGTGGCTGTCATGTAGGTGCAGTTTTGTGAGGCAGTTAACATTGTACCTCATAAGAGACAGCATTATAAAAGAAGCTGTAGTTAATCCAAAACAGCTGCTAATGCACGACCTGATAAATGATATAAAATTAATGGGGAACTTAGTTGTAATTTACTTGTATTATTGGGGAGTAATAATTCCACATTTGCATCACAGTAACAGAACAAAAAAGATAATGGTAATCATCAAGCTAATACTGAAGCAGTTGTTAATTTTGGACTTGGGGACACACTCACAGATACATGCGCACACTCGTGAACAAACACAGCATGTCTACCTTTTCCTGATTTAGCTCTGCATCCCTCTCCCCCAACATCTCTTCTTGTTAACCTTACAACCCCTCCCTGGTCTTCCCTTTTATCTACATACATAAAACTGTCTTGTCCCCTTTTCTTACTTCTTGGGCTATTCTCTCTTCACTTTGTGCCTTTGTGCTCATTACAGATTTCCCTGCCTCTCTCTGTTTCTCCTGATACACCTCCCTATCCTCCTCCCTCTGCATCTCCTTACATCTTTTGAATGCCACCCTTTAGACTTTACCTTTTCAGTAACCCCTTTTGAGAACGATAGCAGTCTCCTTTTCCTCTTACTTTTACTCATTTGACACAGAGGTTTATTGCCTTCACTATGCCCCCTGTTAGCTTAACCCATTGTTCTTCCACCCCACCAAGGGCATCTTCCCCACCAGGTCATTCCTCAGGTATCTACTCATCTTTATAAAATATGCCCTCCTAAAGTCCACGACCTTCACCCTTATGCGACTCAATTCTGCATCCGTCCTTATACAGTACTGAACCACACTGTACAGTGATTGCTGGTCCCCAGGTGGCCTTCCACCTTGATGTCTACAACACTCTCCCTGTTAGTGAGTACCAGATCTGATATTGCTCCATCATGAGTGGGTTTGCTGACTAGCTGCCTGAGGAATGCCACCTACATGGAGTCCAGGACATCCCTGCTTCTAGCTGAAGCTGCAGCCTGGTAGCTTCAGTCTACATGTGATGGAATGAAGTCCCTTATTAGCAGCACCTCCCCACTTTGTGCCATCTTGCCAGTGGCTTGCACCAGTACCTTATCTAACTCCTCCTCAAGTTCTGGAGGTTTGTACATCAAACCAGTGAGAACAGTGGCTCAGTTACCCTTCATCAGGGTAACCCACAGTACCTCTGCCCCCCCCCCCATATTTATTCCCTGTATCTCTGTTGCTTTTATGCTTTCCTGCAGATAAAGCACCACATCCCCTCCTTTACTTCCCACCCTGTCCCTCCTGAGTAGCACATAGCCTGGTATGGCCATGCCCCAGTCATGGTTTTCAGTGCATTGTGACTTAGTAATGACCACAATTTTCAGACTCTGTGACAGAGAAGAGGATAACATAAGATATGCCAGATAGGCCAGGCCTATATCAACCAGCCATATTGTTAAATAGCTGCTTATTGAAATGCTCCTAAATAGACATCTGGACCAAAATAATGCAAATCCCTCAAGGCCCTGAATGTTTACAAAGTTCAACAAGAGGTGTAATCAATCTAAGTAGAAAAATCTTGTATAGGAGGTTAACTAAAGGAACGTATAAGCAAAACATAAAAAGTAACAACATTTGTACCTTCCTTTACAGCACCGTATACTGAACCACAGCTGATTAATATTGAATGCAACCTTTTAAAAAACTATGCTGCATTGCTGATGAAATAATGGCAAGTACCATTCATTCCCCCTTTCAGCAGAGGATGCAAAGGCTAAAAACCGTACAGGATGCTGGTGGCATATAATAGCTGTTGCGTTTTCCCTCAACAGTCCTTACACTACCAGTATCTAACACCAGTGTTTGTAAACAACTTGGAGATTGGCTTCAAGGATAAAAAGCACTACATACCTCAGTTTGGTGGCACCAGATGAGTCCATTTCGCCTTTATGTGGGTGACCCTGGCTTGCTGCCTTCTTGCTTTGAACCAAAGGACATATGGGAGTGCTGTAGGTGTAGCACTCTCAGGGTCTGTGAAAATGGGTGGCATGCTCCCACTGCAAGTAGTGTGGTGACAGTGACCATTAGCCCCCTCCCCATTGGCTGGCATAGCAATGGTATGCTGACATTGGTGTCCATGGTGGTAGGCAAGTTACTAAAAAAAAGGGAAAATCTCACACTGACTGTAAAAATCATGCCCCCCATGACACTGGGCTTGTTCCTACCCACAGTCCACCCCAATCATGGCACATGCAGACTGCTGCTTCAGGGCCATTTCCCGGGTAGGATGCTCTCTGCTCTACTGCAGAGGGGTCACTCTGTGGAGCACCAGCCATATATAAGGGAGTCTTGCCTGGTAGGTAAAGGTTCAGCAGTCTTCCTGGCAATAGAAAATAGGAGCAGGAGTGGACTGGATGCTAACAAATGAGGGAAAAATTGAGACTTTAAAAGAAAAAATAATAAAAAATACAAATCCCACTACACGGCACTTTTCATTTTGTTATGTTTGGAATGTAATAAAAACAAATAAAAATGTGAACTAACCTTATTTAAGGTTACCAGCTGTAATGTACAATATTTTCTGACAGCAAACAGCTCATAAAGCCAGGACTAACAGCTATAAAACTACAGTTCCTTTGCCATTAGTCAGGGGGAAGATTGTGGAGTCAACGTCTGTCCTTCTGAAATTGGAGCCACGAGCAGTGCATAAAGTGTGCAAAAAAAAAAACTGCTGAATCTCTAAGGATCCTAACTATAAAAACATTCTTGGACAACTTCTGCAGAAGTATTTTCTTCCTTTGTAATGTGGAATTTTCCTTTTCATTATTATCCAGTTTTTAAATATTAAATCAAAACACAGACTCAAAACATGACGATACTGTGAAAATTGAGGGACAAAGGAACTGAGGGTCATACTGCCTTCCTGAAGTCATGGTATGAGGAAACAAACATGAAGTGTGGACCCTGTTCTGAGACCCTGTGACCCCCCCTCAAATCCCTGAAAAATGTTTTGCCAGCTCTGAGACCCCACTCTCAGATCTGGCCCAATTTAAGGCCTGGCCACAAGGGAGAAGGAGAGAGGAGAGAGGAGCAAGAGATTTACCTGGAGGCAAGACCGGGTTGAAGTGGGGGGCAGGAGGAGTGGAAACTGGGCAGGAGCAGGAAAATAGAACCGTAGGAACACTCGACTGCAACTGTGTCATTGTCACAACCCACAACAGCCTATCCCCCACAGGAGCATGCAGGTACGTATGTACACCCCAGGGGGTCACATTCACATCCCATTAACCTTCCCAATGTCTCCCAACAGATGCAGAGGTGGAGACTGAGATCCCAGCGGAGATAGGGAGTGATAAGGATAGCACTGCCACTCCATGGGAAGAGAACTCCGTGATGGTGAGCGACACAGCAGCAGAATCAGCTGCCCAGAATGCATGCAATGTGTGTGCATGGGCCTCATAGACCGTGGCACCATGTGGGGGAGCTGCAACATGTGACAGCATCAGGAAGGGGAGTGGCACACCATAACAGTCCCCATGTGGCCTGGAAAATACACACAGTGCTGACAGCAGTAATGAGAGCATGCCAGACTGCACCAGGACAAGACATCACATGGCACAGGCACACATCTGCATGAAGGGACAGTACCGCCAACTGCAGCAGCTGTAGCATGACTGCCTGGATGCACTACACCGTAACACTGCCACCATGGCTGCCAACACAGAGGTGTCATGGAACATACACATGGCCCTAGTGTGCTGCTCCATGGCACTAGAAGGCATCCATGTCATGATGCAAAACCCTCCTGTGTGTGCCAGACAGGGACCACACCCACAGGCGGCTGCCATGGACATGGGCACACAGTGATCCCCACCAACACCACACCTGACACAGCAGATAGTGGCAGACACACACACCCTGACAGACACCCCATCCACACTGCAGTGCCATGACACCAGTGGGAGTGTGCAGGAACCGTCAACACAGGCAACTCCAGGGGACAGTGATGGTGGCAGCACAGCTGTGTATGTTGGGCACCAGGAGGATGCAGCCGGGGCCACCACAGATAACGCGGGGTATGACCGGTCAACCGGCAGATGCAAAGGCTGGATGGGCCCATGAACACACCCTCCTTGACAGTGGATGAGGAGCAGGTCATCTGCATGGCTACTGGGCAAGAGCAACGCAGATGGGACCAAACAACCATGAGCCACAGTGCACACATCCATGGCACCAACACATACATACACACACACACACACGCGCACACACAATCCACACACCCTCTACTGTACCTCCACACTGCCACAACATATGGATGACACACACACACATGCCCAACTGTGCAGCACACAGTCTGTCCACCTGCCCTGCCACCACCCCATCCTCACCGTGGTGCACTTAGGGAAATGGTTCATCATTGTGCACAGCCACACCACCCTCTGTGACACGCTCTGCACCAGCACATGAGCAGCAGTACAATGTTGTGTGCACCTGTGTATGTGAGATCCTGCCACACTGGCTTGTAGTGTTGGCAGGTCATGGCTGTGCCACACTGCGCTATGGGCATGCAGTGTATATGGACCTAGTGGTGGAACGTGCTGTCAACATGCACCTGCCAGGCCACATGGCCACCTTCAGTCCCCAGCACCCAGACAGGAACATCGTTGACATCTACATTGCCCTGGGGAGCTTTGGGAGGGATCTGTGGCACTGGCATGTTTTCACACTTAACAATGTTGTGCAGCATGGCACACATTGTGAACACCCTGCAAGCCTTGGCAGATTCATCATAAAGCTCCTGACAGTGAGGTTCAGACACTTGAACCACATCTTCAGCTGGCCTATGGTCCTCTCAACAACTGCCCATATCCATCTGTGTGCCATGTTGTATGCCTCCTCAGAGGGCTGGCAAGGACATGGAATGGTGGCATCGAGTTGATATGCAGTGGATAACCACTGTCACCTGCAGGGGTGGAAAACATCATGTCAGTGGCATGCTGAGTGTATGGGAGTGTGCATTCATAGCCTTGCAGGGCTGTGATACTCACCAAGCAGCCACCTGTCTAGCCATCCAGCTTGCAGAAGCGCCTCCACGCCAAAGGCATCCAGGATATAAGAGTCATGAGATGAACCCAGTTACCTGGCGCACATGTCAGTGATGATGCCCTGTGCATCACAAATGACCTGGCAATTTATGCTGTGATATCCCTTGCAGTTCCAATATGCCTCCTCATGTGCCGATGGAGTGATGATTGCTATGTGTGTACCACTGATGGCGCCGCACACGTTTAGCATCCCATGCATGGCATAGAATGCCTCCTTGGTCACCCGGACCTCCGCCGCCATGGTGGGGAAGGAAATGTGCTCCCCCAGATGATTAAGGAGGGCATCCATCACCTGTGCAACCGCCCTTGAAATGGAGGACTGACACACACCCACCATGTTGCCTGTCACCTGCTGGAAGGATCCTGTGACATAGTAGCCCAGGGCGCACAGCATCATGGTCTCCCAGGACATGGCATGTGACCGGCGTGTCCGTGATGGAACAGTGCCGTGAATTCTGGAACACAGTCACATGATAGTGTACCATGGGAGCCAGAACCTCTCAATGCAGTGCGTGTCATACATTGTAGCTGTGTTGATATGGGTGTGGAACACCCGTGGTCACAGGCCTTGTTGTCGTCACTGTTCTGCCAGCTCGGCAATGAGGTGGACATGCAGTAATACACTGATGCACATTCCACAACACAGTGTGCACATCTAGTGCTGTGGTGCACTGTGCACTGCGGTCCCCTTTGTACTGCCACAGTGCACCATGTACACCCTTAAGGGGGCATGGTTGTTTGGCATGGGGCCCCTCCCGCACACACGGCAGCGATGCATGCAGTGGCTAGTGGTGCATGTACTCAGTCGTGGATGGACACATGCTGAAGAGGAAGGCCATGTTCCCCTGGTACTTCTTTAGGGTGGCTGAGAGGGACTATATTGACAACTTGGGCTGTGGGGACCTCTAGAGCATCAGGGGTTTCAAGAAGGTTTCTATACTGGGCACATCCCATAGGGAAGTGGGCCAGTGGGGTGGCGGCGTGTGCGCATGTTGCAATGCAGGCTGATGTTATTCGTTACGTCCCCACAGGACCAGTGAAGGATGCCAACAAAGCAGGAGCTAACCCTGCAGCTATAGCTGGATGGGGCTAAATGCCACATGTCTTCCAGGGTGGCATGGAGGATGCAGTTCCAAGAGTGGCTCCCGGATTACCTTTTCCTGAAAGGTGCAGGGCCAGACCTGTTTTATGAGGATAGTGCCTACTGGATATGGGAGGTGTACATCCCATCAGTGGGGAGTACCTGGGGCCGAGGGGGGAGGCCGGTGGTTTGTATAGGTGTACTGATCACTGTCCACTTGTTAGTGCTACAAGGGACTGGTCCAGCGCATCATGCTCTGCTATACTGGATGGCACCCACCAGTAACAGCTGTGCTTGGAGAGGAGGAGGAGATGGAGGTGGAGGAGGATAACGATGACACTGGGAGCTTACCACCAGCAAGGCCTTGGTGTGGGTGGGGCCCATCGGAGGGGAGGCATTCACAGCTGACCATTGTGTCTGAACATTGAAGAGGCTGTCTTTATGGCATGTGCTGGGGGTGGTGTTTGCTAGGGGAACAGGGCATATGTTTCTACTGCCATTTGTTCAATAAACCATTTTGTGACTCATCACCTGTGTGTTCACTGTCTCTGGGGGGTATGGGCTGCATGTCACCAGTGTCTGGGGCCAGTACAGGGCCATCACTGTGGTTGTGGCCCTTGCGGCACACACTGCTGGGCTGTGGCAATGGCCATGCCCGTCACGTGTGCCGGCAGTGTGTGCATGGTACCTTGGCACATGTGGCTGCCATGTGTGCCCTATGACACCCTAATACCACATGCAAGGCAGTCCACATCACTGTGCCACTGCCATGCTGGTCAGAGACATGCCTGCACACTTGCCACCATTCAGCGCAGCACCTGTGTGGCTGTGGGCTGCAAAGCCTTGGACTGAATGCAGTGTGCTGATGCCACCATGCCAGTGTGGGTTTTGGCTTTGCGGTATATGCACTGCTACACCACCTTTTACCTGGCATATGTTATGTGGTGCCTCCTACATGGCATTCCATCATATATTTTGTAGTGCATATGCATAGCCAT
The DNA here is from genome assembly GCA_016271365.2 of Neoceratodus forsteri. Lineage (NCBI taxonomy): Eukaryota > Metazoa > Chordata > Ceratodontiformes > Ceratodontidae > Neoceratodus > Neoceratodus forsteri. The sequence continues at coordinate 163,235,205 of CM028137.1, forward strand.
TGCCTACGCACCGCATTCCGTGGCCACACCCCTTTGTTGGTGCACAATGGAGTGTCTGTGGAACTTTGCACATTCCTGCTGTGCTCATGCTATGCACCCTTCGTGCATGTCACAAACCTGCAGTGTGCACGTTGGGGAGTCATAGCACCATACACACTTGCACTATGCACGGCTGCACTCTGCACATGGCATTCAAGCATAGGGCCCATTATGAGTAAAGTAATGATAAACAGCTGATTTCCACTCACTGAAAATATTGTATTATAGTTTTAACATCCTAGAACTAAAATTAACCATGCACTAGCATTTTGTGGCTTTGATACATACCACGTCAGGGTACTAAAATGTAAAAATATCCATAATGTGTTCATTTATTTTACAATATTTACAAAAAAAGGCATGTATAATTTATATTATACACTGCTGGTCACAATTGGGGTGGGGAGGTGGCCAACAGCTGAACCGAATGGACGCCTGATCTCTGAGCTCCTGCAATCCCCTGTGAATAATCCATTCTAAACCTGTTTTCTTCTGCAATATGGCGTGACTACTGATACTTAATTTGCTCATGTAGTTATCGCCCATCCAAGGACTCCCAACTCAGCTTCCTGATACTAAGATATAGAGCTTTATTTGGTTGCCCTCAATCTGCCACACTGCTTATCTCATCCCCGAGATGGATTCAGCACCCAGAGCAACTACACTGCAAGGAGACATGCAGGTGTTCACGGAGATCCTTCAGCTCATCAAAAAAATTGATTTAACCACCAATAAGAACTCTGCTGATATAACTCAGCGAGCATGCATCACTGAGCATAGACTGGCTGAAGTGGAGGATGTCTGGGATAAAGCTGATGCTCGTTTACAAGAACAGGAGAGGCTTATCCATTTACTCTGGGCCAGAATTGAAGATCTAGAGAATCGCAGCCGCCTGAATAATCTAAGTTTTGTCCAGTTTCTCGAGGGATGTGAAGGGATAGACACTATTTCATTTCTGCAAAAGGAACTGCCTGTTATTTTGAATTGGCAAAGTGGGGCCCCGATGGAGATAGATAAGGCACACAGAACTTTGGCCCCTCGTCCTGAACCAGGAGCTCACCCTCGGACAATATTGGCCCGCTTTCTTCGGTTTCAAGACTGGGAACTCATTACTAGGCTGGCACATACAAAGAAAGAGCTGGTGTGGAAGGGGCACAAAATCCAAATCTTTGCTGATTACTCTCAAGAGGTAACTACCAGACCCAGGGCCTTCACAGTGGCACATAAGCCTGTGCTGAACTTGGCTTAGACTAGTCCCTTCACTACCCGGCCTCACTTAGGATTATCTATAATGGATCTCCCAGGATTTCTGACAATCCTACTGCTGCAGAGAACTTTTTAGCAGTGCAAGTCCCCAAATTAAACTGGGGTCACCTGAGTGAGTTTCCCAGATCGCCGTCCCATTCAACTAGGCCCTCTCAGATGGAGATCTCACCGCAGGAGCCTACCAGCCATTCTCCTGTGTCTAGAAATCATCAGAGCACCTCTAGTCAAATGTCTACTTGGACAGCTCTTGGAAGTAACAGCAAGAGGAGGAACAGAAGGTGCCAAAGGATCGAGGGGGCACATGTAGACAAAACCCCATGGCTCCGCTCGAGGAGTCTTAGCGAGAGCCCAGATTTGACAGCATTGCAGCATTCCTTTAAGCCAGATATGAGCAACAACAAGTTTCTAGCCTTGCTGGACTTACCTACCGATGGCCCTCCAGTGGTTCCACCGCTGCTTCCTCGATGCTCTCAACTGACAGAAGTCAAGCCCCAAGCGGCTAGGAATCTATCTTGGGCAGCAGGACAGGAATCATCCCAGGATGCTGTTGGCCTTTCAGAGAACTTGCCTGAATCTTTGCCCCAGTTGGAAATCACAGTGGCTATAATTCAGCCGCTGAAGCAGTGGGCTGACTATTGTGGTGCTTCTCTTTCACCAGTTGGTAATTGTTTCTCCCGGGGAATTATCCTACAGGTCTAGCTATGGAGTCTAAATTCTGGGCTTTCTTTTTTCTTTTACATGCATCTTCAGTTTACTATTAATAAAGATGCATAAGGTCTCTACCTTTATCCCCTGCAGGTCTCTTCTGGTAGGTAGTTGGGGCTGTACTTCAATGCGGAGGATTTCTTAATTAGCTCTCTTCTCACCCCCCCCCCCCATGAGGGCACAGGGACCGGTGGGTGATCAGAGAGTTTTCTCCTTCTTTGAACCAATGCCCCCACTCTTGAGGAAGATAAGAGGGCCAAGAGAGATCTATATGTCCTACCCCACAGTCACTGAAGTAACCATATTTTTGTTTTTGTTTTTTTCTCCCAGAACAATGGGGTCTGATAAAAGCCCAATCATTTGCTTTAGAGCTGGATGATTACTAATTTTTCAACTGTATGTGTAGAAGGATTAATTGCTGAAAGAGGAATGTGATCAGGGGATCCAGGACTTCTAAAGTCCTCACTTGCAAGGGCAGTTCAAGACTTCACTCTCCCCTTAGCGACCTCCGCTGGTAACTGGGCTGCAAGTCAGCTGATACATATAGTGGTTGCTGGTCAGAAAAGCGATGCTTATGGGCATGGGTTGGGGAGGGGGGATGGTTTTAGTTATAGGTTGTTGTATGTTTTTAACAATATGCTTGTTAGTACCCATGTTGGAGGTACATGTTTATTATGACTGTATCCTTGAGCTTACTTCTTATGTTTGTTACTATGGCAGTTTATGAACTAGGGATGGGAATTGCACCACGGGTATAATGAGAGGGATTTGGCACCCTGGGCATAGAGTCGTATATAGGTACTTCCTGTTACACATTTTTTTCAGCCATGATATATCAATGGCCAGATGGAGACTAGATTTTTATCCTGGAAAGTCAGAGGGTCAGTTCACCAATTAAGTGAAAAAAGGTCCTGCTTCACTTAAAAAAGTTGCACCCTATGCTGGTGCTCCTTCAAGAGATAAAACTTTCCCAAATCGAGGCTAAGAAACTTAAACAAGACTGGGTAGGGTAAGAATTGCACAGTGTGGCAGCCTCCCACAAATGGGGAGTTTCCATTTTATTTTATAAAAATCTGGGGTGGAAAGTGAAGAGGGATATGCACCACAAGGAGGGGAGGTGGATATTGGCGGATATAGAGACCCCAGATGGTGCCCTGATACTGGCCAAAATCTATGCCCCTAATCAGGATTGTCCTCAGTTTTTTCATGATGTCAACCAGGCCCTTACCGATTTCAATGTGACTAAAGCACTGATGTTAGTGGTGGGGTGATTTCAGTTTGGTGCTGGATCACTCTATGGATAGGAACAACAAAACTCCTGAACCCCTTGGCAAGCAAAGAGAGCAGTCCAGAGGCTAATGTCAGAGCATACACTGCTAGATGCTTGGAGAGCACTACACCCAGGGGTGCAAGATTACTCATGTTTTTCCCAGACCTATGGTTCATCCAGCAGAATAGACCTCTAGCTTGTTTCATCGGTACTGTATGACCAAGGCATTAGATCTGATTTGCACCCGATATATGTCTCAGATCATGCTCCCCTGGAATTAGTAATCGAACTAGGATTGGATACTCTGCAAACCTATGCATGGCATCTGGACCCCCTCTTGCTGGAGGACGTTTCATTCCAAAACTGGAAGGGCTGGAAGTGCAGGAATACTGGGGAAATAATGGACAATGCGGAAGTAAATGATTTGACTCTATGGGAAGCCTTCAAGGTGACCCTCCGTGGCAAAATCATTGCTTATGCTTCTGCCAGGAGGAGGTGCCAAGTGGCTGACCAGAGAGCCCTGGAAAAACAGTTATTCTCCTTAGAATTCCAGTATAAATCTCTCACATCCCAAGCCCCTTCCAGTCCTTACTGGCCCAACTAGCTAGTACCAGAATTTCCCTAAACACCCACTTGACCCGACAAGCTGAGCTGAACCTCAGGCAGATGTGGCATTCCTACTGGGAAGTGAGGGGCGAGCCAGTAAACTCCTGGCATATAGACTAAAGCATCAGCAGGCATCCAGGATGATTCAAGCGCTGGCAGATAATCATGGGGTATTGTCCCACTCTAAAAAGGGGTGAACCAAATCATGGCCCAGTTCTTTGGGACATTGTATTCATGTCCGCACCCCCCCCCAATATGGTTAGGATTCAAAAGTTCCTAGATACGATATCTATCCCCAATTTACTGTAGCAGATGCTACACTGTTGGATGCCCCTATTACTGTAGTCAAAGTGAATAAGGCTATTGACTCTTTGAACCCTCGCAAAACCCCAGGGAAGGATGGACTTCCCATTGATTTATATAAAATCATGGGAACAAATTTGGCTCCATATTTGGTCCAGATGTTCCAACACTCTCTGTAAGCAGGATTATTACCCCCATCCATGAGAAAGGCCACCATCACGGTGCTCCTGAAGAAGGGGGAAGATCAGTTCTCCCCCAGTAGCTACCACCCTATCTCTCTCATCAACATGGAAGCGAAATTCCTGGCCAAAATCCCTGCAAACAGGTTTGACCATCTCCTGCCAGATCTGGTTCATCCAGCCCAGGCGGGCTTTGTTAAAGGCTGCCTTGGGTTGGACCATCATAGATCGCTGGTCTTGCTAATGCATTATACTAAATCATCCCTTAAACCCTCTGTAACCTTAGCTATTGACTTTGAGAAGGCATTCGACTCGGTTGAATGGCCCTTCTTGTTCCATATCCTCTCCAGAATGGGTCTGGGATCCACCTTTATTCATGGATACAATTGTTATATTCCTTCCCTATGGCTTCAGTTCTGATGAATGGTACTATGTCTCTGTCCTTTCCCTTACAGAAAGGTACTAGACAAGGTTGCCCCCTCTCCTCCCTCTTATTCGTTCTAACCATAGAGCACCTAGCCACTGCACTTCGGGAGTCCCAGGACGTCCTTGGTATACAGGTAAGAAACAATACCTTCAAAATATTTTTATATGCAGATGACCTCCTCATTACCATGGAATATACTCCCAAGGCGATCAACAGCATCTTTGATATTCTGGCTACATTCACTGAGGTTTCTGGTCTTAAGTTAAACCAATCCAAAACTGAGGTGCTTCCATTAAACTCTATGACTCTGGGGAAATACATTATGGAATGAGGGCTAAAATTGTCCCCTAACGGTATTAAGTACCTGGGCATTATCCTTAATTCTAATATTGGCAAAATGCTCTTAGATAATTTTACTACATTAATAGACTCCCTTAGGCAGGACATGCAGAGGTGGAAGGCCCTAAGATTGTCAATTGCTAGCAAGATTGATTCCATCAAAATGATGGTACCTCCCAGAATATTATATCTGTTAGCCTATTTACCTATGTCTATTCCACAGAAATGGTTTCAGAAACTTGAGGCATTAATGGGCAGTTTCTTATGGGAAGGATCCTTGCCTAGATACAGTAAACTTAAATAACGTCAGCAATGGAGAAGGGGAGATTGGGGCCTCCCATGGCTGCAGAGGTACAATATGGCCTTTATCACTTCCCAGACCACTAGATGATTTTCCAAAACTGGTCCTGCCTCTCCAACCTGGCTCCCTCTGGAGGCATCAATGGTTCATGCCCCCTCTCCAGCGGTGGTTTTATACAGTAAATAAAATATACCCCTGGATATTCCTCCCTCTATATAGGTTTCTAGCTTGTACTGTAGGAAGGTCTCTATCCTTCTGGGTCATGATCCAGCCCCATGGGCACTCATGCCCCTGTGGAATAATCATGCCCTACAGATAGGGAAAACTAAAATACATTGGAAATACTAGGAGGCTCAGGCTATTTCTAGGATTCAAGATTTATTACTCCCTAACTCTACTATAGTGGACACCTTTGAATCATTAAAAGTTAGATATTGTCTCCCACCAACTCATTTCTGGAGATACCTTTAGATTAGAGATGCCATAACCCATTTGCCGAATGCCCCTCAATCTAAGGAGGCTCACCAATGTTCGCACCCAGTAACTTTATGGGGGAAGCGCTCCAGGAACAGAGCAAGTGGGATTTATGCAGCTCTCAGAGATGCTACCATAGATTCCACCCTGAAGGCTAAAGCTCAGTGGGAAAAGGATCTTCAGATCCTTATTTATGATCAGCAATGGGAGCATGGATGGGTCAGAGTCCATACTGCGTGCCGTGATGGACACACACATCTTATTATGAATAAGACCTGTCTTAGATGGTATAGAGATCTGGCCAAACTTAAAAGAATGGGACTTATTCCAGGTGACACTTGCTGGAGATGTGGTAATCAAGGGACGCATCTGTTTCACATTCTCTGGGACTGTCCCAATCTTAAACCATTCTGGGCGGCAGTCCAGGAGATGTGTCAGCAGATTTTCCCCAAAGTCGTTCCTGACCCACTTCTTTTACTCCTGGGATGAGCTCCTTCGAGTGCACCCAAATATAGCCTGGGGGGCCCAATGTGTTACAGCAGCTGGGGTTATAGCTAAAAGACTCATATTATTAAATTGGAGATCCTCTGTGACACCCTCCTTTCAAGAACTCCTCCTGGCATTGGCCTGGGGGCTATGTTTGAAAGAATATCTAGCCTTGCTTCAGGATCTGTGGCTCATTTTGAGAAATGCTGGCAACCCTATCTCCAGCCAAATTACTGTCACAATCTCTCCCCATGAGTTCTTCTACATGCTATGCTATTACTGGACCTGATTCTCTCCCACTCCCTCTCCCCTAGTAAGGATGGTGCCCTCGCCCTCATGGTTCTAGTTCCCTTCTTTGTAAGCCCTCGCCCAGTGAGATTGCCTTCTGTACATAGTTGATAAGGTTACTTGTCTCATGAATGTTACACACCATTCATGATATGGGTGTGAACTCTGATCAAGCATGTTAATATAACTATACATTCACCCTGCTGTGCATTGGCACCTTTTGCACTAAGGGGCATTAAGGATCTTATCCAGCTCTCAATTTTGGGATTAGATGACAACCCAGTTTTTATTCTTTGCTTGTACATGATCCCTCACTGATATACAAAATGGTATTCAGTCATTTGAAACAACAACAGGCTAATTTCATTGCGAGTTCCTTTTTTATGGAAATCTTAAAATGTGAAGTTTTGGGGAGTCCCACTAGGGATTCCAGGAGTTCATTCAGCTGATGAGCAGCTTGGCTAGCAAATGAGTACCTACCCAGGCTTGTTTTATGAAAGGGAATTTCAAGGGCCTGTCTGGTCATACTCCTAGTGGAATAGTTGTTGTTGACATGGCGGAAGAGGTAATAAATTGCAGTTGGGGTGAGGCCCAGAAGGGCTTTTTTTGCCATTAGGCAGGACCGTTATTTTAACCTGCTCTGTAGTGGAAACCAGTTGGCGAGTGCATAGAGGGTGCAAGTATGAATGAGTCAGCCCCACTTGCAAAATGACAGGCTTTGTTGAAGACCAGTTTTACTCTGCCTAGAACTGATTCACAGTCAGCTCCATATATTGGGAGTCCATAGACAATGAGTAGGAGGACCATACTGGAGCAGCCAGGCGTCTTGTCTCAGTGGTAAGGTTTAATCATTGCCTGAAGAGTGTGCCTAGTTTTCCGTTGACCAGTTTTGCAATGTTGTCCACATGTGAGGCATATAAAACGGTGTCATCCAAGGTGACACTTGGATACTTAAAGGATTCAACCTGCTCAAAGGTAGCCCTGTGTACATTTTGGATAACCAGAGAAGAGACCTTTTTCTTATGGTGAGGCCCAACAAACAGCATTGTCTTTGTCTTTTTATAATTTAGGACAAGTGTATAGCTTTCAAATCAGTCCTCCAGAGACATAAAGCTACTTGGTAGATCACATGTGAGTTCCCCATGCTGTGAGCTACTGTACTGTTGAAAATCACTGCATCATCAGCATATAGTAGCATATTTGATAGAGGTCAGGCTTCTGGGAGTCTATTAATGAATAGACCAAAGAAGAGCTGGCCAAGTATAGACCCCTGAGGAACCCCAGCTGTGACACTCTTTGCATTCAAGAGCACTCTGTCTATCTTAACTTTGTTCTGTGTCTGCCCAGTGAGGTAACACTGAAACTGTGCTAAAGTTTCAGAGGAGAGGGCTAGCATTCCTAAGGATGTGACATTACATCATCATGCAGTACCTAGGCTGACGGGGTGCTTGAATGTAAAATGGCACATAAAAACAAAGAAGATAAGGGGGAGTTCCATACGATTGAGGTCTGCACAAGTAGACAACAAAGGGGGAAGGCATAGATATTGTCATGCACCCCCATGTGTAAATTTCCATGCCAGAGACCAGTAAGTACCGCATGCCATAAGTGATCTGATGGCTAACCACTTCTGATTGGTGTGGGATCCTGATGAAAAAAGGTGGGAGTAAGGAGGCTGAATGGGGCACCCTTTCAGAAAGCATACATGCAGTGTCCACAGTGGAATTAGAGAAGAAGGTGTGGACATGAAGTTCTTATTATTGCACCCCCCACAAAGCATTGTACTGACCCACTGACCCATGACTATGTGAAGGCTGGATGAAACATGCAGGGCCAACCTATAAATAGAAGCAACAGGGGATACATCCAGTGCCAGAGGGCCCAGCCCTTATGTTAGGAGAATGCTGGGGCCAAACTAATTCTGTGTCACCCCTGAAAAAGGGACTTTAAGTCTCAGCGGGCCTAACCTGTTAACAAAATCCAATAAATAAATAAATAAAAAATAAAAAGAACTGGGGAAGTTGACATTCAGCCCAAGCATGTTGGACAGTGGCACACTTTTGTAGTCAATCCAAATGCTTGTACAGGGGATCCACAGTAAAGGGCGGTATTGTGAGCTCACAGTGCAAGCTCACAATACCACTGTGTGGCAGCCCCCTGGATAGTCAAGTACGTGGGCTGATGGCCTTGTAGGCTGCTCAGTGAAGCTCTGGTTAGGCAGGTGGAGAGCTCACCTCAGTCTGTACCTCTCCCTCCTCAATTTACAGTCCCAAAACATTTGAGATGTATAGACATATTTTACATTACCAGTCCATAAGATCAGCCCCTACTGCACCAGACCTGGGAGTGAGCAGAGTCTTCACCATTGACACCAACTTGAGTTGTCAGGCCCGGGTTGGCAGAAGCTTGGCAGCTGCTGGACATTCCCAAAGAGAGTTGGGCCACTGCATTGTTCACCACCCATGAGCTCAGGTCCTTTATGGAATGCTGTTCAAGGGAAAGGCACTCACTGTCATTTTCAGGTCCCCATTTGATGATGCTTTGTGGAGGTCAGCAAAGCAGTTTGCAGATAGAAGATGTTTTACTGTCCCTATTGCAGCTTCTGCTGTGACTACAGTACCTTCAACGGGGAAGATAAGAGTTTTCCTAGAGGTCCCCCCCCTTTTGTGACCTTTGTTCCCTACAGGATTTCATGAGAGGAGCACTGCTTGCAGTGCCTTACTGGAGGTCAAAGGAAGGGTGGTATCCATGTCTTGTGGTGGCACGCTGGATTTAGATAACCTAGTGCCTGCCACTTATTTGATTCACAGCTTTGGGCCAGGGCCAGAGAGTGAAGTTGAGGACATCGGATGGAGTCTCAAAGTGGAATAGGAGACTCAGAAGGAATGATAACCAGTGACAAAGGGAGACAAATGGAATAATAATAATAATGCATTTTATTTAATATAGCGCCTTTCACACTTCAAGGCGCTGCACAGTAAGCTAAAAAGAATAAACAATAAATACAAATAAAAATCAGAGGAATTCAGGGCACACTTTTCCTCACAAAAAGGTCTTCAGTGCCTGCTTAAAGCACCCCACTGTCCTGCAGTCCCGTAGCTGATGGGGCAGAGAATTCCAGAAGGTAGGTGCCACATACCCGAAGGCACACGCACCAGATGACTTTAAACTTACCCACGGAATCTCCAGCAACCGCTCGTCAGCCGAGCGGAGCTGTTGCAGAGGGGTGTTAGGAACCAGGAGCTCTTTCAAGTAAACAGGACCCTGTCCATATAGGGCTTTGTAGGTCAATAGATCTACCTTAAAGGTGATCCACCACGGAATAGGCAGCCAGTGCAGGTCGCGCAGCACAGGGGTAATATGAGTTCTTATAAAAGCCACAGTCAACAAACATGCTGCAGCATTCTGCACTAGCTGCAAGCAGTGGATATCAACCCCAGGAAGCCCTAGGTAAAGGGAGTTGCAATAGTCAAGGCGTGATGTCACAAATGCATGGACCAAGACAGGCAGGTCGCTGGACGGAACAAAGTGTTTGATCCTAGCAATTTTCCTAAGATGGTAAAAGGCCAGCTTGATGACTGCCGACACCTGATGATGAAGGGTCAGGCTATCATCAAGCTCCACTCCTAGGTCATGCACCCGTTCAGAGGTGAGAATCTGTACTCCCCGCAGGGACTAAACCAGAGGGGAGCCTAGTCCTCAACCCCTCTGTCCTATGACCCGGGTCTACTACCAAGACCTCAGTCTTTCCTGGGTTCAACTTTAAACCGTTGGCACTCATCCAATCTTGATTATCTGTGAGGCAGCTGTTCAGTACTGAGATAGCACTAACCTGGTCGGGGGGCAAAAGACAGGTAGAGCTGGGTGTCATCAGTGTAGCAGTGAAACCTCAGCCCATACAGTTTTATAATGTCTCCGAGGATATACACTGCAAATAAAATGAGGGACAGCACCAAGCCCTGAGGCTCGCAAGACAGAGAGAAAGCCTTGGAAGAAAAAATACTCAAGACAACTCTCTGCGTTCTACCAGCGAGGAAAGATGTAAACCATCTGAGAACTGACCCTGACAGCCCGCAAATGGACCTCAAACTCTCAAGCAGGACCCCATGATCTACAGTGTCAAAGGCTGATGATAAATCAAGGAGAACCAAGATGGAGTGGTGTCTCCAATCTCTCACCATTAGAAGATCATTGAGCACCCGAACTAGAGCAGTCTCAGTACTATGCCTCTTACGAAAACCTGATTGGAGAGGTGCGTATAAATTATGGAAGGTTAAATGGTTTTCCAGTTGAGCTGCCACAACTTTCTCAATAACTTTCCCCACAAAAGTAAGGTTAGTGATATACCTGAAGTTTGATAGGTTCTCTGGGTCTAAAGAAGCTTTCTTCAGGAGGGGTATCACCACCTCCTCCTTCAGGGAGCTAGGAAACTCACCTGAGTCCAAAGAGCACTGGACAATCCAAGCTAAGACCGGGCCTGTGATGTCACTACAACCCAAAATCAGGGAAGTAGGGCCTAGATCTAACCTACAGCAAGTGGGATGCATCCCCTGGATAATCCTCATAATATCCATGAACTCCGGCAGATCAAAGGTACTCCAGGAAACTCCAAGCTCTGTGACACAACATCGACCAACAGCATCCCCTATAGAGTGAAGTTGGTTGCACTCCTGCCTGATGTCAGCCACCTTATTCGCAAAGAAATGAGCGATCTCATGACACTCCTTTTTTGGAAAGACTCAATGGAACTGCTGACAGGCTGGGTTGCACAGCCTGTCAACTGTTCTAAAGAGTTGAGGCAGTTGGTTCCGTGCAACAGCAATTTCCCTGGACAGGAATATTGGCTTCTTATGGGAAATTTCTGTTTGATAGAGTTTATAATGCTCTAACAGAATAAGGTGGTCGGCATCTAAGGCTGTCCTCCGCCAATGATGCTCTAACCTATGCCCCTGTCTCTGCAACTCCCTAAGAGTCCCATCAAACCATGGGGCCCCAGGGTGAAGCGAGATGGGGTGAACTCAGGCAGGAACATTCAGATCAAGAGCTGAAGAGATGGTCCTATTATAGGCTGCAACTAACTGCTCAGGATCTGTGCTGGTCTCGCCCAACAGGGAGAGGTCCATTACCCCCATCAGGTCTTCAGGGAGCACATCCCACAAAGGCTGATAACTGACCATCTCCACAGGGGTTGACCTACCCAGGGGGGCCGAAAAATTGAACCCAAAAGTGAAGTGGTCAGACCAACCAACTGGTTCCACAACCAAGTCGAAGGCCTCGATCCCCAGGAGGAAGACCAAATCAAGAGAGTGACCACCATTGTGAGTAGCTGAGGAAATAACCTGTGTGAAGCCCATATATGTCAACACCTGGAGGAAGTGTTGACCAAAAAGCGAGTATTCATTGTCGACACAGGCATTGAAGTCACCCACAATCAGTCTAGGTAACTTCAATGCCGTGTCGGGGGTGAAGTCTGCTACCTCCTGCAGGAATAGCTTCTCATCACCTGGCGGATGGTAGATGAGAGCTATCCTGCACCCCACACCAGCTACCACAGTACACTCAGATGACCTGGCCTCCTCAACTAGTACACCAGTTACGCCCAATTCGGTCTTGAAACAGACCACCACCCCCCCCGGTCCAATCTCGGGCGATGTATAACCAAGTACCCAGTGGGGATAGCTGCCTCCAAATTTGGGGCAACATTCCCATCTAATCAGGTCTCGGTAATGCAAACCAGATCTGCTGTACCCACAAAATCTGCAATAAAAGCAGTCTTGTTGTGAACAGATCTGGTATTACATAACAGCACCCAAGTTAGACGAGTTTGGCGAGCCATCCCAACTACTTACCCTCTCGAAATGGAGGTGCCCTTGGGTATGGAAACTAGAACAGGATCACCACGTTCCAGACACCATTTTGCCCCAGGGCGTCTTCTTGTCCTGATCACCCCAATGCTAGAGCGCCACTCATTCGGGCTCCGCTGTACACAAACCTGCACCCACCTTCGACACCTGCCCATGTGAGCAATCCCCAGCACTCGACAGCACTGATAGACAGAAGCAGGTGGGGGGAGAATGGGCAGTGGGCATGGATGAGTGGAGGCTGAATAGCACAGGACAGGGGGGGCAAGCAGACACATTCCACCAGTAATTATGACCAAACAATAGAGAAGGCACATAAAACCCCAAATTCCTAAAACAGAGCTATGAACAATTAAAATCCTAAAACCCCCCAAAGCAATAATAGCTTAAACCATAATCCCAGCCCAGCAAAACATATAAAACTACCCTCCTCCCACAACTGAAAGAAATTCAAACCCAGAAAAACAAAATAATAATAAAATCCCTTCTCACAGGATATAAAATGTACACACAAATATACTGTAAATTTACCCCGTCCCACAGCCCTCTCACAGTCGAGGGAAAGGGAGAATTCTAGGCACTCCCACTACCCAGAATACACAAAATAATCAAACAAAAACTAAAAATAAACATAAACATCAAAACTAACAATAAAATAAGAATAAATATGGACACCCTAGTCCTCTCACTGCTGGGAGACCATAAAACAAATTTAAAGAGTCCAAGAAAGAAGTCATCCAACAGTAGGAGAAGTCATAGAAGAAATCCACTCAACATAGACCCAAATGGAAGTTTTTAATAATCCAACATGGGTTTTAAATCCAAAAAATCATGAAGGGTTGAGCAGCAAGGATCCACTAAATAAAAGCTGCTTGCAGCAGAATCCAGGCTGACCCACAATTCAGGAATCCAAGCTCCCAGTACGTCCTAGTCATGACAAACTTCCTGGTATCGGTAGTCCGACCCACACAGTTCTTACTTTCGGAACTTGTCCAACTGGAACTGGGTGAGGAAGAAGCAGCCATGGAGGGGAGGTGGAGACAAACAAAACCAGAGACTTGAAAGGTGCAGTGACTGGGGAGGGGACAAACAGAACTGGGTGCAGGGTGGAGCATCTAAAGCCCCAACTGAGTGGGGGACAAACGGAATTGGGAGGAGAGCAAACGTAATAGGGAGGAGAGAGACTTGCAGCAGCAGTAATGGGGTGGGGGGGAACAAACAGAATTGAGAAAAGAAGGTTGGCAGCTGGGAGAGCTACCACAAGAGCAACAAAATAAAATGGCAGGGAGCAGAATGAGAGACAGTGGGGAAGCGTAGGGATCTCATGCATAGCAACAATGTGCTGAAAATCCAGTGTGGATTCACAACATTCTGTTTACAGTACATCAGTATAGCTCTCACTATGCAGCTGTGATGAGTGACAAGGTACAAGTGGAGACAATTTTGATGACTAAAACTGATGACATAAAATAAAACTATGGGAGTTGGTGCCAGATTAAGAGACAGTGGGACTTATAAATCAACTTAGAGCCACAAAATTAAATAAAGATCAAAGAAAGTTCCCCCAAATCACTTCCTCTTCCACAGCTCCAGTCTTCCCAGCTTTACAGCTTTACAGAAAGGATGGATGAGACCTGAAATAAATTATCAAGCAGCATAACATAAGCAGACACTGTGGAAACCATTGGATATTTAACACAGAACAAAACCATGGGCTACTACAGCTGAAATATCACAGAAACAATTATAACAGGCATAGTTTAATGTTATAGAAACATTGAAACATAGACTTTGACGGCAGGTAAGGACCGCATGACCCACCTAGTCTGCCCATTTCTCTACCTACAGGATAGGTCGCAGATCCTAGTTAACCAACAGCCTATTTCTTCCTACCCCCCCACAAGAATTGCCTTATTTCTGTCCCATGCATTCTTGAATTCTCTGACACTTTTAGACCCCACAACCTCCTCAGGAAGGCTGTTCCATGCATCCATTACCCTCTCTGTGAAAAAATACTTCTTCACATTGCACCGGAATGCCCCCCCCCCCATCTTTAAATTGTGTCCCCTTGTTCTTACACATCTCTTTTTCTGAAAGATGCTACCCTCTTGGACTTTGTTGATTCCACTGAGGTACTTAAAAGTTTCTATCATGTCCCCCCTCTCACTTCTTTCCTCAAGGGTATACATATTAAGCTCCTTTAGTCTCTCCTTGTATGGCTTCTCTTGCATACCCTGCACCATTTTAGTTGCCCTCCTCTGGACTGCCTCTATCCTGTCTATGTTCTTGCGGAGATGGGGTTTCCAGAACTGGACGCAGTACTCCAGATGGGGTCTCACCAACTGTCTGTACAGAGGGATAACAACTTCCTGGTTTCTGCTGGTGATGCCTCTCCCTATGCATCCCAGTATCCCCCCAGCCCTCCCTACTGCCTTCTCATGTTGCTTGCTAACCTTAAGGTCATCTGATATGATTACCCCCAGGTCCCTTTCCTTTTTTGTTGTTTTTACTACCCCCCCCATTTTGAAATCTTCCGCTGGGTTCTTGCTTCCCAGGTGCATTATTTTGCACTTCTTTGCACTGAATCCTAGCTGCCATACTTCTGACCATTCCTCCAACCTTGCCAAGTCTCATCCTTTCCACACCTCCTTGTGTATCAACCCTGTTGCAGATCTTTGTGTCATCTGCAAAGAGGCATACTTTTCCTTCCAGTCCCTCTGCAATGTCACTTATAAAGACATTAAAAAGGACTGGACCTAGTACTGAACCCTGTGGTACCCCACTAGTAACCCCTCTTTCTTCAGAGTGGACTCCATTTACAATTACCTTCTGTGTCCTGTTGTCCAGCCAATGTTTTACCCAGGCTGCCACCCTGGGACCCACTCCCAGGCTGGTTAATTTGACTATTAATCTTTTGTGTGGGACTGTGTCAAATGCCTTGCTAAAGTCTAGGTAGGCCATATCCACAGCCCCTCCCTGATCTACTACTTTGGTCACCCAGTCAAAGAAATCTATTACATTCATCTGACATGACCTTCCCGCTGTGAACCCATGCTTCCTTGGGTCCTGTGCCCCACTGGCCTCAAGGTACTCAACAATTTTTTCCTTCAGAAGTGACTTCATCACTTTCCCTACCACAGAGATCAAACTGAAAGGTCTGTAGTTTCCTGCCTCTGTCTTGGCCCCACTTTTGTGAAGGGGAATCACATTCGCCTTCCTCCAGTCCTCGGGTACCACACCATTCTCCCATGATTTATTAAAAAGAGAAGTCAGTGGTTTCACTAGTTCCCCCCTTAATTCTTTTAGAATTCTGGGGTGAATTCCATCCAGTACCACTGCTTTGTCCACCTTCAGTTTTAGGAGTTCTTACAGAACCCTTTCTTCTGTGAAAGGGCTGGGATCGACCCCCTTATCAAGAGTGCTTCTGTTAATTGGATTAGGCACTTCCCCCTCCTCTTTTGTGAATACTGAGCAGAAATACTCTTTCAGTATCCCTGCTTTTTCACTGTCCCCCTCTGCCCACCCACCATTCATTCTATTCAGTCTCACTATCCCTCCCTTTGTCTTTCTACGCTCTCTGATATACCTATAAAAGGTTTTATCCCCCTTCTTCACCGAGTTGGCTATCTTTTCCTCAGTTTGGGCCTTTGCTATTCTGACTCCCCTACCTGCTTTCTTCTGCCTTAACTGGTACAGTTCTCTGTCCTACTCCTTCTGTGTTTCCTTATACTTCCTGAATGCTATCTTTTTCTC
This sequence comes from Neoceratodus forsteri, assembly GCA_016271365.2. Taxonomy (NCBI): domain Eukaryota; kingdom Metazoa; phylum Chordata; order Ceratodontiformes; family Ceratodontidae; genus Neoceratodus; species Neoceratodus forsteri. The sequence continues at coordinate 163,251,502 of CM028137.1, forward strand.
CCTGACTTTCCCAGCCACCTCTTTTGAGAACCATAGTGACTTTTTCTTTCATTTTGATTTGTTTATTTGCTTCACACAAAGGCTTGTTGCCTCTGTGATGGCAGTTTTGATGATTCCCCATTGTTTCTCCACCCCTCCTTCTAGCCTGTTTGCTAATGCTTTTCTGAGGCACTCTCCCATCTTGCCAAAGTCAGCCCTCCTGAAGTCCAGTACCCTCACTTTTGTATGTCTTGACTCTGTAGCTGAGTTTAACATGAACCACACTGTTTGATGGTCACTTGTTCCCAGATGGCAACCCACTTCTAGATTTGAGATCCTCTCACTGCCCCCATTTGAGAGTATGAGGTCTAAGATTGCTCCCTCACAGTGGGTTCTGAAACTAGCTGTCTGAGGCCTGCCACCTGTAGGGCATCGAGAATGGCTCTGCTCTTGGATGTGGCTGCAGCAATGTGCTCAGTTAACATCTGGCATATTCAGGTCTCCCATCAACAGTATCTCCCCTTTCTCTGCCATCCTAAGAGCGCCTTCTATCATATCCTTGTCCATTCTCTCCCCCTGACATGGGGGTCTGTACACAACCCCTGTGCGGATTGTGGTGCCCTTTCCAGTTTACAAGGTGACCCACAGTGCCTCCTCTCCTCCCTGTTTACTCATTTGTTCAGTTTCTTTTATCCCTTCCTTTACATAGAGAGCTACTCCACCCCTCTTCTCTCCTGCCTGTCTCTCCTGTAGGTTATGTACCCTGGTATGTTAACATCCCAGTCATGGTTCTCTGTGTACCATGTTTCTGTGACTGCTACGATATCCAGGCATCCCTCTTCCATTTAGGCCACCAGCTCAGGGAGCTTGTTGCCCAGACTACGGGCACTGGTACTCATTACCCTCCATTTCCTGATGGCCTTACTCCTTTTTGCCCCATCCCTGTCCTTCTTGCCTTTGTCACTTTCCCCATTTACCACTGCCCTGCTCCCTATCACACCTCTATGTTGGTGTTTACCATACTTACTACCGTGATTTTTTTGGGGGGCTAGGATTTTTCTGCTCCTTTCAAGTGCCTCCCCCCTTGGCTAGTGTAAATGCTTGCCAATGAAGCATTTAAACCTATCATCTAGGATCCTGGTTCCCTCCTGGACAGATGCAGCCCATCATGCCAGTATAGGCTTGCATCACTCCAGGTGAACCCCCAGTCCCCAATGAAGCCAAATCCCTGAACTCTGCACCAGTTTTTCAACCACTGATTGAATCCCATGGTGCAGAACCCCCTAGCCTCTCCTATGCCATAGATGGGCAGCACCTCCAAGAAGATTACCATGCATGCTACTTGTCTAAGGCCCCTCCCCAATTCCACAAACTCTTCCTGCACTGCACTAATCCCTTTCTTAGCCAGATCATTTGTCCCTAGGTGGACAGTGACATCCAATTCCCTCCCCTGTGCAGCTGCTCCAGCAACCCTGAGGATTCACTCCCTGTCCCTCCAAGCCATGGCGCCAGGCAGGCACCTTACCTCTGTCTCCCCTTCCTCCCCCAGTTCTATCTTCCTAACAATGGAGTCCCTCACTAGGAGTTGTTTCCTTCCCATGTGGGGTCCCATGCCACCCTCCTGTGGGTCTCCTTTCTGGAGGTTCCCAGCATCCTCGTTGGTCTCCACTGCAGGTGCCTTCATAGAGGAACCACACTTTGCCAGAATGGCATAGAGATTGTGGAGAGGTACAACCAGAGGGATGCACCACTGTTCCACCACCTTCACCCTCCCTGAGCCAACTGTGGTCCAACCGCTCCTCTTTCTTGGCAACCTCTGAGGCAACGGCAGTAGCACTGGTGGTCCCTGGATGGAGGAGGAGGTCCCACAAATCCTGGCCAACTCAGCCTGGAGATGAGCAACCTCCTCCCTCAGCCCAGAGAGGTGCCTGCAGATGGGACAACACTGCATCCTCCAGAACGTCTCCCAGAAGACTGCTTCTCCACAGCCACTGCACTGCACCACTCCCATCATGTCTTATTTCTGGCCCCTTAACTGTTGTTTGGAATCCTTACTCTTTCCTCTGTTTTTTTTTCTTTCTCTTCTCTCTCTACTTAGTTCCTGCCTCTGTGCCCTTTAAGCTCCTTATTGTCCTGTTCTGTGACAAGAATATCCTATATTTCTCAGTAGACCCCTTACTTGCTCAGAGGCAGGCCTCCAGCAGCTAGAGGGGACCAGAGAGCTACTCTTGCCCTTCTATGATGGTGGGCCTTTGGTGGCTTTGTGATCACTCACTTCCTGCTCCCAAACAGGAAGTTCCTGTTGTCATTCAAATCCTGTGCCTATAAAAGTAGAACTGCCTTTGGGTGGGAGGGTGGACAATATAGTCCCAATAGAGAAGTCCAGTCACACAGCACTCATTCCTCCTGGTGTCTTCTGCCACGATACTAACAGAATCTTTCTAAGGCAGTCTTTAAATTTAGCTTCCTTCTAGCTAAGCCACTCCCCCTACTTACTAGATCTTTCTACAAGTAATTTAAACTGCACAGCCATCAAGCCCTTTCAATCACCTGAGATTTACACCTAGATAACTGTTCAGATAACCATTCAGTTCAGTTAACTCAGACAAACACACTATTTTGTTTTCTGTTTTGTTTGTTAGCTTGTTTTTTTACCCTAACCTAAAGGTACAAGTACAAGAGTTCTACTTCTTTAGTCTCAGTAGAGAAGTCCAGTCACACAGCACTCCTTCCTCCTTTCTTCTTTATCATTGGAGAATAACACCGTGAGCCAGAGGGGAAGAAGCACTGTAAGTCTAATTAATTATTCATGAGTCCAGTGCATGCTTTGATTGGCTGCCGTATTGGATGTTAATCTTAAAGAATTGCCTCTTACAGTGCAGAGTGATGTGGTGTACTTGTCTAAAGCATGTTTTTCTATTTGAAAAGTATTTTAAAAAACAATACCGTGACTAGACCTATAATTGCAATAACACCCTCACAAGTGGTCATTTCCTGGGATTAATGCCCTTGTTGCAGTCAATGGCACCAGCTGGGAGTTAATCTGCAGGAATATCAACTTGCTCTGGCCTTTTTGCTTAAGTATTAGACCTTGGAATCTCAGAGGCTGCCAACACAGCATTCTTTCCTTTCCTTAGTGCAATATCCATGGCACAGAAATATTTGCAGTAGTGATGTAAGCACTGGCTTTGTGTAAGACCAACTCTCCCCCCTCCACTGACCAGCCTGCAGTGTCCAGTGATGTTGGTGACTGAATAACAGCGAGCCCTAAGTTCAGTGACTACATTATAGCAAGGACAGATATGGCTAAAATGCTTTTCCCCCTCCCCAAAGTGTTTCAATCTTGAAGTTGATTATATAAGTAAGGGGGTTGTGGGGGGCAAAGCACCCCCCAAAAGCATTATTGCCATTTCTGTCCTGGCTGTAATAAAGTCGTGATTATAGGCTCTGTGTTATTCAGTCACCCATATTACATGGAACCCAGGCCTGCCTCAACTGAATTTTGGATATTGGAGTCATTTGTGACTTAACTCTCATGTGACACAGTCCAATTCACTGACCAGATTACGATGTGCCAGTGGCCCCATTCTGACCTAGTGTGGATAAAGTAAGTGGCTGTGTAGCTTTATTCCTGTTAAAAATGAACAATTTGTGGGAAAATGCCAGATGTCTATTTTAAACATTAAATGACATAAAGAAATGCTTGTTTACTGGTAAGATGGTGCAATAAACTGATTTTGTTACTCGAGCCAGTCTAGATCTACATCTGGGGCAACTGGTTGGAGTAGCCACAGGTTTGCATGCTGTTTGTACTGACTCAGTTTGGAAGAAAATAAATCCTTTATTTGCGGTATGTGAGACCCAGCAGGGTTATTGTTATTGGAGTGCAGCCCACTGTGTGCTATAGGTCTCCCTGTCTTGCAACCCTCTGACTGCATGTCATCTGTTCTCTGTAGAGCACAAGCATCCATTGGGATAGCCCCTCTAGTTCTACCTATGACCTGGTTCTGGTATGGCTTGGAAAATGTATGTTTTGTCAGCAAACCAGTATAAATCAGAGAAAAACATAACCTTTTTGGAAAAGATCTGTGTCAGAATAAGAATGTGTCACAGTTAACCCTCCCATCCCAAGTTAGAAGCAGGTGTTTTGCACCACACCCTAAATCTATCACACAGAAGACAGACTATTGGTTTCCTTTCAAAGGTCAACACCAATGTCATGTCATGAGTTAGCCTATATGTGTATGTCTTAGAGATGAAGCCTGTTATTAGCATCGCTCAATACCAGCCCCAGAGATTGAGAATGTTCCCTCTATAATTCACCCAGCCTTCAGCAGACTGGCATTTATGTTTGCCTCCAGATCAGCCATAAGTACTCAAAATCATGCTGATTCTTAACCATGATATTATTTTTATATAAACCAGGAAACCAGCATTGGCACTGCTTGGCCAAAGGCCAAGTGTGTGAGCCAGTATAATGTACAAATATGATAACATAGAATTGGGATGATGGAAGGGACTTAGGGTCCATCCTGCCCCACAGCAAGGACTAGACCTAAATTGTTACTCTGGCACCCTTCCCCTAAGCCTAGCAGCTGATTGGTCACTCCACTGCAGCACATTTTAATGCTATTGGCCTCCCTGTCTTCAATAACTGACTTGACCCACTTTCTCACCACCCCTTTTTAAAGCAGTCCCACCCACAGGATCGCACACTTGCTCTCAACGTTTTCTCCAGCCACTCCATCTAACTCCTCTCAATTACTGCTCTACCTGCCCTATTGTTAGGGACCTCACCCTAATTCGACTATATACCCTTTCAACTATAAACCAGCTAGGAGTTAAGCAGGCCAGCAGCACCAAACAAACTACCATGGGGTGCAACCACCTACTACTACTCCTCACTACCTCTTTTGGCATTGCTGGTACCATATACAAATTCAGACCCTTACCTTCCCACTCTGAATCCTCACTGGATGCAAGCTGGAAGAAAAGCATACACATGGCCACTACCACTTCTGGTAACGATAGGCTCTTTACCCTCCAGCACTTCCTATACACACCTATCGCCAAGCCAACCTTCCAAACCATAACCTTAACGATTAACTTTCCCCCTAATTTAACACAGGTGTATAGACACCTCCCCCACCTGAAGCGCAGGCGATGGAAGACATGAGGGAAGATAAACATCACTCTGTCTGCCAGAAAGGTTATCTTTCTGCTACTACTACTACTGCTACTCTCTGGCAATGTTCACCTAAACCCTGGACCAGCAACCCTGAGGAGCAGGGGGGTCCATACAGTGAACAGCCTAAAGATAGCATCACTAAACATCTGCAACCTAACTGCCACATTCAACCAGCTCCAGGCTTGGATGACCATCCATGCCCTTGACATACTCTGCCTAACTGAAACCTGGCTTTCGGGTAGGATCAAAGATGGTGAGGTGGCCATCAAAGGATTCCAAGCATTTTGACTTGATAGAATAGGCAGGAAAGGTAGCGGCTGCCTCCTATATGCCAGAAACTCACTGAGTTTCTCCATCCTCCCTATCTCCAAAGTTGTGGAGGATTATGAGCTACTAGTGGTAAAAATACAAGAAGGCCTAAAAGGCAAGACCCTTACCACTGCCACAACCTATTTTTATTTTTTATTTTATTTAGCTTTTGTTGACCGGGTAAGTGCACTAGACAAATCCTGCCTATTTTCAGGCACGACCCGGGGGAGGGGGATACAGATGAATGCCAAATGACCTTGAACCAGAGTAAGCTGTTGGTGGTATTTTTAGTGAACGTATTTTACCTGACCCCTAAGAAAGGCAAGGAAGGCCTTCCTCTTGTTATGGAAGAATTTAGCGCACTCAGAAAGGGCTCAGAACTCATCTTGACCAGTGACTTTAATATTAACTGGTTATGTAAGGAGGCAACACCCTCCAGAGACCTAATCACCTCCCACAGTATCACACAACTCATTACTCACCCCACCAGGCAGAACTACAAGGCTGGTACCAGCGCCCTCATTGACTGGGTCTTAGCTAGCTCATGAACTTGATTCACCAAACTCAGGGTTCTCCCAGATGTGCTAAGTGACCACTCCCCAATCTCCTTTATATGGACCACTAAACTTGCCAAAAGCTCACCCTGCCTCATCAACAGCAGGCTTCTGTGGAAAGGCAAACTTGGATCCCTCAAATTGGCCCTGTCTGCCTGCAGCTGGTCCCCAATGAACAAGGCACCTACGCTGGACCAGGCCCTTAGTTTTTTCCCTGAGAGCTTCAATTTCATCTGTGATATCTATGCACCACACACAAATGGAAAATTCGGGAGGAGGTTAATGGCTGGATTGATGTCAAGCTCCTCTCTCTCCTAAAGGAGAGGGACTACCTCTAGGAAAAAGCCTTAAACTCAGGCAGCAAGCATGACATACAGTGCTACAAAATGGCTAGAAATCGGTGCACCAAACTTATCAGGCTCACAGAAGCCAATATCCATAAGACCCAGCTTAACAACGCATGGGGAGATGGAAAGAGATTTTGGACAACATCGAGAACATCCTTGGTAAAGATCAAATGCAGCACCCTAAGATCCTCAACATTAATAACTCATCCTCCTCAGATCTGCTAGCCACTGCTGATGCCTTTAACCAGGCCTTTACAAACCTATCCTCAGTGCTGCCTCCAGACTACCTTCTGCCTGTGGAGGACCAAGGTTGCGCCAACCAGCTCATAACTAACCACCCAGCCTTCTACTTTAAGAAGGTGTTGGTGAAGGAGGCCCTAACGATGGTCAGGAAAGTCCTAGGCAAAACCAGATTGGAGAGTGACGGGCTAGACATGAAATTACTATCTCTCACCCTTGATGTTCTTATCATGTCCATAACAATGCTATTTAATAAATCCTTGGCCCTAGCTCAATTTCTAGAGGTATGGAAGCAAGCTCTGGTAACTCCAGTGCATGAGAATGGTGACAAGGCACTGGTGTCAAACTACAGGCCAATATCTATCCTCTCCACACTATCCAAAGCTATGGAAAAAATTGCAGCAAGTCAACTCACAGAATACCTCAATAAGTACAATCTGCTCTGCCCAAACCAACATGGCTTCAGGTAAAAACACAGTACCACCACGGCACTGCTGGAATGCACTGACTGTGCACACAAGGCACTGGATGAAGGCAAATTGGTGGGGTCCATCTTCATAGACCTCACCAAAGCCTTTGACACCATCAACCACCTTCTACTTGGTTCAGTGGCTACCTAACACACAGGAGCCAGTGAGTCAAAATCAGGCAGACGTTATTCAGCTCCAGACATGTACTCCTAGGAGTCCCTCAAGGATCAATTCGAGGGCCCCTGCTTTTCAGCCTCTTTGTAAATGACCTACCCACAGCCTGTGACACCAAACTTATTCTGTATGCAGACGATGCCATGCTGCTGAGCAGCAGCACCTCTCAGGTTGCCCTACAAACAGAACTACAGAACTCCTTCAATAAACTCGAGGACTGGTTCAGTAGGCAAAAGTTGCTACTAAATTACAAGAAAACCAAGGCCATGCTATAATCCAGCTCCTACAACAAACACAAGCATGCTCCCCTTGTAATCACCAACAAGACTGGTGAGCAGATTGAGCAGGTGCACTTGTTCAAGTACCTTGGAGTCACCATTGATGACTCTCTCACTTATACGCACCATGTAGACTCCCTTGTCAAAGTGGTAAATGCAAAGATCGGGGTCCTTTATGGGCAAAAGAAATCCCTCACCCCGGAAGCACTCCGAATCTCAGTCTCCAGCTCCATACTCTCCATGATAGGCTACGGGCTGGTGGTCTAGGAAGCTGCTTCTGATACAGTGCTCAAAAGGGTCCAAATTGCACTCAATAAGGCATGCCACCTCACACTGTGTGCAGATCACTACACTCATACTTGCACCCTGTATGAGCGTACAAACTGGCTTAACCTAAAAGACAGGATCAAATACCAAACTTGCTTCCTGGGAAAGAAGGCACTCCTTGGAAAAACCCCACCCTGTATAGGAAACCTGCAAACCTGCTCGACGCTTCTCTCTCAACACACATCACCAGACAGAGGAAGAATGGAGCACTGTCCATACCATTCTGCCGAACCTCATTAGGGCAGTGTACTTTCTCCTATTGGGCCCCCCTCTGGATAAATGAACTCCCGATGAAATTACAAACAAATAACAGCCTGTCTCAATTCAAAGTAGGCCTCAAACAGCACCTAATGTCTAACTCAAAATGCACCTGCTTCTCAGGCCCCACTTGATAGACAGGCCTACCCCCAAGGTAACACCCAGCAGGGCTACCTAGAGAACCCTGCCTCCATTCCAGCCTAGCCAAGGGCTTAAGTAAGTTATCAGTCCTCTTTAAATGCAGTTGGTACTGCCCTCCCAAACCCCCACACACACACCATACTTGACAAAGCCCTCTAGAGCTGCCCCCATCACAGCCCCATTTCACTATTCCCCTACCTCTCGCTCACTGCGGTTGGTTTCAAATCCAGTCCCCCTTGTTTCACTGTCACCCAGCCTCTTGCCATCTGGGATAGCATCAAACCCTATGCAGCTACTCTGCCATAGTCAATCAACGGATTTGGAGGTTTCCAGGGGTGTGCTATCTAGGGCAACCGATTAGAAATAGTTTAGTATTCAATTACAACTGCTCAGTTTTTTTCTCCTATTTGTCTAATTGTCATGTAATAGCTCTTTAATGCCTAATGGTCAGGCCTCTGTAACCACTGAATATGTGTATTATCTTATTGTCCACCCTGACATGGAACCTTTGTAAAAGAGCTCATGCTCAAAAGTCTTTCTGAAATACTAATTAAACAAAGTGTAGCAGAGAGACACCATGATCCTGATAGCCATGTCAAGATCTGAAACTTGTTGCTAATATCATGACTACTAATTGCAAGTGAGACTTGTGACCTAATCTTAAGGACTGAGGGTCAAAGTTAGAACCTTTACACATCTGCAGATGATATGCACCACTGGAGTGCGCTGCATTGGCCATCATGCAAAACCATTATAAATCATTCTTATTAAGGAAAGCAACAATGATTATCTAGTGAAAGGCAGAAGTCTGGAATTATTTAAACTTCAGATGTTTTGTTTCTAATTTGAGTTATGCGGTCTTAAAATGGTCAAGATGTTGCTGAAATGAAACTTTGCAGGGGTTTAGACAAAAGGAAATCAGTGCCATAACTCTAAGTTGCTTTGAAATCCAGCACATAACTCCAGCAAAGTATGGAAATCAAGTAATTAAGGGCAATCAATGGGACTTTAGTTTTGAAAGCCACATGATCATAGTATACAGAATTACAATTGAAAGTGACGTTATCTTAAACTTCTGACTTCAGTCATTCATTTACTCTGTTTCAGAAAGATGATCCAGATGACTGTCCTATCGAGCTAAGTAAGGTGCAGAGTGTCAAGGTTGTTGCTAAGAAGCGCAGAGACCGCAGCCTTCCCCGGGCCTTTGAAATCTTTGCAGACAACAAGACTTATGTTTTCAAGGCAAAAGATGAAAGGAACACTGAAGAGTGGTTACAGTGCATAAATGTGGCTGTGGCACAAGCAAAGGAAAGAGAAAACCGAGAGGCAACAACATATCTGTGAAAAAGGATGTTAACTTGATTTTTCCTGATATATTTTTTTATTTTAGTAATGAAAATGTAATGCCCATCACAGCTCCAAACAGAGGCAGAAATGCATTTTTTTTACCAAGAATCAGTTGTAGAGGACTTGCACATAATTTAATAGCCTAACTAGATGATATAAATTTAAAACACACTTAGGTACTGTAAGTGTAACAGGAAGCACTTAATGCAGGAATGTGTGACTGACTTTAAAAGACTAGAGAATAGTTTTCATGTGGGGCTTATTTCAACCCCATGAAAGATATGCTAAAACAGTTTCTTGCATGTACAGTATGCTACTTTACACAAACATACACAGATGCTGAAGCTTCTTTAGGGGTTTTATATTAGGCACTGTTGTTATTGGACAAGGTAATAAAAGTTATTGAATACTGATTTTTCAATAATAAAAGTAGAACTTTAATTTAACAAAGATGCTAGAGTATAAGTGAGACTAGAATCAGACTCATAGACAACCTATCAATATGTCTTTGGCTAAAAATCAGTTTAGCAAATCCTATTAAAGGCAAGTTATGCATCTGATGCAAATTAGAGCATTTGTACAGCACCAAACAGAAATATCCAACACTAAGTGAATAAAGAAATGTTTTTTTAAGTGACTGATCAGCTTCATGTCCCCCCCAAAAAAAAAAGACTAGCATAGGCAAAGGAGGAGGGTGGGACTTTGTACGTGTCCTCTGAACTTCCAAGAGCCCAGTTCATAACACTCTGGGGTGCTAAAAAAAAGTTACATTTGTGTCTAAAAATTAATGGTGGCGAGATATTACAGAGTGTATATTATACACCAGTCATGCTCACATGTACTAGAGGGATAGCAACCTGTATGTTTCCTTATGTGCAACTGGAAGATGAAAGACCTTGTGAACATTATAGTGTTTATGTCTCCTGTGGAAAAGGTGCAATATGCAGATTCTGACTAAAAAAAAATTACAAAACACTATTTTTAAGGAAAATGCTTAGGCTTTAATATTTGTATATGTTATAGAGTAGATTATGTGCAAGAAACAAATGTTCCTTTAAAATCTGTAATCTTTTGGGGAGACAGAGCCAACTGCAACTGAAAGCAAATATGTGTGGGAGGTGGTTTTAGCTATCTTTTACCGCTTCTGGTTTTTTCCCACTTTGGCCTTACTGTTTCCCTTCATCATAGTGTTCTAGAGCAATAGGGTGCCTTGAGACCCAAAGAGGGAAACAGCCATCACAACCTGGCAAACAGAGACTTGTTTTGGAAATAAAAGCTGAGAGATCATTCAACCTGAAGCCAGTTATGGCCAGTTAACTGGGGATTGTTGGTGCCATCTCAGCCTAGCATCTCCTTCTTTGCTTCAGAAAATAAACAGGAAATGTCATGTGAATAATTCTATATTAGCAGTTCTTTAAAAAAGTAATATTTTGAAAAGCAGAAATTAGCACAATAAAGATGAAAAAATTGTACTACAAGAGCACAGGAAGGAAGTCAAAGATGTTATGGACTGTCCAGTCTAAAGCGTTAAATTCTTAAGTGAAAAGATTTGCAACACTGGAAACCTAGAGACAGAAAAAAAAAACATTATAATGGTGGGAATTCTGTTTGAAATGGTCTTCATTGATTTATTTCCTACTGTTGAACAGTTACTGTTTATATGAAGTGGGACATAGCTGAGTGCGTAATCCGAAACATTAGGCAGACTTTCAGTACCCTACCACATTGGTAAAATGCGAGATGGTGTTGCCACCATAAACATTTCTATGGCAACTTCTCTGCTGATGAGCTGTCAGAAAGAATTTACTGCAGGTGCTTAAGGCTGCCCAAACTAAATGGAACATATTTTTAAAAGAGGAAAAAATGCCATGTTTTTGGATGTGGTCAATTATACAGAAAACCAAAGCAGGAAACTGCTAGAATGCAGTTAATTATGTGTGTCTTAGAATACTTTATGTGAAATTGTTCCTTGCTAAACAGAATAAATAAGGGTGGAAAACAATACCTCTTTACAGATCTATCAGCTGTGCAAAAATTCCAGGAACACTGATATAATCACTCCAGAAGAAAGGGACATTGGAGATGATGAGTAAACCTTCTGTTCCTTTTATTTTATATTTATTTTGTAAGATACAATATGTGGTCTTGGAGTTGTACCCTGAAGTTCCACAGTTAGCAAAGTAAAATGGAGATAGGAAACTGAATGTTTTTTTCAACGTCTTTTATGCCACCTTTTTCCCCTCCAGCCAGGGCATCCTTTAGCCTTCTACATGGCACCCCCTGTCCACTGAGGCCCACCTACCCAGCATCCTGATGTTTCAGGGCACCCACGACACACCAATGTCATTCTCTCATGCCTTACTCCATGGGATGGGTTTGGCTTCAGTGCTGCAGTGGTTTCCCTGTTGATCTGGTCTGCCTTGGTAGATGAGAAGCCAGGAAGATTCAGGAGCAGGTTGGTAGGGGAAGGGGGGAAAGGGGAAAAATTGTTTAACCAGGAAAGGCACACTAAGCTGGAGCTTGTTTCCAGGTGTGACCTGGGCGCACATGGAAGTTAAATGACTTGCTCAGGGTCGTACAGTATGCAAGTGGGGGTTGGTGAGTTCAAACCCAGGTCTCCAGGTTTGCAGCTCAGTGCCTTTAACCACTATGTCATATTGCCTTCAGGTGGGTAAGGCCTGGTTTGGATGTGGGGGACAGGGCGGTGGATCATATTCCTGACTGATGGCAGTTTTCCACTCTCTTTTTGTCTCTTTTTGCTCTTGGTGGGACACAGGTCCAATGACTTCCTGATGCAGCCATGCATGCTTCCACTTATGGTGCATTGATTTCTGTGACTCCTCTGCCCAATTTCATGGTCCCAAATCTCCCTCTCCCCTAGCCTCCACTAGTAGCCAGGCATTCATGGGTGCTGCAGGCCTCCTTCCCCAGAGGAGCAAAGCAGTACATCAGATGCTCAATCCTCCTTCCCCATGTGATCCTCTGATGCCCCAGGCTTGTTCTGAACCTTGGTCATCCAAGTCCCAAGCAGTAGTTCTCCTGCTATGCCAGTGGGCTGTCCTGTGAAAGGGTATTCTGAGAAAGTAAGATGCCTGCCTGCATGTTGTTGTTTTGCCAGTTCTACATGGAGTACAGTCTGTCTGGTCCTCCCCCTCTCTCTCCTATCTCTCACCCTCCTTTCCCTCATTGTCCTTTTTTTCCCTTACTTATCTCACAGTCTCCTTTCCATCCCCTTCCCCTGCCTTCCTTTTTTCTTCCCTGCTTTAACTTTGCATACTCGGAGCATGGTCTACTTAGTACTTTGGCCTATAACTTAGGGTTACATTACTCCATCAAATGCTTTAACCCCAGCTGCTGTCAATCTCATTACCATGTCGTTAGCCTGAGTTGGCCTAGGGTCCTATCTTATTCATCCCTTTCAGGGTCCTACTCCTGCAAGTGCCACTTGTACTTCTTATTTTTCACCTTTTGGGTAGGCATCGTGGGTATGGAAGGTAGAATCTCCTGCATATTCTTTACCATTTGCCCACCAATTGTTTCTCTTATGAACATACAAACATATGAGCATACAAATGTGCCAGCAGAAGCAGACTACCAGGTTTATCAAGTCTGCTTGAGCGTGCAGCCAACATCCCTAGTTTGCAGCTGCCCCACCCCTCTCCCCTTTGTCATCCGACTGCCACCCCACCTCCCCTATCCTCACTCTCCCCTGTTCCCTGTCCCATGCCCTTTTGAAGCTGTTCACAGATTTACATGATACCATCCATTCTGGTAGGGCATTCCATTTTGCTACCACCCTCTATGTGAAATAGTGTCTCCTCTCCATTCCACATATCATCTTTGTTACCCTCCTCTGCACCCCTTCCAGTAGCCTGATATCACGCTTCAGGTATGTCCTCCAAACCTGCAAACAATACTCTAATTGCAGCCTTACCAGCGACCTGTAGAGGAGCAAGATCACCTCTCTTCACCTGGATGAAAACCCCCTCATTATGCATGCAAGCATTTTGTTTGCTTTTGCTGCTGCTCTCCTGCACTGAGCAGTGTTGTTCATGGTCCCTGTTATCATTACCCCTAGGTCCTTTTCCTCCTCAGTGATCCCCAGCTTAACCCCCCGCCAGTATTCTCTCCTTGGGTTCTTCACCCCAAAGTACATAACCTGACACTTCTGTGCATTGAACCCCAGCTGCCACCTCTCTTTCCACTCCTCTAGCTTACGTAGATCCCCCTGCAGCTTCTTCCATCCCTCCCCTCCATCCACCACTGCTCCGATTTTGGTGTCATCAGTGAACAGACTTACCTTGCTCACCACCCCATGTGCAATGTCTGATATGAAGAGCCCAAACAATGCTGGCCCCAACACAGAGCCCTGTGGCACCCCACTCATCACCGGTCTTGGAGTTGAAAGCTCCCCTCTCACCACCACCCATTGCAGCCTGCCACTCAGCCAGCTTGTAATCCAGTTTATCATTTTTGCCCCTACTCCTACACCAGTTAGCTTCTCCCCAAGCCGCCCATGAGGCACTGAACTGAAGGCCTTGCTGAAGTCCAAGTAAAGAACATCCACCGCATGACCCTTATCCAGCTCACCTGTCACCCAATCATAATATTGTATGAGGTTGGTTTGACAAGACTTGCCTGAAACAAACCCATGCTGCCTCATATCCTGGAGGCCAATGTCCTCCAGGTACAACACCAGTCTTTATTTTAGTATTGTTTCCATGGGTTTGAACACTATGGAGGTAAGACTTACCGGACAATATTTACCCGGTTCATCCCTTGGCCCGCTTTTGTGTAATAGTACTACATGTGCTATCCTCCCGTCCAGTGGCACACATCCCAACTCTAGTGAGGTGCTGTACAGATCTGTCAGTGGCTCTGTCAACACCTCCGCCATCTCCCTCAGCACCCTGGGGTGGATACCATCCGACCCTGGTGCCTTGTCTACCCTCAGTGCCCTCAGTCCCTCTAAGACTCTATTTGCCTCAGTTCTTCCATCTGTCACCTCATCTCCCCCTGTCCCCACCTTCCCAGCCCATGCTGGTAGCTGTCCCCCATTTTCTTCCGTGAACACTAAGCAAAAGTATTCATTCAGTGCTTCTTCCTGCTCCTCCTCCTTTTTAGTCCACTCCCCTCCCCTTTTATCCTTACTATTCTCTCCTTGCACTTCCTTTTTCCTTGATGTATCTGAAAATGCCCTCCATTAATTCCTGTGCGAATCTCAGCTCCTCTGGGCTTTGGCTGCTCTCACTTTTCTGGTCATCTCCTGGTCCATCTTTCATATTCTTCCCTGTCCAGTTCCTTCCCTGTCCTCCTAAACCTCTGGTGCTCCACTCATTTTGCCCTCACCACCTCCGCAATCTCGCTGTTCAACCAGCATGGTTTTCTTGCTCTGCTGCTCTTACTCTGTGCCTTGGTACAGGCTTCTGTTACCTCTGTAACCCCCATTTAATAATATCCTATTTCTGCTCCACATCCATCTCCTGCCTTATGCTCTCCAGTTTCCCTTTCAGCACTTATTGCATCCTTCCAAAGTCCGCCCCCCTGAAGCTTACCACCTGAGTAACAGATTTCTCTGGCTCCCCACACATCGTGATGTTAAACCACACCATTTGGTGATCGCTGTCGGCTAGTGGGTCCTCCACCTTTTCTTTCCCTCACTGCCTCCCCATTCGACAATACCAGATCTAAAGTGTTCTTTAGCCTAGTAGGCACAGTAACCAACTGTGTCAAGAGACCCTCCTGGATTGTGTCCAGGAGCACTTGTTCCCTAGAACTGGAGGTGACCGGAATGCTCCAGTCAACCCCCGGCAAGTTGAAATCCCCCATGATAGCCACCTTCCCTTTTCTGCATACCTTTCTGATTTGTCCCACTAACTCCCTGTCAAGCTTCTCAGACTGGTACGGCAGCCTGTATACCACCCCAAACCTCAATTTTCTACCCCTTGAGTCTAGGAGCTGCAGCCAGATTGCCTCTGTTCTCCTTTCTTCTCCCTCATCCCTTGTGCATTTGATCCCATCCCTCACATAGACTGCCACCCCCCTTCCTTATGGTCCTTCCTGTATAATCTGTATCCTGGGATTGCCAGATCCCAGTATTGGTGCTCAGTTGCCCACATTTCTGTGACAGCTGCAATATCCACCCTCCACACTGCTAAGAGTGCCTGTAGCTCAGCAGACTTGTTTCCTAGGCTTCTTGCATTCAATGAGACCACCCTCCATAATGCCCACTTCCCTATCCTCCTTTCTTCTCCTCCCTCCTTTTTTGGCATCCCCAAGTCATTCCCTGCTAGCCTGGGGGTTAGGCAGTGACTCCACTCTATCAGATCACTGCCTACATGCTGTCAACTTGCCACCCCACATCTAGTTTAAATCCACCCGTCACAATATACCTCCCCAGTCTTTGCCTTAACACCTCCTTTCCCTGCCCACTCAGGTGCAGCCTATCCCTTGCAAACAGATTGTTATTATCCCAGGTACTGCCCCAGCTGCCCACAACCCCATACCCCTTAGTTCAACACCATTCTACCAACCATGTGTTCAACTCTCAAATCCTCTCCTTTCTCACTGTGCTTGCACAGGGTACTGGGAGCATTTCAGAGAAGGCCACAGACTCCCCAGTCTGCTCGCACAACCTTCCCACTTCCTCAGTCCTCTCCCTTGTTACCTTCACCATTTCCCCTGCTAGGTCATTTGTCCCCACTTCATTCTTTCTTTTCACCTTTGTGCCAATTTGGTGTATTTTTTGAGTCATGTTTCTTTGGGTTCTCACTACATTTCCATTAAACACATGGCTCTCATTCTCTCCAGCATACCAAGGCTCCTGCACAATCTACTACTCTGCCTTAAATGGTTTTGTAATTAAAAGAGAGAGCCAAACACTGGCTCTGTCTCCGATGAAGCATCCTGCTTAAAGGGCTGTATTGCCACAGTCTCTCTTTGTAACATTGTTGCAATAAAACCTATGTAAGATTAAATCTTTTCTACAACCATTAACCTGAACATTTCAATCTTCTTTTTATGCATCTGGCCTTGAGTGGGACATTTTTGCTTTTTTGAAGTTAACATTTTGGATCACTCCAGTCTGAATCATCTGTGTGTGTGCATGGTTCCTATGTATTTTCATATTCCTAGACACATTTGCAAAGTGTGAAGTAGTAGCTTAGCCTTCCTTAATAAGAGCTTCTGGTTCTACTAAGGGACATAACAGTACTTTTAACTACCCTCATAACTATTCTATCATATTGCCTGGACAGGGGAAACTACTTTTAGCTTTTTAAATTTTGAGGATCCAACAAGTTCAATCACTCTGGGAGTATTGTTCCTTCAAATAAAAGTAGAAGTAGCATCATTGTTGTTTAGATAAGAAAAATGCTATCAGACATTGTGCTGAATATTCCTGTTAAAATGGCCTACTCTTGACCAGTACATTTTCCAGTCAGTCATTCCTGTAACATATTACAGCTCATTTTTATGTTTTTAGCACATGTTGGAGTGATCAGTCCATCAACTTATGTCTCGTTGCCATTAAGAAATTAGAGATTGCTGTTCTTATTGTTTCATTTAATCCTTTAGTTGTACTGTCGGCCTTTCTAACATGGCTGGATAAAATATTTTGGGGGAGAGTGGCCTCCATAAAAAAGGCATTTTTCTTGCATTAACCTGTATTAACTTTTCTATGGGAGAGATACTCACCTTGAAACCATATGACTACTGTGGGAGAGATTAACAAACTGTGCATTGTTAGGAACGTATATTGTAGGTGTCATTATAAAAAAATCCATTCTATTGCTCTTTGGTAGGGAATTTCCTTAACAACTATTAATCAGAAACCTTGAAAAACAAAGGTGAAAATGTTAGTTATAATTTTGCACACCAGGCTAATGAACCACCAGAAGTCTCGCAAACACAAGGGTGAAAATCTTAGTTATGATTTTGCACACCAGGATAATGAAATGACATGCAGCATCTCATTATGTTTGCTTGCACGCATGTGCAAGAAACATAGTGCCATCATCTGAGTTTTTCAGAGGTGTGTCAGCATCTTCCAGTTCAGTCAGTGTGTTTGCAGGTGTGGTCACAGTTCTCCAATCACTGCTGAAGCTGTTTATGACAGCAGTTGAAAATGCAGTGGCATACAGTTGAAAGAGGGAGCTACGCTTCAGTGAGCAGCTCCCCCCCACACACACACACAGATCAACTGTGTTGGTTGCCTGATAGAATGGTGTAGTCTTGTCTAGCTTAGAGAGACAAGCCACACATCATTACTTTAATAAACTGTTCCCTGCCAAAGTAGGACTACCAAAATGTGTGGGTGCCTAACAGTCCTTACACACACCAGCTCTCCAAAGCACACCTTCATGGACTCCATGGGTTCTAATCCTCCAGAAAAAAATACCTCAGCATTTGATGTGAAAACTCAGACTTCTTTGTATGTCTAATTCCAAGCATTTTCTCTTACTAGACTCTGTCAATGTGAACTCCTCGCTGCTAAAACCTGTAAGCAGACTTGTGTACTGTACTACCTGCAGCTGAAGCAAAGAACAGCCAGAGCAGCACAAAGACATACTGCTATGCATTTCAGCAGCAGCCAGTGGGGAGGTTTTCATGACTGAAGCACTTTAATGCGCCTTTTAGTGCTGTCATATACACACCCCTGTGTGATAATTCACTAAACTGCACACTTAGTCTGGTAATGCAGCTTCAAAATATTTTTTTTTTTCTCTGAATTGCCGTGAGTTGGCATTTAAATAGAATCACACAGCTCTTTCTCAAATCAGATGCTCAATGAAGTCACATCACCTTGTGACCCTAAACACCTTAGGGTTGGACATGTGCCCTAACAAAATAGCGAAAACTAGGTATAGAAAAAGAAAACACGAATTCAACCGTAGCTCACAATCGAATCCACCCTTTTCTCCAGTGAATCTGAAGCCGCCTAACAGCCCACCCCTGGGTGCTCATGCACTCCCTCACCATATGGCACACAACATATGGCCGACGGGAGTGCTGTTGCATTTTATTTCATAATTTCCTGATCCTGTTGCTGCCACCATACTGATACAGTAATACTTTTTATGGCTCTAAAACTGCTTGACATTAGCTGAATTATAAATGGCATTCCTGTTTGACGCTGTAGTGCGGAATATGGTGGTGTTCAAATTTTAAGCCAAGTATTACATGCAGATATGTTGTTATTGAGTCATGTCACTTACCATTTTATACATCTATTGATTTTTCAATTCACTTTTTGCTGACAAATGTTGATCACAGGGATTCTGGTGTCACAATTCAGTTCAGCTGTCGTAACATCTTAGTGCAGATGCTAAGTAACTGTTTTAAAATGCTGAAAAGTTAACAGCAATGAAAGTGCATGAACTTCTTTCTTCCATGTCTGGAGTTGTAGTGGTGATATTATAGGTGCATGTCCCTTTGCTCCAGATCTATCAGTGAGATGTCTATTCTGTGCAATGGACAGTGGCTGAATGTTATCAGCTGACAGTTTTCATTTCATTATTAACAGATAAATATTCAGGGCTTTATGAATGCAACTTTGCTGGTAGCACAGTTTCATGCCCTCAGTGTCTCATCAGTTAGTGGTTATATCTAACTGATGATCACAAAAGTAAGAAAAAGATTTGTCATTGAGTAATGTAAATGCCAATCCACCTAATCACCTTTAGCTGCAAACATAATTTAAACGATAGGATTCTGGACCGGTATCACCCTTGGCACAGCAACGGTTAATAAGTTTAAGCACATTCTCAGGACATTGTTTCACTTGTTCCCTCTCCCCACTACGATCTTGGTCACCTGAAATAAACCTGACATTTTAGTATCTGTTTTACATCTTGGCTCAGTTAGGCAATCAATGCTGTAAGAACATAAACGGACATATAAATGGAGGCTATAAGAACATGGCCACCTGAAATAAACCTGACATTTTAGTGTCTGTTTTACATATTGACTCAGTTAGGCAATCAGCGGTGTAAGAACATAAATTGACATATACATGGGAACTATAAGAACATGCCGTGGGTGCTTCTGCCTTAGTCCAGCAGTGCAACATCAGCCTGAAGCTCAGGTTGAGCTTACTGTCTGCCACTTTGTTCACCCCCCCATGTACCTGTACCATTTTACATCCTCCCTTGCCTTAGTCCAGCTGTGCTATATCAGCCTGAAGCTCTGGTAGGGCTTACTGTCTACCACTTTGTTCACCCCCTTCCATGTATCGCTGTGCTACATCAGCCTGAAGCTCTTGTAGGGCTTACTGTCTACCACTTTGTTCACCCCCCATATACCTGCACCATTTTACATCCTCACTTGATCTACAGTGAGTGGATCCCTCATTCATATGTCACATATGCACGCACAAAAAGAAAAACGGTCATCAAAAATTAAGATACATTTATTATGTTTGTTATGTTTGCTTGCACGCATGTGTAAGAAACATAGTGCCATCATCCAAGATTTTGAGGTGTGTCACCCGCTTCTTCCAATTCAATCAGTGTGTTGGTGGCGCCGTTTCGTGGTTATCGCATGATGGAGCTGTTTAAGCTCCAAAATGCAGTGGCATACAGTTCAAAGGGGAGCTACGCTTCAGTGAGCAGCGATAAGATGCTCGCTTGCTCATGCGCCATCCCCACACACCACACACACACACACACACGCGGGCAGTGTGCCCCTCACACACACACGCACACACTGACTGTATAGCCGAAGGTGTGCTGCGCCTCCCCGCCTCAAAGCTCTCCCAAATGCCATGCTGGTGTCCACCCAGCGTGGCAATCATGATATAGCTGGGGGTGCCTAACTCACTGCTCCACTGTCCTCACCCCCAGTGCTGGGTGCCACGCTGGGAGCCCACCCCAGCGTGGCAATCGATGCTTTGGGCTTATCGGGGTGCCTAATCTCCCATCGGCTGAATGCCCCCAACCATCCCATTGTGCATGCTGGGAGTCCACCCCAGAGTGGCAAAACATCCTGGGGCTCTGTCATTGGAAACAAAAGAACACTCTGTAAAGAAAAACGTCCCACAGTCTCCTGGCCCCTCCCACAACCCGCACCCACCCACTGCACACTCTGCCTCCCACACCCTCACCCCATACTTACCGGCCTCGGCGCAATGATCTTCCGTGGACCAGGAACATGTCTGCACTCTTCAAAGCCGACTGCTGAACTGAGGAAATGCCGGTAAGCTGTATAATGGGTTTGATAGGTTTTCAACTTTGTTGCATATTCAGGCATTTTTTGGAATTTTGCACCAATTTTCAAAACATGGGGTTTTGGGACCATTTCATCATGAATTATGTCACTGTCATGGCGTTATTAGATCCCAAGGTGATTTCGTGAGTCACTGCGTGAAATCACCTTTTGGGACTGATTAATGAAATGACACTGCTAGTGTTCATAAGGTGGGTTTAAAAGCCTATTTTGAAAATTTGGTGGAAAAATTTCAAACATTACTGTTCTATTTAGCGTATGCTATGCAGTTCCTGCACGCCGTAGTTCGCAATTTTCACATATTTTCACTCCAGATTTTCAACATTGAAGTATTTTACCACACCTCCTTATGAGCAGTACAGCTGTCATTTTTCACATCTTACCCTAAATGCCAGTCGCTGTGCATAAGCAGCTTTGACTAGAAACTGATATTCCCCCTGTTCATGAGGTGGGGTCACAAAACCATGTTGAACATTTGGAGGAAAATAACAACAAATGCCTGAGGTATTAGGGTTTCCAACCATAACGCCCAACCCTGTAGAGAATGACAGGCATCAGGGGTGACTGGGATTCTTGCCTGTAATGCTCATACTATTCCACACCCTGCAGACAGTGAAAAGCATTGAGGTATGCCTTGGACTCTTCGGCCCCAAAGTTCACCCCATTCTCCTATATCACACCCATCCCACTGTATTTCCTAATGGAATGGGGTGCGATAAGGACCAAAAAGACCCCAAGGAACACCGGACACTTGCCAGTGTCTGTCGGGTGGGTGTACTTGAAATGGCGCAATGCTATGGCTGACGCACCCAAAGGCACACCCCAATGCCTGTCACTCTGCAGGGTGGTGGTGAGGTTGGCTTCAGTTCAATACTTCACTGCCATTACTATTACGCAGCTCTGTAACTTCTACACTACCACTGCCAATGCCAGCAAGCAAACATTCGGCATTGACAAATGCTTGTTTTCATTAGGGTTTCAGAGGATGATGGTTACACAGTCAATACTACACCATTCATGCCATTTATTAATAGCGACAGCAAGAAGTGCATTAAATTGCCGGTCACGTAGAGAACTTAAAACAGATTGTGGTTCATCGGATGAAGCAGCCACTATTATATCAATATTGTCCTCCTCCACTGAACAGTATGACATTTGATTTCAATTGCACCAATGCACGAAAACTGTATGTTGACATGACATGGCCATGTCAACGTTACTTTAATCTTTCATTTCAATAAAATTGGCTCATAGCCCAATCACTTCCAAAGTTAGCCATTTTCAAAGAAAATATCTTGAGAATGCAGTAACAGTGGAACCATTAGGGCTAGGAACACAACTGTTTTAAATGAAAGTTTGATGTCAGATTAACATGGCTGTGACATGCAGATGCAGAGTTTATGTTTGCCATAAAAAATGTTACATTTATGTACAGTCTTGACATAGATATTGACAATATAACATTAGAAGCTAATGCCATTAAACCTTACATGCTAGCTCCTTGTGCTATGCACTGTTAGAATGGTGTGACTCTCACTATTCCTACAGAGTATAGCATTACCACCTATCTCATATATTCATGGAGACACTGACCTCTAAATTTACATCGATGTAGCAATTTAACAAACATTTTTTAAATTTATTAAAAAATGCTATTTCATGATGTTCTGAATTTCAGTTCATATACATGAAAATAAGTAGTTTGGGCATAATTTGGGGCTTGGTAACCCAAAGTGGCCTAATCATGTCACATAAAATGTGCATTTTAATTTGCATTTTACTTGAGTAGACCCTAATCTTTCTATGCTCTTACAGGTTATGCCTGTGAAAGCATTGGAAGATGAAGTATGATATATATATATATATATATATATATATATATTTTTTTTTTTTGGCATAATGCAAGGTTTGTGATTACCTCAAAAACCATAATAGTAAAGCTCAAGTACTTTGCAAGATTACCACAAACAGAGGGTGTAAACAACTAGTTGTCTCTACAACCCATTTTTTATTGCATATAATAACTGTTTTGCAGTGTTTTAAACACTGTGTTACAAAATTTAATCTACAGATCAGAATGGATCTGGGATCCAAAACTGGAAATAGAGATTTGGTTGGGGTGCATTGAATGTGGATAATAAGAGTAAGGGGGCAGGAGAGAAGGGAGTGTTGGAGCAAATTAGAATATTTAGGTTATACCTGTACACTTAATTACTGTTTACTTAAATACAGCATCATGGTTATTAGTTTATTGCATTATCTGGATACATACTGTATTTGCAGATCCACTGTAAGAGATACATCTATGAATGACATG
This sequence comes from Neoceratodus forsteri, assembly GCA_016271365.2. Classification (NCBI taxonomy): domain Eukaryota; kingdom Metazoa; phylum Chordata; order Ceratodontiformes; family Ceratodontidae; genus Neoceratodus; species Neoceratodus forsteri. The sequence continues at coordinate 163,274,654 of CM028137.1, forward strand.
TCAGGTGAGTATGGCAGTGTGGAATTTTCAAATTTCCACTGAACAGAATTCCGTAGAATTTCAGAGAATTCTGCTTACTTCCACAGAATTCTATTGTTAGCAGAATTCTGAAATTTCAGAAACAGAATATTTTCTGCATGAACTGAGGATTCCTGTTCCTCAGTTTGTGGACTAATGTAATGTACAGAAATATATTCCTTGGTGACAAAGAAATGCTTTGGGGTATTCTATAGTATTAAAAAATACATTCAAAAAGCATTTCAGAAGTAGAACTGTCATTCTGCATGAATTCCACTAGCATGATTCTGCATTGTGCATAGCTCTATGGGTGAGCCTTTTCTTCCTTTTCTCCCACAAGATCCATCCCCCTACCCTGATAGGAAGTGTCCACAAGTCCACACACCATAGGTGGGCACAGGTGAATGACCTGTGGTCATCCATGCCATAAGGTCATGCTACCAACCATCATAGGAAATACTGAAGCAATATTCACCCACAGTCCACACCTCTACTCCCCCAGAGGTCCACTGGTCCAGGGGGCTGGATAGTGCGGGGGATGGAAAGGGGAGGTAGAAGGGGTGGCAGGGGTAGCCACAGGGAGGTCAACCACCCTCACACCATCCTGATGGCAATTCACTTTGCATCCCTGAAAGAGATTTAGGTACCTGACTCCATGAGATGGGGGGGGGGGACTCTGCGTCAGTCAGGAAAGTGGGAGTAATGACCTGGTGGCACCCAGAGTGAGAGTAAGAAGGCAGCTAGAAGAGTTTTTCTACTTTTTTATTGATCATTTTGAAGAGTACCTTTGAGCACAACTGTTCATTTACAAAGGTTCTACATCAGTGTCAGAGTTACAAGGAGACTTATGTATACTTAAAGCAAATTCCAGGGGACTGCAGTCAAAACAAGTACATAACATGCAAACTAGTTCAATACATGCAATTTTACAAGGACAAGTAACAGTGTAAAACAAGCAAAAAGACTGGAACATAGCAGCAGAGCAAGAAACAAGACACAGAGTTAATGGTTCATTGGGAGAGACAAGGTTTAGGAATATTAATACTGTAGTTACAGTTACACTGAACCGTTAGGACTGACTGCAGAGATTTGTTGAACCAGCCAATCTTGGGAAGGTTAAGCAGGGTTTCAGGCAGTTCTTTTAACCACCCGGCGGCTCTGACAGCAAATGATCACTTGACCAGTGGAGCTCATCAGAAGGGCAGCTCGAAGGCTTTCCTAGCCATGCTTTTGGTGTTGTACAGACTGGTATCAGGGTGGAAGCAATAAGTTAGAACAGGGGTGGTTAGGCCCAGAAGTACCTTTCTGACTAGCAGACATATCTTGAACATTATTCTGCTAGGCAGGGGGAGCCAATTTTTTAAGTGTAAAAAGTGCAGCTATGGGTGCGCTTGTCTACCCCAAGCACAAAGCAACAAGCCTTTTTGGTGACCAGTTTTATTTGCTTAGCATCAAGTCACAGGCAATTACATAGACATGGAGGCCATAGCCAACTAGTGACAGGACAGAGCTTGCCACTATGAGGAGACTGGAAACTGCAATAAGGTTGGCCAACCTTTTGTTTACCATGGATACTAGGTGGTCAACACGAGGAGGAAAAAATAAGGTATCATCCAGGATCACCTTGAGGTATTCAAAAGTTTGAACCTGTTCAAGTTTATGTCCCGCGTCATTATAGATGACAAGAGGGTTACTCATCCCTTCACATGTGGGCTTGTGAAGGGCATGGTCTTAGTTTTTTGTAATTCAGGACCAGTTGTTGTAGGAGAACCAACTTTCAAGGGCCATGAAGTTACCCTGGAGGATGGAGGTGAGGCTGCCATGGTCAAGGTGGTTGTGTGGGGGGGATACTGGTACAGATGGTTAAGGCACCCACTGTAACAGCATTGTCAGCATATTAAAGTACATTAGTTAACTGACAGGCATGAGGCAAGTGGTTTATGAATTGGCCAAAAAGGAGGGGACCCATAATGGAACCCTGGAGGATGCCAATGGATACCTAATGGTCAGGGATTTTATGATCAGGAAAGTAGAGAAGGTGGCATGTGGGGGTTGGGGATAATCATGTGCCTTCTTGGGGCATTAACCATCCATGATATAGACAGAATAGGGAGGATAACCGAGGGTGAGGGAGGAGCTGGGAGTGCTGGTACATTTGTGTTAGGGTCGTTAGCCCTGATCAGGTTCTTGGTGGTCATGGACATGCAAAGGAGACACGAACAAGCTGCATATTGGTAATAAATCTTGTTTATTACACCAAAGGAATCACAGTTGCCCTAAGCAGTTCTTACCATAAGACACTGGGAGCTGAGCCAGTTTTAGTTATTTATTGAAAGAATCAGAATTACAACCTTTGAGCGAAAAACTCCTTTACAAAGGATCCTCGTCATACAAAGGGAAGGAGAGACAAATACAAGTACAGTGGGAGACAGTAGCAGAAAGGAGGCATTATCAAGTGCAAAGCAAATTAGTACATAAAAGTATACCGTATTACTGAGTAATGAATGCATTAGCATCACAAAATACATGTTGCATCACAGAATCGAGTGCATGCTTAAGATACCTAGTACAGGAGGGCCCAGTCCCAAGGCCGAATAGTTACAAGTGCTAGAGTCCATGTCAGTACAATTTTAAGAACTCACCAACAGCAGCTGGATAGCATTGTCAATATCCTAGCCGGTACAGTTGAGGAGGACCGGTACAACTGAGGGGTGGAGGGGAGCAGGCTAGACTAGTAGGATGAGGGGAAACAGCAATAGAAAGTATTTATTTATTTATTTATTAAGGTCTTGGATTAACATCTTTGAGCACAGGCTGTTGTTTACAAAGGTTCCACGTCTGTGGAAAGGGATTATATACATTGAGGGAAGACTAACAGAAGAATTCTAAAGTGCACGAAACAACAAGTTTACTCTACATACAGATTCAGTCATGTTTAAGAATACACTATTAAAATTGTGAAGAAAAGTGATAGGGTTAAAGTGGAAGTAAGGGTGGAGCAGGGAGAGATAAGAAGGAAGGTAGAGGGGAGCAGCCAAAGGCCTTGTTAAGTTAAGCACTGGGAGAGGGAAAGTAGGCAGAGGGGCCAAGAGCGGATAAGTAGAAGGGGGGCCGGGCAGTCAGGGCCTTGACATGCTAACCTACTGGAACAAGTGAAGAATGTTGGGGGGAGGAGCACAACCGTGGTGAATGTAGTGCTAAGCTAAGGTGTGGTAGGGGGTAGAAGGAAAGGGGGAGTAGATGGAACAAAGGGAAAAGGGGCTAGGAGTAGGAGGGAGGATGGGGAGGAGAGCACAGGGAACGTTCGGCAAGGGTAGCAGCTTGGTGAAGATAGGGTGGTAGGCAGCGAGAGAAGATAGAGAGTAGATCTAAGATATCAGGGAGACAAGGCCAGTCACCTGAGAAATCTGATGGGGGTGTGCATGGCAGATGGTATACAAAGCAGTCACAGGTGATGTTAGCAACAAGATACTGTTTGAGTTGTGTCTTGAAGAGGCCCAATTTTAGCGAGGTTGAGCCATTAAATACCAGGGAATTGAGCCATAAAGGAGCTCTGTAGGTGAAAGATCGCTAGCCTTGAGTTGTTCGGCATCTGGGAACAAGGAGAGGCTGGTTAACAGATGCATGGGTGAGCTTAGAGGTGCAGGAAGGGCTCAGTAATGCCATAGCCCCAGGTAGTAGTAGGCCCAAGAGCACTTTTTTGGTAATTAGGCAGGTCTGGTACTTGATCCTGTTTCCAAGTTGTAGCCATCCCATCTGTTCATATAGTTCACAAGTGTGGGTGAGGTAATCAGAGCCTGTAGTAAGTCTGCATGTCTTATTAAGAGCCACAGTTAACCTTTGCAGTGAGGAGTGGGGAGCTGATCTGTAGAGTGCTAGACCATAATCAATGGTTGAGAGAATGGAGCTGTGTACAGCAAGTTTGAGAGCTTCTGGGTTTGTTACAACTTAGACAATATAACAGCCACAGTTTTATATTTATGGCCTTAGCAACAGACTCTGTGTGCTGTGAATATGAAAGGTGATTATCCAGGGTCTCACCTAAATTCTTGAAATGATCCACAACTTCACGAGAGACCCCCAGTTGTTTTTTGATACTGAGGGCATGTGCTTTAAACTTGCTGTGATCGCTGCTGAACATCATTACTTTTGTGTTTTTATAATTCAGAACTAGCTTCTGGGTAGAGAACCATTCTTCAATGTCTTCAAAACCACTTTGGAGATGTTGCTCAAGAAGGGTGGGGTTGGACTGACTTAAGAAGATGACAGCATCATCTGCATACAGTAGCATTCGCTGGTGACAGTGGAGAGAGAGGTTGTTTACAAAGATACTGAAAAAGAGTGGGCCAAGAATGGATCCTTGTGGCATGCCAGAGCGAACACTCCGCCGGTCAGAGATGACATTTGCGATTTTTTTTTATGCCAGACTAGTAGGTAGACATGGTCACAAACTAGAGAGCAGGTGGGGGCTCGGTGGGAGGGGGAGGATGGTAGTGGGAGAGGAAGGATAGACTATTTCTTTGTTAGAAACTGGAATGACAAAAAAAAAACCCTATGAACTAAAGCTCACTTACAGAGGGTCCACGTCAAAAGGGAGGGGTAATAAGGGGAAAACAGTAGCTGCCAACAGGCACTGTCAGTGGCAAATCAAATAGCATATATAAATAAGAATTATATCGAGGCATGTACAGAGGTCCATCAGGTGCAGGATTAGACAAATCTAGAAGCCACTGAAAGCCTTGTCAGGGTATGCAGGTGGTAAGGGAGGGAAGTAGGCTGGGGGTTACAGGAGGTGTCAGAAGTAGACTCTACAAAGGGAAGCGGGTGAGACGCTAGGAAGGTTGGGGGGGAAGTGGGGGGTAGTGTGACCAGTAACGGTCAACTGGATGGGGCACAGAGTGCTATACGGGGTCCTGGTCGGAGAGGATTATCTGAGACAGAAGCAATGTTCAGGGGAAGAGATACAGTTCCTGAGCTCTGTTTTAAAGTGACTAAAGGCTAAGGCTTGTGATGCTCATAACAGAGTGGGGGAGCTCATTTAGCCAGATAGGGGCCCAAACTGCGAAGGCTCGCCTCCCTTGGGCAGTTCTTCTGAATGGCACTACTAAGGCATGTTTTGTAACACTTCTAGTGGAGTGTTCCGCTGAGGTGGCTCGAAATAGAGCCTTTAAGGAGGGAGGTGCAAGCCCAAGAAGTGCCTTCTTTCCTAGGAGGCAGGAGTGGAGCCTGATTCGATCCATGAGGGGAAGCCATTTGGTCATAATGTAGAGTTTGTGTGTATGCATAAGGCAGTCGGCATGTAAGACAAGTCTACGAGCCTTGTTAAGAGTGATGTGGACTCTGTGCAGGCTGGTTATGGTAGCGACAACATACACCACAATTCCATAATCCAGGATTGGTAGGATAATCCCTCTGACTGCCTGAAACCTGGCTTTGGGAGTTAGGCATGACCGATGTCTGTATAGTGCCCCAAGTTTCCTATTGGCAGTAGTGGTGATCTTGTGATTATGCACATCATAAGTGAGGGGTCTCATCAATAGTGATACCTAGGTATCAGAATGATGCCACCTGCTCAAGGGTGGAGTGAAAGAAATCAGTGATAATGAAGGGCGCAGTAGACCTTTTCTTTTGCCAACCGAAAAAGAGCATGGTTTGGGTCTTTTTATTGTTGAGAACAAGTAGACTATCCTTGAACCAGTCCTGCAGGAGGTTAAAGTTGTGCTGCAGATTTTAGTGTGTGCTGCTTGACAGGAGTCCTGAGAGAATACAATCATGTCAACAGCATATAGCAGGATCCACGTGGTGGGGCATGCTTCCAGTAGGTTGTTCACAAACAAACTGAACGGAAGCAGGCCAAGTATAGATCCCTGGGGGAACCCCACTGTGACTTCACATGCCTCAGAGACGGTTCCATTAATTTTTACCCACTGTGTGTGCTCAGTTAGATAACTAGCGAAACATTTGACTGTGTCGGTGGACAGTTCTAAATAACTTAACCTAAGTAGCAACAACTGATGATCAACAAGGTCAAAGGCCTTGGTTAGGTCTATAAAGATTGCCCCCAACAGCTGGCCTTGGTCAAGAGACCTGTGCACGTAGTCTGTGGAATCAATTAGGGCAGTATTAGTGCTGTGCATCTTGTGAAAACCATGCTGCTGAGGGCAGAGGAGGTCATATTTATGCAGAGGCTCCGTAAGTTGGTCGACTATGATTCTCTCAAGTGCTTTTGAGAAAGGGAACAGGATTGAGATGGGTCTATAATTGAATACTGTTGCTTGGTCTCCGCCTTTCAGCACAGGGGTGACTAAAGCAGATTTCCATGTTGTGGGGAAAGCAGACAGCCACAGGGACAAATTAAATAGTTTAGTTATGTGTACAACTACCTCAGATAAAGCAATGGAGAGTTGCTTCATATCAATACCATCGCTTCCCATTTTGGTTTTGGATAGGTCTCTGGTAAGATATTTCCTTGTTTCCTTGACGGACACTTGCCTGATGTAGAATTTTTGACTAGGTTTGGCATTTGGGCTGTGTATGGCAGTGGAGGACAAGCGGTCAGAGGATGGTGCTCCATCGGGGTATTTATCTGGTCTTGTGCGGAGGACAGCACTGTAGTCCGTAAGTGCTGTATTGAAGATGTTAGCCATTATAGTGTCATCAAGCATGATTTCATCATTATGGTGAAACGTGGAGGGGGGCTCCTGTCACTGGTGTCGAGGAGGTTCTTAACCGTGGTCCAGAATTATTTCTCATCACCCCAACTCTGGGACTGCTGGATCTTGTAGCCTTGGCCTGCTGGATAGACCAGATGCACTTGTTTCATGCCACTTTGTAATTTTGGATATCTAAATTTGACCCTGTTTATTTGGCACATTTCCAGAGGAGATCCCGTTGTTTCATCATGCTTAGAAGTTGTGGGGTGACCTAGTCCATGCTCCCTCCTTTCACCATCTTCTTATGGTACAGAGCAAATTTATTCGCTGCCCTATTGAAATGAGTGATGAAGAGTTGGAGGGCTGAGTCAATAGAGGGGCATGTGTCAAGGGCACCCCAGTCTATGACTGCGAAGTAGTTTCTAAAGCTGGTCATGGTGCTACCTCTGATAACCCTGTTCCTTATCAGTCTCGGGGGTGTTTTTTGTTGCTTGGCTGACCATTCACATCGGATTGTAGAGTGGTCACTCAGGGTGTCTGGGAGAACCTTGACCTCCAATAGCCTTTCAGGTTGTGATGTTAACACCAAGCCAATTATTTATTTATTTAAAAGTTTTACCAGGAAGACACACTGAGCACTAGTGCTCGATTCCAGGTGCGGCCTGGGGGAAAGGGGCATAAGAAACAGTACATACACATTGGGCAATAGAACAAAACATACACATAAAAGCACGTGGTCAAAATATTTTCAGAATTAAGCAGAACTATACAAATTATACAGAAGCATTTTATAGAGTGCCGAATTAAACACGGCGCCCCCAGTAGGGTGAAAGAAGTGCATGATAGTAGGGGCAGTGAACAAAAATTCAGACAGTACAACTATGCAGTAATCAGACGCCTGGTTTACTTTAGTATTTTAGCTGCCGAAAATTACCCATAGGCACATGATGACATGAATGTGAGTTGATAAGGGAGCTTAAATGCATTGTCTGGGGCATATGCCGGATGGTAGTAGGGAGGGAGATCCATAGTTTGGGCATCCGGTATCAAAAAAATGCTTGACTGCTTGAGGAAGACACCCGAGCGACAGCCAAGGTTTGTGAGTCTGTGTTCCTGAGGGAGTGCACAGGAGGGGCAGGGACAGTCAACACAGAGGAGAGATAGTGAAGCAGTGTCTGGGACCAATACTTGGCAATGAGCTTGACGCAGTGGGACAATCGTCAATCATGGAGTGAGGGAAGTGCAAGAGATTGGTAGAGGACACAGTGGTGAGTGGAGGGGGGACTGTCCAGAGCGAAACGACAGAAAGAGTGGAAGAGAGGGTCCAGTCTGGCTAGGATGAACTTGGGAGTGGCACTGTAGACTACATCACCATAGTCAAATATTGGGAGAATCATTTTCTGTACTAGTGCATGGCGAGCTAGTGGCAGGATGCAATCACGACTACGATAGAGGGCACCCAGTTTGGGATGTAGCTTTTTGTGGATGGCATCAACATGTACAGGAAAGTCGAGGTGCTGGTCGAGCCATACCCTAAGATATCTGAAGGAGTTGCAGACCTCCAGAATAGTCCCATCCAAAGTGTGGAAGGATGGGGTTTCAGGGAGCCAAGAGAGTCTCTCCCTTGTGCCGAAGGTCAAGGAGAAGGTCTTCTTGGCATTGAGGAACAGCTGGTTTGCTCAGAACCAGAGCTGAACATCATTGAAATCCTGCTGAAGTCGGGTTGCAACATCAGCTGATGATTTGCCAGATGCATACAAGACCGTGTTGTCTGCGTACATATGAATGGATGAGTGTGGGCAGGTAGAAGGCGGATCATTTAGAAATATGAAGAATAGAAGCAGACCAAGGACAGATCCTTGAGGAACCCCTGATGTTACAGGGAGGTGAGGTGAGGTGGAACTGCCAATTTTAACCACCTGGGAATGGCCAACCAGGTAGGAGCTGAACCAGCTGGTGGCCAACATAGAGAACCCAGCCCGGGAGAGTTTGTCAAGGAGGAGGGCATGGGAGACCGTGTTGAATGCCTTTGCCAGGTTGATGAAAATGGCTGTGGTGATAAGGCCCTTGTCCATGCCATCAAGGATGGAGTCTGTGAGCCTGAGGAGTGAGGTGGCAGTGGAGTGAGATTTCCTGAAACCAGACTGGTAGTGTGAGAAGAAGAAGGAGGAGGAGGAGTTGAGAAAAGTGGAGATTTAAAAGGGGGATAAATGTTCCTGTAGCTTAGTTATAATAGGTAGGAGGGAAATGGATCTGTAGATACCAGGGGCCAAGGAATCACCACCCTTCTGGAGCGGAATTACTGTAGCATGCTTCCAATCCTAAGGGATAGTTGATAAGGAGAAATGAAAGGTTTAGAAAGTTGGCCGCGGGGCGGTGATAGCAGGTGCAGCCAGGTGGATCATCCTTGAATCCAGCCCAGAGGGGCATTTGCCTTTGTTTAGGTTTAGGGATTCCCATGCAGTAATTAGCCCTAGTGTTACTCTTGACCATTTGTGTTAGGTATAGATCAAAAATCAGTTCTCTGTGAGCAGCACTGGAGCTGACAGCCCAATTAGAATTTAAATCCCCCAGAATTATAGTTTCTTTATTCTGGTTAACCTGGGTGTAGTAGTTGGAGAAGGCTTCAAGCCCAGCCTGCTGTTACCCTGGAGGGATGTACACTGCCATGACATTAAGATTTTTTCTCCCTTTACCTAGGAGAAATTTTAGAGTTAGGCATTCTCAGTCCTTACTGTCAGTGGTCAGTAGGACTCTGTGGCATTGTAGGTGGTTACGGGTGCAGATAATACATCCTCCACCTCTTTTCCCAATTCGGTCTTGCCTATGCCGGTTATATCCAGGGATGGAGACTACTGAGTCAGCCATATGAGGGGTAAGCCAGGCCTCAGTCAGCATGATGATATCAGGCTGTATATGTGTCACCCAGTCCTCGAACTGTGCTAGTTTTGCTAGTAGGCTCCCAACGTTCAGGGCTACAATCTTCAGGTGGCCCTTAGTTCAGATATTGGGTGCAGAGGGCTTGGTGTGTGCCTGTAGTGGGCCGGAGTTAGGGTGAATATTTCCAGAGATCAATAGAAGTATTAGGATGAGCTTCCTACATATTTTCAGGAAGAGAGGATTTCCATTTAGTCTAATTAGATTTGGCGAGATGCCTTTAGGCAGCGGAGGTCAGGTGCTAGGTGGAGGCCAGAGAAAAGACATAGGACCCAAAGAGATATGTGACTGGGGTTCCCCATATGGGTAGAGGTCCAGTCATCATATTGCATTGTGTGAGAAAGAGTGAGGGGACTCCAGTGAGTCTCCCACTGCGCAAGTTTTCCACACTGCATGATAGGGTTGCCTTGATGGCAGTTGTGGGTAGTTGTGGCTGGGTATCTTTGTTCTAAAGCTAACACTAAAAGTAGGAGCAGTTGTGTAGGAATACCCCCCAGCAGGAGGTGCCAACTCATCCTGGTTTTCATTCTGCACATGTATATCCTTGGAGAGTTCTGTGGACTACTAGCACCCACCTTCCTCAAAGGTCACTGTATTGCTATAGACTCTGGTGAGCTGGGCAGCTTCTACTCGACTGGTACAGGACACTTGGGTATGCCACTTAGTGTTGGCCTGCTGAGCAGTGCCTTTAGTATTCTTAGTTCAAATCCTTTGAAGGACAGATAGAGTCCAGCAGGAGTGGACTATGCCTTTAAGGGGAATGTCAGCAAGGAATAGATATTGATCATTGGGCAGTGCTAGGGAAGAAGTATATTTAATAATGAAAGGAGATGGGGCTGTGAGGGGGGATTTTACCCAAAACTCACACAGTGGCAGCAGACCCCAGGCAGAAAATCAGTCCAAAACACTGGAGCACCTGTAGCAGCAGGCTCCAGGCAAAAGCACTTTTTGGAGTTGAATTCTGCCACAATCAGCACTGAGGTAGGAGCTCTTGGTAGCTGGGTCAGGCAAGGCAACACCCTGGCTGGAGGCACTATGGGGAAAACAGTAGATTTTCGGCTTTGCTCCAGTCCAAAACTCACTTTGAGCACTTTTTTAATCCAGTGCCCTGAAAGTGAAAAGGCCGGGGTCAGTGGGCATAGCCAAATGGGCAGCCAATGGAGGACTAGTTACGGCTTGGTGGTCCAATCCAATTACAGTCTTTCTAGCCAGGCTTGTAGCAGGCTGAGAGCCGTACCTGTTCTTGCGAGGGTAGGCTGAAGGTTGCGTGTGGCTGGCCAAGAGCTGTAACCGATGCCACCGGCCCTCTGGGAGCTGGTCTGAGTGAGGCGGGGACCGTGAAGGGAGGAAAGAAAGACAGAGGTTAGGGAAATAGGGTATGGATAGGTAGGGGTTGGGGAATAAGAGATATAGGTTACTTCAGATGTTTAACTTCCTTGCAGAAGCAATTGTGATCTGTGGTCTTTGTTCAATGATAAGACAATTTGGTTTTGCTTTATGTACACTTACCAAATGGTTTTTTTTTTAGGTATGTATGACATCATTCTTATGGAGCTTTGCATACCTCTGCACATCCCTAGACCTAAATAAAGCATATTAAATATGAAAAAAAAAAAGAAATAGGGTATGGAGACAAAAGTCAGTCTGAGTCGGTGGGAGTGTGTAAGGGAGAAACAACGAAATGTGGGAGTAAGTGTAAAAGTAGGAGTAGTTGGTGGGGACTGAGGCAAGGGAAAGAGGAGTTATGGGCATCTGGGTTTTGGCACCAGTGGCACCATTTTAAACAAAAGGAACAGAGTATCTCACTATGGGGGTTGGATTAGAAGAGCTAGGAGGTACACAATTTTGCATCAGAATAGCTCTAACTCTAACACAATTTAGGTGACAGGAGGTACACAATTTACATCTAAATAGCTCTAAGCATGAACACCCAACTTAGTGAGCTCTAGCCATTACATAGTTAGTTCTAGCAATTTGAATTAAGGCAAAAATCCTGTGTCTAGCTGAGTACCATCAAGCCAGTTAATGTATAAGCTCTAATCAGTCCTGCTTACATTAAACACAATTTCAGCATAATCCTGAGTCTAGGAGGTTCCCAGTGATTTTTGTCACTTAACCTATTAGCTCTGACCAGTCCTGCTTACATTAAAGCACAATTTCTTTGCTGTTTAATTTTTTATTGTCATTTTCTTTTCTTACAGTAATGAAAGCACTTATTCTAAACAGGAGAACTGTTAAAGAGTTGTTGGTTACATATACAACTCGACATCAGAGCAAGAGAAGGATAAATACTACCATTTAGCATGTACTTACCCCGATACATATGACTCTTAATTTTAAGGTGATGGAGAGGCAAGGCTTCCATGCTCCACATTCCTACCACATGGAACTCTTTGTGGTTTCAGGTGCTGTCTAGGCTTCTGACACCCTAGCTAAAGAGAAAACAAACACAAAGAACCACTATTCTATATATTATTAAGTACATTTATATATATGATTAGGGAGGCAGTGCAATACAACATATAGATACAGTCCTGGATAGCCGAGTGTGATAGATCCATTTACATAGTCCTATTACCTGGTAGAAATCCTTGTTATACAATTTTCAACTCACTCCAGTTTTAGGGGTGGCATATCTGGTGAAGGGGGTCAAACATTTTTCATAAATTACTGAGGAGCTGTTTATCAGGTGGGAAAGTTTGTCCATACTGGCAGTATGAACCATGGAAGCGAAAAGCTCTTGGACACTTGGTATCACTGCAGTTCTCCATCTACATACAAGAAGCTGCTTCGCCTGCATGGCTCATAGGGCCAGCCAATGGTATTCTAGTTCTCTTAAATGGGAGCTTCTGACTTCATACCCAGGAGAAGTAGGGAGGGAGAATGAGGAATATACTTCTTTAGAACTTTAGCCCCTATCTCGCATATATTATCCCATAATGGTTGTATCATTGGACAGGACCAGAGAGTATGAACCAGGTCTCCAGGGTGGGCGTTACACCTTCAGCATAAATTGGAGTTTATTACCCCAGTCTTATGTAGTACCACCGGTGTACGGTACCATGAATGGAGAATTTTATTTTGTATTAATCTGCTCCTTGCATCTGTAAAATATTTTTGGGCCCCTTTCCAACAATCTTTCCACCGCAGATCCTGTAATCTCAAATTGCCTAAGCCCCATTCCACTTCTGCTTAGACTTTTGGTTTGGCTGGGTAATGTGTCGAAGGGTATATTAAACTGGCCAGCCCTTTTTTGTTAACCAAAGGGGTATATTCAGGGTACCCCTTTTTGCTACCTGGGTCATATACTTCTGGGATGTACTACATATTTGTAGATATTTCCAAAATTCGGAGGCAGGAATTGACCACCTGGCCTGCAGGTTGGCAAACGAGTCTATTATCATAGAGGATGGGGCAAGTATATCCTCCAACTTCGGGATACCGTTGTCTGCCCACCCTTTCCAGTACACAGACCTTTTATCTATACACAAGTAATTGTTCCCCCACAGCAGGGTTAATTTGATAGGCGTTAAGTCCAACTTCAACTTCCTCCTTACTTTTGTCCAACATTGTAAGGAAGCTCCTATTGTGGGGTGTTTTTTAATGTTTGTTGGGGGGTTGTTGTAGACAAGAAGTGACAAGGAGATCTTTTAATTAACAACCTGCTCTATGTCCACCCATTGAGGTTGGGGAGTAGTTCAAATACCCAGCCAGCATAGTGATTGTGCCAAGTGAAAGGCCCATTTATAACCTTCGAACCAAGGAAGACACCACCCACATAAAATCAATGTGCCCTAAGTTTGTTCCTACTATACCTAGGGGGTTTTCCTCCCATAAAAAAAACTACCTGTTGCCTTATCTGTCTTCTGGATCCAACTCTGTGGTAAAGAAAGGGGGATGTGTGCCAGGAGATAAAAAAAATTTGGGGGTCAAGGTCATCTTAATCACAGCTATTTTACCTGCTAAGGTTAAATGAAGTTTAGTCCATCTGGACATATCCTCTTGTAAGTCCACTAGGAGAGGATGAAGATTACATTCCCATAATTTAGAGAGCTTGGCAGAGTATCGAATACCTAGATATGTGATATTCTCCCCCGCCCATTTCAGACCAGTATTGCCCAGTACTGTCGGTTGGCACCTAGGGTTAAAAGGGAGGACTTCCGTTTTGGTGGAGTTAAGTTGAAGGCCTGACATTCCTTTAAAGTGGCATACAGTGTTAAGTATAGAGGATAGTGCCTCAGCTACATCTGCTGCAAGGACCAGAAGGTCATCTGCATAAAGAAGGGTGGTATATTCCTTGCTTCCAACAGGTATCCCCTTGATAGACTTGTTACCAAGAAGAGTTGCTGCTAAGGATTCCACAACACAAATATGAGGGGGGACAGTGGGCATCCTTGCCTAGTGCCACGGGCCAGTTCGAAAGGTGGGGAAAGAGTCGAATTAGTCAATAATCTGGCTGATGGAAAAGTATATAAAACTGTTACCCATGATCGAAAGTGAGGGCCTATTCCCAGTTTTGCCATCACCTCATGGAGGTAGTCCCACTCCAAGGAGTCAAACGCCTTTTCGAAATCCATAGCTACTGCAGCTGCCAGGGTATATAATTGAGAGGCGATGTGGGTTAAATTAATTAAAGTCCTAAGGTGGTCTGCGCTAAACCTGCCAGGGAAAAAGCCAACTTGGGAAAGGTGTATTAGCTGTGGTAACAAGGGGCCCAATCTTAGTGGTAATGCTTTAGTAAATATTTTACTGTCTATGTTAAGGAGTGAGATTGGGCGGTAGCTACCCGGGGATGTGGGGTCTTTCCCTTTCTTGGGCAGCACTGTAATAACCGCCTCTCTTAGTGAGATGGGTAACATCCCTTGCACTTCGGCTTCAGCATAAGTTTGTTGAAGAGCTGGAGTGATGATGTCAGTTAAGGCCTGCCAGAACTCCACTGAGTAACCGCCCCTCCCCCCCCAGAGCTTTCCCTGGTTTAAGAGAGAGCAAGGCCTTTTTTATTTCCTCTATGGTTAATGGGCATCTAGTTGTTCAGCCTGCTGTGGGGTTAAGGTGGGAAGATGTAGTGTTTGCAAAAAGGCCTGAGTTGCTTGGGGGTCTGCCTGTCTGGATGAAGCATATAAGGATTGATGGTATTCTGCCATAATCACATTTAATTCCTCACTTTTAGTGTGCATCATTCCTGTGGTATCTCTCAACCCAGCTATGTAGCGGTCCATGTGCTATTTCTTTAACCTATACGCTAACACCCTCCCCCCTTTTTCTCCCCTTTCCCAGTATTTATGTTTCTGTCTCAAAATGGAGAGTTCAGTCTTCCTTGATAAGAGACAGTTTATCCCCATTTCGAGACCAACTACCTTCCTTCGAAGAGAGTCATGCCCTGCTTTTCCTCTTTACTCCTTATCCTGTCACTGTGCTTCTTTAAGCTCCTCTTCCAAGTCTTTCAGTTTTTGCTCCCTACCTCTCTTCCTGGCCCCTGCATAAGCAATAATCCTGCCTCCCATGGTGGCTTTAAATGCCTCCCACCTGACCCCAGCTGTGGTGTCCTGTGCTGGGTTATCCTGAAAGAACCTCTGTGCCTCCACTTTAGCCCATTCTAAAAACTCTGCGTCCTTTGTTAGCAGGAGATCTAATCTCCAAGAAGTTGAGGTGGGAGTACGAGGGCCCCATATCACAGTCAGATGAACTGGAGCATTATCTGAGATTACTATAGGAAGTATAGTGGATTCTATAGCTGCCTGCTTGATCTGAGGTGATGTTAATAAAAAATGAATGCGGCTATAAGAACCGTGTACCGGTGAATAAAAAAAGTAGCCCCTCCACCTGGGGTTCAGTACCCACCTTACATCTGTCAGTCCTTGGTCACTCATCCAGTTCAGCAGGGCTCTCCTACCCTTCACATGGGCCATATCTCTTCTTTTTTGTGGTTTTGTCTATCATGGGGTTAAGCACAAATTAAGATCCCTCCAAAAATGGTGAGCATCCTGTTTTTATTCCTATCCAGGAGCACCTGAGAGGTCTGATGAAAAAAGGCTGCATTATCCGCATTTGGCCCGTAGATATTCCCCATTAAAATAGGCCCTGTAGGGGTCTGAAAGTACCCATCACCCATCTGCCCTACGGATCGGCCCTAGATGTAATGAGAGACCAGTGTAACTGCTTATGTATTAAGATAGCTACTCCATGCTTTTTCATTCAGCTGAGGCATGGACCTCTATTCCCACCCTGTCCCTTTTAAGGACCCCATGGCCCTTTCCATCAAGTTTCATCTCCTGCAAAAAAGCCACCTGGGCCTTAGTCTTTTTCAAATATGACAGTACCTTCTTCCTCTTTACCGGTGTGTTCAAACCCCTCACATTCCAAGTGATTCAAGTTATTTCAGCCATAATCGTAACCCTCGAGGAATAATGGGACATAAAATAATTCCAAGCAACAGGTGAAGAGGAGAAGGCACCATTCTAAGACCTACAAATACCCCTGGCCAATCCCAGATTTTTGCTCCAGACACAGTAGGCCTTTTAGGACCCCCCGCCCTGTATAACCAGTCTATCTTTGTTTATGATCTTTCCCATATCCTTCCTTGACAACCAGGTTTCACTCAGTTGCACTTTAAACTTATGCCATCCTATAATCCAAAACACAAACACACATACCAACCAACAATTAGAAGTTCTCATCCCCCTCACTCATATCCTAAATCGCTCCTTCTGTCAAGGTAAATTTCCCTCCCAGTGGAAACTAGCCAACATCACCCCTATCTTTAAGAGTGGGGACCGCACCTCCACAAAAAACTACCGTCCAATCTCCATTCCCCCCCCAGCCCTAGAATGAATCGTCGCAGACCAAATTACTGACCACCTGACTAAATACAAACCCCTCTGTGACCAACAACATGGCTTCCATAAGAGTCACAGTACCACCACCACTGCCTTTCTCTCTTTCACCTCACATGTCAACTCTGCCCTGGATCACGGTCACCTCACAGGTACCATCTTCATGGATCTCTCTAAAGCCTTTGACACCATCAATCAACTCTTCTCCTACTCACTCTTGTCTCTAGTGGTTTCTCCAGCGATACCTTAAAATGGTTCACCAGCTATCTGTTGGATAGAACACAACAGGTAAAGGGAGGCACTGTCCTGTCCCCTTGCCTCCCCAGCCACTCTGGTGTACCACAGGGATCAATTCTTGGCCCCTTACTTTTCAGCCTATTCCTAAACTCCCTCCCAGTAACCGTCCCCAGTAATCTGTTCCTCTGTGCTGATGATGTAGTACTTTTCACCTCTGACTCCGACCCGTGAAAGCTCTACATTACACTCCAACATAGCTGCCATGAAGCAGAAAAATGGTTCTCCACCCAGCGGCTTACTGTCAACTATAAGAAAACTAAAGTCATGATCTTCTCCCACCCACAGAACCCTCGCAAGGAACTCTGTCCCCCTTTTCTCACCACCAACCACACCCCCCTGGAGCAAGTTACTTACTTTAAATACTTAGGGATCACTCTGGACCCAGCCCTCAACTATAAGCAACACATTCTCCTCCTGGCCTCCACCCTAAGCTTGAGATTAGGTGTGCTTTATAGACACAAACATTGCCTCACCCCAGAAGCCCTACGGCTCACCATCAATTTCTCCGTCCTTGCCCTCCTTGACTATGGCATTACCATATACTGTGCTGCCCCCAACTCGGCGCTAACCAGTCTCTGCCTTGTTCTCAACAAAGCCTGCTGCCTCATATTTGGCTGTGATCGCCGCACCCACACCTGCACACTTTACAACTCCTCTAATTGGCTAAACCTTGATGACAGGATCTGGTATCACTCATGCCTTATAACTAAGAAGATCCTCCTTGGACTAGCCCCTCCCTCTCTCTCTCTCCAGTATTATCTGCCCTGCTGAACCAGCCAGATCCATGAGAAACTCTAACAGGCAGATGCTACAGGTTCCCCATCCATATACTGTACCTCCCAACTTCAAAGGACCTTCAGCTACCAAGCCCCTGCTCTGACAAACTCTCTCCCTATCCAAATAACTAATTAAACAAGGATAGGTCCTTTTAAAACTAAACTGAGGGAATACCTCCAAAACGCTAACGTATGTGACTGCACCTGACCACGCCCTATAATTATCCCTGCCCCTGGTGCTAACTCTGCCAAAACCTGATACTCAACAAACAGCCAGGTACAGACCTTTCTGAATCATTTTCGGCGGGGCTTGACCGGTGACCCTTCTACTTTTCTGATCTACTCTGTATCTCTTATCCTGACTGTAATGTGATTCCTAGTTACCTGCTAATCCTATAATGCCACCTTAAGGCTTTCTTTTGTATTTCAACTGCCTGTACTGTGCCCTGATGCTTGTATTGTGCCTGTTGTGTGACATGGAACCTTTATAAATGAGTCTCTGACTCAAAAGTCTTTCCGAATATTTCTCAATAAACAATAAACAATATTTACATATTGCCATCCTGCATATAAGATCCCATGCTGCCCTTGGAAAGGCCAGATCTGCAGAATAGTTCCTGAGGACACGGTGGTCAGGACATAGCCTGACCTAGCTATCTTCTGTTTACTAATGATTATAGCAATTGCGGGGGGGGGGGGCTACATGCATAATCGTACGTCCAAAACTGCACCCTTCTGATTGCATTTAAATAGCGACCAATAGTAACTACTAAAACTAATTCTGGGGTTATCAGTGTAAGGGGAAACTTAGGCTATAAGCCCTATGTGGTTAAGACCCTTCCCATGCCCCCAGGAAACCAAGTGCCACTTATAAAGAAAGAGGGGAGAATTTAATCTTGTGAGTGACCATTCCTGAGGCTCTGTTTGTCCTACAGTTAGCCCCACCAGGACTACTGGCCCTCCATAACATTAGTAACTGGGGCCCCCAACCTAAACCGTATTTCCAGGCAGCCCCACCCGATTAAACCCTCCCAGCCCAGAATGGACAGGATTGGGTGTAGCACAAACTCTGAATCACATCCATGTTCCAATGCTTATTATGTGCATCCCACCTGTATTTTCCAGAGCCCAAGGAGCATCCTTCATTAGTGTCAATATTTTGTCACTTACCCTCTGCCCCAGCACCCCTCTCAAATTAAAACTGCAAGTGGACTACTGGTTCCGGCCTAGAGATCAGTATGCCCTGAAGGGGCATAAGTCCCAATGTCTCGTGATCTCATAGGCACAGATCTAAATCAAATCGCCCCAGCCCTAGCCCCAGAGAGTATCACGGCACAGTGTATACCCCCTGCTACACAAAGCATAAATACATAGGTACTACTTATCTAACTTGACTCCGGATGCTGCTTCACCAAATATTTGTCTCTGAGCACTCGTTAACGCTGCTTCAGCGGCCTGGTTGCCTTTGTGGTCTTTGTGTGCTGCACCTGGGGAGTACTGTTCCTTCTGTTGGTCCCTGCTATCGCTACACTTTAACATCTCTTTGTTCGATGTAGTGTTGCTGGCCTGGAAAACTGCTTCCACCACGGGGTTTTCTTCATCAAGAGGATCTCTGGAAGGAGGCGAGGGGGATCTCTGCGCCTCGTATGGATTGCGAGTCATATATCTCACCAGGGCCGTACACTCGCTGCACTGTGTTTCCCGATCTGCTGACTTGATGTGCAGGCTGGCTCTAATGTGGGGATGCTCTCTATGCCTGTGGCTGTCTCTCATTGTTCTTTTCCTACTGCGGTGAGGGAGACCATTAGGGGCCTCGGGCTACATTTCGGGGTCTGTCACCATTTCTTCTGGCTCAGGAGGGTCTGGGCAAGTAGGAGGGTTGGGAGATTCACCTGGGTGCCTATTCAAAAATTCTTCCAGGGCTACTGGAGTCTCAAATAAGAGTGGAGTCCCATTGTGTATTATGCACATTGTAGATGGGTACCTTAATGAATATTGAATACACATTTTTTGTATCTTGTGGAGCAGTGAAGTATATTCTCATCTTTTGTTTGATAACTCTGTAGAGAAGTCCTGATATATTGATATTGAGCGCCCCTGCCAACTTAAGCAACCCACGTCCCTGGCCCATTGTAGCAATGCCTGCCGTGTATTGTAAGATACTAATTTAAATAGAATAGCCCTAGGCTTGCCTCCTTTAACCAACGTTGGGATGGTTGTTCTGTGCGCATGCTCTATTTCCAGATGGAAATCTGCTTGTAAGCTCAGGATTACAGGAAGGGCTTGTTGGAGAAACTTAACAGTGTCTCATTTTTCCACACCTTCTGGGAAACCTATTACACGTAGATTGTTCCTTCTACTACGATTTTCTAAGTCATTGACTTTGGCCAAAAGTACATTTATTTTGCTCTGTTGGTCCCTCTGCATTCCTTTAAACTCTTTGATCGCCGAATCCTGTATCAGCAATTTTTGTTCAATTTTAACTATCCGTCCAGTTAAACTTAGAATGGCCTCCGTAGTGTGATGTGACGCTTCGGTCACCTCATTCATCCAATGTAGTAATTTCTCAAATAGGGCATTAAAATAGACTAGGTCAAGCATTGGGCCCAGTGCTGCCGCCATATTGCAGGCCACAAGTATTGAAAGGGGTTCCCCTCACTAGTTCACAGCTGTTTCACTGCTAGAAAAATATGGTTACACACCCAGAGCCTAGCTGTGTTTTCCATCGGTACTTTACTTGGTTCTATCCTCCGTAGATGCAGGTAATTATGGATTTAATCTCCTGCATGCAGCAGCTCCAAAAGTTAAGCTGCCATTCTGCTCGTTAGTTAGGCCATGCCCCCCCTTAAAGCACAATTTCAGCAAAATCATGTGTTTAGCTGCATCCCTGCAATTTTTAGAAACTTAACTTATTAGCTCTAAACAGTCCTGACTGCGATAGATAAAGTAATAGCTGTGACTAGCTGGGTTAGCTCAGTAAAGCTTCTAGGCAGTTTAAATAAACACAGTAGCTTCTACAGAATGCTGAGATTAGCAATGTAGGCCAGAATTTAACCCAAAACACACACACTGTGGCAGCAGACCCCAGGCAGAGATTCAGCCCACAACACTGGAATGCCTGTAGCAGCAGATCTCAGGCAGAACTGCTTTCTGGAGCTGAATTCTGCCATGATTAGCACTGAGGTAGGAGCGCTTGGTAGCTAGGCCAGGCAAGGCAACACCCTGGCTGGAGGTGCTATGAGAAAAACAGTAGATTTTAAGCTTTGCTCCAGTCCAAAACTCTACTTTGAGTGCTTTTTCAAATCCAGTGCCCGAGAGTGAATGGCAGATCCAGTGAGCAGAGCCATAAATGGGTGTCCAATGGAGAGACTGGTTACCAGCTTGGTGGTCCAATCAAATTACTGCCTTTTAAGATGGGCTTATAGTGGACTGAGAGTTGTACCTGTTCTTGCAAGGGCAGGCTGAAGGTTGTTTGTAGCCAGCCAAGAGCTGTAGTCTGTGCCACCAGCCCTCTGGGACCTGGTCTGGCTGAAGCGGGGACCTGTTCTTGCGAGGGAAGGCTGAAGGTTGCTTGTGGCAAGCCAAGAGCTGTAGCTGGTGCCGATGCTCCTCTGGGACCCAGTCTGGGTGAGGCGGGGATCTGTTCTTGTGAGGGCAGGCTGAAGGTTGCTTGATTCTGGCCAAGAGCTGCAGCAGGAGCCTCCGGTCCTCTGGAACCTGGTCTGGGTGAGGCAGGGACCTGTTCTCATGAGGGCAGGCTGAAGGTTGCTTGTGGCCGGCC
Organism: Neoceratodus forsteri; assembly: GCA_016271365.2. Lineage (NCBI taxonomy): Eukaryota > Metazoa > Chordata > Ceratodontiformes > Ceratodontidae > Neoceratodus > Neoceratodus forsteri. The sequence continues at coordinate 163,295,949 of CM028137.1, forward strand.
AAGAGCTGTAGCCAGTGCTGCTGGTCATCTAGGACCTGGTCTGGGTAATGCAGGGACCTGCTGTTGCAAGGGCGGTCTGAAGATTGCTTGCAGCTGGCCAAGAGCTGTAGCCAGTGCTGCCAGTCCTCTGGGACCCTGTCTGGGTGATGTGTGGACCTGTTCTTGTGAAGGCGTGCCAAAAGGTTGCTTGCAGCTGGCCAAGAGCTGTAGCTGGTGCCGCCGGTCCTCTGGGACCTGGTCTAGACAAGGTGGGGACCTGTTATTGTGCGGGCAAGCTGAAGGTTGCTTGCAGGTGGCCAACAGCTGTAGCCAGTGCTACTGGTCCTCTGGGACCCGGTATGGGTGAGGTGGGGACCTGTTCTTGTGAGAACATGCTGAAGGTTACTTGCAGCCAGCCAAGGGCTGTAGCCAGTGCCACCGGACCTCTGGGACCCTGTCTGGGTGATGCAGGGGACCTGTTCTTGTGAGGGCAGGCTGAAGGTTGCTTGTGGCCAGTTAAGAGCTGTAGCCAGTGCCGCCAGTCCTCTGGGACCTGGTCTGGGTAAGGCAAGGATCTGCTCTTGTGAGGGTGAGCTGGAGATTGCTTGCAGCCAGCCAAGAGCTATAGCTGTTGCTGATGGTCCTCTGGGACCTGGTCTGGGTGAGGTGGGAACCTGTTCTTGCACAGGCGGGTTGAAGGTTGCTTGCAGCTGGCCAAGAGCTATAGCCAGTGCTGCCCATCCTCTGGGACCCAGTCTGGGTGAGGTGGGGACCTGTTCTTGTGAGGGCAGGCTAAAAGTTGCTTGTGGCTGGCCAAGAACTGTAGACGGTGCCACTGGTCCTCTGGGACCCGGTATGCGTGAGGTGGTTTCTCAAGATGGTCTCCGAGGCGAATACGAAATACAGTAAATTATATACTACTGATAGTAGTCATAGCAACCATTAATAAAAAAGCAGACCTAGATACATAAAATAAGCCCTATTGGCTAAAAGTTAGGTGGCTCCACAGTATTTTCTATCCTTATACAATAAGTGTTAAGTCAGCTAAATCGAAAAACAAAGGATGCATAGAAAATACATGAAAAACACAGGATGTAATGTAGTGTAATGTAGTTATACATAAATCCAAAAGGTGGCAGCATTGTCTGACTAATAAACATCTCAGAAGATACAAAAGACACAGGTGTCTTGGCCTATTGCATGCCATTACCAAGCATAGAGAAGCAGAATAAAATACAAATCATTATATTTCCTTGACACTTATACTTGTACTGTAAGTGCCCATGCCCTTTGTCTAAGGTGTACAGTGGGATTCCAATTAGAGTGTGGGGACCTCTCATAACATTCTCCCCTTGTTGCCTTACTGAAAAGGCAACAACACTATGGGAACATCCTTTACAGACCTGACGCACGAGCCTTGTAAAGGAACTCAAGCTGTTCATGGTATTGTTTGAGAGTATGCCTTAAACTGCAAAGTGTTAGTCTCAAAAAGACTATTAAAAAGGCTTGAATAATAACATAGAGGATAATGTATGGTCCTTTATCAGTAACCGGTCTATTAACCATTGAGAGGTCACCAGGGCGATCATGTAAACCTCGAGAGCAGAGCTCAAGAGGTTTAAGTCGCCATGCAACCTCAAGATGGTTAATAGTAACTGTTTGCTGATAGAGGGACCATACATTGTTTTTATAGTGTATGATCCCAAGAAAGATTGAAAAGGGCTCCTTACTTTTTAAATAAGTCACTGCCACGGCCATTCGGTCATTCCATCACTGCTGTGTGCATCCGTCGGTTCCTGAGAGAAAAAATGTGTGCACATGCAGAGACTGTTCCCAGTTGTTAACCCATCGATGTGACGTACCATCGATGGGTTAACAAGGATGAAACGTCACATTGATGGGTTAATAACACTGGGAAAAGATGATTTTTGTGGGTTAACAACGTTCTACCATACATTATAAAACCTTTAAAGGTAATCTCTAACCAAGTTTTAGAAAGTGTATTACTTAAATCACCATCATTAATGAGGGTATTAAGGGCAGCTCCAGCTTCGGAAATATTGTTACTGATGTGGATGAGATGGGTACCCTTTCTACCTAAAAGGGACTTCAAATTTAATGTCAAGGGATCAATGTTGACATTAAAGAAAGATAAATATTGAGATGGAGCAAGCAAATATTCATGGTCACCATCAATAGCATCTGGTTCCATGATGGGAGCAGAAGTAATCACCGTATTGCCTATAAAGGTAGTTTGATGAGGTATAAAACAAAAGATAGGATATTAGATGTCACAAACGTTATCACCTTAGGACAAAGATTTATGGCTAGTTACAATGCAGTATTGACCATCAGAATTATATGACATTTTAACTGTTGGCAAACTCCATTTTTGCAGTTGAACTGGGCAGGCAAATGACTGATTTGTAAGTCTTGTAGTCAGCCATGAACCTCTTCCATAAATGTCTTGTAGAGACGTCCAGTTTTGGCAACTGGTGGTGGTGCTGATGATACTACTAAGGTTCATACTAAGGTATTTAGGAGCCAAGGAGGTGGTAAGCTTTTTTAAATGCTCCTGTCTGTTTACCCATAATACTGTATAATGTTACCATCCAATATATGTCTATCTAGCCGCTGTTTGAACTGCTGTTTACTAATACTTATGATAACTTTGAGGGTAACCCATTCCAGGGGGACACCACTCTCTGTGTGAAAAAGCCTTCCTTCTACCTGTGTTGAATCTTCTGGGTTGGAGCTGCAGTGGGTGTCCCCTGGTACATACTGAAATATTTTTAAATTCTAACTGTAGTTCATTTATTAAGTAAGTGTCTTGCATGATGTCATAACTCATCAAGCGGTCTCCCCATATCCTTCTTGTCTTTAGGGTCATAAGGTTTAAGTTGAGGAGTCTTTCCTTGTACAAATTTTCCCGTAACTCATATATTATTTTTGTAGCCTGTCTCTGTATCCTCTCCAGCCCGTCCAGGACACCTCTTTATATTGGACCCCACACTGGGCTACCATAGTCCAGCAATGGTCTCACATATGCTCTATAGAGTGGCATAATCAGGTCTCAGTTTCTGCTTCTAAAGTTTCTTTTTATAGCCCATAGTAATTTGTTTGCTTTGGTTATTTGGTCAGTGCACTGAGCCTTACATGTAAACTTATTATCTATAACTATGCCCAGGTCTTTCTCCTCAACAGTGTGCATTAAGGGTTGTCAATTTAGGGAGTAGTCTGTCATTTTATTATGTTTGCCCAAGTTTATAACACAGCACTTGTCAATATTAAAGCTCATACCCTTTTTGGTGGCCCATTTATATATTCTATCCAGATCATTTTGTATAGAAGCAATGCCCTCATCATCTAGTGCAATTCCTGCAAGTTTAGTGTCATCTGCACATTTACTTAGCCAAATTGTTGCGGTTGCGCCCTTCCCCATGATAAACAACACTAGACCCAGAACTGACCCCTACGGCACCCCGCTCATCACTGGCACTGGAGGGGAATAATATCCATTTATACACACCCTCAGAGTCCTACCCGACAACCATGCATTAATCCATCCCATTATCCCCATGTCCAGTCCTATATACATTAAGCTACTGATGATTTTACAGTGGGGTACCTTATCAAAGGCTTTAGCAAAATCCAAACATATGCAATCCACTGGTCTCCCATTGTCCAATGCAAAATATATTTTGTTATAAAAGCACAAGTTTGTAATGCATGACCTTCCAGCCTGAAAGCTGTGCTGCTCATAATCAGACTGACCACTTCTTTCAAAATGAGAATTTATGTCATCTTTTATTATGGCTTCTGACAGTTTTCCTGGGACTGACGTCAAACTGATTGGTCAGTAATTTGCAGAATCTGCTCTGTCACCCTTTTTGTAAATGATGCTTCGGGGTACCTGTGTCATTTGAATTAATGTCCAATTCCAGACTGAAAGACCAGTCTATGCTGTCCAGTGAATATCTGCATACCAGTTTGATGATGTCAAATACATCACAATGATGCAAATAATGATAGCCCTTCTTTGCACAGCAGTCCGTATGAGGTGAAACCCATGCTTCAAGGGTAGGATGATAAACTAGAAGAGCTGACAGATCGATGTATTCTCTGTAGATGTACTCATCAAGGTGCCCAATGGAGTGAATGGAGGAAAGTTTATCAAACAATACAGTTTGTGGATCAAAGTGGGGTAGGGACACAGTAAAGGTAACAAACATGGTGTCCCATACAGTGCAAAGTTTAGCTGTATAACATGGACCTCTGTTACGATACCATGTGACATATCCTACATTTCTAGCAGTAGATATTGGAACAGAAATAGATTGAGACATACACTTTGTAATACAAGTAGTAGACCTACAATGTGGGCAGTACAATTTAGCAATTCGTCTTTCATGAATAATATCTGGAATACGTCCGGATTCCAGATCATGGAAGTGATTATTGACAGTGGTTATGACATAACAGCCATAAGCAGAATATAGGAGTTCGCTGGCAATATATTGCTTGTCTGTCTCCTTGTTAGTCTGAAAAACAAGTTAATTTTTTTTTGGTTTTGTATTATTAAAACTTTTAGCAATATCACACATGTTGTAAACAGTATAACACTCTTCCTGACTAAGTCCATCCATACCATGTAAAAATGGAGGTAAAATATTATTTTTTATGGCCTCCTGGACTTTAACTGTGTAACTTTTTATGGCAGCAATGTCAGCCCTGTTCCAGATGGACGTGCCAGATCTGAAGAGTACAGAGATGGTGCCAGTTGCACCAGTAACATCAGCAGTATCACATTTCTTTCATGATAAGGGACTTTTCTGACATGAAGGGTTAGGTCTAGATCTAAATAAACCTAAGTGTTCAATAGTATGTACACCAGCTACTGGGTCTTGGGTGCACGTCTGGTAGGCTGCAACACTATCTAGTAACGTAGTTCTGAAACACTTAGAAGTTTTTGTATTAGAGCACATTCCAAATTCTGCCATATTTCAATGTGTGAGATTAAAAATAACAGGGATGCGCATGAATTGCACATTAATTAGAGTACCTGGAAAGGAAATTGCAGTGAGACCACTAGTTGGAACAGATTCCTGTGGTGGACGTTCACTAAGTTCTGCTTCAGTAGGGGGTAATACAGATTGGAGATTTAGTATCAAGGTATTTTTAAGACTGCCAGAGAGCACATGACATGTCTCTCTCCCTCACACTGTTCAAGCAAGTGGCAGGATCATGTGGGATGTCTGCAGAGATATCCAGAAATGGCTTCTCAGTGGCCAAAAAAGTCCCACAAGATTTTGAAATTTTACCAGATATTGCTGTCTGTATCAACAGAATAGCAAAAACAATTTGGTGTTCATCAGCAAGTATTCAATAACCTATTATTTATAGTATTCAGGAATTCATATTCAGTGTATGCACAACCCTACTGGCTCCTTATGTTCTTATAGTGAAAAAATGATCACTGCACCTTTAAGACAGGGTAATGAGCTACATGATTCTCAACTACGGGGTGTGAAAAGTTGGGAAAATGTGCTCTGCATAAAAATTCACAGATTTCCACTTTTCCGTGAAGTTTCCCATGCTGCGAAGTTTAACTCCGAGGACTATTGGTGGATTCATGAAAAACATGGCGACCGTAGCCATATAATTGTGGGTACAGAAATATTTTGTGGAGTCTTGTGAGAACCTCTCACAAATGGCAGGGTCAACTAGAGCAGTAAGATTATATAAACCAGAATGTCTATGATTAGCTTGGTGAATGGACAGAGCACAATTTGGGGCAATTCTGGTGTTGGGCCAACCATGAAAAGCACCTTTGGATAGGTGGGCCACAGGTACAGTTTGTCCATATGTCTATTTGCCATTCAATTTGCAGGGAAGATTTGTCAGGGGGCACAAATGAGGCAGTAAGGTAGGCGTCATTGCCTTGCTGGATGGTAATCAGTTTGTTTGGGACATTTATACTAACTCCTTCAGGGATGGTAGTAGGAGGATGGTCAAAATGTGGAAGGATGTGGCTCACCAGGACTTGAATACAAGGGAATGCTCCTGAGAGCAGAAGATCCAGATGCAAGACAGCCATCATGCAGGAATACCTGTAAGGAAAAAGAAAAGGTCAGTCGGTACAATTTCACCCAGTGGGATTATGGAAAAGTAATTATACTCCTTTAAAAGTTTCAACTAGTTTGCATGCAACCACTTCTTAGTAAGTTTCTGGTTCTGGAAAAGTCTAACTTGATAAACTGTGGGACTGAGCTTGTTGACAATGGGGTAGGGTCCTTCCCACTTATTAAAGAAGGGATATGTAGGATGAGCAAATCTGAGTACAATTACCTGGTCTCTGATTTGCCAGTCCACTTCTTGTATGTGCTTGTCAAATTGGATTTTGGACTGTTGCTGGACCTTCCCAATATGATGTGCACCATACAGATGGGTTTTAACAATGTCATCTCTCAGTGTTGCAACATATTGGTCTACAGACACTCTGTCTGCAGTGGGGGTGATCAGATCAAACAACAGGTGTTCAGGTAATCTTATAGTTCTACCAATCATCACCTCAAAGGATGTCAACTGGGTTGTGGCTGGAGTACCCTAATTGCCATAAGTAGTAATAGCAAATGGGAATCCAAATCCTTGGGATTGTTCTCGACAAATGTGGAAAGCATTTGCTTAATCCATCTGTTGGCTGTTTCTACCTGACCTGATGATTGAGGATGGTAGGGTATGTGGAACTTTTGCTGTACCCCTAGAAGTTCAAGTGTTTCTTATATCAACTCACCTGTAAAACTGCTTGTTGAGCACTCCAAATCCAGCTACATGTTCTCCTTGATAGTATGAGGCTGAATCATTGGTAAATTCATGACATAAGGAGGTGTCTGCAAGGAGTTTTAGAGTAGCAGGAAGAAAATGGTCTGGATCAGGCAAATCAGGGAGCTAGAGTGCACAATCGTGTAGTGCTCCTTTATATGGAAGACCATGAGCTAAAATTGAGGTCATTTTGGCAGAGTGCACCTGTATATCACAGCCCTGGAGGAGAAGACGAGACCATTGAGTCAGTCTGGTGTTGGATACTGATCCATCCTTCACTCTATCTGATAGCAAGAAGGTTGTTGTGATGTGATTGGTGTTCAGAATGATGGGGGAGTACCCAATGATATACAGAAAATGTTTGACAGCCCAATAGGTGAACAAAAGGTTCCTTTCACAATGACTGTACTTCTGTTCCACTGGTGACAACATTTGGAATGCATAAGCAATGGGTCTCAGGGTACCATTCACTTTCTGAGCAAGGACAGCAGACATGGCAATGTCTGAAGTGGCTGATTCCAGTTGGAAAGGTAAAGCTGGATTGGGGTTCACTAAAGCTGGAGCAGAGGCCAGGGCCTGTTTCAGAAGTGTCACAGCCAGAGTATGGATGGGACCCAAAGTCCAGGGGACATCCTTTCTGGGGAGCTCATACAGAGGGGTGGCCTTCTGTGCAAAATCACAGGAATAGTTCATCATTCCCAGGAAATGTCTAAGTGTTGCCACACTGGTGGGTAGTGGCAAATCTTGTGGGCCTTGGATTGTCTTCCAAGCTGAGCTTCTGCCCTGTACTCTTATGCGTAGGCCAAGAAATATGATTTATTTCTGGCAAAGTTGTGCTTTTGTGGGATTACATTTGAGGCCTGCCCTCTGTAAGAGGGTCAGTAGTTCATCCAGTAGTTCAAAATGTTGTTCTTTAGTGGCTGTTGCCAAGAATAGGTCATCCACATACTGCAGAATGCATTGTGGGGCAGAGAAGCCTTCCAGAACATCCATCATGTGCAGATGGAAAAGGAAGGGGCTATTGTGGAACCCCTGAGGTAAGCAGGTCCAAGCGTACTGTTGACCTTCAAAAGTAAAGACACATTTGTATTGATGTTTTGGAGCTAGAGGCAGTGATCAAAAGCCATTGGAGATGTCAAGGGCACTGAACCACTTAAACAAAGTGTTACATCTTTGGTATCATACCCCCTCACAGCTTAAAAGGATGGGTCTCTCTCCAATGGATTGCTGTTGGAGGTTTAAGGCCCCCAATGCTGACCTCTTGCATATTCTCTAGCAATGCCCACCTCTTAGGCCCCTATGGTTGGCTGTTGGCCAACACTGCTCAAAGATATTAGGGTCTCCCACCCTCTTGGACCCCAGCTTGTGGTTACTGGGTCTCCTCCCGCAGACCACTAGCCTCATAGGGCCACAAATAATGGGGATAATGCAGGCTTTAGTTGAAGTAAAAAGGCTGTTACTGAGGTGCTGGAGGACCACTGAGATACCAATGTCTGGGGAGTGGTTTTCCACTATGGAAACCCTAGCCTCCCACACAAGGATATCGCACTACAACAGAAGGAGCCTGCATAAGTATGAAGCTGTTTGGTTCCCTTACTTAGACTACATCTCAAAGACTAGCCAGGTACCAGTAAGCAAATACTCTAAGGACAACTTTAGGCCCCCATGAATCACTTACAAGATGTGGCTAGACAGCTTGGCCTTAATTTGTGCCATATTTCTAGGTAGCTGGATCCAACGATAGGTAGTTTACCACTAGAGCCCATAAGGCGTATAGGAGGAGAGGAAGCAACCCTCTCCCTTAACCCGTGTTTGCTGAATTGACATGTTCACTTGTTTGAAAATCACAGACTGTGATAAGTTCATGTTATTTTATTCACATTTACTTTCTATGGGGTGCTATGCACTATTTGGGTGCAGGTACATGAAAAAAATGCATACCCTGCCCACACAGATGTGCACCTGCAGACAGGTGCGCCCATACCAGCATGCACAAATGGCAGCCACCTGTCCACTGCTCCAGCCCCCAGCACACAGGACTCTGCAGGGTGGCTGGGGGGAGGAGTTGTTGTATCAGATGGGCCCTGGAACCTCTTGTGGATCCCTCACGTAGGGAGGTGTGAGTTCAGGGATGTGCATACCTATTGCAGGCACCTGGACCCGCATTGCATCATCCCATCCTGGTGCAGCCACTCCCGTCCAGTGATGGGCACTTGCCTTTTCAGCTGCCCCTGCCATCTCCAGCTGCCCAGCAGTCAGGGACCACACAGTGAGCCCTGTCCTGGTCCCCCAGTGACCAGTGGCCTGTGTCCAAGGGGGCACGCAGTGAGTTATGGCAGGGTCCCCCCCTGCTGTAACCTACACCCCACTCCACACCTATGCAACCAGCACTACACAGGTTTGTGCATACCATGTAGTGCTGGCACACCCCTGGAATGCCCCCCACTTGCCCCCAATTCGTTGATGTCCGCATAGCGGGGGGATCAGACACATAACCCCTGGGCACCCATGTCATGAATGCCACGTGGCCACTGCTCCGTGGCATTCATGCGCACGATGCCAATGTGCCTGGTTTACATGGGCGCATTGGCATCATGCATTGGGCCGTATATCTGTAAATGAGATTTCCTATGTGAATGTATCTGGCTATATAACACCTGCATGTCATTGTGAAGCACCATCCTTTTGGTTTGTTGATTGTAAAAAGTGAAACGATCTACTCAAAAAGATTAGCTGTAAAAAAAAATAAACAGGTCTTGCAGCAACTTTCCCTTTGTAAAATTGTGCAATAAATGATAAATATATATAGGGTCACCTGATCTTTTAATTTCTCTGAGGCACTATCCCATCTTAGTCCCATAAAATAGTAAATTGCCTTAATGCACACATTCAAAACTTACAGTTACCCAACCTGCCTTAATATAGTTAGATAATTGCCTTTCTGCATTTGTTTATAGCTTACTGTGATTTAACGTGTCTTAACATAGTTAATTGCCTTACTGCACACAGTGTATTAATGATTACAATGATTTACCTTGCCTTAACACAGTTAATTGTCTTACTGCATATGTTAATGTTTACAGTGATTTAACCTGCCTTATAGAATGGGTAAAAGAAATCTCTTAATCTGATTGGCTGAAAGGACCTTCAAGCTGTGTCCTTATCAGCATGTATCTATGCCAACCAGCACTTTTCTCACCTAAGCGACCTCACAACAAACAGCAATCACTAACCTACCAAGCTACAAATTAATCCAAGGACCAACTAGGCACAGAACGAATGGCACCTACCCGAAATGCCACACACGTCAAACAGCAGACAGCAAGCAACATAGCCTGTCTGTGCCTCTCGAAACAAAAGAATATTTAAATTCAACCAAGCACCCTCTCACACTGCTCTTCCTGCCCCCAAGCAGCTGCAATGGAGTTTGTGAGAGAACACAACGCATCTAGTCTGGCAATGCCAACACAGATAGCCCTGGGCAGCAATTCTGTAATGGAGGATTGCAGGTGGATTACACCACCACATTAAAAAACTAATGTAAAAATCAATGCAAAACTTTCCCCCAGAATTACTAACCTGTCCTGCTCCAACGAAAAAACCGCAGTTGCATTCAAGCCGAGTCATGCGCGTGCAGCCAGCACGCCTCGCAAATTCACTTCACAGACAAACTCCTCCAGTGACAGTTTTCTTTTTCAAATGACCATAAATAAAAATAAATCTATTTTCCCGATCTCACTGAGCAGGTGCCCCAATATACAAAAACTGCGATTCTGAAAGTGAGAAGTATGGCAGCTGGAAGGGAACAGACTCGTAAATGGGACACTCGCTCTTAAGTCCATGGGCACTCTGCATTCCTGACAGACACACACTATGTGAAAAAAACATGTGCCAGTGGGACATGCTGTATTTTTCATTGCTTTAAAAAAAAAAAAGAAACTAAAATATTCTACACATGTGTGTGTGTGGTGTGGGGGGGCACAACATACTAATCTCAGCACTGTGTGTTTTGGATGGAGAAGAGCCCTCTACTGGCCAGCTAGCCAGTCTGAAATACAGCACAATACAGTAATAGGGGACTATTTTTCCTATGACTAGTAATAAAAAAACTCTTTTTAAAAACATTTTGGACATTTTCCTTTTTCCTTTGTTTTTGTTTAATATTTAGTTACAGGACCCATTTTATAAGTGCAATAACACACTCTGAGGTGTGGGTTATCTCCTGATAAGAGCATGCCCAGGTGCATAAGGCACTCAGCGCAAGCGCCTCGTGCCTAACAACGCACCTGGGCATGCTCTTATCAGGAGATAACCCACACCTCATTGTGTGTTATTGCTTGCTTAACATAGTAATTGCCTTACTGAATATGTTTAAAGCATATAGTTTTTAACAATCAAGAGCTGTATTAACTTAAGGCTGCCTAGTACTTCTTCACGTCTGCCTACAAATTTTACCTCTCAGCCCCTCCAGTTTCCCTCCCTCACATCATGCTGAGTTTACTCCTTCTCTACATTGGCCTTCTCTCCCTCCAGCTCAAGTTCTTACCCCCTAAACCCTATACCTACAACATCTCTTCCCCCCTTCTGCTCTCAATCCTCCCTATTCCCCATTTTACTCTCCTCCCCCCACCAAACTCTCCTTCCCCTCACTCCTCCTCCTCTCCACATCCTTCACTCCACCCTGGAGTGCTGCATTTGCATTCCCCCTCACTTAACCTTGAATCCATTTACTGTTTCTGCCACCCTACTTTTTTCTCCCTCCACTGCCCCTCCCACACCATCCTAAACAGAGAGACTCTCTCTACATCCACTACTTCTTTTCCTCCTGCTTCTCTCTGGTGACACTAAACTCAATCCTGGTCCACCTTCCCCTACCTCCCCTTCTGCTATACCAAAAGCCTCAGCCTCTTCCATCTGAATGCCAGGAACCTCCTCCCCAAACTTGATGCACTCAAAGTCTGGATTACTCAGCATTCTTCTAATGTCCTGTGCATCTCTGAAACCTGGCTGTCCTCCAAGATTCCTGACTCCTGCCTCGCACTCCCCAATTTTCACCTCTTCCACCAAGGCAGAGGCAAATGCAGTGGGTGAGTAACACTGTACATTGGACAATTTCTTTCCTGCTCCATCTCTCTCCATGAAACTCTCCTCTCCTCTCATGGACTCATTATTGCTAAATTAACCCTCCCTTTCAGTCTCCCAATTTTTGTCAGAGCATTAAATGCTTCCACTGGCTCCCTCCATCTTCCCTGGTCACCTGCATCACTTCATTGCCACCCATGCCACTTACGGCGGGCTCAACCTTCTTGGGGACTTCAGTTTAAACTGGCTCTCCCCTGCCTCAAAGACTACCCTACACAAAATTGAATCACTGAACCTTACTCAGTTATTAACCACATCCACCTGACTCAATTCACATTCCCTAAACCACCCCTTTTTGGACTGGGTACTCTCCTCCCTGCCCTACCACATCACTGCTGTCCCAAACACTTTCAGTGATCATTGCCTGACATGTTGTGTCAGGAAGGTGTGTCCCCCCCAGTCAGCTCCCAGATATATCTGGTACTGATCCCTCAGGGCACTCGATACAAATACCCTGCTACAAGACCTCACTGACTCTAACTGGTCTTCTGCTTTCTCAGCCCCTGACATCAGTTCAGCCCTTGGCCTATTCCCAAGTATTCTCACACATGTCTGGAACTTCCATGCCCCCCTCAAAAATACAGGGTGAAATGCTGTCATCACCCCTGGATCACAGCCAACCTTATAGCCCTGTGTAAAGAATGGGATCATGCTTGGGCTCACTTTAAATCCTCCTAGTCACTGTCAAACCTCCAAGTATACAGATCACTAAGAAACTCATGCAGTAAGACTGTCCATATGACTAAGGCCAAATACTTCAAAGACCACCTTCAAACTAATTACAAATCACCTTCAAAATTCTGGAAAGTCATACACTCCCTCCTAGACCCACCCACCTAGTTGACCCCCCATCCTCATAGTGGATGGGTGACCAGTCTCAGATCCCACCTCCATTGTGGCTATCTTCACAATGTATGCTGTTCCTGACCACCCTTCTCCAGCCCCTATCGACCCTCCCCCACCCACCTCACTTGGAGGCTACCACTTCCCTCCTGTCTCCCATCAAGAAGTCTACCATGCACTAAAGTCTCTAAACCCTGCCAACACCAGCCCAGATGGTCTAGATCCCAAACTCCTCCGTATCTCCACCCCAGCCATTGTCCTCCCCCCTCTCACACTTCTGAACCTATTCTTCACCTTTGGCATGGCTCCACTGGCCTAGAAAACTATCAAAGTTCTGCCTCTTCATAAAGGTGGAGACCGCTCCTCCCCCAGTAACTACTGGCCTATATCTCTCCCACCCTTTCTAGCTAAACTCCAGGAGTCCAATGTCTGCACCAGGCTCACTGAGTTCCTTACCTCTATCAATACTCTCTCCCCTGTCCAGTCCAGCTTTAGGAAATGTCACTCCACAAACTCCTCCTTACTGCAGGCTACAGATTCCATCCTCTCTGGGATGGATCAGGGTCACATCACCACTGCCATATTCATTGATTTGGCCAAGGCCTTTGACTCTGTGTCCCACTCACATCTTCTAAATAAGCTGTATTCAGTTGGCTTGGCAACTCCAGCTGTAAAATGATTCAGCTGTTACCTCACATGTGGGCAGCAGTCAGTACATGTGGGAAATATCCAATCTTCTCCTCTCCCGATCCTTGCTGGGGTCCCCAAAGGTTTCATCCTTGGCCCAATCTTCTTCTCTCTCTCTTCATAAATGACCTTCCACCTGTATGCACCAACTCTCATATCCACATGTAAGCAGATGACATAGTCATCTACACCTCCAGCCCATCAACCTTGAGATGTCAGGACCCCTCTCCAGCAAGACTTTAATAACGTGCTAAGCTGGTTCTATGCAAACCAACTCAGGGTAAAAATTTAAAAAAGTCTCAATGACTTTCAGCACCAGACAAAAATTGGCAAAGCTTTCAACACCTCCAGTTTTCATCACCCAGAAGGTCCCCCCATCTTAATTCGGTTCCTGCCTTCAAATACCTTGGGGTTTGACTAGATAACAATCTTGACTTTTTGGTCCATGTTGATGCCAGCCACTCCAAACTTTGCCCTAAACTTGGAGCATTGTATCGAAATCAAGACTGTCTCTCCCTCCCTGTTCACTGTAATTTGTTAACAAAAATGATCCTCCCTGAGTTCGACTATGCAGATATAGTCTATGACACTGCTCCTGCCATGGACCTTACCAGACTGGACACCCTTTTAAATGCTTTTTGTTATTTTGCCACCAATTCCCCTTTTCACACACATCACTTCTCTCTCTACTCCTCTCTGTCTATCACACCCCTACCCCACCGTTGACAGGTCCACTGACTTTGACGGCAGATAAGGACCACTTGGCTAACCCAGTCTGCCCATTTCCCTCCCTATTGAATAAGCTGCAGATCCTAGTTAACCAACAGCCTACTTCCTCCTACCCCCCACCAGAATTGCCTTATGTCTGTCCCATGCACTCTTGAATTCCCCCACTGTTTTTGACCCCACGACCTCCTCAGGAAGGCCTTTCCATGCATTCACTACCCACTCTATGAAAAAAATGTCCTCACGTTGCCCCTGAGCTGTCCCCCCTATATCTTCAAATTGTGCCCCCTTGTTCTTGCTCATCTCTTTTTCTGAAATATGCTACCCTCTTGGATTTTGTTGACTCCCTTGAGGTACTTGAAAGTTTCTATCATGTCCCCCCTCTCCCTCCTTTCCTCGTGGGTGTATATATTAAGCTCCTTTAGTCTCTCTTCATATGTCTTCTATTGCAGATCCTGCACCATTTTAGTTACCCTCCTCTGGACTGCTTCCATCTTGACTATGTCCTTGCGAAGATGGGGTCTCCAGAACTGCGCACAGTACTCCAGATGGGGTCTCACAAACTGTCTGCACAGAGGGATAACAACCTCTTGTTTTCTACTGGTGATGCCTCTCCCTATGCATCCCAGTATTCCCCCAGCCCTCCTTACTGCCTTCTCACATTGCTTGCCTACCTTTACATCATCTGATATGACTACCCCCAGGTCCCTTTCCATTTTTGTTGTTGTTAATACCTCCACCTCTGTTTACTCTTTTTCCTGTTTTTGTTTCCCCAGTGCATTACTTTGCACTTCTTTGCATAGAATCTAAGCTGCCATACTTTTGACCATTCCTCCAACCTTGCCAAGTCCCTCTCATCCTTTCCACCCCCCTTGTGTATTAACCCTGTTGTAGATCTTCGTGTTGTCTGCAAAGAGGCATACTTTTCCTTTCAGTCCTTCTGCAATGTCACTTATAAAGACATTAAAGAGGACCGGTCCCAGTACTGAACCCTGTGGTACCCCACTAGTAACACCCCTTTCTTCAGAGTGGACTCCATTTACTATTACCTTCTGTGTCTTGTTGTCCAGCCAATTTTTTATCCAGGCTACCACCCTGGGACCCACTTCCAGGATGGCTAACTTGTTTATTAATCTTTTGTGTGGGACTATGTCAAATGCCTTGCTAAAGCCTAGGTAGGCCATGTCCACAGCCCCTCCCTGGTCTACAACTTTGGTCACCCAGTCAAAGAAATCTATGAGATTCGGCTGACATGACCTTCCTGCTGTGAATCCATGCTGCACTGGGTCCTGTGTATCACTGGCCTCTAGGTACTCAATAGTTCTTTCTTTCAGAAGTGATTCCATCATTTTCCCTACCACTGAGGTCAAACTTACAGGTCTGTAGTTTCCTGCCTCTGCCTTGCTCCCACTTTTGTGAACAGGAATCACATCCACCCTCTTCCAGTCTTCGGGTACCACAACATCCTCTCATGATTTGTTAGTTCTTTTAGAATTCTGGAGTGAATCCTGTCAGGCCCCATTGCCTTGTTCACTTTCAGTTTTAGGAGTTCTTTCAGGACCCTTCTTCTGTGAATGGGCTGGAATCGATCCCCCCATCCAGAGTGCTTCTATTGATTGGTTTAGGTACCTCCTCCTCCTCTTCTTTTGAGAATACTGAGCAGACATACTCGTTCAGTATCCCTGCTTTTTACTGTCACCCTCTGCCCACCCCTCCCCCTTTTATTAAACCTCACTATCCCTCCCTTGGTCTTTCTTTGCTCCCTAAGGTACCTATAAAAGGTTTTATCCCCCTTCTTAACTGAGTTGGCTATCTTTTCCTCAGCTTGGGCCTTTGTTCTTCTGACTGCCTTCCCTGCTTCTTTCTGCTTTTACTGGCACAGTTCTCTGTCCTGCTCCTTCTGTGTTTCCTTATACTTCCTTAATGCTGTCTTTTTCTTCCTAATCTTCCCCACTACCTCTTTTGAGAACCATAGTGTTTTTTTCTTTCATTTGCTTCACACAAAGGCTTGTTGCCTCTGTGATGACAGTTTTGATTTTTGCCCATTGTTCCTCCACCCCTCCTTCTTGCCCCTTTGCTAGTACTTTTCTGAGGCACTCTCTCATTTTGCCAAAGTCAGCTCTCCTAAAGACCAATACTCCTGCTTTTGTATGGCTTGACTCTATGGCTGTGTTTATTGTGAACCATACTGTTTGGTGGCCATTTGTTCCCAGATGACTGTCTACTTCTAAATCTGAGATCCTCTCTCCATCCCCATTTGAGAGTACCAGGTCTAAGACTGCTCCCTCTTGAGTTGATTCCAACATTAGCTGTTTGAGGCATGTCCCCTGTAGGGCATTGAGAATGACTCTGCTCTTGGATATGGTTGCAGCAAAGGTGCTCCAGTTAACATCTGGCATATTCAGGTCCCCCACCAACAATATCTCCCCTTTTTCTGCCTTTCTGAGGATGCCTTCCATCATTTCCTTGTCCATTTCCTCCCCTGAGATGGGAGTCTGTATACAACACCCGTGCTGATTGTGGTGCCATTTCCTGTCTCCAGGGTGACCCATAGTGCCTCCGCTCCTCCCTGTTTACCCTTTAGTTCCATTGCTTTTGATCCCATCCCTTATGTAGAGAGCTACTCCTCCTCCTCTTTTACCCTCCTTGTCCCTCCCATAGATTGTGCACCCGGGTATGTTGACATCCCAGTCATGGTTCTCTATGTATCATGTTTCTGTGACTGCCACGATATCCAGGCATCCCTCTTCCATCAAGACCACCAGTACAGGGAGCTTGTTATCCAGACTATGAGCATTGGTACTCATCACACTCCATTTTTTGATGGCCTTAACCCTTTTAGCCCCCTCCCTGTCCTTACTGCCTTATTTTCCATTTACCTCTGTCCTGCTCCCTATCGACTTCTCTACCTTGATGTTTACCTCGCTAACTTCCCTGTTTTGTGGGGGGCGGCTGGGATTTTCCTGCTTAGTCTTCATCACTAAATACTGGTTTGGGCCCCTCCCATCATATCTATTCTTTCTCCTATTCCCTGCCATTCCTTTCTCCTGTCCACTGTGCTCCAGAGAATCCTGCTCCTTCTCTCTTCCCCATCCCCACTCTACTGCCAGTCAGTCTGCCTTCTCCTGCCACCTCCCTTTCCTCTGGAATCAATTTGTCTCTACCATTCCTCTAACCCCCTCTCTCCCTGCCCTTAAGCACCTGCTCAGACTCACACCTGTTGCTCCTTGCTGATGTCCCTCAACCTCCTGAGTGTCCTTGCCTCTCATTAGTCTTGAACAACTGCATTCAGGCTTATATTTGCCCATATGTAACTTTTGTTTTGTCTGTATACTGCTCTTTATTATTATTATTATATTATCCCAGGGCGCATCTGGAATCGAGTGGTGCCCTGCTCAGTATGCTTTCCTGGTAAAATTCTTAAATAAATAAATTATTATGTAATTTTCCCTCTGTATGTATTTGTTTTCCCTTTCCCCACGTCGCATCTGGAAATGACCTTCAGCTCAGTGTGCCTTTCCCGGCTACCAAATTTTAAATAAATAAATAAACACTAATCCTATATAGCAAGTTCAGATGTCAAAAAATACACCAACACTATCTAGATTTGTATTCTCTTTAAATTACAAGACCAACTATTTGCTAACATTTTATAGTTAGAAGGGTCAAAAGTTTATGACTAATATGTCCCCATTATTAATAGCTCACTAGTGGTACAAAAAAATGGAATATTTAATGGCATCCAGAAATCATTTCTAAAGTTTCTAAATTGGACAAAATATTTTATATGCAAACAAAACAATTTATGATGGTTCTTTTTTTTTTATAGAAAAATGCCTTCTGTTGACATACCTCATAAATAGTATGTACTCTGTTTTCAGCTTATGCTGGATGTGTAGGCATATGGTAAAAACTAGGGTAGCCAGGAAGAATAAATGTTCATATATTGTTTATAAAATGTATTGCTGCTAGCCTTATTTTATTAGAATGACACTGTTAACTTCCTCAGAGGTTCAAATGGCTGGCTCTCCCTTCTCCATTATAGAGACACAGTACAGTACCACAATTACTGTAGAACTAGTTATTTTCATGCAAAGTAAATTTAGCGCAAACACAAATGCAACCATAACTGCATAAATTTATTTTAGTGCTAAGTCACAATTACCACATTCACTATAATGAAAAAAATACTAGAAGTGCTAGTTGGCGCAAATTTATTTTCATGCAAATTGGTGCTTCACTCAAAATAGTGAAAATTATTTGACAGTGAAAATTTCAAGTTCTACAGTATATGCAACATTGAATAACTGCTACTAAACTGGGAGGGATGTGTGCATGCACGCTACGTGTGAGAACACACAATAACATCATCACATGATGATATCCCATCCAGAAACTGTCTTGGCACACAGCACAGTAGAAATACAGCTATGGCTAACATCCATATATTAATATAAGATGGAATACCAATACAAGGAAGCCATAGGTAAATAAATGTAGCAGAGCAAAATAAAGGAAAAAGCCCTTATATAATCACAGTCAACAATTAATAAATACAAATACAGGATGCCAATGTCACTAATTATGAGAGAAAAAAGGGATTCCAAAAACACCATATATTGTAGCTCTAAGTAAATAAAGGCCAAAAAGATGTGTGTGTGTGCATGTTTGCATGCATGCATGCATGTGTGTGTGTGTGTGTGTATGTAGGGAGGGCTTATAGCTCCAAGATGCTGTCAGCCTACCATGCCTCAGCGGCATCCAAATTCTGATTCAACATGCTCACAGTTAAATAATTCATTCATCATAGATTTTTACACATCTGAAAAGAGGGGAAATAAAAATGGAGTTAAATTCACAAAAGTCAGTATACTGCACATAAATCATGAAAATAAATTACAGTATAGAAACCCTAAGTCCTCAGAAATTCCAAAAGTAATGATTAATAGCCCCAAATCTGCCAATCCAATATGTTTCCCTTGTGACCTGTGAAGATCCTTTTCTCCCAGTCCCCCCCCCCCAAACCCGGATGGTTCAACATTTTCAAGTTCAGAAAATCTTAGCATCAAAACTGTAGTCTCTTGTTCTCAACAAGCCTGTTTTAGCCTTCCCTTTGTTCTACAAATTACTGAAAGATTTTATGAATATCCTGTCAACCATTAAAACCCATAGCATAATGGAAGGTAATCCTGGTTATTTATGAAAATAAATAATTGTTAAAATTGAGCTTGCATACTATTGTGAGCTTGAATATTTCTCTGGAAATATTTACATTTGGTGCCAATTACTGTAGCTCAAATGATCTAAAGGTTCCAGGATCTTATTACTGATCCCTACAACATGATTCTTTATAGACGAGGTTATCCTGAGAAAATGCAGTCAAATGGTAGAAGGCACTCTTTAGTAGCCAAACTTTCTATATCTCTACTTCACATTTTGCTTATAAGGCATATTACCTGGATTTTATTGTCCTGAGAAAATGTCCTGCTTGTTAACTGAAGTGAAACCCTTCTCTTCAGGCTCCATGTAAAATGAACAACAAGAATACAGCCAAGGACATTCAGAAATTCTTTCAACTTTTTCTATATTTTGAACCAACATGGAGTGACAACTGGTGCCAAACAGCAGATTATCGAAGTGACTGTGCTTGTGCACAGCAAGTTGCACCAGAAATGTGACTCAATTTCTGTCCAGTATATAACATCTGAACTAGTACTAATTAATTTAATTTCTTTTGTCTTGAAAACAGAATTTTGCTCAATAAATCATTTGCATGGAGATAAACTTTGCTAAATGATGGAAACAAATTTTATTCTCAAAAATTGGTAAACGGCAATGTAAAACAGAAAAATACACTTGAGAGGTCCCGCATCACAATATAATACAAGAAAACATTTAACAAATTGCAAGAAATTTGACTACTATTTCAGGCTGTAGTATTATTTTCTCATGCGTCATGATTTTAATGACTCAAGTGATTGGATTTTGTTTGAACAAAATGCTGTTTGCGAAAGGAAAGTCATTTTGTTAATTGCTAGAGAGGTGTTTGGTGCCTTTTGATTGTAACCAAGTCCACCTCTAGTGAGGCAGCTGGTGGGTCAGTTCAGGATCCTCTTTGCTAAAAATCTGGCTGCATCAAGTGCCAAACTCTAGTTTGTTTCCCAGTGGAAATATGTAAGGTGGCTACTGGTTACTTAATGTTCTATTCATAGATTTACAAAGCAGTATTGTGCCCTGCAGGCAACACCCGGACCAGGGATTCTTGCCTCCACATTGCCTCCTAGGTCAAACTAATCACTAGTATGCCTATTGTATAAATCAAGTGTAATGCTTTGAAGTATCTTATATCTCTATGCTATGTTTTGTTGTATATCCCATGTATATGCTATGTAAAAATCCTTCCTGTACTTGTATGTTAATGTTATTATATTCCCTTTATCAGTTGTTCCCCTGTTCCCTGGGTCACACTTGAAAATGAGCCTCAACTCAGTGTGCCTTTCCCAATCACCAAAATTTCAAATAAATAAATAATTTTTATTGGCCTAGTGATTTCACAAGGTCTCCTGATCACATAAGACTGTTAACTCCATTTGGACGTATTTGATTCAATACAATAAGGTAAGAACTTCCAGAAAAAAAGGTAACAGAAGTACGTGACTCATAAAAGTGAAAAGAAAATGTGGGAACTTCTGATTTTGCAGATATGGAATTCAAAAATGATTGGGGGGTGAAAAGAAGGGAGTCCCAATGCTAACTCACAGTGACAGCCTCTAAGAGAGTGACTATGATTGCTTAAATATTTACAACTGTATGAGGGAAAAAAATGGCAGCTATGCAAAGCACCCTCAAAGTTCCTGTTGCTGTTTCCTGTGACTCCTCCTCCTCCCTCTAGAACTTCTACAGGCAGGGGCTACTGAGGTGATATAGGACAGACTTGATGGGCCAATAGATTCTGCTGTCAATGTCTATGTGTCTATGTATTGAGACAGGAAATAGAAGTAGGCAAGTGGAGGGTTTGGGGAGAATATTCCAAGGAAGGACAGTCAACATAATGGAATGGGGCTGGAGAGGGATAACACAGGATGCAAGGGAGTGCAGATAAGTTTGGGGAGTAGGAAGAGTGTCAACTGGACTGAAGGAAATTTCCCATATGGGCCACAGAACCAAGACTGTCCAGCTCCCACTGCAGCCATAAGGTAAGGAGTGTTAGGAAGGTGGAACTTGCCCAGAACCCCCATTCTCAAGAGAGTCAGAACACAGCATATCACCAAGTGACTGTTGCTGGGGCTAACCTAACTGACATATTAGAGGATGCAGATAAGTGTGAGCAAAGTGTCCAGATGGCAACTTTGGTTTGGCTTTCGGTGGGTTAAAATTTTTAATTTATTTATTTTTATTACAGTGTTTAATTTTTGTTGACTGGATAAGTGTACTAGACAGATTCTGCCTATTTTCAGGCACGACCTGGGGGAGGGGGCTACAGATGAATGCCAACAGACCCTGAACCAGATTATGCTGTTGGTGGTATTTTAGTGAATTTGGATTGGCTGAATCACTTCAGCTCCCAATGTAGTAATTGGCATAGGGCATACCACACTACAGAAAAAAAGGGAAATAAAGCCTTGCGGTCAGCAATGGCCATGAATTACTATAGCTTATGTGTGGCAGGTGTTGTTAGCATGCCATGGCTGGGAATCACCATAGTGCCAAACACATAAATTGCTAAGCACCCCCAGTTATAGGAATTCTTAGTTTCCTTTGATGGCCCCAAGCCCCTCCCCCCTGTTTGCCCTTCATATCAATTACTATGTTAGTTTCACAAGGTTTTTTAAATAGCATCCCCCCATTTAAAAAATATGCATCCCAAAGAAATGTGCAAGTACTACTGTACTATACAAGGGCTTTAATTTGCCTACCTTACATTTCCAAATGTGTATATTAATTTATTTTTTTTTTGTAAATATTTTTATTTTTTTCAATTTTTTTTAATTTT
Source organism: Neoceratodus forsteri (assembly GCA_016271365.2). Lineage (NCBI taxonomy): Eukaryota > Metazoa > Chordata > Ceratodontiformes > Ceratodontidae > Neoceratodus > Neoceratodus forsteri. The sequence continues at coordinate 163,318,141 of CM028137.1, forward strand.
TTTTTTAAATATTTGTTAACATTTTTTGCTAAGAGCTATGGGAATTTTTATTTTTCTTTGCCGAAGTCAAGGCTCCCCTGTAGTCCCCATTTGCCCTTCATGCCAGTGACTATATTATCTCCACATTGATTTTTAAAAGAAATCCCCCCCAAAAATATATATCCCAAAGAAAAAGAGCAAGGACTACTGTATTATATATGGGCATTTTTTGCCTACCTGACCTTCAGAATTTATTTACTTGTCGTAATTTTCTTTTTGTAATTTTTTTTTTTTTTAGTATTGATTATAATTTGTTTTTACTTTAAAACAATATATTGTTGACATTTAGTGCTAAGAGCTATAAGAATTCTTAGTTTCCTTTGCTGACCTCAAGATGCACCCCACCCCACCCCCCACCCTCAGAGTCCCTGTTTGCCCTTCATTCCAATTACTATATTAGTTCCACATAAGTTTTCAAAAGAAATCCCCCCCCTGAAAAAATATGCATCCCAAAGAAAAATGCAAGTACTACTGTACTATATAAAGGCATTGTCTTGCCAACCTTACCTTCACAAATTTGCATATCTCCTGTTTTTCTTTGTAAATATTTTTGTTTTTCAATTTTTCATTTTTTTTACCCTTAGTGCTAAGCTTTACTGTAACAGCTGCTGCTCAGTGGCAGTATTATTCTGAAGTGTCCCACCCAGACTGCCAGTCCCCTGCTGCCAAAGGTGACCACTGTCATCCTTTGCCAGTACCAGTGGTTTAGGTGATGTTGAAGGTTTGATTTAGCTAGCAATGACTGTTTGTAAGCATGTGAGGCTGAGACTGAGCTGCACTGAAGCAGGCAGCATCTGCCACCTGTTCAAATCGAGCTTGCTAGTGATGACATTGTAAAGTTGTTGTACTATCTTAAGGAGAACATGAGATGCCAGGGTGTTTCCAAATCCTTTCCTTGCTGGTAACTGTGCTGCTAGGAGTAGTGGTGGTGGTGACAAGCCAGACTTTTGTGCTGCCAGTGTCAGTGGGAGGGAGGGAAGACTTACCTGCAGGAGGTACAGGACTAGTTGGTGACACCTGTTGAAATTTGAAATAATTGACTGGATAGGTGATGTCGATGTGCGGTAAATTCAGTTTCAGAAAGAAATTCAGTGCTGTACAGATCTACCCTGGAGGGTTGTGGCAAGGCAATATCCCCAAGTTGTGCTGAAACACCTTTTGGAAGTAACCAATGTTGGGGGACATCCCAGACAGTTCAATGCCTTTTTAGCCAGTGCAGGCCAAACATTTCTGCCCTGCCAGAATTTGATAGCATCAATATTTCAGCTAGACAGTTGCTTTGCTAAATAAGCCTCCTTCATGTAGTCTGGTGCCATGTTCATACCTTCATCCATAATGTCCATGCGACATCAGTATTGTGCGTCAAACAGCTTCCATATATCTTTTGTTGTGCATCTTGATATTGTATAATCAGTTTCTTCCTCTTCCCATCTGAAGACATCGTGATCGTCACCACACTGATGCCAACTGGCACTGGAAGCATGGGAAGTAGGCTCAAGAAGAGGAGGCTGATTTTTAGTTTCTGTGCTTTGTTTGCACTGTCCTGTCTGAGGTGTCTGCAAGACTTTCTGTTTGATATAGTCAACATGTGCAAGAAGAATATAGACATCATTATCTTTGTATCTTGGATCCAGCAATGCTGCCATGCCATATTGGGTGTCCAGTAAAAAAGCTTTGAAATTGTTCTTCAAACTGTGTCAGAAACATCTCCGCGACTTCCCCAATAAGGGCTGCATCCAGCTTTAGCTGCTGCTGAGATGATGAACTAGTGTAATCACCACCAACAGCACCACCACCTTGTCCAGCACTAATATCCTGATCACCTCTGCTTAAGTCAGTTTCATCACCTGCATCACTACCAATGCCACAACCACCACATGTCAACAAGCACCACCACTGACACCACCATGACTGGCTTGTTGGGTTGTTGTTGTTGTGATAGATGTCATATAACTTTGTGTGTGTTGTTCAGGTAGACTCACCATAGGCAGGACCATTCTAAGAACAGTAGATTCAGCAGACAGATTTTTGGTGGCCTGTTCGTAAAGTCTCAGAAGCAGAACCAGCCTTTGCAGCACACACCACTGCACCAGGGACAGGTATCCCCCACAAGGTGATTCTATGTGATGCTTCTTCATTGTCAAATTCCATAGCCCAGAACACAACTTTACATTGCACTAGACTTTCCACCATGTAAAAGACTGAGTTCCATCTTGTTGCCATATCTTTAATCAAGCAGTGCTGTGGTACATTGTGCTTCTGTTGGTAATGTTGGATGAGCTCAGCATGTTTGGGGGAATGATGGAAATATCTTTTACTGTCCCAAATGGTGTCCAGTATTTCTTTCACCTGTGCATGTTTCTCGAGCGCATAAGTCACCATTAGATTCAGTGTATGTGCGAAGCAAAGTGCATGGCAGAACCCCCCATCATTCATGGCCTTCAGCATGTTACTTCCACTGTCTGTCACAGAAGTTCCCACCTTCAGGTTGTGAGGGTGTATACAGATGTCCAGCACTGATTGTATGATGGCTGTATGGAAGGAGGAGGCAGTATGGTGCAGTGGTTTAAGGCTCTGAGCTGCAAATCTGGAGACCTGGGTTTGAATCCCACAGCCCCCACTTGCATACTGTGTGACCCTGAGCAAGTCACTTAACTTCCTCGTGCTCCCAGGTTGCACCTGCAAACAAGCTTTCAGCTTAGTGTGTCTCACCTGGTAAAATAATTGGGTAAAAAAAAAGCATAAAATATTCTCCCCACTTCCTTTGCCCTCCATAACTGACACATTAAGTAAGGCACTTCCTACAGCATTGTTCCTCTGCATGGCTGTCTGCTTCACGATAAGTCATGCAGGGGCTGGTGTTGGTGGTGAGGTGGGGCAGCAGTAGTGCTGCTTGTGCTTGACACAACCTAATGAGCAGCGAGACTCAGGAAGCTTTGGTTTGTAGTACTGCTGCAGATATCACTGGTGAAATGCATACATCCACCCCTCTGCCTGCTTCAGAAGGGTCACCATCTGCATGCATATGGCCACATACATTTCAGGGATAACATACTGAGAAAACATGAAGCATGATGGAATGCTGTATTTGGGTTTTATCTCATATAACAGCTTTCGAAAGCCAGTGTCTTGCACCATGGAGAACAGCTGCAGATCAAGCGCCATCATCTCACCAATTAATTGAGTGATTTGCACATCAGCTAAATGAGTCAGTGGCATTTTTGTGTGGGCAAGTAATGACTCCTGGAGTGAGGTTTGCTTGGTGGTAATAAATTCTGGATTAGCAATGCAGCTGTCACTGCGTCCAGCACCACTATCATCCCTGCTTAGCGGTAGTGGTGGTGGTGGGGGTGTTGGTTGGAGTGGTGTTCTGGAAGGAGCACCACTAGTGTTAGTTGACTTCGACTGCTGCTGCTGTGGGGCTGCATAATTTGAACAAATCATCTGATCCTGCCATCCATACCTTGCTGCTGCTGGTAAGTCTGACCTGAGTGTGGGTTTTGAAGGGATATGACAGTTAGAAAGATGTGTTCATGTTTTAGATGATCAACCATAACACTGATCCCCAATGTCCGTCTGGATTTACCCCTGCTGATCTTTTTCTCACACATCCTGTGACATGCTCTCAGTGGATTTGTGGGGTTATCCTTAAAATACTCCCGTACTGCTGAACATCTCTTGGCTTTCCTAGCTAAACAACCATCAGACTGGGAGGGCGGGGGGTGGCTTAGAAGAACTAGGTTGATTACTGCAAGATTTATTTTTCCTGGTCATGGGGGAGAAGTGATGTGACTGCTCCACATGGTCACCAGAAGCAGCAGCAGTAGCAGTAATATCACATTTATCAGGTTGGACTGGTAACTTGGCATTGGATTTGGATTTCCCTGCTTCAACAAGTTGCTTTTGTTCTTTTCTGCTCTTCGTTGCTTCTCTTGCTTTCCCGCTCTTGTCCTCCCATACTGGTAATGGTGGTGGTGGTGGCCTCCACTCCTCAGAATTATAGTCCTCATCAGAAGAGCTTGTTGTAACTGACAACACACTTTCAATGTCCACTTCCTCTTCTCCTACTTCTTCCTCCAATGCTCCTTGCTTCTCCTCCACAACTTCTCCTTCCCCACTCTTCTCTACCTTTCTCTCACCTGATGTTTCACCTTTCCCATGCCCTTTTCCTGCTGACTCCTCCTTTTCCTGTGCTTCTGCTTCCCCATTCAGAATTACCAGCACCTCTCTCTCCTCTGGCACCTCCACTGCCATATCCTCTTCCTCTGTGGCAGTCTCATCCACTACAACCGGCTGTGCTGGTGGTGGACATGCTACTGGCTTGCTTTTATAAAACAGAAGAGTTGGTATACCACAAGCAGCTCCTCGCCCATGTACACCAAGCAATTATTTTTCTTCGGTTGACAGGATAACAGTAGTGTTAGACCTTGACTCACTCCCTGATTTGGGGCCTGTGGGTACACTCAGAGAAGAAGTATCATATAGTGCCTCAGGCCAGCAGTCACAGAAAAGAAATTGCCCATGGTGCTCACCACAGTGCTGGTGTAGAGGTTGCTGAGTTGGCACCTGACCTGGCACTGCCAACTGCTGTTTTGTGGTTCGCACAAGACACACAGGTGGAGGGCTTGTCAGTACCTCTTCAGAATGAGATGGAGGATCCCTTACATCACCACCATGACCTGTAGGAGAAAGCATGCTACTTGGCAGTGCAGGAAAAGGAGGAGGACCACGAGCAGTGGAAGACCTGTGTGATTCTAGTTTGCTCGGACTACTTTCAGCACCACCAGATGTGTGACTGGACACTGATTATGACTGGCTGCTAAAGCTCCTGCTTACACTGGGCATACAACCAGTTGACTTCTGCAGACCAACAAATGCCCATGTTTTCTTTGGATGCACTACTATATGATTCACTCTTGTATGCCTCTCAGTCTCAGACCAACCAGCATCACCAGTACCACCAACACCATTCCCTTTCTTTGTCCTTCTCCCTCTAACATCTTCACCATGTACATCACCTCCACCATGGAACCACAGGACTATGAGTGCTGCTTGCAGAACTGCTACTTGCTGTAGGAATGGGTACCATAGCGGAACCTTTCCATGTTGCTCCTCCTCCTTTCCCAGCCCTCTGCTTCCCTTTCAGGACATCTTTGCTTCCCTTTTAGGGCAGTTATAGGCAGCTTGCTGCAATCAGATAAAGCCTTTCACACAAATGGGCTCACTGGTACCCACTGCCTGTCATGAAAACCACACAATGCAACTGGATAAAGTGTGTCACAAGATTTGGGGGGGCTCTGGCTCCCTCAGGCAGACCAGACAGCCACTGCCTGTCATGAAAACTACATTACAATTGGATAAAGTCTTTCTCAAGACTTGGGGTGCTCCATCTTCCTCAGGCAGGCCAGGCAGCTACTGCCTATCATGAAAACTACATTGCAATTGAATGAAGTCTTTTTCGAGACTTGGAGGGACTCAGGCTCCCTCAGGCAGGCCAGGCACCCACTTCCTGTGACAAAAACTACACTACAATTGGATAAAGTGTTTCACAAGATTGGAGGGGGGCTCCGGCTCCCTCAAGCAAGCCAGGCACCCACTGCCTGCCACAAAAACTATGCTGCAGCTGGATAAAATGTTTCTTAAAATTTTTTGGGGGGAACCTCCATCTCTCTTTCAGCCAGGCCAGCCACCCACTGCCTGTTATGAAACTACACTGCAATTGAATAAAGGCACCCAGTGAAGAAAACTACGAAATCTTTGGTTTGGACAATTTGAGTGCAACAACATAAAATACACTGCACAGCAGGCTGTAGCCCCTCTCCCCTCCCCTTGCTTGCCTCCACAGTACTCTTTTACTTTCCTTTTCCTGCCTAAAAAAATCTGTGAAACCCAACCAACTTGCACAGCTTGCAAAACTACAAGAAACTGCTCATCTTCAAAACTTTCTTGCAACACCTTTTCTTTTTTTGATAAAAAAAAACAGCACAGAGTGAGAGCACACACAGCAATGTCCTTTCTCCCTGACACCAGAGGTGCACTGACACACAGAACTGCAAAACGCTCAGTTTTGCCAAGATTCCATGTCACCGCTCAGTTGCGGAAGGTCAGGTGGCTGCCAGAAAGTTGCACATGCTCAGTGAGTGTACTCTTAAAGTATAGCTGCATCATGCCCAACGAAGTGGCAAAGAGTTGAAGTGAAGAGAAGAATCTTCAGACTGGCAAAACCCACCAAAGTTTGGTGGTTCACCAAATGACCCTTTGGCTTCGCACTCACCACTAGGTGCAGATACAATTTGAATCCTCTAACAACTGTCAACATCATCTTCACTGCAGCTCAGTTACAAGGGAGACTCCTCTCTTGAACTATGAGACTAATTTTTATAGCACAAAATGGTGGTGGCACAATGGTATGCTAGAATGTTCTCCAAGTATATTAACTTCCAAAAAATGTTTTTTCTGAATTCGTGAGGTATTTTGACTTTTGCAAAAAACAAAATTCCCTGAACCCCTAGGACTGTTGCTCAGCTGTTCCACAAGTAGTGTTTATTTGTCTCTGGTGAAGATAGCCACAAAGAAATAGTTTCTTACCAATAACTGCAAACCCCAAGGGAATCTTGTTCACAGAGCTGCACTCAACCACCCACCCCAATCTTTTTTTGGTTCTTTATCCAGTTGGCTACATTAGTAAAAGTATTGACACCATTAAGTCCCAATCATGTGTTTTATAAACAACTCTGAGTACAAAATGCCTTTAATACACCAGTCTCTTCTTGCCACAGGCTGGATCAAGGTTTGAAAGGCTCTAGCAGGGCAGAGCCAAGCGCTCCCAGTACTGACCATGGCGGGAGAGGCTTTTAGGGAGAGATCACCGAGAAATCAGTGACTGAACTTATGAAATTACACATGCAGTGTATATTTATAATTATGAGTCAGGGCAAATGCCCACAATACTAGTGTGTTAGTCTGCTAATTCAGCTTGCAATCTGCAGCACATAAAACAAGGAATCTGAATACTGACATTCCAGGCCACACCATGATGATTCACAGTTCCTGTTTCCTAACACCAGAGAGAAGTCTAGGTCTGAGGTGTAGTTAGAGTGGGAGGGGGAGAGAGGGACTGGACAAAAGAACTTTTCTGCTCAGCAAGCCTACGCTCCTGGAGACATGCCTGCCTTTGGCAGTGCATCTTCTCTGGGGAGCCACTAGACAGTGCTGCAGCACACCAGAAATAGAACATATCCCTGTGAACACAGTAGCAAGATGCAAACCTAGTCAATGGAGAGGAGAAGATGGGGCTAAGTCCAGTAGTAGATCAGGTTAGAAAAACAACTGCTACCATTTTATGCAGACAAAAAACATTCAGCTATTCACTGCTTGCTGCATAACAAAGCTTTGCCATTTAGGACAAGCACAACGTTCTGTTTACATACCTCTCAACCCCCTGCTTCACACAGTAAATCAGGGACGAGGCTGAAAAATCAGGGACAAAGTACCCAAACTGGGGATACATCTTAAATATTGATAATATTCTCAGAGTACATTGGTAGAATATGTGACTTAGTGTACGAAGCATTTTGTGAAGAAAGAACAAATCTGTAACTCTGTTTGGCATCATTTTGTGCTTGCAATCCTCATTGTTCAGTGATGGAAAAATCAATATTAGAAGGGACAGGGAAATTCTGAGGCAAAATCAGGGATGTTCCTGAAAATCAGGGACACTTGAGAGGTATGTGACTGAATATGTTTTTGGTTACGGGAACACAAAAGCAGAAGTTTGAGGAGACTAAAGGACCAAGTCTACAAAGGACTCACTTTATTTTTTATACTGGACAGCAAGATGAGCTATACAGCCCTTTTTCACAAGGGACCAGTTGTACAGAGAGGTACAGGGTACAGAGCAGACACAACACAATAAATGTAGGGTAAAATAATAAAATTAGCAAGTGGATAAAAGGTACAGTTTTAGGATGTTGTGCAGGAAGGTTATGACGTAAACCTAAGGGTTCCAGCCAGGCAACATCCCAATGAATACAGGGTACAGTAAATTAAAAAAATAAAGAAGTGGATAAGGTGCAGTTTTAGGACATAGAGAAACAGTTGCAGTGCAAATTGTCAGATACATGTTGGTGAAACCTGGAGCTGAAGGAATGAATGCTACCAATATCAGTGAGGTTGGTTGGTAAGTGGTTGTAAGGGCCAAAAGTTCTGTAGGTCAGTGCCCTCTGTCTGTGATTCACTTCAAGCTTGCTTAAAAATGCAGTAGGCATATTTACTGTATATACAGTATACATCCAGAATCTAAATAGGTATGTTCAAAACATGTTCAGCATTTGAAGGGGACAGATTGTTACATTTAATGCTTGACCTTTTAAAGAATAACATATTTTTTTCTTTATCCCCCTCCCCAGTGTAATTTAAAAACTTTTACTTTCCTGCTTGCCTGTGTGGACTGTGGAAAGTGTGGTTTTTCATTACACTATCAAACAATGTATATATTGGATTATATTACTAACCAAAAGCAACATTTCCGCAGATTGGCCAAGTTACGAGAATACTAGAGTCCCAAGATGTTTGTTGTTATACATAAAATGTTCATGTATTCAATATCAACATGACACTATGTGCCAAATATCTGTGACTAGCAGCATAATGAACAATTTGAAAGTAGTCAGTTTTGTTAATCAGTACTATAATCCAGCTTTTTAAAAAATATAGTTGCTTTATTTGTCCATATTGCTTGCTCTACAATAAGAATAGAATATAAAATCAGACTTTTTACTGCTGTCGCCCTTCCTAAAAGGAGGCTTACCTTTGACACTCTCTCCAGAGCACTGCTGCCACCTTCTTCCTTCACTGTTATTTCACCCCGGTCCTGGTTCAGACTGCAGCTGTGGGACCCGAGGCTGGACTGGACACTATCATTTCTTCTGTGGGTTTGTTCATCACCCACCACCTCTCTTTGCTCAACTAGCCCCTGGACTGCCTTCATGATTGGGGAGCCCACAGCAAGGAGATTGCTCAACTTCACGCAGCTCTTAAAACTGCACAAAGTGCAAAACTGCTTCTCCTCTGGGAGCACAAACTTTGGGGACACTTAACAGCACTCCCCTGCCACTAATTCACCACCCCATACCCCTAGATGGCAGCAGGGACTAGGAAGTATTGATCCTGATGGCCAGAAGCCACACCAAGAGACAGAAACATGTTATAAATAGAAGATAATGTGAAAAACTGCAAAAGAAGCCAAATTTGTAGTTTCTCTAGCTGCAGGACTACTGAAAAGAGGGGTCACAGGACACACAACCTGACGCTGAATGTTGAGTGTTCCTGAGTCAGCTCTGCAGAGTCAGCCTGCAGCAGACTAGCTCAGGTTTCAGTACATTCTGTTCCTGTGAAACTGACATCAATTTGGAGGCTAGCTGAGCTGTTGCTCAGCTCTGCAAAACAGCTAAATTGCAAGATGGCTCAGGACTTGTATGCATGGTTTTGCCCAGGAACTGACAGCCACTTAAAGCCAGGGGTTTTGCATACTGCATCAGATGCTAGCCATTAATATTTGATCCCTGGCTTTCTGCACATGGGAGAGACATGTGCAATAGGGCAGATTTGTCTGGGAGACACATAGAGAAAGAGCTATGAGAAACATCAGCAGTCAGCCACAAGGCTAGAAGAAAGCTGTTTAAATAATCTTTGCAAAAAGATTTCTGTTTACTCCAGAAACAACACTAAAGCGCCTGTCCTGGGCTTTGTGAGCTTTCATGACTTGCCCTGAGAGAGGGCCTAAGTTGCCTGAACCCCTGAGTGATTGCCTACTCCCTGAGGGTGGGTGAAGGGAAGTCCCTTGTGGGGTGAAGAGATAAGAGACCAGCATGGCCCACACACCTCACCACTCAGAAGCATGTTGGTTCTGCCATACCTGTACCATCACCTGCATCTGTATGCCAGAGGGAGACCTCTTGACAGAGCCAGCCTGCAGAATCTGCTAAGGTTGTGAGTACTGGGTCAATACCCCTATAATTCTTCTGCTAGCCAGGAACAGGTCAGAGAAATTGTTGGACATTTCTGTGCAATTGTTATTCAAAGCCTATTTATAGAACTGCAACAATGAAGAGCAACTAGCATTTGTGTTGAATAATTTGCTGGGGATCTCCAAGCTACCAGTCTTCAGTTGGTACCACACCATAGTCCAACATCAAGCCTTCAGATTCCCACTGCGTGCACACAATTAATAGACTGCATTGAGAGCTTCCAAGGGACTTTAGGATACTGGTGTACCTGTAAAAACAGTAAATACTGTGTGGGTGCTCACAAGAGTGTGGTGGGATCTGGGGTGTGGTCTCAGAAGTGTTTCTCTGCATTTAATCCTTTCTGTCCTCCCAGACAGATCTTGTTCCTGTCCCCCTAATAAATATCTCTTGTGTTTAACTTGCAATTTATTGTGTTTTGCATATTGTTGTGTTTGCATGCATAGAGTGTAAGCTCGGGGGCTGTGTATAGTCATAAAGGTTTCCTGTCTCGAGGGTGGGGTAGCATTCATTTCCTGGGGGGCTGTACCCTGGAAACCATCTGTTAAAAATATCCCCATAGGTTGCAGCACCACACTAGGTTTGTATTACCTCCAATACCAACACAGCTCAAGTGCCATTCGCCTGAAGACCTTATAGACTGTGCTCAGGAATTATTGAACAGGCATAGTCTCACGCCTTGCAGATGGCTGTGGTTACACCACTGTTGTAGAGAAAGAATGTGTAAATATATGCTTCCAAGTACATTTTATTATAAGTTTCCTTTCCCAAGACAGGATCCCTCTTTTTTCTACAAGCTTGTTAACCAGTTAGGGACATACACACACGCATGCAGAAGCACTAAAGCTGTAGCAGTGAGTAGTGACTTCAGATGTTTATTGATTTACTAGCAAACAGAAGTAGAGTAGTAAATACACAAAATATTAAAACAGGCAGAAAATGTCTGGCAGAAAAAACAACAGCTTGCCTATTCAACTAGCTCAGCAAATATTGATTTTTTTTATATTTGTTTCTCTGTTGATAATTTTGGCGTCATACAGAGTGATACCTTCTGAAAAACCACGTCTGGTAATGCCCTCTTTTGAGCAGAGAGTGGACACCCACCTGGCTTAGTGAATAGTAGTCCAGTGGGGCCATTCCTCAGAATTAGGAGGAACTGCTCCATGGAGGAAGTTTCAAGAGGCAGAGTTTGGAACTTTAAAATCAGTTTAAGCCTTGGGGGTATTCTGGACATAATATTTGTAGGGAATACAAAAGGGCAAGAGACACTGAGTGAGTCTTTACTGGTCCCCCCAAAAATACTGTTGTTTTTGAAAAACCTAAGGTGACTTTTGTCAGTAGATATATGCCACTTGCAACAGAATCAAGGAGTTTGTTTTAAAACACTGATCAGGTCTGCTTTCTGATACAATGCTGTTAATGCTGTAGGACATAAACCTAGAGTTACATTTTCCCGGGCCCTAATTTAGGTGATATTCTTATTTGAAGTCATTACGCAGAACCAAGAATGGAAAGCTGGCTGAGTTACAGACTTACTGGCTTTTTCTGTGCAAAACAGGTACTGCCTGCAAATTTGCAGTAAGTAGGAAATCAATAATGTGGGAAAATAAGAAAAGGCCAGTAGAAATCTATCAATTTGTAAGTTGTTACTCTGAATATGTGGTCTATGCTGCCCGGTGCTTCTGCTGCAACATGTATGCTGGCAGGACTACCAGGTAGCTAAATGTCAGAATGTTTGAACACACTCAGGCCATATGAAATGGCTCAGACAAAAGTGAAAGAGGGCATATTTTAAATTGCGTCATCAGCAAAATCCTGCAAGTTTGAAATTTGTAGCTTCTGAATTTGTGCCCGAATTGTTTAGGGGAGGGACAGGCTTGAGAAATTGTTAAGAAGAGAATTTTGGTGGCTTCTCCACCTAAAAAGCTTGTCTCACAGAAGGTCTAAATGATGTTTTGGACCTCAATCCTTTTTATGTTTGCTTGCACACATGTGCAAGAAACATAGTGCCATCATCTGAATTTTTGTAGGTGTGGCACCCTGTCTTCCAGTTCAGTCAGTGTGTTTGCAGGCGCGGCCACAGTTCACCAATGAATGCTGCAGCTGTCTATGACAGCAGTTGAAAATGCAGTGGCGTACAGTTGAAAGGGAGAGACTGCTTCAGTGAGCAGCGATAAGATAGTGTTGATTAGCATATTGCCGGCAATCTTGCTTGTATATGTCTGCTTTCTCTTCCTGGAACATAAATTCAGTTTGACGTGAACTTTTCCTAGGACTGTCTTTCCCGGAAGAGGCAAGTGACTAAAATGACATCCTTGGAATGTTTCCAAAAGAAGATCTAATTGCCATCCTTGGAATGCTGAGTCAGAGTTCAGGGTAGGAGCGGCATTGACAAAAGCAGGAAAACAGAACCCCAGAGAGACTGAAAAAGTAGACGCAGTTGTTGTCTGTTGGCACACCTAATCAGTATTGTAATAATATTCCCCAACACTCTGAGTGTATTTGAATAATGCTCCCCCCCCGCCCGACGCACACAGTATAGCTAATGGGGATGCCCAGTCCCCGTTGGTTCCGCAACCACCCGAGAGTTCTAGGTGCCATACTGGGAGCCCACCACAGCATGGCATAAGTGAGAATGGTGTCAGGAGGCCCAACTCCATCGATTCAATTAACCCCCCAAAAGAAAAGATCTTCCAGTTGCCACGCTTGGGAGCTCACCCCAGCTATGGCACACGCCTGTATGGCCGACGGGGTGCCCAATCCCTCATCGGCTCCACTGAGACCCCCAAAAAATTTTCCAGCTGCCACACTGGGAGCCCACCCCAGCATGGCACAAGTCTGCATCTGCCTTCCTAAAAAGAAAACAAACACCTGAAAAGAAAAAAGGTCCTCGTTGATTGTCTAGCCCCCAACCCACGCCCACCCTCTGCATATCCACCTCCCCACTCCCCCCACCTCTCCCCATACTTACCTCTAGAGGCTGGCAAGATGATCTTTGGTGGACCGGGAACATGTCTGCACTCTTCAAAGCCAACTGCAAACTGAAGAAATGCCAGTAAGCAGTATAATGGAATAAATAGGGTTTTTTCAACTTTGATGCATATCTCAGGCATTTTTTGGAATTTTGGCACCAAATTTTCAACATGGGGTTTTTGGAACCCCTACTCATGAATTCTGGCACTGTCATGGTGTTAATCGACCCTGAAAGGTGATTTCGCGGTCACTGCACGGAACCACCTTTCGGGACCAATTTACAAAATGACAGTGTCACAGTTCATGAGGTAGGCCCCAAAACCATATGTTGAAAATTTGGTGAAATAATCCCCAAATGACTGATTTATAAGCTACAGATTGCAGTTCTAATGATGCTCGTAAGTTCACAAATCTTTTATATTTTCACTCCAGATTTTCAACATTGCCATTTTACCACACCTCCTTATGAGTAGTACAGATGTCATTTTTCACATTTATTTATTTATTGAAATTGTTTCACCAGGAAAAGCACACTGAGCAAGAACTGCTTGTCTCCCAGTGTGACCTGGGGGGATGGGTACAGTGCAGAAGAGGACAAGGGTAGTCCAGGTCTTGACATAAATACATACAATTACAATACAGTTGAAAACATTTGACAGAAATAGTTGGGCATAGGACAATTTACTCTTACTTATTGTATAGTAGAAATTATATGAGGAAGTCATGCTTTATACCTTGAAAACATATAATTAGATAATACAGCTGCATATGTTTGACAGGAATAGGTGAGTGTGGATTACTACGCATACCCTAATAGTCGAGAGTAACAGTTACAATGAGGAAATCCTGCTAAGGTATTGGGTTGTGGTATATAATGAGATAGGGTTTAGTGCAAGCTAGCTAGCTCAAAAGTTGGGGACAAGTGCAGTAGTTGGGTGTGGTTAGCGAGGTAGCACCATTGGGCCCATTGGAGACTTAGCTGCAGGAGCAGTTTACTGAGCAGTGGTTGGTAAGGACATAAGATAGTGAGCGGACAGAGAAAGAGTGGCGAATTTCAAAGGAGAAAGAGTTCCAGAGTTGAGGGAAGCAGTGAGAGAAGGCAGTCTGGCCAGCTTGGGTCCGACGTCTGGGGACTAACAGGAGCCGGGAGTCTAGGGACCTCAGAGCATAGGAGGGGACGATAGTATGGAGGTCAGGTACACTGTGAGGGTACCAAACTAGTTCTTCGAGATAAACTTGGCACAGTGTATTAGGCGGCAGTTCTCAAGGGAGGGGAGAGCAAGGAAGTGGCATAGCTCGCAGTGGTGGGTGCGAGGAGGAGCGTCAAGAGTGAACCGGCAGAAAGCATTAAAAAGGGTATCCAGTTTGGATAAAATTGACTTGTGGGCGGCACTGTAAACAATATCACAATAATCGAAGGAGGTATGTATCATCTTCTGGATAAGCTCATGATGGACCGGATAGTGGAGGCTAGAACAGTTCCGATATAAAGCTCCGAGCTTGGGGTGGAGTTTTGTTAGTATACAGTCAGCATGGACATCTCACCCAAAATGTGTTTCCATGCATGTAGCACACAATGGCATAGTCGTTGTGTGAAATCAATGTTCAGGACAGATTAAGAAAATCACAGTGACACTGTTCATGAGCAGAGGTCTTAAAATAGCTATGTTAAAAATTTGGTGACAAAAGTGCATAAAATTACTGTGTTCACAGTGAGCATTCATGATTTCCACCTTCTCGTAAAGTTCGCATGAATTTGTATTTTTAGTCAGATTTTCACCACTGCCATTTTCCACACTTCCTTATGAACATTACAGCTGTCATTTTTCTCACCATGGCGAAATGTGTTTTCGTATTCCAGTGCAAAAATGTGGTCGCTGTGAAATCACTGTTTGGGACAGATTAAGAAAACACAGTGACACTGTTCATGAGCGGAGGTCCCAAAATGCCTGTGTTGATAATCTGCTGTAAAATCCCCAAACTAATTACGTTACAGTTGTGCGTTGCACAGTTTCTCACGCAGCTTGTGACTTCATCAGTTTTTAATATTTCCTGCAGATTTTCAACATTGCCATTTTTACACCTTCCATGAACAGTACAGCTGTAATTTTTCATATCCTCTTCGAAATGTGTTTTCGCACCTCTGGTGCCAAATGGCGTAGTCGCTGTGCAAAATCAGCTTTCAGCTAACAAACTGATATTGCCACTGTTCATGAGGTGGGGGTCACAAAAAAAAATGTTGAAAATTTGGAGTGAAAATACCAATGAACACGTGAGACATTAAGGTTTCTGACCATAACGCCCCACCCTGTAGAGAATGACAGGCATCAGGGTGTGACTTGGGATTGTCGCCTGTAATGTCATACTATTCCACCCCACCCACACCCTGCAGCCAGTGAGAGGCATCGGTGTGCCTTGGACTCTTCAGCCCAAAGTTCACCCATTCTCCTATACAGCACCATCTCACCGTGTTCCTGATGGAATGGGGTGAACATAAGGGCCAAGGACCCCAGGCACACCGTGACACTTGTCAGTGTCTGCAGGGTAGGGTGGTGAAATGGCGCGGCTGCTATGCCTGATGACCCAAAGGCGCACCCCAATGCCTGTCAGTATCTGCAGGGTGGTGGTGGGGTTGGCTTCAGTTCAATACTTCACTGCCATTCCTATTATGCAGCTCTGTAACTCCTACACTACCAATGCCAGCAAGCAAACATTCGTCATTGGCAAATGCTTGTTCATTATGCAGTAACTTATTTAGAGAATATGGGATTGCATATAATGTTGTATAGTCTATAATATTGTTTTCTTCTTTTTTGTATTTTTATTCCATTCTTTCCATCACTATTCCCTACACTCTGTTTTTTTAGTTTCTCTTTTTTCAACTGATGGACAATTTTAATGAAAATATTAGACATTTATAATTCTAATTTTTCTGCTGAAAACTACTTGCCTTCCCATGTTAGAGAGTGCCCATAAGTAATATGTATTATGTTGCTTTGATAATTGTTGTTGCATAGTGCATCACTGGGTTAAGTCCACCTCACATGCTACAGATGCACGTGTGACCAGTTGTTTCGAAATCCAATCTGCCTAGGTCCACTTCCTTCCCACAGGATCCCAGATCCTTAATGTGCATCACAGAGGCTACAAGCATATTGCATAGCTCCCTAGATATCAACAAATATGGTAAGGAAGCACAAATTTGTATTGATTCAGCCTGATTAAATCTTGTTTTTGCGGGGCAGTTACAATTTGCAGCAGCTACTCTGCAATGCGTATTCTGTACCTTGATTTTAGTCACTCTCGAATGCTATAAGGTTAACCAGTGGAGGAGTCCTCTCTTAAATAACGAGCATTTGTCAATGCCGAATGTTTGCTTGCTGGCATTGGCAGTGGTAGTGTAGAAGTTACAGAGCTGCATAATAGGAATGGCAGTGAAGTATTAAACTGAAGCCAACCCCACCACCACCCTGCAGAGAGTGACAGGCATTGGGGTGTGCCTTTGGGTCGTCAGGCATAACGGCCACACCATTTCACCACCCCACCCTGCAGACACTGACAAGTGTCACGGTGTTCCTTAGGGTCTTTGGCCTTATGCGCACCCCATTCCATTAGGAAATACGGTGAGATGGGTGCGATATAGAGAATGGGGTGAACATTGGGGCTGAAGAGTCCAAGGCATACCCGATGCCTCTCACTGGCTGCAGGGGTGTGGAATGGTATGAGCATTACAGGCAAGAATCCCAAGTCACACCCTGATGCCTGCTTCATTCTACAGGGTTGGGTGTTATGGTTGGAAACCCTAATACCTCAGGCATTCGTTGGTATTTTCACCCAAATGTTCAACATGGTTTTTTGTGACCCCACCTCATGAACGGGAATATCAGTTTGTTAGAAAAGCTGCTTATGCACAGTGACTACGGCATTTAGCACCACAGGTGCAAAAACATTCCGAACAGAATGTAAAAAATGACAGCTGCACTGTTCATGGGGAGGTGTAAAAAATGGCAATGTTGCAAATCTGCAGTAAAAATATTTAAAAAAATGGTGAAGTCACAAGCGTACATAGAAACTGCAACGCACACCCGTAATATAATTAGGTTGGGGATTTTTTTACAGCAGATTGTCAACTCAGGCATTTTGGTGCCTCCGATCATGAACAGTGTCACTGTGGTTTTCTTTATCTGTCCCGAACAATGATTTCCCACAGCGACCACGCATCTCTGCGCTGAAAGTGTGAAAACACACTTTGGCCATGTTGTGAAAAATGACAGCTGTACTGTAAATAAGGAAGTGTGAGAAAATGCCACTGGTGAAAATCTGGACTTAAAATATTACAAAGTCATGAACTTACGAGGGTGAGTGGAAACTGCGCAATGCTCACTCGTAACACAGTCATTTTATGGACTTTTGTCACCAAGTTTTCAACATAGCCATTTTAAGACCTCTGCTCATGAACAGTGTAACTGTGATTTTCTTAATCTGTCCCAAACATTGCTTTCGCGCACCAACAGCACCATTGTGCGCTACATGTGTGAAAACACATTTTGGGAGGCATTTGAAAAATGGCAGCTGTGCTGTTCATAAGGAAGTGTAATAAAATGGCAATGTTGAAAATCTGGAGTGAAAATATTAAATTCGCAAACTTACGAGCATGCATAGGAACTGAGCAACGCACGCTCGTAAAACAGTCATTTTTAGGAATTTTTTCACCAAATTTTCAACATAGCCATTTTAAGACCTGTGCTCATGAACAGTGTCACTGTGATTTTCTTAATTTGTCCCGTACATTGATCTCGCACACCGACTGCACCATTGTGCGCTACCTGGGCAGAAAGACATTTTGGGTGAGATGTGAAAAATGACAGCTGTACTACTCATAAGAAGGTGTGGTAAAATGGCAATTTTGAAAATCTGGAGTGAAAATATTGAAAATTCGCGAACTTACGAGCGTGCGTAGGAACTGCGCAACGCACGCTCGTAAAACAGTCATTGTTAGGAATTTTTTCACCAAATTTTCAACATAGCCATTCTAAGACCTCTGCTCATAAACAGTGTCACTGTGATTTTCTTAATTTGTCCTGTACATTGATTTCGCACACCGACTGCGCCATTGTGTGCTACATGGGTGGAAACATGTTTTGGGTGAGATGTGAAAAATGACAGCTGTACTTCTCATAAGAAGGTGTGGTAAAATGGCAATGTTGAAAATCTGGAGTGAAAATATTGAAAATTCGTGAACTTACGAGCGTGCGTAGGAACTGCGCAATGCACGCTCGTAAAAGTCATTTTTAGGAATTTTTCACCAAATTTTCAACATAGCCGTTTTAAGACCTCTGCTCATGAACAGTGTCACTGTGGTTTTCTTAATTTGTACCGTACATTGGTTTCGTACACCGACTGCGCCATTGTGCGCTACATGGGCGGAAACACATTTTGGGTGAGATGTAAAAATGACAGCTGTACTACTCATAAGAAGGTGTGGTAAAATGGCAATGTTGAAAATCTGGAGTGAAAATATTGAAAATTTGCGAACTCACGAAATGCGTATAGGAATCATGTTAACGCACGCCAGAACAGTCGTTTTTGGAATTTTTCCACCAAATTTTCAAAATAGGCTTCTTGAGAGCCCACCTTATGAACACTGGCAGTGTAGTTTCATTAATCTGTCCCGAAAGGTGATTTCGCGCAGTGACTGGAAATCACCCTTCGGGCCCGAATAACGCCATGACAGTGACAGCATTCATGAGAAGGGGTCCCAAAAACCCCATGTTGAAAATTTGGTGCAAAAATTCCAAAAAATGCCTGACATATGCAACAAAGTTGAAAAAACCCTATCTAGCCCATTATACAACTTACCGGCATTTCCTTAGTTCGCGGTCAGCTTTGAAGAGTGCAGACGTAGCCCTGTCCACCGAGATCGCTATGCCGACTCGAGGTAAGTATGGGGTGAGGGGGGTGAGGGGTGGGGATGCAGAGCGCAGGGTGGGTGCGGGTTGTGGGGGCAGGAAGACTGCGTGGGACCGCTTTTGCTTTGACAGGTTGAAAAAAAAAAAAACGACGCGGGACGCTTGCCACGCTATGTGGGCTCCCAGCATGGCAGAAGGATGGCTGGAAAGGGAGCCGACGTGGGGATTGGGCAACCGCCGGCTATGGTTTTGCTGCCACGCTGGGGTGGGCTCCCCAGCGTGGCACCTTGTACCGGGAGGGGAGAGAGTGAAGCCGACGGGATTGGGGTACCCCCATCGGCGATTAGCATGGGTGAGAGAGTGAAGCCGAGTGGGGATTGGGCACTCTGGCCGGCTATAGAGTGTGTGTGGGGGCAGCACGAGTATATGCATGTGTAGTAGGGGAGCTGCGCAGGTGCTATCTTATCGCTGCTCACTGAAGCGTAGTTCCCTTTCAACTGTATGCCACTGTATTTTGGAGCTTGTCAAGACAGCTCCAGCATGCATTGGCTTACAGGGGCCGTGCCTGCCAACACACTGACTGAATTGGAAGAGGGGGTGACACACCTCCGAAATCTCGGATGATGGCACTATGTTTCTTGCACATGCGTGCAAGCAAACATAAAAATGAAGAAAAAGAGGGCTCCTTCACTCTGTATGTTACTTAGGATTTTATGCTCTTAAGTATGGACAGCTTAAATGTAAATAGTGATTTGCTTGCTGAAGCAGTACTGCACTGAAGCATGATTTCTTATGAGTTTTTAACTTGTCCTGCATGTCTCCCAGTCTCTTAATAATTAGTTCAGCCAGAATACTCAGGTAGTATGCTCCTATCACCAGACTAGGCTAGCAACTGTCTGTGCTGTATCAGGGAACCAGCCTAGGGCATAGAGTACCTCATTTTCTAAAATAAATAAATGGAGAGAAGTGGCATGGCTCAGCGTGCCAGAAGGGATTTAAATATGGTACCTCTGTGCCTTCCACAACCAGGACTAGCATTACACTTAATCTTGCTGCCACATGCTGCTTGCCCAACAAACAGAGCTTGAACCCCTTACGAGTAGTTCAAGCCCTTCTTATGTGGGTAGGGTCCCCTTGTGAGCAGACACTGCTGAAGCGTGAGGCACACACACACAAGAAAAAAGAAAAACTTGCCCAATTTTACTCTTCTGGCAGTTGGAAGAGGAGAACGGTACTGACCTGACGGCCCCCTCACACTCCCCAGTGGTTGCTTGACTCGCCTGGTGGCTGGGACTTTTCCTTGGCAAAATGCTCCTCTTTCTCTTTTTCTTGGAGTGCCAGTTCAGCAATTCCATGCTCCAAAGCCCTGCGACCATCCCTTCCGTTCCACCACATGGACCATGGCCATCTTGTTGCAACCACATTCTGTAATCCCTAGAGCGGACATCTTGCTCACACTTCTCTTCCTGGGCCACGATGCCCACACAGTCCTTATGTCCTGGGGCATGCATGGCTCGCTCCTTGTCTGCCATCTTCTGGATGGCAAGCCTGGTAGAGGATGCCCCATGGCAGTGACTTTCTTGTGTATGTGCACTGTGCTACCGACGTCTCTGCCAATGCCTCCACCCACGCAATGAAACATTACAGGGGCGAGGCAGACTAGTGCTTCACAGAGCTCCCCCTGTGTTATAATGAAATAACAAGTGTTGGTCAACCCCGTCCTCTGCTTTTGCTCATGGGCATATTATTATTGCCGAACAAGACTAAGGGCAATCCACAAGCAGCACATTTTAAGCTACCGACTTAGCAATGTAGTGGTGGTCAGATTTAAAGGGCCAGCATCATGAGGCAGCACAAGACATTGTAAGCCCAAATAAAGGCAGCTCCAAACCATAAAATGAAGCCAAAATGCAAAGCAGTGAGGTATATAGGACTCTTACTGAGCCCACGTACCAGGACGTTGCTCCGCTTCCAAGAGTTACAGGAGCATATAACGCATCTATGCACAGCTGCTGAAATAAATAAAGTAAATAGATAATATAGAAAAAAAAAAAATATATATATATATATATATATTTTGGGGTAATATATATATATATATATATTCTGCATATGTATAAGTGCTGTAGAGATCACAGCTAGCCCTGACCCTTCCATTCTCCTCTTGTCCCCCCTCGTCTCTTACCAGATCTCATCATGGTTAAGACAAAGAAGTACAGATCTTGTCAAATTGCCCTACTACCTAACCAGTCAGGTCCACACTGCCCCACTTGTGCCAAACAGCAGGAGGCATCTGAGATACTCAGTGAACCAGAGGAGGAAATGGACCAGGGGTCAGACTTCCCACATCTATTGCAGAACGGACTGCCTTCCACTGTCGAGGAGTTTTTCAAAACCCAACAGAAAGTCATGCTTAAAATCCTAGAATGCATGGAAGAGATTTCAAATGCTAATAAACAAACACCTACCAACCAGCCTAAAAAGCCATCCAAGCCTAAAGGCGTAGGTCATAAGCCCTCCACAAGTGATGCCCCGCCTTAGCTAGATGACAAGGATGAAGGAGACAACCTCAATGAGCCGGCACCTGACGACACAACCAGTGATGATTTGGGGGATGAGGATCACCAGGCAGAAACAGAGGAGGAATTGACACTTACAAACAAGCTCACATCAATTGACTTCCTGCCAGAACTACTGCAAGCAGTCAAGGAGACAATGGGGTTTGAAGTACCCAAACCAAAGCAGCAGTCCAAACTAAACCCCCTTATAAGGGCAAAGCAAAAGAATGATGACTTCTTTCCCATTTGTGAGTCGCTGACCTAAGTCATAATGAAAGAGTGAGAATCCACTGACCCAACCTGAATCGCTGAGAAGCATACTTTTGACTGATTCTACCCTATCCAGGAAGACATCAACAAGCTTTGGTGCACTCCTCCCACGGTAGACCATCAGATCACCGGGTTGTGCAAGAAGACGGTCTTTCCCTCGGAGATCACAACTCCACTTAAGGTCCCAATGGACAATGTTATGAGATGACAGGCCTAGGCTGCAGAGCTAACATGGCAGCAACCTACACTTCTCGTGCCCTTGTCACATGGCTCAAAGAGCTAGCATCCAGCCTAGATCTGCAATCCAAACAAGCTGACTTGGCTGAATATGAGATCCAAGTGGCCAGATATGCAGCAGACGTATCCATTGAAGCCTTAAAAATGTCGGCCCACCTGGCCAACCTCACAAATAGGGCTAGATGACTCATCTGGTTGAAAATATGGAATGCATATACCGAGTCCAAAACAATGTTGAACAAACTGCCCTTCAAGGGTATTCATTGAGGTCCTAGAGAAATACCTAAAGAATAAAGGTCATGGAAAGTATCTAGATAAAGAAAAGTCTACCAAAAACATTTGTCTTCCAACATTTGGGGTAGATTTCAGCCCTACAGGGGCAAGCAAGACCGGAGACAGATGGGTCAGTATTACCAAAGCAGGTCCTACAATTTCAAACCGGCCTACTTCTCCAATACTGGCCAAAGCAGGGCACAAGGCAGGGGACAAAGAGGTAGATATGGCTTCAACCCATCCTGGGGCGATCTCACTCCAACTGACTGCACGACACTGAATTACAGCCAACCAATGCCAATGCCAAATTTTCATCCACCGATGGGGGCAAGACTGCTGCAGTTCTCGCAAGTATGGAGCAAAACAACTCAAGACCAATGGGTACTGGGGTCATATCTCATGGATACTCCATAGAATTCACACAGAAACCATTCACAAACATGCTGGTAGTATCCCCAGTGTCCCACCAGCCAAAGAAAATTCAAGCAGTACAATCCAGACTTCACAATCTACTGTCAAACAATGCAATTGTGGCAGTCCCTCCAGATCAGCAGGATTAGGGGATATACTCCATCTTCTTTCTAGTCCAGAAGAAAACAGGAGACATGAGACTGGTGCTTGACCTCAAGTTCATCAACCAATTCGTGCAATACAAGAAATTCAAGATGGAGACACTCAGGTCTACACTGCACTCACTAAGACCAGGAGACTCCCTCACTTCTATTTACATGAAGGACGCCTACCTCCATATACCCATCAGATCATCCCACTACAAATACCTCAGATTCAAGATCTTGGGGCATCACTCCCAGTATCAAATACTCCCATTCGTGCTAGCTTTGGCACCACAAGTATTTACCAAAGTTTCCATTACAATGGCGGCCAACCACTGGCAAAAAGGAATTCACATAATCCCTTACCTGGATGACTGGCTAATCAGGGCCAGATCACCTCAGCTAGCCTAGCAGCACATGCAATTAATAGAGATGATTTTACAATCCCATGGCTGGATCATCAACTGGGAAAAGAGCAGCTTAACCCCCAGCCATACAATAGAACATCTTGGCGCACTCATAAATATCGAGACAAGCCTGGTGAAACCATTCCAAAAAAGAGCAGACAAGGTGATGTCACAAGCTTGAGCACTGGCCAATACCAAAACCCCAATGCTAAGGGCTATCCTACAGACACTTGGGTCCATGGCTTCTTGCATACGGCCTAGTCCCCTGGGCACTATGGAAGATGTGCATTCTGCAACTATAGGCCATACAAGCAGGTCACAAGTTGAACCACGACCTGAGCAAGACAGTCTTTCTAACACCGCTAGCCAGGAAGTCAATCCTGTGGTGGACCCACTGTTCCAACATAGTCAAAGGAGTCGCACTAGAGATAGAGATAGAGATAGAAGTGGTCATAGACACAGACGCCAGCCTCTCGGCTGGGGGGACCACCCTGGATCACATACTGGCTCAAGAAAAATGGTACCAAATAGAATCCAAAATGCCAGTCAACATCCTGGAAATGAGAACAGTGTATCACACCCTACATCACTTCCACAGGAAGATACACCAAAAGAGGGTACTGATCTGGTCGAACAACAGGGCAACTGTGGCCTACATCATGAATCAAGGGGGCACAAGGAGCATCTGACTACTACTAGAAACTCAAAAGTTACTGGACTGGGCTCAAGCCAATCTCCAATCGATCACGGCAGTGCATCTCACAGGGACATTTAACATACAAGCTGACTGGCTGAGCCATCTGGAAATTGCTCCAGGAGAATGGTTTCTCCATCCTCAGGTGTTCCATCAACTGAACAAATGCTGGGACCCCCTGCAGATCAATCTGATGGCAACTGCAAAAAACTCACAACTACCACTTTTTTATTCCAGATTCACAGAACCCGGTTATCTGGGAACAGACACCCTGATTCAGAGCTGGCAATTCTAGAGGGTGTACGTGTTCCCACCAATATCCTTAATACAACAAGTCCTGAGCAAGATCTGCCAAATCAGATCCACCTTACTAGCCCAGGAGGCACTGGTTTGCCACACTAATTGCCATGACTATCGACACACCATGGTCAATCCCTCTGCAGACAGACCTATTAACCCAGGGACCCATATGCTACCCAAACTTTTGATCTGATTAATTACTAAGCTGGGTAGGCTAGGGGTGGGTCAGAAGCTGGTCAACTGGGTGGCAAACTGGTTGACAGGCAGAAAACAGAGAGTGGTGGTAAATGGTATACAGTCAGAAGACATGCAAGTCACAAGTGGGGTACCTCAGGGATCAGTCCTCGAGCCAGTCCCCTTCAATATTTTCATCAGTGACATTGCAGATGGACTGGAGGGTAAGGTTTGTCTGTTTGCACCAAGATCTGCAACAGAGTAGATGATCCAGATGGGGTGGGCAGAATGACAAGAGATCTGGATAAACTGGCAAAATGGTTGGAAGAGTGTCAACTGGGGTTTAATGTAAAGAAGTGCAAGTTCATGCACATAGGGAAGACAAACCCTGAAGCCACCTATAGGCTGGGAGGGGAGTTGCTGGCAGTCACAAGGGAAGAAAGAGACTTGGGCATCATTATCACAGATGACCTGAAATCATCCAAGCAGACCACTAAAGCAGTAGGTAAGGCTAGGGGGATGTTGAGATGTATTAGTAGGGGTATCACAAGTCATAAGAGGGAGGTAATAATCCCTCTTTACAAGACACTGGTTAGGCCCCTTCTGGAGCACTGCATGCAGTACTGGAGGCCACACCTTCACAAGGACATTAACCAGATTGAGGCAGTCCAGAGAAGGGCAACCAAAATGGTGCAGGGACTGCAGCGGAAAACATATGAGGACAGATTAAAGGAGTGCAATATGTATACCCTAGAGCAAAGGAGGAAGAGAGGTGATATGGTCGAAACATTCAAACATCTTAAGGGCATTAACAAGATGAAAGAGTTTAACATGTTTCAATATAAGAAAAATAGCAGGACAAGAGGACACAGCATGAGATTAGAAGGAGGCTGATTAAGGGGTAATGTGAGGAAGTTCTTTTTCACAGAAAGGGTGGTGGATGCATGGAATGGCCTACCTCAGGAAGTGGTGGATATGAATACAGTGCAGGGCTTTAGACAGGCATGGGATAGGCATAAGGGAGCAATACAGATGAGTATGAATAGATAGGTCATTGGCAGAGCAAAGGCCAATGGCACATTCATAACGTAGGAAAAGATATGGGCAGACTGGATGAACCTTGTGGTCCTTCTCTGCCATCAACTTCTATGTTTCTATGATCTCTACACCTCACGACCTGGCTTCTGAAAGGCAAAGACTGCTAAGGAATGACTACTGTCCAAAAGGCGTTGATACCATGTGCCAGTCCAGACGCGGTTCAACCACAAACACCTACAAGCACCAATGGTCCATTTTTCAAAAGTAGAGGACCAGCAACCACTTGAACGAACACCCCATAACTATTCAGCACATCTTACTATTCCTACAACATGAAGTGGACAAAGGTCTATCAACATCATCCTTGAGGGTCCAAATGGTAGCAATCAGAGCTGGGGCAGACAACCACTCTCCAGGGTCACACCGAGATGTGATTCAACTCTTAAAAGTAGTATCTAATATCTGCCCCAAAGTCAAAATGGTTGTAGCACCATGGGACCTGAACACGGTTCTAGACACAATGGCAATGGCCCCATTCGAACCATTACCCACAGCAGATATCAAGTGGGTGTCCTTCAAGACTCTGTTCTTGGTGGCAGTATGCTCCGCCCGGAGAGTAAGTGAAATCAGGGCACTCTCCTATAAGTCCCCATTCCTGATAAACCACAATGATGGAGTCACAATGTGAACCATCCCTTCCATTTTACCTAAAGTCTCCATGCCTTTCCACATGTCCCACACTATTGAAGTACCAGCGTGGAATCCACAGACTACCGACGAGCGGGACAAAACACACAAATACTGGGATATGAAATGGGTAATTTCCATCTACCTCGACAGAACAAAGGACTTTTGATTATCTGACAGACTATTCGTGCTACACAATGGCCCAAGATGAAGTCAGGCTGCTGCGCAATCCACTTTATCTAGCTGGATTAAGCAAACCATAACTGAGGCTTACAAATTGCAGGTACATGAAATGGGGGTGGGGGGGCCCTTTTGAAATAACACCAAAAAGACTTCTAGTTAGTACCAATATCTTACTTATTCTTTTCCCCTATGTTTCACCCCTATCAGGGGTTGTTCACGGGGTATATATTCTTAATTCTCTTCAATATTCTTGTTTATAGCTGTTAATATACAACATACCATTTAGTTGTCATTTTATTGCTTTAAAAGCTAAACATACAAAAATGTTTTTTGGTACTAGTTGTCCTACCTCACTAGGCTGTACAGTATTTATAATGGCTCATAAGAGTTCTTTCAACTATTGTGTCAGCATTTGTGATATAAATTTCATTCTCTGAGATATACCTGCAACGACATGAAGATATGCACCATGGGAACAAGCACTGCTATAATCCATAATTTTCCACAGAATATAATTGTAGCATGTGAGGTGGGCACCTGAATCATGGCACTGTCTGAAACGGCGACATGATGTGGGCGAAAGCCCGAATGGCGGGGGGGGAGGGTGATCAGATGTGGTGAGGTGGGCGACCGTAGTGACAGGATGTCACTGTATGTACATGCACGCGGGGGGAAGCGAACACAGCGAGTGTGGCCTGAGAGGGGGCTGAGGGGATGTAGGGGCTGGTGCTGTGGACGACTGCTGAGCTGCGCCATGGCATCAGGGGTTGGCCTCCACTTGTGGTGCGTGGGGTTCCGGGTTCGGGCACTACTGCGTTTTTGTTGCACCCGGCCCAAAACTTGTTTTTTTTTGCTTTTGCACCCCCTCCCCCGACATGCACCCCCCTGGAGTTGAGAATCTTTAAGTAGGGGGGTGCGGGGGCAATCGGATTTTGAAACATCTGGTCACAAGTGCATCTGTAGCCATTGAGATGGATATAACCCCAGATGGTAATGGATGGGGGATGCTGTAAGGTGATGCTCATGCAATCACCTTTACCAGGTAAGTAAACTACCATTCTTGCTATGGTATTACACATTACTATGTACCATGGTTCACTATCATTTAAGTATCTACTCTGGCTACTTCACTGTTAGTGACTTTTTATATATATATTTTTTTTAAGGTATTTAACTGGTATCACTATTTTTTTATATATTGTGATCATATGGCACTTCCGCCAGTCTCTATGAAATGCACTCAGTCAAATATTCTGTTCCTTAATTAGAGAGTGAGGGCAGACTCATTAATATGTGTTAGGCTTAATTAATATTTAAATCTGCATTCTGTGATTGGCTAGGGAACCATTTAAAGGTCCTGGTTTTATGAATGAACTCTGCCCCTGATGAAGGAGCTGGTTGCTCCGAATGTGCATGGATTAGTTGATTGTAAGAGAGTATTCACTGCCTGCACTGCATGCAAGTATGCATTTTTCACTAATGAAATATTAAAGCATCAGTATTTTTGGCTCTTGATTGCAGACTTCTCTTTGTTGTTTTTCTGTTTGGACTTGGAAGTCTGCACTGTAGATATGCAGTGTGTGGGGGGCCTTTTTTCTAGAAAATGTCTTGTACTTAGTAGAAATCACATGATTTGGTTTAGCCTCTGTAGCACATCAACATGGCTAGCCCCACATATGACCATGGACATGAGGTATACAGACTATTCAGCTCACCTTGATAAAACCTATTCTAATATCACACATACACAACTGTTGCAGCCATTCACCAAAAAATAGCTTGTTTCTCCCTTTCAGATTTTCTGCTAAACTACACTGCACACTACAAACCAACACTCAACAGACAAGGAATGTTAAGGATTTGCGTCTGGGATCAGTATCAGATAGACTCATTAAGTAAAGACAGAGAGCTCCATTTGGTACATCACACATACAACCGGAATGGTTGAGGGACAGAGTGGATACAGTGAGACTGAGACTGAAAACAAAAGGGCACATACACAGCACAAAATAATGATAATAATAAACAGATTAGGAAAGTTCAGGTAAGAAACATGTAAGTTGTTTAGCTAAAGTTTTGCTCACTGGGATAGACTGTTGGGATATACTATTTTGTTATCATTTCCTGAGGGACCTTTCAGGGACTATACATACAGTGGCATCCCCCAGGATGAAACCCAGTTTTAAAGCACTCTGCAATATGCTGCAGCAGACCTACTGAAAAAAGCAATGTAATTTCAATAAGTCCCCTTTGTCATGCAGGAAACTGTGGCATTCACTTCATCATAGCAGTGCGACATTTTCCTGAATGACAAAAGGGACTAATTGCCATTGAAATTACATTGCTTTATTCAGTAGGTCTGCTGCAGCATTCTGCAGAGTACTGCAAAATGCTGCAGAATTGAGTTTCATCCTGGGGGACACCACTGTAGGTCTTTACCTATGCTGTATATAGCACAGCATACATAAAGAACAGAAAAGGAGAGAAAACAAAATAATAGCTAGTTCCATGAGTAGTTACGGTGCACCAGCTGGCATGCCACATCCTGATATCGGTGGAAAAGCCACATTCAGGTGAATGTGGCTTTTCCGGTATTTATCAATATCAGGTTTTGCTGTAGTGCACCATAACTTTTCTCGCCAATGATTACTACTGTAAAATTACCCCAGGGTACTCGCAGAGACTAAGTAATCTAAACAAACCTCTTTTGAAATTTGTGAGCCTATTTCAGATTGATTAACAGATTATTAAAGTCACTTGGAAAAACCTGGTACCTAACATGTGAAACATCTTCCTTCTGGGCCCCAAATGATGTCACAGTTAATCTGGTGTACCTGATAGACAGGAAGTACTCCATGGTTATTTATCAGTCAGCAATCCATTGTTTGCATGCGTTTCTTTATTCCCAGTTTCCCCTTCCCCAATAAATATTGTATCCCTGGGACTCTGCTCAGTGGGTTTTATTAATGTATTTACTGAGGAGATGAGCTATTAAGAGTGGTGTGTATTGTTGTTGTGTATGTTAATACTGCCACAGTTATAAGAGTGGTTTCAAACCGCTGGAATCCCTCACTTATGCTTAACAACTGCAGTCATTCACCTGGAATGAGCCACCCCAAAGTTTTTAAATGTTACACTAGTTAGAGAACATAGAATGAAATTCAGATCTTACTGCGTGGTCATGCTCACCCTTGCATTCAAGCATTAGATTTATTTCTCCGCCTGAAGAAAGCAGGGTAACCATTAGAACGGTGACTGAATTTTGACACCACAATTAGGGCGCCACAATAAGGGTGGTGATGACAAGGGTGATCTTGATTTTGTATCACCCTCTGTCATGCTGCCCTTTGCACCCACAGAGATTCTGCCCCCTCTGGGGCATGCCCACCCTGGAGGAGGGTATATATTTGGTTGTGGGGGGTGCATGTATGTTTGTAAGTTCAAGCTCATTTAATGGATGGAATAAACCTTTGCTTTCTACTGGTTGGAATTTGAATATCTTTTGTGACACTGGAGTGCCTTATCCACTACTTACTACATTTTTCTGGAGGGTGAGTTCCCTCATTCTTTGGCACCCTCTGGGTTTCCAGAAACACACCTACTAACTCTGATTTTGATCTGTGGAGAGACTTACAGGACAGGCGGAGCTGGCAGAGTGTGCCAAGTGGATGTCTCCTACCAATTCTGACTCAGCAGTCCTTGCCCTTCAGCAAAGAACACTGACTCCTCCCCTTTGGAATGCCAAATCAGACCATTGACCCAGTTGTCCAAGTGCACAGAAAACCGGCACAACCTAGAGGTCAGTAGACACTCTTAAAGGTATATTACATAACTCCTGGGGGGAGGCTATATCAGCACCAAGAGTGTTCACAAAGTGTCTATCCATGGTGGCAACACAGCTGAGGAGGCAGGGGGGTGGTGGTTTTTCCCCGTGTCTGGATGACTGGCTAGTCTCAAGGTAATCACATCACAAGGCCAAGTCCTCATTTCTTCTGATGCAAGGTATTCTGGAGGGCCTGGGCTTTCTCGTAAATGTACAAAAATCACAAACACACCCAGTTCAGGTTTTGGACTTTATAGGTGCAGAGCTGGATACCCTGCAAGAGAAGGCATTCCATTCCCAGCCAAGGGTAACAAATCTAATTGCAGCAGCAAAATCCTTCAAGACAGGTCAACCTGGACCTGCAAGGGATTTCCTTTATTTGCTGAGTTACATGGCATTTCCCAATTCAGTGGTACCAGGAGCAGGTTCCAAATGAGAGATATCCAATATCAGCTAGGGAGCCACTGGTCACAGAGGTGGAATCCACTTTCAAAACTAGTGCCTGTTACAAAGTTCCTGCTAAATGCAGTAGAATGGTGGAAGGAAGAGTGCAACCTCAGAGAGGGAGTTCCCTTCTATTAGCATCCAGCTATGGTCATACAACAGATGTCTCCCTCCTGAGCTGAGGCACCCACCTGGGGGACCTTGCTGTAAGTGGCATCTGGAACACATGGAGGACTCAGGAGCACACAAATCTCCTGGAGCTCAGGGCACTGTACCTAGAAATGCAGGCTTTTTTTCCCACATCAAAGGTCAGTCCGTCCAGATTAGAACTGACAACACCACAACTATGTATTACATAAATAAACAGGGAGGATTAAGAGCTTCAAAACTGTATTTATTTATTTATAAAGTTTACCAGGAAAAGAAAACATACTGAGCTTCTAACAGCTCATTTCCAGATGTGTCCTGGGGGAGAGGGGAGAGGAGATGATTAAAATAATAATATAGTACAGAAGTCAAGTACAAGGATACAGACAGACATGCAGAGTAACAAATATTGGAGGCAATTTAGGACTGAATACTATTAAAAGAGATATATATATATATATATATATATATATATCTACGTGTATATGTATATGTATATATATATATATATATATATATATATATATATATATAGTATATATATATATATATATATATATATATATGAAGGAAAAAGTAGTGGAACAGCATGAAAAATGAAAATTAGAGAGGGAGAGAAGGAGGACAAACAGTAATAGGGAGGGAGTATAAAAAGAAAAGGGTCATGTACAATTGCAGGAAGGGTAACAATGGACATAAAGAAGAGACCTTAGAGAGGAGGGAGAAGACGCAGAATGAACAGAAAGGGGAAGAGAGGACCAAAGTTTAGGAAAATGGTAGGAAAAAGCAGACTGACCAAAAGTAGATTTTCTAGAGGGAAGGGAGAGAGAGAGAGAGAGGTAAGTGGTGTTGAAGAGAGAGTAGGAGGAAGAGATAGGAGGGATCTGAGGTAAGAGGGAAGGGAGCCAAACCAGAATCTGGATAAAAAAGAGACACAGTGGGAAAGACTTCTGGCTTCAAGACAGGGGACAGAAAGGGCTGAGTAAAGAGAGCAGTGGTAAGTACGAGGTGAGCAATCTAAAGCAAAATGAAAGAAAGAATGAAAAAGGGGGTCCAGTCTGGCAAGGGCAGATTTAGAAGCACTACCGTAGACTAAGTCACCATAGTCAAAGATTGGAAGAATCATTTTTAATACAATTTCTCAGTGGGCAGGGAGCGGGATACATACTTTATTCTTGTACAAAGCACCTAGTTTAGGGTGAAGCTTACAGTGAATTACGTCAACATGCACCAAGAAATCAAGATGCTAGCCAGTCAAAGCAGACCCCAAGATACTTAAAGGAGAAAGTATCTTCAATCTTAGCACAGTCAAAGGTATGAAATAGAGGGACGGAAGTAAATTTGGCAAGCCTCTGTGAATACCAAAAGTAATTGAGACTGTTGTTTTTGGCATTAAGGGACAAAAGGTTAGACTTAAACCAGTGCTGCATGTTGTAATAAATGTAACTGTAGCCGTTAGGTAAGGTTAAGGGGAGATGACACAAAGATCTGCAACAGGGTTGATACGCAAGGTGGGGTGGAAAGGATGAAAAGGGACTTGGCAAGGTTGGAGGAATGGTCAAATGTATGGCAGCTTAGATTCAACGCAAAGAAGTGCAAAGTAATGCACCTGGGAAACTAAAACCCAGGGGAAGAGTACACAATGGAGATGGGAGATACTAACAACAACAAAAAAAGAAAGGGTCCTGGGTGTAGTCATATCAGATGACCTAAAGATGGACAGGCAATGTGAGAGAGCAGTAAGAAGGGCTGGGGGGATACTGGGATGCATAGGGAGAGGCATCACCAGTAGAAAACAGGAAGTTGTTGGCCCTCTGTACAGACAGTTGGTAAGATCACATCTGGAGTACTGTGTATAGATCTGGAGACCCCATCTCCACAAAAACATAGACAGGGTGGAGGCTGTCCAGAGGAGGGAAACCAAAATGGTGCAGGGTCTGCAACAGAAGACATATGAAGAAAGACTAAAGGAGCTTAAGATATATAGCCTTGAGGAAAGGAAGGAGAGGGGGGACATGATAGAAACTTTCAAATACCTCAAAGGAATCAACAAAGTCCAAAGGGTAGCATCTTTCAGAAAAAGAGATGTGCAAGAACAAGGGGGCACAATTTGAAGATGGAGGGGGGATGGTTCAGAGGTAATGTGAGGAAGTAGTTCTTCACAGAGAGGGTTGTAGAGGCATGGAACAGCCTTCCTGAGGAGGTCGTAGAGTTAAAAACAGTGGGGGAATTCAAGAATGCATGGGACAGACAAAAAGCAATTATAATGGGGTAGGAGGAAGTAGGCTGTTGGTTAACTAGGATCTGCAGCCAATGCATTAGGGAAGGAAATGGGCAGACTAGGTGGGCCAAGCGGTCCTTATCTGCCATCAAATTCTATGTTTCTATGAGAAGTCAGATGAAAAAAAGAACTGTGTCATCAGCACACATATGAATGGATGCAGAATAACACACAGAGGGCACTGTAGGTCATTTAGGAAAATAGAAAAGTGAATAGGACTAGGACAGACCCTTGAGGGACTCCAAAGCTAATGGGGAGTGAGGATGAAATGGATTTACCTATCCTGACAGCTTGGGACCTGCCTTCAATATAAGAAGCAAATCAACTTACAGAGGACTCAGAGAGGCTGGCAGCTATAAGTTTGTCCAGAAGGAGGGAATGTGCCACAGTGTCAGGGCTTTAGCGAGATCAGCTATGATGGCAGAAGTAATCAGACCTTGATCCATACCTGTAAGTATGGAGTCAGTGAGCCAAAGCAGGGATTTGGAAGTGGAGTGGGATTTCTGAAAACTAGACTGGAAGGGAGTGAAGAAGGAGGAGGAGGAGTTATCAAGAAAAGAAGTGAACTGAGATAGAACAATGTGTTCCTGTAACTTAGCTATGGATGGAAGGAGATATATCGGCCAGACATTACCAGGAGAAGTGGGATCACCACTTTTGTGAATAGCTATAACAACAGCCTGTTTCCAAACACCAGGAACAGTAGCAGAGGAGGAGAGATTTAAAAGTAAGGAAATGGGAAGAGCAATGGCAGATGCCGAGATGAGATGTTTAGGGTCAAGACCATCAGGACTACCTCCCTTCAGTGGATTGAGGGAGTAGTAGGAGAGAGAGAAAATGAAAGATGAAAGGAGGGGAGAGAGAGGGAAGGGCACCAGGAGGAAGGAGCTGCTGGTATAACTAAACTTCTCTACTGGGACTATATTGCCCTCCTTCCTTCCCTCCCCTCCACCCCCCCCCCAGGCAATTCTACTTTTATAGGTACAGGATTTGACTGACAACAGGAACTTCCTGTTTGGGAGCAGGAAGTGAGTGATCACAGGGCCACCAAAGACTCACATCCTAGATGGGCAAGAGTAGCTCTCTGTCCCCCCCAGCTACTGGAGGTCTGACTCTGAGCAAGTAAGGAGAGTACTGAGAAATATAGGAACTTCTTGTCTCAGAACAGGAAGATCAGGAGCTAAAAGGGCACAGAGGCAGTAAGTAAGTAGGGAGAGAAAAACAAAAGAAAGAAGCAAACAGAGGAAAGAGTAAGTATTCCAAACAACAGTTAGGGGGCCAGAAATAAGACATGATCGGAGTGGTGCAGTGCAATGGCTGTGGAGCAGCAGTCTTCCGGGAGATGTTCTGGAGGATGCAGTGTTGTCCCATCTGTAGGCACCTCTCTGGGCTGAGGGAGGTGGTTGCTCATCTCAGGCTGAGTTGGCCAGATTTGAGGGACCTCCTCCTGCCAGGGACCAGCAGGTACCCCATTGCCTCAGAGCTGCTGAAACAGAGGGAGCTGGACATGGCCCAGAGAGGGATCCGAGGCATCCTCTACTACTCTTTGTACCCTGGAAAAATTTAGGAGGCATCCAGTGGAGACCAAGGAGGATGTGAACCCACTACATCCACTGGGGCATGGTCCATAGAAGGAAACAACTCCTGACGGGGGACTCCATTGTTAGGAAGGTTGAACTTGGGCAGGAAGGGAAGAGGGAGGTAAGGTGCTTGCCTGGCACCATGGCTTGGAGGGACAGGGAGCAAATCCCCAGGACCGCAGGAGCAGCTGCACAGGGGAGGGAGCTGGATATCATTGTCCACCTAGGGACAAATGACCTGGCTAAGAAAGGGATCAGAGCAGGGAAAGAAGCATCTGTGGAGATGGGGA
This sequence comes from Neoceratodus forsteri, assembly GCA_016271365.2. Classification (NCBI taxonomy): domain Eukaryota; kingdom Metazoa; phylum Chordata; order Ceratodontiformes; family Ceratodontidae; genus Neoceratodus; species Neoceratodus forsteri. Next base: position 163,353,027 of record CM028137.1, read on the forward strand.
GGGGCCTTAGACAAATAGCACGAATTGTAACCTTCTCTGAGGTGCTGCCTGTCTATGGCACGGGCGAGGCTAGGGTGCTCCATACCATGGGATTCAATCAGTGGTTGAAAAACTGGTGCAGAGCTCAGGGATTTGGCTTCATTGCGGACTGGGGGTCCACCTGGAAGGATGCAGGTCTATACTGGCATGATGGTCTGCATCTGTCCAGGAGGGGAAACAGGATCCTAGGTGACAGGTTTAAATGCTTCATTGGCAAACATTTAAACTAGCCAAGGGAGAGGCACTGGAAAGAAGCAGGGAAATCCTAGTCCTCCCCAAAATATCAGAGTACTGAGTGAGGTAGACACCAACATAGAGATGTCGATAGGGAGAAGTGCAGGAGTAAATGGAGAAAGTGACAAACACAATAAGGACAGGGGTGGGGCAAAAAGGGGTAAGGCCATCAAAAAATGGAGGGTAATGAGTACCAGTGCCTGTAGTCTGGGCAACAACCTCCCTGAACTGGTGGCCTTGATGGAAGAGGGATGCCTGAATATCGTAGCAGTCACAGAAACATGGTACACAGAGAACCATGACTAGGATGTTAACATACCAGGGTACACAACCTACAGGAGAGCCAGAGAGGGGAGAAGAGGGGGCGGAGTAGGTCTTTATGTAAGGGAAGGGATAAAATCAACTGAACAAAAGAGTAAACAGGGAGGAGAGGAGGCACTGTGGGTCACCTTAAAGAATGAAAATGGCACCACAATCCACACCGGGTTGTATACAGACAAGTATATGATAGAAGGCATACTTAGGATGGCAGAGAAAGGGGAGATACTGTTGATGGGGGACCTTAATATGCCAGATGTTAACTGGAGCACCTTTGCTGCAGCCACATCCAAAAGCAGGGCCATTCTTGATGCCCTTCAGGTGGCATGCCTCAAACAGCTAGTTTTGGAACCTACTCATGAGGGAGCAATCTTAGACCTTGTACTCTCAAATGGGGACAGTGAGAGGATCTCAGATCTAGAAGTAGGTAGCCATTTGGGAACAAGTGACCACCAAACAGTGTGGTTCATGATAAACTCAGCTACAGAGTCAAGCCATATGAAAGTGAGGGTTCTGGACATCAGGAGGGCTGACCTTGGCAAGATGGGAGAGTACCTTAGAAAAGCACTAGCAAACAGGCTAGAAGGAGGGGTGGAAAAACAATGGGGAAATATCAAAACTGACATCACAGAGGCAATACGCCTTTGTGTGAAGCAAATAAACAAATCAAATGAAAGAAAAAGCCACTATGGTTCTCAAAAGAGGTGGTGGTGAAGGTTAGGGAGAAAAAGATAGCATTCCGGAAGTATAAGGAAACACAGAAGAAGTAGGACAGAGCACTGTACCAGTTAAGGCAGAAGGAAGCAGCGAGATAGTCAGAATAGCAAAGGCCCAAACTGAGAAAAAGATAGACAACTTGGTTAAGAAGGGGGATAAAACCTTTTATAGGTATATCAGGGAGCATAGAAAGGCAAAGGGAGGGATGGTGAGGCTGAATAGAATGGACGGTGGGTGGGCAGAGAGGGACAGTGAAAAAGCAGGGATACTGAATGAATACTTCTGTTCAGTATTCTCAAAAGAGGAGGTGGGGGAGGTGCCTAATCCAATTAACAGAAACACTCTGGATTATGGGGTTGATCCCAGTCCTTTCACAGAAGAAAGGGTTCTGAAAGAATTACTAAAACTGAAAGTGATCAAAGCAATGGGGCCAGAAGAAATTCACCCCAGAATTCTAAAAGACTTAAGCAGAGAACTAGTGACACCACTGACTACCCTTTTTAACAAATCATGGGAGAATGGTGTGGTATCTGAGGACTGGAGGAAGGCAGATGTTATTCTCCTTCACAAAATTGGGACCAAGACAGAGGCAGGAAACTACAGACCTGTCAGTTTGACCTCTGTGGTAGGGAAAGTGATGGAATCACTTCTGAAGGAAAGAATTGTTGAGTACCTAAAGGCCAGTGGGGCACAGGACCCAAGGCAGCATGGGTTCACAGCAGGAAGGTCATGTCAGATGAATCTAATTGATTTCTTTGACTGGGTGACCAAAGTAATAGACCAGGGAGGGGCTGTGGATATGGCCTACCTAGACTTTAGCAAGGCATTTGACACAGTCCCACACAAAAGATTAATAGTCAAATTAACCAGCCTGGGAGTGGCTTCCAGGGTGGTAGCCTTGGTAAAACATTGGCTGGACAGCAGGACACAGAAGGTAATTGTAAATGGAGTCCACTCTGAAGAAAGAGAGGTTACTAGTGTGGTAACGCAGGGTTCAGTACTGGGTCCAGTCATTTTTAATGTCTTTATAAGTGACATTGCAGAGGTACTGGAAGGAAAAGAATGCCTCTTTGCAGATGACACAACGATCTGCAACAGGGTTGATACACAAGGAGGTGTAGAAAGGATGAGAAGGGACTTGGCAAGGTTGGAGGAATGGTCAGAAGTATGGCAGCTTGGATTCAATGCAAATAAGTGCAAAATAATGCACCTGGGAAACAAAAATCCAGGGGAAGATTACACAGTGGGGGGAAGTAGTAACAACAAAAAAATGGAACGGGACCTGGGGGTAATCATATCAGATGACCTTAAGTTTGGCAAGCAATGTGAGAGAGCAATAGGGAGGGTTGTGGGTGTACTGGGATGTATAGGGAGAGGCATCACCAGTAGAAAACAGGAAGTTGTTAAGCATTATAGATGGTAACTGGTCAAATTTTGGGAGGAGGCTATGGATGTTTAGGTGAGCCACCCTTAATCCTTTGGGAAGTTGCAAAGGAGAAGATGTTATGGGACCAGGATTAAATTTAATGTCACCTGCCAACAAACGTAGTAAGCTGACAATGAGTCTGAAAGCAGAATTATTATGATTTAATGAGAGGGGGAGAGATGATAAACAGTAGGAGGAATAGGAAGAGAATAGGGAGAAAAGTCATCAAATAATTTCGAGGTGAAGCCAAGGAGAGGGAAGACATTGACACAAAGGACACCGGGGGAGTGCAGGAGAGAGGGAATAGAGGAGGAGGGGAGAGTAGGTGAACGGAGTAGGGAAAAAGTGAGAGAACAGACATAGAAAGAATCAACAGGCTGAGGAAGGATGAAGTAGGGCAGACTGAGTATGAGAAAAATAAGAGAAATTAGCAGCGTAGTAAAGGTGAAATAAGAGCAGACAAATTGGAAGTTAAAGAAAATGTGAGCGGTAACAATAAGTAAGTGAGGTTTGAGGTTATGAGATTCAGCTAGGAAGGCAAAGGGGCAATAGCAAGAATGGGAAGAACACAGATAATTAAAGCAAAATACACTGTGAAGTCTCTAGTTGAAATGGTAAATCATATATAAATAACAATTAATCAGCCCACTCCCCAAGTGAAGCAGTACAGGAGTAAACCATAGCTGTTGTGCAATAGCACACACAAACATACAATTGAAAGATGGAAGTAAAACTGAGCTGCTTGTGCAAACAGTGAACTACAATAGCTTGCAATACTCAGTAATACAGTAGCTAAACTACAGTGACTATGGAATGCATAATGAGCCTAGCTGTAGTAGAACAAATATTAGGAACTGAAGTATAAATATAATGCACAAACATAGTGATGCAGGGTCAAGAAAAACATAGTGACTGCGAACGAATAATACCATACTGTGGTTGCAAATTCTCCTGCCAGCCTGCAGTATTACATCCTTAAACTGCAGTCCTTTAGCATAAGAACCACAGCGGAGGACCGCTAGTAAAATAAGTCAAATAGGTCACTAAAACTCTGCCCCCCTCAGACAGGCTCCCTCTGACTGAAGGAGCATGCAGATAGTTGGGACAGGTGTTCCCAGACAGCAGATGCCCATGATTCAGTCGACAAAGTGCCCGACTGGCACTATAAGAAGAAATTCTCCTCCTGGAGCTGCAAACACACACTGACAGTTGGTCAGGACTAAGTTGGTACGCCAGTCATTCCCATATTGGGCTGCCGTCTGTGAGCTCTGTAACCTGTGGTCTGATTTCGTTATTTTATCGTTATTTATTTATTTATTGTGTAGTCCTAAGCTTACCGCTTTTGTTACCGTTAGAAAACTGAGACGTTCATTAAGTTTTTTTTTGTACCTGGAGAGAATGGCGTGCTGGAGCTGTGGGAGGTCACTTGGTTCATTGTGTGCTGGTTTCTCGTCTAATTCCCTGAAAGACTTCTGTAGCTGGCGGCTTGGTAGTCCAGCGGCCGCCTTGGGTTGTGGAAGAGTTCGAAGGAGTCATGAACGGTGAGGTGGAATTGGACCAGTGGAGTAGTGGTTTCCATGCGGGAAGGAAACGCAGCCGGACTGCAGGTGAAGGTTGTAGCCGGATTCCAGTGAGAGAGGACCGGTTGGAAAAAGAGGAATTCTGAAATTTCTGAAAGGAAGCACGGATAGTGTGCAGTGAGGATTTCTGCACACTTTTGGAGAAATCTGGTTCCTTGGTCCAGACTGAGGGACGGTTGTCTCTGCCGCCAGAGGGTGGTGGAGCTAATTTTGTTCCTTAGGTGGAGTAGCGGGACCACCAGAGGGTGGTCTTGCTTGCTTCACCATAGTGAAGGATCGGGTTGAGCCAGAATTCGTAAGTGAAACATACATGCTACCTGTCTGCTCACCATTGCGAAGGATTCCTAGTGACTGAGAAATTCAAATGCTGGAAGGAAGGTGGAATCTGTCTGGACCGTTCGTTTGGTGATGTACCTCTGAATTTTTGATTTTTGGCCAGCGTTTGCTATATATTATTTGGAAAGACTAAAATTGAGTTCGTTTGGGATTGCCCCAGCCTCGTGAGAGGAGGCTGATATAATTCTGGACCATACCGAAGTGGTGAGAGCACATAGGTGTGGACATAAAAAGACCTGGAACTCTTTTTATATTTTCAAAGGAAATTGTGGTATTGGCTTTGGACTAGGGGGCCTCTTCATATTAAGGGCCAATTTTATGTTAGGGGCTTGGATAGTCTGGAAAGCTCCTTTCCCCCGCAGTGGTGAGAGCACTGTGGGTGAGAGCAGAGAGACAAAGTGATATTTATAAACTGAATATTTGAAGGCACATTTTGGACACTTACAATATGGACGTTGATAGGATTTATTTATTTATTAGAAGTTTAATTTAAGGGGTATAGATCTGTTAATTAGATATTGTATTTTATATTTAGTTTTACGTTATTTGCTTATTTTGGTTGTTGTGTTTATCAGATTTATATTTTAAAATTGCACGTTAATTTTGTAGAGTAGTTGTTTATGTAAGTTTTTTCTGAGTGGGGTTAAAAACTGTTAGATTATTTTGTTGTAGTGTTCATCAAGTGCTTGAATGATAGTAGGACAGTCGGGCATTATTCCCCCTCTAGGCTCAGGGACCTTCATCCTTTCTCCTGTCCCCCCGTCGCTGGAGGTCTGTAGAAGATGTAGGGCTCTGGGGATTGTGAGGGGGAGGAGGAGGGCCGGTGCTGGGCCTGGGGGGGAATGGAAAGGAGTGGGCGGATAGAGATAGTGGGGACAAGGAGATGCCCTGGGGTGAAATGGGCCCAGGAAAGGGGACCACCTCTGTCTGGTGCCCATACCCAAGGGTTCTGATTATGATCAGCAGGTAGGGCGGTCATCTTCGGAGGTTCATCCTACTCGGGCGGTGTTGTGCAACGCCAGGTCTATTAAAAACAAAACGGCTATTATAGCTGATTTTGTTGGGTCATCTGACCTGGCGTGCATCCCCAAGACTTGGCTGGATGAAAATGCTGGGCCAGTTTTGGCAGCAGCAGTTCCAGCCAGTTACTCGGTGATACACTGCTCGAGGCAGGAACGTAGGGGCGAGGGTGTTGCAATCTGCTTTAGAACAGAACTGGGTCTGGTGAAGGTATCAGTGGGAGTCACCAGGTCCTTTGAATGTATTTTGGGTGAGGGTGTGGGGTGCAGGATACTTCTTGTATACCGTCCACCAGGTGATGAGAATGTTTTCCTGCAGGAAGTTGCAGACTTCATCGTCGACCTGACATTGGGGTCCCCCAGAAGGTTGGTTCTGGGGGACTTCAATGCCTGGGTCGACGATGAACTCTCACGTTTTGGTCAAAACTTCCTCCAGTTGATGATATCACTGGGCTTCACACAGGTCATTTTCTCCTCGACCCATATTGGTGGACATTTATTGGACCTGGTGTTCCTTCTGGGGATGGGGATATCTGACTTGGTGGTGGAACTGGTCAGATGGTCGGACCATCACTCCATTAGGTTCAGTTTTGAGGCCACCCCTATTAGGTCAGCCCCTTCGGAAATGGTCCAGTACCGCCCATTAAGGGGAGTGTCCCCGGTTAACCTGATGGCAGTGCTGGACCTATCGGGCCTACCGATATATTGCTTGGATCCAGGGGACCTGGTACATGCCTATAATAAGGCAGTGACAGGGGTCCTGGATTCCATTGCACCTGTTCGTGTTCGTGATCTCACTCTTCGTCCCAGGTCTCCTTGGTTCGATGAGACCGTGAGGAAGTTGAGGAGAGTTGGACGAAGGTTGAAGAGGCGTTGGAGGAGGTCCGGTTTGGATGATGACAAACTTAGTTTGATGGACCATTATATGGTCTATCAATCCGCAATCTCTCATAAGAAGGCAGAATTCCTGTGCAGAGGGATTGCGACTGCACAGAATAGACCAGCTCAGCTCTTTTGGACTGTGGACAGACTGTGCAATCCAGTCTGTCTTCAGCCCAGAAGAGCCTTTTCTTCAGAACGGTGTGAGGAGTTTGCTCTCTTCTTTGCAGATAAGGTTGCCAGAATCAGATCGGATGTCCGTTTTTCCCTCTCCAGTGGGAGTTGTGATGGTCGGCAGGAGATGTCGGACACCCAGTTTGCTTGGTCCGACTTCAGCCTCCCCACAATCAATGACATTGTGATGATCATCCGAGCGCTGCGACCGACCAACTGTGATTTGGACCCTGGTCCCACACGTCTCTTAGTGGACTGTGTGGATAAAATCGGCCCAGTCCTGTCTTTGATAGTCTGGAGGTCCTTGGAGAGGGGGATCTTTCCAGATCCCCTTAAGGAGGCTATAGTTAAGCCTCTATTGAAGAAGCCCTCCTTGGACCCAGATTGTCTAGCAAATTACAGACCCGTCTCTAACTTACCCTTTGTGGATAAAGTTATTGAGAAGGTGGTTGAGGTGCAGCTGGATGGTCATCTGATCAACAACAATGTCTATGATTCTCTCCAGTCTGGATTTAGGAAAAGGCATAGTACCAAGACAGCACTTGTTCGGGTACTAAATGACCTCCTAATAGCGAGAGATCGTAGGACCTGTTCCATCTTGGTACTTCTCGATCTCTCTGCAGCATTTGACACTGTTGACCATGAAGTGCTGTTAGAGCATTTGTGGTCCATCTGTGGATTGTCTGATACGGTCCTCAGGTGGTTTTGTTCTTACCTCGGGGGTAGGACTCAGAGGGTGGTATGGGGAATATTTTCTTCTGCATCAGTCTCCCTATCCTGCGGGGTACCGCAGGGTTCTATTCTAGCGCCCATGTTGTTTGCAGTGTATATGCTGCCGTTAGGAGTGATTGTTAGATGATACGGTTTGGGTTTTCATTGCTATGCAGATGATACCCAACTGTATATGTCTTTTGTGCCCGGCTAGGATGCTGCCTTTTCAGTATTTAATAACTGCCTTTGCTGAGATCCAAGACTGGATGAATGGGAGTTGGCTGTGGTTAAACCCGGAGAAAACTGAGGTGTTGGTCATGGACAAGGGTCGCTGTGAGGCAGGTTTGTTAGCTGGATCACCCTCAGGCTTATGGCTTGGGGGCGTCCAGCTGACGACCTCAGACCAGGTGCGGAATCTGGGCGTAGTGTTTGATGACCATCTGGCATTTAAATCTCAGGTGTCAGCGGTAGTCAAAACTTCCTTTTACCATCTGAGGAATATCGCCCGGGTGAAGCACCTGGTTCCTCCAGAGGATCTTCCAACTTTGATCCACACATTCGTTACCTCCCGCCTTGACTATTGCAATGCCCTCTACCTGGGGCTACCATGGGTTGAACTTCGCTGTCTGCAGCTAGTGCAGAATGCGGCAGCCAGGTTGTTGACTGGATCTTCTAGGTCCAGCCATATAATGCCTGTGCTCTACGGACTGCACTGGCTGCCAGTTTTCTGGCGAATCACCTTCAAGGTCGGTTTGCTGACCTATAAAGCCCTACACAATCAGGGACCTGCTTACCTGAAAGAGCTCCTGTGTCCCTACTGTCCTCCCCACCCCCTCCGATCCACTGATGAGGTATTGCTAGAGATTCCCAGGGTTCATTTAAAAACTTCAGGGGCTAGATCATTTAGTTTTATGGCCCCGACCCTGTGGAATTCTCTACCTCATCAGGTGCGAAATTGCCCGACTGTCCAAAGCTTTAAAGGAGCTTTGAAGACACATCTTTTTAGTACAGCTTTTAATGATTTATGTTAGTTTAATCTTGTTTATTTATTGTTTTATGCACTGTACAGGCACTTTGGTTATAAGAAAAACACCTCATACAAATAAAGAATGTATGAATGAATGAATGAATGAATGAATGAATGAATAAGAAGAAATGCTCCTCCTGGAGCTGCAAACACACACAGACAAACACAAATTGTGCACAGAAGCAATGACGATCTGGAACTTAGCATACTTCCTGGATGTTCAACTCTCTGCAGTACAACTGCCAGGGAAGGACAATATACTGGCAGACTCCCTAAGCAGAATCAGCCAGGGAAACCAGGAATGAGCCTTGAACCGGCAGGTGCAGGAGACAGTGTTCAGAAGGTGGGGTACACCACAAATAGACCTGTTTGCATCTTAGGATAACAACCAGATCCCGCTGTTTTGTTCAGTCTCTCAGCAGTGGGTACAGTTGCAGAGGTTGCTGTATTCCTTAGCTGGTCAGGGAAGTTTCCTTAGGCCTTCTCAGCTTTCCCACTTTTGCTAAGAGTACAACTAAAACCAAGAAGGGAGTCTGCAACAATGATTCTCGAGTCATAGCTCCAGACTGCTCTAGACAGAGTTGGTACTCCTTGCTACTGTCCCTCCCTAACAGGCATCCTATTAACCTTCCCCTGAGATACAATCTACAGACATTGTCTCAGGGCAGAAAGACATTTTCAGATCCAAGAATGCTGCATCTCAGAGGATGATTCCCGAAGAGCTAGAGTTCTCTAGACTGAATCTCTCAGAGATGATTATTGAAGTGCTTAATGTTTGAAGGAAACTAGCAACAAGAAAAACTTAAGCAAAATGGATAATATTTTCTTTTTGGTGTCCCCCTGGACACCTCAACCCATTGCGAGCAAGTCTAGCTACATTCCTGGGCTATGTGGTCCATCTCCTGTCCTTGGACCTTAGATCCTCAACTCTGAAGGTTCATTTGGCAGCAGTGTCAGCTTATGCCTCAGCTGGCAAAAGTAGGTCAGTGGCCTCAAGCCCATTTTCAAAAGATTCTTTAAAGGTCTTAATAACCTATGCCCTCCCATAAGGGATCCTGTCCCTCCCTGGGACCTGAATCTGTGCATTGCCCGTCTGATGGAGGCTACTTTTGAGCCTATGGCAACTGCTGCCTTCAAGTATGTCACCAGGACGGCAGTTTTCCTGGTGGCACAGACATCTGACAGGAGAGGGAGTGTGCTGCAAGCCCTCTGAACAGATCCTAACTATATCATATTTCACAGAGACACGGTAGTCCCAAGAACTAACAGAAAACTCCTTCCTAAAGTGGTGTCTGAATTCCATCTGAATCAGTCAGTTGCATTTTCATATTCTTTACTGCAAAATCCAGCTCAGGAGAACAGAAGTGCCATAGTCTATGTGTTAAAGAGAGCTTTGAGCTATTCCTTGGCCCACAGAAAGGATGTAAGGTTCATTAACACTCAGTTATTTGTCACCTGTGGTGAAGTGGGGAAGGTAAGACCAGCATCCAAGAGAACATTTCCTGTATACAGTTCCGTTATAGCAAAGCTGGCAAGCTGCCACCTAAAGGCCTTAGGGCTCACTCCACAAGGGGCACCTCTGCTTCCCTGGCAGCATCAATGGGCATTTCCATGCAGGAAATCTATAAAGCAGCTGCCTGGAAAACAGTACATACTTTCACAAAGCACTACTGCCTGGACACGCAATCCAGAAGGGATGCCAGCTTTGTCTTGCAGAACCTTTTCCCTAAAAAGATTCTGTACCCAGCTTCCGATACGAGCTTCCCATGGTACTGCTATGGAGTCTGCAGTTGTTAAGCATAAATGAGGGATTCTTAGGGTTTTAAGAAAAAAAATTACTCACTGAAGTAATGTTGTTTCTTCCAAAGAAATCCTTCACCATGCTTAACAATTCCTAATTCCTACCTCCCCTTCAATAACCTGGAGAAAGATTCACACAAGAATCAGTTCTTTCTGTTTGCCTGAGCATTACCTGTTAACAGTGCCTTTAAAATTGCTACTCAATTGACCTCAACTTTTGAATTATTCATAGCATTTTTAAATTGCTTTGCCATGTAAAGCACTTTTTCAAACTGTTTACAATACTTTTTGATATATTTTTGGTAGACATTTAGCTAGTTTGGTGGTCACTACTCACCCTAGCTTTAAAAATAAATCTGACATTAGAATGCAGGGGTGAGCCTGACCACATAGCAGGGTTTGAATTTCATTCTAAATTCTCTAATTAGTATAAAATTCTAAAGCTCCAAGGCAGCTCATTCCAGGGGAACAATTGTAGTTGTTATGCATAGTGAGGGATCCTTTTGGAAAATATTACTTCAGTGACTAATTTTTTTTTCACATGAATTAGTAGGATATGAGAGCCACAAACCATAGATGAATGGTTCTGATACCCTAAGAATATAAGACGGACCACTCTTACAACTGTAAGGCTGAAATCTGTAACAGTGTTAGTGTAACCCCCTTGTTACCCGGGGTTACTAGAATCCCAGTAAGACCTAGTGGTAGGCAGGGAAGGCAGCTTGTGAAACTCCAGTTAAATGGGTTTCACACTGTCTCACTCTGTTCTCAGTCTCAGCTGAGACTGAGGGATGACATCACCAATAGAACTATCGCAGCTGCATGAGCCACATTGGAATCTGCAGCAAAGGGAGTTGATTAGAACGTTGGGAGGTTTTGAAGTCAGTCTTTAGTCAGTCTTCAGTGAGTGAGTGTGAAGTAGGTAGCTTGCAGAGAAAGCAGCTCAGTGAAGGCTCTAGGAGCCTCAGCCCTGACAGAGGGCTACTTTTTAGTTTAATAGGGTGTGTGTCTCCTCCTTAAAGAGAGACACAGAAGATTACTGAAGTGGTAGAAACCGCTGTTTTCGAGTCTCAGTGCCCCTTCCCTTTGGGGTGGCAGGAAAGAGTTTCCCTGCAGATTCCTGGGGCAACCCCCTAGTTCTGCTTGCGGCGAAGGAAAAGCTGCCTATGTGTTCCAGTGTTTATTTGGGAGAACAAGAAGATTTGTGAGTCACCTGTGGGGCACCTGCAACATGAGGGTGAGTGTCTGCTCTTGCTAAAAGGGCCTATGTTTTTCACCCTGGGACTTGTGTGACAATGTGGGGATTGAACTACTAAATATTGGGAAACCTAGAGTAATGGACTAAGCAAAGTAAAAGTAGGTTCAAGTCCAGAGTTTGTTAGGATGTAAATAATATGTAGAGAGATGTGACAGACATCTACCCAGAATCTACATTTGAAAGTTCAGTAAAGAAATTCTTCAGTTTCCAGAGAAATGGCCAGGTATGGGCTTTGGGAGCTAGAGGTGGGTGGCCCCCCATCTTTAGTGACCAGGTCCACATCTACGGATTTCTTCTGTGGATTTCTACTTTGCCTCAGGCACTTGGCCAGTGATGGGGGAAGTACCCAGATGTGGGATTTGTAAGGAAAATTCTCTCTAGGAGTCAAAGACTCTAGTGTGGTTTGGGGAGCCACAACTGGATAATTGGTTCATTCCTCAAATGGACCATGGATCAAGTGGCTGGCGGGGGAGCCGGGCCCGTGGGGAAAACCCAAGTAGTGTGCAAGTCGGGCTGTGTACCCAAAGCTGTGTGCAAGTCTGTGCTGGGCTGTGTGCCTGGTGGGTTTCGCGCCTGAGGGCTGGAAATGGTGATAAAGTGTTCTGTTGTCTCTAATCTGCATTACCAGGAAATGTAGCCCCGTGGGGGTCCATCTGTGCTTTGTTTGTTCAGCTTGGATGTGAATAAAAGCCACACAGAAGAATCCCATTCCTGGTTCTGGACATTACAGTTATTGCTTCCTGTGTTCAGATTTATTTGGGTGCCCCTGTTCAGAGTAGCCAAACCTAGGTCCCCTTGTGCCGTGTAACCTCATCCTCCCCGAACCCAGTCCCCACCAGGTACTGCTGTCAGCTTCAATAGCATGCCACCTGTCATTTTGGCAAAAAGGCAGGGGTAAGGGGTTACAAAATGGAGGCACCGCTTGGATTTTGTTCTGGGAAGGAAGGTGCTTGGGCAAGGGGGCTAGCGTTTTGGCTATCTGGCAGTGGGTAGCCCAAAAAGCTGAAGCAATTTCCCTAGTGTGTTACTGTGTGCTGTGGATCTTGTGCTGCTGTTTAAAATTGCCAACTGTTTACCAAGGAGCAGTAAAGCCAAAGAGTGTGCCCTTGTCCTGCACCAAATTGTTTACAGAGTTTTTGCCTGCTTTTAAAATGAACTGTTGCAAAGAAAAGTGTGGAAGACTAGGGGTAGCAACAAGAAAATTGTGCCCTGGACGTTTGAAATGCGTTTAAAATGAACTGTGGTAAAGAAAAGTGGGAAGACTAGGGGTAGCAACAGGAAAATTGTGCCCTGGATGTTGGAAATGCTTTTTGAATGAATGAGAGACTTGCAGGTGTAATGGCTATGTTGAATGGCTGAAATGGGCTCCCACCGTGGAGTCAGTTGGTAAAAAAAAAAAAAGTTGCATTCTGCAGTTTAAATTTGCCTGCTCGATGATTGCTGTGAGGAGAAGAGCCCTCGTGAGGAAGAAGAGGCTCATTTGCATGGCGTCATGTGATTGGTCAGGCTGAGATCAGTCCCGCCACTCAGCCAGCTCTACAATGACTGCCCCAGCATTCGAGAGGGAGTGTGAGTGGAGTGCGTGTACTGGCAGTGGAGGAGCATCGCGGAGTGTTAAAATCGCTGTAGACTTTGTAAAAATAGACTATCTTGTTTAAAATCGGGCTCAACCCGCTAATCGATCATTGAAATTGCAAGTGTGGTGGTTAAAAAGACGATCGGTAGGACTGCCCGCCTGTTTCTGTTCTGAGGCCTCCAAGAACTGGCTGCAGGCCGTTTTTCCCCATCGCAGCAAACTGCTACTGATAACAGTAAGTAACAACCTAAAAACTGCTCAAACAGTGATTTTCTGCCCTATGCCATATAAATGTCTGTGCAGCAGTGTAGTCGCTTTGCAAGTAACGACTGTGTAAAGTCCTGCCAGCAAGTGCAAGTCTGTTAAGCTATTGACTGTGTGCATAGTAATAAATTCAGCTTCAGTTTAAAGTTTGCAGCCAGAGAGAGACTGTGGGTTGTAGCCAATGTGCAGCACTAGTAATACAGGCAATCCTGTGCTAAAAACCTGAAGCTTAAAGGGACTGTGATAAAAGAAATGTTACCAGCATGTGAAAAGTCCATGGAAAATCCTGTAAATGTGTTTAAAGCAAGAATAGAGCAAGTTGTGCAGTTTGAGCAAAAGTTATGAGTAGTTTGTGTAAATCGGGTGTGCAGTGGCTTGACCCAGTTTCTGAATGTTGATGCACAGGAGTGCTGCCGCCGCCATTACAGGGTGGGGTAGTAAAGTAAATACAACAGCAGAGGAGCCATTTTACAAGTAAAGAGTGTGTTCAGTAAAGTGGGACTTTCAGTTACAGTGAACTTTTGTTTGTTTTTCTGCAGTTATGGCCTCAGGACCAGCTCATTACCCGGATCATGCCCGGGTTGCAGTAACAGCAGCAGTGAATAGACTGAGGGACATTGAAAAGTGGTGCTATAGAGGACAACTGCCTTCTCATGTGGCAATTCCTGGTTTTCCAGTGCATGTATGTCAAATATGTTTGAGAGCTGGAAGGGACGTCTTCATGATTCCTCTCTGTGCTGGATGCCTAGAAAAATATGGCTTGTATAAAGTGCCTTAAATTCGTTTGGCTCCCACATGGACAAAAGTTCAGGAATCTGCAGTTGGCAGCACACAGCACCAGGCAGAGCCTGTGGAGGAAGGCCCCTCGGAGGAGTGTGGCACAAAGTTAGAGGGTGCAGAGTTAGAGACAGAACCAGAAGTTAAAATTTCGGGTGCTGGATCCCAGAAGGAAAGCTCAGATAAAGCATCAATAGACCCCTGAAGGGGGGGGGGCTAGCCCAAGTCTCTTAGACGAAGATGAGATGCGGGAGGCCTTTGAGTGGGAGGTGTCGACCTCCACGCCTAGTGATGAGTGGGTAGTCTCAGAGGTGAGAATAACTGCTCACTCCTGGGCTCAGATCCTCAGTGAAGAGGAAGATGAGGGGGAACCTATGTGGCCTTGTGAAAAAGGAACGGGTACACAGCCTCAAGAGCTTGCCTCGGAGGAATGCATGGAAGAAAGTGTTGATGCCACTGCCCTGGTTTCGCAAGAGGAAGAAGTCAGGGATCCATTTCTAATTTCTTTAAGGATACGTTGCTGGCAGAACCAGGACTGATCACCCCCAAGCCAGGCCAGCGGTCTCAGATTGACCAAAGCAAGTAAAGAGGAGACACTGGTTCGTAGGAAGGCAAATGAGATCTATGGTATGACCTTTCCTCGGAAACTCTGGGATGAGATTGAGAACTGCAGGAAATCCTGGATCTGGGATGAAGCAATGAAAAGTGTGCATCCTTGGGCCAACAAGCATGTGAAAAACAGACTGTTTCACGAGAAGTATACCCAGTGGAAGAGAGGCAGGACACTGTTTATAGACAGAGTGAGAGTGGTGGACGGAGAGGGACGTGAAATCTCCCACTGTGTGAATTATGTGCGCTCAGTCGGGGTAATAATTCAAGCTCCTGACCCCCGGTACTATTGGCCTCAGTGCAAGGACCTCCCAGCAAATGTGCCCGTGCCCACTAAATGGAAAGCCAAGCAGTGGTAGTCAATACTGCCACACCAGACTGTGAAGTGCCTTTATTGATCCGCCAGTATGGACATCCAGGACTCAGGTGCCCCACATTCATCAGTCTACAGTGTACTGGCCTTTCCAGAATCCATCAATTGGCCCACCAGATGACTTCAGATCCAGAGAGGACACCAGCCCAGCTGTATCCTAGCCATCGCATGGTAATCGGATGACGTTGGACCAGCTGTTTTCTTTTTGTTCCTGTTCTAAGGTTCCATCTCCAGAGATGACATCAACCCAGCAGTTCCCAGATGTGCCCTCCTGTGGTTCCCAGAAGATGTCCACCCAGCTGTATCGGAAGAAATGCTGCCAGGGAGAGTCTTCGTCAGAGGTGCAGGTCGGTCCCAAAATTTCCATTCTACAAGTGGCTGGTAAGTCCGAACTTTTTCTATCTTTATGACATTGCAGTACACACCCTACACTAGCAGACTTCAAAATGTGTGAACTGTCCTCAAAGACTCTCCCCTTAGGGGCTTTGGCCTGTTAGAACTGTGCTTCACCAGGCTCCGGCCCAGGAGAGACTCTTTATTGGATTAGCCTTCGGGCATTGTGGTCACTAGTTGGGACTTTTAGGGCACTCCATCCCCCCAAATGTGTATTGTAAATAATGTTGTTGTTTTCTAATGTTAAATACTGTTTTTCTACCTTTTTCTAAAAAAATCTTTGGGGGATTTTTCAGTGTTTTGATGGTAGGGGTCTAGGTAGACTGTGTATGCAGATTAGGAGAGTGTGTGTTGTCTTTCTTTTTCTTACAGGTGTTCCTGGGAAGACAGAAGAGAAGACAAGAAGAGGAGGAGGGGTTCATTGGAGTTCCTCATTAGTACTTTAGTGTGTAGAAATTTAAAGTACTGTGGTGTTATTGTTGTTATTACTGTATTAACCCTTTCCTTCCACAGGTGTGGTTGTGGGGGTAGTGAGGAGACAGTAACATGGTATAAAATGTGGTATTTTGATGGTGTGTGGTTGCAGGTTGCCCAAGGTCGGGGAGGTCCCTGGGTTGTTTTTGTTTTGGGGGTATTAGGTTAGAAGGAGATAGGTTTTCCCTAGAGGGTTAGGGGGGATAGACAGGCTGTGGTCCTAAATGGCCATTGGGACCACAGTGCTGATCTATCAGGGCTATGCTCTGGATAGTTCTACCAGAGCCACTGGGTGTCCATAGTAAGTGTAGAGGCTGATATGTCAGCTAAAGGCCTCTAGGCCCTTAGTGTTGCCTTTCTGTGCTTGCACATGGTGGGGGGGGCCTGATCACCCCCCTCCGCAGGTAGCACATAGGGTGGGATCGCCTAAGGCCGGGTAAACAATGACTGCGGACAGTCATTTTCCTGGTCAAGGGCCAGTATAACCCCCTTGTTACCCGGGGTTACTAGAATCCCAGTAAGACCTAGTGGTAGGCAGGGAAGGCAGCTTGTGAAACTCCAGTTAAATGGGTTTCACACTGTCTCACTCTGTTCTCAGTCTCAGCTGAGACTGAGGGATGACATCACCAATAGAACTATCACAGCTGCATGAGCCACATTGGAATCTGCAGCAAAGGGAGTTGGTTAGAACGTTGGGAGGTTTTGAAGTCAGTCTTCAGTCAGTCTTCAGTGAGTGAGTGTGAAGTGGGGAGCTTGTTGAGAAAGCAGCTCAGTGAAGGCTCTAGGAGCCTCAGCCCTGACAGAGGGCTACTTTTAGTTTAATAGGGTGTGTGTCTCCACCTTAAAGAGAGACACAGAAGATTACTGAAGTGGTGGAGACCACTGTTTTCGGGTCTCAGTGCCCCCCCTTCGGGGGGGCAGGAAAGGGTTTCCCTGCAGATTCCTGGGGCAACCCCCTAGTTCTGCTTGTGAAGGAAAAGCTGCCTATGTGTTCCAGTGTTTATTTGGGAGAACAAGAAGATTTGTGAGTCGCCTGTGGGGCACCTGCAACATGAGGGTGAGTGTCTGCTCTCTCTTGCTAAAAGGGCCTATGTTTTTCACCCTGGGACTTGTGTGACAATGTGGGGATTGAACTACTAAATATTGGGAAGCCTAGAGTAATGGGCTAAGCAAAGTAAAAGTAGGTTCAAGTCCAGAGTTTGTTGGGATGCAAATAATATGTAGAGGAGATGTGACAGACGTCTACCCAGAATCTACATTTGAAAGTTCAGTAAAGAAATTCAGTTTCCAGAGAAATGGCCAGGTATGGGCTTTGGGAGCTGGAGGTGGGTGACCCCCCATCTTTAGTGACCAGGTCCACCTCTACGGATTTTTTCTGTGGATTTCTACTTTGCCTCAGGCACTTGGCCAGTGATGGGGAAGTACCCAGATGTGGGATTTATAAAGAAAATTCTCTCTAGGAGTCGAAGACTCTAGTGTGGTTTGGGGAGCCACAACTGGATAATTGGTTCATTCCTCAAAAGGACCGTGAATTGGAAAATTGGTTCATTCCTCAAATGGACTGCGGATCAAGTGGCTGGCGGGGGAGCTGGGCCAGTGGGGAAAACCCAAGTAGTGTACAAGTCAGGCTGTGTACCCAAAGCTGTGTGCAAGTCCGGGCTGTGTGCCTGGTGGGTTTAGAGCCTGAGGGCTAGAAATGGTGATTAAGTGTTCTGTTGTCTCTAATCTGCATTACCAGAAAATGTAGCCCCGTTGGGGTCCGTCTATGCTTTGTTTGTTCAGCTTGTATGTGAATAAAAGCCACACTGAAGAATCCCATTCCTGGTTCTGAACATTACAGTTATTGCTTCCTGTGTTCGGATTTATTTGGGTGCTACTGTTCAGAGTAGTCAAACCTAGGTCCCCTTGTGCCAAGTAACCTCATCCTCCCCAAACCCAGTCCCCACCAGGTACTGCTGTCAGCTTCAACAGCATGCCACCTGTCATTTTGGCAAAAAGGCAGGGGTGAGGGGTTACATTAGCATATTATTAATGAAGGTCAATCACAATATTGTACAAGTTTTAAAAACTCTCCTGAATGAGCTTAAAAACTTTCCTGAATGAGCCTGTTTCCAGGGCAACTGCACATGGGACACGCTTTACAGAATAAGAGTGTTTCATGCTCACGAGAATGAAGCACCCAATTGGTTGGAATCACTCCATTAGTCTATTGTTATTATACTAAGATACTGCTTACTGCATTTGCCAAGAGGCAGCTCCATTATATCATAGTGGAAGAGAAGCCACACTGGGGGAAGTCCCACATGCCAGATGAGAAAAAAAGATCATCATCACATGACATTGGGCCATCTGCCCATTAGTAAAACCAACTAAATTTTATAACATATTTCACTATTGCTTAGAACTGCAATGTGATTAGGGGTTACACTGGTAATTAATGTACTCTGAAGCTGGTTGTGTCTCCTCCCTGCTGAAGGTCATAATAGTTTCTGCAGCGAGCTAGAGCTGGAAGGTTGTTGTTCCCCTTTGTTTTCAGTCTGTCAGTTGGAGTATGTCTGTCCTGTCCTTGGGTAGAATGTGTTCAGCTTCCACCATTGATTTTTTTTTGGGGGGTCCTTCATCCCTAAAGTGTGTTTTGGTCTCGGGGACCTCATCCCTGCAACACCTTGTAAAGTTGGAACCCTTTTGTGAGGGCTGATGTGTCTTTATGGCTCCCTGAAAGGATAGTAGTCCCTGTAGCAGGGACAGAGTGGGTAAGCCAAAGAACAGAAAGTTGCACAATCAGTCATACTGTACACTACCAATCAGCACTCCTAAACATATCTTTACTGGAGCCTGGTGACCCTCTGAGTTCAAATACTTTCCTGTGGTTCAGAGGGACAGTGGCCTAAATGTGCCACACAGCCCTCTGAGAGATTTATAAACTGCACATGCCCAAGTGCCTCTCAGATGCTCAGATTTGTCATTGTCACCACCCCCCCCCACCTCCACCTCCTGCAATGCTGCTCTTCCTTGAGTTGAGGCCTGCTTCCCTAAGGTGACTTTAGTCTCTGGAACCTCGTCCCTGGGACACCTCAAGAGGTTGGAATCCTTTTGTGATGGTGTCTTTTATGGCACCTCAACAGGGTAGTAGTCCATGTAGCACAGAAAGAGGGACTGTAAGGCAATGTACAAACAAGCTGCACAAGCAGTAACATACTATTACTCGCCCCTTCTTAACACATCTCCAGAGAAGCCCAATGGCCCTTCAAATTACATTGTGTGTTTTATGTAGTAATTTGTACAGTGCTTCAAGCCCATGGGATGAGGTGCTTTAAAAATAAAATTAATGCTGATTAAATTGCAACCGCCACAACACAGGCAACCAAAGAGCAAAGTAATAGCTGTACAAGAACACTGAAAACAGGTAGATGGCAGGGTCTCCTCAGAGCCACAACGCCACTGGAGGTACTCATCTTCCTGGTGCCCATCAGCATTCACCTGCTCCAGTATGCAGTGCTTTCTATCGGGATCAAGCACGTGTTCACAGCTTTGCTGAGATATCTTGCAGGATACTGCGGAACTCAATGTTATCCAAAGGTAAACTAATTACTCCAATTATTCATGCAGAAAACCATGAAATCTCCCACAGAGGGCTTGGTCCTACTGGACAGCACTGCATCTACTCACAGAATTGTTAGCTAGATGCCTTGTGCACTTTGGAGGTGAGTCTGTGAATACTCTGCTTTGTCCATTCTGTCCAGTTTGTCCTCCAGATCAGTTCTCACTATATACATTATAGCCTCTAAATTCTGATATCTGTTGTGCATGTGTGAGTTCTCTGTTGCATCAAACAGATCAGCTCTTCTCATGGGTGTACTGTAGGAAGGCATGCTCTGTGTACTCCATTGTGCAGTTTTATTTTGGAGTGGGGGCAACAACAAAAGCCCTGTCTTGCCACCATTGTTCCACATCTAACAACACCTTTCCTCAGGACTAGCTTATCCTCCTTGTAATTATGTTCTAGGGAGCCAAAACTAGAAGCATTGGCCTCTGAGATTATCATTGTGTTGCCTTTAATGGCATGACCATCACAACCCCTGTCCCAGGGACCAAAACGATATATAACTTATTGGCTTTCGGTGGAGTATGTGGGTGACTCAGGGACCAAAGTATGATAATCGTATTTATTTTGAGTGGAGGATGAACACTGCCATGTTTACTAAAATTGTGTTTATAGTGTCAGATACGCCAGCATACATTGGTATGGTGTACACATCTTTTTCTAACTATCTCTTTGGTATCATTGAGCACTTTTACCTCTGTAAAATTAAGCATATGATTCCTTGTTGTCACCCAGAAGTGTTATTTTTTTCAGTAATACCTTTTGGAATAATTCCCTTTCTTCATTCTTTATCTACAATATGTCTAAATTCTGCTTTCACTGACAACCTCACAGGATCACCATGCTGAATCTCTAACTCTCAGCTAATGTACTGTTATAAAACATTGATTTGTGTAGCAATAATGATGTGATAGCTACTGAGAATGAGTTGTCCGTTTCCATGTTTGCTGTCTGCAGATTACTGTACTACCCTGTTTATCCAAACCCCATTTAACTAAAAATCTCAGTTATTCAAAATCGGGTGATGTCCCCCAGAGAGAGCTGTTAAGCACTGCCATTGGCACATTCATGGCTTCATTATCTGACTAGCAGTCTGATTAGCAGTTCTCGTCAGCTGCTGTAATCAGCTGTGATTATCTGAACAGAAGGTGAATAGGGTGTTAAGTGGATTAACCAAGCATTTTTCAGAACACCCCCAAGTGATCAGCCATGAGGTCACACCAGAACTCTTGGCGTTTGAGCCACTGACACCCCCACCAACTCCAGAATTAAGACATACCGTTTTTGAGAGTGGTTTACTTTTAGTTGGAACTGGATACAATATTCAGGTAAAAAACTGCCAGCTCCAGTTTTTCCCTCAGGCTATGGGAAAATCTCCCCTCTTGATCCTCAGGCTGCAGGAAAATCTCCTGTGTTGTTTTTTTTTTTTTTTGAGAAACAAGGTAAATGTACAAAAAATAAAATTAAAAACAAAACAGCAGGCATGTAGGAAGAGCTGGGGAAGTGGTAAAACTGTAAGTGGATTGGCATGGGATAACTCTCCTTCCCTCATGTTCTTGCTGTGGGAAAATCTCCTCTAATGTTAAAACCGCAGCAAGTTTTAAGTTTGAATGCCACAGTGCAGCCACAACTTTGAAACTGTAGCAGCATGGAAATCAACATAGCCTTCTACATATTTCACCAAGTTAACCTTCTAAATATTTAGCACAACAAAATGTATGTTTTTAAATGCTTTTACTGTACCTAAGCAGCTCAGCTATCCACTATATTGTGAGTTCACTGATGTCAATTTAACTCACAGCTCTCTTCCAACCATCCCCAGGACTACTCCCATTTCTATCTTTTAGGAACTCACCCCCTCCCCAAGAAAAGTAGCTAGCATATGTCCTGGTATGGAAGACCTGTACTTTCCAAGAACCTATAAGGGGTTCAGCCCTCACTTAAAGGGTGTTTGAGGGGCTCCTTTCTCTCACCTCATCTACTTATATACTGTACACTTATTGTTCCCTTTTTTCTGTTCAGCAGAAAGAGATCCATAATGCACATCACTATCATAATCTCCTGAAGATCTCATTCTCTGAGTCTTGAGCAGCAACCAGTCACGAGCTCTGTAATGCACCACGGTTGTTATGTTCCGGGACCAATTAGCTGGAGGACCATACACACACTGAGGGACAGCCTCTTAGGTTTCCTCTACCACTTCAGCTCTGTGATGTTGGTTACAGCTCAGAACACAGGAAAAAGTGCATGGTTTGGGCTTTCAGACACTTGCAGCACTGACAACCCAGCTGTTCTCCATAGGAGGCTCCTCCTTCAATCTCCTCATAGAACATGGTGTCTTCTTTTTTAACTCTTTATCTATAGATTTTGCATACAAAATTTACAATAAGAATTCAATGAAAGGATACAGGCATGAATAAGAAACCACATTCTCTCTTACAAAGGAATGTACTAGACACCTTTCAGAGCATTACAACATTGGGTGAAGACACATTATTACAGTAATAACCTAAACATTCAATGGCCATAAGCAACACTGAATATGATAGGGTTACTACATAGCGAATAGATAAAACGATGCCCCATTAATCAACTGGCCTTAAACACACCCTGTAACCCACATAGGAAATTCACATGTAGTGAGATTAGGATTATTTCTCCCGAGGAGGATCCAAACAGCTATAAAATAGATACAAATTATTGTAAACAATATTATATTAAACTGTTAGCCTAGACTACCTAGTAGCAGGACAGTTTAATAATCAATAGCAGAATCCGTAGTGAAACAGAGCCTAGAAGCAGGGAGGGGCACCTAGTAGCGCACTCATTTGAAGGAGGGATCAACCTCACACAAACTCTCCATTTGGGAGGATCATTTGTACCAGATTTTGATGTAACAGCAGGGTTACTGCTCTCGATGATGGTGATCTGGGTTCAGAAGTGAGCCATGGATACTGGGTTTGACAAAAAAGAGAAGGACTGAGAATCCCAATAGATTCCGTCTTCTCCTCTTGGTGGGAAAGCAACCCCTTGCTTGGCTACCACTACCTGTGGGTGCACAGGTGAGGTACAGTAGCCACAGTGGTGGGAGGAGAGGACATTTTAGGTGCTTGACAGGGATTTGTGCTCATGCATCACAGTCTGGACATCCATCCTAGGGCTGAGGTCCTCAGAGGGGTAGCTGAAATTATGGGGTAAATTCCCTCTGCCGCAGCAGCACGATGGCTTATATAGCTGGAAGGCAGTAAAATCTGCTCACTGGTGAAGGAGAAAAAAAAAACAGAATTAAAAATAAAACAAAAACAATGAAGATCTAGACAGAACTCTGCCATAGTTAGATCTGCCAACAAAGCCAATTAGGATCAATCAGACCATATTGCCCCTTGAGCTTCTCTTTACTAGCACACCTGTTTCAGATCTCAAGCACATGCTGATTGGATCTTAGATGTGAAAGGTATGGAATTTCCTGTATGAAATTATGACATCCATAAGACTCTAAATGTTAGGACATAAAATCCTGATTTATGACTACATCACTAAAAAGGGCATGCTGCCAAAAAGGAAAGCCTTTTTCAGTCCCCTTGTTAATAATGCAGATGTACAGACGGTTCACTAATAAAACCACCCTGCCATTCAGAACAAAGGACCATTGCTGGCTTTCCAAGCACATCAAAAGAGAAAGTAAGGTGCACACAAACTCCTCCATTGTACAGGCTCCAAAATCGTTTGTAGCTGTGAAGATTTTTATTTTGCAGATAACTCAGAATATCAAAACAGAGAGGAGACTTGATCTGTTTAAGTTTTTGAAAAGACCCCCTGATGGGATGGGATACTAATATTCATGGGGATCCATTGTATTCCCTGACCTGTATAATGACTGGTTTAGTGTTGTGGGATTAGTTTTTGTTGAAAAGTACCTAGGGCTTGATCTTTAAAGAGCTGGAGGTCCGCAAATAAATGATTATACCTGGTGCAAATCTCCTCACTGGGTAATTTCTATGCACTATTTAATATAAGATCAATAATGCCAGTTGAGTTGAACTGACAAGAGTGCATGGGGTTACAAAGAGGCATATACAGTTCCACAAAAATATGTTCACCCCAACAGGGCACCCCTTGAACCCACCATATTAGGAGGTTTACAAGCTTCATTGAGCTATGTGGACATGCCCACTGTGTATAGTTTAGTTGCATAATGGAATGGAGCCAGAACCAGACTGTTGGCAGAACTGAAATTGTTCCGCTATTCCACAAACTGGCAGTGGTACTGGCAAGCAGAATGTTTCAAGACCCTCCATAATGTTTATAGCCTGAAATTGTTTTTGCAACCTACTAGAATATACTGCATACATGACACATATACTATGACAAAGATATATAGTAGAGCACAGCAATAGGCAAATTTTTGGTGAAGTCGCCAAATTCGCCTCCACGAATCAGTTCACAAAGCTGCCCCGTTTAATGAGAATTTGCCATTTGCAACTTTGCCTTCCTTTTGTTTTGTTTTTTTTAGTGCAAATTTCACTTAAAAAAAACGTAAAGCAAGAAAAAGTTACACATGTTGAATCCCCCAAATCTCTGGTGTCTAGTGCCCCCCCCCCCACACTGATCGCCAGGAAAAAAGTTCATATTTTAATTAAATCCCTGATGTCTAATGGACCCACTCTACCCCTGCCAATTGCCAGCCACAGTATAATAATTAAAATGCTCAATGTCTATCATCCTCCCCCACCTATCGCCGGCCACGGTGTTAAAAAAATACATAATATATGATTAAATTCTTGTTGTCTACTGTGGTCCCCCCCACCAACTGATTGCTCACCCCATTCTCCTATGCTGTACCCATCTTACCTTACTTACTCGTGGAATGGGGTGAGCATTAGGGTTTACAACCCCAAAACACACCCTTCATGCCTGTTCCTGCATGCACTGTGGTGGTGGGGTCTTAGGCTTGGAAGCCCTAAGGTTGTATTTCCCTACTTTTGATGCTGCAACCCTAATGGTGCATTAACAAAGATTTTTTGCAATGAATATATATATATATTTATTTTAGACAAAGAACCTTAGTGCGCAAGCACTGAGGCAATGGTTACCCCAAAGGGCATTGGCTGGAAAGCCAAGTTTCAAAAAAACGTTCACCACAACGTAACCCAGAGAGACCAACTTGGGATAGCTGGTTCATTCCAATGGGTGTCAGGCAGACGAGGCACGCTGATGAGTCCTGGTAGGACGAAACACGTGTCTGTGTCTTCTGTTTGCACCCTTTGCAAACTGTGTGAGAGGCCTTTCAGCACCATACATTTCTGCTTAAAGCTGAACCAGCATAACATTCTGTGGTGATTTGCATATGCAACACATGATGCTTTACATTATGGGGGCATGTGTGATTTTGTATTTCTTTTATTTTGTTTTTTACTTTGTGTCCGACTGGCCCGCAATTGGTGGGGGGGGGGCGACCACAGTAGACATCAAGAATTTAATTAAATATATATATATATATATATATATATTTTTAACATTGTAACTGGTCATTGAGGGGAGGGGTGCGGACACCAGGCATTTTAATTATTACACTGTGGCTGGTGATCTGTGGAGTGAGGGGGTGGAGGACCACTTGACACTAGGGATTTAATTAAAATATATATATATATATATATTTTTTTTTTCTCTTTTTTCATTGAGGCCAGCAATCGGTGCGAGGGGGACCACTACACACCAGTGATTTAATTCTTTCATTGTGGCAGCAATCGATGGCAGGGGGGCCACTAGACACCAGGAATTTATATATTTATTTTACATTGTGGTCAAAGTTTGCGTGTGATATGTGGAATTTCACCCATGAAATTCCACACTTCTTATTTGATCCGGTGCTCTGTGAACTGGCGAATTTCACAAATTGTGCTTTGCGAATTGAGCACAATTTATGAAATATTTTGTGGAGCGAAGTTTGCAGACTTCGCTCATCACTAGTCAGGAGCAGTGCACTCAACAGGGGTCTGCAAATCCTCCTAGTTTGGTGACGTGTAACAGGTGACAAGGAGGGAGGCAGACACATGTTAGGATGCCAACAATGGGCCACATTATGTGGACATGCTAAAACAGTGCTGTGACAATACATCTTGTAATGAAATAAATAGGGGACATGTCACAGCACCAAACAACCCACACTTACATCTGTGATGCCATAACAGTGTGTGACTCCTCTTCCACTGTCATGCATTATTCACACACATGCCGCATATGTACAGGTGACCCATGCTGATGATGTCACCACTGCCAATATATGGGCAGACCAGTGCAGAACACAGGTACATTGTATACCTATAGGACTTGTACTGCATTTATCATGTGCTGCTGTGATTAGGGAATTCTAATTTTAGTGTCAGTTGCCATTGATTCTGCACATATAGATACCGCCGTAGTGAATACATAAACAGCTGGACACTGTAAACTAGTACCTAGTGCAGTTTGTGGCCCAGTAGTACTTATGGTCAGCATGTAGTAGCATTGCTCACAAGGTGTGCAGTATACTCTGCAAAAAGAGCAACACTGGCAAGTCAAGGCCTGTCTATGCACTTTCCCTTTAAGTGACATACAGGGTACAGTAGAGGGCGGAACCAAAGGACTTAGGTCACAGTCCAAAATGCAGTATATCACTTGCACCATTGGTTACATTAAAAACCAGACGAGCAAGGTCACAACCATTGCCAGAAACAAAATTCCTCCCCGAATCCCTGTCCCTGAAATATACATATATCAGTCAGCAAACCGGAAGTCTCTTGCAGAACAGTTCTGTTTAGCTCCAGCCTGCAATCTCCCAGTTCCAGTCATGTATCTCTCTCCCTCTGGCAAAAATACAGCATGTTCTATATAATCAAGCAGTCTTCCTGAGAGGAGTCTTGAATTCAGGCAGAACTTGTCAACTCTTAAATGCAGATTTATACTCGTTACACAAACATTTGCTGTAAGACAGAGGGGAAAAAAACACCCTGCCAATGTAACCCTTCAGTCCCTTACACACTGCAGTTTTATGTAACACCCCACCCCCAGCATGTGGTGGCTTATTTGTCAAGGCTCCATGGGGCATACCTCATGGCACCAGCCATCTGTATCACCAGTCACCCAGTTTGGACTTTCTCTACAGCATGGGAACCAGAGTGGGAGAGGAGTGTTCATTTTGGTGCCTCGTGCACCCTTGTGTTCAGTGGCTCTGTGCCTCATATTAAAGGCACCACCTGTCACCACTGATGGAGAAACTCATTATGCTCGTCACTGGAGAGGATTTCCCAATGACACTTGACAGAGGGGGAGTCCACTGATTGCACTGGACATCATAGCCTAGCAATGCACAATGAATGGCGGCGCCAAATAATGGTTTATGAGCAGGAGCCCATATGAAACTAAACATTTGGGTACAGGTCCCACAGTTAGGCTACCACCATCTTTGTGCACTTTGACTCCATCTGTACAACAACAGGAATCACCATCAGCCAGTTAGGCTGCAGAACCCAGATGGGGAATCACAAGGAGCTCCTGGAACACTGAAGGTCTAAAGGATCATTGGTGTGAAGTTTTAACCAATGGCTTGCCAAGTGGTTGACCTCTTGCTTGGCGGAGTGAATGGTAGCTGGGTGTACTAATGGTGAACTGACATTTCCCTTTGGACAGCAAGGGCAGTTCCCAAGCCCACACAGTCTGCATGTCACTGCTGTGAGAAGCAGAGTGGTGGAACTGCTGTAGAAGAGGTCTGTACATAGGTCAGTGACAGTGAGAAGTAAATAGATCTTCTGCTAGAGAAAAGGAAGGTTATCACATGATGGCCATGCATGAAGCTGAAAGCTGAAGGCTGCTGCTGAGAGAGACTTTAGCTGTGTCGCAACCAGAGGCCATAATTGAATACCCCTATGAAAATGTTAAGGTGTTACATATGATGCCATTTAATTCAAAACGTTGGGCTTCTAAACCATAATAATGTACCCCATGTATAAATCTAGCATTTACAGTTAGAAGTGTAACCCCCCCATGGGGGCTTACCTTTATTGCCCGTTTCTCTCATCTGCTCCTTTCCTCCCGTGGTGCCCCCCTTATCTCCCCCGATGTTCACCGCCACAGCCTGAGTCCTTCTAAGTCGCCCTAATTCCCCGCACAGCCTCTGTTTCTGTTTTTCACACAGTTGGGCAGGAGGAGATGGGTTGCGAGCCACCAGTGTTCTGTTTTACTCCCCTGAGCAACCGACAGCTTGCATATGCGAAAAAGCATGCCTTGTTTACTGACCACCGTTGTGGTTAAACTCACAGTATTCTAGCAGTCCCGGTGCCCCTGTGTACCTAATTGGGGACTGGTGACCAGAATGAGATGGGTGAGAAGCCTCCTGGGACTGTACAAATTGAGTTTTGAATGGGGACATGTTTCAGGGCTGAGGAAGCCTGCCTGCCACCAAAGGGGACTGTATTTCAGTGGCAGCAACAGGCTGCAGAGAGAACATAAATGTTAAATGGGGGCAGTGTTTGTGAGGGCACTACGGGGGCTGCTGTACTGTGGGGTTTTGATTCAATAAAAGTAGTTTCCCTGGCTCCACTAGAACTTTGAAAGAGGGGACTGTATGTACTGCTTGAGAAACTGTGCGTAGTAGCAGCCATGTTATGATCCTTTGACCCCAAATGAACAGCCAGTCAGTTAACTAGGCACCTAAAACTGTCTCAGAGTACTCATGGGATAAGGTGTTAACCATTTGCAGGCACCAAGAGACTTGCCCAATCCATAATCAAAGAGGGCTTGTGATTGTGATTGATAACTGGAGGCAGCCAATCAGAGGGCAGGCTTTTGGGGAGAAATCCCAGAGACTTTGGGAAGTTGAGTCAGTCTGTTCTGGGCTCTGATCAAGTCAGGAGGGCTCAGTGCTGTGTGAGAATTCATCTAAGGCCTTACACAGGGCCTAAAATCAGAGTTTGTAGAGGAATAAAGAAGGAAGATTCTTGCTGTTCAGAGGAGCTGTGCATCTGTACTAATCATTCCAGGCATCTTGCTGGAGTTTGCTGATTTGGAGGACATATCTGCTGCAGCCATCATGCACCATGTGGTCAACCGTCATGTTACTGTGTTACTGCATCTTTGGTAGGTCAGGGCAGAAGTAGTTAATTTATCCAGTCACTGGCAGTGTAAAGTATTTTGTGCAGTTTTTTTTTCATTTGCTGATAGGAGAAGGAGCCTATGAGAGACAGACAGAGAGAGAGAGAGAGACAGAGAGAGAGAGAGAGAGAGACAGAGAGACATAGAGACAGAGAGACAGAGAGAGACAGAGACAGAGAGAGGTGATTAGGGACCAGAATGGCTGAACGACAGCTAGAGAGAGAAAATAGAGTCAGAGTCTGAAGATCAACAAGAAAAGTGACATTTATTTTTATTAATTGTGTCTGTGTGGGAAGGGAAGCCTCCAACAGAGCTCACTTGCACTGCAGCTGAATGTGCTTAAGGGAAGGGACACAAAAACACAAGAATTACTGAACTTCATTGAAAAACTACTTACCTGCTAACAAGAAAATTCTAAGCATGCAGTGTTGGAGACAGATTAATTGGGAAGCAACGAAAAATTACGATACTCAAGTGGTGTGTCCTGGAGCTCATGCTAAATCCTAAACTCACCCCTGGCACAGTTATTGTGGTTAATATCTACTCAGACCTTTTATGACATAGGCATGATAGAGTAGGTAGCATATTCCTTACATAATGGGTACAATAAATTTCGATATGTTATAGTTAAAAATAACCATGTTTTGAAATTGCTCATCAGAATCAGCTGATTAGTAATTATTTTTATGTGGGTTTGCGCACATGCGCAAGTAACATCTTGTGGTAGTAGCACATTTCAGAGGTGTGTCAGTGTTGGCCAATGCAGGGGATGCTTTAGTGGGTGCATCCCTCAGCCACCAATCAGTGAGCATGCTGCCGAAGACAGCAGTTTCAGAGTGACCCAAAGTGTTGAAATTAATCTGTCGCTGCAATCAGAGACAGGCTCGTCATTGCAGCGGCAGATGACACACCTCCATCACATGCCTTTCTTGGTGAAACATTTCAATAAATATGGCAGCTCCTGCCATCTGCCACACAATCCCTAGAAAGTCGACATCAGGGTGCCCAGTCTCTGTGTCAGCATGTCCCCCCCCCACATTGTATGGCACACCGTAACATGGCAGCTCCTGCCACCCACCACACACTCCCGAAAAGCCAACATCGGGGTGCCCTATCCCTGTATCAGCATCCCCCTTTTAGTGGGCCTTTCCTGGTTAAACAGTTTACACTTTTCTTTCTGACACTGGGATATTCACTACCAGTGTCAGATACACACCCTCACAACTCGTCTATACACCTTGCCGACAGCAGGGGTGCCCCAATCCCCGTGTCGGAATTCCTCCCCCCCCACAAATTGTGGCACACTGGGAGCCCACCCCAGTGTGTCTATTTCTTTTTTTTGTGTGTGTGTAACCTGTAAATGAAGAAAACCTTCCCTCGTGGTCTTTTTTTCCCCTGCAAACAAGAAAACAGTTCACCGTTATCTCCCTCATCCCCCACTCCCACTCACCCATACTTACCCTCTGGGGGTCAAGAGCCATGATTTTCTCTGAACTGCGACACATCTGCACTCTTCAAAGCTGAACTGCAAACTGAAGAAATGATGGTAAGCTTTATAATGGGAGGCAATGGCGGGTTTCAACTTAAGTTGATATCGCAGCCATTTTTTGGAATTTTGACCCCAAATATTCAACATGGGGTTCTTGGGACCCCACCTCATGAACATGTCACTGTCATTTAATTTCTTGGTCCTGAAAGGTGATTCTTGCAATCGCTGTGCAGAATCACCTTTTGGGACTGATTAACGATATGACAATACCACTGTTTATGAGGGGAGGTCCCAAAGAGCCCATGTTGCAAATTTGGTGAAAAAATTCCAAAAAATGACTGTGTTACAAGTGTGCATTGTGCAGTTTCTACGTACGCTTCTAACTTCGACAATTTTTAATATTTTCTCTCCAGATTTTCAACATTGCCATTTTTTTACACCCCCTTATGAACAGTTTAGCTGTCCTTTTTCACATCCTTCCTGAAACATACTTTCACACCTGTGGCACAGAATGGTGAGGTCACTGTGGGAAATCAGCTTTCTGGACAGATTAACAAAATCACAGTGCCACTATTCATCAGGAGAGGTTCAAAAATGCCCATGTTGAAAATTTGCATTGCGCAGTTTCTACATACATTCATAATTTCACCAAGTTTTCATATTTTCACTCTAGATTTTTAACACTGCCATTTTTTCACAGCACCTCATGAACAGTATAGCTGTCATTTTTCACATCCTGCCAGAAATGTGTTTTCACACCTATAGTGCCAAATGGTGCAGTCGCTCTGCAAAACCACTTTTCAGGACTTAGTAACAAAATGATAGTGCCACTGTTCCTGAGATGGGGTCACAAAAAGCCCATTCTGAAAATTTAGAGTGAAAATATCAACAACCGGATGGGGCATTAGGGTTTCCAACCATAACACCCTACTCTGTAGAAAATCACAGATGCTGGGGGTGTGACTTGGGATCATCGGCCATAATGCTCACGCCATTCCAACCCCACCCTGCAGCCAGTGACAGGCATTGAGGTGTGCCTTGGGGTCTTTGGCCCCAATGTTCACCCCATTCTTCCATACTGCACCTATCTATAACTGTTGCTAGCCTTTGGAAGACAGAAATCTTGCTTGTAGAGCAGAAAGCAGCTAACTAAAAGAAGGTACCATTTCTTACTAATTTAACACTTCTGTCTCAGCAGGAGTCAGTGTCTGTTGAGATTAAGCAGATACTTTATTAGAAGCAGAAGGGGTCTTATTTAGGGTTAAATAAGGAAAAGAAAGAAAGTCAGTGTGTGTTCTGTGCTGGGAAGGGTACTGTATCAACTTACTTTGCTAAATCAGTAGGAGGAGGAGAGAGAGCTTAATTGGGGGCTTGGCTTAGACAATATAAAAGCAGGTGACTCCAATTACAACTTCCTGTTGCTAGCCTTTGGAAGACAGAACTCTTGCTTGTAGAGCAGAAAGCAGCTAACTAAAAGAAGCTACCATTTCTTACTAATTTAACACTTCTGTCTCAGCAGGAGTCAGTGTCTGATGAGATTAAGCAGACATATACTTTATTAGAAGTAGAAGGGGTCTTATTTAGGATTAAAAAAGAAAAGAAAGAAAGTCAGTGTGTTCTGTGCTGGGAAGGGTACTGTATCAACTTACTTTGCTAAATCAGTAGGAGGAGAGAGAGCTTAATTGGGGGTGTGGCTTAGACAATATAAAAGTAGGTGACTCTAATTACAACGTCCTGTTGCTAGCCTTTTTCTTATTAATTGCCCTCCATCCCCCCACCCCCACCCACCCAAAGCCAGTTCTACTTTTATAGCCACTAGATTTGACTGACAACAGAAACTTCCTGTTTGGCAGTAGGAATGGAAGGATCATAGAGAAACATTAGTTTTGTCAACCCTAGAGGAAAATAAGTAGCTCGCTACCCCCCCCAGCTGTTGGTGGTCTAACACTGAGCAAGGAAGAAGGAGGTTACTGAAGAATATAGGAAGTTGCTGTCCCAGAACAGGAAGGGTGAGAGTTGTAAGGAGAGGAGAGAGTAAGCATACAGAGAAACAGGAGGGGACACAAAATAAGACATTATAGGAGTGGTGCAGTGCAATGGCTGTGGGGCGGCAGTGTTCCAGGAGACATTCTGGAGGCTGCGATGCTGCCCTAGTTGCAGACACCTCTCTGGTCTGAGGGAGGAGGTTGCAGGTCTCCAGGCTGACCTGGCTAGGATTTGAGAAACCTCCTCCCCCACCCAGGGACCACCAGGACCAATGCCACTACCTCAGAGGTTGCCAAGAAAGAGGAGAGGCTGGACCAGTGCGGGCTCAGGGAGGGAGAGGGTGGTGGAACAGAGTTGCATCCCTCCAGCTGTACCTCTCCACAATTCATACACTCTTCTGATGGATAATGACTCCTCTATGGAGGCCCTGCAGTGGAGACCAAGGAGGATGCTGGGAACCTTCACAGAAGAGACCCACAGGAGGGTGGCATGGGACCCCACAGGGGAAGGAAACAATTCCTGGTGAGGGACTCAATCATTAGGGGGTAGAAGTGGGGGAGGAAGGGGAGAGGGAGGTAAGGGGCCTGCCTGGTGCCATGGCTTGGAGAGACAGGAAGTGAATCCTCAGGATCATGGGAACAGCTGCATGAGGGAGAGAGCTGGATGTCATCATCTACCTAGGGACAAATGACCCGGCTAGGAATGGGATCAGAGCAGTGCAAGAGGAGTTTGTAGAGTTGGGGAGGGGCCTTAGACAAGTAGCGCATATGGTAACCTTCTCGGAGGTGCTGCCTGTCTATGGAAAGGGTGATGCTAGGGTACTCCTCACCAGGGAATTCAATGAATGGTTGAAAAACTGGTGTGGAGCTCAGGGTTTTTACTTCATTGGAGACTGGGGAGCCACCTGGAGGGATGCAGACCTATACTGGCGCGATGGTCTGTGTCTGTCCAGGAGGGGACCAGGATCCTAGGTGAGAGGTTTAAATGCTTCAGTGGCAAGCATTAAACTAGCCAAGGGGGGGACACTGAAAAGGAGCAGGGAAATCCCAGCCTCCCCCCACAAAACATGGTAATTAGTGAGGTAAACACAAAGGTAGAGAAGTCATTAAGGAGCAGGACAGAGGTAAATGTAAAAAAAGGCCAAGGCAGTAGGGACAGGAATGGGGATAAAAGGGGTAAGGCCATCAAGAAGTGGAGGGTGATGAGTACCAATGCCTGTAGTCTGTGTAACAAGCTCCCTGAACTAGTGGCCTTGATGGAAGAGGGTTGCCTGGATATTGTGGCAGTCACAGAAACATGGTACACAGAGAACCATGACTGGGATGTCAACATACCAGGATACACAATCTTCAGGAGGGATAGGGAGGGTAAAAGAGGAGGAGGAGTAGCTCTCTATGTAAAGGAAGGGATCAAAGCAACAGAACTAAATAGTAAAAGGGAGCAGATGAGGCACTCTGGGTCATCCTGGAGATAGGAAATGGCACCACAATCCGCATGGGGGTTGCATACAGACCCCGATCTCAGGGGGAGGGAATGGACAAGAAAATGATAGAAGGCATCCTTAGAATGGCAGAAAAAGGGGAAATATTGTTGATGGGAGACCTGAATATGCCAGATGTTAACTGGAGCACCTTTGCTGCAGGCACATCTAAGAGCAGGATCATTCTTGATACCCTACAAGAGGCATGCCTCAGACAGCTAGTATTGGAACCCACTCAGGAGGGAGCAATCTTAGACCTGGTACTCTCAAATGGGGATGGAGAAAGAATCTCAGATTTAGAAGTGGGTAGCTATCTGGGAACAAGTGACCACCAAACAGTGTGGTTCACGATAAACACAGCCATGCAATCAAGCCATACAAAAGCGAAAGTATTGGACTTTAGGAGGGTTGACTTTGGGAAAATGGGAGAGTGCCTCAGAAAAGCACTAGCAAACAAGCAAGAAGGAGGGGTGGAGGAACAATGGGGAGTAATCAAAACAGCCATCATAGCGGCAACAAGCCTTTGTGAAAAGCAAATCAACAAAACACAACGAAGGAAAACACCGCTATGGTTCTCAAAAGAGGTGGCAGGGAAGGTTAAGGAGAAAAGGATGGCATTCAGGAAATATAAGGAAACACAAAAGGAGCAGGAAAGAGAACTTTATCAATTAAAGCAGAAAGAGGCAGGGAAGGCAATCAGAATAGCAAAGGCCCAAACCGAGGAAAGGATAGCCAACTCTGTTAAGAAGGGGGATAAGACCTTTTACAGGTACATTAGAGAATGAAGAAAGACCAAAGGAGGAATACTGAGGCTTAATAAAGGGGAGGGAATGTGGACAGAGGGTGACAGTGAAAAGCAGGATACTGAATGAATATTTCTGCTCAGTATTCACAAAGGAAGAGGAGGGAAGGTACCTAAACCAAACAAGAGAAACACTCTGAAGATGGGGGTCGATACCAGTCCATTTACAGAAGAAAGGGTTCTGAAAGAACTAATAAAATTGAAGGTGGACAAAGCAGTGGGGCCTGATGGGATTCACCCAAGAATTCTAAAAGAACTAAGGGTAGAACTAGTGACACCGATGACTACTCTCTTTAACAAATCATGGAAGGATGGGGTGGTACCTGAGGACCGGAGGAGGGTGGATGTGATTCCTCTTCACTAAAGTGGGAGGAAACTACAGACTGGTTAGTTTGTCCTCAGTGGTAGGGAAAATGATGGAATCACTTCTGAAGGAAAGAATTGTTGAGTACCTAGAGGCCAGTGGAGCACAGGACACAAGGCAACATGGATTCACGATGGGAAGGTCGTGTCAGACAAATCTAATAGATTTCTTTGACTGGGTGACCAAAGTAGTAGACCAGAGAGGGGCTGTGGACATGGTCTACCTAGCTTTTAGCAAGGCATTTGACACAGTCCCACACAAAAGAATAATACACAAGTTAACCAGCCTTGGAGTTGGTCCCAAGGTGGTAGCCTGGATAAAAAATTGGCTGGACAACAGGACGCAAAGGGTAGTAGTAAACAGAGTCCACAGTGATGAAAGGAGGGTTACTAGTGGGGTACCGCAGGGTTCAGTACTGAGACCGGTCCTTTTTAATGTCTTTATAAGTGGCATTGCAGAGGAACTGGAAGGAAAAGTATATCTCTTTGCAGATGACACAAAGATCTGCAACAGGGTTGATACACAAGATGGAGTGGAAAGGATGAGAAGGGACTTGGCAAGGTTGGAGGAATGGTCAAAGGTATGGCAGCTCAGATTCAATGCAAAGAAGTGCAAAGTAATGTACCTGGGAAACAAAAATCCAGTGGAAGAGTACACAATGGGGGATGAGATACTGACAACAGTAAAAATGGAAAGGAACCTGGGGGTAATTATATCAGATTACCTAAAGGTGGGCAAGCAATGTGAGAAGGCAGTAAGGAGGGCTGGGGGGATACTGGGATGTGTAGGGAGAGGCATCAGTAGTAGAAAACAGGAAGTTGTTATCCCTCTGTACAGACAGTTGGTGAGACCCCATCTGGAGTACTGTGTGCAGTTCTGGAGACCCCATCTCCGCAAAGACATAGACAGAGTGGAGACTGTCCAGAGGAGGGCAACCAAAATTGTGCAGGGTCTGCACCAGAAAACATACGAAGAAAGACTAAAGGAGCTTAATATGTATACCCTTGAGGAAAGAAGGGGAGAGAGGGGATATGATAGAAACTTTCAAGTACCTCAAGGGAATCAACAAAGTCCAAGAGGGTAGCATCTTTCAGAAAAAGAGATGTGCAAGAACAAGGGGGCACAATTTGAAGATAGAGGGGACAGCTCAGAGGTAATGTGAGGAAGTATTTTTTCATGGAGAGGGTTGTAGATGCATGGAACAGCCTCCCTGAGGAGGTCATGGAGTCAAGAACAGTGGGGGAATTCAAGAATGCATGGGACAGACATAAGGCAGTCCTAGTGGGGGGTAGGAGGAAGTAAGCTGTTGGTTAACTAGGATCTGCAGCTTATCTGTTAGGTGGGAAAATGGGCAGACTAGGTGGGCCAAGCAAGCCTTATCTGCCATCAAATTCTATGTTTCTATGTTTCTATCTCAGCGTATTTCCTTATGGAATGGGGTGAGTATAAGGCCTGAAGACCCCAAGGTACACCTGTCAATGTCTGCAGGGTAGAGTGAGGTGAAATGGCATTAGCGCTATGGCCGATGACCCAAAGACACACCCCCATGCCTGTCAATCTCTGCGGGGTGGGAGTGGGGTTGGCATCAGTTCAATACTTCACTGCCATTCTGATTACGCTTCTCTCTAACTCCTGCACTACCAATGACAATGCCAGCAAGCTAACATTCAGCATTGACAAATGCTTGTTCATTTTAAGTAGCAAGGCCACTAATCAACTCTCCAACACCAATTTATGCCTTGGCTTGCAATTAGTACTAGTGGTTGCATGCAAAGTTAATATATGCAGCACCCAAACAAGAGGTGGTGACGTGCATATTGTGCACAGTGCAATATTCAAAGATATAGCACTGCACTAATGGAATAGTACAGTAGGATAGTGCAGTGCAAATACCAAATATAAAAAAGCAGGTCTTAACCTGGGGAAAACCCCAGAGGTAGAGAAAGGCATTGCAGAACACACCCACACCTACACACTCACACACACACACACACACACACACACACACACACAGCTGAAAACTAAATGGTTCTCATTGTGTATGTAACTCCTATGTGGTGCTATCCCTAGGGCTACTACCACTGCCTGCTTGGCTAGTAACAGGTTAAGGGGCCTGAGTTCTGAAACGGGTGCCTCCACCCAGAGGTCAGGGTTGGTAGTGGTCAAGCTAACCTGCGCATAGCCCTCCGGGACACTGTACCCCCCCTCTTTCCCCTCTAATGGCCTGAACACTATACAATAATCACTTTCACAATACCCCTGGTACACCACACAAGTACTCATAATGTTTGCACTTACCACCAGGACTAGTTCCTCTGGCTCGACCCTGGGGACCCCCTGTAAAACAAGGTTAAGCACAGCAAATAGCAACAGTACAGTACTTTGAGCACAAACTGGAACCACAGTCAGATTACAAGCAGAAAAAGTTAGATCTGATTTATTCAGGGGACTTGAACAAGGGAGGGGCAAAATCAGGTTTTTTAGCTTAAAGGTTATATCAATCAAGCAGTTATGCATGTGCTTTGAGTCCCCCCACACAGTCCACCTCTGGGTACCCAGGTAGAGAAGAGATGGGCTAGTCAGGACAGTTGCCCAGGGTTGCAGCTGGTTGGGGCCCTATGATGGAAAACAGAACATGCACAGTACACAATATTTAATCCGGAGCCAGAGGGCTCAGTTCGTAAAGGAAACGAAACCACAAGACAATCAGATGACACACTCAGATTAAGCTGTTGTTGTAGGGAGCTACCCTGGTATTTACTCACGATACCCAAGACTGGACACAGGCTGGACGAAAATCGAGACTGCTGGTGGTTGATCTGGAATGCCAGGAGAAGCAGGGCCCACACAAGTCACAGAGGCGTAGTTCCTGTTCAAGTGTGGACCAGGGGGCTGATCCCCAGGCAGGTCTCTCATAGAAACATAGAAACATAGACTTTGATGGCAGATAAGGACCGCTAGGCCCATCTAGTCTGCCCATTTCCCTACCTACAGGATAGACCACAGATCCTATTTAACCAACAGCATATATCTTCCTGCCCCCCACAAGAATTGCCTTATGTCTGTCCCATGCATTCTTGAATTCTCCCACAGTTTTAGACTCCACAACTTCCTCAGGAAGGCTGTTCCATGCATCCACTACCATCTGTGAAATAATACTTCTCACAGCCCCTGAACCGCCCTCTTCTATCTTTAAATTGTGTCCCCTTGTTCTTGCAAGTCTCTTTTTCTGAAAGATGCTACCCTCTTGGACTTTGTTGATTCTCTTGAGGTACTTGAAAGTTTCTATCATGTCCCCCCTCTCCCTTCTTTCCTCAAGGATATACATATTAAGCTCCTTTAGTCTCTCCTCATACGGCTTCTCTTGCAGACCCTGCACCATTTTAGTTGCCCTCCTCTGGACTGCCTCTATCCTGTCTATGTCCTTGTGGAGATGGGGTCTCCAGAACTGGACACAGTATTCCAGATGGGGTCTCACCAACTGTCTGTACAGAGGGATAACAACTTCCTGTTTTCTGCTGCTGATGCCTCTCCTATACATCCCAGTATACCCCGGCCCTCCCTACTGCCTTCTCACATTGCTTGCTAACCTTAAAGGTCATCTGATATGATTACCCCAGGTCCCTTTCCTGTTTTGTTGTTGTTACTACCTCCCCACCCATTGTGTATTCTTCCCTGGGTTCTTGTTTCCCAGGTGCATTATTTTGCACTTTTTGCATTGAATCCTAGCTGCCATCGTCAGACCATTCCTCCAACCTTGCCAAGTCCTTTTCATCCTTTCCACGCCTCCTTGTGTATCAACCCTGTTGCAGATCTTTGTATCATCTGCAAAAAGGCATACTTTTCCTTCCAGTCCCTCTGCAGTGCCACTGATGAAGACATTAAAAAGGACTGGACCCAATACTGAACCCTGCGGTACCCCACTAGTAACCGCCCTTTCTTCAGAGTGGACTCCATTTACAATTATCTTCTGTGTCCTGTTGTCCAGCCAATGTTTTACCCAGGCTACCACCCTGGGACCCACTCCCAGGCTGGTTAGTTTGACTAATAATCTTTTGTGTGGGACTGTGTCAAATGCCTTGCTAAAGTCTAGGTAGGCCATGTCCCAGCCCCTCCCTGGTCTACTACTTTGGTCACCCAGTCAAAGAAATCTATTAGATTAGTCTGACATGACCTTCCGCTGTGAACCCATGCTGCCTTGGATCCTGTGCTCCACTGACCTCTAGGTACTCAACTATTCTTTCCTTCAGAAGTGACTCCATCACTTTCCCTACCACAGAGGTCAGACTGACAGGTCTGTAGTTTCCTGCCTCTGTCTTGGTCCCACTTTTGTGAAGGGAATCACATCCACCTTCCTCCAGTCCTCGGGTACCACCATCTTCCCATGATTTATTAAAAGAGTAGCCAGTGGTTTCACTAGTTTCTTCCTTAATTCTTTTAGAATTCTGGGTGAATTCCATCAGGACCCATTGCTTTGTCCACCTTCAGTTTTAGGAGTTCTTGCAGAACCCTTTCTTCTGTGAAAGGACTGGGATCGACCCCCTATCAAGAGTGCTTCTGTTAATTGGATTAGGCACTTCCCTCCTCTTTTGAATACTGAGCAGAAATATTCGTTCAGTATTCCTGCTTTTTCACTGTCCCCTCTGCCCACCCAATCGCTTATAATTATTCTATTCAGCCTCACTATCCTCCCTTTGTCTTTCTATGCTCGCTGATGTACCTATAAAAGGTTTTATCCCCTTCTAACTGAGTTGGCTATCTTTTCCTCGTTTTGGGCCTTTGCTATTCTGACTTCCTCCCTGCTTCTTTCTGCCTTAACTGGTACAGCTCTCTGTCCTGCTTCTTCTGTGTTTCCTTATACTTCTGGAATGCTATCTTTTTCTTCCTGACTTTCACAGCCACCTCTCTTGAGAACCATAGTGGCTTTTTCTTTCATTTTGATTTGTTTATTTGCTTCACACAAAGGCTTGTTGCCTCTGTGATGGCAGTTTTGATAATTCCCCATTGTTGCTCCACACCTCCTTCTAGCCTGTTTGCTAGTGCTTTTCTGAGGCACTCTCCCATCTTGCCAAAGTCAGCCCTCCTAAAGTCCAGTACCCTCACTTTTGTATGGCTTGACTCTGTAGCTGAGTTTAACGTGAACCACACTGTTTGATGGTCACTTGTCCCCAGATGGCAACCCACTTCTAGATCTGAGATCCTCTCACTGCCCCCGTTTGAAGTACGAGGTCTAAGATTGCCCTCACGAGTGGGTTCCGAAACTAGTTGTCTAATGCCTGCCACCTGTAGGGCATCAAGAATGGCCTTGCTCTTGGATGTCGCTGCAGCAAATGTGCTCCAGTTAACATCTGGCATATTCAGGTCTCCCATCAACAGTATCTCCCCTTTCTCTGCCATTCTAAGAATGCCTTCCATCATATCCTTGTCCATTCCTTCCCCCTGACATGGGGGTCTGTACACAACCCCTGTGCGGATTGTGGTGCCCTTTCCAGTCTCCAAGGTGACCCACAGTGCCTCCTCTCCTCCCTGTTTACTCTTTTGTTCAGTTGCTTTTATCCCTTCCTTTACATAGAGAGCTACTCCTCCCCTCTTCTCCCCTGCCTGTCTCTCCTGTAGGTTATGTACCCTGGTATGTTAACATCCCAGTCATGGTTCTCTGTGTACCATGTTTCTGTGACTGCTACGATATCCAGGCATCCCCTTCCATTAAGGCCACCAGCTCAGGGAGCTTGTTGCCCAGACCACGGCATTGGTACTCATTACCCTCCATTTCCTGATGACCTTACCTCTTTTGCCCCATCCCTGTCCTTCTTGCCTTTGTCACTTTCTCCATTTACCCCTGCCCTTCTCCCTATTGACACCTCTATGTTGGTGTTTGCCACACTTACTACTGTGATTGTTTGGGAGGGCTAGGATTTTCCTGCCCTTTCCACTGCCTCTCCCCTTGGCTAGTTTAAAAGCTTGCCAATGAAGCATTTAAACCTATCACCTAGGATCCTGGTTCCTCTCCCGACAGATGCAGCCCATCATGCCAGTATAGGCTTGCATCACTCCAGGTGGACCCCAGTCCCCAATGAAGCCAAATCCTGAGCTCCACACCAGTTTTCAACCACTGATTGAATCCCATGGTACGGAACACCCTAGCCTCTCCTATGCCATAGATGGGTAGCACCTCCAAGAAGGTTACCGTGCGTGCTACTTGACTAAGGCCCCTCCCCAATTCCACAAACTCTTCCTGCACTTCTCTAATCCCTTTCTTAGCCAGGTCATTTGTCCCTAAGTGGACAATGACATCCAGCTCCCTCCCCTGTGCAGCTGCCCTGGCAATCCTGAGGATTCGCCTCCTGACCTCCAAGCCATGGCGCCAGGCAGGCACCTTACCTCCCTCTCCCCTTCCTTGCCCAGTTCTACCTTCCTAACAATGGAGTCCCCACCAGGAGTTGTTTCTTCCCTGCAGGGTCCCCTGCCACCCTCCTGTGGGTCTCCTTTGTGGAGGTTCCCAGCATCCTCCTTGGTCTCCACTGCAGGTGCCTCCATACAGGAACCACACTTTGCCAGAATGGCATAGGAATTGTGGAGAGGTACAACTGGAGGATGTGCTCTGTTCACCACCCTCACCCCTCTGAGCCCACTGTGGTCCAACCGCTCCTCTTTCTTGGCAACCTCTGAGGCAACGGCAGTGGCACTGGTGGTCCCTGGATGGAAGAGGAGGTCCCACAAATCCTGGCCAACTCAGCCTGAGATGAGCAACCTCCTCCCTCAGCCCAGAGAGGTGCCTGCAGATGGGACAACACCGCATCCTCCAGAACATCTCCCGGAAGACTGCTGCTCCACAGCCACTGCACTGCACCACTCCAATCATGCTTTTTTCTGGCCCCTTAACTGTTTGCAATCCTTACTCTTTCCTCTGTTTTTTTTTTCTCTCTCTCTCCTTACTTTCTGCCTGTGTGTCCTTTAAGCTCCTGATTGTCCTGTTCTGAGACAAGAATATCCTATATTTCTCAGTAGACCGCTTATTTGTTCAGAGGCAGACCTCCAGCAGCTAGAGGGGGCCGGAGAGCTATCTTGCCCTTCTAGGATGGTGGGTCCTTGGTGGTTCTGTGATCACTCACTTCCTGCCCTAAACAGGAAGTTCCTGTTGTCAGTCAAATCCTGTGCCTATAAAAATAGAACTAGCTTTGGGTGGAGGGGAAGGAAGGAGGGCAATATAGTCCCAGTAGAGAAGTTCAGTCACACAGCAGTCCTTTATCCTGGAGTCTTCTGCCAAGCTATTAGCAGAATCTTTATAAGGCAGTCTTTAAATGTAGCTTCCTTCGAGCTAAACCACTCCCCCTACTTACCAGATCTTTCTACAAGTAATTTAAACCTCACAACAGTTAAGTCCTTTCAGTCACCTGAGATTTACACCTAGATGACTTTTCAGTTACCCATTCAGTTCAGTTAACCCAAACACACACTTTTTTTTTTGTTTTGTTTTGTATGTTAGTTTTTTTACCCTAAATTATAGGTCTAAATACAAGTTCTTCTACTTTAGTCCCAGCAGAGAAGTTCAGTCACACAGCAGTCCTTTCTCCTGGAGTCTTCTGTCAAGCTATTAGCAGAATCTTTCTAAGGCAGTCTTTAAATGTACCTTCCTTCTAGCTAAGCCACTCCCCTACTTACCAGATCTTTCTACAAGTAATTTAAACCTCACAACAGTTAAGTCCTTTCAGTCACCTGAGATTTACACCTAGATGACTTTTCAGTTACCCATTCAGTTCAGTTAACCCAAACACACACTTTTTTTTTGGTTTGTTTTGTATGTTAGTTTTTTTACCCTAAATTAAAGGTCTAAATACAAGTTCTTCTACTTTAGTCCCAGCAGAGAAGTTCAGTCACACAGCAGTCCTTTCTCCTGGAGTCTTCTGCCAAGCTCTCATCGATGGCTTCTCTGTGCAGTGGGTAGTCTGGCTGGGCCAGTCTGGCAAAGCCCAGACCGCATGGAGACAAGTTCGGAAGCAGTCCGTTTTGGGCTGGATACAGCTTCCAGCAAGCAGAACGCAGTTCACACAGTGGGGAACTAACTCACAACCCACTAGCAGCTCATAGCACATTTACATGTATGGGAATTCTACTGTACCAGGCAAAGTGCTCCCCGGGCACAATCGCAAAGTCTCTGTACACACTGGGAGCTTAGAGGTAGCTGGAACTTCTGACAAGCAAATCGCATTCAGCAAAAATATTCGGTCTTCTTCAGGTTGAGCCTGGCCCACTTCAGTAGCTTACTTTAGTCATGCAAACTTGGATTTAGTCCAAAAAAAATTCTCTTCTCGCCCTCTCAGGTGCAGCACACTGGCATGCAGGCCAAAAACTTAGCCTTTTCAGAGTTCTCCCATGCGAATCCACGCAGGATTGCTGCTCAGAAACACTTCAGCTCCTTCTTGCTCAGCTTCCAGCTTAGTTCTAACTGAAAACTGCAAGCAGCCCAGGACTTCCCCAAGATACAAAAGATTTGATTGGCTGATCTGGCTATCAGTCAAAGCAAGAGCTCCCCCTTCAGCTGCAAAAAAGGCGCAAAAAAAAGCTCCAAACTAAAGTTCCTACAGATTTTGAATTCAGACAGCTCCTGTAGTCCGGCTGCATTTTAGGTCCCACCAGTACTGTTTGGTCCAATTTGCAGTCCAGGACCAAGATAGCGGAGACAAATGAAACAGTCCTTGCTACAAAGAAAGCAGGTTAGACAAACTACATTATCATTATCACTTTAAATGATTTTCAGTAAATAGCTACATCTTTCAACAGAGCTCC
Source organism: Neoceratodus forsteri (assembly GCA_016271365.2). Lineage (NCBI taxonomy): Eukaryota > Metazoa > Chordata > Ceratodontiformes > Ceratodontidae > Neoceratodus > Neoceratodus forsteri. The sequence continues at coordinate 163,396,652 of CM028137.1, forward strand.
CGCTCAGATTACTTAAGCTGCAATTAGGCAGCTCTTAAAGAGACAGTACACAGAGGCTATACAAGCTCTGGTAATCACATTTAAACTGCTAAAACACAGGACACCAGCCTGGCAGTGAGCATTTAGGCAAGCTCAAGGAAGACTTTTTGGGAACCCCCATTTGTAGGGGAGTTACATGTACCTTATGCAACTGGTCATGCAAGAAAGGAGAGGGCCAATGCCTTGCCTCTGGCCCCAGTGCAGGCCCCAGAGGCACTATGCTGCAAACAGTACTGTCCATGAGTCACATTTGAAGTCCTCAGTGCTGAACAAATCATACCATGATCATGTAGCTGTGTGAGCTGCTGCATGACCAGCCCTCGAGAGACACCTAGCACAGCCATGCAATGTCTGCAGAGCTCAAGGTGGCAGCAGCACAGTGCTTTCAGGCAACACGAGCCTTTCAGATACTGTTGTGGGACATCACCAGTATCACACAGTCTTCCACCTTGCACCTGTTGGGCCAGTTCCTAGATGCGCTGCTGGCCTGTGCTGGGGAGTTCATCGTATTCCCCTCCACACCAACAGAGTGAATAGCAACCATGCAGCAGTATCAGATATACTTGGTGCCATTGACTGCACCCATGTCACCTTCTGGGCACCCACCAGTGATGGAGTGGAGGCCCATGTGAATAGGAAGGGGTACCACTCCATCAACTGCCAGGTGGTGTGTGATGTAACAGGCACATCCTCAATGTCCTAGCACAGTTCCCTGATAGTCCCCATGATGCCTTCATATGGCACAACTCATTTCTGTGACAGAGGTTTGAAAGTGGGGATATACCTAGTGAGCACCTCATAGGTGAGTATACCCCAAAGGCCTCTCCCCTTCAATGTTGTAGATAATGTCACTAATCCATGCCTTTTACCTACACAGGAGTCAGTGCATATTATCTATGCCCTTGACTCCTCACACCTGTCCTATGACCTGCATCTGTTGGAAAGGACAGGTAAATACAATGCAGTACACATTGCTACAGGCACCATCATCAAGAGTATCTTTGGCATGTTCAGGATGTGATTTAGGTGCCTTGATTGGTCTGGTGATACCCTACAATACACATCTCCTAAAGCCTGTGCCATATTTCTTGCCTGCTGCATACTGCACAAGATGGCACTCAACCATGGAATATACCTCATAGCCCCAGAAAAACATCCTACAGTAGATGCCAAGTCAGAGGACCATGGGATGCAGGAGCAGCTAGACAGGGGTAACCCTTGGATGGCCATGATATCACTAGAATACAGAGCCAACTCATCACAGACCTCTTCAGACCCAGACAGTGAGTACAGGCCACACAGGATACTCTAATGTGTTCAGAAAATGTGCATTAAGTAAATAATAATAATTGTTCATGAAAAGTCAAATAAAGAACCACGCAGGTGAGGTGGTGATAAAGGGGGCTAAAGGGAGGCAGTATAGCGCAGTGGTTTAAGGCTCTGAACTGCAAATCTGGTGATATCCAGCAGATCAGACCTGGGTTTGAATCCCACAGCTTCCACTTGCATACTGTGTGACCCTGAGCAAGTCACTTAACTTCCCTGTGCTCCCAGGTCGCTCCTGTAAAAAAGCTTTCAGCTTAGTGTGCTATTCCTGGTTAAACAACTAAAAAAAAAAAAAAGAAATACAGTGCCATCCTGGCAGGAGGGGTGGCTGATAATTCATACAGTGCCATCCCAGCAAGGGGGGGGGATTGAAAGTTGAAGATATAGGCCCTGATATTCAAAAGAGTTGAGCCATGCTCAATAGGGTTGTGACTACGCAAGTCCGAAATTGTGCCATTCTGCGATATTCAGCAGGAGGCAGTTGCGCCCCCTAAATCACGCTGAGCAACAGTGCAATGATAATGAAGGCATGCACAACTGAAGGGGGAGGAACCATGCATAAATGGCGCAGTGCGATATTCAACAACTTGTGCCATGCACAATAGGGGAGCAAGCGGAAGTTGCACCATAGCGGAAATGAGCCAAAATAAAAAGGAGCAAGGGAGAGGTGCAAGGATGCTACAGGGAAGTCACATGAGGCAGAACTCTAGCCACACAGACAGGGCAGGAGGGACACATAGGGCAGGCCAGGGAAAGGGCACCCTGAACACAGAGGCACAGGGAAGGTGTGGGGAGCCACAGCCAGTGCAGAAGGGGGCAGTGCCACACAGCACAGAGGCCACCACAGGCAGGTGTTCCCGGTGCAGGGGAAGTAGCAGTGAGGACAGCATGGGGAATACAGCAACAGCTGCTGGGGGGGTGAACACAAGCCAGGGACATGGCCAGTGCCACCTTCCAGATGGAGGCCATTATGAGGGGGGTGAGATGGCGGGCAGCAGGGGGGCGTGGCCATGGAAGGGCCCATCGGCGTTATGCCCCCTACAGGCAGTACCGAGCCTGCACCAGCTTCGAGCTGTACAGTGATACCGAGATTGTGGGCCGGTACCGCCTGAATCGGGAAATTCTGAGGTGGCTCTGTGAGCTGTGCAGTGATGTGATGCAGGCACCCACACAACGGAGCCATGCCCTGTCAGTGGAGACAAAAATGACAGCTTGCATGTGCTTGTTCACCACGGGTACCTTCCAGAGACCAACTGGGGACATCACAGGCATAACCTAGTCAGCCACATCATGCCACCTCACCCAATTCCTCAGCGCACTGCTGCCACATGCTGCGGAGTACATCCATTTCCCCAGCACACTGTACAGGATTTCCACAGGGTAGCACGTATGCCTGGCATGCTAGGGGCAATAGACTGCACCCATGTGGCCATAAGCACACCACCTGGCCCTGACGGGGCCGCATACATCAATCGCAAGGGCTATGCTAGCATCAACTGCCAGGTGGTGTGCGATGCCAGGGGGTGCATAATCAATGTCTGTGCCACGCACCCTGGGGGAGCACACAATGCCTTCATCTGGCAAAAGTCAGCACTGTGCCACAGATTCGAGAGTGGGGAGATCCTCACTGGACACCTAGTGGCTGAGTATGCAAACCACATGGACAACCATAGGGCTTGGGGGGCATGGCCAGAGGTGACATGGGTAGTGGCCTACATGGCCCGGGGCAGGGCGATGCTGATCACCAAACTAACCTCCACCCTCTACACACAGGTGACAGTGAATACCCACTCTGTCCCTGGCTGCTCACACCCTACCAGTGGCCCGCGACCCCATCACAGCAATGCTACAATGAGGCATACGCCACCACACGTGATGTCATTAAGCGGGTGTTCGGGATGCTGAAGGCATGTTTCTGTTGCCTGGACACTTCAGGCAGTGCCCTACAGTACAGCCCCTCAAAGGCCTGCTGGCTATTCCTGCCCTGTTGCATCCTGCACAACATGGCCAACAAATGTGGGATAGCCGTACAGGTCAAAGAGGGGGACAGCGATGGGGATGATGAGGATGCCGGTGATGATGGTGATGGGCAGCCCCCCTTGGGAGATGGGACCCCTGACTGATCCGACTGGCACAGCTTCACCGGGACACCATCACAGAGGAGCACTTCAGCCAACCCAGGTAAGTCATGGGGCCACGTGCAGCCAACAGTGGCTAAGCACAACCCACAAACATGCATGGACATACACCAGGGGTGCATGCCATCAAGGGAAGTGGCAGGGCATGGAACCACACACAACCAGGAATGGGTGAGGACTAACATGCCACGCAGGTGGACACACACACATGCACACACACACACACACACACAATGCACCAAATTTGCACAAAGGGCAGGGGGCACACTGACCCAGAATGCCAACCCTAGCCACACACATGTCCACAGACCACCATGCCCACTGCCTGTCCATGTGCATGTGTCAGATGCTGAGCACCATTGCACATTGGTGTACAGCACAATGCAGGCATCATCATGCACACACAACTGTGGTCAGCAGCTGGGAGGGTGTGCAGATGGACTGTGTGTCCGCGTGCAGGGCCGGGTACCCACCCATGCACTGCCCACTGAAAGACACAATGCACACAGGGCAGCACCAGACAGTAGCCACGTTGGGAGACAGGTCAGTCACGCGACACAGTGCCCTGGCCACCATGGATGCATGGACGGCCCTGCCGAGACCCATCAGCACTAACAGGCTGACCACTGGTCTCATGGAGTGGCACCGATGGTCCCCCAAGGGTTCCACTGCATGAACATGACCATGCTCGCGCAGGGGTCTGCAGCACACCGAACATGCCTGTGCCAGACGTGCTCGGAATGCCCACAGCTGAACCCGGTGTTGACAGGGAGGGTATCGCACAACACTGGGAATGGGGTGGACAGTGCACTGCGTGGTGTCCGCGATGCATGGGCACATGACTGTGTGCCCAGTGTGGCCATGATGGCACTGAATGACTGTGCATGCCTGTCAATGGCAGCGGTCACATCCTCCCACAACCAGTCCATCCCTGCCAGGATCAGAGCGGTGTCCCTGCTGCCATGCTCCTCTGCCCACTCCAGAGCCGCACACAGTGCATCCACTGACGTCACAAGCTGCATCTGCTGCTGGACTGATGCTTGCAGTAGGTGGGTGTGCTCATCCAAGAGGTCATCTGCCTCCTCGGCTTCCTGTCCCTCAGGGTGTGCACGGCCCTGATGCTCAGCACCCCTTGAGGGTGGGCACTGCACACCAGGACCAGGTCTGGGCATGTCCACAGGCGGTGCACAGATGCTGCTGCTGAACCCTGTACCCCCAAGCCCATTGGCCGACTGCTGACACTGCCCCTCTGGCTGCTGCTTCCCAGGGCTCAGTGGTGCTGCCACAGTGGCCGCAACAGTCCCACTGTCCTGAACAAACACCAGTGCTACCCCACTGGTGCTGACAGGCACAGGTTGGGACTGTGCTGACACGCAGGCCTCCACGGCAGCACCACCCACAGCCATGGCCATGATGTCTCCTGCTGTGTGGCCATCCCATGTCACACACGTGTCACTGCCCATGACGTTAGTGGCATCATCATCGGTGACAGACTCTGCACCAGCCCCAGGCACAGCATGTTGGCATCCGTAGATGCCAGCATGCTGGGACACAGGCAGGGCTTCCTCCGCACCTGTTACAACAACATCAGTGTGGACAGCCAGGCAGCCCTACTGTCGCACTGAGCCAAGTATACCTGTGGAGGTGAATGGGCCATCCTCCATCTCCAGCTGACTGTCCTCAGTGGACAGGCCCACCGCCGCTGACCCAAGCAGATGCTCAGGATCTGTAAGGGAAAGCAAAGTTGCGTTAGTCGCGTCAGTCTGACTTTTGATTTGTCTGAAGCTGAGAGCCTTGCAACACTGCAAAGAACAAACTGTAACTTCATTTAGGAGCTGGAAACTTGGTAAGGCATAATATTGTAAAACAGGGGAGCTACGCTTTCTACAAAGAGTTTCATTTTTTTTTCTCCTTATTGGCATTAAGCAGAGAATTGCAGGATTCCATTAAAAGTGTAGTAATTTTATAACCAGAGGGAGTGAGATACAACTGAATTTGCTTGATTGTTGGGGTTGAGACTTAGGATTTAGAGGATATTTTGCAACATTTTAAAAGTGTCCTGCTGGCTGAGTAGTTAAGTTTATATCCTGGTTTCACTGAAATATTTTGTGTATTGGATCAGACAGCAGCCTGCCTACAGTGAAAGGCCTGCTTACATCACAGGTGTCACTAATCAATCAGTTGGCTTAATTCTTAAGATTTTCAGTGCAGGAAGAGTGTAAAGCACAGCTGACTTATTTTGGCTGACCGCTTTCAGAGCACAAACCACCAGGCTGTTTTGGGGCTGGGGAGGGTTACCTGTGTCTGAGTTGGATGTCTGGATTTTTCTCTGTTTGATTAGCAGGTTATTTTCTCTGTCAAATTGTTGTGTAGGGCATCTTGCTGACAGGAAGGCACTCATGGCAGTGCTGGGTCAGAGCTTTAGCTGATTGTTTTCAGGGCACAGTTTAGGCCAACCTTCCACCTCACCCACCCACCTGAAATAGTTCCTTTATACCTGGGGTTCTGACATCATTTCCTCAAGAGTGCAAGGTGCATATCACTGTCATATCCTCTCTAGCACACTGCACTGACAATATAAGCATACACATTGTATAATATATATATTTCTATATAACAAACCAATCACTCACACACACACACACAGAAAAAGTAGATAAACATGTGGGGAGTAGTACAATGTAATGGCTGTGGGGCAGCAGTCTTCCGGGAGTCTTTCTGGAGGCTGAGATGCTGCCCTATTTGCAGACAACTCTCTGCCCTGAGGGAGGAAGTTGCCCATCTTCAGGCCATGCTGGACAGTAGTAAGGGAACCTTCCCCAGGCCACACTGGATGGTAGGAAGACCTCCCACCCAGGAGCACCAGAGCCACCACCACTACCTCAGAGGTTGTGAAGAAACACAGCAGTTGGACCACAGTGGGCTCAGGAAGGGTGAGGATGGTGGAACAGAGGCACACCCAGTCAGTTGTTCCACTCCACAATCCATACACCATTCTGGGGGAGCATAGCTCCCCTATGGATGCACCCACAGAGGAGACTAAGGAGGCTGAGGACAGCTGTCACAAGGGAGGCCCACAGGAAGGAGACAGAGGACACCACAAGGAAAGGAAGCAGCTCCTGGTGGGGGACTCAATTATTATGGGGATAGAACTGGGAGGAGCAGGGAAAACTGAAGTAAGGTGCCTGCCTGGTGCCATGGCTTGGAGGGACAGGAAGCGCATCCTCAGGATCACGGGAACAGCTGCACGGGAGTCTGAGCTGGGCGTCATTGTCCACCTAGGGACAAATGACTTGGCTCATCATGAGATTAGAGCAGTGCAGAAGGACTTTGTAGAATTGGGAGGGCCTAAGACAAGTAGCACACACAGTATCCTTCTCAGAGGTGCTGCCTGTCAATGGCATGAGTGAGGCGAGGATACTTTGCACCATGCAGTTTAATGAAAGGTTGAAAAATGGTGTGGGAGCACAGGGTTTGGCTTCACTGGGACTGGGGTTCCACCTGGAGGGACACCAGCCTATACTGGCAGGATGGTCTGCATCTGTCCAGGAAGGGAACAAGTCTTTTGAGCAATCGGTTTAAATGCTTCATTGGCAAGCTTTTAAACTAGTCAAGGAGGGAGGCAATGATAAGCAGCAGGAAAATCCCAGCCTCCCCCTACAAAACAGGGTACTAAATGAGAAAAAGACCAAGGTAGAAAGGTCAGTGGGGGGTGCTGCAACAGAAGGTAAAGCCATCAAAAAATGGAGAGCAATGAGTACCAATGCCCGTAGTCTGAGCAACAAGCTTCCTGAATTAGTGGCCTTGATGGAGGAGGAACATCTGGATATCATGGCAGTCACAGAAACATGGTACACACAAAACCAGACTGGGATGTAAACATACCAGGATACACTATCTACAGGAGGGACAGGGAGGGTAAAGGAGGAGGGTAGCTCTTTACATAAGGGAAGGAATCAAAGCAACAGAACAAAAGGGTAAACAGGGAGGAGGAGAAGACTGCCTGTGGGTAAATTTGGAGACCGGCAATGGCACCACAATGCGCTGAGGGGTTGTATCTGAACCCCTTCTCAGGGGAGGAAATGGACAAGAAATGATGAAAGTATACTTAGAATGGCAGAAAAAGGGGAATATTGCTGATGGGTGATCTGAATAAGCCAGATGTTAACTGGAGTGCAGTTGCAGCAGCCACTTCTAAGAGTGGGGTTATTCTAGATGCCCTACAGGGGGCATGCCTTAGACAACTAGTATTGGAGCCCACTCGAGAGGGAGCAATCTTAGACCTGGTTCTCTCAAATGGAGATGAAGAGAGGATCACAGATGTAGAAGTGGGTAGCCATCTGGGAACTAGTGACCATCAAATAGTATGGTTCACAATAAACACAGCAATGGAGTCAAGCCATACAAAGACAAAGGTACTGGATTTTAGGAGGGCTGACTTTGTCAAAATGGGTGAGTGCCTAAGGAATGCACTAGCAAATGGGCAGGAATGAGGGGTGGAAGAACAATGGGAAATAATAAAAACTGCCATCACAGAGGTATCAAGCCTTTGTGTAAAGCAAATAAACAAGCGAACACGTAGGAAAACCACTATGGTTCTCAAAGAGTGGCAGTGAAGGTTCAAGAGAAAAGAAAGCATTCAGGAAGTACAAGGAATCACAGAAGGAACAGGACAGAGAACTATATCACTTAAAGTAAAAGGAAGCTGGGAAGGCAGTCAGATGAGCAAAGCCCAAACTGAGGAAAAGATAGCCAACTCAGTTAAGAAGGGATAAAACCTTTACAGGTACATCAGGGAGTGAAGGAAGACCAAGGGAGAGATAGGAGGCTTAATAAAGGGGAGGAGGGTGGCCAGAGGGGACTGTGAAAGGCAGAGATACTAAACAAATATTTTTGCTCAGTATTTACAAAGAAAGAGGGGAGTACCTAAAACAAACAGTAGAAACACTCTGGATACAGAAGTTGATACCAGCCCATTTATAGAAGAAAGGGTTCTGAAAGAACTCTTAAAACTGAAGGTGGACAAAGCAATGGGGCTGATGGGATTCATCCCAGAATTATAAAAGAACTAAGGGTAGAACTAGTGACACCACTGACTACCCTCTTTAACAAATCATGGGAGGATGGGGTGGTACCGAGGACTGGAGGAGGGCAGATGTGATTTCCCTTCACAAAAGTGGGAGCAAGGCAGAAGCAGGAAACTACAGACCTGTTAGTTTAACCTCAGTGGTAGGGAAAATTATGGAATCACTTCTGAAGGAAAGAATTGTTAATTATCTAGAGGCCAGAGGGGCACAGGACCCAAGGCAGCATGGATTCACAGTGGAAAGGTTATGCCAGACAAATCTGATAGATTTCTTTGACTGGGTGACCAAAGTAGTAGATCAGGGAGGGGCTGTGGACATGGCCTACCTAGACTTTAGCAAGGCATTTGACACAGTCCCACACAAAGATTAATATACAAGTTAGCCAGCCTGGGAGTGGGTCCCAAGATGACAGCCTGGGTAAGAATTGCTGGAGAATAGGACACAGAGGTAATAGTAAATGGAGTCCACTCTGAAAAAAGGGGTTAGTAGTGGGGTACTGCAGGGTTCAGTATTGGACCCGGTCCTCTTCAATGTCTTTATAAGTGACATTGCAGAGGGACTGAAGGAAAAGTATGTCTCTTTGCAGATGACACAAAGATCTGCAACAGAGTTGATGCACAGGGTGGGGTGGAAAGGATGAGAAGGGACTTGGCAGGGTTAGAGGAATGGTCAAATGTATGCAGCTTAGGATTCAATGCTAAGAAGTGCAAGGTAATGCACCTGGAAACAAAATCAGGGAAGAGTACACAATGGGGTGAGATACTAACAACAACAAAATGGAAAGGGACCTGGGGTAGTCATATCAGATGACCTAAGGTGGGCAAGCAATGTGAGAGGGCAGCAAGGAGGGCTGGGGGATACTGGGATGCATAGGGAGAGCATCACCAGGAAACAGGAAGTTATTATCCCTCTGTACAGACAGCTAGTGAGACCCCATCTGGAGTACTGCGTGCAGTTCTGGAGACAATCTCATGAAGACATAGACAGGATGGAAGCTGTCCAGAGGAGGGCAACTAAAATGGTGCAGGGTCTGCACCGGAAGACATATGAAGAGAGACTTAAGAACTTAATATGTATAGCCTCAGGAAAGGAGGAGAGGGGGACATGATAGAAACTTTCAAGTACCTCAAGGGAATCAACAAAGTCCAAGAGGGTAGCATCTTTCAAAAAGAGGTGTGCAAGAACAAGGGGCACAATTTGAAGATAGAGGGGCGGCTCAGAGGTAATTTAAGGAAGTATTTTTCACAGAGAGGGTGGTAGATGTATGGAACGACCTTCCAGAGGAGGTTGTGGAGTCACAAACAGTGGTGGAGATTCAAGCATGCATGGGACAGTCATAAGGCAATTCTAGGGGTGTGGAGTAGGAAGAAGTAGGCTGCTGGTTAACTAGGATCTGCAGCTTGTCCATCAGGTAGGAAATGGGCAGACTGGGTGGGCCAAGCGGTCCTTATCTGCCGTCAAATTCTGTGTTTCTATGTTACTGCATGTGACCTACCTTGCCCCCCCCCATAGACAGACCATGACTTACCATGCAGTGATGGGCCATCATCTGTCTGGAAGCCACCACCTGGAACACCCTCAATGGCACTACGCTGCATGCTTCCAGCAATCCTCTCCTCCTGTGGGGTCAGGTGTACCACCTCCGGCTGTCCTCCACCTGTTGCAGCTCGTGCTGCCCTGATGGCAGCCACCTTCTCCTTTATCCTCCTCCTCCTCTCCATGCCCGTCTTTTTCTTGCACTCCTGCACGGAGCGCTAGTGGCTGCCATGCAGGTTCACAGCACGTGCCACCTCCTCCCATGCAGCAGCATGAGCTTGAGGTGTTCCCTGCTGTCTGCTGAGAAGTGGCTCCTGATCCAGGTAGGCCTCAAACAGGACTTCGGCCTCGGCCTTGGTAAAATTAGGCCTCCTCCTCCTCCCACCACTGTGTTCCTCCTCTCTCACAACTTGCTTGGTCATTATGTAGCCTGTAAGAATGTCAGTTGTTACCTGTGACAGTGCAGTCCCATGCATGTCCCTAAATCCACAGTCCACACTCCCAAACAGCATGCAACTCACCAATAGACTGCAGTAACCGACTATGGCCACTGCAGCCCAATGTCACACTTTTATAGCGCAACCCATGCAAATGAGGCGAGGCGCAACTTTAAGTGGATGCAAATTGCAGTGCTGCGCCATTGAATGGCTGATTAGATGATTTGCATATGACGGCTGAATATCGCGCTTTTGCGCTTTGCGCAATTGTGTTGAACGTGCTAAGCCAATGGCGCAGTTCTGTGACATGCGTAGTACACACCTCACTGCGCATGCCCGGGTTGCTGATGCAGGCACCTGCTGCGCTGCTGATATGCTGTGCACGGTAAGCAATGCAGGGCATGGCCATCATTGTGCCAGTGGCACTATAGCGATGGTCACCTACATGGCGCTGTGGCACTGGGTCATCATAGGCGCACTGGGGCAACTGTGCGGTAGGCCGCCACTGGCAGTAGCACACAGGCAGCCAATCACGCTACACGCATTGTGTTCCAATGGCACTGTGCGTGTCCGTGCACCAGAGACCCTTGACCCTGTGCCTGACCTTTGCCCCCTGGCACCATGCGTCAGACATGGGTGCACCTCTATTGCACTGTTCGGTGACAGCGCGATAGGGAATGGCAGCTCTGTACCACGCAGCATCTGCACATGGGGAGCCGCACTGCAGAGCCTCATATTTGCAGATTGAGCAGAGAGCATGGCGTGCAGGAGGGCTGCTCAGTGGTCACAAATAGAGCTGGCCAACCTAGTGGCCATTGTGGAGCCACACCATGGGCCACTGTTCGGGGAGGCACCACTGGACAGGTCCAGGACCCAGGTGTTGGGGGAGGTGGCCACTGCACTCGAGGAGGCCACTGGATGGGGGAGAAGCACAGAACAGTGCCGCCACAGGTATGGGGACCTGCAGCAGAGGGAGCCAGAGCTGCTAGGCCACCTGCGGGCACGTGCCAGGAAGGGCACGGTGCCACGGCCAGGTAGGTGTTACGTCAACACACTTTTATCTTCCATATGGGTATCACAGTTATATGTGTCCAGCACATGGGGGAGGGACCATCTGGGGTTGGCTCTGGTGGTGTTATCAGGGTGTGGGGTGGGTGGGTCTGGCTGGGTGGGTGGGTGGGAGGCACACCTGGGGGCAGGGGCTTTACTCTGGGATTGTACTGATGTTCTCTCTCCATGTTTGCACCAGAGGCATGGAGGAACGGAGACTTGCCCATGATCTGCGGTGGCAGGAAGAACAGAGGGAAGCCAGGTGGGGCGAGGGCCCACACAGCCCTATGGACCTGCCCGATGATGGTGAGTGTCATAACTCCCTGATTACTATTGCATGCTGTGTAACAGGGTGGGCAGTGGGGCATGGCCACCATCCATCGACACCACTGCCATGCATGCAACTTGTTACAGTCAACACTGTCCAGTGGCAATACATGTCTGGGAATGCGTTGATGGTGGTCCATGCGTGCACCGGGTACATGGCTGTGCCACTGCCTTTGCACCACATAGCCATGTCACTAAACGGCCACGATAGTGCTGTGCGTGACTTGGCCGGTGTGTGTGTGCAGCGTTCTGCATGGCTGTATGTGCCTGGGTGGGCAGGTCATGTGGACGTGATCACTGTGGTTGGTCACACCCCATCACAGAAGTATGTCCCATGGCTGTATGCCATGCACAGTGGGCGGGCTGTATGGGGCTGTGCATTCACACCTATTGACTGTGCTCCCTTGTCCTAGGTACACGCCATCTCGAGAGATCAGGAGGCACTTGGGAGATCCTACAGGCGGCAAAGGCGTCGCGGACATCCTCCACAGGATTGATGACACCGGGGTCCTGCAGAGGCACCGACAGAGATGGAGCCAGAGTGGGGAGCGCGGCCCGCTTAGAAGTCCCTCTGCCCCTGAAATCCCTACCACCCTGGACCCACCCTCACACCCCTCCTTTCCTGTCCCATTTGTCCACCCCCGCCCCTTACCCACCCCCCACCTCGTTTGTGGCTCTCACCCCCACCTTGTATATATTTTGTAAATAGTTAACTTTTATATGATTTTTCAATACAGTTATTTTGAGATGAATACTGTGGTGGTCTCTGATTTGCAGCGGGCTATAGATGCTCAGCTGCAGTGGTGTGCATGGCGTCAGGGGTGGTGCGGTCATGGTTATGTGTGTGTGTCCATGTGGAGGTGACTATGGTGTGGGGGTAGCTATCAGTCAGTGTCTGTGGTGTGTGTGTGTGTTGTTCCCTGTGCACTGGATGACTGTGTGCAGTGGTCCATAGTGCATGCTCTGTGTCCATGGCACCTCTATCAGCCCGTCCATGGCCTGTGCAGCTGACACATATGCATGTCTGTGACCTGCATGGTCCACTGGCATGTCAGTGGTGGCAGTCCCTGCAGGGCAGCCACTGTACCCGTCACACTGCTGGGTTGCCTCCTGTCACTGGTGTGGTGCATGTCTGCCTCGGGTGATACTGTGGCCTCCACAGTTGTTGTCCCACCTCCATACTGTGCCTTGTGTGTGTTGCAGGGGATGTGCACCACTGTCTGTGACTTGTGCTCCGGGAAATGCTGGTGGCGTACAGGTCCACAGTGCCTGCGCAGGGTGGCTGGCACTCCAGTGCCATGGAGGACTGTAGGTTGTGTGTACACAGTTTACATGAGCCCATGCTGGGGGCTTGGTTGCCCCGCCACTGCATCCCTTTGTTGTTCTGCCCTTGGGTATGGGTGGGTGTCTGTCCATGCACTGTGTGGCATCCGGTGTGGTGCATGCTTCCATACACCACTGTGGGTGTCTGTGCTGGCTGTTGTGGCCAGTGCTGGGTTGGAGTATGTCACTGGGATACTGTACAGGGTGCTGTACCACTGGTGGTGGTGTCCAGGGCAAGCCCTGTCCCGTGTGGGGTACCTCATGTGCCGACACATGGTTGGTCTCTCAGCAGTACCTCAGGGGGACTGTGCGTGGTGGCATTGTGTATGCCATTGTTGCATCGCTGTGTGCTGCCACCCACTGATGGGTGCTCGTGGTGGGGCTGCCTTGCATGGTTCTGTGGTGCACAGGGTTGCAGTGTCACAATGGGGGTGGTGGCATGCATGGGGTTTCTTGCAGTGGTGGTCGCTGCTCCTGGAAAGGGTGTCTGGGGGTCACGGTGCAGGGTGTGCTCTGCATTGGGGGGATAGTGTGGCATGGGGTGGTCAGCCCTCCTTGTGTGCCAGTCACAGCTTGCCGGGGGGTGTGATGGGGCACCATGGCCCAGCTGTGGGTTGTTTGATTGTCTCCATGGGCTGGGGGTTATTCCAGCCCTCCCCCAGTTGTGCAGTACATGGGGTGTGGGGGGACGATGTCTGTTCTGCTGTGTGTTCCTGTGCCCATCTGTGGCATGCGTGGTGGCCCCTTACCTTCCTGTTTGTGCAGTTGCATTGCTCTGCTGCTGGGGGGGCGTCCCTGGTTGCAGTATGGCACCTCTGGACTGCTCAGCTGAACATCCCTTGTTGTGCTATGGCGCATCAGATCTGCTCAGCTTCCCCTCCCTAGTTGCGCTATGGTGCAGGTGGTGCGATATTCAGTCATTGGCTGTAGGCGCAGTTTGGCCTGCTCCTTTTTTGAATATCACACCTCTTGCGCATGGGTGCAATGGACTTGTGCTTGCTCCTGCTATTGCGCACTTTTTGGGTGCAGTTTGAATATCTGAGCCATAGTGTCATCCCAGCAAAGGGAAGGGCAGAGTTTAAAAAATAAATACAGTGCCATACCAGTAAAAGGGGGGTTGAAGGGGGCTGAAAATAAATACAGTGCCATCCCAGTAAAGGGGGAAGATGGCTGAACAGAAATATAAGACCACCCAGGAAAGGGAGGGAAAAATGGGTAATGTGGGGTGAACGGTGGTTCAGGTGGGATAGAGCTGGGGGAGGCAGGTGCATCCCATACTACCTCCCCAAAGATAGATGGTGCACTTGTACTGTACTGTGGAGTGTAGCTGGGTCATCGTCCACACAATGGGGGATGAGCATGGAGACTGTGTTGCCTGCCCTCAGCCATGGCTTCACTGGGTATTGACCCACCAAGGAGCAAACCATGGCCAGGGGTATATGGTGTCTTTGGCATCCTAGGTGTGCTGGATGTCTGGATGCATGCACTGCATAGGGTGTTGATATGCCAAGGTATCCACCACAGGGAGACAGTCCTCACACTGGAACAGCTGGTGCTCTGGCCATCCGCTGTGGTGCTTGAGACTGTGCTCACAGCCTCCAGCACAGTAGCACAAAGTCTATCCATGCCAGCAGACATGCTGGCAGATGTATCCTGTTGCAGTTCAAGCGGGAGCATGTGCTATGGATGGTGTGTCTCTGTACTGTATGCTGCATATTGTCCTGGCGAGATTGGCCTAGGGTGGCAGGGTGGTTTCCATGCCTGTGGTGGGGTCATGGGGTGGCACAGTAGTGGCTGTCCCAGAAGCAGTGAGGGGATGGCAAGCTAGAAATTGATGGTAGACTTCCGGTGACGTAGCAGGCAGGAATGGCTGCTTAGTTCCCCACACCGGTTACCAACGTTAGCTTTCTAAGAGAATCCAGTGCCTATTGATCGCATCCTGTGTCCACAGATTTCGATAAAGGTGTAAGAAAGGAATAGGGATGGTCCGCACGAAAAAAAGGGGCTCCCAAGTGGAAAAAATGGCGTTAATGAGCACCTCGAGTAGACAGCCAGCAGGCCTCAGCCCAGCACCCTCGCGTTCATCGGTGCTCACCGCATCAGGGGCCGAAGACTCATGCTCGGACTCTGGCTCTACAAATACATGGGCAGAGTCAAGGAAGATTATCAAGTTGTTGCACAAAATTGATGCCAAAGTATCCGACATCCAAAAGGATTTTAAAAAGTTAGAGTCCAGAACTACGGCGGTTGAACAGCATGTAGAAGGGCTGCAGGCAGAACATATGGCATTTGGCATATCCTTGGCATTCCTATATGGAAGGGAAAAAGCACTGACAGCCAAAGCCGAGGATGCTGAAGCTCGCTCCAGACGTAACAATATTCGGGTTGTGGGAATCCCAGAAGGAGCTGAGCAGGCAGATATGATCTCCTTCATGGATTGCTGGCTTAAAATAGAGTTACAGATCGAAGAAGACACTCCATTGGAGATCGAAAGGGCACATAGAACCCCCACCCCTAAGCCCAAACAGGGGGCTCCTCCGAGAGCAATCTTAATTAAATTTATCAGGTATACCACAGAGGAAAAGGTTTTGCGTTTGGCTTGGGGAAAGAAGGATCTTAATTTCGACGGAATGAAGGTGTATGTGGACCAAGATTTCCCCCCCTCCTTGGCCCAGCACTGGAGAAAAGTGTTCGGGGTCGTGAAGCAGCTTAAAGAAAGAGGCTTTAGGGCCCAACTACGTTACCCGGCCAGACTCTGGGTAGACCTACCAGAGGGGCAGAAAATGTATGACACACTTCTCCTGGCTAAAGACTTTTTGAGCTCAAATGATATCCAGATCCCAGATATAAAAGAAGAAATAGCAGAAAAGGAAATAGAGAAGCTTTTATGGGCAACAGCGCCAGGATCAAAGAACAGTACGCGGTCGTACCTGAGAGCGGATTCTGTTTTGCCTTTGCATGCGGACCTTGCCAGATGGATTTCTAGAGAGAAGCCTTCAAAGCAAAGGGGGAGAACTTGTACTAGTTGACATTGTTTGCATATCCTCCCAGTGTCGGTGGGAGATATACAGCTTAAAAACTTCACCAGCTTCCTGAAGTGAACACCCAGAACAGACCTTGCGTGCCTATAGTTTTACAAGATTACTTACATGCCCATCCGGTTTGCCAAAGGACAGATTACGTATAGACTCCACCAGTTATAATTTAAAAATCCTCTATGGCAGAGGAAAAGGATGTTCGCAGGGCTTATTTGGCTGAATCCGCGGGGGAGTCCCCTCCGCTTTTGTTTTCTTTCTGGACCTTGTCCCTGGGGCTATCTCCCTCGTTGTGGCTTCATGCAGTTTTCCCCGTTTCCCCTCCATGGTGGGTTAGACCCAAGTGAGCCCAGAATATAGACAGGCACCTCGGAGGACAGATGGGGTGGCTCCTTTGTTTTGTGCACTTGGGGAGACGGGCATTTTTTTTTTGGTGGTACCTTCCTGAGTCCGGTAAAGATTGTGGTCCCCCTGGTAGTAGTGGGCCTTACCGATCTCTCGGTCTGGTTCCCATTCCCCTCCATAGGATCATTGCAGAATGAGAGAGTGCTAACTCTCAATCTGGGTAAGAAACATGCAAGCAGGGTTGGTGGTATTCCTGATGGAGGTGGGGAAGGAGGGGATGGGTTTGTTTTCAATATCACCAATTTCACCAATTTCACCTGGCTCACATCAACAGTGCCAGGAATCAGGGTCAGGTGGACCAATGGCCAGCGTTTGTTGGTGTGGTCTCTCCCTCTCCTCTGCTCTTGGGTGGAAGGATTGTGGGGGATAGTGGCATTGGTGGGTCTTGCGCTATTTGGATAACTAATATTATGTTCCTCCCCCTGTAGGGTGACCACTCATTGTAGAGATTGGACTCCCCCCCCTTTTTTTTTTTCTTCTCCTCCTCCCTCAATTTTTGTTACACAGGATTCTCTTTTCATGGAAAGTGTTATCATTTGTAAACATGTTGGTACCTCGAGGGGTAATCTAGGTATCTCAGCCCCTCCAGGAAAGTTCCATATCCAAGAGACTTTCAGAGGGCACAGGCGGGCAACACTCCAGGGTTCTGGGGTTATTTCCAGCCCTTTCACTCCTGATGGAGTGTTGTTCCCTCAAGGGGGTTTGCACATTTTTACCCCCCTACTCCATGTCGGTGCACCCTCCAAGAAGTTGAAGGACAGCTAGATGGGTGCCTCGCTTGTACTCTAGTTCTGGCATTGACCTGTTGTCGATGCCCTCTTGCACTGGAGCATGTTCTTGTTCTCCATCGCGGGATACCTCAGATTCCCAGACCAAGTATGGGTCTTAAAAGCTGTGTTTGTTATTGTTCTATCTTTCTTCTATTCTATTTTCTCTCTCTCTTACTTCCTGTACTGGGGAAGGTGCCTCATGGTATTCACTAGTGTCACAATTATACAAATGAATGTAGGATGTATAACAAGTTGCTGTAATATCTGTGGATTAACAAGATGTGCGACATGATAATTTGCTCACTAAATGTCAAATGCATTAACAATGTCGTTAAGAGAGCTAAGATATTAACTGAACTTAAAAGAGAAAAGTGTGACATTGCCTGCCTGCAGGAGACAAGGTTAACCTGGGAAGAACATATGAAACTGCAAAGGGAGTGGGTGGGTACGGTGTGTTCTGATGAGCACCCTCAATCCAAAAAAGGGGGAGTGGCCATTTTACTCTGCAGGGGTCTCCCATTTCAGATTCATTCAATAAACAATTCAAGTACAGGACAGCAGCTGACAGTCACAGGGAACTACAAGGGTCAAATTCTACATTTAGTTGGGGTTTACGCACCTACCCCGCCCTCTGGTGAGTTTTTACGCTCCCTATTTAATTCAATTGCAAAGTTACCACCGGGACAAATTATTCTAACGGGGGATTGGAACTGTGTGGAGGATGTTAGTTTGGATAGGAGCTCAGCCAAAACCCCCAAGTCAAAATCTTGCTCTAAACTGCTTCTCAGCTTGTTGGTAGAGGCCGGATTAACCGACCCCTGGAGACAATTTAACCCCTCGGCTAAAAACTTTACTTTCTACTCGCCGGCCTCAAAAATGTATTCCAGGCTGGATAGATTTTATACGCACAGAAGTGATCTGCATACATTTAAAGATATCTCCATCCTTCCGATTATGATTTCTGATCATGCCATGGTTAAGGCCAAACTTCATTGGGGCATAAGGAAGGGAGGGGGCCTCTGGAGGTTTGATCCTGGACTTCTCAATGACAAACACTATATAGATTCCACTAAAAAAATTATTCAGTGTTATTTGGAGGAAAATACGGAGGTATTCTCTAAACCTAAATATATATGGGATGCCCTGAAAGCGGTGGTGAGGGGTCATACAATTTCCTATTCCTCCCACAAGTATAAACAGCATCAAGCCCATATAAGTGAAGTCCTCACCGAAATTGCTACCCTTGAAACATTACATAAACGCACTGGGTCCAAATCTACTCTTGAAAAGTTGACAGAGACCAGGAATACCTATAATGCATTGCTGCAGAGATGGGTGGAAAACTCCCTTAAATATACTGGGCAATGCTACTACGAGAGGGGGGAGAGGGCAGGCAAATTACTCGCCTTAAGGCTTCGTAAGCAGGCAGCAGACAGATATGTAGCTAAGATTAGTAAAGACCCTCTCAAATCCTCTTACAAGAGCCTTCCGGGGGAAATTGCACAAGAATTTGCAGACTTCTACAGACAACTTTACTCAAAAGAGGAAAAACACGAACACAGGAAAAGAATTCAGAATTTTTTACAAGGTTTAGAAATGCCTGTCCTGTCAGATGTCCAGAAGGAATTATTAGAGGCTCCCTTTACTGTGGAGGAGATTGGGGCAGCCATTAAAACCCTGGGGTCCGGCAGGGCTCCCGGCCCAGATGAGTTTACCTCGGAATTCTATAACGGATTTTCTGATATGTTATCCCCACTTCTCGCCAGAGTTTTCAATATGGCACAGGAGCCGGGGGCCCTGCTGGACACATGGGGGGAGGCCCTTATTTCAGTATTACCCAAGCCTGGAAAAGACCACCTATCTTGTGCCGGATACCGACCTATCTCATTGCTTAACCAGGATGCCAAAATCTTCGCTAAGATAATTGGCGAACGATTACAAAAAGTGGTCCCCATCTTGGTTCATCCGGACCAAACGGGGTTTATATCCAGTAGACACATACAAGATAACATAAGGTTATTATTAAATGTGATTGCCTCAGCTCAACACTCCATAAATTCACCACTCTCAGCCGTATTAGCGTTAGATGCTGAAAAAGCTTTTGATCGCTTAAGCTGGCAATATCTAGACTTAGTAATGGGGGGTTTCGGGTTTGGGGACAAATTTCGCAATTGGATCTCCAATTTATACTCCAGGCCCAGAGCCAGGGTCTGGGTTAATGGGATGGTCTCCACCCAGTTTGAAATTGAGAGGGGTACCAGGCAGGGTTGCCCTCTCTCCCCTCTTCTATTTGCCATGAGTTTAGAACCTCTGGCTATGTACATTAGGCAATCAGATCTTTTCACAGGTCTCCAGTCAAGATTTCATTATATGCAGATGACACTTTGTTATATGTCTCAGACCCATTAAATGCGGTTCCCAGAATTCTTGCCTTCCTCAAGAAATTTGGATCCTTCTCCGGTTATAAAGTCAACCCAGATAAATCTGAATTATTCCCACTAGGGGGTGTCCAGGGCCATCCATTGCCAGGGGTACAGCAAGTTAAATGGTGTAAGTCAGGGTTCAGATACCTGGGGGTATGGATTCCTAGGGACTTTCAAACTTTATACTCTACAAACCATTTGAAAGTACTTTAAGAGATTAGGGAGGATTGTAACAGATGGAGGGAGCCTCCTCTCTCTATCTCGGGTAGGGAAGAGACAATACGTATGAACATTCTTCCTCGTTTACTGTTCATAATGGGCGCCATCCCGTATAAACCCCCGAGAAACTTTTGGCAGGATCTGATACCCACCCTCTCTAAATTTCTCTGGCTAGGAAAAAGGCCACGGGTAAAGTGGAAGATCATGGTGGCTCCTAAGGAGAAGGGTGGTTTTGGGATACCTGATGTACAGAAATATTTCTGGGCCTCTCAGGTGCAGACTCTGGTGGCTTTGGCTCGGGATCCCCCACCAAAATGGGTCCAGATTGAGGAGGCTGATCTTCCCTTAGGGAAGGCTGTGGACTTAATACATCTGGACTCCCCTAGATTGAGACGGCTTGAGTTCAGGAACCCCTTTACAAGGGTCTTCCCCCAAGTTTGGAGAGACATGAACTTTAAGCTGGGCACTAGTTTAAAGCTTAACCCATACACAACTATATTGAGCTGTTCGGATTTTGAACCACTTAAGTGGGACTTGGGTTTCCACCGGTGGGCAAAAACCGGCCTTACTAGCTTAGGTTAACTTTTCGAGCAAAACTCGATTAAATCCTTCCAGCAATTAAAAAACGAATTTAGTTTACAGCAAAAGGATTTTTTTCGGTACCTCCAGTTAAGACACTTTATTCAAGTAAATGTAAAAGCAATCGAACTTAACAAGGGGTCCTTAACAAACCCACTGCGTTCAATCGTATCCTCCCTGATCAGATCCCCACATCAAAAACACCTGATTTCTAAATTAGTCAAAGCAATTTACAATGCAGAGACAGACCCAGTACCGAGTATTAAAGAGGCGTGGCACAGAGATTGTAATTATTGCTTATCTGAGATGGACTGGTCATAAATTTGGAAGGCAGTGCAGACCACTACTTCATCCCTTTACTGGCAGGAATTCAGTTGGAAAATTATTATGAGATTTTTTAGAGTCCCGGTGGTAACTAAGCATTACGGATTACACCATTCCGACCTTTGTTGGAGGAACTGCCAGCTGGTGGGTACTTATTTCCACATTTATTGGGAATGTAATATTGTGCAGGAATATTGGAAGGAAATAAAGGGTGTCTTCGAGTTGATTTTTGAGACTGTCATGCCAGATCTCCCACAACACTGGTTGTTGGGATTGTATCCTCCCTCCTTACCTTCAAGATCTTCCCATCTTTTATTTGGAATTTTGGTAACAGCTGCACATAAGGCCATCAAGTTGCTGTGGTTGACACCTAACAAGCCTACCATCTCCTCCTGGTTTAAAATTTGTACTAGGATTTTAGATATGGAGTATTTAACGGCCAAACTGAGATTCTCCACAGAAAAATTCAAGGAAAGATGGTTTCCCTTTATGCAATTCATGGCTTCCTGGGAAAGGAGACCTGTACTAGAAGTATTAGCTAGATACGTATGATGGGGTCTCCCAGCTTCGGTTCAGTAGGGTGGAATGGCGGGCGAGGATGAGAGACTCCATCATGTTAATGTTGCCTCTTACTCACAGTAATAACTTCCAATCCCTGCTCCTCCTTGGAGAGCCTGTTATATCATTGTATATCTAAGAATATGGTGTTTGTAATGGCCCCCATCTAAGGTGTGGATTGTATTATTAATTGTTTAAAACAATGGTAGAATGTAGACAGGTATGACCCGTAAATGGTTAATTTTATGGTTATCCTTTTCATTTTTCTTATCTCTCTTACTTACTTACTTCTTGGAAAAATACGAGGCTTCCCCCTTCCCAGAATCTCTCTCTTTCTTCTTCTCTTTTCCCTTCCTTTTCCTCTCTAGTCTTTTTTGCATTCTCTCTTCTTTCTCTGGTCTTACCTTTCTGACTTTAAATATAAATTTGTGTATATGAGTAGGAATGGACTTTGTGTCTGTTTGTTTATGTATGGATTTAATTGAAAGGGAAAAAAAGCTCTTCAATAAACTTTAATTTCTAAAAATAAAAAAAAATTGATGGTAGCTGGGCCCCACTAGTAGGGGGGCCGACAAGGGGAAGCGACCCCTCCTGGTCTGAGCTGGATCCCCCTCTCCTTCACTCACCACAGATGTTTCATGCTCTTCTTCATCATCATCCTCTTCTCCCTCCTCCTCACTGGAGTCTAAGTTTTTACCAGCATGGGTGGGCAGCAGGTGCAACTGCCAACTTGATGGACCTGGGACAGTGTCCACTACAATGGACTGTGCAGTCAGGAGAAGAGAGAGAGATATTGCACAGTACTGTATGTACCTGTGTGCTGACCATGGCAGCATGCATGACCTGCATACTGGGTCTCGACACCCACAATGCCTTTGCAGTGCACTGCCCATACTCTCCCAGGTTCATACACACCACACACTCTATCACCAGCAATCACACAGGTGGCAACACACATGTGACACAGTAGAGGATTACCCCACAGACCGCTAACCCACCAGAATACCTTGATATCAGCTCATGGCGTACAACCATTGTGTAACACATCCAACAGTCAGGGCATTTCCAGGGTACCAGTGGCCTGAAAGCCAAGCTGATGCAATGGACAACAAAGGATATCAGTAGGAGAGACACTAGGGAGACACATGCATGAGAATATTACATGTAACTGTGATACACTAGCTCTATGAAAAATAATTTCTTCACCAAAAGGATGGTGAACAAGTGGAACACCCTGCCAGATGAAGTGATGGGGCTGAAACAATCATGGGATTTAAGAATGCATAGAATAGACGTAAGGGAATCCTGGAGGTCAGGGGTAAGAGGCAGCAGACTTCTAGAAAAACATAAAGGGAACTTACAAGCTCAAATGGGCAGACTGGGTGGGTCATAGGCCCTTATCTGCCAGCAGTGTCTATGTAGCTAAACATCTGTGTGTTCCCCACAACAATACATAGAATGGCTACAGCTTTCTGGTGGGTCTGTCCAATGCATAAAACAGCTACACCATTACAGACAGTACGTGCAGCAGTAGTGGCCTATGTCTGTGATTCCCATGGACCATGCAGTGTGCGTGACTGTCCTGACGGTTGGATAGGTACACATACCACAGATCTGTGCACTGCACCCTGTGCCTCCACACTGCGCCTCTCAATCTGGTACCACCAGAACCCCCCCCCACTGTACACAACAACACCACCAGTGTATGCACATGCGCGCACACATGCACACACACACACACACACACACACACACACACACGTGCCCAGTATGATGGTTCAAATACAGTCACTCACGTGGCAGTGCTGGTCCCACTTAGCAAACCCATCACCTCCACAGCCATGAGTGTGTAGGCCAGTGCCTCCTCTACAGGTGTTGGGAGATAGCTGCTGGGAAGCCACCACCTGTGGCCTGGAAGTTCTGGTGTTCCTCAACCAAGACCTGCATGGCATGTCACTTCATATCTGTAGCCTCATCTTTATGCCCTGGATTAGGCGGCTTCTCCCCAGGAGCATTCACCTTCTCTGTTATCTCTTTCTAGGCTTTATTTATTTTGACCCTGGTCACCCTCTTCTGGCTACAAATCTCTCGCAAGCCACATAGGCCGAGGCCAGGGCCAGAGCCAAAACCTCTTCATCAGTAAACTTATGTGTCCCCTGCCTTCAGAGTTACAGAAACATACTTACATAGATACATACTGTAGAATGTGATGACAGATAAAGGCCCACCCAGTCTGCCAAATTAGCATTTATACTAGCACTTATTCCCACCTCCCAACACTAATCCTCTCCCTCCTACCCCCTACCCTCTCCTATCCTTTCCCCTGACAAGGCTTCTGTGAGCTACTTTCTGCCCTCCCGGCCTCTCCCATCACCCTGAATTCTTTCCCCTCTCTTACTCCCTCTCCCTGACCCCCTCCCTAATCCCTACCCAGTACTTTACCTCTCCTCCATTTCCCTCTCCTTAATAAGGTTAAGCTTATTGTTGTATATTTTTACTGTTCTCATTTATTTTATACCATACTCGCTGATTATATAACCTCTGTGTAATGAATGTATCTAAGGCTCTTGTTGTTTGCACACTGTATCTTTGGTTTTGTAAGTCCTTTTTTGTTTATCTTTGACATGGAACCTTTTTAAATGGGCTTTTAGCTTAAATGTGTTAGATCCTAGTGTCAATAAATAAATACAATTGTGTTTTTATTTATTTATTATTTTTTTAATACCCTCTACCCTACCCCATGACTCCCTTGTAACTACCCCATGCATTTTTGAAACCATTTACTGTTTTTGCCAACAATAATTCTTCTGGAAGGCTGTTCCAGGTAACCACCACCCTTTCTGTGAAAAAGTACTTCCTCACATCCCTCCTGAATTTGCCCCCTTCCAGCTTCCTATTATGTCCCCTTGTTTTAGAGCACCTTTTCCTCTGAAGGATATTCTCCTCCTGCATCTTATCAACCCCTGTAAGGTATTTAAAGATTTCTGTCATATCTCCCCTCTCCCTCCTTACCTCCAGGGTATACATATTTAGCTCCTTAAGTCTTTCCTCACGTGACATTTGATGCAGATCCTGCACCATTTTGGTAGCCCTTCTCTGGACTGCCTCCACTCTATCTATGTCTCTTCTGAGATGTGGGGCCCGATTCTCAAAAAGCCCTTACAGCACTGCAGTTTGTGGCAATCTAGCTATGCGGCAAACTCTGGGTGCACCAGGGACCCTGCACCCTACTCTAAATAATACAGTCCTCTTGCCAAACTTGCCAGGTTTGCCTCATGTTGCCCACTGCACCAAACATTTGGCCCACCTGCAAGAATTGTGGCAGGGATTGGAGCCCCCTTTCTGGCACAACAAAAGTATAGGTAGCTGCCCTGGTGGTCTAGCAGCCTCCTATCCCCGATGCCCTTCAGGCATTCCCTGGTTGGCTGGCACCCTCCCCTTCAATCCCTGATGTCCCCCAAAAAAAAAGATTTGACCTGGTAGTGTAGCGGGTCCCCATCCCCATTCTCCCCCAAATTCCTTCTTGCCAGAGTTCGTGGTGATCTAGTGGACCCCCTCAGCCCCAATCTGCCCATAAATGAATATGTCCAGAAGATCATGCCCTGATGATCTAGTGGTCCCTCCATCCCAAAATGTTAGTAAAGGAACATGTACCCCTACACCCCACCCCATCAGGTAGTGCCCCCCACCTCGATCCCCCCATCCCAAACTATGAGCTGCCGACCAGCACAGCGCTCCTCTCACCACCACAGCTGGCCACTGACTGAGCTGTCACTGAGTGCATACTATATATAGTACACACTCATTGACTGGCAGCTCACTCTAAGCTGTCAACCAATGAGCATATGCTGTATACAGTATACACTCAGTGACAGCTCAGTCAACAGCTGGCCATGCAGGTGAGAGGAGGGCAGTGCCAGTCTCCAGCTCGGGGTTCAGAATGAGGAGAAGTGGGATAGTGGACACTACCTGCTGGGGTGGGAGAGTGGGGGTACATGTTCCTTTATGGGCATTTCGGGGCTGGGGAGAACTGCCACATCACCAGGGCATGATCTTCTGGACAAGTTCATTAATGGGCAGATCAGAGCTGTGGGATGGGGGTCCACTAGACCACCAGGAACTCTGGCAGGAATGATTTTGGGGGAGATTGGGAATTGGGGTCTGCTAGACTACCAGGTCGGATCTTCATTTCTCAGGGACATCAGGGATGGGGGCCGCTAGACTACCAGGACAGATCATTCACTATTTCTTGGGGACATCAAGCATTGGGGGGCACTAGACTACCAGAGAAGTTACCCAGGTCCCATGTAAATGCACACAGCCAGGTGCCCACACTGCCACTGCTGCCTGGCTGTCCCACTGACTCCCCATCTTCCACCTCCCCTGCAATGACTACAACTGGCAGCCATTGTCCGATCCCCTCCCACTGATGCAAGTCACTTAAACCATCTCTTGACTGGTATAAGTGGTGCCCTTTGCTGCATCCACAGCAGGGCTTTTAAACTCCCAACAAAGGGGATGCTGCTGCCCCACCATGGAGCACGCACCCTTGCAACCTGGTGCACCTGGTTGTTTGCAGCAACCTTGGCACAAGGGGGCTTTGATGCAGCTGCATTTGATTTGCTGCAGGCTGTCTTGCAAGCAAGCAAGCAAATTTTATTTGTGAAACGCTATTCCATGGAGACCATAGCATTGTACATAATCCATAAAAACAGCATTTAAAACAATAAAACCAAATAAATAACAAAGCCAATAAATAAAACTCATATACATCAAACTTAATACAGACAGCAGGTATTCACATATCAAATGTCAGCAAATGCAAAATCAAATAAATAAGATTTTGACGCAGATTTAAAGGTCTCCACAGATGGGCACTCTCTAATCTGATGAGGTAGAGAATTCCACAAGGTTGGGGCTGCAAAAACAAATGATCTAGCTCCAGACATAGTCAAACAGACCCTGGGAATCTCTAGCAATCACTCGTCGGCGGAGCAGAGTGGATGAAGGGGAGGTAGGGACAAAGCAGGTCTTGCAAATAGCTAGGTCCCTGTCTGTGTAGGGCTTTATAGGTCAGTAATCTGATCTTGAAGGTAATCCTCCACCGTACCGGCAACCAGTGCATGCCACAGAGCACAGGTGTGATATGGCAAGATCTAGATAAGCCAGCCAACAACCTGGCAGCCACATTCTGCACCTGCTGCAGGCAATGGAGGTCTACCCCTGGGAGCCCTAGGTATAGGGTACTGCAGTAATCAAGGTGGGAGGTCACAAAGGCGTGGACCAGCATTGGAAGATCATCAGGTGGGACCAGGTGCTTTATCCAGGTGATGTTCCTCAGATGGTAAAATAAGGTCTTGATGGTGGCAGACACCTGATATTTCAGTGTCAGCTCATCACCAAGGATAACGCCCAGATTCTTCACCTGATCAGAGGATAGCAGCTGGCTACCCCCCCAACCAAAGCCCAGAGGGTTGCCCAGCCACCCCACCCTCAGCCCAATGACCTGGGTTCACAACTGATACCTCAGCCTTATCCAGATTCTTGTAGAATAGCGTATGATGTGAGTTGTGATGCAAGTCACCCCTTGCATCAAACTCTGCTGACGCAAGTCCCTTGCGTTAGTCTAAAGGTTTTGAGAATCGGGGCCCATGGTCTCCAAAACTGTATACAGTACTCAAGGTCCTCCATGGTCCCTGTGGGAAATGGAGAGAAAGAACAGCATTGAGCATTGCATACTCACAGCAGAGCACAGAGCAAAAGTACTTTGGTGTGAAGGCCTTATTGCCTCCTGGCCGAGGCACGCAAGTGTTTCTGCATTGCTGGTCCCAACACACAGCAAGCCCCCTGCTTAACATAAGCCTTGACCATGTGCAGATATAACAGCAGTCTTGTGCAGACACAGCATAAACACAGTGCTATGACTGTCTATATTCCTTTGTAGGCCACTTCACAGTACCCTTACCTCCAGCCATTTGCAGCTCCTCTGTGGAATCTGTGTGGTGCCCTTTGCTCCATTTATATGCACCAGGTGCAATGGTGCATGCAAATGAATGAATACATTCCAGTAATGACATGCAAATTTGGACGTTGTCCTTGGTATGCAAAATTAGCCGATTTGCATGCAGTGCCTGAATATTGTAGTTCTTCCTCGAGCATGGTCGTATATGTGCTAGTGCTGATATTGTGCTAGCATTACGTTCATATGCAGCGCAGACACAAAGTCACATATTATGGACAATGTCATCACACTGTACTGGCTTATGTGCTATGCTGTTGGGCAATGGCATTGTGCCGATGGCAAGGTGTCAGCATGGCTCAGTTGATAGCACATCTGCTTCTGGAATAGAAGGTTGTGGGTTCTCGTCCCACACTGGGATTGGATTCGCACCCAAAAACTCTGACACCCGAGTGCAGTATTGGGGGGTGCTGTACTGTTGGAGTGTGCCATCCTTCGGATGAGATGATAAATTGAGGTCCCTTCTACCCATCCTGGTGCTATCCTGGTGGGTGTCCGGGTGGAAGTAAAAGAACCTAAGGCATTCTTTGCAAAGAGTAGGGGACATTCCCTGTGTCTTAGCCAATATTCCCCTTCCCATAAAACTGGTTCATGCAATTGTCCAGGCTGTGTGTGGGTGCTGATGTGCAATATGGCCATCACTACACATTCAGTCACTTCACTACCAGTCTAGCATTGCTTGTAAAAAACTTTGGGATACATTGTGTATGAAAAGCGCGATACAGATGCTGATTCTTCTTCTGTTTGTGTGCGCTGCACTTGTCCATGTGTGTGTACCAAGCGCATGTCACTCCATGTCTGCCATGTACAGACAGGCTCACCCTCACCAGAAATATGCATAGTGCTGCATTAATCGATGTTAGTGTACTGCAAACATTAGAATGTGTTGCATAAATAGAAAGGACACACTCATACAGGAAGAAAATTGTCACTAGCTTGGAAGGAGCAGGATTGTACTGCAACAGGACAAAAGGTGGTTGAAAACAGTTGAAAAACTTTGTGAACCTGGTGGTGGCCAGGGAAAACAGTTGCTGGGTGAGGGGGCTGAGAGAGACTGGCCAAGGTGCAAGGTGTGGGCATCTGTGCGGAGGCATCTCACCTACATGAAAGATGTCAAGTGGAACAGCAAAAGGTACAATGATCTGCAGAGAAGTGATCAATGCCACCTACAACAACTTTAGGTGGTAGCAGAGAGTGGCACTGTGCCAAGGCTACGCGAGTACAGAGGGCTCAATAAATGATTTTAATGGTGTCCTGTGTGCAGTACTGTTTCTATGATAATGTGCCTCCTGGGTACTGTCCCTGAGGTAATGTGCATTGTACCTGTGTGTTCCTGTTGTGTCACTTCTATTCTATTGGAACTGCTACACTGTAATCTGATCCTTACCAATGCAAGTGTACTGGACCACTGCCCCAATGGATGTCCAGGTGCCCTATAAATTACAGGACCTGCTGTGGATCTCTGAGTCATGCACCTGCCATGGCAGCAAGGGTGAGTGCTAACAAAGTGACATGGTTGCAGTATCAGGGTGATTGACTAGGTCAAGTAACAGGTGGTCTACATGTAACCATGGTGGCAGGTGTACAAATCAACACTTTGCAGAGGCCACTGTCTGTTTCATGTACACTGTTCATATTATGCAGCATGGATGGAAATACACATATGTCATGTGATGCATGATGTACTATTATATTACACAGGGTGTGCCACTTTTGGCCTGGCCTCTTTGTTTGGCTACACCGACGATACAATGTTGTCCACTACTATTGCACAAGTATGCTTCCTGTGACCCTGTTGGATGAGACCTGGGGCTAGATATAGCCTACTGCATACTATGAGGTGTACATGACCTGTAACTTACATGTATGGGTGTTGGACAGGAATGGTGAGAACGGCTGCATAGTGGCACCACACATGCTGGCATACACTGTGCTAGGCCATAGCTATAGTAGTGGGATGTAGCATCCTAGAATGGTCCATGGCACACTATCTGTGTGGGGTGCCACGTCTTTGCACAATGGTAAGATGTGACCCTGCACGGTCATGTCCATCCATACCATGCACACATAGCTGACAGTGCACAGTACTGGTATATGGCTGTATATACCATTTAGGGTTTATGGTACTGTGCCATGTGTTCCTCTGCATATTATTAATCATGTCTCCTTTGTCCTCCTCCTCCAGACACCAGGGCCCAGCAGGGCCAAGCCAGGGCCACAGAGCATCAGTGGAACCAACAGGACCAGTGGCAGGAGACACTGGCCAATGATAGGACCCAGCATGGCCAGGCCATGGATGGTCCATGGAAACTCATCCACATAAGTACCCTGCATTTTGTGTTTTGCCCTTTGGTTTGCATGTGTACACTATGCTGCATGCTCCTGTGGTTGAAGATAGATGTCCATGTGTGCATTACCATGCTGCATGCATGCCTATGGGGGTAGCAAATATACATTTGTGGGTGGGGGCACTCATCCAGCCTCTGAGTCATTGTCCCAACACTGACACTGTGATGTGTAAGGGTCTGTGCAGTCTACTGTTGTTTAGATCCTTGAGGCAGGCATACTGTGCTCTGTGTGTGTGTGTGTGTGTGTGTGTGTGTACTGTACCTTGGCATGCATTACACCATGCAGTGGTACAACCCGTGTGATACTCGCCCAATGCACCTGGGAGTTGGCAGTAATGCACACAACCCCAGTTGGTACAACCGTCATTGTCAGCCAGGTCTGCTATGCCGCATGGTCAGGACTATGTATGCATATCTGTCTGACAGAGATAGGCACTGGTCAATGTTGTACCAGTGCACCACTGTGTCATGTCATGAGTACCATACAGCACCTGTGGCAGTCCTTCTGCACCATTGCCATCTCCAGTGCCATATGCACTAGGTGTCACACAACTGCATCTCAAAACAACCAGGTTTATGAAGCATGGGGTCAGCAGCTGGGGGGGGGCAATGATGGATGTTGCATGTACCTTACCATATGTGAGCTACACTGTGACGCACAGTTGATGGGGTCTCACCAACACAGGGATGACCAGGGTATGATTATTCCACAGTACATGAACTAGGCCATGCATACATTGCACAATTGGGTCTTCGTAGGGCCACTGTCCTGCACTGACTATGTATGAGTGACCACCCTGTGCCTACAGTGAGGCGAGCACCTGCTGGGATAGGGGGGTGCATCCAGGCAGCCCTGCCTCTCACACCAGTGTTGTGCTGATGAGGTAGAGTGTGTAAGGCACCCACACTTGTATGACATGGCTGCATTTATGTTATCTCAGGTTTCTGCACACAGTGCTGCTTGACAGTACCATCCATATACAGATGTGCTGTGGGTAACATGTGTATGCCTGGACCTGCCTCTGTGGTTGGTCAGGGTGGCTCATGGATGTCTATTGTCCTGCACACCTGTGTTGGCTTGGGTCCTGGATGACTGGTGTAATGGTGTCAGCGGTGGTCAAATCCTCATTTTACCCTCTGAGAAATATCGCCCGGGTGAAACACCTGATTCCTCCAGGCGACCTTCCGACATTGATCCACGCCTTCATTACTACCCGTCTTGATTACTGCAATGCCCTCTACCTAGGGCTGTCTGGAGTTGATATCTGCTGCTTGCAGCCAGTGCAGAATGCTGTGGCCAGGCTATTGACTGGCACTTCTTGGACCAGTCATATTACACCTGTGCTGCGCGATCTGCACTGGCTGCCAGTTCAGTGGTGGATCACCTATAAGGAAGGCCTGCTTACCTTTAAAGCCGTACATGAACAGGGACCCGACTACCTGAAAGATCTCCTGGTTCCCTACTCCCCCAATTGCCGTCTCCGCTCCGCCGGTGAGGGATTGCTAGAGATTCCCAGGGTCCATTGGAAGATGTCTGGTGCTCAAGCATTTTCTTTTGCAGCACCGACCCCGTGGAACTCTCTACCTCGTCGGTTGAGAGAATGCCTGACCATCAGCAATTTTAAATCAATGCTGAAAACTTACTTATTTTCTTTAGCCTTCCCTAATTAATTATTAATTGATTGTTTTAATTAGTTTATTGTTTTTATTGTATTTACATGATGTACAGCGCCTTGATTATGAAAGGTGCTATATAAATAAAGTTGCTTTGCTTTGTGACTCACAGCCCATATGGCCAAGGCATGACCTATGGCGATATGACTTGATGATGCTGTTGCTTGTACCTGCCTGCTGGTGTCATGTGTCCCTTGCACGGCTTGATCCTGCTCCACTGCAGCACAGAACATTCACTGTATGTGCAACCATCTACTGCTCTGGTCCACAGTGCTGTCTCTGGTCTGTCATGCACATTGCATTGTTGCTGTTTGACTCCCTCCACCTAGGTGTGGCATGGTGGCCCATGCACCAGCTGGTTGTACTTCTGTTACACACGTTATGCCACACCTGTTTCCCTCATCCTGTGTGCACAGCTGGCTGAGTTCAGTGTATTTCTTTCCACAGGTGCCTGGAGTGCCACAGTAAGGTGACGGATGCAGTACTGCAGGAGTGCCATGATAATCTGCAGTGGCACCAGGTCTGCTTATTGCAGGTGCTAGTCTGCCAGGCAGATGAACTGCCATTGGCCATTGCCAGCGAAATTCAATGGCAGCAGCAGCCACTAGTACCGCCACCTCCTGCTGCTGCCCCTTGATGGGGCATTGGACATTACTATGGATGGATGCCTTTTATTTCTGTTTTCTTTACGGTTGGGTGCCCTTTTTTTCTTGCTTTGATTGGCGGGTGCCCTGTTTTTTCCTTTCATGGCCAGAAGCCCATTTCTGTTTGCTTATCCACCCCCCTTCCTTACTGGTGGTTGTCCTTGTGCCTTTGTTTATGCCCTCAACCCCATTGTTGTCGTTTCTTTGCTAGGACCTGTTGCCCTTTTTGCCCAGTTGTTTCCTTTCAAGGCCAGGAGATCATTTTTATTTGTTTATCCCCCCTTTACAGGGAGGGGGGTCAAAATGGGAGTGAATGATCTTCCAGAATTTAGTGGGGGATTTAAGGTTAATCTGGAGGCTGGAATCAAGGTAGTTTGATTTGGCTGCTTATATGGTGTCACAGTGCAGAAATTCCTAAATCTTTTGTAGGTGAGGGGGTCAGAAGGTGAGTGTGACAGCTTAAATTGAAACCAGACATTATCATGAGATTTGCAAAGATCAATAAAGTCCATTGTGATCCAAGGGAAGTGAGAACCCTTTAAACTAGACTTTTTCAGAGGGATGCGCTTGTCCCATACAGTACTTGTAGAAATTTGGAGTGGAAGATGGAGAGGGCCTCATTAACATCAGCAGCGGGGAAGATAGGGGGCCACTCAATAGCTGTGAGTTTTGAAGTAGTGTGTCAGTGTTTAGGGTGCAAAGAGACCTGGCCCATTCAAATTTAGGGGGAGCAGAAGGGAGCCAAATTTTCCTGATGCAGTATGTTACACAGTGATTGCCAAGTGCAACAGGGAATATAACAGCAAGCACTATGTGATGAGGGTGGGAGCAAAGGACCCAATCCAACATAGAGTGGTCAGACGAGTGAGTACTGAGTCAGGTGCACTCAGAAATAAGCTGAAAGAGGTTGAGTGACTCAGTCTTTTGAGTAGCAGTCCTGGTGGCAGGAGAAATCCAATTTGCATTGAAATCCCCAAGAAGAATAAGTTTACCTAAAGAAGAACAGGAAGCCAGGGAGGAATTAGCTTCAGTTAGCACAGAGGGAGAAAACTTGAGGGAAGCATAGGCAGCCTCAATAAAGATGGGCAGAGAGGAAAGTGAGCTGAGCCAGGAGGAGTTCATAAGAGGAGGGAACAGAGCTGCAGAGAGAGATAGAGCAATTGAGACCATAGCGGCAACAGAGGGCAACATGAGTCCCATGTTTATTGTGGTCTTGATGGAAGAGGTTGTAGTTAGTGACAGCTAGGTTAGAGTCAGGGATTCTAGGAGAGCCAGGACTCTGGTATGCAAAGGATTTCAGGTAGGTGCTGGGTAATCCACACACTGAGGAGCTCAACTTTAGGTAACAAGCTCTGAGCATTAAGGTGGACAATGTTTAGGCCTTCAGGAGAGAGGGAGAGGAGTAGACAAGATAAGCAGGGCTAGGGTTAGCTTGATTTCCATACCAGCAGGAGAAGGAGCAAGAGGAAAGAGAAGGATTTGCATCTCCAGCAAGGCAGAGGGACATAAGCAGAGGGAAGAGAGTAGGGGAAGAGGACCCTGGGGAGGAATTCAGGGTTAAAGGAAGGAGAGAAGAGGAGGCCAGGGTGTATGGGTGGGTAAAAAGGGAGTTGGTGGAAGGAAAGTGGAGATAGCAGGTGAGGAGCGAGGAGTGGGAGGAGAGGATGGGGACAAGAAGGAGGAGGATGCATAGGCTTAGGTCCATGCCAGGCAAGAGAATAGACCATGTTAGAGGTAAAATAAGATAAACAACAAAGTAACTGGGGAATGCTGGGTAACTAACCAGGATTACAATCACAGACTAGCTGTTAAAACCAATAAATAAGGGCTGCATAGACAGGGAGCACTGGCAAGTTAGTCACAGAACCAATTGCTATGCAGCTTAGATAAGGAGCTCACACAGATTACAGTCACAGAACTAGTTACTCTGCAGCTATATAGGGTCTGCATAGCTAGAGAACACAAGCAGCTCAAAAGTTGCAATACAGCTATGTAGAGCTACCTAACTAGGGAGCACAGGCAGGTTACAGTCACAAAACTAGTCAAAATAACTGGGTTTTGCTTTTTCCCATAGGAAAGCACATGGTGTAATGTGCCTTTATAAAGGAGTGTTTATAATGGCAAACACACACCACATTTCCCTTGCTCTGAGCATGTGCCAGCTGCAGATCTTCCTTTCCTAACTATTGGCCACCTAGCTTGCTGCCAGAAACTGCACCACCACACAGACTCAGGAGTAAGTTATTTAAAAAAACATTATGACTAAAAAACAGTTTAAAAAAAAAAACAACTACCAGAAAAAAAATTAACTTTCGGCATGCAGCCACGAACCGTGCTAAACCCAACCGGACCAAGGCCGCACTGGAATAGCTTTATTTTATATTATTGCTGTGGCAAGAAAGCAAAACCCAACAATAATATTAAATAAATTTGGGGTCATGTAGAGTCTCAAATTTTGCACACACTCTCGGTGTTGGATGCTTAGATAAACCCCTCAGCTTTGCTCTTGGGGTTTATGTGGCATTAAACACCTCGAGTGTGTGTAAAATTCTTGTTACACACACCACCCTATGTATTATTCTGTATCTAATAACTGGCTTCCCTTTTTCCCCATAGGGAAACCATGGCATAATTTGCTGTTATAAAGGAGTGTTTAAAATGGCAAACACGTGCACAATGTCCCTCACTGTGCACATGGCGACGCAGCAGCATGACTGTTCCCAACCACTCGCCACTTCTGTGTTGCCAAAAACAGCACCGCCAGAAGAACCTGGCGATAAGTTTTTTGCTTTATTTTTTCCCCCAATATATAGCACAAACTTCAGAATCCTGTTTAAAAAAAGCAATTTTAAAAGACATGGACGGATTCCTATTTTGGCACCAGACTAATACTAAGCCGAACCATGGCTGCACTAGAAGGTCTTTAGTTTATATAATTGCTGAGGTGAAAAAGGGAAACCCAGCAATTACATAAAATAAAATATGGGTTAATGTGTTTAAACTTGAAGTTTGCACACACCCTCGGGGTTGGATGTTGACATAAACCCCACGAGCTTCGCTCTCGGAGTTCATGAGCATCTAACCCCTCGGGAGTGTGTAAACTTCACATTACACACACTAACCCATCCTTTATTCTCTATGTAATGCACCTAAGGGCTGCTCAGATAGGGAGTATCAACAGGAATCTAACACAAACATGTTATAAAACACATAGGAAAAGACAGTTTGGCAGTAGCTAGGCATAACAGTCAAGTTATCAGTAATTAGTACCAGCAAGAAGTTACGAGTTACTCAGCAACAATAGGAAGCAATACAAAATAGACATACACCTAAGTTGAAGCAGATTGCAGCAGTGTAATGGACTGAATAAAGTACAGTTACATAAAAATGTCCTGTAACAGTAGATCTTCGAGAGAGGCTCTTGCAGTAGGTACTAACATATAGAACAAAGCCACCAGACGCTAGGACCACATGAAAAATTTTAGCTAGCAGTGTCTGGCTGGGGACTCCCCCCCCCCCAACTTTACATGACCAACATCAGTGTGGCACTATGTGATGAACAGTCCCCACACCCGCCTTCCAGTTCTCCCTCCGGAGACCTAGAAAGGCACGACAGGAGACAGGAGTGGGCTCCTCGAGCTATAAATCTATAAAAGGAGAAGTAGTAGACGAAACCCAGGGGGAAGGTGGGAGGGAAAGCAGTACCTACTGCAAAAGTCTCTCTTGAAGATCTACTGTTATGGTAAGTTCTTGCGTAGCTGTACTATCTTACTTCGAGAGTGCTCTTGCAGTAGGTACTAACATATAGGACTGAGTCCCAAGCAGTCAAATCAGACAAGTCTGAGACATAGGAGGTAGGAACAAGTCTGCAGAAAACAGGGATCCATTCTTAGGACAAGAATCCCTGAAGAACAGCTAGGCCAAAGTCTGCTCAGCACCTAGAAGCAATGTCCAAACTATAATGCTTAGTGAAGGTATGGACAGAACTCCAAGTGGCAGCTGCACATATATCTGTGGCAGAGACATTCTTGAAGCAAGCAGTACAGACAGCCGTGCACCTGACTGAGTGCCCTTTAACTTGCATCGGGAGTGGCTTGTTATACTTCTGATAACAAAAAGTAATGCAGTTTGGCAACCATTTGGACAAACACTGTTTTGAAACCGCAGCACCCTCTCTTTTGGGTGCAAAGGAAACAAACAACTGATCAGTTTTATGGACTGGCTCCATCCTGTTAGCGTAATAACGAAGAATTCTACGTACATCAAGAGTATGTAGAATTGCTTCCCCCTGATTGGAATGCTTAGGGTTGTACACTGGCAACTGAATGGCATGATTTAAGGTGGACTCTGAAACCACCTTAAATAAGAACTTAGGATTTGTATGCAGAGCCACCCGGTCTCCAAAAAATCAAATAAGGCTCCTTATACATCAGGGCCTAAAACTCGGAAATCCTTTGAGCCAAAGTAATGGCAACTAAAAAGAGCACTTTCCATCAAATATAGCGCATGCCACAACTCGCAGCTGGTTCAAAGGGAGACAGCACGAGTTTTTCCAAAATTAAGTCTATGTCCCAGGGAGGAGCAGGGCTCCTGACTAGAGGTTTTAAATGGAGAATCCTTTTTTGGAATGTCTTAGATATTTCTAACTGAGCCAAGGTTTTGCCATCCACTGGAATGCGGTAGGCAGAAATGGCAGATAAGTGGACCTTCAGAGTCGAGTAACTAATTTTGAGGTCAGAGAGGTGTAGCAGATACTCTAAAACCTGTGGAACAGGGCAGGAGAATGGGTCCCACTCCTTGGACGTGGCTCACATGGAAAATCTCTTCCATTTCATAGCATAAGTGGATCTAGTGGACAGCGCACCTCCACTAGTACCTGTGCCACCCTAGAGGAAACTCCAAAGTGAGTGGCAGCTATGTCAGTAGGCGCCACGCATACAGAAGAAGGGACTGAAGGCCTGGATAGACCTAGGTGCCCTGTTCCTGAGTCAGAAGGGCTTTACAGATGGGCAGGGGAACTGGGGGTTCTAGTGACAGTTGCTGAAGCAGAGAGAACCAAATCTGACATGGTCAGCAGGGAACAATCAGGATTATATGTGCTCCTTCTGCCTGTAGTTTCAGTAATGCCCTCTGTAGTAATGGAAAGGGAGGGAAGGCATACATGAACCTCCCTGTCCAGCATAGAGACAGCACGTCTCACCAGAAAACACCACACCCTGGAGCGAGCAAGCAGAAAGTTGGTAGTTTGATGGGGATGCGAACAGTTAAAGGTCTGGATGATCCCAACAGATGAATATTTCATCTACCACAGACTCTCTCAGTTCCCACTCATGGGATCTGGCTTGAGTGTGGCTGAGTGTATCCACCAGAACGTTTTCGGAATGCCAGGGACGTGCACTGCTGTGAGGTGGAGATTGTGTTGCACTGCCCAGTACCATGCTCTCCTCATTTTGCAACAGAGTGCCCCCTGTTTATGTACCAGATGACATGCATGTTGTCTGTCTGGACCATGAGCTGTACTAGCTGGAGGATGTGCTGGAATGCCTGTAAGGCATACAGCACAGCTCTCATCTCCAGTACATTGATATGAGGCGAAAGTTAGCTGTTAGCTCAGGAACCTTGAGTCTTGTGGGTTCCCAAATGGGCTCCCATCCCAGTCCCAAGGCATCCATTATCAGGGTCCGAGAGGGAGGAGGGGGCTGGAAAGGGACATTTTTTCAAAGGTTGTCCAAGTTCTGCCACCACAAGAAGTCCTGAACCATCGGGTTGGAGACCAGGATCAAGTGATGCAGGTCATCTGATCTCTGGTCCCACCGTACTCTGAGAGTCCAATGCATGGCCCACATAGGGAGCTTTACCAGATGTATGGTTGGAATAGTAGCTGCCACGAGACCCAGCAGGTGAAGGATGGACCTTGCGGCGGTCTGCCTGTGGGAAGCCACCAAATGTGCTTGTCGAAGGAGGGTCTCCACTCTGTCTGTTGGGAGGAAGGCTCTCTCCTGGACTATATCCAACACCATCCCAATAAATTGTAGGCATTGTGATGGGATAAGGTGGGATTTGTGGTAGCTGACCAAGATCCCTACCTGCTTGAAAAGATCCAGGGTACTGGATAGGAATCCAATTAGGCTGTCTCTCGACAAGGCTGAAAGGAGCCAGTCATAGAGGTATGGAAATACATGAAAAGCCTGTCTGCATAAGGCCACTGCAACCACCGCTGGGCACTTTGAGAGCACTATGGGTGCTGGCAACAGTCTAAAAGGGAGAGTTTTGAACTGGAAATGTTCTCCCTGCAAACCGAATCTGAGAAAGTAGCAGTGAGATGGAAAAATTGGGATATGCAGATAAGCATCCAGCTTATCCAGAGCACAGATCCAATGTCCCTGATGTAGTAAGGGAAGAAGGCCAGGCAGGGATAGCATTCAGAACCTCTTGTACTCTACAAAGAGGTTTAGACTGCTGAGGTCCAGTATTGGTCTGAGGTTGTCCATTTTCTTGGGGACTAGAAAGAAGTAGGAGTAATAACCCCTGCCCATCTGACTGTCTGGAACGTATTCTATAGCTGTCTTTTGTAGCAGAGATTCGATTTCCTCTCTAACCAATTGAATGCGACCCAGAGGGTAATAAGAGTGACCTGGAGGATGCTCTGGTGATCTCTCTAAAAACTCGACTGTCTGCCCTTGGACTACGAGTTGAAGTACCCTTGAGTCCACTGTAATCGCCTCCTAACCCAGTAGGTGGGTTGCAAACCTGCCTCCTACCGGTTCCCCTTGATCCAGGTCTGGGGTGGAAGGGATTGGAGTGAGTCAGGAGGCAGTGGGGAGGGTGAAGGGTGTGATTCCTGAAGTATTATGTGATTAAGCCAGGGGAGCCATGCCCGCTGAGTGGTCCCAATGTTCATTCTGATGTCAGTTCTGTTGTTGACTTTGCTGTCATCGCTGTTGCCGATGAAAGGGCTGATTAGGCTTCTGGGAGGCTTTGTACATAAACTGGACAGAGTGGAAGGCTTTGCCCTTGTCCTGTAAGTCTGTAACAATATCTTTGATGTATTTTCAAAAAAGGACAGGACCCAAAAAGGGGCATCCTGGATAGCTAATTGAAAATCAGGTGCCAGGCCAGAGATCCTCAACCATGGATGCCTACGTAACCTGACACGTTCTGCTGTCCCCCTTGTGGAGACATCCACCTCATTGTAAGTTGCCCTTAGTGTGTGTCAGCTAGCTGATTTAGCCAACCTCACCATACCAGCCAAGTCTTCCTTAATCTCTGAGTCAGGAAGTTTCTCCAGCTTTGAATCAAGTTGTTCCAGAATGGATTTCTGGTAGACTACCATATGAGCAATGTAATTCAGTGCTCTGATAGCTAGGGTGGATAAAGAATAAAACCTTTTTCCAACTGATCCAGAACCTTCAACTCCTTACCTGGAGGAGAAGTACTGAGGTGTTTAGGTTTGTTTCCATATCGTGGAGGCCAAGTCCTCATGAGGGCCTATCCATGGCGGAATGAGAGCTGGAGATTGATCCGATAGCTCGAGATGCTCTGCGAGCCTCTAGTACTGGGGATCTTGCCATGCACCAGTCCTAGGCTGCCTGGATCTTTCTGAGGAGTTCCATAAAGGAAGAGTCCTCAGGGGGGACTTTGGTGAGCCCCTGGGTTTCAGTTTATCTGGGGAAGGAGACTCATAATCCGATACCGAATGGGACGAGTCAGGTTCAGATTCCGACACTGGGCTGTCGTCAGGGGTGCTGAGCCTAGGTAGAGTGATATACACAGGTCTTGATATGTCTACAGGTCTTGAGACTCCTCTGGGCCATTCTGGTAGAGGTAAAGGCTCAGCAGACCTACCTGACACTGAAGACCTAGACTATGCGAACAGAGGATGTCTGTGTCTCAGCCCTCTGGTGTCCGGCATCGGGTTAACTGGAGGCTGACGTTTCTCAAGCTCTGACATGAGCTGAGATTTTGCTGTGTCCCACCATGAATGAAGCATTGCCTGCAGGTCCACCTGAGGCTGAGGTGGAGGTGGAGGCAGTGGAGGCTGATGTCCATACCCTGGCGTCAGATAGCCTAGCACCTGATATTAAAGTAACAGGAATCCTGACGATGGATAGCCCAGTGATGGGTATTGAGGAAACCCTGGCATCAGGTATCCAGGAATCGGGTACACCAGTGTCAGGTATCCTGGCGTCAGATACCCCACAGGGTAATATGGCGCCAGGTAGCTGGGCATCGGATAGCTTGGAGGAGTGCGCGAGGGGCCCGGCAAAGGCCCTGATGGAGGGTCCAATGGGCCTGGTGGAGGACCCGACATTGGATGGTGGGATCGATGGTGGATTAAGAGGACCTTAAGAAGGCCCCGATGGCCCATCTGGAGGTCCCGTAGGAGGGGTCGGTGTCAGGCCTGATGGCAGACCTGAGGTATTTGAAGGACCTGAGGGGCCAAGGCTAGTTTCGTCAGGCCCGTTGGTGAGCCAGACATCAGGCAATCTGGCACCGGCAGCGGGATGATGCCTGATGGTGGTTGCTCTCCCTCCTCTGAATCCCACGGTACTGTGGAAACCAACGGGACCACCTCAAAAGGCGATGAGAAGAATCCCAAGGGGAAGGACCCTCTGTGATCAGCTGCAGCTCAGGTGGCCACTGTTCTGGGTCCTCAACATCCGGCCTGTTGTTGGGGCCTGCCAGATGATCCGGTGCTGTGCGCACATCAGAGGGGCTGACGTGTGAGTTATCAGCCCTGGTCATGTGATCGTTGGAGAAGCCAATGATCAACTTACCAACCATACTACTCACTGTAGGCCCTGTGGTTTTGAAAGGCCTAAGGGTAGTAAGTGTCTCCTTTATCCTGGAGACTTCCATCAGAACTGAAATAGGTCCCTCTGGGAGGAGGGGAGCCAATGGCTGCTCCACGGTGGCAGAGGCAGCCTTGGTTGGAGGAACACCCCCCCGGGGGGGGTTCCTCCATGTCTGTGGATCCAGGAGGGGTCCGAGGACGAGATGGCCCTGATGTCTCTCTTTGTCCCGCTTTTTCTTGTGATGGCCCTCTGATGAAGAGAACAAGCTCCTGAGTTTCTTCAGCTGCTTCTCCATGGATGCCTTTTTTAATTTTAATAAGTGGACTTCCAAGGTCTGCTGACAGTGTTTCCATGTGGCCTGGTTGCATTTTTGGCAGGTCTTGCATTCCTTGGTCTTGTGCTCTGTCCAAGCAGAAGAGGCAAAGGGAATGGTCGTCTTTGTGAGGGAGCTGAGTTCTACAGGAGTCGCACTTGTTCTTATGTGAATCAGGAGGCATCGGAGATGAAATGCATGATGTGAGATAACACTAATACTTTATGAGAAAGAGAAATAATGTAGAATAAATGAGTAGAAATACTCATCCAAATTGGCGTTGATAGAAGCAACATTCTCCACGAGGTCCAACATGCGCAGGTCAACAGTGGGAAAGAACTGCAGGGTGGGCATGGGGACAGCTCGCTATATAGCACCACGTTAATATCAGTCACCTGACACTGGGTGGGCAGTCCCCCACCAGACGCTGCTAGCTAAAATTTTCCATGCAGTCCTAGTGCCTGGCTGCTGAGTCCTATCTGTTAGTACCTACTGCAAGAGTACTTTCAGATGTCTTGAGCAGGTGTACACTGAGCAGGCAGAGTAGCTGGCTGATGGCTGACTTTACAGCTGATGCCCACTATGTGACACCCCTTGCTCTACAGCCCTTAGTGCTATGGCCTACACTGTGGAAGTCTTCCAGTTGTAGAGGCCCCATTGAGGAGGAGAGGAGGGTAACAGTAGCCACCAAAGTGGTGGTGGAAATAGCCGGGGGTGTGGCTTTACCAAGGGGACCTGCAAGTCCTGAGAGTCCAAGTCTCTGAAGGCAGGGGTGGGGGCGGGAGGGGTGAAAGAACAACAGTAACTCACACTTGCAACCTCTCTAAGATGGCTGACTGGAGGTGAACTAGAGAATGGCATTATGGAGTGGTTTTCTTCTTGAAATTCCTGCTATTGACTGAAACCATGCCCACACAATCAGAGCAGCCATTTGACTGGCAGTGGGAAAACAAGGGTTTGGCTTTAGCAAGACGACTCTCATAGTTCTAAGTGTCCTAGTTCCTGGAGACAGCAGTGAGGGGTGAGGGTTAAAAAAACAGCAGTAACTCACACTTGCATCCACTTTAAGGTGGCTGGCTGTAATAGCTCTGGAGAGTGACATTCTGGAGAAGCTTGCTTCTTCAACCCTCCCACTGCTGATTGAAATCACAGCCACTTGGTCAGAACAGTTGCCGAACTGGTGATGGAAACAGCAGGTGATGCTGTTTTAGCAAGGGGACCTCCTAGTCCTAAGAGTTCAAGTCCCTGGTGGTGGCATGGGGGGGGGGGGGTGGTAAAAGAACATCAGTAAATCACCCTTGCAACCTTAAATGGTATCTGCTTTATTTACATAAGATTGCCTAGCTGTGATGCTGCAACCTATTTCCATTGGGGCCCTACATCTGCTTTAGGCAGCTTGATGACTGTTAGTACCAGTGACACACACACACACACACACACACACACACACACAGACACACACACACAGACACACACACACACACACACTGCTTTATACTGGCTTACAGGCATTTGATTAGTAAGCAATAAGACATGACACGGCGTGCATTATGGTGAAATATTTGCATGCCTCAGGTGTGTTGATAGGCACAAGGTGCAGCCAAGTGCCATTAAATGCACCAGAGAAGTACAGTTATTTCACCATAATGGCACACCCCTGGAGTGTCTTATTGCTCTTATAAAATGGCATTTAAATAATATGACTTAAAATGAATGAATGAAAATAAGAAGAAAGTATTTTAAAAAGATAAAAATTGGGCCTTTCATTGAAATATGCTTCTATTTTAACTTGGATATCAAAAATGGTCCCTATTCTGGTAACTGTGGGGTTAGCTAAAAACATAATAAAAACTGTATGTGGCACACATTTTTATAAGAAAAAAATATTGCCTTGCATTTTAAATCAACATAAGTACTGTTTCTTAATAGAAATATGTTCAAAACTTTAAACCTGTTAGGTTGCCTTTTTTGGTGTGGGGGTGATAGATTTCACCTGAAAATACCCATGTGTGATTCAAATGTTTGTGCTTTTATAAACTTCAGGAATATATTTCAGCAGTTTGGATCTGCCTCTTCCTGTGTAACTGTTTTTTTCCCACCTTATCTCTTAGTTTATGAAGTATTGCCTACTTTCTTCAGTGTGTTTTTTTCCTCTGTCTTTCCCTACATTCAACATATGGAATGTTTACCATGGAATGCAGGGGTTCAAAATTCTGCTCAGTTCCACTGGGAGAATGTTCCTCTCCTAACGCACTGTACACATACTCAACAAAGGCCTCTTTTAGAGCCACAGATGTAATTATCTAATTGTCAGGGAATGCAAAAGAGATTTCCCTGAAGAGCAGTTAAAGACAGAAGGAGGATTTTGTATCAGCAAGAAACAGTTGTAATGAAAACTATGACCAATGCTTAATGTTTCTAATTTGTTTATGTGTGTAAGTAAGGTGTGATGATCAGGGAAACAACATTTAATTAATGTGTTTTACTTTTCATTTAAGGCAGTTTTATTTTAGGGCCTAGTTGATGGTTCTTTACTCTGTAAAGGTATCAGCCATGTTTGTGATGGAATATCAAGTCTGGTTGTAGGGGGACTGATGGAACATAGTTCTGGTCGTAGGAGGACTGATTTGCTCATTGTGTGACATGGTTTAGGACCAGGATGACTATGCATTATGCTCTAATATTGAACGGTCACCTGACTGGTTTTAACCAATTGAAGTTCTTTGGTTTTTAGACCCATGTTATAATATGTTGCAGAAACTATACAAATTGGAAAGTATTTGCTTATTGTATCACATGTGCATCATTCATATTGCTCTTCTTTCTGATCAGCATTTTAACATCACCACTTTTCAATCACTATAAATATAACAAGACCTAAAAATGTATCAGGCCCTAGGAAGCTGAAGCATCAGTTACTGCTCATCCTTGCAGCATTCAGATTGACTGACCTTGAAGTTTCTATTGTGAATGACTGCTTTTATATTGGACAGATTTCACCACTTGGTCTTAGGCTGAGGGATGCAAAAAGTGGTGCAGCTCTGTGTTATCTCTAGTAACACCAGCAGATCAGACATTTGCATCTGCTCCAGAATACTGCAATGTATTTCCTCACTCCAGTGTATGAAAAGACTTAGAACGGATTTACTCCCAGATTACAAGCAATTTATCCAAAAAAGCCTAGCTGTGATATCGCATCTCATTTTCACTGAGGTCCTTAGGGCAGCTTGATGCCTCTCAGTACTATTGGTACGTTGATTCCTCTTGCAAGCTCAGGTACAGTATATTCTGTAATGTATTAGTTCCCTAACTACAACCAATATGTTGGCTCATTAGTTAACTAACACAATGCATTAGGGGGTTGTTACACTGTGGGCTGATTGGCAAAGAAAAAGTGAGGCTATTGCATCAGACTTTGATCACCAACCATTTCAGTCTTACTGTGTCTTTACCCAGTTTAATAATAGTAAGTAAAGCCTCTTGTCCCAAAAAACATTCCACTGCTCGGTAGCACCTACTTCCAGCCACTGAACAGCTGACTGCTAGTATGAATTAAATACTGGCTGCTCAGTGGTTCCCTGCCTGCCGTCCCCCACCCCA
The DNA here is from genome assembly GCA_016271365.2 of Neoceratodus forsteri. Lineage (NCBI taxonomy): Eukaryota > Metazoa > Chordata > Ceratodontiformes > Ceratodontidae > Neoceratodus > Neoceratodus forsteri. Next base: position 163,441,621 of record CM028137.1, read on the forward strand.
CTATGTTACCTACCTACCTAATCTAGCGGATACAAATTCATATTTCTGTCACCTAAAATGGGAACACATCATGTTTATATGCACATAGTCTGAGAGAAATATGGAAAAAAGTTCCCAAAATGTATTGCGACCAGTCACTTTACCCTTGCTTTACGCTTGTTGTACAGTAAGTGAATTTAATCTTGGCTTGTATGTGGTCATGTTAATTCAGGCTAAGTTTCACTGAAGGGACAAGCCATCAGATACAGATGTTCTCTTGCACATCTGTCTAGGACGAGATTCACGCCCACATCAGTCAAAGACATAAAAGTTACTCACAGATGTGGCTTTTCCAGCTGGTAGGAACAAGATCTTTAATGCGGTGGGATAAAACTGATGTATCTGTGCCCAATGACACACACACACACACGTGCGCAAGCGCGCACAACACACACACACACACACACTCATCACCACCACCACCCAGTTCTCCTGATTGTTCCTTCACATTAATCAAGAACCATAAAAGAAAAAAATCAGCATAAGCAAATACATCATTTTCCCCTTTGTGCATGTCAGTTGATGATTAAATTGCTTTCTACTTTTTGCTTCTGCATAGCCAGAGGTTATCTCAACCCCTTACAATAAATTTCCATGTAGTCACCCCATGTCACCAGCATCAAAAATAAGATTATCACAAGCAAATTCATTAATTTGCCCCTGAATGCAATAACAGATGCTCCCGGCTTATATGAAAGGAGAGAATAATTCAGTAGATATGTAAGAATGTACATTAAGGTTGCCCCCCCTTTGGTTTTTTTTTCCAGTCAAGAGCTGGTTTAATAAAAGTCCTCACTGAGCTATACTGCCCAAGGCCTTTGCTGCCTAGTCTCGTAAGTAAATACATACTGTCAAAGAGAATTACATTCTCCTTTGTGTTCATACTTCCAGAAAGTGGACTGTACACGTACTGCACAGAAACGGAAACAAAGAATGCGTCAGCAGAAAAGGACCAATAGGCTCATCTAATCTGTCATGTTTTCCCTGCCTAACTCTACATCTTGGACTCTATTTAGTCACATGTGTCCCTCCCTCCTCCCTTACCTTCCTCACCTCCATTTATTATTCTCATGTGCCTATCACACAGATGCTTGAAAGCCTCCATTGTCGCCTCCTCCCCCCCCACCTCATCTGGCAGGCTGTTCTAGGCATCCACCACCCTTTCTGTGAAAAAATATTTCCTCACTCAGGGCCGGCATTAACCATTCTGGGCCACTGTGCAGCCCCCTGTTGGGCCCACCACTCCATTCCCTGTAGCCCCCCCCCACATCCAACATTTACTCCTAACTAACCCTCCTGTCCTGTATTAATAAAACAGTACCAGGTCTACTAGTTTAACCAGTACCTTTTAATTAGTGCCATTGATTGCACTGAATTATTTGACTTCACCACTGAAAATGAATCTGACTGAGCCTGGAGCAAGAACTTAAGTAAGTACAGTTCTACTATGGTATTCATTTCTGTAAGGACAGGGGCATCATCACTGGACACTCACATCTCCAATAATCTGATTTGTAAACAAGTTAAACAACTTAATTTTTCTGGAGATGTGAGTGAGAGAGAATAGAGAGGGCTATCTTGGGGCACCAGTAAGGTTGCCACCTTTTAGGTTTTTTCATGGAGATCAGGGGCTGGATTCTCAAAGAGTTTGGGAACTAAGTCCCACTCCACATCCACAGTTGTGGACCGAAATCCCCGTAGCGGTGGTGATAGCGATTCACAGTCGCTGCAGTTGCGAAAGGTTTTACGGCTGCTCCCACCAGCCGTAGCAACTTTCTGCAGTTGTGGTGATCTCCCAGGCAACACCACCCACAAGCAGCAGTAAATCATGGAGCCAGTCATAATCTGGCTCCACCTTTGTGAATACCCACTGCTGCGGGTAACCTGTGGATCCACAAGGGGCAACCCACTTGCGCGGAGGTTTACCCACATCTGTGGGACTTTCACAAGTTTTATGAATCCTGCCCCAGGTTTTCAGGGTCCTTATCAGAAAATCCAGTTTTGTTCTGTGCTGGTCAGGTATTTGAGCCCTTTTGAGTGCTCACATACTTTTGAAATAGATTTTGTCATAATTGTTTCAGCTGCATGTCCAGGTTTCAAACAAGTTCTCTTGTCGGTATAGCCATTTGTTTGTGAAAGCAGTCAACATGGGAGGTGTAAGGTAATGCCATTAGCACCATTAGCACTTACTTAACCTAATCTTTTCCATTGCATCTTAAAGTGGCATAGGAGCAAAGCTGTCCCCACCTTTTGTAACAGTAACAGAGCCAGTTGTCTTCCACTTTCATTTGCTTGTAAACATTTTCATCTCTAACAGAATTTAGACATTTTTAAATATTTTAAATTATTTTTTTTTCCTCAAGATAAAAGTATGGGCCCCCAAGGTGCAGGAGCACAGCTTGCACCTAGCTAAGGTCGGCCCTGCCTCACATCCCTCTTACCCCTCCCCCCACCAGCTTCATAGCATGGCCCTTTGTTCTGGTGCTCCTCCTCCTATGTAAGAGACACCCCTGCTGCACTTTGTTCACCTTCATGAGGCACTGTAGGTCTCAATCATGTCATCTATCAGTCTCCTCTCCTCTATGGAGTACAGTACATGTTGAGCTTTTGCAGCCTCTCCTGGTATATGGTTTTTCGTGCAAACCATGCCATATTTTAGTAGCTCTCCTCTGGAGCTCTTCCACCTTGTCAATTTCCTTGCAGAGGTGCGGCCTCCAGAACTGGGCACAGTACTCCAGGTGGAGTCTCACAAGTAAACGACAACATCACCACTGTTCTCCTGCTAGAGATCCCTTTCCCTATACACCCCAGCATCCTGTTCACCTTGCCTGCTGCTCAGTTGCACTGCTCTGCTGCCCTGCAATTATGAGATATTATCACCCCAAGATCCTGTTCTTGCTTGGTGACTCTAAGTACCTCCTCCTCGTCTTATACACTGTGCCTTCAGATTTTCCCACCTTAGGTGCATGACTTTGCACTTTTTAGCATTGAAACTCAGCTGACACACCCGAGACTGCTCCTCTAGTTTCCACAGATCTTTTTGCATTTTCTCAACCCCTGTCTGGGGTGTCCACCCTGTTGCAGATTTTTGTGTCAGAGACACACCTTCCCCTCCAGTTCCTCAACAATATCACTTATGAAGACATTGAGAAGGATAGGACCTGGTACCAATCCCTTTGGTACTCCACTGGTCACCTCCTCCGAGAGACCGCCATTTACCACCACTCTCTGCCGCCTATCTTTCAACCAGTTAGATACCCAGCACACCACCTTCTTCTACACCCCAGGTCACTAAGTTTCTTTATCAGCCTCCTGTGTGGAACAGTGACAGAGGCAAAAGTATTAAGCATATGTCCTACTGGTACACCCGTTATACATCATCTGCCTCTGGTGCAAACATCACAATACACAAAGCAGGACCATAATTCATGACTGCTGCCTGTGAAGATCACATGTACTGCATGTATGCCGTAGCCACATTTGCATCACTGGTGTTGTTCACAATACATACAGACATACGAACATTCGATATTGCCAGCAGATACAGCCTGTATGGTCTGTCTAGTCTGCTTGAGTGTGCAGCACTTCAGCCCATTAGACTGCAGCTGCCCCCTCCTCCCATTAACTCTTCCCTCCCCCAACTGCCCCCCTGGTATGTACTTTCCCCTTGAGCTTGTCCCACCTCATCTTGAAGCACAGCACAGTCTGCACAGATATGAGTTGCTCAGGCAGTGCATTCCACCCTATTACCACTCTTTCAGTGAAGTAGTGCCTCCTCCTTTCCCTCCTGAATCTGCCCCCCTTTAACTTCAGGGAGTGCCCTCTGGTATCTCTTCCATTCTGGAGAGTGAACCCACCCTGGAAGCCTACTCTGTTCGTCCCCTTCATGTACTTGAAGGTCTCAATCATGTCCCCTCTCTCTCTCTCTCTCTCTCTTCTATCCTCCAGGTTATACATGTTGAGCTCTTTTAGTCTCTCCTCATAAGTTCTATCCCCCAACCCCTGGATCATCTTTGTTGCTCTTCACTGCACTGCCTCCAGTAGTTTTATATCCTTTTTCAAGTACGGGTGCCAGAACTGCATGCAGTACTCCAAGTGTGGCTTCACCAGGGACCTGTACAGGGGCAATATGACTTCGCTACATCTGGATGTAATCCCCCTTTGCTATGCACCCTAGCATCCTGTTAGTCTTAGCCACTGCCTTCCTACACTGGGCTGAGTGGTTTAATTCCCTGGTCACCAGCACCTCCAGATCCTTCTCCTCGTTGGATGTAGACAGTTTGATACCATCCAACGAGTAGCTGTATCCTGGGTTTTTGACTCTGAAATGCACATTGCCCTTTATGAGCTTCACATTTCCAGAGAACATGGGGAAACTGTTGAGAGCTTTTCTGAAACATTAAAAATATTTAGTACTGCCCTTAAACAGCCCCAAAATAAATGTTAATGACTCCTGCAGCACTAAAACTTTAACAGAATGTAAAATAAATCTCATTGTCTTATATGTGGCAGAAAAATAACTCATATTTCCAAAACTGATCCTTTTGTGAACCTTTTCATAATGGTTCAAAATCATGTAGTATATGTAGACATTTCACATGCAAAATCAATCCCCTCCATTCCTAAAATATAGTTTTCATACAGAACTCCAACAAAATCAGTCATTTCATAGTCCCATGTATGCACATAAAGTTGTCTACGCATGAAAGGGCGGAAAGTACATGCCCGAGGCATGTACCCCACCCACGTAGCTCTGCCCCCGTGGACAGGTGTACACAGGCTGGTATGTGCTATCATCAGCCACCTGTCCATGGTCCTGCCCCCCCCCCCTCGGTGTGCAGGAGTGTGGAGGGAGGAGGGGGATGGGGTAGCAGACCCAGGCAGGCAGCCAATCGAATGCTCATCCTTGGTCCCAGAGTGTATCCCCTGCTCCGTGGGAAAAGGGGAGTGTGGGTAGACGTGGGTCCAGGTGCATGCATCGCACACTTAGGCACCCGGGTAACGCACAGTCGGTCCCCATTGTCTAGTGGTCCTCCCTGCCTGATAACCACCCCCATGGCACTATGCCTCACCTGGCGTACAGATGTCCCCCCCACACACACACATCAGAAATCAGAACCCCTGCCTGGTCCTGGCACAAGGTATATACCCCTTCCCCAACAGCCAAACCCCCACCCCGGTCCCAAATGCTAGTGACCCCTCCAACACACATCCGAACCCTGGGCTCTGGTCTGGTAAGTGAGAACACCACACACACACACACATATCAGTGTCCCGTCTCTGATCTGCATGTCAGTGTCTCCCCCCCAACCATAGCCCCATCCTGTAGGGCCCTGCCCTGTAGTGCACATCCCGACCACCCCTTGACTTCAGATACCAGCTCCCCTGCCCCCTCATTGGTGGTCAGTGGCCCCCATCAACGGCACTAACACACCACCCCATCCCTGTACCTCAGAAAGTGGTAACAGCAGCAATGGACAGAGAGCGCATCCCTTCTCACGCCACTCAGCCACCCGTCATCCAACTGATGCTGGGAGGGTAGTCACTATATAGGAACAGCCCTACAAATAGGTGGTGCTCCCAGCATCAGTTAGATAGCGGGCAGCTAAGGTGGTGTGTGGAGGGATGTGCCACTCACTGTCCATCACCGTGGCACTGATTTGCAGGGATGGGGGTGTTCTCAGTGCTGTGGGGGGGGCAAATGAACACCAATGAGGGGGCAGGGGAGCTGGGATCGAGGGTCGGGGTGGTTGGGATGTGTAGTGCAGGGCAGTGTCCCGGCGGTGCTATGGTTGGGGGTGGACGCACTGACATGTGAACTGGGGATGGGGCACTGATGTGCATATGTGTGTGTGTGTGGGTGTTTTCACATTCTGTACTGGGGATGGGGCACTGATGTGTATTTGTTGGGAGGAGTTCTCATGTACCAGACCGGGGCCAGGACTGTGGGTGTGTGTTTACAACTTAATGCCAGGACTGAGTGGGGGTTCTGTGTGTGCAGGACTTGGCATGTACAGCGGCTGCAGTAGGATCCTCCCTGCCATATACAGTGCCCTCCTACACCCCTCTATGCGCAGCACTACACACCTTTGTGAATGGCGCACAGTGTGGGCATGCCCCCTTCTCTCCCCCCCAAACTGCCCTAGCTGCCTGAATGGCTGGGGGCTCAGGTGCACACTTAGCCAGCGTACATTTGGTGAATGCCACCAGGGATCCATGGGACACCTGCTCCGCGACATTCCTGCATATGTGTGCCTACGTGCCCAGTTTCTGCGGCGTGTTGGAATGGTGCATAGGGCCCATTGTTTGTACTAGTTTTTGCCACTTTTTTTATGTTTGCTTGCAAATTGCAAAACAAACGTTTTGGTATGGGTGAAGGTGTGTCAGTCCGTTAGACAGTGAGCAATGGAAGAATCATGAACTCCCCCTTGATGGGCAATACTGCTTTGGGACTCAAACTTTATATTGAATTCCTGCATGTGACCAGTTTTGCTAAGAGCTGCAGCCTATTGGTAGAATCATTCATGTCACTGCCTGCTGGGGCTTTCATGCTAAAGTCTTAGTTGCTTGGATGTGATTCTTCAGTTGAGGTGTCAATTTGCTTGAGAGGCTGTGATTGGCTGGTTCAATGAACTATCAGGCTCCTTGTGTAGGAATGCAGGGAAGGATTGGCATGGTTTACAATTGGAATAGTGAAGCATGACAATGATTTGATTGAGGATACTGATACTGGTGTAGTCAGGTGCAGGTATGTGAATCCTTGGGCAACATGATTGTAACTTTGTCTTGCATGCTCTGTCTCTGCTCCTACTATGGGGACTACCACCTTGACTGAAACTTTGACCTACTGCTCTGTCTCTGCTCCTGCTACAGGGACTAACACCCTTTGAGAGTCCCATAAACACAGAAGTTGTTGGCGGATCAGGACTATCCTGCCCACCCAGCCTGTCCTGCTGATCCTGCCTATAGCACCTCCTCTGCCCCCTTTAAGCCATCAAAGTCTCCCCATGTTTGCCTTGGTGCTAGGATTCCCTTATTCCAATCCCACACGTTCTTGAAGCCTGTGATTGTTCTAGCTTCTACCACATCCTCCATGAATCTGTTCCAAGCTTCCACAACCCTCTCCATTATGAAAAACTTCCTGATATTACCCCTCAGTTCCCCCACCACCTTCATTGTGTGACCCCTAGTTCATGCATAACTCCTTCTCTGGTAAATTCTCCCTTCCTGCACCTTATTCACTCCCATGAGGTTAGTATTTTGGGGGGATATGAAGTTCTTTATAATTGGTCTTTTGTGTTAATGCTGTCACCTTCATCATCTGTCTCTGGCTTGTCTGTTTCTTCCAGATGTTCTAAATCATCATCATCTGCTGCACCATCCTGCCCTCCACTCTCCAGGAATCTGGTGAAACCTTTCAGCATCTGCTCTCCATTGTAGTCAACAACCATTCTCTCCTGCCCAGCAGGGAAGAACTTCAGAGTAGGAAAGCTGTGGATTTTCATTGTTTCAATCTCGTTAGCAGTGGAGTCCATCTTTGCTATGACAATGTCCTCATGGTCCTTAAACTTCAAACCCAGCTCCTCCAAGATGGGTGCCAGCTGCTTGCAGTGACTGCACCATGGTACAGAGAACTCAACAAAGACATTCTTCTTTTCATCAAAGATGGCTTCCTCAAAATTCTTTTACACTAGCACCCTTATGGGGTTCTTATCCCAGTCTGACGGCACCTCCTGACTCATCAAATGGTGCTTGATCATCCCTTCCAGGAAGTTGTTGCAGAACTCTCTAATGTGGTCTGCAGTCAATTCATCTGAGCCGGGCTTGTACTTGGTCACCTCCTCGTCTAACGCCGTTAGACGCACTGCAGGGCACTCCTCCTTGCTGAGGCCAGAGAACTCTAGGATACACTGGTTATCTGTATGATCAATGTCAATGAAGATGAAGAGGATTTTTCCGTTGATGTTCTGGGCAGCCTTCCTGAAGTTGTCCAGTTTGTCCTAATAATCAGTTGCGGACTTTCGATAGGAAAAGTAGAATGTGAGTCTTGATTTCTCCTCCGAAAATCTTCGGTGCAGTCTGTTCTGCGAACTCTATGACCAGGGACAGCTGGTTACCCTTGATAAAGGCCAGCAGGTTCTCTTTGGTCAGCTCTCCATCAACCTTGTTCTGGCCTTCGATCAAACTTTTTGAGGAGGAGGACTCCATCATTCTCCACTTTGTAGTTTGAGAACAGATCCAGACTTGAGGTGATTCCAAAGGGGACTTCATCAACTGCTTCTGTGGCCTGAAGGAATACTTTGGCATCAGCAGACTCTGAAAAGAATCCTTGAAGACTCCGATGACCACCACTTAATTGGCCTCCGCCAGCTTTCTGAGCTGAAGCCACATCTGCAAGGACAGGGGCAGCTGGACCAGTGCACTGCTTTAGCCAATTTACAATGTCATTGTCCTCCCTACCAGCTGTGTATTCCTTTGGGGAGGACTTGTCACCATTCTGGAAGAACTTAATGGTTGGGTACAATCAGACTCCAAACTTCTGGGCCACATCAGACTCCTGTGCTACTCCCCGCTTCTGAGTCAAGTGTGACTTGGAGTTGGATCTCTAGAGATCAGGGAGTATGGGGAATGAAGCAAAAACAACAGCCAATGTCCAACAGGCAAAATTTCACCTGTTGACATTGTGACCTTCATCGTTGTCGATGCAGCTTGGTAGAACCCCTTGACGGTACCCAGCTACATGGGAAAAGATCTTGATCTGAGCATTCCTCAGGAAGACTCTGGTAGATGAGACTAGATCTTGGCCTGTGCCAAAGTTCCCCAGGACTCAGCTCTAAAAGCTATAAATAGTTAAAAGGTTATAATGACAAACTGTAGAGCTTGTCTAAAGAGGGACAAAAGACAGCTTACCTAACCACAGACTGAAAAAGGAAACCACAGAGCAGCAGTTTTATTCTACTGCTTAATCTCATTTTTATGATGCTCTGCCTGATATTTTTATACCATTTGTTTGTAATTCAGAAAGCCCCAAACTTTCTAGCCTAATGGCTAGGTGGTGGCTGGCTGCACTGTTTTTTATGGTGCTTTCTTTAAGGCACATGCCATCCTTTTGTGATTCAAGAAAGCCACAAACTTTCTAGCCTAATGGCTAGGTAGTGTCTGTTCCCCCAAGAAAGCTCCCACAAGAAAGAATTCAGACAGTCCCAAACTTTCTGGGCAAACAACTACTTGGCAGCTGTTTCCTCCAGCAAGAAAAGTCCCAGTCTTTCTAAACCCAACAATTATGGAACAGCTGTCCTGGCAAAGAGTGAAAACCTGAAGACTTGGGATAGTGGATAAGAGGGTGGGAGCAAACTCATCGGAAGCCTGCTGCTTGCCATTAGTCTTAGGTTGATATTTGCTGCAGCACTGCTGACAGTGCTACAGAGGTCCAGATTGGTACGAATATTTGTTCAGCCATTGCTTCATGCATTGATCACTTTTCATGCAATATTATGGGTCATTTGGACTACTGAGTTAGGGAGTAACTGCTTTATAGTATGAAAGCTGCTTTATAGCATAAATGTTCATACAGCATAGTTAGGACAATTTGCTTTTGTACCTTAGATTAGAAGCCTGGTCTAAGGTCAAAAGACTGCCAGGTATAAGAAATACTTTTTTTTTTTTTTTTTTTTTTTAACCAAGAGAGACACACTAAGCTGAAAGCTTGTTTACAGGTGCATCCTGGGAGCCCAAAGAAGTTAAGTAATTTGCTCAGGGTCACACAGTATGCAGGTGGGGGCTGTGGGATTCAAATCTAGGTCTCCAGGTTTACAGCTCAGAACCTTAAACCACTGCGCTATACTGCCTCCTTTTGGTTACTGCTTTTGATTGGGTAAAGAAAGAACACATTTTGTGCTGGTGCCCACATCTCAAAAAGGATATTAACTTGCTGGAGAAGGTCCAGAGGAGGGCTACAAAGATGATAGTGGGTCAGCAGGGTAAGGAATAGGAGGAGAGGCTGAGGGTACTGAACATGTACTTCCTGAAAGACAGGAAAGAGAGAGAGAGAGAGAGAGAGAGAGAGAGAGGACATGATTGTGACCTTCAAGTACTTGAAAGGGATAAATAAGGTTCATAAGGGAGTGTCTTTAAGCTGAGTGGCAACCATAACACGAGGGGGCACAGTCTTAAGCCGGAGGGTGGGAGGTTTAGTGGGGGGGGTCAGGAAGCATTTCTTCACAGAGAGGGTAGTGGATACTTGGAATGCACTGCCAGAAGATGTCACCTTGTTGAAGACAGTGGGCAGCTTTAAGAGAGGCTGGGATAGGCATGGGGGAAAGTAAGGATCATGGATAGGGGGAATGGGAGGAGTGTGAAGGGATGGTAGGGTTACTAAGGCAAGGCAAGGCAATTTTATTTGTAGGGCACCCAATCCTGTAGGCTCTGGGTGCCAAACAGAAATTATAAAAAAACACAGTAAGAAACAGCATAAAACATAAAGCAACAACAGTGCATAAATACTACTATAACAAATTAAAATGGATTAAAAAGGCTTTTGGACTATCACAGCAAGGGACTGGCACAGAATGGCCACAGAAATCTGGAAAGGCCAGTACAAAAAGGTGGGCCTTCAGCCTCCACTTGAACATCTCGACCAAGGAGGCCTCCTGGACAAAAGGTAGTAACAAATTCCACAGGGTCGGCCCCGAGACACTGAATGCACGATCTCCTGAAGTCTTGAGCCAAACCCTGGGAGCGTCCAGGAGGTCCCTCGGAGAGGAGTCAAGGGAGCGAGCAGAAGACACAGGTATCAGGTGCTCCAGCTGATAGCCAGGACCTGGTCCATATAGGGCCTTAAAGGTGAGAAGATCCATCTTGAAAAGGACCCTCCACTTGACCAGCAGCCAATTCAGAGCCCGCAGGACCAGAATCACAAGACTGGACCTCAAAAGGCCTGTCAGTAACCGGGCCACCATGTTCTGCACTAACTGAAGTCTGTGGAGGATCCCTCCTGTGACCCCAAAGTACAGAGAGTTGCAGTAGTCAATTCTGGAGGTCACAAAGGCATGCACTAGCATCAGCAGATCCTCAGACAGAACGAGGGGCTTAATCTGGGCAATGTTCCGCAGATGGTAAAAACCACTACTGACAACAGATGACACCTGATCTTCAAAAGTCAATCTGTTATCAAGGGTCATGCCCAGATTTTGCACCCTTGGGGAAGCCACCAATGGAGCAGAACCCAGGAAAAGCCCTGAATCTGCCCCAGGTGGCAACCCATCACATCCGTGACCAGGCTCGATCACCAGTACATCTGTCTTGGCCGGATTAAGTCTCAGCCAGCTGGAAGCCATCCAGTCAATGATTTTAGTCAGACAATTATTAAGCACATCAACAGCTCCTGATGCTCCGGGGACAAAAGACAAGTATAGCTGGATATCATCTGCATAACAGTGAAACAACATGCTGTACTCTCGAATCATCTCACCCAGGGGCAGCATGTACACTGTGAACAGCATCGGTGACAAGATCAAGCCCTGTGGTACTCCACAAGACAGGGGCATTGGGGAGGAGGAGAAATTCCCCATCACTACCCGCTGCACCCTGTTTGAGAGGTAGGACTCAAACCACCTGATGACAGTGCAGGTGAGTCCACAAAACTCACAGAGCCAATCAAGAAGCACAACATGGTCCACAGTGTCAAATGCTGAGGAGAGATTGAGGAGAACAAGAAGTGATCTGTCTCCTCTATCTCTATCCCCAAGCAGATCATTATGCACCCTCACTAGAGCTGTTTCTGTGCTATGTCTAGCATAAAAACCCAACTGAAATGGCTCAAAGATGTCCGAGGACACCAGGCAATCCTCGAGCTGATGTGCCACTAACTTCTCAACAACCTTACCTAAAAAGGGTAGGTTGGAGATAGGAAGGTAATTTACCAGGACGTCAGGGTCAAGGGAAGGTTTCTTAAGGAGGGGCCTCACCAGCACTTCTTTCAAAGCCGCAGAGAGGACCCCCTCCGCCATCGAGCACCTGGCAATCCCAGTGAACACCGGGCCTACAGCCTCGACACGTCCCATTAAGAAATGCGTTGGGGCCAGGTCCAGTTCACAGAAGGTGTGATTCAGCACTCTAAGATCACCTTAGTCACTTCAGACACCTCCACTGGCCTAACTCAATCCAGACAGGCAGAGTGCCTCTGAGACCCCCAGCCCAACCACTGTGAGGCAGATGCCTCCCTGGCAGGATCCCCGACTGGATGACCGACACTCTGTCAGAGAAAAACAGAGCAAACTCCTCACACAAGGTGGATGACAACGCTTTCTTGGCTGCAAGAAGGCAGGATGAAGAAGCCTGTCTACAGTCTGAAATAGTTGAGATGGTCTGTTTTTCCCTGCATCAATTTCCCTGGACAGGAATTCTGCCTTCTTATTTAAATTGCCCCGGTACTCCACATAGTGAGCACATAGGGCCAGCCTATCGGCCTCCTGCTGGGACTTCCGCCAGCAACGCTCCAACCTCCGACCCTTGATCTTCATCACCTTGAGGTCCCCATCTAACCAGGGGGACCTCAAGTGAGAAGATCTGGGTCATATACAAACTGGTGCGAAAGCATCCAGAGCTTTGGAGACCACCCTATTGTATGTGGCCACTGCCTCTCTGGAATCCATCGCACATGCTGCATCAACCCAAGATAGGTCAGCTAACACCAACAGTCCCTCAGGGCACATGCCCCGGGTGAAAGCTGACCATCTCTATGGGGGGAGGACTCCTGGGGGGGTCCAAACGTGAACTCCATGGTACAGTGATCAGACCAACTGACCTGATCAATCTTGAGGTTATCAACCTCAAGACCCAGCTGGAGCTCCAGATCGAGTGTATGGCCATGCTGGTGGGTCGTAGAAGCAACCGCTTGCGACAGGCCCAGTGAATGCATCAACTGGAAGAGGTCATTGAAGTTCCCCAGGATTAAACACCTGGGGGACTTCAGCAATTGGTCAACAATGAAGTCCACCACCTCCTGCAGGAAATCTCCCCCCACCCAGGAGGGCGGTAAATGAGGAGAATCCTGCAACCTGCACCTGTGCCCCCATGCACAGCAATGCACTCAAAAGATCAGGTGTTACCAACTGGGAACACCGAGAAGCCCAGTTGGGCTCGTAAAACAATGGCCACACCCCCTTCTCTGCAATTCTTCCTCAGGCAGTGCACTACAGAGCACCCAGGTGGGATGGTGACCACAAGAACTGGGCCAGCATCATCATTAAGCCAGGTCTCCGTTATGCAAGCCAGGTCAACAGCGGAAATCAAGTCCACAAGAATGTCAGTCTTATTCTTCATCGACCTGGCATTGCAAAGCACCACCCAAAGAGGATGAGAAGATGCAGCTGGCCCTCTAGCTGCCTGCCCACTTGGTCCAGTGGGAACCCTGAGACCAAACACGTCTGACCTCTCCCTTGGCTCCGTTTACACCCAGAGCATCTCCTGGACTGGACGACCTCAATGCAACTCACCACCCCCACCTCTACTGCCTTCGGTTCCCTGCAGATCCCTTGCCTCCTAGTAATTCTGACCTCCCTACAGTGTCTCGCTGTGGTAGCAGAAACTGGGAGGTCAGTAAAGGGGCAAAGGTCATGAAGCCGAGTGGCAGCATAGGTAATTCTAGCAGGGCTGTGGCCCCAACACATCTTGCCTGGTCCGTCTATTCCTCACTGGAATTTAAAATTGCCAAGGTTTTACTGTGCAAAAACAAACCCAAATAACAAACTGTCCCTACCACTTTTCCAAAACAAACCCACAAAAGTTAAATTACCCCACTAAAAGAAATTCCCCTGTTACATACTAACCATGTACACACTAAACCAAATACATTACCCCTACCCTCTGCTCATACAAATTCTTTAAACTTCGCCCGCACTCCCCAGGCCACATCCCCCCACTCCAACCAAAATAAAATAAACTAATAAATCAGAGGAACAACAGAGGAGAGAAACAGTGAGCATGAGCAGCAGCAAAAATGAAAACAGAAAATTCCAAATCAATAAACTGAAATGTCCAAACTCAAAATCCCAGCCAGAGGGCTAGGAATGTCTCAAGGTGCAGTCCAGACTATTAGGTGCTCTCACCACCAAAGCTCGAATAGAGTTTTTAAGACAAGTCAATGAGCCAGATAGAATCCAAATGTATAAAGATACTGGAGAGCTCTTACCTCACCAGCAGAACAAAGCACAATCCCAAAGGCAGCCTCTCACACCACCCAAGAGAGAAGTCATGGGTCAGGTTTACCAATGCAAGGGCACGCTCACTGCCCACCAGAAAGTAATATTCCTGAGCGTGAGCTGGTGGATAAAACAATACCGGGTCAAACCAGTATCCAAATTCTGTCCAGCATGATATTTGTTTACAATCCTTTCCTGGGGAGTCTCTGCAGAAGAATACTGATCACAGCTCCAGCAGCCTTCACTAGAAACTCTGCGGCTCCATGCTACAACCCATGGGAAAAGTCAGCCACCAGCTGGCACTTCCATGGGTCTAAGGTAGAGAAAGGCTGAAACCAGTCTCCAGTGCCCTCAGCACTCCCCCCCCAAGGTACACAGAGCCAGCAGTGGTCACCAGGAGCCCAGAACACTGCTCAAGCAACTAATTCATCCTCCTTGCTCCGACTCTTCCAGCAGCAGGAATACAGTTCTTTAAATCCTACCGCCAATAACCGAGGTAATCCATACCAAGGATTGAATCAGGGCACGTCACCACCGAGCTCCTAAGCCAATTTTGATCACATCAGGTTGGCTGTGGAGCAGCAGTGTCTGATCCGGCAGTAGTTCAAGCTGTGGACCCTGCAATACGAGCAGACTTGATAGACCAAATGGCCTCTCCTGCTGGTTTCTTTGTATGTCCATATATATGTTTTGTCATATGTTTTTGATAAATCTTTCTGATGAAAGATTTGTGAATGTGTACTTGTATATACAGTAGTTCAGTGCTAGAACACACATCAGTAATAAAACCCACTTAAAAACTATGCCAGTATGCTCCAAGTGTCTCCTCTAAATACAAAACATAGTACTCATACTGGTCATTCAAACCCAAGACAGTGCTAACATAGTCAGTCACTAAGAGACAATACAATTCATGGCTCGAAGAAAGCATTTGAAATCAATTTCATTGTTATGCTCTTTCGGCTTCAGACTATCCAATCTGAAAATCCAGGCTCTCTCTTTCTTTTTTTTTCTGTAATTCATAATTTTATTGAATTAAATTTTTAACAATAAAACAACCAAAGCTGACCATTTATGTACAGGAAAATATGATTTCAGTATCTCCAGCATAACTTATACAATATACAGTATAACTTTGCTACAATAACTCATGTAAAATCAACCTTAAGTATAGTAAGCTATAAAATATAAGTCTGTATATACTGTGCAAGAGCAAGAAAAAAAAAAGAAAGAGAAACAGAACCTGTAAATATTAAATAATTTATGAACAAAAATTACTCTAAATAAAATCCTATAAAAAATTAACTATTTCAAAGGCACAATTGACATATTTGAATGTTATACATATAAGGTACTCAAGAATGGTTCCCAGATTTCTATGAATGTATCCAAGCGTTGTATGTTTACATAAGATATCCTCTCAAAGTTGGCTCTGGTATATAAATCCTGAAGCCATTCTTTTAATGTTGGGATCCCTGTGCTATTCCAATGTCTTAATAACACAGTTTTGCTGTAATAAAGGTAGTAATCCGCCAGAGTTTTTGGGGACATGAAAAATTTTCAAGATCTGAACAAATCCCTAGTACAGTTAGTTTGGCTGAACGCCTGATCTTGTGCTTTGTTACCTTGACACAAATCTTTTAAATGCCATCCCAAAAAGGTTTGATCACAGAGCATGACCAGACAATATGGGATAGTGCACCCTTACTCACTGAACGTTCTTGTTCCCTAGAAAAGGATTTTGGTGCTGTCTGTTCTTGGCTTACATTAAATGCTATGGTTTTGAACTTAGTTAAAACAAAAATTATGTTATTTGGCATGCAATTTATGTTGGATGACACCCCGGAACTGAGGATATCTGATTTGTGGGGTGGTCTGCTTGAACAAATGTTTCAGTTTAAGTATTTGGGCACACTATTGGATCCCAGTTTGATCTTTTCACCTCAGATTCAGCCAATGGTTAAGAAAGTAAATCAAAGAATTGGGGTGTTAAACAAATTCAAGTCATTCTTCTCACAAGCAACTAGATTAGCAATTGCTGTTGGTTCTTTTCTTCCATATTTTGATTACAATTCTTGTTTATATTATAACATAGGTACAAAAGAAATGCAAGAAGTAACTGTGGCCTATAATAATATTTGTAGATTCATTTTAGGAGCCCCCCCAGTAGGACACATCGGTGTAATCTTTATTCTTGGTTGGGGTGGTTTTCCCCTAGTTGCAGAATAGAATATTTTTTTGGCTGTCTGATGTATAAATGTTTTTACTTTGGCTCCCTTTTTCCTCTTTCTGATCTTGTTGCAATGAGAGAATTGCTTCCCAGCCTGAGGTCGGCTGATGGCCCCCTATATTTTTGTCCCCAGGTCTTGGCTTAGATTAAGCTCTAGAGCTTTTTCAATAGCAGCACCATTGTATTAGAATTCACTCCCACTTGATGTTAGGATTGTTCCCTCTGTTTTAATTTTTAAACAAAGGTTAAAAAGTTATTTATTACATAAATCTGTTTGTAACTGCAATTTGTAATTTGTGTTTTTTTGGTTTTGTGTTGCTGTTGATTGTATTCATGTACTTTTGTATGTTTTTTGTCCAGGTCAGGCCTGAAAAGGGACCTTTGGTCCAGTGCCTTTACTCTGTTACCAAAGAATAAAAGAAAAAAGAAAGAAAAACATCTCCAACACTTATCATCTGATGACAGGCCTAATTCAACCATTTTGCAAGGTGCATAGTACCATCTGTGAACAATCTTATACTGTATAAGTCTCCATTTAGCTTCCCTGCATGCTTTTAAAGTCTTATTCCAGATTTCATTCTGTTCTATCCTGCTGATATGTATAGATAACTCTTTTTACCATTCATCAATTAATGTAGCTACCGGGTCTATTTGTGAGTCTAACAACATTACAGTATGTACAATTTCTTATGCCCTTTATTGGATGTGCAGATTTGATCTAAAACATTAGTTGCAGAAAATGTGACTTCATTGTTTATTTGGGATCTGAGGACTTCCCGTAATTGTAAATATTTATGGAAGTCTGTTTTAGGAATTTTGAATTTGACAGATAACTGTGAAAATGACATCAGGGAGGCAGTTGCTGGAGCTATGATGTCATCAAGGAAGTGTATGCCCTTAGATTTCCAGCTGGACCAACTAATGCGTTTGCCATCTATTTTCAGAACAGGGTTTCCCCATAACGGACAATGAGGGGATAACATAGGATCCCACCCAAGGGCATTTGCTACTTTTTTCCATGAGGTATTAGGTTAGCATAGAATGTGGTTAGAGTTAAATATTTTTAAAGAATCTATAAATAAAGAGACTGTAGGATGATTGCTCCCAAGGAGAGTCTTTTTGACTTGGACCCAACCTGGTATATCTTGATTCTTTCCCAGCCATAAGTATTTCTTTCTGAAGCAGCATTTGTATCCTGTCAGCCTCTAGGGTTTTGTCTCATGTGCTCCGGTCTCAAACAGAACATTTCTTTCAGTTACTGCTATGCACAGATTTAACTTGCCCCCAGGAGTGTATCCTCTCTGCCCACGGTAAAACTGATATGTTACTGCAATCTCCTTTCTTTTTTTTTTCTGTTAATAGTTTTTATACATTTTTCAGCATACAGACATACAGTATATCACATGACAAAATACAGGCTATTCTGTAATTGGCGAAGGATCTTACAGCAGTATGTCCATAATCTTTCATTATACAAAGAAAAAAATAATTCAAGCAGTAGAGTCATAATGGACTTCAGAAGGGGTAGGAGGGAGAAGCCCTCGAGTCTCAGCTCTGAATGATACAAGGGAGCATAGAAAGACATCCAGAGAAAAGATAAAAAAAAAAAAAAAACTGTGACTGGGTATCTAATGAGCATTACCATGGGAAAGAGAAAGCACAGGCACTACTAGAGTTAAAGGAGCTGGTGCGCAGCCAGGGCTGATTGTATCACATTAGGAGTAGGTGTCTCTCATATCGGGAGTAGTTTAAGAAGATAAAGCAAACTATGTACCACCGGTAAAGGTTCACCCTATTCCGGTCCTAGGTTTCAAGTAAGCTAGGAAGGGGGCCCAGCATGTTACATAGGTCGTGAACTTATTAAGTGCAGAGTGAGATAAGCGGTCAAGTGAGACGAGCACGGTGAGAGCCCGTTGAAGTTCTAGTATGGTGGAAATTTCAGTGGATCTCCACCAAGATACTATAAGGCATTTAGCTGAGATACCTAGCAGGGCCAGCCATCAGATTTGATGGGGTGTAAGACTAGATCCAGGAGAAAGTAGGCCCAGGATCCCCAAAAGGGGATCTGGTTGGAGTGCCAGACCAAGGACGTCCTTGACTAGTTGAATCACTGCTTGCCAGAAGGGGTTCAGTAGAGGGCATTGCCAGATAATGCGATAAAGATCCCCAGGTTGAGCCTGACACCTCTAGCACAAGTTGGTATTCAGGAGCTTTACTTTGTACAGCACATCTGGTGTTCTGTACCAGTGGTGTAACAGTTTGTTTTGAATAAGTTTGCTGTGGGCATCCGGGTAACAAGAGTGTGCCATTTTCCAGCAGAGGGCCCATTGGGTGTCATCTATTTCAATTTTCATTGCTTTTTCCCATTTTGATTTTGATGCCCCAGTTTGTGAGGGGGTGCTGTCTCTGATGTCTGCATGTATTTTACTTGCCTGTCCCCTAGGATGCTTGAGCCAGGCAGAGATCTTCTGAGGGGTGACCGTAGTGGGTGGGTTTGGTTTAAAGAACTCAGCCAGGGAACTGCGAAGTTGTAGCTATCTCCAGATGTCAGTTTTGCTCATGTGACCCCTAGATGGCGCTATCCCAGGGGCTACTACCCCTGCCTGATTTGCCACTAACAGGTTGAGGGGCCTGGATCCAATGGCGGGTGCCTCCACCCAGAGGTCAGGGTTTACAATAGTTAAACTAACTTGGTCACAGCCCTCTGGGATACTGCAACCCCCCTTTCTTCCCACTAGTGGCCCACACAATACATCAGAATTACCTTTACAGTATACACCTACCCCAGGACTGGTTCCAGCACTGGGACCTCCTGTGAAATAAGATACAGTGCAACAATCACAGTACAATACTTTAACATAGACAAACACTCAGGCAGTATAACTTTTGCTGAAACAAGCAGCTCTGATTTATTTAGGGGATATAACAAGGACAGGGGAAATCAGGTTAATTAGCTTATCACTCTACTCATCTACTTATGGCTCTGTGCACAGGCCTATCCCTATCAGTTACTGTCCTGGGTACCCAAGCCCTAGTGGCTAGTCCAAACCGTGGCAGCTGGTAGGGCCCTTTCACACAGAGAAAAGGAGAATTAAACAGTCAGCAGTACAGTAATTCCATTTGGATTTAATGTGGCAATTCAACAGGGCGACCCTGAATTAGTACTCACGACCTCCAAATAAGATAGGGTCCTTCAATGTCAGCAGGGCTCACTTGAGGTACACAAACCTCTTCACACATTTATATAAAGAAAGCACTATACCAGGCAGGCTGCATCTGTATCCCGATCTAATTACTGCACAATACCCGGAGAACACACAGCAGATTCAGTTCCTGACAGACCGAGTGCAATTTTCAGCAATTCCTCCAGTCTTCTACAGGGTGAGCCTGGTTTCTACTCTTCAGATATCCTTTGATTCTCTTCACAGGACGGAGTCAGTCCTAACAAGCTGTTACACAAACTGCAGACCGGAACTCTGGGCCTTACACACGTTTTTTGACTAAAACTGCACACTGAAAAAGCACAGGGCTCCTTCCTTCTTCACTGCCAAAGCTCAACTGAAACTCCAACCGACAAAACCGGGCACTTCCTTTGAGTTCCTCCCAGTTCTTGACTAGATTGGCTGCCACTCACAATAGACTGCTGCTGTTGGTCCAAAAAGGCGCTGAAGTCTAAACTACATCTCCCAGAGTCACTGCCCATACAATCCTCTTGTGGCTGGCTCAGATTATGAGTCCAAGTTCTGATTCGTCCAAGGCACCATTTTAGAGCTAGCTTACCCCACACTGATTGGTCCAGTTCAGCAGTTCAAAACCAGAATGGGGAACTAGGCAGACACTGTTCTGACTGCAAAAGAAAGCAGGTTAGACAAACTGTAATTTCATTATTACTGTAAATGATTTCTGGCAAACAGTTACATCTTTCAGATAGGTTCCCTTTGCACTCCTAGTGACTGCAAAAATGGAGTGAATTGGCAGCAGCTCGAGTGGTACTCAATCAAAGAAACACACAGTCCCCCATACAAACTAATTATGTCTGCAAGCAGACAGCTCTTAAAGAGACAGTACCAGAGGTTCTAAAAACACTCACTGATAAATGGCTTAAACGCCAAACACCATTCAGGCTTGGAGCATTCAAGCAAGCTCCTGGAAGTCTTTTGGGAACCCCCATTTGCAGGGGGTTACACTCAGATCCTTCATCTGTGCAAGCACTTGAAAGGGTTTCATTCCTGAGCCAGCTTCATCTAGGATATCCGCCAGAATTTTAATGCCAGCACATTCCCAGTGGGGCCAATAGATAGGCTTGTTGCCTATCAAGATGCGTTGGTTGTAGAAGATAAGTGTGTAGGAAAGGGGGGTTGGGTTAGCCTGAATCTTTTTATGCACCTTATGGCAAATATGGAGTGACAGTGCTATGATGGGGTGGGGCCGTAAGAACTTGGGTAGAGGGTTGTATATTAAAAGGGGGAGGCTACGAACCTGAGCTATGGCCTTTTCCATGTGGATCCACTTTCTGGGAATCAGGAGTCAGGGCAGTGAACCATTTTAGGGACTGTGCCAGTGAGTGGGCCCATGCATATCCCTCAAGCCACGGAAGGCCCCATCCTCTGTCCTTCCAATGAGAGCAAACTTTGCCCCTGCTATATCGGGGTTTCTCATTGTCCCAAATAAAATTGCCCACTACATTATCTATGATACGCAGCCACTTCAAAGGGGGGGCTAGGGGGATATGTGAGAGAGGGTAAAGGAATTTAGGGACCACGATCATTTTAAGTGCTGCTATTTTCCCGGCATGTTCTAAGGTCAGCAACTAGAGGGCTAAGATTGAGGTCCCAGAGTTTAGATAGATCGGGGGAGATATGAATGCCAAGGTATACAAGGGAGTTTGAGGCCCATTTTAACCCTAGGGGAGAAATCTTGTTCTGAGTACAGTTAGAACTGAGAGGCAATATTTCAGTTTTAGATGTGTTCACCCGGAGGCCAGAGATTGTTGCAAATTTGGTCAGAAGGGTAAGAAGTGCCGGGAGGGCTGCTGCATTGTCTTTAACGGGGACCAGGGATCATCTGCATACATAAACGTGGTGTATGTATGTGTCCCAATGGAGATACCATGGATGTTAGGATGTTGTCGGATGGCCGATGCTAATAGCTCAACCGCTAGAATAAACAGAAGAGGGGAGAGGGGGCAGCGTTGTCGAGTGCCCCTGCCAAGCTGGAAGGGACTGGAGGTCACGGCGTTGGTCCGGATTCTGGCTAGTGGTTGTTGGTACAGTGCCAACAGCCATTGCCAAAAAAGGGGGCCGAAGCCAAACCTCTGTAGCACCTTCTCCAAGAAATCCCATTCCAGGGGAGTCGAAGGCTTTCTCAAAATCAACAGCTATAGCTGCTGCAGGGGTAGGGAGAGATTTGGCTTGGTAGATAATATTAACCAGTGATCTGATGTGGTCCCGGCTTAGGCGCCCCGGCACAAAGCCCACTTGCAAAGGGTATATAAGAAATGGAAGAAGGGGGCTAAGCCTAATAGCCATGATCTTAGCAAATATTTTTCTATCTGTGTTAATTAAAGAAATTGGGTGATAACTGGAGAGGCGCATGGGATCATTACCTTTCTTTGGGAACATGGTAATGACCACTTCTCGGAGGGTGGGAGGGAAGATACCATTGAGTAGTGCCTCATTGTAGACTTGG
The DNA here is from genome assembly GCA_016271365.2 of Neoceratodus forsteri. Lineage (NCBI taxonomy): Eukaryota > Metazoa > Chordata > Ceratodontiformes > Ceratodontidae > Neoceratodus > Neoceratodus forsteri. Next base: position 163,463,779 of record CM028137.1, read on the forward strand.
GAGAGGAGAGGGGCAATATGAGGTGTACATAGCTGCCACAATTCAGCTGGAAAGCTGTCCCCTCCAGGGGTTTTACCGGGAGTTGAGGGTTTTAATAGCTGCTGTAGCCTCCTCAGGTATAATAGGTAGGTCTAGGTATTCTGCTTGGGATGGCTAAAGAGTGGGAAGTTGAAGCGAGGCTAGAAAAGCATCCATTGTTTCATCTGCCTGAGTTTTAGTGGAGGAGTAGAGTTCTGAGTAAAACTGTTTCATGATGTCATTAATGGATTTGGAATCAGTACTGGTTGAGCCAGACTGGTCTTTCACACCAGAGATATGACGTTCAGCCTGCTGTTTATGGAGGTTGTAGGCCAGAAGTGTGCTGGCTTTTTCTCTCCCCTTCCAGCAGTGATGACACAGCCTTAGTATGGCCATTTCTGCCTTGCGAGTGAGGAGATCATTATTCTCCAAGCGAGTTGAGAGCAGGTCTCTGTACATTGGGGAGTCCGAAACCAGGCAAGAAATCTGTTTTGCCTGGGCTTCTAGATTTTTTAGTCTAGCCTCCAGAGATGTCAGGAGGAGTTCCCTTTCTTCCAGTGTTTAGAGGCAAACCCAATAATAGCCCCATGCAGGGTGGCCTTGAAAGCCTCCCAAAGGATGCCGGGGGGGGTTGTCCTGGGGGGGGTTCTGCTAGGAATAGTGCTGTCTCCGAGGTCACCCATGGAGCAAAATGTGGGTCCTTAGGAAGAAGGGGATCCAGTTTCCAAGTGGCAGATTTATGTGGGCGTAGACCCCAGAGGATGTATAGGTGAACATGGGTATGGTCTGATATAACTTTGGGTAGGACCTCAGAGTCCACTGCACTCTGACAAATGTCTTCAGAAGTCCAGTCGGCTATGAGACCCACACACCGCTGAGGTGAAGGAGTAGTCTCTCACCCTTGGGTGGAGGGTTCTCCAAATATCATTTAGGCCGACTTCTGCAATCAGTTGTTGCAGGACCAGGCAGGCCTTAGGATGTTGCACTGTGATGGGAGCACTGCGGTCTATCTGGGGTGCCAAGGCAAGATTAAAATCACCTTCTAGAATAATGGGTACGGGGTCCGGAGATAAGAAGCACAGTTCCTGTGCTAGTGAATGAAAAAAGGAGGGACTATCTTAGTTCGGGGTTTAAATACATCCAAGAAGTAGGGGCCCCTCAGGGGTTGTCATTAGTGCCAGTACCCATCTACCTTGGGGATCTGAACAAACCTGAGTGCGGGCCCAAGCTAATGACTTGTGGATAAGAATGGCCACCCCTCTCTTTTTGGTTGCAGAGGAGGCGGATAGGACCTGCCCCACCCAGACTCTTGCCAACCTAATATGGTCCTGTTTTGTGAGTTTAGTTTCCTGTAAAAAGGCCAGTGTGGCCCTCGGCCTTTTCAAATGAGATAACACCTCCTTACGTTTTACCGGGGTGTTCATACCCTGCACATTCCAGGTGTATGCATGAAGGGCAGACATATTTGAAGAGATGGAGATCAGTGCAAGGTACCTTGACATTGTTGCAGAGTATGCAGGCTGAGGTCGCATTTGGTCCTTCCCCGAGGAGACTCCTAATAACACCTAGCTGCTTGAGATTGATAAGCCATGTACTGCCCGGAGTAAAGAGACAGTTAAAAGTTACCCAGTCCTTACAGCATGTAAATCAAATAATTGGGCTAAATGGCCCACAAAAACATCCAACTATGTACAAGATTTTAACATTCCAGCTATCTTCAGTGGTCGGAGGATGGCGGTTAGTCCAGCAGACTGGCTGCCAGGGCCATCCAGCATCCTCTCGTGGGGTGGGTACAGGGAGATAGAGAGCAGAACACTGCGAAGACATCAGCTTCGTGTGCTCGCTGTGTGGCAGCAAACATTCCCTTTCCCTTTTGGGGCATAGAAGGGGAGATGAAAGGAAATGCCTGAGGCAATATCTGGGGCATAACCCATTCCCAGAGTATAATAAAACTCTGAGGAGATGGGAGGAAAAATCCTTGTACCACCATGTGGGGACATATAGGTCTGCAATCCTACCAGAGAGGTAGCAGTAGAATTAGTGAGGAAAGTAGGCAAAATTAGAATTAAGACCGTAACATGGTAGGTGTTGTTGTGCCCCTAGTGTGAAAACTCGCTCCTGCCCCACTACCCTGTTGGTTCAGAATTCTGTGAAGGGCAGTGGAGAGTAGGGGCATAGTGCACTAGTATAAGGTGGACATAGACGAAGGAAGAGTAAGAAGCTCGGGTATCCGGAAATGCATCTGAAACCATGAATGGGGCTTATGAAACAAGGCCAAAGCACCGACGATTATCTATCTAAGTAGGTTTAAGTACTCAAAGAATCATGGGGGGAAAAAAAAGGTTAGAAAGGCAGCAAAAAAAGCAACTTGAGAATGAGTACACAGAGTATCCTAATGGGCTTAATATGTGGCTTAGTGTGCATCAGACCAGCAGGTATAAGCAGTAAAGCAAGTCAGATCCAACTGCTCTTGGAGGGTCTGGATCGCTAATGCTAGTCCACATCGAACCTTGCCCAAAAAGTGCTCGTGGCAATTTGCCAAAATTAAATCCGTCAGCTCGGAGAGGTAGATCAGGCCCAAAACATCCAGTCAGGAGGCAGTTCCAGGTGATATAGCCTGGAGAGTAGGCCAAGTTCCATTTTCCCTCTAGACCAGATTGCTAGCTATAATACCAAAACATGTATATAAAGTACTTAGCTGTGTTCTCAAGGAGGCGAGTCATGTGTCGGTAATGAGGGCTCACGGCTTGGTGCTTCTGAGGTCTGCGGTTGTTGTCAGGATGGGCTTGCAGGATCAAGAGATTTCTGCTCCAGGGGAGCTTGTGATGTATCCACTGCTATGACTGCAGCCCAGGTTCTTGGCTCATCTGATGGTGGGCCTTGTGCCAATAAATCATTCTCTCTTGGTAGAGCTTCAGGGAGGGTAAGCAGCGGAGCGTATCTATTGGGGGAGTAGTGCTGGCACAGGTCTCCATTGTCATCCTCTGGAGCTTCATCCTCAGTTTGTCTGGTGTTTGGATGTGGCCGTTTTTCATGCCATTGCGAAGCATGGCACTTCCTACTCCACAGGGGTAGGAAGGATTCAAAGCGGCGAACCATTGGCTGGGGAGACTGCAGTGAGGACCTGGATGACTCCTCCATGCAGCTTGGAGTATCTGGAGGGCTGCAGGGTGTGCTGAAGATTTCAGGATTTTGAAAATCTTTAGGGTATTCTCTGCGGAGGTAGTCCATAAAGCTATGCGGGGTGGAAAAGAAGGTAGGAGTCCCTTTGATTATCACCCGTATCGTAGCAGGGTAGCAGAGCGAAAAGGAGATATAGTGGGCATGTAGAATTCTGCGGCAGTTTGTGTATGCTTTGCACCGCTCAGTTAGCTCCCTGGAATAGTCCTGAAAAATTTGGATTGTGTTGCCCTTCCAGGTAATAGATCCTTGGTCTCTAGCTGCAGCGGTGATCATCTCCTGTGTCAGAAATCGAAAAACCGGGCCAGAATGGGGCACGGGCACTCTCCTGGCTTTGGGAGTGGGGCAAGAGAGCAATGGGCACGCTCAGTCTGTAGGTTAGTGTCCAGGGGTTGGCCAAGAATGCAAGGTAGTGTATCTTGAAGGAAGAGGATTGTGTCCCATGTTCAGCCCCCTAGGGGAAGCCAATAATCCTCAGGTTGTTTCAGTGGCCCCGGTTTTCTAAATCATCCATCTTGTCTTGCAGGAGATATATAAGGCGGGTCTGTTCCCAATTAGTAGCTGTGAGCTCTTGTAGGGCTGCATCATGAGCCTTGAGATGCCTCTCCATATGAAACATCCGAGTTTCAATAGCCTGCAGCATTTGGGTATTAGCGTTTAGGGCAACAGTCATTTGTGTCACCTGTGCCATTAGTTGAGCAAACATGCGTTCCATTGTTGCAGGTTCGACTGGAGCTGGAGAGGGGGATACCATCCTGTAGGCCCCAGTGCAGAGGAGGCACTTCTAGTCGGCTGCAGCACTGCGATAGGAAGATAATACAGACTTCTCTGTATACCCGGTGAGTCCCTCTTCAAGTTCTTGTGTCATCAGACATTAGGGAAAGCCCCTTAGTGCAGGATGTTGCAGGATAAAGCCCACAAAGACAGAGAACAAGGAGACTATGCTGCCATCTTGGTTAAAGGCTAAGGCAAGCCCCTTGCAATCTCCTTTTCAATGTTTTTATTGTCCATCCCAGATGCATTTTATTGTAGGTGCATACCAGTGCATAATCCACAAAAGTGGTTGTACATGTAATCAATTCCTAAATACTGTACTCAGGTCTTGTCTGTGGATGGTCAAACATTTTAGCTCCTTCGCAGTATATGCGCACATAGCCATTTTTGCATGTATGAAAAACTTTTGAGGGGGCAACCAATTCCTATCCTCAACTCTATCTGTGGTTTGGAACCTACATTGGATAACTGTTTCAAACAACATGAAGTCTTGCAGTATTCTGACTATTGCAGTTAGCCCCAGCACTCAAACTGCCCGAGAGAGTAGAGGGTTAATTTTCTATGCAGAGCATAGAACACTGAGCTCGAGCTCTGTTCCAACCTCTGTCTGCTGCCCTTTGAAGCGCAACTGTCAGATTCTTTACTCCACCTAACTAAACGGCCGCTCTGGAGATTTCTCCTTTGCTCACGGTTCATAAGTTGGTTAAAGTCCTTGGTTTTACCGATTATTTTTCTCAAGTTTCGGTTCAGATCTCTGTCTGTGGTACAGGAAGTATTAGGTAGTGAACTAGACATAGTAAACTTGTAGAAATTGTAAAAATTGATTTTTCGACCGCTTCGGCTGAACCGGCCGTTTAGTGATTTATATATTTTGTCTTTGTTTTTAAACTTAGTGTGGTTACCGGTCCTTATCGGTTTAAAAAAACCTGCATTTTCTTGTGTTTTTTTCCAATACCCGTGACACGGTTAGAAACTGATAAGGGTGTCTTGCCTGGTTGTTTGCCATAAAATGGGTAAGTTTGTGGTTAGGGATGGCTATGTCTGAGAAACCCAAAAGAAAAACCCAGCCCACTGGGTTTCAACACTGCAGTGTGTGTGGGGAGGTCTTTGCTAAGGCTGATCCCCAAACCCCCTTTGATTATTGTCTGGGGTTTGACCACCTCGATTCAGACTACCAAATCTGTAAAAATTTCCCTAAGTCTACCCTGGAAAAAAAGATTAGGTAGGCTCAGGGATAAGGAAGACGTGAAGTCCGCTGACCCAGATGGCCAGCCCGGTTCGGTTCTGACCGAACCTGAAGGAGTGCCCTCTGACCAGGGTGATATTTCTTTGGACAAGAGGAGAGATGATCCGGAGGGATCGGTTCCTACAAAAAGAAAAGGTTTGGTTCTAGAGAACCATTTTCCGACCGCCGAAGAGATTGCCAATGCGATAAGGATTGTAGAATTGCTTCGTCCAGTTCCATCTGCTCCGGCGCCTTCTGGCAGGTGCTTGGTTCTGTCGGCTCCTCCGGTTCAAGATTATGCCTCTGAAGATTTCTTTGAACCAGTTTTGGAGGGAGATAAAGATTATGATGATTATGATGACGATGGTGTGGGAGGTCTGGTTCAGCCCACTGAACCAGACGTCTCCCCAGATAGGCCTTCTGGTGTTTCCCCTCCTAGGTTTTCTGAATCCCCTTCCCACTACATGTTTTACAGGAAAGTGGCAGAAACCCTCCAGCTCCCTGTAGAAGAAACTGTAGAGGAACAAGAGGAACCTGATTATGTGGAGATGATGGACATCCCAGAGTCCATGAGACTGTCTATTCCCCTTCATAAGTCTTTTGGGAAACAGACTCAAAAAATTTTAAAAACTCCAAATTCTGTACCTCCTGTCAACAGAAGGATGGACAAAAGGTACACCTTATCAGGTTCTGGTACAGAGTACTTGTATCAACAATGCAGCCATGTTGGAGTTGTGCAGGCTGCAGCCTGTGATAAAGCTAATATACCCTTGGCTTCACACCCCCCAGATAAAGATTCTAGGAAGCTGGATGCCATGGCAAAGAAACAGTACATGGCATCTTCCTTGGGACTCAGGCAGGCTAATTATATGGCCTATGCAGCCAGGTACCAGAAGTCCAGTTGGGACACTGTACTGGCACTGGCCAATCAGGCCTCCTCCCAGATAGCCTCAGAGTTGGAGGGTGTTGCTGCTGATGGGATTGAGGCATCTAAGGTACAGTATCATGCTGCTGTGGACTCCAATGATGTATTCTCTAGAGTCCTGGCTACATCTGTGGCTCTTAGGAGAATGGCTTGGCTCAGATGTACTAGTCTCTCACAGGACACCCAGGCTAAGGCCATGGATTTCCCTGTGGTGGGTAATTCTCTGTTTGGGGAGCAGACAGAGAATTACATGAAAAAGATGGATGAGTATAGGACCACCTATAGGAGTGCACAGGCCAAGGAAAGGCTGCCAACTCCTCAAAGGCAGCAAGCTAGGGGCAGGGGAATGCCTTTTCATAGGCCTTTCTACCAAGCACAGGCCTCTTCTCCCTTTCTTCAGAGGGGGTTCTTCAGAGAGAGAGGCAGAAGGGGGATGAGCAGGGCTGCATCCATCCCTCAACCTAAGACTCCTGCCAAGCAGACACCCTGATGTGTCAGCCCAGGTCGACTCCCCCATTCCTGTAGGAGGCAGGCTGGCTTACTTCATGCAGGACTGGATGTCTGTTACCTCAGACAAGTGGGTCCTGGAGGTGGCAAGCCAGGGGCTGGTTCACAGCTTCAAGAAATTGCCAAAGCTGAGGGCCAGATCTTTTCCACCAGCAAGTATCTCCAAAACCATTGCCCTAAAGGCAGAGATTTAATCTCTACTGGCTCTAAAGGCTGTAGAGAGAGTTCCTACATTGCACAGGGGCAAAGGTCTGTACTCCAGTTACTTCCATACCCCAAAAAAGACAGGGTAGTGGTGACCCATCCTGGACTTAAGATACCTGAACAAACATCTTTTAAAACCAAAATTAAAAAAGGTGACTCTGGGAATAATCCTTCCCTCTCTAAGGCCAGGGGACTGGCTAGCCTCCCTGGACTTAAAAGATGCCTACTTTCACATTCCCATCAGGTGCTCCCACAGAAAGTACCTCATGTTCGAATTTCCTTCAAGCCATTATCAGTTCAAAGCTATGCACTTTGACCTGACATCAGCTGCAAAGGTATTCACAAAATGCCTAGCAGTAGTAGTGGCCTTTTTAAGAAGGAAAAATATTTCCATATTTCCATACCTGGACGACTGGCTCATTGTGGGTCAGTCCCCAGACCAAGTCAAGTCAGACCTTCAAGTGACTCGTTAGTGCTCACTTCCCTAGGATTCCTTCTCAATCTTCCAAGTCAATTCTCGAGCCAGTACAGTTCCTCACCTTCATAGGGGCAGAGTTGGATACAGTCAAAGCAAGAGCTTTTCTTCCCCTGGAAAGGGCAAGGGCTAATGTAGAGCTGGCTTCTTCATTCCACCTTCTGGTCTCTCGGACAGCAAGGCACTTCCTTCAACTTCTGGGCCACATGGCAGCTTCTACAGCAGTGGTCCAAGGGGCCAGATTTCAGATGAGGGACATTCAGTTTCACCTAAGGGCCTTTTGGTCTCAGAAGAAAGATTCTCTAACCAAACTAGTTCCAGTGACCCAGACTCTGATCCAGGCTCTCCAATGGTGGCAGGATCAGGGCAACCTCAGGCAAGGAGTCCCATTCGTCACTCAGTCTCACTCTGTGGTCCTAACCACAGATGCTTCTCTATTGGGGTGGGGAGCCCATCTGGGGGCTCTCACAGCCCAGGGACTGTGATCCCCTCAGGAATCCCTTCTTCATATCAATCTCTTGGAACTCAGGGTGGTCCTTCTGGCCCTGCAAGCTTTCTCTCAGTCAGTGCAGAACAACGTGGTTCAGGTCAGGACAGACAACACCACCATCATGGGGTACATCAACAAGCAGGGAGGCACTTGGTTCATGGCCTTGTGCACGGACGCCATGAAATTGTGGTCCCTAGCTTATTCTCTGCAGACCTCTCTGATAGCAGTCCACCTTCCAGGGAAGGACAATGTGCTAGCAGATTCATTGAGCAGGGTCTCTCAGGGCCATCACGAATGGTCCCTGGACCCTCTGGTGTTGAAAGTGATTTTTTCGAGGTGGGGCACTCCAGAGATAGGTCTCTTTACAGCCCCAGACAATCACCAACTTCCTCTGTTTTGTGGCAGACCCCTCGTATTGGGCTCAGTCCCTTTGAATGCTCTGATTTTGAACTAGGAAGGGAAATTTCTATATGCCTTAACTCACTTTCCTCTACTGTTCAAGGTTCTGGTCAAGGTAAGGTCACAACCTTGCAAAGTAATTCTGATTGCTCTAGACTGGGCCAGGCAGACTTGGTACCCCTTGTTGCTGTCCCTAGCAGTCCATCTTCCCCTGTCTCATCCTAGGAATTACAACCTGTTAACCTCCTCTCAGGGGAGGATTTGGTACCCCAATCTTCGGTCGCTCAATCTCAAGGCATGACTCTTGAAGAGTTAGAGTATGCAGATCTGCATCTGTCCCAAGGGGTTCTGGGTATTCTCAAAGCCTCTCGAAAGCCTGCCACCAGAAAAACTTACAACTCCAAATGGAAAAGATTCAGCATTTGGTGTTCCAAGAAGCATATATCCCCAGACACTGCAGAATCGTCTACAGTTCTGGATTATATGGTTCATCTTAATGGCCTAGACCTCAGACCAGCTACTCTCAAAGTACATTTGTCAGCTGTTTCTGCTTTTCTGTCAGTGGGAAGGCCTTCCTCACTGTCATCTTACCCTGTATTCTGTAAATTTTTCAAGAGATTGCTTCATACCAATCCCCCCTTTAGGGATCCTACCCCTGCTTGGGATCTTAATGTTTGCATTGCTCATCTTATGAAAACCCCTTTGAGCCTTTGTCTTCAGCAGAGCTTAAGTACTTGACTTGGAAAACTGTGTTTCTGGTAGCTATTACCTCTGCCAGGTGTATCAGTGAATTGCAAGCTCTGTCAGTGGAGCCTTATTTTATCTCATTCCATAGAGATAAGGTGGTCCTTAGAACTAATAGGAGGTTTTTACCTAAAGTGGGTTCAGATTTTCATCTGAACCAAACTATGTCTCTCCCTGTGTTCTTCACTGATCATTCTTCTTCAGGAGAAAGAAGTTTACATAGTTTGTATATTAAAAGAGCCCTTAGTTACTACATTGAGCATACTAAGGCTCACAGGTTTGACTCCCTTCAGTTGTTTCTCGCTTATGGGGAAGTGGATAAGGGCAAACGTGCCACTAAGAGAATTATTGCCAGGTGGATTGTCTCTTGTATTCAATTCTGCTATGAGAAGCTAGGCAAAATACCTCCCTCAGGCCTGAGGGCTCATTCAACTAGAGGTACAGCTGCTTCCCTGGCTGCAGTCAGGGATATTCCTTTGCTAGAGATATGTAAAGCAGCCACCTGAAAAACAGTCCATACATTTACCAAGCATTACTCCCTGGACATCCAGGCTAGGAGTGATGCTTGGTTTGGTACAGCAGTACTGCAGAGCCTATTCCCAAGGTAGGTTCGATTCCCTCCTCCATGGAGGTACTGCTTGGTAGTCTGCAATCGTCAGAATTGTTTGAAGAAAACAGTACTCACCTTAGTAATTATGTTTCTTTTAATGGAGTCTTGCTGTATTCTGACCTCCCTCCCTACCTCCCCTCTCAGAACCTGTTTTTGGGAAGTGGGCTGGCATATGCAGTGTTGCACCCCAGGGGTGCATTTGGGTACTCCCTCCTTTTAGAGAGGGGGAGTGGGTTATATTATTAATTTAAGTCTTAAGTTGTTCACTATCTGGTTTTTGATTTTGGATTTCTTGACTTGAGTCTTTTGGGGATCCAAAATATTTGGTTGCCATTTGGCTAGTAAAAATGTTACAATTTCCACATAGTAGTTAGTATTAGCTCGTAAGAATCTGACAGTTGCACTTCAAAGTACAGCAGACAGAGGTTTGAACCGAGCTCGAGCTCAACGTTCTATGCTCTGCATAGAAAATTAACCCTCTACTCTCCGGGGCAATTTGAGTGCTGGGGCTAACTGCCATAGTCAGAATACAGCAAGACTCCATTAGAAGAAACATAATTACTAAGGTGAGTAATTTTTTCATCCCTGATATTGGGAGCCCTTGTCTATGAAACTCTTGGATTTGATCCCAGTTCCCTCTGCAGTACACGACTGGACATTAGTATTTCCAATTATTTAATTACCAAGGCCCTATCTCACCTGATACCGGACTGAATTCAAGGGGGAAGGTAACTGGTTGATTTTCTAGATCAAGTTTTCTCCTTGACCTGCAATAGTTCCCTTCTGCTTTTTGTTGCCACCTTCTCCCTCAAATCTTTCAAATGTTTTGTACTGTATCCCCTCCTCATGAGTCTTTCCTCCAGCTCGTCCACTTGTGACTCAAAACAATGTCTTGTTCACTACAGTTCCTGAGTACTCACAGGAACTGTGAATATGGAATTAAGTTTTTCATGTCTCTGGGATAAGCAGTGTAAGCCAGCTGTAAGGAATTCGTAGCCATTGGCTTTCTGTGGTCACATGTTTGTACTTTTTTACCTGACTGTGCCAACAGTATTACATTCAGAAAATTGATCTCCCTGTCTTTAATTCTCACAATGAAACATAGATTGAGATTGTTATTATTCACTCAATCAACAAAGCTAATAGCCTTCCACATGCAGAATATATTGTCTATATATTGGTACCATAAGATGACATTGTCTGCACATGGGAACTGCTCACTGAACACCATCTCTACCTCCCAGAGCTCCATAAATAAACTGGCATATGTTGGGGTCATGCAGGTCCCCATCGCTGTGCCACACGTTTGGAGCTAGTGGCTGCCCGAAAATTTGAAAGCATTGTGATTTAAAATATATACCATGGCTCCCAACAAAAAAGTTGTTGCTGCTCCTCCCACAGTGGTCCTTTCTAAGTAGAACCTGATGGTCACTAACCCTTTATCATGGTGGATCAAGGAATACAGTGCTTCCATGTCCACACATAACCAATGTAAGTCATTTTGACACACTAAGTCCTTCAACTGACAGTAGGTCACTTTTGTCCCTGAGGTGGTATCTCAATTTGACTACTTCCTTGTAGAAAAAATCCACAAATCTGGATAATATTTCTGTAAGAGACCCCACCCCAGAGAGAATTGGGTGTCCTGGGGATTTAGCCACACCTTTGTGGACTTTAGGGACCGCACAGAGCTATTTATTTAAACAAAGTACCATGCCCTACTTCCTTCAGAGACACAGGAAGAGGAGGTACTAAATAGTTAAAACACAAAAAAATTAAAAAAATTATTTTATAAAACATGGATATAGTAAACTGTAGACACCGTGGGACAATTTTCAGTGGAGCACATATCGGGAATATAGGTCACTGTCCCATAAGCTGGACTATCAGTGACCTATGAGCCTAACTCTGAGAGGCCTGGGTTCAGATTTTACAGCTGCAGCAAAAATTGCAAAACGGCAAGCCCTCTCACACTCCACCTCCACCACCCCCCCCCCAGTTCTCAAATAGAGACCATCATCTCCTAAGGGGTACTGAACCCGAGGGTTGGCAGGTGGTGGAGAGGAGTAACAGAAGCAAAACAAGCAGAACAAACCTGCTAAATGCTAGGCAGCAAACAAACATACCAAGAAAAAGCAGGTACTCGCCATTATCAATATGTCCCGTCACCAAACAAAATGTTGAAACAGGACAGAAAAATACAATTTGCCAACCCGAGACGAGTTGAGACAATATAACAAATAACAAAATGGCTTAGACCAAAAAGAAACTATCATTGTGGGGGACTCCATGGTACGTGGAGCAGAACCCCACCTGAAACCAAGTGACAAAACTAAAATGGTGGCCAGATGTCTCCCAGGAGCTTCTGCTAAAAGAGACACAGACCACATAGAAAGGAAGATGCGTAGGGAAGGAGAAAATGCAGACATTATGATCCATCTTGGGACAAATGGCCTAGGGGATCAAATGGTCGAGAAGGCCCAGAAACACCTAGCCCAACTAGGAGACAGGCTGGCCACATTTTCATCCACAGTCACCTTCTCAGAAGTACTTCCAGTATGGGGAAGGGGAGAATACTTAGAAATTCAGAGTGATGAAAATCTCTGAACATAATACATGACTGCATGGGTGGTGCCAGTCTAAGGGCCACCACTTCCTTGGCAACTGGCAGGACTTCTGAAAGAGGATTTTTTAGGTACATCAGCCTTCACCTAACAAAGGAAGGGGTGAGGGCAGTCGGCCAGAAATTCAATTTCTACCCAGGACATTTAAACTGAGGAATGAGGAGATGTCAACAGCTCTCATACAGACTAGCGGGCCAGTCACCACTCCCCCAGCAATACATGAACAACAAGAAGGCCCAAGCACAGGGATTGCAGAATGTTTGCAGTAACATATGCACAAACCCTGCCTTCCCAAAATATATTCAGGAAAAAGAGAGGGGCAACTCCATAAGGGGGAAACACACCCCAAAAGAGGGGAGAGATGGGTATGGCAGGCAATGGTTACAAATGCAGGGAGCCTAGTTGACAAGATCAGAGACCTCATGGCAATGATGGAGGCAGGTAGGCTGGACTGGGTGGCTGTGATGGAAACATGGTTCACTGAAAACCATGGCTGGGACATAGCCATCCCTGGTTTCAGCCTCTTTAGGAGAGACAGGAAGGGAAAAAAGGGAGAAGGATAGCTTTTTCATCAGAGAGGGAATAAATGCAAAAGAGGTGCAGGTGGCCAATGGTGAGTCAGAGGCTCTATGGGTAACAATTGAAAATGGAACTGGGACAGTGATCCAGGGTAGGTGTTATCTACAGACTCCCAGCACAGGGGGGAAGGGGATAAAGAACTAATGGAAACCATACGTAAAATGGCAGATAATGGTGATATGATAATGGTGGAGGACTTTAAATTGCCGAATATTGATAGGGGCACATATACGGCAGCATCAGCAAGGAGCAGGGATATTCTGGCAGCCCTGAGGGAGGCAAGTCTGCAGCAGCTAGTAAATGTGCCAGCTACTGGGGGAGCTGTCCTGGACCTGATCCTTACAAACTACGATAAGGTACACTATGTTACATTAGGAAACCACCTAAGGTCGAGCTATCCCCACTCAATATGGTTCAAGGTAAACACCTTTGAAGACATAAGCCACTCAAAAACAAAGGTTTTCAACTTTAAAAAGGTGGATTTTCAAAATAATTAAGGTCTGTCTGATAGGTAACCTCGGCCGCCAAACAGTGGGAGGGGTGGACGAGTCATAGGCTAACCTGAAGGAAGTGATGACAATTATCACAATCCAATGCTCCAGGAGGGTAAGTAAGACCAAAAAAGAAGAAACCCACTTTAGTTCACAAGAAAGGTGGCAACTAAAAGGAGGAAAAAAAGGCTAGCATTCAAAAAATTCAAGGAGTCGGGATGTGAAAAAGATGAAGAAACATATAAAGAGAAACTGAGGGAGGCAGGTAAAGTAATAAGGAATGCCAATGCTGAAACGGAATTAAACATAGCACAGGGAGTAAAAAGGGGCAACAAAACCTTTTTAAGCTATATAAGGGAGTAGAGAAGAAACAGGGGAAGAATGGTAAGGATCACAAAAGAGGGAGGTGGGCAGGTGGAAGAGGACAGTGAAAAGTCAGAGGTCCTAAATGAGTACTTCTCGGTTTTCACAAAGGAAAAAGAAGGAGATGGTCCTACTCTGATAAAAAAGACATATCAATAACAGGAGTGGATATGAGCCCTTCACAGAAGAACAAGTACGAAAAGGACTAAACATGATAAAGGTGGATAAGGCCATGGGCCCAGACGAGGTACACCCAAGGGTCTTGAAGGAACTAGCAACGGAACTGGCAGCTCCTCTGACTAAACTGTTTACCAAGTCTCTAAATAGAGGGGTAGTCCCAGAGGACTGGAGGTGGGCAACAGTTGTATCTCTCCATAAGTCAGGAGGCAAGGAGGAGGCAGGGAACTACCAGTCAGTCAGCCTGACTTTTGTTGTGTGCAAATTGATGGAGACACTTCTTAAAGAAAGGATAATAGAGTTTCTGGAAAAAATCAAGCAGCAGGACACAAAACAATATGGCTTCACGATGGGCAGATCATGCCACACTAACCTGATCAACTTCTTCATCTGAGTTGCAGGATGGGGGGGGTCGGTGGATGTAGTCTACCTAGACTTCAGTAAAGCATTCAACTCTTTCCCAAACAGAAGGCTGATAAGTCAGTTGGAAAGTATGGGAGTAGGACAGGGGTGGTCAACTGGATAAGAAACTGGCTGAGTGGGAGGACACAAAGGGTGAAGGTGAATGGTGCACTATCTGACTAGCAGAGTGCCTCAGGGGTCGGTACTGGGACCTCTCCTCTTCAATGTTTTCATTAGCAACATTGCAAACAGGTTGGAAGGGAAGGTGTTCCTGTTTGCACATGACACCAAGATTTGCAATAGAGTGGATATCCCTAAGGGGTGGAGAAGGTGAAAATGGACCTAGAGAAGCTGGAGAAGTGATCAAGGACATGGCAACTGGAATTCAGTGCAAAAAAAAGTGTAAGGTCATGCACATAGGTAGAGGCAACCCAACAAGGGAGTATTACCTAGGAGTGGAAAATCTGGCAGCAACCAAGCAGGAAAGGGATCTGGGTGTCATTATATCAGAGGACTTAAAAGTGACAAAACAGTGTGAAACGGCGGCACTGAAAGTAGGTGGTATGCTAGGATGCATCGGGAAGGGAATAACAAGCTGAAAGAGGGAGGTGATACTACCACTGTGTAGGTCTCTGGTGAGACCCCACCTGAAGTACGGTGTCCAGCTCTGGTGGCCACACCTCAGAAGGGACATAGACAGACTGGAAATTGTGCAGAGAAAGGCTACAAAGATGATACAGGAATGCACCATAGGCCATATGAGGAGAGACTGGAAGAACTCAACCTGTACTCCCTTGAGCAATGGCGGGAGAGGGGGATATGATAGAGACATTCAAGCACCTAAAGGGAGTAAACAGGGTGCAGGTGCAAGACCTCAATCAAGTCAGAGACTGCATGCGAACCAGGGGACACAACATGAGACTGCAAGGAGGGAAATTCAGAGGTACTATAAGAAAGTACTTTTATATCAAGAGGGTGGTGGAATCCTATAACATATTGCACTAGGAGGACCTGGGTGCCAAAACAGTTAGGGAATTCAAGAATGTCTGGGACAGATGCAAGGATGTCATATGGAAATAAGCCGGGGGGTAGGAAAATGGGCAGACTAGATGGATCAAGAGATCCCCATCTGTTGTCACATTCTGTGCTTCTATGTTTCTATGTGTAATAGAGTTTGGCGTCCATCTGAACTCAATCTCAGTAATTGTTCCCATTTGTAGTGCTCACTCTAAATATTCAAGTAATTCACTTTTAAGATATTCACAGGATTCGACTGAAGCTCCCCCCTTGGCAAGTTTAAAATTATACCAGGCAGTTCTTCAAGGTCTGATAATGTTTTCCTTTTAGCCCCAGTGAGATTCTGTTCACCAAGAATCACTTCATCTCTTTCAAACAAATTACTGACTTTGGTTCCTACACATTTTTCAAATGCTTGAATCTGGCTATTAAGAACAGATGGACAGAGCACTGACCATGGATGGAACCGTAACTTTCTTTTCCTCAACATGTCATCATCTGATTCGAATGCTCCAGTTTCTTCTTCCAAATTCACCTCCCACTCTGTAAAGTCGATTTTGGTGTCATACCTTTCACTCTGTTCTTTATTTGTTGTTAAACTTTTTATTCAGTTTTTACAGCATGACATAGTGGGCAATTCACAGATAGATTACAGGACATAAGTATAATAAGGGGTCAGTCAACCATGGTGTTATTTATTTATTTATTTAAAAATTGGTAACCAAGAAAGGCACACCGAACTCAAGCTTGTTTCCAGGTGTGACCTGGGGGAGGGGAAAATGGAGAACATAAGGCAGAATAATAGCAGTGGAAGTCATCCAAAAATACCAAATACATACATCCAGAAAGAAGCATCATACAAAAATCAGCATAATCAAAAATACACGACTGCATTATGTACAGAACAGGTGAGAAATATTTCAAGTGTACGGTGCAAGAAAGGAGTGTTAGTGCTTTTGATACAGGAAAAAGCATACCCTGGGCAAGAGTGCTTAAGACCAGATTTAGAGAGGCCTGGGTGGGTGGGGGGGGGCAGTAGTTGATGGAGATAGTGGTCATGAAGAGGAGTAACAGGTGCAGGGGGAGCGGGAATAAGTCTCTGCAGATGTCTGAAGGCAGACAGTGAGTGGGAGAGACAGCGGGAGGAGGGCAGTAGGTTCCAAAGTGAAGGAAAATGGTAAGAGAAGGCTGCTTGACCAGCACGGGAGTGAGAGTAGGGAAGGGTGAAGGAGCGGGACACCCTGAAGCACAATGAGTAGGATGAGGAGATGACAAGGAAGAAGAGTGAGGAAAGATAGGAGAGAAGGGACCCAAACCTGTATTTATGATGAATGGATCTGGGCACAGACAGTAGAGAGGAAAGGGAAGTAAAGCGCCTTCCAGGAGGCACAACTTGTAAGGAGGGGGGGGCATCCAGAGGATCACTGAAGCTGCATCAAGGAGGGGAAGGCTAGAGGTTATTATCCACTTAGGGATGAATGACCTATCAAAGGATAAGGCAAGCTTGGAGCAGGTGAGGGAGGACTTTACAGTGTTAGGAGGGTGCCTGGGGAAGGCAGCACGCTGTGTGATATTTTGGGAGGTGCCGCCAGTTCATGACAGGGGATGAGGGAGAGGAATTGCCACATTAGTAACTTCAACACATGGTTGAAAGGCTGGTGCAACAAGAAGGGGTATGGCTTCATTGGGGACAGGGGACCTACCTGGAGTGATGCAGCCCTGTACAGTGGGGAAGGACTGCATCTGTCCAGCAAGGAGAAGGCAGCCCTCAATGGATGGTTTAAATGCTTTGCTGATGAGTGTTTAATGTAGCCGGGGAGGAGGACAACAGGAGCAGGGATACTCAAGCAGCCCACTCCCACATGATGAAGAAAGCAGAACAATGGAGCAGGAAGAGGAGTTGATATCAAGGTCAGCGGAGTGGGGCACAAATGGAGTAGGAAAAGAATTGAAAACACAAGAGAAAAATATCAAGAAAGGGGGAAGATGCAGGGGACCAAAAACCAGAAAAGAGAGAGAGAGAGAGAGAGGTCAGGCAGTAAAACTTGGAAGGTCATATTGACAAAGCACGCAGCCTGGGAAATACAGTCCCAGACATGGAGGCCTTAATAATTGAAGGAAACCTGGATATAGCAACAATAACTGAAACCTGGTACACGGCTAATCATGAGTGGGAAACAAATGTACCAGGATATGTTCTATTCTGGAGGGATAGGGAGGGCAAAAAGGGAGGGGGAGTAGCTCTGTATGTCAGAAAGGGTATAATGGCAACACAGGTACAGGTTAGGTAGGGGGAGGCCAAGGCCCTGTGGGTCACCCTTCAAACTGGAAATGGCACAGCAATATGCACAGGGGTGATATACAGGCCTCCAGGACAGGAAGAGGAACTGGACAGGGAGCTAGTGAAGGAAATATATGAGATGGCAATGGAAGGTGAAATTCTACTGATGGGGGATTTAATATACTGGACGTGGATTGGAACACCATTGTAGCTGCTTCAGCCAGAAGCAGAGGCATCCTTGATTCACTCCAAGAGGCTGGACTCAGGCAGTTTATGCTTAATCCCACCAGAGACAGGGCATTTCTAGATCTAGTAATGACCAACGGGGATCAAATTGCAGATGTACAGGTAGAAGGGCAACTGTAATCCAGTGATCACAAAATTGTGTGGTTCAGCATAGGGACAGAGACACACTCAAGTTATACTAGGACAAAGGTTTTGGATTTCAAAAATGCTGACTTTGCTGAAATGGAGAGAGGTACCAAAAGAGCCCAGGAGAGAAAGGGGGCAGTAGGGGGAGTAGAAGAACAGTGGAAGCATCTAAAGGAAGCCTTACTGGAAGTAATAACTACAATACCATCTACAATACCAGGGACGTTGATGTAGCGCTTGATCACTTTAAACATACTTTCAATAAATCCTGGGACATCTATGCTCCTTACAAAAATGTAAAGTGAAGTGTTCCAGCAAATCGTTGTTCACTCCCCTTCGTGAACTTACTAAGACAAGGGATCATATGTGGCGTATGGTCCAAAGCTCTGGGTCCAATCTAGGCCTACAAAAATATAGAATGGCTCAAAATAAGTGCACCCAAGCCATATGCTCTGCAAACAGCCAATATTGTAGTCAGGAATTAAACAATTTCTGGGGAGATAGCTGTAATTTTGGGGAGAATATCAAATCACTACCTGCTAAACCAAACAAAGTTCCCCTTTCAATGCTCAATGGAAATGGAAAACTGACCCAGGACACTAATGAGATTGCCAACACCTTCAACAAAGTCTTCACTGACCTAAGTGGGGTGCTTCCCCCTGACTTCCTTAACCCCCAAAGTGGCCCTAGCCCCAAGAACAATGATGACTCCAGCTCACATGTACCAGCCCCCTTCTACCTTAAAACTATCTCCACCTCAGAGGCTAAAAAATATCTCACAAAGCCAAACTGTAAAACAAGGTCCAGTGGTGACCACTCTAGATCTAAAATTAATTTCCCTCACCCTGAACCAAGTACTCCATCCTCTAACCCACATCTTCAGTATGTCACTCATTATAGCTACATTCCCCAAACACTGGAAAAAGGTCATGGTCACCCCTGTGTATAAGGGTGACAACTGCACCATCTCCTCAAACTACCAGCCTATTTCTACACTCCCCCTTCTATCTAAAGCACTTGAAAAGATTGTTAGTGACCAGCTAGTGGACTACCTTGACAAATACCAGCTCCAATGTAGGGAACAACATGGCTTCAGAAACCTGCACAGCACCACCACTGCCCTGGTTGAGTACACTAGTTACAGTACATCCATGATGCTTTAGACAGTGGGCACATGGTTGGGACCACCTATATCAACCTAACAAACGCATTTGATATGGTCAACCATGAGTTACTTCTTCATCATTTATCACTCAGTGGTCTCTCCTCAGAGTCAGTGGGGTTGTTCTTGAGTGACCTCACTGAACGCACTCAACAAGAGAAAATCCTAGATACTCACTCAGATTACTGTCTAGTCTCAACTGTGGTGCTCCAAGGCTTTATCTTGGGCCTTCATCCTGCCCTGGCCATTTCCTTTTGTATGCAGATGACGCTATGTTGTTCTCTAGTCAGTCCGACCCTGCAGCACTTGAATTACAAATGCTATATAGTTTTTCAGCTATGGAGGCATGGTTCCTAAACCACTGGCTCCTCCTACATTACAATAAGACAAAGACCATGCTCTTTACCACATCCAGAAACAGGCACAAAACCTATCACTTGCAAATTTGTAACAAACGAGGTGATACATTGGGCATGGTCAATACTTTCAAGTACCTTGGGGTTACCCTCGATAGCACCCTCTCCTACTCACAGCAAGTTGACTTGGTTACCAAATCTGTCAACTGCAGGACTGGCCAGCTGTACAAACATAGGCACTGCCTAACTGACGAAGCCCTCAAACTTGCCATGACTAGCTCCATATTATCGACTATAGACTATGGTCTAGTGGTCTATACAGCTGCCACTGATACAGCCCTACACAGAATCAGGGTATCCCTCATCAAATCTTGTGGTCTCAGCCTGCAAGCCCACTCCTTGATGCATACCGACAAGCTATACTCCCGTACTGGTTGGCTTAACTTAAATAATAGAATCCATTACCAAGTTTGCCTTCTCGACTAAGAAAGCCTCTCATGGCCTCTCCACCAATGGGGTGCTTGGCCTCCTCATCCCCGACAACAGGATCAGGAACACCTGTAACATGAGCTGTCAGTCCCTAAAAGTGCTCTTTCACTGAACCTCAGAAGGTCAGCATTCCTTCCAATATAGGGCCACCTCATGGTTCAACTTCATGAACTCTGACCTTCTGTCCAGTACCTGAATTGGTTACTTCAAAATGAACCTTAGGGCTCACCTGGTGGCCAGCAGCTCTAAGTGTGACTTCGGTTAGTTGCACTCGTTTCACACTCCTAGCTCTTACCCCTTCCCTTCCTCCTCCCTCACCTACCCCTCCCTTGACAAGGCTTCTTTGAGCTGCTTTCTACCCCTACCCCCCTTCTCCACTCCCACTCCCAGCTCCCTTTTACCCTTCCCCTCTCTCTCTTTTCTCCTTTACCCCCCATTTCTTTACCCTATACTCTTTCCTTCTTCCCTCTCCATTCTGGTTTATGATTTTATTTATTTATTTACTGTCCCTCAATAATGTTATTGTACCAAGCCTTCTGACCATGTAACCTCATTGTAACTGACTGTATATAATGCCCCTTTGTTTTTTCTCAATGCCTATTTGTTTGTATAACCTTTATTTGTGAACCCTGACACTAAACTGTTGTAAATGAGCTTTTAGCTCAAATGTGTTAAATCCTATCATCAATAAATAAATAAATAAAACCAATGCATTAGATTGGTATCCAAAGGTAAGAGACAGAGAAAGCCACTGTGGTTTTAGAGAGAGAGGTGGTGATAAAGATCAAGGCAAAAGTTTCCCACTCCCAGCTCCCTTTTACCCTTCCTCTCTCCCTCTCTTTCTCCTTTTACTCCCCCCCCCCCATTTCTTTACCCTATACTTCCTTTCCTTCTTCCCTCTCCATTCTGGTTTATGATTTTTGAAAGAGGTGGCGATAAAGATCAAAGCAAAAAGGAAAGGGTTCAGGAAATATAAGGAGACCCAAAGGGAGGAGGACAGGGAGGAGTACCTATAGTGTCTAAGGGAAATGGGAAAGGCAGTAAGGAGAGCAAAGGCACGAACTGAGGAAGGTTTAGCACAGTTAGTTAATAAAGGGGACAAAACATTACTCAGGTACATCAGCAAAAGGAGGAAAAACAAGGGCGGATTGCAAGGCTAAAGGGAGCTGGAGGGGAATGCAAGAATGGTGACATGGAAAAGACAAAAATACTGAATAAATATTTCTGTTCAGTAATCACAGAAGAGGGAGAGGGGCCACAGCAGTACAGCAGTTGCCAAGGGGTGAAAAGGTGGACAATAGTCCATTCACAGGGGAAAGAGTCCCGCAGGAGCTCACTAAATTGAAGGTGGACAAAGCAATGGGACCAGATGGCATCATACTTGTCAACCTTTTGTCACTGAAATGAAGGACATGGACATTTTTGGATACTCAAAATGAGGGACAATGAGGGACACAGACCTTCAAAATGAGGGACACATCCTCAAACATGAAGATACAAGCTCAGAACACTGTGAAAACCATATTGTTTACTTGTACAAAGTTTAGTTTTGATTTAGTAGTTTAGAATATTAAGAATGTTTGCTTTAAAGTCTGAATTTACAGAACATTCTCTGCATGGGCAGCACCTTTTCCATAAGGGATGGATGTGGGACAGAGCAATTTTAAGGGGTAAAATCAGGGATGTCCCTCATAGTGAGGGACAGCTGAGAGGTATGGATGGCATACATCCAAGAATATAAAGTAAACTGCAATGGGATATAGCAGAACCTCTGGCAGCCATGTTCAACTAGTCATTCAACACAGGGGTGGTACCAGAGGATTGGAGGAGGGCACATGTGGTCCCTCTATACAAATCCAGCAGCAGGGAGGAGGCGGAGAAATATAGAACAGTCAGCCTCACCTCAGTAGTGGGGAAGATCATGGAGACATTGTTTAAAGAAATTATAGTAGGGCATTTAGAAGCCATCAGAGCCTAGGACCATAGGCAACATGGATTCACAGTGAGGAGGTCATGTCAGACAAATCTGGTTGATTTCTTCGACTGGATGACAAAGGAAATAAATTAGGGTGGGGCAGTGGACATTGCTTACCTTGATTTCAGCAAAGCCTTTGACACCGTCACACATAGGAGGCTGATAAACAAGCTGGGTAGTCTGGGCATGGAGAACAGGATGGTAAACTGGGTTAGAAACTGGCTAATAGACAGGAGGCAGAGGGTGGTGGTAAATGGGGTGCAGTCTGGGGAGAGGGGGGTGACCAGTGGGGTGTCTCAGGGATCGGTTCTGGGGCCAATCCTGTTCAATGTCTTCATTAGCGACATAACAGAAGGGTTGGAAGGAAAGATCTGCCTGTCTGCAGATGACACCAAGATCTGTAACAGAGTGGATACCCCAGAGAGGGTGGAGAAAATGAGGATGGACCGGGGGAAGCTTGAAAAATGATCTGAAGACTGCCAACTGAAGTTTAATTCAAAAAAAGTGCAAAATTATGGCATCTGGGACACAAAAACCCTGGGGAAAGCTACATGATGGGGGGAGTTGCTGACAGTCACAAAAGAGGAAAGGGACCTGGGGTTATTATTTCAGACCTGAAAATGTCAAAGCAGAGTGCTGAAGCAGTTGGGAGGGCCAATGGCATGATGGGGTGCATAGGTAGGGGTATCACCAGCAGAAGGAGGGAGGTTGTGATGCCATTATATAAAACCATGGTCATGCCTCACATGGAGTACTGTGTGCAGTTCTGGATGCTGCACCTTTGTAAGGATATTAACAGGGTGGAGACAGTCTAGAGAAGGGTGATTAAGATGGTACAGGGCTTGCAACACAAGACTTATGAGGAGAGATTAAGGGACCTCAATATACTCAGTACTCACTGAAAGAGAGGAGGGAAAGAGAGGACATGATAGAAACATTCAAGTACCTCAAGGGTATAAACAAGGTACAGGGAGGAGACATTTTTCAATACAGGAGGAGCACAAGAACGAGGGGGCATGACATGAAACTGGAAGGTGGGCAGTTAAGAGGGAATGTGAGGAAGTTCTTCTTCACAGAGGGGGTGGTGAACACATAGAATGGACTGCATCAGGAGGTGATGAGAGTGAGCACAGTGGATGGATTCAAGCATGCTCAGGACAGACATGGGGAACCATAGAGGTACAGCAGCGGGTGGGCTGGAAGCGGTAATCCAGTACAAGGTATTATGGGTAGACTAGATGGGCCAGGCAGTCCTTATCTGCTGACAATTTCTATGTTATGTTACTATGAAGGAGACAGAATGGGACTGGTAATGTTGAAACCAATGGGCTTATGGTGTATACTGTATGCTGTCATTGACAGTTCAGTTGGCGGACAGCCATGGGATTGTGAGGAGGGCTGTGTGGCTCGCCAACAAGCGGTCATGCTGGGGTGGGGGAGCAGGGTGGTATATGATTATCAGAGTGGATGGGGGGGTTGGGGGGACCACTACACTATGGAAATATATTAACTTTCATATCGGGTGGGAGATCGGGCAACGGGGTGGGTCCCTACACTATGAAAAATATTTGTCCTATGAACAGGTGGGGGATCAGGGGATAAGGCAATGGGGCAGGACCCTACACTATGGAAACTTATTTTTTTATTCTCAGGTGGGTGATCTGGAACTGGGGTCGGACCCTACACCATGGAAAAGGTTTAATTTTTACAATACAGTGCAGCAACAGGTGGTGGTGGGGCACTATGCTATGGAAAAGGGAGATTCATTTTATTACAGTGCAGTGATCGGTGGTGGGGTGGGGGAAGGGACACTGCACTATGGAATATTATCTTTATCATTAAAGGGTGGAACATCATGAGATTGGAGACCAGGGAAGGACTCTACACTATGGAATAAACTTTTTTTAATTATTTCAACTGTGGCCGGTGATCGGGGGGGGGGCGGACCACCAGACACCAGGGATTTGGGGTATTAGACATATGTAACTTCTTCTTGCTTTTGCACTTAAAAAAAACACAAAAGCAATGTGAAGTTACAAATGGTGAATTCTCATTATACCGGGCAACTTCTCGAACTGATTCGTGGAGGCGAATTTGGGGACTTCGCCAAAAATTTGCCAGCAAAGTAAAACTTCTCTGCATCTCTAACCCCAGCTTGAATGATACATAGACACTGTCGGCAAAAAAGGGCCTATGGCCCACCCAGTCTGCCCATTTGAGCTTGTAAGTTCACTTTATGTTTTTCTAGATGTCTGTTGCCCCTTACCCGACCTCTAGAATCCCAGGCATTCTTAAATCCCGTGATTGTTTCAGCCCCTGAATCGCCTTCCCTCCAACTTCATCCCAAGTCCTCTAGTCCTGGAACATCTTTATTTCTGGAAAATAGTGTATTCCTGCACCCTGTTCCTTCCTGTAAGGTACTTGTATGTCTCTATCATATCCCCTCTCTCTCTCTCCCTCCTCTCCTCCAGGGAGTACATATTCAAGTCTTTCAGCCTTTCCTCATAGAGGTCTTCATTTCTGTTCCTTGTTTTTTTCATAGGAACAGGGATACATGTCCCAGGGCTGCCTGCAGACCTTTAAAAATGATATGCAAATTTATGAAAACAATTTCTACAGTGCCACCACCACCAAGCATCATCCATATGATGGCCCCAACTTAAAGCCAGTGCTCTATTATAATTTATGGTACACAGGGAGTGTGCTTGCATATGCTTGCAGGCAGCCTTGCCTGTCCACTATGGTTCCTCTCCTTCTGCAGCTAGACCTTCTGCTGATGTCATAATCCTCAGATTAGGATATTACAATTTGTTGCTGTTGAAAGGATTATGATATCAAAAGAGGGTTTGTGATTTCGGCAAAAGATTCACTAGCAAGGGTGTCTCAACTAAGGAACAAGAATCTGGTCTCCTTGTAAATGTACCTTTTAATGAAGAATAAGAATATATAAATACAGACAACCTATAAAATAAGATTGTTTTATAAAATGTTCACAAAACTTATAAACTCACTAAGCCATTCTGTTAGCCTCGAACCTCAAACTTCTTAGAACATGTATCACCATCCACATTCCTTTAAAATGATAGTCATTAATTAATGTAACTGGTCAGCTATCACATTCTAAAACATTGAAGATCTTACTTGAATGATGTCATGGACTTGCTTCCACTACCTCAGCTGGCAGTTTATTCCACGGCTCCATGACTCTTTCTGTAAGATAGTGTTTCCTAAACTCCATCTTGAAGCTCCCCCTCAACTTCCACTCTTGCCTTCTAGTGTTAGAGTCAGAGACTCTGTTGAACAGGTCAGAGGATGGCACCTTATTTATTCCTCTCAGTAACTTGTATGTTTCAGTCATATCTCCCCTCTCCCTCCTTGTCTCCAGTGAGAACATATTTAATGCTTCCAGGTGCTCCTCGTATGAGTGCCCTTGTCCTCTTTAACTCCCTCTGTAGATTTGCATTTGACCTGCCCTCCCCATAACCATCACTGCACAATGTATAAGGACATAGACAGGGCATCCCTCCTGATGAGGCAATCCCTCCATTTTGCTTTGCTAGGCACCAGGTACTGGTCTGGGAAACTTCTGGGGTATCTCAGTGAAATATTTACCCCTTCTTCCAATCCCTGATACTTCTTAAGGTTAGAGAATGGCAAAAGACAACACATTCCTAGGTGTAGACTCTGTGGGACAAGCCTCTATCAGGTATAGACTTCCCGATATGTGGAACAGTCTTTCTTCCTTCCTTCCTCACCTCCCATTTCCAGTCTGTGAAGGCTAAGCTTAAGGAGCACTACATGGCCCCTTTGCCCTGCCCAACCTGCCCTTCAGGTATTCCCTAACTTTAATAGGAGCCTGGTCCTGGTTCATTTACTCCAACCCTGACCATGTCTGAGCTGGGCCTTCCTCATAGGTATTCTGTACAGCAGTGAATAACTTCATTGTATTGTTATGGGACTGCGCTCTCCCTCCCCACCTGTTGAATCTCAACGTGGTTTGACTTAAATGTGCACTCTGTAAATCTGAGACTTTGCATATATTTGTTCCTGTACATTAGATGGCTTTGTATATACATTGACTTTTTATATCTTTACTACTGGTTTGGTTGTATTGTATTTCCTGATTTTTCTCCTGTCCCCCCACCCTCACCCCATACACACACACTTTCGGGCTCTGTTTGCTTATCTTGTAAAATATATTACAAATAAATAAAATAAATTTATGACTAAGATAAGTGATGATGACTGGGAAGGAGGACCAAAGAGGGAATTAATCACTTTACATAATTTGGCCGGAGTCTTAAGATTATTTTGGAGAGGGCCAGTCTGCCGGCCCAGTAGTAGTGCAACTGTTCGTGACACTGGTGACCCCAATTTGGGAGTGAGCCTGGATCGCTGGAGGACTAGCCGAGGGAGGATGGTTGAGCATCACAGAAGATGCTTGCCTCCTCAGGGGAGGGAGGCTTCTACTGCTCCGTTGCAGTACCCAGAACATTAGGGTTAGGTTAGGGTTATGGTTAGGTTAACACTAACACTAATATCTAAGAAAGGGAGCTCAGGAAAGAGCTGGCAAGTGGAGTGAAGAAGGGGGAAGTGGTGGTGGTGAGTGATCAGAACCTGCACCATGTCAAACTGGGACATTCCAGCAGCCAGGTACACCAGAAGTCAGGCCCTGTTGAATACATTGCAGGACTATCTGCTGGTACAGCTGGTTAAGAAACCCACTAGACAGGAGGTCATTCTCAATTTGGTGCTTATCAACTCGGAGATGGTGAGTGGAGTGAGGGTAGTGGAGCCACTGTGGTCCAGTGACCATAACTCCATTTGGTTCAGGCTGGCCTTCAAGAGCAGAATGCCTCTATCAAAAACTGAAGTTCTAGATTTTAGAAGAATAGACAAACCAGATCAGGGAGGTGGTCTGAGATAAACTGGCCAGGGTGGGCAGCACTGGAGATGTAGAGGAAAGATGGGGAGCAATTAAGGGGGCCATTCTCGAGGAACAGTGTCATGCACGACAATTGTTACAAAACAGGTACAAGAGAACAATACAGTTCTTGGAAAGGGTCTAAGAAGCAGCAGGGGCCAAGAAAGGCTTTCACCAGGTACAAGGAAAAGCAGGGGGAGGAGGAGGAGGAATGAAGAGAGTACCGAATGAGAACAAAGGAAACAAAGAAAATGGTCAGGGAGGCAAAGGCAAACACACAGAGCTGAGTATTCTAGAGAGGGTCACGTGTGGGAAAAATAATTCTTCAGATGTATAAAGGAAAAAAGGAGGCAGGGAAGGGGTATTGTAAGGCTGCAAGGTGGGGTAGGATACTAGAGAAAGATAAACAAAAAACAGCACCCCTTAATGATTACTTCTGTTCTGTCTTCACAAAGGAAGACAGCGGGCCCCTACCTGAAAGTGGCATCAAGGCAGCTGTCAGGAGCATTCCTGAAATTAGGCACCCAGTATTTACCAGAGAATGGGTCCAGAAGGGGCTTGGTTGAAATTATAGGGTTCAAGCTGGTCAGAGGTGGGATAGGCCAAGTGTGGTAGGCAACTTAGAAAGAGAAATAGTACCAGAAACAGTAAAAGTGTAGAAGAGGGTGGAAAAGTAAAAGTAGGATGAAAAAAAGATGAAATAGAGGTATTTAATATACATAATATACCAACAAACAAATAATTAGATCCAGGCTGTAAAGGAGTGGGTATATAGTGGCAGACTAATGAATTCCTTATTTAGCAGCTTTCATTTTTTTTTTATACTTTTTTATTTTATTTTAGTCTACTTTTATTATCTATATATCCCAATATTTTTATTTTATTCTTCCCAGGCTTACACAGATGCATTGTTCACATAATCACGAGGTTCCAGTAAAACTGTACATTACT
Organism: Neoceratodus forsteri; assembly: GCA_016271365.2. Taxonomy (NCBI): domain Eukaryota; kingdom Metazoa; phylum Chordata; order Ceratodontiformes; family Ceratodontidae; genus Neoceratodus; species Neoceratodus forsteri. The sequence continues at coordinate 163,491,493 of CM028137.1, forward strand.
ATTAACTCAGACAAGGCTACAAGAAACCAGATGAGGGTGTAGCTGGGGATGGGTGAACATGTCAGTGTTTAGCTCTCAAGAGATTAAGGCCTAAATGTTGCTAATAATAGCCTTCAACTTAGCTTTTTGTCTTTTAAAAAGAGCTAAACTTTGTTCTCTCCATCCCTCACTGGCAGTGACTGCAGTTGGCCCAAAATGTTGCCAATAATAGCCTTCAACTTAGCGTTTTGTCTTTTAAAAAGAGCTAAACTTTGTTCTCTCCATCCCTTACTGGCAGTGACGGCAGTTGGCCCAAAATGTTGTTGCTTTAGAAATCCAGAAGGCCTCAGTAATTCAGAAAGCTGTAATCTGCATGAATGCTTTATGCTCATGCTGTACAAAATAAAGGAATAAGTTTCTCCAATTTAATATATATATTATATATATATTTTTTTTAATTACTTGGTTACTGAGTTATTAATAAAGGCAGCCACACTTTGGAGGTACATTGTAGAGTGTATCAGCATTTGTTTTAGACTGTGAGCCATTGTATATTTAAATAATTGACTGAGACACTGCTTAAATTCTGAGTTAGTTAGCAGCACACTGAAACCTTTTAATTTCCTAGTCTATTTAAACTGGGAGGTAAGGTCTGTGGAATACTGCAGCTTCTGATTTTTATAGAGATACCGTACAGTAATGGCTATGAAAGTAGTAGAAGGTATTTAACTTTAACAGTTGGGGGTGTCAGGTGATAAGGCTTGCTTTTCCTTAACTAAAGTGTATAAACCTTACTTTTGCTCATAGACGAGCCAGGTACTTTACTAAAGGGAGATTGGAGAAACTAATTGAAGCTGCTGCTGCAGATCTGAAAACGGAAACACTGAGTTTTCCCAAAGTTTATAAAGTCTGGAAACACCTTGCCTCTGGTTAGAGCTACAGAATGTCAAGATGAAGAAAACATTGCAAGGCTCACAAGCATGCTCTACCAGAAACCATCTACGTTTTATCATTGAAGCAGGGACAGAAACTCCTAAGTACTGTACTTTTTTGTCCTTTGCACATAGCTCGGTAATGCACTGTTGTTAAAGGTGGAAGTAGGCCTAAGCCCATCGAGACCACCTTCCCTGCAAAAGCAGGGTGTATTTAACCCCCAGTATCCAGAAGATATCTGTCCCGATTATTTTTAAACATCCCATAGAGGTCACGTCCACTAAGTAGTCGGGTAACGAATTCCAAAGTTTACAGACTCTTATATTGAAATAATTCTTCCTTTTATTAGTGTTAAATTTAGGAATCAGTAATTGTCTTTTATGACACCTTAGCCCTATAGGTTTTGGGGTCCAATGAATGTTGTATTCATTCATATGAGATGGATCCTTTACATAGAAACATAGAAGTTAATGGCAGATAAGGACCGCAAGGCCGATCCAGTCTGCCTATTTCTTTTTCTACCTTATAAATGTGCCATCAGCCTTTGCTCTGTCAATGGCCTATCTATTCATACTCATCTGTATTGCTCCCTTATGCCTATCCCATGCCTGTTTGAAGCCCTGCACTGTATTCATATCCACCACTTCCTGAGGTAGGCTGTTCCATGCATCCACCACCCTTTCTGAGAAAAGAACGCCCTCACATTACCCCTTAATCAGCCTCCTCTAATCTCATGCTGTGTCCTCTTGTGTCCTGCTATTTTCTTATATTGAAACATGTTAGACTCTTTCACCTTGTTAATGCCCCTTAAGGTGTTTGAATGTTTCGATCATATCACCTCTCTCCCTCCTTTGCTCAAGGGTATACACATTGAGGTCTGTTAATCTGTCCTCATATGTTTTCTGATGCAGACCCTGCACCATTTTGGTTGCCCTTCTCTGAACTGCCTCAATTTGGTTAATGTCCTTGTAAAGGTGTGGCCTCCAGTACTACATGCAGTACTCCAGATGGGGCCTAGCCAGTGTCTTGTAAAGAGGGATTATTACCTCCCTCTTCCAACTTGTGATGCCCCTACTAATACACCCTAACACCCCCCTAGCCTTACTTACTGCTTGCTTGGATGATTTCAGGTCATCGGTGATGATGACGCCCAAGTCTCTTTCTTCCCTTGTGACTGCGAGCAACTCCCTTCCCAGCCTATAGGTGGCTTCAGGGTTTCTCTTCCCTTTGTGCATCATCTTGCACTTCTTTGCATTAAACTCAGTTGCCACTCTTCCGACCATTTTGCTAGTTTATCCAGCTCTCTTCTCATTCTGGCGACCCCATCTGGATCATTTACTCTGTTGCAGATCTTGGTGTCATCTGGAAACAGACAAACCTTACCCTCCAGTCCATCTGCAATGTCACTGATGAAGATATTGAAGAGGATTGGACCCAGGACTGATCCCTGAGGTACCCCACTTGTGACTTGCATCTCTTCTGACTGTATACCATTTACCACCACTCTGTTTTCTGCTCGTCAACCAGTTTGCCACCCAGTTGACCAACTTCTGACCCACCCTGAGCCTACCCAGCTTATTAATAAATCTTCTATGTGGAACACTATCGAAAGTTTTGCTGAAGTCAAGGTAGGCAACATCAACTGCTCCCCCTTGGTCCACCACTCTGGTTACCCAGTCAAAGAAATCTAGGAGATTAGTTTGACAGGACCTTCCTTCTGTAAACCCATGCTGACTTGGATCTTGTACTCCTATGGATTCCAGGTGTTGCACTATCCTTTCCTTAAGGTGTGCCGCCATAATCTTGCCCACTACTGAGGTAAGACTGACTGGTCTGTAGTTCCCTGCCTCCTACCTGCTACCAGTCTTGTGGAGCATGATCACATGAGCCCTTCTCCAGTTTTCTGGGACCTCTTCTGTGCTCAGAGACTCACTATACAGTTCTAATAATGGCTTTGCTAGTTTCATCCTTAACTCCTTTAGTACCCTGGGATGTATGCCATCAGGTCCCATTGCCTTGTCCACACTGAGCTTATCGAGCTCTTGTAGGGCCCTTTCTTTTGTGAAGGGACTAGTGCACACCTCCCTCCCCCCTGTGTCCATGGTGCTGAGCCGTGGGCCCTGCCCTACCTTCTCTTCAGTAAATACTGAACAGAAGTATCTATTTAGGATAGATGCTTTTACATGTTCTGCCTCCTCACACACACCCTTATCCCCTTTGATCTTAGCAATACCCCCTCTGGACTTTCTCCTTTCACTAATTTATCTATAGAAAGTCTTGTCACCTTCTTTTACTGTTTGTGCTAGTGTTTCCTCGGTTTGGACCTTTTCCTGTCTTACTGCCTTCCCTGCTTCCCTTAGGGAAGTTTGGTATGCCTCCCTATCTTCATCCCGCTGTGTTCCCTTATATTTCCTGAAGGCAACAATTGCAATAAGGCACTCCAGGGATGTGTGTTATCGTGTAATAGCGTCACTCCTGGGGTGGTGGAAGCACTTGGCTTCGCCTCGTGCTTCAACCCACCCCAGGAGTGACGTTATTACATGATAACACACACCCTGTCATGCCTTATTGCTTAAATAACCAAAGAGCTTGTAATTTCCTGGAGATTAACGTCCGACTGGGGGGCAGAGTCATTAATCGACAGGAAATTAATGGGTCTGAGGTCCTTATTGTGATTATAAGTCTAACTGCAGTAATGAACTTTTTTTTTTATTTGTTCTGCTTCTCAGTAGTGCTTCAAGGTGACACGGTGGTGATTGAAGGCTGCAGTGTCATCTGTTTTCTTGCTGTTCTGTGTTTAGGGAGGTATTATATTTTTATGTCTTTTACATTTTTTGTACATGTTTTGTTAAATGTTGTTATACTAGTCAATTCTATTATTTTTTCAAGTTTTCTATTCCAGCTCCTATATTGTAGTTCTTCTGCTATATCTGAAATGTCAGCCACATTTAATACTCATTGCGTCTATGTAAAATAGATGTATCATGCATTGTCAATCACATGGATAGCTGAGTGAATGTGTGCAGACACCCTTCTCACCTTGATGCTTTTAATCCTCATTTCTCAGTCTGAAGCAGCAGCGAGAACCATCCTGACCCTGGAGCTCACTACACAATGACTCACAATCCTATATGGAGTGTTAAATATAAACCCAGCACCCAGGGAGGGAGGGAGGAGGAAGGAAGGAAGGAAGGAAGGAAGGAAGGAAGGAAGGAAGGAAGGAAGGAAGGAAGGAAGGAAGGAAGGAAGGAAGGAAGGAAGGAAGGCAGGCTCTATCTAAACAGCAACCCCTTTTTAGCCCAGAAACTTGAAGTATTCCTTATTCTTTTTTTTTTAACAAGCTGAGGGATACAAGGTTAGATAGATACATGTTTCTCATCCAGTTGAGGCGATTTGTTACCGACAACCTGAAACACAAGCTACAGCAAGCTGTGATGCAGACAGAAGTCCCCCCCCACTAACTTCACATTCCTTGTGCAGTTGTCATGCTGGGCATTTCTAAAAGATTTCAGCCTGGCACAGCAGTCAAATAATGAGCTAGTTAACCTCATGAATAATTAATTAGACTTATAATTAATGGGTCTCCCTTTTTCCCATAGGGAAACCATGACATAATTTGCCGTTATAAAGGAGTGTTTAACATGCACACAGTTTCTCTCACTCTACACATGCATCCACCACAGTTTGTCTTTTCTCGACTGCTCCCTGCTTGCCTTCTCACAGAAAGTTAACTGCCAGTGGAACTCAGCAGTAAGTTATTGTTTAAAAATGTTGCTCATTTGGGACATGTACATGAATAAAGAAATATTTTCAAATATTTTAAAATGGCAGGGATCACAAATTTAGGAACCAGGCAAAAATGAAACCGGACCACAACTGCACCAGAACCTCTAGCTGTGGTGAAAAAAGGAAACCCAGTAATTATATAAAATAAAATATGGGGTGGTGTTTAAACTCAAAGTTTACACACATACCCTTGGGGTTTATGTAGCATCTAACACCTCGGGGGTTTGTGTAAACTTCTTGTTCCACACAACACTTTATCCTATATATAATATTTGTTATGGTCTCCAATATGGGTTTTGATAAACAAATTTGGTTTAAGACAATGAGACTGTCTCAACTTGGATTAGAAATTATCTCGCCAGTAACCTGGAGATCATTAGATGGAATAATATTCAGTTCTATAAAATCAGATCACATATAGAACAGAAAGTGCTACAGAATGACCTTGCATCCATCAAATGGACATTTCTAAAGGAGATAGAACTGCATCATGGGGAAAGGACAGGGGGTGATGATATACCCATAATTTCAATGTTTGGGGTGGGTCAATTAAATAATGAAAATGAATATACCCTAAATCTATTATATGCTTTTTTATCGTGGAACTATTGAAGGTCAACTTTGACCATGAAGGGGTGCTGGAGGTAATCAGATCTAACACCCAGACAGGTGATAGCCAGATTGACTTGTACCTGAGAGAGAATTAGCTCAAGCACAGAACATATCTGCAAATGCTGCATAAAAACTGGCCACTTAGGTATTAAATTTACAAATTGAAATAACCTTTGAGAACTATCTAGAAATAATAAAAGAGATGGATGACTCAATAAAAACAGTGTGTAACTCAGTACAAGGAGATGAGTAAGACAACAAACAGGGGCGTATAGTATGAGCAAATTTTATTTCATGAAAATATCATCAGTTTAGCTGGAAAAATGATGGATCAAGATTGGTTTACACTTGTCAAACAAATTTAGTAATGCTGGCCCACCGGCACAATGGTAGAGCTACCATTTGCAGTGTCAGTGACCCAGGATCAGAAGTGACCGCCGGAGCTGGTGGACCAGCTGGGGAAAGGAGGACTGAGTGTCCCAAGGATAGCTCTCCTCCTCGAGGGAGGGGAGGGGAAGGGACAGGGACTGCAGCAACACTGGCTTCTGGTGGCAGCTGGCGACTGGCACACAAAGTGGCTCTGAACGTATGGGGTGGCAGGGCAGATGACAGACATGCAGTGCATGGGTGTGCACACTACAATGTCCTAGACATTGTTGCACATCTGAACCAGAAGTCACAGAAAAAGGGCAAAACAATCCTCTGGCATGCTTGAGGTTGCTGCCTGCTGGTGCTACACCGGATGCATCCAGGACACCCCGTCCAAGCCCAGCTCACCAGGAACACCCCAGAGTGCGGCGCAAATACCCGTTGGGTCAGAGACCTGGAATGTGTGTAGGAAGAGGAGGTTGAGTGCAAGTGCTGTGGCCAGTGGTGTGCTGAAGGACAGGAGGCCGAAGAAGAACCATAGGACCACCCACAGCCGAGGAGGTAAGAAGAAAAAATAAGGTCAAAAAAATCAGTAATTTGTCTGCAGGAAACTTGGGCACCTGAACCTACTGTATAAACATCAATGGCTATGAAGCTATTTTTGCATCTGACATAAAAGCTAAGAAATATGGGAGACATTTGGGAGAATTAACAATTTTCATGAAAATCAGGCCAGGAATACAGATTGTTGAGAACATTAAAATGGGAAGTAATTTTTAGATTCATTGGGATGCTATTCATTTAATATTATTGAATATTATATGTCCCTCCAAAGGGATCAATTCAATATGGTGATCACCAATGGGTTACTATCAGTCAGGAATTAGAAGGTGCCCTTTTGAAATTACCATCAGCTCTCATTTTATTTGCATCTGAATTTGATGTTGGAATTAGTAATTTTGATAATATAGAGTGGCTACATGGATCTCCTTAATGTACTACAAAGGAAAAGTACAGATACATTATATAATAAAACAGGGCAATGCCTCACTGAATTAGTAACAAACAATTCTTTACTTATCTGAAATGGAAGATTACAGGGTGATGAACATGGTGATGGCCCATACTTTAGACCATAGATATGCACCACAGATTTTCTGATCACCAGTCTGGAAAATGTACATATTTTTATGTCACTGCATATTACAATGAGAGCTGAGAGTAACCATACTCCACCAATGCTAGAAACTGTAACAAACAAGAAACCTTAACCCCCTGTAGCATTCCTCTGTCTTTGTCTCTGGATGTCATAGGAAGTCATAGATTAAAAATGGAAGTCTTAGTTCTGAATGAAATAATGTATTGTACAGTAAAGATGCAATGGACTTGTTTAACTCTGTTTTTCATGAAACAGAGCCAGAATATGTATCAGAACATTAGAAATTTGTTTAAGAAATTATGTCTGACAACATATGCAAAAAAGAATACTGATTACTGAAATAGCCAGCCCATAACACACTGTTTACTAGTACCAGTAAAAGGTAAAGAAAAAACATTTGAGAACAATTAGATGGACAAAAAGAACTCTTCTAGACATAACTTTAATTAACTGAACCAAAAAAGGAAAGTAGATGCTAACCTCTTGAAAGAAGAAAAACTAAAATAGCCTGTTGCATGGTGGTATGGGATGTACACTGTAATAAGCTCAAATGATAATTTATTTTATTTTTATTTATTGGTAATTCAGAATTACAAACCTTTGAGGCAGAGACTCCTTTACCAAGGCTCCACATCATAAAAATCAGACAGAAAACAACAATGAAAAAAAGTGCATATAAATATTCACAAGCGATACTTAAAAAACATAGCAGCAGCAGCATCAACTATATAAACACGAGACACAGTACAAAGATGCCAGACCCCATGGGGATACAGGCAATGCAAAAATGGATTTATATACAAAGGCACTGAAAACAATTGAGAGCGCAATTAGTAGCATAGGTAAACACTAGCTAGTCACAGGTGGGTACAAACTTCAGATCCGAGACCAGGTACACTAAAGATACTTGGAGTGACAGTTGAGAAGGGGGGGTGCATCAGTGAAATAGGGAATGCAGTGAAGGGTGGGGGGAGATCACCAGAGGGGAAGGCAGGGAAGCAGGAAGCAGGTGGGGCAGGGAGAAGGGAGACAGGTAGAGGGAGGGGTTGGGTAGGGGAGGAGTTAGGAAAGGGGGGGAGAGAGAGGTAGGAGGAAGGAAACTGCCAAGAGTGTGGCCTTATCGTATAATAAAAACTTCTGGCTGTTGGAGGTGAAGGATACAAAGACATTTTAGACCTCTTTATCAGTATACATTCCTGAGGAAACATGGATAATGCACTACAAAAAATATTTAACTCAGAATTATCTGAGATATATGAGTCCAGTGTAGATCCTGAAATAATGTTGGAATTCTCTGGTGCTGCATTGACAGTTACAATGTGGATAGTAGAGGAAGCCACCTACACTTTTGCTTCAAATAAGGCCCTCAGACCAGATGTTATACCTGGCAAATTATATAAAAACTATATAAAGTTATGGGTCCCAAAACTAACCATTCTTTTTAATAATTGCCTAAAGCATAGATTTAGTCAAACTTCCTGGCAAAAAAAAATATATATATATATATATAATATTAATAATAATAGTTGTTCCTATTCATAAAATAGGGTCAGTTTATTACTCTAATAATTTTTGCCCAATCAGCTTATTGTGCAGTACCATCAGCATTAAACTTTAATTAAAATGAGTTGTTGGCTAGTTTGAGTAGGAAACAATTTTCAGCTGGTTTGTGGTTTTTAATAACAGATTGTCTGATAAATAAGTAACATTTGATCAATTGCTAACTAGTTGTTAACCAGTTTTCTCTGTTTCTAATATTAATGATTACATCACAGAGCTAACAATGGGTTTGCACTTGCATACTGGATAAGAAATTTCAACATTTAGAGTTAACAGCACATTAAAAATGGTTTATTATAAACCCAGTAACAACTCAGTATTATTGAGCTCATTCTAAAGTTTATTGCAGACTATAATGTATGTGAGGTCAAAAAATTGTTCCAAAATATTTCTAGCCAGACTGAATAAATGGCTTGATAGCCACAAACAGATCATTTATCAAGCAGGTTTTAAGTCATCATATTCCACAGTGGATAATATTTTTACACTTAACCACCTTTTAGAAAAGTCTTAATGATTAAGGCAATGAAACTTTGTACTATTTTTGTAGATTTTCAGCAGTCTTTGACTCTTTAAATAGGAAAAACTTTGGTTCATGATGCTTAAAAAGCATACCAACCAGCTGAAAACATGTTTTTTCAATTTATGTTATGGCATGGCTTTATAATTATTTGTATTTTTATTTGTATCTGATTTTAGTAATTGCTTATTTGTTCTATTGTAAGGTTCTCAGAGCTTCAGGGATTGGGCACCATATAAATAAGATTGGCAATGACATTGGCAATACAGGGATTGACCATGCACTTTTAATCCCCAGATTTCAGCTATACATGAATAATAGCACAGTTATTAGATATTATAATATGGGCAATTTATCTACATCATGTACTGTTGATAGGGGGTGTCAAACACAGTTGTTTGCTTGCACCCAGATTGTTCAACTTGTTTGTAAATTCTTCATTACTTGACCATACAGGACAGGAATTTGACACACCAAAAATAAATAACAGAGGATGTCATACTGTGGCTTATGCTAATGTCATTCTCTGGCTCATGCAGATGTTACGGTTTTACTGTCTCTTTGTCCTGAAGGACTTCAAAAGAAAATGAATACATTTAAACAGAACTGTGATGAGCTTCAGCTAAAGGCTAATCTGGTAAAAACAAATATCTTAGTTTCTGGTTCAAGCAACAACAACAACAACAACAAAAACATCTTTCTGGGATCAGAAAAAAAATTGAGATAGTAAAAAAGTACATATATTTGGGAGTGAAATTCATAAGTAATGACAAATGGAATTAACATATCAAACAACATGGTAAAAAATAGGCTATATCGAAAACGTGTGGTCAAAATCTGGAAAATGGCAAAGTTATGAGTAAATGGTGAATAATTTCATTGTTGTTTCATAACTTTATTGTTTTTTTAGATTTTGACCCCACATTTTCAACATGGTCTTTTTATTATCATACTTTATAGTTAAGACAGATAACATTTTTTAAATCCCCATCCAAAATGTGATCACACAGAGTAATGTGGAAAAGCAGTTTTGTTTGGGGGGGGTTGGGGTATTTGAAAAATTTCTCCTACCTGGTTCATGAGGTGAGGTAAAAAATGGGGCATGTCAACAATTTGTTTTGTAAAAATAAAGTTATGAGTAAAAGTTCAAAATGTATTATAAAGCCATTAACCAAACTTACCTTGCGTTCAGTCACTGCCTAACCAGGCTAGGAGGAAGGGCATTCAAGAAGGAGCAGCGCTGAATCAGATTGGTAAATATGGAGTTGGGGTATGTGGAGTGGTGGGTGCTGAGAAGGGGGTTGAGGTGGGGGGATGGGGCAGAAAGTGTTGCTTGACCATTTTCTTTTGTTTATAGGTTTATAAATGGGGACAGGGAAGTACTGGGAGGTGGGCAGGATACTTGGCAGTTGGAGGGTATTTTATTTCACTGATGGGACATGGGGAAGGATTGGGAGGTGAGAGGATACTTGGCAGTAGAGGGTATTTTATCTCACAGACAGGGTATGGGGGAAGGATCAGGAGGTGGGTGGGATTCTTTGCAGTGGGAGTTTTCATTTTCTTTTTATGGATGGGGCACGGGAAGGATCAGAAGGTAAGCAGAATACTTCACAGTAGAAGGAAGAAGGGAGTTTTCATGGATGGGGCACAGTTAAGGATTGGGATGTGGACAGGATACTTGGCAGTGGGAGGGTATTTTCTTTCCATGGACAGGGTACAGGGAAGGACTGGGTGGTTGGTGGGATACTTGGCAGTAAGAAGGTATTATATTTTGGAATGGGGTCATAATGTGCAAGACATTATGCTGCAGCAATATACCATGCTGCCAAAACAGCACGATATATTGCATGTGAAATTAAGTTTTGTTTTTGTGGGGGGCTCCGCTACCCACACCCCCTGTTATGGGGGGCTATTCCCCAAAGATCCCCAACTAAAATAACTAACTCCGGGGGGGGGTAAAAGTAAATATCACACAAAGTACGAAAAAATGAAACACTACATGCATCTGGGACTGGGACTTGAACCCAGTCCCAAACACACTGCCTGCCTTTCTTGTGGCCAGTGGCTCATCCTGTTGAGCCATGGCAGCTATTTGGTGGATCCTCTTCCCCATCAGAGGTCTTATCCTCTGCCTGGGACTGTGAGAGGGTGAAGTACTGTGCACAGATCCATTCAAGGTATTGCACCCTCTCACTGTCCTATACCATGCTGTTTCTGTTTCGCAGTCTTGTCATACACTATTAAGTGTACCACATGTTGACCCGGTAGGTTTTATTTCATGGATGAGACATGGGGAAGGGTTGGGAGGTGAGTGGGATACTTGGCAGTGGGAAGGAACTGTTTTTGCATGTCTCTGCCTGTGGTGTGGGGAGCTTGGAGTTGACTGTAACACTGCTCAGCTGTTTACTAGGTGGCATCGTGCTGATGAAAGAATTGAGTCACTCTGGATTGGAGCAGCTTGCTCCTTTCAACTACTCAAAGTTTCCACCCAACAAGCAGGGAACAGTGACATGATCAGCCTTGCCAATCATTGAGCTGTCACTGTCAATCCCACCCCAGCCTGAGCTGCATTGGACTCAGCAGTAACACACCACTGAAACTCAGATTTTGTAACAAGATGATCACTGTATATATGCAAGCGGGCATAAAAAAGGAAGAAACTGGTTTCTAACTGAGCCTTGTAGAAACCCAGTGTAAGCACTGTTTGTTGCTGAAATTGTCGTCTTACTTGTATTGAGATTATCTGGTGAACTCGGTTACTCTGGGAGAGGTCCCATACATCTAGGGTTCTCCATTTAGATTTAAATGCCCAGTAGAGGCATTAGCTAACAGAACAAGACTGTGCTCTCCCAAGGCTGCACTTTATCTGGTAGGAAAATAACATATAAATTGGCCTTTCAAGTTACTATGCAATACGTTACATTTCAGGTCCCTCGGCTACTTTGTACACATAAAGCAGATGATATTTCCACACTGTAAGCTCTTCAGAACAGTAAAGCAATTGCAAAGTCCAAAGATATTTGTAGAATCTCTGAGCATCCCCATTATATATAAATGTTATACCATCTGATTTTTTTTAACAGTGATTGTAATGACTGGTATATGTTTATATAGTACTGTTGAACAATAAACTTGCTACTTCTAATACTTTGATTTCAGCAAGGCTTTCAACTCTGTGATACACAGAAGATTGCTGAAGAAGCTGGAGGACCTGGGCAGGGCTAGGGATGTAGTTAGATAGGTAGGAAGCTGGAGGAAGGAGAGAAAGCCGAGTGGTGGCAAATGAGATCAAATCAGAAGAGAGGGTGGTCACCAGTGGGGTACCACATTGATCTGTTCTGGGTCCTGTCCTCTTCAATGTGTTCATCAGCAACATTGGAGAGGACATGTGGGGCAAGTTGTGTCTCAGCAGATGACACAAAGCTCTGTGGTAGGGTAAACAGAAATTAAAGGATCAGGGTGAAGCAGAGGGTACTTCTACAAAGGCTAGACAAGTAGTGTAAGGTTTTGCAGTTGAAATTCAGTGCTAAAAATTGTAAGGTTATGCACCTGGGGAAAAACAACAGAACAGACTACCGGGTGGGAAGGGTTAATCTGAGCACTACAGCAGAGGAAAGAGATGTGGAAGCCAACATTAGTGACTCCTTCAAACAATCAAGTCATTGCAACAAGGCTTATAGTAAGGCTAATAGGATGCTGTGATGTATAGAAAGGAGTACTGACAGCAAGAAGACGGAGGTACTATAACCTCTAAATAGGTAACTGGTAGGGTTGGGTGAACTGACCTGGTACAAAACAAAAAACTTTCCCAGATCCAGTCTAGCCCAGCGAACACAGATCAATAAGGACCCAGAGCATATTTGCACCACGTCCATGTCTGCCCAGCCACTTTAAAAGAAACATTTTTTTTTTAGGTTAATGCCTGACTATTAATTCTATGCAGTCCCCTCCCTTCTTCCAACTTGCTCCAGGTACAAGACTGGTGTGCACTAGCCCAGCCTGGCCCCCAACCCCATCACTCAGCTCAAGCTGAGTAGTTCTCTGAGTTGACCCCTCACCTGCCATGACCTCCATAAGCCATATAATCCCATGCCATTTGCTTTGCTCCAGTTCTGTCTCCCTAAATGGTGCTGTCATACATTACTACTTTGTTTTGCAAATTGCAGTTCATGCTTGAGTTGTTATTTCACTGGCAATGCTGGCATGGGGGGGGACTCAGCAGGGACTGGTGTCAGTACAGACACAGTGAAGCATTGCACTGTCACCACACACACACACACACACACACACACACACACACACCCCTCTGTCACATGACCAGCTGCCTGTCAGTTAGGTGTTAAGTGTATATAAAAGTGTGTGTGGCACCACAAATTCAATAGTGTATGTCTGGGAGTGACTGAGAGAAGACATTTGGAATGTTAGTGCTTTGCTAATTGCTTCACAAAAATACTTGCTCTGCTTTGGAGCCTTTTAGTTTTAGAAAGCTAAATACAATCAGCTTCCCCAGTGCCTAGTACAAATGAGGAAGGAAGCAAGCAATTTAAAAGGGATAGAACCAACTAAAAGTGAGAAAAAGTCTGGAGGAATGTGGCGGGCAGGGGACGGGGCAGTGACTGAATGTCTCAGTCAGTGTTTGAGGCTGGCCTTTGCTGATTATGGTTTTACGTATCTGAATCTGGTTCTGCACTAATGCAGTCAAATGTGCTAGTGCCGTTAGTTGGCTTAAAAAAATTCAGCAAAGTATTTTCAATTTATATTACATTTCTTTTTCTGTGGCGCCAACCATTAAACTAAATAGAGGCACAGACATTTCTACACTTCACCTTCACCTATACTAATAATACTACTACTGACTGATGTGAGGTGAAATAAATCAGCCATTGACCAAACACTGTTTCTTCTTTTAATTCTGGAAATTTTTGGGAAGCTGACAGAAGACTGAGACTATGATGCCAAGGCTTGTGCAATGGCAGTAATTGTGTTAGTTTGCATGCTATTTCTTCCTTTTTTTAAGTCAGTTTTTATTAAAGGAATTTTGCAACTGCATAACAGAAACAGAAAATAAATGCAGATGGGAGTCTGATCATTTGGAAGCAGTACACAGATCCAGTGTACTGCGATAGTAAAATGACTACACAGTTAAAGAAAAACCTCTCTATGATTAGCCCAAATACCCCTGCAATCTCCCATTCTGTTGCCCCGGAGTACAATAGTGTTGCATACTAAATCAGTCATCATTTAATGGATACTAATCCAGCTAGAAATAAAACCTAGGACCGCTAGGAAATAAATTTATAGTCCATTTCTAATTGATACCTCATCCATCTGTGCCAGAATTCCTCATGCTGTGTCTGATGATCTTGGACAAAGGACTTAAGGGTTTCCATTCTATATGTAGCATTACTTCTTTGAACAAACTTTACCTTTGTCGGGGGTATTTTTTATAACTACAGTCTGGTTATTACTTTTTCAGCTGCTAATGTCACTAATAATAACAATTTCAATGTCTTGCTCCGTATTCCTCCAGAGGGAATAGACATGAGAATCAAGGATGGGGTGAGTAGGTCCTGGTCTGTAAATACCCTGTTTAAAGTATTGTTTATGTCTTGCCAACACTCTGCAAACACAGGGCTGGCCCAGAAAACATGAGTGTGGTTCGCTTTCTCTTCTCCACACTCTCTCCAACATACCACCATATGAGGATTCGTATATGTCACTTGTAGAACTGGGGTGCACAAAAAATCACAGCCAATATTTCCATGAAACATCCTGCCATTGCACAGAGGATGTAAGTCGGTAGTTAGTTAGAGATAGAATACTTATTCCATGTTTCCAATGAGTGATTTGTTACTGTTTCTAAGTTCCACTAGCTAAGAACCCCTACCATGGACTCTGGTGCAAGGTTGAGCAGGCTCTTATAAAGACTAGCTATCAGATGGGACCAGTGCATTTATTGTTGATGATCCGTAAGGCTAACACAAATAGAAGGGCCCTGACTCTCTCTCTCTCTCTCTCTCTCTCTCTCTCTCTCCCTCTCCCTCTCTCTCTAGACTCCTAGATCTCCACTGGTGATGTGCAGCATCTAATGAATTAGGTGGGAAGGATTTATCATATTCCTGGGAATGAAGCCAGACTGCTGTATCATATGGGATATATTTAGCGCAGCACTGTCTCTAGAAGTTTAGGGATATTGTTGTAAAGCTTGTAAAGTTGGATAAAGGGATGGCTGTTATGAGTTAGAAAATAAATATTTATCCGCAATGAATAAATCATTTAAATTTTATTGTCTTCCAGTGTGCCAAATAGAATAGGGTTAACCAACAGCATATTATGCGTAATTGGGCTGCCATGGAATATACAGTATGTATAGGATGGGCAGGTTGAGGCCTCCCTTTTCTTTGGGTATCTGCAAAACAGTATACCAGATTCAAGGGCAGCTTCCTCCCCATAAAAAGTGAAAAATAACAGTATTCCAGTATTGGAAATAGGATTTTTCTGGGACCAATGGTAAGGTCTGAAAAAAATATAAAAGCCTGGGAAGAATATTCTGATGAATAACTTCCATGTTAGATAACAAAGGAAGATGTAAGGCAACCCGGAATTGCAGGTCCTCAGTGATCTGTTGGGCAGTAGGTTCGTAATTCAGTAACTCAAGGTATGACAGGTTTTTAGTGGGGTATACCCCAAGGTAGCTGATTACCCCCATTCCACCGGATGGAGAATCGAGAAGTCAGGGAAAGGGGTGAAACAGAAACTAAAGAGCTCTGTTTTTTTTTTTGTTAATCCTTTTTCTCCCAGGCACCTGGTCTGCATTACCTTATCCATGTCCTGGCTTCTCCCTTTGGTCTTCCAGCCACCATCCCGAGGACCCCTCTACTCCTATTCCGGCCTCACAGCTTCTACCCCCGTGGCTTGCCCCCCATGGTTGGGTGGTGGAGAGTCACCCCTATGCTCTCCACCTGAACAGGATCCAGTATGTGCTGTGTACTCTTGGAGCCAGGAGCCCCCTCTGGAGATGGCCATCATGCTGCCACAACCTGGTGCCTTATTTTTTCCTCTGTTCTGGTTCCTCTCCGATGTGTGTGGCGTGCAGTGATGCCAAGGAACAGGAGCATGCATGCTACTGCATGCACTCCTTCCCAGCATCTGCCCCAGCACATCCCCTTGACTGCTAGTGCCACTGCATGGCCCCCAGCTGATGATAGAGGCCGCCAGTGCACCAACAGCATCACACCCCCCCCACCCCAGAGAAGGAGAGCAGTCCCATGGATGCTCAATCCTTCTCCTCCCCTGCCGACCCCTGACAACTCAGGCTCATTCCTGAACCTGGGTCACCGGCGTGGCATGAGGTGTGGCATCCAGTGCCTCAACCCTCAGCACCACCGGGCCAGCTAGGAGCTCTGTTTTTTAAAAGTTTTAATACTGACAACTTCCTGAAGAAGTATATAATTTCCCAAGTCTGGGGCAGTGATGCCTTTGGAGAAGACAACATCAAGATGACACCATCTGCAAAGAGTGCTATTTTATATTCATTTCATTTCTTTTTTTATACTGTTAGGCATGTGAGCAAAACTGCACATTTTCATAAGCATCCTGTGCCTAACAAGCTACATGGGTGCAAAGCACTTTTAGTACATGTTGATACAGATTCAAATAAAGCAAAAGACAAATTAACACAAAGCACAAACAAGGATAGAGAGTAGACATGGGTAAGAAGCATATAATCAAGTGCATTTGCATACAGGTCTGTCAACAAGGAGACACTTTAGATTGATTTTAAATAGAGCCAATCTCAGACCCTGAGCCAGGGGAGGAGGCAGGCTACTGAATATTCACATCCTGCTAATAGTATGCCCTCCACTCCTCCACCCTTTGTATTGCTGCTGCCAATGGCTCAATATAAAGTGCAAATAATAACTGGGAAAGAGGGCAGTCCTGATGAGTGCCTCTTGTCAGTGGAATATGAGCTGAGTAGGCCCTGTTCACCTAGATATAAGCCTGTGATGAAGCAAACAGAGCCTGGATAATGGACAAAACTTCTTTAAGAAAAGCCTTGTAAGACAAGGGGCCCGATTACAGAAGGAGTCCTTGGAGCGATGCATGTTGTGCCGCTCCAAGGGCTACAGCAATGCTGGGTGCATCAGGAACCCTGTGCCATATTCCAAAAGACAGCAAGGTCCCTGCACCAAATGCCCTGCAATTGCTACAAGTGCAGGACTGCACCCGTCCAATGGCACACCAGCAGCACATGCTGCACAGCAGTGGCACCCCTTTTGCTGGTGCAGCGAGGAACTGGCATCACTGGTGGTGATGGTGTGGGGGAACACAGGTGCCCAGTGGGGGTGTGGGAGCAGATGGGGTCATAGGGTGGGTTGGTGTGCCAGCAGGGTGGTCAAGTATTGCTTCAGCACCCAGCAGGGTGCAAATGTCCATGATATAACAAATCAGGGGCATTTGTACCCCCCAGGTACTACAGTGCTCCCATACATCCCAGCTGCCACATCAACCTTCCCTATACCCCTCTGTGCCCCTCCTACCCACGGACCCCACCGGTAGCCCACATTTCATGGTGTGCAGGTTGGTTGCAAGGGGCTTAGACCACCTCCTGTCAGGTCTAAGTGGAGCCTCTTGTGACACCCCCAGTGTGACTCTTGGAATCAGAATTGTGAGCCCCTCCATGGTGCAAGCCCCCTTGCAACCTGGCGTACCCATCTGCAGGTCACAAAGGTGGTGCAGTGCCCGTTCGGTGCAGTGGATTCCCCATTTGGTGCAGCCTGCATTCTGGAATGAGGACTGCCGCAATGGGGGATGCAAGGTGCAACCTGCGACTTTAGTTGTCACAAGCACCTTGTGTCCACCATAACGACATCTGGAATCAGGCCCAGGATGTGCCACTGAAAATCCCAGGACACCCTATAGAGTTTGCATGCTATTTCTTGATATAATAAAACAATACTAGTAGCATAAGAATATTCAAAACAATACAGTACTAGCATGTAACATATTTTATTTCCCTTGGCTGACAACTCCCTGTACAGCGTTTCATTCATTTCTGAAATACGGTACCTGACTGTGTCACTCAATTAGGCAATTTCATATTTCTCCAGTAATATAAACCATCACTAAAAGGGTGGAAGGGATTAACATACAGCAGCTCTATAGCTGCTTCTCTCTTAGTCTCATCTCTTCTCCCTCCCTGTGTAAAATGAAAAATCAAGTTGGGTTGTTTTCCTGTCCCCTTCCTGATGGGTAGTAGTGATCCCTGACCAAGTATCTGTCCCCATGGGGGGGATCTCATTTATTATATGCAGAAGCAGCATCCATTTGTTTTAGCCCACCCCTAGACTCATAGCTGCTTCTCTGTTTCAGGGAGAGTGACCGTAGTGCTTTTCTGCCTTCTAGACAGTAAAAAATGAAAACAAAAGGAGTTTAGAACACATCCCACACAATTTGTGGCTGTGCATTGCTCAACTGCCTCTATTTGTTCTGTTGTTGAATAGTTATATATTTGACCCCTTTCTCATTTTCTCTTACCTTAAATAAAAAAAGTTTACCATGAGCAGAAGCAGGCAGAGAGAGGAGGAAGCTGAAATGGGGAACAGGATTGGGAAACGTATGGTGCAAACAACATTGCAGACTGGTAAAAGAGTGGTTTCTAGCACATCATCCAGTAGCAATAGTGGGACTTCCCCATCACTGCCCAGTCAGGAAATGCAGAAAAAACTTTAATAAAAACAAAAAGGGGTGGTCACTACCACAATAAGTGCAACCAAAGATATGCCACCTTTGTATACTGAGCCAATACAAACTCACATAAAACGGAATCTGATGATGAGGAGCACAATTGTGATGAAGGTAGAGATGATGAAATGGAGGATGCAGGCAAGGAGGGAGAGAAATTACTACAAAATAAGCTGGGAGGACTAAATGAGAAAGAGTTGGCAGTTGAACATGTGGAGAAATATGAATGTGGTGATTTTATGGTGATGGGTTGGATGAGGAAGCAAACTGTGTGGTGCAGGAGGAACAAGATGAGGGGGGAGTGCAGTCTGAAATGAGTTCAGTGATTCGCCTGGAAGAGCTGAATGAAGATAAAAGTGAAACAGACCTTGAAAAGCCTAATTTTGACAAAGATCAACAGGGTGCTGCAAATGATAAACAGCAGTATAATATGTCTGGTAAAACAAAAAAGGTGAACTCGTGTGGTCTTACATCTCTCTAGCTGCAGATAATGAGTTGCAGGTGGTATGATGCATATATATAAAAGATGATCAACAGAGGGAGCAAAAAGAGTGCTCTGCCTGCGGAATTAAGACAGAGGAAGATGTAAACACCATGCATTCAGAGAGAGGTCAAATTCCACCTCTGTATGTTGTAGCAAGAGGTGGTAGCCGCGATCCTACTGATAACAGTTCTGATGTCCCACTTTCTTAGTCTTCAAGAGAAAGTACTACAAACAGTCCCTTTTGCTCTTCTCGTCATCCTGCAATCCTAATCTGGCCAGTCTGAAGAAGACTTATTCTGCTAGAAGGCAGTTAATTTTTCAAATGCTTGAATATAGCTAAATACCAATGTAGTTATCCTGAAGCAATTATTACAACAAAACTAATTTCTGAGATAATAGCACTGGACTTACAGCTTTTCAGAGTTGTGGAGCATATTGGCTTCAAAAGGTTATTGCATTACTTTGTCACCACAGTACAACTTTCCACCCAGGAAGTGTGCTGCTACTGTTGTTGTGCCCCAGATGTGTGAGGTTTACTTGGTTTACTTGGTAGTATAGGACAAAAGGAGGCTACACGCCCAACGAGATTGTCCCCCACATTTTGTGGGTCATTGAACTTGGAGTAGATTTGTTTTTAACCAGTTATCTAGACCTTTTTTAAAAGATTTAAAATTGCCAATGTCAACTAACTCCTGAGGCAGGGTATTCCCAATCCTTGAAGATCTTACAAAAAAAAATTTCCCTTTTGTTTGTTTTTGCTCACATGACTTCAAGCTGTTTGTTGTGAAGCCTAGGAACATTGCATCTATGAGAATTAAGCAATAATGCACAACAGGGTGTGTGTTGTGCTGGGATAATGTCATGCCTGGGGTGATTAGGCAGGAGGCTGCAGGCCGAGTGCGACTAATCACCCCAGAAGTGACATTATCCCAGCACAACACACACCCTGGAGTGCATTATTGTTATTATACAATGGCTCATTTGTAAAGAAAAAAAGGAAAAGTTAAAAAAATGCATAAAATAACCTATTTTAGTTAATTGTTTTACTGGAGTAGGTACACATAATAAGAAAACAATTATTTTTCACTGTTTCAGCCAATGGGTGGAGCTGGTGAATAGTGCTTTTTTGTGTGTTTTGTGGCTCTATCGGTCATGTCCAGCAGCAAGTGTCTGCCCCCAACACACACACACACACACACACATACAGAATGACACCAAGTAGTATACCTGGTAGAATTTTGTTTTTGTAGTGTTTTCCCTTCAAATTTTCAGTCTCTGTGATCGGAAGAAATGCATAGCGAGTAAGCTTTCGAACAACGGACATGGCAGTTCTTTATTGAGCCAATGGGTGAACGTTGAATGATAGGAAGCTTTGTTGGTGTTAGGAGATGGAATTGTGTGTTTATGAGGCTGTTCTAGAATAAAGAGAAAGCACCGCTGCTTTTTCCCCCACAACCCAAACTGTACGGCTTTACTGAAGCACGTGACCACCTATTACAGTCTGCGCCATTCACTGACATGGCTGGAAGATGCATCCCAATATGCTGCTCAGATAGTCAGATTTTTTTTCTTTTCAATTTGTTTTCTCTCAGTGTGAGACTGCGAAAAGGATGGGTGGAACACTGTTACATAGAAACATAGAAACATAGAAGTTGACGGCAGATAAGGACTGCAAGGCCCATCCAGTCTGCCCATTTCTTTTTCTACCTTATAAATGTGCCATCGGCCTTTGCTCTGTCAGTGGCCTATCTATTCATACTCATCTGTATTGCTCCCTTATGCCTATCCCATGCCTGTTTGAAGCCCTTCACCGTATTCATAGTCACCACTTCCTGAGGTAGGCCATTCCATGCATCCACCACCCTTTCTGTGAAAAAGAATTTCCTCACATTCCCCCTTAATCGGCCTCCCTCTAATCTCATGCTGTGTCCTCTTGTCCTGCTATTTTTCTTATATTTAAACATGTTAGACTCTTTCACCTTGTTAATGCCCTTAAGGTGTTTGAATGTTTCGATCATATCACCTCTCTCCCTCCTTTGCTCAAGGGTATACATATTGAGCTCTGTTAATCTGTCCTCATATGTCTTCTGATGCAGTCCCTGCAACATTTTGGTTGCCCTTCTCTGGACTGCCTCAATTTGGTTACTGTCCTTGAGAAGGTGTGGCCTCCAGTACTGCATGCAGTACTCCAGATGGGGCCTAACTAGTGTCTTGTAAAGAGGGATTATTACCTCCCTCTTATGACTTGTGATACCCCTACTAATACACCCTAACATCCCCCTAGCCTTACCTACTGCTTTAGAGGTCTGCTTGGATGATTTCAGATCATCAGTGATGATGATGCCCAAGTCTCTTTCTTCCTTTGTGACTGCCAGCAACTCCCATCCCAGCCTATAGGTGGCTTCAGGGCTTCTCTTCCCTATGCGCATGATCTTGCACTTCTTTGCATTAAATCCCAGTTGCCACTCTTCTGACCATTTTGCTAGTTTATCCAGATCTCTTCTCATTCTGCCCACCCAATCTGGATCATCTACTCTGTTGCAGATCTTGGTGTCATCTGCAAACAGACAAGCCTTACCCTCTAGTCCATCTGCAAGGTCACTAATGAAGATATTGAAGAGGACTGGCCCCAGAACTGATCCCTGAGGTACCCCACTTGTTACTTGCATCTCTTCTGACTGTATACCATTTACCACTACTCTCTGTTTTCTGCCTGTCAACCAGTTTGCCACCCAGATGACCAACTTCTGACCCACCCCGAGCCTACCAAGTTTATTTATCAATCTTCTATGTGGAACAGTGTCAAAAGCTTTACTGAAGTCAAGGTAGGCAACATCAAGTGCTCCCCCTTGATCCACCACTCTGGTTACCCAGTCAAAGAAATCTATGAGATTAGTTTGACAGGACCTTCCTTTTGTAAACCCATGCTGTCTTGGATCCTGTGCCCCTATGGATTCCAGGTGTTGCACTATCCTTTCCTTAAGGAGTGCCTCCATAATCCTGCACACTACTGAGGTAAGACTGACTGGTCTGTAGTTCCCTGCCTCCTCCCTGCTACCACTCTTGTGGAGCAGGATTACATGAGCCCTTCTCCAGTCTTCTGGGACCTCTCCTGTGCTTAGAGACTCACTAAACAGTTCTGCTAATGGCTCTGCTAGTTTCACCCTTAGCTCCTTACGTACCCTGGGATGTATGCCATAAGGTCCCATTGCCTTATCCACCCTGAGCTTAGCGAGCTCTTGTAGGACCCTTTCTTTTGTGAAGGGAGTAGTGCTTACCTCCCTCCCCCCTGTATCCATGGTGCTGAGCTGTGGGCCCTGCCCTACCTTCTCTTCAGTAAATACTGAGCAAAAGTATCTATTTTGGATAGATGCTTTTACAGGGTCCTCCTCCTCACATGCCCCCTTTTCTCCATTGAGCTTAGTAATACGCCTCTGGACTTTCTCCTTTCACTAATGTATCTATAGAAAGTCTTGTCACCTTTTTACTGTTCATGCTAGTGTTTCCTCAGTTTGGGACTTTGCCTGTCTTACTGCCTTCCCTGCTTCCTTGGGGCAGTTTGGTATGCCTCCTATCTTCATCCCGCTGTGTTCCCTTATATTTCCTGAAGGCCAGCCTTTGATTCTGACCTTTTCTGCTACTGTATTTGAGAACCAAAGTGGCTTCCTTCTTCTTTTGCACTTCCTTTTCTGTCTAACACAATGGGATGTTGCTTCAAGTATTGCATCCTTAATGCTTGCCCACTTTGCCTGTACCCCTCACCTGTGTTTCTTTTTGCCAGGGCTAGCTTAACTCTGTTTGCCATCTTATCAAAGTCAGCTCCTCTGAAGTCCCATATTTTGCTTTGGAATGGGATGGATGATTTAGATGTAGTGGCCAAACTGAACCATACCATGTGATGGTCACTGGCCCCTAGTGACCTTCTACCTGGAGATCTGTGATCCCTTCCCTGTTAGTCAGTACTAGATCTAGGATAGCCCTGTCTCTTGTGGGTTGTTGTACCAGTTGTTTGAGGCCCTCCCCCTGCAGGGAATCCACAATGTGTCTAGTTCTGGCAGATGTTCCTGCTGGTATTGACCAATCTGTATCTGGCATGTTGAAGTCTCCCATTATCAGAACCTCCCCTTTAGCTGTCATGTTTTGTATATCTTCTAACAGTAATGTGTCTATGTCCTCCCCCTGGTCTGGGGGCCTGTAGACAACCCCGGTTCTTATGGCTGTCCAATTTCCTGTTTCCAGGGTGACCCACAGTTCTTCTGGCTCTTATGTGTATTCTGAATTTCTGTAGCTTTGATATTTTCATTGACATACGGGGCCACTCCACCCCCTCTTTTTGCACCTCAGTCTCTTCTGAACAATACGTAGCCAGGTACTGAAGTCTCCCAAGTGTGGTTACTGGTAAACCACATCTCACTAATTGCTACTATGTCCAGTTTAGCCTCTGACATTATTGCCTGAAGGTCTGGGATCTTATTTCCCAGGCTGTGAGCATTTGTGTACATGATTTTCCATTGGCCAGATTTCGGTGTGTTAGTTGTTGGGTGAGGTTTGGCATTTCCCCTATGAGTCGTATGGGGAGACAGACCTTTTTTCTTACCCAGTGATGCAAATGAACTGCAAACATGCTGAATCCCTGTTTGACCACTAACTGAGGGGGGAGCGGTGATTTTCCCATTTGATGTATGGGGTGCTGCACCCCTCTCCCCATTTGCTAGTTTAAATATTCTGCAAAGACATCAAACTTCTGCCCCAATGCACTGACTCCCTCCTTAGTCAGATGCAGTCCATCAAATTTAAAGAACTTTCGCTCCCAGAACTGTTAATTTTATTGTGACCGGAGACCGAGTCTGGGGAAAGGGTGATTTAAAGTGTGATGTTGCTCGAAGAGGAGCAGTTGATTGCGAACGTGTGCGACACTTTGAAAACAGAAAAGGCTGGCAGCTAAGCAGGAGTTTTAAAAAATATCAGTAAGGTTTGTTTATGCCATTATTGTATTAGCCCTGAGGGAGGAAATTACTGTGGGGGGTGATGTTGTGATGGCCTCACTGTCCAGTAATGTTTGGGTAGTGGTTCTTGATGTGCAGGGCAGTGTCGGATTTGCGGTGGCTTGCAGGGGGAGGGAGGGATTTCCTTAATAGTTTTGCAGTCATCTGTGTGCTGGGACTAGAGCCGTGATGTTGTATTAAGATAACATCACGGCTCCAGTCCCAGACGGACCAATCAGGGTCCAAGATTTTTTTATGCCATTGTATAAAAAGTAATTCCACATTGATGCATAAGTTCTGTTGATTTTATAGTTTTGTACAGAAATAGAATATCACCTCTACATCTTTCTGGCATGTAATGAGTGAAGACCTGTTTCCTGAAGTCTGCAGGGGTAATCCTTAGATGCTAGACATGGAACCACGTTCACGGCCCACCTCTGTATCAGTTCAAGGTGTGTGATATCACCCTTAAGATATGGGCTCCAGTAGCAAATGTTTACAGCATGTCCTATTGGACTGAGCTAATTTTTGGATTGCCTGAGGTAGTCAGTAAGAAACTAAAACATGCTTTAAAATATGCAGTTGTTGGTGTTGTACATCTGACTACTGACATATGGACAAGCTGTCAGCCAGAACCAATTTGTATCACTGACTGCACATTGGGTGTCATTTGCTCCCTACAGTGATACAGATAAACCCCATTTAAAACTGGCCTCCCTTTGCATCCAGTATGCACACAGGACCTAACATCTTCCAACATCCTTGCAGAGCTTAATAGACAGATACAGTGCTGCCTTATATCACAAGGGCTTCCTGTTGGTTTTATTGTGGTTGACAGCAGTTTAAACCAAGGCCCCCGGAATTCTGTGATTCTGCAGTTGCGGAATTTTACATAGAAATTGCATCATGCTGCAGAATTCATATAGTGATGCAGAATTTATTGTTTTTGGTGAATTTTCATTCCAATGTACAGTTTTTCCATAGTGCAAGGCTCCCGTACCCATCTTGTTTATCCTGACGCCCCTCCTCTATGCTTGGCATGTGATGTCATCAATGACATCACATCATATTTTAGCCAATGGCAGGGCTGCATTCTGCAACAGAAATGAGTAAATTATTCTGCAGAAATCAGGAATATTCTGCCGTAGAAGCCTAGGAGCCCTGCCACAGAAATCAGAAAATGCTGTCGCAGAGCACTAGGAGCCCTGGTTTAAACATAAAGAAAGCATTGCCTGATGGGGGCTTTAGGCACATTTGATGTTTTACACACTGTCTAAATTGAATTGTGCATGCCTTGCTGCAACAGGACAGAATGAGACATAAAAACTCTCACATATGGGGCAAAAAGAATATGCACACATTTCAGCCACTCATGCAAAGCAC
The DNA here is from genome assembly GCA_016271365.2 of Neoceratodus forsteri. Taxonomy (NCBI): domain Eukaryota; kingdom Metazoa; phylum Chordata; order Ceratodontiformes; family Ceratodontidae; genus Neoceratodus; species Neoceratodus forsteri. Next base: position 163,517,007 of record CM028137.1, read on the forward strand.
ACAAGAAAGTGCAAACCATACAGGAAGAACACAAACTGCCTCAGAATGCATATAAACTTACGAATCTGCCAGCAGAAACAGACCACCCAGTCTATTAATGTCTGCCCAAGTGTACCGCTAGCCCCCTAGATTGCAACTGCCCCAACTCCCTCCCCATCTGTCATTCCCATGACGGCTTCAGCTCCATCCACCCAGACCCTCCCTCGTGCTCTGTCCCACGCCCTCTTAAGACTTCCTACTGTCTTACATAATACCATCCCCTCTGGTAGAGTGTTCCATTTAGACACCACCCTCTCTGTGAAGTAGTGCCTCCTCATCTCCCTCTTAAATCTTCCACCCTCCAGTCTTAGTCCATGCCCCTCATCTCCCTACCCTTCCTCAGTTTAAGCACCCCTTCAATACTAGCTTTGTTATCCCCCTCAAATATTTGAACATTTCAATCATATCCCCCATCCCTCCTCTCCTACAGTGTGTACATATTCAGCTCATTCTGCCTGTCCTCATAAGCCTTGCCCTCCATCCCCTGTAACATTTTTGTTGTCCTCCATTGCACACCTTCCAATAAATTAATATCCCCTCTTCAGATACGGCCGCCAGTACTGCACACAGTACTCCAAGTGTGGCCTGACCAAAGATCTGTAGACGGGCAGGATCACCTCCCTATGCCTGGATGACAAACCTCTTGCGATACAGCCCAGCAACCTGTTTGCCTTAGCTGCTGCTTTCCTGCACTGGGCAGAGTTGCTCATGCTCCCCGTTACCAACACCCCTGGGTCCTTCTCTTCCTCAGTGATCCCCAGCCTCACCCCTCCCAACTAATAGTGCCTCCTTGGGTTCTTTGCCCTGACGTGCATAACCTTGCACTTTTTCACATTGAATCCCAGCTGCTACTTCTCTGACCATACCTCCAGTTTGGTTAGGTCCTCTTGTAGTTGTTTACATCCATCCTCTTCATCCAACACTGCCCCCATTTTGGTATCATCTGCTAACAGACTAACCCTGCTCCCAACTCCATGTACAATGTCTGAAATAAAGAGCCCAGATAGTACCGGGTCCAGCACCAAGCCCTGCGGCTCACCGCTCGTCACCAGTTGAGGTGTTGAAAGCTCCCCCCCACTACCACCCATTGCAGCCTCCCCTGCAGCTAGTTCCTTATTCAGTTTGTCAGCTTCATCACCACCCTCGCAGCAGTCAGCTTCCCCTCCCAGCCTCCCATGAGGTACTGAGTCGAAGGCCTTGCAGAAGTCCAAGTACAAGACATCTACAGCATGACCCATCCCATAACCAGCTGTCTTCTTATCCAGTCATAATATTCTATTAGATTGGTCTGACAAAACCTCCCCGAGATGAACCCATGCTGCCGCCCATCCTGGAGGTAATTACCCTCAAGGAACAACACCAGCCTCTCCTTCAGTATTAGCTCCATAAGTTTACCCATTATGGAAGTGAGACTGACAGGCCAATAATTTTCTGGCTTGCCCCTAGGGCCACTCTTGTGTATGAACACCACATGGGCCACCCTCCAGTCCTGAGGCACTGATCCTGTGTCCAGGGAAGTGCTGAATAGGTCCAGCAGGATCTCAGCCAATACCTCCACCATCCCCCTCAGCACCCCAGATGGCTGTCATAAGGACCTGGTGCCTTATCCACCCTTAATGCCCTCAGACCCTCTAGTACTCTATTCCCCTTGATCATTCCATCTGTCATCTCCTGTCATCCCTCCCCCACCCTCCCAGTCCATGGTGATTGTGGACCTTCCTTCTCCTTTGTGAAAATGGAGCAAAAGTATTCATTTAGTACTTCTGCTTGTTCCTCTCCCTTTTCCACCCACTCCCGTCCCCACTTTATCGTTACTATGTGGTCTCTGCACTTCCTCTTTTCCCTGACATTTCTAAAAGAGTTCTTCTCCCCTCCCTTGATACCCTGCACTAATGTTAGCTCCCTGGAGGCCTTGGCTACTCTCACTCATTTGATTGGTCATCTCCTTGGACCAACTCACATAAGCCTCCATGTCCCCTCCCTCCCTTCCTTCCTTCCTTCCTTCCTTCCTTCCTTCCTCATTCTCCTGATATGCAGCTCTCATTGCCCTCACCCCTCCAACACGTCTCTGTTCAGCCAGCATGGTTTCCTGGCTCTGCACTTTTTTCTCTTAGTACTGGTGCAAGCTTCTGTAGCCTCTGTTAACCCAGTTTTAATAATTTCCCACTTTTGCTGTGCATCCATCTCTGGCCTAATACCCTGAAGTATTTGCAGTATTTCTCTCATCCTCCCGAACTCTGCCCTCCTAAAATCCACCACCTTTGTTACTGTGCCTCCAGACTCCCTGCCCAGTGTGAGAGTCGACTACACTGTTTTGTCATCACTACCAGCTAGTGGGTCTCCCACCTTTATTTTCATCACTGCCTCCCCATTTGACAGCACCAAGTCCAGTGTGTTACCTAGTCATGTTGACCCACTGACCAACTGTGTCAGGAGACCATCCTGGATCATGTCCAGGAGCACCTATTCCCTGGCACTGGAGGTGGCAAGGGTGCTTCAGTCTACCCCCAGCAGATTTAAATTTCCCACAATCACCATACTCCCTTTTCTACATACCATCCTTATTTGCTCCACAAACTCCCAGTCCCATTCCACTGATTGTGCTGGTGGTCTGTTCACCACCCCCAGTCACAACTTTCTACCCTTGGATTTGAGAAGCTGAATCCATAGCGCCTCTGTCCTCTCTTCCTCCCCTTTGTCCCGTGTACATCGGATCCCTTCCCTCACATAGAGTGCTACCCAGCCCCCTCTCCCAACCCCCCCAGTCTTTCCTGTAAATTTTATACCCCTGGATTGCCAGATTCCAATCATGGTACTGGGTAACCCAAGTTTCAGTCACTGCAGTGACATCCACACTCCCCTCCACAAGGAGCGCATGAAGCTCAGCTGTTTTATTACCCAGGCTCCTTGCATTTAGGGAGACCATCTTCCACCCATTCCCATCCATCATCCTCCCCTCACCTCCTTAGTCTTCCCCCTCCTCTCAGTGGCCCCCTTACCCTTACCCTGAACATTATCAAGGGGAGACAGCAAGTTTTGCACTCCAACCTGTTGATCCTGCATGCTAGCTATGCACTCTCCTCCCCCCTACCTAGTTTAAATCCCCTCTTGAAACAATATAATCCTCTAATTTGCTCTTTAACACCCCCTTACCTGCCCTATTCAGGTATAAACTGTCCTTTGTGTACAGTTCTCTGTTAGTCCATGTATCTCCCCATCCTCCTACCAACCCATACCCTTGTGCTATACACCAGTCTCTCAGCCAGGAGTTGAACTCCACTATCCTTTCCTTTCTTGCCCTGCTCACCCTTGTGACTGGTAGCACCTCCAAAAATGCCACGGACCTCCCTATTTTCAAACATAGCTTTCCCATTTTCTAAAACCACTCCTGTGCCAACTGTGATGCTCTGCCCCCTGCTTCTGGTTATCTGTATGATATTTTTATTATAAATCAATGCTCTGTGTATGAAATTGACTCACACAAGGTAGCCGTTTGGCTTTTAACCTTCAAGGTGTCAGTGAGAATGTTGTAAACTGACCAGAGGATGTGTGAAATTGACTAGTGAAGGGAAAACCTAGAGTTTCCTGTTCTGTTCTTAATTAAGGCTCTGGCCATCCACCAGAGGATAAGCCTTATGATCTTTTATGACTTTCTAGAGGAACAGGCTGTTGATAACAACACCGTGTAAAGTCGTAAACCCTTTTGATTTTCCTCGGGAACAGGAATCAACAACCAGTTCAAAGAGAAATGTTTGATCCCAGATTGTCATATTTGGGAAATGGCTTTTTGCTGATGTCCACATTATTTAAAATACATTCTTGTAGATAATTTTGCAAGAATTAACTCTAAGGGAGGGTCTAGCTGACGTCACAAAAGGGGTGGGGAGATGCCTCCTGAAATGATCCACCATCTGGTGAATATGGTATATGATTCTTAGACTCTGATAAAGACTGTCCTCTAAAAGCACTTAGAAAGGTAATACTTAGTTTGAAAAGAATTAAGTGTGTGTGGTAGGAGCTTGTTTTTGTAACTTTCCTTTTTTTATTTGTAGATGACTGTGAGATTTGTGACATAATTGTTCTGTATTTTATTTCACCTGTTTTAAACTTTTTAGTAAATAACACTTTCTTTATTATACTGCCTGTGTCCTCTCAGTTATCTTACATGTGATTGCTGAACCTATGTTTAGGCTGGCAGCTATTAAAAGGCTTGATGGTGTTACTAAGCTTGAAAAAAGGTAAGAAATACCTAGGTCTCTTATAGAGTTCTAAGGGTTCATTTTGGATACCTGGCTGGATGCCCTTGAGTGAAAGATTATATTGCATCCCCCAAAGAGAATATTATTTGAGCCTGTTAATTGGGTATGCTAGCATAAGGTTCACAGTTTGAATACCTCCAGAACTTGAGGCTAACAGGTGATTTGGACCCAAAGTAGACAGGAGGGTTACCCTGTCTGTTACCTGGTCACAGTATTGCTCTGAGGTTAGCACTGTGGGAGCAGAGGGCCTGATCTGTGGAATGCATTTGTGACAGATTTGGTTGAGAGTGGTGCAATGTAAAGTATTGATAACACAAGCTTTAACAGTTCAGTGTGTCAGATTAATACTGTACAGCTCGTGCAAAATAAGGCAGTGATTTATTTTTTTAAAAGTAAACAAAACTATGTCATTGTGCTTATAGTTAAGTTCCTACCTGTTTTATTTTTTTTTAAGTGCAAGTTAGAGTAGCCATAGTTAGGGAAGAAGACGGCTTCCAACTACAGTGGGTACACTGCAGACTACTTGAGGCAGTTGTGCCAGGACAGAGGAGTCCAGCATGAGGGGAAAGCCAACAAGCAGAACCTCATGGACACTCTGGAGGCCGCCAATGCCCAAAGCATCAAGTCACAGTCTGTGACTGAAAAGGGCTGATCCTTGGGCATGAAGGGGCCAGCGGCCAGTGCAGTGTCCAGATCTGGTGAGAAGGACAGCAGAGTCAGTGCAAGCCAAATGCCACAGCAGCAGGGGAAGGTCACCAGCATTCTGGTGCTAGAAGCAATCAGGCTACAGATAGAGTTGTGCAGAATGGAGCTGGAATTCCAGAGAGAAGAAAGACAGCTTCAGCATGAGGTGGAGCAAAAACAGTGAGAAGCTGAGCAAGAGCAACAAGAGGCAGAGGAGAAGAGGGAGCAGCTTCGGTGAGAGGTGGTGCGAGAACAGCAAGAAGCTGACCGTGAAGAGTGTGAGTGCCAGAGGCAACATGATCTGGAAAAGCTACAACTCCAACCACCAGCACCAGAGCATGTAAGTGGCTTGGGTTTAACTAGAACTACAGGACTAGGTTACAAATTAAATTTCATATTGATAGCCAAATTTAAAGAGGGGGAGGATATGGATACCTTTTTAAATTCCTTTGAAAAAGTTTGTATTCAGGCAACTATTCCTAGAGAGTCCTGGAGTTTCCAGCTATTCCCGCTACTTACCGGGAAAGCTCAGGATGCATTGGGTCAAATGGACAATGAGGACAGTAATGATTTCAGTAAACTGAAAACTGCATTATTAAAAAAACATGAGCTAACAGCAGAGGCATACAGAGCTAAATTCTGTAAGCTCAGGAGAAGCCCTGACATGAGCTATGAGGAAATAGCCATGAAACAACATCAGTTTTTAAAATGTTGGTGGGAAGGAATTGAAGCAGATTCTGTTGAAAAAATTTAAAATGCTGTGCTGTTAGAGCAGTTTTTTTGGGCATGCCCAGCAGATCTGAAATCCTGGTTGGAGGACCAAGATCCAAAAACAGTGCAAGAGGCTGTGGAACTTTCTGACTGCTATACTAGGAGCAGACCTGCTCTGAGAGCAAATGGGGCAGGTGTGACAGCACAGAAAGGGAAAAGCGAGCTTTCAGGGCAGCTAAAACCCTCCTTGCTTCCACCAAAACCAGGTAGCCCCAGGATTCAAAGGAAAGATTTATCTGAGAAAAGAAATGAATGTTGGGTTTGCAAAGAAACTGGGCATATTGCCAGACAGTGTCCCAAAAGGACAAGCAGTATACAAAGTGGTGCTCGAAAAGAAGTGGGTTGTTTGTGTGTCCTTGAAAGCATGCCAGTCAACATGAGGGAACACATGCACCCAGTCACTGTGAATGGTGTACAGACACATGGGTTAAGAGACACGGGGAAAACCCTGACTTTGGTAAGAGGGGATCTGGTAGAGCCTGGTCTGCTTATACACAATCAATTTGTGACTGTACAAGGGTTCACTGGGGAGGAGAAAACATTGCCACTCATTAGTATTCTTCTAGACTGGGGTGAGACAAGGGAAACTGTGCAACAGGTTGCAGTAGCTGAAACTTTAGTGGATGATGTAATTCTCAGCAACAATCTCAAACAGGATGGTGTGTGCAGTTATCCATAGCCAAGCAGCAAGGGAAAATTGTAGTTCCCTGGACCCCAAAGAAGCCCCTGTGGAAACCACTGGGAGGCTGGTTCCCCAGCCTGTGTCTCCTGATATGGAGACTAATGAAAGAGGGGTAGAAATTTCCCCATTAGCAGTTAACCCAACAGTTATAGCGGGTTACTCCGAGGACGGAGGGGTGACCAATTGCCAGAGGGTTAGGGATGGCAGTGATCCTGAGTGCCCTGATGCTAGAGCTAGAGACTTTAGTTTAGACACTGAAGGGAACCTGCCCCATGTCTTGGGAATGTGTAAGGAGTTTGCAGCTTCTCAGAAAAGTGATCATAGTCTAGAGAATCTGAGGGCATGGGCAGACTCTGATGGAGCACAGGGAGGTGATGGGAAACATAAAGTTTATTGGGACAATGGACTGATGTATATGCAGGATCACAGGATGCTAAGACAGAGGGAGGGGTGATAGGCAGGCAGCTTGTCATTCCCCAGGGGTACCATGAGCAATTGCTCAAGGTTGCACACAATATTCCCATGTCTGATCATCTAGGAATCATGTGCACCACACAGCGATTGGCCCAGAATTTCTATTGGCCCATTTTAACCCAGCAGGTGAAGGAGTAATGCAGATCTTGTCACCAGTGCCAAGAAATAGGGAAGGCAGGTAAGAAAACCCAAGCTGCTTTAATTCCATTGCCCAAAGTGGAGGAGCCATTCCAGAGGGTGGGAATGGATATTGTGGGACCTTTAAATACCCCCAGCTCCTCCAGGAAGAGATTCATCCTGACTGTGGTGGATTATGCAACCCGGTACCCAGAGGCAGTCACCCTATCCTCACTGAGGACAGACAAAGTGGCAGATGACTTACTAGGGATTTTCTCCCATGTTGGGTTTCCACAGGAGGTTATCACCAATCGAGGGGATACCTTTATGTTGGACCTGATGAAATGTTTGTGGGAGAAGTGTGGGGTGGTGCAGAGACACACAACACCTTATCACCACAAGCCAATGGGCTTGTGGAAGATTTAATGGTACCCTTAAGTCAATGCTCCAAGCATTTGCTGAACAGCATGGGAGGGACTGGGAGAAATACCTTCCCCACCTGTTGTTCATATACAGAGAGGTGCCCAAGAGTTGACTGGGTTTTCCCTCTTTGAGCTCTTATATGGACGCTGGGTACATGGGCCCCTAGACTTGATCAGGGAGGACTGGGAAGGCAAGCATGCCACCCAGGGAACTCCCATAGTGGATTATGTCCTTAGGTTTAGGGAAAGGCTAAAGGAACTTATGGGAACAGCCCAGAGTAACCTGGCAGCTGCCCAACAAAAACAAAAAGTGTGGTACAACCACAGAGCCAGAGTTCACTCATACATGGTAGGTCAGAAAGTCATGGTCCTAATCGCAGTCCAGAAAGACAAGCTGCAGACCGAGTGGGCAGGACTGTACAAAGTAGTAAGGCAGGTAAATGATGTAAACTATATTACAGAGTTACCTAATAGAAGACATACAGAAAGAATGTACCATGTCAACATGATGAAGCCATATGCTAATAGGGCTGACACAGTGTTTGCTAGTGCTGGGTAGGGTATGAACGAAGAAGACCCCCTTCTGGACTTGCTGGAAGAAAGCAAGCAGGAGTCCTCTGTGGAGGCAATTAAATTGTCACCCCAGTTGGCCCTGGACCAGATCTAGAAAGTAAGGGAGGTTTTAGCAGACTTTGCCCCACTGTTTAGCTCCAAGCCTGGACTAACCCCCTTAGCAACGCATGATGTGGAGACAGGGATGCAGTTGCCCATACAGCGAACAGCATATAAGGTGTCCAAGGCTGTCCAAGAGGACATTAGAGGTGGAGGAAATGCTGGATTTAGGGCTAATCCAGAAATCCTACAGCCCCTGGGCCTCACCCATGGTGCTTGTTCCAAAGCCAAATGGTGCTACTCTTTTTTGTGTGGACTATCATGGACTGAATGCAGTCACAAAGTCAGATACCCACCCAATGCTGCAGATGGATGAACTCCTGGACAAGTTGGAAGGGGCAACATATCTTACAACTATTGACCTGACAAAGGGGTATCGGCAGGTAGAGTTAACTGTCAGAGCTAGGGAGAGGTCAGCCTTCATCACTCTGATAAGGTTATTTGAATTTAAAGTAATGCCTTTCGGAATGAAGAATGCCCTGGCCACTTTCCAAAGGTTGGTGAACCAGGTGTTAAATGATGTTGAGGAGTACGCTGTGGCATACCTGGATGACATTGCCATCTTTAGTGCCAGCTGGGATCAACATCTGTCCCACCTTGAGGAAGTGCTAGGCAGGATACAGAGGGCTGGGCTCACTGTCAAAGCTGAAAAGTGCCAGGTGGCCATGGTGGAAGTGGCATACATTGGGCATGTTGTAGGCCAGGGACAGCTCCATCCTAACTAAGTAAAAATAGAGGCAATCAAGGCATGGCCCAGATCAGAAACACAGAAGCAGGTCAAGAGTTTTCTGGGGACAGCAGGGTACTATAGGAAATTTGTACCCAATTACGGTGCCCTGGCCGCTTCCCTATCTGACCTGGTAAAGAAAAGGATGCCTAAGAAAGTTACCTGGGAAGCAGCCTGTGAAAAGCCTTCACCAGACTGAAAGAGACACTGGGCAGTGCTCGTGTATTGACAAGTCCAGACTATAGCAGACCCTTTATAGTCCAGACTGACACCTCAGATGTAGGTATTGGGGCAGTGCTGAGCCAGACATCCAACCAAGGGAAAGATCACCCATAGTGTACCTGAGTAAAAAGTTACTTCCCAGGGAGCAGGTTTACTCTACTGTGGAAAAAGTGTATCTTGCCATGGTGTGGGCCCTAAAGAAGTTAGAGCCATACTTATACAGGCAGCGTTTTGAGGTACAAACTGACCACAACCCCTGGTTTGGCTGGCACAAATGGATAAAATGAATGGTAGGCTATTAAGATGGAGTCTTGCCTTGCAACGGTATGACATGATAGTCTCACACATGGCAGGGGCAATGAATAAAAATGCAGGTGGCTTGTCATGTCTATATGAGGATTGAACTGATTTAGGGAACTCATCCCATGCAGGGTATAGAGCCTCGAATTTCAGCCTAGGTTGGGAGGAGTGTGATGCTCTGCCCCCTGCTTCTGGTTATCTGTATAGTATTTGTATTATAAATCAATGGCCTGTGTATGAAATTGTATCACACAAATTAGCAGTTTGGCTTTTGACCTTCAAAGTGTCAGTGAGATGGTTGTAAACTGACCAGAGGATGTGTGAAATTGACTAGTGAAGGGAAAACCTAGAGTTTCCTGTTCTGTTCTTAATTAAGGCTCTGGCCATCCACCAGAGGATAAGCCTTATAATCTTTTATGACTTCCTAGAGGAACAGGCTGTTGATAACAACACTGTGTTAAAGTCATAAACCCTTTTTGATTTTCCTTGGGAACAGGAATCAATAACCAGTTCAAAGAGAAATGTTTGATCCCAGACTGTCATATTTGGGAAATAGCGTTTTGCTGATGTTCACATTATTTAAAATACATTCTTGTAGATAATTTTGCAAGAATTAACTCTAAGGGAGGGTCTAGTTGACATCACAAAAGGGGTGGGGAGATGCCTCCCAAAATGATCCACCATCTGGTGAATATAGTATATGATTCTTAGACTCTGATAGAGACTGTCCTCTAAAAGCACTTAGAAAGGTAATACTTAGAAAAGAATTAAGTGTGTGTGGTAGGAGCTTGTTTCTGTTGCTTTCCTTTTTTTATTTGTAGATGACTGTGAGATTTGTGATATAATTGTTCTGTATTTTATTTCACCTGTTTTAAACTTTTTAGTAAATAACATTTTCTTTATTATACTGCCTGTGTCCTCTCAGTTATTTTACATGTGATTACTGAACATATGTTTAGGCTGGCAGCTGTTAAAAGGCTTGATGGTGTTACTAAGCTTGAAAAAAGGTAAGAAATACCTAGGTCTCTTATAGAGTTCTAAGGGTTCATTTTGGATACCTGGCTGGATGCCCTTGGGTGAATGATTATATTGCATCCTCCAACGAGAGTATTATCTGAGCCTGTTAATTGGATATGCTAGCATAAGGTTCACAGTTTGAATCCCTCCAGAAGTTGAGGCTAACAGGTGATTTGGACCCAAAGCAGACAGGAGGGTTACCTTGTCTGTTACCTGTTCACAGTATTGTGCTCTGAGGTTGGTACTGTGGGAGCAGAGGGCCTGACCTGTGGAGTGCGTTTGTGACACTAGCTTCACCGTGCAGTCCCCCAGGTCATTTGTACCCACATGTACCACCACGTGAGGTTCCTGCCATCTTCCATAATGCACTTCCTCAGAGATTGCCCTACCCTGTCTGCTGTCAGGCCCGGTACAGGTTCCATCCAAATACGACTGTGTCTTTCATCCCTGGTCCCTTTCAGGATAGAATCTCCTGTCAATATAATTCCCCCCTTCCACACTCCCCTTCTGGCCACACCCCCCCATGGTATTCATTCTTCCCCTGTCTCTTAATTTCTGGTACTGTTCTTCTTACTCCTTCTCCTCCCCTGTTGCCCAGCCTCCTGTCCACACTTATGCCCTCTCTCCTAAGCATCCATTCTCCCCCTGTGGTCAACCCCATCCCCCTATGCATGATGTCCCCATCCTCCTGGTCACTCCCTCCTTCCATTGCCATGGCATTGCCCCCTCTTGCCAATGTACCAATGTCCACCTCTATAGTGCTGGCTCCTGTGCCCCTATCTTTCCCTCTCCCAAGCATCTCACTCCCCCCTTCTAGTTCAGTTGCCAGTACCTCGTACCTGTTGCATGACCCCAGTCTGCACCCTCATCACCTGCTGTGTCCTAACTCCTGCTCTATATTTTTCCTTGCCACCCTCTCACTCCCCTTGTTCCTACCTATCCCACCCTCTCTGACCATGTTCCTCAACCTCCCTATTTCCACCTCCATCCACTGGATCTCTGCCTGTAGGTCTCCTATCCTTCAACATACGGGACACTTCCGTAATCTCCAAAATGTGCCCATTGAGATTGCCGACCCACATCCATTGCAGATCACTAGCCTACCCCTCCTGTTCCTACTTCTGCCCCCGATCCCATGGAGCCTGCCCCCCCCTTCCCTCTCGACCTCACCACCTCCATCATGTCACCACAACCCTATTTTCTTGTATGTTCTCCTGGTGTCCACATCTCCCCTCCCATGCCTCACCCCCTATCTCTGTCAATTTACTCAGCCACAAAATGTACCATGCCTTCCTTTGATTATGCAGTGCCACTCAGAGCATCAATGTGTATACTGACCTCTCTTCTCTAATCCTCTGCCAGTCCTACCTGCACATTACATAAAAAAAAAAATTAACCCTAAAATCCAACTAGCAAAAGCTTGAGTGGAGAAACTTTTCACCACCTGACTGTTAGCTTGATGAGTTAATTCATATGGGCAGTTTGCAGCTCCCCAAGCTCCTCCCTCACAGCCTTCAAGCCCAACCCTCAGAGGCTTTCCAGTATTAGAGAAAGGCTGCTGAAGGAGTGGCAGGGATGGCTTTTACTCCAGCCAGCAACAGTCCTGAACATCAGTTGCAGAGTTTAAAGAAAGCTTTAAGCTGCTCCTAAGCCAACAGCAAACTCACAAAAAATAATTTACAGAGTTAAAGATTTACACTAATCCCAAACCCACAGCAAAGTCACAAAAAATCTATTACAGAGTTAAATAAAGATTTAAACTAATCCCAAAATCAACATTAAAACTCACCCTCCTCTGTTTCCTTACAACAAGCAGAATACGCTCATCCAGGATGTTGCAGCATGATGAAACTCTACCTTTTAATGTTTCAATGATTGCTGAAGCACAAAAATATGCTGTAAGACAATACATAGGGGGTGCTGATATGTACATTAATCCTCAACAGCTGGCTATTTTAGAATTTATCAAGATCCTGCAGTGATTTGAAGAAATGACTAAGGCTGTAAGTCATAATGGAATCCAGTCAATATGGCATCAGCAATTGAGTGTCTACAAAAACACAGACTCAGTTACAGCACCTGTATTCAGAGCTACCTGGCAGGGTAGCACCAGGATACCGGGGGTGGGTGAAGTGAGGTGAGAGGAAGCTATGTGCATCTGCGTGAGGGTGGGGAAAGGGGAGGGAATGTACATGGTATGAGGTGTGGTGGGTAGCTGCCAAGCTGGTCCACTAGCGTGGTGGGGAGGGCCATTGGTTGGGAGGCACAGGGTTCGTCCAGCTGCTGTGTGTGATTTTTTTCCAGCAGCTGCAGTATTTCACCCCCAGAGTTGAGAATCCTTTAGTAGGGAGGGCGTGAGAGACTGTGCATTAAGAAATACAGCCATGGATCTTGGGCACCCTATTGCCAGTCGCCGCAAGTGTGCATCGCCAAAATACATTTTCCATGATGTACACTCACCGCAATGGCGACCACTATTCTGTGATCGCTGTTATCACATAGAACCAATTCTAACAATGCCACCCTCAACCAAATAATCCCATTGATTAAGATCTTTAGATTTCAGCTAAATGCAATTACGGATAACTTGCAAGTTCCAGAAAGCCAGTTTCAGACAGTGGAGTCTCGTGCCACTGACTTGGACTTGCCACCTAGAATAAAAAAGGACATAGTCAATCCAATGATTAAAAAAAGTCAGAGATGATGAGAAACTCTGAAATGTTGGAGGCAGAACATTATAAGAACAGTACTAGACCAACTGTACACGAAGAAACAGCTCCCACAGCATGACCCAACATGTTGCAAAGTGCAGAGAGAAAATCATTCAAGAAGTATATTTAGTTTTGAATAAAGCAGTGATATCACATGCAGCTCCCACATCCATTCCCCTTACACCTTCTCAGCCCTCACTCTCCATCAGGCGGCAAAACAGTCAGCTATTTCTGTTCATCCCACTCCTATTAGTCAACTTCGTTGTGACTTGGATGTTGCTGTAACTGAAAAATCAAACTTTCCTTCCAAATACATCATTGCCTCTGCCCAGGCTATGGTTGACTGCTGTTTGGCAGATAAAGGTACTGAGCGGAATGAAGATCCCATAACATAGTGGCAAAGCAAGGAGCCTGGGTGGCATGCACTTGTGAAGGCAGCTTTGAAAATACTGCACATGGTCTGTCCCCCAACCAGTGTATTTTCAGAGCTACTCTTCAGCTCTGTGGGTGATGTGGTGACAAATACACAATCTAGGCTCCTGCCAGAAAGTGTGGAAAAATCAACTTCATTAAAAATAAACCTTCCCCTGATCAGTTACACTTACATCCTGGAGCCAGCACATATATTTGGCAGTGACAACAAAGTTAACTATATGGAAGAGTTGGAAGACTGGGATTTATTTGGAAAAAGAAATAACCAATTCAGTAAACCCTTCAATGGGCTACACAGGTTCTGAACCTGAAAATGGCACAATTTTTGCAGCATGTCCTAGTGGGCTGAGTTAATTTTTTGCTTGTCTGAACCTGATGGTAACATTTTTGCAGCATGTCCTATAGGACCAGGAAAATTTGGGGACAATGTGAATGGTACCTTTCGATAAAATCACTGCATGTCCTGACTTGCACACTTAATTTTTACATTCCCTGAATATTCTCTTTCAAAACGAAAAGTACTATCTTCATTCATAAGCATTGCCTTATAGAGGTGATCTGTTTACAGCCAGTAGATTGCAGACTTGATCCTAGTGCTGTTGTTGACCTGCCTGGTGTCGTCTCTTCATTGTCCACTAAACAGACCATGTACCACTGCTTTCTCTTGTTGCAGACATGTCATTTTTCAAAACCAGCTTATAATTATGTATTCTTTGCATAAAATTATGTTAATGCACTAATTAGGGTTCAACTTAAGGTTAAAAAAGTAGGAAAATGTGGCGAAAGAGTTTCCAGCCCTAACTTCTCACCCCACCCCTACCCCCAAGAAGCAAAAGAAAAAAAGATTAAGTGGTCGGGAACACACACAAGAAAGGTAATTACCCGGCATTGAAAAGGCCGGCAGGCTGAGCCATGGATGTCTGTCTATCTCTCTCACTGTGCTGGTTTTGGTGCCTTTTTTTAATATTCAAACTTTGGACTGCACTTTAATGAATTCAAATTGGCACAGGCCTGCTGACAGTTTTTTACCCTGTTAAATGTAACAATTCTAAGTGAACTAGCATTATACTGCAATGTTACATTTAGACTATGTGTACTTGTTCAGTTTTAATACATTTCAACAAGTGCTTGTGCAGAGCTAGTGGTTCCAGACGCTTGACAGACAAAACTGGAGGGCACCTAACGCTGTGAACCTGCTAGTTTAAGCTTTCCATGCAGGCTGAAATTCATTGTGAGAGCATCTGCTTCAATTTAAATGTGCTCCAATTTTTTTGCTGTAAAAACTGGAAGTTTTTTTTTTTTGCTGTAAAAAATGTAATAATGCTGTACTATTTGGCTTGTAGCCTGCTTTAAACCAAATTGTAAACAAGCTGTTCTTTTGAGTGTAAAACTTAGAGTCTGAAACTAGTTTAAGCTAAGCCCTCCCTGTTTTATCAGCTACTCCCATATTTATTCTTTATACATTTGTTTTGTTTGGACCGCCCCCTTACCTTACTTAAACTTGCTGTCTAATACTCCCTCTCTCCACAGCTTCACCCATTTGCCACCTGGTGGTCATGAAGGCCCAGAAGCTGCCCTCCCTTGACTACACACAAGAAAGGTAACTGCCTGGTGTTGAAGAGGCCACTGGGCTGAGCCATGGACGTCTGTCTCTCTCTCACTGTGCTGGTTTTCCCTGCCACCCCCGCCACCACCCTTGGTGAGCATTTCCTTATATAACGGTGTTCACATGCTGGGTAAAAACCAATCAGCCAACTTCCCCATTAGCAGCTTATCCCTCTCCACCACTAGCGGCTGCTGTCCTGCATTCTGTCCTAAGCAGGTACCCCTATCAATCAAATCACAAAAAACACATTGCTCACTCTGTATCTAGTCATCTTTGCCTTTCTCCCACAGCTGATCATACTTCCTCCTTCCTCCTACCCTGTGGCACAGGAAGGAAACCTGTCACTCTGTGTCTGGTCAGCACAGTCACCCAGCTCCCATTCCCATCTGCCTTTTCCAAACCAAAGTCCCCTAATACACATTGGATGGGCTGGACCTGCAATCCTACATCCATCCTTTCATTTTGAACTCATTGCCCTCAATTCCACCAGCCAGCAAATCCCTATGCAAGTTGCTCAGCAACTATCCACATCCTGTAATCCCCAAAGGGCAATTCCACTCACTAAACTGCTAGTGTCACTTCTGCTTCTACTTGTGGGGGACATCAACTCTAACCCAGGACCAACCACCACCCCCTTCTTACTACCAAGGGGACTAAAACTGATGCACCTAAGTATCTGTAGCCTGCTGCATAAAATAACTGTGCTACAGCCAACTGTCATCTCCCTAAGGCCTGAAATCCTGACTGTTTCCGAGACATGGCTAAAGCCACACCACAAGGACCCTGAAATCTCCATCCCAGGCTACACCATAATCCGCTACAACCACCCAGGTCATAAAAGAGGTGGAGGCATGGCCATACATATCTCCTCCTCCCTTCAGTACTCCCTGGTCAATATATCATCCCTCACCCAGCCTATAGACACCTTGCTGATCAAGTTATCACTCCCTTACACTACCCTGATATTCATAGCCAGCTCCTACTGCCCCCCATCTCCCCCATGTCAACTATCCTGGACCACCTGAGTTCTCTGAAATCCTGCACCAGTGGAGGTGAGCTACACATTCTGGGGGATTTCAATCTAAACTGGCTGTCCAGTAGTACCGCTAAAATCCGAAACCACATTGCTGCCCTAAACCTGATGCAGCTGATCTCCGAACCTACACGGCTAAACTTATAATCCAAAAACCACACACTCATAGACAGATCACTCACCACTCATCATCATCAAATAATTTGCTGATTTGTCAAGTGACCACCATATTGTTTACTCAATACAGAACATTTTCAGGCCTAAAGCACCCCCAGAACCATATTCACAAGGACATATAAGTCCCTAAACCTCACCTTACTCCTAAGTAAACTAGAAGCCACTGAATGATCCTACATCTCCCAAGTGGGTTACATTAACTCTGTGTTAGACTATTTCAGGTTCAAGTTCTTAGTAGTGTGGGACCGCATGCCCCACTTAAACAGACCCTCGTGAGGGGCCCCCAACTGCCTTGGATCTCTGTTGACATTATGTCCCTCATGAGAGTTAGAGATCATTAGTGGAAATCCTTTAAAACCTCAAATGCCTACACTGATCATGCCACCTACCGCTCCCTTTGGAATGCCTGCACAAGGCTAATCAGGCAGTCAAAAGCAACCTATTTCAAAGATTCCTTCCATGCAAATATAAAGCAGCATTCCAAATTCTGGAGGGTGGTCAAATCCTTTTCTCCCACCCTCACAGCCCACACACCTGTGCTAACATGGAGGTACGACAGTAATGGATCCTTGCAGTTGTCACAGAATTCAACACCTTTTACAAATTGCACAGTTACACATGCTCTTCCCTCCCTCCAGTCCAGCCCACACCCTCCTTCCCCACCCCCCCTACTCTTGACCCCCTACTACTCCTGCAATCTCCTTCTGTCCGGTCACTCCTTCTGAAGTATACAAAGCCCTGATCTCCCTAAACCCTAATAAAGGCAAATGCTCCTCCAAGCTAGACTCCAAGATGCTACACCTGCCTGGTCCTGCCATCGCCGCACCCCTGGCAGACCTAATCAATCTGTCTTTCAGCCTGTCATCAATCCCCTTGGAGTGGAAGTATGCAACAATCATCCCCCTCCCTAAGGGTGGTGATCCTGTGGTCCCAGGCAACTATTGCCCCATTTCCTTTCTCCCTTTTCTGGCTAAACTCCAGGAGCACCTTGTTCTTGTTCAACTCTCCCCCTTTCTCAACTCCTCCTCCTCCTTCTTCTCCCCCTACCAGTCTGGCTTCAGGAAGAATCACTCCACCACCACGTCACTCTTATGCCTCACAGACTCCATCCTTGATGGCATGGACAAGGGCCACATCACCTCTGCTATTTTCATTGACCTGGCAAAGGCTTTTGACACTGTCTCCCATGCTCTCCTTCTTACCAAACTCCTCCTTGCAGGTCTCTCTACTCCAGCCACCAATTGGTTCCACTCCAATCTGATAGGTCATTCCCAGTCTGTGACAACTGGATGCTCCACATCTTCTTCCCTCCCAGTTAACTCTGGCATCCCCCAAAGGTCTGTCCTTGGGCCACTCCTTTTCTCCATCTTCTTAAATGATCTGCCAACCACCTACCCCCACTCCTCCATCCACATGTATGTAGAAAATAAGGTTCTGTATGCCTCAAGCTCCTCGACTGCTGCAGTAGAAACCAGGTTACAGCAGGACTTCAATGATGTTCAGCTCTGGTTTTGCGCTAACCAGCTTTCTCAGAATGCCAAGAAGACTATCACCATGACCTTCAGCATGAGGTAGAGGCTCTCTCAGCTCCCCTCCACCCCCTCCTTCCACAACCTGCATGGGAACACACTAGAGGCTTGATTCTCCTTCAGATATCCCGGGGTCTGGCTTGACCATCACCTGGATTTTTCTTTACATATCAATGCCATCCACAAAAAGTTCCATCTGAAGCTGGGTGTGCTCTGTCATAACTGTGGACGCATCCCGCAGCCTGCCCACCGTGAACTGGTACAGAAAATGATCCTCCCTATATTTGACTATGGTGACATAATCTATAGTGCTGCTCCAAAATCCACCTTAGCCAGACTGGACCCTCTTTTACACTATTTCTGCAGACCTGCCCTTGATCCCGTACCTGCCACCCACCACTGCAAGCTTTACCAGTCACTTAATCTTCTCTCACTCCATGACTGCCACCAGTCCCACTGTGCTAAGTTCATGGCCAAATACTGGTCCCTGATTCTACCCCCTTATCTTGCCTCTGTTCTAGATACTCCTGCCCCATGTCTTACTCCCTCAGAAATACTGATACTTGTCTCCTGGCTATTCCATGCATCTCCTCCTTGATTAGCCAAACAGCCTTCTGTCACCGCATGCCTAAATTATGGAACTCCCTCCCTGCTGGCATCCAACACACATCCTACTCCCAACTCCTTAGTTCCCTTATCAGTGCCCTCTTCTCCTTAACATGTTTGCGGCTAGGATATATTATCCCCACTTAGCCTTTCCCCCTTTCTGGTCCACATAACTACTGTATATACTTGTGTATTATCCAATCCATGTATAAGCTGACCCCCCCCAAACTCAAGATGCATTTTTTTAAACAACAGTGACCCACTTATAAGATTACCATGAAAAATTATTTATTCATTCAGCTGTTTGCAGGCTCTTTTAGCCCAAATGCTGTCTTTTTACTGTCTCTTTACTGTTATTCTGTTCCTTCCCTAGTAAAACACTACAGCCTCTTGAGGCTTGCACATGCTATGGTGCCTGAAGAAAACCCTCCCAGACCCTCATCCACTGCAATCAGCCAAAACCTCAGTACTCACCTCGCAAAGGGCGCAAATCATCCACATTCCCTTGCGGCTTGCTGCCAGGTAATCCAGGACACTGTTGATGTCAGGAGGGTGGTGAAAGGGCTCCAGTCAGCATTATTTATAGCAGCTATAATGCTGCTAGTGTCAACCTCAGTACTCACCTCACAAAGGGCGTACATCGTCCATATTCCCTCACGGCTTGCTGCTAGGCATGAATGAGCTTCATGCGGCCACGCAGTGATCTCACTGCTACTGCCTCCTTGCTCCACTATTACCGTACATTTCTGCCCCAGGCTTTTACATTGCCTACAAGTGCAGCTGCCCTTCCCACTCCTCCCTCACTCTCAACATCCCTCCAGCTCTATTATTGCCTCTAAGCCCAATAGGACACAGACAATTTTGTTGCTGGAGCTGTTTGGAAGGGAGATCCATTTTTGTTTCTGGTTTGACTCCCATATAAGCCGAGGTACTGAAAATTAGAATGCAAAAGTAGGTTACAAAACTCAGCTTATACATGAGTATACAAGGTACCTCACAAATTGCTGTTATATGTCATGTATGCATTTTAATATATTTTTTCTTAACCTACTTTTGCCTAAATCATCTTGCCTTTGTTTTCACTTTGAATTGCACTATTTGAATCACTGTACACATTATATATATATATATATATATATATACACACACCTTTATGTATTATGTTAATTGTATTACTCTTTATTGCTCCTCCATGTCCTCTTCCCCAGGACACACCTGGAATCGAGCAGTACTCTGCTCAGTGTGCCTTCCTGGTAAAACTTTTTAAATAAATAAATAACTTTACCCATTTCTACCTCTGAAAATGACAGTATATAGAACTGATGTTGCTAGCCTTGCTTGTAGAGCAGAAAGCAGCTAACAAAAAGAAGCTACATTTTCTTATTAATTTAAAACTTATATCTCAGCAGGAGTCAGTGTCTGTTAAGATTAAGTAGACAGATAACTTTATTAGAAGTAGAAGGGGTCTTATTTAGGGTTAAAAAAAAGAAAGAAAAGAAAGAAAGCCAGTGTGTGTTCTGTGCAGGAAAGGGTACTGTATCAGCTGACTTTGCTAAACCAGTAGGAGGAAAGAGAGCTTACCTGGGGGTGTAGTTTAGACACTATAAAAGCAGGTGAGTCAAATTACAACTTCCTGTTGCTAGCCTTTTTTCTTACTAATTGCCCTCCATCCCACCCAAAGCCAATTCTACTTTTATAGCCACTGGATTTGACTGTCAACAGGAACTTCCTGTTTGGCAGTAGGAAGGAAAGGATCATAGAGAAACATTGGTTTTGTCAACCCTAAAGGAAAAAAGTAGCTCAATCTCCCCCCCTAGCTGCTGGTGGTCTGATATTGAGCAAGGAAGAAGGAGGCTACTGAAGAAGATAGGAAGTTGCTGTCCCAGAACAGGAAGGGTGAGAGTTGTAAGGAGAGGAGAGAATAAGCATCCAGAGAAACAGTAGAGAGGACACAAAATAAGACATGATAGGAGTGGTGCAGTGCAATGGCTGTGGGGCGGCAATGTTCTGGGAGACATTCTGGAGGCTGCGATGCTGCCCTATTTGCAGGCATCTCTCTGGTCTGAAAGAGGAGGTTGCCCATCTCCAGACTGACCTGGCTAGGATTTGTGAAACCTCCTCCCCCACCCAGGGACCACCAGGGCCAATGCCACTACCTCAGCGGCTGCCAAGAAAGAGGAGAGGCTGGACCAGGGTGGGCTCAAGGAGGGAGAGGAGGGTGGTGGAACAGAGTTGTATCCCTCCAGCTGTACCTCTCCACAATTCATTCGCTCTTCTGGTGGATAGTGGTTCCTCTATGGAGGCACCTGCAGTGGAGACCAAGGAGGATGCTGGGAACCTTCACAAAGGAGACCCACAGGAGGGTGGCATGGGACCTCACAGGGGAAGAAAACAACTCCTGGTGGGGGACTCAATCATTAGGGGGGTAGAAATGGGGGAGGAAGGGGAGAGGGAGGTAAGGTGCCTTCCTGATGCCACGGCTTGGAGGGACAGGAAGCAGATCCTCAGGATCGTGGGAGAAGCTGCATGAGGGAGGGAGCTGGATGTCATTGTCCACCTAGGGACAAATGACCTGGCTAGGAATGGGATCAGAGCAGTGCAAGAGGAGTTTGTAGAGTTGGGAAGGTGCCTTAGACAAGTAGCGCATATGGTAACCTTCTCGGAGGTGCTGCCTGTCTATGGCAAGGGAGATGCTAGGGCACTTCTCACCAGGGAATTCAATGAGTGGTTAAAAAAATGATGTGGAGCTCAGGGTTTTGGCTTCATTGGGGACTGGGGAGCCTCCTGGAGGGATGCAGACCTATACTGGTGCAATGGTCTGCATCTGTCTGGGGGGGAGCCAGGATCCTAGGTGAGAGGTTTAAATGCTTCATTGTCAAGCATTTAAACTAGCCAAGGGGGGAGGCACTGAAAAGGAGCAGGGAAATCTTAGCCACCCCCCTACAAAACATGGTGATTAGTGAGGTAAACACCAAGGTACAGAAGTTATTAGGGAGCAGAACAGATTTAAATGTAAAAAAAGGCAAAGGCAGTAAGGACAGAAATGGGGCTAAAAGGGGTAAGGCTATCAAAAAGTGGAGGGTAATGAGTACCAATGCCTGTAGTCTGGGTAAAAAGCTCCCTGAACTAGTGGCCTTGATGGAAGAGGGTTGCCTGGAAATTGTGGCAGTCACAGAAACATGGTACACAGAGAAACATGACTGGGATTTCAACATACCAGGATACACAATCTACAGGAGGGACAGGGAGGGTAAAAGAGGGGGAGGATTATCTCTCTATGTAAAGGAAGGGATCAAAGCAACAGAACTAAAGAGTAAACAGGGAGCAGATGAGGCACTTTGGATCACCCTGGAGACAGGAAATGGCACCACAATCCGCATGGGGGTTGTATACAGTCCCCCATCTCAGGGAGAGGGAATGGACAAGGAAATGATAGAAGGCTTTCTTAGAATGGCAGAAAAAGGGGAGATATTGTTGCTGGGGAACCTGAATATGCCAGATGTTAACTGGAGCACCTTTGCTGCAGGCATATCCAAGAGCAGGGTCATTCTTGATGCCCTACAGGGGGCTTGCCTCAGACAGCTAGTATTGGAACCCACTCGGGAGGGAGCAATCTTAAACCTGGTACTCTCAAATGGAGATGGAGAAAGAATCTCAGATTTAGAAGTGGGTAGCCATCTGGGAACAAGCGACCACCAAATAGTGTGGTTCACGATAAACACAGCCATACAATCAAGCCATACAAAAGCAAGAGTACTGGACTTTAAGAGGGCTGACTTTGGGAAAATGAGAGAATGCCTCAGAAAAGCACTAGCAAACAGGCAAGATGGAGGGGTGGAGGAACAATGGGGAGTGATCAAAACAGCCATCACGGAGGCAACAAACCTTTGTGTAAAGCAAATCAATAAAACACAATGAAGGAAAAAAATGCTATGGTTCTCAAAAGAGGTGGCTGGGAAGGTTAAGGAGAAAAGGACAGCATTCAGGAAATATAAGGAAACACAGAAGGAGCAGGACAGAGAACTTTATCAGTTAAAGCAGAAAGAGGCTGGGAAGGCAGTCAGAATAGCAAAGGCCCAAACCGAGGAAAGGATAGCCAATTCTGTTAAGAAGGGGGATAAGACCTTTTATAGGTACATTAGGGAGGGAAGAAAGACCAAAGGATGGATACTGAAGCTTAATAAAGGGGAGGGAATGTGGGTAGAGGGTGACAGTGAAAAAGCAGGGATACTGAACGAATATTTCTGCTCAGTATTCACAAAGGAAGAGGAGGGGGAGTAACCTAAACCAAACAAGAGAAACACTCTGAAGATGGGGGTCGATACCAGTCCATTTACAGAAGAAAGGGTTCTGAAAGAACTAATAAAATTGAAGGTGGACAAAGCAATGGGGCCTGATAGGATTCATCCAAGAATTCTAAAAGAACTAAGGGTAGAACTAGTGACACCACTGACTACTGTCTTTAACAAATCATGGGAGGATGGGGTGGTACCCGAGGACTGGAGGAGGGCAGATGTGATTCCTCTTCACAAAAGTGGGAGTAGGACAGAGGCAGGAAACTACAGACTGGTTAGTTTGACCTCAGTGGTAGGGAAAATGATGGAATCACTTCTGAAGGAAAGAATTGTTGAGTACCTAGAGGCCAGTGGGGCATGGACTCAAGGCAGCATGGATTCATGATGGGAAGGTCGGTGTCAGACAAATCTAATAGATTTCTTTGACTGGGTGACCAAAGTAGTAGACCAGGGAGGGGCTGTGGACATGGCCTACCTAGATTTTTAGCAAGGCATTTGATACAGTCCCACACAAAAGATTAATAACAAGATAGCCAGCCTTGGACTGGGTCACAAGGTGGTAGCCTGGATAAAAAATTGGCTAGACAACAGGATGCAAAGGGTAGTAGTAAATGGAGTCCACAGTGAAGAAAGGAGGGTTACTAGCAGGGTACTGCAGGGTTCAGTAGTGGGACTGGTCCTTTTTAATGTCTTTATAAGTAGCATTGCAGAGGAACTGGAAGGAAAAGTATGTCTCTATGCAGATGACACAAAGATCTGCAACAGGGTTGATACACAAGATGGAGTGGAAAGGATGAGAAGGGACTTGGCAAGGTTGGAGGAATGGTCAAATGTATGGCAGCTCAGATTCAATGCAAAGAAGTGCAAGGTGATGCACATGGGAAACAAATACCCAGGGGAAGCGTACACAATGGGGGGTGAGATACTGACAACAGTAAAAATAGAAAGGGACCTGGGGGTAATTATATCAGATGACCTAAAGGTGGGCAAGCAATGTGAGAAGGCAGTAAGGAATACTGGGGGATACTGGGATGCATAGGAAGAGGCATCAATAGTAGAAAACAGGAAGTTGTTATCCCTCTGTACAGACAGTTGGTGAGACCCCATCTGGAGTACTGTGTGCAGTTCTGGAGACCCCATCTCTGCAAAGACATAGACAGAGTGGAGGCTGTCCAGAGGAGGGCTACCAAAATGGTGCAGGGTTTGCACCAGAAGACATATGAAGAAAGACTAAAGGAGCTTAATATGTATACCCTTGAGGAAAGAAGGGAGAGATGGGACATGATAGAAACTTTCAAGTACCTCAAGGGAATTAACAAAGTCCAAGAGGGTAGCATCTTCCAGAAAAAGATATGTGCAAGAACAAGGGGGCACAATTTGAAGATAGAGGGGGCACGGCTCAGAGGAAATGTGACGAAGTATTTTTTCACAGAGAGGGTTGTGGATGCATGGAACAGCCTCCCTGAGGAGGTCGTGGAGTCAAGAACAGTGGGGGACTTCAAGAATGCATAGGACAGGCATAAGACAGTCCTAGTGGGGGTTAGGAGGAAGTAAGCTGTTGGTTAACTAGGATCTGCAGCTTATCTGTTAGGTAGGAAAATGGGCAGACTAGGTGGGCCAAGTGGTCCTTATCTGCTGTCAAATTCTATGTTTCTATGTTTCATATGTTAAGTTAATTAATGACAGTTTCAAAAAAGTATGTGCTATGAGATTTTAACATGCCTCTCAGTTACCATGGCAGTGCTATTATTTTACAGTCCTTTACAACTGCACTTATTAGGGCCATGGGCAGAGCCTACAGCCCTTCTGTCATCTGTAGCTTAAAAACAGCTTTTCCTAGAACTTCCATTTTAGACATTTGTATGTAGTCCTCCACAGCTGCAAAGCAGTGCACTCCCCTTCTGATTGTTGCTATTTGTTGCTCTATGTTAAAGGCATCTGAAGGAGGGAGGGGTATGCTACTGTATTGTACCTCAAAAAACTTTTAAACTGCTGTTTCTATCATCTGTCCAGCTCAGTCTAACAGATTTGTTCTATTTCTTTCAGCAACCTAGGGACTAACTCATTTTCTTTTGTTTTTTTGTGAAAACAAAAGTCAGACTCAGTGTCAGATTACAGACAGTGGACTTCCACTTCATTAACTGTCAAACATTCCTTTCTATACTACTAGTTGGAGGCAACCACTGGAAACAGAAGACTTTTTTCCCATTTTATAATATGATATACTAAGTCAAGTGTGTATTTAGTTGCAGGGTCAGGGCCTTGAAGAAAATAGTAACATTTATGTAACTCATTCAAGATTCCATCAGGTGGTCAGAAAAAAAGTCTGAGAGAATTTGTGTAAAAACTAACAAACAAAAGATGCAAAAAATAGCAAGCACACTGGCCTCTGAGACTGGAAGATCAGAATGCTGTGGGTACTATCCCCACACTAGGCATGTGGGTTAAAGAGCTTGTGTACTGCCTAAAACTAATATTAGATTTTAAAAGCAGTCAGCCATTACCTTTTATATTTGAGGTACTTTATCTTCCCCCTTTGTTTAATAAGTAGATTGTTTTCTGATGTTAATATGTGTGATGTGTGGAACAGCACCCTGTGTGGCAGCTGACATAGCTAGCTATACTGCCACCACTACATCACCAGCATTGTGGCATCTCTGACTGTGACAGCACTGCTACATAGGAACAGCAGTTCAGTGACTGTCAGGTCATTCACCTGAGATTTCACTGTCAGCTTGACATATAATTGTAATACCTAACAGCAAATCAGAGCCCTTTTCCTGATAAAAGGCTGCTCTGAGCTGCAAATCTGGTGATATCCAGCAGACCAGACCTGGGTTTCAATCCCACAGCTTCCACTTGCATACTGTGTGACCCTGAGCAAGTCATTAACTTCCTTGTGCTCCCAGGTCGCTCCTGTAAAAAAGCTTTCAGCTTAGTGTGCTACTCCTGGTTAAGCAACTCATTAAAAAAAAAAAAACATATTGCATTTAAATGTAACCCCCAAGGGCGCTACCCTTAGGGCTACTTCCCCTGCCTGCCTCCACGGAGGCTTTTAGGAACCCCCATTTTAAACAACTCATTAAAAAAAAAACATTGCATTTAAATAAACAACAAAGTCACAAATAAGGAACTAGTGGCTTATGGAAAAATCTACAGGGATTTAAACAGAGATTTGATGCTGCCTCTATGGGGAAAATACAGGAAAAATGAGGGCTTGTTACAGGAAAATGGTTATTTAGATCTGGGAGCACTGTAACGATTGTGACTAAATAGCACTATATGACACCAACAAGAAAATTACTTTGGTCATTTGGTAGCTTTTCACAGCCCTATTAGCTCTGGCTAGAATTTGTTACTATTTATAACAGCAATGATGGAAAACCTGCATGGAGTTAGAACGTAGCTGTCCCAGAGTACCAGTTCATGCCAAAGAATGGCTACACTGGAATACCACTTTCCTATTTTCTAAAGGGTTTCTGTAACTGCTGTTATAAATAGCAATGGACTGTGTGCAATTATAAAGGATTCTAGAATATGGTAAAAAAAAATATCACAAATACTGGGGCCCATGCATGAATATGTGGAGTGGCTATGGCATGTACCCACTCCACAGCCATTGTGGCCCCATGCTGGATGCATGACCTGGGGTGTGCAGCCCCAATGCACCCGATCCCCTGGCTGTGCAGACAGCAATGTGCCAGGGTGGACGGGGGGTGTGCCAGCACTACGCATCATGCACTAAGTAGTGATGCCTGTGGGGGTGTGGAGGAGGGTGCAGGTTACAACAGGGGGGACCCTGCCATAACTTCTGTATGCACTACCATGCACTCAGACTCCTGCCTGGTCCAGAATGTCAGTGGCAGCCTTCCACCCAAACAGCAATGTCCCATATGCCAGGCCCCATACACACACACACACACACACACACACACACTCTCACAGTAATGCCCAATCCCCATCCGGTAAGCAGTGGCAACACCCCCCCCATGCCACACACCAGCACCATGGCCCCATATGTTCAATGGCGCCCAACAATGCCCAGCCCTGTAGGCATGTACCCACCCACCCACACCCCTGTGGCACCAGGGGCACCCCCCGGACCCTTCACTGGCCTGTCAGTGCTGCAGCTTGGGACGGCCAGTGGCATTGCCGCCACACACCTCCACAGCCAGCATCTGGCCAACATCTGCAGGGGTGTGGAGCCAATGTGCACTCTGCTGTGTAAGGGATCCACACTGGGACCCAGGATGGGCATCCGATTGGTCCACAGCTCCAGCCCCGTCCACCCCTGCATGCCAGGACCACAGACAGGTGGCAGGCAGTCATGAATGCTGCTAGGTGCTCACCTGTCCACAGATGTGGAGCTACACAGGTGTGGCACATGCCTGTGGTGCATATCTTCTACCCCTGTGTGCATAGGGACCAAGTACAGCACGGTATACCAAGGAGCATGAGCAAAAGGTGAAGGGAAGTTACATTCTTCCTTTTCACTTTCTCTCACTCTCCTCAAACCCAGTTTTTAAACTGAAATAGTGTGTGATTTATAGAGAAATGATCATGGAAGATTGTTTTACAACAAGATTGTACTGGAATGGATGGTTGCAATATTAACTTTGCAGACTTTGAGATGTGCTTGATGTGTTTTGTAAAAATCTTGCATTTTTATCATTTTTTACAAATAAAACTGATTAAATCAATCCATCTTGGACTCATCATTTTGCTTAGTTTTGTATGCATACCTACTTCCAGATTCACCTGTAAACTGTTTTGCATTTGTGATCACTGTGGTGGAGCACCAGACAAGCAGAATTGGTTGGAGTCAGCTATTTTGATTCCTAAACTGACTTTAACAGTTGAGAGGGCCATTATACCATATGCATAATGAACAGCATAATGCTTTTTTTGTTTGAGGGATATTGTGCACCTTCCACTCTCGGCCCGCTGATCAGAAATATTTCTCGGTTAATACACCAGCCATCACATGGCAACCAAGAAACATGCTGTAATAAATCAGCATCTTTTTAAAGCACAGACTTTATGTTGTCCTAACATTTCCCTGCAGTGCACTGCACAGAATTATACATATTATAGGGGACACTATGTGTCAAAGAAATTTTAATATATATTAATGTGATTTAATAGCATACAAAAGCATACAAAAAAATCACGGTAATAGCATTGCACAGAAAGTGGTAATAGTACAGTCGCTGACCAATAATAGCATCATTCCGAAGTGATAATACTATCGTTCCCTCATGAACGATAGTATTATCCTAAAAGACATCAGCGTAAGCTAGGAATGCCCCACCCACGCCTTCTGAAGCGTGCCTTCGATTGGCCACTTCTTACTGAGTGGTCTGAAAAAATCTCAAAACATGGCGGCCATCCCTCGCTTAGTGAGACACTAGCGATTCCTCCGTATTTTGCCTTTTTTTTTAAACTGTGCCCTAAATGGATTTATCTATCTAATCCTGTCGTCCCCATTTCCCAACAGCAAGAAAAGGTAGGAATGCCTACTAATAATATTATGCTGTGCTTGTGCTTAATGGACGGTGGGGGGAGGAGTCGAGTGACACAATGACCAAGACGGGGAATGACAGCGCGAGACAGTGCGACGGTTCACCCTTCACCCACACAGTCCTTAACTGAACTGGTGAACTGCCCATCTCAGAAGACACCAAAACCCAGTCTGATCCATATATTAAAAAAACAATACAGTATATGGTTCAGTGAGAATTACCGGTCAGTAATACCATCTCGCGGTTCTGGACATGTAGGAACCTCTCGAGCTTCATTCTCGAGGTTCATACATGTCCAGAACCTCTCAATGGTATTACTGACTAGTAATATCCACTGAATTATACATTATTCTATTTTTATTATTAAATTGTGATGTTTATCTGCGTATATAATCGGTACTATTAATGATCTTGAAATAGAGCAATTACATTGAGGCAATCGAGTGAAAGTGAAAGTGAAGTCAAGTTCTTTCCCTTCACTTTCGCTAACACTCCTCAAACCCAGTTTTTAAATCTAAATAGCTAAAACAGTAAACAAGACATCAAGTTCTGCCTCCCGGAAGTCATTTCACACCAATCCATTTATACTAACCTGCTTTTAAAATTTAAACTGCTATATTTTGTCTTTACACCAGAGAAAACCTTTACAACCTTCAAAATACTGACACCAAGCCAGCCCGGTGGCATTGAGGGTTGAGGCGCTGGATGCCACACCTCGCAATACACTGGTGGCTCAGGTTCAGAAATGATCCTGGGTCACTAAGGGGGCAGCTGGGGGGGAGTTGGATTGGTAGGTCTCCACTCCTGGAGAAGGTATGGCACCATTCTGACTAGTATAAAGTGTCAGGAGGGGAGGATGCTGTTAGGCACTTGGGGGAAGTCGAGTCTCAGCATGGCTTCTCACCTGGACTCCAGTCCTTCACACTTGCATTCTTGGGGTGGGGATTTGGGTCTAACACAGTCATCACCATAACTATGAAAAACCCTAGCCCCACTGTCATACTGCATGATCCCCGCAAGGGGTGAACAAAGAGCACAGGATTGTCAGTCTGCCACCACCTAGCCCTTGCTTGCAGTCAGGGATAAAATGACCCTATACAAAAAAAAATACTGACACCAGTACAATCTCCAGTTCGGTGCATTGAAGCCATTCTGTGCATGTGGTACATTGACACCAAGCCTGAGTGATGGAGAGACTCATAATTGGAAAAACCTGATTTTTCAAATCTAAGTACCATATCTTAAAAAATACAAAACTCCCAAGCATCAACCCCTCCTAGGAAAGCCTTCCCCACTAACCTACAGAACCATACATTTTACAATTGAAAGAGGTATGGAGATCACGTGATGCCTTCTGCCTGAGAGGACGCTCAGTGGCTCAGCTCCCTCGCTAACCCTCCAAAAGGCTTTTAATTTAGCATTCTACCAACTGCAAACTGCATTTTCTTATCACTCCTGATATTAACCATTGCTTGGAAAAATCAGTGATCATCCTTGAGACTAGGTCAGAACAACGTACCTTCTGATCGGCAATGGAGGCTGAAATGTGCCAAGCACTCCCGGCCTGTACCCCTCCTTGGACGCCTGACAAGACTGCCAAAAGGTCCAAAACCCAGGCCACAACTTCAAGCAAAAGCGCGGTTCCAACCAGTATCTCATCCCCTTTGTCTGAGGAAAGTTTCCTTGCTAAAATGACCCCAATTAAAGAAGCCTTCATGGAACTTGCCTCTGACTTGAAAAGCATTCAGATTGACTTAAAGGAAACCAACAAGAAAATTTCAGATGTGTCGGCTCGCATGGCGTCCCTAGAAAAATGGCAGACCAGACTAGAACCAGAGGTCGTGGCCTTGAGACACAAATTAACTAAAATGGAATCTAAACTGGAAGATCTCAAGGGGAGAAACAGAAGAAATAATTTAATCATTTTTGGCTTACCAGAAGAAGCCAAAGGGACCTCCACTGTCCTATTCACTCAAAAGCTCTTGGCGAAGACTGCAGGTCCACTGCCGTATTCCACTGTATAACGCGTGGAACGGGCCCACCACTAGCTCAAACCTCTACCCCCTCCTGGAGCTAAGCCAGGGCCACTTATTATTCACCTTCTGACTTATGTAGACAGGCAGCATATCCTGGCAAAATCTAAGGAGCTGCAGGAGATAAGATGGGAAGATGCCCATTTAAGAATATCTCAAGATTTGCCGGTGGCCACAAGACAGAAACAGGCCAAATAACACACCTCAGTTACTAAATTAATTGCCGCCGGAATCACGTTCTGGATGAATTACCAAGTAAAACTACTGGTTCAGTATCAGGGTGGCTGGAAATCATTTGAACCGTGAGTCAAGCTGTGGAGGAGCTACCCACTATGTTCTCAGATCTATTTATCCCTCATTGAGTCGGGAACACAGACTACAGTATTTTCAAAGAGCTCTACTACACCCTGGAATTATGCAGGAAGGTTTTGGTTACCCTTCTTAGAGGACCAGCGTTTTACTTTCATTAAAACCTTGACATCCTATTCTCTCCTTTTTATGGTATAATCCAGTAAAGAGTTGTCCTCCACAACTATATTTTGCCTGGTTTGCCCTGCAGAAAGCCAATACTGCTCATACAGCCTTGATTTTAGGTTTAACTGATGTTTGCAGCCATTTCTTGGAACCATCATCGTTACCAAGGTCTCCTTCCTTGGTTGGACTCACAGCTGTCTACTCACCTCCAGGACAGGTGTCTCTGGAATTTCACCTGTAAACTCTTCCTCTCGAATGTGCAAATTATTATACTGCTTGAATGGTGCATCCTCACACAATTTTTTATCTTGGATGCACAATCTTCACATTTGAACTTATTTGGCTGGATGCTGGCTTAAAACCTAGAGTGCTGGATCCGAGTTTATGATTTTACTGTTTGTCAGCTCCCCCACCTCCTTTTTGGTTATTCTCCCCCCCCCCTTTTTTTTTCTAACTTGTCTCCATGTAAACTGGGCATGCAAGGCCCTGACACAAGGCATTTTGGTGTATCATATTGTTCCTCTATTTCTGCAGAAATCTTTTAGAAATATACCTTATTTTTATGCCCATGAACAAGTCACATCATGGGGTGATTATCCCCCCTAAAAAAGAAGGGAGGGGTAAGAAAAAGGGGGGGGACCTTTTTTTTTTGCAACAATTAGCTCATCCTCTTGGATAATAGGAGACTAATTTTGTTTATTAGCTTGTTAAAGTTAACTGCTATATATAGTGGTTTGTTGTACATGTTTCACACTGGTTATTTTGTCTCAGAGCGGTATTTGCTGGTAGTTTACATACTCGTGCTGAGTGTTAAAAATGTGTCTGCTCTTACCTTTCAACAAAGCCTAAGACACATATGGGGCATTCTACCCCTGGTATTGAAGTAGTTCCTAGGAGTATTAGGGTTTATGCCTTTTGGGGGTGGGGTTGACAAAGGTGTTACCATGGGGGAATCAGTCATGTCTTTGCAATTGGGGAATGAGCTCTCACCACAGGTTGCCCAATTTGGGTCTCTTATTATTAAGTTTCCCACACCAGTTAGGTGGTGCTCAGGGGTATGCCTATTCTTATTTCTTTTTGGGGTGGTGGGTTGGGGGGAAGGGGATTCAACTCAACAGGTTTTTGGGAGGGAGGGTACTGCCACAGGTATTAGGGTTATCAGTTATCTTTTTTTTCCGAATTCAACATTTTTCTTCCATAAAGGTTTATTGCTCCCTGTTCTACAGTTAAAATGACTGGTTAAAATTTTTGCTCTTGGAACATCAAAGGGGCACAAACCCCGACTAAGCGGATGAAGGCTTTATTGCACCTACATAGTATTCAAGCTGATGTAGTCTTCCTGCAGGAGACGCATCTCCTACCCACCCAAATACACTACTTCTGTAGGTCTTTTGTGGGGCAGGTGTTTGGCTTGGGTATTAATTCCCATAATGGGGAACTGCCATCTTAATTGCATGTAAAATACCATTCCATTTAATCCAAGAAGTATCAGACTCAGAGGGTAGTTATATCATTTTATGGGTCATTCTTGGTCAATCAGAGGTTATCCTTGGTTCCATTTATGGACCCAACTCTGATGACCCAGAATTCTTTATAAATCTAATGTCTGCATTAGCTACATGGTCCAGCACCCTGATAATTCTGGGTGGTGACTGGAACCAAGTCTTGTCTAATAACCTTGCTAGATCAGGCCAACCTAGATCATCTTTATCTATGGGTCAGAAAGTTTTACATGAGTTAATGCACTCATTAGGACTTGCAGACCCCTGGAGAATAGCCTTTCTTGATAAAAAAGAATATTCATTTCATTCTCTCCCCCACCAATCATTTTCGGGTATAGACTACTTTTTAATGAGAATGGATCATCTACCCGGGGTTATATGTTTTTTTTACTCCTCTAAAGCATTCTCTGACCATCACGTAGCCCAGTTACTTCTAGACCTTACACCCAACATCCAAAAAGATACAATTTTGAAAATTAATAATCAAATTCTAAAATCTGAAGACCACATACACCTACAATCCTTCATTTCTAACTTCATGACTTATAACTCCCCATCCATGCAAAAAACCAACATATTATGGTGCTCACTAAAATGTTCTGTAAAAGGGGAATTAATATGCCTTGCGTTGAAACACAAAAACCTTAAAAATCAGGCTCTCTCTTCTCTTTTCAAACAGATCTCAGAAGTTGAAGCAAACTTATCGGCTTCATCTCCTGAGGAGGAATGGGAAAAAGCTGACTCTCTTTGGGCACAGTACCACCAATTACTGGCAGAAAAAGCTGAATTTCTCCTGCTCAGATATAAAATAGCTTATTTCAATCAAAGAGAAAGAGCATGGAAACTTTTAGCCATCCAGCTTCGGACCCAAACCACCAACAGGATTGTCACCTCCCTTCAACCACCATCAGGCAATCTCTTAACCTCCCCCAGAGATATTTGCAAAGCCTTTAAGGACTACTATAGTCACCTTTATACTCCGACTACCTCCCTTTTTTCTCAGCAAATGCTGGACTCTTTTCTTACTGATGTTAACCTTCCAACACTTTCTGAACCTCAAATTCTTAGTTTACAAGCCCCTATTGAACTAACAGAAGTACTTGAGGCTATCAACTCACTCTCACCAGATAAAGCACCTTGTCCTGATGGGTTTTCCTCCAATTTCTATAAAGCCCTTAAGGACACAATAGCGTCTATTCTCTTAGATACATTTCGCTATTTACATAAAAATGATATCTCTGACACTTCCCTAATGCAGACTACCTTAGTAGTCCTCCCCAAACCTGGTAATAACCCTCATTTTGCTTCTAACTAAAGACCCATATCCCTTATTAATGTGGACCTAAGAATTTTAGCTAAGATTCTGGCATCAAGACTAAGCCTTGTTTGGGATCCACTAATTAGTGTAGAGCAAGTGGGTTTTGTCTAGGGCCATCTTTCCTCTGATCATCTCAGGAAATTAGCTTTTCTTTTTTCTGTGTTCAAGGACTCTCCCACTTCAGCTGCCTTAGTTTCCTTGGATGCAGAAAAAGCTTTTGACAGAGTATCATGGAATTACCTATTCTCCTTACTTCCTAAATATTGTCTCCCCCAGGAGTTTATAGGTTGGATTAAAATACTTTATTATTACCCTACAGCATGAGTACAGTGCAATGGAGTGCTTTCTATGCCCTTTAACCTAAGACAAGAGACACACCAGGGATGCCCCCTCTCACCTTACCTATTCAATTTGTTTTTAGAACCTCTCCTATGAAAATTGAATTCTTCTCCATTAATCACAGGCACTACAATAGGGAACATAGATTACAAACTGTCCGCATATGCAGATGATATTGTCCTATATGTTTCATCCCCCTCTCAATCTCTTCCTGCTGTCTTCATAATAGTTTCTCAATTTGTCTCCATCTCTAACTATAAGTTGAATCTCGATAAAACAGAAATCTTTCCTCTTAATAAATACTCCCAGAGGGCAGAGATAGAAAATTTGGGCCTACAATGGCGGTCAGATAAACTAAAATATCAGGGTATTTATCTCCACTCTTCCCCCAAAGTAATGAAAGCACTTAACCTTGATGTCATTATTGCAACAGTAAAAGAGGATGCTATGCATTGGTCTCGGTTACCGCTTTCCTTGGGGGGGTCGTATGAGCATAGTAAAAATTAATATATTACCTCGCATATCATACCCCTTGCAAATGTTCAATTGGACCCTGCCATCTTCCTGGTTTTCCCAAGCTCATAAAATTACAAGCTCCTTTCTGTGGGCCGGGAAAAAATCAAGAAGAAGCTATCTTAAACTTACTCATCAAAAAACGGATGGTGGCCTACAAGCTCCTAACTTATACTTATACTATATAGCAATACATTTAACTAGGCTAAGATACTGGTTACTCCCCTCAGGCCACTTCTCTAACTCCCCCTATAATCCTCTCTGGCATCAAATTGAAAAATCTCTATGTTCAGTGCAGGATCTAAATCCGAAGTCCCTCCCCTTTTTACTGAGAAAGACCCTTCCTAATAAGCTGAAAGACTCCCTGTTAGGTTCCATGCTCCAAACTCAACATCAACTTAATACTCTCCTTAAGATTGCAGGCCATAGGGATATAGTGCAACCTCTCTTCAACAACCCTAAATTTCTAATCTTGGGTAAACTCCTCAAATCTACCTCCTTCCGGTCTATATGGGTATTGAGAAGATTGCTGATTTAGTAAGCAATCATAAATTGATACAATTTCAGGATGCATGTGCTCTTCATGAATGGTCTCCCAAATATGTATTTAAATACCTACAAATCTCCCACATGCTTTTGAAACATTTTGGCATCGGGCCCTGGTCTCAGACTTTATCACTTATTTTAGCCCCATATATTAACTCTCTTCCATCTTCTCACTTAATAACATATGCATACAAGTTTTTGCAGACCACAATTTCTGGATTAGAAGGCCAGAGATATTACTGGTGGGACCAGTCATTACCAATCTCTACCTCCCCCAGATCTTGGCCAAGAATATGGAAACATCTATATAGGTACATTAAATGGGATAGGTATAGGTTTATGCAGTTTCAGATTAATCATAATCTGTATTACACTCTGGTTAAACTGTATAGAATGGGTTTCCGGTCATCTGCTCTTTGTACCAAATATTTGAAGTACCTTAGAGACTTGCTGCATCTGTTATGTTCATGTGAAAGGATTTCTCCCTTCTGGAATTGCATCAAGTCCCATCTAGATCCATTATTATCCCTTTCCGACAAGTTTACTCCTGAGATATGTATTCTAGGAGATTATACGTATCTTCAGGGCCAATCTCAAAGAGCCCAAATGGCATTAATCTCAGCATGTGTCAAAAAGGTTTTATTTAGACACTGGGTGGATGCAATTATGCCTTCTCATGTTGAATGGCATAAGGAAATTATGTTCGCCATACAAGCAGAACGTGTCATAGCTGGAGTGACCAACAGACTGAAGAAATATAAATAAATCTGGAAGCCTTTTTTTGATCTCTTGCTGATTCAGGCTAATCATGATTCTGCCAATATTGATGCCCCTTTATAACAGGATTCTTGCAAAAGACTCATTAGAGTAGCATCCAGAATTCCTTTATGTTATAATCTGGTGGCAGTAGGGGTGGGGTGGGGGAAGGGAGTGGGAAGGTGGGGTACAGGCATCAGTTTACCATATCTCTTAAATTTCATTGTACTCTAATGAATAAACATTTATATATATATATGTTCATAGGTTCATAGAAGTGTACGAGCAATGAAGGCATATGTAAGGATGCCCATTGTGTGCTCGCCACCCATGTGTCCTATGGGTGGAAATCAAACTTTTTGTTTCCCATATGTTTATCCAATCTTTGTTTAAAGGTACTTAGATTATCACTATTAACAACACTTACAGGTAAGTTATTCCACAAACCCACAACTCTCTGTGTAAAAAATAGACTCCTTCTAGTGGATGTGCATTTTTCTCCAATGAGTTTATAACCATGACTCCTAGTTGACTTGGTGTTGGAGGCAGTAGTAAGTCCAATTGTGGTTCTTAGAGAACCATTTTTTAAGGTTTGGTATACCAATATTAAGTCACCCCTTATTTGTCTGTATTTTACAGAAAATAGGTTAAGTTTTTTAATCTATCTTCATAACTATTATTATGTAAAGATGATATTTTTTTAGTGAATTTATGCTGAACACCCTCTGCGAGTTTTAAGCCCCTAATAGAAGTTGGTGTACAAAATTGAGAGCAGTATTCCAAGTGGGGACGTACCAGACTGGTGTAAAGTGGCATAATAATCTTGGAGTCTCTACTTCTGATATTTCTTAAAATAGATCCAATTATTTTATTACATTTTTTGACTTTAGTTATATTATTTTTTTCGGAAGTTAAATTATCTGAGATTATGACACTCAAATACTTTTCTTCCGAAATACTTTTTAGATAAACATTGTTTAAGGAATAGTTGAAGGGGATGTTATTTTTGCCCAAATGTAAGACTTTACATTTGTCAACATTAAAAAACATTCCATGAGCCTTTGCCCAGTTTGACAGGTTGTTTAAATGATTTTGTACTGAGCATTTATCATGAAAGATGCTTACCAAACTACCCATTTTACTGTCATCAGCATATTTTGCGACCCATGTCTTATCAGTTGTAGGCAGAGTAGAGACCATAATATTAAACAGTATCTGACCCAGGATGGAGCCCTGGGGAACACCACTAGTCACCACACCCGTCGCAGACAGGTGACCCTTGACTGATACCTGTTGAGTTCTGTTATCCAGCCATGACTGTATCCAATTTCTAATATTGGGTTGCAACTTAATTTTGATCAATTCTTGTAATAAAACTTTGTGTGATACTTTATCAAAAGCCTTTGAAAAATCCAAAAATATTACATCTACCGGAATACCCAAGTCCAAGGCAGCATTTACTGGTTCAAAAAAATGTAGTAAGTTGGTCAAAACTGATCTTTCAGTCACAAATCCATGTTAAAGGATATCGCCTATTTTATATCTTTCTAAATGATCTATTATATGGGCTTTAAGCAATCTTTCCATTATTTTACCCATGATGGAAGTTAGGCTTATGGGGGGATAATTGTTTGGTCATGTCTGGATCCACCCTTGTGTATGGGTGTAACTATAGCCTCCCTCCAGGCCTGAACAACTTTACCTTCTCTGATTGATGAATTAAATAACACAGCTAGAGGACCAGAAATTGAGTGACTGATTTTTTTCAAAAATCTGGGTAGAATACCATCAGGACCAGGAGAGCTGGTTGATTTTAAAGATTTAATTTGTTTTGCAACCTCCGTTTTTGTAAAAACAGGAAAACTATAGTTATTTGCTAGAAAAGGCATATTTGCAACCTCCTTAGTTTCGAAAACTTTTAGAAATGTCTTATTTAGAATTGTAGCAGTGGTTGTTTCATCTAAAATAGGTATGTCATTGATGTTAAAAGGTCCAATTGTTTGATGTCTTTCTTTCATGGAACCAATATAATTATAAAATTGTTTTTTGTTGTCTTTAACTTTAGTAACTAAGTTGAATTCAATTTTAGATTTAGATGATTTAATCATATGTTTTCATTTTTTGGCTGCAATTTTGTATTTTTCCAGGAGACTGTTGGAATTAACTTTTTTGTATTTTCTATATAGTTTTCTTTTTTTTTGTAGTTGTTTCTTAATTTTTGAAGACCACCAAAGAGGGACACATTTATTGTTACAATACTTTGTTCTATAAGGAACCCAATTTGAGAGACAAATATTGATTCTGTTATTGATTAAATCCCAAATTTGTAATAAATTTAGGTTGTTTAGTTCCGTCTCCCAATTCCATTTTGATAAAAAATCATTTTTTTTATAGTTAGCTTTATTGAAGTTTTTGATTTTAGTAATGCCATTTGTGCTTAGAAGATCTGCTATGTATTCATATTTGACCATACAGTGATCACTGTCACCCAAAGGAGGAAGTATTTTAATGTTATCAATTTTCTCATTAACATTGGTGGGTACAATGTCAAGGATATTGTTGCCACGGGTAGGTTTACTTACTGTTTGTTCTAGGTTAGATTCTAGAAAAACATCCATAAACATCTTTTCAATATTTGAAGCTGATGTATAATTGTCCCAGTTAACAGTTGGAAGATTGAAGTCACCCATCAATATATAGGGAGTATCAGTGTGTACCGCAGATATTTCTTCTATTAAATTATGATTTTCATCATTTGTTAGGCTAGGAGATCTATATATTAGTCCAATTACTAGTAGACTATGGGGAGGAAAAATATATATATATATATATATATATATATATATATATATATATACACAATACTAATAATGTAAGTTTACTATGCTTATACGATGCCTGTACATATTGTTAACAAAAATCAATAAAGTATATTTAATGAAAAAAGGAGTTATAATTTTTTATATAGATGAGAGCAAAAATTCAGAAAAAAAGTAACACAATTGAAATCAATGGAAAAAGTAAATTTGTTTAGCACTTTAATATTTTTAAAATACTAAACCAGTTGATATGACACTTTCAGGGATTGTTGATTCTGTTATAGACAGTAAATCCTGAATGTTTCATGTAAATCTGTACAACTACCTTTCTGCAATCAGCAAACAAAAACCAAGTTTAACATAGAACTACCCCACCACTGACACAGCAGTAGTGCTACCACTTGTGATGCCAATGACCAGGTTCAGAAGTGAGCCTGAGGTATTGGAGGGCTGGCTGAGAGTATGAAGATTGAGCATCTACAGGACTATTCTTCTCCTCCTTGGAGAAGGATATGGAAGAATTCAGTGCTTGACAGGCCCTTGCTGGAAGCCAGAGGAGAGGCAGCCCAAGCTGAAAGGTGGAGGAGGTGTGGCAGACATCATATGTGCACCCTGACATCATGGCATATCATGTCTACCATGGGGAGAAAAAAGGAAAACATTACCCAGCCACGCAAGATGACCACCAGCCTCCACAGGCCCTGCAACCAGCAACTCAGGCTGCTGCTGGAAACTGGATCTGGTCCTGGTGGGTCGAGGACTCCCCGCCACCCTGCCATGGAGGTCAAGCCATAGGGGACTGTGGGAAAGGTAAGCCCTGGGGAAAGATGGTGTGATGAGGCTGGGAGGACCAGCAGTAATGAGGGCCAGTCAGGATGGTGAGTAAAAAAAAGTTTAACATAGGACTCAACCAGCCACCCTAACTACAGGGGTGATATCATGCCCCTATAATGATGTTATTTGATATGTCATCACTCCTGAGATTCTTCAGTCCTGAATTCACAAAGGATCATCTTTATGTTGCTCCTGGTTGTGTCACTTACTCATTTCTCCTGTCATTAACAGGCATCTCTCTTAAAGGGACACTGCCAACCTGTTTATCATCATATCATTTCTAGTTAAAAACTCACATTGTATGATTGCTTACCTTTTCTAAAATTCATTGATGTTGCTATTTGTTTTGTCTGTCTCCTTGCTTAGTAGAACTGAAATGCATGGCAATGTATATTTATAAACAGCCTTGTTTTTTTTTCACAATCCTGGATCTGCTCTTACTGCGTGCTTCCTGAGCATTACAAACACACCCAAACAGTGCAGTCACTTATGAGGCAGGAGCCTGCTAAACTCCTATTCCATCACAAGTGGCTAGACTGTGTAGTGGGTGTTCGCTAGTCCAGGAAAGATGCAGCTGGAGCTGATCAAGGAATGTAAACAAATCTGTGTTGGTGTGGTAACACCAGTTGGTAGGCAGTCTGTTTTTCACTTTTTAAAAGAAAAAAAAGAATCAAAATCAAACTACCAACTACATCAGCAGTCATTACAGAATACTGGCAGTCATAAAATGTGTTTTTTAAGCTGGGGACACTTTGAGACCTAAGGGAGTTAACAGTATCGCTTTAATTTGCTGTTTATTTCTGTGCTCAAAAATGATGGATGTGTAGTTATTTTCTGGTAAGGGTACCCTGAATGTGTCAGGGTGGATGGAGGGGACACTGTGCCATAGAAATTAACTGCATGATTCTCAGTGATGTAGAGAAGCAGCTAGTGTAACAATGAACAGTTGTGTCCATCGTATACTAAATAACATCCCCCTCTTAGATCAGACACGTCAGTTTACACTGCTACAGTCAGGCAGGATACAGGCAATCAGGTCACCTGCATGCTGCCATGTATTCAATAGACCAGCACGTCTGTGCCATAATAAACTCTTGAGTTTTCATTTCTTGTAACGCTGTTAACAATTCTATGTGTGTGTGTGTCATAGATCTTAATGTGGTTTTGTGCAGTTGTATGACAGATGTTCAATTGTCCTCACATTTTTCAAAAGGTTCTGATTCTAATCAGGACTTATCAGAACTTTGGCCTGGATCCCGATCCTGATAATAAGGGTCAGGACCTTTTTGGGTTTGCCCAACCCTAGTTACTAGTGAGGCCACATCTGGAAAACTGTGCTCATTTCTGGAGCCCCCATCTAAGGAAGAACAGGGCTAGGCTTGAGGTGATGCAACGCAGGGTGACCAAGATGGTTCAAGGCCAACAGGACAGATCTTATGAAGATCATCTGAAGGCACTGAACATTTACTCACTGGAGACCATGCGGGGGGGGATATGTTAGAGGCCTTCAGTTTCCTGAGGGGAATAAACAAGGTGAACTGTGGGTAACTGTTTAGCAGGACTACAGAGTTAAGAACCCAAGGTCATGAATAGAAACTGGAGGGTGAGTTTAACAGGGATCCAAGAAAGTTTCATCTTACGGAAAGGGTGGTGGAGTCATGGAAGAGTCTGAAAATGGAGGTGGTGGTTGCCAAGACCATAAATAGTTTCAAGAATGGCTGGGACAGAGTGAAGGGTTTGGTGATTGCTCAGGTAAGTAGCAGTAGACAGGTAGTGGGGTGCTGGTCTGGGAGGAATAAAACCCCCTATAGACAAGAGGTCCCAGGACAGTTAGAGAAGACCAGATGGACCTTTGTTCTTTTTCTGCCATCACTGTCTATGGTTCTATGTTTCTGTGTATCTATTTTCTCCCTATGAACTACGTATTATTTGTAACCCCTTTCTTAACTTTTACTTCACAGGTACCCCTATTATAGCTTCTGAAATTTCTATTCGGATCCCCAGAAGAAGGTAAACATTACCTAACCTTTTACCTATGTGGGGTGGTTAGACTTTTAGTTTAAAAAAATTAACAATATTTGGGTCCCCTTGGTATACCTCTCAATATGTTGTCCCCCAAATGTGGAACATTGCCTCTCAAAATGTGGAACAAATGAGCAAAATGTGGAACACTTAATCAAATCTTTAAAATAGGAAGCTCAGACCACTGTTAAAATGTTTGCATTTATGTTCAGAACATCTGTTATTAATTGAATAGTATATTTTTTGCATCATTTGCTATAGATTTTTGCTTTAAAATGTTAACACTGAATATGGGACAAGTCCTTACAATGTGGAACAGGGAGCTTTTGTGAAGTAAAATGAGAAATGTTCCTCATAATGTGGGACAGTTGAGAGATATGCCCCTTGGGAGTGTATTGCTGTTCATTGCTTGGTTCTTGAACACCAGCAATTCACTCAACTTAGGTCAAAGACTGGCTGCCATTTAAAGCAGCAGTATGACAAGACTGTGCAAAACATATTACCCTGACTTTTTTTTATTTTAAAAGATTCAACAGATCTTCTAGTTTTATTTTGTGATAAAATGTTCTAGTTCCACCAGTATCTGAGTATTTTGCAGATGTTTTAATTTAGTTTCTTCTCAAGAAAAAAGATAACCACCACACTTGGCATAGAAATAGTATTGCAGATCTGCCAAAGCCTGGTTGAAGAAAATATAAAAACTCACAGTGAGCAGCATAAAAGGTTTGTAGAAAAGTAGATTTGACAGGTATGCTAATGCTTTTATTAACTGTAGCTGAAATTATCTTTTTGGAAAAAGATTTTGATTGCACTGCTGCTTTAATGCAAATTACTAAATCCTGGATGGAAATTCCGACCTGTGATTGGCCAAACATGGTCACATGATCAGAAATAACAGGCACTATTGCCTCTCAAGCTCCCTAACAAGGGATGTACTGTAGTCATAACAATGGGCAATGGTCTCAAGAACTGTTGTGGGCTAAACTCACACACATGTGATCCTTAATAAAACAAGGCACTGATCTCCAATACCGAGTCCTCACTGGTGTTATTTTTACCCATTTCTGCTCCAGATTTGTTTTTTATTTTCCTTGCTAGTCCAGTGGCCCACAGTGACTGGTATTCAACCTCCACTTACCTCCATTACTGTCTGCCACCTCACGCAAGGATACTCACTTGAGTTACTCAAATACCTGTGTCAATATCATGTGTGTATAAACGTAATAACGTTATTCGAAAAACACACTTGAGTATACTTACATGAGATGGCATCCACTGTCCACAATCTTGAGGTCAGACCCTGGGGTGGGTTGGAAGCAGGGAGGTAATCACCATGGACTTGTGGTCATTCAGAGACTGGGTTGGGGCAGAGTTAGGATATTTTGTGAAGATGGAATGAAATGAAGTAGAAGCAGTGTCCATGATCATCTTTTTTGCAAAGGCACCTATTTGCAATAAGTACCTCTGTTCTAACAGAAGCCATCCAGCTTGTTTATATAAATCACAGTGGTAGGTGTGATATGATAATTGTATTACAGATCTTCCTACCAGGTTTAGGTGGGTCCTCACTCTAGAC
This sequence comes from Neoceratodus forsteri, assembly GCA_016271365.2. Taxonomy (NCBI): domain Eukaryota; kingdom Metazoa; phylum Chordata; order Ceratodontiformes; family Ceratodontidae; genus Neoceratodus; species Neoceratodus forsteri. The sequence continues at coordinate 163,560,036 of CM028137.1, forward strand.
ACCGGCCCCTCCCCAGTTGAATGATAAAAAAATGCCACAATTGATTACTGTGAGAAGGAAAACTTTGAGACAAAAGCATCCTTGTCGAAGATATGAGTAGTAGATTTAATCTACATAGTAAGCCTAGTCTTTGATGAATTGTTTTTACCATGGAATTTATGTGCTGTTCATAGCAGAGGGAACTATCCAGGGTGAGGCCAAGGTATTTAAATTCCCTAACCTATTAAATCCCCCCCCCCCAAGTACAAAAGGAAAGATCTGGAGCAGCAAGCATACAACTTATTTCGATGATTGTAGAATACCATTGATATTTATTTTTTTTGCATTCAAAACCAATTTGTTTGAAAGAAAGCATTTGTGTAGGTTAACAAAATCAGATGTTATTTATTCCTGTTTATCAGGGAAACTAGGGTTGCTCATGAGGATCACTGCATCATCAGCATACAAGAACATCTTAGTGTTACTACAAATGAAAGACAGAGTGTTCAAAAATAAACTGAATAGGATAAAACCCTGGGGAACACCCATCATGACTGGGGATGGGGGGGTGACCATAAATTTTTGTAGTTTGTGTTCACACATGAAGGTAGTTCCAGCACTAGCTAACATCGTCCATGGACATCCCAAAATTGTGAAGGGCAGCAAGTAACACATTATGAGTCACGAGATCAAAGGTCTTGGTGAGGTCCACAAAAATGACTGCTGTATAATGACCCTTTTCTAAAGCTTCATGCACCACATGTGTGAACTCCACCAAGACCATCGCTGTGCTGTGTCCAGGTTGAAATCCATGCTGAGCTGGCAGCAGAATTCAATAATTAAGCAGATTCTCAAGCAACTGTTCAAAAACTAACCTCTCTAATACCTTAGACAGAGGGGCCAACAGTGAAATGGGACAGTATTTTAAATCTCTGGGTTGTATTAAAAGTGTTCCAGTGGTTTTTATAAAGCATTTTATGCTCCAGCTAAAGTGAACTAAAGGTGTACAAAAACAGCTGAGAATACTGACGAAAACCTGGTCCAAGCCATATTAAAAGGAAAGAAGGGTATCATACAAGTTAGGAGACATGGGGAAATCCAAAACAGAATAAAAAAGTGGAGGTCAAAATGTTCTCCACTATCATGCACTGTAGCGTTAAATTAGAAGCATTTTTGTATTTAACATTAACATCTGCTCTTAGTCACTGATCAATTAGTTAAAAACTTTAATTAAAACTAGCTTTATAATTAATTAAAGCAGGTGGTGGTTATTTAGCCACTATACATAGACCAGGCGACTTGTGTGCTTATCCCCTTGGAAGCTCCATTGCCGCAAAGCACAAGGTGTTTTTCTCACACTAAAACCTGGGTGGGGAGGTGTTGGAGGCCATGGCAGGGGAAAAAGATCTAGGGGTCCCAGTGGATCCAAATATGAATAACTCCGAGCAATGCAGGCTGGCGGCAGTCAAGGCAAATAAGGTGTTGGGCTGCATCGCAAGGGGGATCACCTCAAGGAGTAGGGAAGTGAGTCTGCCACTGTAAAATGGTCTGGTTAGACCACACCTTGAGTATTGTATGTAGTTCTGGAGACTGCACTTGAGGAGGGACATACAGTTCATGGAAAGGGTCCAGAGGAGGGCAACCAAGATGATACGGGGTCTAGGGGATTCGGCGTATGAGGAGAGACTGGAGGAGCTTGGCCTGTTTTCATTGGAGGGGAAGAGGGACCATGGGGACATGATTGAGGTCTTCAAGTGCCTCAAGGAAATTAATAGGGTAAACAAGGAGGGGGTATGTAGATTAAAGGAGGCGGGGTATCACCAGAGGGCATGGTTTGAAGTTGAAAGGAGGGAGGATGAGGGGGAAAAGAGGATGGCGTTTTTCACTGAGAGGGTGGTGGAAGCTTGGAATGCACTGCCTGGTGACCTGGTTCTGCTTTCTATGGTGGAGGGGTTCAAGAGAGGGTGGGACAGGTAGGGAATGGGGAGCAAGCAGGGGTGGGCCTGGCCCAGGGTGCCTGGAATGGATGGCAGGAGAAACAGAAAAGTGATGGGGGGAAGGGAAGACCTCGGTACCCAGCTGGGGTCCTGAGGCATGAACAGACTTGACAGACTGAAAGGCCTATTCTGCTGGCAATTAATATGTTAGTATGTTAAAACCACCACCACCTCACTTGAATTTCCTCATGCTGACTTCTGTGCAATGCTTGAAGAACTGCTGATATGTTATGTGAAAACTATTAACTGTGATGAGATCTGTATCATGTAAAACCAAGAAAATGTTATGAATGAATACAGATGAAGTTTTGCCTCTGTCTCGTCTGAAGACATGTAAGTTCTGTTTACACAAAATCCTATAACAAGCAGGCGGTGGTAATTTAGCCACTATATAGAGACCTAGTTGCTAGTGTTACACTTATCCCCTTTGAAGCTTCATTGGAGCGAACCTGCGGGTGGTAGTCTCTCACTACCACCACCAACACCTCACTGAATTTCCTCATGCTGACTTCCGTGCAAAGCTTGAAGAACTACAGATACGCTGAATGAAAACTGTTAACTGTTATGAGATATGTATCATGTCAAACCAAACAAATGCCATGAATGCATACAGATGAAGAGTTGCTCTGTCCCGTCTGATGACTAAGTTCTGTTTACACAAAATCTTTTTACAAGTAAAAGAAGCCTAAAAACTTTAAATCAAGTTTTGAGTGTCTTTTGTGCAGCAGTTGAATGAAAAGTAAAAAAGGAGATCAGCGGGACCAGGAGGGGGGTATAGCACTGGACTACCAGAGGATGAATAGATAGATAGATAGATAGATAGATAGATAGATAGATAGATAGATAGATAGATAGATAGATAGATAGATAGATAGATAGATACTAGGTTTTCAGTCATGGAGGGCCCACTAGACTGCCAGGGTACTGAACAAGTACACAGGTAAACTACAGTAAAATGGGGGGACAGCAAGGTAACTCAGGTTATGTTTAATAAAACAGAAATTGACTGAAGTTGTTTATGGATATAGTGGGAAAATCTTGACCATTAGAGATGAGCAATTTTGCTTTACAATAGTCATTTACCCTCACCCTTGATTTTGAGCAATGTTTACCATTGTCAGTCAATAGTTCACCCCTCTGGGCCAATATTTCCCCACTATATCCCTTACTCCAGTCAACATTTGCACAATACAGTGCACTCCATCTATAGTGCACACTGTTATAATGGACAATCAGTTATAGCAGACAAAAACTGATTTCCCAAACCAAATACAGTATATCAGATCCAATGCAGTTTCCCCTGGTTATAATGGACAGAAGCATTGCTTATAGAGGACACTATGAAGCTTTTATGAGCATTTGTAATGCTTTTTTGGAGGGGGGTGCAGAGCTGGTAAGGAGATCAGACAAATGTAGACATGAGATGGATGATTTACAGAGATTAAAGGGACACTGCCAACCTGTTTATCATCATATCATTTCTAGTTAAAAACTCACATTGTATGATTGCTTACCTTTTCTAAAATTCATTGATGTTGCTATTTGTTTTGTCTGTCTCCTTGTTTAGTAGAACTGAACTGCATGGCAATGTATATTTATAAACAACCTTGTTTTTGTTTACAATCCTGGATCTGTTCTTACTGCGTGCTTCCTGAGCATTAGAAACACACCCAAACAGTGCAGTCACTGATGAGGCAGGAGCCATTGCATCACAAGTGGCGAGACTGTGTTGTGGGTGTTCCCAAGTACAGGAAAGATGCATCTGGAGCTGATCAAGGAATGTAAGCAAACCTGTGTTGGTGTGGTAACACCAGTTGGTGGGCAGTCTGTTTTTCACTTTTTAAAAGAAAAAAAGAATCAAACTCAAACTACCAGCTACATCAGCAGTCATTACAGAATATTGGCAGTCATAAAATGTGTTTTTTAAACTAGGAACACTTTGAGACCTAAGGGGGTTGACAGTGTCCCTTTAAATTTCTTACAAAATAATTTTCCACAAGCTGCATAAACTTTTATTAGTTAATTATCCTAAAATGAAATTATTTTATATTTCAATGAAACACTTACAGTATAATTGCCTTTGCTCTTACTGTCCTAGAACCCCAACATCTAACCAATAGAGTTAGTATCTTCTTCTACCTTCTGCAATAAACTTTCTTAAAAAATCATTTTCCCTGACAGGTTAGTAACTAGACACAGAATACAGAAACATATATGTTAGGCAAGTTTCTGAGTAATGTATGAAGTTTCATAATGGGTTCTCATTCACTCTGAACCCCTGGTCTAACACAAAGACACACCTAACACATAGGTCATCTGCCTCTTGATATAGTGGACACTGGATATAGTGGGCACTGGATATAATGCACACTGGATATAATGGATAAAAGACGTGTGCACAGATGCATCCTTTGTAATAGGCTTGCACTGTATTACATTTTTGTAATATAATATTGAAGAAAGACTTTATTTGCAGCCATTAATATTTTCCTGTTACAATTAAGATGTGACAATATACAGTAAATGCTGCTAAGGGGGCCAGTATGGGTAACATGTATCTGGTCTTCTGTACAGCCAGTGTGTGCGTATTTTTGTTTTTGCCTTGGCAAGTTTCTCCCAAATGTTTACTGGTCTCCAATGACTCCCTCTATTATAGTTTACTTCAGGCAGTTTCTATCTGCAACCACTGACAGAGTTTACAAGGAACGTATACTGTCTGTCATCATGGAAAGTTGTATTGCTTTATTTGAAGTAGTATGTGTATATTTTATTTCCACAGGTTTCTCTTCAATGTCTGTCAGCATCCAAAGAATGTTTGGGGTATAAACATGCTTACTACCCAATTCTTGATCTGCAAGCAATGATAATATTTATGTGGGAGACTTTTTTCTATTTGCAATGTGGGCTTTGTTTATTGGACAGAATTCCCTTCACCTTTAATTTGCACTAGAACTTGATTGCTTCACTCATTTCCCACTGTAAACAAGACAGAAATGATGAAAGATGCATTGCTTTAATTTTTTACGTGCAGTCTGTTATGTCTTTGACAGTATTTGCTTCACTTCAGATTGTTGCCAGTTGTCCATTTGATCATCTGCGCTGGAGTTCATTGGCAGAATGGTGTGCACTTTGCACCTGATTTTCCATTGTAAAAAGTTATGACTGAGAATTGGGCCACATATATCTGTGGGCAAGAATGAGCATGGATAAGCAAGCCAGTATGTATCTTTGTGTGGCTGTGAGCTTGTGTGTGCAGCACTAAATTATATGCCTGTGCATAAAATAAATATAATGAAATAACAACAGACAGCAGAAGATGCAAGTAAAATAGTAGCTATCAGCATACCTCACAGCAATAGAAACAGAACTTTGTTTACAAATGATTTTTTTTAACAAAGTGCCTCCTATGAGTTCTTTCTAATTTCCCCGCTTACTGTAAATAGAGTATGACCAGGACCTTCATAATATCAAGAGGACTGCAGCGAGAAGATGAGTGTAGAAGGTCACCCAAACATTTATATGTATTATCCTTCACTTACTAAGCTTAACAATTTCACTATTAAAAGATGTTACAATGGCCCAGAGGGTAGAACATCTTGCACCAGTGTCCTGAGTTCAGGACCAAACTTGTGAACTGGGTCAGGTAGCAGACAGGACTTGGGTGGCACTGCACATGGTATATCTTCCAACTGGGAAAGATGGCACTGAGGTTCCACCACTGTAGCAACCGCTGCCGGGGCTCGGGGAGCTTGTTTTGTGTGCAGGGATGTCATTGCATGCATACGAGGCTTGATGGGGCATTGCCCACCACTGGAAAGGTGGGAGGGCTTACAGGGAAATGGGTAGACAACCAGGCAAGCCACATGTTCCTGGGTTGTGTGTATGATAGCCTCTGGTAATCATGAGCCTCACACTGTGTGAATCTCCACTGGCCTTGACGGTGGGGAAATGGCAGATAGGGCTAGGATGTTGCCAGCATAAGGGCCTGATGGCAGGTGTAGCTAGCAGTCTGGGAACAAATGGTTATATAAAAAATAAAGTTTGTTTAATATTGATACAGTCTCAAATTACACCTCAACGGTGGGAAGTTCTTTTGCGTATGGTATCAAGAATCACCTACTCTCATTCCTGGAGGTTATTTTCATGGCAATTACTGATAAGATTTTTCCGAACTCCGGTAATAACCTCTCATTATGGCGCTACCCGATCTGCAGCATGTTGGCACCTATGGGGTGAGATTGCTTCTCACCACTCTCATATTTTTTGGTCCTGTTCAAAACTGCAACCTTTTCTGCAGGCTTTATTTGAGGAGTTAGAAGACCTCTTTGGGGTCGGACTTCTTTATAGGGGCAATTTCTTTATCCTTCATTGCTTTCCTCCTGGTCTGCATGACCCCCATGTCCAATACCTATTAAATATTCTTCTCCTGGCAACGAAGAAAGCTATCACTAAGCGTTGGCTCACAGTTGAGCCCCCTACCCTTTCAGGCTGGAGAGAGACAGTCCACCTTATATATAGATCCGAAAAAATAACCCACAATTTAAATGATCAGGCAGAACTAGGCTCTTTTTAGTGGAGGAGATGGATCATCTATATTATGGCCAAATACCCTCATTCTGTGCCTTAATACAACACCTCACTTGACTGGCTCCTCAGGTCATAGTTTATGGACTCCTGGCCCTTGCCTGGACCTTAAAAAGTTCAATTAATAGGGGTTGGATGGGGCTCTGACTGGGCGAGTGGGGGAGCTGGGGGAGGTGGGCAGCGAGGACGGATAGATGATTCAAATCTGGGATAATCAGTAGAGTGATAGTGGGGCATGTATTACTGGATTAGGATGGTTATTATAATAATTTTGTGCAATTTTATTAATAGACCTGTACCTCTGTATGTCTGATGCAATGTCTTTAATGCTTATGATGAAATGTGACTGTCAAACTGTGTATACATTGTAAAATATTCTCTAATAAAAACGATATTTACAAAAAAAAACAATATTGATGCAGTCTCCGCACTAGCACACTATACTAACAGGACTCCTAAAATATAGGCCACTAGGCCACCAGGGACTGGATACTGATTATCATAATGGGCACCTTGGCACTAAGGAGGATATGCTACCCCTCCAGCAACACTATTACATTTATTTTCTGTCTCTACATTCTCTATCTCAGTTTTTTAACACTTTCATTTCCTTTGCCTCTTTCACACTGACTTTTACTTTAAACTGAACATTTCCCTTTTCAGTACCATTTATTTTACTTCTACGCTCATCATTTTACCTTTGTATTCCTTTGTTACTCTGTCTCTCCTCTAACTTTTAGATTTTGCTATTACCATATTCTACTTCTCATTTACTTCCCTGGTCTGGATGGATATCGGCTCCCTACCTATCACACAAGTATACTTATTTTTCTTTTTTCTTCTTACTGTTTCAGCCACCTCCAACCCCTTGTGACTCCTCAACCTCCTCTTACATTGCATTTTAGTTCCCTGTTGCATGTCCCATGCCCTCAGATTCCCCAACTCCATCTATACACATAACTCTATTTCAACTCATTTCTCCTCTATCATTTACTGTACTAAGCAAAACAAGTTCACTAATATAACTTGAAAGTAAACATAAAGGCATTGACCAATGTTTGTTTTTGTTTTACGCCAAAGAAACTAAAGTAAAAAACACAGGTGAAAGTGTCTTAGTCCAGGCCATATGCATTGTTCCAGTGATTAGACAAGGAAGTCATTTTATTTTAAATTAAAAGCAGTGACTTGAACACACATGACAGGGCCCAAGTCTCGGTCATAGGCTAGGTGCCAGCAGTAAGATTATTATTATGTTTTTTGTATTTTAAATTTAAACAGACAGAAGGGAAAAAAACTACCATGGATCAGGTTTTTGGGGAGGGGGGAGAAACAGCTGAGCAGTGGAGCAGAGTTGTCAGAATCCACTGAAGTTTTGGGTTCTGGTTCTGGTTTACAACTTTGCAAATTGTTCTAGGGTTCTAATCTTCTTTAGAACTCCTACTCTTTTATCTATAGGACTAAAGAGAAAGAATAGAAAAAAATACTGAGAGGAGAAAAAAACAAAAATAAAAGACCTGCCTTTTTTGTACAGCAATAATGTTTACTGTGCAAGCAAAAAAGAGAAACACATTGTGCCCTTCGAAACACAAATGCAAAGTGTGACAATTCCATGTGTTGGGCATAGCTGCATATGAGTAGCACATTCTCATATTGTATATCATGATGTAATTCCCATAATTAGCTTAGTTTGCAGGCTTGCATCTCCTTTCTTTGAAATGTCTGAACAAAAAAAGCATTTCATTTAGTATTTAGAACCCTTAATACTTAGAACCCATGGATGTTCTAGTTCTAAATTAGAACTCAAATCCCTGGGTGCTAAAAGAGTTCTAATATTTTTAGAACTAGTTTTGATAACCCTATTGTGGAAGAGAATACTCAAACAGATGCCATATAAGCAATAAGGCATGAAGGGTATATTTTAAAACATATTTTGCTTGCGACTTCCGAAGGGTAGTAGGGCACAAGGCCCAAGGCCGAGTGACTTCAGCTGCTGGACATGCTGTAAAATATTTTTTACACACATTCCTGACTGCCTTATTGACTTTATAAATTTGGCTCCTTTTTCACTTTTTACTGTTGGGAAAAGCATGTTTGTATGTAGAAACAATATATTTGCTTGTGTGCATTTGTGATAAAATAGGCCTTCCTCCCACTGCAAGTGACGTAATTGTATTAGTGCCTACTTTCTTCTTCCTGTTTTTTCTCTCTGTTTTTCTCCACATTCAAGATATGGAATGTTTATCATGGAATACATGGACTCAAAATTCTGTTCAGTTCCATTGGCAGAATGTTTCTCTTTTAACACACTGTACACACAGACAACAAAGGCCTTTGTTACAGCCAGAGACTCAATTATCTCACTGTCAGAGAAAGAAGAAGAGAGTTCCATAATAAGCAGGTAAAGACAGAAGGGGGAATTTTCACTGTCTGCAAAGAAAAAATTACTCACCATAGTAATGTTGTTTTTTTCTAATGGAGTCTTGCTATATTCTGACAATATGCAGTTAGCCCCAGTACTTGAACTGCCCTGGAGAGGAAAGAGTTCACTCTATGCAGCAGCATAGAACATTGAGCTTGAGCTTGGTTTTCAAACCTCTGTCTCTGGTACTTACCAGTGTAACTGTCAGATTCTTATGAGCAAACTAATTAACTACTAACTATGGAAATTGTTTACTCTATAGCCAATGGGCAACAATTTGGGTCCCAAAAGACTCAAGTCGAGAACCCAAGAAAAAAAGGTAGTGACAATATAATATATATATATATATATATTAAACTAACAGTAGTAATAATAATAAAACAACTATTCCACCCTTAAGAGGGAGGGGACAAGGTACACCCCTGAGGTGTAACACTGTACCTGCCAGCCCACTTCCCAAAAACAAGGTTCTGAGAGGGGAGGCAGGGAGGGAGGTCAGAATACAGCAAGACTCCATTATAGAAACAACATTACTATGGTGAGTAATTTTTTCTTCAAACAACATGAAGTCTTGCTGTATTCCGACAATATGCAGACTAACAAGCAGTTTCCCCAGGAGAAGAGAATGCAGAACCTACTTTGGGAACAAACTCTGCAGTACTGCTGTACCAAACCTAGCATCACTCCTAGCCTGGAGGTCCAGAGAGTAATGCTTGGTGAATGTATGGATTGTTTTTCAGTTGACTGCTTTACAAATTTCTAGCAAGGGTATATCTCTGGCTGCAGCCAGAGTAGCAGCTGTACCCCTAGTAGAGTGAGCCCTCAGGCCTGGAGGGGGTGTTTTGCCCAATTTGTCATAGCAGAATTGTATACAAGAGACAATCCACCTGGCAATAAGTGAGAAACAATTGAAGACAGTCATGCCTGTGTGCCTTAGTATGCTCTATGTAGTTGCTAAGACTCCTTTTAACATCCAAACTGTGTAATCTTCTTTCTCCTGAAGAAGAATGGTCAGTGAAAAACACAGGAAGAGACATATACTGGTTCAGATGAAAGTCTGACACCACTTAGGGTAAGAACCTCCTATTGGTTCTTAGGACCACCTTATCCCTATGGAAGGAGATAGAGTCAGGTTCAACTGACAGGGCCTGCAATCCACTAATCCACCTGACAGAAGTAATAGCTACCAGAAACACAGTTTTCAAGGTCAAGTACTTCAGCCTGGCCGAAGCCAGAGGTTCAAAGGGTGGCTGCATAAGATGAGCAATGCAGACATTAAGATCCCAAGCTGGAGTAGGCTCTCTAAAGGGAGGGTTAATATGAACTAGACCTTTGAAAAAACTTACTGAAAACAGGATTAGATGCCAGGGAAGAGCCCTTCCCTGCTGAAAGAAATGCAGAGACAGCTGTTAGGTGAACCTTCAGAGTTGCAGGCCTAAGGCCTAGACCATTAAGATGAACCAGATAATCTAAGGCTGTGGCAATGTCTGCAGAATCAGGTACAATGCCCTTCTGAGAACACCAAATGCTGAACCTCTCCCATTTGGAATTATAAGTTTTTCTAGTGGAAGTTTTCCTGGAGACCTTCAAAATATCCAGAACTCCCTGAGAAAGGTGCAGGCCTGCATATTCTAACTCTTCAAGAGCCAGGCCTTGAGGTTGAGAGACTGGAGATTGGGGTACCAGATCCTCCCCTGGGAGGAGGATAGGAAATTGTATCTCTTGGGAAGAGACAGGGGACATGACACTGCCAGAGACAGCAGCAGAGGATACCAAGGCTGTCTGGCCCAATCTGGAGCCACTAGTATCACTGTGCAGGGTTGAGTTCTGATTTTGATCAGGACTCTGACCAATAGAGGGAAGGGAGGGAAGGCATAGAGAAACCTGTCCTTCCACTCCAGAATGAGAGCATCCAGAGGCACAGTCCCCAGGACTGGAGGTCTGCAACAAAACAAAAAGTTGGTGATTGTCTGGTGCTGCAAAGAGATCTATCTCTGGAGTGCCCCACCTGGAGAAGATGACCAGTAGAATGTGAGGGTCCATGGACTATTCATGATGCCCATGGGAGATTCTGCTCAGAGCATCTGCTAGTACATTGTTCTTTCCTGGAAGGTGAACTGCTATGCAGGATGTCTGAAGAGAATAGGCTAGAGACCACAGTTTCATGGCTTCTGTGCACAGGGACATGGACTGAGTGCCCCCCTGCTTGCTGATGTACCACATTGTGGTGGTGTTGTCTGTTCTGACTTGGACCACCTTGCCCCTGACTGACTCCAAGAAGACCTGAAGGGCCATGAATACTGCCCTGAGTTCCAGGAGATTGATATGAAGGAGAGACTCCTGTGGAGACCAGACCCCTTGAGCCGTAAGGGCTCCCAAATGGGCTCCCCAACTAGGAGAGAAGCATCTGTAGTTAGGACTACTGAGGGGACTTGAGAGAGAAATGGAACTCCTTGTCTGAGGTTGTCCTGGTCCAGCCACCACTGGAGAGCCTGGACCAGAGTCTGAGTCACTGGAATCAATTTGGTGAGAGGGTCTCTTCTCTGAGACCAAAAGGACCTTAGGTGGAACTAACTGTCCCTCATCTGAAATCTGGCTCCCTCTACCACTGCAGTGGAAGCTACCATGTTGCCCAGGAGTTGGGAACTGTCTTGCTGGGCAAGAGACCAGAAGTCAAAAAGAGGAAGCAAGATCTGTTAAGGCCTTCACCCTTGCCGGGGGAGGAAAGCCTTTGCTTGGATAGTATCCAGTTCTATTCCTATGAAAGTAAGAAGTTGTACTGGTTCAAGGACAGACTTTGGGAGATTGAGAAGAAACCCCAGAGAACTGAGTAAGTCTTGAGTGGTTTGTAGAGCTGACTTGACCTGGTCCGATGACTGACCTACAGTCACACAGATATGGGAAAATGGAAATACCTTGTCTTCTGAGGTAAGCCACTACTACTGCAAGGCACTTTGTGAACACCCTTAGAGCTGATGTTAGGCCGAATGGCATGGCTCTGAACTAGTAGTGGCCTGAAGGCAACTTGAACCTGAGGTATTTTCTGTGGGAGCACCTGATAGGAATATGGAAGTAGGCATCCTTGAGGTCCAGAGATGCTAGCCAATCCCCTGGCCTAAAAGAGGGAAGAATTGTTCCCAGAGTCATCATTTTGAATTTGGGTTTTGAGATGTGTTTGTTCAAATACCTTAGGTCAAGGATGGGTTGCCGCTCCCCTGTCTTTTTTTGGGATAAGGAAGTACCTGGAGTACAGGCTTTTGTCCTTGTGTTGAGTAGGAACCTTCTCTACAGCTCTGAGAGCCAGAAGAGAGGGAACCTCTGCCTCTAGGGCAAGGGTCTCTGAGATGGATGCAGGTTGAAAAGACCTGGCCCTCATTTTTGGAAACTTTTTGGAGCTGAGGGCTAGTCCCTGGCTTACTACTTCCAGGACCCACTTGTCTGAGGTAACAGACTTCCAGGCCTGAAAGTAGTAAACCAGCCTGCCTCCTACTGGGATTGGGGAGTCGACCCGGACTGACACATCAGGGTGTCTGCTTGGCAGGAGCCTTAGACTGGGAGGAGGATGTAGCCCTGCTCATCCCCCCACCCTCCCTAGAAATAACCCTCTGTGGGAAGGGAGAGGAGGCCTGGGCTTGGTAAAAGGTCTGTGAAAAGGCCTGCCCCTGCCCCTAGACTGCTGCTTTTGTGGAGTGGCTTGCCTTTCCTTGGCCTGTGCACTTCTGTAAGTGGTCCTGTATTCATCCATTTTTTTCATGTAAGCCTCTGTCTGCTCCCCAAATAGAGAGTTACCCACTACAGGAAAATCCATAGCCTTGGCCTGGGTATCCTGTGAAAGGCTAGTACATCTGAGCCAAGCATGTCTTCTGAGAGACACAGATGTAGCCATGACTCTCAATGCTACATCATTGGATTCCACAGCAGCATGAAGTTGCACTTTAGATGCCTCAATTTCATCAGCAGCCACCTCCTCCAGCTCTTTGGCTAGCTGGGGGGAGGCCTGTTTAGCTAGTTCCAGAACAGTATCCCACCTGGACTTCTGGTACCTGGCTGTGTAGGCCATATAGTTTGCCAGCTTGAGCCCCAAAGATGATGCCAAACATTGTTTCTTGGCCATGGCATCAACTTTCCTGGAGTTCTTGTTCGGGGGGGGGGTGAAGCCAAAGGAATGTTAGCCCTGTCACAGGCTGCAGCCTGCACTACTCAACATGGCTGCAATGAGTGTATAAGAACTCTGTACCTGAGCCTGATAATATATACCTCCTGTCCATTCTTTTATCCACAGGAGGTAAGGAGTTAGGAGTTTGTAAAATTTTTTGTGTCTGTTTCCCCAAGGACTATTGAAGAGGGATAGACAATCTCTTGGACTCTGGGATGTCCATCATTTCTACAAAATCAGGCTCTTCCTCCTCCTCAGCAGCTTCAACCATAGTGAGCTGGAGGGTTTCAGCTACCTTCTTGTAAAACAAGAAGTGTGAAGGGGATTTAGAAAGCCTGGAAGGGGAAACATTGGCTTGTCTGGGGAAATGTCTGGCTCAATGAGCACATCCAGACTCCCAAGCTCATCATCTTCGTCCTTATCATCGGGATAGTCTTCGTCTCCCTCCTACTACTCATAGAAAGCATCTGGATTGTAATCCAAAGGAGACAGATCCGACCGAACCGACCGCCTAAGCGGCGGTACCAGTTCGGATATAACCGGGCAAAGTGATTGAACAATGCTTATCACTTTGGCAATCTTGTCTGTGTTTGGAGTATGCAGTACTGAATCCAAACCGGCAGACTTACGCTTTCTCTTTGACGGAACCGTCCCCTCAGAGTCAGATCTCCTTTTGCCCGAGGAGGTATTGCCTAGGTAAGTAGGCTCCTCCTCTGGTTCGGCCGTGCCAAACCAGGCTGGCCATCCAGATCTACGGACTTTTCAGCCTCACTTTCCTTCAGCCTACTCAACCTTTTTTCTAAAGTGCCTTTAGGGAAGTTTTTGCAAATTTGGCAGTCTGATTTGAGGTGGTCAAACCCCAGACAATAAACACAGATGAGGTGGGGGTCGGTCTTCACCAAGGCCTCCCCACACTCAGTACAGTGTTGAAACCCAGTGGGACCGTCTTTTTTCTTGGGTTTCTCAGACATGCCAACTTAACCAATTACCCATAACAGCTTCCAAGCCAGGTAAATATCAACCATTTGGTTACAAACCATGTCACGGGTTCTGAAAAAGAACCAGAAAAAGTCTGTTTTTTTTTTAAACCGATCAGCACCGGAACACCACACTAATTCCAGAAAATACAAAGCCAAGTAAACAATTCAGAAAAAAGGTCAGTTCCTAACTGGAACGACCGATGAGGAACCGAAGCAAAAAAACAATTTTCACAATTTCTAATAATAAACACAAGTCACCACCTATCTACCACACTACCTGTACCATAGACAGAGGTTGGAAATCTGAAAAATAAAACAGATTGGTTTAAACCGGACGCTTTTTTTAAACTTTACCGAACCGAGCAGAGCAAATCTCCGGAGCGACTTCACTGTTAGGTGGAGTAAAGAATCTGATGGTTACACTGGTAAGTACCAGAGACAGAGGTTTGAAAACCAAGCTCAAGCTCAATGTTCTATGTTGCTGCATAGAGTGAACTCTTTCCTCTCCAGGGCAGTTCAAGTACTGGGGCTAACTGCATATTGTCAGAATACAGCAAGACTTCATGTTGTTTGAATAAACAATTGTAGTGAAAATTATAAAAAATACTTATTATTTCTAACTTGTTTATGTATGTAAGGAGAGTGTGATAATCAGAGAAACAACGTTTAATTAATTAATTTGTTTTATTTTATTATTTAAGGTAGTTTTATTTTTAGGGCCCAGTTGAAGCTTTTTTACAGTGTAAAGGTAGCAGCCATGTCTGTGGTGGAAGATCAGTTCTGGCTGTAGGGGGTAACTGAAATGCTTGTGTTCCAAATACCCATTGATCTGAGTTCCAGACGCTTCATTGCTGAGCAGCCCTTTTTTTAACTATGAGTAAACCATATTTTATACATAAATAAGAGCCAATCAGATTACTGGATTTTACCCTGCCATTTTATAACCAAAGAAAACCTTCAGCATGTAATGCTCTACTCAGGAAAAACATTTTATCTGTGAACAAAATGTTGCAGCAGGAGTAAAAAAACATGTAATCTCTATCTCCACAAAGGAACTCTGCACAATCACAAGCAGTTTCAAAACTGAGGGAGTAAAACAATTCTACCAGTACCAAGCACATAGTTTAACAAACACTGGTCAGAGCCACTATATCTGCTAATACATTAACTTGATAAGGGTGTTTCATGGCCTTAAACATCAAGATGAATTGCCGTAATCAGCTCTGTGTGTAAATTTCATTTTTGGTAAAGTTAGATCATTTATCTGTTTGATCCTGTGTTTCCCATGTGTTTAAATGTGAGTGGCAAGTGCTTGTTATACTATATGTGGAAGGAGAGGGAGCTCCACACCAAGGCCTTCAAGTAATGGTAGAAGGAATGGTGCAGGGAGGAGAGGTATGTCTACATTGGGGACTGTGAGCCACGCTAATAAGATGAGAACCTATACTGAGGTGATGGCCTGCTTTCATCCAGGAGTCAACCACAGTCCTCAGTGGGTGATTCAAGTATTACTTCGATAGACATTTAAAGTAGCTGGGGATGGGTGATGGAAAAAATATAATGGGCAGAAAGTGGACCATTATAAGCTGAGACAGAGAATATGGAGATCTTAAGGGGAGAGAGTTCCAGCAGGATGCAAGTTATTCAAGGAAGCAGGGGGTAGCAAAGGAAGAAGAGGGAAAATGAGCAGTCAAAGGAGAAAGGTGTGGAAGGGGGAACAATTGGAAAAAGGAGAAAGTGGCAAGAAGAGAGTTGAGAGCTGTCAAAATGGTGCAAGGTCTGCATCAGAAGCCCTATGAAGAGAGACTGAAAGAGTTCAATATGTACACCCTGGAGGAGAGGAGGGAGAGTGGAGATGTTATGAAAATCTTTAAATATGTCTTGGGGGTTAATAAGGTAAAGGAGGAAGATATGTTTCAGAGAAAAAAGTGCTGTAGAACAAGAGGTCATGATATGAAGCTGGAAGATGGTAGATTCAGGAGAGATGCAAGGATGTAGTTCTTCACAGAAAGGGCGATGCATTCCTGGAACAGCATTCCATGGGAAACAGTGCAGATAAAACCAGTGGTGGGTTTCAAAAATACCTGGGACAGGCATAAAAGAATCCTAGGAGGAAGGAAGAGGGTGGAAGGTGGAAGAGAGACAGTGCTCTAGGGCAAGTTGGTTCTGCAGCAAAAGTGATAACTAAAATGGGCAAACTAGGGGTACAGGCAAAGTGGGCAAGCATTAAAGATGCAATACTTGAAGCAACATCCATTGTGTTAGTGAGAAAAGGAAGTGCAAAAGAAGAAGGAAACCACTTTGGTTCTCAAACACAGTAGCAGAAAAGGTCAGAGCCAAAAGGCTGGCCTTCAGGAAATATAAGGGAACGCAGCGGGATGAAGATAGGGAGACATACCAAATTTCCCTAAGGGAAGCAGGGAAGGCAGTAAGGCAGGCAAAGGCCCAAACCGAGTAAACACTAGCACAAACAGTAAAAGGAGGTGACAAGACTTTCTATAGATACATTAGTGAAAGGAGAAAGTCCAGAGGGGGTATTGCTAAGATCAAAGGGGACAAGGGGGCGTGTGAGGAGGAGGACCATGTAAAAGCATCTATCCTAAATAGATACTTCTGCTCAGTATTTACTGAAGAGAAGGTAGGGCAGGGCCCACAGCTCAGCACCACAGACATGGGGGGAGGGAGGTGTGCACTAGTCCCTTCACAAAAGAAAGGGTCCTACAAGAGCTCGATAAGCTCAGCGTGGACAAGGCAATGTGACCTGATGGTATACATCCCAGGGTACTAAAGGAGCTAAGAGTAGAACTAGTAGAGCCATTATCAGAACTGTTTAGTGAGTCTCTGAGCACAGGAGGGGTCCCAGAATACTGGAGTAGAGCTCATGTGATCCTGCTCCACAAGAGTAGTAGCAGGGAGGAGGCAGGGAACTACAGACCAGTCAGTCTTACCTCAATAGTGGGCAAGATTATGTAGACACTCCTTAAGGAAAGGATAGTGCAACACCTGGAATCCATAGGAGCACAAGCTCCAAGACAGCATGGGTTTACAAAAGGAAGGTCCTGTCAAACTAATCTCATAGATTTCTTTGACTGGTTAACCAGAGTGGTGGACAAAGGGGGAGCAGTTGATGTTGCCTACCTTGACTTCAGCAAAGCTTTCGATACTGTTCCACATAGAAGATTGATTAATAAGCTGGGTAGGCTCGGGATGGGTCAAACATTGGTCAACTGGGTGGCAAACTGGTTGATGGGCAGAAAACAGAGAGCGGTGGTAAACGGTATACAGTCACAAGAGATGCAAGTCACAAGTGGGGTACCTCAGGGATCAGTCCTGGGGCCAGTCCTCTTCAGTATCTTCATCAGTGACATTGCAGATGGACTGGAGGGTAAGGTTAGTCTGTTTTCAGATTACATCAAGATCTGCAATCATGCAAATGATCGAGATGGGGTCGGCAGAATGAGAAGAGATCTGGATAAACTAGCTAAATGGACAGAAGAGTGGCAACTGGGGTTTAACGCAAAGAAGTGCAGGATCATGCACAACCCTGAAGCCACCTATAGGCTGGGAGGGGAGTTGCTGGCAGTCACAAGGGAAGAAAGAGACTTGGGCCTTGTGGAGGGAAAAAATGCTGTATAGCAGAAGAACTTCAACGGAGGCTCTATTCTTCATCAGCTTCAAACAATTTATTTGTAGAGTTTCCAGCCAGAGTTACAAAATAAAAATAAAGCGGACTTGCTTCGACCAAAGTAAATAGCAAAAACTATAAGAGGCATAACGGCAAAATATATGAATAGCAGCCTTCATATCTTTAACTAGAGCACTAGTTCAGAAGCATTCACTTCACCATCCTGACTGCTACTGACTTTCAGCTTGAACTGCTGGCAGTATATATACCCTAGACTGTTCTCCTATTGGATGAACTACCCATCAATCAAATGCAAAATAGATATTTCTGTATAACACAGTTATTTATGTCTTTTAGTTATGAAGGAGTTCACTATAACATTATCTAAACATATATACAAGTTGTAGAAGTATTAATATTTTGTTTAGACTCCTCTGAGTTAAGTTTATACAGTTAGTCCCTCCCTTCATTGTATAAAAGAATCAACCCAATGGCCGGCTAGCTCCTAGGGAGAAGGCATACACAGCATACAAAAGAGCCCCTTACAGGCTTCTATATTAAATTTCAGGTAAACAGCCTTTCTGTGTTTCTCAAAAATCATTCATATTCTGTTGCCTTACTCAGTTTTAAATAACTACTACAGTTTCTAGTTTTAGAGGTCAGGACCAACTATCTCAGATACCATTTAAAAAGAAAGGCTTGTAGACAACACTCTATGTTGTCTTTATTAGCCCTTAGTTGTGTGCACTGAAATGGGGTTTAATAATTCGTTTGCTTCACCAAGATAGAGGGGCAGCGCTTATATGCCACTAGAATCAGCGTTACAGCCTCTCTGGGGCAATTTGAAGGGAGAAAACGTCTTTTTGGAGCATTCGCGGCATTTGCGAGCTGCACGAAGGTGCGCACATTCATGCAGCGAGCAGCGTGTCGTCATGAAGGGCGCTTTAAGCGAGAGCCTCCTTGAACTTCTAGCACAAGGGACAAGCTGAAAATGAAGAAATTTAGCATAAAACTTTGGTTTTATGCAGGAAAGGAAGGTTTTAAACAACCTCATTACATTATGGCTTCTTAAAGGGGCCATGCCAGTCGAACTTATAGCCTTACATGACAAACAAGGTATTGTTCTGCCAGAAATACAAAAATGACGAACAGTTACACACAAAAAAAAAAAACTATTTGCATAGGTGGCCAGTCTATGCTAAAACAAACAAAGGCAACGTAAAGACAATACAGAGACATTTAGGGAGGGGTAGTTTTCTGGCTAACAATACAACGTCTGACCATGCAAACACATAAGTTCAAGGCAACAGATCACCCTTTGACAGGCCTGATGGGATTCACCCAAGAATTCTAAAAGAACTAAGGGTAGAACTAGTGACACCGCTGACTACTCTCTTTAACAAATCATGGGAAGATGGGGTGGTACCCGAGGACTGGAGGAGGGCAGATGTGATTCCTCTTCACAAAAGTGGGAGCAGGACAGAGGCAGGAAACTACAGACCAGTTAGTTTGACCTCAGTGGTAGGGAAAATGATGGAATCACTTCTGAAGGAAAGAATTGTTGAGTACTAGAGGCCAGTGGTGCACAGGACCCAAGGCAGCATGGATTCACGATGGGAAGGTCATGTCAGACGAATCTAATAGATTTCTTTGACTAGGTGACCAAAGTAGTAGACCAGGGAGGGGCTATGGACATGGCCTACCTAGATTTTAGCAAGGCATTTGATACAGTCCCACACAAAAGATTAATGCACAAGATAGCCAGCTTTGGAGTGGGTCCCAAGGTGGTAGCCTAGATAAAAAATTGGCTAGACAACAGGATGCAAAGGGTAGTAGTAAATGGAGTACACAGTGAAGAAAGGAGGGTTACTAGCGGGGTACCGCAGGGTTCAGTACTGGGACCAGTCCTTTTTAATGTCATTATAAGTGACATTGCAGAGGAACTGGAAGAAAAAGTATGCCTCTTTGCAGATGACACAAAGATCTGCAACAGGGTTGATACACAGATGGAGTGGAAAGGATGAGAAGGGACTTGGCAAGGTTGGAGGAATAGTCAAATGTATGGCAGCTCAGATTCATGCAAAGAAGTGCAAGGTAATGCACATGGGAAACAAAAACCCAGGGGAAGCGTACACAATGGGGGGTGAGATACTGACAACAGTAAAAATAGAAAGGGACCTGAGGGTAATCATATCAGATGACCTAAAGGTGGGCAAGCAATGTGAGAAGGCAGTAAGTAAGGCTGGGGGGATACTGGGATGCATAGGAAGAGGCATCAATAGTAGAAAACAGGAAGTTGTTATCCCTCTGTACAGACAGTTGGTGAGACCCCATCTGGAGTACTGTGTGCAGTTCTGGAGACCCCATCTCCACTCCGCAAAGACATAGACAGAGTGGAGGCTGTCCAGAGGAGGGCAACCAAAATGGTGCAGGGTCTGCACCAGAAGACATATGAAGAAAGACTAAAGGAGCTTAATATGTATACCCTTGAGGAAAGAAGGAGAGAGGGACATGATAGAAACTTTCAAGTACCTCAAGGAATTAACAAAGTCCAAGAGGGTAGCATCTTCCAGAAAAGAGATGCAAGAACAAGGGCACAATTTGAAGATTGAGGGGGATGGCTCAGAGGTAATGTGAGGAAGTATTTTTCACGGAGAGGGTTGTGGATGCATGGAACAGCCTCCTGAGGAGGTTGTGGAGTCAAGAACAGTGGGGGACTTCAAGAATGCATGGGACAGGCATAAGGCAGTCCTAGTGGGGGGTAGGAGGAAGTAAGCTGTTGGTTAACTAGGATCTGCAGCTTATCTGTTAGGTAGGAAAATGGGCAGACTAGGTGGGCCAAGTGGTCCTTATTTGCCGTCAAATTCTATGTTTCTATGGGCATCTTCCTCATTGATGACCTGAAATCATCCCAGCAGACCACTAAAGCAGTAGGTAAGGCTAGAGGAATGTTGGGGTGTATTAGTAGGGGTATCACCAGTCAGAAGAGGGAGGTAATAAGCCCTCTTTACAAGACACTGGTTAGGCCCCATCTGGAGTACTGCGTGCAGTACTGGATGCCACACTTTCACAAGGACATTAACCAAATTGAGGCAGTCCAGAGAAGGGCAACCAAAATAGTGCAGGGACTGCATCAGAAAACATATGAGGACAGATTAATGGAGCTCAATATGTATACACTAGAGCAAAGGAGGGAGAGAGGTGATATGATCGAAACATTCAAACACCTTAAGGGCATTAACAAGGTGAAAGAGTCTAACATGTTTCAATATAAGAAAAATAGCAGGACAAGAGGACACAGCATGAGATTAGAGGAGGCCGATTATAGGGTAATGTAAGAAAGTTCTTTTTCACGGAAAGGGTGGTGGACGCATGGAACGGCCTACCTCAGGAAGTGGTGGATATGAATACAGTGCAGGGCTTCAAACAGGCATGGGATAGGCATAAGGGAGCAATACAGATGAGTATGAATAGATAGACCATTGACAGGGCAAAGGCCAATAGCACATTCATAAGGTAGAAAAAGAAATGGTCAGACTGGAGGGGCCTTGTGGTCCTTATCTGCCGTCAACTTCTATGTTTCTGTTTCTAAACTAGATGGGTCCAGAGATCATTATCGGCCATCAGGTTTTTATGTTTATGTAACCCCCGTCTTTGGGAGATTATTAGTCTATTCACCCCTCTCTAAGGTTTTGTGGCCTAATTCAGCCCAGTAAGGAAAAGGGTTAACCTTTAGGCTGCCAACAGAATTAGAATGTATAGGAATTTTGGACTGATATATCAATCTGTGACCCTGCAAGGATTAATTCTTTTCGGCACTCAGCTGGAGTCTCCTGTGGGTCGGGAGGCTTCCACAGGTGTGTGGGGGGGATAAAGCATAGCAGTTTAGGCAGGAGAGGGACTTACAGTTTGAGAAGTGAGTGGCGAGGGAGTGAGAGTGAGTCGGGGCTGAGCAGGGGCCATTGCCCACTCCGGACCCCTAGCAGTGGCACATGGAGGACACAGAGGAAGAAGTGGGAACCATTAGCTACAAGCTGTACTGTATCTTCGAGGGCAGCTAAGGTTGAGAGGGGAGCCAGCAGTCAGTAGGGGTGAGTGAAAGTTGCAAATTCTGCCTTCACACAACTTTCAAGCAATTTTGGAAATTTCGCAGAATTTTCTGCATTTTCACCATTGATGCGCTCAGAATCCTCTGACCATGTTCTGCAGATTTTCGCTCTGCTCTGCTGACGTCTTTGGCTGAACTGCAGAATAATACATTAAACTGCAGAATTTATTCCATCCACAGTTTATTATTTTGTAATATAGCCCCTTCCCTGCTGATCACTGGCCCCAGGCCCCCTGTAAATTCCCTGGCCTCCAGTGTCTAGTAGTCCCACCTGCCGATCACCGACCTCATGTAAAATCTATCCCTGGTGTCTAGTTGTCCCCCCACCCCACCGGCCCATTGCTGGCCATATGTAAAAAAAATAAATACCCTAGTGCAACGTGGTCTCCCCACATGCATTGCTCATCTGGCCCATGTAAAAAAAATACCTGGCGTCTAGTGGCTCCCTCCACCCACCAATTGTAAAAGCACATGCTCATTCATTCAGCTCAGTGGTCACTCACTCGAAGTTGGGATGGGGGGAATGGGGTGGTGGGGGACTACCTACCAGGATGGGGGGTCCACTAGACACCAGGGAGTGAGGAGAAATTGCTTGAAAAGGGGATTGGGGATAGGGAGGGGGGGGTCCACTAGACACCAGAGAGGGAAATTATTTAAATTTTTTTTTCTACAATGTGTCTACAATCGGTGGGCGGTGGGGACCACTAGATAACAGGGCTTTTATGACATGGAGTCGCTGGGCTGGTGAAAGGTGGGTGGAAGGGGATCGGAGGACACCAGTGATTTTATTTTGTATGGGGCTGACGATCAGCTGATGGGGAGACCACTAGACAACAAGTATTTTTTTTTAATATGGGGCTGACTATCGGCAGGTGGGGGGCACTAGACATCAGGTACTTTTTTTACATGCTGCCTGTGTTGGTGATCGGTGGGTGTGGGGGACACCACAGCACATCAGGTATTTTTTTTTACATGGCTCTGGCAATTAGTAGGTGGTGGGGACCACTAGACACCAGGGAATTGGAATTTTTATGTGGGTCCGGCAATCGGCGGGTGTGGGGAACCACATTCTTTTTACAATGAGCTGGCGATTGATAGGTGGTGATCAGTGTGGAAAGGTTAATGATCAGTTCTGCATTTTTTCCGCTGCAGTTTAATACATTGAGCCACTATTCATACATTTATTCCACCTTTTTATGGCAGAATTTCCATGAAAGTTGCCAAAATGATATCCAAACTTTTGAGGAAGTGAAAGCCCGACTTTCACAGTGATTCCATCAGCCAACTTTTTTTCACACACCTCTAGCAGCCACAAGTCCCAGAGTGCTCTGGCAGCCTGTGCCAATTCATGTAGGGATCCAGTGGGCAAGAATGCAGCAAGGAGTGTAGTGTCCAGAGAGCACATTTTCTTGGCGCTCCACGGGATGTGCCCCCTTCTCCATTGGTGTGCAGTTGCTGCTAGTTCTGGGAAAGGATGCAGTGGTCATTAGGGAACCCACAAATCCCCAAGTCACAAAGATTGCATGTTCTGAAAGGGACCCACTGAGCCAGTGCGGAGAGAGAAAGAGAGATTGGTATAGTTGAGAATTTGGGTGCCTGTTAAGAATAATGGGCTGTTAGGCACTGTGAACTGTTTTTGGACCTGTGCTGCCTTCAAACTTTTGTGACCATAGTGGTCCTGAGTTAATGCTGCCCTAAAGACTGTGCGGCCTCTTCAATCAAGGTAAAAGCCACTATTATGGCCATACCAGCCATGTGAAAACTGAATGTGTTCCCCACAAATTAACTGATGCTACCCAGAGCTATGTGTGAATATATTTAATGAATCTGGGATCCCTGTTCAAGTTCCTTGTGGACATCCCATTATTGAAAGGAACTGTTTAATATGCATTAACCTTTTGTTTTCATTCAGTGAGGAAAAGGGACCCTGTATGTGACATCTGGACCTGGGTATCATGGCCACTGGAAGTGTTTCTGCAACTGTGGGTGCCCCCTTCCCATGGACATATTCCATCCATACCACTAGACATGGGGAAAGAGGGCTACATTTCTATGTATTACAAGTTATGTGATTCAACTAGATAAGGCAGACAGCTGTTACAGTTTTGTACTTATGCAGCTGGTTTACAGAGCAAGTTTAGATACAAATGAGTGCGCTGATTGTTGGGGGGGAGGGGTAAGGAGATGTGGGCATGAGGATCAAACGAAACTAAAAAACAAAATTAAATAACTGTGCTATATACTGTACTGTAGTACTACACACTCCAAGCCCAGCAGTGATGAACATTACATACATATTCTGTAAGTTACAGTAAGTGATTTCAAAAATACATAATTTTGTTTTATCCAAGCCATCAGCCTCCATTCAGTGCATATAGAAGGCTTTATTTGTAAAAGGCTGGGGAATAATTGAAAATCTTAAGCTGACAAAAAAGTCATGTAGGTTATCACATTTGGTCAGCTTCACCTTTCAGCATTTCCCTGTGTAAGTCTGGTTCCTAGAGAGAGAGAGAGAGAGAGAGAAGGAGAGGGAGAAGGAAAGGTGGAGCTCTGTTTATCATTTAGTCATAGATCAGTCCTGAAAGGGTTAGCAAACCCTACAGACAGCAGTAAATCATTGTACACTGCCACACACACACACACAGTTGGGAGGAAGAGAGAAGTGTAATCTGAATGTCTGCTGGAGAAATGCAGTCTCATTACAAACTCAGTTTTGACCAACAGACAGTGCTGTAGTGCTAAATTTAGAAGTCTGGGGTGAGGGTCTCCATTAACTATGATGTCCCCAAACCCCCACAGACTGGGGGTCTGAGGGTCGCCTAGGCCCCCAGAAACTATCAGGTTTTAGATTCATTCTGGTGCATTTTGAGACTATTTGGCTATTTTCAAAACCTTCTTTGACTTGTTACAAACAACCAATATTACTATCAAAATAACTAATCTTTATTTTCTTTAAAAAAAATGTCAAACCTAAAGAAAAAAATCCCACTCTAGCCACCATTCAAACATCCAACTATATACCACTTCTCTTGAGTACAGTCAGCTATCACTGCAGCAGGCATTATACTTGTTACCTTGTAGCCTGAACAGAAGACTCTGCCTCCCCCCAACAGTGCATCACACAGTCAGACATACAAGGCAGCGAGAAGGGCACACAAAAAAACAGCCTGGAGGCACATGTGTCTGTCACACAGCAGACACATACACAGATCACCCATGCCAGAGAATGGAACTGACCCACTGGAGGATCCCTTAAGGCCCAACATTGACACAGGATGTATACCAGGTCATTAATGCTTTATCTACATGTACCCTGAACTGAGATGGTTGGCACTTGGAAGGTAAGGCTCAGCAGGGACAGCTGCATTAAATACATGGCATATACAATGACATCACAGGCCACAGACCTGACATGCAGCAAGGGTTCTGCAACCTGTGTGAGACCTTGGACAATGGCATGACCATAATTATCAAAGCTCTACAACAGGATGATGTTTTCCATTCATATCCAGCACATGGCAGTCAACCTCCAAATCCCCATATGTCACAACCACAACACCATCAAGCACTCCAGCACAATCTACATGACAGCCAACCTGCAGGGGTGCACAGCCAACTGTAACAGATGACCTAATGCCAGGCATATCCAGTGGCATGTACACAGCCCAGTCACATGGCAAGGGCAGGGGCAGTGCCAATGGTAGGCTCATCCCACCCTAAACACCCACTCAGAAGTCGTCCCAGACACCAAAGCCAAACAAGCACACATGACCTAATGCCTCATCTGAATGCGGCACAGGCTTTAATGCTAAAGAATTGCCATTCACCATCTGATGCATGTGGAATTCACTTCATGGGTTCCATGCTCACTCATAGCGGGGGGATGGGAGGCTGGCAGCGAGGGGCAAGCTTGGGGGAAAGACAGATCACTCAAGTCATTGGATGCAGCCTAGCCTCTCACTGTCAGATAAGGCCAATCAATAAAAGCAACATTATTAATACAAAACAGCACACTTACCTCACTGCTCCTTTTATGATAAAGCCAAACTGGTTATTAATTCATATTGTTCTGTTGGCACTGACCATCTAACTCTGTCAGTCCCAGTCAAGTCCTGACTCCCAACTTGTGAGAATTAATCCCTCACAGGCTGATATGGTACAACTAGTCAGCTGCTCCCCACTCACACTCTAGATAGTACCAGCCGCACATCCAGTCACAAGGGTACAGCTAGCTGCTTCCTAGGTTAGAGAATTTCTGCAGTACATTCCGTAGATTGCAGATCTATCTTTCACATGAACAAAAAGTATGAACTTCAAGATGAGAACAAAGTTATCACTGCCAGGCTACTGAGTTACTAATCCTTCATGGGGAAGACATTTAAACATGCACTACTGGTTTATCACATTAAATAAGTTAATTAAATAAATTTATTTATTTATTTAGCTTTTGTTGACCGGGTAAGTGCACTAGACAAATCCTGCCTATTTTCAGGCACGACCCAGGGGAGGGGGATACAGATGAATGCCAACTGACCTTGAACCAGATTAAGCTGTTGGTGGTATTTTTACTGAATGAGGGAAATTTGGCCAGGACACCGGGGAAATCCCTACTCTTTTCGATAAGTGCCATGGGATCTTTAACATCCACCTGAACTACCACCAATCCAGGCAGATGGGACCTCGGTTTAACATCTCATCCGAAAGACGGCACCTCAGAAATGCAGCACCCGTCTCGTACTGCACTACAGTGTCAGTACTGGGATATTAACCCAAGTGCCAGATGTGGGAACTGAACCCACAGCCCTCTGATCTCCCGGCCTCAGAGGCGAGTGTGCTACCTACTGACCCACTGACACTGATAACTAAATAAGTCCACTATACTACTCTAACCTGGAAAAATACAAAGTAAAAATTGAACCGCACTGAAAATGAGAAATTGCCTCTCACTTGGGCTGTCCTGGGTAAAGGCATTATAAAAATGGGTAAAAGGAGGACCCCACTCAGAAAAAGATATTGCATCTCAGCTGTGCTATCTTGGCGACATACAGTGTAAAAACTGGGTCAAACAGAACCCCACAGCAAACAAGATATCACAACTCATCTTTGCAATCCTTAGTAAATACACTGTAAAACTGTAAATGCTGGACCCTTCACCAGAACCCCACTGAAAAGCAGATGTTGCATGTAAGCTGATCAGTCCTGGGAAAATACATTGTAAAAGCATCCAGATCACCTGTCATGTAGCTGTCTGGTATATTCCTGGTGGTCTAGTGGTCTCCCTCATAAGGGCATCTGACACCCTCCCGACTCTCTCAGGCACACCCCCACCAGCTCTGGTCACATAATGCAAACTGCAGTAATAGTGATAACTGGCACAGCCTTCTGCTCACCACCTCAGCTGGTTTCAATCTGACAGGCCCTGAGCAATCGCAAGTATTGTACAAACACCTATATCTGCTATATTCAAGATCACTCACTGGCAATCAGATGGTGGCTTGCCAAGGTGGTGAGCAGAGGGCTGTGTAGGTCACTGTCACTATTGCCATACTTCAGCTTAGGTGACTTCAGCATGGGGGGGACAGAAGCCTTATCAGGTGAGTTGACATAGGATCAGATGCCCTTATTGGGGGATGTTGACCACTGGACTACCAGAAATATTCAAAACAGATACAGGATGGTCAATTGGGGGTGCAGAAACCACTACACCACCAGGAATATTTGAGACAGCTACAGGATAGGTTATCAGGGGGTGGGAGACCACTTGACTGCCAGGAATATTTAAGACAGCTACAGGACAGTCAGTCAGGGGGTAGAGGAACCACTACACCACTAGGAATATTTGAAACAGCTACAGAACAGGTGACTAGGGGATGGGAGGACCACTAGACCACAATGAATCTGTAAGACAGCTACGTAGTGGGGGAAGGGGCAGTGCACACCTGTTAATGGACATGCAAATGGGCCATATCACCTTCCATTCCCAAAAGGGTCATTAGCATGTTGGGGCTAAATATGGCCCACAGGAGCCCTGCTGATATCCCATTTCATACACGCTACCTCCATTGTGTTCCTGTTAGCCATATTTAGTCTGGGCCTGTTTCAGCATAGTGTAAAGTCACTGTGCACTGTTCTGACATTGCCCCATATTAAGACAGTTTGCACGCTCCAGTTGCAGTGAGCTAATTGTCTGAATATTTCCCTCCAGGCAGGCTGTGTGCAAACTGCCACAGGCCACACCTGCCCAGCACTGAATATGGGGGCCTATACCCATTAGCCCTGTGGAACCCAAAGTCCATGAAACAATGGTTCATGGGTATAAGAAAGGACTCCTTATGGTATTAAAATACTGTTGTTCTAACTTGTAATAGCATGAAAGCAAACATGTTTGGCACTGACATATGCTTGCTTGTTTGGACAGAAAAACATACATAGCATTACCGCATCAGCCAAATGCTTCATTTAATAGAAACAGAAAAATATCACATGAGTAGATACATATGAGACAACATGACAAGTCAAAGCAGAGTATGCATTCAACCCCAGGGTCCATGCTATCACAAGTCATAATTAGGCACCCCATTGGGCAAGTATCAGCTAAGTGTAATCCCAGTTTAATGTCATATTTACTCTCTGTTTGTAGCACTAAATATAAAAGACTCTTGATTACAGTACCTTGCAAGTCACAGAGGGAATATAGCCATCGGACACAGGCACCAATAAAACTGTCACTTTATTATTAATCATGCAGTATTTCCAAATAAACTCCTTACAAATGCAAATAAAATGTAACCACCCAAATTCTTCCACAGAACTGTCAATACAAAACTTGGACAGAGGGTTAGAGGATCTTTACTTACCTTAATAGGGAAAGTAACCTTAACTTAGCAAACAAATAGATTCACTAAAAAAAGGAGACTGCTAATTTTACTCAAATGGAGGCTCATCACAATGACTGTCTGCCTGTCCCAGCCCAGTGACCCCACTACCACAAGCTGAAACCTGATCTCAAATCACCTTGTGCTCCTCTGTGAAGGAATTCAGCTGAGGAGCTACAGTATAAAACAAAGTTTTCTTACAGCTGTGCTTCAAGACTGTTCACCTGCTGATTTAAGACTGCTGCCTGGAGAACTACATAAAAAAAGTCATTGAAGACTTTAAGAAGTATGGGAGCACTACACCCTGCCAACAAGGCATTGTTCAGATAAGAATGAGTAAAAGGAGGGTTTAGGTGTTCTTTAACACTTAAACAAGCTGGATGTGCTGTTTTCACTCCACTGATTGTAATTCGAAGTGGCAGGAAAATGCTACATGTGGGAAAGGAACTATTTCTGTCCCCTTCCCCAGCGTAGTGATTTCAGGTAATGGCAGGATGGTGGTTCAACTCTGAAATTGTGCTTCGGAAAGAATCTGAATTGCCTTTTTTCCCCAAGTGATAGAAAGACATCTGCAAGGCTCCACCCCTGCAGCCATAAAAAGCACATACAAGACAGGAGATATTTTTGACACCTCCTTTAAGGAAAACAAGAGTATTAGTAAAGCAGTAATTGTATGTATCTGTGACACCTTGCCCTAAGGAAAACATGGATAGTATTGATAGAGCAGTAATTAATTGTACTGGAAAAACTATTTATTTTATTTATTTAGTTATTTATTTATTGGATTTTGGTAACCGGCTAGGCTCACTGAGATAAGCTGTCCCTTTTTCAGGAGTGACTTAGAATTAATTACGTGAAATACATTAAAAGAATACATACAGACAATAATTACATACACAGCATAAGTAAATGACAAAATGCAGTGCAGACAATGGATGTACATTCCAAAAGAAAATCTTTTGAGCAAAATGTTGGTAGTTAGATAAGGGATACAGGTAAGTACTCAGAGGCACTTGGTTCTACAGAACATGGACACTATTCATAGGCTAATACAGCAAGTCAGATTAACAGATAAATTAGCTAAATAAAGAAGCTGCATGCACCACACTCGGTGGAATTGAAAGAATGGCAACTCATGTTACAATTCCATAAGCACTACTACTTTATAAGTGATATTGATAATGAGGATTTCCCTGAGAATGATAAACAGGAAACATTGGAGACTGAGAAAAGCCTGGTTAGTATTAGAATGCAGTCAGTGATAGTGGTCCAGATCGTATGAGTCATTTCCAATCCCAGTTTGAGACTATTCCAGCTCAGAAGGAGACAGAGCAGGAACAACATGTTCTTATGCCCAGCTCTCAAACTGAGGAGGGCTATAGTTGCGTTGTGGGATAATTTCAATTTTGACAGAAGTAATGTGTGTCATGCTATAGGCGTACTGTGTAAAAAGGTCATCAGCAGAGGTAGGAAAGTTAGCAATCTTGGCACGTCAACTAAGATAAGGCTATGAGGCTGGGAGATCAGAGGGCTGTGGGTTCAGTTCCCACATCTGGCACTTGGGTTAATATCCCAATACTGACACTGTAGTGCAGCATGAGGGGGGTGCTGCACTTCTGAGGTGCCATCTTTCGGATGAGATGTTAAACCGAGGTCCCATCTGCCTGGATTGGTGGTAGTTCAGGTGGATGTTAAAGATCCCATGGTACTTATTGAAAAGGGTAGGGGATTTCCCCAGTGTCCTGGTCAAATTTCCCCCATTCACTAAATATACCACCAACAGCTTAATCTGGTTCAATTTCAGTTGCTTACCATCTGTATCCCCCCCTCCCCCCGGTCACCCCTGAAAAAGGGACTTCTAGTCCTAGTGGGCCTACCGGGTTGACAAAATTCCATAAATAAATAAGGCACTTATTCCAATCACATCTAAATCTGAAGACAAAGCTAAAGGCAGCAGGGGGTAGGAGATAGTAAGGAGAGGGAGCTGAGAGAATGCAATTATATCTGGGGAAACTAGAGGAGTGGTCTAGAGAGTGACAGCCGGGTTTCAATGCCAAAAAGTGGAAAGTAATGCATTTAGGGTGGGGAAATCTGGGAGCTGTGTATAAGGTGGGGAGACACTTACAGTCACAAACAAGACAGGGACCTTGGGGTTATCATATCTGATGATCACAAGATGGCAGGGCAGGGTGATAGGGCAGCAGGCAAGGCGAGCAGGATGCTGGAGTGCTTAGGGAGGGGGATCTCTAGCAGGAGAAGAGAGGTGGTGTTGGTCCTGTATTCCTCAATTGCAGGACCCCCGCCTGGAGTACTTTGTCCAATTCTGTAGGCTGCAACTCTGCAAAGGCATAAAAGGGGGAGGAAGCAGTCCAGAGGAGCACTGCTAAAATGATGGAGGGGTTGTATAAGAAACCAAATGAGAAGAGACTGTTGGAGCTCAACATGTACTCCCTACAGGACAGAACAGCAAGGGGGACATGACTGAGACCTACTGTATAAATACCTCACAGGGGTGAACAAAGTACAGGAGGGGAGTCTCTAAAATAGGAGGAAGAAGGAGCAGTAGAACACAGGGACATGTCAAGAAGCTTGAGGGGGAAGTTTAAGAGGGATGCGATGAAGTACTTCTTCACAGAAAAAGTGGTGGACACCTTGAACAGCCTGCCAGAGGAGGGGGTAGGGGTGAAAACAGTAGGGAGCTTCAAAATGCATAGGACAGGCACACTGATATAATAAATAGAGATAAGGGAGGAGAGAGGGACACCTGTGATCAAAGAGAATCTGTGGTATAGTTTTAGGCAGGGAAAATAGGGCAGACTAGATGGGCCTACGAGTCCTTTTCTGCTGGCATATTCTATATATCTCTAGAATATATATCTATTCTATCTATATCCTCAACCCAGATACCTCCCCCCCTTGTCTGTCTGAGCTTTCCTCCTCCTATAAGACCCTACATGGCCAGGGACCAGGCTACCTGCAAGATCTCCTATGTTCTTATCATCCTCTCCGCCCACTACGCTCCACTGGCGAGGGATTGCTAGAGATTCCCAGGGTCTGCTATAAATCATCTGGGGCCAGGACTTTTTCTTTTATGGCCCCGACCCTGTGGAATTCTCTACCTCATCAGGTTAGAGAGTGCCTGTCCGTGGAAGCATTTAAGAGATCGTTGTAAAGTTATCTATTTATGCTGGCATTTGATTAGTCTATTTAATGAATATATTATAGTTTTATGCTTTTACTTATTAGTGTTGATGTTTTATCTCTGTTTTGTATTAGCGCTTTGATTTTCTGAAAAGCGCTTTATAAATAAATTTTGATTTGATTTGATTTGATTTACCTACCCTGGACCCCCACCTGCCATCCCTTGCCACCCCCCAGCTCCCTCTAACTCCCTCCCTCCATACTCCCCAACACCTTCCCTTTCCCCACTCTCTCCTAAATATTCTCCTTCCATCTCTCTCTCTCTCTCTCCTCTCTCCTCCTCTCTCTCTCTCTCTCTCTCTCTCTCTAATCTACCTCATTCACGCTCTTCCCCTTTCTTTCTCCTACCCTTTCCAATACTTTACCTTGACAGGCCTCCTGGGGCAGCTATGCTGTACGTTGCTAATTGGGAATCTCCTCCCGCTGTTTAATTTCAGTTGTCTAGGTTACTCAAATGTATTATTTATCTATTTTCTGTATTACATAGCAATCTTATGTTTTGTGTTAACTGTTAAGTTTTGTTATGTCTCTGCTGTTACATCCTGACGTGGAACCTTTGTAAAAGAGTGTATACTCAAAGGTCGTATCCGAATTACCAAATAAATAAATACATAAATAAATGTGTTTCTGTGAGAGGGTGAGGCAGTGGAGCATATGACCAGTTTAAATTACTTAGTCAGAGAACTACTGTACCAGGTACCTGGTTACATTAGCCCTACAGGAATAGCGCCAATCAAGAGAGCGCTAGTCCTGTAGCACTATCACAGACAGCGAGCAGGGATTTACAGTACAGCGCTAGCTATATGTGCTCCCCTGGTCACTGTCCATGGTGCTGCCACAGAACAAGGGCAGCAGAAAACCAGGGGCTGGCTGAGTTGCTTCTGTGGTAAGGAGGGCTGGAGCATAGAACAACTCGACTGGGAGGGAATGGAGACCAGGGTTCTAATCCTGGTCTCCAAATATTTTGCCAGAATCAGGATTTGTTTTATTTTATGAGGGTCTGTGGAAACAATATTCCACCGACTCACAAATTTTAACTTGCCCCATGATCCACTCCTCCCCTTCCCAGAGTGAGAATCTTTAAGTCCAGGGGGTGCAGGGGGCTCTAAAACTGACACATTTTTGCTGCACTGTTGGTTGGCTATGTTCTGACCCAGTGCCCTGTACCATCCCAAAGAATTGGTTTATACAATTCTCAGAAAGGTGGTGTATCATTGTCCAGCTCACAGAGTATTACCTTCTCTTTCTCTAGACTTGAGAGTCCTCCAGGCTCAGTGGGTTGCACTATATCAGTCAAAAGACAGTTTTTAGTAACAGGAAACAACTGCACTCCTGGAAACTGGAATAGGCCAAGTCTCCCACTATCAAATAGATCATAGACAGAATTGTTTGCAAAAAGGTTTATTATCCAAAATTCATATAAAACACATACAGTGGCGACTAAGCCACAAAGTGCCTTGACAACAACAACAGCAGGTGCCTTGATGCTTCGACCAGGTGGGTCTTCGTCAGAGGGTGGGTACCTGCATGCATCCACTCCATTTCATACCTGGACACTCTCACAGCCAGCCGATCAAATGATGGGGCTTCGCAAAACAGAACAATAAGATTCATGTGGCCAGTGATCCAGGGACTGACTCAAACTCAAAGCATGCAATAATGTGTAAACAGGTGAAAAAAGAAAATGAATCAAAGGTACATATTAAAGGGACACTGTCAATCCCACTAGACCTCAAAGTGTCCCTTGTTTAAAAAAAATACATTTTATGATTGCTAATATTCTGTAAAGATTGCTGATGTAACTAGTAGTTTGAGTCTGATACTTTTTTTCATTTTCTTTTAAAAAATGAAAAACAAACTGTCCACCATACTGGTGTTACCACACAAAAACAGGTTTCCTTACATTCCTTGATCGACTCCCACTGCATCTTTCCTGGACTTGGGAACACCTCCAACACAGTCTAGCCACTCATGAAGCAGTGGGAGTTTAGGTAGCTACTGCCTCATGAGTGACTGCATGTTTGGGGTGCTTCTAATGTTTAAGAAATATTCACAAAAAAAAAGATGCAGGACTGTAGTCTTCATCAGGGAGTGGGCTTCTGGTGAAATCCTAAGCCTCAAGTACCTGAACCTCATGGTCCTAACCCACTGGATGGTCCATTTATAATTGTGAGACGTCGAGGTCTGGTGGGATTCGAACCTATAAACTGCTCCAATTACAGATGCATAGCACAAGTGCACAGAGAAAAGGAAGTATCAAAACTTTGGTTAAAAAATATTTTAAAAAGGACATTAGCAATAAACAGATTTCAGTTCTGCCGTCATGTTTCTTTTTTTTTTTTTTTTGCAGTTAATATTTTTATTTAAACATTACAAATATCATAATGGTACAGTGCAAGAACTTTCTCAAACAGAATGACATAACAACAGAAATAAATCAGGTGCACATAGCATTGTCCTGCACTATAAAAGAGAAAAAACTATTTAATTTAAGTGTTAGAAATGATTCTATTTCTACCCAAGTGGAGTCTGAATAGTAGGTTTCATGAACCATTTAATGGGTTGTGAGGCAGCATTTGCAGAGATCATTTAAAGGCATAACCTCAGTTTTATTATAATTTACTGCAAGCCCAGAGATCTGAGTGAACATATTTAAAAGTGATATAAGAGGTTGAGCAGCAAGTTCTAAATTTTCTACTAAAATTATCAAATCATCAGCATATAACAATGAAGTGTATTGCAAACTGGCAATAGAAATACCTCTAATTTCAGTTGACTGATGTAAAGCCGCAAAGAAGTGCTTGAGAGCTAAAATAAAAAAAAGTGGAAAAAGGGAACAGCCTTGTCGAGTTCCTCTGCTAAGGTTAAAAGGTTGAGATAATGTAGAATTTGTGAGAAGTCTAGCAGTAGGAAAGGTATATAGTAATTTAATCCAGGAACGGAAACAATCACTAATACCCAGACGAGATAAAACAAGATAGAGGTAATTCCAACTTAATATCAAAAGCTTTTTCAAAATCAATTGCAATCGCAGCAGCAGGGGACTTCATAAATTTAGCTTTATACATAAGGTTTAATAAAGCGTGAAAATGATCAGAGCTTAACCTACCTTTAACAAAACCCTATTTGGGACATATGGACTAGCTTAGGGATAAAGGTTTCTAAACGTGCAGCTAAAAGCTTTGCAAATATTTTACCATCAGTATTGAGTAAGGAAATAGGGTGATAGTTAGATGACAGAGTGGTATCCTTGTCTTTTTTTGGAAGTACTGTACTTATTGCCTGTGTCATAGTCTGGGGTAATTTGCCAAGGTGAAGTGATTCATAAAAGGCCTTACATAACAAAGGACAAATTAAATCAGATACTAAGTTATAAAAATTGACAGGGAAGCCAACCCCATCAGGAGCGTTCCAGGATTTGAACAATAAAAGGGCTTGTTGAATCTCCTCAACTGAAAATGGTATGTCCAGGATGTCTATGGTATCAGGGGAAATATGGGGCAGAATTAACTTATCAAGAAAGCTAATAATAGAGAGGTTTTGTGAGAGAGTAGAAAATGAATATACATTTTTATAAAATGCAGTCATTATCTTGTTAATGGAAGAACTATCCGTATGTATGTGTTTAGAGGTATCCTTCAAAGCAGCTATATAACGATCCATCTTTTGAGATCTGAGTCTGTAGGCTAGTATTTTACTACCCTTTTCACCACTCTCCCAATAGTTATGTTTTATTTTAACAATGCTACTTCCGTCTTGTGGGAAATTAGTTTGTTAATTTGTATACAGAGTTGTAGAATCCCATAGTGGAGGGGGGACTTAAGGTTAGGATATAAGGTAGCGTGGTATTGTAACTCTTTCACTTTAAGTAGGTTTTTGAGATCATTGAATTGTTTTTCTTTCTATGGGCCGCATAACTAATAAGTTTGCCACGAAGTGTGGCTGTAAGTGCTTCCCAAGTTATACTCATAGATGTATCCCTTGGGTCATTATGAAAAATAAAATCTTGTATTTGAGATTTGACCTATGGTAGAAAAATCAGTATCTTTAAGTAAGAAAGGGTTCAGTCACCATGAAGGGGATTTTAAAGATGGAGAGTCCCAAATAAGATGAATTTTGACTGGAGAGTGATTTGAAATAAGTATGGGCAGAATAGTGGAATCAATTATATTTTCAATAATTGTGGGGGAAGCAAACCAATAATCAATCCTGCTATATGATTGATGGAGAAAGGAATAAAATGTACATTCCCTATCTCAAGAATGAAAGAGTCTATAGATATCTGATAGTTCAAGATCTTTATTAGCATCGATAGGGCATTTATACTTCTTGGGTGGGCATCTGAGGAAGAGTTACTCCTATCTAAATAAGAGTCCAGAGCAAGATTAAAATCTCCTCCCATCAAGATAGGGGCATGTAGTAAATTTGATATAGTTAGCTGTTGAGCTGTATTATGAAAAAACTCAGGTTCATCTGCAGTAGGGGCCAAAACATTTATCATGGTCAAAAGTCCCGATGCAGTGTCAAAATAGACAATTATCCATCTACCCTCAGGGTCACTAAAAATGTCAGATAGAGACCAGCCCAGATTTTTGTGAATTAAGATTGCAAATCCTCTCTTTTTTGAAGTAAATGAGGCTGCATAAACTTGCCCTACCCAGTCTCTTTTTAATCTGTCATTGTCTTCAACTAGTAATTTAGTTTCTTGTAAAAATGCAACATGCGCTTTATGCTTTTTGAGATGGTTTAGCACTTGTTTACTCTTACCCAGACAGCGCATTGAGCCCCTTGACATTCCAAGTGTAAAAATATAGATCATCCATGAGGAACTAAGCACATAAGGCCTAAACCAGCTATTACTGGAAATGTCAGGAACCCATAGTGCCAGACAAACAAAACATGTGATAAGCCAAAGAAAAGGACAATATTTAATAAGGTAAACCTCCTCTGGGCAGGAAAAGGGTAAGGTATACTCCAAGGCTACAAAATTGTATCTCTCAATGAATATTGTGAGAAGTAACAACAATAACATTAAGTTTCAAAACAAAGCCATCTTGTATAAACAGAGAGGTATAGGTCAGTCAACAACAAACAATCAAGACCTCTTCCCTGTATATCAGGGCATAGAGAAAATTAAGGATAGTGGAAAAGAAACAAATAATATGCGCTAATCCTTAAATAGCAATATAACACTTTGTCTCTTTAGAAAACACTAAATGTTCACTAAATATTGATATTAATAATACATTGTCAAATAGTAATCCATTAGAACTCCGCCAAATAGAGGAAAAATAAAATATGGTTTAGTCAGATCCACTGAAACAACAACAACAACAAAAAAATTATATATATACACTTAAGTTTAGTGTATAATAATAGAAAATAGAAATTGCCTACAGTAAATAGAGGATTCATCGGCAGGACTGATGAAAACAACATAATTTGAATGTAGAATTAAGATACCTGCCTAGGTACATGAGAGTACATGAAGATCTGCAGTAGCCAAGAGGATATTCTATGAGAGATTTCAGTACCGACTGCAGATGCTTAAAAAAAAATTTAAAAGATTTAAGTAAATCTAAAACACGTCTGCAGGCAATAAACCATATATTGTGGCATAGATATACAGAAAATAATCCCCACCAACACTGACAAATAGAAACTATAGACCAGCCTGGCTTAATAAAAAGTAGTTTCAAGAACATTGGGCTACATCTGCCACCGACCCAGAAATAAACCCAGCAGGCTTCAGGTCTTAATACATATAGTAAAAATTAAACCTTACAAAACCATCCATCATTTAGGAATGGACCCGCTAAGCTAAGAATCCACGTGAGGGATTACAAAGACTGATCCCAATTCTGAAGAAGATCACAGAGAGCAAGTGGCTCAGCAGTCATTTCGGCAGCAAGTATGAAGCTCCTTTTCCCAAAGAAAGAAAGGGGAGGTTGGAAATCAAAGGAGTATTCAGGTACATTGCTTATTTAAGGGCTGCCAAAAAGATCTTCAATCCTCACAAGGGGAGATATGTACAGTAGGAACTTAAGAGGGGGATCAAGTCCCTGACATTGCAGAAGAGTGGGACAGTGAGGCTTTATTAGAATCTGTGTCAAACCTATGCTTGCCTTCATTCCGGCACTTCTTCTTGGGTGGTTCAAATGATTTTTGGGGTAAACTTGTCACAATTTCTGCCCAAGACGAGTTGACAGAGGGGCACTCTAGACCATGTGGAGTAGAGGAGTCATCATCAATCGGTGTGTCTTCAGTAGTAGCACCGAATTGGTCAAAGGATTTTTAAAAATCCCTATTGAGAACTGGAAACCTTTAGTTAGGGATTTTGTTTTGTTTGTTAGTGTGTTCACTGCTACGCAAAGAGGGTTGTCTCATCTGATAGTGTCGTTGAAAATCTACCAGATGGCACTTAAGTACTGTAATAGGAACTGGCCTCTTTCTGTAGGTATAACAAAAATAATTTTAGTGGATTTTTTTCCCTAAATTTTGTGAAGGATAAATAATGAATCTCACAAAATTGCTTGACAAATTCAGCGCTACTACTTTAAGCATTGCATCCTGTAACAGAGTGTATTTATTTTGCAGCTGAATGGGTGAAGATATCTCCAATGTAGCATGCACATTATCAGGACTGCAACAGCGCACAATAGCTTTAGGGGGGGCCGAGTTAGCTTTCTCCTGCAAATGTACTGAGTGTCATGTAGGCATAGTGGTAGGGGCAAGTCTGTATTTGACAGTGACTTAACAGCAGAGGCCGGTCCGGCAGCGACACCACGAATCTCATCATCCGGAGCACTTGCATGTAACTTCATCCTTGCAGAGCCAGGGTTTTGTAAGCTTTGTGGTGGAATATTATTTAAAAAGGCCATTAGAGATTCTGGGGTGTGGAAATCTTTGTGTGAATTGCTAATGAACACCCTCATGACTGCAGGGAATCTCAAAGAGAAGCACACACCTTTCTGATGCATGTTATGTCTGGCTGGTGTGAAAGCATGTCTTTTTGCGGTTAGGTCCTTGGAGTAATCCCAGTAAATAAAAATATGGTGCTCCTGCCATTTCAATTGACTGATCTCTCAGGCTTTTTGTAATATTAACTCAGTATGAGCATAGTTGAGAAATTTAGCCAGGATCGGCCTAGGTCTTTGGTCAGACTGAGGTTTAGGACCTAGGGAATGGTGCAATTGTTCGATTATTAGGCCATGATCCTCCGGTAATTTCAGCACGAGTGGTAAGACATGCAGAAGGAAAGCGTTAGTGTTGTTAAGTTCTGCATTTTTGAGAAAACTGAAAAAATGCAAATTGTTCCTTCTGCTACAGTTTTCCATATTATCAAGTTTAAGCTGGAGGTCTTTTATGGTGCGGTCCTGCTCCCGAATTGTAGTTTGTAAAGACTGTATGAAGGATTCATTTTGTTGCATTTTACCTTCTGTTGCCACCAGTCACAAATCTATTGATTGCAGTGTAGTAGTATTTTGTTGAGTGATGATTTTTAGATCGTTCAAGTCTTTAATTAGTTTTGAGAACATAGCCTTTACAGATGCTAGAGAAATAGCATCACCACAGATGTGGCGGACCATAGTATGAAGGACAGATGGCTCCTCAGTGCAGCGGTGGAGATCCAGGCAATGGTGCACAGGGAGCTCCACCTGATCTGGCAGCACATGGGAGAGCAGAACCCATGGTCTGCTGCCAACCATGCTGCAGCAAGGTCTGCAATGATGCAGATGATTACTATCATCTGCACTGGCTTTGAAGGCCTGATAATATCCAAAGATGTGTCCAATAGAGCCACACAGGACATAGTTCAGTCATGTGTATGCCTCACCCAGCCCATTGGCTAACAAACTACCTCCATCCCTCACAACACATAGGGTCATGACACCCATGGGATTCAATGGAAGGTCAACATACCCAGGGGACATGCCACACCAGTGTGGACTACATGGCCAATGGGAGGGGATCCAACTAAGGGTCACTTCTCCCAGAAGATGGGGCACACCATCCACAGTGGTATCCAGGGCCACTCCAATGAGGCCATGGACACCTGGCTGTGGCCTGCTGCTCAGCTCTTCCCAGATGCCATCAGTATGTGCAATGTCTGAAAAAGGCACACTGACATACTACAGTCCACATGGCCATGTGGCCGAGTGGCCCACAGTGGTGTTGCCATGGCACTACAGACTGATCCTGCATGTAAGAAGTGTTCAGAACAGGAGATGCAGGTGTCCTCACAGCAACATCCACAGATCCATAGTGGATATGGAGAATATGTGCCATGTAACCCAGCCATAGACCATTTCCAGTCTCATCACAGGCAGCAGATCTTTGATGCTTCTGTGTGCTGTGCCCTGCCCCCTTCTAATACCAAGTCTGACCACTGGCCGTCATTTTCCCCATTAGCTAGCCTCATGTAGCAATCTGCATTGATCATACCATTAAACAAGTAAATATGTGTAATATATAGTATGCACAGTTATAATTGGTTTTGTTCCACATACAGTTTTTGTTACATTATGCTTAAACAGAGGTACATACATCCAACCCTGTCTCATGTTGTTTCTGTACTCATCTGTTCTCCCTTGTGAACCAGTCACATATGTTTTGTGACCTTTTTACCAGTCTGCAGTCCTGCCAACTCATCTGCTTGGGTACCTCTTGGTCTAGTGTCTCTATATCTTCCTGATTGTTGCCTTCCAAGTACTGCAAGGGTATCTCATGTCTAAGTGCCATGTTGTGCAGCATACAAAAGACAAGGAATCTCTTACACACCTTTCTTGGGCTATACTGTAATGCTGTGCTGTAATAGATTTGTCAAAGGTATTAGAAATGCATTTTCAGCATGCCACAGACACGCTTAATTACATGTGTGGCCATGAGATCCTTGTTATACCTGTCTTCTGCAATAGATGCAGAAGCAGAAGTTGTATCATCATCCATGAATACAGGGGTAGGAACTGTTACCTACGGGTACATACAAAGACTTCATTGAGTAGTAGCATATTCACATCACTACTATTCCTTACAATGGTCTTCTGTGGGTACTTACCAAGGAGGAACCCAGTTGTATTTTACCAGTCTCAAATATCTGGCACAGACTAGAGCTATGGTACATGAAGGCATCTTGGATCCCTCCAGGGTCATGTGGCAGAACATTTGTGATCCTACCCATAGCATCACATGCTATCTGCAGTCTGAGGGAGTACTACCCACTCTTGTTGTAGGACACCTCTGCCCCTCTACCCGTTGGTGATTTTATGTCATACAGTGTACATGCAGTCTGTTGCACCAAACACAGATCGCGTGAGTGAATCGTGATAGAACTGTTGCCTTGTGGCATTTCTGTCAGGCTCTGAGCTACAGACAGTGGTGTAGTCACCAGCCTGTCACACTTTGACATTCAAGAATTGGCTGAGCAGGTGAGAAATTGCCCATTGACTGAAATCAGTGATATCTCTTGTTCTTGTTTGAAATGTGCCTGTTGAAATGTGCCTGTTACCAGCAAACACGTGTGGTTGCTGCTGTTGTTTTTAGTTCCACTGAGATCACCTGGCTTCTGTACATGGATGAAAACAAAAACAGCTACAGCAGCATGCAGGAGTGTGCTCGGTACAAGGGTAGACAACAGGAACAACAAAACCAGCACTACTCCAATACTATGAGCATGTATGGCTTTATTAGAAAAGGGTTTTAAAAGGGCTGATTGCCAGCAACATACAGTCCAAAATACAAGCAGCAAACAGGAACTCCAACCAGTTTCACAGCTAGTGCATCATCAGGGGGACAGTCCATTCACACAATGAGACCAATTTAAATAGTGGTCCCTTAAAGGGACAGTGTAATCACCAAAACAAATGTGATACATACATAAAGCTAATGTGAGTAACAATACCCCCATTAAACTAAGTAATCACTGGGATACAAAAGGTATTATAACCTTAACACTTTAAAAACACAGTTATAAGAACTGCGCAGAGGAACTATTTCATAACTTTTAAAGACTCATTAAAGACTTTTTATAAAAGAATGGTCCATTAGATCTTGTGTTTATTGTCACCATAATAGTCCATGCTTGAAACAGTATTTTTTTTTCTTTGTTTCTTAAAGCTTCAGGAACAAGCTGGTGCAACACATATCATTTGTGACCTAAGGACAAGGAAATGTATTTATTTCCAAGGAGCAATTACCAATCCTATAAAGCAATGACATCATTTTGTGCTTCCAATATTCAAAACCTGTTACTTTTCTTAACACACCTAATAATTTTTTAATCATTTTTTGATGCAAGGCAACAATTCAGTTCTGCCATTAAGGCCTGTTGCAGTCAAGGCCCCTGTCATAGGGTGTTGTTTGACCATGTTTGCTGTCCGGAATCCAGATTTCAGTTTCTCCTATTCTAAGTCTGCTGCAGCAGCATTTCTCCCGATTACCCTTACTTATACTTTTCTGTCCACTACTTTTTCACCCTTTTCCAGTTAGGCCAACTGGGAAGGTTCTCCTTGCTATCCCTGGTTGGTTCCAGAAAGCATTGGTCTGCCAGCCCTAATAACCCCCCTCCCCCCCTTTTAGTGTTATTCCTTGGAAACGAGCCTGGCGTCTCATTTTATAGTGCAGAAAAATAAGACTAACAGGCAAGATAGAACAAACATTTATACAGGAGTGGCTATGGAGTAAAGAAATACTTTTTGAGTTTTCCTATGTATAGTAGGTGAATTGTAAGAGTAAAGAAACACTAAAAGCATTCATAAATTATATCCTGTACTCCTTACAGCACTTTAGTTTTGTAATGAGTTATTTTGTGTCTTCCAATACTTCCATGTCCTTGGCTATCAGCAGCCAAATCTTAAAGCAGGGTATTAGGATGGTAGCAGCGAGGAGCAGTATATGCAAATGGAAGTACAATAAGTTTTGGAGGTAACCTCTTTATCCTTCTTGTTTAAATGCAAGCAACTGTGTTCAAACTGAGTATAGGCTTGAGTGCAGGAAGTGCCGAATTTGCTAGTATTTGCATTTCAGGTATAAAATGTACACTAAAGCTTTACATAGACAGTTGCCCAACACTTC
Organism: Neoceratodus forsteri; assembly: GCA_016271365.2. Classification (NCBI taxonomy): domain Eukaryota; kingdom Metazoa; phylum Chordata; order Ceratodontiformes; family Ceratodontidae; genus Neoceratodus; species Neoceratodus forsteri. Next base: position 163,603,033 of record CM028137.1, read on the forward strand.
CTGAGTTAAAATGTGTTTTTTTTTTACAAAGACTAATGGATATGAGGAATATTATTGTTTGAAATGTGTTTTGTGCTTCATAAATAGGAGAGCCTATCAGTCTGGGTGTGTCTAGCAAGGCAGCTAACATACTCTGTCAGTAAATCAGATGATTTAAATGAATTAAGTTTGTTTGTTGTTTTATGTACCAATACTCACTTCTGTTCCAAATAAAGCTGTTATATAGTGAATTCCAGGAAACTGTTTGTAAGAGAAAGCTATACTGAACTATAGGAATGGTAGTAAAAACAAACATTTACCTTCTAGCTGAAGTACCTCTTCCTTGAGCTACCCTTTGTTTCTAAGAGCCAGACGGTCTTGTTTCATATAGCTAAATGCTGCCTAGCTCAAAGGGAGGGGCCTGCTTCTAGAAGTTATTGAGAAAATCCATAAACAAGCTAGGAAATTAGGTTCTAAAAGTACTATTGAAAATCTTTTTGAAATCATGATGTTCTATTGTATAGTTTATGTAAAAATAGTTGTTATATGATGATTTAAGAATTACAGAACCTGGTGGGTGGGGCTTCAGGTAAACCACCTGACCTCCACCGATATAAAAGGACCTTATTTTCTACACCACCTCAGATGAGTGTAGGGTTGGCACTGTGCTGACCTCAACTTGTGTTCCAGCTATCTACTGGAGAATTTATGGACTTTTAAGATATGCTTCTGTTTTATTTTTGCCGTTGTCAGTCCGCCTTTCTTAATTTAGTTTGGCTGTGAATAAAAATCTGCCTAGCATTTGCTTGGCATTGAAAGCTACTATTGTCTCTGTGTCTGTCCATTACCACAACTCTTTGACAGCCCCTGGTGTAAATATCCAGAATGACTCCCTATATTTAAGTTTGTCTTTGAGGTTACCACCTCGTGGTCCCACTGTTACCTTCTCTAGTGCACACAATTTAAAAATGTGACCACTGTTTCTTGATCTTGTACAATGGTTGGCTAGTGTATTGGAAGTGCCTTCAGCAAGAATTGATCTCAGGTGTTCACCTATCCTAACCTTAAATGGTCTTGTTGTCTTGCCAACATAAAAGGCAGAACACTCACAGATTGCCAGATACACCAAGTTGTCTGTATTGCAATTAAAAAAATGATTTATCTTGTACTCTTTGGTGCTATTAAGTGTGGTGAATGTATTTGTTTTCAAGATGGAAGTACAAAATTTGCAACTGCCACAATGAAAATTACCATGTGGCAATGGTGGCAACCAATTGTCTTCAGATATACAAGGAACTACTGGAGCTTGATAACTGTGGACCAATGTATCCTTTAAATTGTGACCATGTTTGTATACCATTCTTGGCTTCTCTTTTACCCTTTCTTTGAGTAATGGTTCTGATCTTAGAATATTCCAGTTATCATTTAAAACCTGTTCTATATCCCTTGTGTGTCTGGTGTATTCTGTGATAAAATTAATTCTAGAGGTATCTTTTTCACATTCTTTTACTATAAGGAGTTAATTTCTACCTATTTCTAAGGCCTCACCATATGCCTTATACCGTACACACAATTCCTACATTTGTGCAGTAAATGCTCAAAACAGCTGGTATCTGAGAAGCAGTCAGGAGAATACAAGAGAATACAAAAAAAGATTTGGGGATAGAGGGTATATTAGTGAATGGATACAAGAGGTTTATCAAAAGCCAGAGAAGGAACAACATACCTGCCCCCCAAAAAAGATTAATACAGAAAGAGAGGGAGGGAGGGACACAGAGGAAGGAGAATAGGGAGGTGTATCAGGAGAAACAGAGAGACTCAGATAAAGCAATGAGGAGCATGAAGTCACAAACTGAAAAGAGAATAATCCAAGCGATGATGAAAGGGGACAAGACATTTTTAAGTATGCAAGTGAAAGGAGAAAGACCAAGGAAGGGATTGTAAGGTCAAAAAGGAATAGGGGGCAGTGCAAAGGGGGATTAGGAAAAGGCAGAATAAATACTTTTATTCAGTGTTCACAGTTGTGGGAGAAAGGGAGGGGCCACATAAATGCAACAGGAGCTCTAAAAAGAGGGAGGTGGACACTATTTCTTTTTCAGAGGAGAGTGTTCTTAAGGGACAAGCTAATCTGAAAGTGGATAAAGCAATTGTACCAAATAGGGTCCGTTCAAGAGTATTTAGGAAGCTCAGGGATGTACTGGCTGCACCTCTGACAGTCCTATTTAACAGCTCACTCAAAACAGTAGTGGTTTCAGAGGACTGAAGGACTGGAGGATGGTAGATGTAATCCCACTTCATAAAAGTAGTAGCAGGGAGGAGGCTGGCAATTATAGGCCAGTCAGCCTCACATTGTTGGAGTGAAAGTTAATGGAATCACTGTTAAAGGAAAGGATTGTGGAGTATCTTGATGGCTTACAAGACCTGAGACAGCATGGATTCACTGGTGGGAGGTCATGTCAAATGAATCTTATAAATTTCTTTGATTGAGTGACCAAGGAATTAGATCAGGGTGGAGTGGTGGATGTAGCCTCTCTAGATTTCAGTAAGGCATTCAACATTGTTTCACATAGAAGACTGTTATGCAAGCTGAGTAGCTTAGGAGTAGGTCAAAAGGTGGTAAAGTGGGTAAAACATTGGTTAGGGGATAAGTGGCACAGGGTGGTGGTAAACTGAGTTCACTCAGAGGAGGAGGAGAAGAGGGTGACCAATGGGGTGCCTCCGGGATCAGTGCTGGGACCGGTCCTCTTTAATGTCTTTATAGATGACACTTCAGAGGAGCTGGAGGGGAAGGTCTGCCTCTTTATGGAGGACACCAAAATCTGCAGTTGGACTGATACTCCAAGGGGGCCTGGAAAAGATGAGAGGAGATCTGAGACAACTTGATGGGTGGTCAAGAGTGTGACAGCTGTGTTACAATGTGAAAAAGTGCAAAATAATGCACTTGGGGTACAGAAACTGAAGGGCAGAGTACAAAACAGGGGGAATTTTACTGATGATGACCAAGCAGGACAGTAACCTAGGGCAATAATCTCTGATGACCTAAAGGTGGCCAGGCGATGCAACAAAGCAGTTGGGAGGGCTAGAGGGATGCTGGGGTGTATAGGGAGAGGTATCACCAGCAGAAATAGGGAGGTGATGCTGCCCGTGTATAGATTACTGGTAAAACCTCACTTAGAATACTGTGTACAGTTCTGGAGACCACATTTCTGGAAGGACATAGACAGAGTGAGGTGATCCAGAGGAAGGCAACAGAAATGGTGTGGGGTCTGCATCAAAAGCTGTATGAGGAGAGACTAAAGTAATTCAATATATACAACCTGGAAGAGAGGAGTTGATGTCTTCAACAACCGAGATGGAAACACAGCCATAGTTGTGGGTGGTTAACCATTCACTATTTTATATAGTATATGGTTCCTGGCTTGTGCCCCTCCCTCCAGTTGACAGTTACTACCTTTGTTATGTCGTACTGCTCCTGCTCCCACTCCGGCTCATCTCGTTCTCGCTTCAGCTCATCCCGCTCTCAGTTCGGCTTCATCTAGTTTAAAAATAAAATAAAAAAACAGTGATTCACTTCTGTGACATGGAGCCTTGTGAGGCTCTCCATGTCAAGGCAATGAGGGTCTACTTTATTTTTAAAAATGCGAGAGTTCCTGACCATGTCTGAACTACTGCAGTACAGAGTTCAGCACTCACTAAGTCGCGTTGCCATGTTTTTTTCAATTTTTTCTGTGAGAGCGTAGATTGCACCAATCAAATTGCAGGACGTGTCTTAAAAGTTCTTGTACTATCGATGTGACAATAGAACGATAGTACAACAACTTTTTTCACCTTTGAACTGTCCTATAACAGGATTTGGAAAACCATAATTTTCCATCTACAGCAAACCCTAACCATGTACTATAAAAAGAATTACAAAACAAATCCAACTTACTGAAAAGGGCCCATTTCATAATCACAATAAGGCTTTCGAGGTAGGGCATTATGGTGGGCTAATGGCCCTTCTCGGGTGGTAGAAGCACCCAGCTTCACATCATGCTTCAACCCACCCAAGATAGGCCATTATCTCACCATAATGCACCCCCTGTTGTGCCTTATTGCATAAGTAAGACATGCTTTTTATAGTCAGTAATTTGCAGCACAACACAGTTCCACAGTTAGCACTTTCACTTGTTCTCCAATATTGCATTGCACACCGCATTTATGAACACATCCTTTTTTAGCACAGCACTCTCATGGTTTCACAGTGTATGTGCTATTTGATTTGCACTCCATTAATCATTCTTTCCAAATACTGTACTTCACCCCCTTACTGTGAACTTTACCTATCTGTGTCACTGCTGATGTTATGTTTACTACCCCTCTTTTAGGGGGATACAAGGTTGAGGTTCCTGGGTTCTTTGATCTCTTTTGTTGTTGGGGGTTTGAATCAAAGATTAAGGCCAAAAATAGTACTGTGCTAATACCAAGAGAAAAGTTAAAGTGGGCCGGTGAAAATTCTGTACAAACACCTGGGATGCAGTTCCTACCTACCTTCCGACTAGTTCATCCCACCAATGAACTAGTAGGAAGGTGGGATGAACAGGTAGGAATGTAGTTCATCCCACCTGTGGAGCAACCCACTGTAGTGACGGTCACTACAAAGCATGCATTTAATACTGTCTTTTAAGTAGTACACAGACAAAGGATTTCAAACAAAAGAAACAGTAACCCTATTGAAAGATCAGGGTCTCAAATGCAAAAATTGTGAGGAGTTAGCAGCAACGAGGTAGTACAGTGGAGTCTCCTGTGGCCGTTCATCTGTGTCCTTCTAAGCTGGGTCAATATTAGTCCTGCTCACTCTTTGATGCCTTCCAAGGCATATAGAGAATAATGGCTAGGCATGTGTGTGTTATGATGTTTACTTACACATCTGAGGTGAGTGATGAGCCATAAACCTCGAGAGCGAAACTCAAGAGGTTTGTGAACTCATCACTCATGGAGGGTGTGTAAAAAAACATCATGAACACACACACACACACACACACCTGCCTAGATTTTCTTTTTTTATAATTACTGGTGCATTTTACTGTGGCACTGCAAGAGCAGTCAGCCACGGTCGGTGCCCAATCTGACTGACTGACTGCTGATGTCAAGACAGAAGCATGCAGGAGGATCAACCAGAGAGTTTTTTTTCTGTTGTCACGAAGGCAGGATCAACCAGATAAATAGTAACAAAACTGAATTACTTGTGAGGAGACTACAAGGCAGCCAATCAGTGCGGGTCTTCGGTATCAAGAAACTGAGTCAACATGTCATTTGGGATGGTCAGCCCACCCACACACAGATTGAGAGCCAATGATAGGATGCACTAGAGTTGAGTGACAGAAAGTGCCCTTGAACTGAGATGACAGTTAAAGCAAAATGCCATAATAACCAGTTTTCTGGTTATTACGGCATTTGAAAGATCCCTGTAAATGGTGTGATAAAGGGGATCACCAGTAATTATAGCCAAATTAATACTTTTTCCCAGGCTATAATTATGTACCTTTTCAGGCACAATCCTCAAACTGTGTCTGCCCCCACACCGCACTGTGCAATACAGCAGCTTGCTTCAGCCCTCCTATACTTGGGGCACTACCCTCTCCCCACTGGTACCAGTTTTTAATCTTTTGGGTCTAACCAGAAAGCTCCCAGTGCTTCACTTGGTGCTCAGCTATGGAAGGAGTGCAAGCCCAATGACATTAAGTAGTCGTCCGATAGTAGTGTACTTAAAATAACATATTTACCAATGCTTAGTGAAACAGAAAACCCCAAACCCAAAGATTATTTAAATGGGAAAAAAAACTCCAGTTAAGGTATTTGTAACGTTAGAGATGCATGTGACCAAGTCCAATAAATTATTTCTCAACTATTTGACAGGGTTTGTTGTAGGACAAACCCTAGGTTTACTCATGGTTCCTGAATCAGGAGGATCTCCCTGACTGCATAGGGAACCAATGGTGCAGTTTGCAGCAATCCTTCTCAGTCTGGTATCCGATTGCTCTTCAATCTTTCTTTACTACCTCTCACTCCTGTCTGGCATGGCATCGGTGTCGCAGGGCTTTAGTTTTCCTCTGTTGTACGTCAGGTCTCTCAGAGCACCAGCAGCCAGTGGTTAACAGGTTGGCTTGCCCTGTGTTAGTTTTTAGGAATCTGCCCCACCCTACACATCATGGCATCCATTCCTGCTGGAGTGGAAACAGCAAACACTTAGTAGTGGTGATACTCAGATTCAATTATAGGTTAGACTGCAGCTCTGCAAAGTCTCTGTCAGGGAGTAGCTTCAGCCTTAATATCATGCAGCACTCAACACATGATTACCTGGCTGGCCCAGTGGTGCTGAGGGTTGAGGGACTGGATGCCACACCTCACACTATGCCGGTGATCTGGGTTCAGGAATGGACCAGGGTTGTCAGGGGTCGGCCTGGGGGGAGGAGGGCAGGAACTGGATTGAGTCACCATATGGCAGCTCTCCTCCCCTGGAGAGGTTCAGGGGGCTGATTCAAAGATTGGGTGATTCTCAGTTCAGTTGGAAGCACTGAAAAGTTGGATCCATTGCAGGTAGCAGATGCCTTTTATACATGAGTAGTAAGGGAGTCTTAAAAGTGTAGTAGCCCTACAGTATGGGGATTATAAGCAGGGCCCCGATTTTTCTGCGGCACATTGGAGCGAAGTTCTGTGGCAGAGTTCTCATTTGCCGCAGAACTTCTGTGGCACTCAGCACCAATTTCTGCGGCAATTCTGAGGCACATTTTTACCCTTAATGTTTTTCCTTTGTTTGTTTTTTTTGCCAAATCTGACACAATGCACGCTCGTAACACAGTCATTTTAAGGGAGTTTGTCACCAAATTTTCAACATAGCCAGTTTAAGACCTCTGCTCATGAACAGTATCACTGTGATTTTATTAATCTGTCCGGAACATTGATTTTGCACACCGACCACGCCATTGTGCGCTACATGTGCGAAAACACATTTTGAGTGAAATGTGAAAAATGACAGTTGTACTGTTCATAAGGAGGTGTGGTAAAATGGCTATACTGAAAATCTGGAGTGAAAATATTAAAAATGCTCGCAGTTATGAGCGTGCGAAGGAACTGTGCAACACACACTTGTAAAACAGTTGTTTTGGGGAATAATTTCACCAAATTTTCAACATAGGGTTTTTAGGAGCCTACCTCATGAACTGTGACACTCATTTCATTAATCATTCCAGAGAAGGTAGTTCTGTGCAGTGACTGTGGAACCACCTTTTGGGACCAGTGTGAAACAACAGTCCGCAGTTCATAATTAAAACTATTATGTTAGGTGATAAAATTCAGAATGGCTGAATATGCACTCAAAGTTGAAAAAAACATTTATGCCATTATACAGCTTACCAGCATTTCTTCAGTTCAGCTGTCGGCTTTGAAGAGTGCAGATGTGTTTCCGGTCCACAGAAGATCATCGCGCTGGGCTCCGGAGGTAGGTATGGGTTGAGGTGGGGGTGAGTTGGGTGTGTGGGGAGGTGGATATGCAGAGGGTGGATGCGGGTTGGGGGAGGGGGCAAAAGAATCACCGATGGAAGTTTTTTTTTTCAGGGTGTTGGAAGTCTCACACAAGGAGTGACTTTTGCCATGCTGGGGTGGGCTCCCAGCATGGCACCAGGCAGCTTGGAGGGGATCGGTAGAAGCCAATGGGGATTGGGCACCCTGTTGGCAAGGAAGTTTTGCCACACTGGGGTGGGCTCCAGTGTGGCACAGAAACATTTTGGGGCAGTGAAACTGACGGGGATTGGGCACCCCATCAGCAATGAAGCATTTGCCATGCTGGGTGGGCTCCCAGCATGGCATACTACCATTTCAGAGGGGCACGCTTGTTCTGGCTGGCCGCCAATCTGAAGTGGGTGATGGCAACACTTGCGGATATTTCCGCGGTTTGCCGGACCCGAGGAATCACGGAAAACTCGGGGCCATGATTATATGATTCAATGGCCTACACAGCCAGTACAGTGTTATGCTAGTGAAACTGTGTTAGTTTTACTTTTGGCCATTCACACTCTCTATTCCAGAGGAATTATCACCCTGTAGAGGTACCAAAGGCAAGGAACCCTTGAAGAGTGTTCCACCTCTAGAGGCATCACAGGATGATTCCTGTGGCTAAAGGTACCTTAGGAAGGATCCCAAGGAGAGATGTGCTGCCACTGGAGGAGGAGGGTAGGATGGTGGGGCAAAGAAAAAGTGCTTCAGAAGGAGGCTGAGAGGAACTGCTTATATAACTCAGGTAGTGGCTGGCCACTTGTCCATTGAAATACAGGCCAAGCCTTCCATTCAATGGCCTACGTAGCCAGTATAGTGTTATGTGTGTGAAACTGTGTTAGTTTGGTTTTGGCTGTTCACACTCTCTATTCCAGAGGAATTATCACCCTGTAGGGGTACCAAAGGCATGGAACGCTCAAAGAGGATTCCACCCCTAGAGGTGCCTCAGGATGATTCCCATGGCTAAAGGTAGCTTAGGAAGGATCCACAAAAATAAATGTAGTATGAAGCATATAAGCAAGCAGGAGTTGTGACGTAGTAGTAGAATAATGCATCAGGCAGCTTGATAACATAATGAGATGTTCAGGCTTGCATGGCATGATTTGATGTTGCGTTGAAAGTGAGCGGACCTTCTAAGGACAGAGGAAATGACAGGGACACCATCCACCTCCATCTAACAGCGGAACCTACCTAAAGAAACTAGGGAACACTACTATGCTAACTAACATTTATGACCTGAGGCACGGAGGAGAGAAACAAAACCCTATGAGCAGGAAATCTCTGGGGATCCAAGGCCTAGATCACCTTCCCTCCAGGCTTGGGATATTTTATTTAGTGATGGCTCTGCTGCTGCAATTTGGAAACCCAGTTAAGGGGGGTGGAAAACATTCCAATTTGGAGGAAAGCTCTCACTCAATCCTTTAGCGGAATGCCATAGAAGGTTGCAAGAGTGCTCTGCAACATTGGGGGCAACCAAGGTGGGAGGAGGAGAGCAATGACTGCTGAGACATTCACCTGGCCTCCTCACCCTAAACACAAACCAGGTGAACCAGAGGCAGTCATAGGGAGAATGCAGTGAAGGTGCCTTGTTAGGGAAACCACTAAAGCCAATGGATAACTGTTATAGTGGAACCACTACAGCCAAAGGAGATCAGAGTAACCACTCTTCACAGCTAGTCATAAATTCTACACCTGGAGCTGCTGTCATGTAGTGAACAGCTAAAGCCAAGCCCAGAGCAAGGAAATTCCCAGCTATGGGATGGGTGAGAAGGACCCCGACCCAAGTCAGACACACTCAAGATGCGGACTTAAAATGCAGAGCGAGACTGTCTGCTGCAGGGAAAACCTGCACCAGAATGGTATGGCTGGCATGCCCCAGAACTGATAAGGAGCTGAGTGAGCGTTAAGTGCTGAGACCTTGCAAAGGTCAGATGCAGTAGTGAGCACAGAAGACATCCCAGAGGCTGAAGCTGCGGGAATGGTGGTAGGCATGAAGCAAAGATTGCGTAAACAAGAGTGGACCTGCACGTAGATCAGTAACAGTGGAGCAATAGTCGGACCTGCACGTAGGTCTGCAATACATAGTAGCAATGAAGCAGCACCGTGAATAGTGGGGCAAGCCAGTCAGTCATTCAAAAAGCCAAAAGGTGACACATACTCTGAGGATTTGCGAGTGGCAGAGACAGGATTGAGAACATAAATAATTAGCCACACAGGGCCACGACTCCCCAGACACCTCCAAGTCCCCGCCATAGGAAAAACAAGAAAGTGATGGAAGGGCCGAGACCCACATGCAGGTATTGAAACTAATTGACAGTATCAGCAGTAGCTTTAGCTGACCTCAGAGTATAACAGGGTGTACAAATATAGAAGCAGCATCTGTATTGAGTACACTGAGTTGTAAACTGTGATAAATATAAAATAAAGGAGGCACAATGCTCTTAAAGCATCTGTCACCAGGCAGTGCAATGAAACTGCAGCAATGAGGTAAGAGAATGAGTTGAGAGTGCATGATTGAGCTGCATAGCTAGGGTTCAGAGTGAGTCTGAATCAGGTGAAAACAATGAAGTATGCAACATGGAGAGCAGCTTTAGTTGACCTGAAACATACGTATTATGTTTGCAGTTGCATTGCAAGTAATGTGAGAGTTGTGAGTAACTGAAAGCAAGTAGTATGAGCTCTGGAGTAGCAGTATGCTAGGAACTTAGGAAACAAAGCACCAAAAGGAAAACCAAAACACATAAACAAGGAAAACAGGGAACAAGACCCAAAACAAAAACAAAGACACACAAAAAAACATAGAAAGCGAAGACAGAAAGAAGCACGCAGCCAGAGGTAAGATACAAACCAGAAACAGGAAAACAAACACCGAAGTCCAGCAGAGACAAACAGAAACAGCAGGCGGGGGTTAGGCCCCAGGCAGCTCAGAGGACAGACAGACAGAGCCTCCAGCCAGCAAAGAAAAAGTGCTTCAGAAGGAGGCTGAGAGGAGCTGCTTATATAGCTCAGAAAGTGGGAGTGGCTGGCTGCTTGTCCATTGAAATACAGGCCAAGCCTTCCAATTGTTTTATTTCTGAAGTTTTGGTGAATGGGTAATACTGAGTAAGCATATAGAAACATAGAATCTGATGATGGATAAGGGCCACTTGGCCCACACAGTCTGCCCTTTTTTTCTACCTACATTCTCACTGCAGACCCTACTTGATCTACAGCTCTTTATCCCCCTTCCCCTTCCTTTCCACTGTGATTCCCTTGGGCCTATCCCATGTATTGTTCAACCCCACTACTATTTTCACCCCCATCACCTCTGCTGGAAGGCGGTTCCAGGCATCCACCACTATTCCTGTGAAGAAGTGCTTCCTCACATCTCTCCTGAATCTACCCCTTCCAGCTTTATAGCATGTCCCCTTGTTTTTAAGCACCTTCTTTTCTTTTCTGTACCTTATTTACCCCCCCATAGGAATAAAATACATTTTCACAGCAAAATACTTTATTTCAGCTAAGAGCTTTTACCCTGCTTGCAACATCCAGTAGGTCCTAGGGATGAGTCAAATCTGAATCAAGTTCTGGAAAAACTCTCAAATTTAATTAATCTAGGCCTAAATTTCTAGCATAGAAATTAGAGCCCAGTCCCTTTGGCTCCCAGGTTAGTCAATCTCTGCTCCCTTCCTCTGTTCAGCTACTGACTACCCACTTGCTCTGGTGGTAAACAGTTTCTATCTGCAACCCCCTTACCTTTGCATGGGCTTCCCTCTGAACTGTCTAGTTCAGCTCTGCCCCATCCACATTTTCTTAAAAGAACACAATCAATACCCACAAAGTGATTTTGGAACTAATAAACTAAAATTGGGGTAGGGGGCTGGCAGTGTTTTAAACACAGACTACATAGGAACATAGGAATGTGACGGCAGAAAAGGACTGCCTGGCCCACCCAGTCTACCCAGTTTGCCTAAGTAGGCCCTTAGGCCTCTAGAATAGACCCCCCCCACCCAGCATCCCCTTGTGTTTATCCCACGCCCTCTTAAATTTGACCACTGTCTTTTCCCCCACCAGCTCCTCCTTCAGCAGCCCATTCCACTTTTCTACCACCCTTTCAATGAATAAGTACTTCCTAGAGTCGCCTCTAAATTTACCCCCCTTGATTTGGAATTCATGTCCCTTTGCCCTCTGCCTTTCCTTCAGCAGGAAGAGGCTCTCCACTGACACCCACTGAAACCCTTGAAGTACTTAAATGTCTCAATCGTGTCACCTCTCTCCCTCCTTTGTTCCAGTGAGTACATGCCCAGGTTCTCCAGTCTCTTCTCATATGGTAAGTGATCTAGCCCCCCTCACTATCTTAGTCGCTCTCCTCTGGACTTGTTCCAACCTTGTCACATTCTTCCTGAGGTACGGCCTCCAGAACTGGACCCCATACTCCAGGTGTGGCCTAACCAGCTGGGTGTAGAAAGGGACTATGACCTCCCTCCTCCTGCTGGAAATTCCCCACCCTATGTAACCCAATATCCTACTGGTTCTTGCCACTGCCCCTCCACACTGCTTCCCCATCTTCATGTCATGTGAGATAATGATACCCAGGTTCTTTTCCTCCGATGTAATCTGCATGGTTCTATCCCCCAACCTGTATTCTGCTTTCCTGATTTTTCTGCCTAAGTGCATGATCTTGCATTTTGCTGTTTTGAATGAAAATTGCCACTCCTCGGACCATTCCTCCAACCTCTTCAGATCTTTATGCATCATCTCCACCCCTTCCTGCATGTCCACTCTATTGCAGATCTTTGCATTGTTTGCAAACAGACTCATCCTTCCCTCCATCTCCTCTACTATATCCCCTATAAAGATATTAAACAGAAGAGGCCCTAGCATGGCCAGCCCATTGGAGCAGCAATTGGATTTCTGCTCACATTGCCAGTAACCTGGGTTCGGGAACAGACCTGGAGGGTCGGAGGGCCGCCGGGGGGGAGAAGGAAGGAGCATCCTGAGGACTGCTCTCCTTCTCGGGGGAGAGTGTTTCTGGTGCTTGACAGACCCCTGGCAGAGGCTGTGGGTACCACAGTGACTGGTGCCTGAATGTTCAGGGGAGCGGGGTGGACACTGGACATCATTGTATGTGTCTCTGCCCCCAGGAAAAAACACAAAATGCTGGCCCCAGCATGACGGCTGATCCCATTCCACCACCCACTGCCACTATTGATCACCGGGGGGGTGTACTGCTCTTGTGTCCCCCGACCCAGGGGAGTAATCCAGGGCTTGCCCACAATGTCCGTAGGGAGTGGGAAGCCTCCTAGGTGGCCCCACCCAGGGGGGTAAGTCTGGGCATGGGGGGCAGTGAACAGACGAGATTTGAGGAAAATTGGAAGGCTGGAACAATAACAAGAAAAAATAAAAAAAAATTAAAAACAATGCCCTAGCACTGACCCTTGGGGAACTCCACTGATGACCGCAGACTCCCCCAGTGGCACCCTATTTACCAATATCCTCTGTGTTCTTCACTCCAGCCAGTTCCTGGCCCACTTTATTATCCCCTCGCCCAGCCCTAGTTGATCCATTTTGTGTAATAACATCATGTGCTGTGGCACCGAGTCGAACATCTTTCTAAAATCAAGATAGGCCACATCCACTGAGCTCCCCAATCCACCACCTTAGTGACTCAGTCAGAAAACTCTAGTAAGTTCATCTGTCAGGATCTATCCTCAGTTAACTCATGTTGCCTTGGGTCCCAAAGGCCGCTTGCCTCTAGGCATCTGTTGAATCTGTCTTTGAGCAGCTTTTCCATGAGCTTACCAACCATGGATGTCAAGCTCACTGGCCTGTTGTTCCCACCTCCTCCTTTGCCCCTCCCTTGTGAAGGAGCACTGAATCCGCCCTTTTCCAGTCATTAGGTACCACACCTGATCTTAAGGAGTTTTTGAATAGGGCGGTTAACAACACGTCTATGTTTAGCTTATAGTATTTCTTGGCTGGGCAACTATGGCAGTACATATGGGACACACAGATCTACTCTACCTCGGCTTTGACTTTAGCAAGACACTCAGCTCTGTGCCACACAGAAGGCTGCTGAAGAAGCCACAGGATCTGAGTGTAGTGGAGAACATAGTTAGATGGGTGGGTAGTTAGTTAGAGGGAAGACAGCAGAGGATAGTAGTAAATGAAGTCACATCCGAGGAAAAAGAAGTCACAAGTGGAGTTCCACAGGGTTCAATTCTGGGTCCAGTCTTCTTCAATATGTTCCTCAGACACATAGGAGAAGGAATTCAGGGTAAGATTTGTCTCTCTTTGCAGATAACACTAAGCTCTGTGGTATAGCAGACAGCAAGGAGAGAGAGTAAGGAACTTTCAGATGTATTTGCAGAGGCTGGATAGATGGTGCAAGGTGATGCACATAGGGTCACAAGAACATCATGACGAAATATTTGATGGGTGGGGTTAAACTGGGAACTACTATTGAGGAAAGGGACCTTGGAGTCATCATAAGTGAGTCCTATCTAGCTAAAGTACATGGCCTACAGCAAGGCAACCAGGATGCTGGGGTGTACTAGGTGGTATTTTGATAGCAGAAGGAGAGGTATTACTCCCTTTCTAAAGATCACTGATGAGGACATTCCTGGAGTGCTATGCCCAGTTCTGCAGTCCTCACCTAAGGAAAGAGGGATAGGCTGGAAACGGCGCAGTGCAGTGCAACTAAAATGATTAATGGCCTGCAGGTCAACTCCTATAGGGATTGGCTCACGGCACTAAACATGAACTAACTGGAGGCCAGAAGGGAGAAGGGTGATATGATAGAAGCTTTAAAGTCCTGAAAAGAATGAACAAGGTAAACTGCAAGGAACTTTTCACTAGGAAAAGCAAATCAGAATCACAGGGGCACAAGTGGAAGGTTGGGGGGTGGACTGAGGAGGGACCTAAGGAAGTTCTAGTTTACAGAGAAGGTGACTGAGCTGCAGAACAGCCTGCTGGCTGAGATGGTGGTGTGAAAGCCATCAAAGGCGTCAAACATGTTTGGGAAAGGGTTGGGCTTAAAAGTGACTCGGGATAGCAGTAAGGGAGGAAACATGGGAGGGAGTAGTGGGGACCAATAACCCTGGATAGACACTAGGTCTTGGGGTAGGATAGGTTATTACGGGCAGACTGAATGAATACATGGGGCCCGATTCATGAAAGATGATGCTGGGCTTGCGCCAACCCCTGCATCATCTGCAATGTGGAGCGCAGCCACACCAAACCCTTCAGCACAACACAGCCCAATTCAGGGTGGGCTGTCACAGTTGTAATGGTTTCTATGGCTTATGGCAGCTTGCACCAAAGCTGTGGCACACGCCTCATAAATTGGATCCCCCGAGGCCACAAAGTTAGACCAGGGAGGAGCTGGTCTAACTTGCATCCTCTGGTGCACCTGATTGAGAATCGCGATCGGCACCAAAAGGCTGCCACAAGCCCCCTGCATCGTCTGTTCGGCGCACCGGGGACTTGCAGCACTGCAAGTCCTTGCTGAATAGGGCCCATGGTGTTTTTCTGTTGTCATTTCCTATGTCGCTGTGCTCCTATAAAAATATTAGCACATGGTTCTAGAATTGGTGTGATCACACACAAATAAAGCACTCAACTGGTATTGTGTTCAGCCCTGGCATACAATGCCAATGCTGTGCTACATTTCATTAAAACAAAATGAATCGCAGTTTTTTTTACAAACTAAATCAACAATTATTTTCCAAGTTTCAAGCATTGCAAACTCTGCCTTTTTGGTTGCTAAGTGATAGTCCATGGGTGGTTGATGACATCCACTTAATGTACACCTATATCCCATATTTGGGCTCATCTACCATCGAACCTGTTATCCTTTGCTCTGCTTCCAACTTGAGTGCATATACACTGACTTACAATGCTGCCATCCTCATGGTAGCCCTATTGTCTTCTGTCTGTTCAACAGATCTTCACTGTACCACCATCATCTTGTGTGGCAAAGACAAGGATTGGCATGCAAACAAACAGTCCAGTTTAGATCCTTAGTCCCTTCATATGCCTAACTATCCCCTTCCCATAAGAGTCTAAATCTACCTGATTTATTGAGACCAAAATAAAGAAAGAGCCATTAAAGGGGCACTGCAAATCCTTTTATTTCAAGTTCAAACCCACATTTTATGATTGCTTAAATTTTCTAAAATTCATTGATGTTACTATTAGTTTAATGGACTCTTTTCTTAGCAGGACTGAAATGCACGGTAATTGTGTAATTATATCCAACCTTGTTTTGTTTCAGTTCATTATCTGACCTTATTATTCACTTTCTGAACATTAGGAACACACCCAGCAGTGTGGCCACTCATGGTGCAATTAGTCTCTTCTGCTCCCACTGCATCTTGAGTGACTAGACGGTGTTGGGGGTGCTACCAAGTTCAGGAAAGATGCAGTAGGAAATGATCAAGGAATGTAAATAAATACATTTTGGTATGGTAACACCACTATGGCGGGCAGTCTGTTTTTCTCTTTGATAAACAAAAAGAATCAGTATCAAATTACCAGCCATATTAGCACATTCTACAGAATGTGAACAATCACAAAATATATTTTTAAACTAGTGTCAGTTTGACGTCTGAAGGGGTTGATGGTGTCACTTTAAGGAGAACATCCATTGAATTTTTTAATGGATTTCCATTCCATCACACCAGTTGTTAGAGTTAATGTTCAGTTATTTTGGCATGTTTTAAAAACTGATGAGGATATCTCAGAGGTATCAAAACAACCAGCCAGAGTTGTTTATAGGAGGGGTAATAGTAGTTGTGATACCCCAGTCCTCAGCCATTTTAAATGATAGTGTTACTCACTACCACTAGGCCTAAATCCACTTTACTCCATCGAACCTGGGGGTGCACCCCAGGGTCCTTAAAGAACTAAGAGAGGTAGTGGCTGAACCTCTGGCTATCCTGTTTAGCCGATCACTTGAAACAGGGGAGGTACCCAAAGACTGGAGGACAGCAGATGTAGTCCCCTTATACAAAAGTGGAAACAAAGAGGAAGCAGGGAACTACAGACCAGTCAGCCTCACCTCGGTAGTGGGGAAGATCATGGAAGCACTACTGAAGGAGAGATTGGTGGAACATCTGGTTGTCAATGGACTACAGGACC
The DNA here is from genome assembly GCA_016271365.2 of Neoceratodus forsteri. Classification (NCBI taxonomy): domain Eukaryota; kingdom Metazoa; phylum Chordata; order Ceratodontiformes; family Ceratodontidae; genus Neoceratodus; species Neoceratodus forsteri. Next base: position 163,619,665 of record CM028137.1, read on the forward strand.
CAAGGCAGCATGGTTTCACCAGGGGAGGTCATGTCAGACCAACCTCATTGAATTTTTGATTGGGTGACTAGGGAGGTGGATCAGGGAGGCAGTGGACATGGCCCATCTGGACTTCAGCAAGGCCTTTGACACTGTGCCACATAGAAGACTATTACACAAACTGGGGAATATGGGTGTGGGCAGGACAGTAGTGTGGTGGGTAGGTAACTGGCTGGGTGGCAGGACACAGAGGGTGGTGGTAAATGGCTGTCACTCTACAGAGAGAAGAGTGACCAGTGGGGTACCACAGGGATCAGTGCTGGGACCGGTCCTATTCAACATCTTCATCAGTGACATTGCACAGGACCTAGAAGGCAGAATTTCACTATTCGCTGATGACACAAAGCTCTGTAACAGAGTAGACACACCAGAGGGTGTAGACAGAATGAGAAGCGACCTGCAGAAACTTGAAGAATGGTCAGGGGTTTGGCAGTTGAAATTCAATGCAAAGAAGTGCAAGATAATGCATATGGGCACAAAACCCTGGCACAATATATCAGTTGGGGGTGAGGATATAGCATGCACCAAGCAGGAAAGGGATCTTGGAGTTATCATCTCTGATGACCTCAAGGTAGGGAAACAGTGTGACAAGGCAGCAGGTAAAGCAAATAGGATGCTGAGATGTATAGGCAGGGGCATCACCAGCAGGAAAAGGGAGGTCATAATTCCGCTATACAAGACACTAGTGAGGCCCCACCTGGAGTACAGTGTACAGTTCTGGAGACCATACCTACGTAAGGACATAGACAGGGTAGAGAAGGTTCAGAGGAGGGCAACGAAGATGGTGCATGGATTGCATCACAAGTCCTATGAAGACAGGTTGAAGGAACTGAACATATACTCCCTGGAGGAGAGGAGGGAGAGAGGTGATATGATAGAGACATACAAGTATCTTACAGGGAGGAACAGGGTGCAGGAAAACACTATTTTAAGCGAAAAAGATGTTCCAGGACTAGAGGGCATGGGATGAAGTTGGAGGAGGATGATTCAGAGAAACATGAGAAAGAATTTCTTCACAGAACGGGTGGTGGACAAGTGGAACACCCTGCCAGGGGAAGTGGTGGGGGCTGAAACAATCACGGGATTTAAGAATGCATGGGATAGACATAAAGGAATTCTGGAGGTCAGGGGTAAGGGGCAACAGACTTCTAGGAAAACAAACTGTACTTACAAGCTCAAATGGGCAGACTGGGTGGGCCATAGGCCCTTATCTGCCGACACTGTCTACGTATCTATGTATCTATGTACTCACACACACCCTCCTGCTGGATTGTATGGATTTGGCTTGTGTAACATTTCCACCTATGCCTCAAAAGGTAAACAGTTTACCAGTCCATCTAATTTTTGAAACTTTGCAGTGTGACAATTTGTTGATTGTCATACTCTATTTGTGATACTGTATGATCTGTAGTGAGTACCAAACTATGTATGTGGGCAGGATAACACACTGCTCGAAAACTAGGGTCCAAGAACATATTAAATCCACAGTCACTAAAAGGACTGCTTTCCATGTGGAGTAATACTGGATGAGGAAACATCAATCCAATCCTTAATGCTTTTGTTTCAGGTGTTTACAACATATCCCCATGCACAGCAGAGGAGGTAGCAGAGTCAGAATCCTACTACAGGTGGATGGCCGACTCATACAGGCATTGCCATGTTGTGGCTGTTATAGAAGGTACATACACAGCCTGACATCTATTTTTGGTTCTTGTAAAGGAACAACCCAACAACATTCCCTATTTAATATGAAGCAAATAATAAGCTGTCCATTTTCTGTTTTCCCATCTACAGCTAAGAGAGAAACAATGGGTTCAAATGCAGTGTTCCTAGCTCAGCCAGGCACAAGGGGTTCCTTTTAAATTGAGATTGGGATGATAGGAGCAAGCTGAACAGCATGTTCTTTGGTAGGCTATGACAGCACTAATTTATCAGGCTTTGGTATCAAACACAAGTCAAGCTGGGGGGTAAGGGGGGTCACATTGTCTGTGTACACTAGCTTCTCCCGAGGAACATACAGTAACAGGTAGCTCAGTGGCTGGCCTCTGTTTAGTGGCATCTCCTGTTTCTCCAGAGAATAAAGCTGCATATCAAAGTGCCTCCACTGTCAATACTCATCCTGTTTTCTCTCATTTCTTTATTTCCCTGCAGAAATGCATCTCTACCCAGCTGAGAGAGGTTACAGGCTGAGAGCAAATTACTGCTGCAGCTCATTAAAACTTGTTTGCCTCTTCTGCTTTTCTGACAGAGGTCTGATGGACCCTAATGTGTGTTGTGTATTCAAGAAAGCCAGACAGATGTTAAAAAGTCAAAATATTTTTTTTTTCAGAGAAATACTTTTTAGCTCACAGCTTATCTCAGTTTGCTAATATGGGCCTGCTTGTACTGTGCAGATCTCAGAATCTGAAGACCACCCCACCAACAGAAAGGGCCTTCAAAAGCTTTTGCTGAAAAGATAAGCATTATTGAATCTTCAATTTACAGATATTGGGGATGCTTTGAATGCTCAGTGATAAACTGGACCTGCATAAATATTTTGGTTATGTAAATACGGAAAAAGGTAGTATTGCATGTGTTTTGCAACTTGTTTTAGATACCATGATCAAATATGTGATACATTTAAGCAGTAAAACATAAGACAGGGTGTAATATGTCATGGGCTGTCATCACGCATTGGGTGTATTGTGAAGTACAAGGTCAAAGGCCGAGTATCTCATGCACCCAAGGCATGATGATATCCAATGACATTCCATACTCTGGAGTGTATTATTGTTAATGTGCATTTTTTTAATGTATTATGTTATAGTACCTTTTTATGTGTATGGAAACATCTTAAAAATCAGTTATGTTTTGTTCTATTTTGGACAGCAGAGTGTGCTATTTTGAAAAATATGACAGAAGTTGTTGTGGGTTGGATGGATTTGAAGCACTGTAGTTAACAAAACCTGTTGGCAGGTATTTTTTCTTACCCATGATTATATGCTGGGATTTAACCACATGTAAAGATTTCTGGATTCTTCCTATCCATTGCATAATTAATTAAATATCCCTCTCTTATTACGATTTTTCATAGTTTTGGCAGTCATTTGATTACCATTACAGAATATAGGATATACTGTATTAAATGTAATGTGCTATTGTTATTGAAAGACTCCCACGGCCTTAGAATAAAAAAAGTTAAAAGGTATATGAAATACATAAATATGATTGGAATACTGTTGAAAACATAATTGTGTTAGTAAGAGGAAAGGCATGATGTATTGCCCCTTCATTTTTAATAACTAAGGGCCCAAGCCACAGATGCTCTGCACCTGCACCTGTGGAGGCAGTATTGTGTAGCTTAGTAGAATGAGAGGTCACGCTCTGAACATATGGAGACCTTCATGCATCCACAGACCTGGATGTGGGCCCTTTCAGTACCCACTCCCATGCCAGATGTGTGTACAGGAATGGCAAGGACATGGTTGCATGGTTAGTCTCTATGCACAAAACAAATTCCTCATTGCAAAGGGATGGCAGGGTGATGGAGGCTAGACAGCCCTAACAGCTGGAGTTGCGGGTATGTGTTTCCACTACACAGTCACAGGACATGCCTTGCTGCCTCATCGGTGACCAGAACACTCTCCATTAGCCCTTGGTGTCTCTAGGGAGGCCTTCAGGCTGTACCAGCACCAACCAGTGATGAAACTTGCTGATAGGGACATGACATGGCCATATCCCACCAGTCCCTGCTCTGTGTAGAGTGAAGGATCCACCAGCAAACCAGCCTGGGCATTTGAATACATGCCCAGTGTCTGGTACAGCCCCAACCTCACTTGTGGCCCCTGCCTCACATAAGGCTCCACACTAATGTTGTGTTGTGGGCAAGGGCTAAGATGCCATTCAGTGTGGACAGGCATCAGGATGTGGAACGCCACATCCTGGATATGCTCAAATTGTACTGATCCAAGTCCACTTTGCAGATCAGGCCCTAAATGACTAATGGGTTACAACATGTGATTAGCTATTCAGTTCCTTAATAATCAGCAATGGTGTTTGTCGTAATTAGATTTACTATTACTTTAATGCAGGAGTACTAGTTAATCAGCAAAAATTGTCACCCTATTTTTTTAGCAGTAATGTATTCTTGGTAATCTTAGATTCTTCTTGAGTTATTTTAAATTCATTCAGCTATTTTAAGGCAGCTGTCTTTAATTACAACATGCGTAATTTGCATGGATCTACATTAAAGATGGCAACCCCATCCATCTTTTAAAAATATCCTCCCTGGAGGTCACACTTTAGCTGCACCCACTGCATTCATAATGCATATATGTCAAGGTGTTGCGAGCAAATGTTTCTGATGGCCAACAGCGCAGCACCGCCCTCACCTGCTTACATCCATGACGGTGGAGCTGGCAAAGAAGCAAGACATTTTAAAGACTTCAAAATCCTGTCTCTTGCCTCAAGAATGAAGTAAAGAAAACATCAGATATATCGATGTTTTGGTTTGTCCTAACTGCCAACTAAATTATTGCCATTTTTGTTAACTAGTACAGGTACTGCTAAAGGTGTAAGTGCTCGATCATCAGTTAACCCTGATGAAGACATCACTATGTCCAAACATTAGTTCTGGCTCACTGGGGGGGGGGGACTGAAGACAATACAGTATTAGGTCAGTATGTACCTAGGCTGTGAGTCACTAAACAGGCATTGCTGTATTGTGTGCCAGCGAAGAATAATGAAGAACATTTGCAACCACAGAAGTCTCTAGTGAGACTCTGTAACAATGTATTTTTAAGCAAAACACCACTGCTCACACACGACCAGGCAGCAGAAGAGGATGTTCAGTAGCAGTAGGAAGCAATGATTCTATTAAATATTCCCACACACTGAAGCAAATGTTTTCAGTGTACATAAAAAAACTCGAGTCATTGGTAAACCTGACTTGCATACCAAGCCAGAGCTGACAAACATTCAGCTCATAAGCAATAGGGGACATTGATTATGTTCAAGTTCAAGTTCAAGTTTATTGCAGGAAAACTCCATTGAGCAAGCTCATTCACAAGGAGGTCCTGTAATATAAAACACTTATATTACAGGCAAGATTTTCATAATTAACCATTAGAGTACTGAATAGAAAACTTTTTAATCTCTTCAAGCTTTAACAATGTGGAGGAAAGAGAAGCTATGGGGAGGAAGGGCAGACCTCTAACTCATACAAACATACTGACAGAATGTGTCAGCAGAAAAGGACCGGTAGTCCCAGTTAGTCTACTCTATCTCTTCCCTGCCTAGTACTACACCTTAGGCCCTATTTGGTCACAGGTGTCCCTCCTTCTTCCCTTACCTCTATTTATTGTACCCATGTGCCTATCCCATGCATATTTGAAGCTCCCCACTGTCTTTGCCCATATCACCTCTTCTGGCAGGCTGCTCCAGGTGTTAACTACTCTTTCTGTGAAGAAGCATATTCTCACACCCCTGTTAAACTTCGCCCCAAGCTTCATAGCATGCTCCTGTGTTCTGCTACTCCTCCTTCTGTGAAACAGACTCCCTTCTTGCACCTTGTTCACCCCCATGAGGTACTTGTCGGTCTCAATCATGTCCCCTCTCACTCTCCTCTTCTCCAGGAGGTACATGTTGAGCTCCCACAGCCTCTCTTTGTATGTTTTATTGTGTAACCCCCATACTATTTTAGTAGCTCTGCTGTGGACTGCTTCCACCCTGTTGATGTCCTTGAAGAGGTGCAGTCTCCAGAACTGGACACACAGTACTCCAGGTGGAATCTAACAAGTGAATGATACAGTGGCAAAACCACCTCCTTTCTCCAGTATGAAATCCCCCTTCCTTGGCACCCCAACATCTGGCTAGCCTTTCTACTGCCTTGCCACCCTGAGGTAATTAGATATGATCACGCCAAGGTCCCTCTCTTGCTTGGTAACTGTAAGTACCTCCCCCCCATCTTATACACAGTCCTCGGGTTTCCCCACCCTAAGTGCATGACTTTGCACTTTTTGGCACTGAAACCCAGCTGCCACTCCCTAGACCACTCGTCTACTTTCCATAGATTCCTTCGCTTTCTCTCCAACCCCTCCTGGGTGTCTGCCCTGTTGCAGATTTTTGTGTCATCTGCAAAGACACACACTTTCCCTTTCAGTTCCTCAGCAATGTCACTTATGAAGACATTAAAGAGGAGAGGATATAGTAATAATCATTGTGGTTGAGGACAGGACCCAGTACAGATCCTTGTAGTACTCTACTGGACACTTTCTCATCCTCTGGATGACTGCCGTTTATCATCTCTCTCTCTGCCTCCTATTCTTCAGTCAGTTAGATACCAAGTTTGCCACCTTCTCCCCCACCCCCAGGCTGCTAAGTTTCTTTATTAGTCTCCTGTGTAGTAGAGCATCAAAGGCCTTACTGAAGTCCAGCTAGGGCATATCCACTGCCCTCCCACGAGTCACCTCCTTAGTTACTCAGTCAAAGAAAGCTGTGAGAGATTTGTTTGACATGACCTCCCTTCCCTGTGAAGCCATGCTGCCAGTGGTCCTGCAACCCATTTGTCTCCAGGTACTCCATCAGTCTCTCCTTCAGCGGGGAGGCCATTAATTTCCCCCATCACTGGTGTGAGACAGACTGTTCTGTTTTTGCTATCCTCCTCCCTGCTGCCACTATTGTGCAGTGGGACCACAACAGCCCTCCTGTAGTCCTCTGGAATCCCTCCAATGTCTCGAAAGAGGTGCTAAATAATGTCGCAGGAGGGGTGGCTAGCACTGTGCTCTGCTCCTTTACTACCCTTGGGTGGATCCTGTCCAGCCCCATTACCTTGTTTTCCTTAGTTTGTTTTATGTAGTTTTTGTTGACTGGGAAATTCAGCCTAGTTTCAGCCTCATCCCAGGGCAGGGGGAGATACAGATGGAAGCCAATGGGAACTGAACCAAATTAAGCTGTTGGTGGTATTTCTTAGTGAATGGGGGAAATTCAGTCAGGACACTAGGGAAATTTCACTACTCTTTCACCAGGGGTCACACTCCTGTGTGAGAGATGGAGGATTCTGTGCAGATGGAGCACAGCAATGGTGGATAGCACATCATTGAGGAGGAGAGTACAATTGGCACTATTGAGATGGTAACAAACCAGGATTCATCTACAAAGGAGACTGACCAACAACATAAACAAGAGCAAGTACCACAAAATGTACCTGGTATCAACAATGCTACGGAGAGTTTAACTCCAGAAGAACAGCTACTGCAAGAAAAAATGACCCAGAAAAAACAAACCTTGCTAGAAAAAAATGAAAGAAATGTAATCAACCTCCCTTACGGAAAAAACCTGATTAGAAGAGAAAAAGAAATGATGACGTTTGCATGACAATCCGGCAGAAAGTTCAGAGAAAACCCCAACTCCAGTTTTTCGATTTGGAACATCACAACAGTGCCCGGATTTGAACGCCTGACCAACTGAAAAAGATGGCGCTCAAAACACAAAATTGACACCAGAGGTAGCACTTGAGAATACCAGATGACTCGAGACACTGACAGGATGGATTCCAGACCCCGGTGTGGCTCTACCTGGAACCTCAAACAGTTTTTCCATTTTAAATCGTACACCCCAGGCTGGGATTATTTATATAAATCCCTACTCAATTTGCAAAGAACCACACTGAAGGGGCATCCAGCGCAACAATTTCCAGCTCAGCACATCCAATACCAGACTCACAAATGCAAGTACACCATCCTACTCCACTCTATAAGATAAGGGAGAAGTTTTCTTTGAAGCATTATCAGACATTTACAATATAAGAACTGAAGTTGTGAGTGAAGTACGAACTGAACAACTAACTGAAAACATGACCACTTATACTGACACTAATGCAAATGCCCTGACATATGCCAGTTTATTGCAATGCCCCATTGAAATGGCAAAGAGAAGACATACTGTCTGCCTACGATATTTAGGGGGCATGGATATTTCCCCTGATAGATTTTACATGGGAAAATCTTTGATCAAAATGCTCTGGGTTTTTTCCACAAGGATGTGTATGCCTTAATACACTCCCAGGGAGAAAGCACCTGTGATATTAGTTTCAGGACAGCTACCTTGCTTGACAGGTTTTGGACTTTAGACTTTATTTACCGCCCCAAAAAATACCCCCCTGTGGTAATTACTTCAGGCAATTCCTCTAACTAAACCAACATTCAAGGTTATAACAATTCTGTTTCACAATGAGGGGGTTAACATAGCCGATGTCATCTTTTGACTAGAAAAGAGATACAAAATCCAAGGCACCAGGGACCCCATTATTGAATGAGAGGGATTTTGGACGAGGGGATGGAAATTCAGAATCCAGTTAAAACAAACTGATGCTGTCATTTCCCATCTTCCAGATTGCTTCTATATATGACAAGATAAAGGCATCCTATTTAATCAGGGACAACACAGGGCATGCTACAAGTGTGGTTCACATAGACACATCAGTAACAACTGTGAGGTGCAAAAATGTTTGCCATGTGGGGTAGTAGAACACTCTGGGTTCCATTGCAGAGCTAAACTAATATGTAACTTATATGAAGAACAAGGACATAATTTCACCTCCTGCCCATGGGCTGTACATAACACTGCTAGTATGGACTATGGTGAGCAAGATTTCTACATAAACAAGGCAGCTCGTCCTGCATGGATGCAGCACTCAGGGTCAGTACAACCCAGCCATGAGCAAGAGTCCACCAGCACACCACCTGACCTACCCCAAACCACAACTACACCTCAGCCAGTTGCCCCACCTGTAGATACAATACAACAGGACCTAACAACAGCAATGCCAGACTCTATACTCCAAACAAGGGACACTGACTTTCATCACCAACAACAAGGAACACTGCCCATTTTAGAGGCAACTATTACTGCACCAGAACAAGAATCTGACTCTGACAAAATGCCCCCCATCCCCCCAGTTCTGACATTGAAGCATTTCAAATGGTTCAAAAAGGGAAGAGTACAAAAAACACACCTGTAGCTACTACTTCTGATCAACTTTCACAACATAACAGATTTGAATCTTTACAGTGGGGCAACATGGCTGTAGAGGAGGAATCAGATGCAGCCTCCATTCATTCAGCTCCTAGGGAAATAACCTCTGACCTGGAAGAATCAAAGAACCCAGAGAGTCACAAACCAAAAAGAAAATGATATGGGACTTGATATGGGGTGGAAAAAAAAGTGTCCTGATATAATTTCACGCTGTCTTACCCTGATTTATGCTGTCTGACTGCTACAATATTTACATAGCTTCTTTGAATGTTAACAGCATCAAGTCAAAAAGTACTTTTAATCTTTTTAACAATTGTAAATTTGGCATTGTATTTTCCCAAGACACTAGATTAACATCAGTTTGAAATATGCAGGTAGCCAGTATGGATTGGATATGGGGAAACAAGAACTGATTATTGGTTTATCCCCCCCCCCAACTATTAATATTCAGAAAGCATGGGTCACCCCATTAGCTACCTCAGATCATGAACTTCTAGAGATAACTTTGGCCAACATCCCACACTCATCACCAGGCACAGGCTATTGGAAATTCAAAATACACTCTTAGAACATGAACAAATTAAACAAGGTTTACTATATAATACTGAGGCATGCAAGTCAGTATTTTTTCTTTACAGCTCCCTAATAGATGTGGTAACAGTGGTGGGAATATAGTAAAATCAATTTCATTGTGTATTAAAACTCATGGGGAAACTAAACAGAACCCAAAAATCAAACAAATATAACTCATTACACACCCGTCATCAGTTATTTTCTTTACAATGAACCTCATTGTTGGATTTCTCAGAAAAAATAGCTGCAATAAAACAAGAAATGGCACAGTTCCAGTACGACAGATTTAAATCCTTAGAAACCGAACAACGGTTTGGTACTCAATGCAAATATGACCACGTCAACCCATTTGAAAACTGTACAATGCGAAGGAAAAAGAAGACTATAAACAAACTTAAGACTTCACAAGGGACAATAGTGACAGGAAATGAACAACTACTGGCAGAAATTGAACACCATATAAATCAAACATTCAGCAATCCACCTGCTGATAACCCAGAACTTCTTGATAGGCTAAAATCATGTAATTTAAATAACACATCACCCAATCAGGCAAAACAACTATTACAACCTATTACAAAGCTAGAACTTAGATATGTTATCTCAAACCAAAAATCGGGAACAGCCACTGACTTAGATGGCCTAACTACTGAATTTTATAAATTCCTTTTTACTCACATGGAACAAGAACTGACAGCCTTCTACAACTAGCTACTTAGTGAGGTTCTGCTCCCAGATAGTTCGCACCAAGGTTTGTTAATGCTATTACACAAAAAAGGGGACAGAGAGTGTCTACAAAATTGAAGATCCATAACACTTTTAAAAGTAGGCTTTAAAATCCTAACAAAACTTTTAAGTATACGTTTAACCTTCATCTTAGATACCATTATCCACCGTACACAGGTATGCTCAATACCGGGTAGAAAAATCTCAGATGCCTTAATCTTCCTGTGAGAATTTATAGAAAACGGAGAGGAAGAAGAACTATCAGGCTTCATAGTAAGCCTGTACCGAATAAAGCATTCTACCGAGTACCTCACACATATCTATGGCACTGTTTAGAAGCTTTCAGAATACTGGAAACCTTTTTCTCCTGTAATCGTTTATGTTACAAAAATGCTCTAGTATACCTTACATCAATGGATGGATGGGAGACCTCTGCTCTATCCTCACAGGGGTCCAGCAAGGCTGACCTCTCAGCACTATCTTGTACATTATATCTTTAGACCCTATCTTCAACAACTTAATACATCACCAGACATCACCAGATTATCTGTGTCAAGTCAAGACACTGAAATCAAGACACTGGTCCATGTGGATGACATATGCCTGATATTGGCAGATATACAGTCAGGAACCCATGCCAACCACATTTTGCAAGCATTTTCCAAAACTGCTGGAGCAGCCATAAACTATCCAAAATGTCAGTGTATTGCAGTAGGCTCCCTCAATTCACACACTGAAACTTTTATAGAGGATCCCGTAACAGAAAAGATAAAAATCTTAGGTATTTTTTTGGCAGTGGGGACTTGGCGTTTTTTTAACTGGGATCATCTCCTCAAAAGAGCACTAGATAAAGTAGCCTTATGGAATAAATGGCGTATGAGCAAAAAGAACGTTTTTTTTATGGTAAAAACGTACCTTGTACCATTATTCTTACATTAGCCATATTTACACTCCCCCAAAACTCTGTCAACAAGACTATTCTGCTGCGTCTTTATGTGCATATGGGGTAGTAAACTGAACCCAATAAAGAAGGGAATCACATATTTCAAATCTGAAGGAGGCTTAGACATGATCAACCCTTTGGTCTTTTTTCATAGTATTTTTTTTGTAAAGTAATATCAAACCAATACTTGGACAACATTACACAGTCGGGATGGTTTGGGTATATGACCAGATCTACCCCATTGTGGAAAATTGGCCAGCAAATACTTCAATACCCAAACAAAAACAACTTTCTAGACTTCCAGTATATTTTCAAACAGCATTTGGTAAACTCAAACAATGGAACATTTCTAAACTTTTTATCCTTAACACCTCCAGGAAACAGTTTTATGAAACTAATACAACTCAACATTATCAGGAACTCCTTGTATTTTCACAGGCCACTCCCCAAGAAAGAGAATTTATCAGATGAATGCTGACCTGTCCCCACCTTCCGCACAACTATATGGGATATAACATGGCTCTGCTTCCACAGCAAATTAAATGTCAAGAATAACTTTAAACATAATGGGATAACTGAAAGATACTGTCCCAGAAGGACATGCCAAACAACTTTGGAAACCATGGAACATCGTTACTTTGATTGTCCTTGTACACAAACATTCTGGACCTTAGTACAAAAGAAATGGAAAATATCCTTCTTCTCCAAAATAACTCCTGAAACTTTATTCTTCGGAATCCCCCTGAGAAGGGGAATGGTATATAACTCTAACACTATATGGGTAATTCTAGCTTGCATCAAATACTGGGTCTGGCAAACAACGCGTAGACTTACCCTGCAGCAAATAGAACTTTCCCTCAAACAACTTGTACAAACTCTTATACACAATATTTCTACGATAAAAGAAAATGAGAAAATAATTTATTACGATATCGAATATAGCAAATGATGGAAATCATTCCAATGGCTGAAATAAAGTACAGAACAAGCCATAAAGCCTTGAAACACCTATCTAAAACAAAATACATGATAGGCAATGTATTCAACATTTTAATTAATTTGGTCCAACATAAGCGATCTACAGGCTTAATGTTCCCATCCACAAGAACCTTTAGGTGTACCATGGAACTAAAAGATAGGGTGATTAATAAACAGGTAAGAAGAATTCCCTTATTATTAGAAAATTGGGCAGACTGCCTTTTTATTTGTGCATGGTGTTTTTCATTCCTTATCTATTCTCTGTACAGTTATTAAGTTTAACCATTTTTACTGCCTAGATGGTGTTTTGTGGGAATGCAAGATGAGAATTTAACGAGTTTACACTGCGCGATTAAGTATATGCAATATTTGTTTTTCCTTATTGTACAATTTTGTTTTAAGGTTATGCATGAAATAACATTTCTGATAAATAATTGATTTTTTAAATGTTTTTGTATATGTAAATATATGCTACATAAGTTTCAAGAATTCCCATACTGTTAAGTAGTGGGGGGGGGGAGTGGTTTGTATTTATAATTATTTGATTTATATGATTATTTTTCTAACCATGAAAATAACATGTTGTATTATGATTTGCATTTTGGTTTCTTAAAAATTCCCCACTCTTTTTGAAAAGTGACATGGGTCTTTAACGTCCACCTGAACAACCACAAGAACAGGCAGCTGGGGCCTCAGTTTAACAGCTCATCTGAATAACAGCATTAAGGTTTCCAACCCCCGGAGGACTCTCTGTAAGTGGACTTGTGTTCTCACCCTCCTCCTCCCAGTGCCTGCTTACGCATTCTTCATGGTCTTGCTCTACGTAGTCTCCCCCTCCTGGTCTTCCAAATCTTACCATACCACCTCTTGTTTTCCACTCTTCTCTCACGTACCTGAAAAAAGTTTTATTCCCATTCTTGACCTCCTGGGCGATCCTCTCCTCGGTTTGAATGTTTGCTCACCTTAACCTCCTTCCTGCCTCCCTTTGTTAATCTAGATATACCTCCCTGTCTGCCTCAGTTTGGGTCTCCTTGTACTTCCTGAAAGCTGTGTTTTTTTACCTTTACTACCTTGACCACCTTCTTTGAGAACCACAGTGACTTCTTTCTCCTCTTACCTTTGCTTATTACCTATAAAGGGATACTGTCAGCTTTTTGCTGTATTTTTTTGTCAGAGCTCAAAAGGTACTTGCAGCCATCTGCAAGCCTTGAGGTTTCAAGTTATGGTCCCTGATAGCAGTGTAGCCTCACAGTTTATTAGATATTTTAACATGTTTACTTTTGCAGTTGGTCCAACTTTCTCCCTGGCTGCCTGAGCTGCACATCACAACATGGCACCTATGCCCCTGAAAACTCATGCATGGATCAGTTGGGCAAATATTATGACCTATCACCTGAATGTATTCTGCAAAACTATGCAGTGAGCTGATTGTTAAAAAGCAAGCCCCATATAAAATCGAGTGTTGTAAGATGCTTCACTGAATGCTTGAAACTGAAAGCAAGTATTGTGTAAACACAAGTATAGAAGATGTTTCAATGAATATTTGAAATTGAAAGCCATGATGCTGGGCATGTGAAACAGCGCTGATGTTTAGGCAAATCCCTTCCCATCTAGATAGCCATCATTTACTACTGCCCTGGCCCCTTCCCTACTTCTATCACCGACATACTGACATCCCTCTCAAAGCATGACTCTTCAGGTGAGCTATTATTCTGGTAGATTTCAACTTGAACTGGCTCGCCAACTACCACTCCAGCTCTCACTGTGAAGTTGCCTCCCTAAATCTATTGCAACTTATTAGTGAACCCATACTTCCCAATCTCAAATCCCACAATCATGCCCTACTCACTGGGTCCTAGTCTCCCACCCGCACTGCATCATCAATACTGGCATCCTGCCTGATGCTTTAAGCAATCACCATGTCATCTATTGTATTTGGAAAATCTGACACCCCAAGACCCCCTCCCTCCAAAATCTTATTACTCCACTCATTTAAATCTGTAGACCTTGCTCCACGCTGTGGGGACCTGTCCAGCAGCGACTGGTCTCCCATCAACACTGCCACCTCAATTGACACAGCTCTTGAGTACTTCAAATCCACATTCCTCAGCATCTGGAACCTCCATGCCCCATTCAGACATACCAGAGTCCGAGGGTCCCACCAATCCTGAATTACTGCTGATCATCTGGCATGTCTACAGGTTCATGACCAGGCCTGGAAGAAACACAAATGCACACACTCCCCTGCAGCCTTTTAAAGATTATGTTGTCTACATAACACCTGTACCAGGGCAGTTAGACAAGCTAAAAGCTTGGAGGGAGGGTGATTCAGAGGAATTGTGAGGAAGAATTTCTTCACACAAAGGGTGGTGGACAAGTGAAACACCCTGCCAGAGGAAGTAGTGGGAGCTGAAACAATCATGGGGTTTAAGAATACATGGGATAGACATAAGGGAATCCTGGAGGTCAGGGGTAAAGGGCAACAGACTTCTAGAAAATCATAAAGGGAATTTATAAGCTCAAATGGGCAGACTGGGTGGGCCATAGGCCCTTATCTGCTGACAGTATCTATGTATAAAGCTGATTATTTTTCTAGAACCTTCCAAGCAAATATAAGCAACCCATCAAAAGTCTGGAAGGTGGTCCAGACCCTTTTCTCCCCTCTAAATTAACCCCCTGCCTCTGTCCACAATGTGGGTGATACCTCCCTGTCAGACTCCCTCTCTGTAGCCACAGAGTTTAATGCCTTCTTTACTTCCTGTACCTCCACCCTCCTTTCCTCCCTTCCCCCACCTTCTGCCCACCCTGAACCCCGATCATCCTACTCCTCCTTTCTCCTTCTCCCCAGTACCCCTCTTCACTGCTGCCCATGCTCTCATTGTCTTAAACCCATCCAAAGGCAAGAGTCCTGATGCTCTTGATGCTAAACTACTCTACCTGCCCACTCCTGCCATCTCCTATTAAACTGCTGTGCTTTTAAACCTTTCCTTCTCACTTTGCTCTATCCCATCTGCTTGCAAGCATTCAGCTATCATCCGTCTCCCTAACGGTGGTGATCCCTCTGTCTCTGTTAACTACCACCCCATTTCTCTCCTTCCTATCTTTACAAAACTGCAAGAGTGCATTGCACTCTCCCAGCTCTCTCCTTACCTTGACTCCACCTCCTTTATCCTCCCTTTTGAATCAGACTTCCAGAAGAACCCTTCACATCCACCTCCCTCCTTAGGCTCACTGACTCCATCCTCTCTGAAATGGATCAGGGCCTCATCACATCTGCCATCTTTGCTGACCTTGCCAAGGCTTTCAACATTGTCTCCCAACCCTTCCTCCTTAACAATCACACAGTCACAAGGCTATCAGCCACTGCCACCAGCTGGTTCAGATCTGACATTCTGATTAGGACATAATCAGTCAGAAATGAGGACTCACTTTCTTTGCCTCTACCTATCAACACTAGGTTCCCACAAGGCTCAGTCTTTGGTCTGATACTTTTCTCCATTTTTCTTAATGATCTCCCTTTGATCTGCTCATTTGCATCCATTCACATATATGCGGATGACACTGTTCTGTTCTTGTCCAGTCCCTCCACTCCTGTTATGGTATCCAGTCTTCAGCAGGATTTTGACAAAGTCCAGCATTAGCTAAGCTCTAACCTACTGTTCCTGAATGCCAAGAAGACTGTCTCCATGTCCTTTGGTACAAGACAGAGACTGTCTAGGCATCCCTTCCTCTCTCTCTTCTTTCCACAGCCTAGATGGGACTACATTGGAAGATGATACCTCATTCAGGCACTGCAGGGTTTGGCTTGACAAACACCTCAACTTCTCTGGCCACATGGATGCTCTACACAAGAAATTGCTCCCAGAACTTGGAGCCTTATACAGGAACTGTGGATGCATCCCTTTGCTGGTCAGCCATGCAGTCTTCCAGAAAATGATCCTTCCAACTTTTAATATAGTCTACAGTGCCACCCCCAAAACTTCCTTAGCCAGATTTGACACACTCTTCCATTCTTTCTGGCACGTTGCTCTTGACTGCTGTCCTTGTACTCACCACTGCTCATTATATCAATCTCTAGCACTCCCTTCACTAAAGGATAGATGTCTGGCTCACTGTGAGAGCTTCATTGGTAAAGACTGGTTCAGTGCAACCCCCTCCAACTTCTCATCCTCCCTCTCACCCCTTCTTACTCCTCCATCTCCCTTAGGAATAGTGATGTCACACCCTAACCAGTCTCCCCAGGATCTCCTCCACTGGTCAGGTATCCTTCTCCCACCACTTCCCCAAGCTCTGAAACTCACTGTCCTCCTCCATCCAACATGCCCCCTTCCTTTGTATCCTCTCTTCCCTCCTTCATAATTTCACCTCCCCTACCAGCAATTACTTCTAACATCATTTGCTTTGCCTTTCCCTGATTTCTACTCACCTATTCACTATCCCACATGTGCAAAGCAATGTATTTTTTCAAAGTGACAAAACTCTTTATTCCTGGGAGTCAAGCTTCAATCTGTTATTGTAAGCACTTGTAATTCTGAAATTGTTATTGGTTACCTGACATCCATTGTACTATCTTTTGCATCTCTATACTGTATTGTGTCCCTATTCCTTTTCCCCCAGGACACATCTAGAAAAGAGCAAATTGCTCAGTATATCTTCCTGGTGAAACTTTTAAATAAATAAATATAAAAATAAAAACAACTTTCAGGTCCCAGTTATCAGATCTTATTTATATAAGTTGGACAAAACTTTTCTTAACTCATTGCCTCCTAGAACATGCCTGTAGGTGGCAGCAAATTAACTGTAGTGTGTCCCAGAATGAATACAGAAGTCAGCTACAGACTTCCTGTGTGCCATTGCAATGTCTGGAGACATCACTCATATGTTTTAATATTATTTGCCAACCAGAATTGATTAGAATTGACTGTATAGCACCATTAGAAAGGTAATTTTGTGTTGAACAACTTTGCCACTGATACTTTGGGTGCATCATGTATACTTTAGGAGTTATTCGCATTTGTTTATGGCATGGTGTGTATGGCAGACATTTTGGCCATCAAGTTTCACCTAAGCACCTTGAATAAAACAGGGAAAAAATACATGTTTTATACTAGAAAAAAAAGCTTTTTAGTACTAAAGTACTATTGTAACTACGTCTAATGTATGGATGCTTAATTTGGTGTTGATATGTTGCATATTTCTCAACCAAAAATGGCTTTTGTTGCCTTTTTTTGTGCAAATAAATGGTTGTTTTGACTAGAATAGAAAATAAAGTGCTTTTTATTAATTGCACAGCACCATTGGAAAGGTAATTTTGTACTGAACAACTTTGCCACTCATACGTTGTGTGTAGCACTTATGGTTCATGAGGTATTAGCATTTGTTTGTGGCATACTGATTATTGATTGATTTTACTTAGAAAGGCCAGGAATGCAATGTTAAGAGGAGACAAGTGGTGAACTCTCAGAGCTCCTGTGGAGTGAATGAGTTAAATGCCCAACACCTACTAGGTTTTTGAATTTACAGCTATCACAGTAAGAAGTCTACCAAAGTAGTTCATTTCATACAATCCAACTTAGAACTTAATTAGATATTACCTATAATGAAAGTACACATTAAATTTTCTTGTTGACTTTAATCGACAGTTACTGCAATCTACTCAATCACATTTTCCATACCCATCATAGCACTTTTACTTTTAATCTTCGGCTGTAAGTAACTGTTGTTTCTAATGTGTACTGCTGTCCCAAAGGTAATAATTGCACAACCTAAAAGCCCCCACCCTTTAGTCACGCTGTACAAATCATGCTGAAAACAAGCGAATAAATATACCACAGCTGCAGCTAATCTGTGGTTATGCATACTGTAATATTATGTTCAATAAAAAGAGTAAATAAACACAGAAAGTTCTTTGAGAGTACTCATCTAGAGAGTACTATCCTATGGTTTTTCAGATTACATAGATTACTTTAGGTGCAGATTGTCTGTCTCTACTTCTGGCACTGACATGATTTCTTCCAGTCAATCATCCAGCACACTGATGACAGTTTCTGTATATAATAAGTTTATAGACAGCTTTTTTTCTGACAGTTTTCTGAAAGTTCCCCTTCCCAGTCTAGAGGATTTTGAATTATGGTACATGGCTCTCAGGGAAGGGGTGCTCACAATAAACATTTATGGTTTAGTATCAACAGGTCAGACAATGAGAAGACTGACCAAGTCCTGCAGTGCAGCCGGGACCTTCCTTAGGTTAGGACCTTGATTCCTCACAGACACCTGTTAGGTACACACAGGGTATCTCTGACACCTCTCAGGCAAGGATGAGTTGATGCCAAATCTCCATTCAAACGTGCCGAAATCCAACAGTGTGAACACCAGCGAAGCAGAGCCAAAAGACTTTGGTTTCCCTTTGGCATTTCAGTAATTCTGGGTCTTGACACAGTACTTTTTATAGAAATACAACACACACTGAGCATGCCCCTGTTGTTGGCAAGCCACATGACCTGCGGCAACCAATCAGGGACACTGGGGATCAAGAATTCCACATGCTGCATACATCTCAGTGCCACGTACAGCTCTTTCTCTCTCAGGGCAAGGAAAAAAAGTGGCTTTTGACCCGAAAACTTTAGAAATAATCAGGGAATCATGCATTATCATTGCAGTTGCTGTAGCTAATTCTCACAGATTTTAACTGTAGTATCGGGTAGGCAGGCTAGTGAAATTGTGCTGAAGAGGAGAGAAGAAAGTTGGACAGGCAGTATAGCCTAGAGGTTAGAGGAATGAGGTGTGAATGAGCTTGCTACAGCCAGCAGACCAGACCTGAGTTTGATTCTCACAACCTCCACTTGCATACTGTGTGACTCTGAGCAAGTCACTTAACTACCCAGTGCTCCCAGGTTGCCCCTGAAAACAGGTACTTGTGCCTAGTGGGCCTTACCCAGTTACCAAAAAAAAAAGAAAGTGTACATTGTTACCCTGCTCTTGCAGCTGCAGGCCCTGCAGCAACAGAAGCAGGGCAGAGTGTATTTAATAGATTGAAAAAAAGCTTTAGGGGGATTTACTCAGTACTGACATATATTTATTTTATTTTCCACCCTATACCAGGAGCAAGGCAGATAGCATTTAACAGTTTGGAAAGGGTGCAGGATGACTTCTTAAGGACTTATATATGACAAAAAATGTACTGCCTATTAGTGGTGGAGGTGTTCCTCAGGGCACAGAAATTCATCTTTTTTAATTTTTGCTTGCATGAGACTGCCAAACAGTGAGTAAAAAGTAAAACAGACTATTGTGTGAGGCTGACAAGAGATAACAAGACCTCTTAGGAGGATGTGGTGTGGACTGCAAGAGGGGTAGCCTGCTGGTGTCACTCTTCTCTATCACCTTGCAAGTACTGTTGCTCAGATAGTATCCTAAACAATCCAGATCCACCAAATGCATGCCATTTTGGCAGAATAATGAATCCATTGAATATCAGTAGCTATCTGACCATGGAGCTGATACCCCGGATCCAGGTCAGATCCCGTGTTATCCAATGCCGGATCCAGGGATCCAGCACTGGATCCAGAGATCCAACACTGGATCCCTGGATCCAGCATTGGGATCCGGTGTCAGATTTCTGGATACGGCATCAGATAATGTGGGATCCAACCTGGGAGCTGGCCTCTGAATTCTAATGGATCCCAGGCCAAATCCCACCTTGATAGTGTCACCATCTGGTGGAGCACAGTCAGAACCATGGGGGCACTATCTGAGCAACACTACTTGGAAGTCATATAGCATGGCAGGTTGTCCATGCGGTGGGCATATGTATCACATGTACATCTAAGAATCACTGATGACTACTGTGAAACATCATTTTTAGCAAACACAAACAGTACATCCAAAAAGGCCAATATATTCAGGCTAGAAGAATATGTTCAACTGATAAGGCTTTAACAGAGGCAAATAACGATCTGACTAAAAGGTTTTTAGATCGTGGTTATAAGCCCACACTGCTTCTGGATACTTTGACTGAAGTGAATTCCCTGAGTAGATTGGATCTATTAACTGAAAAAAGACAGCAGAATGAAACAGACATGCTTACATTTGTAACAGAATATACACCTATGGCTCCCAAGATAGGTAAAATCATTAAGAAACATTGGGACATTTTGTGTTCAGATTCAACATTAGAACCTATTACCAATAAGAAACCAAGGATTACATTTAGGAGGGGAAAGAGTTTAAAAGATATACTTGTACATTCCTATGTTAGTCCCCAAAAGAGCATTTTGAATACATGGATCCCTGTGACCCCACAAGGTAACTACAGGTGCGGACATTGTGTTCATTGTTCGAGCACCCAGAATTCAAAGTTTTTTAGCCATCCTAGATCTGGGAAACAGTATGCTATTGCATCATTTATCAAGTGTAGTACGTAAGGTGTCATCTATATGCTGACATGTCCATGTGGGTTGAGTTATGTGGGACAGACAAAACAAGCATTAAAAATATGTATTGCAGAGCATAAAGGGGCTATAAGGAATTTGAATATGGATTATGTAATGGCTATACATTATGTAGAAGCTAACCATGGATCCACAGCATCTTTGAGATTTATTAATAACAATAATAATAATATAATAATAATTTTTATTTATGTGGCGCCTTTCTATTTCCAAGATGCCATACAGTTTAAACAATTAAAAACAACCATTATAAAACCTGACAATACACGACACAACCAAAAAGTCATAATCAAATAGACAATTCAGTTCTCCAAAAAGCCTTTTTGCCAGAGAAAAGGTTTTAGACCATTCTTAAATTCCTCCACAGAAGTGCACTCCTGTAACTGACAGGGTAGAGAATTCCAAAGGGTAGGAGCAGCATAAGAAAAAGCTCTAGCACCAGATGATTTCAGTTTCACCCTTGGAATCTCTAGCAACCCCTCATCGATCTGGGCAGTAGGATACCAGGAGTTCTTTCAGATAGACCGGACCCTGACTGTGTAGGTCAGTGAAAGTCAGTAAACCAACTTTAAAGGTGATCCGCCACCGTATTGGCAGCCAGTGCAGTTCGCACAGCACCGGAGTAATATGACAGGATCTACTCGAGCATGTCAAAAGACAGGCTACTGCATTCTGCACTAGCTTCAGGTGACAGATTTCAACCCCTGAAAGCTCTAGATAAAGGGAGTTGTAGTAGTCTAGGCGTGAGGACACAAAGGCGTGGACCAAAGTTGGAAGGTCATCAGACAGAATCAGATGCTTAACCCTGGCAATGTTCCTAAGATGGTAAAAGTAGGTCTTGATGACAGCTGACACCTGTGAGTGCAGTGTCAGTCTATCATCAAGAACCACCCCCAGGTTACACACCCGTTCAGAAGTCAGGAGAGAAACACCACCAAGAATAATTCTGGAAGGCGCACCAACACCCGACCCCCCTATCTGTCGACCCGGGTCCTCAACCAGTACCTCTGTCTTTTCTGAGATCAACTTCAGCCAGCTCGAATCCATCCACTCCTAGATTTCTTTCAGACAGTTGTTAAAGATCGAGAGAGCTCCATCCTGGTCAGGTGCTAAAGAAAGGTACAGCTGGGTATCATCTGCATAACAGTGAAACCTCAGCCCATACCTTCTTACAATGTCTCCGATGGGTAGCATATACAGTACACTGTGAATAACATGGGTGACAATACTGAACCCTGAAGCACCCACACAACAAAGCAGTTGGGTCCGAGAAAAAAATGCCGGAGACAGCTCTCTGAGATCTCCCCATGAGGAACAAAGTGAACCATCTTAAGAAGGTCCCCAACATTCCACATATATGCCTCAGGCGTTCTATCAACACCATGTGATCCACGGTGTCAAAAGCTGAGGAAAGATCAAGAAGAATCAAGATGGAGTGGCTCTTCTGATCTCTCTCCATCAGGAGATCATTGAGCACCCGACCCAGCACTGTCTCAGTACTATGTCTTTTACGAACACCAGACTGGAGGGGTTCATAGATGTCATGGATAGTCAAATGGTCCTCCAGTTGAGCTGTCACTACTTTCTCAATCACCTTCCCAACAAAGGGAAGGTTAGCGATAGGGCTGTAGTTTGTAAAACAGTCTGGGTCCAAGGTAGCTTTCTTCAAGAGTGGTATCACCACTGCCTCTTTCAGGCAGCTAGGAAACTCACCCGATTCCAAGGAGCACCAGACTATCCACACAAGGACTGGACCAATGATATCACTACAACCCAAAATTAGGGTGGTCGGTCCAGGGTCCAAACTACAGCATATAGGGCGCACACTCTGGATAATCCTCATGACATCCATGAACTCCAGTTTACTGAAGGAAGTCCATGAAAACTGAGGCACAGTGATCTCACACCATTCCACAACAACCCCTGTAGAGTGTACTGGCTGCAAATCCACCCTGATGTCGGCCACCTTATTTGCAAAGAATTGATCAAGCTCATCACATTCTAACTGCGCAAAAGCTTTCTGAACTTGCAGACAGGCTGGGTTGCATAGTCTATCCACAGTTCAAAATAGCTGAGCTGGTCGATTCTGAGCAACCACAATCTCCCTGAACAGGAATTCTGCCTTCTTATGAGTGATTGCAGATTGATAGACTGAATAATGATCCATCAATTTAAGGTGGTCGGCATCAAGTGCGGACTTTTGCCAGTGACACTCTAACCTTCGTCCCTGTCTCCGCTTCTCCCTCAACGTCCCATCAAACCAAGGGGACTTGGGGTGAAGGTAGAGGGAGCGCACACAGACTGGAACAATAGAATCCAGAGCCACCGTAGCAGCTGTATTATAAGCTGACACTTGAGTCTCTGGATCATTGCTTGCAACATGGGAGATGAGAGGTCAAGTTCCACCGCAAGGCCTTGGGAATTTGTATCCCATAAAGGGCGGTACCTAACCATCTCCACATCTCCACATCACCAATGATCTCTCTCTTATTGGCCTAGAGAATGTTGAATTGGGCTTAAAAGGAGGAGATCTAGGGGTAAAATTATTACAATGTAAAGCATTCTGGATCACTACATTAGAGTGTCTCAGACCTGGAGGATTACATGAAGATATACCGCTCTATAGTTATTTGAACAAATGAACAATTGAATTACTTGACATTTTTTGAATACCCTTTACATCTCTCCATTTTCCCATCCAGCCTATATAATTCTGATCCTTGAGTGTTCTTTTTTTGGTAATCATTTTGACCAAGGTATTCACTGATCGCATTGATGAGTTGCTAAAGAAACCTGGGCAGAGACTTGGTCTTTTCTTTAGGATAAACAACCTACTTACTAGAGATGCCAAGTCGAAGTTGGTCCAAACCACCTTTCTTTCTTTACTTGACTATGCAGATTTCTTATATGGCCAGAGTACCGCTGCTGCTCTTGCAAAACTTGACACACTTTATCACCATGCCTTAAGATTTGTTACAGGTTTACCGTATTCCACCCATCACTGATCACTGTACACGGCAGTAGGATGGACATCTCTTAGCTGTAGACGAAAGAGGAGTGCTGCATTCTGGACTTATAAAGCAATTTTAGGAATGCTGCCTCAGTACATCTCCGCCTGCCTCCCGATATGTACTCTCGGCAAGTATGCCTTGAGAAGTGCCTCCCTCATTCCTCTGTATGTATATAAGGCAAAATCGTGTTTCGGCAGAGCAACCATAAGCTATGTTCTACCTCAGATGTGGAATAAATTGCAAAGGATCCTGAAACTAACCAATCCTATCTCCCTTTCTACCTTCAAATCTCTTTACCTAAGTCATAATAAGGAGCCATGCACCAGCTTCACTTGATGCCGATATTCCTATAATCCTAGTCAGATGAGTCCTGCCTCCACAGTTATTCTGTGCCCAACATTTATATATTGGGGCTTCCCCTTTGCCTTCCCCTATCTGCTGCCTCTGCTCTTGCCTTTCTATTTACCTGCCATCCTCCTATCCCTCCCCCGCAGTCTCTCTCCTACTCCCACTGAATCCTTCTTGGCTGAACCTAGATCCCTTGCTACTACATTGGTTCACATATAAACAATGTGTGTTTCTCCTTTTTTCATTCAACTCCCCTATGTCCCTGCCCAGGATTGTACCCTCACTCTGTTGTTGTCACCCCCTCACAAATACCATTTAGAATAGCCTTCTAACCCTTACCCCTACCCTGGACCTTTATTTACAGTGTAAATTGGGCACCCAAATCTACTGTTCCCATTGACTGTTATGTCTGTTCATGTATAATTTCATATATACTTGTATGCTGTGTTATAAAATTAATTACCTATTTCAGATTCCAATTGTCCTTCGGCACTGTATATGCCTTTGATGTTATCCCTGTATATATTTTTTATTTTTACTGTATTTTATTCCTGCCTGTATATTGTTCATTGTATCTTTCTGATCTGTCTCACCCTGTACATCCCAGGTCCAATCGAAAATGAGTTATGCTCAGTGGTGATTGCATGGTTAAATAAAGATTTTGATTGATTGATTGATTGATTGTCGGCTCTACCTTGGTAGCAGACATGACTTTCCGGCTCTGTCTGCATGATAGGTATAATTTGTTGGCTCTATTCATAGGCAGGTATGATAAAAACTTTAACTGAGGCATGACTTGACTGCTCTACCTTGGTAGCAGATGTGACTTTTTGGCTCTGTCTGCTTATGATGGCTTATGACTGATTGGTTCTACCTGTAGGCAGATATGATTTTTTGGCTCTGTCTGCCTGTCTATTTATATTAGCTGACTGAATATTTCTAAATAAATGCTGTGGTATGACTTGTCAGCTCTGCCTCAGTTGCAGACATGACTTGCCAGCTCTGTCTGCAAACCAATGTTCTCTTACATCCTTTCCGTTTTTTATTATAGTGTATTAATGGGCATTGTGTGATAATGTTATTGCCTAATGAAGTTATTAATTGTCTTGTCCAGAGTTTCTATGTGCATTAGCACTTTAAATATATTCTTTATGAGCACATGATGGTTAGTAATGAGCATGCTCTGATGATGACCTAAGAACAGTCGATACGTAGGCGTGCTTCCTGTTTTTTTTAGTGCCGTCCATGCCTCCCTGTAAGCTGCAGTTTGTCCCATTGTTATTTCTCCTTGAAAAATAGCTTTTAAGCTTTCTAAGTTAATGCATGGCAGGTAGCATATTTTAAGCAATTCTTTAGATGATTTGCACAATTGAATGCCTTATTTGCACTGAGGAGAGATGGGTGTTTTCTATACAGCAGCAGTGCATTAAGGCTCCTCCCCTTTGTCTATCATCAAGGAGAAGGACAGCTCTTACATTCTACATGGTGGTGAGAGAATTGTTGTTATGATGGTGTATTTTTATAACAAAGTCAAATATGGAGTTATGAGCTCTGCACAGGATCCATCATTTTTGAATTATTTATGTGCTGACCTCACAGGTGGTCGTTAGACTGCTAATTGTTTTGGACAGACAAAAGTACTTTTAGTTCACTGATACTTAACTATCCCTTAATATGAGTGAAATATAGATGCAAAACAGCAGGGTAGACATTAAAAAAAGCTAGTCAAACCCAACACGCAGTAAAAAGGTAGTCTGTCTGCACTCATAAAAACTCAGGAGGAAATTCTTCTTACCAGACCTGTGAGTTAATTCAAAATGTTGCTGCAAATCCCAGCATTTAAAACTTTGAGCTAAACACTTTATGGCTCAGTTGCCTACATCCATACTGAGCTTCTAATAGATTTTTGTATTTAATTCTCTCTACATTTCAGGGAAGCACATAGCAGCATCACAATGAGTGTGGAGAACCACGCCTGCAGCAGTTGAGGTTTTGGCGTGGTGTCATGCCTTCATCAGAACTGAGGTCATGTCTTACTCTGATGAGTATATATGCTGCCATGGACTCCACGGAGACTAACGACCTTGTTCTGAGTAGCCCTTGAAACTGATACAGTGCTGCTATTCATTCAATGTTGTTTTACAACCAAACAGCTGATGCTGGGAAAAAAGTGCCCAATATTTTGTTACTGAGTGCTGATGGTGTGCAATGCACAGAAATCCATATTTTTTTATCGCCCCCCCCCACAGCAAGCGCAAGGTAGATTGAAGATTTCATTGTGTTGCAGATTTCTTTGTGTTGATGCCACCACTGAGCATAGCAAGAGCAGAAAAGCACACAAGGGAAGTGTTGATTTTGTTTCTTTTTCTTTCTGGAGGCAGTGCAGAGTAAATGTTGGGGTGATACTGTGGGGGATTGTGCTTGTAAAGGGGAGGAGAGAGGAAGCCACTACAGGGAGGGTGAGGGAGAGACTCGCCAGATGCCATAACCCACATGCTACAAGCCAGCCAATATGGCAGCTGTAGTTCTTTTTTAATTTTCAGAATTTCAAACAACCCCTTGTGTGGCCGACCCTGAACCATGAGTGCCACAAAGCAGGAGTGTGGCTTCTTCTTAGGTGACATCTGGGGGCCTCTGCAGGGTGTCTGCTAGGAGAACCACAGGCTGCAGGCCACTCTGGTGAGCAGAGGGAAGGTAAGTGTTAAGGAAGGGCAGTAAACACACTGTTGGGTGTTAAGTGTTTGCAATTGCTTCCTATCTAATCTCATCTTGTAAGTATATATCAGATTAGGGATTGCTAGGGAGAGTAGTCAGCTGCTAACTGGGACCAGACCATAAGGGTAACACAAGCCAAGAAGTGCAGCTGGTCCTTATCTGGGGTCACTTTATATTTGTACTGAGGTTCTAGAAAGCATAAGGAAGGAAGCATAGCTAAGTACAGTAACAGAGAAGAGCTAAAGGATTAATATGTGGAGAGGGGGAATGCAGTGGGCCAGGATGAAGTGGGCACAGTTCTGGCATGCAGGGGGTGTGGGGTGATGGTGTTTCTGGAACTCTCTGGGAGGTGGAGGTTGCCTGGTTTATCACCATATTAGGCAGCTGAGGATGAAAGTTTGGCAGCTGAGGCATGAGATAAGTGTATCGGTGGGGGTGAGGATTTGTAGGATAATGGTGGGAGGGGAAAATGGGCCACAGGACTTGGAGGCAGGTAAGGGGGATTAGGCAAGAGTGAAGCCAAGACAGGGAAGGAGCCTAGTGTAGGTGGAAGAAGGGAACAGGAGACTAGGTATGCCCCCATGGTCACCCTCCCCCAACAAAAGAGGATGCCCAAGGAGGGGGAGTGAATAACAGTAAGAAGGACAGAACAGGCAGGAGGGGGAGGGTGTCCTGTGGGAGCATCTCAAGGATTACCAGTGAGAAACAGATTCCTTCCACTGGACCATGGGGAGCCAGGGGGAATGTAGTGACTGGTAAAGGGCCAGTGAAAGGGGAAAGGTAGGAGGAGGTGGGAGCAGTCAGAGTAGGTAAGGAAAAGGGGTGAGAAGATATGGAATCAGGTCAGTGGGAGGGTAGATGGTTCAGTAAAGGGGCAGTGGACATGGCAGTACAACAGGATAGTCAGAAGGTGGGGCAGAAAGGAAGGGTAAGAGGCAGGCTGGAGGGAACAGGAGGGAGGGACACAGGGTGTGCCAGTGGGGGGGGGGTTAAAGAAGGAAAGGGGATAGATGGTAGGGATGGAAGAACTCAGTGAAGTTCTGACCCTTATTAAATAAGAACCAGAATGTGGCGAAGTCCTTACTTATCCTGATTAGTTCTGATTTATTGACCAATATTTGAAAAAAATTGAAAAAATGCATGAAAGTGGCCAAAGTCACTCACATTTGATACAGAGGCCCAAAGGAAATAATTGAATGGATTATTTGTATAAAAACTAAAGTAAAACTGCTAAATAAAAAAGCAACCTGTCACTACTAGCCCCTTCATGGCTGACCTATAATGGTGGCATATCGTGCTTGGGCCTGTGACATGAGTGTGCTTGGAGAGACGAAGACAGATACAGACAGAAAGATGTAAATACCTGCAGTATAATAGACGTGAAAAAGTTCCTTTTTGGGGTTTTGTTTTGTTTTCCATTTTCAGGCTGATTGTTGTCTTTTGCAATGCCACTGCCTACCTGAAAACTAGAAAGTGCATTATCAATGCTTTGATCCATTTTGGAACAAAAGATCCCTCTAACATGAAACATGATCTCCTTCTGATGACTTCTACCCACACAGACCAGGGACAAATTTACTGTCATGACTCATGACTGCACACAGCACACCGACAGCACAGCAGTCCGACACCACTTCCTTCCAAGACTGCCGGACTGGCTCCTATAATACTTACTGTTAAGTGAAAGTGACCAAATTCAGCAAATGTTAAGTGTGCCTCAAAATTTGAGTTGGAGATGCAGACACATCTGGTGCATTAGCCGCATGCAGCACAGTCCCACACTAGGGATTGGTTAATGCTTATACGTAATGTAGGTCTGTAACACGATATGCTATGAAACTAATGATATTAAGGAATAATGGGGAATGAGTGATGATGACGATGACACCTGTGTGTAGTGCTTGTGCTTTACTTGGGTTATACTGTAAACACTCAGCCTGCTAAAACTCACAGTCAGATTAACCTTTGGGCCACCCACAGCCAGCAGCACAGGGCAGGCACATTAACTTGTATGTTGTTTGAACAGTATTTTTTTTTTAATACATGAAATTGTGATTGAGCATAGGTGATGATTATCATTATTCATGATTGGATTGTACACAAAGCAGCACTGAAGCCAGGAAAAAAATTATTTGGGATTTCTGGGATGTCACATTTATTGTGGGCCACCCTGCAGTCTCTTTCCCTCTCCCTTCTTTACATCACAAAGATTTATTTTGTCACTCTACTGACAAGAAAAAAAAACCTTTCATTTGGGATTTTATGTAACTGTAATCTCTGGGCCACCAGTACTCTCTCTACTGGATCTGGAATGGCACAAGTCATATTTTGCCAGCCTGCCCTTTTTGTACACACAGCTACACTGTATGAGGCCAAGAAAAAAACTTTAATTTGGGATTTTCTGGTAAATGTAATGTCTGGGCCACCACCAGTACTCTCTCCTCTATGGATCTGGAATAGCACAACAGATTTTGCCTGTACACATAGCTACTACTGTCTGAGGCCAAGAAAAAGTTTCATTTGGGATTTTCTGTAACTACCTATAATCATTCATGCCTCTCCATACTCCTGATTCTCCCTCCCATTATCAACCGACTGACTTCACCCACCCCATGTCCTCCATGATTGGGAATCTCTCCTCCTCTCTCCCATTGTTGCATGATAGGCCTAGATCCATTTATGTGGATTCATATTGTATATGCTGTAATGTACTTTAGAATTATGACACTGTCTCTTTAAAAGGCTTTTAGGAATAAAACTACAAAAATAGTCAGAATTGCTATAATGGCTAGGGTGGATGGCATGTCTCCAGATAAGGGAGACAGGTATATGGCCCATGAAAGCATAAAATATCCCACTGTAACTTTCCATGACAGAAAAAGGTCAGGGGAATGACCTAGGGGTCAGGGGTTAAGCCAAGTGCATGGACCAGATGTTACTGGGGTTAACATACTAACATACTAACATACTAAAATGCCAGCAGAATAGGCCTAACTGTCTTTCATGTCTGCTCATTTGGTCAGCCCCCACCCTGGGTGCTGACCTTGCTGTCCCCCTCGCCTTCTCTGGCTTCTCCCTTCCCAGTTCCGGATATTCTTGCTGCATTGGATTTTGCTTCCAGAACCCTTCCCCTGTACCTGTCCCACCCCCTCTTGAACCCCTCCACTGTCTCTGCCTCCACCAGCCCCCTAGGTAGTGCATTCCATGGCTCCACCACCCTCTCAGTGAAGTAGCATCTCCTCCTTTCTCCCCTGAATCTTCCCCCCTCCAGCCTCCACCCATGCCCTATAGTGGCCCCTTCCTCCTTCCTTTGAAGCACCCTGACTGTTCCTCCCCTATTTACCCTCTTCATGTACCTGAAGACCTCTATCATGTCCCCCCGGTCCCTTCTCTCTTCCAATGTGTACATATTTAGCTCTTCGAGCCTCTCCTCATAGGTCCTGTCCCCCAAGCCCCAAATCATTTTGGTTGCCCTCCTCTGGACCCTCTCCAGGAGGTTAATGTCCCTCTTTAAGTGTGGCCTCCAAAACTGCATGCAGTACTCCAGGTGCGGCCTCACCAAGCAGTTATACAGAGGGAGTATCACTTCCCTCCTTCTGGAGGTGATCCCCCTAGCGATGCATCCCAGCATCCTGTTGGCCTTGGCTGCTGTCCTCCTACAAGTCTCAGAGTTGTTCATCTTGACATCCACCACCACCCCCAGGTCCCTCTCAGCCATTGAGACTTGTAGCATTCCCCCCCAGGGTGTACACTTGGCCTGGGTTTCTGACCCTCAGGTGGAGTACCTTGCATTTCCCTGCATTGAACCACAGCTTCCACTTTCTAGACCATCTTTCCAGAGCCTCCAGATCCCCCTGCAGGGCCACCCTCCCCTCCTCCCCATCCACCACCGCCCCCAGTTTCGAGTCATCTGCAAAGAGACTCATCTCACTCCTGATTCCTGTCCTTATGTCAGATACATAGGCATTGAACAGAAGGAGCCCAAGGACTGATCACTGTGGGACCCCTCTAATGACCCTCCTTGGGGATGAGACTATCCCACCAACTACGGAGCCAATTGCCTATCCATCTGATCATCTGGTTTCCCAACCCCATTTCTCCCAGCTTATCCAACAGGCTCACGTGAGGAACAGAGTCAAATGCCTTGCTGAAGTCTAGAAAGAGGACATCCACTGGTTCTGCCCAGGTCCAAGGCACTTGTCACCCAGTCATAGAACTCCACCAGGTTTGTCTGATACGATTTCCTGGGATGAATCCATGCTGTCTATCGTCCAGGCACCCTGACTTATCCAGGTCCCCCTAGCCTCTCCTTGACAATGCCCTCCATCACCTTGCCCACCACCCGATGTCAGGCTGACAGGTCTGTAGTTCCCTGCCACCTCCCTTGATCCCCCTTGTGGATAGGCACTATAGCACCACCTTCCAGTCTTGGGGCACCCACCCTGTCCTCAGAGAGATGGTAAAAGCTCTGCCAGGGGTTTCACCAGGACATCTGCAAGTTCCTTCAGCACTCTAGGATGTAATTTATCCGGCCCTGTGCTTTCTCCATCTTAAGGGAGCTGAGGGCTTCCCTCACTCTCTCTGCTGTGATTTCCACTTCTGGTACCTCTTCTCCCTGCTTAGCCCTCCCCCCACCTGCCAGTGATGCCTCCCCCTCTCCCCAGACCTGCCGATCGGTAAGGGTCCCCCCTCCTCATTATCTCTGTCTCCTCCCATGTATGATGCAGCACCCCCATTTTCCCTGGTGAAAACTGAGTTGAAGTACTCATTTAGTACCTCAGCCTGCTCCCCCGGGTCTTGTGCCCATCTCTCCCCTGATTTAATCCTGCTAATCTGCCCCTTCACCCTTCGTCTTTCCCCAATGTATCTAAAGAACCCCTTTTTCCCTCTCCTAATTTCCCTGGCCAGGTTCTGCTCCTTCCTTGCCTTAGCCACCCTCATCACTCTAGTGGCCCTTCTAGCCATCAGCTCATACTCCCCTCGATCCCTTTCACTCCTTGAGCACTTGAATTGCTTATAGGCTGCTTTCTTTCCCCGTACCACCTCCTGGACCTCCCTGGTCCACCAACAGGTTTTAGGCCCTACCGCATTTCGTCTTACTCTTGCACAGGTGCTGATAGCATCCTGCACCCCTTTCCTGATGATTTCCACCTACTGTCAGCGTCCATGTCTGACCCAATCCCATCAAATGCTCATAAGGATCCTTCCCATTTTCTTAAATCCACCCCTGAAGTCAGGTTACTTCCGTCTTTGTGCAGCCTTTACCCTCCTAGGTCCAGGCAGAACCAGACCGTGGCATGGTCACTCCCCGCCAATGGGTCCCTTACCTCCAGGCCCCAATCTGGTCACTGTCTGCCAGGACCACATCCAGTACCCATGCCTCCTGGTCGGTTCCTCACCTGCTGAGTTAGAACGCTCTTGAAGACATTCAACAACCTCTGTTCCCTGATACAGAGGATGTCATAGTCTCCCAGTCTGTTCCTGGCATGTTTAAGTCCCCAACACCACCACTGTCCTCTGCCCAGTCTGCAGTGTCTCCTAACATCTGCCACCAGACTGTCCTCCAGCTCCTCCCCCAGGGCAGGGGGTCTATACACCACTCCTATTTTTACTCTCTTGCCCCCCCTTGTTATCAAGGTGACCCAAATCGCCTCCACGGTTCCCTCCGCCTCCTCTACTCCCCCTATGCCAATGCAATTTTTGACTATCATTGCTACCCCTCCTCCCCTTCCCTCCCCCCTGTCCTTCCTGAACATAGTGTAACCCTCCAGGTTCAGGTCCTAGTCATGTCTTGCAGTGGCCCAAGTCTCAGTGACCGCTGCCACATCCACTGCTCCCTCAGTTAACATCGCCTGGAGCTCAGGCATTTTATTGCCCAAGCTCCTGGCATTTAGCAGACTACCTTCCACCCTTCTCCTATAGTTCCATTTCCCTGCTCATGTTCCCATGGGGATTCTGTTTTCCCCTGGTCTGCACTTTGCCAGTTGGCCTTTTCCTGCAATCCTCCTGGTCCCCAGGGGGGTGGAGACAGAGTCCCTCCTTTATCGGCACCTCGTTGACGGCCTTTTCTCCCATCCCACCCCCCTTCACAAGTTTAAATCCCACTTTTCACCAATGAACCCCTCTATTTTCAACTTAAGGATTCCCCTCCCCTCCAAATTGAGATGTAGTCTATCTCTAGCATACAGCTCCTTATCCTCCCAGGTCTCCCCCCAATCCCCCATCAACCCATACCCTCTGGCCTCACACCACTCCCTGAGCCACTGGTTTATCTCCCTAATTTTCCTTTTGTGTTCCCCACTAGCCCTTGGCACTGGCAGGATTTCTGAGAAGGAAACTGTGCATCCTATGTCATGACAGACCCTGGCGAGCTCCCTGAATCTTGCCTGTATCTCTAGCTCACTATTTCCCTCAATGTCATTTGTACCCAGGTGGACCAGTATGTCTGGGGAACCCCCACAATCCTTTGCCAGCTGATATACCTCGTGCTTAGCCCTGTGCACCGTTAGTCCAGGGAAGCATCTTGTTCTAACTGGCCAGGCTTCTCCCTCCCTATCCCATTTGATACCCCTGATCATAGAGTCCCACAGCAGGAGCACTCTGACCACTCCTTTTCCTCCATTCCCCCCCTTCCATGTCCTTCATCCTTTCTACAGGCCCCTCCACCCAGCTGGCTCCTTGTTCCTCCCCTATCTGGGTGCCACATGCCACCCCTCCTTATTTACCATGACCACCCCTCCTCCAATCCTATCCTCCTCCTGAGTATCCTTCTGTACCTTATTAACCCCTCACTGCTCAAAACTGGTCCTTCTCCCCCATCTGCTAAACTAGCCTGGCTCATCCTCCTTCCTTCCTGTCTCCATTTAGTTCCTCCTTGCTCATCGTGCTCCCCTGGCCTAAACCCTCAGCTCCCTTTACTGAATCCTCCTTGTACTTCTGGTCCTTCTCCTTTACCTTTCCTCCCAACTGGTCCTTCTCCTTGCACTTTCCTCCCTCTTCCCCCTGCCTCTCCTGCTCTGATTCACTGCTCCCCCCATTCTCCTGCATTCCAGGTCTCCACCTGTTCTTCCTGCTATCTGGCCTCTGCCTCCTGCCTCCCACTCCCATTCCCTTTCTGTCTCTAACCACCTCTGTTGTGGCTACATCACCCCCTTCATCCTTGAGCAGAAGAAGAGAATTGAAGCAGTTACTGAGTGTAAGGTCTGATCCACCTCCCCGCCTTGCTTCCTTCTGTCCAGCCCTGGCCATCTGCCTACATCCCTGAGAATGTTGTCCCTCCGTCCCCCCTTTGTGAGGGTCCCCAGTTACCTGCCTGCTTCCTTGGTAGTGTCCTTTTGGACCCCCTCTGCCAGGGTCCCTATGTGACCCCTGAGTATTGTCCTGCACTCCTTTCCCTATACCCCCACCCCCAGTGCTTGGTGCAACCCTGTGGGAGATTCCCAGCCCCCTTCCCCAACCATACCACCCCTTCCCCCAGCTTTCTCCTCATCCCCGCAACCTCCTCCCTAAGCTGCTGCTGGTAGCACACTGGGCAACCACCAAACTTCCAAGCCCAGTCCAGTATCATGGCTGCTCCACAACCTGTGCACCCCACCACCTCCCAAAGATGCCGCCCTAATGATGTGTGGTTCCATCCCCTTCCAAATAGGTTTCCTTGGGTGAGCCACCAGGTTCCCCAGTCCAAGATACCCCTACTGCCTAATCAGGTCACCCACTAATCTTAGAGACAGTCCACTGTACACCAGTAACCCTGTTACTAGGTGCAGTACAACACATTAAACTTATAAGGAAATGAACAACTCCTAAACTCCTCTTTCCCAGCCTTTAAATCCAACCCCAGTGGCTAGAACTACATGAGCTGCACCAGCAGCCTTTTCCTCCAATTGCAGGCAAGGGTATTCCCCTATAAATTTGCAGACTTCTGGGGAGGGAGGGTGGGGAGGCGGGTCTTAGGTAGACACCTGACTCAAGAGAGAGTGTATCAGCCCTGTGTCTCCCCTCCAAGCCCTGCAGCTAAAGAACCATCTCCAAGCAAATCCCACCAAATAGGTTTTAAATCAGAGGAATTAGGCCTCTACCAGTGCAGCCTGTTACACAGTGAAACATCCACAAAAAAGAGCCCCACTTACAGCCACCAAATCAGTTTACAAACATCCAGCAGCCCCCAAAACAATACCCTGCTAGCCCCTTAGAAGTGAGAAAAAAAAGAACTAACCTACCAAGTAAAATCCACAAGAACCCTGTGAAAACAACAGCAGCAGCTACTGTCCTGGAACACAACTGATCCTGTCTCCTTCCAGTTCTTTCTGAGAAGACAAAGCAGCTAACACCTCAACCTGATTCAGCTCTGCCTCCAGTCAATTGGCTGAGTGAGACCTGGCCAGACCATTAACACCTCCCCCACTATGAACTAACCTTTACAGCTAATGGAGTCAGCACAAGGAATCAAAATTCAAGTCAAAGCCACCAAAATATGTTTGCTGCCAAAGGAAACAGGTCTCCAATTTAATCAGCTTCACTAACACCACATCAAAATAGGCTTGAAATTAACAGATATAGGTCTCCAATTCAAATAACCATCTCCAAGCAAATCCCACCAAATAGGTTTTAAATCAGAAGAAATAGGCCTCTACCAGCGCAGCCTGTTACACAGTGAAACATCCACAAAAAAAGAGCCCCACTTACAGCCACCAAATCAGTTTACAAACATCCAGCATCCCCCAAAACAATACCCTGCTAGCCCCTTAGAAGTAAGAAAGAAAAGAACTAACCTACCAAGTAATATCCACAAGAACCCTGTGAAAACAACAGCAGCAGCTACTGTCCTGGAACACAACTGATCCTGTCCTCTTCCAGTTCTTTCTGACATGAAATCTGATATGGAACCATCATGACACCTGCAGGAAAAGGCAAACTGTTGCATTCTAACATCTGTA
Source organism: Neoceratodus forsteri (assembly GCA_016271365.2). Lineage (NCBI taxonomy): Eukaryota > Metazoa > Chordata > Ceratodontiformes > Ceratodontidae > Neoceratodus > Neoceratodus forsteri. Next base: position 163,655,393 of record CM028137.1, read on the forward strand.
TTGTCTTGGGAAAATTTAATTCCACCCCAGAGGGAAAAAAGGTGGGTGTGTCCAAAAAAATGGCCATTATATATATTATCAGACACACATTTAGAATTCAGAGTAGTTGATGAACAGTTTAGCTGAGGGTCAGATAGCCTGACTAGCTGGCATATGCTTGTAAACCAGAAGTATATGTGTAGGCCTGGAAAAAACTCTAAAACCAGACCTGAGTGTGTGGAAGTTTGACTTTTCACAAACTGAACAGAAAATTCTGATTTTCAAGTCAGAATTTTGCAAACCAAGACTTTTCACAAAGGAAAACACCTGGAGTCTTTCTAAAACGGCATTTAGAGGAACTGACTTGGTACAAACTTGCTAGAAACTGTTGTTTAAGGACTCATCTCTAGAAGGACATTTAAAATCTTGTCTGGACTCTAACATCAAAACAAGGTATAGTTTAGAACAACAGTATCTAGTGTTTTCTGTAAACCATCCAGTTTTACTTTTTATATTGTCTGCATTTCAAAGTTCTTCCAAACTGTAGAATTTTCTGTATTGCTTTTATTTTAGGTAAACCTTCATGATTTTCTTATCAACTCTGCATGGGGTCTGATTGTGTGATCTAACAATTTTAACAGAAGGGTTTTGAAAGACTGTGTGCCTTGAAAGATAGTACCGCTCAGCTATCATACCAAACTATTTAGACAAGATGAAGCCAGTGGCCATTGTGGGCTTCAAACACTCAACGTAGTGCACAGTCAAGGGAACTCAAAACTACAGTTTCCACCCTCCCACTCAGAAAAGGAAGGTTAGTGAATTCTTCCTCAACCCTTACAACTGCTCATGAGTTCTTGAAAAGGAGGATCCTGTCTGCAAACAGAAAGTCCTACTGGGCTGCCCAGGGTTTGGGGGCCAGGACCTCGTGACACCCCTAACTTTAGTGCTTTTGCTTTTTTGTTTTGGTGCTTCTAGTCTCCAGTCCCTCTCTTCAGCTGCTTCATCAGCAGCTCCTCTGCGCAGCACAGTGATTCTCCTCCTGCTGAGCCACATGGTGCACTCACCAGCCTTATATATGGGTGAGTTAATCATGTGACCTTCTGATGCCTGCTTGGATGTCGTCACCAGCTGCCTTGTATGTCCTGACAGGATCCCCCAGGCAACAGGAATAAAATGTGGAAACAGCATCTCCATGGACTCAGAACCGGACTTCTACTGCAAAGTCCATATTTATTCGGGTCCGTGGATTGTGGGTTTGATCCAGAGGCCCGGATCTCCCACAGAATAGTCCACCCACCCCCAATAGAGGATTAGAAATTAGTGCAGGGGGGACAGAAGAGAAATGTAGAGTGCCAATGGCTAGTACAGCAAGGAAGGTAAGGATTGTCAAATTCAACGAATGGCTTAGAGGGTGATGTGAGGTGGAAGAGTACAGGTGCATTGGCGGTTGGGAAGGGACATGGGATAACAAGGACCTGTATGCACCAGACAGGGTGCACTAAAGTATAAAAGGCACAAAGGTCCTGAAAGGAAAACAGGAGGATTTTTATGATTAAAAATCTAAATTAAACTGACGGAGGGGGAGGCAGCAGGGTGCACAGCATCTTTATTTACCAAGTGTAGGAGGCCAAGTAGGTCAGCAGGAGGCGGGAAGGAGGGAAGGGAAGGGAGGGGTGGGGAAAGAAGGGAGGGACCAAGGGAAGAGGGGGATAGTCGGGAGCAGGTTACGAGTAAGAGGGGTCCAGAATCATTGTGGATGGTGGTGTCTCTAAATGCCAGAATTCTTGGGAACAAAATGGCAGAATTGCAGTCACTGTTGGCTGAGGGAGAGGTGGGCATAGTAGACATTACAGAGACTTGGGCCACACAAAACAATAACTGGGATCTAGCTGTTCCCAGGTACAAAATGTCCAGAATGAACAGGGGACAGGAAGGGGAAGGGTGTTGTACATGTAGAAGGGGATAACTTGCATCAGAGAGGAGAATGCGGAGGGCAAGCATCATGCACTGCGGGTGCAGATCTAATCCAAGAAAGAGAGGAAACTATGGTTGGAAGTGGTCTACAGTCTGCCCTCCCAGGATGAGGAATTGAATAGGGTGGGGGCTCCAGTCATAGATATGTAGCAGAGGTAGTAAAATATTTATTAATTAAAAAAATCTATGAATCAGGATTTGCTCAGTTGAGCTAAAAGCTCATTTACAATGAGGTCCCATAGCACAGAGAAAAAGCACTATGTCAGTTTCATTATGTCAAATACATTACAGGTTCATTAAACTAATACAATATGAGCACCTATATAAGCATAACAAATAGTGTTAATTGAAAAAACAAAGAAAGATTACACAGTGTCCAGCAGGGGGATGTACTAATAATAATGGAGGACTTCAATCTACATAGAATGGACTAGAAAATCCCTGCTACTCCCTACATTACAGAACAAGTACTACTGGATGCTTTCCAGAGTTCTTTCCTGACTCAAGGTGTCATGAAGCCCACTAGGGAGAGAGCTGTCCTGGATCTGTTTCTGTTCAACTCTGTGGCCCCAGAAAGGAGGATGCAGAGGGCAAACCTGAAGCATTGTGTGTACAGATCCAATCTATGAAAGGGAAGAAACTGGGGACTGGGGTGGTCTACAGACCACCCTTCCTGACTGACGAACTGAACAGAGTACTGGGGTCCCAGATCATAGATATGTCCAGCAGGAGAGGGTAGTAATAATGGTGAACTTCAGTCTACCTAAGGTGGACTGGAAAGTCCCTGCTACCACCTGCACTAGGGAACAAGTACTGCTGGATGCTTTTCAGAATGCTTTTCTGACTCAAAGTGTCATGGAACCTACCCTGTCGAGCTGTGCACATGTTCAGGATTTGAAGGTAGGAAGAGACTACCACACAGTGTGGTTTCACCTGGACACTGGCAGAGGGACAGTCATGTCCAAGACAAGGGTCCTGGGACTTTTGAAGATCTGACTTTGACAGGATGGAAGTAGTTCTCAGAGGACACCTTACTGGGATAAGGCTGGGGATGTATGTCTAACATAAATGGGCCTTAATAAAGAAGGGATTGATAGAGACCACTAGTGAGTGCGCCAAAACCAAAAGCAAGAAATCTACAGTGAAAAAGTCCAGCTGGTTTGGCAAGGAGATGGCAAAGGCAGTGGGGGACAAGAGGGCAACCTTTAGGAAGTACAAGCATACCAAGAAGGAGGATAGGGTGGACTACACCACTAAGTCAAGAGAGGCGAGCAGGGCAGTGAGAGATGCACACAAGGGTGGTACAGCTTGCCAGAGGGTAAAAGTGGATGAAAGGGCCTTTTCTGGTATATAAGGAAGAAAAGAAACATAAAGGACAAGACTTTAAGGCTAAAAAAGGAGGGAGATTTGGCAAAGCGGAGTGAAAAGAAGGCAAAAATACTTAATGGGTACTTCTGTTCAGTCTTCACTCTGAAGAAAGATGGACCACTACCACAAGGGAGTAGGGGGTGGGAAATGGGAGGGGGGAAGTCACAGATGGTGACATTCAAGCACAAAGGGTATTCAAGGGATGAAGGGCCCTAAAGGTGTAAAATCACTATGGCCAGAAGGCATGCACCTGAGGGTACTTATAGAACTTCAAGAGGTTCTGGTGGGTCCCCTGGCAAACCTGTTTAACACCTCTCTCGAGTCTGGAGATGTGCCTAGGGACTAGAGGATGGCACATGTGGTACCTCTCCATATGAGTGGGCCAAGAGATGAACTAGGAAGCTACAGACCACTCACCTGATCTCTATAGTGGACAAACTAATGGAGACCATCCTGAAGGAGAGACTGATTGACTTTCTGCAGGAAAATGGGCTCCAGGATGACAGACGGCATGTTTTTGTGTAGGGGAGGTCCAACCAATCTAACCTAATTGACTTCTTTGGCTACATCAATAGGACAGTGGGCAAGGGCCAGGCAGTTGCATATGGGCTTCAGCAAGGCCCTTGACTCAGTGTCCTAAAGCAGATTGGTCAGAAAGCCTGAGGACTTGAGGGTGGGGTTTAAGCTCATGGGTTGAGTCAGAAACTGGGTGCAGGATAGAAGCCAAAGAGTGATAGTCAGGAGAAGTGTTCCCTGAAGCAAGGCCTGTGGTGAGTGGGGTCCTAACATATTCATAAGTGACATCATGGATTAGATCAAGGGTAAAATCTGCCTATTTGTGGATGACACCAAGCTCTGTGCGAGGGTGGACATGGAGGAAGGTAGCCAGAAACTTAGGGAGGATATGGCTGGGCTAGAAAAGTGGTCTAGCATTTAGCAGCTGGGGTTCAACACTACTAAAAAGTGCAAGGTTATGCATTGGGGTGGTGGGAGTGAAGAATACAAGGACATAATGCTGGTTGGGCATGGTGAAGGTAAGCAAGTCTGAAGAAGAAGAAGAAAAGGACCTGGAAGTAATAATCACAAGTGACCCCAAACACTCTGCACACTGCAAGAGAGCAGCAGCAAAGGCAAATCAGATGCTGGGATGCATAACCAGGGGGACTACTACCAGGAAGGCAGAGGTTGTTCCACCACTGTAGAGGTCACTGTTACACCACCTGGAGTACTGTGTGCAGGTTTGGTGCCCATATCTAAAGAAGGATGTCAACTTGCTGGAGACGGTCCAGAAAAGGTCACACCTAGAGATGAGCCTTAGCTCAGTGTGCCTTTCCCTGTCACCAAATATTTAAATAAATAAGATAAATAAATTAAAAAGAGCAACCAAGATGATCCAGGGCCAGCAGGGCAACACCTATGACATGAGGCTGAGGGAGCTAAGCATGTACTTTACTGAGGAAAGGAGGGAGAGGGCTGACATGATTGAGACCTTCAAGTACTTTTAACAGTATTAATAGGGTGAGCACTAGGGCTTCTTCAGCCTGAGCAGCAACAAGACCACTAGGGGGAACAGCCTAAAGTTGATGGGGGGAAGTTCGGGAGGAAGAAGAGGATTCACTTTTTCACTGAGAGGGCCGTAGCCAAGTGGAATGAGCTGCAGAGGAGGTGGTATCCCTAAACATGGTGGATAGCTTCAAGAGGGGTTGGGAGAGGGTTAGGGGAAAAATTACAGGTAGAAAGAGAGCGAATTGGGGATGACCTGGGGAAGTAGAAAGAGAAATGGGGAAGGGGCAGTTCCCCTTGTAAACACATAGAGAGCTGCACAAATGAGCAAACTAGATAGACTATAAGGTCTTTATCTGCTGTCATGTTCATATGTTTGTATAACCCTGCTACAGCTACAGTGAGGATGTGCCACAATGATGCATTATTGAATGTGCTGTACACTGGGGGTGAGATATTCAAAGGGGTTGCACCTGGCACAACAGGGTGTGCCATGCACAACCACCCCAATATGCTCCAGTGCAGTATTCAAAGGGATAAGGTGCGCAGCGCAAGCCCCGATGCACCGGGGTGCATTGGTAATGTATGCAGTGCAGATGCAGGGGGTGTGCCCATGCATATGCAGCACATCCTGATATTCAGCCCGTGATGGGCGGTGCATATGCTGGCACAACCTCTACTTGCACTGCACAATGGTGCTCAAAATTGAGCTGCAAATCACAGGCTCAAACACTGGCCACCCACAGGTGGGCAGCTGTAGTGCAAGGCGCAACACAACAGCCACCAGCCTTGGGTGGCCACCCTCCCAGCAGGTACACTGGCCACAAGCACCGAAACCTCCTGGTAGTCTAGTGGCCTCCTCCCAGCCCAGCATGCCCAATTGTGGGCATCTGTAACAATCACATTAATCCCTGGTGGTCTAGTGCCCCCCCCCCCGTATGCCTGATCGTGGACATCTGTAATAATCATAGTAATCCCTGGTGGTCTAGCTGTCCCCCTCATATGCTTCATCATGGGCATCTGTAAAAATCACAGTAATCCCTGGTGGTCTAGTGGTCCACCCCATATGCCCGATCATAGGCAGACATAAATGGTAATGAAATCCCTGGTGGTCTAGTGGTAACCCCCCCAAGTATGCCCATTTGCTGGCTGCTGTTGAAATGCCAAATTACTTGGTGGTCCAGTGGCACCCCACCCACCCACAGAGGTCTCCCGGCCACCCAGCATCCCCTGTATCATTGGTGGGCAGCAGCACCCCACCTGCATGCTACCTGGCTGCCCACAAAATGACAGTATACAGTATGATTCAGTATATACCTATTGTTCACAAAGGCAATTGAATATTAGAGATTATTACTACCACACATCGATATGTGAATGAACATGTTCATTCACATATTCGGGTCTTCATGAGTACAGTATTGGTCTGTAAGACCATTGGTCCATACCATGGACCAACAGGTATACAGATCGTTTGTACGCTGTCATTCAGCAGGTGGCCAGGTGGCATGTAGGCTGGTGCTGCCACCCGCCGATAACAGGAGGGCGCTGGGTGGCCAGGGACCTCTGTGGGTGGGGGGGGGTACCACTGAACCACCAGGTAATTGTCATTTTAACAACGGCCCATGAATGGGGTGTACTGGGGGTTACTGCTAGACCACCAGGGATTTCATTTCCATTTACTTTGGCCAACGATCGGGCATACAAGGGGACCGCTAGACCACCAGGGATTACTGTGATTATTACAGATGCCTGTGATCGGGCATACGGGGGGGGGGGACCACTAGACCACCAGGGATTAATGTAGTTATTACAGATGCCCGTGATTGGGTGTATGGGAGCAAGGGGTCTGCAATAGCCCTACAGGGTGTCGATCCCTGATGGCAGTAGCTTAGCAGGGTGCCAGGTGCAATTCACTAAGGATCAGTGCATCGCATGCAAATAGGGCCATAATGACATGCAAATGGTCCCATTTGCACCCTTGCCCCAGGCTGAATATCATGGGTGATGCACCTAGCGCAACTGCACTTGCGCTGGCGCATCCCCATGCTCTCTTTCTGTGTCTTGCACTGGTGCAGTGCCACTGTGCCATACACAGTGTGTGCACCCTCCATGCCATATTCAATGGTGCTGAGCCATGGTGCAGCACTGTTGAAAATCACTTGGTCCTATCCCCAGTGCAGTCCAGTTACGCTGCACCCAGGCTTGCGCCACTGCCTGGCACAGTCTGAATATCCAACCCAGGGTGTTTAAATGCACTTTCTGAGTTAACTACTTGATGGTAACCACCACTCCTGTCAGCATTACCATTACTCTTTAATGTGACTGTTTGTTTTTAAATCCTTTACAGGCTCATCACCAGTTGGCGGGGGGGGGGTTCTCTTTTAATTCTAAAAATTACGATTACTCCCATGCTCATTCTAGCTAATGATTCATGAAGGCATACTGTCATTATGTGAACACAATTTAATTTATAATTTACTGTACACTCAGTGGCTGCTCACATATTGGACTGCTCACAGACTCAGTCATGGATTTATTTTATTTTATCTTCGTAGCCCCACTATGTACAGTATTGTGATTTCTGTCCCAATTATTGGGTGTCAGCTTGGCTGAGCATGTGGGCAGACTGTTCTCTAACCAAGTGACAAAGTTTAAATTAGTTAGGAAATGAATATGCTGTATAAATACATTTAATAGCATTACATCCTAATCACACTAGACTGTTAGATATAAGGGCCATGATATTCAATAGGGTTGTGCATGGCGCAACAGTGTTGCACCATGTACAACCTACTGATGTGTCCCAGCGCAATATTCAAAAGGGAATTGTGCCTGGCACAAATCCTGATGTGCCGGAGCGCATCAGTAATGTATGAGGCACAGGTAGGGGGGGGTGTGCCCATGCATACTCCACACATCCCGATATTCAGCCCGGGATATACTGAGTCCATGCATGCACAACCCCTATTTGTGCCACACACAGCTGAGCCAAAAAAAAAAGGAACAATGGCTGGCCACCCACAGGTGAGCTGCCATATTGCAGGGTGCAACACGGCAGCTGCCACCTGTGGGTGACCACCCAAGCTCTGGCTGCACCTCCATGGCAGCACCTCCCCCATGCACAATCACAGGCATCTGTTTAAAATAATAATGTCCCATATCCCTGGTGGTCCAGTGGACCGCTGTCAGCCTGATCACCGGGCATTTGTAATAAATAAAGCCCAATATCCCTGGTGGTCCAGTGGACCACTCGCAGCCCGATTATGGGCATTTGTATTAAAAAATAATGAAGTCCAATATCCCTGGTAGTCCAGCGGTACCCCCCTCCCCACCCCCTCACTAAGCCCACCACCTTGCCCCCCTGGTCAGCGGCGGGCGGCAGTACTCCACCCGCCTGCCACCCCGCCACCCACCAGCTGACACTGTAGGTAGGGCTGTATGCCCATTGGTCCACCACGTGAGCGGGTAGGGAAGGGGTACCGCTGGACCACCAAGGTTATTGGACTTCATTATTCATAATACAGATGCCCGCGATCGGGCTGCGAGCTGTCCACTGGACCAACAAGGATATTGGACTTCATTATTTTTTAATACAAATGCCTGCAATTGGGTTGCGAGTGAGCCACTGGACCACCAGGGATACTGGGCTTCATTATTTTTAATACAAATGCCCATGATCAGGCTGCTAGTGGTCCACTGGACTACCAGGGATATTGGACTTCATTATTTGCAATACAAATGCCCACGATCGGGCTGTGAGCAGTCCATTGGACCACCAGGGATATTGGACTTTATTTATTATTACAAATGCCCGTGATCAGGCTGTGAGCGGTCCACTGGACCACCAGGGATATTGGACTTTATTTATTATTACAAATGCCCGCAATCAGGTTGCGAGTGGTCCACTGGATCACCAGGGATATTGGACTTTATTTATTATTGCAAATGCCCGCGATTGGGCTGACTGTGGTCCACTGGACCACCAGGGATATAGGATGTGATTTATTTTTACTTAGCTCGCGATCGGCTGTAGGGCACATTGTTACGTTGCAGAGGCTTGCCGGTCCCAGACGGTTGCTGCCTGGCAGGGCACCAGGTGCAAGTCATTGGGGATTAGCACACCTGCATGCAAATGAGGCCATAATGACATACAAATGAACCCATTTGTGCCTTGCATATATTATGGCTCCATTTGCATGTGCACTTTTGAATATCGTATTGTTGCACATAGCGCAATGGAACTTGTGCTAGTGCATCCCCCTGCTTCACTCTGGCCACTTGTGCTGGTGTAGTGCCACTGCACCATGTGCACTGCGGGTGACCAGGGTGTGATATTCAATGACGCTGTGCCATGGTGCAGCTCCGCTGAATATCGCCCAGTCATTGCCCCTAGAAACAGGAAGTTGCGCCTAGGCTTGGCACCGCAGCCTCGGCGAGTCTGAATATCAGGGCCAAAGTGTTTGTTACTTTTTGTAAAACTGTTTGATATATGCCTCTGTTGTGATTTTTAGGAATGGCATTTTTTATGAAAAACAGCATTTTGTTTCAATTAAGCATACTGGGTTCAGCTGAGAGGGTAATTCTTAGACTGTTTTGATAGTCTGTTTCACTTTAAATATTCAAAATAAATATTCAAAATACTCAGTGAATGAGAATCAGGTCAGCTTCACTCTAAGTACTGATTTCTTAATACAGTTGTATGACAGAATGGTGTAAGTCAATTGAACAGAGTTGTGAACCTCTTAGATATACCTTGACAGTGCATGTCACTGTCATAATCAACCTGCTAACTGTAGTTAAACAATACCCTTAGTTCAACTGTAATTTGTGGACAGAGCCTCCTCAGCAAGTGTGCACTATGGTGGGGTAGGGGGCATAGAAAAATATTAAAATTGGAAACTACCCATCCCTAACTCAAGAGCTCTTTTTCAAATTCCTGTGTCCCCACTGATATTCTCTCACCCACATCTGCCATTGAATGCCAGGTGCATTTCTGCCAGGGAATATAAATAGCAGCACCACATTTGCCACATCATACTTCCCATGGCAGCACTCTGCCAGCAACCTTCCCCCAACTGGAAGCCACCATGACCATACTGAGACTCTCCTCTCATTCGTCTTCCACCCACACACAACGAGGGCAACCACTGTACTATACCACATCCGACCAAGATTTGCTTTACAATAGGAAAAGGAAATTAAAACATTAGCTGTCTTGTTAATGTAGGCTTTTTATTCCAGGAGGCTTTGGCACTTGCTGAAAATTCAGACTGTAGAGCAAACATCTCCCTGAATTGGCATGATGAAATGGGTTCTTGCCAAGTGTGGCAAAACAAAAGGAAGCTAAAATATATTTGCATTCAGCAGAGTAAAAAGAAAATTCAAGGCGGGCCATAGGGAGTACGTGTCTATCAGTGCATTCCTATTTATTAAATGGAACACTACTCCACTATATCTCCTCCACATAATGGAAACAGAACTATGAATAATACCACCCCCCCAAAAAAAAAAAATCACACACACACACACACATATACTTATACACACACATACTTTCACATGCACACTGCAAATAGATCATCTGTATCTGTTATGGTATTTTCAGTATTTTAACAGCACACAAATGAGCATACAGTATAGGACTGTGTTGCACTTTAAAGCTGCCATAACTGAAGAAACTTTGCTGTTGATGATGAAGGGTCTTGTCAAAATCAGGCTGGGCAGGAAAAAATGGTAACTGGTGTTTGATAGGAAGGAGGGCAGTTTTCTTTAGTCCATCCATGGTTTTAGTTGTGGAGCAGACTGCGTTCAAGTTTTGTGCATTGGTTAGATTTCTTGAATCCCTCCACCAATGATAACCAGTTTTTCCTGATTTTGGATCAGAAACTGGGCACTGCTGAAACTGAGATTGCAGTGGCTTTGAGGAATGGCACTCAGTCCACATGACAACAGACTGTCATATAGGCAGACTAATGTTGCTTCTTCAGAAAGGTAGGATGTGTACATGAAGTTAGTTGATGGAGAGGCTGATTTTTTTCCACTGGTCCTTTCCAACTTCAACTTGCTGTCCTAATGAAAGTATTCATTCAGTTGGGGAAGGAGTGGAGTTTTGCATCCCTAATCCCTTAATTCAATCAGACACTATTGGGAATAAAGTCTGCAGACAGTGTGTTTGAGCCATATACAGAACATCAATTGCAGGCTGTAATCTGGATATTGGGATTCTTGTTAGTAAAAAACTAAAAGAGACAGAACAAAACAGTGACAGGCTGAATTATGGCTCACTGTAGTGTTTTATGGAGGGGTGAAAATCAGAGACTATAAAAAATATATTTAAAACATTTATTGATGCAGCCAGTAAGCCATTAAAAAAAACTCTACAAACAAATTAGAGTAACTTGACATGACATACTACATACAAACATGAACAGACTGAAGAATAAAAAAAGGAGGCACCATTATCGGTGTAAACTGCTCTGTATGTACAATATTCAGAAGACAGATTACAATGCTATCATATTTGGTACAAGCTGAGCATAAATATTGCATCAGGCACAGAAAGGTACTGTAGCAAAGGGTTCTTTTGAGAAGAGAACACTTTGCAACAATGTATTATCTGTGAAAATTGTTTAATTGTTTCAAACATCAAAGAGAACCATCTGCAACAATGTATTACCTTCCTGTGTCTGCTGTAGTACATCTGCTTGTAGCAAATGTATTGGAGAGATTTTTAAAACTGTTTTATGAATACATATGGAACAGTTTACAATTAAACTGTTGCCTGTTGCTGTTTCTTGCCGTCTGGATTCAGTCAGTCTCATAGAGTAAAACTATGTACTAGATTAACACTGTGTCAATGTTTTGTTTTTTAAGCAAAGTACTGCTGAGCAAGTAATTATTCCTTGTATTTTGGTCTTTCTTATTTGTACTATTGAAGTATGCACCCCCCACTGCATCCCCCCAACCACTACATACACAGTATCTAGCACCAGGGAGGTCATCAGTGGGGTCCCGTAGGGCTCGGTGCACAGACCGGTGCTGTTCAATGTCTTCATTGATGACACTGGGGATGGAATTAAGGGCAAATGTGCCTATTCATGGATGACACTAAGCTCTGTGGGAGGGTGGATGCAGAAGAAGGATTACAAGACCTATAGGAGCATCTGGAGAAACTGAAGAGGTGGTCTGGGATTTGGCAGCTTGGCTTCAAAGCAAAGTTACACACTTGAGCCAAGAACTCCAGGACTGAGTATAGCCTGGGAGGGGTCCACATGAGGGGGCAGGGTCAGTAACTCAAGCTGAAGACCCTGCAATATGAGCAGATTAGATAGACCAAATGGTCTTCTTTTGCTGGCTTCTTTGTGTCTATGTATGTACACAAGCAGATAAACCTATGCCATGCTCTGTTTAGCTTGTTAAATTCTTTAATTTCACTGCTAGACATCTATTGCCAGCTTTATTTCAACATGCACAAAATAAGTAATTATTCAAATTGAGCATCTCTGAGGTTTTGGAGAAAGAATGTGGGATGGCTCACTGGAGCTCTGACAGCTGTCATAATATTGTTTCTTCAGTTTGGATTCATTCATGTTGTCTCAAGCGTGTATAGGAAGGGAGACTGTGTTTTAGTATCAGCTCCCAGTCAGAGACTTAAATGAAAATGGACAGAGAATTAAATGCCAGCAGTAGTGTGACACTCTGCATATTTATTAATAACATAGGAAATATATACAAGGGCCCAGATATTCAAACTGCATCACAAAGTAGTGCAATAGCAGGAGCAGGCGCAAGTTCAGTGTGCCTATGCACAACACGAGCGATATTCAAACACTGCGTAGGCCAAGATGCACCTGCACTACACAACTGAATATTGTGCCAACTGCATCATGGCACAACCAGGGATGCACAGTGGAACAGGGTAGCAGTGCATCAGCACAACCAGGGATACGCAGGGACAGGATGCAGGGGTTCACAACCATGGAAGATATGGGCAGAGGAGCATGCAGCACAACAAACATCGCCCTCCCACACCCCATGAACCGCACAACCTGAGGAAAGCTGGAAGAACCACCAGCCCATGGACACCAGCAAAAATCCCACAGCCAGGGCATGGTGTCCCAGCATACCCCCTGGCAAGTTGTGACCAGAACACAAGGACATCCGGCCACCCCATGCTACACCATCCCACCAATGCAGAGCACACCCTGCACAGTGATCCCCAGACACCCTGCCCAGGAGCAGCACCCAACAGTGCATGACACCCCATGTATGCCACCACCCCCACTGTGACAATGTAACCCAGTGCACCATGGAGCCATGCAAGGCAGCCCCACTGTGAGCACCCTGCAGTGGGTGGCAGCAGCCACCGATGCAACAACTGCAGACACAGTGCTGCCTTGCATGCCCCCCCCAGGTACAGCTGAGAGACCGACCCTGTGTTGGCACACGAGGTACCCTGCATGCATCAGGGCCTGCCCTGGACCCCACCACCAGTGGTACAGCACCCTGCATACCTTCCCAAGGACACACCCCATCCCAGCACTGACCCCAACAGCCAGCACAGATGCCCACAGTGGTGCATGGAAACATGCACCACATAGGATGCAACACAGTGCATGGTCAAACACCCACCCATACCCAAGGGCACACCAACACAGGGACACAGTAGTGCAGCAACAAACCTGCTGGCATGCAGCCACAGCAGCCATGTACCCACAGCTAGCACCCCTCCATGGCACAGGTGTACCAGCCACCTGTGCATACACCATGAATCCGTACGCCACCAACATGCAGCCGGAGCACAAGTGACAGACATTGGAGCACATCCCCTGCAACAGACACAAGTGACAGCATGGAGGGGGGACAACAACAGCGGAGGCCACAGTCCCACCCGAGGCAGACGTTCACCATACCGGTGACAGGAGGCAATCCAGCACTGTGACGTTGTAAAGGGGTTGTCCAGCATGGACAGCCACCACTGACATGCCAGCAGACCATGCATAACACAGACATGCAAGGGTGTCAGCTGCACAGGCCATGGACAGTCTGACAGGGGCACCATGGACACAGTGCATGCACCATGGACCACTGCACATAGGCGTCCAGTGCACAGAGAACAACACACAAACCACAGACAGTGACCGAGTCCCTCACCCACACCATAGGTGGTTCCCTGCCAGACACACACATATGCCCAAGCCTGCACCACCCCTGACGCCATGCACACCACTGTAGCCAGGCACCTGTAGCCCACTGCAAATCAGAGACCACCACAGTTGTCATAACAAAACACATGTATTTAAATGAGGTAACAAAAAACTATGTACAAGTATTTAAAAGGGGGGAGAGCCACAAACCAGGTGGGGGCGGGCATGGGGCAGGGTTGAACAAATAGGAGAGGGAAGAAGGAGTGTGAGAGTGGGGCCAGGGGGCTTAGTTTAGTCAGGTGGCATGGAGGGCCTATTGCCTGCCCTGCTCTCCACTCCTGTGGCGCCTATGGGTTCTCCTCCTTCAGACCTCGTCCGACTCCAGTCACTCAAGGATTGGAAGGGATGCCCTCACCAGTTGCAGCAGCTCCTGCATGTCCCTCTACAAGGCCATCCAGTGATGTCCACCTCGGACAAGGGAGCAGAGTCAATACGTGTGACTGTCCATCCCCCTGCAGCTCATCCATTGTGCATAGCATACAGCCATGTGCCATGCCCCTGTGATGGTGTGTGACCACCCACAGTGACCATGTACACAAGACGTGCCTACCCAGGTACACACAGCCATGCGGACCGCTGCACACACCCACTGCCCAAGTCCCGCACAGCACCACCATGACTGTACAGTGACATGGCTATGCGGTGCAAAGGCAGTGGCACAGCCATGTACCTGGTGCACGCACAGACCACCAGCGATGCACACCCACACATGCAGTGCCGCAGGACAGTGCTGAGTGTACCGTGTGGTGTGCACGTCGGTGGTGTCAAGAACTGGTGGCCATGCCCCACCGCCTACCCCTCAGCACAGCATGAAGTACCTGGAAAAAAGGCACTCACCTGCATCTGCAACAGCCAGGTGCTGCTGCACTATGGGCCTTCCACCTCATTCCTGTTGCTGGGCAGCATCATGGTCCTGCTGTGCCTGTGCCTCATAGGCATAGCATCTGTCCTCAGGGCCTAGGGTGCAAACATGGAGAAGGGAACATCAGTACAAACCAGTAGCAAAGGCCGGCCCCAGTGTGTGCGATCCCACACAGCCCAGCCATGCTGCAGCCCCCCCACCACCACCACCGCCCACACTGGATGGCCGCCACCCCCCTGCATGGTGGACACATGCACACCGTGATACCCAGATGGATGGATGCTACCAGTGTATGGATGGAGCACCTACCTGGATGTGGCAATGCGCCTCGCCTGGCGTGTGCCCGTAGCTGAGCCAGCCTATCTGGGTCCCTCCACCGGAGGTCCCTATAGCAGTGGCGACACTGCTCTACACTGCTGGTGATCCCAGTGGCCTCCTCCATTGCCTCTGCCACCTCCTCCCACACAGCGCTTCTGGACCTTCCTAAAGGGTCTTCCCCAAACAGGGCCCCAACATGGGGCTCAACAATGGCCACCAGACTGGCCAGTTCAAGCAGGCTCCACAGTGCTGCTTTCCTCTGTGCCATCATTCATGCAGCCAGGATTACAAAATGGTGCTCTGTAGAGCATGTCCCCCACATGCAGATGCTGCATGATACAGTGCTGCCATTCCCCATCGCTCTGTCACCAAACAGCATGATAGGGGTGCACCCATGCGGACGCATGATGTCTAGGGGGCCAAGGTAGACCGCAGGGTCAAGGGTCTGTTGTGCACGGACTGACACAGTGCTATTGAGACTCCCTGCGTGTAGCACGGTAGGGTGCCTGTGTGTGATGCCCTGCAGTGGTCTACCATGCTGTCACACCATGGCACCTACGGTGCTCCAGGGCATGAGCACCACACACGTGAACAGTGCACTAGTGCCACTGGCACAGTGGTGGCCATGCTCTGCACTGCCTCCCATGCTCAGCATGTCATCAGCGTGGCAGGCGTCAGCATCAGCACCCCAGGCATGCACCGTGCGGTGCCTACTGTGCATGTCACAGAGCTGTGCCTTTGCCTGAGCATGCTCAACACAATTTCGCAAAGTGTAACAGCACAATAGTCAGCCAGCATATGCAAATCAGCTCATCAGCAATTCTATGATGCGGTCGCTGCATTAGCATCCACTTAAAGTTCTCACCTCATTTGCATGCCTTGTGCTATATAAATGTGACATGGGGCTGCAGAGGACATAGTTTGGTATTGCAGTCTATTGTGGTGGGTTGCATGTTGTTTGGAAGTGTGGACTGTGATGTGTGGGAGATGGATGGGACTGCACAATCAAAGGTAACACCTGCCATTCCCACAGGCTCTATAATGACTGAACGTGAGGAAGAGGAGGAACAGGGACGTTGGAGAAGGAGGAGGCCCAACTTCACCGGGGCAGAATCAGATGCCCTGTTCAAGTCCTACCTCGATAGGGAACTGCTGCTCAGTGGACAGCGGGGAACACCACAGGCCCATGCTGTGGCATGGGGTGAGGTTGCACGTGCTATGAACCAGCATGGCAGCCACCAATGGTCCATGCAGGAATGTAAAAAGAAGGTCGGCATGGACAAGAGAAGGATTAAGGACAAGGTGGCTGCCATCAGGGCAGCATGTGCTGCAACCGGTGGTGGACAGCCGGATGTGCCATGCCTGATGCCACAGGAGGAGCGAGTGGCCAGCAGCATGTGACATTGTGCCATAGAGGGCATTCCAGGTGGTGGCTTCCAGACAGGTGGCAGCCTGTCACTGCATGGTAGGTCCTGTGCTGTCACTGTGTGGGAGGTGCGGGGATTGCCACAGGTTAGGGCAGAGACAGTAACGCCACTAAGTTCCCTTACAGCTCCTGAGCATCTATGTGGGTCAGCAGTGGTGGGTGTGTCCACCGTGGGTGAGGCCCCGGACACGGAGGAGCACCCAACCACCTCCACAGGTGTCCAAGTGTCAGGACCACCGCATACCTACCTGTCTGTCTGGACTGGAAATGGTGGTGCTGGTGCGGACAAGGCCCTGCCTGTGTCCCAGCATGACAGCGGCCATGGACTCCAGCATGCTGGGACACGGACTGGTGCCAGATCAGGCACTGATGATGATGGATCACACATCCCGGACAGTGATATGTGTGGGCCACAGGATGGTCCCACAGCAGGAAACGGCACGGGCGTAGCCTGGGTGGTGCTGCCGTGGAGGCCTGCATGACATCACAGTCCCAGCCTCTGCCTGTATGCTCCAGTGAGGCAGCACTGGTGTGTGTCCAGGCCGGTGGGGCTGTTGCAGCTGCTGTGGTGGCAACGGTGAGCCCTGGTGATTGGCAGCTGGAGGGCAGTGCCAGCAGTCAGCCAATGGGGATGGGGGGACAGAGTCAGGGGCAGCATCAGTGCACCACGTGAGGACGTGCCCCGGCATGGCTCTGGTGTGCAGCGCCCATCATCAAGGGGTGCTGCCCAGCATGGCCAGGAACACCACGAGGGACAGCATGCTGATCAGGCGGATGACCTCTTTGATGAGCACAGCCACCTAATCCAGGCTTCAGTGGATCAGAAGTTGCAGCTTGTGACGGTGGTGGATGCACTCAGTACGGTTCTGCGCCAGGCAGAGGAGTGGCGCAGCAGAGACCATGGTCTGCTCCTGGCAGAGATGGCCCGGCAGCAGGAAGATGTGACTGCTGCCATTGACAGGCAGACAAGTGTATTCACTGCTGTCATGGCCACATTGGGCACCCAGTTCATTGCCCATGCACCACAGACACCACGCAGTGTCACATCCACCCCCTGTTCCTGGCATAGTGTGACACCTTCCATGTTGACACTGGGTTCAGCTGTAGGCATACCAATGTTCGGTTGCGTTCCCACAGCATCACCCCTGGGGGACCGTCGGTGCCACCCCATGAGGCCAATGGTCAGCCTTGCATGGCTGGCAGGTCTCAGCAGGGCCACCCACGTATCCGTGGCGGCCATGGCATTGTGCCGTGTGACTGACCTGTCTCCCACCATGGCCACTGTCTGCTGCTGCCCTGTGTGCAGTGTGTTGTGCAATGTGTGAAGCACAGGTGGGTACCTGGCCCTGCACACACACGGTCCAGGTGCACACCCTCCCAGCTACTGACCACTGTGGCATGTGCATGATGATGCCTGCATTGCGTTGTCCACCAGTGTACAATAGTGCCCAGTGTCTGAGACACGCACAGTGACGGCCACTGGATGTGGTCGCATGTGGACCTGTGTGTGGCATGGGGTTGCAGTCACGGTTGGCATGCCTTCTACCCCTTGTGCATGTCTTGTGTGTGTGTGTGTGTGTGTGTACATGAGCGTCTGTCGTGTTTGGCCTTCCTTGCCCATCCCTAATGGCGTGTGTGGTTCCACGCTCAGACCCATTCCCTTGCCATCATCCACCCCTGTGGTTCATCCACGCCTGTCTGTGGGTTGTGCCCTTGCCATTGGTGGTTGCACATGGCCCCATGACCTACTTGTGTTGACCGAAGTGCTCCTCTGTGATGGTATCCCGGTGCAGTTGTGCCATCCAGATCAGGCGGGGGTCCCTTTACCCTGGGGGTGGCTGCCCATCACTGTCTGGACCAGCGTCCTCATCATCCCCATCGCTGTCCCCCTCTTCGACCTCTATGGCTATCCCACAGTCATTGGCCATGTTGTGCAGGATGCAACAGACCAGGAATAGCCTGCAGGCCTTTGAGGGGCTGTACTGTAGGGCACCGCCAGATGTGTCCAGGCACCGGAAATGTGCCTTCAGCATCTCGAACACCCGCTCTATGACATTACATGTGGTGGCATATGCCTCATTGTACCATTGCTGTGATGGGGTTGTGGGGTGCCGGTATGGTGTGAGCAGCCAGGGACAGAGTGGGTAGCCACTGTCACCTGCATGTAGAGGCTGGACATTAGTATGGTGGTCTGTGTTGCTCTGCCATGGGCCGTCAAGGCCAGTACTCATGCCACCTCTGACTATGCACCCCCCCACAGCTGCTCATGTCATCCTGCATGATGTACGTACTCACCCACTAGGTGGCCAGTGGGGATGTCCCCACTCTCAAACCTGTGGCACAGTGAAGACTGGTGCCAGATGAAGGCATCATGTGCTCCCCCAGGGTGCGTGGCACAGACATTGGTTATGCGCCCCCTGGCATTGCACACCACCTGGCAGTTGATGCTGGCAAACCCCTTTCAGTTAATGTAAGTTACACCATCTGGGCCAGGTGGCATGCGGATGGCCACATGGGTGCAGTCAATGGCCCCGAGCATGCCAGGCATACGTGCTACCCTGTGGGACTCTTGTATGTGTGCTGTGCACTCCGCCTGTGTGCTGGAGAAACAGATGTACTCTGCAGCATGTGGCAGCAGTGCGCTGAGGAATTGTGTGAGTAGGCGTGATGCGGCTGACTGGGTTATGTCTGTTGTGTCCCCTGTTGGTCTCTGGAAGGTGCCCGTGGTGAGCAGGCACATGACAGCTGTCACCTTTGTCTCCACTGACAGAGCATGGCTCCATCGTGTGGGTGCCTGCATCTCATCACTGCACAGCTCACAGAGCTGCCTCAGGATCACCTGGTTCAGGCGGTACCGGCCCACAATCTCTGTGTCAATGTAGTGCTCGAAGGTGGTACAGGCTCGGTACCACCTGTTGGGGGCGTACCACTGATGGGCCCTTCCACGGCCGTGCCCCCCTGCTGCCTGCCTTCTCACACCCCTCATTACTGCCTCCATCTGGAAGGTGGCACTGGCTATGTCCCTGGCTGGTGTTCCCCCCCCCCGGCAGCTGTTATTCCATTCCCCTCACTGTCCTTTGTGATGCTCCCCCTGCACCGGGTACACCTCCGGCCTTTGGCTGTCCTGCCTACTGCCACTGCCCTCAGTCCACTGTGGCACTTCCCTGTCACTTCTGCACAGTAGCACAGGCTCCCCACTCCTGTCCTGTTCCTGGTTGTTTCCAGGTGTGCCCTGTTATGCTCCTGCCCAGTCCCACTCACTGCTACTCTCTTCTCTGTTGCTGTCACCTCGCTCCCACCTCTGGCTTCCCTGTAGCATTCTTGCACCTCTCTCTTGTTCCTTGTCATTTTGGATCATTTCTGCTGTCACGCAACTTCCGCTAGCTCCCCTATTGCATATGGCGCATGCTGCTGAATATCGCATTGCACCATTTATTCATTGTTCCTCCTCCTATGGTTGCTCATGCATTCATTACCATTGCACTCTTGCATATTGCAACTTGCGCGGTGCAGCTGTCTCCCGCTGAATATCGCACAATGGCGCATTTTCGTACTTGTGCTGGTGCATCTCTGTTGCGCATGGCACATCCATTTTGAATATCTGGGCCAAGGTGTATTTCTATATCATCCGCATAATGGAGAGGTCATATAATCCAGTGTTCACTGTGACATCAACACAACTTTTATTTATTTTTTTAATATGTAATTGTCATGTTCATGTTTGGACATGTATATACAGTAAATACTGTTGTACATCAGTTCAGAGTAGTGCAGTTTGTTTATTTACTGGAACTCACTGAAATACTTGGACTTCTTTTTCTCTTTTTTTTTTTGAGAGAGAAATTGTTACATTATTGTGTTGTTTTCTTTCTTTTGTGGATATGTGGGGATTTGGGAGGTGGTGATGAGGCAGACAATCTATATACAATAGAACTGTTCACCATGGGACTGCAATGGGAGAACTGAGCAGGAAAAAGAGTAAACATGATGATTGCTACTGTATTCTTAATCCCTGATGGAAATACGTCACTCAATCAATAAGTGTTAGTGTCTCATAGCTAAATTAATTTACACATTGATAACACGATGTAAGAGTTTGTATGTCATTTGTTAAAGACAACAACATATTTAAAGAGTTGAAAATGGAATACTGAAGCTGGTACATTTCGGAATAAACATCTTTGTTAAGAGGTGCCAGGGTAAAAAAATAAAATCTGAATAGGGCCATGCCCAATAATAATAATTACAATGACATTTAGTAGGATAATTATTATCATACTTGTATAATTTGTTTGATCAATCCTACCTTTCACATTGCACGCTAGCCAGAGAACAAAATGAAATTCTCACCCCACCATCCGCAAACAAAACAGAAAGCATTTTGTTGCAAAGCTGCAAGTCCAACTGCTTTCAAATTAGATTTTGGAATACACTGATTGCAACAAACTAAAATAAAAAAA
Organism: Neoceratodus forsteri; assembly: GCA_016271365.2. Lineage (NCBI taxonomy): Eukaryota > Metazoa > Chordata > Ceratodontiformes > Ceratodontidae > Neoceratodus > Neoceratodus forsteri. Next base: position 163,676,492 of record CM028137.1, read on the forward strand.
TCTGCAAAAATAGGTGCAACATAAAGCGGGTGCTTTTCAGATGTGAAATGGTTTGTTAAAAAAAGTCTTAAAAACTTGTATCCTCATTCAAAAATACTTTGCAAAGTTCAGGTTTTATTTTTGCACAAACACACAGTTGTTATCCTTTAAGACTAATATCCTCCTTGCATTGCTTAAAGCTTATACATAGATTTATTTTATTTTATTTGTTTTTTGTTAACCGGGTAAGGTGCACTAGCCATAGCAACGACTATTTTCAGGCACGACCCAGAGGTTACAGAAACAAAACGTTAGAGACAGTGACAGTACAATGAATAAAGTACAAAAAAAATTGACGATTTCTGAGGAGCAAGGACACAATACAATCACGAGAATACGCTAATTATAGTACAATTACAGAGTAGGTAGATACATTTCTTGCAGTTTTTTTTTTCTTTTTGCCCCAGCAATTATTAAAAGATGATAAATTATGGGGGGAAGGGTGCAAAATCAGCTAAAAGGAGGAAAGCTGCTCAGCAAGTTTTAAAAATGGGTCATCTGTCCAATAAGTGATTGCAATTGTGACTGACACAATCAGATTGACTTTTAAATGATACACTGGTACAAATGAAGGTGGATCTGTCTGCAACTGCATGAGAGGCAAAGGGCAAACTCCTTACTAAAATGGCACTTTATAGTAACAAAGGCAATTTGGCTATTTTAACAAAAATGACATCTCTCTCTCTCTCTCTCTCTCTTACATGCACACACATATACACTTAATTAGTTAGCTGCCATGTTGGTCCTTGTAAGAACAGATCCAGAAATAAATGGCTTGATACCTTTTATTGAACCAATATAGATGTAACAAAAGAAAACAGTGCTTAAGCTTTCAGGCCAACCAAGTCCTTTCTTGGTCCTTGGTTGGTCCGAAAGCTTAAGCACTGTTTTCTTTTGTTACATCTATGTTGGTCCAGTAAAAGGTATCAAACCATTTGCTTCTGGATCTCTCATACAGTTGAAATGAATACAGTAGTGTCAGAAGAGCATCTTCAGGTTTGCAGTGGGAACTGGAAATAGAAATAGGAAAACAAAATAACAATTGGTAAACTAACAAGTGTATTTAAATCAATGAAATTAAATTATGGTTGAGTGGGAGGGAGTGTCTGAGTGCCAGAGAAGAGAGGGATTAGAGAGAGACACCAATGGGAACAGTTTAGAATAAACAGGAAAATTTAAAGTGAAATTAGAACTCAACAGAGTCACTTGGTGCATTTCTGTGGTTGTGAAAGGAAGACAACTGATTTAGAGCTCAGTACACATCTACTGCATCAACACCATGTTACTGACACATTAACAACAATACTGCATCCACTGTGGCATATCACGACACCAAATAACTTTTTTGTAACTACCACTGCAGTTACATCTGTGCAATATGCCTTGACCCATGTGGATACAGTACACACTTTTGTGCAAAAAAATGTAAATTCAAAAATGAAAAAGTTAAAAAGGAGACCAAATCCCTAAGCAGCTATGTTAATAGTTTCTTGTTATGAAAAGCTTAAATTATGATTGTTTCATTTCTAAATGATATGCAAACCACACTTTTTAATATCAAAGGCTCAGAAAAAAATTAATGAACATTAGCATCCCTATAAATATAAAAGTCCTGCTATAACTATTTCAAGGATATTTGGAAACATTTGCTAGATATGTGCACACATAATTAGTTCAAGAAATGTGCAAACCATAATGCTTGTTTAAACCTTTGGGTACCAGTGTATCACGTTCTTGGATCCAGAAAGATTTGTGTTGTAGCAGCAGCTTGTTCAGCTCCACTCATCCTTTCAGAAAAGTTACATTTTCTATCCCAATAAACTTTAATGTAGCCACAAATCATAGTTTGCAAGGTCATAGCTAACATTTGTCACTTGTATTGCATTTTTATGCTTCACCGCTCATTGTTTTAAAGGGACACTGTCAAACATTTTTGTATCATGTTATCTGTAGGTGAAACCCCACATTTTACGATTGCTTATGTTCTCTAAAATACATTGATGTTGCTGGTTGTTCTATTTGTTTCCTTTCTTAGCAGAACTGACATGCATGCTAATGGTGTATTTATACCCAACCTTGTTTTATTTCAAATCCTTGATCTACTCTTAATACATACTTCAGGAGCATTAGGGAAACCCTGAAACAGTGAAGTCACTCATGATTCAACAGGCTCCTCACCTCCCACTGCATCATGAGTGGGTAGACTGTGTTGTGGGTGATCCAACATCCTGGAAAGATGCAGTGGGAGTTGATCAGGGGAATGTAAACAAATATGTTTTTGTGTGACAACACCGGTATGGTAGGCAATCTGTTATTCACTTTTTAAAAGGTAAACAGAAAGCAGAATCAAACTGCCATTTACCTAAACAATCTCTACTGAGTGTAACCCATCATAAAATGTGTTTTTTAACTCTGGATATTTTGAGGCCTAAGATTGTTGACAGTGTTACTTTAATAGCCTATTGTCTGGCCGACATAGACCAGACAGCATGGACATAACAGTATATAGACTGTGCTACAGCTAATAAAACCTTTCATATGGTATTCCTTGCCTGCTCATGGATGTTTAAAGGTGTTTGTGTTGTTAGTGTTACTACAATGTACATAATTATTACAGTGATTGCCTGTTGGTGCAGCAGTCATCTATTGTGGTCTTACTGTGGATTTCTCTTCCAAAAAAAATATAAACAATCATCTTTCAAGTTTTTCCCTCTCTGGAATGTGATTCTTGGTCCTGCTGTTACATGTCTTGCAGTTCTTAATACATCCCAATAAATTTTGATGATGTTGCTTATAACAGTTCATCAGAATTATGCTGACTCCTGAAAGTAATACATTCTCCTGTGGCTTCATTTGTTGATATTCGTTTTTTCAGTAATTCTTCTCAATCTGTGTTTTGCACTCTTTTCTCTCATTGCTGTAACTAAATTGCCTACCTCGTATCCTTGTCTCTGCTGCATGTTTATTTACTTTTGCTTCAAAACAGCAGTATCTATTTATTTAGACTTTTATGTCACTACATTACAAGGATCCACTCTGGACAGTACAATAAAACATTTACACATCATACAGTGATGTAAGAATTGTTGAGTCACTGTTCTCTTTGTTACAAGATATGGAAGAATACATTTCACACAAAGCAGTTATCCACATGGAATTACTTTTTAAGGTGTAGTAGAGAGTAATGGTGTGTGAATTTAGAAAACTTCATTTTGTGGAGGAATTCACAAATTTGCCTCAATTCACACATTAAATCCACAGTTTGAAATTCTAACTCACATAACAGTAGGTGGTCGAAAAACCACAAAGGTCATCCACAAAATTAATAGCTGGCCTCAGAGATGAATCATATGAATCCAGACTTATTCAGCTAGGTTTATGGCCTCTGGAGGTTAGGCGTACAAGAGGGGATATATTATTATTGTATAAATGTCTGAGGGATAACATGTTAAGGAATAATTTGAACTTAGTCTACAAGGATCAAATTATGATTTGAGAGGTCATAAACAGCAGATTGTTGAAATGCAGTGGAAAACTTAAATGTGGAGACATAGTTTTGTACCTAGATCTGTTAGACTATGGAACCAGCTGCCTGAGGATGTGGTCAGTGCATCCTGCTTCAACACCTTCAAGGCCAAGTTAGATCACTATATTACAGTTGGTAACTACCTCCACTGAGTAGTGGGGACAACTCATATGGACTTACACCTTCTGTTGTCTTGTAATTCCAAGTATGAATCCAAGTACAACAGTAAAAAAAATTGTGAATGGTGGATTTGATAACTTCACCTACAAAGTGGATCCCACAAGCAAAGTTTGCAGTCCATGGGATTAGAGGTCACATGGTAGTGTAATCAGCTGTATTGCCCTGCATAGGCTGAATTCAAGGCAATCTTATGATGAGAGAGTTGGTTTTAAATCTGTCCCTAAATCTCTGTGCCCAAAAACCTTTCAAAAGTGCTTTAAATGCAGAATATTTTGAACAAAATCACTCCTGAAAGTGTCTAGAGTGTCTTGTGCCTCTAAATTAGCAGTTCATTTTGGTATTTTTCTGATTATTTACTTTAAAGTCATAGTTTTATTTTGTGTAGTAAAGCAGTGTTGTTGGGAGGGGAACTGGGTTAGCTAGCAGTAAGCAAGGTGCCCTATGTGTGAGCACTAGTGTTGTTTTCCTCTGTGTTCTCTGTGTTTCTTCTTAATTATTGTTTCTGTTTTCTGTGATTTATTTTATTTCTGTAGAACAGTTTAGTGTGTTTTATTTAATTATTTAATACTTTTTGTCAGTCTTGTTTTACTATATTGACTGTAGTTTGTTTGTTTAGTTATTGAAGGTACAGTTTTAGTTTGCTAGTAAGCAAGCTAGATAGCTTTGGAGTGGATCCAAAGGTGGTAAAAAGGAGGATCAGTTGAGGTGCTCCAAAGGAAAGGGGGGGCAACTAGAAGACATGGGTGGAAGCTAGGTGGGGAGACTCAGGGGGGAGAGCAGGAGGTGTTACTTCACTGGGAGGGTGGTGGAACAATGGAATGCACTGCCCAAGGGATTGGTGGAGGCAGAGGCTGTGGAGGGTTTTAAGAGGGGCTGGGACAGGTATAGGGGGAGGGTGAAGCTGACGAAGTCCAACACAAGGGGAACATCTTGGACTGGGGACAGAGAACCCCAAGGGGGGAGCACAGAAAAGTCTGCAACCAGTATGGATGCTGACCATCGAGCAGACACAAAAGACAATTAGGCCTGCTCTGCTGTCACTTTAGTATGTTGTAAACTGGATACAAAATTGGTTAGGGGATAGGAGATAGAAGGTGGTAAATGGAGTTCACTCCAAGGAGGGGAGAGTGACCAGCGGGATGCCACAGGGATCAGTGTTGGGACCAGTCCTCTTTAATGTCTTTATAAGTGACTTTGCAGTGGTGCTGGAAGGGAATGTCTACTCCTCTGTGGATGACACCGAAATATGCAATAGGGTGGACACTATGGGGGTGGAAAGGATGAACAGAGCCCTGAGAAAATTAAGAGGAGTGGTCAAGAGTATGGCAGCTGGGTTTCAATGCAACAAAAGTGCAAAATAATGCATTAAGGAGACAGAAACCAAGGGGTGGAGTACAAAATGTGTGGAGTGGTATTGATAGGAAAGAGACATGATCATAATCATATCAAATGACCCAAAGCAAAGGCAGTGTGATAAAGCAGTAGGGAGGGAGGGCAAATGGGATTCTGGGTGCATAGGGAGGGGTATCACCAGCAGAAAGAGGGAGGTGGTGTTGCCTCTGTGTGGATCGCTGGTAAGATCCCCCCCCCAGTATTGTATCTATTTCTGGAGATCACATCTCCATAAGGTCATAGACAGAGTGGAGGCAGTCCGGAGGAGGGCAACTAAAATGGTGTGGGGTCTGCATCAAAAGCCCTATGAGGAGAGACTAAAGGACCTCAATATGTACACCTTGGAACAGAGGAGGGTGGGGAGATATGATAGAGACCTTTAAATACCCCACAGGGTTAAATAAGGTAAAGGAGATGAGTGTTTTTTAGAAGAAAAGGTGTTCAATAACAAGGGGCCATGATACAAAGCTGGGGAGGAGTAGATTCAGGTGCGTTGTGAGGAAGTACTTCTTCACAGAAAGAGTGGATTCCTGGAACAGCCTTCCAGCAGAGGTGGTGGGGGCAGAAACAGTGGTGGGTTCAAGAATGCATGGGATAAGCACAAGGGACTCATAGTGGAAAGGAAGGGGGAAGGGAGAAAAAGCTGTAGATTGGGCACAATCTGTGGTAATAGTGTAGGTAGGGAGAAATGGGTTGTCAGGATGGGCCAAGCGATCATCTGCTCTCAAATGCTATGTCTATGTTTTACTGTAATAGTGACAGTAACTTCTTTAAAATTACCCCAGATTTTGTGTATCTTTTTAATCCTCATTGTGCATTGTTTGTGTAAAAAACATATTTTTGTGCTGCTTTTACTGTAGCTACTGTTAGTTCAGTAAATCACATTGCTCTGGTAAAGTGTTTTAGTGTCTCTGCTGCTGCTGTCTGTATTTACTTTAACTGCAGTGTTCAAAAATCTACAAATCAAATTGCCCGGAAAGAGTCGATCCAGTGAAGTTCAAACTGCTGTCAGCAACGATGTTGCTAAAAAGAGTGTAGGTTCTGTGGTTCAGAAGCATATTGTACTGAAAAAGGTTCATCAGGGGCCAGTAATACTAGTACTCAAGGAGTAGTTGGCGCAAGTGGTCGGGGAAAATGTGGTCAAAGTTTTCTCAGCCATATCTGTGTCATTAATCCTGGTGGATTCTGGTACTGCTGGTGGTGGAGAAGCAACAAAAAGATAATTCCAAGAAGCCATAAAATGTCTTTCTCTGGAAATGTGGTTGAGGACGATGAGGTGCTTGATGTTGTTGCCGTGACTACTGTTGATGATGACGTTGATGAGCCTGAGCATGGCTCACAGTCGGACGCGGGAGATTTAACTGTTGCATGCAAGGATGCTAAAAAGGAAAAAGAAGGTGCAGAAAGTGAGAATGAGGAGGAGGATGACAGATCTCTGGAGGAGGTTATCAGCCACAGTGGGGATGGGGATGATGATATGGACCCTCTATGGGAACCTGAAAATAAAAAAAGTAAGGCCATGCTGCTGAGCCTGTGCTGCTGTGTACACCACAATTATTTTAGGGAATTACGTAAGCCCCCCTTCCATTCCTCCTGCCATTGTTCATGTCAGCACTGTTAAGGCCAATAACATGGTATGGGTCACCTACTGTCACAGCAGTGCAGAAATCATCTCCCAAAACACCAATTGCCAGCCCTCCACCATCCCAGTATGAGATCCACTGCCAAGTAAAAACAAGGGCTACAGAATCCCTAGTTCAGGATTTGTACATCCTGGATGCCATTGATGAAACAGTGGTTGTCTGCCAGCCACATTGAGTGTGTGTTAATCGTGGGAAAAAGGGAAGTCACCTCGGCATTGGTGTACAACACACACACCTCAAGTCCAGGCACTTGTTGTGCTGGACTCAGCACCAAAGGGAAGCTGGTGCAGGAGGGGCCTTTCCTTATCCTCATTGTACAAGACATCCTGAAGTGGCATGGATACAGTCCCAGTGGTGTCAGAGTTGACTGTAGAGGACTACTACAGGATACTGGAATGCATAGGGAGAGGCATCACCAGTAGAAAACAGGAAGTTGTTGGTTATAGATATTTATAAAATGGGTAAGGAAAATGAGTGAAAATCCAGTATGCTCATTGGCTGAAACATGTCACATGACCGTGCATTATTCCACAATGACCGCACGCCTTCCAGTACGACTGCACGCCTAAACTACTTTCCAGCCCTCAAAACCTTCTCACCAGCAGTGAGATCACTCCACACCTAATGCAGTTAGGCAGCCACATACACACATACACACACACACACACACACACAACTGGCACCCACAGGCATAACTAAATATACCACTTGTAGTCCCACACTGTACAATCTGATGTGCTTGATTGTGCCATTCATTTTTAAATAAAATGTCATCTAAAAATCAAATCCTGCCTGCCATTTTCACAGTCTTACTGCAGAGCCACTAACTTTTACTACTGCACACTGTGTCACCAAGCAGTCTAAATTCTACAAAAAAATATAATGTCAGGTGTTTAACAGAAACCTAACTGTGTAGAAAAAACCAAGACAAACCACATTTCTCTTAGTTTCTACTCTTACTTTCTGTTAAAAAAATCTCCGTTTCAAGGGAGAGTTGTCCGATCGTGCAGCACATTCACTTTTCCTTGCTGAACTATAGCGTGACCAAGCGGTGCGCATTGCGGGAAGTGACAACCTGTTAGGAGTTCAAAGTAAGTCCTTCTGTGTTTAAAAAAGACAAAAGTGTGTCTCTCCTGTTAGGCTGTGTTAGTTTGACTAAGAGAAGCTGCAGACTCTATGCACAAGGGAGTGACGACACGCCGAGTGACTCGGCAGCTTTAGGACCGTAGATGGAAGCCAGACCGAGTGTTGCTATGACAACACTCGCTCTGGCTTCTGACTACCTTCCTAAAGCTGCTGACTCACTTACTGTGTCCTCGCTCCCTTCTGCATAGAGTCTGCAGCTTCTCTTACTCAAACTAACAGAACCCAACAGGAGGGACACACTTTCCATCTTTTTAAACACAGAAGGACTTACTTTGAACTCCTAACAGGTTGTCACTTTCGCAATGCGCACCGCCGGTCACGCTTATAATTCATCAAGGAAGAGTGAAAGTGCTCCACGATCATCTGCAGCTTCTCTTACTCAAACCTAACACAACCTAACAGGAGGGACACACTTTTCATCTTTTTTTAAACACAGAAGGACTTACTTTGAACTCTGCCAGCATTTCATTTAGCAGCTAGAGAGAGAGAGAGATTATTTTTCCACCCACCCCCCAAAACATGTGTGGCCATTTTATAAGATAGATATACCACTCTAGGGTGTGCGGTCGCGCTCTGATATTCGCACGCCTTGGGTGGTTGAATGCACTCGGCCCGCGGCCTCGGTATCACAACGCACACCAAGGCGTGCGTATATCAGAGCGCGGCCACACACCCTAGAGTGGTATATCTATTACATATCAACATTTGTTAAATGCTAAGAGGTTTACTAATATCTACTTAGCTACTTTCTTCATATTTTACCCCGAGGTCTGATGGAACTACAATCTCCACATTTTGATCCGACCCATAACGGGACATTTTCTGCTTGGCTATGGCACATTTGGCCAGGTTGATAGTCAGGCCAGCCTGTTTGAGGGCTTGAAGTACTGCAGACAGGTGGTCATGGTGTTCTTGCCATGAAGGACTAAAGATGATCACGTCATCCAAATATGCAGCACTATAGCCTGTGTGTGATTGCAGAATATGGTACATAAGCTGCTGAAATGTTGCAGTCCAAATGGCATAATTGTAAATTGGAACAGGCCTATTGGGGAAGTGAAAGCAGTTTTGTCTGTTGATGAGATATCTAATGGTATCTGCCAACAGCCTTTTGATCGGTCCAGTGTGGTAATATGCTTAGCGTTGCCCAGTCTATCCACAATGTCATCTATCCTTGGCATGGGGTAACTGTCAGATTTCAATATAGCATCCAGTTTTCTGAAATCAAAACATATCCTTATCCCCCCTTCTTTCTTATTTACCATAACCATTGGAAATGCCCATTCACTGGTTGAAGGTTCGATAACTCCTAACTGTTGCATTTTGTTAACCTCCTGAATAACATCTTTTCTCACCTTCCCTGGAAGACAATAAGGCTTTTGCCTGATAGGATTAGGCTGAGTCACTTCAATGTGATGTGTTATCTTATCAGTCTTACCAGGTAAGGTGGTGAATATGCTCTGATATTGTTCCAGGAGTTGCATGAGTTCATTTCTTTGTGGAGCAGAAAGATCTGAATTAATTCTTAATTCCGTTTGATTTCCAGTTCCTTCCAACCAGCTACAGGCAATGTCTAACTCACTCTCTTGTTGTTCAGGGTAAACAAAGCAAGCTATTGGAGGTCATTCTACCCACTTCTTTAACAAATTAACATATAAATTTTCCTCTTAAACCTTTTATCCGACAGTTCTACTTCATAATTCACAGGTCCTGTTTGTTGTTTTATAAAGTAAGGACCCTGCCACTTCATCAAAGGTTTATAGTCGGAGGAGGGTAACAAGAGGAGAACTTTATCTCCTGGGGCAAACTGTTTCTGGCCTACCCCTTTGTCATACAGCACTTTTTGTTTTTGCTGTTGTTATACCCCTTTTTGATGTGCCATCTTTACATAATTTGCCAATCTCTCCCTTATTTTTAAAACATAATCAAGAGTTGGAGTTAGCCCTATTTCCCTACCTTCTTCCCATTGTTCTTTAACAATGTCCAAAGGTCCTCTAGGGTTTCTCTTATATAATAATTAAAAATGAAAGAACCCCGTAGAGGCTTGAGGCATCTCACGGTAGGCAAATATCAGGAGTGGAAGATAAACCTTCCAATCAGTACCCTCGTCCTGAACACGCTTACGCAACATGCATTTTAGGGTGTGATTGAACTGCTTCACAAGCCCATCAGTTTGTGGATGATAGGGGGATGTGTAAATAGCATGGATATTGAGGCCCTTATATAGTTGTTTCAATAACTGGTAACGAAAATTGCTGCCCCTATCTGTTAAAATGGTCTTGGGAATTCCTGTTCGACTGAACACTTTCACCAATTCCTCAGCTATTTTCTTGGTAGTTACAGTACAGAGGGGTATAGCTTCTGGAAACTTAGTACTATAATCACATATAACTAATATAAATCTATTCCCTTTCTTGCTTTTTTGTAAAGGACCCACAATATCCATTGCTATTCTTTCAAAAGGAGTATTAATAAGGGGCAGGGGTTGTTAAGGGTCTTTATCTTTACGTCCCAGTTTTGCTATCTTTTGACACTCAGGGCAGCTTAGACAGAATTCCTCCACTTCCTTATGCATTCCAGGCCAATAATATCTGGTCAAGAGTTTTTTTTAGGGTCCGGTCTCTACCTGGATGACCTGATAATGGAATATTGTGGGCTATCTGTAACAACCCTAGCCTGTGTTTTTCAAGTACCATTAACTGTTCTACCATTTCTGTAGTTTTTGGATTCTTACAGAGCCTATATACTAAATCATCCTTCACAATATATCTAAGATACATCTCAGTGTCCCCCTTCTCTTGGTTAGCCTGTAAAAAAAAAAACTGTATTAATGACACATCTGTACTTTGATCCTTTTTAAATGAGCACTTCATATCATTGAGTGATTTAGAGTCCATTATATCACAGTCCAGTTTACCTTTGGCCCACTGATGTCGATCTTCCCTCCTGGTCTTTCTGGATTTTCTTGTTTTGCCAGGTGGTTCAAAAAGGCTATCATAAAAGGGAAAGAGAAATGATTGTTTCTCTTTCTCACTCTGGGCTCTTGTGGTCACAGCTGTCAGAGTCCCGGTAATGATAAGGTTAGCAAAGTCAGGATTATCTTGACCCAGTAATACTGGGACTGGTAAATGAGGTACCAGACCCACTTCAAGGTCTCTGGTGGTATGAGGTGTTTTTAACTGTAATACTGTCACAGGGTAATGGTGACCATCACTATGTATACACACTACCCCAATGTTGTTTCCATCAGGGCTGTTATAATTCACCAGATCCACTCTTACCAATGTCTGTCTGCTGCCTGAGTCAATTAAACATGGTTACAGTTATATCCCCAATAGTTACAGGAATGGTATATTGTCCCATATTAGCCAGGGCTAGATGTACATTTTCTGTATTTCGTTTATTACAAAAACGAGCTATATGTCCCTTCCCTTGCCAGTTACAACATATAATATCAGGGTTGAAAGGTCTTCCTGTAAAACTAGTCTTACTTCCCCCATAATTAGCATTAGTAGCCTTACTGATAGAGTTAGGAGAGGGTCTCACCATGGGTGAGGAGCCACTTGCCCCTGGATGCTGCTTTTGTCGATAAGGGCATGCTGTCAAATAGTCCTCTGCTAATGAAATGGCTTATTCAGCTTTGTCGGGACAGTGTTCGTTCACCCACAGTTGAACGTACTGGGGTAGAACTCTAATGAATTGTTCCAGGATTACTGCTTCTATAACTTGGTCTATTGTTTTCACCCCTGGTTGCAGCCACTTATAGCCAAGATCTTTTAATCGTACATATGCTGCTCTAGGGGTGTCTGTAGTATGAAAATGATATGACCTGAACTGCTGTCAATATGTTTCAATACTAATATCATATCTTCATAGTATCTCTTGCTTAACTATATCATAATTCTCGGCTTGTCTACTGTTAATGTTGCCATAAGGTAGTTGTGCTTTCCCAGTCAGATAGGGGGCGAGCCGGATCACCCATTTCTCCCTGGATCAACCACAAGCACCAGCCACATATTCAAAAGTGGTCAGATAGGATTCAGTATCATCACTGTCTCCCAATTTTGTCAGCTTAATGTCTTTGGGATTGTCTATGGTGCCTACAGGATTACGAGGAGCACCTAAGACCTATATCACTCATAAGGTCTCTGTCCATCTGCATTCACTCCTCTCCTCCATCTTTTCCCTTTCTTTGTCCATAGCCAATTGTTTCAGGCACAACCACCTCAATAACTCATGGGTCTCCTCAGGAGGGTCCGCTGCTTCTGGAGCACCAGCAGTAGCCCCCTGAAGTACTTCTTCTGTATCATCTTCCTCTATTCCCTTTGCTATTTCCTCCATCTTGAGCCTTTCTCCCTTCCTGTCCTCTAAGCCAGAGAGTAAAGGCTCACCCATGGAATCATACATAGTCCTTGTTAGTACACCTTTGGGTCTTGCTACTGGGTCCCCTTTTGGTTCCTCCATCATGTGTCCCTTCTCCTGGAAAATGTGCCAAGAATATTGCAGAATCCCACTGCTGACTCCATATGTGATAGGTCATGGGATTAAAGACACTGACAGCCTTGCATGATCCAAATGGAAAGTGGACAGCCATGATTTATTTAACTTGAACTAAAAAAAAAATCAAACTTCGACAAAATAAACTCCAAAGGAATACTAAAATACCAAGGCTTTAATAAGGCAAACAGTTTCCTCTAGAAATGGCTAGAGAAATAGCTAGACCATGTGGAAGGCACCACTGTCCAGTATAGACTGACTCTCTAATACTGGATCTCAGCTTTATCTAACTCCCAAATCATGTGATCTAGCTCCTCCCACATTCACTCAAAGTTTTCTTTTATTTTTAATATTAACATACAAATCTCATTTCTTTTTAACACAGTGATGATTCAGTAAGGCATCTGAAATGAAGTAACAGAAAATACATCAATAAAACACTTTCTAACTTCCTTTCGTATTCCAGAGGCATCTACACAATATCCAATTCAATAAAAGGACAAGAAAAATGGCCGTCCAGCTCCTGGATGCACAGTGTGTAGAGGTCTCCTGAATTATTTGAAAAGAAACAAGGCAGACGCCAAACAGGCTACGCAACGTTGAGTTTCTGCAGTGCCTACATAGTAATGCAAAACTGCTTTCTGACAACACTAAGTCAGTAATATCTTTATTTTACTTCTGTTCATTGATACAATGTAGCTACCTTTTTATTCTTATCCCAGCTTTGTAAAATTTACGGGCAGTTAGTGCCATGCAGAATTTCACCAAGCAGCAGTTCATTGTGCAGCATTTCACCAACAAGCTGCAGAACCAATGGCTACGGTGAACACAGTACACGTACGCAATATTGGGACCATTTTACAGAGCTGCTCAAAAGGGTCTCAAACCATATGTGAAACATACATGCCCAACTATCAGGAATAATACCTACTGTATGTCTCCAAAGACATCATTCTGCCTTACAGTAGTGTTTGTATAGTTAGGGAGTATTACAGGGTGGTCCATGCAGCTTGAGTCAGGCGTTTACTAGCCGACTCGCATAGCATGTTAGCTGTACTTGCTTACAGAGCTCCAGTTCATTTAACTTTCCATAACTTTATTTAGCTTTAATGTTAAATCCTTAATGTTTGAACAGCATATACTGGATTCCTCACATTGATTTAAGTGACAGGAAAGGGCATAGAGATTATTACTCTCATTTACTGTAATGGAGGACAAGAACAAGATACTTAAAGGTGCAGGTGGCCAACCCGCATCGCCTTGGAGAAAAGAAAAGAAACAGAATCGATAGTTAAAGAAAAGGGGGAAACAATGATGTTTTGCAACAGACTTAAATAAGAGAAATAGTATTAGAAACAGATACAAAGAGAGAAATACAGGTGAATGAGCTATTCCCTATGACAACTTGTATGAGCAGTACAGAGCCATCTCCAAATATCTGCTGCTGCACACAAGCCAAGACAGTTCTGGAGTAGCAATGTCCCTGACAACACATCAGTGGCAATTAGTGGATGGCCTGATCATGATTCTAAGGCCATTTGAACATGCCACACAGGCAGACAGTGGAAACACTGCTTGTATTAGTCAGGCTGTCCCACTTCTAAAGGTGCTGAGGCAGTCACTGTTAAATGTATAGTAGTTGCTACAGGAAGGTGGTGATAAAGGAATCTGTGCCTTAATGGAACACATGCTGCATGTATTTGACTGCAATACCCATAGTTCCAGAATTCTGTAGTCTTCAAATTTTGGTATTGCCACCATGTTGGACCCATGATATAAAAGTGGCCTGCCATTGATACTTGAAGATGGTCATAGTCAGGTACAAAATATAACTGATCAGCTAATAAGACAGGTCCGTGACGCACAGATGCTATGGTCATAGTTACGTAAGGCACAACATGCAAGTGATCACAGACTGGGTGTTGCTACCACAACAGTTAAATGGACAGAAAAAACAGGACAAATTACAATAAGTCCAGTTTGGGATGCTTTGTGCCAGGTGGGAATTGCAGATGTGGAGGAAAAGGAGGAGAAGGCTGATGAGTCAGCAAGATTGCATGCAGCACAACACATGGTGGATGCATATTTCGCAGACACCAGGCACCTTAACATATTGGAAGACACTGCTGTTCTGATGTAGCAAGGCAACTGATTGGCCAGCACTGGCCTGCATAGCAGTCAGATATCTGAGCTGTCTACCCTTGATTGTCAGCATGGAGAGGGTATTCAGTTTGGCAGGGGTCATTGTGTGAGACAGGCATACAAATCTGTCCTATAGAAATGCAGCTATGCTAACACTCATTAAAATGAATGCAGGGCACATTCCACATAACATTTACATTTGCGTTCATACCACAAGACATTGGCAGTGGTGATTAAGGAACAGCCTGATGGTATCAGCATTAGGAAATTGCTTTCCACTGAAGTAGATGGCACAATAATGGAGAAAGAATTCCCATGTGGGGATAACCCCAGTCTGGATGACTTTGAGGACTGCTTTCTTGATCAGGATGATTGTAGCACATAAACAGGAAAGTGTTAGATTGCTCCTGTCCTCATCAGTTAAATCCTTTTCATTGTGATTCAGTGTTGTTTTCCTGTGAATGCTGTTCCATACATCCATCTGATTAACACCATTTGCCCTCTCCTATGTAATGCCCACAAAGTAGAAAATCTTTGAAGACTACATCAGCCAGCCAGCCTGCCAGACATCTCTCCAGATATTGTCAGCCTGCTAGCCATCCCACCAGCCAGCCAGCCAGACATCTCTCCAGATATCGCCAGCCTGCAAGACATCCCACCAGCCAGCCTGCTAGCCATCCCACCAGCCAGCCAGCCTGTCAGACATCTCTCCAGATATCGCCAGCCTGCTAGCCATCCCACCAGTCAGCCAGCCTGCCATACTGTCAGAAATCCCACAGCCATCCTGCCAGCTAACCTACATCAGCTTGCCAGACATCTTACCAGCCAGCCTGCTAGCCATCCTGACAACCAGCCATCCTGCCAGCAATCCCACAGCCATCCTACCAGCCATCCTGCCAGCCAACCCACCAGCCAGCCTGCCAGACATATTTCCAGATATCCTGCCAGCCAGCCTGCCTGCCAAATTTCCCACCAGCCAGCCTGCCAGACATATTTCCAGATATTCTGCCAGCCATCCTGCCAGACATCCCACCTGCCAGCCTGCCAGCCAAACTACATCAGCTTGCCAGACATTTTACCAGATATCCTGCCAGACAGCCTGCCAGACATCCCTTCAGTCAGCCTGCTAGTCATCTTGACAACCAGCCATCCTGCCAGAAATCCCACAGCCATCCTACCAGCTATCCTGCCAGCCAACCCACCAGCCATCCTGCCAGACATCCTTGAAGCCAGCTAGCCAGCCATCTTGCCAGCCAGCCCAGCAGCCAGCAAGCCAAGCTTACAGCCAGCCAGACCATCAAGGCAGCAAGACCAGAAGTCCAACAAAGGTCAACATTGTCTGTTGTAAAGGTAAGTTACTTTCATTGTTTTTCACACTACTTATCCTTACTGTTGGCAGTGAGTCTGTCATTGCACAGAAAGGGCTCCTACCTTGCTTACAAGACATTAAAATGTGTTTATTTCTTTCCTTTTGTCTTACTCTCACTTTAGACAGAACACCACAAGCCACAGACTAAAGTTTCCTGTGCTCCCACCACCCCTCTCTGTGGCACCATTGTGCCAGTACAGGGCATGACTATCACTAATTTAATGGTATCATGACATTATTCCTTGTCTGTTTTTAAGTTGTAATGTAAACTTTTTCCTTTCACAGTTAAACTGTGCCACAATGGTCATGCCAAGTCAGGCTAAATGATTTCTCTTTTTTTCGTCACATGTGACATGTACAGAATGACTATGATTGGACCATGGATATATTGCGCAGCCACAACAATGGGAAAGTCAGGATAAATTACATTTTTTCTTCACAGGTGACAGGTACACAAAGAGTGGGTTTGGACAATGGATCTACTGTGTGGCCACAATGGTGGCAAAGTCAGGCTTAATTAATGTTTTTTTTTTCTTCACAGGTGACACATATAGTAAGACTTGGAGTGGACAGTGTATATGGTGTCTGTGTGGTCAGTTACCCATAGTGGCCACTTTAGTAAGTTCTACATAATTTTCCTTTGTCTTCACAGGTTTCCTTCTCTCCTGCTCTCTTCTCATTCAGGAAGCAATACTTCTTCTCCACCTCCTCTGTCTGGGGTACCTTCATTCTATTTCAAGGCCAGGCCATCACGAATGTGATGGTAGGTATGCTTTCAAAAAGTTATTTTTTCTTTTAAATTTCTAATTTTGGTTTCCTTTCTCAGGCGTACTGTAACCCAATACAGTGATACTGATACTCAAGTTGAAGATCTACATTCTAAATGTCTTTTTTGTATTCACATCAGGTTTATTTACATTCTGCCATAAAGATGAATTCCTCATCCTCCTGCAGCAAGCAAGACATTGCCATCTTCTAATCTCCTCCAGGTCATTGATATGGTCAACCTTTTTGACTAATGCTCAGACCTCCTCCTCCTCCCCCACATTCTTCACCACTACATGCGATGTAATTAAAGTCAGCTTTTGCTCTGTATGAAGAATATGTAATAGTTCTCCAACTAATGCTACTGCTTCACTATATAATTTGTCAGGCAGTGGAAAAAAATACCTGAAATTAGAGAAATAGGAGCAGACAACAGTTATAATAATAATAATAGTAACTGTATGTGTTTTAAGTGCAATTCAAAAATACCAAAACACTTTTACAAAACACGTAACAATGAATAATTAAAACCAGTTAAAATAACAGAATTCCACAAGTTAATAATCAGGGTAGGCAAAGGAAAATAAAAATGTTCTGTGAGTGGATTTAAAGCCCTCCACAGTCAGGCAACCCCTTATCCAAAGAGGTAAAGAGTTCCACAGGGTTGGAGCCACAAAGGCAAATGCACAGGCTCCACAAGTCCTCAAAAGGAATCAGGGAATCTCCAGCAATCCCTCTTCAGCTGAGCGGAGTGGTCAGAGGGGGTGGTAGGGACAAAGGAGCTCTTGCAGATAACTTGGTCCCTGTCCATGTAAGGCCTTATAGGTTAGCAAGCCAACCTTGAAGGTGATCTGCCAGCACAGGTGTGACATGACTAGATCAAGAAAGCACAGTCAACAACCTGGCTGCAACATTCTGCATCATCTGCAGGTGACGGATATCAACCCCCGGAAGCCCTAGGTACAGGGTATTGCAGTAATCAAGGTGGGAGGTCAGTAACATATGGATACAGATAATATTTAAGAAAAAAAAGGAAAAAATACTTGTATTCCATAGTACAAAACACTCCAAAATTAAATAACTATATTTGGGCAAGACCAATGCAGCAACAGAATTCAATGTCCTAGTGATAAATACTTGCAAAGAGAGATACTGTAACAAAGATGGTTAGAAATACATTGTTTTCTTGACAGGTGACAGGTATGCAAAGAGTGGGAGAGGACAATGGATCAAGCTGCAGATCATTTAGTATGTATAGCTTATGTAGGTAAGGAAATGGGCAGACTAGGTGGGCCAGGTGGGCCAGGTGGGCCTTATCTGTGGTCAAATTCTAAGTTTCTGTGTTTCTGTACCCCTCCAACCCCCACCCTAAAAAAAACAAAACAAATACACTTGCCTTTGCAGGTAGGTCACTGCAAACTGTTACTCGAGTTGAAGATCATCCTCTGGATCCAGTTGTAGATTGTATTCATAAAGTACAGCAGCAGCATATAACATTTTTGGGAGCACACCTTATTTCTGGGTGTCATGAGAACTTTTCTGGCCATAAGAATTCACTTTTATTTTCCAGGAACTAAATTGCATCTTGACAGTTGCTGTGGAGACTCACACAGCACAGCACAAGCTAGCAGCCGCATATAACTTGGGGGAGCAACCACATCTCATTTAATGGTGTCATAAGAAAAATTCACAGCAGCAATGCATGCACTGTAGTAGAGTGAACTATTTATAGGCTGTCACCCACACCTCAAAATATCAGAATACAGGTTATGTATATTGTGCTTTTTGGAAAAAAATCTTAGATTTTTTTTTTTTGCTCTCATTTTATGCTCCTGTTGCTCCGGCTCTATATCTGGAGGGAGACCCCAGTCCTGTCCCTGGACATCCACCAGCCAGCACCTCAGAGACCCCTCAGAGATGGAGTGTGCAATGATACCAGCAGCGGCAGTGAGAAAGCTTCTGTGCATGCTTCACCAGGAGTCTGCCCCATCTCTGCCCACATCGACAGTGTCAGCGTGCTGCCCCCAGCCTCCACTAGGGGCCAGGTGTTCATCAATCACTGTCTGGCACCCCCCTTCCTTAGAAGGAGAGCAGTCCCTGGGGTGCCCGATCCTTCTCCTCCCCTGCCAACCCCCGGCAGCCCACACATGTTCCCAAACATGGGTCGCCAGTGTGGCACGAGGTGTGGTGGCTAGCACCTCAACCCTCAGCACCACCGGACTGACTTGGATTATGATTTATGCACAATTAATAAACATTTATTTGTGACAGGAAATGTGACCAGATTAATTTATTCTTTTTTTTGGCAGTGTAATTTTTTTTTTTTACAAGTCCTGCTGTTTGAAATCGACACCAAAATGGCTTCCAGGTCACATGTTTGGGCAACCTTCAGAAGAAGCACTGGCCAACTGCTAAGGTGCTAACTCTCCCATGAGTTCATTTAGAAACAGACCCTGGCAAATATGAGAATTCTATTTCTGGCATGGAGACACCCTGCATGAAGGATGAAAACATGGTCATAAAACTGTGAGCAAGGATGATGTTAGATGTCAATAAAAGCCACTGGTGGTGTCACACATTCACACACACACACACACTCACACTCACAGTCATATGGGTGGGGATGCTAGTGGGACTGTCACTCCAGGGAAATGTCACACCCTCACAGCCCTGCACACATACGGTAAACTGGGGAGCTAGGAACCCTGCTCTCTTTCTCTCTCTCTCTCTCTGTCTTTCTATATCTGGTGAAGAAAGGGGGGCCCCTGCCAATATATAGCTATCTGTGTGAGGGAAGGACAGTTCTGAGTGAGGGTTCTTTCAGGTTAGCTGGCAGGTAAATATGGACTCTAGGAGAGACTAGATTTTTGAGATTCTGCTAAGACTCATCTGTCTGCAAACTAGTTTTCACACTAAACATGTAAATCTTTTTTCTTGCTGTATATATATATATATATATATTTTTTTTTTAATATCTGCAGTATCTAGTAGTAAAGGATCTATTTTTTTTGTAGAACAGTAACTGTGCTTCATTATTGAAAAGGTAATTTTAATATTTCTGCTGGCAATGAAGAATCCTTGGTTTACAGTCTGCCATCCGAAGTGCACTCCACCAAATATTGTATTTGACCTTCCCAGGTCTGAGCAGGACAGGGGTTTTCTTGTTACAATCAGGTGGTGGCAGCAAAGTGAACTGGTATACCAAAACTGCCCTGTAAGCTGGCATGGCCAAAGGTATGGGTTGTCACAAACTGGTGGTAGTGGTGCTGGTCAGTGCACAAATTTAAAGGCAGAATTTGTGCACTATGTGCTTCTCTGGGGGGACAACGAACTCTGTGAGAGGGGTAAAAGTCTTACCTAGAACATGGGTTGAAACTGAGATTCTTATCAGTTCCTTATAGATTCAAGAGCCAGATACAACCAACAAGTAAGTGCCATGTAGTGCTATCTCCCCTCTCAGGCCCAACCGGTTTTGCGCATATGCGCTTCCTGAGGAAGCGTGCATGCCCAAAACCAGTCAGGCCTGAGAGGAGAGGGTAGCACTACATGGCACTTACTTGTTGGTTGTATCTGGCTCTTGAAACTATAAGGAACCAATAATAAACAAGGAGCTATTTTATCTTCTTGGTGGATGGTGCCCTTATTTCACGGACTGCCTTGGATTCTTTTACATTTGCGGCATATCAGCATCTGGAGCCTGCCTTCCTGTGTGTGTGTTTGAAACAGAGATTGCCAGTAGAAAAGTTACCTTAACAGTCACAAAACAGAATATATGAAAGATTACATTTACTACTGTTTTGTTTTTTTCTAGAGGCACAGTTTAGTGTAGTGTAGTTAGCAAAGATGAGCTCCTCGACATACAGCAGAGGTAATGTGTCTCAGCTCCATGAGCTGTGCAGAGACAGAGGGATTGTCTATGAAGTCCTGACAAAAATGAACTCACAGAAGCCCTGGCAGAGCATGACTGAGTGCAGGGGAGGCAGCCGGTCCCTGGGGTGTATGACCAAATGCAATTGGAGCAGGCAGTCACTGAGGAAAGTGACCAGAGTAGCCAGACTGAGGGCAAAGATGTTGAGCCAGAGGGGGACCTTGTGCCACGAGCTGGTGAAACAGTGCAGCATGAGCTAGAGTCAAGAACCAGGATAAAAGAGTCTCAAAAATAAGCTTAAGCTCATGAAAATGGAACTTGCAGTGAGAGAGGTGCAACTGTATTGGGCATGGTTTATACAGAAACATAGCAACATAGAAATTGTCAGCAGATAAGGACCTCTAGGTCCATCCAATCTGCCCATAGGCCCTATACATTGTATGTGGTCAATGACTCTATGTGATCAATGACTTTTCATCACTTCCTTCTCTCTCTCAAGCTTCCCTTGTGCCTGTCCCAGGAATGCTTAAACCCCTCCACTGTGCTTGCCCCCACTATCTCCTGTGGCAGACTATTCTGAGCATTGACTACCCTTATTGTGTAGAAAAACATACTCACATTACTTCTTAATCGACCCCCTTACAATTTCATATTGTGCCTCCTTGTTTGAGTATTTTTTCTACATTGGAAAAGATCCCCCACCTGCACCTTGTTTATACCCTTGAGGTACTTGAAATTTGCAATCATGTCCCCCCGCTGTCTCCTCTCCTCCAGTGAGTACATATTGAGGTCTCTTAGTCTCTCCTCATATTTTTTGTGGTGCAAGCCCTGCAACATCTTTGTTGCCCTTCTCTGGATAGTCTCCACCTTATCTATATCCTTGCACAGGTGTAGCCTCCAGAACTGCACGCAGTACTCCAGGTGAGACATTACCAATGTTTTATACAATGGTATCACCACCTCCTACCTCCTGCTAGTGATACCCCTGCCTTTGCACCCCAGCATTTCACTGGCCCTCCCTGCTGCCTTTGTGCACTGCTTTGATACCTTAAGATCATCAGAGATGATAACCCCTAAGTCCATTTCCTGTTTGATGACAGTCAGCTCCTCCCCTCCCACCTGTAGCTCTCCCCAGGGTTCCCTCTACCCAGGTGCATTATTTTGCACTTCTTTGCATTGCACCTCGGTTGCCACATCTCTGACCATCTTTCAAGCTTTTCCAGGTCCCTCTTCATTTTCTCCACCCCTTCTGCAGTATCCACCCTGTTGCAGATCTTGGCATCATCTGCAAACAGGCAGACTTTTCCTTCCAGCTCCTCTGCAATGTCACTAATGAAGACGTTGAACAGGACTGGTCCCAGTACTGATCCCTGAGGTACTCCCACTGGTCACCCCCTCTCCCCAGATTGTACCCCATTTACCACCACCCTCTGTCTCCTGTCTGTTAACCAGTTCCTAACCCAGTTCACCACCTCATCTCCCATGCCCAGACTACCCATTTTATTAATCAGCCTTCTATGTGGGATGGTATTGAAGACTTTGCTGAAATCTAGGTAGGCGACGTCTACCTCCCCTCCCTGATTTATTTCCCTAGTCACCCAATCAAAAAAATATATTAGATTCATTTGACATGTCCTTTCTGCTGTGAATCCATGTTGCCTCAGATCCTAAGTACCGCTGGATTCCATATGTGCCAGTATCCTTTCTTTCAGCAGTGTCGCTATGATCTTTCTCACCTAAGGTGAGGCTGACTGGCCTGTATTTCCCCACCTCCTCCCTACTGCTGCTTTTGTGCATTGGGACCACATGTGCCTTATTCCAGTCCTCTGGAATGACACCTGTGTTGAGTGACTCTGTGAACAGGGCTGCCAGAAGAGCTGTTAGTTCCCTTTGCAGCTCTTTTAATATCCTTGGGTTGATGCCATCTGGCCCCATGACCTTATCCACCTTCAGCTTTGTAAGTTCTTCCAGAACTCTCTCCACTTGAGGTCAAAAGGGAGAGAATGAAGCTGGAGGCTGACGAAAGAGAAACGGAACAAGAGGAAAGAGAAAAGGCATGCCAGCACAAAATCTTGATGCTGCAGGAAAGAGAGGAGGAAAAACAGCATGAGAAAGAGATGGCGAAACTGCACCACAAAGTACTGCAGCAAACCATAAGTAATGGTGTAGGGGGTCAAACCCATGAAGCCACAATCAATTCTAAAATATTTCCTCAGTACCAGGAGGGGAATGAACTTGATTTGTTTTTTAAGTCATTTGAGAGGGTATGTGTGCAGTTTAAATTGGACAGGGCTACCTGGATGACCACCCTTACGCCATTGCTTACTGGCTGTGCTTTTCATGCATTTGCTAGAATGGGTGATCAGGACTGTGTGGACTATGATAAAGTTAAGAGGGGGTGCTGAAATATTTTGAGCTAACTCCTGACGCTTTTAGGAGAAAATTCAGGCAATTAAGAAAGGTCACAGGAGAGAGCTACACCAAATTGCATTTTTAACTTTGTACCTATTTAGATCACTGGGTGGAGGGTACCAAAGCAAGAACTGTGAAGCAAATAAAAGATTTGTTTGTAAGGGAACAATTTTTCAAATTGTACCTGCACATATGTCTACTGGACCAGGCATGCAGCTTTGTGAAGGAGGCAGCAGAAAATGAAAATGTTGATGTGTATGTGGCCAGCAGACCACACACACAGCATCAGAACAATGGTGGGGGCAGCACATGGTTTCAAGGGGACCCAGGGGAGCAGCCTAAAGTAAAGCAGCCTGTACCCAAACTCAAAACACAACCCACTGGTCCTAAAAGAGACAAGGATCCAGGGGTGAAAAGGTGCTTTATTTGCCAGAAAGTGGGGCATCTGTCCTATGACTGCCCTAAAAACATGAACAAAACATGAACATGAACAAAAGATAAAAGGCTGGGGGAGGGGATGATCAAGGCAGTACCCAGTAGATAGAAGCCTGTGCACAGACTGTAGTGCCACCTAACTCCTTTGAATGTAGTAGTAAAAAACTTTATTTCTATGCAGGATATGGCTGGTATCATCACACCATTAGGACTAATAGGTCATATTTACATGGTGGTCTTCCATGCATATGTGCCCTACCCTAGTTAATGGGACAGTTACACTAGGCTTGAGAGACACTGGTGACTCCATCTCCATGGTAAGGCAGGATTTGATCCAGGTGGATCAGATTTTGCCAGGGCAGTTTTCCAAGATTTGGGGAGTTAGTGGTCCAAATACCAATGGCTCATGTTTTCTTGAGCTGGGAAAGGGGCCATGGGGTGCAGGAGGTGGGAGTCGTACCTGATATCCCAGTGGATGTGATTATGGGGGATGATTTTGACCACAGAGAAACTGTGGTGTGTGTTACTACTTGCAGTCAGGCAAATTGGCAGGCTTCTGAGGGTAAGGTGGGGATGCCACTGTCTGTGCTTAC
This sequence comes from Neoceratodus forsteri, assembly GCA_016271365.2. Lineage (NCBI taxonomy): Eukaryota > Metazoa > Chordata > Ceratodontiformes > Ceratodontidae > Neoceratodus > Neoceratodus forsteri. The sequence continues at coordinate 163,700,499 of CM028137.1, forward strand.
CCCCCTCCAGAAGCTGAGAAGGCAGCTAGTGAGGGTAAAGGGCTAGCTAGAAGTACCAACCTTCAACCTTAGCTGCAAACAAAGGAGGTCTTAGCTATGGGTGGATTTCCTTCTGAAAGGGAGTTGGGGAGGGTCAGACAGGAGGAGTTGGACAGAGCTCAGCTAGCTGATCCTACCCTACAGAAACTGAGAGAGATCACAAATAATGCCGAGGATGCTCAGGGGAGTAAAAAGTCAGTTTACTGGGAAAATGGGCTGTTGTAGAGGAAGTGTACACCGCAGAGGGGGCTAGAGGGAGAGGTACTCCAACAGCTGGTAGTCCCTTGGGCTTACCGAAAGCAGCTTTTGGCTCTGGCCAATGACATCCCTTTTTCAGGCCACTTGGGTATTAGCTGCACAAAAAGGCTGCTCACCAACAATTTATTTTGGCCTAGTATGCACACAGAAGTGACAAATTACTGCAGGACTTGTCCACAGTATCAGAGGGAGAGAAAGGTAGGGGACAAGGTTAAGGCAGCTTTAGTACCCCTGCCTATTATTGATGAAATATAGCAAAAATGATGGTAGGAGACCAAGGTCTATCTAGTCTGCCCAAGTGTTCCTGAGAACTATTCTAAACACAGGACCTGAACCTCCATCTGAATACTGCTATCCCTACTTTTGTTTGTGCCTTAGCTCTATCCCAACCCAGTTTGAATTATGTCACTGTTTTAGCTTCCACCACCTCCACAACCCTTCCTCTGGCACTGTGGACAAGTCCAACAGTAATTTGTCACTTTTATATGCATACTAGGCCAAAGAAAATTGTTGGTGAGTTGCCTTTTTGTGTAGCTGATACTCAGATGGCCTGAAAAAGAGATGTCACTGACCAGGACCAAAAGCTGCTTGTGGTAAGCCCACAGGCTATCAGCTGTCGAAGTACCTCTCCCTCTAGCCCCCTCTATGATGAACCCTTTAAAAGGATTGCCATGGACATAGTGGGGCCCCTCAGCACCCCAAGCTGCACAGGCAAAAGGTACATACTGGTTTTCGTGGACTAAACAACCACATACCCTGAGGCAGTGGCCATGCCTCCACTGAGGCAGAGAAAGTGGCTGATGAACCCTTGAGAATCTTTAGCAGGGTGGGATTCTCTGAGGTAATTTTGTCAGACAAGGGGACACATATCATGTTATCACTAGTGTCTAGTCTGTGGGAGAAGTGTGGGAAGAAACAGTTCCATGCTTCACCCTACTACCCCGAGGTGAGTGGCTTGGTCAAGCAGTTCAATAGGACCTTCAAAACTTTGATCAGGACATTTGCTATTTTTTTGCAATTTAAACTTTATTGCATTTTCAACAATACAGCAAAACCATAACCCAATACAACATCAAAATACAGGACCAAGAGACAGGAGTGAATACAAGTCCCAAACAACATTAAACAAGAAAATACCCCACGCCCCCTCAAAAAATAAACCTTCCCACCCCAACCCCCCAAACCTCCAAAGCACACCAGGAAGCTCATTTCTGCTAAATGACCTAGAAAGTTAATAGAATAATTATCTATTAACTGAATGCCCAGTGAGGATAAGCAGGAGTGAAAATCTGGGGGAGAAACATGTTGGGGTTCATGCGGGCCAAGCAAAATGGACAATAGGGTGATCAGGACATTTGTTGACCAGCACAAGAGGGAGTGGGACAAATATTTGCCTCACCTCCTCTTTGCTTACAGGAAAGTCCCACAGGAGTCCACAAGGTTCTCATCCGTCAAGCTCCTGTTTGGTGACAGGGTGAGGGGACCTCTTGATTTAGTTAGGGATGAATGGGAGGGGACCTTGCCTCCCAAGGGGAATCTGTTGTGGAGAACATCCTGAATTTCAGGGCATGGCTTTTGGAGCTCATGGGACTTGCTCAGAAGCATTTAGTCACTGCACAACAGCTGCAAAAAGTCTGGTATGACCATGGGGTCAGACACCAGGAGTACAAAGTGTGGAGGACAAATAACCTCTCAGATTATTGGTGGTTAGAGGCCAACAGAAGAGACACAGACAAATGGCATCAGTGAGTAATAAACAAGTTTATTACACAAACTCAGACTAATGCCCTACACAGAATCTTACCTAGATACTGGGAGCCAGAGTTTTCCCTGCACCCCAGGATATGAAGATGGACTCAGGGAGAAAATCTCCGACAACAGTTCTTATAGTGGAGATAATTACTATGGTAACTTACTTTTCTTACATACAATAGCTGTACAAAACAAGCCCTATTGGCTAAAAGTTAGGTGGCTCCTCAGTATCTCTGATATACAATTATTGTAAGGTCAGCTAAAAGTGTGAATACATAGGATTCTCACAAATCATTGAAATCAAGTACTGTGTTACATAAATCCACATGATGGCAGTGTAAGCATACATAAGACTTCTCAGAAGATCAGAACATGTGTTAGAGTTAGAACACAGAGATACATTACTGATGTATTGCATATAGATATATAGATAAATTGTAATGATAATCTTGTAGTTTGTGCCTGATACCTTACTCTTATATGGTAGGTACCTATGCCCTATAGGTTAGTAATGATTGGGGCTCATACTGGAACCATTATTAGGTAATACTGTGGATGCTGTCAGGGGTGTACTGTGAGTTTCCAATATAGGTCAGGGGGACCAGGTGTAACAATCACCCCCTTGTTGCCTTACTGAAAAGGCAACAACTAATGGGTAAGTTGTGTGTGATAGCATCATTACAGACCAGCTGCACAAGTCTTGTAAAGGAACTGTAGTTGTTCATGGTGTTGTTTCAGAGTACGTCTGAGACAGCAGAGGGTTAATATCAAAATTATTTGTATAATCACAAAACCTTTGAAAGTTAATTCTAACCAGGTATTGGAGAGTGTGGTGCTAAGGTCACCATCATGGATAAGGTGAACATCTCTGGCCTTAGAGATGTTATTGCTGATGTAGATGAGATGGGTATCCTTTCTATCTTAAAGTGTCTTAAGTGCTATGTTAAGGGAAGCAATGTGAACATTTAAAATGGGTAAATACTGAGACAGAGCAAGCAAATATTCCGGGTCAGTGTTAATGATATCTGGTTCCGGGATGGGAACAGGGGCTATGAGAGTATGACCAAGAACTGTAGTTTGATGAGGAATAAAGCAAAAGTTAGGTGCTAGAATTTCACACTGTTTATCACCATAAGCAAAAGATTTATGATTAGTGATGACGCAATATTGGCCATCAGAATTGTATGACACTCTAAATTTGTGGAATCCGCCATTTATGAAGTTGAACAGGACAGGTGAAAGATGAATTTGTCATGCTGGTGGTGAAGTGTTGAAAGTCCTCCATGTAGTCCTTGTAGAGATGCCCAGTTTGACTGACAGGTGATGAAGTAGAGTTGGTTGCACTAGGGTTAAGAGTCCCATTTGAAGAAAGTTCAGAGTCCAAGGTAAAGGACTAATCAATGCTGTCTGGTGAATACTCACAGACAGGCTCAATGACGTAAAATACATCACATCTGCAGAGACAGCGATAACCCTTTTTGGCACAACAGTCAGTATGAGGAGCAACTCAAGCATCCAGGGTGGTGTGGAAAACCAGTACAGGTGGGAGGTTGATTCTCTCCCTGAAGAAGTCATTGTCGAGATGTCCTACAGAGTGAATGGTTGCCAGCTTGTCAAAGATGGCAGTTTGTGGATCAAAACGTGGAAATGAGACAGTGAAAGTAACAAACTTAGTGTCATGAATGTTGCATTGTTTAGCTGTATAACAGGGGCCCATGATTGGGGTGGCATGTTACATAGCCTAGATTTCTAGCAGTTGACAAAGGTATAGAAACATAGAAACATAGAAACATAGAAACATAGAAGTTGACGGCAGATAAGGACCGCAAGGCCCATCCAGTCTGCCCATTTCTTTTTCTACCTTATAAATGTGCCATCGGCCTTTGCTATGTCAGTGACCTATCTATTCATAGTCATTTGTATTGCTCCCTTATGCCTATCCCATGCCTGTTTGAAGCCCTGCACTGTATTCCATAGCCACTACTTCTTGTGGTAAGCCATTCCATGCATCTACCACCCTTTCTGTGAAAAGAATTTCCTCACATTCCCCTTAATCGCCCTCTAATCTCATGCTGTGTCCTCTTGTCCTGCTATTTTTCTTATATTTAAACATGTTAGACTCTTTCACCTTGTTTATGCCCTTAAGGTGTTTAAATGTCTCGATCATATCACCTCTCTCCCTCCTTTGCTCAAGGGTATACATGTTGAGCTCCGTTAATCTGTCCTCATATGTCTTCTGATGCAGTCCCTGCACCATTTTGGTTGCCCTTCTCTGGACTGCCTCAATTTGTTAATGTCCTTGTGAAGGTGTGGCTCCAATACTGCACTGAGTACTCCAGATGGGGCCTAACCAATGTCTTGTACAGAGGATTATTACCTCCCTCTTACGACTTGTGATACCCTACTAATACACCCTAACACCCCCTAGCCTTACCTACTGCTTTAGAGGTCTGTTTGATGATTTCAGGTCATCAGTGATGATGATGCCCAAGTCTCTTTCTTCCTTTGTGACTGCTAGCAACTCCCTCCCAGCCTATAAGTGGCTTCAGGGTTTCTCTTCCCTATGTGCATGATTTTGCACTTCTTTGCATTAAATCCCAGTTGCCACTCTTCTGACCATTCTGCTAGTTTATCCAGATCTCTTCTCATTCTGCCCACCCCATCTGGATCATCTACTCTGTTGCAGATCTTGGTGTCATCTGCAAACAGACAAGCCTTACCCTCTAGTCCATCTGCTAGGTCACTAATGAAGATGTTGAATAGGACTGGCCCCAGGACTGATCCCTGAGGTACCCACTTGTGACTTGCATCTCTTCTGACTGTATACCATTTACCACCACTCTCTGTTTTCTGCCAGTCAACCAGTTTGCCACCCAGTTGACCAACTTCGACCCACCCGAGCCTACCTAGCTTATTTATCAATCTTCTAGTGGAACAGTGTCAAAAGCTTTGCTGAAGTCAAGGTAGGCGACATCAACTGCTCCCTTGGTCCACCACTCTGGTTACCCAGTCAAAGAAATCTATGAGATTAGTTTGACAGGACCTCTTTTGTAAACCCATGCTGTCTTGGATCCTGTGCCCTATGGATTCCAGGTGTTGCACTATCCTTTCCTTAAGGAGTGCTTCCATAATCTTGCCCACTACTGAGGTAAGACTGACCGTCTGTAGTTCCCCGCCTCCCTGCTACCACTCTTGTGGGAGGGATCACATGAGCCCTTCTCCAGTCTTCTGGGACCTCTCCTGTGCTCAGAGACTCACTAAACAATTCTAAGTAATGGCTCATAGTTCCTCCTTTAGCCCTTAAGTACCCTGGGATGTATGCCATCAGGTCCCATTGCCTTATCCACCCTGGAGCTTAGCAAGCTCTTGTAGGACCTTTCTTTTGTGAAGGGAGTAGTGCTCACCTCCCTCCCCTGTGTCCATGATGCTGAGCTGTGGGCCCTGCCCTACCTCTCTTCAGTGAATACTGAGCAAAAGTATCTATTTAGGATAGATGCCTTTACAGGGTCCTCCTCCTCACATGCTCCTTTTCTCCATTAAGCTTAGCAATACCCTCTGGACTTTCTCCTTTCACTAATGTATCTATAGAAAGTCTTGTCACCTTCTTTTACTGTTTGTGCTAGTGTTTCTCAGTTTGGGACTTTGCCTGCCTTACTGCCTTACCTGCTTCCCTTAGGGCAGTTTGGTATGCCCCCTATCTTCATCCCGCTGTGTTCCCTTATATTTTCTGAAGGCCAGCCTTTTAGCTCTGACCTTTTCTGCTACTGTATTTGAGAACCAAAGTGGTTTCCTTCTTTTTGCACTTCCTTTCTGTCTAACACAATGGGATGTTGCTTCAAGTATTGTATCCTTAATGCTTACCCACTTTGCCTGTACCTCCTCACCTGTGTTTCTTTTTGCCAGGGCTAGCTTAACTCTGTTGGCCATCTTATCAAAGTCAGCTCCTCTGAAGTCCCATATTTTTGCCTTGGAATGGGATGATTTAGATGTAGTAGCCAAATTGAACCATACCATGTGACCTACAGACCTAGACATGCATAATGTGATACATAAAACAGATCTATAGTGTGGACAAACCATTTGGCTAGAGCCTGTCATGGATGATGTCTGATATGCGACCTGATTCTAAATCCCAGAAGAGATTATTCATGGTAATAATTACCTAAGAGCCATAGGCAGAACATAAACATCCCCTGGCAATATATTTCTTGTCTGCTTCTTTGTTATTCTGGAACACAAGTTCATTGATTTTGTTTCTAGTGTCATTAAAACTTTTGGCTAAATCATGCATGTTATACTTCGTACATAGTTGGAATCTGCACTTTATTTACCTAATCTGTTATAGGACTATTTTCCTCTGTATTATGTAATTAAATGATGGCTTTTGCAATGTACTCTGTCTCTCCTCATCCTTCTATTTGTAATGCTGTATAGCCTTTTTGATGATGTGTAACTGACAATGCCTACTAACTGCTTCTGTTTTTCTCCACTGTCCACGTACTTAATGCTCCCCCACCCTCTGTTTGAGGAGGATCCTTTGTAAATGAGCTTTTAGCTCAAAGGCTGTAATTCTGATTTTACAATAAATAAAAAATAAATAAAATTAAAAAAAATGTTATACACGGTATATCACTCTTCCTGACTAAACCCATCTACACCATGCAGTAATGGGGGTTAAAAATCATTCTTCATGCCAGTCTATAATTTTAAAGTTTGACTTTTGATGACAGCTATGTCTGCCCAGTTCCAAATAGACATGCCAGATCTGAAGAGACCAAAAACAGTGCCAGTGGCACCTGTGATATCAGCAGTAACACATCTGCTGTGCTTCTTGGTGTTGGTGTTTTGTCTTTTATGAAACACACCTAGGTGTTCAGTAGTATGTGGCCCTGCTACTGGGTCTTGCGTGTGTGTCTGGTATGCTGCAAGAATGTCTAGTAACATGGTACTATGAAACTTAGATGCATTGGTTCTGGAGCACATGCTGAATTCAGCCATGTTCCAGTGTAAAAGGTTAAAAATCACTGGGGAATGCATGAATTGCACATTGTTTATAAGTGTACCTGGGAGTGATGTGGCAGCCAAGCCACTAGCTGATCCTGGCTCCTGGATGGGACACATGGTGAGTTCCGCTTCAGTCGGGGGAACTACTGATAAAAACATGGTAGCTGCAGCAATGTAATGTCGTGTGAAGAAGTCTCTAGCAGAGTCTTCTGGAAATTTATCACAAAAGGTTGGATTGATCAGAGCAGTGAGGTTGTAAAAACATGTGTATTTATAGTTAGTCTGATGGATATACAGGGTGCCATTAAGTGCAATTTTGGTATTGGGCCAACCTTGGAAAGTGCCTTTGGGGAGGTGAGCAATTGGGATTTGTTGTCCATTGCTATCAGTTGCCATTCAACTTGGAGTTAAGATTTGTCAGGTGCCACAACCATGGCATTCAGGTAGGCATCTGTGCCCTCCTGGACAGTGATTAATTTGCTGGGAACATCTATGCTGACTCCTTCAGGGATGGTGGTGTGTACATTATGTTGAAGTAGGTAGCGATCTTCTGCTGGTTGGAGAAGGGGAAGGAGCCTCCTTAGACATGTGTTGTCATTGGAAATGTGAGTCATATCCTTGGAATGGATAATGGAAAGTATTCCTGTAATGAGGAAAAGAAGCAAGAATGACATCTTGTGGGTATACTTGTAAAGAAAAAAGAAAATGGTCAGTAGGTACTATTCCACCCAATGGAGTTAGGAAAAGTAAATATGCTCCTGTATACAGTTTCATTTGGTTGGCGTGTATCCACTTATCAGAGGTTTTCCTCAAGTGTGTGATTCTAACTTGATTGACAGCTGGGCTCAGTCTGTTGACAATGGGGTAGGGTCCTTCTTATTTGTTGGCTAAGGAGTGTGTAGGATGTGCAAATATGAGTACCATTACCTGATCTCCAACTTGCCAGTCCACTTCTTTTGCCTATTTGTCAAAATGAACATTAGATCATTGCTGGGCTTTACCTATGTGATAAACTGCGTACAGATGGATCTGTATAATATCCTTCCTAAGTTTTGCAACATAGGCATCTACAGACAATCTGTCTGCAGTGGGTGTGCGTAAGTCAATCAGCAGGTGTTCAGGTAGTCTTATGGTTCTACCAGTCATAATCTCAAAAGGGGTACACTAGGTAGTGGCTGCAAGAGTGCCCCTAATTGCCATAAGGAATAAAGGCAATAGGGAATCCCAATCATTGGGATTGTCCTCAATGAATTTGGATAGCATGGTTTTTATCTGTCTGTTAGCTCTTTCTACCTGGACTGAAGATTGAGGGTGGTAAGGAATGTGAAACTTCTGGTGGACACCAAAAAGTTTGAGTGTTTCTTGCATCAACTCACCAGTAAAGCTGGTTCCTTGATCAGAGCCTACCTTGCAAGATAGGCCCTACATGGAGAGCAATTGTTCTACCAGGATTTTGGCAGTTACTTTTGCAGTACACATATGGGTGGGAAAGGCCTCAACCCATTTTGAAAACAAATCAGTGATTACAAGAGCATACTTCTTGTTTCTGCTTGCATTTGTCAATGGTCCAATGAAATTAATTTGGATTGCATGCCAAGGGCCAGATTGTCTCTGGGGGAGTGATATAACATTCCTTTTGGTTGGAATTGGATTGTTTTGTGCACAGATCAGATAATTGTCAATGTAATGTTGGACACCTGTGGTCATACCAGGCCACCAACCCACAGTTTTCAGTCCTTTGACTGTGTTTTCCACCCCCTGGTGTCCTCCAGTTGAGGTGTCATGTACCTGGATGGATAAACTCAGATTGCAGCGATATTGAAACCACTCACAATCTGCAGTTTTGCTTTTCAGATTGGAACCATACCAGTTTGTTGTCTTATGATAGGTGCCTTTTTTCTGCATGTCTCTTGTAGGGGTTGTTGGTTGGTAACTCTCACTCAGCTCCTTTGTCTAAAAACCTGAACACCTCTTTTATCTGTGGATCAGATTTTTGTACAATTGATAGATCCAATGGGACACAGTTCTCTTTGTTCTTTTTTGTGGCTTCAATGTGTATTGTTGCCCTAGTAATGGGATACGACATCTTCCAAATATCCCCTCTCAAACACCATCCTTGGCAAGGGTGCCTGCTCGCTCAATGAACTCATGATAGGATTCTGACTTGGAGTGGGCTTTAACTTTGTGAATGTACAGGTTGCACTTGAATTGTTGAACCAGAGTGTCAATGTATACGAAAAGGTCTCTGTACTTGACAGGTGTGCCATCAGAAGAGGTGAAGGAAGTTCTTTGCCCGAAAGGTAGAAATTCTGTCAAGCAGCAACAGACCCAGTTAGAGTCTATAAAAGTAATGATATCTGCAGTACCATGGTGTACAAATTCAAGAGCACAAGCTACAGTTGCCAATTTTGCATACTGGAAAGATGTAACACTGCAGTATTTGGAGGCTTGCACAGTGTCACCACTGGGATATTGGATTAGCACTCCAAATCCTGCCACTTGTGCTTTCTCAATGTATGAGGTGGAACCATCAGTAAAAATGTGATACAGAAGGGTGTCAGCTAAATGTTGTTGTGTGGCTGGAAGAAAGGGGTCTGTATCAGGCAAGTCAGGAGGCTGGAATCTGCAATCACGTGGTTCTCCTGTATACAGGAGTCCATGAGCCAGAATCAAAGGCATTTTGGTGGTGTGGATCTCAATGGCTCAATCCTGCAAGAGAAGAGATCAATGAGTTAGTCTGGTGTTGGAAACTGAACCATCCTTCACTCTGCCTGATAGCAAGAAATTGATTGGGGTGTGACTGATGTGTAGCACAATGGGTGAATACCCTATAATGTACAGAAAATGTTTCACAGCCCAGAAGGTAGCCAAAAGGCTTCTTTCACAAAGGTTGTACTTTAGTTTGACTGGTGAGAACATCTGGGAAGCATGTGCAATGGGCCTGAAAATCCCATTAACTTTTTCAGCCAGCATTGCTGACATGGCAATGTCAGAGGTAGCAGTTTCCAAATGGAAAGGTAGTGCTGGATTTGGATTGACCGGAGCTGGAGCAGAGGCCAAAGATCATTTCAGCAGGATCACTGCATTGGTATGAACAGGACCCCATGTCCATGGGACATCTTTCTTGAGTAGCTCGTACAGAGACAGCCTTTTGTGCAAAGTCACAGATAAAATCCCTGGAATAGTTAACCATTCCCAGGAAACATCTGAGTGTAGCCACACTTGTGGACAGTGGCAGATCTTGTAGGCCTTGGATCTTGTTCCAAGCTGGGCTTCGGCCTGCCTCAGTGATACGCAAGCCAAGGAAGATGACTTTCTTTTTGCAATGGGTTGCACTTGAGGCCTGCCCCCTGCAAGATGGTCAGTAGTTCATCAAGGAGTGCAAAATGCTCCTCCTTAGTGCTGGTGGCTAGCAGTAAGTCATCTACATATTGCAGAAGGCACTGAGGGGTAGAGAAATCCTGTAAGGCATCCTTCATATGGAGATGGAAAAGTGATGGGCTTTTATGGAAGCCCTGAGGAAGTTATGTCCAGGTGTACTGGCACCCCTCAAAGGTAAAGGCAAACTTGCATTGGCTATCATGTTCCAAAGGAAGTGACCAAAAACCATTGGAGATGTTATGTGCGCTAAACCAGGTGCGATCTGGTGTTAGCAGTTTTATTGGGTTAGGGTCTAAATCACGACAGTTAAAATCCAGACTATCAAATGTCTGTTTCTTTTTTCCCGTAATTCAAAATACTGATGAACAGAGAATACCGAATGAAAGAATCCCGACATGAACTGTTCTGTTATGTCGGGGTTTGTCAGGCACCGCTGTATTAGTAGTTAATAAATGCAACTTTCTTATTTCCATCAAATTAATTTCCCTTTTAAGTAACACTATGTTTCCCTCTCTCAGTTTTTTTACAGTGACATCTGACCAAGCTTTTATTTCATTAATTGCTTTCCTCTTGGCTGATGTAACATTCAGATAATGGGGTGGGCACCTCTTTTTAAATAATTTTTCTATCTCAGCCCGGACTTTTTCTAAGACCGCTACTGCCACATTTTTCCTGCTTGAATCTCCTTTGAATGTTGACTGGGGTTTAAAAATAGCTTTGCATTTCATCAACAGTCAGTTTAACAGTTCTTTCTTTGGTTTGCATCAAATATATTGCAAAGTCCATCATTTTATCTGCTGTTTCTTCCCATGAGGTTTGAAACACTATATTCATTTCATAGGCAGGATTCAATGGAGTTCCACTGAAAGCCATATGTGAGTTGAGCTTCTGCCATTCTGCAATGCTAACTGTAAAAAGCTGCCTCAGTTTGGTATGAATCAGTTAATTATTTAATTAGTAAGTATGTAAGCTGTAAGCGCAAAGTCAGGAAATGATTTGTCGGCTTTTCGGCAAGCAGGATTTTTTTATTCGGGCATACAATGTAGTTGGGATTTCAGTGTCGGAAATGTTTTTAACGGGCATTCGGATGTCAGGATTTAGTATGGATCCCGTTTTATCACGTCAGGTGCTGATGCTGCTGTAGGTAAGCAGCTCAGGGTGACTTGATTAAGTCTCCTGTAATCAATAGTTAGTCTCAAAGAGTTGTTGGGTTTCTTAACAGGCCATATTGGTGGGTTAAGGGTTGAGATACATGGTCTAATGACACCTTGTTTAAGGAGTGACTTAATGGTTTCTCTGAGTGATGGTAAGGCTTCTGCAGGGAAATTATACTGTCTTTGATTGTCTCAGGGCCTTGGATTGCAATGCGGGTTTGCATTCTTCCACAATCATGTTTGTGTTTTGCAAAAACATCAAGATGTTTCTGCAAGATGGGCAAAAGTTCCTTGAAGAACTCATGGCTTTGGAGCATAGCTAAGATGTCATACTCCTTGTTGTTAGCTGAGAATGCAGCAACAACATGGGAGTCAGGAATCATGACAGCATGGTATTGTCCCTTGATCTGTATCAAAAGCCTATTGGCTAGGTCAACCACACAGCCATGTAGTGCTAGGAAGTCAGTTCCTAAAATACTGGGATGATGATATAATACCATGAGGTCAAACATAACATCTGTGGTAAGGGTCCCCAATATCACAGGAAGCACAAAGGAACGGTAGATAAGCAGTGTAGTGCCATCTACACTTTGTGCATTGGTCCTCCTCCAGTGGACCAAGATGAAGAGAAAAGGTCCTCATTGTGTAATACAGACATGGCTGCACTTGTATCCAAAAGTACAAGTTGGCGGCCCCCGACAATGGCCTTAGTACAAGGCTGTTCATTATTATCGATGGTGATCTGATTGACATTGCAGACTGGAGCCTGTAATAGTCAATCTGAATTATCATCATCAATTGTGTCCTCTGGTGGCTGCTGGAATTGTAGGCCTGTGGGGTTCCACTGGGCCTCTTCCAGGTCCTGGCTGGAGTACAGGTGTTCCTGTGTGGTAGTGGCTGCAATTGACAGTGTATTTTAATTTGGCCCTGATGCTGCCTGGTGAGAGGAAATTCTGGTGTCTCTTTGACCTGGTGAAGACAGGGCCACAGGTGCGAGTACTGCTACAGCCTGTTTTGGAATAGACTTGGCCATGGACTGGACTTGTCCAAAGAGCTTCTGGAAGCTTTTGTTTTCTTCCACTGCCTGTGAGTAGGAAGGGCCTGTACGGTAATGCCAGTTGCCCTGATTATTGTTTTGGTTGAGGTTGTTCCAATTCTTTTGTTTATTTTTGTATTTATGTTGTTGCCCCCCCAACCCCTTGATGGGGTTGCTTGTTGTCCAAGGCAGCGGCCTTGCCTTCCTGGGCCTTGCCCTCCACAGTATAGTGGGTTGTGGACTTGCTGGCATGTTGTATCATGGCTACCTTGGATTTTGGTCCAGAATTGAGATCCCGCAGGTAGAGCAGGAAACCTCATTCCATTCTCACTAGAATGTCCTCAAACTTGTTAGTTCTGGGAAATACCACAGGTTTGACCTTGTCACGGACTGCTGGAAGCATGTTCCAGATAAACAAGGATTTGTACTTGATCTGGTCCTCATTGGCTCCCTCTTGGGAGAGGCCTTTGCCGATGTGGTAGGCCAACCATACCCACTGGACACTGGGCTTTCCTTGTCATATTGTTTGACGGGGTAGGTCAGCATGACACTGACCATGCCCAGGGAATGAGCAGAAATGAGGGCTGCGGCAACCTCATTGAAAGATGCATTCGTGGGTCATCGGAATTCCTCTGGGAGTTTTCCCCAGAGGTGTGGGTTAACAGTTTGTTAGAGAATCTGTACTTGGTAGTCTGTGGGGAGACTAAGCATTTCCAACTTAGAGCAGACCTTTTCCAAATGGCAGCTAAGGTTGTCATTTGGGCCCATTTGACCTATGCTGTCAGTGATTTGCTGAACAGCGTGGGAAGCCTAAAGAGGGTTTGCAACCACTCATTGTGGATCAGGAAGGGTTGGAAATCAATGTGCCCCATGAAAGGCAGCCTCCGCTGTGGTGGTGGTCACAGAATGGAGCAACAGCTCACGGGTAGCAGCTTCTGTTATCATGATTCACATGTGTTCCCAAAAGAGGTTTTCTTGTTCCTCTGTCATTCAGGACTTGTAGAGGGCCATCTCAATCATAAGATTGACCTCTTTTTTGTCTTCTTTTTTCAGGATGGCAATGGGTGGAGGACGTGTCCACCTCCCTCCACTGTCATGGGGGTCACCATCTTGGCATCACACATGGGAGTCGCCATATTGGGAATAACATGGGAGACAGCCATCCTGTGAATGGTGGACACAGGGGGTTGCCATCTTAAGGATGGTGCTGGGCACCAGCATTTTGGATGCTGTCATCATCCCTATCGTCATCACCCAATGACACAATTTCAATGAGTGTGTAATAGGCTCCACCCATGGCTTTGACGTGACCAGCCAACACCTCTCCTTGATGGCGCATCTTCACCATCTTGACTCTACAATGCGTATGACTAGCTTTAGTATTGTACTGTCCTATACCTCTAGTAATCTATTTCTGTAACATTCTATAAGTGTTGCTGAGTTCGCAATTGTCCCTAAGCTCCCTGTCCAATTCACCACTTACCTGTTTCAAATCCTCTCGCAACTCCTCATTCTCATCTCACAACATCTCATTTGTTTCACTCAACAAATCATTCATTTTTAATATCTGCCTCTTATCTTGTTTCAATCTGTCACGATCCTCCCTCAACATACATAACTCTTGTTCATTATCCTGTACAGCACAATGCAAAAGCGTCTCATTCTTAAAGTGCAGAGTTTGGAGTTCTTCATCCATTTTCTGCTGCTTCCTAATTGTTTCAGTAGCCTGCAAGCCCAACTCTTATTTTAGAGCTGCATTTTGCAGTTCAAGGGAATGAAACCTCATTTCAGATGCTTCTAAAGAAGTGAAAAGGGCTGCCACTAATAGTCCCTTTTGGGTATGTTTCTTAGCTGTTAGGCGCGTCTCTGAGTACTGGGCAGAGATCCCTAGTACTGGATTGTCTAAATGTTTCGCATCCAGTGTGAAATTGCTCCAACCTCCATGAGAGGTGAGAGAACATGAGACATCAAGCCTCAAATCTGTGCAGATATTCGACATGGTAGGGAAACTCAAATTAACCCGTCAGTGGTGCCCTGCTTGTGAAGCGATCCACATCAGTTAAACCAAAATACAGCTGGGTGTCTGAACTTACACAGTCCTACAGCTCAAAACTGCTGTGAGGTGAGGCAGGCAACAACCGTACCTGCCTGGTATACAGCCAGACTTCGCAGGTTTCTATGGAGTTATGGACAGGTGAGAGCAAACCTACTTAACACTCATCTGGATGCCAGTGAATACGGAATCTCTGTTAACTCTGCTGACCACCTGTGCATGGTCACCAAAATGTGGAGGACTATTACCTCTCAGGTTATAGGTGGTTAGAGGCTAACAGAAGATACACAGACAAATGGCATCAGTGAGTAATAAACAGATTTATTACACAAAACCAGACTAATGCCCTACACAGAAGCTTACCTAGATACTAGGAGCCAGAGTTTTCCCTATACCCCAGTGTATGAAGATGGACTCAAGGAAAATGTCTGACATTTCTTATAGTGGAGATAATTACTATGGTAACTTACTTTTCTTATGTGCATTAGCTGTACAAAACAAGCCTTATTGGCTAAATGTTACGTGGCTCCTTAGTATCTCTGATATACAATTATTGTAAGGTCAGCTAAAAGTGTGAATAAAAAGGATTCTCACAAATCATAGAAAACAAGTGCAGTGTTACATAACTCTGCATGATGGCAGAGTAAGCATATATAAGACTTCTCAGAAAATCAGAACATGTGTTAGAGTTAGAACACAGAGATACATTATTGGTGTATTGCATATAGATATATAGATAAATTGTAACGATAATCTTGCAGTTTGTGCCGGATACCTTACTCTTATATGGTAGGTACCTATGCCCTATGTAAGCAATAATACTCGACAGGGTGGGTCGGTATTGTGCTATACCGGACCGCCCAGGGGCGTAATGAGGCCCGACGCCACAGGCGGAGGGCCTTATAGCTCCTGGAAGGTCCGTATTACACACCGCCCACCTGAGGGTATTATTGCTTTAGAAATGGGCACTGTAGAATAAAATTAGTTTACTAAAAGCGAGTTTGTAAAATATTAGTTTAACATATGTTTGAAATAAAATAGTTCCTCCGCTATTACAGTGCTTTAGGCTCTTGAAGTTTTGGTCCTGGTTGTCATGGTTACTCTCTGTGACTGCCCCCCAACAGAGCAGTATCACTGGTAGAAGGAAGAGCCTATGACAACAGGTGAAGGATAAGTGTGTTCTGTTCCTTGTGTTTTGTTTCTTGCTTTTTTTGCCTGCTAGAGTTTTGATAGTGGGAAAACCAGGGACTAGGAAGTGGAATATCGGGAGTTCACGGTGATCATCTACTATGGAGGTGCGAGTTTCTATTTTAAACTAAAGAGACTGGCAGGAAGATACTGTGGAGAAAGGCTGAGAGGGCACTCCTGGTGATCAACCACTGAGGTGCAAGTTTGGCTGAGAGGGCGGCCAGTTGGCCGTAGGATTTTTTTTCGAGTCATGGTACCTGGAAGGATCGCGAGTGCACTGAATGGGACAAGGGAGTTGAAGATCAGGAGCTCGCAGCGATCGTGTATTTAAAACTAAACTGATGGACACGAATCATTTGAAGGACTCACCACGATCGGGCAGTGTCATGTGGCTGACAGAAACAAGGTTTGCCCCGTTTGAATTTCTGTTAGGGAGCCCAGCAGCGAATATTGGGAAAGCAATATAGAGCAGATTGTGTCTGTTGGATGGTAACTTGGATTGTGTGGGCCTGACATCAGGAACGAGTGGGTGACATAAGGAATGCCAGTGAGTGATCTCTGCAATCATTCTGTGCTGGTTGGGAAATACGGAACTGACAGCTCGCAAATTTTATTTAAAAGTTGAGGTACATGCATCTAACCCATCTGCTGCCAATAGCCTGTTCAAATTAAACAGAAAAAAAAACAGGGCAGGGTGCATGGAAGTACCAATGGGCTCGTACTCTGTTGCGGTACCGATGTGAAGCCGATAAGGTGACTGTTTGTCATTGCATTTTGAACAGTTTTTGTTTACTGATAAATCCGTATGTATTTTGTTTTACGAAAAACAAAACAACACTTGCGATGGGGGGGGGGTTGGCATACCGGGAACTCGCCTGCTAAGTGAGAGAGAAAAAATGGCGTCAGTTTAAAATTAATTTGACTGCTTTGGCCCAATGATTAAGGAGGGTGGGCAGAGGGATATTTCAAAGGGTGAAGGGGCACTTGGGACTGGCACTTTTAATGATCCGGGCTCTGTTGTCTGATAGACGCCCACCTTGCCAGGTCTATCAGCCAATCAGAGTCTGGGATTTTTTTAGCCCATTTTCTAAAGGTTAGTAATGACTGGGGCTCATACTGGAGCCATGATTTTAAATAGCTAGGTATCACACTAGACAGCTCCCTATCATATGCCCAACATGTCGACCATATTTTTAAGTTTGGTGAACAGTAGGCTTGGGTTCCTTTACAGCCATAGGCATTGTTTCACACCTGCGGCTTTAAGACTAGTTGTCACCAGCTTAATTCTGTCCATCATAGATTATGGCCTGATAATTTACAGTGCTGCAACTGATACCACTCTCAAGCGGCTGACGATCGTGCTAAATAAGGCCTGCAGGCTGATAACTGGTGCTGGCAAACACACTCATACCTGTGACCTCTCTTCACAAACTAAATGGCTGTACCTACGGGGTAGGATAAAATATCAAACTTGTCTCTTTGCAAAAAGAATATGTCTTGCCTTAACCCCCCCCCCCAAGTCACCCAGTCCCCGCTTCTGCCAACGAACAGCCAATGTCATATGCGTAGGGCAACTAAGAATGCTTTCCATGTTCCTTGCTGCCAGACCTCACAAGCCCAGCATACCTTCAGTTACAGAATGCCTTCCTAGTTAAATGACTTTCCCTCTGAAGTCCTCTCTGAGCACAGAATTGGCGCTTTCAAATCCAAACTTTATGGTCACCTGACAACACTGTCTAAATATGACTGTGCCCACTACTTCCTACTCCCTGCTCCCCTAGGTTTCTGGTCCTCCTAGTTGCTAACACCCATTTGACCCCCAGTCCCCCTGTCCTACCCCCTGAGTTCTATGTCTTGGACCCCATCTTTTCTAACCATCTCTCTCACCCACTCCCCTTTCAGCATTTTCTCAGTGCTATTTATTCTCTTGTTTTACTTTTTGATGGACAAAGTTTAATATTTCAGGACTGCATTCTTGCCTACTTGTTCTGCTGTATGTTCATTTATTTGTTGTAATGATGTTATATCAACTTGGAATATTTTCTGTACTTCCAGTTTCATCAGTTGTAATATTACCTTACCTCCTTACCTGGAACCATACTCTGTTTTTGTATTACTGTGATATTTCTACCTGTGCCACATTGTTCTGTTTTCCTTGATGTGGAACCTTTGTAAATGAACCCCTGGTTTAATGGTATTTGTAATCCTAGTAATGAATAACTAGAATAAATAAATAAATAAATGATTAGGTAATACTGTGGATGCTGTCATGGGTGTACTGTGGGTTTCCAGCATACAGTAGGTCAGTGGACCAGGTGTAATAAAAGTTAGACAGTGAGTGATGGTACTCATCCCAATCAAACAAAACAAACTGCAGGAAGCATGGGAGGGTCCATTGCCCATAGTTAGGAAAGTGAGTTAGATAAATTATGTATAGAGACTGCCTGGCAGGAAGTGTAGGCAGAGGGTATATCATGTTAACATGATGAAGCCTTAGTATGATAGAAAGGAATAGGTCCTTGCTGTGCGCAGCATGCCAGAAGAGGAAAATGAGGCTGATCCACTGGTGGACCTTCCTGGGGAGGCATGGAAGGGATCTGCAGTGGATAACCTCACACTCTCAGACCAGCTGATACCACCCCAGGAAAAATAGATGGGGGTGGGGGTGCTATGAGCATTTGGGGAAATGATCACAGGGAAACCGGGGTATACCATGATGGCTGAACACCACCTGGTCATTGGGATGCTGCTGACGCTGAGGCAGTCCCCTTACAGGGTACCAAAGGGAACTAGGCAGACCATGCAGGAGGAGCTGAGAGAGATGTTGGCTCTCAAAATAGTCCAGTAACCCCTGGGCCTCACACATGGTCCTAATCCCCAAGAAAGACAGAATCACATGGTTCTGCATTGACTATTGTAGGCTCAACAGCTGCACAGAGTCAGACACCTACCCCATTCCCCGAATGTATGAGACCTTAGAACAGCTGGGGGGAGCCAAGTTCCTGACCATGACAGACCTGACAAAGGGCTACTGGCAGATACCCCTTACCCCTGCAGTGGGGGAGAGGATGGCCTTCACCCCATTTGGCTTATTTGAATTCCAAGTAATGCCACTGGGAATGAAGAATGCACCCATGACCTTCCATTGGCTTGAGGATTGCATTCTGTCTGGGATAGATGAATATCTACTGGCGTACATGGATGATATAACCATTTACAGCCAGAAATAGGGGAATCATGACAGGCATGTGAGGGAGGTGTTCCACCAACTGAAAGCTACAGGGCTGACAGTTAAGGTAGCAAAATGGCAGATAGGTGTGGCAGAAGTGTCC
This sequence comes from Neoceratodus forsteri, assembly GCA_016271365.2. NCBI lineage: Eukaryota > Metazoa > Chordata > Ceratodontiformes > Ceratodontidae > Neoceratodus > Neoceratodus forsteri. Next base: position 163,719,696 of record CM028137.1, read on the forward strand.
TACCTTGGGCACTGGGTGGGCAGTGGATGCAACCATCTAGAGCCTGTGAAGGTTGATGCCATCCAGGCCTGACCCACCCCTACCACAAAGAGACATGTAAGGGCATTCCTAGGGGCAGATGGATACTACAGGAGGTTAATTCCTCACTATAGTGATGTGGTCAAGACCTTGATAGACCTGACAGAAAAGAAACTGCCAGAGAAAGTTCTCTGGACAGAGGTCTGTGAATCCACTTTCCGACAGTTGAAGGAGGCATTATGTGGGTCACCCATGCTCACTAGCCCAGTTATGATCTCAAGTTCACTGTGCATGTGGACACCTCAGAAATGGGCTGGGCACTGTCCTGAGCCAGGTTACACCACAGGGGGAGGAGCATCCCATAGTTTATCTGAGCCAGAAGCTTCTGCCCAGGGAGGAGGCATATGCCACAGTTGAGAGGTACTGTCGTGGGGATAGTGTGGACCCTTCAGATGCTGCAGCCATATTTGTACATGTGGGAGTTCAATGTGGTCACAGATCATAATCACCTGACATGGCTTCATAGGACTAGTGGGCAAAATGCAACATTATTTTGTTGGAGTTTGATACTGCAGTCGCATAACATGACCATCACAGCACCGCAGTGATTGGTAAAATGCCAATGCAGATGGATTGTCTAGGCAGGGCTAAGTGCATGGCAGGATAATTTAGGCACCTCCCAGTCCCTATATGAACAGCAGTGTCTTCTTGGGGTTGCCCAAAAGAGACATGCTTTTATTTCCTGGGGAGAGATGTAATCGGAAATGTGACCAGATTAATTTATTCTTTTTTTTTGTTGGTGTAATTATTTTTCTCGTATAAGTTCTGCTGTTTGGAATGGACACCAAAATGGCTTCCATGTCACATGCTCAGGCAGCTCTCAGGAGAAACACTAGCCAACTGTGAAGGTGCTAAGTCTCCCATGAGTTTATCTAGCAACAGACCCAGGCAGATGTGAGGGTGCTATTTCTAGCACAGAGACATCCTGCAAGAAGGATGAAAACAGGGTCATGAAACTGAGTAAGAATGATTCTAGGTGCGAATAAAGCCACTGGTGATGTCACACACACACTCACATTGGTGGGGATATTGTAGGGACCGTCGCTCCAGGGAGATGTCACACCCTCATAGCCCTGGGCATATAAATTGGGGAGCTGGGCACCCAGCTGTCTTTCTCTCTCTTACTTTCTGGTAAAGAAAGGGGGGCCCTGCCAATAGATATCTGTCTGTCTGAGAGAAGGACAGTTCCGGGTGAGTGTTCTTTCAGGTTAGCTGGCAGGTAAATATAGACTCTAGGAGAGACTAGGGGCCAGATTCACAAAACTTTGCTCCAGCACAAACTGGGCTTTGTGAATAGTTCATATTCACAAAACCCAGTTTTCCCCCACAAATTGGGTTTGTGCCCTGGCAAAGTAGTGAGGGGGGCCGCAATGCAAATGAAGGGGTGGTGACCTGCATATCCCAGCAATCCCATTATGAAAGGATTTGCTCCAGGCAGGGGCCTTTGTGAAGGCCCTTGTGTGGAGAAAATTACTGTTGATTAAAACCTGGATTGGTCTCACAGTCTTGGACCAGTACTATATACTGTACGCTGTCCATGAGTGTTCAGTCAGCAGCCAGCCACAGTGGTTGTGAGGAGAGCTGTGCTAGTTGCTGGCTGAGGGTCAGGTGGGGGTGGAGCTGGGAGGGATCTATGTCTGACTAGGTGGGGGGTATAGGGTCCACTAGACTACCAGGGATAATAGTATTTTCATACAGGGATGGTGATACCAGAGAGAGGGGAGGGACTCTAGACTACCAGGGTAAAATGTATTTATTCATACGGGGATGGTGATTAAGACCAGGGAGGGGGTGGGACCACTGCACTATGGAAAATTTATTTCATCATATTGGGTGGGAAATCAGGGACCTCGGAGGGACCTTACACTGTGGAAAAATAGTTTTTTATTAGTGGGTGGGAAATCATGCAAGGTGAAGGGACCCTACACTATGGAAAAATAATGTTTCACTATCGGGTGGGAGATTGGGCAATGGGGAGGGACCTTACACTATGGAAAAATATTTGTTTATTATTGAGTGGGTGATCAGGGACTGGGTGGGACACTACACTATGGAAGTCATATATAAACATGTCAGGTGGGCAATCAATGAGGGGCACTGGACTTCCGGGGTACATTTCTGTCATTGGGGAGAGTGCTCAGAGGGGGGGACACTACACATTGGGATGGTGGCTGCATGGGGCTTGGGCTGGTGGAGAAGGCCATGCAACCCTACACAAATACCATGCAAATGAGCCCATAATGGGCATGCTAATGGCCACTAGTGCCTTGCATGCCCAATGGGCTCATTTTCATGGCTACTTTTGTGAATGTCACTTTAGAGCACGAGCACTATTGGCTGTGGGGCTATTTTCCTGGCTGGCTGTAGGGACAGCACTACTGGGGTTCCTAGTGGTTTTCCTGGGTTACCACTGCCCCTGCCTGCCCTTAATCATAGTCAGATAGTGCACTGCACTATCCAACTGTGAATAGCTCCATTGCCCACCAGCGCAACTGCGGAGTGCAGCGCAAACTTTTGTGCACACTTTGCTTTTGTTTTGTGAACCCTGGACTAGATTTTTGAGATTCTTCTAACAATCATCTGTCTGTTAACTATTTTTTTTTCCTTTTCCAGTAAACATGCAGATCTTTTGTCTTGCTGTATATATAAGGGATATACAATGGTGAGCTGTCAGATAAATGATTTCTCTACACAAGTGCTGTTTGACCTCGGGTAACCTCATGAGTGGCGTAAGCCACGAGTGAGGTGTCTGAGGTCAAAAAGCACAAGTGTAGATAAATCATGTATCTAACAGCTCACCATTGTATATTTCATTTATGCAATAGTGATTCTTTCTGTCAGTGCAGGGACATTTGCTTTTGACTGTAAATCTTTTTTTTAATGATAATTTCTGGGACTTTTTGTTAACTTTCCTAGTGTATCTCTGCTTAGTGTAGTGGTTGCTATTAAATGAAGCACCACTCATTTTGTAGAAAACTTTGTGATGAACAAATGGCATGCTAACCATACCATGCTACTTTTTTCATTTTAAAGTTATTTGCATTTGTTTGCCAAAAAAGTGGATAAAAAATTGAGTTTTATGCTGTGTTTTTTTCTGTGTTAATTATAAAAAAACTAAAAGGTATCTATAAATGAAACACCACTCATTTTGTAGATAATTTTGTGCTGAACAACTTTCATGCTCACAGTACTATGCTATCTTTTTCATTTTAAAGTTATTTGCATGTGAATATAGTTAGTACTGGTACTGAGGCCAAACATTCTAAATGAGTTCCGAAATGATTGTGACATATCTACTATGAGTATAAATCTGTGATGATGCATCTACTATGTATATACATGTGAGATTTCACATGTATGCAATAGGCGTGGACATAAATCCTATGTGATAAATCTAAGCTACGAGACAAATTCAAAATTTTACATTTATACACATACTAAATGTATCATCACAGATTTACATACATAGTAGATATGTCACAATCACTCATTTAGAAGGTTCAGCCTCAGTACCAGTACTAACTATATTCAAATGCAAATAACTTTAAAATGAAAAAAGATAGCATAGTGCTGTGAACATGAAAGTTGTGCAGCACAAAATTATCTACAAAATGAGTGGTATTTCATTTATAAATACCTTATAGATTTTTTATAATTAGCAAAAAAGAGCAGAAGATGCAATTTTTTGTTCACTTTTTTGACAAACATATGCAAAAAAAGATAAACTATCAAAAGCAAATGTCCCTGCACTGACAGAAAGCATCCCTATTGCATAAATGAAATATACAATGGTGAGCTGTCAGATAAATGATTTATCGACACTCGTGGCTTACGCCACTCATGAGGTTACCTGAGGTCAAACAGCACTTGTGTAGATAAATCATTTATCTGACAGCTCACCATTGAATATCCCTTATTTATAGTCATAGTAGCTCAGATTTATCACACAGGATTCATGTCCATGCCTATTGCATAAAAATAATTTATCTGACAGCTCACCATTGTATATTTCATTTACACAATAGGGATGCTTTCTGTTAGTGCAGGGACATTTGCTTTTGACTGTTTATCTTTTTTTTAATGATAATTTCTGGGACTTTTTGTTAACTTTCCTAGTGTAGGCCCACCTAGTGTAGTGATTGCTATTAAATGAAACACCACTCATTGTGTAGAAAATGATGTGCTGAACAAATTTCATGCTCCCAGTACCATGCTACCATTTTCGTTTTAAGTAATTTGCATTTGTTTGTCAAAAAAATGAAAAACAAAATTGAATTTTTTGCTTTTTTTTTTTGCTAATTATAAAAAAACTAAAAGGTATATAAATGAAACACCACTCATGTATGTTGTAGATAGTTTTGTGCTGAACAACTTTCATGCTCACAGTACCATGCTATAATTTTTTGTTTTAAAGTTATTTATTTACATTTGTTTGTCAAAAAAGTGAACAAAAAATGTAATTTTCTTCATTTTTTTTCTAATTATAAAAAAATCTATACGGTATCTATAAATGAAACACCACTCATTTTGTAGATAATTTTGGGCTGGACAACTTTCATGCTCCTAAAAACATGCTATTTTTTTTTTCATTTTAAAGTTATTACCATTTGAATATGGTTAGTACTGCTTCTGAGGCTGAACATTCTAAATTAATTCCAGAGAGATCTGTGACATAATAACTGTGTCTATAAATGAGTAACTGTGTGTATAAATAAGGGATATGTAACAGGGACCTGTGAAATACATGATGTATTTTCACAAGAGCTGTTTGACCTTGGGTAACCTCACAAGTGGCATAAGCCACGAGTGATGTGCTCAAGGTCAAACAGCTTGAGTGAAAATAAATCATGTATTCCACAAGGTCCCAGTTATGTATTTCATTTATGCAATAGGGATGCTTAATGATCATGCAGGGAGTTTTGTTTTAAATTGTTTATTTAATTTTTAATGTAAACTTACATGGATTTTTTGTGGTTTTCCCAGGGTAGCTCTGCGTATCATAGTAGTTGCTATGCAGTTGCTATGGATGCACCAACTTTACATTATGGACAATACATAATGAAAATGTTTGATGCACAATCTTTTGGTTTTGCATTTGGGGGCATTTATTCATCAAAACAGTGAATAAAAATTGAATTTTCTGCCATTTTTTGCTGATTATAAAAAATCTATCAGGTATCTATAAATGAAACACCTCTCATTTTGTAGATATTTTTATGCTGAACAACTTTTTTGGTTAAAGTACAATGCTATCGATTTGCATTTTAAAGTTATTTGTATTTGTCAACAAAGTGCCAAAAAACCCAAATTTTCTGCTGTTTTTTGTGAATTATAAAAAACACTAAAAAGTGTCTATAAATGAAACACCACTCATTTTGTAAATATTTTTGTGCTGGACAACTTTTGTGCTCACAGTACCATGCTATCATTTTTTTTTGTTTTAAAGATATTCACATTTGTTTGTTGAAAAAATGGAAAAAAAAAGTTCTGCTGTTTTTTGCTAATTATAAAAAAACTAAAATGTATCTATAAATTAAATACCACTCATTTTGTAGATGTTTTTGTGCCGAACAACTTTCATGTTCACAATACCATGCAATCATTTTTCATTTTAAAGTTATTCACATTTGAATATGATTAGTACTGCTACTGAGGCCGAACATTCTAAATTGGCTGATGACATAGCAACTGTGTACATAAATGAGTGATGACATAGTAACTAAGTACATAAATGAGTGATGACATAGTGACTAAGTACACAAATGAGTGATGATATAGTGACTAACTACATAAGTGATGACATAGTAACTATGTACATAAATTAAATGTATGTACACAGTAGCTCAAATATCAGGATTTATTTAATGGCTATTTTGTCCACACCTACTGCATAAATAAATATATATATATATATATATATATATATATATATATATATATAGTATAGCAGGAAATATTAGCTTTCAGTTTATTTTCGCTATATTAGCTTAACTAACAAAAGCACTAAAATAAGCTGATCACTAATATTACAGGGAGCATAGTGCTGTAATTGGACATGAAGCTGATGCGCTAATTTAACAGGGCACTAAATAGTACTGCATCCCACGCCATGCTAAATAAAGAGGGCGCCAATATAAACTGCTATACAGTATATATATATATATATATACATATATATATATATATATATATATATATCATGTTTATTTGTTAACCATCAGTATCTAGTAGTAAGGAATCATTTTTACAGAACAGTGACTGTGCCTCATTATTGAACATGTCATTTTAATATTTCTGCTGGCAACAAAGAATTCTTGGTTTACAGTCCACTGTCCAAAGTGCACTCTTCCAAATATTATTGTGTTTGACCTTCCTAAGCCTGAGCAGGACAGGGGTTTTCCTGATACAATCAGGTGATGGCAGCACAGTGAACCAGTATACAAAAACTGCCCTGTAAGCTGGTACAGCCCAAGGGCCAGGTTGTCACATCATTACAAGTAAAATAACAGTGTTTGGGGCAGTTATACACTGTGAACTACCATGTGGCAGCATGTAGCAACCTGGCTAATTTTTTGTTGTGCTACAGGAAAATTCAGGATTTCACAAAGTTAATGTGAATTGTGATTTATGCACAATCAATACAAAGTGCATTGCAAGTACAACAAGAGTGCTTGGATCAGTTACACATTGTGAACTACCATGTGGTGGTAGCATGTGGCAGCCCATCCAGTTTTTTTTTTGCCACTACAAGAAAATTCAGGAATTCACGTAATTAGCGTGAATTGTGATTTATGCATAATTAACAAAAAGTGTGTTACAAGTATACCAACAGTGTCTGGGGACATTACATACTGGAAACTACCATGTGACAGCATGTAGCAGCCCATCCCATTTTTGTGCATGGTTAAGAAACATTTTGGGAGAAGAGAATGCATGTATATTGTGATTCATACACAGTTAACACTAAGTGAGTCACAACAACAGTGCTGGGGCTGTAAAAACACACAGTGCAATACTGTGTGGCATTAACTGTAGCAGGCTGACATACTTTTTAAGGTAGTTAAGAGAAATTAAGGAAAGAAACAGATATAGAGATGAAAGGTATCAAGAAAATACAAACCAAAAATACGATTTGTTTTTCTAAGCCCCCTCTGGGAACTGACTTGTTAAAGGCCCTTTAATTTGGGCTGCCAATGTTCAGGCCTGCCTTCTGGCAGGTGGAGCTGGGGCTGGGAACTTTCTTTAAAAAGGAGTGCTTTGACGTACTTTGAGAGAGAGAGAGAGAGAGAGAGGTTGGAGGGGCTCGGGAGAGGGTGGTAGGGCTCCCTGGCCGAAGGCAGAACAAGTTCAGCTGCAGGGCCGAGGTTCAGGGCAGAGATGGGTCAATTGCCATCCCAGTCCACTGCCTGTTCATGTTTTCAGCCTGGTCGGGTTAACTGGAAGTGGTCAGATGCGGGGCCATTTCTGCTACGGTGATGGAGGACCCCCTGGGAGGAGGAGGAGGAGGATATGGGAGGTGGGATTTGGTGGTTTAGTGTGTGGCCCACCTCATGATCCTCAGTACTGGGGCAGGTCTCAGATAGAGTTTCTTAATTGCATCTGCTGCTTGATACAAGTCGGGTGCGGAGCAGGGTGAGAGACTGCATCATGGGGGACAGTGGTGGCAGCCTGTCTTTAGGAATCCCATTTGAGCCTGTATCCAGTGGCATGGGACTGTAGCTGCTGTGTGGAAGAAGTGGCATTGCAGTGTAACCCTTCAGGCCCCTGGGCCTACTATGGGATCAGGTGTTGGGCACCATGTACAATAAGGTCACTATCGCCGTGTTATGAGATGGAATTTGGATTCCCAGGCCAGTGGAGAGAAAAAAAGTACCTTGCACTTTATTCAGTGAAGCTGAGAGGGGCTGCAAAGTTTGAAGTGCAGGAGGGAGTCTGACATGTATTCTGCAGGGTTTTATGTGCTGCAGCCACCATCAGTAGGGTGTCCTGGCTCCTCAGGAAACAATGTGAAGAAAATGTGACATGAAAATCTTCAGGTCTGCACTGAATTATATTGCTTCCAGCTGCTCCATGGAGCTGTGATTGCCTTTACCTATTAAATCAAATATTCTTATTCTTTATCTGTGCCTGGACAGTGGACTTATTTAGTTGCTAACTAGCTTGCCCCCTAGCTCCCAGGACAGAACTTTCTGCACCACAGTGCCCATCTGGATTATCTTTACCATCTGGCTGCAACCCCCAAGTCACCTGCTCAGTGGTACCATCTTTATCCAGGTATGAATATTTATTTCTTTGGATTGTGTTGCAGTTTTGTGGAGTGCCCCCTCCCCTACTTTTAACATCAGAATACCACTAGATATGAGATGGGGGGCTTATAATTTGGGTGTCCATCCAGGATTTGATTTTGGGGATGCAGCATCTGTGGGAGTGGTGAAGATTATAGTTTCATCTGATCTGTGCTCTGGACTTAGGGGAGAAAAACATTTTCAGGAGCTGCCATCTTGCTACCATTATTGGCACCCTTTTCCATTGCTGCACATGTTTTGGAGTGTGACTGCTACTCAAAAGCTGCCACCAGATTGAAGGAGGCTATGGAAGGAGTCTGTTGTGCCATTCTGGCGGGAGCGCCATTTTGCCATTTGGTCAGGACTGTGGAGACTGTGTTGCAGGGACCGTGTATCTGTGCTACTGCTGTATGTCATGTTTGGAGAGCCTAAAATTTGTCATCATGGCTGATACTGCAGGGAAAACTGGAGAGGAGGTGCTGGTGTCTGCCTCTCTCCTGTCTTGAGTTTGGGAGCAGGTGGAGAAGAGTAACATAACGGATCAGTTTGTGACCTGCAACCATGCTAGAGGTGATGTAAAGTGTATGCCAGTTTGATTCAATTGCTCCTGGGGCTCAGCTCCTCCTTTGTGCCAGCCCTTCACTCCCTTTGTGCCATCTTGGGAGTGGCTTCCCATGCCTGTGCAGATAAGTACCCATCCTTCAAGCTTGGAGAACTGGGAGGAGGTGAAGAGGACTGTGAGTGTAGTTACCCCTGAGGAAAAGAGTGCTAGACATCTGCCAAGCCCTTCTCCATCATTAGATCCTTCCCCTCTCCATAGCAGAGGGAGAGGTCATGAGTGGGGCAAGGAGCCCAATTCAGTAGTAGCTCCCACTTCAGATATTGCCCCTGTGGTGGCAGGGACCACCAAGATAAATCCCTGTACCCCCTTCATCGGTATGGTATGGAAGGAAAACAGCCAGATGTGATAATCAAGGAGGTGATATCAGATAAGGGCACCAATCAGCAGGGGGAGTGTGTGGAAGGGGGCAATGCTGTGCCTACACCTCCTGGTGCTGCTCTGGTGTCCATGATTTTTGATGATCAGCTGTGGGAAAGTGGCATCCCAGTCTGCACTATCTGGTGTGACAGGGTTAAATAAGACCCTGTCCCATTTTTTATGCAGAAAGAGTTAAATGCAAGTATCTGTTCTATCCTCTCCTTTTCTGTCTCTTCTCTGTCTGATTGCGCAACCAATTTTTCTTGTGAGACCTAGGAACTGGTCACTCTGACAGTTTTGCAATTCTGTGCCTCTTGTTATCTCTCTGCCTTCTCTTGCTATTTCTGTCTTTTCTTCACCCTTGCATATCTGCAGTTATAAAAACTATATGTGAATCTGTGTAAAACTGTATGTGAAACTGGGATCCCTTTGTTTAGCACTGTATAAACAGTAGTTATACTGTTGAAATGATTGCAAAAAGCTATTTGGAACTCAAGGGTTTAACCTGAAATGCAGTTTTTAAGTCCTTTGCAGAGTTGTAAACAAGAGGTCAGTTCTGGGTCACTATGTTCTTTTTGCTGCACCTGCATCGAAACTTACACAAAGATTCTGTGAGAAGCAGGCTCACCTATCGAGTTCCCAAAGACTTATAAAAAGAGCAGTAATGCTTTTTCTAGAGTGACAAGGAGAGTGAGAGACTGAGAGACTGAAACTTGGAATTAAGATATATCCTCAGAAGAAGGACTTTGTTTTCTGTGTTTGTACTGCCTTTGTAAATAGTTATACTGAATAATTTGTATTTATTTTGCTATTATTGAGAAAAATAAAATGCTATTTGTGAATTTTGATACTGCTCCTGGTTTTCCTATGCTTCCTGACCTGTGCCTCGATGACAGATGGTGTCAGCCTAAGTGGAATTTACACCGTGCATACTCTAAGCCAGGAGTTTTGTGCATGGGTACTAGACTTGGTACCAGGGAAGCATAGAAGAAAGGTATGAATTCTGCAGTAGCAAGTCCAAGAGTGATTACCAGAAGAATGGAAGTGAAACTAGTGGAGACAGAAGTCCGTGCTGACATTGTACAGTCAGCACCAGCAATGGAAAAAAAAGAACAGTCAGTGACAGAATCTGAAAGCCTGACTGCCTTTTCCAAATGGTGGGCTATACAACAAACAGAGATGGAGAAACAGAGAAGAGAGGAGATGCAGCAGAGAGAAAAAGAGATTCAACGTTTAGAGGCACAGAGAAAAGAAGAATGCAACAACCCGATAAACAAAGAAGAGAAGAGATGCAGCAAAGAAGAGAAGAGGTGCAGCGACAGGAGCAGCAAAGAAGAGAAGAGATGCAGTGATGGATGGATGGATGCCTTGCAAGGGTATACTGATGCTTCCTCGACAACTTTACTGCGACTGACACTACAGTGACAATGGCAGTAGGTTGCTGTAGGGTCGGTGCCAGACCCCGGCACTATTTTCTGGGGGTACTGCACCCCCTCCCTGAAACAACTCTGACTCAGAATTGATTATTTAAGTTGTGGGGGGTTCAGGGGGTGAAGTCCCCTGAAGAAGAAACTGTTTGATGCAACTCCCTTTATGCCAAACGCAAATGTGATTGACATAACGGAGTCACTGTAACATCAGTCGATAATGAAAACATCAACTGACTGTCATAGATCCCCTTGCAAGTTATCAAAGCTGCAAGATCTGGCACTGGTCCAGCAGAGCAATAAGACAACAACAACTTAAAACACATTAAACTTACAAAGTTGTGTCCATCAGATGATATTGAAGCATACTTGACAACTTTTGAAAGGGTTGCCACAGCCTGCCAGTGGAGAAAGCAGCAATGGGCAATCAGACTGGTACCTTACCTGACAGGTAAAGCCCAGCTTGCCTACAGCAATGTGGAAACTGTACAGTCAGAAAATTATGACCTGGTGAAAAGAGATGTCCTTTAAAGATATGACATCTCAGAAGAGACCTACAGGCAGAGATGTTGGTCTCTGAAATACAACTTAGTCGATAATCCTCAATAAGCCTTCACCCGGCTCAGAGAACTCTTTATGAAATGACTCAAACCAGAGGGCAAAACACTCCCACATATCATCAAAACATTTGTAGTGGAACAGTTCATCAACATCCTACTCACAGACGTACAGCTTTGGGTAAAAGAACACTGCTCAAAAAGTAGCGAAAAGGCTGTTTCTTTGGCTGAAGACTACCAAATGGCCAGACAGATGCCACAGCAGTGAGGTAACAGCCAAGCACTGGTAAGGCACTCTTTTTCCCATTTAAACTCCAAGTCTGATAAGAACTCTGTTGGGGGTTACAAATCTGCACCCAAAGACTTAATTTTCTATAACTGTAATAAGCCAGGTCATATTGCAAGATATTGCTATAGTAAAAAGAGTGACACTGGAGCAGATTTGTCCTTAGCAAATTAGGGCAAGTACTTAACAAGTGTCAAGGTGGGAGATAAGACTGTGAAAGGACTTATAGATTCAGGAAGGAAATAGACCGTAGTGCATATTGGAGTCCTGGGAAAACAATGCCCAAAAGGATCAGGTATTGGTGTCATCTGCATCCACGGGGACACTCGATACTATCCCACCAGCCAGGTGATTCTGACTATTAACAGGGGGTCACACCAAATAAAGTGGGGATAGTACCTAAGTTACCTGTACCTGTGATTATTGGAAATGACTTTCCAGGATTTACTGAGTTAATCAAAGAGGGAGTAAATCCTGATGTTTCAGCAGCTATAATGACAAGAGCTCAGGCAAAGAAAATTTCAAATGGTGGGGACTCTTTTCCTTTCACTGATTTTGATTCTGACTTGTTTTAATACAGCTCCAAAATCCAGAAGTCCAGGAAAGAAAGAAGACACCTCAAGAAACAGTGGTAACAAAAGACTGATGGACATAAGGGGTTAACATATGAAAATGCTGAAACTAAACTGATCACTGATTGCAATTTTCTTTCAGGACAAGCTAACAATGTTTCTCTCTAGAGTTATTTTAAGCAGCTGGGGGTGAAACCAAAACAGGGTGAACCTATGTTTAAAAAATGCAATGGGCTACTGTACAGAGTTTGGCTTAAACTTCAGACACAGGACCACAGATAAAACAATTGGTTATACAATAAAAGTATAGATCTGAGTTGTTACAGACAGTACATGATAGTCCTATGGCTGGTCACTCGGGGAGGGATTGCACCCTTGCCAGATTGCTGACATATTTTACTGGCCTGGAATTCATGAAGATGTTGCTACCTATTGCAGTTCTTGTGCTGAGTGTCAGAAAGTAGCCCCAGTGACTAAAAAAGACAAGGTGCCCCTGGTGCCCCTACCCTTGATAGATGTGCATTGTGAAAGAATTGCAATGGATGTGGTTAGCTCCTTAGACAAAAGTAAAAAGGGTAATTGATTAATTTTGGTAGTATGTGACTATGCTATTCGATACCCAGAGGCATTTCCAATGAGTAATGTCACAGCCCCAAAAGTGGCAGCAGAGCTTACCAAAAGTTTCAGCAGGGTGGGGATACCTAAAGAAATTACTGATCAGGGTAGTAATTTTGGTGCTGCATTACTGAAAGAGCTGTACCAACTACTAGGTATCACTGCCATAAGAACCTTCTCTTATCACCCTCAGAGAGATGGTCTTGTTGAGCATTTTAATAAAACCTTAAAACACATGTTAAAAAGGTTTGTGAAAGGGGAAGGGAAAGACTGGGACCAATCCTTATTTGCTTTTTGCTTACAGAGAAGTGCCACAGGCACCAACAGGTTTTTCACCATTTGAAATGCTGTATGGTAGACAACCTATAGGGCCACTAGATGCAATAAAAGCAACATGGGATGATAACCCCCTTCAGAAACAATCTAGTACATCTTTTTTATTTTTTTTTATTTATTTAAAATTCGGATTTACAACCTTTGAGCCAACGGCTCGTTTAAAAAGGAACTTCATCACCTGGAGAACAGAACAGTGAGATACAGGTTACAAAGAATGCAGTCATGTAGAAATTACAAACATTGTATATAGTCTTTTTACAACTGTTTATACAGTCTATTTACAGTGTTAAACAAGAAAAAACATTGTTACAATAAGAGAACATCAGTTACCGTCTTTTACATATTACACATGAATCAAGGTGGTACCCCAGAATACAGGGCTATGCAGAGGACAGGGGCCAGTGGGGACAGGGGCGTGAGAGTGGAGGCAGTCCAATTGGACATTGTCAAAAGATGTGGGTGCTAGAAGGCATGTGAGCACTGGCTTGTTTCAATTACAGGAGCGGGTGTTGAAGAGGTGACTCCAAAGAGCAATTTTGAATGGGCAATTTTATATGTGTACCTTGAGAAAGACGCTGGCAAAATATGTTGAAATCGCCCATAGTAATCAGAAAGAGGCCAAAAAACAGTAAAAGGTGTATTATGACCATGGGGTAAAGAAAAAGTTTTTGAGCCAGGTGGAAAGGTCTTGCTACTGTTACCCACTACAGAAAATAAACTGTTAATGAAATGGCAAGGGCCTTATAAAGTGCTTAGACATACTGGTACAGTTAACGAAGAGACTGAGACACCTGACAGGAAAAATCCTACTTAGATATACCATGCTAACCTCCTCAAGAAATAGGTTCAAAAAACACCAAAAGCTGCTCTGCTAGTTTTACCAGAAATTGATAAAGAAAATATTGATGTAGCTTATGATAGACTAGAAAAAACTGTAACTGCTGATGCTATAAAGGCGAATGTTTCCTTAATCTCCAAACAAACTGCAGAAATTCATAACTTGCTAAAGACATTTAACTGTACTTTTACCACAGTACCAGGCTGAGCAAAAAGGGTCAAGCACGTAATAGTGACAAGGAATGCTCACCCAATTAGACAAGAGACATACAGATTACCAGAGCAGTTAAAAACAGACATGGCTAAGGAAATACAAAAAATGAAAGAATTGGGTATCATAGGAGAGTCGAGAAGTGCTTGGCCATCATCAGCAATGGTGACTGTAAACAAAAAAGAAGGGGGGTGTAAGAATCTGCCTTGATTTTAGGAAACTTAATGAAGTGTCAGAATTTGACAGTTATCTTATGCCCAGAATAGATGATTTGGTGGACAGACTGGGGAGTGCCAAGTAAATCAGTACCCTTACTCTCACCAAGGGTTACTGGCATATCCCCCTAGCTAAAGAATCCAGAGACAAAACTGCATTTGCCACTCCTATAGGATTCTATCAGTTCACCACCATGCCGTTTGGTTTACATGGCACACCCACTACATTTCAGCGGTACATGGATGTAATTTCATCCCCTCACACTGGTTATTGTGCTGTGTACCTGCATGATGGCATGGTGTAGAGTCCAGACTGGAAAAGCCACCTGGAACACCTATGAGCAGTTATCCAATTGATCAAAAAGGCAGGTTTGACAATTAATCCTATCAAGTTTGCATTGGGTGTGTAGGAACCAGATTTGTAGGCTATGTTTTGGGAAATGGAGAAGTCAAGCCAGAAGTTTCCAACATAGAAGCTGTAGCCCACAGCCCTGTCTCCAAAACCAAGAAACATGTCAGGTCATCTTTAGGGCTAGCTAGTTATTATCAGAGATTTGTTCCCAGCTTTGACAAGTTAGCTACCCCTCTCACTGAACTCACAAAGAAATGATTCCTGAATAATGTGAAATATACCCCAGAGTGTGATGAGGCATTTACTACCATTAAGGCTGCATTATGTTCAGTCCCTGTTTTAAGAAGCCCAGACTTTGAGAAACAATTTCTGTTACAGACTGATGCATCAGAGGTAGGTCTAGGTACAGTCTTGAGTCAACATATAGATGGGAATGAACATCCTATTCTATACATAAGTAGGAACTTGCACACCAGAGAGAAAATGTACTCCACCATTGAAAAGGAATGCCTTGCAGCAAAATAGGCCATAAGATTTTTTTTACTAGGAGCTGACTTTGTACTTGTAGCAGATCACAATCCTCTCTGTTGGCTTAACCAAATGAAGGATAACAATTCTAGAATCACATGGTGGTACCTGGCACTACAGCCATTTAAATTTAAAGTGATACAGAAATCTGGGAAAGAGATTGCCAATGCTGATTTTCTGTCAAGATATTGATCATTAATTAAGAATTCTGAAGGCTGAAAAAATGTGGGTTGAAACTTTTCTGTTTGCTATGCTTCATATGCACTGAACTGTAAAGGTTATAAGCTAATTCTAGACAGGAATTTTTATGGAACATTTTGGAAACCTGTTTTTGTAAAACAGGTTCCCTTTTAAAGAGGGGGGGTATGTGACGGGGTTGAATAAGTCCCTGCCCCATTTGTTATGCAGAAAAAGTTAAATGCAAGTATCTGTTCTCTCCTCTCCTTTTCTGTCTCTTCTTTTTTTTTCAATTCAAATTTTATTAAAGTTTCCAATACAGAGAACAAATCATAGCAGTGTAGATCATGAACCCCATACCTCAGATACAAAGTACAGGATGATTCGCTCTCCCCTACACCCCACCCACCCAACCCAACACCCACCCGAACAACCCAGCGATCATTACACATTTAGCACAGCACCTAAGAATATAGCCTGGTAGTACTTAAGCCTGTAATGCATAGAGAGTTTGCAGTGGGCCCCAGATCCTGTCAAACTTCTGAAGTTTGTTATATAGACTGGCAATAGTCCTCTCTGTTCTGAGGTTCGCAAGTAATTCCTGAAGCCATTCAACATAAGATGGTACCTCCATATCCTTCCAGTGTCTCAACACCACTTTTTTAACAGACATTGACATCAAGGCTATGTGGTACCTCCTGTTCACCACCGGAATGGAGGAGAAATCCCCAAGAAGACATATTTCAGGGGTGAACAAGTCTGAGAGCCCTAAAAAAGGGTCAAATGCTGTTTAATCATAGTCCAAAGTGGGGCAACTTTAGAACAGCTCCAGAAAATATGAAGGAGGTCACCTTCTTGAGACTGGCATCTTGTACAAAGGAGAGGACACCAGACCCAGTTTGGCAAGCCTCTGCGGAGAGTAATAAATGTTATGCAAAATTTTGAATTGCATTAATCTAAGTCGGTCCTGCTTGAGGAACTTATGACAACTTTGCCACACGAGAGACCAATCCATATCTCTGCCCTGAAAGAGAGAGGCCCCAAAGGAGACGGGACCCTTTGTAACCAGAGCACTCCATAGAGAATAGTATATCCTCAATTGTTATTGATTGACATCACCCCTAAACAATACAGGGGAATTATCTGCACAAAACCCTTAGAGAAAGTAATCCTCCCTACAGAAGCCCCATGAACCATGCTTCAACATGGTCCACAGAGTGTGAAGTGTGTAAAGCACTTGCATCAAGTGTGGAAAAAGTAATTTCAGATGCCCTCTTGTGGCGCAGCCCTCAAACGACTGGCGTAAACAGCCGAGGATAAGCAGGCCATTACTGCCTGCTTTGGTATAGGGGAAAACTGAGAGCTTCAGGGCTGCTGTCCAACCGCATTTCTTGGACCAGAAAACAGTGATCATCTCACTTCAATAAGGGAAATTTGAAAAAAGAAATAGGGAGTCCTCCAAAAACAGCACTCAAGCAGGGTTATACAGAGGGGGCAGACCAACGCCAATTAAAGCGTACATGAACCCTGATATCTCCACCTGTCTATAGCTGCGGAATCCCCACCTGGTATTCAGGCTAACCATATTTATTGCCTAATGGCAATAGAGAGCAAAAAGGAGAGGGAAGCCTAGAAAAGTCCGGACCATGGTAACAGGACCAGAAAGGGACTGCAGCTACAGACAGAATCACATTATAAACACAGAGAGAACTGAGCATTGCCCCCCCCCACCCATTCCATAGAATCAGGACATCTCCCATGAGGAAATGAGTTGCCAGATCATTCAGAGTGGAATTTGACTTGAGAACAGTGACCCCACACGACTGCAAAAAATGAGACTGGACTTAGCCAGAGTCAGAACATGAGAGTCTACAAGAAATTAGACAGTCCTGGAGAAGATAACCAGATTGGGAGTGAAATGTCCATTTTCTGTCAGAGAGGAGACCCTTCTAGAGAGTTGCAGTGTGGAGTTAAATAGCCAGATGTACAGTTTGTCACCAACTTGGCCCCGGAGACATAATATAGAAGTGTAATTTGCAGCAGCTAGACTACACCAGGTCAACTCTCATGCAGGCTTAAATAGGTCAGGAAGCGCTTCCTTGAGCCCTGCATTTGCCGACTCCACTACTTCATAGGTCGTCCAGGAACCATTCAGGCAAACTTGAAGCCTTGCAGGAAAACCCATATGAAACTTGATTTCCGCGGCAATCAACTTGAAGACCAGTTTGTGAAACGTGGCTCATTTCTGGCGTACAGATAAAGGCAAATCTTGCACCACCCTCAGCTTTTTACCTTTCCATTGCAAATCTTGAACTTCCTTGGCCTTGTATAGGAAATGCTGTCACTCCTGGAAGTTTAGAAATGAAATATGAATGACCTGGGGGGGCTCCAACTGGGGGAGGGGGGCGATGAGCTCTTTCTATTATGTAGCTTACACCAAAGGGGGAAGGGCCTGCCACCTTCTCCACAAACTTTTTGATAAACTTCATGGGATCAGAGCCCTCTTCACCTTCGGGCAAACCAATAATGACTGCATTGTTGCAGTGACTGCGCCCCTCCAGATCTTCCACCTTGTTCTCCATCTTCACTAGCCTTTGCCTCAAGGCCACTAGCTCCAATTCGGCTTTGTCCTGTTTCCTTTCAACACAGCGTATGCAAGCTTCATTGTCAGCAATCTTCTTAGAGAGCTCCTCCAGGGTGCTAGAGATGCCTTTTATTTCTCCTGCCATATTCTGCATTTCAGCCTTAAAAGGCTGAAACTCCTCTAAAAATCTTGAGAGGGTAACAGGATCTGCATCAGGGCTCTCAGTAGTAGCAGGCAGTGAGGATTGCAAGGAGGAGGCCCTGGCTTTCGTAGAGGCCTTCTAGGGCATAGCAGGAGGCATGTGTTTGGAAGCTATTTTCTGCATCTCTTCGTCCATCGACTTCTTATATTGGGGACACAAACGTTCAGGAAGGTGACAGGCGATCTGCGGTAGATAACACCGTAGAACAGAGTTTTAAAGATATTTAACGGGCAGTAGGTTGGGGCAAACAGAGAGGCATCCTACCCAGCACACCGCATCACGTGACTCCTTTCTGTCTCTTCTCTGTCTGATTGTGCAATCAAATTTTCTTATGAGACCTAGAAATTGATCACTCCAATGGTTTTGCAATTCTCTACTTCTCTCTAAATCTCTGCCTTCCCTTGCTATTTCTGTCTTTTCTTCCCCCTTGCATATCTACAGTTATAAAAAATATATGTGAATCTCTGTGTAAAACTGTATGTGAAACTGAGATCTCTTTGTTTAAATCTGTATATCGTTATACTGTTGAAATAATTGCAAAAAGCTATCTGAAACTCAAGGGGTTAACCTGAGATGTAGTTTTTAAGTCCTTTACAGAGTTGTAAACAAGAAGTCAGTTCTGGGTCACTATGTTCTTTTTGTTGCACCTGCATCAAAACTTACAAGATCATTCTGTGAGAAGCAGGCTCTCTTAATGAGTTCCCCAAAAGTTATAAAAAGAGCAGCAATGCTTCTGCTAGAGATACAAGGAGAGTGAGAGACTGAGAGACTGAAACTTGGAATTAAGACATACCCTCAGAAGGACTTTGTTTTCTGTGTTTGTACTGCCTTTGTAAATAGTTATACTGAATAATGTTTATGTTTTATTTTGCTGTTATTGAGAAAAATAAAATGCTATTTGTGAATTTTGAAACTGATCCTGGTTTTCCTATGCTTCCTGACCTGTGCCTCAATGACATCCAGACACTATTCCTCACTTGGCTCAAGTGTGCAAGCAGAAGATGTGGAATATGGATTTTCGAAGACCATCTGACAACCGGTACCGCCTTTACACCTCTGGGAGTTGGCTTGTTAAAGGGACCGCACCATGAATCAGTGTCAGGAGCATCTCTGAATGGTCACAAACTGAAAGGTGGGTCAGGCGGCACATTAGAAAGGAATATCCAGCAGAGTCCTACCCCATGTTTGTGAGAGGATATGGGACATGATCGAGGAGAGACATGATTATTGGGTGTTCCAGGTGGCCCTGAATAAGGTGCAATAGTGTGGTCATGTGGATCCCTTTGACACTAGCTCTTGCCATCAGCAAGCCATCGACCTTGCCAAGAAGTTGTGCATCATCGCGGTGCAGATCAGAGTGACCTTGTTCAAGATGTTTGCCATGATTCAGGATGCAGAATGGCAACGCACTGAATAGTACATCATTAGTAAAGATTCATTCAGTGAAGAGATAACAAAGCCAGACCCCAAGCTGTATTTTGCCTCTGATTCACCATAGATGCAGCGTAAGGACCTCCCTAAATCCCCCCCTGGACTGTGTAAGTCTGTTGAACTTTACTCTGGACTGACCCCACTATTGAGGGAGCTTGGGTCCACTCTGTTCAGGTTTGCAGTAAGTGTTCATTGTGTTTAATGTTTATTGTGATGTTGGATTGTTTGTTCCAATGTTGGGGTTGCCTTGAGAAGTAGTGGATTGAATTACCCATCATGTTTTTGACTTAGATGGACATTCGCTGTGTGCCTGCAATCATTTAGGCACCCCTTAATTATTTAGACTGTGTGTGTGTGTGTGTGTGTTGCCTGAGTGGAGAGTGAGAGGTGCTCTCTGGCTGTGAGGTAAGAATGCTTGCAGTGTGTGGGGGGTTTGGCGTGTTCTGCTTGAGAGGAAAAAAATCTATTAAAGATGAGCAAAAACGTTAGAGATTAAAACAAGTGTGTCATTGCCTGCTTTAAAGTGTTGCAGCACCTTTGTTCTGGTGCTGTGTTGGGAAAAAAAACAGTATTTGTATGGTTCAGCTTTGTACTCTCTATGCCTTGCCTAGTTGTAGCCTATTGGTGACAGCAGCATGCTTACTAGTGAGTAGGTTTGGAAAGATGGTTTCGGACACTGTCCCTGTGCCCAGATTGGTATCCTGGGCATGGTGACTGGGTCCCCAGGCCTGGGTTGGTTGGGATAATGGTTGGGATCTAATTAAATGGGTTTGGTCCTTTAGGTTTAGTTGGGGTACCCATCATCACGGCAGTGTAAGCAGTATTGGCCGGGGCCTGCACTGGGGTTGGAGAGTGTGCGTATCCTTCAGCTGTAGGCCAAGGTTTGGGGCCAGGATGTGGCAATTGCCATCCCGGTCCACCCCCTTTTCATGTTTTTGGCCTGGTCAGGTTAATTGGTAGTGGTCAGGTGCAGTGCTGTTTCTGCTGTGGTGATGGAGGACCCCTCGGGAGGAGGAGATGGGAGCTGGGTCCCAGTGGTTCAGTGTGTGTGGCCTACCTCATGTGATCCCCAGCACTGCGGTAGTCCTCGGGTGGAGTCCTTAATTGCATCCTCTAGTTGATACTGGTCAGGCGTGGTGCAGGGTAAGGGACTGCATTGTGGGGGACAGTGGTGGCAGTCTGTATATGGGAACCCTGTTCCAGCAGCATGGGACTGCAGCTGCCATGTGGAAGAAGCGATGTTGTGGTGTGACCCTTCAGGCATCTAGGCCTATAATGGGGATCAGGTGTGGGGCACCATTTGCCATGGGGTTGCCATCACCATGTTATGAGTTGGGATCAGGATGCCCAGGCCAGTGGAGAGAAAAGAAAAGTACCTCAGACTTTATTCAGTGAAGTTGAGAGGGGACCATGAAGTCTGAAGTGAGGGAGGAAGGCTGACATGTATGTTGCTGGGTTTTTCGTGCTGCAGTCATCATCGGTCAGGAGTCCTGGCTCCCAAGGAAACAATGTGAAGAAAATGTGCTGTGAAGATCTTCAGGTCTACACTAAATTGCATTGCTCTCAGCTGCTCCATGGAGCTGTAATTGCCCTTTACCTATTAGATCAAATGTTTTTATTCTTTATCTGCATCTGGGCAGTGGATTTATTTAGTTACTAACCAGCTTACCCTCCTAGCTCTCTGGACAAGACTTTCTGCACCCCGCTACCCATCGGGACTATTGTTACCAGCTGGCTGCACCCCCCCAGTGTCGCCTGCTTGGTGACACCATCTTTACCCAGGTATGAACTTTTATTTCTTTGGACTGTGTTACTGTGCTGTGGAGTGCCCCCTTCCCTACTTTTAACATCAGAATACCACTAGACATGGAGAGGGGGGCTTACATCTTGTTTTTTTTTTTAAAGACAGTAGCAAGGAACAATAAGTGAAACAATACAGTTAGATAGTAAAGACAGCTTTTTTGTTTGTTTGTTATTTGAAACAATAAGTAGGACAGTTGGAAGGAAAGACTATAAAGAGGACAGGAAATGGTTAAAGTGAAACAGTAACAGGAATTTCATAGAGTGATACGGGCTCGGGACGCAAAAATGCCCTTAAGGAGCTCGCCACCAGCATGGTGGAATAATTCTAATGTAAATACGATATTTTTTTACTTCCCATATAATTATCTAACTGTTTTTTGAAGGATTCCATGTTAACGGTCTCCACAATTTTCCTTGGCAAATAAATCCATTGAGTCACCACCCTTTGTGAAAACCATTTAATCCTTTTTTGTGTTTTACAATTCACCCCTCTAAGTTTGTAACTGTGTGATCGTGTATGGGTCTTAGAGTTGTTCTCTATCAGACCTAAAGTTTCAAACAGACACTGACCATTAGTTGCTTTATATATCAAGCATAAATCTCCTCGTATTTGTCTATATTCTAAGGAAAAAAGACCCACTTCTTGTAATCTTGATTTATATTGTAGGGATCCCAGATCTCTAATTTGTTTAGTTATTTTCCTGTGGACCCCCTCCACTATTTTTTTTTCCTTTTTTTGTGATTGGTCCACAAAAGGAAGAACACTATTCAAGTTGGGTCCTGACCATACTTGTGTAGAGTGGTAGAATCACTTTTTGGTCTCTGCTTTTAATATGTTTAAGAATGCATCCAATAATTTTATGACACTTTTTTACTTTAACCAAAGTATGATTATCAAAAAATAAATTATCAACGAGAACCCCTAAATCTTTTTCATTTGTTGTTACTGCAAGTTGAACATTATTAATTTTATAGATGAAATTTTAGTTATTATGTCCAAAGTGCATTACCTTACATTTTTGTTCATTAAAACACATCTGATTTTCTATTGCCCAGGAGTAGATTGCATTTAGTTCTTCCTGGAAATGATTTGCAGCTTGTGTATTATTAATTATACAGCCAAGTTTGCAGTCGTCTGCATACTTGGCCATCCAGACCTTATTAGATGGTTGCATTGTTGATATTAATAAATTGAACAAAACAGGGCCCAGAACTGATCCCTGTGGGACCCCACTACTAACCTTTGCCCACGATGATAAATGTCCTCTGACAGTAAATCTCTGGTATCTATTCTGTAACCATGATTTCACCCAATTAATTATATTAGGGTGAAAAATGAACATGCACATATAATTTATCATAACCTGATGTGAGACTTTATCAAAAGCCTTGGAAAAATCAAGAAGGACAACATCCATGGGTAACCCCAAGTCAAGGGATGCACTTATATTCTCATAGAAGTTTAACAAGCTAGTCATGCATGATCTGCCCTGAGTAAATCCATGTTGCGTTAAGTCCTGTAAATTATGTTTAGAAATGTGTGCTTCGATTCTAGTTAATAAGGTTCTTTCAAATAGTTTACCAATAACAGAAGTGACACTAATAGGTCTATAATTGGATACTAGTTGTTTATTATCGGCTTTATAAATGGGGGTAACAATAGCCTTATTCCATACTTGAATTGTCTCACCTCGATCAAGTGATGCATTAAACAAAACTGTCCGGGGGCCACATATAACATTAGCTATTTCTTTTAGGAATCTTGGATGTATATTGTCAGATCCTGGCGATGATTGGGATTTAAGTTTTTGGAGTAAAGTTCTAACCTCAGTCATAGTAATTGGTGATATATATTCTTTGTTACCCTGCTCCAAAACTTTTGGTAAAGTATCCGCTGGAGTAAATACACTTACAAAATAATTATTCAACTCAGTTGCCATTTCCAATTCTTCATTAGCAAGACTCTTACTGTTGTTAATTGGTCCAACTGTAGTACAGTTTTTCCTTAAAGAACCAATATAATTATAAAAAGATTTGTGGTTGTCCACGGTTTTAGTTGCTAAGTTTAGTTCAAAGTTACTTTTTGCTTTTCTAATGTAGTTTTTAACTTTTTTTGTTTTTCTTTGTATGCATTCCAAGTAATTGGGGATGGATTTTTTTTGTATTTCTTATAATAGGCCTTTTTTTTATTAATTGCCTTATTTGTATTCTTGTTCCACCATAGTGGAGTTCTATGTCCATTACTATATTTTGGCCTGTTAGGCACCCATGTGTCAAGACAATAATTAATTTTATCATTTATATGATCCCATATTTGACATAAATCTAAATCTTTGAGATCATTTTCCCAATTCCAAGAGCTTAGATATCTGGTTATTTCGTTATAATTTGCCTTGTTAAAATCCTCGATTACTGTCACACCATTAATGATGTTATTACATAAGTTTAATTTTACTGATACCATATTATGGTCACTGTCTCCAAGTGGTGTTATAATAATTGGAGTGGATATTCTGTCTTCTATATTAGTTAGGATGATATCAAGTATGTTATTCTGCCTGGTCCCTTTGGTTACAATTTGGGTTAAGTTTTGGTTAATTGTAAGTTCAATGAAAGCAGTTTCTACTAAACCATGACCCTCTAGTTTAGGCCAGTTTATTTTTGGAAAATTAAAGTCTCCCATGAGTATATAATTATGTAATTTATCCATGCTGTTTAAGGTTGATAATAATTCCATGTCTTCGGCTTGAGATGAGCTAGGGGGTCTATAACAAAGGGCCACTACTAATGACTCCTTATGTAGATTTATTTCAACCCAGATTGCTTCTATTTTATTGTCTGTTGACTCGTATGGAGTTATACTATGCGCGGTATAGTTATTAGATATGTATAATGCAACCCCTCCACCTCTGGAATCACTTCTGTTTTTGTAAAATTTGTTATAACCCTGAATTTCTATGTTCCATTCCTGGTCTATAAACCAGGTTTCTGTGACTCCACAAATGGTTACATTTTCTTTTGCTAGGGTATATTTCAATTCCTCAATTTTTTTTATCAAACTACAGGCATTAACTAATAATATAGTAATACATCCTGTATCTTTATTTATTTGTTTTTTATGAAATTTTAATTTTTTTGAATTATTATTACTTTTAATATATTTAATTAAATTTCCTGATAATACACCAGTTTCAGGAGGACAAAAAGAAGGTTGCCCCCCCAAAAAAAAATTAGTTTAAAGTTTTAGTAATAAAGTCTGTTATATGCTTTGCCAGAAGAAGGTTTTCTCTCCTGCTTAGATGTAATCTGTCCCAGGAATAAAGTTTTTCACGATGGGAGAATTCCTCCCAGTGTGTAATACAGGGTATTTCCTGTCTTAGTGTCCATTTTCTCATCCAGTTATTTATATTTCTAATTTTTAGTGTTTGAAAATAAGATGCTTTTGGAATTGGTATAATTTCAGAAAGTACAGGAACACAGCCTAATTCTAAAAGTTTATTTATAAGTACTGCAAAATCTTTTTTTTTATGCTGTCTTCTGAGTCCTTAAAGATGTTATTGGCTCCAAGGTGTATAATAACAACAGGATTTGGCACAACGTTGCTTAATATATTTTCTAACATGACAACTATGTCCATTATTTTAGCTCCATCAAAACTCGACAAGACTCTAGAGGTTTTATCTGGGTTACAAACTGCTCTGTCTAGGTACTTGATAATTGAGTCTCCTAGCACTACTATATCTTGCTTTGCTGTATCAGTGGTTTGGGGTACAATGGGAGTGATATTTATATCAGTATCTGAATGAACAGTAGATGTAGTAGGTCTATTTATTTCAGTTTCAGGGGTGTCACTAGATAAAACTTCATAAGCATTGTATAAAGGGAGATTAAAAGTGTCAGCTGTTCTTCCTTTTTAGAGACCTGGGAATTTTGTACTGTAAACCATTCCTCATTTAAATGTGGAGTAAAAGCTTCCTATCTAGTCCTTTTTTTTTTTTTTGCAGACTGTTCAATAGAATAAGATACAGTTGCAGGTTGATCATTTACCTCGATATTACCAGGTTGCAATATAGTAGCTGTTGTTTTAAGTGGTGGACAAGATTCACTAATTGTTACATTTTGTCCCTCCATACACCTTGAGGCCATTTGTTTTTGTCTTGCTTCCAAGTGTTCTAGTCGTTCATTAAATAAGCTAATCTCTCTAAGAAGTTCTTCATTTTGTAAACATTTATGACATTTAAATGATTCTTTAGGGACTATGTCCATAATAAGAAATATGTTACAATTAGAACATTTAACCCCAAGGTCACCTTCTAAGGTCGTAATAATGTACATCGTGACTACAGTATTTTTATACACGGACAGTAAGCAGTAAACACTATAATGTATATATTCAACTCTGTTTTACAATTGATACCATGATATTTTCAAACTTGCAGTTAGTAATAGTACAAATGATCAGCATTTTTTAGTCCTGGATCACACAATACACGTGAACACACAAACACGCACTGACGCAGGTGTCTTTGCACACGTCTTCGCATGCGGCCATGTGGTGCCCTGCTTGTGCTCACCCTGCTCACAGTAGGGCTTGTATTTAAAGAGCCCTTGACCCGGGAGTAGGCTAGGGGGGCGAACCCTACCACATTCCACAAGTTTTCAAATTATAATGTACAGATACTGTATTAAAGTTGCACAAAGTACCACTCATGTGTAGATTTTGTAGTCTCCCTTGCTGTATACTCCCTAAATTCAAACTAAAAAAAAATATACTACTAGTTGTAGTTTTGTTCTGGAGGACCAAAGGACTACAACTACTCTTCCTACAGTCTAATTAGTTTTGGCAGGGCTCCAGTGTCTTAAGCAGTGAGCACAGTGTTCAAAACCACAATTCTGCTTTTAAAATAAAGTTTCTGCCTGCTGTGAAAACAGCAGAACAGACGGTAGCATAAACAAAGTGCCCTGCTTGCAGTAGGGCTTGTATTTAAAGAGTCCTTGACCCAGAAGTAGGCTAGGGGGGCGAATGCTACCACGTTCCACAAGTTTTCAAATTATAATGTACAGATATTAAAGTTGCTTAAAGTACCACTCATGCATGGATTTTGTAGTCTCCCTTGTTATATACTCCCTAAATTCAAACTAAAAAACATATACTACTAGTTGTAGTTTTGTTCTGGAGGACCAAAGGACTACAACTACTCTTCCTGCAGTCTAATTAGTTTTGGCAAGGCTCCAGTATCTTAAGCAGTGAGCACAGTGTTCAAAACCACAATTCTGTTTTTAAAATAAAGTTTCTGCCCACTGTGAAAACTTCAGAACAGACAGTAGCATAAAATTTAACCTGCTTTAATATTTAATATTTTAAGCAAATGCCAGTTGCGCAGCTCACTCACTGCCACCACCACCAGCACCCACACCACGACAGCAGAGCTCAGCCATCCCCTCAAACAGCTTCTCCTGATTGAAGAAGATCATTTTAATATCCTGCTCCACGTCTGTGAGCCAGTGACAGAGGTCCCCCATTTCCTTTCATAGGCCGCTGCTCCCCAGTGTTGATGTTGTTGTTGCTGCTGGAAGTACGAGTGCTGCTAGTGTTGCTGGTTCAGCAGCTTGAAATGGAGTCGAAGGAGCAGCTGCTTCAAGAGGGTTTGCCTGTCACCCCACCATGTGAAACAAAGTTCCTTGATGCCCTGCTCATCGGACCTCTGCTAGCACAGACAGGTCATCACCCCCACCACCACTGCTCTCCACTTTCCTCTGTTGCTTCTCCCACTTTGCCAGTGATTTATTTTTAAATGTGTTCTTAGTATCCAGGTGGGTACCCTGTTTACCCCAGATGACCCAGGCCTTGCATAAATTACAAGTGACAATGCTGTGCTCACTAAGGCAGTGGGAAAAAAAATCCCACCCGGAAGATTTGGGATACTG
This sequence comes from Neoceratodus forsteri, assembly GCA_016271365.2. NCBI lineage: Eukaryota > Metazoa > Chordata > Ceratodontiformes > Ceratodontidae > Neoceratodus > Neoceratodus forsteri. Next base: position 163,747,099 of record CM028137.1, read on the forward strand.
GTGCACAGGTGAGCTGCTGCAGGAACAGTGGAGAATGAGGATGATGAGTGGGGTTCCTCTCTGGGGTGGGGAGATGGCACCCATGGTGGAACCACAATGGGGGGTGCACAGGGGGTTCTTGCTGCTCCATCTCAGGAGGAGATGAGGACTGCTATTCCTCACTAGTTCCTGCTGCTGCTGCTGGTCCAGTGCCTGCTGCATGATGGGAAGACTCATCTCATGATACTGTGGATGCAACCCTGTTGCAGGATCAAGAGGGTCTGCTGCTGCTGCATGGTTGGGAGGAGGTAAGGTGCTATGGTGGTGGGGGAGTGTGCTCCCAAGAAAAGCCAGGACAGTGAAGTGCTATGGCACAGCCACAGGTGTGAACACCTCTACAATGACTCTCCATCACAAACAGAGAGAGAGAGAGAGAAAGACAGAAAAGGTAAGGTAAGGTAAAATTTATTTATACAAGGCGCCCTTCCTGAGCTCAGAGCACCCTTGCAATAATCCATACAATAACAATAAATTTAAAATTCATGATATTAATAACAAAGACATACATAGCAGACATTAAGTTTCTGAGAATGCTTCATTAAACAAAAAGGTTTTCAGGGATTTTTTAAATCCTTCTACAGTCAGGCTATCTCATATCTGGCGAGGCAGAGAATTCCACAGGGCAGGCACCATAAAGGCGAAAGATCTTCCTCCAGATGTTTTCAGAGTTACCCAGGGAATCTCTAGCAATTCCTCATCAGAGGATTGGAGTGAGCAGGAGGGACAGTAAGGAGACAGGAGTTCTTTCAGGTATTGAGGTCCCAACTTGTGTAGGGCATTATAGGTCAGCAATGTGACCTTGAAGGTGATCCGACACTGTATAGGCAGCCAGTGCAGTTCATGCAGCACAGGTGTTATATGACTGAATCTAGAGATTCCAGTCAACAATCTGGCCGCCTCATTCTGCACTAGCTGCAAGCAGTGGATATCCACCCCTGGAAGCCCTAGATAGAGGGTGTTGCAGTAATCAAAATGACTGATGACTAAGGCATGGGCCAAGGGGGGAAGATCTTCGGGCGGAACCAGGTGCTTCACCCAGGCTATGTTCCTTAGATGGAAAAAGGAAGATTTGGCTACAACGGACACCTGTGCCCTCAGGGTCAGGCTCCATCAAATATAACGCTTAGGTTACGCACCTGGCAAGAGACCATAAGCGGGATCCCCCCAGATATAAACCTGAGGGTTTCCCCGCCCATAACCCTAACATCCTAACCCCAGAGTCCAACACCAATACCTCTGTTTTACTTGAGTTCAACCGAAGCCAACTAGTACTCATCCAGTTCTATACTATATCTCCAGCAGGCAGTTGTTAAACACTGTGACTGAATCAGACTCCTGTTCAGGCAAAAAAGACATGTACAGCTGAGAATCAAGATTCAAGACAATGAGGAAAATAAAATTAACAAATAGGTCTAAAAAAAGAGATTCTAAAGAAAGATTAATTACTAAAATAGTGTTCCCTAACCAATGTACAGTACAGGAAAGACAAAAAGATAAATTCCTGTAAGTAGCATTTGAAATGTATATATATTTTTTCTGGTACAGAACAAGCTCCTTCTATTCTTTCCGAGTAGAAATGAGAAAACAGATTATTATCAGTGGTTGGCAGCAGCAGATGAAAGATGGTACCAAAGAAGGATAAGCAGAAGGCTTCAGGCTTGCAAAGTAAGATGGTGGAGGATTTTTTTGCTCCCTAAGCCAAATGCAGCTCCGCTACCACCGGCAAAAGATCCTGCAATTGTATTATTTTACAGAAAATAGAAGAAACAATAATGGAAACTAACAACACCTTATCGACAATGAACCAGTGATGTACAAAAATTGGAAATGGAGTTAGCAGAGCGGGAATCAGCTGACATGGATTTGACAAGACAGGAAGCACAATGCGCAGCACTTCAAGCTAAGGATTGTAAGTATTTAACTAACAAGATAGAAAGATTAGAAAATATACTTTGTTCCACCAATGTACGAGTGGCAGATCTGCCACCTGAGATTTAATAAAGGGAGTTGCAGCCTCAATTTACTTCCTTTCTGCATTACACTTTGGGTATGGGTCCAGAGCAGATCCACATTAAATGGATCTTTCTGCTGCCAGACTGGCAGTGGAAGGAGGACAGAGAGCAGCGTGCCTCCACAGTGTTGGGGGAGTTGGAATCACCAGAGGAGAGACTGTTGCTTGACTCACTTTTGGCAGCAGGAAGAGACAAACAGAACTTGCAGTTTGGGAAGATAAAGATTCCTGTATTCCCGGACATGGCCTCCCAAACTCAAACTCAGTATAAAGAACTTTTAAAAATGTCAGCACTGTCTTGCTGAGAAAGATACTGCAGCGAACTTGTTTTTCCCAGCTAGACTCCACTTCTCACATAAAGGTAAACTATATAATTTTATTGTTCCAGAGGTTGTTGAAAGATTTCTGGACACTGTCAGAGGAGCAATCTGATGTCTTGGAAGACCCTGCTGACCCAGAGGTGCCTGTTTTTCTTAAATATTTAGTATTGTCCGCCTCCATTTTGTTTTCTTGTTCTTTAGACCTTTGAAGTTATACTGTTGCCTTGTTTCAACATGGACAGTTTCTGTAACTAAAAGACAATGGGACTTCCATCTGATTTGAGTTCCTGATTTTCAGTTGCAGATTTTGTGGGTGGAGGTATTTGGTTTGTCTCGGTTGTTAAATTTTGGAGTTTTCTGCATTTTTTTTTTAGCTCTGTATAGGCTGGACTTTACTATATATTTACTGTTATTATAACTTTTATCTGGATGTAGAAATGCTTAACTTTTAACTGTTTACAGTTTTGCTATATTCTTCTATAGTGTTTTATTGCCCTTACTGGGATAACTACAGTTTACTTTTAAATGTCAACATTTTCTACAGTTATCCCTCCAGGTTTTTGGAATATGGGTGCATGGGGTACAAATGTGGGTTATGAGGGCAACGTTAGGGGCATGAGCTGTTTACAGAGTTTAAAATAATTATTCAGGGGACTTACCTGACTATTTGCCCAGCTGTTGCTAGGGGGTGAGCCCAAGTTTTATTTTGATTGATCAGACAGTATATATATCTAGGTGAGAGGGATATCTCAGGTTGGTGACTCACTTAATCTGTATTCTCAACTTTGTTTTGTGATATTGCAGTTACATTCTTTTTTGTAAATATGATCTTTATTCAACTTTTTCAAGTCTGCAATATCCATAGGTAGAGCAAGTTTGCAGTTCATACAATACCACGTGCAATCATAATAGATTAGTACTTTAAGACTGGCCAGGGCCTGTGGGCAACAATGTCAATTATGTCCTTCACCCCCTTAGTGATAGCGTGGAGGAGAGGAAGTCAGTAATGATAATATGCAGAATTAAAAGTTACCCCAGCCGAGACCAACCCAATGAGGCACCCTGTGTTTGTGTGGGGGAGTCACAGTGGCCAACTCAGAAGCCCCCAGGAGAGCTGGGGGTCACAGGGGCAATAAAAGGATGATGGGGCAATTATTATACTAGGAATGAGCATTACATTTGGTTGGACTACTAGGCTAGAACCACCACTGGGTTATGCTAGTTTGGGAAGAAGATGGACTATCGTAAGGTGCATGTTCCCATTAAGGGATAAAGTCTGGGTCTTTAGTCATCAAGTGCAGGATCCACTCAGTCCATCTTGAAGAACAGAGGTCTACCCTATCATATAGTGTGTGCATAATTCTCTCCATTCTATAAATCTGGTTGACAATGGTCCTCCAGCCTACCAAGGTGGGAACCTGTGGTGAAGGCCAGGCCCTAGTGATTGCCTTTTTGGCCACTAGAAGCAGGATGTCTAATAGGTATGGTGAGTGAGGCTCACACAGGCCTCAAGGAAGTACACAGACAAAAACATATGTGCCGTTAGTGGCAATGGTTTTCTGTATAGCGCCTCTCATACCATCTGGCATGACTGAAAGAAAGGGCGCAACATGGGGCATGTCCACATTATGTGGGTATGATGTGCATTGGTATCTCCACATTGCCTTCAGCATGAGGCATCCCTGGTCATGTGGTAATGAGCCGTTATAGCCAGTGTATGAAAAAACTGAATCTGGTGTTTCCATGGATATTCCCGCCATTGGTGAGAATTAGTGATTTTAGAAATGACTCGGCAGGACATATGTCACAGCTCTAACATAATCTGCTAGTCAAGCTCCTCACACCACCTCTGTAGCACATATTCTGTTGAGTCTCCCATAGTGCCCTTCAATGATCTATAAGAAAAGAGAGCTCAAATAGCTGGCATCACCAGTTCATATTGTGGCAATAAGGGAGGTTATAACACCTGGATGACACTCAGGTTGGCAGACCCCTAGGAGGAGGTTGTTAAATTAACACAGAAGTTGTAAGTATCTATAGAAATTGCACTGCTGGAGGCCAAATTCACATTGGATATCAGTGAAGGATTTGAACATTGCCCTTATCATTAGCTGGTAAAGGCAGTGAAATGAGGAATGTTCCCACCTCTGGAAGGCTAGATCAGTCAGGGCTGGCTAGAAGTGTTCAAATAAGGCTATTGGGCATAGCAGACTAAGAGAGGGAACTGGATGCATCACTTTGCAAAGAGCAGTCCAGGCTGAAAAGCTGATTCCGAAGCCATGGAATAAAAGCAATGAAATTACCAAGTTGTGCTTTAAGATGGTATATGGTTTTGACAAAATCTGAAACTGGAGGAAGTGCTTCCTGTATTTCCTGCCACAGTTTCTGGGGAGCCCCTAGATGTCAGTGTGCAATGAAGCATAAATGGGACACACAGTAGCAAAATTTAAGGTTGGGAAGAGTGAGGCCTCCCCTCTCCTTAGGGAGGAACAGTGTGGAAAGTTTTATCTGTGGGCATAATCCAGCCGAGAGGAATCTGGTAAATGTTTTGTTCCATAGTCAAAATGTGTTAAGAGTTAAGGAGAGTGGTGCATTTGGAAAAAGACAAAGAGAGACAAAAGTAGGGTCACTATCTTGATTACCTCCACTCTTCTGGCCAGACTAAGGGGCAGCAATTTCTACCTTGTAAGGTCTTTCTGCATTTGTTCATAAGAAGGGGTATAATTGTCACATAGGGCATCTGCTGAATTTTGTGCTAAATAAATCCCAAGATATTTCAGTTTCTCTAGATCCCAGCGAAAAGGAAATCGAGTTTTGATATCTTGTGTAGGTTGGTAGTGAAAGGTGACAACTTCTGTTTTTGTGGCATTAAATCTGTAACCTGATACAGTACCAAAGTGTTCCAGTATCTAAAACACAGTGGGGAGTGATGTACCAAGATTGTCTAGGTAGAGGAGCATGTCATCAGAATAAAGGTCTACACTGTGTTCCTCTGTTCACAGAGGGATCCTGCCTAAGTGAAGGGACTCCCGGATAGCTTGCCTCAAAGGTTCAATATATATGATGAAAAAAAGGGGGGACACTAGGTATCCCTGCTGGGCTCCCCAAAATAATGAGGAAATCAACAGAATAGTGAACTGAAAGCTTAATACATGTGCATAGGGACTCATAAAAGTTTTGTATAGTTGATATCAGGGGGTCCAGAAAGTCCATTTTCCCCAGGGTGACACATAAGAAGGGCCAGGAGACCCTGTCAAATGCCTTCTCTGCATCTAGACTGAGAAAGACAGAGGGTGACTGGCTGGTCTGCATTTCACGGATCAAGTGTAGGGTCTATCTAGTGTTATCAGTACTGTAGTTGTCCTTGATCCGACAAAGGCTATTTGATTCAGACCAAACAGTGTAAGAAGGATCTCATCCAACCAGTGTGCCAAGATCGACATAAAATATTAATTAACAGCATTTATGACTGAAATAAGTCAATAAGAGTCACATAGCAAAGGATTTTTGTTTAGCTTCAGTATAACTGAAATTACCACTTGTGACCAACTTGGTGGGGGGGATCCCCGGAGACAGTACTTTATTAAAGACCCGGAGAAGAGGTGGGAGAACCTGTTCCCTGCTGGTCTTGTAAAACTCAGTGCCATAACTACCTAGTCCTAGTGCCTTCATTGTTTTGGAATGAGTAATGGCTGCTTCAAGTTCCAGGGCTTGGCATGGGCTGATATGGCACAGTCATTGTTCTTCCATCAGAGTGGTCAAAGTGATGGAGGACAGAAAGTTGGATATTTCTGCTGAAGTTGCCACTCACTCTGGGGTGTACAGGATTTGGTAATGTGTATAAAAGGTGCAAGTAATGTTGTGCAGCTTGTTGTGATGGATCCCAGTGCAAAGGTTTATTACCGCCGAGATCATTGCAGCTCAACACTGTTTATAGAGTTGGCAGGCCAGCAATCAGATAGCTCTGTCCCCCACCTCATAGTATCATTAGTGAGGGCAATTTTAGTCTGCTGGAGATAATGAGCATCTAAATCCACTTTGAACTGCTTTAACTGTTGGAGGACTGAATAGTCCCCCTGCTGATGTGCCATTTGCAGAAAATATAGCGCATATTCCAGCTGTCCCTGACATTCCCACATTAATTTGGTTTGGGTGGAGGTTTATTGAACTAAATATCCTCTGAGAACAGCTTTCAAAGTGTTCCAAATCAACTAGTGAGATATGTATGGATTTACGTTGTCTCGGAGAACCTTTATTACTGAGTATTTCCCAGAACGGTTCCCCTCGGAGATAATATAGGTTTAACCACCATCGAGTGGAATGTTTTTCCAGTAAAGTCCCAATGGCTGACCACCTGGGAATGGTCAGTGTGAGCATATCCCCCAAAGCACAGTCAACTAGACAAGTTTTCTTTTTGAGTGTAGCAATGATCTGTTTGGGAGTACATACCGTGAACTGCCAAATAATAGGTATAGCCTCAGGTTCGATGGTGTAAAAAGTGCCACATGTCTGCCCAGCCCAATTCTTGTGTAAACCATTTAGATATTTTATGGGGTGTGGGTTGTCTTGAGGCAGTCAGATTGGAGGAGTTCATACTAGGGTTCGAGGCAATGTTGAGGTCTCAAGCTAGCTAAAGAAACACCTTAGTGTTCATTAGTGTTTTATCTAGAAGCATTTTAATAGTAGGGGAATTCATCCGGGGTGAAGAGATATAAGTTGGCCAATGCAACCTAAATGTTGTAAAGAAGCCCCTGGACTATGATTAGTTGACTAACTGGGTCAGACCAAAAGCTGGACATTTGAAATGAGGTATGATGGGGGTAATTATGGCAACACCCCTCTTTCAGCCACCCCTAAAGGAGGATGAATAAACAGTGGAGAACACAAGTTTAGCTAATTCCTCATGTTCTGACTGTGAAAGATGGGTTTCCTGCACATAGACCAGATCTGACTTAATCTTTCTGAGGTGTGTTAATACCCCAGAGTGTTTGATCAGGCTAGTGAGCCCATTCACATTTAAAGAATATAACTGCATATGTTAGGAAGATATATTGTCTTTTAAAGGGAAAGGAGTAACTGGTCCCATGTGTCCCCACCCCACCCAACCCATGTTAAGATATAAAGGGTTAACTTAGAAATAGTTAGTCAGTGCACAGAAAATATGAGACATTATGGGATTGGCCGTGGTGAAGTATGATGCCTCTGAATAACTTTTATCATTATTATTAATACTAGCAGGCCAACCAGTATTGATTAGTACTGGCCTTGGAGATAAGCAAAAAGAATGTTATGTTTGTAGAAAAGGATGCCCTGTGCACACAATGCACAGTTGTGAGATCATGAGAAAGAAGTTTATCTTTAGGGGAAAAGATGTTCTTTGCAAGCAAAACACAAGTATTGTTGTATATAAGAAAGAAGGTTTTCAGTAGTCTGTAGCATTCGGATCCTGTGGCAAGATGATGTCATACTGTATGTTCCCAGCCGAGTGGTCCAGTCGTAAAGTATATGCTTCCCTATTATGACTGTATTAGCCTAGGTGGTTAGCCAGCAATAAGACATGATGATGTGTGGGTTATGACCTGATAAAAGCACACCACAGGTGCATTATGAGGCACCAGACACTTGCATCAAGTGCCTTCAGCACCTGGGAAGTGCTGTTATCATGCCATAACCCACACCTCGTCATGTCTTATTGCTGGCTAACCACCTAGGCTAATGCCGTCTTATTGCACTTATGAAATAGGTCCCCCTGTAAAAAAGTTAATTGAAAAAGCACATAAAAAACTGCAGATAAATATAGTAAAAATATGATCACATCAACAGAAAATAAACAAGCATTTTTTCAATGCCAAATGTTTGCTTGCTGGCATTGGCATTGGTAGTGTAGGAGTTGCAGAGCTGCATAATAGGAATGGCAGTGAAGTATTGAACTGAAGCCAACCCCATCACCACCCTGCAGATAGTGACAGGCATTGGGGTGTGCCTTTGGGTCATCAGGCATAACGGCCACACCATTTCACCACACTCTACCGTGCAGACACCAACAAGTGTCACGGTGTGCCTTGGGGCCTTTGCCCCTTATGCGCACCCCATTCCATCAGAAAATATTGTGAGATGGGTGCGTATAGGAGAATGGGGTGAACTTTGGGGCCAAAGAGTCCAAGGCACACCTCAATGCCTCTCAATGGCTGCAGGGTGTGGGTGGACGTGGAATGGTATGAGCATTGCAGGTGACAATCCCAAGTCACAGCCCTGATGCCTGTCACTCTCTACAGGGTGGGGTGTTATGGTCAGAACCCCTAATGCCTCAGGCATTCGATGGTATTTTCACTCCAAATTTTCAACATGGGCTTTTTTGTGACCCCCACCTCATGAACAGCGGCAATATCAGTTTGTTAGCTGAAAGCTGCTTTTGCACAGCGACTTCGGCATTTGTTACCACAGGTGCAAAAACACATTCTGAACAGGATGTGAAAAATGACAGCTGTACTGTTCATGGAGAGGTGTAAAAAATGGCAATGTTGAAAATCTGCAGTGAAAATATTAAAAAAACTGGTGAAGTCACGAGCGTGCGTAGAAACTGTGCAACGTGCACCCGTAATGTAATTAGTTTGGGAATTGTTTACAGCAGATTGTCAACACAGGCATTTTGGGACCTCCGGTCATGAACAGTGTCACTGTGATTTTCTTTATCTGTCTCGAACAATGATTTCCCACAGTGACCACGCATTTCTGTGCTGAAAGTGTGAAAACACATTTCGGCCATGTTGTGAAAAATGACAGCTGTACTGTTCATAAGGAAGTGTGGAAAAATGCCACTGGTGAAAATCTGGACTGAAAATATTACAAATTCATGAACTTACAGTGTGCGTGGAAACTGCGCGGCTCACTCATCTTCCAGTCGACCACAGGAATTTTTTCACCAAATTTTCAAAATAGCCATTTTAAGGTCTCTGCTCATGAACAGTGTCACTGTAATTTTGTTAATGTGTCCCATACATTGATTTCACACACCGACTGCGCCATTGTGCGCTACATGGGCAGAAACATGTTTGGGGCGAGATGTGAAAAATGACAGCTATACTGCTCATAAGGAAGTGTGGTAAAATGGCAACATTGAAAATCTGGAGTGAAAATATTGAAAATTCGTGAACTTATGAGCATGCATAGGAACAGCGCAGCGCATGCTCGTAAAACAGTCATTTGTCCCTGTTTTAAGAAGCCCAGACTTTGAAAGATAATTTCTGTTACAGACTGATGCATCAGAGGTAAGTCTAGGTGCATTCTTGAGTCAGCATATAGATGGGAAAGAACATCATATTCTATACATAAGTAGGAAATTGCATGACAGAGAGAAAATGTACTCCATCATTGAAAAGGAATGCCATGCAGCAAAGTGGGCCATAGAGTCCCTTAAGTTTTATTTACTAGGAGCTGACTTTGTACTTGTAACAGATCACAATCCTCTCTGTTGGCTTAACCAAATGAAGGAAAAAATTCTAGAATCACATGGTGATACCTGGCACTACAGCCATTTAAAATTAAAGTGATGCAGAAATCTGGGAAAGAGAATGTCAATGCTGATATTCTGTCAAGACATGGATTGAGAATTGAGAATTCCGAAGGCTGAAAAATGTGAGTTGAAACTTCTCTGTTTGTTATGCTGCATATGCACTGAACTGTAAAGGTTATAAGCTAATGTTAGATGGGAATTTAATAGAACATTTTGGAAACCTGTTTTTGTAAAACAGGTTCCCTCTTGAAGAGGGGGTATGTGACAGGGTTGAATAAGGCCCTGTCCCATTTGTTATGCAGAAAGAGTTAAATGCAAGTATCTGTTCTATCCTCTCCTTTTCTGTCTCTTGTCTGTCTGATTGCACAACCAAATTTTCTTGTGAGACAGAGAGACCGACATTGGAAATTGAGAAGAAACCCAGATGGACTTTCTCTGGTTATACTGCCTTTGTAAATAGTTATACTGAACAATTTTAATGTTTTTATTTTACTGTTATGAATAATAAAGCTCTTGTGAATTTTATAACTGCTCCTGGTTTTCCTATGTTTCTTGATCTGTGCCTTAAAAACACCTGGAAGGCTGGAAAAGCTACTTCTTGCCAAGTATGAGGGTCTTCCCTGGGAACAGTCTGGAAACCCCCACACCCCAGGCCTCCTGATTCCCTGCAGCCAACCCTCCATGGTGTCGTGGTCTGTAGGCAGGATGTTGATGAACTGCTCCATTGCAAATATGTCAATGATCTGTAGGACTGTTTTGCCCTGTGGTTGGAGCCATTTATTGAGTTCTCTGAGTCGGGTGAAGGCTTTTGATGGATTGTCAACTGAGTGGTACATCTAGAACTGGAATGTTTGCCTGTAGATCTCTCCTGAGATGTTATATCTTTTCAGGATTTCTCTTTTCACAAAGTCATAGTTTTCTTATTATGTAGTGTCTATATTTCTGTAGGCAAGCCTGGCTTTACTTGTCAGGTAAGGTACCAACCTGATTGCCTATTGCTGCTTTGGCCACTGGTAGGCTCTGGCAACCCCTTCAAAAGTTGTCAAGTATGCTTCGATATCATCTGAGGGACATAACTTTGTAAGTTTAATATCTTTTAAGTTGTGTGTATTTTGTTGCTCTGCTGGACCTGTACCAGATCCTTCAGCACTGATAGCTTGCAAGGTATTCAGCCATCACTGCTCCTGTCATTGCATCTCTTCTCTTTTCTGCTTCTCTGTCTCTTTTTGTTGTATAGCCCACCATCTGAAGAAGGCAGAGAGGCTTTCAGGTTCTGTTCCTGTCTGTGCTTCTTCTTCTTCCATCACTGGTGCCAGCTGTACAGTCTCAGTTTGGACTTTTGTCTCTGCTTGTTTGGATGCCATTCTTCTAGTAATCACTTCTGGGCTTGCTGTTGCAGAATCCATACATTTCTTCTATGCTTCCCTGGTACCAGGTCTAGTACCCATGCATAAAACCCCTGGCTTAGAGTTTACACAATGTAAATCCCACTTAGTCTGACACCATCTGTTGTCAAGGCGTATGTCAGGAAGCATAGGAAAACCAGGAGCAGTTATAAACTCTGCAAGTAGCATTTTCAAATCAAATCCAACTTTATTTTAAAGTGCCTTTCCAAAGAAAGATCAAGGCACTGTACACAAATACATTTAAAATCCAGATAAACAGCAATAAAATGCATTAAAATTAAAATAATTATAACTGACAGATGGCAGAATACTAAGTTTCATTTAAGACAGGAAATGAAAGGCTGAATAAATGTGTTTTTACTGCAGTTTTAAAACTCTCGACGGTCAGGCACTCTCCGATGTGGTAGAGAATTTCACAGGGTAGGGGCCACAAAAGCAAAAGAATGGGCCCCAGAGATCTTAAGTCAAACCCTGGGAATCTCTAGCAATCCCTCATTGAAGGAGCAGAGTGAATGGAAAGGGCAATAAGGACAGAGAAGATCTTGCAAGTAGCCAGGACCCTGTCCATGCAGGGTTTTAAAGGTCAGTAACCCGACCTTGAAGGCGATCCGCCAATGTACAGGCAGCTAGTGCAGACCAAAGAGCACAGGAGTGACATAGCAAGATCTCAATGTGCCAGTCAACAACCTGGCCATCATATTCTGCACTAGCTGCAATCTGCAGATATCAGCCCCTGGTAGCCCTAGGTATAGGGCATTGCAGTAATCAAGGTGTAAGGTTTCAAAGGCGTGAACCAGTGTTGGAAGATCATCAGGCGGGACCAGGCGCTTTATCCGGTCAATGTTCCTCAGATGGTAAAAAGAGGTCTTAACAACAGCAGACATCTGAGATTTGAATGTCAGACCACTGTCTAACACAATGCCCAGAATCTGCACCTGGTCAGAGGTAAGCAGCTGGTTCCCCCCCAAGTCAAAGCCCAGATGGTTGTCCTGCTGACAGCCACATACCATGGTGACCTGGCTCTACCACCAAAACCTTGTTCTTGCCCGAGTTCTGCCTTAACCAATTGGCACTCATCCAGCCCTGGATCTCAGAGAGGCAGCTGTTAAAGACAAAAATTGTCCCAGCCTGCTCAGGTACAAAGAATATGTAGAGCCGAGTGTCATCTGCATAACAGTGAAAACTCAGCCCATACCACCTTATAATGTCTCTCAATGGCAACATATACACTGCAAACAACATGGGGGATAGCACAGAACCATGCGGAACCCCACATGACAGAAGGAGAGGAGCCATGGAATAAATCCCAGACACCACTCTCTGAGTCCTGCCAGTGAGGAATGATTGAAACCACCTGAGAATTGTAATGGTCAGTCCACAGAGCAACCTCAAGTGCTCTAACAACACCCCATGATCTACACTGCCAAACGCTGCAGAGAGATTGAGAAGAACCAAGATGGAATGGCTCCCCCAATCCCTCGCTATCAGGGAATCATTTATTACCCGAATGAGGGCAGCCTCAGTACTATGCCTCTTTCAAAACCCTAGACTGGAGGGGATCATAGATATCATGGGTTGCTAAATGATCATTCAGATGTGCCACAACCACCTTCTCAATACCCTTACCCACAAAGGGCAGGTTAGAGACAGATCTGTAATTTGCTAAGCAGTCCGGGTCAAGAAAATATTTTTTTTTTTTTTCAAAAACTCAATGTAACCCCCTTGCAAATGGGGGTTCCTAGAAATGCTAGTCTGGGTTTACCTTCGCCCGGTTTGTTCTGTCCTTCTCCTGCAGTCTCTCAGACTTTTCCTGACTTTGCCTCTAATTTTTCTGGCTTCCCAGGTCCTGTTTGCCCTGTGTGTGCCCCAGCTTGCAGTCAAATGAAAATCCAGCCCCCCCAGGGCTTAAACTGCTGACCGCGGGCTCCCACTGCAAAAGCGCTGCCTCCAGGGCAGCGGGAGTCATGTTGGCACACAAAAAGCACCTTTGATGTGGAGCCACTTGTTTTGCGGTCACCTCGGGGACTGTGCCGTGGGTCCCGGGATCCCTTCCACCTATTTGGGACCCGGTGACCACGGACAGCCTGCTGGGAGACATTCAGATGGGAATTAAAGGAGTTCTGACCGGGGCTCATTTGAGTATGCCTGTGCAGGGTTCTGGTCATCTGAATAATGCATAACATTGTGTCTGGCTGCCTCCAGGGTAGCTGTGTTCAGCTCCAGCCAAAAAGTAAAGAATTAAAATGTTTTAAATAATGGAACCGTTGCTGCTTGTTGGGAATATACTGTGCATGTGGGGAAAAGTGCTTAAAGTTAAAATGAGTACTGTTTCCCTGGCAATTCCAGTATCTGGGACTCTGTGTGTCAGCCTGTCAGCTGCTGCAAGGGGAGCTTGCATAAGTGCAGTAGTGACAGGAAAAGTAAAAGAGCCATGCTTTTCATTTTTGTAGCAACTGCAAGTACAGCCTTTAAGCTATAGAACTGTGGGGCATGTGGGGCAAATAATTACTTCTTTCTGGCTGCACCAGGACATTATTCAGGACTGTATCTAATCTGCTATAAGGAGCAGTGGGATAAGCAGCCATTGCCAGCAGTACAGCCAATTGGAATTGCAGCAACAGATAGCCAGGACTTGTGGGATATTCACTGCATCTCATGGGAAAGCACCCAAGTGCTTATCGGGGCTTACAGGGACATTATTTTAGGCGCAAATTCCACAACCCAATTGAGCCTCGAGTGTTCTGATTGACAAGTCCTTCAGCAACTTGGAGACATGTCACCCCATCCCTGCTACCAATCAGGAGTCAAGCTAGGAGCTCTATAGAGAGACAATGTTGCCAATTTGTCTGGAGATTCATAGGGAGATTCAGAGATGCAGAGCTGAGAGAGAGAGTAGCACAGCAGGCTCCAGCCTGCTGGGAGCCCCCCATGGGGGAGGGGATCAGGCTCCAGCCATGCCATCAGGCCTGGGCCACTTAATTCAATCCCTTTCAGCCTTCAGGAGGCATTTATTTTCTTCAGTTAACAGTTAACTAGTTACAGTAATTGTGCTTTCTGCAACAGCTGGTCTGGAGGTTGCCAGTACTGTCCTCCAGAGGCTAGCCTTCCCTCCCAAGTCAGGAAAAGATGTGGACTGAAGAATCAGATGTCCAGCAGCGGTGAGAGCGCTGACCAGACCAGATGACATCATGCAGTGGTGAAAGCACTGACCAAGTACCTCAGCGGTGAGAGAGCTGAAGAAGTTTTCAGGATGCCTTCGATTGTGGATGAGACCCGTGGGGGACCTGAGTGAGTACCCTCATACACCCAGATGCGAGGGAGAAGCTAAGCAAGTAATCTTGGGGGCTCCATGCCCCATTAAGAAATGTGTGCTGTTAAGTGTTAAGTATTGAAGTCATTAGTCTGGGCTACTAACCCCATAAGAGACTACCTAGTTCAAGTAATGGATGCATCTTGTCTGTGGCCCAAATGGCTAAGTTGCAGGTGCAGCAAGATGCTGGGCTTAGTGAATCATATAAATGTGTAGCTATGGGTTAGAGTCCTGCCATCGTGGAGCTGTCTGCCAAGACGCACTTGCCACTTCATGAGACAGGAGGCCCTAGAGCATATTAATGTCTAAGATAACTTAAAAAGAATGTACCTGTGCCTGCACAGAATTTCATCTAAGAGCACTTGGTATAAGTGTTAAACAGCTAGACGTGCTGGATAGGACTTCGTCTGTGGATAATGTTCTTGGTATATAGAATGTACTGGATGTGACTGCCTGTGACTAAAGTATGGGATGCTTGATAAAAGTGTCGTTGCCAACTTACTCTGGATGGATGCCTTTTGGTATATGAAGTATTGGATGTGACCGTGTTTAAACTGCGTTTAGGATGCTTGACAGAAGCATCACTCTTATTGCATTGGATGGGACTTTCAAATATTGTGCTGAATGTTCTGGATGTAAGATCCACATAGTTTGTTCTGGAATGTTCAGAAATCTGCAAGTGCAGGGCAATCCCTGCTTTGTCTGCTAAAGTGCAGGGCAATCCCTGCTGTGGTTGTAAATAGTAATTTGCTGCTTTACAAAAATCTGGTTCCAAGTTGCCCCCACCCTCAAATTAATAGCCAGCCACCTTGACCAGCTGCCACTCCATCAGGCCTGCAACATCTTGGACTGTGGTATCTGTTTAACCAGTACGGTATGAGATTGCGGGGTTTCTGCTGTGTCTGGGACTGGTACCAGTGTGGGTAATATTAATAATTATGTTTAACATCTGAATTATCAGCAGCTAGATAGCCAGGGCTCTGGATGTCTTGAGTCGAATGGTAAAATGTGATTTATGTCTGCCTGTTAATATGTAGCCACCCAGCTGGAGGGTTCACCAGCAAAATCCAAAATGATCTCTGTACATGTGTAAATATGGTAAGATAACCTCTACTCCTCCTGTTTCCCTTTCCTAGCTCCTCTATTTCCCCCCGAAATAAATATCTTGTTGTTGTTGTTTGAAATCCTGTGTGAGCATATTATTAGAGAGAGCCTTTAATTCAAAATGTTGAAATGTGGGGAGCTGTGTCTTGGGGCATGTCTGGGGAAGGTAACTGGTCACCGTGGGTAATGTAGCAGCTCAGGGAGCTACACCCAGCACCATCTCTCCTACGCAAAGCACCCTGAGTAGAGGCACTACGCAAAGGTTTTAAAAATGTTATTAGCTAGCGAACCCAAACCCCTTAGCCTATGTCCAGGGTAGTAGACAGGGGTGTAACACTGGGCGGTGGCACCGACCAAAGGTTACATCAAGTTTATTGAATCAACATCATTGAACAACAATTTGTGGACACACATGTGACATCTAAGACATTTAAAACTGTTAATACATCTCTTACAATAACTTATTCATGTCAATGTGATACTTTACAAGCTTCATTTCACCATATAAGTCCATTATAGGGTAAAATTATTTACAGGCACAAAAAAAAGAGAAAAAAACAGCAATAACCCTAGCGGGAGAAATACATAACTAGAATGCTATGTTAGAGGCCATTATTTAATATTGATTAAAACATTTTTCCTTAAGGGGGTAGGGAGTAAAGACAAGGGGAGAGGAGATGATGGGAGGGAGGGAGAGGAGGGAGAATGAAAAAGAAAACACATCAATCAACCAAAGAAAATTTCTCGAAGGTGACTTTTAGTTTAAATGATTATTCATTATATGAAGTGCCCTTAACTGACTTTTCTTTTTCCTTTATTTTTAGGCATTTTATGAATTCATGAACTTCAGGAGGGTTTCGGCAGGTTGCCTCCCAAACAATCAGGGGCCCCATATAATTGTCTGTGATAGATTCCATGTCCATAATTTTATTAACTCTGGTGACCCATTCACCCACATTTGGAGATTCCTGGTGCAGCCAATGTGCTGTTAAACATTTTAGGGCTACTGCCACCAGTGCTAGTGCTAATTTCTGCTTAGAGGGGGGAAAATTCACTATTGTGGGGAAACCTAACACCCAGTTTGTGAAGGTGTCTGCTATAAAATCTGACCACACCTCCTGTACTGCCTTTTTAATGTCTTGCCAAAAGTGGGCAATGTCTTGACAACCCCAGTATATGTACCAGTGTGTGCCCACTGATCCACAGGCCCTCCAGCACTGATTTGTGTAAGTATTATTATAGTGTTGAGTCACCACGGGGACTAAAAAGTATCGGACTAAGATTCTCCAAAAGAACTCCCTCCATGCAGGAGAAGATGTCACCCTCCAACCCTTTCTTAGTCTTTGGAGCCAGACTTCCTCTGAGATACTCTCCGATGATTCCTGTTCCCAGGCGAGTTTTATATCTTTGAGTGGACATTGCTCCCCAGGGCCTATAAGTTTATATAGCTGGGAAGTCAAACGTACTTTGTCTTTGGATTGTTGTACCAGGAGTACAACATTTTCCCAGTAGTTTGGTAGATGGGAGAGCTCCCCCAGATTGTCCGGAGTGTTAATAGAGTGCCATACCTGCAAGTATCTGTGAAAGTCTGAATCTTGCAAGTTAAATTGTTCTTTTACTTGGGCAAAAGCGAGACAACTCCCCTCCTCCCACCCCGCCAACTGAAAGAATCTCTCCAGTCCCTTCAGTTCCCACCTAGCATAGGCTCCATCCATACGAGGAGAAAGAACATCAATGTGATGATGGATCAGTGAGAGGGGGCCCAGGGGCTCCTCAGAAGTCAGTTTATGCCTCACCCTTTTAAGGATTCTTAAGGTTTGCTGTGTCCATGGATTACTCGACAACCGGGAAACTGGGGCCATCGATAGTGAAAAGGCCAAAGAGCTCAAGGAAACCTCCTCCATCCCCTGCTCCTCCATATCTAGCCATCCCGAGGAACTCCTTCCTGAGATCCAGGTATGGACTACTTGGAGCTGACAGGCCAGGAAGTAGGAATGAAAATCGGGCAATCCCAGCCTGCCCCCATCCTGCGACAGAGACAATATCTGTCTTGATATTCCTGGTCATTGATCCCCCCATATGAACTTAGAAAAACCTGCTGTAAGTTCTTGCCAGAATAGTGGGGGGGTCAGTATGGGAAGATTGACAAAAAGGAATAGGAAGCGGGGGAGCAGATTCATTTTAATAGAGTCTATTCTCTCCATGACTGACAGAGGTAGCAGGGACCATCTAGCTAGGTCCTGCTGTGCCGTACCCCATAACTTTTTATAGTTAATTTCAAACAATGTGGAGGGGTCCAACTGGACCTGGATGCCCAGGTAATGGATTTGGTTGTTTTTGGTCCAGGGAAAGGGAAAGCCTCTGTGGAAGTCCTGGGGGGCTGTTCTGCTCAATTTAAGAGCTTCTGATTTGGTATAGTTTAATTTATAGCCAGACAGCGTTCCAAAGAACTCCAACAATGACAGGAGATGAGGAACTGTATCCTGAGGTTTGCTCAGGAAAAAAAAAGGAAGTCATCAGCGTACAGGGAAATCTTTTGTTTCCCCCCACCGGCCATCACACCTGCAATCCGTGGGTCCTGGCATACAGCTACTGCCAAAGGTTCCAGACAGACTGTAAATAGTAAGGGGGATAAGGGCCAACCTTGTCTCATTCCTCTAGATAAAATGAAGTTTCTTGAATTCACCCCATTTACCTTGACTTGGGCCATTGACATGGTATATAAGTTTTGGTAATTTTTTAGGAATTTAGGGCTGAATTGCATTTTCTTCATGGTAAGTTTTAGAACATGCCAATTAACCTGATCAAAAGCCTGTTCGGCATCCATGGTGATGTCCACCTGAAAATCCAGTTTATTTTTTTGAGAGGTAAATATATTGAGTAGTCTCCGTATATTATTCGCCAAGTACCTTCCTGACATAATACCAATCTGGTCAGGATGGATGACCTCACATATGACCTGCTGCAGTCTGACCACCAGGATACCCATAAATATCTTCATATCTACATTCGGGAGTGAGATGGGCCGGTAGGAGGAACACTGCTGTGGGTTTTTGTCCTCCTTGGGGAGCACCACAATCTGTGAGCATCTCCAAGACACCGGGACCTCTCCCCTTCCCTGTATATGAAGAAAATATTGTAGCATGTTGGGTAATAAGTCCCGCACAAAGCATTTATAAAATTCAGATGGGAGGCCATCCAGTTCGGGAGACTTTCCTGATTTAATTTGTGCAGTTTTATTCAGTATTTCCTGGGCTGTGATGGCCTTATCTAGTATGGCTCCATGCTGGGTTTTTAAAGAAGGAAGTGCAATGTTGCCCAAGAAGGACTCCACTTTCATTTCATAATTATCAAAAGGGTCCTGGCTATATAGTGTTGTATAAAAGTCTGCAAAAGAGGCAGATATATTTAAGTGGTCAGACATCACCTCCCCCCCCAAGGGTCTTGAATGTTAAGAACCACTCTGGAGGCTGTCTGTTTTTGTAGAGCAAGAGCTAGGAGATGTCCAGCCCTGTTGCCCCCCTTGTAGTATCTCTGTGCTGTTTGCCTAAGCATACTATCATTCTGGGAAGCTAACTATGACTCAAGCCTCATCTTTTTAGCCAGCCATTGAGTTTTATCCTCAGGGTTCAACGTGAGCTTATACTGGAAGTCAGCTTCCTGCAGGTTGGCTTCTATTTGGTTCTGCAATTGTTGCATTGCTTTTTTTGTTGTGAACTGCATTGAATGAAAATCCCCTGCAACACTACCTTCAGTGTATCCCAACAAATTGAAGGGGTTGTATCTGAGGGCAGGTTTGTGGCCTAATATTCCTGAATGGAGTCAGCTATACTTTGTTTAATCTCATTTTGATTCAGGAGTCCTATATTGAGACGCCAAGTGCTATTCCTCGACTAGGGGGGAATATCATTTTCAGCTGGACTGGAGAATGGTCCGACCAAGTCATGGGAAGAATTTTACAAGTCTGCAACAAATGAGCCCGCTCTTCGGGAATCAGGAATATGTCTATCCTAGAGAAACTGGCATGCCTATGCGAGTAGAATGTATAGTTAGCTGTTGAGTGGCAGATATGCCTCCAAGCATCCAGAAGCCCTGTTTCTCCCAACAGGTGTTTTAGGTGGTTTTCTTTGCCTCTACTCCCCATGTGAGGTCGTAGACCTCTTCTATCTCTTTTGGCTGATAAAACAGTATTAAAGTCCCCACCAATTATGTATATTGCATCAGGGTCCTCAATGGTATTAAGAATTGTTTTTTTCAAGAAAACTTTATTCTCTGCCTGGTCATTTGGAGCATAGACATTTAGGAAGACACATTTGATGTTAAAGAACGTGGTTTGTAATTTTACATAGCGCCCCCTAGGGTCCTGCACAACACTCTTTACTTTAAGAGGAATATTTTTGCAAATTAAAATCACGGTGCCTCTTCTTGAGGATGTTCTGGCCATGAGGCAGCATGCACCTCTCCCACCCACATTCTCCACAGTTTGGCATGCTCAGTTTTGGACAGGTGTGTCTCCTGTAAAAAAACTAATGAGGGCCCTGATTTTCCCAATTCTTGAAGGACTCATGCCCTTTTAATTGGGCTATTTAGGCTCTTTACATTATAGGTGAGGACTACTAAATCCATTGATACCCTGCTTTGCTTCTTCTTGTGAATCCAATCCACCCCCCTATCAAGCCCCCCACCTCCCCACACAATGCCTTGTAGCATAAGAAATATGGTCCCCCAAAACAAAAAGTAAAATCAACAAGTAGCATAAACATTGCAACCGTCCTTGAACATATTTAAACATTTCTAATTGAACTTTAACTTGTGACTTCCAAACGTGCCACCATGTCCCTACCTCTATGTGTGGAGGTGGGAAGGCATGATTAGCCATCATCACACCCAATCGAGAGTCTAAATCCAGGACCCCATCTAGATCGCTTCACCCTGTACATAACGTCCCCCACTCCCGTGGCCCCCCCCAGCCGAAGGTTTATTCAAAATAAAATCTTAAAGACGTTGGAAAGGAAGGGTAGGCGTACAGAAGAGGCCCAAAAAAGAAAACATAGAGCCCCCTCCACGAGCCATCCCCCCACCCCAATAAGAGAGAGAGAGAGAGAGAGAGAGAGACCAGCCAGTTGTCTTCACCATTTTGATATCAGATGTATTTTATAAGGGCTTAAATGAAGCCAGAACCTTGGGAGATGAGCAAACATTGAAAAGCGACCATCAGGAGCTAATGTATCTCCTGGAAACCATGCTCTAATAGAGCTGTTGTAAGCTCGCCCCGCTGCTCCGGTCCCCAAGCCCCAAAATTCAAATGATATGAAAAATAAAACTTTGTACTTATCTGTATAGGTCTTGTGAAGCTTTTTTAACAATCTGGCTTGAAATCTATTGACCTGCATTTGTCAAAACCCCTCTTATATACCCCGGACTCTCTCAATTTCGACCCCCAGGCTCACAATGAAACCTCATATTGGTAAAGCCTCTCACATACGGAGCAAAACAAGTAAAATAAATGTTCATCCCCTTAGAAGCCCAAAGTGTCCCAGCAGTGATCTATGTCCTTAATCAGACATCGGGGGTAAGCAAGGAACTGTCACTCACCCCAGTCTTTTAACTTAATGTCCCTGTGGGAAGGCATGTGAGGTGTGGAGAAGAATCAGAGCGACACCATGTCGCCATTGCCAAGCAATTCAGTTCAGCTACTGGACACCTCAGGTTTTCTCCCCCTGTTGCAATTGCATTTTCTACCGCCCTCTCTTTCAGTAGTGGCTCCAGCTTCTGTTTGTTACCAGGGCACTGGTTGGGCACCACAGTTGGCAACCATGGCACCTATAGAAACCAGAATGTATATCATGCGTGTATAGTCCTGCCTGCCCGGGCCTGGAAGAGGTGCAGGAGAGGTAATAAACAAATAAATAAATAAACAAACAAATAATTAAAGCTCCCCCACAGCCAGCCAGTCATCAGGAGTTTCATTTTTAAAATCGCAGGCCAAAGCACAAAACCACATCAGAGGGCTTCAAGTCTCCCCCCATGCAACACCAGCTGCCACATTACACTAGGAAACTGCAACACCCCCACCCAGACCCCAACACACAAAAATAACAGCACCCCCCAAGTCAGCTGACAAACATCAGGGCACTTTAGTTTTACAGTTTCTCTCCCACTCTCTTTCAAACCCCTGGCTTCCCCAAACAACTGTAAAAAAAAATGCCCCCTTTTTCCATCCTTACCAGTACGTGAGGTATGCAGAGTCTGAGCTGGGCCCAGTAGAGCTGTAGGAGAGGTAAAAAAATTAAAACATCAGAGGGCTCCAAGTATCCCCCCATGCAACTGCCCCATTACAGCAGGCAATAGCAACACCCCAGCCCCCACCCCCACTCAGTACTCAACACACAAAATACAACAGCACAGCCCTTCCTTCCCAAGTCAGACATCCACATCTTGAGACACTTCTTTAGTTAGTTAAAAATTAAACTCTCTTCCAGTCCCACCCACTTTCAAACCCCTGGATTCCCCAAACAACTGTAAAAATATGGCCCACACAAGATAAAACAGCACAGCCAGCGCCCGCTGCCCCCCCCCTTTTCCTTCCCCAATCAGCCATCCAAACATCTCAAGACACTTCAGTTATATTGTAAGTTAAACTCAGGCCTCTCCCACCCCCTTTCAATCAAGTGGCAGGCCGGCAGCCCCTGGCTTCCCCAAACCAAACAACAACTCAACTGTAAAAAAAAAAAATGCCCCCTTTCTCCTTACCAGTACCGTAGGTGGGGTAGGCAGTCTGAGCCGGGGCAGCTGGTGCAGAAAAGGTCTTAGTGGTCTGGCTGTTGGCAGCTGCAGCCCTTCCTGAGGTCCGGATTGCAAATGCAGTTTGCAGAGAGCCCAGGAGGAGATAGCTGAGGTTGGCCTCAGTGACTCTGAGTCTTGTCTGCAGCTTCTCCACTCAGATCTGGTCCAGGACAGTGGGACTTCAGGTCGGCAACTTGGTAACAGTGGTGGGACTCCGGGTTGGCAAATCAGCAGCAACGGGTTGATGGTCCTAAGACTCAAAAAAAATTGGCGGGTGAACTCAAGATCAGGCAGGCTGCACATAGTCAGCAAATGAAGAAAAGGAAGGAGCCAGGTATCCGAATCAATGCTAGTCTTCTCGGCAAATGAAGAGAAACTGGTCCTGTGTCCATGCTTCTTTATTGCCAGAACAAACACTCAGTGGGCTGCTGAATTGGAGCTTTCATTGGATTGGCTCCACGTGCCTATCTCTCATTGGAACAGATTTTCCTGTTTCTGGATTGGTCCCTAGTACTTCTTTTCCAGTTCCCCCATTGGCTGCTTCCTGATTCTGCAAGCCTGGCTTTAGTTTAGCTCCATAATGATGTGTTGTGTGCCCCCCCCCCAATTTTTTAAATTATGCTCAGGGGAATAGGGCTCCCAGCTTGGTAGGAGGATGTCAACAGGATTGTTTGTGTATTGCAGCCAGACTGCTTACTTGAGTGGAGGATGAAGTTGGTACTGCATCTACTGTGCTGCGCAGTGGGGGATCAGATCACTGCATGGCAAAGGTTTATTCTTCCTGGACAAAGGGTTGGGCTGGTACTCTGTGCTTAGGTGGGGGAAAATTAATCTGATTCCATGCGGCAGACGCAACAAAAAGGTTTTAGAGATTGGCGCACTCTATGTAGTGGTAGACATAGACTTGGACGGTGATGGAGACTAGCTGGAGCACTGGGGCACGAACGGGGCACGGCATTTTTTCACCAGGGCACATGCCCCGGTGTGAACCAGTGTAGAGTTGCCAATGCTCTCTTTGCTGTAGTGGGTAGATTGGTAGGTCGTCTCGAGCACTGGAAAGAGACTCCAACGGATCCACAGTGGTCGAGCTCGATCCCACTGGCTGCTCCCTGACAAAGATGGTTTTTTTACTGCATACCATTTACGATGATCCAGCTTCTTCAAGGTATCAGAGTCAAACACTTCATCGACAGATATGTTCCACTGCAGCAAAAAGGGTTTTGCCTCTGATACAGTCGGGAAAAGGTGAGTGCCTTTGTCGGTGGTGATGCGCAGAGTAGAGGGGTAATCAATTCTGGCTTTGACTCCTTTTTCTTTTAATAGTTTTAGGATGGGTAACATTTTACTCCATCTGTCCATTGTCATGGGAGCATAGTCATGCTCAAAGAAGGGCCTTGTGTCTCCGAAAATCAGTTCTTTCCTCTGCAAAGCTTTTTGCAGGATCTCCGATTTGGTTCGGTAATCGAGGAAGGCAATGATCACCGACCTAGGGTGGGCTTTTGGGTTTACAGGCCTGGGACCCAGTGAGCGATGGGCTCTGATGATGTTCATGGCATAATCGGGGTCTAGATTTAGGATTTCTTGGATGAAACTTTCCATGAATTTATTCATGTCTCCCGACTCAGTTCCTTCCGAGACACCATGTATGCGTATGTTTATTCATCTGGATCTATTTTCTAAATCTTCCTCTTTTTGTTGGAGCCATATCTCTCTATCATGGAATTGTAGGAGAGCTCCATTATGTAGATCCACTGAGTTGGAGATTTCAGCGGTATGCTGCTCAAGATCTGAGATTTGGGTTTGGTGATGTGTTTGCTCCTTTTGTAAGTCAAGCAGTTGTTGTTGTTGGAAGTCTCCGATTTTATCACCCAGTCACTGAAGTTACCAGCACAGTTGCCTGGAGGAAATCATTGTATCTTCCTCATCCTCAGAGTTTGAGTCCACCGATGAAGTCTGGTGTGGGGAGTTCATGTGGCTTACCTCCTCACGAGGTGTAGGCCCAGAATCTGAGGCTTTGAGTGCTGACTCCATGTCAGCTTTGGTGATCCTCGGAGCTTAGAAATCTTTTAATTTGCTTCTCATATTAGCCATAAAGTTTGCTAATCTGCATTTTTTCTGTAGCATAGCCAGTCTCTCTCAATGATTCAGCTGGATTAAGGCAGAGGATCAGGAAAGCCCAAGAGAGCTAGTCCGCCATGCCAAGTGACATCACCGGAAGTCAAGAGAAGATTTCTTAAGGAGAAGGACCACTACCACCTCCTTCAGTGGGTCTGGAAACACCCCTGTCTCCAATGAGCACTGGACTATCTTAGCAAGGACCAGACCAATGACTTCTATGCAACCCACTAGGGGGCACATAGGGCCCAGATCCAAACCACAGTAGGTTGGGCGCATACCCTGGATGACTGACATAACATTCATGATCGCCAACTGGTCAAAGATGGACCAGACAGACTGGGTGCTTGCAACCTCATGCCGATAACCACAATACCCATTTGAGAGCATTGAATGGATCTCTGATCTGATGGGGGCAATCTTATCAGTGAAGAATCGGGCAAACTCATCACACTTAACCTGTGAAAACACTCCTCGAGACTAAAGACATGTTGGATTGCACAATCTGATGACGGTCCGGAAGAGCTGAGCAGGTCAAGTCTTCACCACAGCAATCTCCTTGGACTGGAATTCTGCCTTCTTACAGGAGATTGCTGATTGATAGTCTTTATAATGGGCTATCTATCTAAGTTTATCATCTGCCATACCCGATTTCTGCCAGCGCGGCTCCTACCTTCATCTCCTCCACTCAACTCTTTCAAAGTCCAATCAAATCAAGGGGAATTTGGGTGAAGAGTGAGGGGGCAAACGTGGACAAAAGCTAGGGAGTCAAAGGCCCCCATCACTGCCTTATCATAGGCTAGTACAAGTGCCCCTGGCTCCCTGAATACACTCATCACACCTGATATATCCAGCACCGCCATAAGACCATCTTGGCTCAAGCCTCTTAAAAGGTGGTACTGGACCATCTCTGTAGCAGCAGGTCTATTGGGGGGTGCCTTGAATCTGTACCTTGTAGTATGATGATCTGACCATCTAACTGGTTCCACCACCAAATCGGTGATCTCCATCCATAGTAGGAAGACCAGGCCAATGGATGACCATGAATATGGGTAGCAGAGGTAACTACCTGTGTAAGGCCCAACAAACTCATCATTTGGAGCAAGTCCTGTCCAAACTGTGAGAGTTCATTGTCAACCTAGGCATTGAAATCCCCCAAAATAATCCATCTAGGGGATTCCAACACCAGGTCTGTGACTTCCTGCAGGAATTCTTTCTCACCACTGGGTGGATGGTAAATGAGAAGAATCCTGCAACCTACACCTGCTCCTACGATACATTCAAAGGATCTGGTCCCACCCACAGTGGTGGCCACAAGGCCCAGATTCGACTAAAGCAAATGGCTACTCCCCTGCCGCTACGATCCTCTCTCGGGCAATGTATCACCGAGCACCTGTCTGGAATTGTTGATTCCAGTACTGGGCCAGCATTATCATTTTATTATCAACAACAGTATAATAAAAAATAGAATTGTTCAGGATAGCTCTTTACAAAGGCATTATAAACAGAGAAGACAGAGTCCTTCATCTAAGGGTTTCTTTTCGATTTCAAATCTCAGTCTCTCTCTAACAAAAGATTGCTCTCATGTCTTTTCCTGACAATTAACTTCTGCATCCTGAGCTCATTAAAATACTTCCTGATTCTCACAAAATGTGTCAGCGTTCTTATCACTTTCTTTCCTTACAGGTGCAATAAAATAGAACATTGTGTCCCAGGACTAATCTCCTGTTGGCAACTCTGCAAAAGAGTTTGTGGAGATCAAACTGCTTCTGAAAGTTAACCCCTCTAAGTTCCAAACAGCTTTTTGCAATCATTCCAGCAATATAACTATATACATTTTCAAACCAAGGGATCCCAGTTTCTCACAAAGATTCACATATATTTTTATAACTTCAGATATGCAGTGAGGAAGAAACAGAAACAGCTAGAAACATCTAGTGAAGGCAGAGAGACAGTGGGAGGGGGAGAATCATAAGACTGTCAGAGTGATCAGTTCCTAGGTCTCACAAGAAAATTGTATTGTGCAATAAGGCAGACAAGAGAAAGCAAAGGAGAGGCTAGAACAGATCCTGAATAACAAATGGGACAGGATTTTATTCAGCCTTGTCACAGTAAGGAAGCACTACTTCACTGAAAGAGTGGTAGACACCTGGAACAGACTGCCAGCAGAAGTGGCAGAGGCAAAAAGAGTGGGGGCTTTAAGCATGTGTGGAATAGACATAGGGGAGTATTAGTAAATAGGCAGGGGGGAGCGTTGCCGTAGACCAGTTAGGTTCTGCAGAGACAGATTAGGCAGGGAACATCTGGGCAGACTAGTTAAGTCAAGTGTTCCTTTTCTACTAAAAAATTCTGTTTCTTTTTGTCTATGTTTCTAATTGTTTCTCCCTCCACTATTGACTAAGAGAAAGAGTGTGGAGATGCAGCCATTCTTGTTTTTCTTAATCATTTCAAGCGTATTTGTATTTACTGCACTCATGCTCGGGGCTTGTACTGGCCCGAACTGTGTCCTAGACTACCACAGATCAGCTTGCCATTTACAGAAACAGTGATCAGGCAGGGATCATTAGACTATGACGGATCAGTGTGGCATTAATTGGAACAACGATCAGGTGGGGTGGCAGCACTAGGCTACCATAGATCAGCTTGGCATTGTTTGGAAAAGTGACTGGACAAGGAGGTGGCAATGTCATGTGCATGGATAGTACCAGGTTTGTGGAGGCATTAAATAGCATGGCACTATTGGCTGGTTAATACCTCTACAAACCTTTGAGTATGGCAGAGTGTGAAGCCCAGTCAGGTGACTTGCGTAGGCACCTTGGCATACGTTGGTGCTGCTCACCAATGGGTCACTGCCTCATTAACTGTGCCTTTCGATATGGCATTTTACTGATCCCTCCGCCTCAGTACTGCAAACAACTTTTAGCAAGACGCTAACTCTGTCAGTGCTCACTGACACCTTTGAATATCCTGGCCACGTGTCTTGTAAAAGTTTAGCTAGGAAGGATCATGCTTTTCCTCCTGACACAGGGAGACAAACAAAGCATTAGAATGATTTCTGCACATAAAAATCTGGATAAAACCTGGTCATTTCCACTGCGTCTGCCAAAAGAGCAGGCAGACTGATTTTTATGTGGGTTTTAGGAGTTTAATAAAAAAATTGGTTTGTTGGCCTCAGAGTTAGAATTACGTTTTATGAGCTGTGAGAAGCAGGGGAACATATGAGGGTCCTATTCTCTAAATTCAGTCCCTCCCCCATTATAAATTAATGACAGTGATGTCAGAGATACCAGGGCTCACTTCAGAGCTGGGTGGTGCTGAGCCCTGGCAAGCCCCCCTGTAATTCCAACACTGCTTAGCCTCCCTCCCTCCCCCATATGCTGCAGAGCACAGCTGAGATACAGTGTGTGCTTACTTGCTGGTCTTCTCCTGGCAGTCTCTATGCCTCTGGTTAGTGGTTCAGTATAAAAAAATATTTTATTAACTTCATTTAAGTAGTGTTATTTAACTTTTAAACAGTGCTTGCAAACTTTTGTTTTCTAAGGCTGCTGGCAGCCATCATGTGGGAGCCACTTGCCACCTGCCCCGGATATGTTAATGTACACCCACCAGCCAGTGCAATGAGCCAGCAGGGGACATGAGCATATCTCAGGCCAGGGAGTAAGCAGCTCCCAAGATATGGCTGCCTGAAGCCGAGAAAATGAATATTTGTGAGCAATATTTGAAAGTTAAGCAACATTACCTAAATGAAGTTTACAAAATATTTTTTTTATACTGAACTCCTAATCGTTGGCATTGGGACTGGCAGAAGAGTGCTGGCAAGTAAGTGGAGTTTTCCTTTAGCATTTAAAAAACTGGTGATTTTCCTGTTACAGTTGAGAGAGCAGACTGACTGCTGGCTTTGTGAGGTTTATTTTGAAAAAAAATGTTTGCTGACTCTCCCCCCACACGCACACAGACACTTACTTCAGAGTACTGTAGAGACTGTGTGCTAAGGGTGATTAAATTTGCAAAAATCCATTCTATGTAGATCCACCAGAATTGTAGAAATGTTGATTCTGACTTCGATTACGATTCCTATCTGGTGTCAGAATCCCCAGAATAGGAGTTGGGATTAGAAATTTCTGATTCTGAACCCATCTATGACAAAGAAAATGCCCCCAGCTGAAATTATTCAAGTGCAAAGAAAATAAGTCCTCCCCTTCCCCCTCATTTATTTCTCCCACTCACCCCCAATCTGACTTCCTGCTAGGGCACTGATCATGAGGTCCATCTCCATCTGTTATAACAGCTGAGCACAGCAGGGCGCGTTTTATCCAATCCCAGTCCCCTGGCCTCAACCAACTCCTTGCACAACTTGACTTACTCAAGCCACCCTCCCCCAAAACTTTTCCTCACAATTCCTCCAGACAGGTGGAGACAGCATGCTAGAGTGGACTCTGTATGCCCCACAGTCCCTCACTGGTGGTGAGTCAGCAAGCTGCGACTCTCTCAATCCTAGGTTCTGTGACTCCCCATCTGCCCACTCACCTACCTGCTTGTCGAGCCAAAGCAAAAAGCATTGGCACAATACCTTGAGCACAGCAAATTGCAGGCACAGCACATAGTCTCCAAAACTCTGTATCCTCTACCACTAATCTTAAAATCCACTTGTACCTGCACTTAACTACCTCAAACTCCTCTGTCTGGGGCACTTACTCCTCTCACTCCCACCCCCACCCATCTCTACACAGTCCCATTCCCTACCTCCCTTTCTCTCCCCTCCTCCTCCCCTACCAATGGGACAATGCTTCTATGAAGTGGCTTTTTGTCAGTCAAGAATGTACAACTTGTTGCTGTAACCAATGAACTGTGTATTTCTGTCCAAATATTACTATTGTAGCTCTGTACAATGTGTCAGAAATTTACTACTTTCTGCTGTAATCCAATGTTCTGTTGATTTGTCTGAACACTACCTTCTGTAGCACTGTACAATTTTTGACATAGAACCCTTGTCAATGAGCTCCGCTTAATGGTATTTCTGAAAATCTAATAAATAAATAAATAAATAAATAATCTCCATCGACTCGTTTGTCAAGCTCCGCTTCTTGGGTAGCCACTGCACAAAATCCCTGGTTAAACAGTTGTCCAGATGCATCTGGCTGGGCTTACACCAGGGCTTGTTGCAGTTGACCACCTGGCTGGCACAGAGTCACACAACAAGACGCTGAAGACAAGCCTCATTTTATTACCCATCAGCACTTCCCTGGGAGCACACAGGTGTTAGATGGCCGTGTAGTACTGTAGAGTGAGTAAGAGAAGAAAACTAAGAAAACAGAAATTAAGAAATGTTATGTTGTTGCACTTGCTGCCTCTCACTGCTTGTTGGGCATTGGTGTTAACTTGGAAGGACTTGTTTTGCTCAGCTGCCTGCAAGACAAGCATTGTGTTGATGATGGATGGCATGCTGGCAGCTGCCACTCAGCTGCTGATACTGTGGGTCAGACCTCGATGAGAGTTAGACTTGGGGCCCTGTGAGCAGGCAGACAGAATCGGGTGCTGGTGTAGGACTTGGCTGAGGCTCTTGGTTTGGCTAGTGGCTGTTCTTGGACTCAGGAGGGAGTCAGTGGGACAATGTCAGCTAGATTGGAATGGACTGCAGGCAATCAGGCTGGCTGCTGGTTGGGAGGTATCGAATATGAAATTGGAATTGGATTCTGGTTCCGACTGAGAAATATGATTCCCTATCTCCATTTTCAGAATTAGGAGCTTTGGCCTCAGAATCTAAAAATCCTAAATCCAGATTTCAGACCAGAATAATACTAAATCTGATTTTTGATTCTGAAATCCAGCCATTGCTAGTGTAGGCTGGATTCTCTCTCTTTGTAAAACACTATCAAATTACTTTTAATTTATTTATTTAGCTAATTAAACATACAGTGGATTCCGGATGTATGCACATGTTCGGGACAGACTCGAAATGTGCACACAACCAGAATGTGCATACAACCGGAACCCTGTCTAATTAATGAAGACAGACGCGGCTGTTAAAAGTTTTAAAGTTTACTCACTTGAAAGCACATAAATAATCAATAAAGTCATGAATGCAACCTTGCACACATCTCATGAAGTTTAAAAAACAATATTTGACACAAACACATAGGTAATAAGTTTTTAAAGAAACTGGTAATGTAGCTTTGCTTGTTGCTGTTTGTCTATAACCTCAAGACACAATTCAAAAGTGTAATACCATTTAATGTCTGTAGTTTCTTTGCACTCAACATAATGACTAATTTTTCCCATCATTTGCCATACCACAGCCATGGTTGGTGGTACAACCTTCTGGTCCCCCTCCTCGTCATCATCATCTTTGCCTTTGGCATTCAACATAACCGAGCTGCAAACGTCAGCATCCATTAGTGTTCCTGTTGTAGGCTCTGACTCGTCAATATCTGCATAAGCCATGAAAGTGGCTTGATCCATATCAGCTGGTGGCTGTACAGCCAGTGGAGGTTCAATGGGGGCTTCACCATCCTCTGATCTTATCCCAATCTTTTGGAAGCAATGCCACAGCGTAGAAGGCATGACATCATTCCAGGAGGCATGCAGTAGATGGATTGTGTCAAGGACACCAATCTCCTTTGCCAGTTTCTGGAATGCCTGTTCACACTGATCAATTGCACCAAT
The DNA here is from genome assembly GCA_016271365.2 of Neoceratodus forsteri. NCBI lineage: Eukaryota > Metazoa > Chordata > Ceratodontiformes > Ceratodontidae > Neoceratodus > Neoceratodus forsteri. The sequence continues at coordinate 163,778,366 of CM028137.1, forward strand.
GAGCTAACTAACAATGTATTTTCTGTAGTGGACTTTTAAATTCTGGATTATATCCTGGTCCATTGGCTGAACTATGGCAGTACAGTTAGGGGGTAAGAAAACAAGTTTTGTCGTTACGGAGGTGGACTGGTTTATGGGCTGGGCAGTTGTCTATGATCATGCAGATTTTCTTCCATTTTCTTATCATTTTTTTTTACCAAGATCGAGTAACCAGGATGCAAAAATGTCACTCATCATCCAAGCATTGACATTTGCCTGATATTGGACAGGCAGGCCTTCCACAGCAACACCATGAAAACATTGTGGCCCAGATATTCAAAAGGGGTGCGCCATGTGCAACAGAGATGTGCCAGCACAAGTCCAAAAATGCGCCATTGTATGATATTCAGTGGGAGGCAGCTGCGTCCCCCAAATCGCAATGCGCAAGAGCGCAATGGTAATAAATGCATGTGCAACTGAAGGGGGAGGAACCATGAATAAATGGTGCAGTGCGATATTCAACAGCATGCACCATGTGCAATAGGGGAGCAAGCGGAAGTTGCATGATAGCAGAAATCATCCAAAATAAAAAGGAACAAGAGAGAGGTTCAAGAATGCTACAGGAAAGCCAGGGGTGGGAGAAAGCTGACAGCCACAGAAGACAGGGAAGCAGTGAGTGGGACTGGAAAAGAGCAGGACAGGGCACACCTGGGAACATAGGGCAACAGGAACAGAAGTGGGGAGCCTGTGCCACAGTGGACTGAGTGCAGTGGCAGTGGGCAGGACAGCCAAATCTTGGAGGTGTTCCGGGTGCAGGGGGAGTAACATAAAGGACAGCTGGGGGAACGGGATTACAGCTGCCGGGGGGGGGGGACCCAAGCAGGGACATGGCCAGTGCCACCATTCAGATGGAGGCAGTAATGAGGGGTGTGAGAAGGCAGGCAGCAGATGGGCGTGGATGTGGAAGGGCCTGTCGGTGGTATGCCCCCAACAGGCGGTACCGAGCCTGCACTGACTTTGAGCACTACAGTGACACCGAGATTGTGGGCCAGTACTGCTTGAACCAGGTGATCCTGAGATGGTTGTGTGAGCTGTGGAGTGATGAGATGCATGGCATCCACATGACAGAGCCATGCTCTGTCAGTGGAGACAAAGGTGACAGCTGTCATGTGCCTGCTCACCATGGGCACCTTCCAGAGACCAACAGGGGATACAACAGGCATAACTCAGTTGGCTGCGTCATGCCTACTCACACAATTCCTCAGCGCACTGTTGCCTTATGCTGGGGATTACATCCATTTCCCAGTATGCAGGTGGAGTGCACAGCACACATACAAGAGTTCCACAGGGTAGCACTTATGCCTGGCGTGCTCGGGGCCATTGACTGCACCGATGTGGCCATCCACATGCCACCTGGCCCGGAAGGTACTGCGTAAATTAATCGGAAGGGCTATGCCAGCATCAACTGCCAGGTGGTGTGCGATGCTAGGGGGCGCATAACCAATGTCTGTGCCATGCACCCTGGGGGAGCACATGATGCCTTCATCTAGCACCAGTCTGCACTGTGTCACAGGTTTGAGAGTGGGGACATCCCCACTAGCCACCTAGTGGGTGAATATGCAAATCACGCAGAAAGACATGGATCTTGGGAGGGGCATAGTCAGAGGTGACATGGGTACTGGCCTAGATGGCCCATGGCAGGGTGACACTGATCACCAAACTAACATCCACCCTCTACACACAGGTGACAGTGGATATCCACTCCGTCCCTGGCTGCTCACACCATACCGGCGGGCCACAACCCCATCACAGCAACAGTACAATGAGGCACATGCTGCCACACGCAATGTCATAGAGCGGGTGTTCGGGATGCTGAAGGCATGTTTCCATTGCCTGGACACGTCTGGTGGTGCCCTACAGTATAGCCCCTCGAAAGCCTGTGGGCTATTCCTGGCCTGCTGCATCCTGCACAACATGGCCAATGACTGCGGGATAGCTGTAGAGGTTGAAGAGGAGGACAGCGATGGAGACAATGAGGAGGCTGGTGCAAATGGTGATGGGCAGCCCCCCCCTTGGTCGAAGGGACCCCCGACTGATCCAGATGTCACAGCTGCAGTGGGACACCATCACAGAGGAGCACTTCAACCAACCCAGGTCAGTCATGGGGCATGTGCAACCACCAATGGCAAGGGCACAAACACGCATGGACAAACCCCAGGGGCACATGTCGTAAAGGGGAATTGGCTGAGCATGGAACCGCACATGCCATCAGGGATGGGCAAGGCCTAACATGGCATGCAGTCATGCACACACACACACACACACACCAAAAGACATGCACAAAGGGTAGGAGGCACGGCAACCCCAACCGCCACCCCTAGCCACACACACATCCACAGACCACCACGCCCAGTGCCTGTCATTGTTCATGTCTCAGATGCTGGGCACCATTGCACAGTGGTTGACAGCGCAATGCAGGCATCATCATGCACACACCACAGTGGCCAGCAGCCGGGAGGGTGTACACATGGAATGTGTGTGTGTGTGTGTGCAGGGCCGGGTACCCCACCCGTGCATTGCACTTTGAAAAACACACTGCACACAGGGCAGTGTCAGACAGTAGCCATGGTGGGAAACAGGTCAGTCACGCGGCACAGTGCCACGGCCACCACAGATGCATAGGTGGCCCTGCCGAGACTCGCCAGCTGTGACAGGCTGACCATTGGCCTCATGGGGTGGCACTGATGGGAACATGACCATTCTCGAGCAGGGGTCTGCAGCTCACTGAACATGCCAGTGCCAGGCGAGCTCAGGATGCCCACAGCTAAACCTGGTGTCGACAAGGAGGGTGTCGCATGACGTCGGGAATGGGGGCTGGACATGGCACTCTGCGGTGTCTTCGGTGCATGGGCAAATAACTGTGTGCCCATTGTGGCCATGACAGCTGTGAATGCCTGTGTCTGCCTGTCAATGGCAACGGTCACATCCTCCTGCAGCCGGTCCATCCCTGCCAGGAACAGACCGGTGTCCCTGCTGTGCTGCCCCTCTGCCTGGCGCAGGACTGCACTGAGTGCATCCATCACCGTCACAAGCCACAACTGCTGATCCACTGATTCATGGAGTATGCGGGTGTGCTCATCTAAGAGGTCATCTACCTGATCGGCATGCTGTCCCTCATGGTGTTCGCGGCCGTGCTGGGAAGCACCCCTTGAGGTTGGGCGCTGCACACCAGGGCCATGCTGGGCATGTCCACAGGCGGTGCACTGTCACCGCCCCCCGACACTGTCCCCCCTAGCCATTGGCTGACTGCTGACACTGCCCCTCTGGCCGCCACTCTCCAGGGCTCAGTGCCACCACAGCAGTTGCAACAGCCCCACTGTCCTGGATGCACACGAGTGCTGCCTCACTGGTGCAGACAGGCACAGGCTGGGACTGTGATGTCATGCAGGCCTCCACGGTGGCACCACCCACGGCTATGCCCGTGCTGTTACCTGCTGTGCGGCCATCATGCGACCCACACGTATCACTGTCCATGATGTGAGCTCCATCATCATCATCATTGATGGATCCTGCACCAGTCCGAGTCTCAGCATGCTGGCATCCGTGGATGCTGTCACGCTGGGACACAGGCAGGGCCTCCTCCGCACCAGCTCCACCAACATCAGTCCAGACAGCCAGGTGGGCCCACTGTTGTCCTGACCCTCGGACACCTGTGGAGGTGGATGGGCCCTCCTCTGTGTCCAGGGTATCGCCCTCAGTGGAGGAGCCCACCACTGCTGACCCATGTAAATGCTCAGGAGCTGTAAAGGAACACAGTAACATTAATGTATCTGCCCTACCCTGTGGCATTCCCACCACCCCCCCACAGTGACAGATCAGGACCTACCATGCAGTGACGGGCTACCACCCATCTGGATGCCACCAGCTGGAACACCCTCGAGGGCACAACACTGCATGCAGCCAGCAACCCGCTCTTCCTGTGACGTCAGGCGTTGCACTGCTGCTGTCCCCCACCAGTTGCAGCCTGTGCTGCCCTGATGGCAGCCACCTTATCTTTAATCCTCCTCCTGTCCGTGCCCACCTTCTTCTTGCACTCCTGCATGGACTGCTGGTGGCTGCCATGCTGGTTGATGGCACGCACCACCTCACCCCATGCCGCAGCACGGGTCTGTGGTGTTCCCCGCTGTCCGCTGAGCAACTGTTCCTGGTCAAGGTAGGCCTCAAACAGAGCATCTGATTCTGCCTTGGTAAAGTTGGGCCTCCTCCATCTCCCACGTCTCTGTTCCTCCTCCTCCACCTCACGTTTGGTCATCATTGATACTGTGGGAATGACAGGTGTTACCTCTGACTGTGCAGTCCCATGCATCTTCCACACACCACAGTCCACACTGGCAAACAGCATGCAACTCACCACAATAGACTGCAATACCAGACTATAGCCTCTGTAGCCCCATGTTGCATTTACATAGCGCAATTCATGCAAATGAGGCGAGGCTCAATTTTAAGTGGATGCTAATGCAGTAGCTGCGCCATTGACTTACTGATGAGCTGATTTGCATATGCCAGCTGAATATCGCGTTGTTGCACCTTGCGCAATTGTGTTGAATGTGCTCAGGCAAGGGCGCAGCTCTGTGCTATGTGCAGTAGACACCGAGCGGCACGTGCCCGGGTGCTGATGCCTGCCATGCTGCTGACGTGCTGAGCACGGGAGGCAGTGCAGAGCACGTCCACCACTGTGCCAGATGCACTAGTGCGCTGTTCACATGTATGGCGCTCTTGCACTGGGGCTCTGTAGACACCGTGGTGTGACAGCACGGTAGGCCGCTACAGGAAGTGCCACACAGGCGCTGTACCGTGCTAGGTGCGCTGATTACCAATCACGCTGTGGAAGTCCGTGCACGATGGACCCCAGACCCTTTGCTGACATTTGCCCCCTAGGTGCCATGCTTCTGTATGGGTGCACCTCTATCGTGCTGTTCGGTGACAGCGCGATGGGGAATGGCAGCGCAGTACCGCACAGAATCCGCACATGGCGGACGTGTGCTACGGAGCACCATTTTGATACTCAATGCTTGGAAGATGGCACAGAGATGGGCACCAATCTGGAGCCAGGTTGAATTGGCTAACCTCGTGTCCCTGGTTGAGCCCCATGCTTCTACTCTCTTTGGGGAGGCACCCCTGGACAGGGCCAGGAGTGCCGTGTAGGAGGAGGTGGCGGCAGCCCTGGAGGAGGTGACTGGGATCCAGCGCACAGCAGAGCAGCACAGGCACCGGTATGGGGACCTCCAGCAGAGGGACCCAGACAGGCTTACCTGCCTGCGGGCACACGCCAGGAGGGGCACGGTTCTACGGCCAGTTAGGTGCCCCATCCATACACTGGTTATGTCCATATGGGTATCGCAGTGGGCATGTGTCCAGCACATGGGGGGGTCCATCCAGTGTGGGCCGTGGCAGTGGTGGATGTGATGGTGGTATAGGGGTGGGGGGCTGATGGATATGGCTGTGTGGGATCGCACACACCCGGGGGTTGGGGGGCCTTTGCTACCGGATTGTACTGATGTTCCTCTCTCCATGTTTGCACCCTAGGCCCTGAGGAGCGCCGGCGTGCCAGGGATGGGCAGCTGCGGTGTGAGGCATGTCAAGATGCCAGACCACCCATACCAGCCCAGCGCCAGGACCAGCTTGATGATGGTGAGCACCTTACATCCAGGATTTTTTGTGCATGCTGTGTAGCAGGGCGGGCGGCGGGGCATGACCACCATCCATTGACACCGCTGCCATGCACACAACATGGTACAGTCAGCACTGTCCAGTGGCACTGCATGTCTGGGAGTGCATCAATGGTGGTCCATGCATGCACCAGGTATGTGGCTGTGCCACTACCTTTGCAATGCAAAGCCATGTCATTGTACAGCTACAGTGGTGCTGTTCGGGACTTGGGCAGTGGGTGTGTGCAGTGGTCCACATGGCTGTGTGAGCATGGGTGGGCAGGTCTTGTGGACATGATCACTGTGGGTGGTCACACACCATGATAGGGGTGTGTCCCATGGCTGTATGCCATGCACAGTGGGTGGGCTGCAGGGGGCTCTGCATTCACACCTATTAACTCTGCTCCCTTGTCGTAGGTGGACGGTGGCTGGTACATGTGGACTGTGCACCACAGGAGCTGCTGCAGGTGGCCAGGGACTCTCTGGTCATCCTCAAAAGGTTGGAGCGCCACAGTGTGAGGTGTTGTCATGACCGGAGGCACCATAGGAGCGGGGAGCGGGGCTCCCACTGAAGATGGACTGCGGTTACATCTTGGAAAGCCCCATGGAGCCACCCTCACACCCCTCCTTCCCTCTCCCATTTGTTCACCCCTGCCCCTTACCCACCTCCACCCTGTTTGTGTCCCTTACCCCTTTCAAATGTATATATTTGTACATAGTTGTGTTACCACTTATATAATATATTTGTTTAGTTATGCCTACTGTTGTGGTCTCCGATATTTGCAGTGGACTAATGGTGCTCAGCTGCAGTGGTGTGCATTTTGTCGTGGGTGGTGCTATCATGGGGGGTGTGTCCGTAGGGGAGGCAAGTGTGGTGTGAGTGTAGCTCTCAGTCACTGTCTGTGGTCTGTGTGTTATTCCCTGGGCAATGGATGATTGTGTGCAGTGGTACACGGTGCATGCGCTGTGACCATGGCGCACCTGTCAGACCGTCCATGGCCTGTGCAGCTGCCACCCTTGCATGTCTGTGACCTGCACAGTCTGCTGGCACATCAGTGGTGGCAGCCCATGCTGGACTGCCACTGTACCCAGCGCAATGCCATGTTGCCTCCTGTCACTGGTGTGGTGCACGTCTGCCTCGGGTGGCACTGTTGCATCCGCAGTTGCTGTCCCACCTCGATGCTGTCACCTGTGCCTGCTGCAGGGAATGTGCTCCACTGTCTGTCATTTGTGCTCCAGCCACATGCTGGTGGCATACAGTGTCATGGTGCCTGCACAGGGTTGCTGGCATACCTGTGCCGTGGAGATGTTCTGGCCGTGTGTACACGGCTGCTGTGGTCACATGCCAGGGGCTTGGTTGACCCACTACTGTGTCCCTGTGTTGGTGTGCCCTTGGGTATGGGTGATTGTTTGTCTGTGCACTGTGTTGCATCCTGTGTGGTGCATGCTTCCATGCAACACTGTGGGTGTCTGCACTGGCTGTTGCGGCCAGTGCTGGGATGGGGGGTGTCCTTGGGAGGGTGGGAAGGGTGCTGTGACACTGTTGGCGGGTTCCGGGGAATGCCCTGTCAATTGTATGGTACCTCGTGTGCTGACGCATGGTCAGCCTCACAGCTTTACCTGGGGGGGGGGCGTGCATGGCGGCACTGTGTCTGCAACCGTTGGTTCACTGCCTGCTGCTGCTTCCCACTGTTGGGTGCTCATGGTGGGGCTGCCTTGCATGGTTCTGTGGTGCACAGGGTTGTATTGTCACAGTGGGGGTGGTGGCATGCTTGGGGTGTCCTGCACTGTTGGGTGCTACTCTTAGGCAGGGTGTATGGGGATCACAGTGCAGGGTGTGCTCTGCATTGGTGGGTTGGTGTGGCATGGGGTGGATGGGCATCCATGTGTGATGGTCCCAGCTTGCAAGGGGGTGTGCTGGTGCACCGTGCCACAGCGATGGGTTTCTTGCTGGTGTCCCTGGGGCATTGGTTCTTCCTGCTCTCCTCCAGTTGTGCAGTGCATGGGGTGTGGGGGGCAATGTCTGTTCTGCTGAGTGTTCCTCTGCCCATCCCTACCATGGGTGGTGGGCCCCCGCATCCTGTCCCTGCGCATCTCTGGTTGTGCTGCTGCGCTGCTGCCCTGCTCCACTAGGCATCCCTGGTTTTGCTATTGTGCATCTGACCTGCGCCACTGCACATCCCTGGTTACACTATAGCGCAGTTGGCATGATATTCAGTCATGTGCCTCAGGCACATCTTGACCTGCGCAGTGTTTGAATATCGCGTGTATTGCGCATGCGTGTAGTGGACTTGCGCTTGCTCCAGCTGTTGCGCACTTTTGTGGCACAGTTGGAATATCTGGGCCTGTGTTTTTTTTTTATTTTCCTATAAGCAATCGCAGGAGCTTATTGTAACCATATGCATTGCTTGCTACAAGAACTGACGAGCGTTCCTTTGCTTTCTTGTGCCCGCTTAATGCTTAATTTTTAAAAGTTAAAGTCCCATCTGGGGTGGCGTGAAAAAAAAGTGTAGTCTCATCTGCATTATAAATTTTGGAAAGGGAGTAGCCTCGCAGAATGTCCGGCAGAACATTGCTGAGCCAGTCCTCTGAAGCAACAAAATCTGACTCTGCTTTCTCACCATGAATACGGCAATAGCTGATCTGATGTTGGTCCTTCCAACATGAGAGCCAACCAGCTGGTGGCTCAAAATCATCGAAGTCCATAGTCAGGGACAGTTGTTTTGCCTTCTCTAAGAGAATTGGCCCAGACAGGGGTACATCTCAGTCGCAGGACAGGGTGAACCAGCGCAGGAGTGCCTCTTCATCTCTGCCATCCTTCCCTTCCTGTTTTCTTTTTCTTTCATGATTGCACCCCCTGCTCTAGTCATCTTGGAGTGCTTCTCTTTGCTTAAGTGTATGGCCAACACTAGACACACATCGATCCCAAAGTCCTGGGCAAGCTCTTTTCTTGAAACCCCAGGCAACTCGAACTTCTCTAGCAGCTTAATTTTTTGCTCTAAACACAGCACCTTGCGAGACGCGTTCTCCATTGTGGCAGATGAGATAACGAATGAACTCAGTCATACAAGTTTAAATCTATAACACAGCTGATTATGTGATTAAAAATAAGAAGTCTGTTTGTTCCCACAGAAACCTTTAATTGGTCTTAATTACAGGTGTGCTCCACTCATACTCAAACCGATTAGCTCCAGTTATCACCCTTTCCACATAGAAAACAATGGAAACTGCCTCAAAAAATGTGCATACTACCAAAAAAATCACATGCATGCAAGCGGATAGTTTATAATGGGAGTTATAGGATGAAAATTGGGACATTACGTCTTTGTGCATACAGACGAAATATGCACACATCCGAATGGCATACAAGTAGAATGTATTGTATTTTACTAGACAAACAAGCAGAGCCCAGAAGACTCATTTTGAGTTGCAATTTGGGTGAGGGGGGAGCAGATAGGAAGGTCATAGGGAAGAATACATTCACCCACAAGGATTCATGAAAGCACCAATAGTACATGAGACAAAATACAAGCACACATTTACCCACAAAAGATCTTAAAAACAGAAGCAGAACATAGTACAAGACACAACACAAATACTTAAAAGGTGCAAATAATGAAGCAGGTACAATTTCAATCTTTATAATAAGAACACGCATTCTCAACAGAGTATGTGACATACGTTGCATACAACAGGCAGTGTGCCAGTAGGCTTGGGTTACAGAAAAAGATGCAGTCATAGTAATAGGGGTAGGTTGTATCAGTACCCCTCAGGTACGAACAGGAAGTCAAGGGTAATTGGTGGCCCAGCGAGCCTACTATGTAGTAACAGGCCTATGTCGGATACAGTCAGAGGGGGCATGACATCAAGTAGCATGACGAACCTTAATTAGTCTCTTACCTGGCAGAAAGGAGTCAGCTGGGGTGATTTTGTCAGGCAGATGTTCCAAGTGGACAGAAACCTATAAGAGACTGAGGCTTGACCTAGGTTTCTCCTACAACCTGGGATATGGAAATGGCAACCATCCTCAGACCTGAGGGAGTATGTGCAATTAGTTGCTAGAGTACTCCGTGCCTGATTCAACTACATTCCCCTGGAATTGCTTCAGTATTTGTATTGTCTTATCATGTGGCTGCACAACTGACGTGGAACCTTTGTAAATGAGCACATGTGCTCGTAGGTTGTCTGAAGTTCTAAATAAATAAATAAATAAAGATCCAAGAGGTATGTTGGGAATTTACCTGACCAGTACCTAGTCCTCACTAGAGCTGTTTGGAGAGAGTGCCTCTTTGAGAGCAGAAACCAACCAATATCATTGTACATTGTTCAGTGGTTTGTTCTGAGGGGAAGGCCAGTATGAAACTGCAATAAGGCACTGAATAATGTTGACAGTTTAGACAAGGCAGAGAGTTGGTGCCAGCATAGACTGCATCCCCATATTCCAGCAGGGGAGAAGATGGGGCACTCAACCACCAAGGTCTTGTTATTAACCTGAAGGCAGTTCTTTACCCTGTAAAGGGCTCCAAGCTTTGCATAGTGCTTGGTTGTTACTTGGGATTTGTGGCCAGAATAACTGAGATGTTGGTCCAGGTATGTGTCTGGTTATTTGTATGAGGACACTGGGTCAAGGTGTACACCCCGAGAGGAGCGTAGGTTTAGTGGTTCAAGGGTGGTGCTCAACCAGTAGCTGGATCTGAGCAGCATGGATACCATTTTCTTCTGTTTCATGACTTGCTGGTTGACCTGAAACCATTTCTGAACAGCAGAGAAGTCCCTTTGCAGGGGCTTTTCAATGGAAGAGACAGTAGGGCCAGATGCATAGACAACTGTGTCATCAGCAACATGAGTATGTCACAGGAGGAGAGAGAGCTAAGCAGAGATGGTTTATGAATACTGTGAACAGCAAAGAGCCCAGGACCAAGCCTTGGGGGACCCCAAGGGTAAGCGGTAGAGGTGGAGACATGGTTCTGGCTAGCTTGACTGATGGGACTGGTTGGTTAGGTAGGAACGAAACCAAACTAGACAGGAGGGGAAATGCCAGAAGCTGCAAGCTTTCCCAGGAGTAGACTGTGATCTACAGTGTCAAAGGCCTTAGCTATATCAGTGAAGATGGCCACTGTGCCCATGACTTTGTCAGTGATGGAATAGATGTAGTTGATGACATGGAGGAGGGAGGTGGAGGAGGATTGGCTAGAATGGAAACCAGATTGATACGGGGTCAGAAAGTCCAAGCTGCACTAGATGTTGGAAAGCTGCCTGCTCACCAACCTCTTTTAGACTTTGGAAAGGATGGGTAGGATGGATATCAGACGGAAGTTGGAAGGAGCATCTGCAGGGCCACCTTTATGGATAGGGATGCCTAACTTATGCTTCCAATTGTGAGGGAAGGAGTCAACTGCTAGGGACCAGTTAAAAATGTAGGCAGTGTGAGCTGCTATGGCAGGGGCATCTATACTCAGAAACTTGAGGGAAGTGTCAATAATCCCCACAGCTGGAGGAAGTATTAAGCATAAAGAGCTCCTTTTATACCTTATCAACAGGGATTTCCTGGAGGCAGAAATTGTCAGCAGGGTAGGACTGGTGAGTGTGGGAGGAGCAGGATTGGGGGATTAGAGCCCTCCAGCCATAAGTAAAGTACTGGTTTAAATCTTTGGCTGTCAGCATGGAGCTAGGATTGGCCTGGTCACTGACTAATAATGAGGGGGATTCAGGAGGCTGTGGGTTGATTTTCAAAATGAAGACAGATTTGAACCTTCATACATGAGCTTGCTATGGAAATAGGTGGCTTTGGCCTTCCTTGTGAGCTTAGTGCAGAGGTGGTGGAGGGAGGTGAGAGTGTGCCTGTCCAAGGTGAGATCTGATGTTTTGAGCCTGTGATGACAAATGGAATGGAGTGAGGCCCAGTAAGGACCCCGAGATGATGTTGTGAGATTTAGGAATGACTCCTTGAGATGAGATGCTGAAACTGTGTTTGCAAGCAGAGTATATGAACATAGATTGGTCCTGCCTGTGGGATTGATAGCCAGGGATGTCAATGACCGAGGAGGCTATGTGGGAAAAAAGCCATGTTTCCATTAGAATAAGGAAGGCTGGGTTGTACAATGTGAGCCATGTCTTTACTAGGTCAAGCTTGAGGAGGAGGCTCAAGATGTTTGTGTGAAAGATGTTATGGCCCTTGGGTAAGAGTATAAAGCCACTGACAGAGTTATGAGGTGGGCCAGGGCTTACCGCCACTTTTTAGCACTTAAAAAAGTGGTGATTGCTGGCCTATTACACTTCAGAGAGCAGGCAAACTGCTAGATTTGTGGGGGTAAAATACATTGTTGTTGTGAACTTCTAAAATATTGTGTGTTACAAAGCCACAAATGGAGGATAATGTGGTGTTAGGATTTCTCAACTCTGGTAGTCCCCCCCCATCCCATAGCCTCATGACTCAAGGCCAATCTACAGATCTGTGGTTGAGTCCTCTGTGCCTGTGGCTTAAAGCTACAGGCCTGGGACCATGCCCCACAAGACTTCTGGGTCACACAGTGCCATCAGGATCAGTCATAACTTTCTTTGGACCCTGCATGAAGCAGGAGTTCAGTCATAACTGTCTTCATGCAGGGCTCAATGTGAATCAGGAGATGATCCATAGCATTCTTTGCACTGAGCCCTGTAAGCCCTGCACAAAACAAGATATCAGTCAGAACTTTCTTCACACTGGGCCCTGTGGGTCCTGCCCAAAACAAGAGATGAGTCATAACTTTCTCAGCACGGGGCTCCAGAACTGTAACTTGAAGAAGCAGACCCACGGGGCATGGCCTCAGATTTGTTACTTGACCTGGGGTCACAAAGGTTAGGGGATGGGGAGGGAAGTGGGCATTAGGTTTGCAGAAACCCTAACGCCACATTTTCCTGTTGTGGCTTTGTAGCCCTAACATATGCCTGAACATAATTTTTTGCATTAAATTCATTACTCATTGTGAAGGTAGAGTCATGACTACCTTCATGCAGGGCCCTTTGGGCTCTGTGTGAAGCAAGAGGTAAGTCATAACTTGCTTCCTACAGGAATTTCTTAATATTTTGTTCGTGTATGACTTTAAATGTAATACAAAATGTGCTTGATAGTTTTTTTGTCATGCTCATAGATGCACCGATTCAGAGTCTACACTGGGAAATATTCCATCTTTAAGCACAATGACTGTCCACCTGTTTTAAACACCACAGGCACAATTCTCAAAGCTCCCAACTGGGTACAAGGGGAAGGCACCACATAGAATGATGCAAGGTGAGCCTTGCGCCAAAAGATGTGCTGGGAGCGATTCACAAAGGCAGCCTGCATCACCCACAGGCTGCCTGCCACAAACCGGGCTTGCGCTACCCCTGCACCACAAAATGGGCTGCAGCAAGGCACTGGGAGTCTGCAGCAGATGCAAGCTGCCAAAGTTCTACCATCGGAATTCACAAAACACACCTAGAGGGTATATTTCTAAGTACCCTTAGACCAGCCAGGGCTGGTGCAAGGGGACTTAGAAACTCACCCTCTGAGTGCGTTGGACACTTGTGCAGAAATGTGCTGTTCCCCTCCCCCAGCCCTGATCACCTGTTTGTTATGTGAAAATCCCTGGTAGGCACCCCTCAAGCACCGATCGTCCCTACTCAAACATAATAGCTGGTGGTCTCGTGGACCGATTCAGCCCTGATCCACCGTTTTGTGCCAGTCCTACATACCTGGTGGTCTAGTGTCCCCCCCAAAACCCAATTATTGTCAAGTTACTTATTAGCCCCTCTGTCCCTGGTAGTCAAGTGGGCCCCCCTTCCCAATCCCGATGACCCCAAACATACTGTAACAATAATCACCTGGTGGTCTAGTGGGCCCCCGCCCTGCAGTGCCCTACCATCCTGCTCCCCCCATCCCTTAAGCGATCCGGTGACTGGCACAGCCCACTGCTCACCACCATGGCCAGCCACCGAATGAGCACTGAAGGAGCTTGTACTGCATATAGTATGCACTCAGTGAATGACAGTTATCAACAAACTAAATAAATGAATGTGGATTACCGTTATCTACAATAATCAAACTGTTTAAACTGTCCCTATTAAGGGATTAATAATACAAACCCCTTTGTCCTGTAAACTTAAAGAGGAACTTTCATGATGGTCCAAAAAGTTACAGCTTATAGCCATTATATGCAGTACTAGACCTGAAAAGGTGTGTTCATTTGTCATTTTTGGCCAAGATTTACCCTGCCTTCCATAATTTGGATTTGTTTGAGAGCCCTGCTGCACTTGCCTTTGCTGTTCATCTGCTAGCTCCTGATGACATCACTGTAGGGTAGAGGAGTGACTCACACTGTGCAGTACCATGCAGCTACAACCATGTTGCAAGGGAAACCTACCAGTATTCAGTGTACATACTGTTTCCTCTTCCCCAAGACACCCTGTTAGCAATGCATTATGCCAAAATCCAAATGCCTTGTCAGTATATTTTTTCAATGTGTGAAATTGACTCTCCCTATAGTGATGTCAGCAGTACAACCCTGGGCCCACAGCAACACTAGGCTTGCTATAGAATCTCTGGTACACCCTGAAGTTTTTAGCAGCCCAGAGTGCAAAAACTAACTGCAGTGGAGAGTAATGAAATACAATTCCAGAATCAATGCAAGAAGGGGTAATTTATGCATGAACGTCAAAAGGACTGGGGAAGTTCCTCTTTAAATATGTTAATACATAATAATTAATTCAGAATACTAAAAAGTGTACAGGATGCATAAATATGTAAAAGTTATTAAACAGGCACATATGTTTTAAGCCATTCATAAAACATTTGGCATAAAATATTAAAAATGAGCTTCGGTTGAAAAGAGTTGTGGCTCCATTGCAATGAGGATTCCATTCATTTCTGAATCAGGCATTCAAGGCTCCATTGGCTTATAAGTCCATAAATTAATATATGGGGCTAAAGGGCTCAGTTCATGTTCAGAAGTCCATTCAGGAGTCCATCAAACTGTAAGCAGGGGCAAATGAAGGCCAGAAAACTCCAACCAAATGACCTCCCTCTGTCACTAAACTAGGATCCAGCATGATAAACTGCTGGGTATTTAGCATGTATTCCTGGGACTCAAGTAAAATGTTGGATCCTACCAGTTGTTTTTTTTTTTTCCCCATCCAGGCCAAATTTGTTCATCGAGAAATGCTTCTAGGGCATTTGTTAGTATCAATAGTAGTAGTATACTTTTATTCATAGACCATGAAAAAGGAATTAACTCAATTGAGCAGAAGCTCATTTATAATGAGATCCCAAGATACTATCATACACGTTTCCATTCAGTCGCCATAGCATTAATGACAATACAAAATACATAAACTAATAAATACATGAATAGAATTGATACATTCAATGTTAGCTAAATAATGCATACTTAATTATGCTAATTACACACTCTTAAGGGAAAGGGAAGGGAAAGCAAACCTTGTTTAACCAGGAGTAGCACATTAAGCTGAAGCTTGTTTCCATATGCGACCTGGAAGCACAAGGAAGTTAAGTGACTTGCTCAGGATCACACAGTATGCACCTAGGTGACTATAGGATTCAAACCCAGGTCTGCAGCTCAGAGCCTTAACCCACTGTGCTATACTGCCTCTTAAATAAGCAGTTTGTTTTAGAAAGTGCTCCCAGAAGGAGTTTCATGAATTCCATGGTGAGCAAATACAAATAATTAAAGTTTGATGCATCTTACAGCTTGGCCTCAGAGCACCTGTTCAGTCAGTATAATATTATACCTTCCCCAAGCAGTTCATTCCGGGGCATTTTAATATCCCAGTATTTAGCTCCATAAACAGTAGTCATATTGTCCTTAATGAATAATTGCTAGGCAAATATCCACTGCAATTATCAATATATGTCACGATGACCATGACCATTATCCTGAGGGGCTTTACCATAGGTTTTAATTGATGGAAAAGTATGCGATTTCAATAAAGGAGCAAAAATTGAGAAGCCATAGGTGCAATCAGGTATCCATAGGTATGCACAGTGAGTAAAGTGAGGTGTTCAGGAAGCCGGTTCCATTAATTTACTTACAAAACTGTTTGGCCACTGAGGGAAGAAATACAATTGAATCATACCTCTTGGGGGGAATTACCCCATAGTTAGCCTCCAGTGTCACTGAAGATGCATCTTGAATAAATATATGAGGGAGGTCAGCAAGTATGAGCGGCAGACTAGGTTCACTTTACATAAACCAGGAATCCCTCCATTAAGTTTGTTGCCTCTTGCCAGGCTGTAAGCCTTCTCTGTGCTCAGTTCTCTCAGAAATAAGAGTCAAATCAGTTGTACACACCCAGAGGAAATAAAGAAGAGAAATAAAACACTCCACTGAGCACAGTAAACATAATATATCAAATGTGGAACTATTACCCCCTAAGCCCTAAGCAAAGGTAGCATACATGTTTTAAAATGTAGTCAGGCGTTCCAGCACATATCGTGCACCTGTAACCCTCAGCGTCCTTAGAAGATGTCATCAACTTGTAGTCTCTCCCTGCAAAACTGTGGGGGAGCATCCTTTGTAACCTCTATCCAACTTTTTACCCCATTTACACAAACATTTGCATGTGAGGGTCTGCACGTAGTTCTAGGCCACCAATATGGGTCTGAGGTAAATCAAACTCATCTCCAACTATTCTTGGCTCTCCTTAGTTTTCCGCATTTCTTATTTCCCTCACTCTGGTCTGGTGCATAAACAGAAAGGATGCCAGAACCAGCAGCCGACCAGCACAATAGTTCGGCAATGAATTCAGCACTTTAGCTTTTGGCTTGGTTTTATGTGATAAGGGCAAGTACTTTTCCTCACTGACCAGAAAGATCGCTATAAAAACTGCCCAACGTCAAAAGGACGACTGACATTATAGCAGCCATCGCAAATAGCAACGGTCACTTACTCCATTAATAAAAACAGCCACATATGTATTTTATGTGGGAGTCTCGTGCCCGACCCTTTGTGGGGCAAGCCCCCCATGCCCCCCAAACTAAATATAATCAACTTCATGGGGGGTTGCGGACTTAGTGGAAAATAACAAAATAAAAAAAGATGCTGTTCCCTAGTGCCAGATCCAAACGCGAGTCTGCTGTCATCAGAAGCAATAGTTTACACCACTATGCTAAGCAGCCAGCTCAGCAGAGCTTGGCCAAACAACATGCCATATCCTGCTGCAGCGAGTGTAGCTCCCTGCTACACTCGCGCTACAGAATATAGCAGTCTCTTTTAGCAGTTGCTGTATTTACAAGCAGTATTATTGAGTCGCTCGTATTGAGCCACTCAATAATGCTTGCTCACATCACAGTACATCTTTGGCTTTTACAAAGAAAGCTCATTTCTACAATTTGTCAGCTAAATTAACCTTAGTTTCATTCAATAAATTTAAAACTGTGAGAGGATGAAAGAGCTTTAACTAAACCTTTTGGGTACCCAACAAGCAAGGAACAAACTCGGAGCAACAGGGAGCAGAGCAGCACCACAGCCATCTTGCCACTCCACCCCCTCTCCTTCGGACACACAGTATTCCAGGTAGGGTCTCACCAGCAAGTGATACAGTGGAAACACCACCTTCATCTTTCTGCTGGTGATGCCTCTCCTTATGCATCCCACTGGCCCTACCCACTGCTTTGGCACACTGCCCTGCCACTTTGAAGCCATCAGGTATGATGACTACAAGGTTCCTTTCCTGCTTAGTTACTGTCAGTACCTTCCCCATTCTATACTCAGCTCTCGAGTTTCTGTGCCCTAGGTACATGAGTTTGCACTTTTTGGCATTGAACCTCAGCTACCATGCCCTTGATCAATCCTTAAGTTTCCCAAGATCCCTACGCATTATCTCCTCTCCTGAGTATCCACCATATTACAGATTTTGGTGTCATCTTCAAAAAGGCGTACCTTCTCTTCCAGTTGTTCGGCAATGTCATGTTTGAAGTCCTTAAAGGGGACCGTCCCCGTACTGAGCCCTGCAGCACCCTGCTGGTCACTCTCCCCTCATTACAGTAAGTGCTGATAACCACCACCCTCCATAGCCTATCTGTTAACCAGTGTCTTACCCAATTTATCACTTTGGATCTCACTCCTAGGCAGCTGAATTTCTTTATCAGTCTCCTGTGTGGCACAGTGTCGTAGGCCTTGCTAAAGTTCAAATGGGTCATGTCCACTGCCCTCAACTGATCTCGTTCCCTGCACACCCAATCAAAGAAATCAATCAGATTAATCTGACATGGCCCTGCCCCCCATCTTCACCCTCCGTGAATTCATGTTGCCTTTGGTCTTGTATCCATTGGTTACAAGATACTCCACTAACCTTTCCTTTAACAGGGTTTCCATTAATTGCCCCACTACTGATGAGAAACTGACCAGCCTGTAGTTGGTAGCCTCCTACCTGCTGGCCCTCTTATGGAGCGGGACCAATTTGCTCTCCTCCAGTCCTCGGAAACCATGCCTGTTTCCAGTGAGCTGTTGAATAAGGCTGCCAGTGGTGCAGCAAGCACCTTCCTAAGTTCCTTTAGTACACTTGTGCGTATATTGTCTGGTCCCATGGCTTTGTTCACTTTCAGAGTGTTGTAAGTCCCTTCAGAACTCTGTCCTCTAAAAATGGGCTTGTGTCCACCTCTTCCACCATCACCCCCCCCATTGCGTCTGTTGCTCGCTGGTTGTTCATTCCTCCTTCCCTCCACTGTGAAGACTGAGCAGGAAAACCTGTTTAGGATGTCTGTTTTTTCTTGATCCTCTTCTGTTCAGTCTTCCTCTGTCATTCCTCTTATCCTCACTATCCCTTCCCTTGCTTTCCTCTTCTCGCTTATGTATCTGAAAAAAATGTTATCCCCTTTAGTTATCCCTTTGGCTATCCTTTCCCTGTCTGTGTCTTTGCTTTCCTCATCTGCCTTACCTGCTTCCCTCTGTTTTCCTTGGTACACCTTCCTGTCTGCCTCTGTGTTTCTTTCTGCCTCCTGAATACAACTCTTTTTTTCCTTCACCACCGTGACCTCTTCTATAGAGTACCATAACAGTTTTATTTTCTTTTGCTTTTGTTCACTTTCTTCATGCAGAGACTGGTTACCTTTATTACGCCTTCCCTTATTTTCTCCACTGTTCCTCTACCCCTGCTTGGCAACCCCCCATTAGGCAGTTTCTGAGGTAGTCTCCCATGCCTTTAAAATTCACCTTCCTAAAGTACAGGAACCTTCACCTTATGGTTTGCCTGTGCTACCATCTTAATGTTGAACCACACTTTAATGGTGATCACTGGCAACTAGGAGACTACCCACAGTGACATTGGCATTGCTGTCTCTGTTAGAAAGTGCCAGGTCCAGCACTTCCCCATCCCTAGTGGGTTCACTAACTATATGCCTGAGAAACTCCCCCAGCTGGGAGTCAAGGATTGTCCTGCTCCTCACTGAAGTTGCAGCCAAAAGGCTCCAAACCACATCTGGCAGGCTGAAGTTCCCAACTAGCAGCACTCCCCCATATCTGACATCCTGATGATGGCCTCCCCCAAGTGCCTTATCCACTAAAACAGGCCTTTGCCCTGAAGAATGTTTTGAAAAGTATCACTCAGCCATAGAGTATGGGAAGGACTACATTCCTTTTCCCGAGTTTGGAACGGTCAAAGTATGACACTGCTATTGTTTTGGACAATAAAAAAAAAATTATGCAGCTGTACTAGCTGATTCTAATTTCATGGCACTCTACTACCAGATCTGTTGACTTGAAATTAAAAGTCTAATCAGGGCACTGTGTCTCCATCTGCTGCACTGTTCATTAGGCAAGTTATCCAATTTAATAGTCTCATTGTTTATTTTTCTTTGAGCTACATTATTAAATATTAGCTGAATGTCAGTTTTTGTATGCTTTTTCACTCCACCTGACTTGGGTTGCCCATCTGCCTTCCTTCACTTTGATGTCCATTTGTTTTGTTTACTCTGCTTGACCAGACTGTATGTACCACCTCAACTTGTATGTTTATTCTAATATACTGTACGTTGAATATTATGTATTGTATGTGCCATCTAGATGGCCTGGGTCATTCCTGAAAACAGTACCTAGGAGCAGTGTACCTAGCTGGTTATCAAATTAATTAATTAAATTAATAAATAGATAAATTTCTACCTCCATTGTTTTTGTCCAATCCCAATGTTGCTTAATTAACATCACCATGTCTTTCATTTTTACTAAATTAGGGCTATAATGGTATGGGAGGAATCTGGACACATTGGGCCGGATTTTCAAAACCAGGTCGCAAGCTGCAACAATGGCAGCTTGCACCGAGTGCCGGTGTGTCCAGAACCTTGCGCCCAATTTTCAATGGGACAGGGTCTTGAAGCCTAAGTCCTGCTGCTTGCGGCAATGGAGCTGGTGAGCCAAACCAATGACGCATCCAGTAGGTGCTACAACCACTGTGGGGCAGGGGTGGCAATCATGCCTTGGATGGGTGCAGGCAGCCTCTCCCATTGCCCAGATGTGCCGGGACCTGACTGTAGCAATCTTGGTGATCTAGTGGCTGCCCTCCTCACCCCAGTCTGCCCCTACACATAATCATAAGTAACCTTCAGTCCCTGGTGATCTAGTGGCCTCCCATAGTACGTCGTGTCCACCACCCTGCTCTCCCTCAATCCTGGGACATTATCCAGCAACTGGCAGTGCCCTCCACACACCTCCACAGCCGGCTGTCGAATGATCTGTCAGAGCGAGTACTGTATACAGTATGCACTCTGACAGTTAATACGGCAGCTGGTGATGATGTGTAAGGGCAGATCGGGGTGGGGAAGGGGGCCACTAGATCACCAGGGAGTAACATCTTCCTACAGTAGATATAATTTAAGTGTAGGGGCAGACTGGGCCTGGGACACACATAGTGGACATCTCTCCCAGGGGATTTCTAAGTAACGTTAGACCAACCTCAGCCACTTTTCTGGCACAAGCCTGGCACTAGCACGCTTGGAGCAAGCAACCTGCTGATTGATGCAGGCTGCTTTATAAAATAGCTTGGGGTGCAGCCCTTGGTGGACAGTGCTTATTGTGTCCAACTTGCTGGACGCATGTTCCTTGCACCGATCTAAGGGCTTTGAAAATCTGGCCAGGTTACTTTTTACAGCTACATGGCCAGAGCCATGGAGACGCATTGCTATTACATAATAAAAGAAGGGGCTGTGGAACCATGTGACAGGATACCTAGACTGTGTCCTTGAACAATGGAACTGAAGGACATGCAGTCCTTTCATTCACCACAGTGGTTTTCCTATCCCTCTTCCCCTCTCTTCTGCTATGGCACTATTTTCTTGCTCTACGCTCAATTCCAGAACACAGGAGTCCCACAGACAGTGGAAAGCTGGTAGGTTAAACTCACTCTGCTACAGGTTTGTTAGTTTCATTGCAACATTATTTAGAGCCCAACAGTGTATTGCTGAGTAACACACTGAACGGCTGACTTCCATAAACAGTGGAAAGCTGGTTTTCTTTCTCCACCACTCTGTTCTCTCCCCCGCCCCCTCCAGTAACAGAGCTGCTCAGTGGCACTCTGTCCCGCATTTCACTTTCCTCTTCTCGTGTTCAGCATTCTGGTCTCAGTGCTTCAGATTGATTCAGCATTACTGGTCTGTGTCTTTAAAACTTGATTCTTGCCACAACCCCAAGCATCTTTCTTTCTTTCCTCTCAGAAAAGAAATTGCTACTGATTCTCCTAAAAAGTAAAAAAACTCTGTAGCCTGCGTGCAGAAGCTTGATTTTCAGACACACACACACACACACACACACACACACACACACTTACTTCAGTACCAGGTGGCTCAGTTCTGATAGAAAGCTCCAGTGAGAAATCCTGTGTCAGGGTAAAGGGCACCTCCCTGATGTAACTCGAGCTATAGTAGCTTGCTGTTTCCTCCTGGATTATGCCTCCTGATGGAAAACAGTGTCTTTTCATGTCAGTAGGTCACACAAATAGCTGATCTATTTGACCGGTGTGCAGTCACAGACAGATTACATTTAGGAGTATTTACATGAGATGCTGTCTTTCAACCTCCCCCCCCCCCACGCACACACACACCAGACAGATGATACAGTACTTTACTCTAGTGGATCTTCCCATCATATGGCATGCTCAGAGCTCCAGGATGACTTCAATCAGCAACAGACTTGGCTCCTAAAGCAGAAGTTGCTTCTAAATGCCAAAAAGACAAAAGCTATGTTCTTGTCACCCTTTCCTAACTTAGCAAATCCAACCGTGACGGGGCTACTCCCCCCAATTACTACTATTCTGGGTGAACAGTTGGAGTATGTATCAAAATTTAAATATTTGGGGGTTTGGCTGGATTCTAGACTCTTCTTCGTTGCTCACATAGAAGAGTTGACAAAGAAACTTAGAATGAGACTTGGCCTTTTCTATAGGATAAAAAAATCTCCTCACCAGGGATGCAAAATTGAGGCTAGCCCAAACTACCTTTCTCTCTTTATTAGACTACGCTGATTTCCTTTACAGCCAGGGACCTGCAGGTGCTCTTTCCAAACTTGATACGCTCTACCATAGAGCTCTAAGGTTTATAACGGGCATCCCCTATTCCACCCATCATTGCTCCCTGTACTCGGTGGTAGGTTGGTCATCCCTTAGCTTTAGACGCCAGAGAAATGCTGTGATCTGGATCTACAAAGGCATCATAAATAAACTACCTGATTACATCTCGGACTGCTTACTGTTCTGCCCATTAAGTAAGTATGCTCTGAGAAGTGCCTCTTATATTTTGCTGAAGGTTTCCAAGGCCAAATCTCAGTTTGGAGGGGCATCTATTAGTCATGTATGGCCCCTTTTGTGGAACGAGATACAAAAAAACTAAAAATCAATTACCCCATTAGTCTGGCAGCTTTCAAATCCTTATATACACTCCATTTTAAAGAATCTTGCGTCTGCTCTTCCTGACCTAGGTACTCCTATCCCCTCAGAGCTTCCTGTTTTATTCTCTGACCCTTCCCCTGCCTCGTCATGATTTTAGGTCACTCTCTGTTGTTGACTCCTCTCATTGCCATCCCTATGCCTACCTCCTTCACTCCCCTGCCCACATCTACACCTTATATCCTTTTACCCGTTACTACTCGGCCCCTATTTTTGTCTGTTTATCTATTTTTTTTTCTCCTATCTCCCTCCCCCCTCGCCGTGTACTCTTCTCACCACAATGCACCACTAGGTGTCACCTGGACATTATTGCCAGAACCTACTCTGTACCCACTGTTTCCCTCCATGTTCTGTACTTTATATGTGTTGCACGAATTGTCTGTTTATAATTAATGTTTTACAATTATCTGCACCTTTTTACTTGCATTTGTACTGCCTATGCCTAATTGTTGTACACATAATTGAAACTGTATGTTGATCTCACCCAAATTGTATTCACCTAATTGTTTATCCCAGGTCCACCTCGAAAATGAGCTTGCTCAATGGTATCCACTTGGTTAAATAAAGATTTTGATTGATGGATTGATTGACATGTCAGCACTGCTGGAAATCTCTCTGTCTTCACTGAGGCAATGTTTATGATGTACCACCCCAATCCCTGCACCCTAGGAGTCAAAGGCTTTAAAAGGACACTGTCCCCTTCTGTATGACTTTTGTCCCTCATACAAATATGGGGCCCTCTATCTGCAGTCTCCTACTTCTACTACTGCTTCTCATGCTCGCCCTTCCCCTACCCCTAATGCCAACCCCCAGCCCCACCACCACCCACCCCTTGATAGCTCACCAGTTCTCACTCTATTTCTGCCAGTTATACCTCCTACCTCCTGCTCGCACCCCAACCTGTTTATACCCCACCTACCTAACAGCTTAACTGCCACTCCCTACTTCTAGCTACTTATGTCCAGTCACTCCCCCTTCCTACACAAAGCCCCAAACTTGCTCACCAACATACCCAGGCAAAACTTAAACTTCTCAAAACTGCACTGATTAGACAGTGCCTACTCCTACTCCTGCTCTCAGCAATATCCATCCCAACTCTGGCGTTGTTACTTCACTGCCCCCTGCCCCATGTAACTCAGGTGGCCTCAAATTTGCCTCTAGAAATATCTGCAGCCTTCTGCCAAAACTTGACCAGCTACAAGTCTGGGTCAAGCAGTATAGGCCTGATATCCTTGCAGTAGTCAAGACATGGCTCTCACTTAAAACCCCTGTCTCCACTGTTGCTGGATGGCTATACTCTAGTTAGGAACAATATGTTGAGGAAAAGGGGGGGGGCTGTGCCAATTAAGGAAATGACTCACAACAAGGGCTGGTCCTTCCTCCTATCATCACTGGGCCTGATACTCAGGCCTTAGTGATCAAAATCGCAATTGGGCACAATGGTAAATCTCTCTTTGCCCTCTCTGTCTATATTCCCCCATGTAATGCTGCATCTGCTTTCAATGCCATCCTTGACTGAGTCTCCAACCTTCCTAATAGTTCCAAGGTATTCCTTCTTAGGGACTTTAATGCTAATTGGCTTGCCAGTGACTCTGCCCCTCTCTGAGATGCAACAGCAGCGTTAAACCTCACACAACTTGTCCCCTCTCCAACCAGAATAAATTATAGAATGTGGACAAGTTCTCAAATTGATCTCATTCTTACTTACCATCCTGAGCATGGCTCTAGCACAGTGGTCCTGACGGACTCACTCAGAGACCACTCGGCAGGCCTTTGCTACTGGTCACATCGCTTCCCTAAACTCCCCGCCAAACAAATCCTTTGCCGCTCCCTTAAAAAAGTACTCTCAAGCAATTCTGAGCATACCACCTCAACAGTGACTGATCAGTAATTGATACTGCTCCAACATTGACCTAGCTCTTGATCACTTTATTACCACCTTTTTTTTTATCATAGGAAAGTTTATTATTTTCCCAGGTTACAAAACAACTCCACAGGAAAAAGATTCACAACATACGAAGTAAGACAGCAGTGTAGCATTGCACCAAATACAAAAGGACAAACAGACTATACGAACATTGTTAACAATGAACCTAGCCATACTGTATAAGGTCCAAAATAGACAACATACCTTGAAGGTAGCTTAACATATCCTGTCAAACGAAAAGCATAGTGGACAGCATACACTTCCTAGAAGATTGCAGTAGAGCTTTATCACCACCTTCAACAAAACATGCAATATCTTCACCCCTTACACCAAAAGAACTATCAAAAGTAACTCCCAGCCCTAGATCACCTCCCCCCTTTTCAAGAGCATGGCCTCGAGGGGCAACCTCTGGCATAAATCCCATGCCACTGGTAGCCCTGCAGACTGGCAGAGGTACAAAATGGCCCATAACTCCTGTACTCATGAGATTCGCCAATCTAAGATAGCTCACTTCCAAGAGAACTTCTCCTCCTCCTCCTAGGAGAATGGTAGAAAGTTTTGGGCCAACCTAAAAGACATCTCTGGCAAGAATACTCCCCCACCACCCTCCTCAACATCAACAGCACCACCATCCAAGACCACCAACTCTTTGCCAATAACTTCAACACTGCCTTCACAAACATTAGCAGGGTGCTGCCCCTGGACTTCCATTCGATTTCACCATCATCCACTATCACCAATCCTTCACAGGGTACTAGCATCTCAGCCCCCTTCTGCTTTAGGATTGTCTCTCCCACTGAAGTAAAAAGATACATCCTCTGTGTCCTTGGTAAGTCCAGACACAGCAGAGACTCCTTAGATTTGAAACTCCTGCTTCTGGCTCCTGATGCAGTCCTGCACACCCTCACCAGACTGCTTAACTGGTCCCTCTGTCTCAGCCAGTTTCTACAGCAGTGGAAAGCTGCCATAGTAACCCCATCCACAAAAATGGTGATAGAACCTCCTGCAGTAACTACCGTCCCATATCAATCCTCCCTCCACTTTCGAAAGCACTAAAAAGGATCGTCTCAGATCAATTATCAGACTATCTCACTAAACACAACCTCCAATGCCCCCAGCAACATGACTTTAGGAAGGGACATAGCACTTCCACTGCCCTTCTAGAATTTTCTTTTTTTTTTCTCGAAACTCAAAATGCTTTATTTCTGGCCTTAAAAGACTGATTTAAACACGACAATATAATAGACATTATATATAACAATACAAACACTCACAAAACCCTGCCTCCCACACCCCCACCCATGGCATCAGCAGTAACTGAAAAAGAGAAAACAGAAAGGCTATTATAATTTAAATTTATGCTTAATATAAATGTTCTCACTAAAGAGTATATACAGTGTGCAGCTTGCCCCAGCATTTCTCAAACTTGGGTGACTTATTGGTTATATTAGCAATCATTTTCTCCACTGCAAGATTAGAAAGTAGCTCCTGCAACCACTCCGAATAGAAGATAATCTCCTCATCCAGCCAGTCTCTCAGTATTAGCTTCTTAACCGATAAAGCTATCATGGCTAGATGATATTTTCTCTCGGTGATAGATACCTGGGAGAAGTCTCCCAAAAGACAGGCGGCAGGCTCTATGTATTCCGTTAAACCCAGTAATGGATTTATTTTTTTGTTTAATAAAATTCCACAGGGGAACCACTTTTGGACATTCCCAAAATATATGGAACAGGAAACCCTCTGCCTGTAAGCAATGCCTGCAGGTTGGCGAGAGGGCCCTGTTCATTCTGGCCAGCTTGACCGGAGTATAATATATGTTGTTGATAATTTGGTATTGCATCAGCTTCAACCTATCTTGAGAAACAAACCTATGGGTGTCAGCCCATATCTTCTCCCAATTAAATCTTTTCTCCAGAAATTGAGCATTCCAATAACCAGAGGACCCATCTACTCATTGGAAGGCTCACCCTAAGAGTATGGAGTAGATACCAGCAACCGCATGAGGTCATGTTGCTATTTCTCTGAGTGGGTGCAGCAGCCTACCTTCCTCTCTAGCATCTTGATTTAACTGGGCCTTCCCCAGCATATGCCTGAGCTGAAACACTTTAAAGCTCGAATGCGGATTTAGGTTATAGATATAGGCAATGCCTCCGGACGACAGGACCTATCCATTATTCCATAACTCCGCAACAAAGATCTTTGTGAGTTGTGGGAGCCAGGAATCCTTTACCATCTTCCCACCTATCAAGAAGTTCGGGTTACCAATAAGAGGTTGGGTTGCATCCTGTATATGTCTGTAGGACACGGAAGAAAACATCTGATTGTGGGCCTTTACAGAGATTCCTAATGGAGTCTCAACAAGAGCTGATGGGATCAACTTAGAGGGTATATGCAGGAGGGTGAGAGGGGAAAGACCCTGCACCGAGATAAGTTATTTTTCCAGCCTGAGCCATAGATGGTAATACCAGTTCAGAGCCACTTCAGCGAAGCCCTCCACCCAGCGTAGTTATTTTGCAGCATGGCTGGCCCAGTAATAAAGTTTGAAGTGGGGAAGTATCAGCCCTCCTTTTGTCTTAGGAACAGTAAGCGTCCCATAGGCCTTACAAGCTTGCTTAATTTTCCAAATGAAACTGGTTATCAAAGAGTGTAGACTAGTGAACCAGGCCTGTGGCAACCATAAATTTAACATGTTGAGGGGATAAAAAATCCAGGGTAGTATATTCATTTTGATTAAACTAATTCTGCCACACAGTGACAATGGCAGCTTCATCCATCTATCCAGGTCCTGCTTGATTGTCTGCACCAGGACATCCGGATTATTTTCCTTTAAAGATTTAGAGTCTCGCGTCAGAACAATCCCCAAATATTTTAACTTTTTGTGTTCCCAGTGTACCCCAATCCATCAACTTCTCCCCTATGAGTGAACAAGTTTAGAGGGAACAATGTAGTTTTCTCAAGATTCAACTTATAGTTGGCTAACAATCCATATTCTTGTATCAGGTGCAAAGCTCTACCTATCAAGGCCCTTGGGTTAGATCGGTGAAGAAGTATATCATCGGTGTATGCCGATAATTTGTATTCTTGAGAGCCTACAGTGATTCCCTGGATGCTTGGATCCCTCTTGATCTGTACCAGAGCACTTCTAAAATTTTCTGACTTCGCCCATAGAGCCCTGGACTGTGGACACCTGGTGGGGTCTGTGTACTTAGACCACACAAAAGCTTTTCACATGGTTAACTACACCCTCCTAGTCTCTGCTCTCTCATCCCTTGGCATCTCACCCAACGCTACCACCTGGTTCTTGAACTATCTCTCTAATAGAACTCAATGTGTCAAGATATGTGATACCCTTTCCTCCACCCTCCCTGTCCATTCCAGAGTCCCACAAGGTTCAATCCTGGACCCTCTTCTCTTCAGTCTTTTCCTCAACTGCCTCCCCTCTGTCTGCTCCAGCAACCTCCTTCTTTACGCTGTTGATGCTGTCATCTATTCCAGTCACCCTGACCCCACCCATCTTGAGGATATCCTGTAAAAGTGTTTCACTGTAGCTCAAACTTGGTTCTCTGACCATAAACTGGAAACTAACTAAAAAACCAAAAACAAAGTTATGGTCTTTGCTAAACCCCACAACAAGCACAAAGGCTCGCACCTCAACATCCTCAATCACCTTCACCAGTCGCCATAGCAAGTCAGCTGCTTCAAGTATCTTGGAGTTACCCTTGATTCCTCCCTAACCTTCCAACAGCATGTCAACCAGGTCTGTAAAGCTGTCAATATTAGGATCAGTGCCCTATACAGACACAGACACAGTATGACCCCCAATGCAATCCGGCTGGCTGTAACTAGCTTTATCCTCTCAGTCATAGATTACGGGCTAGTTATTTATGGCTCTGCCATGGACACAGTACTCAACAGAATTAAGGTTGCCCTCAATAAAGTGTGTTGACTAGTCTCTGGATCCCGCAGATTTACTCATTCATGTGATCTCTACGCTCAGACTAACTGGCTGAACCTTCGGAGCAGGCTCACTTATCAGTCATGCCTGCTTGCCAAGAAAATCACTCTTGGTCTCAATCCACCCTCCACGTGGTCACTCATTACAGCAGCAGCCACTCCCAAGTGCACAAGAAGTGCCTCCAAAAAACTCCTTCACTGTCCCTGGTGTAGAACCTCCCAGTGCCAGCAGTCATTTATGTACAGGGCTCCAACTTGTCTAAACAACCTGCCTGCTGATGTCCTGGTAGAGCAAAAACTAGGATCCTTCAATGTTAAACTCAAGCTGCACCTCCTAGTAAGTAGCTCCTGTGATTGCCCCTAATTGTTCCCAGCCATCTTATTCCCTGCCCTATTATTCCCCTTTCCTTCTGCCTCTTATTCCCCTGTCCTATTTCTGCTCTCTTATTCCCTTGACTGTTCCTGCCCTCTTATTCCCTGCCCTATTCCTGCCCCCTTATTCCACTGCCCTATTCCTGCCCTTCTATTTCCCCCTATGGCTTTGTCCCTGATCATTGCCAGTCTCCCCTTATTCCCCTTCCCTTCATCTGTTACTGATTGCCCCACTTGACCATGTCCCTTGACTGTTACTTATTTTTTCATTCCTGTAACTTAATGCAATTTGTTGAACAAAACTCTCCCCTGTATTATACTGCAAGTATTACTTATGTATGTGTTTTAAGCTGCTCATGTACATGTTTTAACAATGTCTCTCCAACTGCTACCTAGTCACTTTTTTAACTATGTAACTTTTGTTGTTGGTTTCTGTACAATGCTATATTTCCTTGTTTACATGTCTTCTGTACAACTCGACGTGGAGCCTTTGCAAATGAGTCTCTGACTCAAAGGTTATTTTCCAAAAACTAAATAAATAAATAAAAAGAATTAAAATAAAAAAGAAGTCTAATGTGAAGTAAAACATATGTACAAGCATGATTTCTGATACGAAGGAATCAAGGCTTTCTATAGAAGACTACAGTAGACTACAGAACATACAGTATCAGTAAACACTGATCTGTGCATTGATACTGTATGTTCTGCAGTCTGCTGTAGTCTGCTATAGCAAGGCTTCGCTCCCTCTTATCAGAAACCCTGCTGATAAATATGTTCTACTTCAAGTAATGGATGCAGAAAAAAACAAGAGGAATGTCCCTCTGTGGCAACACTGTTAATTGATACCATCTGATGCAGAACCAACAAGTTTCTCTGGTTTTAAATGGCCAGCTGTCCAAACAGCCTGCTAAAATACTGTGTTAATGTAACCAAAATCATAAACAGAAGTTTGACTTCAAATAATTGATTTATTTTTGCATTGTGATTGTACAGCATTTGTGGTCAATGTGTTAGTGCTAAACCTACTCTGTTGCTGACTGTGCTCCAGAGTTCTGTATCAGGGTCTATTGTTGTTTCCACTGCAGGTAGATGCAGGATTCCACTGAAAATGAGATGCTGCAACTCATTTGAGCTGTTCTGGACAAATAAATTGTAAACAACATTAAGATGCTCTCCATGATGTCAGCACCTTACCAGCTCCATATTTCTATGCAGAAATAATAAATCCCCATCTTCTACTGAAATGACAAATTGTGTAAATAGCTACCTGCATTCACCATAAGCGAGATCCCTCTGGAAACAAGACACTGCATCTCAGCTGGTCACTATTTTACATTGTACCTAGAGGTGTGCAGACCCTTCATTCTGAAAACGGAGCTGCTCCGAATGCACGTTGCTCGGTTTTCAAAAGACCCAAGCCAAACCTCGCTGGCCCAGCACAGATCCCAGCTCAGTTCAAGTTTTTTACCTCTCTCAGCCTGCATGTGCAGAGGGGCATGCACATTGCATGCACAAACCAGAGAATTCATAGTTGCACAGCTCCGATCTCGGCGCCATTCTAGCACAGTCAATGGAGGAGAAGGGAACTCTTTTTTTGCAGTGGTCCAATGATGTCTGCTCATTCAGCTGTGCCACTCAGTTCTCACAACAGACCAAAGCAGAAAGGAGGATGGAGTGGGAGATTGGGAGACAGATAGGACAGGACAAGAAAAGAAAAAAAGAAAAGCAAGCTAATAAAAAAAAAAAGTTTGAGATGGGACCGTATGTGGGTGGGAGGTAGTGGCTCACTCTTTATAATCTGCAGAAAATGAACAACAGAACAGGAGAGAAAACCAAAGATTAAGAAAGTAGTAAGGAACAAAGTAAAAGAATAATAAAGAAGAATAGAGGGAAAACAAAACCAAAAGAGATTTGGGGGGGGGGTGCTCATGCCTGGTGATCACTCACCCTGCATTGCCTGCACTGAAAAAAAAACCTAAATTTCAAAACAAAAAGATTAAGAACATAAACTAAGTAAAAGATAAATACAGAAAAAGCACAAATGAGACTGTGTGTGGGGGGGGGGTTACAGCTTAGACTAGAGAGCAGAGGCTGTGCAGTCAGTGCACCCACAAGTTCACAGTATTGCCTGACAGTGCACAGCAGCGCTGCACAACTGCAAAGAAAAGAAATTCAAACTAAATGTGAAAAATAAAAGAAACATTTTAAGCAAAAAAAGTGCTTAAAAAAGTGTGCGAGTGTGTGTGTATGTGTGTGTGTGTGTGTGTGTGTGTGTGTGGTGGAATTAGACGCCCCAGTTGGGAGCACTTCTGAGCATCAGTGCCTACCTCCCCAACCCTCAGACTGCCCAGCCAGCTTTCTCAGCTCACTTCCATACTTGGGTCACTGGCACGGGAGCATATAGCACTACCCACTGTGCCACTGGGCAGCCCAAGCAGGAATATTTTTGTACTTCAATAAAAAAAATGCACATCCAAGCCCTGTACATGCTTACGTTAACTGACAATTGTTAATTAAAGATGCCATTATTTACCATCCTAATAGTGATCCAGCAGTTGCAGTTGATGTCATCCAAAATGATTTTCTGTTATTTCATAATTGATTAGCTTCTAAACAAATGATACTTAATGTTAAAAAAAACAAGTACATGTTTTTTTCTGGTCCCAAAAAACAGGATAGTGTTCTACCTTTGTTAGCAGATTTGCATGGGGACACGGTAGAGAAAGTTTATCATTTTAAATATCTCGGGGGTCATGTTGGTCACTAGATTAGCATTTGAAACTCATATTCTTACAACAATAAAAATCATTCACCCGAGATTAGGGGGTTTATGTAGAATTAAACAGTTTTTGACGCCATCATCAAGGATACAACTCACACATGGTTTTCTTTTAGGAGTACTGGACTATGTTATCCTCATATATTCATCTACTTGTGAGAAATTTCTTTCAAAACTCGAAGTTACATATAATAATACCTTAAGGTTTGCCACTGGTCTTCCTTGTGTGACCCATAGATGTGATCTGTTAAGAATGGTCAGTCTTCCTTCATTGGAAAATAGAATAAAGATAAAACTTGGCACTTTACTTTTTAAGGGCCTCCTTCCCATTACCTTATTCTTGCTATTCCCTAGACCCTCTAATTCTTTTGGGACTAGGTCCCAGGGTAAACCTCAGTTTATGATTCCTAAGGAAAAAAAATCTTTTGGTCAGAAATCATTCTCATTCAGAGCTATTATATTTTTTAATTCTATTCCTACAGCTATTTGTAATTGTCTTTCCCCCACCATTTTTAAAACAAGACTCAAAGCATGGTTGGAAAGCTCTACCTCTTGTCCATGCTTAGCGGTACTGCTGGCAATTAGTATCATTGTTATGTTTTTATAATGTAATTATTCTTTGTATAGTACTTACGTGTTTTGTATTGAATGATTATGTTTGTTATATGTCTTACTTGCCACTTGTGAAAATGGGCAGTGATGCTCATCAAGTTATCAAGTACAAAAAATAAAATGAAATTAAATTGTGTCAGTGTCCCAAATTATGATGGCCAATGTCCCAAAGTGTCCATATCCCACACTGTGAGGGCCCATTTCCCAGTGTGTCAGTGTCTCACATTATATGAGGGCCCATGTCCCAGGATGTCAATGTCCCACATTATTAGGGCCCATATCCCAGGGTGTCATTGTCTCACTTTATATGAGGTCCCATGTCCCAGGATGTCAATGTCCCACATTATTAGGGCCCATGTCTCAGGGTGTCAGTGTCTCACATTATATGAGGGCCCATGTCCTAGGGTGTCAGTGTCTCAGTGTATATGAGGGCCCATGTCCCAGGGTGTCAATGTCCCACATTATTAGGGCCCATGTCCCAGGGTGTTAGTGTCTCATATTATATGAGGGCCCATGTCCCAGGGTGTCAGTGCCCCATATTATATGAAGACCCGTGTCTAATCATGTCAGTATCTCACATTATAGGTATAAGAATTTTCCACATTACAACAGGCAATAGATGACATATACTCATGGACTGCATATAGAAAACTGGAACTTAATATCTCCAAGTGTGAGGTTATGCACCTGGGTCCCCATAATAAAAAATATCAGTGTACAATGGGGACCAATATCCTGATGGACACAGATGCCGAAAGAGATCTAGGAGTAAAAGTCACTTCTGCCTTATAGTTTAGTGAGCATTACAAAGAACAAGTTAAAAAAGCAAACCAGACCTTGAATTTTACATTGGGACATATATCAAGTCGAAAAAAGGAGGTGTTGATGCCACTGTATGGATCCCTGGTTAGACCACAACTGGAGTATGGAGTCCAGGTGTGGGCCCCCCCAAAAAGGGAGGATGTAATTAGATTAGAGGGAGTGCAACGTAGGGCCACTAAATCTGTGGTGGAGGTAAAACATTTGGCTTATAACGAAAGATTAGAATCCTTAAATCTTTACTCGCTTAACTATAGAAGATTAAGAGGGGACTTATGTATGATGTATAAAATTATCAAACATACAGCACTGAGGGAAGATCTAGGAATAAATCTTAGATCTGGCTGGACCAGTGGTAGGAGACATAAATTCCAACTAGAACTACCAAAATGTAATTCAAATCTCAGGAAAAACTGGTTCACAGTTAGGGTCATCACTACTTGGAACCGATTGCCTGCACTAGTGGTGGAAAGTACCAGTATGAATATCTTTAAAAGAAATCTTGATGTTGCCCTAGCTGACAGAACTATATTATTTTAATCAACTGGCAAGCATTATGGATGAAAGTCCCACAGTTTGTAATCACATATGAAATCTACGAAACCTATATGAGGGCCCATGTCTCAGAAACTCCATATCCCACATTACCTGTTTTACTCTTTATTATACTTGAAAATGGAAGTACAGAGAAAGTTTTACAGTATATTGAATGCATATTGGCCATGAATCCAAAACCAAAACCAGAATCAAAACCAGGGGTGATATGGCAGAACCAAAACCAGAACCAGAACCTCCCTGGTTTTGCACACCTCTAATTAACAATAGATACAGTCAGGACCTCAGTAAAAATGAAATATTGCATGTTAACTGACCTGCAGTATCTTGGATGACTACATTGCAAAACTGTATAAACGCAGGACCCCCCAGGAAAAATGAGATTTTGCATTTCAGCTGTGCTAACTCTACTAAATGCACTGTAAAAATGTGCAAAGCTGGACCTCACTGAAAATGAAGCATTGCAGCTCAGCTGCCCAATCCTGCTAATCACTCTCCCACCCTTTGTGTGTGCACAACTGTTGTAACAGTGTGTGTGTGTGTGTGTGTGTGTGTGTGTGTGTGTGTGTGTGTGTCGTCTGTGCATGCGCACGCACACACATTTTCAAGGAGTTGTTTATGTCCAGAACCAAAAAAACTGTTCACTGCATTACCTTTATAGAAACATAGAAATTTGCCAGCAGAAAAGAACCCCTTGGCCCATTTGGTCAGCTCATTTCCCCAGCCCTGTCTGGCTTATCTTTTTCCCTTCATTCCCTTGTTATTGTTACTTCTATTAGCCACATGTAGTTGTCCCAAGCCCTCTTGAATTTGTTCACTGAATCTAACCCCACCACCCATTCTGGCAGCCTATTTCAAGGACCCACCACTCTCTCAGTGAAGAACTGCCCCCTCACATTTCCTCTAAATCTGCCTGCTTCTAGCTTAGGTGTATGTCCCCTGGATGATTTGTTCTCACTTATCCTGAATATGCATATCCTGAATATGCTTCCTTCCCTCGCCTTGTTTATTCCCTTCAGATATTTGAAGGTTTCTACCATATCCCTCCTCTCCTTCCTTGTCTCCAGTATGTACAAATTTAGTTCCTCCAGTCGTTCTGCGTAATGCCTTCCACATAGTCCTTGAACCATCTTGGTTGCCCTTTTCTGGACCTTCTCCACCCTGTCTGTGTCACCCTGTAAGTGTGGCCTCCAGAACTGCAGCCCGTATTCCAGATGTGGTCTTATCATAGTTCTGTATACTGGCATGATCACCTCCCTTCTCCCTTCTCCTACTTGTAATGCCCCTCCATGTGCATGCCAACATTCTTCTTGACCTCCCCACTGCCTTATTGCATTGGTTTCCAACCTTCAGGCTATCCAAAATTATGATCCCCAGGTCCCTTTCCTGCTCTGTTTCCTCAAGTTCCTCCCCTCCCAGCCAGTATTTTGCCCTTGGGTTCTTACTCCCTATGTGCATAATTTTGCACTGTTTTGCGTTGAATTGCAGTTGCCACTTCTGTGACCACTCCTCCAGCCTGGACAGCTCCTCCCTCATTCTTTCCACCCCTCCAGGCATGTCCACCCTTCTACATATCTTCTTATCGTCTGCAAATAAACACACCTTCCCATTTAGGCCCTCTGAAATGTCCCCAATGTATATATTAAACAGTATGGGACCCAACACTGACCCCTGGGGAACCCCACTTATCACCCCCCTTCCTTGGAGTGCACTCCATTAACCACCACCCTCCTCTGAGTTCTACCTGGCACTAACCCACTTAGCAGGTCAGGCCCTCTGCTCCCACAGTGCCAACCTCTGAGCACAGTATTGTGAACAGGTAACAGAACAGGGTAACCCTCCTGTCTGCTTGTGGGTCCGAATCACCTTTGGTCTCAGGTTCTGGGGGGATTCAAACTGTGAACCTTATGCTAGCATACCCAAATGTGCAGGCTCAGATAATCTGCTTTTTGGGGGGATGCCAGATATCTTTCACCTAAGGCACCTAACCAGTTATCCAAAATGAACCCTTAAAACTTTGTAAAATACCTTAGGTATATTCTTACCTTTTCCCAGTCTGGTAACACCATTAAGCTTATGAACAGATGTCAGTCTTAACCCTCTATACATCACATGCAAAAGAAAGAACTTGGAAGACACACCAGGCAGTCTCTTTAAAATAAGAGGTTTGTATAAAAATGAATCAAAATGTCAAATGTAAACACAGAACACTATATCACAAAGTATACAATCAAAAGAAAACAAGGAAAAGTACAAACTAAAACTCCTACCACAATACAATTAGACTTTTTCTATCTAATGTATTACCTCTATACAGTGCTTAGAGTTAAATGTTGTTTCTTAAGAGTCCAAACAGTTCATGTCTAAGTTGAAACACAGAATACAGTTAAACTCTGTGTCTCCACCCCTCTTCTGTGTCATCTACTGTAGCTCCTCCTTTTAGAATATAAAAATATACAAACAGGATGTCCCATCAGGAGGTATATCAAATAAGGTGACATCAGCAAAAACTAATTTCCCAAATTATGACTGTCTTTAATCTTGTGTGGTTTCCTGTTTCCAAGGACATCAAAGGGGTTTTACAGCTTTTTAACACCATAGTGGGATAACATGTTTTTCCTCTAAGGTGTCATAAAATGTTTAAGATTGCCATCCTCTGGCAGACTCATAAAGTCCCATTTCATTTCCACTTCAAAGCAGCAGCAGGCCATAAAATGCAATGTCTTGGAAGTTAATCACATTACAGAGATCTGCTGCTTAATATATATCCTGTCATTTTAACTGAAACCTGGGGGGGGGGTGGAAGCACCCATAGCCCAGCTGTCTTATGGAGAAAATCACACACTACATTTTCATATTACAAAATCATAGAACAATCATAACCAGCTGGCCAAGTGTCACACTACCTACCAGCCAGTTCTTCACCCAGTTTGTTAGTTTCTCCCTAAGCTTCTTAACTTGCTTATTAGTCTCCTGTGAGGAACGGTGTAGAAGGCCTTTCTGAATTCCAGATAGGCCACTTCCATTGCCCCACCCTGATCACATATTTCCATTACTCCATCAAATAATTCAGTGAGATTGGTCTGACATGCTCTTCCACCTGTGAACCCATGCTGGTTGTCATCTGTGAGCCCCCCTCCTCCAGATATTGTACCAGCTTTTCCTTTATAAGTGTCTCCATCAGCAAACCCACCACAGAGGTAAGGCTGACTGGATGATAGTTGCCCGGCTCTTCCTTCCCTTCCCCTTTGTGCATTGGCACCACATCATCCCTTTTCCAATCTCCAGGGACCCTTCCTTTGTCTAGGAACAGATTAAATAACTTTGTGGGTAATGCTGCAAGTTCCTCTCTTAACTCCTTGAGCACCCTGGGGCGGACTGCACTGGGGCCCTTTGTCTTGTTCGTCCACAGGTTTCCTAACTCCTCTAACACCATACCCTCTGAAAAAGGGCTTGTGTCCATCTCCCTCCTAGCAAATCTGCCTCATCCTCATCTCTTTCCATCAGAGCTCCTCCCTCCCCTCTGAGTCTCATAATTCCCTGCCTGCTTTTCTTTCTCTCACTTATATATTGGAAAAATTTCTTGTCTGCCCTTTTGTCCTCCCTTGCTATTTTCTCCTCCATGTTATATTAATTTTTTTGCTTTTTCTGCTATTGCAGGGTATTAAATAAGATGCAAAACTGAATAGCAGTTTTGCATGTGAGAGTGCTAATCAATTGTGCAAATGTGTAGCATGTGCTTCAATTTGATTAGCAAAATTAAAAATATTAAAATGAATATACAAAAAATTTGTAAACAAACATTTTAACCTGAATAAAATCCTTCATTAAAATTAGTTCTGTCTTTGTTTCATCTAGTTTAATAACCCCAACACACACACACACACACACACTGCATTATTAACATGATGTGACGTGCACACATGTGCTCACTCACTCCTTTCGCTCACTCTTACTTATCTTTCAGGGATATGCAGACTGCTTTCAGGTACCTCACCAAATGAGGCACCAGCTGACATACCTCTTAACTTAAAAATGTTTTGTCCCTTGCCCCTCCCTCACAGAAAATGTACTGCCACACAAATTCAGGCTTTAATGCAAACTCTCATAATATTCTGAGATGCCGAATAAAAAGTCAACTTTATCTAAGTACTTGCAATAGTTTTTCACAGTGTGCTGAGCATTTATCTTCATATTTAAAGATGTGTCCCTCACTTTGAGGGCCTGTGTCCCTCATTTCAGTAACAAAAGGTTAAGAGGTATGCCAGCTTATAATAGCCCTGATCCCATTTACTGCAAAACCCTCCCCCACCCTTCTTAATACCACCACCTTCACCATTCATGTCCTTTGCCAAACCCCAGTCCCATGTATGCCAAAATCCTCTCTCCATCCATGCAAGTACAACTGAGTCACACATTAAGTCTAGATCTCCTCCGCAGTATCAGTTATTCCCTTAATTTTTATTTTGATAAGTTGATAACTATTTAATTGTTCTTCAGTCAGTTCCACACTTTATTACTTGGTAACTTATTTTTGTCAATTTATTCTTAGGCGTATTTGTCCTGTTTATTTTTGTTATGCTTATTCCATTTGCATGTATTTTATGTTCTGTATTTTTGTATCTGTTATCTTTTCTCCTTTCCCCTTCCCCCAGGATGCATCTGAAAATGAGTTGCTACCAGCTCAGTATGTCTTTCCTGGTAAAACATTTGAAACACATACATACAGATATACAGACACACAGACATACAAGCATACAGACATACATACATACATGCAGACATACAAACATACATGTAGACATACATACAGACATACAAATATACATACATACAAACAAACATACATACATATCTCTCATCACATTAATGCATTAGCAGCTGTTGTGACTCAGACCAGAGTTTGTTAAATCTGAAATTAGAAAACTGTAATTTGTGGTATACATTCCCCTTTGCATGGCTTGTAGATATCCTCTTTTTTCAATCAGTAGTTTATCCTGCCGTCCCCTATGTCTGCCTGATGACACCCCCCAAGTCCCATCACTGACCTTCTCATGCACTTACAGGTTGTCCATCACTACACAGGACTCTATTTGGTCAGTGGCCAGCTGTGTCAGTTGTGCGAGAGCCTGTGCAGGATGCTGACATGTAGCAGCTCAGCATTTTCCTCTGAAGTTTTCTTCCCTGATCTGGAGTGTAAGGTCATGTGCACCACCACGTCACACTCCAGCCATACCCTACTGCATGCATTCCTACTGCACTGCAGCCCACCCTCAGCCAAATGGAAGTCCCTGCAATAGGAACTGGTGTGCCCCCCCCCGCTGAGAAAGAAGAGCTGCCATCAGGTGCTCAATCCTCCCTCACCCTGCCAGCTCACCAAGCAACCCTGTCTGTTCCAGAACCTCAGTCCCCAGTGGGGGGGGGGGTTGGCCAGATATCCCCTTTTGACCTGCACAGATACTTTCTTGACACAGAGATACCCTGCACAAGTATACAGTTTTGGAATCCGCCCAGGACACGGAGTTCAGAAATAGGTAATAAATCCTCCTCCTCTAAGGGTGAGTTATGCAGAATACCCTAAGAAAGTAGACCAACATCCTGGACTCCAGAAAAAAAAAACATGCCACACCAGTTAAGGCCCTGTATGTAGTAGAAGTACAGTGCGCTACCATACTTAAAAGATGTGCTGTACAAAAGAAGGCATCTCTTTTGTGTAGGTATTGTTAATATCTCAAGTTTTGGAAGAGTAGAAAAGTCCCCTATCTGCAATGTGCTCAACGCTTAAACATCCTTTGTTTCGGCAAAGAAACTCCTTGAAGATTCTGTAATCTGTATCTGCTTTCTGATTCCCTTGACTTTTAGGAGGCTATTCATTGTGGTAGCAGATGTGTGTGCATCATGATTGAGTGTCCAAAAGATATATGTGTTCTGTGGTATCTGGTTACGGTTTTGTTCATGTGGTTGGTGGGTGTAAACAAGGACTGAACCAACATCACCTGTTCCTTTAAAATTTGAGTTTTTGATTTACTTTTCCAGGGTTACCCGACTGAGATGCTGAGGATCTACTGCAATTGATTTTTGAGGCCTGTTTACAAAGCCACATTGGCACCGCAGTAACCAAGTAATGCGACCTAGTGTGCTTTCTTGCCAGGTTAACAAAAACTTAAGTAAATAAATAAAACTTGCCGGGGCCCTGTGAAAAATGGATATTTTTTACATTGATCAGTGTATCATTCTGTATAAAGGTTAAAGTTGTGCTGGCACCTTGTGGTCACATCTGGTATTGTTCTCTGTAGTCTGGGTTACAGGACTCCCATGAAAAGGGGACAGTGTGCAGAAAGCTATGGCTTGTGATGCAGTAGAAATAAAGCATGGAGTGAGTTAGCTGGCCTGTGGTGGTCTCCATTACTGAGTGTCTTGTTTAAGTGAGACATTCCCCAAGACACTGTGAATGTGCCAGCAAGGTAAACAGTGACTTGGGGAAAAGAAAGAAAAAGTGCAAACTTGTTGAAAAGGAACAGGACACAGCTGAAAATGGCACTGACTGGGAGAATCTTTGAGTATGAGGTCAAAGAATATGTTGACTCCTATTCAGATTGACTAGAACTGTGGATGATTGCAAATAATATACCAGCTGCAAAGAAAGTAAATGTATTTTGTGCAGTTATTGGGCCATACGCTTATGGGTTATTAAAATACATAGTTGCACCAGGTAACCAAATGAAAAAT
Source organism: Neoceratodus forsteri (assembly GCA_016271365.2). Taxonomy (NCBI): domain Eukaryota; kingdom Metazoa; phylum Chordata; order Ceratodontiformes; family Ceratodontidae; genus Neoceratodus; species Neoceratodus forsteri. Next base: position 163,818,708 of record CM028137.1, read on the forward strand.
CATATGACCAGCTAACTAGAACAAGCTCTGGCAGAACCACTATGACTATGAATGCATTAACTAGGTAAGGGTGTTTCATGGGCTTAAACATAAACATTTATTTATTTATTTAAAAAATATCAGATTTACAAACCTTTGAGTCAGATACTCATTTACACAGGCACCACATCAAGAAGACCAAAGCAGTTCAAACAATATACAATAGCTAAAGCAAATAGACATCAGGAGTCAAAGAGAAGCCCAGAGTGTTCACATGAAGGCTGTTGCATACACTAACTGAATCAAAGTACAGTACATTGAGAAAGGGCATATTTAAGCAGAGGTGAAGCCGAAAAGCTCTTACTCAATTCAGGGAGTGACGTTATTACATGATAACACTCACCCTGGAGTGCCTTATTGCAACTATACAATGGCTTGTTGTTATATACAGAATTTAAAGGATGTTTTTGTTCTTGTGAAAAAATATTTCTTAAGAGAAAATGCAAGGAATGATCCAAATCCAAAGTTACTGTGTAATAACATCACTGTTTCAATGGGTCAGTAGGCAATCAGCTTCTTACATTTTTCCTTGCCATTGTATAATTAAAAATAATGCCACCATCTGTATTATAGTTACCTATATGTTTTGCAATTTATTCTATGCACTATTATAGCAATCAACTCAACAGAACCAGGCCATCATATACATGAAGGTACTGTACCCTAACTGAAAACACTGTTGAGACAACTATATGTTGTGACAACGTGGAAGATAAACACAATGTTGAGACAAGTTTTTGAAGACATTTGATGTGTTTGATTGTTTTTTTTTTTAGAGACTGATATACAGTTCACACACAAAATTCATATAATATAAAAGTGCATATGCCCAAATGCCACATTTCATTACAAGCTATTCTCTTGAAGGAAGATATTACTATATAAGGCCTAAAAATGGGCATCAGGTAAATGTAAACTGGGGTAGGTGTGTTATTGAGGGTATTGCATAGTTTATCTTTTATTGCTGCTCCATCAGATCAGCAACATTTGTACAAGCTGTGCCCAGTCCAGATTTTACAGCTCTGGCCTGGGTCTGGTAATCTGGGTTTTATCCATACCCCACTGCATGTGGCTTAGTGATATACTGTACAGATGGCTACAAAGTCTAACCCATTAAAGGCTGAAGTTTTAGAAAATCAATATGTTTAAAATACCAAGACTCACTCCCCCCCCCCCCATCACAATTAATCCTCTACCAAAGTCATGCTTAAATACTGGTGCTTCTACATCCATAACACTAAGCTTTTAATGCCAACATGCCACTTCTGCTGTTATGAGCTCCCCCATCGGTGAAGTTCCATTCCACTTGTGGCACCCCCCAACCCCAAAACCAGGTAATTTTCCAGTGGCCTGGGTCTGGTGATCTGGATTTTACCCATACCCCACTGCATGCGGCTTAGTGATATACTGTACAGATGGCTACAAAGTCTAACCACTGAAGGCTGAAGTTTTAGAAAATCATTATGTTTAAAATACCAAGACTCACTCTCCCCCCACCATCACAATTAATCCTCTGCCAAAGTCATGCTTAAATACTGGTGCTTCTACAACCATACCACTAAGCTTTTAATGCCAACATGCCACTTCTGCTGTTATGAACTCCCCATCCGCGAAGTTCCATTCCACTTATGGCACCCCCCAACCCCAAAATCAGGTAATTTTCCAGGGAGCAGATCTTTAAACAGCTGCTAAATAGCTCTAATTTATTATTTGTGTTTTTGATGTTAAAACACTCCTGCTAGCTAGACCTGATACACACAGAAAACAAAAGTAGTGAATTAGAGCTATTTAGTAGCAGTTGTCTTACAGAAACTCCAGTTAGCTTGCTTTCAGGTATCTGCTAAACTAACTGTTGACATTTGTGCTCCCTGGATAAGAACAGTTACAAGGCTTTGTGGTTGCTAAACTAATTTTAAAGCAGTACACATGCTAAATCTAAGGGCATGGCTACATCACTGTCACATGAGACAGGGGGCATCGTAGGAGAAAGAAAGCCAATAAAACTATTTGTTATGGAGATTCCCAGGGGTCGTGCTCTAAAGTTTTCTACAGTATATACTACACACAGGCACAGAAACTGGAACAGCAGGTTCCAAGAAGTATAAACTCAGCAGGAATGTTAGGGGGATGGCAAATCTGATAGTTGTTCCAGTCTTTCTTTTCACTAATAGAAACTGAGCCAGGAAAAAGTAAAATACATTTCATCACAGACTGTATACACCAAGTACATGAACATGCATGATTTATCTGTAAAGACAATTAAAAATGTATTTCTAAATGCATTACTAACCAATGCTTTCAAGGTTTGAAACTACTAAAAAGACAAACTATATATATATATATATATATATATATATATATATATATATATATATATATATTTATGCAACAGCAATCAGGATAAAAACTGTAGAATAAAACCATTTATCTATGCTACTATGGTAATAAATGTGTTTATCCACACAGTAACTGCGCACAAAGTCACATAAAGTCCTATCTATTAGATTGCGCAAATTGCACGAATTGCGCAAAGTCCGTGCTAAGTCACACCAAGTCCACGCAATCTGCGCTAATGGCAAATAGCTCAGTTTTCATGAAAATGGATATAACCATCCCAAAAAGCCTGTTGCATTAATGGAATATGTGGGGACTGTGTGATAACTCATTTATGTGATACAGTTGCCAGTGACCTCTCGTAACCATCACTCGTGGCTTCGCCACTCATGAAGTTACTTGATATCACTAGCAATGGTAGCAGATAAATGAGCTATCACACAGTTAACCACCGCATATCCTATGTATATATAGACTATGGTAAACAAATATTGTTAATCCCAAAAGCTGAACTTTGTTTTTAGTATATAAATGTTTAAGAAATACCTGAAAGCTGAGTCTTTCCTTTTGAGACACCAGGTGACACTGATAATCATTTGTTCCAAGGGTTTTTAAGCCAGTTTGAATGCATTAAGTATTATCTGTTCTGGACTCCACAGATTTGTTCTGTTCCTTGGCCAGATACCAAACTAGTGACTCTTCTTTCAGCATGATAGGATCCACCTCATGCCCCTCCCACATGAATAAAAAAAGGTAGGCTGGATACATAGATACATAGACAGTGTCGGCAGATAAGGGCCTATGGCCCACCTAGTCTGCCCATTTGAGCTTGTAAGTTCAGTTTGTTTTCCTAGAAGTCTATTTCCCCTTACTCCTGACCTCTAGAATTCCTTTATGTCTATCCCATGCATTCTTAAATCCCGTGATTGTTTCAGTCCCCACCACTTCCTCTGGCAGGGTGTTCCACTTGTCCACCACCCGTTCTGTGAAGAAATTCTTTCTCATGTTTCCTCTGAATCATCCTCCCTCCAACTTCATCCCATGCCCTCTAGTCCTAAAACATCTTTTTCGCTTAAAAATAGTGTTTTCCTGCACCCTGTTCCTCCCTGTAAGATACTTGTATGTCTCTATCATATCCCCTCTCTCCCTCCTCTCTTCCAGGGAGTACATGTTCAGTTCCTTCAACCTGTCTTCATAGGACTTGTGATGCAACCCATGCACCATCTTTGTTGCCCTCCTCTGAACCTTCTCTACCCTGTCTATGTCCTTACGTAGGTATGGTCTCCAGTATGGATTTTTAGGAGCTTCTTGGTGGAGGTGGATTGGATCTTACTTCCCCCAAAAAACAATGCTGCCTCCCACTACTCAGGTTCCAGTTCTTGTACCACCCATTTACGAAAGAAAATAGTACCCTGCAACCACTGACTAACATGAAAGTGTATTTATTTGAGGGGGGACAACATTTCTTGAAGGAGGGTAAGGCAGAGGAGACTATTTACACCTTCAGTCTGTTCCATGGACAGAAAACATGACATCACTCCTTTTGTACATGCAATACTCCTGTTGGCTCCAGCCCACAGTCATAAAAAGGGAAAGGGAGAGTGATGAAGCCAGCAGTCTCTTTAAAAAGCTATAATTGGCAGCAGTGACTTGATCTGTGCAGCAGAGAAAGACAGCAAAGAAACCAGGATTTAAATTACCCTCCACTGTGTTTCCCTGATCCTCCAGTTGGGAGGAAGAACTGTTTGGTGTGGTGGGCATGGCCTCCACATATTGAATTATGGGCAGGCAACTATAACACATGCATTTTATCAAGTAACCCTCAACACAGCAGACCATAGAGCAAGGGCCAGGCAGTATAGCGCAGTGGTTTAAGGCTCGGAGCTGCAAACTTAGAGACCTAGGTTTGAATCCCAGAGCCCCCACTTGCATACTGTGTGACCTTGAGCAAGTCACTTAATTTCCTTGTGCTCCCAGGTTGCACCTGCAAACAAACTGTCAGCTTAGTATGTCTCGCCTGGTAAAACAAAATAACTGTCGCACAGCAGCAGTCAGCCAGAAATGTTGCACCCTAGGTGTAACACTTTTACAAGTGTTGTCATGTAATGTTTCAAGTTTATATTTAATGTTTATATTTTGTATATAGTAAAATCCTAGATCAACAGGGAACTCTGTCCATATAGCCTCGATCAAGGTAGGTCCATCTGGGTAAGAGAGGGATTGTCAAAGTACAGGCAAACATAGGGTGTAACTGGGTAGAAGGACAGGAACACTAATTAGGTACTGGGAAGAGGCAATTTAGCATTACTGTGCTGCTGTTGCAGTACTGTAGTGTGCTACCAAGTAAATACCCCCTGAGCTCTACTCTACTCTCTCTCTGGGGTAGGCTTACATTTAAAAGCCGCACTACCTGACTCATTGTCAAATATCCTCTGAGCTCATCTCCCTGTCTGGGGTAGGCCAGTATTTAACAAGCAGTTGTCAATGCCAAATGTTGGCTTGCTGTCATTGGCATTGATAGTGCAGGAGTTAGAGAGATGCATAATAGGAATGGCAGTGAAGTATTGAACTGACGCCAACCCCACCCCCACCCTACAGAGACTGACAGGTATTGGGGCTGTGGCTTTGGGTCATCAGCCATAACGCTCATGCCATTTCACCTCACCCTACCCTGCAGACACTGACAGGTGCAGTGGTGTGCCTTGGGGTCTTTGGGCCTTTTACTCACCCCGTTCCATAAAGAAGTACACTGAGATGGGTGCGGTATAGGAGAACGGGGTGAACATTGGGCGAAGACCCCAAGGCACACCTTGATGCCTGTCACTGGCTGCAGGGTGGGGGTTGAATGGCATGAGCACTACAGCCGAAGATCCCAAGTCACACCCAATGCCTGTCAGTCTCTACAGAGTATGGCATTATGGTTGGAAACCCTAACGCCCCTGCTGTTTGTTGGTGTTTTCACTCCACAGTTTTCAAAATGGTATTTTTGTGACCCTGGCTCATGAACAGTGGCACTATCATTTCATTACTCAATCCTGAAAGGTGGTTTTGTACAGTGAATGCACCATTTGGCACGACAGGTGTGAAAACGCATTTCTGGCAGGATGTGAAAAATGACAGCTGTACTGTTCATGAGGATGTGTGAAAAAATGGCAGTGTTGTAAATGTGGAGTGAAAATATGAAAAATTGGAGAAGTCACGAACGTGCATAGAAACTGCACAACACACGTCTGTAACGCAATCATTTTTTTGGAATTTTTTCTTCAGATTTTCAACACGGGCATTTTTGAACCTCTCCTCATCAGCAGCGGCACTATGATTTTGTTAATCTGTCCTGAAATTTGATTTCCCACAGTGACTGTGCCACTCTGCATATAGGTGTGAAAACGGTTTCAGGAAGGATGTGAAAAATTACAGCTATACTGTTCATACAGAGGAGTGAAAAAATGGCAATGTTGAAAATCTGGAAAGAAAATATTAAAAACTGGCGAAGTTATGAGCATGCACAGAAACTGCGCAATGCAAGCTCATAACAGAGTCAGTTTTGGGAATTTTTTTCACCAAATTTGCAACGTGGGCTTTTTGGGACCTCCCCTCATGAACAGTGGCACTATTGTTCTATTAATCAGTCCCGAAAGGTGATTCCACACAGCAACCACAAAATCACCTTTTGGGACTGAGAAACTAAATGAGAGTGTCATGTTCATGAGGTGGAGTCTCAAGAACCACATGTTGAAAATTTGGGGCCAAAATTCCTAAAGATGGCTGAGATATCAACCTAAGTTGAAACCCCCATTATAAAGCTTACCATCATTTCTTCAGTTCGCATTTTGGCTTTGAAGAGTGCAGATGTGTCCCAGTTCAAAGAAAATCACAGCTCCCGATCTCCGGAGGAGTAAGTATGGGTGGGGGGTTATGGGAGGTGAGTGAGCAGAGGGAGGGTGGGGATGAGGGAGACAACAGTGGACTGTTTTCTTGTTTGTGGGGGAAGAGACCGACAGTTTTCTATTTACACAGGTTACACACACATATAAAAAAATAGGCACATTGGGTGGGGCCTCAGTGTGCCACAATTTCGGAGGTGGGGATGCCGACACAGGGATTGGGCATCCTGATGTTGGCAAGCCTTATATAGATGGGTTGGGGGGTGCATCTGACACCAGGAGTGGGCATCCCGGTGTCAGAAAGGGGAAACAGTTTAAGCAGGAAAGACACACTAAGAGGGGGGATGCCGACACAGGGATTGGGCACCCCAATGTCGCCTTAGTGGGGATTGTGTGGCAGACGGCAGGAGCAGCCACGTTTCTTGAAATGTTTTACCAGGAAAGGCACCGCATGGCAGGTAATGGAGGCATGTCATCTGCCACTGCAATGATGAGCTTGTCTCTGACTGCAGTGGCAGATTTCTTTCAACTCCATGGCCCTCTGCTGTCATCGGCAGCATGCTCACTGGTTGGCAGGTGGAGGGACGCACCGAATGAAGCATCCCCTGCATTCGACACAATACTGACACACCTCTGAAAGTGCTACTACCACAAGATGTTGCTTCTGTGTGTGCACAAGCCAACACGCATTTCTCTTCAACGGGATTTTGATGCCGTTCAAGCTTGGCTTAGGTTCAACCAACTAGTCCTTAATGCAAAGAAAACCGTCTCCATAACTTTCGGCACCCACCCTAAACTATCCCGACTAGAAGCCCACCCTGTCTTCCACACTCTGGATGGTTCCATCCTAGAATCCTGCACATCTTTCAGGTACCTGGGGGTTTGGCTAGATCAACACCTTGATTTCTACACCCATATTGACTCACTACAGAAAAAACTTCACCCTAAATTAGGCGCACTTTACAGCAATAAAGGCAACCTTCCAACCTCAGTCAAGAGAGAACTAGTCTTCAAAATGATCCTCCCCATCTTTGACTATGGTGACATGGTCTACAGTGCAGCCCCCCCATCCACTTTGGCCATTCTGGACCCCCTCTTTCATTCTTTCTGCCGTTTCGTCCTTGACTGCCCACCTTCCACCCATCACTGCGATTTGTACAGCGCCCTTGCTTTCCCATCGTTGGAGTCTCGCGAAACTGCATTGCACAAATCTCATTGCCAAATACTGGGCAAATGCCCTCCCCCATATCTCAGCGCGTGCATTAGCATCTCAGCCCCCCGCATACCCCTCAGAGGATCGGATTCAAAACAACTCCAAGTCCCTTTCATCGACTTCAAAGGGCCAATTGGCCTTCAAATACCGGTTACCCAAACTATGGAATGATTTACCTGCAGACATCAGGCTCTCCACCTCCCACTGGCTTCTGCAAACCACTTCTTATCACCCACTCTCAGATGTATGTAGTTGCTACCCACAGCCTAGTCCTATTACCAGGGCATCCAATTAGATCATAAATACAACTAAAGCAACAAGCCTAGTTTTCCTACTGTGCCAATATATTTTTTGCTTTACTGTTTCACCTGGCAGTCTATGCCTAACCATGCCACAACTAATCTATGCACTCTGCAGCTGTTTTAATTACCACTGGCATTGAGTTGTCTACTGATGCTGCTGTCTATTCATTGTTGTACTGTGTATTCTTTCCTTACCTCAACCTATGTAACCCCCAGGTCGCATTTGGAAACGAGTGGTCCCCGCTCAGTATGCTTATCTGGTAAATCTCTTAAATAAATAAATAAACATAAAAACAGCTGTATCTGATTCACTGTCAAGTACCCTCTGGTCTCATCTCCCTATCTAGGGTAGGCCTATATTGTTAGTAGCAGTACCAGACTAGCAGGCAGAGTCCCTCTGGTTTCAACATTCTAGCTGTACTATGAATGAATATTGGCACAGGAGTTAACTTAAGTGCATACACATTGTATTATAGGTAATATACCTCTCACATAGTACAGCTCAGTATGTTTCGGCAGTGAGGAGAGTTAAGAGAGGTAGTGAGCTACAGAGGATAAGGCACAGCAATTTTCTGAAGGGTGCTCAGAGATGGGAGGGTTCCTGGTTTGCAGAAGTTTGGATTTAAGCAATAATGCACTCTAGGGGGTGTGTTGCTGTGAGATTTACACATGCCTTGGGTGCTGTGTGGCATAAGGCCGAAGGCTGAATGCCATAAACCACCCGAGTAATGTGTAAATCTCATAACAACACACCCATTGGAGTGCATTATTGCTATTATAAGATGAATGAAGAAGAAAACATTTTTTTATTGACAACAAATCAATATTTTCATTAATTTCAAGAAATATATGATTTTGTTTTTCCACCTGTGATAAAATAGTCTGAATGTGCTGTATTTAGGAGGTGTTTTGCTGTTTACACTATCTGGAAACATATCTTGCCTGTCACATTTTATGGATTTGATTCAGGTGTCAGGGAAGTTGTGTAAGCAGCTGTATTAGTTATGGGTGGTTCCTGCATATTTAGTTCAGTGCCTGTCCCATTTAAGCTTTCTACCGTAGAGAGTGCTGCTGAGGGTGGAGTCAGCCTTACCTCAGGTAGGGTCTGCATGTTAATTTAATGAAGCAGCCCACTGTGAGCACATCCTCCTGAGGCAGAGGCTGAGGGAGGAGTCAGCTGGATGTCATCTCCAATGCGACCAGTGATGTCTGTTGACTGAGTGGCAGGAAACGCGGGCTCACTACTCGCTGGGTTGCTTTCTCCCGAAGTCCCTTTTGGCAAAATTTCTTCAGCTTTTGTTTCTGACTGGAGTGCTATGCCATCGGCCTGTGTTGCTTCCGGATGGTCATTGATGCAGTCGGTCAGAATCGTCAAGGTGAGTTCTCGTACGGAGGTCCTGTCACAGAGACTTTCAAGGAACACCTCCACAGATCCACTAAACAGTTTAAACAAGGATAATTTCCATTACAGTTGTGATTTTGTGGACTGTTTTTGTCAATATGAGTGCTCATTATTTATTTATTTATTTATGTACTCACTACTGGGGAAAGGCAACAAAAGTGGTGGTTTTCCTTGTGGTCAACGTTTGGTCCATTGATCTACCTGCTCAACCAATGTGATGAGGTCACAATTAGTCAGCTAGGACTTTATCATTGTGTTTGTTGTGAGATTTACACACTGCTAAAGTCCCAGTCTGACCAATCAGGTTGTGGCCTTTTTCTTGAACATTTTATAATCCTAGTCAAGGAACTGAACCATCTCAGGGCTGCTTTCAACAGTCTGAGTGGTTCTTACATCCACTAGGGACCTAGGGCCTGGACACTTCTTCCCCAGTGGACTTAAAGAGCTTCAGGAGCAGGACTGTGTACTGTGGAGTGGGAAGGAAGGAAGGTTAAGAAGTGCAGATCCTGATATATGGGTTTTTAACAAGTAACCAGTATGACCTCCATATATACACACACACACACACACAGTCACCAGGGAAGATTGCTTCCCACAGGCTCCAGACTGATAGCATAGGTCATCTGCTGACTCCCAGGAAAAAGATCCAATCTATGAGGAAGGAACCTAATGGTGTGACCCAGACCACATGGGTGGAGCCTATGGGAGGGCAGTGAAGAAGGGGGCTAGTTAGAAAAAGAGTCTTGGTGTTGGGGGACTCAGATTGTCAGAAGGACAGGGAGACTGAGAGCCCAGAGTCAGGTAGAAGAGAGATGGTGTTCCACCCCCGTATGGCACTGGAGAAGATCATATTGAAGAGTCAGACCCAGACTGGGCCTGAAAGGAGATTGGAAGCCAGATGTTGTGATCCATTTTGGAACCAATGATCTGGAGGATATAAACTAGAAATATTGTATAATCCCTTAATTCCATGGTAAATTATTTCTGCTATATCCACAGAAAGGCTCCATTCCACAGAAATAAATTTACTGCACAAGTAAACTGACAAAAATGCAAACAGCAATGTGACTTTGAGAGGTCAGTTTGGATGGTGGATCATAGTGAAATGCAATCAAGAAGTTATGTCACTTCAGGTTTTTTATATAGTCTGCAGTTAGTTTTTTACTGTATTTTGCATTTGACGGGGGAATAAATACACTTCAAGAACTTACAGGACTTTTATTGCTGTCAGGTGGAGTGAAGCTGATGTGAAGGTGCAGCTAGCAGCGTTCCCTGTTGCTCCAGAATTCTGTTCTTATATTGCAGTTCACTAAAGAAAAAATCATGTAGCCAGCCAAGAGAGCATGGAACTAGATGAAGCTAAATACAATAAGCGTAGTGACAGAAGATATTCTGACAGTCTGCACTTTCAATTCTGACAGTCATCCATGCCCCAACTTTAAAACTGAAGCCAGTCAGGCAATCTGTCAGAGCACTAAAAGACATTTGTGCTAATATTGCCACTGACTCTGAATATGCAGAAATAAGGGTGCTCTGAAATAAGGGATCATACAATAGTCCAGGCAAGACTTAGAGTGCTGGTGGAGAAGCTTAGAGACATGGCAGACTCAGTAGCCTTCTCAAAATTGCTACCAGTGGCTCTTGCTTGTCAGGGAAGGAAGGAAGGCAATAATGTTAGATTTTAATGCATGGCTAAAGGGTTGGTGTGGTGCACAATGGTTTGGGCTTGTAGGGGACTACAGAGCCATCTGAAAGGACAAAGTCTTGGATGCACTGGACTGTTTGCATTTCAGTGGAGGGGGAACAAATGCTCTAGGAAGAAAAGTGGAAAAGTATGTCAGCAAGAATTTAAACTAGGCAGGGGGGAGTATGCCAGTGCATATGACCCAAAGTTTTTCCACAGTGGGAGCCATATGGACCATAGATCAGTACATTTGGGAAAAGCAGGGAGAGGGAGGGGGTAGCACAGGGGACACATACTGGATGGTCATTGAACAGACAGGCATATCAAAATGCACTGTTGGGGGGGAAGAACATAAAAGGCAGCTAACACTGGTGCATAGGCAGGACACATAAATACAAGTAGAATGGGGCACCAGGCCTCTTGGAGTGCAACCAAGCTGGTCCATGGTATAGGGGGCAAGACCTACAAGTAGAGGCTGCAGGACTTGAATGTGTGTACTCTTAAGAAAAGGAGGGAAAGCAGTGACATGACTGTGACATACAAGTACATGCATGGGATAAATAGGGTGAATGCAAAGGGACTTTTCTCCTTGAGATCAAATACAGGGAGGAGAAGTATTAGTTAGAAAAGAGGGGATCAGAACAAAGGGGAGGTATGGTTACTAGGGCCAATGTAAAGTAGTTAAGCTGGGTGGGCAGACTGGATTGGCCAATGAGCCTTTTTGGTTATCACTCTCTATGTATATTAAAGTCAAATATGTTAATGCCAGGAGCTTAGTCAACAAAGTGGGTATCTTCTGGCACTGGTTGCAGAAGCCCAACTGGACTTAGTGGCTGGATAGAAACCTGGACAACACTGTACCATGACTAGAACCTCACAATATTGGGGTATTTAACCTTCAGAGAAGATAGGATTGGAGGTCACGTGAGCACCTGCTAAGGATGGCCGCTTAGAGTTTCAGCTTCCGACCAGCTCCACTTTTCATCTTCCTCCATTGATAGATTTAGACAACTGGGGGACCTACAAAACACAAGAGCCACTAATAGCAAAGGGCATGGAGTAAATCAGTTGATTTGGAACCATCTCCATAACAACAATAGCAGAAAAAAAAAACTTTTGATTCCCCGCCGGACCGGTATCTGCTTTCTGCAAAGATGGCCATGGCAGCCCGCTGTTCCACTATAGCTCCTCTGGAGGAACAACCATCCTGGCTGACTACACTTGAGGCATTGATTAAAACTATTAAGGCTACAGTAGTGGACATGCAAGCCAGCCTCAGTTCCTTAACAACTCAAGTGAGCACAAATGTTAGCCTTTACAGAGCAAGAGACTGCATGAGAGCAGCGTTTGGTAACCACCGAACAGCATATTGTCTGGCTTATCAATAAATTAGAGATTCTGGAGAGCTGTGGGCCAAGGAAAAAACTCAAAATACTGGGCCCACCTGAAGGTAGTGAGGGGAAAGATCCAATTGCCTACCTCTACACGAATCTCCTGTTATGGCTCAGCTTAGATCCTGCAGAGTATGATTCTGAAATAGAGCAGGCACATAGAATCCCCAGAGCCCACTCAACACCAAACAACTCCAGACTGTGGTCCCTTATACTTAAACTACTGTGATTTTTGACAAAGAAATCATTCTAAAGGCTGCAAGGGACATTAAACAAATTGAAGTGGCAGGCAGCAGAATGTCTCCTTATCCGTACTACCCTCAATCTATCTTACACCATAGCCAAGTCTTTGATAAACCTAAAGCAGGCCTTAGAAATAGAAGCATCAAATACTTGCCAGCTCATGACTTCAGATGATGGTTTCCTCCCCCTCACATTTGCTGTGATCCCCAGACACAGGAAAATGAGCATGCTTTCTCCACATACCTTACACCACCACCTCCGCCTACTTGGCACCATTATTACTCGACACTGGGAGGGATGAATGGAGCCTGTTGGCCAGCATCTTTCTGGTCACAACTTTCAGGTTCCATGTTGGCAAGGGGGTAACTACTGCTATAGTCACTAACTTGCAGTGGCTACTAACCTGCCTCGGCTAGCTGGCCTCACCTAAAGTTTAGAGTACTTAGTTTACTATGTTTTTATTTATCTGCAGGGCAGGTACCCACCTTGTGCAGGTGTGGGTAAAGCTGCACATTTGTATTACTGATTAACCCTACATATTGTTATTATGTGATGTATTGCTTGTGTGGCAGGGGAGGGGGGCTGGAGCTGGACTTAAGTGAACTACAGTCATTACCAGTGCCTCAAGGATGGACCCTGTGTGCCACTATGTCTGCTTATGACATGCTGAAGACTGTCACCTGGCATAAAAGGGGTACAAACTGTACAAAGAATTGGAGAAAGGTCCACATTAAACTGAAAGATAGGCAGTGCAATATCGTGCTCTTACAAGAGACCCCCCTTTCAGAGACAGAAGCCAGTTGGCTTAAATGTAATTGGGTAGGACAGGTGTATCATAATGCCTACTCCTCTTAACAAAGCGGTGTTTTTTTTTTTTCTTTGCTACCAGGATCGGTAGCTGGGTATTTACAATTTAATAAAAGATGCAGATGGGAGATTTATACCGCTAAAGGGATCTTACCAAGGAGAACCAATAATCTTGGGTAGTGTTTATGGCCCCAACATCCCAGACAGACCTTTTTTTGTTGCCATTTTGCAGGAGTTGCCTGGGAGTCCGGCTGGCATTATCATGGGGGGTGACTTCCATCTAGCCCTGGAACCCAGCCTGGATCACTCCAGTCTTGTACATAGGTGAGCAGGCTCCAGTAGTACATCCAGTTCAGGACAGTTTTTATAGAGCTGGGCTGAGGGACATTTGGCAGGTCATTTGACGCATTTTACACCCTCACGAACATGATTTTACTTATTACAATATTCCCAAGTCCATGACTCATACTGTAGGATAGACATCATGTGGGTATCCTCAGGCTTGGTGCAATGGACCTGAAACGTGGTGAATGGTAACATCTTAATTTCTGACCATGCCCCGGTGTCACTGTCCTTGGCCTGGGTGAGAATGGTGGACACCAGAAACACACGGCATTTAAATATCACCCTGCTCCAAGAGGAGGAGGTTGTCCAGATGCTTACCACTGAAATCCAGCAATATTTTGCTGTGAATGGGCAGACACCTCCTTTGCTACACAGTAGGAGGTCATGAAGGCAGTAACCTAATAGCGTATACCTCTAAAACAGGAAAGAGACTTGGGGGTCATCATATCTGATGACCTGAAGGTAGCAAAGCAGTGTGATAAGGCATTGGGAAAGGCTAGTACAGTGCTGGGGTGCATAGGGAGGGGTATCACTAGCAGAAAGAGGGAGATAGTGTTACCCCTGTATAGATCAATGGTGAGGCCCCACTTGGAGTACTGTGTACAGTTTTGGAGGCCCCATCTCAAGAAGGACATAGAGCAGGTGGAGACAGTACAGAGGAGGGCAGCCAAAATGGTGCATGGTCTGCATCAGAAGCCCTATAAGTAAAGGCTCAAGGAATTAAATATGTACTCTGTGGAGGATAGAAGGGAAAGGGAAGACATAATAGAAACACTCAAGTACCTCAAGAGTATCAATAAGGTACAGGAGTTTGGCATTTTACACGGAAAGAGATGCTCAAGGACAAGGGGGCATGATATGTAGCTAGAATAGGGGAGCATACAAATTGTAAAAAAACAAAGACAAGGCACTGCGTCAGCATGTGGTCTAAAAGCAAAACAAAATGGTTATATTAAATGCATGCTGAAAATAGAAAATAGAGTTAAAAATCTACGTTTCGACCTAAGGTCTTCTTCAGGAAATATCTAAAAGAGAAAAAAAACAAGTTAGTGTAGAGGAGAGGTAAAATGAGAGAGATATATATGTGGAGAAAGAAGAAGGGGGAGGCAAAGAGAGAAGAAGTGATAAATGGTAAGATTAAGAGAGAATCTGTGAAACAAAAAGGTGATGATGGGAAAGATAAAACATAATGGGAGAGAAAGAGCTGGGGAAGTTCCCAGGTAGAGACAGATTAACAGGGCCTTGTAAGAAGGTTGAAAGGTGACAAATGTGTGAGAAGGAGACAGAAATGGAGACATATGGTGAAAATGAAAAATAAATCAGTACAAAAACAAATTGACTTTAGGAAAAAAAGGGGAGGCTGAAAGATGTTAGTGGAAAATAAGTCTGTCATTTAAACCAGAGGGCTGCTGGGAGCCAAGGGATGATCAGCTTGGCTTCCATGTTTTTTCTATGGTTAGGATCTCGGAAGCCCTGCTGAAGGACACAAACAGAAAGGTCATTGACATTGTGGTCCCTGGAGATAAAGTGGGATACAATAGGTTTAGCAGTTTCACCATTCCTGACTGCTCTGTAATGTTCCCTGAAACGGTCAGCAAGACGCCTACCAGTTTCTCCGATGTAAATAGCTGAACACCTCCTGCAAAGAATACAGTACACTACATTAGTGGAGGTGCATGAGAACTCCTTGGTGATGTGAAAACACCTGTAGGCCCCAATCTCAGTTACACTGGAAATAAATTTGCAGGTGTAGCAGCGAGCCCTGTTACAAGGTTTGGTACCTGGGGAAGAACTGTTAGGAGTGGGTAGGCTGCTTTTTACCAGGAGATTGCGCGGTTAGGTGGCAAGGAGAGGCAATAGGGTGGTTCTGTAAGGAAGCACCAATGTTAGGGTCAGTTTGCAAAATGGGAAAGTCACTAGTGATGATCCTGTGAAGAGAAGGTGTGCCTGATGGAAAGGAAGAACTAGTGGAATTGGCCGTTGTTCTTGTGTGACAGTATCCCTCCTCGGGGGTCAAGGCTACTGGGCATGTCATGACCCGGAGAGTGCTCTGTCCACTGTGCTTTTAGGGTATCCCCTGTTGATAAAGAAACTATGCATTATTTGGGTCTGCTCAGCAAAATCATCCTCTTCACTGCATAACTTGCGAAGTCTAAGAAACTGTGAATAAGGCAGGCCATTCTTGACATGTTTAGGATGGAAGGAGCTATGGAGGAGGAAACTGTGAGAGTCAGTGGGTTTGTAATAGACTGATGTCTTCAGACCAGTGTTCTGGACTGAGAGCTGGATATCCAGGAAAGGCAGTGTAGAGGAGGATACTTCAACAGTGTACTGAAGGGAAGGATGAGCCGTGGTGAACTTGTCAAGGAAGACTTGGAGGGTCTCCCTGGAGCAGGAGGTGGCCCCCACACAGTCATCAATGTAGCGTTTGTAGAGTTCAGGCACAGTCCCTGTGAATGAGAGAAAAAAACATTCCTCCACCCAACCCACAAACAGATTAGCAAAGCTGGGACCCATCTTGGTACCCATGGCAACTCCACTGACCTGCTGAAAAAAATTGTTATTAAAAGAAAAAGCATTGAGTGTTAGAACCAGTTCTGCCAGACGAGTTAGTGTGTGTGTGGGTGGCTGCTGTTCTTCCCGCTTGTTCAAGAAATGCTGCAGAGCTGTCAGACCATCATCATGGGGGATCACTGTGTAAAGAGATTTGATGTCCATGGTGAAGATGAGCTGATGAGAGTCACTGAATCTGAACCTGTCAAATAACTGAGAGCATGGTTAGTGTCTTTAACATAGGAGGGCAGGGACTCAACAAGGGGTCTCATGAGGCCATCCAAAAATGCAGAGATGTGGGATGTGGGGCAGGAGCAGGCAGACACTATGGGATGACCCGGGTTCCCTGTTTTGTGGATTTTGGGAAGAAGATAAAACCTAGATGTCTGGGGATGCTGGACTATGAGTCTCTTAGCAGAAGCAGGGAGCTCATTGTTTTCAATAGCAGAGGTGATGGTGGTGGTGACCTCCATCTGATAGTCAGCAGTGGGGTCCTGTGGAAGAGAAGAATAAAACCTGGTGTCAGAGAGTTGCTGTGTGGCTTCCGTGATGTATAGCTCCTTTTGCCAGACCACAACAGCACCTCCCTTATCAGCTGGTTTAATAACAATGTCATTCCTACATTGTAGAGATCTGAGGGCTGCAAGCTCACCAGGTCTCACACATTTGTCACCTTCAACCTTCTTACAAGGCCCTGTTAATCTGTCTCTACCTGGGAACTTCCCCAGCTCTTTCTCTCCCATTATGTTTTATCTTTCCCATCATCACCTTTTTGTTTCACAGATTCTCTCTTAATCTTACCATTTATCACTTCTTCTCTCTTTGCCTCCCCCTTCTTCTTTCTCCACATATATATCTCTCTCATTTTACCTCTCCTCTACACTAACTTGTTTTTTTTCTCTTTTAGATATTTTCTGAAGAAGACCTAAGGTCGAAACGTAGATTTTTAACTCTATTTTCTATTTTCAGCGGTGCATTTAATATAACCATTTTGTTTTGCTTTTAGAATAGGGGAGGCTCAGAGGGGATGTGAGGAAGTACTTCTTGACAGAAAGGGTGGTGGACATCTGGAACAGCCTCCCTGTAGAAGTGGTGGGTACCAAAATGGTAGCAGGATTCAGGCAGACCTTAAGATATCAAAGCAGTGCACAAAGGCTACAGGGAGGGTCAGTGGCATGCTGGGGTGTATAGGCAGAGGCATTACTATTATCTGTATTTGATCATTAGGTAATTGCTAAATAGTTGTGCAATATACTTATATTCTATGTTCTTACATGAACTTATTGTTTGTTGGTTTCTAGTACATTTTATAGTACACAGGACAACTTTGTAACTAGGACTTTTGGACCTAAAGTTTCATCCTGTATAAAAATACAAATTTAACTAACTAACTAACTATTACTAGCAGGAAACAGGAGGTGGTGATGCCATTGCATAAAACATTGGTAAGGCCTCACCTGAAGTATGGTGTGCAGTACTGGAGACCACACATGCATAAGGAGATAGACAAAGTGGAGGTTATCCGGAGAAAGGAGACAAAGATGGTACATGGCTTGCATCACAAAACATATGAGGAGAGACTAAGAGACCTCAATATATACTCACTGGAGGAGAGGAGAGAAAGGGGGGGGGCATGATAGAAACTTTCAAGTACCTCAGGGGCATAAACAAGGTTCAGGTGGGGATCTTTTCCAATGTAAAAAAAATATCAGAACGAGGGGACATGATATGAAATTGGAGAAGGTAGATTACGAGGTAATGTGAGGAAGTGTTTCTACACAGAGAGGGTGGTGGATGCTTGAAACAGTCTGCTACAAGAGGTGGTGGGGGAAAGCAAAGTGGATGGGTTTAAACATGGCATAAAGTCCTTTATTTTTATAAATTCAGCAGTCCCACATAGCAAATACACATAGCCAGAAAAAAAACTCAACGTTTCACACAGTCGCACCTGTGCTTTGTCAAGAGAATAACATGCCCTTCAGTTCTACTTCTTAAATAGTGCTCACTTAAGTGCATCTGATTAAACTAATTATTTCTAAATTATTCAAGGCAATTTATCCAGAATCTATTATTGCACACATGTATATAAAAGTGATAAATAAATACTTGTAAACTTGATATGTACAACAGACATCACTACATACTTACTAGTACAATTTCATTACAAAGTCATATTAATACAGTCAAATAAACAGTCACTAGTTACTATAATATGAAACTGTTGCAATTAACATCACTTCATTAATCATCTGGACACATTACAAATGATGTTGTAACTCAGTTTTATCATTAAGCCCAGGATAATGCAACGCCTGCAACTTAAAAATCCAGTAATTTTCTTTGCAGGTTAAAGCCTTATTTAAATCACCACAGTGAGGTCCCAGCTTCACTCTATCTATTCCTATAAAGGACCAAGTGTGTAATGCTGAATTGGCCATTGAATGGACATGATGGGGCTGTGGCATATTCCAGATTTCTATTGGCCACTACCTTACTGTACTCACCAACTTGCTCCTTCAATTTTCTTTTTGTCCTCCCCACATAATACAGTTCACACTTGCACATTGCTAAGTTTATAATATGGAAAGTGTCACAATTAATGCATTTCTTAATTTTTATCAAGGTACCATCCACTGGGTTTAAAAACATCTTAACTGCATCTATGTATTTGCAGTATTTACATCTCTGGCATTTAAAACACCCCAGTGGTAATGAAGAAAGCCAATTAATGCCAGAGACAACTGTTGATGTTTTACTGTCTGTATGAGGGTAGGACAAAAGAGAATAGGTGGATGGAGAAGAAAGCAATGCATTGGATGTTACTGCTATGTTTTTCACAGGAGATACATCAGACACAATACTTCTGAATTTGGGCTGGTAGCTATGAGTTAGCCTGTCACCCAAATTACGTGATCTCCTATTCACCATTCGTGAGAACCTTGAAACATGTGGAGCAAGTTTCGGCTCATTCTATAAAATCTGCCAGTGTTGTCTGAGTATATTCTTTATCCTTTTAGACTCAATCGAATAGGTAGTTAAAAAATGTAAGCAATCGGTGTTAGATCTTATTGAGTTATCAACTGCTAATAAACGCTCCCTGGGGAGTGTAGCAGCATGTTCCTAGCCTGCAGCACGTCACTTGTGCTATACCCCACCCTTTTTCAAACCTGATTTCCATATCATTAGCCTAATTTTGTAATCCCACCTCGGTGGAGCAATTCCTTCGGGCATATATGACTCGTCCCCTAGGTATAGATTTTATTGTGTGCCAGGGGTGACATGAGCTGACCAACAGTACCATATTTTTATTGTTTTTCTTTCGATAAAGTGTTGTGCACAGGTCATTTTCTGTGTCTTTCGAAACCAGCACTTCCAAAAACAATACGTGCATTAAGCTCACATTTATAGAGAACCGTAAATTACTATTCATGGATTCTAAATAGTTCATGAATAGCCATAGCTCAGTCTCTGTCCCTTGCCAAAATTATGAAATAATCATCTATGTAACATTTGTTTATGGAGATGTGGTGAATAAACAGGTTGACATCAGAATCATAAATATATCTTTCTTCCCACATCCCCATATACAAATTCACAAAGTTGGGGACAAAATATGCCCCCATAGCTGTGCCACTTGTCTGTAAAAAGAAATCTCCCTGAAACATAAACACATTGGGCCAGATATTCAAAACTTTGCCCTGGGGCTAAATTAGCACTGCCCAGCAGGCAAACTGAGCCAAGAGCAAAAAGCAAGCTATATTCAAAAGGAATAGCCCGGGGCAAACAGCTTCTGAATATTAGCATGGGAATGAAGCCGGGCAAACTGGGATGGGAGTGCAGGGCAAACTTAGCCCTGGAATAAGACAGCTCTGAATACAGCAACCAGGAAGTGCAAACAACAACAGCAACACAGTGCACAGCGACGTGAAGGCAGGTAGAGGTGAACTATGTGGCCAATGTGTGTGCCAGCAATTGTGTGGACCCAGTACAGCTGCAGGCAGCAGTGCATGTGAAAGTACAGTGTTCAAAACTGTATAATATTCACTGAACCATTTGCACGGGTTTAGCATGGAGCTAAACCGTTTCCCCAGTGCAAACACGTTTGCCCGGTGCTAAACTTTGCCATATTCAAAAGTGACATGCAAATGAGCCTACTTAGGTAGTCTCTGGGCAAACATCCAGATTAGCATCTCATTATGCCCTGATTTGCATGCAGTTTGCCCAGCGTTACTGCAGGGTCCCACAGCTCCATCTGTAGGTCAGTCTGGAAGTACAGGGCTGGCCAGGTCTGACCGCAGCTCCACCTGTAGGTCAGTATGGCAGTGAATGATGATAGCTGTAGGCTACATGTAAACAGTACAGCATAGCATAGAATATTGTACCCAAGGGGGCAGCACAGCATAGGCACAGATGGTAGTGGTGGTGCTGCATGTAATTGTCACACTGTAGGTCATGTTATAGTGCACAGCAGACACTACAGTAGCAAGGAGGCCAGTAGTGTGTGGACACAGCACTGCCTATGGTGTGTAGGGCAGTGATGATGACTGCACTAGTGATAGGCCCAACATGCAGATGTCTACTGACAGTGAACATTACTGTTACGTTGTTGTGTGACCCACAGATGCTGCACCTCTGGCATGGGATGCTCACAGTGACATATACATGTCCAGCTTTGTGTGCTGTGGCAGTTGTACAGCTGTGTAGTATGTGGCTGGGGGCAGCATATATTATAAGAAAGGCACACTGGTGTTGGTGTATTCCCAATACTGGCCCATGTGCACTGGGTGATATGTTCCAACCTCGTGGCCATACCTGGTCTTTGGCATAGCCTGGCCACCCATGCACTCTCCCCTCAACATCCTCAATGCCCACAGTGCTACATGTGTGTACTGGCACCTGTTGGTGTCCACAGAAGAGTGGTCTGCAGGTGTGTGCTGAATGGCCACACTGCCATGGTGTCCACTGGTGGCAGTTCACCACTTACTGCCTGGCATGGCTGGGACTGGTGGCAGATGATGACATTATTGTGCTGCCATCAGTGAGCAGCATGTTTCCTCTGTGTCTGGCTTTGTCTATGTGTCATATTTATTTGTTAGGATCACGCAAAGGTGAGCAAAACAAAGCCAAAATGTCGCGCAAAGCTGATTGCCCAGGGTTAAGACTACCTTTTCCTGGGCAGTAATGTGCACCACACTAAGTGTCACGCTAAGTCACGCAAAACCTCTTTATGTGGTGCTAGTTGCTGAATATAGCATTGCGTCTGTATTTATGTACACACACCCTCAGTTTGCCCCTTGCATACATTATGATTTTGCCGGGCACTAATGCAGTTTGCACGCGCTATTTGACCTTCTGAATATAGCAAACCCACGCTAATCCCACGCTAAATCTGTGCAAATGGTTTTTGCCTGGTGCAAAGTTTTGAATATCTGGCCCATTATCTTTAAATACAAACTGTGCCAACTGCAAAATAAACTGCTGCTCAATCAAATTAAATCCCCCTTTATTCAGATAGTGCTCTATGGCCAACAGTCCATAATCGTGCAGAATATTAGCATAAAAGGCCTCCACTTTGAGTGTAACCAACAGGTCTGAGACTCGACGAGAGGTCCCCAAAAATACTAAGAACATGTTTTGTGTCTTTGATGTGTGACCAGAAAGCTGTCACTGATCCTATGCCTGCTACAGTCGGGCATCCTGGGGGATTTTGAACATTTTTATGAACTTTTGGGACGAGATAAATGGAGGGGCGAATAGGATGCATAACTTAAATTTCAGCATGGGATCTCCACTCAAGGATTTACAGTACTGAATACAAAGACAGCTGACATTCTACTTCAGCAATATAATCAACAGTATTTAATACCACTATACTGACTCCTTTGTCAGCTTGTTTAATGATGATAGCCTGATTAGCATCAAGTGATCTAACAGCATCTGCTTCATCTTTAGTCATATTCACAAACCTAGTTTTTTTTTTTTTTATATCAGTCAGTTTTTTAAGATCCCTTTCACGGGCTTTAAAGAAAACTTGCACCGCAGAATTCTGGGGGGCATATAGGTCGATCTGCATCTGAACTGTTTACAGTGATATGACACATGGTGAGATACAGAATCTGCATCCAAAGTGTCATTCCCCTCACACTCACCACTATCCAGATCCCTCATTAACTATTCACTGTCCCTCCCCATTCTTTCCTTTGCAAAAAGACATTTTAAATTCAAATTCCTAACAAATTTATTAAAATCTACATAAAAATCAAAAGGATTAAATGAATACGTGGGTACAAACTTTAAGCCCTTATTTAGGACTGACATTTCAGCATCTGTTAAGGCATATTCAAAGATATTAGTCACATTTATGTCATCATTTAAAATCTCCACCTCCCCCCTTCCTCCCAAAGTATCTCCCCCAAGATTGTTCCCTTCCCCGATATCATCTCTGAAAGTACTGTTGAAAGCCTTTGTCTCCTGCATCTCCCTCTCCTGGTGTGTTTACATTTTGTTGGTCTCAGAATGCGTCATAATTGGTATTGCATTAACAGTCGTTTGCCCTCCTGGTTGTATGTTCGTTGGTTTCACCTCTTCCTCGAGACAGCTCTCTAAAACAAACAAGGATGCCACATCTGAATCACTACCAGCTTGTTGTAAGTCCACCTTATTTGATTTCTTTAGGATGGATTTCAGCTGTTGTGGTTGTTTATTCCAATTAAACACATAATAATTCTGATGGTCCCTCTCATCCCGGATAAACTTCTTCTGTTTTGGGGCCCTCAGTTTTCTGTCTAAATTTACAATTGATTTATTCAACTTCTCCTTTGGTATCGCAAATTCTGTACAATTAGAAAATTTATTAAACAGTACCACTTTTTCTTTTTTTTCACTTTATCTTTTTATTGTAGTTTTTCAAAGACAAAGGAATATTCAATACAAATAAAAAGAGGTAAACATCCTCCATAAGCAATGTGTGTTGTCAAATACAGCTAGTATAATAAGTTGCTAAAGATAAATTCAGAACAATAACTGAGCATATACTGAAATTACAGGAGACAGAAAAACTACAAGATTGATGTAATTATATAAGAATAGAATATAAGCTAAATAGATAACAAGAAGGGTATTAAGAAAAGATGCAGAGATAAAAACATAGAAACATAGACTTTGACGGCAGATAAGGACTGCTAGGCCCATCTAGTCTGCCCATTTCCCTACCTACAGGATAGGCCACAGATCCTAGTTAACCAACAGCCTATTTCTTCCTACCCCCCACAAGAATTGCCTTATGTCTGTCCCATGCATTCTTGAATTCTCCCACAGTTTTAGACCCCACAACCTCCTCAGGAAGGCTTTTCCATGCATCCACTACCCTCTCTGTGAAATAATACTTCCTCACATTGCCCTTGAACCCCTCCTTCTATCTTTAAATTGTGCCCCTTGTTCTTGCAAGTCTCTTTTTCTGAAAATGCTACCCTTTTGGACTCTGTTGATTCCACTGAGGTACTTAAAAGTTTCTATCGTGTCCCCTCTCCTTCCTTCCTCAAGGGTATACATATTAAGCTCCTTTAGTCTCTCCTCATACGGCTTCTCTTGCAGACTCTGCACCATTTTAGTTGCCCTCCTCTGGACTGCCTCTATGCTGTCTATGTCCTTGCAGAGATGGGGTCTCCAGAACTGGACGCAGTACTCGAGATGGGGTCTCACCAACTGTCTGTACAGAGGGATAACAACTTCCTGTTTTCTTTTTTTTTTTTTTTAACCAATTATTTTACCAGGTGAGACACACTAAGCTGAAAGCCTGTTTGAAGGTGCAACCTGGGAGCACAAGGAAGTTAAGTGACTTGCTCAGGGTCACACAGTATGCACCTAGGGGACTGTGGGATTCAAACCCAGGTCTCCAGATTTGCAGCTCAGAGCCTTAACCCACTGCGCCATACTGCCTCCTAAGGCATACTGCCTTTCTGCTGCTGATGCCTCTCCCTATACATCCCAGTATACCCCCAGCCCTCCCTACTGCCTTCTCACATTGCTTGCTAACCTTAAGATACAGTATATATGTTGAACACTTAAATACTATACATAACAAATAACATATATGACTTAGATAAATATGTTATGTAGGAAGATGTAAATACTTATGAGTATGGAGAAGAACAGAAGAAACAGGGAAAAGAGAAGGGCTATAGAGAGAGAGAGAGAGAGAGAGAGATAGAAAGAGAGAAAAAAGCAAGAGATATGGAAAGATAGTCCATGTGTGGTTATGTACTGTATGTAATATACTGAGTGACAGAATACAAAAATAGAAGAGCAAATGTTCATACATCAGAAACTGAAATTGCCAAAGGTATTCATATATACAAAATAATCCTATCATATATGTTGAGTCAGTCAGAAGAAACATGGGATAGCCGATCCAGGATCGCATATTGGGAGAGATTTTGAAGAATGTCTGAGAAAGATGGGAGTGTAGGGGATTTACAATTCATATGCATAAAACGTTTAACAAGAAGGAATAATATATTCAACCACCTAAATGTGCGTGGGATAATACAGTATTATAAGAGGTGGGAATACCTAACAGAAAGACTTTAGGGTCAAAAGTAATTCACTGCTTAATCACTTTAGAGGCAAATAAGAGGGTTCTATGCTATAATTTGTTAATAGGTATGGAAGACCACAGTATATGCAATAAATCTGCATTGAGAAGATTGCAGCACCAACAATTGTTATTTTGTAAAAGACCCATGTGGTGCAGAACAGAGGGAGTTCTGTACCAGAAATGTAAGATTTTAGTTTGTATTAGGGAACTTCATGCATCTTTAAATGTGTGATGAATAGAATGCCAACAGTTATGTCATTGTGTAACACTTATATTATAATTAGAGAAGGGTACACTATTTATTTTTTGCAGATAAAGATTGATTGGTAATTTCGTCTATGATATCTTAATAAATAATGGTATTCCCTTTAGTAGATATTTGAATCCAGTGTGAAATGTGTTGGTCAGATAAAGTATGATTCCATATATGATGAGAGAGGAAGGTATAAGCAGTTCAAATTTGGAGAAATTTCCAGAAATCTTGTTTTGGGAGATCCCATTTAGACTGCAAATTTGAGTAAGATTCTAAAAGCAGATAGTTCTGTTCGAGGATACTGTATCTCCCAAAAGGAATATTCCTTTATTCCTCCAAGTAAAGCAGTAAATAGGTTGTTTCTCCAAGGAAAGCAAAGGGTTCCCCCAAAGGGAGGCATATAAAATTGGACAGAGATTGGATTTTAAATACTTATGTTTTAATTTCCAATAAAGAACAGAGAAGAAGAGATGGTCGGGTGAGATTTTAGCTTTGGAGAAAGAGAGTTATAGATGAAGGATGTAGGAACTCCACCAGGACATAATGCAGTCTCCATCATAACCCAAAGTGGGGTTTGAGGTGAGGGTTTACAGAACTATTTGATGGTTTGCGATGCCTGGAATGCCAGAGATTTGTTTTGAACCATGGGAGACCAAACCCACCCTTTTTTCAAAGTGTACCAAGCTTAGTGCTACTGAATCTCAGTAATTTATTCTCCCAAAGTTGACATCTAATTTATTGAGTTTGGATAGGAAAGAGGGAGGAAGAGTTAAAGGGATATTAGTGAACAGATAAAGAATTTTGGGCAAGATGATCATCTTAATAGCAGCTATCTTCCCCATAAAGGAAAGATTATGTAGCTTCAACCTCTCTAAGGTTGTTTTAAGGTTGGCTAATAGAGGGTTAAGGCTTACATTCCAAGTTTTTTTCTAAATTATGAGTAACCATGATACCTAGATACAAAATGCCTTGTGGGGTTCAGCGAAATCCTAAAGGAAGATTCATGGAGGGTTTGCATAGATTGTTAAGGGGGAGAATTTCAGAGTTCCCATAATTAAATGCAAGGCCTGAGATTTCAGTAAAATTGTTAAGAACCTTGGTGGGGGGGGCAGCCTCACCTAAATTTTTGGGAAGAATGAGAAGATCATCTGCATAAGAGAGAGAAATATATCTAGAATTACCAATTGGGATATCTTTAATATCACTGGACTGGCATAGATTAGCTGTTAAGGGTTTCATAGCTAAGATGAACAGTGCTGGTGATAGGGGGCACCCTTGCCTGGTTCCCCTCACCAGCTGAAAAGATGGGGACAAAGTAGAATTGGTGAGAATTTTTGCTGAGAGTGAGGTGTATAACAATTTGATCCAGGAACAAAATTTTGAGGAAAAAACAAAGTTGGATAGCATCTGATATAGGTAATTCCAGTTAAGCGAATCAAAGGCCTTTTCAAAATCAATGGCGACTACAGGGGATTTGAGGAGTTTGGCCTTATGTATTAAATTAAATAGGGAAGGTAGGTGATCTGATCCGTACCTGTTCTTGATAAAGCCTGTTTGTAAATGGTGGACTAGTTTAGGAAGTAGTGGTTCTAATGAACAGTTAAGAGTTTTGTTAATATTTTCCCATCCATGTTGAACAAGAAAATGTATCTATAACTAGCAGGAAGAGAGCTGTCCTTGTCTCTTTTTGGAATTAAAGTGATAATAGCTTCAGTAAAGGTGTGAGGGAGTTTGTCTTCTCTGTAGCTTCAAGAAAGACATTGAAGAGTAGTGGACAAAGAGTATCTGAAAGAGATTTGTAAAAAGTGATGGGGAAATCATCTCCTCCCAGGTACTTACCTGATTTAAGGGAGGATACGGCTTTCTGAATTTCCTGGAGGGTAAATGGCTCTTCTAGAGTGTTTTTTTTTTCAAAAGTAGAAAGGTATGGTAAATGTAAGTTGTTTAAAAAGTATTGTAATTGCAAAGTAGGAGAGGGATTAACATTTGATTATTACTTTTGATAGAAAGAAGTCATGATGATATTTATAGTGGAATTATCTGTATGAGTTTTACCTTGCAAATCCTTAAGACTGGAGATGGGATGTTCATGTTGTCGCGCTTTGAGTCAGTACAATAGAAGCTTTCCACTTTTGTCTCCATGTTCCCAGTATTTATGCTTTAATCTAAGAAGGACTAATTCAGCTTTACGGGAGATAAGATCATTAATTTGTGTTCTTAATTGTAAAATCTCCTGATGAAGCTGAGAGTTGGGATTAGAGTTTTTAGAATTATGATATAAATTTTCTTTAGTTTTGATTGTTTGTTCTAGATCTGCAAATTGTTGTTCTCTTGTTTTGTTTTTTTCTATGAGCTGCAAAGTTGATTTATTTTCCTACAAAGTATGGCCTTTAGAGCTTCCCAGACAGTCCACATAGATGTGTTCACTGGGTCATTGTAGGAAAGACAATCTTGAACTTGGGATTTAACCCATGGTAGGAAGTCAGGGTCCATGAGAAGAAGAGAGTTGAGTTGTCATGAAGAAGATGTGGTAATAAGGGGTCCCCATAAAAGTTGTAGTCTAATTGGAGAGTGAACGAGATTAAAATAGGGAGAATAGAGGAGTCAATAGTTTTTTTCTGTTACGGAAGGAGATGTGAAGCAGTAGTCGATATGGCTGTATGTTTTGTGAAGAGATGAGTAAAAGAAAAATTCTCGGTCACAGGGATGGAACAGCCACCAAATATCTGAGAGACCAAAATCTTTCAGTAGTAATGACAAGGCCTGAATACTTCGAGGACGTGCATCTGTAGATAGATTACTCCTATCCAGATGGAGTTCTAGGGCCAGATTAAAGTCTACTCCTAAAATTATGGGAATATTGGTAGTGTTATTGAACAGAATTTGCTGGGCTAGATTGTGAAAAAAATTCAGGGGAGTCAGAATTAGGGGCATATACATTGATGAGCATAATGGGGCCAGAGGGAGTCTTTAAGATAGCAATAATCCATCGGCCTTCTGTGTCTGAGATGGACTTTGTGAGATACCAGTTGAGTTTTTTTTATGGATCAATACAGCCACTCCTCTTTTTTTGGAAGAGAAGAAAGATTCATAGATCTGGCCAACCCAGTCTCTTTTGAGTCTGGAAACGTCTTCTGCTAGTAATTTGTTTTCCTGTAGGAAAGCAAAATGTGCTTTATGCTTTTTAAGATGAGAGAGAATTGATTTCCTCTTACAGGGAGAATTAAGTTCCTTCATATTCCATGAATATAATATTAAATCAGACATGATATCAAAGTGAGGATGGGGTAGCACTAACCAGAATATGAGGGACTTCGCATTCAAATAGGGACATTCCAGAAGAAATATAGAATGTATATATATATATATATATATATATATACACACACACACACATATATATATATATATATATATATATATATATATATATATATATATATACAGTATATATTATATAAAGGAAGGCAGAATTTTCAAAAATATGCAATATCTCATGTAGGATAATAAGGACTTACGTATCTCTTTAAAAAGGTATGAGATAATAGAGTAGAAAAAGAACATTAACAATAACATTAAAAGTGTTATGTAACAGTCAAACAGTGAAAGTAGAGAAATCAGAAACTTCTTGTGGGTGCAGAGGGATTAGAGTCAGAAAGTCAATACTATAAGACTATCCCACCACACAACTAGGTGTGTAAATGTAGGAAGGGAATCAAGAGGACCTGCTAACACAGATCTAACCCTAGGACCTAAACCTTAATAGCAATATTAGCAACAGTTATGTGAGTATAACTTCAACAATAAACAGTATATACTAATTAGGAACAGAGAATGTAAGAGAACAATCTTATACAAATTATTTAAGACAAAAATGGGCAGAAAAAAAAGTATTGGAATATACCAGACCTTGTTGAAAGGACTGAAGAAATAGTGTTCAAGGTGTGTCACCTGATATAGAGTGACCACAGTATTGCATGTACTGTGAACCAGAGTTACCTGTAAGACTGGTATGAGGGAACTAGGTATCAGGATAGAAGTGTAATACATATAATAAGGCACATAAGGCAACACACTTAAATAATCTACAAGGATGCTTAAGAGAGAAAAAAGGTATTAAGGTGAAATAGTTAAAGTAAGATACATTAGGGTATATATAGTGAGTAAGGTAGAATGGTATACAATAATTGGTTGAGTCATTGGTATCACTCCTTTACCCATGTGAAGGGCAAATGGAAAATGTGAAACAAAGCAAAGAAGCTGGACACGGTGAGAGAAACTGGAGACAATAGATAGCTCTATGATTCAAACACGCAATCTTTACTTGAACATTACCTATGACGGGAGGGTTATGGAGTGGCCAGGTCTAAATAATAGTCCTGGTGAGCCCCAGAATTAGAAATCTGAACATAGAGCTCCCATTGATTGTAGGCTTTGAGGAGAGTGTCTACAGAAGTCTATTGCTCTAGAACACAGAGAAGATAACCAGCAATGTATACAACAGTGTATGCTATATACTGATAATTCATAGTGGGCTGAGGAGTGGACCAAGAGGGGAAAAAGTAAAAGTGCCAGAAGAAAGAAATTGTAAAGGGGGTTAGAGAACAAGAATCAGATTAAATGGCATAAGTCTCACATTGTAACTCATAACCACCAATAGTGATTGCACAGGGGAGTAATAGACAAAATACACAGATAGGTGTAGACTTTGTATAGGGGCAAGAGAAAAGAAATAATGCATCATAAGATTGCTAAAAGTTATAAAGAGAGCAGGTGTATGCAGAATGTTGTCAAATGCTGCCTTATTCATTATCTAGTACCAATACTTGAGATGTATAAAAAAAACACTTAGACCACCAAGTTCCCATAGTACCAAGCAAACATAGGTAAAAATGTAAAGAATTAGGATCATTAAAGCCAACCGCAATGTACAGCCCATTGAGGTCACAACCTGCTGGAAGCAAAAATACTTGTTGCGGAGGCTGTGCAACGCAAGGCATAACAACAAAAATCTGGTTCACAGTAGTGCAAAGACCTAGGGTTAGTGCTACCCCAGGAATTAAGATAAATGACACAGTGGCATTTCAAATTAATCAGGTCACCTTGGAACTGGAAGATTTGGTTGTGTCAGTGAAACTCTTGTTCTTCAGTTTAGCTCTCTGTTTCTTTTTAGGAAGCTCCAGAGGTTTGAGGGGAGAGCTAGCCACAGCTTCCATCCAGGATGAGTCAACAAAGATGTTTCCTTGGAAGGCTGCACAAGGAAAAGAGGATGGATTGTCAGCAGGCTGCACTTCCGGGTCTTCTTGTAAAGAGAGGAGTTCATCAGGGAGATGCGAGAATTTATTGTAGAGAGGAATGTCGGGGTTCACAGAAATGTGAGAGGCTAAAGTAAGAGATGGTTTTGGGATCTCATTAGAAGAACAGCAAGAATGGTTAAACTTGTGATTGCCTGAGGATTTTTCTTTAATTCTAGTAGATTGCCTTGTAGGAAGGAGGCTTGGTACAGTATGTGCAGGGGTAACTGAAACAGGTGCACTTCCTCCAGCATTCTGTATTGCAGCAGTACTGATCCATATAGGATCCACCTCGCTACAAGTGTGGGCCTTCTCTGCAGTGCTCCTCGAAGAGGGGTCAAGAAGCGGGACATCAAGAAATGAACCCAGGGCCTTAGGAGTACTAAAGTCCCTGTATGAGGATCCTAGGAAGATGCACATCACCGCAGAATAACGTAGGGCAAATCTGATACCTTTTTAGTGGAGTGCAAGCTTGAGACAGTTGTAAGCTTTCCTCTTTGCTGTAAGTTCTTTTGGAAAATCTCAATAAATGGATATTTTGTACTTCTGCCACATTAAAACCCCAGTGTCTCTGGCCCACTTTAAAATGAGTTCGGTATGGGTATGATTTAAGAATATAGCTACGATGGGCCTAGGTCATTGATCCTCACTAGCCTAGGACCCAATGAGCGGTGCAAGCATTCAGTTACATGTTGCTGTTCAGTGGAGAGTTTCCACTTCGCAGGCAGGGCATGGTTGAGTAATTCTCTAATGTCGCCAAGATCAGAGCCCTCCGGGAACCCCAAAAAACGTAAATTGTTCCTACAATTTCTATTTTTGAGGTTGTTGAGCTTTGATTGCAGTGATTTAATGGTGTGGTCCTGATTTCTAACAGTAGCCTGGAGTTCCTGGATAGAATTGTTATTGGAGGCAGCTTTAGATTCAGTGGTTGTAATCCGCAGGTCAAAAGATTCAATTTTGGCTGTATTATGCTGAGTCGAGATCTTTAAATCATTTATATCCTCTACCAGTTTAGAAAACATAGCTTCCACTCTAGCAAATGGATTGGATTGTTGATGGGGATCAGCCATGTTGAGACAATGTAGGCCAGGCTCAGACACTGTTGAATATCAAAATTATTTTGAAGCAAGGCACGAAATAACTTACAAATGACTCACAGCAGGTTATTAGCAGTTATTCACCCAAGGATAACACAACGAGATGGTCTGAGGTATGGTGGATGAAGTTAGATTCTTGTGTTCCTTTCAGAGAACCAGATCTAAGCTGCCATTTCCTTCCTAGGCAGGCCACGCCCTCCCACCACTTTTTCTTTTAAAATCACCGCCAGTTCCTTTTGTTCAATTGCAACTTCCTTAATGATGAGTTTAATTAATAGAAGGGATGCACCATAGATTTCATTGAGCCAGGGGTCAAAAAACCTTTTATACTGTTGTCCAAATGATGGAAACTTCAAAATCCGCAGTCTTCTCGGGACCCACTTCACCTCCAAGTAGCGTTCCATTGTGGCTTGTGTCCTTACCAATTGCTTAATTTTGTGGGCAATCTTCTCATAATCAGAGTATGCTTCCTTAATGGTGACTATTTTATTTGTTGCAGTTTGTGCCGAATCAACACCTGTCATGTTGCCACCATCATGACTTGAAATGGTGAAAAAATGAAGCCCAGGTTTCTGTAGTAGCATGTCATATAGATTCAAATCCTGGCTAACTGGAACCTCAACAGAGGCTCCAGTGTCCATGTTAGATGTCCTGTTCACTGATGTAGGACCCGACATACTGTAACTCGATACCCACGATATGCACAATATCAATAAGTGGTTTAACCGGAGCGTAACTTAAAAAATATTTTGAATACAAGTAAAACAAAGCCACTGCCCAGTGCTTGGTGCACAAAGTAAAAAACAGCCTAGCGGGTAGCAAACTTTGGCACACACTTACACTCAGACACAAAGCAATTAAAAGTTGCATAAAGTCCTTTATTTTTATAAATTCAGTAGTCCCACACAGCAAACACACGTAGCCAGTAAAAAACTCAACATTTCACGCAGTCGTACCTGTGCTTTGTCAAGAGAATAAAGTGCCCTTCAGTTCTACTTCTTAAATAGTGCTCACTTAAGTGCATCTGATTAAACTAATTATTTCTAAATTATTCAAGACAATTTATCCAGAATCTATTGTTGCACACACATACATAAAAGTGATAAATATTTGTAAACTTGATATGTACAACAGACATCACTACAAACTTACTACTATAATTATATTACAAAGTCATATTAATACAGCCAAATAAACAGCAACTAGTTCCTATAATATGAAACTGTTGCAATTAGCATCACTCCATTAATCATCTGGACACATTACAAATGATGTTGTAACTCAGTTTTATCATTAAGCCCAGGATAATGCAATGCCTGCAACTTAAAAATCCAGTAATTTTCTTTGCAGGCTAAAGCCTTACTTAAATCGGGAAAATTCTTCCCATAGACTTGCATTGATTATACAGGAAAACAGTGCAATTTGGCTTCCATATGAAATAATGTAATGTACAAGAAAACATAGGAAAATTTCCCTAGAGTTGCAGGGAAGGCACAGTGGAGGGTTTAAACATGCCTGGGACAGGCACAAGGGAACATTGGGTTGGGTGGGAATGATGAAAAGCCATTGATCACATAGGGTCAGTGACTGCATACAAGTATAGGGCTTACAGGCAGACTAGATGGACCTAGCGGTCCTTATCTACTGGCAATTTCTATGTATCTATGCATAGGATAGACACAAGGGGGACGTAAGTAACAGGGCTGGGTGGGGGAGACCGGAGATCGAGTAGTGTCTGTGGTAGTACAGTAGGTAGGGAATTTAGGGCAGACTAGGTAGGCCAAGAAGCCATTTTCTGCCAACAACTTCTATGTTTCTATGTAAAAAAAAATGGAAACAGATGGCAAAACTAGACAACTAGAGGGGTAACTCAGGCAATTAGGGTTTATCTATAGTGCTTCGACAGCGTTAGCACTGACATCCCCTACCGCGACAGCTACAATGCCAATTGTCAGCACTGTAGCTACAGGAGTCAGTTTTCACAATAGGGGGCTGTGCCCACTGAATCCCCCCCTTGTGGGGGGCTCCTCCCCCACACACCCCGGTCTCTAGGATTCTAACTCCAAGTCAGAGTTGGATCGGGGTTGGGGAGCAAACACCCAGCGAGGCAGTCCTGATCGCTGCACGGACCACCACAGCGATGGGTGGAATCTACCCAATTTCTGTCACTGTGGTGGTCTTCACGGTCGAGGAGTCTCTGCAGTAACGTTATACAGGCAATTACAATACCACCTTCACCAAAATCAAGACCTCAAAGAGCTTCTTAGGCCCCAAACTGCAAAAGTAAGCAATACTCTGGAAGAGAATTTGCAACACAGTATGAACTATGCCCTCTTCCACATAAATCAAGCATAATGGGAGATGGGAGAACAACTTAGCAAGTTGTTGTCCAACAAGTTTTGAAGAGATATATCCCTCTGATACGCTCCTCCCAGGGCCAACCAGTTTCTTCCCCAGACCAGATTAATGCAGAATTCCAATTCTTTCACTCTGCACTTTATTCCTTAGAAGTATCCCTTATGCCCACTCAATATGATTCCTTTCACTCTAATATAACTCTGCCCCAATGACCGCAGATGGTATTAGACCCCCTTCTTCAACCCATCTTTGCTAGGGAGGTAGAGGACACTATACATTCCATGTCCAAGGGGAAGTCTCCAGGTCTGGATGGCTATCTTAGCAATTTCTTTGTAGTCTTCTCATCTCTCCTGGCTCCCAAGCTGGCAAAGGTTTACAATGAAGCTTGGGAAGTGGGCTCTCTCCCCTCACCTTCCATCAAGCCCTGATTACTTTGCTATGTAAGAAAGGAAAATATAGCATCTTGTGTTCCTAAGTTCAAGTTCAAGTTTATTAGCAAGAATAACTCCATTGACCATGCTCATTTAAAAGGAGGTCCTGAATGGACAATTTGATACAAGATATACAATTAGCAAACGGTACAAACACAGAAATAATATTTTACAATACTCAACACAATAGAACAGGTTAGATACATGGATGAACAACAGAGAAAAAAATATATATACTGTATATATATTTATGCAACAGGGGTCAGGATAAAAACTGTAGAATAAAACCATTTATATTCACTACTATGGTAATAAATTTATTTATTACCATCGTAGCTCATTTAACTACACAATTCTCTTCAGAATTCATTTAGAATGTTTGGCCTCAGAAGCAGTACTAACCATATTTAAATGTCAATAACTTAAAAACGAAAAAGGATAATATGATACTGTGAGCGCAAAAATTGTATAGCACAAAATTATCTACAAAATGAATACTGTTTCATTTATATAAACCTTGAATATTGTATATGATTAGCAAGAAAACAGAAGAAAATGTAATTTTTTGTTCACTTTTTTGACAAACAAATATGAATAACTTTAAAACAAAAAATGATAGCATGGTGCTGTGAGCACGAAAAATGTTCAGCACAAAAATATCTACAAAATGAGTGGTGTTTCATTTATAGATACCTATTTTTTTATAATTAGCAAAAACAGCATAAAATTAAATTTTCTTTTCCTTTTGACAAATTATTTACACCTACCAAAATCAAAATGTTCACACAACATCTAAACCTGTTGCATAAATGGAATATGCAGTGGTTCAGTGTGTGATAATGCATTATCTTGTACAGTTTCAGTGACCTCTCGAACTCTCACTCATGAGGTTACTTGAGGTCACTGGAAACTGTACAAGATAAATGTATTATCACACACTGAACCACTGTATATCCATATATATATATATATATATATATATATATTACATCATTTATTCAATTGAAACAGTCACATTTCCACCTATCTCACTAATAAATGTAGATGTCAAAATATTTGCAAAAATTATGGCTAGGTGAATTGAATCCATCTTGGGTACCTACAGGTATATTCACCCAGATCAAGTGGAGTTGGTCCAGGGTAGCTTGGGCTCAGATAAACAGCCATAGGACATTGGACTCATTACGCAAGGTAAGACATCACACTTCGCCCATGGCCATCTTGTCATTGGATGCAGAGAAGGCCTTTGGCAGGGTGGAGTGGGCCTACCTGTTTGACACACTCCATAGTTTTGGGTTCCTGCAAATTTTGTGACCTGATTTTGCTGTTGTACACTCCAATAGCCTCAATCCTTACAAATTCAGTCATCTCTCCAGCCTTTCCGTTGGGGTGTGGAACTCCACAGGGGTCCCATTGTGCCCTTTTCTTTTGCTTTTGGCTGTTGAGCCTCTAGCAGCCAAAATCAGAGTAAATTCAGATTTCACAGGAATCACAGTGGGATCATGTACAACCAAACTAATACTTTTTTGCTGACAACATAACCCTTTTTTTACATAGGTGTTAACCTCACTGCAGACTTTGAGTTCCATAATCATTGCTTATTCAGCCCTTTCTGGGTATAAATTTAATGGTGCCAAATCCCAGGTTATGCCTTTAAATGCTTCCTGCACTCAAAGCTTGTTTCAAGCCTATCTTTTTCAATGGGCGCCAGAAGGGGTCACCTGTTTGGGAATTTAGATCTCTCTCACAATGAAAGACATGGTTGCCAAAAATGTCAGTAATATGTTACCTAAGCTGGACACTGATCTTTGAAATTGGACCCATATCCACCTCTCTATTTTGGATGTGTTAATGTTCTTTTAGAAATGGTGGCACTCCCCAAGTTTTAGTATATTTTGGCAAATGTTCTCTTAGCATTTCCAAGTACCTTTTTAAAGAAGGTGAGCATAAAAATGTCCACGTTCATATGGGATAATAAAGCCTCAGGATTAAAATGCAGGTCCTTCAAACATACCCGCAACATGGGGAATTTAGTCTTCCCCATTTCTAAATTGACTCACGAAGGAGTTGTCCTGTGACAGGCAATTATTTGTTGTAAAGTTTGTAAACCGGAACGCTTGTCCCCCCCCCCAATTGTGGACAACAGTGGAGATTACTCTGCCAGGAGTCTCCCACGTTCCTGCTTTCTGTTAATACTTCCCCATGTACTAAACACACCAGAAAGGTCTGGTAAACCCACATGAAAAAGCTTAACTGGGGTTCAAAAACCTCTCATTTAAGGCCCATCTGGCATAATACTAACATAGTAATTGCCAGCAGATTAGGCCTTACGGTCTATCGAGTCTGCTCGAACCTCAGATCCCTAGTTGGGTGCCGAGTCCCTCCCCCACCTTGTGTTCCAGAAACCCCTATCATCCATCCCCACCCCCCGGGCCAGGCCATCATCTGATACTTCTGCTTTCTGTATCTGTCCCACCCTCTCTTGAAGTCCTCTACTGTGGATCTCTGAACCAGCTCGCCAGGCACACTGCAAATTGGAGAGCAACCCATACATTGGCCTCTCTGGAGCAGCAGGGCCTGCGGACCTTGGGAGATCTGTACCACTCTCTGAGTGGGGTACTGAAGACTTATGACACCCTTAAGGATGACTTCCATATACACAACTCCCATTTGTAGAGATTCCTGCAATTGAGAGACTTTCTTAAGTCAAAGGTCTTCTCCTGTCATATTATTCCTCCATCAGAGCCAGTGGAAAATTGGCTTCTGACCATAACTTCAGCAACACCTGGCAGGCACATTCTTGTGCTTCATAGCCCAAACAATTCTTACACCACAAGTTTCTGCTTCTATAGACCATTGGGAAACAGAGCTGAGTACTCTGATTACTCAGCAGGACTGGAATGATGTGTGGCCCATGACTTAGAGAGCTAACCAAGAACTACAGGACAAAACCCTATAATTTAAAATACTTCATCAAGCATGCAGGATCCTGCAATGGCTTCATAAGGTGGATCTGTCACTGGATAGTGACTGTTGGAGGTGTAACTCACCCCAGGCAAACCTCACCCATATACTGTGGGCCTGTCCACTTATAGACATATACTGGGGCAAGGTGTGGAAAAATATGGTCAGATTATCCCTCTGAAAGTGACTTGTAATCCAGTATTAGCCTTGTTGGGCATTCCTTCTCCTATGCACAGACTTACCCCAGACCAACCCTTGTTGCTTAAATGTGTATTGGCAGCAGCCACATAAGTTCTTCTTCACCACTGGTGAACCCTAAAGCCCCAAATGTAATAGAATGGGAAAACTTAATCTTCCTTATAGCTACAGTAGTCAGATATGAGAAGGTGGTCCATATGGCAACAGGAAAACTCCATCAATACAACAAAATCTGGGGCCTTACTGAGCGTATAAAAAAGATAGTGCCCTGACACTCCCTCCTGAAAGGTGATCAAGCCAGTGTAAATATATGTCTTTCCCAAATTCCTGACAATCTGTACTAGGTATATGTTGTACAAGCTTCATATGTCCCCCAGACAAGGTATTTTGATCAACAGACATGCTGTAAGCCATAGTTGATGTTCTTGCACCCTACAGGATGTGTCACCCCATCCTGTACTGGCCTTTTTGTCTGAGCCCCACTCCTTTGGGGTCCCTCATCCCCCCTTCCACTCCTACACCTGGCTAAGGTGAGGTGGAGTACTCACCAGCCAGTATGTTAGTCATGATATGTAGGACATCTGCACATGACAATAGTACCTATTTGAGCTCCTCTTTTTTTACATCTAATATTACCAGTCTGTCTACATGTACACCAGAACTAGAGGGCTAGAGTGGCTCTCTTTGGCACTGATTGGAAAAAATCATCTTGACCCTCCTTTCCACAGGCATGAGAGAGCTCTGTATGGCATCACTAGTTTGACATGCTATCTACCAAATCAGATTCTCAATATGGTAATGTAATCAGACTTATCTTACTACCTCTGTGTTTTGTGTGTGACTTTGCTATAAATGTTATTAATACATCGTTAAGTAGCGTATTGCCTATTTTAACTGATAATAACTATTATGAGACATGCCTGTTGTTTATGGTTTCTATGATCACTTCTTATCCACCTGTGTACCACTTGTTAAAAAGAGATGTATGCAATTATTCTATATATGTTTACAATTTGAAAAAATCAATAAAAATGTTTATGGAGAGAAAAGATAGAGCTGTGGGCAAGTTAAGAGGAGTGCCCTTGTTCGTGCACAGAAAGGCATCAAGGCAACCATGGATATGAAAGCAAGTGAGAAGGCAAAGAAAAGGTTGCTGTGGATACAGTTGGAATCAAGAAGGGGAAGCATGGTAAGCTTGGGGGTGGTCTATAGGCCACCAAATCAAAAGGAAGTGGCAGACAGGAAACTTTAAGGAGAAACCAAAAGGGTAACAGCATGGAGTAAGCGAGGATTATGGGAGACTTTAATTTTCATGATGTAGACGGGAGTGTTCTGACAGCAAACAGCATCAGAAGTCAGGCACCCATCGATGCATTCCAGGTGAGCTTCATGTTCCGGGGAGGGAGCCAACAATGAGGGGTAACCCTGAACCTACTGCTAACAAACAGCGACTATGTCAGGAACATTAAGGTAGTGGTGCCACTGGGTACTAGCAACCATCTATCACTGTGATTATGAGCTAGGTAAGAAACACACCAGGGTGGGGAGGAGGGGGAAATGGGCTGTCATTAAGACTAGCTGCAGGAAGTCACCAGCTCCTGCTTGAAGCAGGTGGTGAACAGAAAGAAACAGAGAAAATCAATCTGGTTTACAAGGGAGATGTAGACTGCGGTGTAGGAGAAGAAGATGGCTTTCAGAAGATACAAAGAGAGTCAAAGTGGGGCATGGATGCCTGCCTAGAGAAACAGTGAGGTCAACATAGTGGGGAGGAAGGCTAACATGGAAGTGGGGGTAAAGATGGTGAAGGAAGCAAAGGAGTGTGATTAAGGCCTTCTTTTGTTACATAAGGGAAAAAAAGGCAGATGAAGAAAGGCATAGCGAACTAAAAACAAGGTGAAGTCTGGGTATATTATGACACTGCTAAGGCACAAATGCCGAATGATTACTTCAGTTTGGTATTTACAAAACAGAAGGACGAGCCATTACCACAAAGAAAAGTTATCACTAGACCATAGGAGGGGGACAAAACTGTGTATGGAACCAAATGCCATTAAAAGAGTGCTCAAGGGATTTGAGGCACTGAAAGTAAATAAATCTTCAGGCTCAGATGGACTGCACCCTAGGTTGCAGAGGAAAATGAGACAGGAGTTGGTAGCACCTCAGGCTGATCTGTACAACTGCTCCCTAGAATCTGTGACAGTGCCTATAGACTAAAGGACAGAGGTCATGGTGCCCCAGCACAAAAGTGAAGGAACGGATGAGCTGGGGAACTACAGGCCTGTTAGCTGGATGCCAATATCTAGACAACTACTGCGAAATAGGGTCAAGAAAAGGCTAGTGGTGTTCCTGGTAGTAAACGAGTTGCAAGACTGAAGGCAGCATGTGTATGTGGCAGGCATATCTTGTAAAACAAATCTGACTTTTTTGACTGGGAAATGAAGGGTGTTGATAAGGGCAGGTGGTTGACATGCTGTAGGATCCACAACAAAGGACAACACACAAGCTAGAGGATAGCTGCAAAAAGTATTTATTAGAAACCACTCCACTAGTGTAATATAGCAGTCTGTAATATCTGTTTAGAAAATGGCCAAAGTGGATTCTTTATCCTGATTGGTTGAAAGTGGCTCTAACCTGGGCATTTATTTTCCAATAAATGCCCAGTAAACAACAAGTGCCAGTCCAAGTGGCACCTCACTGCCCAACACTCCATACTAGTGACCAGCCTGCTTTTTAATTGGCTAATCGCCCCGAGCAAAATTTAAAAATGCCCGCCATCTTTTTCTCTCGCTTAGCGAGAGGCACTTTCGCCTCATGCCAAACCAAACAGAATGCACTGGTAGCCCTAATCTTAAAACAAATAAAAACAGTCCAGCAATCCTACGGTTGGAAAAGTCACTCAACTGCATCACTCTCCCGACCACGCTGTCACACACCGTGAAAGCCGTCTCCCGAGTGCAATCTCGCAGTACCGTGCCGACCGAAAACAGACAATAATCACTCAGCAGAACTCCCTTGCAATCAGTCAGCAACAAAAAAAGCATTTACCTCACTATTTAAATAAATCCTCAAGAAATCTCTTCTTTCCTTTTACACCGACCGCGAATGGTGCTTTTTGTACTTCCTCCTACATTGCGGTCAAAGGTCAGAGAGCACACAGATGGAACTTCAGACGAAAAAATGAAACAAACACCCAAAAAGAAAAGCTTGCCAGTCAGTCCTATGAAGACTTTACTCCCTTTTCTCCTTTAGCAATCAGTGTCTGTATGTGTGACTGTCTCTCGCTAGAAGCGCAATGGGGGTTGTCAAGCCACCAGAATGCTGCAGGAGGAGCAACAGCACCAGGAACAGCCTAGGGACTACTTTACAAATACATGTATCTCAAATACTTCTATTAAATTTTTCACAGGCATTTACTGTATTATTTTAACTTCAATAAAATGTACACAGATAGCCATTTTCTAAGCGTAATAATACCCTCAGGGTTGGGCATTATTAGGAAATACGGACCTTCCAGGGCTATAAGACCCTCAGCCTCTGACGTTAGGCCTCATTATACTTATAGGGGTCCAGTATTTCAATACCACCCTGTCAGGTATTATTGCCTCATAAACAAACACAGGAAGCAGATCAGGGTTTGCTGTGTGTGTTTATGCATGTATTACAGACTGTCATACTGCACTATTAGAGTGGTTTCTAATAATTATTGTTTGCAGCTATTCTCTAGCACGTGTGCCATCCTTTGTTGTGGATCATAGACTAAGCTGGGGTTACCCACCCCATGGATCTGCACCACCTCACTCCACTGGAATGCACAGGAATACAACCTGAGGGTGAGCAGAGGTTGACATATTGTATCTGGGCTTTAGTTAGATGATCAGCTTGGTTCCACACAAGCGGCTGGTCAAGAAACTAGGGAACCATGGGGTGGGGGATGAACTGTCAAGGTAGATGGGAAACTGGCTAAGGGGAAGGATACAGAAGGTGGTGATAAATGGTGATTTGTTGGATGCGAGGGACGTCATTAGCAGAGTCCCTCAGGGATTGGTACTCAAGTCAGTACTCTTTAATGTCTTAATCACCAATGAAGGAGATGTTATAAGAGGGGAAAATATGCCTCTTTGTGGAGGATGCCAAGCTCAGTTGCAGGGTAGATTGTGGGGAGACTACGTGGGAATTGAGGGAAGACCTACCAAGGCTCAAGAGGTGGTCAAAGATCTAGCAACTGAGCTTCAATGCCAAAAAGTGCAGTCATGCACAAATGTAATAGAAATCTTGATTATAGTTACAGTGACTGAGGAAAAAAGGGATCTAGGAGTGGTGATTTCCAACAACTTAAATCATCAGCACAATGTAACAAGGGATTGGTAAGGTGAACAGAATGATAGGATGCATTGGGAAGGGGTTCGGCAGCAGGAGACAAGAGGTCACCTTATCTCTGTACAGAACCCTGGTAAGACTGCACCAGGAGTACTGTTTGTCATTTTAGAAACATCACCTAAGGAAAGGCATAAACAGACTGGAGACAGTGCAACGAAGGGCAACCAAGATGATAGAGGGCCCACAAGGGAGGACATATGAGCAGAAACTGTAGAGTCTTAGTATGTACTTACTGGAGACTTGACGGGGGGTGGGTTATGACAGAAACATTTAAATACAGGCAGGATATAAACAAAGTGGACTTAAGCAAGTTGCTCACAGTGAGTGGCAATACTAAAATCAGGGGGAATACTGAAAAATTTGGATGGCCACAGGTTCATAAAGGAAGTTAGGAAGTACATATTTATGGAGCGGGTGGTGTAGGGGTGGAATAAATGGTACTGGTCATTGCAAAAATAGCAGAGAGATTTAAGAGTGGATGACACAGACATGAAGGTCAGATCAAGGAAGCTAGGGAGGTCAAGGTAGGAGGGGATGGTCATTCACCCCTAGAAAACTTCTACCACTTCATGGTGCAGACAGGACTGACCATCAGGCCTTCTGTGTGTAGTTTTCTATGTCTTGTTTTGTTTTTTTTACTCAGATTTTGGCTAGCCATTAAAAGCCTAAACCATTAATCATTAATGAAAGGTTTTGGTTCTGCTATAGAAGTCAAAAGGAAAATGAGACCATCTCAGATTTTATTTGTGGCACCAAAACAACTCAGCACACATTGTGAACTTGGCACACTTTTAAAGGAGGCCCTCTGAGACAGATATATGTGTGTGTGGGTTAAGGAGTGAATGAATTCTGAAAAAGTTCTCACAGAAAAAGATCTAACTTTTCAGTCAGCATGTGAAACCGGGGTTGCAGTGGAGTTAACTTTTAACCAGACAGAAGTGCTTGCAGGGAAATCAACTGCACAGCACATTCACAGTAAGCAACGTGTTGGGTATAGCAAAACCCACTGTTTTCAGCAAAATGCCCTTAAAGAGGGAAATTACCATTTGGAGTGATAGTAAACAGTGTGCCAACTGGGGAGACGAGAGCAAACAAGCAAAGCCAACTAAACTGCAATAGGTATGGCGGAAGACATATGGCTAATATTTGCAAATTTAAAACAGGAAGATGTTACGTGTTTGAAGACAGGGCATATTGCCAGAAGCTGTCAGAGCCAAAGGGGCCTGAGTGAGGCAAATTTCATTGAAGAGAGTACAGAGACAACAGATTCAGAGAATGATTGTTTTAATTATATGCAGTCTATGTGACCAGAGAAGGGGAAAAGGAATTAATGTAAAATCATACTGTGTGTGGATGGCGTGCCAGTAAATATGCAGATGGATACAGGCGTAATAGTGTCGATTTTGCCTGAGGCTATATGTAATCAGTTTCTGGCACACTTTCCATTAGAAAAGGTGGATCTGAAGCTCAAAACATACTCTAGATAGATGACTCAATTTTAGGGCAAGTAAAGGTGCTATTTCATGCAGCAACTGGGAAGCAACATTGCCTTTGGTAATTGTAAAAGGGGATGAGTCCACCCTTCTATGTCAAAATTGATTATAGAAAATCTGACTCAATTGGGCCAATATTTTCTAGCTGGCACCTGGTGGAAATAAGCCAAATAGTGTAGTGAAACCTTTTTAACATCCATAGACCTGTTCTTAAAGATA
Source organism: Neoceratodus forsteri (assembly GCA_016271365.2). Classification (NCBI taxonomy): domain Eukaryota; kingdom Metazoa; phylum Chordata; order Ceratodontiformes; family Ceratodontidae; genus Neoceratodus; species Neoceratodus forsteri. The sequence goes on from CM028137.1 coordinate 163,862,185, forward strand.
AGGTAGAACCCTTAAAGAGTTTCCAAGCTAAAATCCGCAGGTGCATTCAGGAGCACAACCTCAGTTTCATAAAGCATGTTCCATACCTTAAGCAGACTGGAGGCCAGTAAAGTGTTGTCAAAAGTGGACAGAAGGAAGTAGGCAGCCCCCACAGTAGTGGTGCCAAAATCTGATAGATCAATTCATATTTGTGGAGACTAAAAGGTCATAATTAATCAGTGCCTTGCAGACGCACCATACCCTTTGAGAAATGCTAAAGATTTATGTGCCACTCTGACTTTAGTTAACTATTTAAGCAAACTTGATATTTCGAATGCCTACCGGCAACTGGAGCTGGATCCTGATTCAGAAGAGTATTTATGAACATACATATGAACATACATAAATACATAAATATAATGCCATTATACAGAACCATGGTCAGGCTGCATCTGGAGTGTGGCGTGCAGTTCTGGAGGCCTCACCTATGAAGAGATGTTGAGTTGATGGAAAGGGTACAGAGAAGGGCAACCAAAATGGTACAAGGGATGCAGGATGTACCCTATGAGAGAAGATCGAGAGGGCTGAATTTGTACCCTCTGGAGACTAGGAAGGAGAGGTGGGACGTGACTGAGATCTTTAAGTATCTGAAGGGAATAAATAAGGTAGAGTGTGATAGCTTGTTCAAATTGAAGAAGGGAGCGAACACGAGGGGACATAGCCTCAAACTGGAAGGTAGGCAATACAGAGAAAATGTCAAGGGGCAGTTTTTCCCGGAGAGGGTGGTGGAGGCCTGAAACAAGCTGCCGGAGGAGGTAGTGGCAGCTGAAACAGTGGAGGGGTTCAAGAGGGCTTGGGATAAATTTAAGGGGTTGGGAAAAGAAGGTGGAAGCATAACAGAAGAGGAAGGTAGGGTGCTGGGCAGACTAGATGGGCTGTGCAGCCTTTGTCTGCCGACACATTTCTGTGTATTCTGTGAAACTGCCAGCAGATACAGGCCATATGATCTATCAAGTCTGCTCAAGTTTGCAGCTAGCAACCCATTACACTGCAGCTGCCCCTCCCCCACGGCCCTCCCCACCACCACTTTGTCCCATCCCTTTCAAAACTCCCCACCGACTTACAGGGCACCACCTCCTTGGGCAGCATGTTCCCCATAGACAACACCCTTTCCATGAAAAAGTGCCTCCTCATTTCTATCCTGAATCTTCCACCCTCCAATCTCAGACCATGCTCCCTCGTGTCCCCCACCCCCAACTTAAAAATCCCCACTGTAATAGTCTTGTTTATACCCTGCATGTATTTAAATGTCTTGGTCATATCTCCCCTATCTCTCCTCTCCACCAGGGAGTATATGTTAAGCTCCCTCAGCCTCCCCTCTTAGGGTTTGTCTTCCAATCCCATGATCATCCTTGTTGCTCTGCACTGGACCCCCTCCAGCAATCTAACATCTTTCTTTAAAATATGGGCACCAGTACTGCATACAGTACTTCAGGTGTGGCCTCACCAACAACCTGTACAGGGGCAGGATCACCTCCCCCCGCCTGGAGGTGATTCCTCTAGAAATACACCCTAGCATCTTGTTCACGTTAGCTGCTGCTTTCCTGCACTGTGCCGAGTGGTTAATTTGCCCTGTTATTATCACCCCAAGATCTTTCTCCTCCTCTGTAGTGGCTATCTGTACCCCCCAACTGATAACACATCCTTGAGTTCCTTGCTCCCATGTGCATGACTTTAAACTTCTTAGCACTGAACCCCAACTGCCATGTGTCTGATCCTGCTGCAGCCCCTGCCACCCTACTGTGTCATCCACCACCAAACGATCTTGGTGTCATCTGCAAAAAGACTAATCTTGTTTTTAATGCCATGTGAGATATCAGCAATGAAAATGCCAAACAACACTGGGCCCAGTACCAAGCCCTGTGGTATCCCACTCATTACAGCCCTTGGAGATGGGAGTTCCCTTCCCACCACTACCCTCTTTTGTCTCCCTCGTAGACAGGTCTTAATCCAGTTCACCATCTTAGTCATTGCTGTCTGGTATCCTAACTTGCTAATCATCCTCCCATGTGGCATCGAATCAAATGCCTTGCTGAAATCCATATACGGAATATCCACCACATGGCCCTTGTCAAGATTCCCTTGTCACCCAGTCATACCAGTCAACCAGGTTGGTCTGGTAGGATCTGTCAGAGACAAACCCATGCTGCTTTCTGATATGGAGTCCATTACCTTCTAGAAATATTACCAACCTCTCCTTAAGGATCATCTCCATTAACTTTCCCACAATGGATGTGAGGATAACTGGTCTATAGTTGCCCGGTTCATCCTTGGGTCAGCTTTTGTGGAGGGGCACCATGTGAGCCATCCTCCAGTCCTGGGGTATGCACCCTCTTTCCAGAGAGGTATTGAACAAGTTTACCAATGGCTCTGCCAGGACCTCCCCCAACTCCTTCAGTACCCTTTGTGTATGCCGTCTGGTCCTGGCACCTTAGCCACCCTCAGTGCCTTTAAATCTTCTAGTATCCTGCTCTCTGAGAGTTCTCCATCATTCCCCCCCCCCATGCCTCCCTTCCCTATCCCTTGAGGCAGTGACCCATTCTTCTCCTTAGTAAATACAGAACAGAAATATTCATTTAGTTCTTCCACCTGCTCTGCCTCTTTCTCTGCCCACCCCATCCCTCCTGTTCCTTACTAGTTGATCTGTGCAGATCCTTCTCTCCCTTATGTACCTGAAGAAGTCCCTTTTCCCCATCCTTGATGCCCTGTGCCAGCCTAAGCTCTCTGGAAGCCTTGGCTGCCCTGGTTACCTCTTTAGATTTCTTAAGGTACTCCTCTCTGTCTCCCTCCTGCCTGGATCTCTTGAATCTCCTGAAGGCTGCCCATTTTGCCCTCACCTTTTCCAACACCTCCCCACTTAGCCAACTTGGTTTTGTGGCCCTATCCTTTTTGCTTTGTGTCTTGGTACAGGATATAGTGGCCTCTGTGAGCCCCAGCTTGATAACTTCCCATTTCTGCTTGCCATCCATGTGTGTGTGGATTCTGGCTGGGTGCCCAGCCAGTGTTTCCCCCATTCTCCAAAAGTCAGCTTGCCTGAAGTCCAACACCCTGGTCCCTGTTCCCACAGCCTCCTTGCCCATGCTGAGTTAGAACCACATGGTGTGGTGGTCACTCCCTACCAGCGGATCCTCCACCCCAAGCTCTCTGACAAACTCCCCATTAGACAGCACGAAGTTCAGAATGTTGCCTAACCTGGTTGGCTCATTTACCATCTGTACCAAGAAGCTGCCCTGGAAAGCCTTAAGGAGGACCTACTCCCTTGTACTCGAGGTGGCTAGGGTGCTCCAATCCACCCCTGGCAGACCGAAGTCCCCCATGATCATGGTGTTACCCTTCCAGCTGACCCTTCTTAACTGCTCTGCTAGTTCCTGTCCAAGTTGTCTGCCTGAGGCCATAATGCCTCTATTCTACCCTCCTCCCTGGCACACTTTATTCCCCCCCATATAAATCTCCACCCCACCTCCTCTCCCTTTTTCCCCTATCCCTGTGGTATATCCTGTACCTTGGGATCACCAGGTCTCAGTCCTGGTATTGGGTTGCCTATGTTTCAGTGATGGCAGCTATGTCCACCTCCCCCTCTGCCATAAGAGCCTGCAACTCGGCCATTTTGTTCCCCAGGCTCCTTGCATTCAAGGAGACTACCTTCCAACATGTGCCCTTCCCATCCTTCCCCTTTTGAGCACTATTATTATTAACACTGTATGCACACTCCTTTATTCCATCCCTACTGGTATGGGGGGTAAGCCCATTTGGCTCCCCGATCTGGAGACCTTGTTTGGTTTCCATCCACTTGCCTCCCATGCACCTGGTTTAAATCTACTCTAGTTGCTATGTATTTCTCCAGTCTCTGTTTTAATACCCCCAGAGTCCTCCTTGCTCAAGTGTAACCTGTCATGGGCATTCAGGGTACTGCTATCCCAAGTTCTACCCCATCCCCTCACCAGTCAGTACCTATTGGTCTGACACCAGGCACCCAGCCCAGTATTAAACTCCTCTATTCTCAGTTTCTTTTCTGCACTTGCCCTAGGTACTGGGAGTACCTCCATGAAAGCCACCAAGCTCCCTGCTTCCTCACACAACTTCCCCAGCTCCAAGAGTCTCTCCTGTACCTCCTTTACTGTGTTTCCCCCTAAATCATTCATGCCCAAGTGCACCACAATATGAGGTTTCTCCCTGCCCCTCTTTGCATACATAAGAATGCACTGTCCCACCCTTCCTGTGGTCATTCCTGGCATGCTCTCCACCCATATGTGACTATGCCGTTCCCCTTTACTACCCCATCTCACCCCTTTTAGTATTGAGTGTCCCAGAACTAAGACCCCACCCCCTTTTTCATGTTTTAGCCCCTGCTTGTTCCATTTTTTCGGGCCCCAATTCTGAATCATTAACCCATCTTTCATATCCCTGACTCCCCCTGCCCCACCTACCTCCTCCCCAGCCACTAGCCTCACCCCATCCCCCCCACTGTGTCCCTTAGCTGACCCAACCTCCACTCTCTCTAATGCACTCCCAGCTTTGCACTATCATTCTTATCACCACTTAACTCTTGCTTCCCTTTCCCCACCTCGGCTTTAGTACCCCTGCCCATCCTCTTACCCGCTTCCCGCTTCCCTCTTCCCTCTTCCCATTACCCACCATATCCCTGTCCCCTCTGTCTGCCATACTGCTGCCCTCTGGGTTGTCAGTACCTCCCCATTCTTCCTACCCCATCCACAAGTTCCTCCCCCTCCTTATCCTCCATTGTAGCCAGCACTGAGAACCTCATTATTGTTTGACACTTGTACTCTGCCCTGAGCTACCCTATGCAAACTGTTATGAGACTTACATTTGCTGCCATCTCTTGGGTCATTACTGCCCCTATACCAGATCCTCTTCCAGTCCCCTGTTTCTATCCCTCTAGGTTCATGAGGAGGTGGCAATACTGGTCCATTCACCCCACCCCCTTCTCTTCCTTCGGTCTGGGATATCTGTCAACCTCTGGTGCACTCCTATGTGCCCCAGGTCCTGGATGGTTCCCCCACACGGACTCCATCCCTTTCCTTAGCTCTTTCCTTAACCAAGTAATCTCACTCCTATGTTGCTAGAGCTGCTTGCACATCAAGCACCACCCCACTCTCCATGCCACCCCTAAAAAGATAGCTGCCCCACAATTGTTGTAACCTACTACCCTTCCCATATCTCTATCAGCCATCCATCTCACTCCTGCTCCCACAGCTAAATGCTGCCTGCACCATACCCTAGGCCCTTCCCACCTTCTAGGTTTATTCATGTTATTTGTGCAACCCCACCCTCTTCCTCACCAATACCTATCCCTGTCTCTATCCAGCGTATAAAATATTTTTTTTTTCTTCACCCCTTCAAATCCCAGGGATGATTACGACTCATCAGTGGAAGCACCTGGCTATACTATCCACCAATCTCAATGCAGCACCTCCCCAATAAACATGGATGAGGCCGAGGTGGGAGGGATGGTGGTGGGTGGGTTGGGCCTACCCTGACTCCAGTGAGAGTCAATCAGCATCTTTAGCAATAGTTCACATCAGTCCCTCCCCCTGCATACAATACAGCAGGTAAATACAGTTGCAAGTTATAATTCAAAATTACACAGTCAATTTCTTCACTGGAAACCGAGTAATCCCAGTGATTGCTTGAACAGCAGATAAACCTACCCTTACAAAAACTACTACAAGACTTTTCAAGTTAATTACACTGCTGAACACAATAGCCCACTATGGCTTTTCACTGCAGAGCAGCTGATATTTTTAAGTGTAGAGTACTTCCCTCCATGCAGTCCTCTCTGCTTTGTTCCTCCTCATTTGTGCAATCTGGTCTCTCCTCATCTTCAGCAACACTCCTTGAGGAAAACCAGGCAGATCAGTTGCATCTCCCCTCGATCCCTTCTCCAGCAAGAAAATAAAAACTGAAACCAGAAACCTAGCTCTGAACCCCCACACTGTTGCAGTTACACTTATGTGTAATTTTACTACTCCACAAGCCCAGCAATTGGTGTTCCACACACCCTCTCCCTCCCGTGGCTCCTCTCTGAGTGTGTGGGTACATACACACAGGAGTTTGTACCATTACCTTAAATTACCACAGGGTATGGTAAGTGCTCCTGCAATACTTCAGAATATAATGGATCAATTTCTGCAGGGACTTAAATGGGGAAATATGTTTTGTAGATAACATACTGGTCACTAGGGAGGAGCACTTGGAAACACTTAAGGAAGTGCATTCTCATTTAGAATTTTATGGAGTAAATGTAAAGCTGGCAAAATGTAGCTTCCTTACAGATTTCAGTAGAGTTTTTGGGTCACCTAATAGATGCTGAGGGTTTACATGCAACCACAGAGAAAATGAAGCTGTGATAAGAGTCACACCACCAGGCGGGAGAGACTGGAGGTGGAGCTACTGAATAGCAGATTCACAATGGCGTCTCGTGGCTAGCACCAACATAGCTTCAGCTGCTTGAATCTGATTCCTTCCTATGGCCTGTCTAACAAAATGTTGCACAGATATTACCTGCGAGTATAGATGATTTTTCAGTTTTTTTTTTTTTTTTTTGTTCTTTTCTTTTTCTGCTGGGGAAAACAGTTTGTAGTTGGATTAAGCGACAGACAGTGTTTGGTAGCTGCCAGAATCACAGCTACTCTAGCGCCGTGGGCATCCTCTACAGCTGCTCAGCTACAACTTCGTATCCTCCTACTGTGCTTATGGTTTTCTATTTTAAAGTATTTTGCTTCCCCCCCTTACATGGTCACCACACACGAATTTGCTGCTTGATACAGAAAAAAAAGAAGCAGCGCTGTACCAAGCGTGAGCCGGCAAAGACTGTAGAAATGGCCGCATTAGAAACTACTCCACCTGCCCGCACATGGCTGCAGCAGCAACAGCTGAAGACTTATTTTGGTACGTTTACAATTTTCTCAGGTAAACCCTTGTCCCCCCTACCTGTTTCTCCAACCCTAGAAAATTCTGCTCCCGGTGTCTCCTCAATGCTGGCAACTGAACTGGAGGAACCTGGTTATTTGACTGCTGAGGACAAAGGCACTGAAGCTTCAACTATATCTACTGCAACTGTGGAAAAGGTCAGTGCTAATATTTGTCAGACTCAGCCTAGAACATCCTCTGTTGCTCAACTTGATGTAAACCTTACCGATTCCAACTGCATCGCACAGAGCATCCTACCTAATTCAGTCTCTACTGATTTACTGGACGTTTGTCAGCAAAACATTGGCTGCAAAAATCAACCTGTCAAAAACTCCTCTATAATGGCACCAGTCAGCTCACAGGACTCTTCAGTTGAGGAGCTGGGGGGGGGGCAGAACTCTCTTAATTCTACTGAGCTATTGAAACAGAATTACATTTTTCATTTCCAGGAAGTCATTAAAAATGAAATTAAACTTGGCCTCGCTACTGTTACTTCTGCAATTGGGGAGGTAACCACATTACTCGAGGTTTTGCAATCCAAGATGGATGCACTAACTATTCAGACGTCTAAGGCCAAGCAAAGAATTAGCTTCCTGAGGGACAAACTCAATCGCCTGTCCCAGAAACATTATTCTTTTGAAAAGGAACTTCTGGACCTTAAAAATAAAGTTACTGACCTGGAAGACCAGTCTTGCTAATCAAACATCAAACTTTTTCAGATTCCTGAGGGCATCAAAGGATTGGGGGAACCCCTCACTTTTTTTGGAAAAATTATCACTCTAGCCCTTGACAGGAAATTTCCAGAAGAGCTTATTATTTTGGACAGGGCACACAGGGATACAAGAAATCCTTCATTACCCCTCTGTAGCAATCCACCACCTCGACCCATCTTTATTAAACCTCATAATTTTAAAGATCATGAATTAATCTTAAGAGATGCTCATCTGAACAAAGGCTTAACTTTTATGAACACATCAAACTCTGCATTTTCAGACCTGTCATCGAACCTTTGATAAATCTATAGACGTTCTTAAACTTCATGATATCAACAGCGTAATTCTATATCCTGCGAGACTGATGTTTGCTTTGCATTGTAAAGCATGGGTATTTCAAGATCCCAAAAAAGCAGAAATTTTTTGACAAATTGCAAATGGGACTCAGGCAGTGGTTAATTAATCCCTGCTGACAAGCTAACATTGCTGATTATTGTGCGGGCCAGATAAATAAATAAAAAAAAGGAAGAGGGGGGGAGGAGGATAGGGAGAAGAAAGAAGAAAGAAGAAAAGGGAAAAAGAAAAAAAGAGGCAAAAAGAGTAGAACAATATGTCATGGCCCCCATATGTTTGACTTTGAACTGGTATTTAATGTTCAATTCCTTTTTGGATAGAGAGGGATGTTAGCATAATGGGTAGGGGAAAATAATGATATTTTTCTTTCTTGGACAGCTTAGGTGAGTAGGCAATAATATTTTAGATAATACAAAATGGTTTTCCTACACTGGCAGCTTTCGAGGCTATGGCTGGCTACCGAGAATGCTATTGGGATTTGTAGTAAAGGGGATGGGATGGGAGGGTTTGGGAAGGACCTATTGTGGTACCTTGATACGCTGAACCATAAATCTCTTTTGAAATATTATTTATCCCTATTTACATTTCTGATTGTTGCTTTTCACTATGGGACCTTTCAGCTATTGAGTAAATTTTTGCTCGATCTCAGCCTTTGAGGGCCCCTTGTGGAAACCAACACATTTAAAGTTAATAACTCAGGGGCACACATCACTGGGTACTTTCATCCTGGGAGAATAGAGCTGAAATGTGGCAACTATCATTATGATATTGAGTTCAGCATAATATATTTGGATATGGCAATTGGATACATTGTAGGGGAGGGAGGGTGGAGGATTAAAGGAATTCTGGTTTTGTCTTTACATAGTTACAGTACTAACCAACTGCACATCCAAAAGTTTATTTTGAATGCTTTGCTGTACTTGTACACTTATATTTATACCAATATGATGAGTCCATTATACTATGTAGTACAGTAAGCTGGTTAGTAGTCGGAGTGACTTCAGAGGCTGCATGGACTACTCAGTTTTTTTACGGTTTTAAATGTCTGTTAGGTGGAATTTAATGTCATGGAATGTTAAGGGGATGCTTAATAGACAAAAAGCTAAAAAAACTTTTTCAAATTGCTGACCAAAATGCAGCTAATTGTGTGTTGTTTCAGGAGTCACATCTCAGCAATTCTGAATTTCTTTATCATTTGAAGAGATGGAGAAATGGAATAAATGCCCCTTTCTCTAATACATCCTCTGGGGTGGTTATCTTTTTTAAGAAAACGGTGAATATGCAGATTATTAGATATAACTCTGATTCAGAAGGATGATATATAATATGTCAAGTTACTCTTTATGGCAAAAACTTTACAATTTGCAAGCTATATGCGCCTATTGAAAATTCCGCTCCCTTTTTTACCAACTTTTTCCTTGCACTTGCTAAATACCCTGCTCCATATATAATAGGTGGAGACTTTAACTCTGTACTTGACCCTGTTATGGATATATCCGGTAGTCGCTCTTCCATCAAAATCTGGCAACTATGAAAATCGCACAGTTCTCATCAGACTATAATCTGATAGATTTATGGCAATATAAATATCCGGAGGAATGACAATATTTATTTTATTCATGTCCCAATCATTCATATTCCTGTATTGATTTCTTTCTTATTTCACATACTTTAATACATTCTGTTAAAGAGGTAAAGTACAATAGCATTGTGATATCTGATCATGCATCCATTCATAGAAACATAGAAACATAGACTTTGATGGCAGATAAGGATCGCTTGGCCCACCTAGTCTGCCCATTCAACTTGATTCAGAGATTTCTCAAGCAAATATGACCCCCCACTTTAAGCTGGACCCTATACTTCCTAGAGACAGCAAGTTTATTGATTACATAAACCATGAGATTGACTTTTTCTTTGAAACAAACCCTAGCACCGAAACCTCTATTATTAACACCTGGGAAGCCTTTAAGGCTTATATCCAGGGCTGCATCGTAGCATTTATGGCTAAATGAAACAGGTGTAATGAAACCAAATTGAAAGAACTTGAAAACATATAAAAGATGCAGAAATTTCTCATATGGCTAATTGAGATAAAAAAAATTTTCAAGATTAACTTCACTTAGAGCTGCATATGCAGAGCTTATAACTGAACAAGTGGAGAGACAGTCTCTCTATGTTCGATCCCACTATTATATTAGCAGGGATCACTCTGAGAAACTTATGGCTTGGCAATTAAAATCAATACAACAAAAAATACGATCATTCAAGTTTCAGGCCCCGATGGTCAGATTCATACTTGTCCCAAAGCAATAGATCAGATATTTCATATTTTTTTTCAAGATCTGTATACAGTAGATAGTCCTAAAACAATAGATCAGTTCAACTCTGTTTTTTCTCAAATTGAGTTTCCATCACTATCAGATGAGCAAATACAAATATTGGATCAGGCTCTCTCTCAATTTAAAATTATTTCTGCTATTAAGACATAATCTTCTGGAAAAGCTCCAGGTCCTGACAGACTTACCATAGATTTTTTCAAAACCTTTTACCCTAAATTAATAAAACATCTTCATACCTTATTTGAATTGGTGCTCGACACTCACTTTCTACCATCATCATTTAGGGAAGCAAATATTTTGTTTTTCCTAAAGAAAGGAAAGAATCCATCTGCACTGTCTTCATATCGTCCCATTTCAATGGTTAACGTGGATGCCAAGATCTTAGCTAAAACCCTGGCGCCCAGACTGGAAAAAGTGCTCCCTGCCTTAATCCATCCAGACCAGAATGGGTTTATTAAAGAGAGATCTTTAAAAACAAATATCCATTGGGTACTTATCATTTTAGACTACTCTGAACACTCAGATCTTTCTCTGATGTTATTAGATGCAAAGAAAGCTTTCAATCAAGTGCAATAGCCCTATATCAAATTTATCCTGAACAAATTTGGCTTTGGTCCTACATTTTCTAAATGGGTAGACATCTTATACTCTGGTCTGGTGGCCTGGATAAAAAACAATAATGATCTTTTTTCTCCCATATATTTACAATGGAACACCCATCAGAGCTGCCCCCTATCCCTGTTAATATATGCTCTGGCTATTGAACCATTGGCATTACTAATTTGCATCTACACTTTAATTAATGGGCCTATTATCAATAATATCGAACATTGTATAAGCTTATATGCAGATGATATTCTTTTGTATATAAATAATCTGAACCATAGTCTGCCCCATATCATGGATATTATAAATCAATACAGGAATATTCAGGGTATAGAATTAACTGGATGAAGACGGAGGTTATGGAATCTCCCATGCATTCCCATCCTTTTGTGTCTCCAACCAGTTTAAACATCCAGAAAGTCTCCAAAATAATGTATTTAGGAGTTCAAACTGATAATAAGTTAGAAAAATTATACTCTTTAAATTTAGAACCATTATTACAAGATACCTGGATGCAGCTCAGCCTTTGGGAATCACTGCCTTTCACGCTAATGGGTCGGGGAAATGCTGTAAAGATGACTTTTCTCCCCAAATTCATGTTTTTCTTTCAGTCACTACCCATTATATTGGATGATAAATTCTTTAAGGGATTAGATGTCACTATAAGGGGGTTCCTCTGGAAAGGCAGAAAACTGAGGCTCAAACTCAAGAAGTCGTATTTACCCCTTTCTGAAATGGGCCTGGCATTGCCATGTTTCAAATATTATTATTTCGCAGCTAATATAAGTATCATTACTTCATGGTATAAAATAGATATCAACGATCTTTCATATAGTATAGAATCTTTGTTTTTACCTTTTAAACACAAGACATCTGTTATATAGTGGGCCCCTAAAATCCACCAGTCCCCGATTAGCTCTAACTACTAAGATCACCCTATATATTTGGTATAAGCTATTTTCTCCGAAGCTATGCAAACCGTATTTTTCTATTTATTCTCCTCTATATCTCAGTCAATATTTTCCCCCAACTTTACATCAAGACCTTTGGGGATATGATATGCCAAAGGCCTGGTACAAGTGGGGCAGTTTTTAGATCAGGATCAACTCCTCGAGTTTGTCTACCTTGGAGAAAAGTACAATCTCGTTAACCCACACTTTTTTGGTTACTTACAGGTTAGGGAGTCTATTATTAAAAATTGAAACAAAGCTAACACAACAGTATACAAGCTGGAAATTGTTTTGTCTCAGGGAAACTCTTGTAGGCTGATTTCTTAGATTTTCAAGCTTATACTGCCTCTCCATAGGGACCATTTAAATGATCTCAGACAAAAGTGGACCTAAGTGTTAAATGTTAGTATCTCCCAACCTATTTGGAAGAAAATAGTGGCTATTAAGTTGTGGGGCCTCAAATCCATCTGATCTCAACAGATAATGTTTAATACCCTGCACAGAATCTATTACATGCCTTATTTTATTTGTCAAATGAACGCTACTATCTAGTCCTATTGCCCTAAATGTACTTCTTAAATCAGCTCACTTGAACATATGTTGATTACATGTTCCAAACTGGACCTATGGTGGGAGGAAATGCTGTCATTTATTTCAGCTGTTTTACAGTGCTCTTTAATTAAACAACCATACTGGATGCTGTTACGCACTAATTTGTGCAGTCAATGCCTAACCGACTTGCAAAAATCCTTCCTGAATATTTGTTTGACAGTAGCCTTTAAACCAATTCTAATAAGATGGAAGAATTTGCAACCCCCACAATTCAGGGACTGGCTTAATCTATTAATGCAAATTCATGCGCTTGAGCGCATTCATTACAGCTCTGCCAAGCAAATGAATAAATATATATAAATATGGTAACCTTTCATAGACAAAATTAGTACCATGCGACAGTGTGGTAGTCTTCTCTATTTAGACATGTAATTATGCAATTCTACCTAAAATCTGTATGAATGTACTACGTAAATATGATTTTCATGTATTGTGTTGGATGGGTGGAATTTTGTTTTCCTGTATGGATTTATCAGATCAGATCAGATGTACTGTATAACTATTTTTTTTTTGCTAATAAAAAAAAAAAAAGAGTGATACCACCAAAAGAAGTCTCTGAGCTGAGATTCTATCTGGGCCTTTTAATACATCATTTGGTGTTTGGGGGAAATGTGGCCACCACCCTAAAACCACAACATGAGTTGTTGCACAAGGACATACCCTTGAAGTGGTCTGAGAACTGAAACTGCATTCAGTACATGCAAGCAGCAACTACTGGAAAGCCAAGCCTTGGTTTATTATGATACCTGGAAGCCACTCTGATTAACATGTGCTGTATCACCTTATGGAGTAGGGGCTGTAATCTCCCATAATATGGCTAATGGTGAAGAGTGACATTTTAATTTGCCTTGAGAATCCTGAAATGAAGTGAAACAAACTATGCCCATATTGAAGAAGGGGCCTTTGCTATCATCTTTGTAGTGAAGAAATTTAAAAAATATATGTATGGTCATAGATTTATATCAGTGAAAGACCATAACCCATTTAGTGGCAATTCTAGGGCAAACATCTGCTATATCAGCATTGACTGTGATGATCAATGGAATCTGAAACTGTACTTATAATTGTGTCATTTTGGTGTTGGTCTGCCATGGGGCCCTTACCTTCTTTCTGTTCTGCCAGGCCCTTCTGGTTCTGCTGCAATTGGCATTTTGCTGGTACAGAATGAACTGAGTCAGACACATAAAATAATAAGCAAATTAGTTTATTCAGTGACATCAGGCAGGGAAAAACTATTCAGCATGAGGTTCAGACTCAGACGGACTACAGACAGGAAATTGGGATTTCCTAGCCCCTGCAGGCAAAAAAGTATTATAACTCATTACCATAATGACTCTACTTGCAACATTATCTGTTCTTGTTAAAAAGGGTAACAGCTAGCATTAAGCCCCATGCTGGCTGGGTACCGTGATGACAAACGATTGTGCTGAGGAAGGCACTTGCCACAGTGGCAGCTTTAATGTAATTTAGGGGAACTAATTCTAAATACTTTGTAAGGTAGTTCACAAAAACAAGAATGTATTTGTTGCCAGAGACTGCGCATGTGGGTAAAGACCCAAGAATGTCTGTGCTGACTCTTTGGAATGGTTCAGTGGCTACCCGAATTGGAATGATGTGTGCCTTTGTTGGTTTGGCAGGAGGCTTTCTTTGGGAGCAGGGCTGGCAGGATTTGACAAATCGGACAATGTCCTTGTTCATGTGAGGCCAGAAGAAGTGAAGCCTTGTCTTTTCGAGAGTTCTGTGGATTCCCATATGACCTCCAGAAAGTAAAAAGACATGAGTGGATTGAAGACCTCTGTTAGCTAGAAAGACTGGCACAGCTAACTGTACATGAGTTCTATCCGTGTGATGGCCCTTACCTTCATTGGTCCAAATTTGAAAAAGCACAACGTCATTGAGAAAGTATTGTGAAGCAAGGAAAAGTATATACAAACATATGAAGAAGCCAACAGAAGAAGGACATTTGGTCTATCAGGTCTGCTCATATTGCAGGGTCCACAGCTTGAGCTAATGTCCCTGCCCTCCCTCCTACATCCTGGTGGTGTTGCTTTTGTTGAGGTAATGTTCCAGTCCCTATGTACGTGATTATGTCTGTGAATTGAGGATCAGTTCTTTGTTGCATCTTGACCATCGCCAAGGAGATATCAGTAGTAGAGGAGGTAAGGCGGTAAGAAGCTTTTCGGCTGCTTGCAGTAAGTGAGGATTGGTGTTTTTCTCTGTGGCAGCAGCTGGTAGCAACAAATCAACTTGAGGTGCTGTAGGAGTGTCACCAGGCAGCACTTCTGTGGAGTGGAAAGGAAAAGCTTGGAGGCAGGCTTCTTCATCTGTTGAGGATGATGCAGAGGGATACCGTCTCCACCCTACAGCATTGGCATTAGAATGAACTCGACCTGGTTGGTATTGAATTTTAAAGTTGTAACATTGCAATATGGCAATACATTGGGTGAACTTGCCTACTGGCTCCTTCATTTCAAATAACCATCTGAGGGCAGAGTGATCAACAATAGCTGTGAAGGAGGAGTAGCAAAAGTAGCAGTCAAATTTCTTTACAGCAAATACAATGGCTAGACATTCTTTTTCTATGATGCCATAGTTTTGTTCAGTTGAGGAAAGAGAGCACCCGGCACAGGAAACAACTTGTTCTGTTCCATCTTGGAGCTGACACAGCACAGCACTCACTGCAAAGGAACTAGCATCTGAGTAGAGTTTGAAGGGTTGGTCGAACCTAGGGTAGGCCAATACTGGAGAAGATATTAGGTTTGCTTTCAAGGTTTCAAAGGCCTCTTTACATCCAGAAGTCCAAGCATAGTCACATCCCTTTTTGGTGAGGGCGTACAGTGGAGCTGCAGTCTTGGCATAATTGCAAATGAACTTTTGGTAGTAGACAGACAAGCCTAGGAAAGCTCTATGGTCCTTGAGATTGTTAGGTTCTGGACAGTCTTTTACTGCTGAGAGCTTATCTGGGTGTGGAGAGATGCTTTGAGAACTAACAACATGTCCCAGGTAATGAATTTGATGCTGTGCAAAATAACACTTCTCTGGATGAAGCTTGAGATTGGCTTGTCTGAGACGTTCAAACACCTCTTTGAGATGTTGGAGGTGCTCTGGGAAAGTTCTGCTGAAAACGATAACATCATCATGGTGGACTAGGCAAGATTTCCAAGACAGTCCATGTAATACGGCTTCCATGACATGTTGAAATGTGGCTGGACTGTTCTGAAGTCCAATAGGCAGATGTTTGAATTGAAAAAGTCCCAAGTGGCCATGCCTGACTGTGTATGGGCATGAAGCTGGATCAATAGTAACTTGGTAGAATCCACTCTGAAGGTCTAGAGTGGTGATGTAAGCTGGGCTGGCCACACCAAGGATCTTCAAGGTGTCTTCAGTTGTAGGTAAGGGATGAGCATCCTGCACCATGTAACAACTGAGCTTTCTGTAATCCACCACAAAACAATACCCCTTGTCTTTCTTTACCACAAGCAAGCAAGGTGCACCCCAGGGACTTGTAGATTCTTTGATGATGTCCTGATCAAGCATGTCTTTAATTATGTCCTCCAGGACTTGTTTCTGTTTGTGTCCCACTTTGCAGGCTCACTGACAGATTGACTGCAGGTTAGGCTGCACCTCGATGGTGTGTTGCAGGCTATCACAGCATATGAGTTTGTTATCTGGACCAACAAAGACATTCGGTAGTTCTCCAGGAATTCCAAAAGTTGCTTTTTCTCTGTTGGATAGGTTGGAAGTTTTGAAGAGGATCGCCACTGACTGAGGGGTAGCTCTGTAGAGCCTGGAGTGGTCATGATAGTACTGACAGGATGAGAGTTACTTAGGTTACATAGGTGCTTCAGAGCTTTTTGAAGACTTGCATTTATTATAGCTCACCATTAATTTAAGAATAACCCACAATATTATTAGTGACAAGGTGGATGTCTAGGCATGTCTTAAATATATCCATGCTACTACTGGCCACAACTTCGATTGGAAGTTCATTCCATATCTTGGTCACCCTAACTGAGAACCACTATTTCCTTTTTTTTGTTTTATATCATTCACCCTCTAGCTGCAGGGGGGTGAACTCTGGTATTATCTGCCTGATCCCTGAATACGAGACCTAGTTGCTCCCACAGTATCATATCGGTTAGTGCCCTGTAGATCATGCACATGTCCCCCCCTTTGCCTGTGATATTCCTAGCAACTTGAGTCTGTTGTCATAATCCATCTCCCTGACCACCTTTATCTGATAGGTGGCTCTCCTCTGTACCCTCTCAATTGCCCTTATCTCGCCTTTGCCTCCAGGTGCCCAAAACTTTGTGCCATACTCGACGTGGAGCCTCACCAGAGAGGTATACAGAGGCAGCATGACCTCCCTGTTTCTACACTTTATGTGCTTGTTTATACAGTGTAGTACACTACTAGCTTTTTTGATGACTAGGTTGCAATGCAATTTAGGGCTAAGGTCATTGCTAACTCTGATGCCAAGATATCTCTCAACCTGTACTACTCTTAATGCTGCCCTCCCCCCAAGAAGTAATGTGCCTGGGTATTGTTCTTCCTGAAATGCATAACTGTGCATTTGTCAATATTAAAGTTTAGTTTCTTAATTTTTGCCCAGTATTCAAGTTCCCCCAGACCTATTTGTAGGGTATTTCTATTTTCTTGGTTGTTGACAATATGCCCAGTGAAATATCATCAGCAAACTTGGACAGTCATACACCGGTTGTAGTATTTAGTGTGGAAATATAGACATTAAAGAGGCAGAGGCCAAGCACCAATCCCGGAGGCACCCCACTGGCCACCTCCACCCAAGAGTTGGTGGAACCAGGTTGAGGCTCTTGCAGAAGATGGAGCTGGTCTCCTGAAGACAAGCAGGCAAACTTTCTGATGTTGGCACCCTTTGAGATGACCACTGGCTCATCTGTGAAGTTACAGCATTTTTGGAAGACTACACCACCATGCACCACCAATAAGGTGTTTCCTGGAAGGAGACCTGATGAATGCAGAGTGTGAGATCCTGTGACAATGCCAACAACATCTTGTGGAAGTGGGTCACCTCGAATTTTGGCAATCAAAACCATCTCTGACTTACGAGGCACAGTGACTGAGTCTATAACTATGAGCTGCCTCCGAGGAGCTTGAGACAGTTTGTTTGATGCAAAGTCTAGGATGGCTTTGTGAGCTTTGAGGAAGTCCAGGCCAAGAATCACTGCTGGTTGAAGATCAGGTACTAGATAGAACTTGACAGTCGCTTGCTGTGAGCCAAAGTGTAGCTTGAGATGGACCATGCCTGTGATAGGTACTGTAGCGGTACTTGCTGAGATAATGAACTTGAGATCAGCTGGAGAGACATTAGGTACGTGATTAATAGCTGGGATGTCTAGAATACTGCTGTAGATAACTGAGATTTCTGCTCAAGAGTTGACCAAGGCATGCGTGGACCAATCTCCAATGGTTACAGGGACATAGTTCCCTAGGAGAGGTGATCTGATGACAGGAACCTTTGCCCCTGGAGGTGAGGATGTGCCTGAGTTAGCAATTAGAGGGTATGGATTGTCTGAGCTACGAGACTCAGACGGACAGTCAGTTGCTGTGTTCCACTGATCCTGGGAGTAGTTGCAACAATCTTGCTGATTGTGCTGCGGTGGGCTCCTTTAGTTCTCTTGATTTCTCTGGTAGTTCCTTAAGTTTTGGCAGGCAGCAGTGATGTGTCCCTTGAATCCACACCACTGGCAGGTCACTGGTTTTCGTGAAGGCGGGGGTGGCTTAGGTCACTGTCGAAATGAATGGAGAGCATTGACAGCAGTAGCAGAAGAACCAGTTGAGATGAGGTGCAGTCTGTTGACAGTTGTGGTGAGTGTCTCTATCATTGATTGCTGCTGCTGGACACAGGTTGCAAGTGCGGTTAACTGTGACAACTGGTGCGCTTGCACAGTGGTGGTCTGGGACATTGATATGGACTCTTGTGTGAGTTGAGCAGCTTGGACTGTGTCCATCCAGGTTGTTGGTTTCTGGTGGATTACATACAGGTGGAGTTGAGGAAGAAGCCTCCATACAAAGGTTGTGATTTGCTCTTTTTCTGATTTTTCCTAACGTTTACAGTGTGATTTAATGTCAACTATGAATATTCATAATGACTAGGAGGGTTGCATGGTGCGTTCCCACAGTTGTTGTTCTAACAACCAGGGTGGGTGTGCTTGAAAAAAATTATCTAGAAGGTGGTATACAGGGTGGCAGTGTCCCATTTTACCTGGTCTGGAAGTGCGCTGAACCAGGTAATGGCAGTCCCCCTCAGAAACAAGCACAAGGCATTGGAAATGTGTAAAGGATCAGTCCAACCATGTAAGGAGATCCAGGCTTGGAATTGCTCAAAGCAGTTGACAGTGTCTTCGTGAGGCAGTGCTGAGAAGGGAATTGGCTGTAGGCTGGTATGGACCGTGGCTTGAGATTAAATAGTTTTAGTTTAGGTGAGGTCATCTTGAATGGCTTGCATAGCTGGTGCTTCTGGAGCTGAGATGGTTGACTGGATGTCATGCAAGATGGTTTCAGTTTTGTAACCCCACACCCTTGAGGTGGGTGAAGATAGCTCTCGGGTTGCTCCAGCACCCATATTAGCATCTTCATCGGACATTGTGGCAGGAGACGAGACGTCATGGAGTAGATGAAGTGCCGAGAAGAAAATATTTCTGTACACAAAGTACAATTATTTGTAAGCAATTTCCATCAAATGACATCTTAATAAATAAATTCTACTCAATTCCATGTTGTCAGTTATTTGAATAAAGTTTTTGTTGCAAAAATTAGCTATTTGTTGTAGTGTCCCTTGATTTCAATAGGTTTGCCATTGATTCCTATGGAGAGAGGTGATTTGGTGCTTGACTATAGCAAGAGAGTACCACCGGGGGGGATGGTTAAGGTCACTGCCTTTGTTATTGTTTTTGCTGCCACAAGACGGAGGCTACATGCCACGAGGTTGCTGTGCAAGGGATGAAATGGCTATTGCCATGCTGCAGGCTGCCTTCCCCACTGAAATTTGGCGGGCTTTACCGTGGTGAGTGGTTAAAACTGCAGGGGGAATTTCTGTATTTATTTGTCTGCTCGTTTGGTTATTGTACTGCCTTTCTTTCTGTTTGTCTCCCAGGACTTTCCCTCATGTTTCTTTTATTATTTTATTTTATTTTTTTCAGGATGTGATTGTTTGAGCTACTGTTTATCCTCTGTGGATTTTCATGCCTACTGTTGTTCCGCTTGAACTTGTATGGGTCTGGTTTGATGTTCCTGAGTTTGTCTGCTTGTTTATTTATTGTTTTAATTTTTTATGTTAATTTTTGTTTCCTTTTGCTTCCCATTCCTTTTCTCTTTGCCATTTCCAAATGCCTCTGAGGGTTCCTTTGTATTTATATAGAGCCCCAGTTAATTTATTTGCTACTCGTGTGTGTTTAACTGTTCCCCCTTTTTTTTTTTCGTTCTCTCTCTGCTCCTTTTTATGTTGGATTGCACGCACGCACAAGCAGCGTCTTGTGGTGGTGGCACAAATGCAGAGGTGTGCAGTGTTGGCCAATGCAGGGGATGCTTCAGTGGGTGCGTCCCTCAGGCCCCAATCAGTGAGCATGCTGCCGATGACAGCAGTTTCAAAGAGAGCCACGGAGATGAAACAAATCTGCCACTGCAATTAGAGACAAGCTCATCATTGCAGCGGCAGATGGCATGCCTCCATTACGTGCCTTTCCTGGTGAAACTTTTCAGTAAAAATGGCGGCTCCTGCTGTCCACCACACAATCTGCAGAATCAGGGTGCCCAATCCCCATGTCGGCATGTTTGCAGCTCCTGCAGCCCACCACACCGCAACCTCCCACTGCTGCTGCCCTCCCCACTCCCTCCGTTCCCCATCCCCAACAGAAAAAAAAAAATTTCTGCAACCTCCCACTGCTGCTGCCCTCCCCACTCCCTCCATTCCCTGTCCCTGACAGACAATAAAACCTTCCCACAACCTCACACTGCTGCTGCCCTTCCCGCTCCCTCCGACTCCTCCCAAATTGTAGCACACTGGGACCCCACTCCAGTGTGCCTATTTTTTTTGTTTCTTAACCTGTAAATGTAGAAAACCTTTTTTTTTCCCTGCAAACAAGAAAACAGTTCACCGATGTCTCCTCCATCCCTCTCCTCCATCCCCCTGTGCACCCACCTCCCTGCACCCCCCCTCACTCATACTTACCCTCTGGAGATAGGGAGCCGTGATCTTCTCTAAACTGGGACAAATCTGCACTCTTCAAAGCTGAACTGCGATGTGAATAAATGATGGTAAGCTTTATAATGGGAAGCAATGGGGGACCCTGACATGGGGTTCTTGGGACCCCACCTTGTGAATATGTCACTGTCATTTTGTTTCTCGGTCCCAAGAGGTGATTTTGCAGTTTCTGAGCAGAATCACCTTTCGGGACAGATTAACGAAACAGCACTGCCACTGTTCAGGAGGTGGGGTCCCAAAAAGCTGATGTTGCAAATTTGGAGGAAAAATTCCAAAAAATTACACTGTTACGAACATGCATTGTGCAGTTTCTACGCATGCTCATGACTTCGCCAATTTATAATATTTTCACTCCAGATTTTCAACATTGCCATTTTTTCACACCTCCTTATGAACAGTACAGCTGTCATTTTTCCCATCCTGCCCAAAATGTGTTTTTGCACCTGTGGCACACAATAGGCACTGACAGAGTGCAAAATCAATTTGAGGGACAGATTAGCAAAATCACAGTGCCACTATTCATGAGCAGAGGTCCCAAAATGCCCATGTTGAAAATTTGATGAAAAATTCCAAACAATGGCCACGTTATGGGCGTGCGTTGCGCAATTTCTACGCACACTTGTAAGTTCGCATTTTTCATATTTTCTCTCTAGATTTTCAACACTGCAATTTTTTCACACTTCCTCATGAACAGAACAGCTGTCATTTTTTGTATCCTGCCTGAAATATGTTTCCACACCTGTGGCTCTGAGTGGTGCAGTTGCTGTGCAAAATCATCTTTCAGGATTGAGTAACGAAATGATAGTGCCACTGCTCATAAGGTGGGGTCCCAAAAAGTGAATGTTGAAAATTTGGAGTGAAAATACCAACAAATGCCTGGGGCATTAAGGTTTCCAACCATACACCCACCCTGTAGAGACTGACAGGCATCGGGGGCATAACTTGGGTTTTTCGTCTGTGATGTTCATGGCATTCTACTTCTACCCCCACCCTATAGCCAATGACAGGCATCAAGGTGTGCCTTGGGGACTGTTGCCCTAACATTCACTCCATTCTCCTATACTGCACCCATCTCAGCTTATTTCCTATGGAATGGGGTGAGCATAAGGGCCAAAGACCCCAAGCACACTGCAACACCTGTCAGTGTCTTCAGGGTGGGGTGAGATGGAATGGTGTAAGCATTATGGCCAATGACCCAAAGCCACATGCCTTTCAGTCTCTACGGGGGGGGGGGGTTTGCATCAGTTCAATACTTCACTGCCATTCCTATTATCTCTCTAACTCCTGCACTACAATGCCAATGCCAGCAAGCCAAACTTCATCATTGAGAAATGCTTGTTATTTATGTATTTATAATAACTGCTTAGCAATTTTTTCCTTAGCCTGAACGAGTTATAATTTGCCATTATAACCCACGGGTTATAACAGCAAACACATGCCAAGTTACTTGAACACAGCCACTCCCTGATTAGCTAGTCACTTCCTTCTGGGTGGGCTAAACGGTTTCGCAAACTTGGTGGTTCCTCAGTCGCATAGCAAGGAGCTGCCAGACCTAGAGTCCCCGACACTGTTCTTATTTATTTATTTTTTTAAAATAAAATGCTCATTAAAAATAACATACAGTATATCTATCTGGTTGATCCTACCATTCCAAAACTGTTGCGGAGAACTGCATCAGAGAACGTCTCCAACTCTCACTCACGGAGGTAAGATCGCAATCGCGATCTAAATTTAAAGTCTACAAAAAATAAAACTACATGTACATAAAACAGTACAAAGAAATATGTAAAATAGAAGAACCGTCTCAGAAAGACAGACAGACAGAGAGAGAGAGAGAGAGAGAGAGAGCGCGCGCACGCTGTCGTGTGTGTGTGTGTGTGTGTGTGTGTACCCCAGTAAAGCCAGCGTGGCAAAAAATTGCTGACCAGCAATTCTAACAAATAAAACATGGGGAAGTGGGATTAAATTTGAATTTAATAGTTGCCCTCGGTGTTGGATGCTTTAATAAACCCCTCGGGCATTTATGTAGCATCCCACACCTCAGGCAACCATTAAATTCTCATTAAGCACACTTCCCCATCCATTATTGTATATGTTGCTGTGTGATCGATCACGGGAGAAGAGCGTTCCATTATAGTGGCAGTGGCAAGAGAAAAGCCACAGTTGAGAGGAGGCAGAGCGGAAGAGAAGCAGCATACTAAGCTGCTGTGCTGTGTGTCTTTATTTTATTTTCTTATTAATATAGTTGTTAATGGGCCATTTGTAGCATGGCTGTGGGAAGCAGAGGTTCTGTTGTTGCAGAAGCAACTGAGCGGACAGATTGCAGTCACTTGCAGAAGTGAGAGAGCAGAGCCACAGTACTTATCAGTGGGGTGGCTGCAAGGCAGTTTGGCAGCTTGGAGCCGAGGTCCGTTGCAGCTTTGAGGGAGCACAGAGCAGTAGCTTGGGGGAGCTGAGCAACTGGAGGTAACAGAGCTGCAATTTAGCCCAGGACAGGTGAGTTGCTGCAGTGGCTGCAGAGTAGGAGCTGAGTTGTGGTTGTGAGGACACACAGACAGGTTAAAGCAGGCCAAAACTTTTTTTGAAGGTAGGCATGGCATTGAATAAAAATCTGCTAAGCATTGCGTTGAGGCAGAAAGGTCACAGGCAGCTGTAAGGCACAGATCAGTTGGAGCTGTATTTGTGAGCGAGCTCCATGTAAGCTTTTGTGTCATGAGGTAATGGTGCTGGGGGGGAGGGGTAGTTTGCAGCTCGGTGGGATTCAGGCTTGGGTAATTTAATTGCTGACAGTTCATTTAGTTAGCTGGTTGATAATGTTAAACATTTTCCTTGCGACACTCTTAGTACAGTAGGAGGGCTGCAGGCTGCTATACAAAACAGGAGACAATTCATGGTGTCTCTGTAGCCAAGGCTGTGATGCAGTCAACATTTAAGCAGTTCAGGCATACTGGTGTAACCCCCCCTATAAATGGGGGTTCCTAAAAGCTTCCCCGGAGCTTTGCAATGCTCTACGCTTCTGATTGGTGTCTGCATTGTGCTGCTTAAATGTGTCACCAGTGAGCGCTTTTGAAGCCTTCGGGTGCTGTCTTTAAGGGCTGCCTGTTGCAGCCGTAAGTAACTGAAATGGAGGGGGCTGCGGTTGTATGCCCCGAGACCCGGGACACTGGAAACTTGCTCCGTTTCTGCCATCGTTACAAATGAGCCGACGCTTTTTATAACCACGCCCTCTGATGAAGAGTTTACATCGGAAGTGCCAGGGCAACTGTGGGTGAAACATTCACTTTATTTGCATTAAAGCACTGATTTAGATATCCATGAACTTATTAGTGTTTTGATTTTGTGAGTGCAAGTTTCCTTACCTCACTGACTGCAATAAGGCTGCAAAGGTAGGCATCATTTCTGACAGTCTACCAATACAACATAGTATACTGAAGATCTGCACTCCAGCCAGCCCGGCGGCGCTGAGGGTTGAGGCACTGTATGCCACAGCTCGTGCCACACAGGCGACCCATGTTCGGGAATGGGCACGGGCCACCAGGGGTTGTCAGGAAAGGAAGAGGCTCGAACATCTGGAGGACAGCTCTCCTCTTCTGGGGAGGGAGGACTGGTACTCCCACTGAACAACTGCCCCCAGGTGGAGGCCAGGTGTCAGTGTGGGACTGTGGGTGCCATGGAAGGGAGGATGCTGTGGGACTTCCGCAGACACTCGTACACCACCACATATGCACGTCCTGCATGTGTGCCCCAGCAATTGGAAGGGAAAAAATGGAGGAAAAACACCCCCAGCTGCAGGATAATGACCGAACCCTCGCAGGTTCTGCACCTGGTGACGGGGCAGGCTCTGGGTAAGTCAAGGTGAGACTGGGGTGACAGGTCTAGGGGGGTTGGTTAAAAGAGGGCAGCTGGGAGCAGAGAAGGAGATAAAAACCTATATATAAAAAGATCTGCACTCAAAGGAAATGCAGATGTATTGTCCCACCTGCTGTGCTCAGAGCAGAGTCCAGAGTGATAGGAGATATTTTTTGCTTTAGTCATGAGCGTATACTGCCTGTATCAGCTGATGTCATACAGCAGCTGAAGGAACCAGGAAAGATCCATTTTGCCATCCAGACTATGGGACTATATCTTAAATGGCTGGCCCCATTATGCATCTGAAGAGTCACTAAAACCTTATTGTATGAGACAAACTAACTACAGAACAAGGATGTGTCATGTGTGGAATAAGGGTTATCATATTCCTTGCACACCGTGAAAGTTTGCTGAATGACCTGCATAGTGAACATCCTAGAATTTGTCACATGAAAGCACAGACCCAAACCTATTTTGGATGGTTCTGCCTGGACAAGGAAATCGAACGCTTGACGCAGAATTGTACTGTCTGTATGAAGGTAAGGAATCTGTCATTTATTGCTCCACTGAGTTTCTGGAAATAGCGAACTTTAGCAGCACTGGATTTACTTGGACTGTGCTGACAAGGACAGTCATCATTTTCTAGTGGTGGTGGAAAGTCATTCCAAATGGCTAGAAGTGATTCTAGTGACTACCATCACAGTAGTAAATACCAGTGATGTGAATGATTTGCTTCGCAACTTATGTTTATGGACCGCTTGAAGACGTGGTATCAGATTATGGTTCACAGTTCACAGCAACTGGATTCCAGAAATGTACGGGCATGACTAAACAAAACACACACTGATCCCTCCTTATCACCCTGCAACACCCTGCAACAGATGGAGCTGCAGGGAGAGCAGCACACATGCTGAAACTAGCATTTGTCAATGCCAGACGTTTGATTTGTGTTAAATAATTATTTTTTTTATTTTGACCAAAAGTTTTAAAGATACTTGTTTCAGGAGTCACCCTATAGACATAATATGTACCATTTATAGTATACTGGTCAAAATGTCATCTAGTACCAGAGGTGCGAAAATACATCTTGTCCAAGATTTTAAAAATGACACATATCACGTTTATAAGGTGGTGTAGAAAAATGGCTATATGGAAAGTTTGGAATCAAAATATTGAAATCTAGTGAACTGTGAATGCTGAAAAAGTGTAACGTTCAGTCATAACCTGGGCATTTTTATTTGTACACCACATTTTCAGCATAGCCTTCTTATTACCCAGCCTAATGAACCTGGTAGGTGAAAATTTTGAAATCACCGCCAAAATGTAATTTCGTGACACCGAAACCTCATTACATACCACAGGCACAAAAATACATTTTCGCCAGGATTTGGAAAACGACAGCTGTCACATTCATGAGGTGCTGTGAAGAAATGGCAGTGTTGAAAATTTAGGGGTTAAATAATGAACATTACCAAAGTTACGAGCCTGCGTTGGCAAATTTCAATGTAGGCTCATAACTTTGTTGTTTTTTAATATTTTTACACCAGATTTTCCACATAGCCTTCTTATGACCCACCCTCATGAACAAGGGCAGAGTAAATTTTCAACTCCTGCCTGAAAGGTGATTTTTCACAGTGACCACGAAATCACCATTTTAGGACAGATTTGCCTAACTTCACTGTCATTGTTCATGAGGTGGGGTCGCAAAAAAGGCGTGTTGAAAATATGGGGCCAAAATATCCAAAAATGGCCAAGTTATGCTATTAAGTTTAAAACCCCATTAAAATACATAGAACTGCATACCTGTTTTCCTCAGTTCACAGTCCAACTTTGAAGACTGAAGATGTGTACAGTCTAGAGAGGATTACGGCATTAGACCCCCTGTGGGTAAGTAAGGGCTTGGGGCGGGGTGGGTTGGTGGGTGCTGAGTGGGAGGGTCAGGTGGGGGGAAACTAATAGTGCAACAGACATCGATGGCTGGTTTTCTCTTTGACAGGGTTTAAAAAAAAACAGAGGGACAGACTACATTACGACACTGGGATTGGGCTCCCCAGTGTTGGGCTTAGAAACATAGACTATGGCAGCAGATAAGGACTGCTTGGCCCACCTAGTCTGCCCATTTCCCTACCTATTGGATAAGCTGCAGATCATGGTTAAACAACAGCCTACTTCCTCCTACCCCCCACTAGAATTGCCATATGTCTGTCCCATGCATTCTTGAATTCCCCCACTGTTTTTGACCCCACAACCTCCTTGGGAAGGCCATTCCATGTGTCCACCACCCTCTCCGTGAAAAAATTATTTCTTCACATTGCCCCTGAGCTGATCCCCTCTATCTTCAAATTGTGCCCCCTTGTTCTTGCACATCTCTTTTTCTGAAAGATACATATGTTCTTGGACTTTGTTGATTCCCTTCAGGTACTTGAAAGTTTCTATCATGTCCCCTTTCTCTCTCCCTCCTTTCCTCCAGGGTATACATATTAAGCTCTTTTAGTCTCTCTTTGTACAGCTTCTTGTGCAGACCCTGCACCATTTTAGTTGTCCTCCTCTGGACTGCCACCATCCTGTCTATGCCCTTGCGGAGATGGGGTTTCCAGAACAGCATGCAGTACTCCAGATGGGGTCTCACCAACTGTCTGTACAGAGGGATAACAACTTCCTGTTTTCTACTGGTGATGCCTCTCCCTATGCATCCCGGTATCCCCCCAGCACTCCTTACTACCTTCTCACATTGCTTGCTTACCTTTAGGTCATCTGATATGACTACACCCAGGTCCCTTTCCATTTTTGTTGTTGCTAAATCCCCCTTCCTCCCATTGTGTACTCTTCCCCTGGGTTTTTGTTTCCCAGGTACAATACTTTACACTTCTTTGCATTGAATCTAAACTGCCATACTTTTGACCATTCCTCCAACCTTTCCAAGACCATTCTCATCCTTTCCATCCCTCCTTGTGTATCAACCCTGTTGCAGATCTTTGTGTCATCTGCAAAGAGGCATACTTTTCCTTCCAGGCCTCCGCAATATTACCTATAAGGACATTAAAGAGGATTGGTCCCAGTATTGAACTCTACAGTACCCCGCTAGTAACCCCCCTTTCTTTGGAGTGGACTCCATTTACTATTACCCTCTGTGTCCTGTTGTCCAGCCAATTTTTTACCCAGGTTGCCTCCGTGGGACCCACTCCCAGACTGGCTAACTTGTTTATTAGTCTTTTGTGGGACTGTGTCAAATGCCTTGCTAAAGTCTAGGTAGGCCATGTCCACAGCCCCTCCCTGGTCTACTACTTTGGTCACCCAGTCAAAGAAGTCTATTAGATTTGTCTGACATGATCTTCCACTGCGAATCCATGCTGCCTTGCGTCCTGTGCCCTGCTTGCCTCTAGGTACTCAACAATCCTTTCTTTCAAAAGTGATTCCATCATTTTCCCTACCACTGAGGTCAAACTGACAGGTCTGAAGTTTCCTGCTTCTGCGTGTTCTCCACTTTTGTGAAAGGGAATCATATCCACCCTCCTCCAGTCCTCAGGTACCACACCATCCTCCCATGATTTATTAAAAAGGGTGGTCAGTGGTGTCACTAGTTCTCCCCTTAGTTCTTTTATAATTCTGGGGTGAATCCCGTCAGGCCCCATTGCTTTGTCCACCTTCAGTTTTAGGAGTTCTTTCAGGGCCCTTTCTTCTGTGAATGGACTGGTATTGACCCCCCTCCCCATCCAGAGTGCTTCTATTGTTTGGTTTAGGGACCTCCCCCTTCTCTTCTTTTGTGAATACTGGGCAGAAGTATTCCTTCAGTATCCCTGCTTTTTCAGTTACACCCTCTGCTCACCAATCCCCTTCCCTTTATTAAGCCTCAGTTACTATTCCTCCCTTGGTCTATCATCACTCACTAATGTACCTATAAAAGGTTTTATCCCCCTTCTTAACTGAGTTGGCTATCTTTTCCTTGGTTTGGGCCTCTGCTGTTCTGACTGTCTTCCCCACTTCCTTTTGCTTTAACTGGTACAGTTCTCTGTCCTGCTCCTTCTGTGTTACCTAATATTTCCTGCATGCTATCATTTTCTCCCTAAGTTTCCCTGCCACCCCTTTTGAGAACCATAGTGTTTTTTTTCCTTTGTTTTGTTTTATTTGCTTCACACAAAGGCTTGTTGCCTCTGTGATGGCAGTTTTGATTTTTCCCCATTGTTCCTCCACCCCTCCTTCTTGCCCATTTGCTAATGCTTTTCTCCCATTTTGCCAAAGTCAGCCCTCCTAAAGTCCAATACCCTCGCTTTTGTATGGCTTACTGTAACTCTACAGCTATGTTTATCCTGAACCACACAGTTTGGTGGCCGCTCGTTCCCAAATGGCTACCCACTTCTAAATCTGAGATCCTCTCTCCATACCCATTTGAAAGTACCAGGTCTAAGATTGCTCCCTTCCGAGGGGGTTCCAACACTAGCTGTCTGAGGCATGCCCCCTGTAGAGTATCGAGAATGACCATGCTCTTGGATGTGGCTGTAGCAAAGGTGCTCCAGTTAACAACTGCCATATTCAGGTCCCCCATCAACAATATCTCCCCTTTTTCTGCCATTCTAAGGATGCCTTCTATCATTTCCTTGTCCATTTCCTCCTCCTGATGGGGGGGTCAGCATATAATCCCACTATGGATTGTAGTGCCATTCCAGTCTCCAGGGTGACCTATAGTGCCTCCTCTCCTCCCTGTTTACCCTTTATCTCCATTACTTTGATCCCTTCCCTTATGTAGTGAGCTACTCCTCCTCCTCTTTTAACCTCCCTGTCCCTCCTGTAGATTAGTATGTTAATATCCCAGTCATGGTTCTCTGTGGGCTTGTTAGAGAATGGTAGTGAGTGACCTGGAGGGAAGGGGGTGTCAAGAGAAGTGGTAGCAGGGGTGGGCACCCCATTCCACTTACATTAATAACATATATGTGTAAAGATGGGAAGGGCAGGTGGGCAGACAAGCCACTTGGAGGGACAGGGAGAAAGAAGCGGTAGCAGGGATTAGCACCCTGCTCTGCTTACATACATGTATGCACACATATATATATATAAACTGTGTGTATATATAGTGGCACAGTAGTGCCACTATAGCTAGGGTTGAGTACCCCATTCATGGTTAAATCTGAAATTTGGCAGCTAAATAACTTTGCCACTGTAAGACAGATTTGCTTGAAATTTGGAATGTATGGTCTGGCACCATAGATCTCTGGACCTGCCAAGTTTCATTATGGTCAGATGTATGATTGCAGAGCTACAGAGTGCCAAAAAACACATAAATTATGGGGTTTCGCACGTGTCTTTGCTCGCACCTACAGCCCGCACCTTTTGTGCGGTCGGTCCGAAAACTTCAGGGAACATGCAGCCAGAGTCCCCAATGTGTCTTTCAAAGATTTCATGAAAAAATATTAAACCGTTCAAAAGTGTTTCAAAAAACACTGAATTCCATTATAGTCTATGGGAAAAGTTAACAAAATATGCAAAAGTGTCGTGAATGCAGTTTTTAATGTCGCAAATGACCCTTTTACTTTTGTGATTCAGGCTTTTTTTTCTCAGTTGGTGGTCAGAGAAATGCTTGGCATTTAAATTTGGAACCCGCTAGGGACACAGCTCTTGTTGTGTTCGCCTAGTCAAGCCCTGAGGATGCTCCCCATGTCTTTTTTTGGGTAAAACACCCCAGAAAAATGTTTTTTCAATTTTTGTCAAAAGTAGTGTCGCAAAGTACTTTCTCGTATGCGACACTTTCGTGATTTTATTTTTGCAAAACTGTCATGATTTGTGAAAGTACTTTGTGACACTGTGCCCCAAAGAATAGGAAATCTTTGCCACCCTGCTGCAAAACAACAGTTTAGTCTTTTGGGCTGTAATTTTCAGGAAAGAAAGCCAACATCACACAGATGTGCCTTTTGGTGGTTTGGTGCCAAAATATAATAGGGCTGCAAAGTTACGTCACTCTGAAGTTGACAATTTTTCCCATAGGGTAACATTATGGCATCTGCTGTGCCTTTCAGGTCCTATATCTCAAAAACGGTTCGAGATACGAACTTTTCATCACAAAAATTCTTAGCCCCCCACTAGGAGCTAAGAGCAAAACTAGCCTGGAAAGTCACACATAATATGAGATTTTAATTTTTTTCTACGTCGTAAGGTTCCTGAGATATAAGCAATTTAGTATTCCAGGTATTCATTTTCTGGTCCGAGGGCCATTATTGTGCCCACATTCTTTGCATTCACTGTGCTTCTCGGTGCACCTTTTTGGAACACAAAGTGTGTGCATTTGCATTACTTTTACCGTTTGCATTCACGTTTCAGCTTGCTTTCCCACTACAGTTTGCATTAGCGATTTCTTTTGCGTCACCGTGTGCGTTACCATTTGCTGTTACATTTTCATTTGCATTTTAATTTGCGTTACTGTTTCCTTTGGCATCACCATTGCCATTACTGTTAGCGTTTGTGTTTCCATTTGCATTACTGTTGGTGTTTTCGTTACCGTTTGCATTACCATTTGCATTTTCGTTAGCGTTTGCACTTGTGTTTACGTTGTCACTTGCATTGCTGTTTCCTCGTACCTCGCTGTTGCCATTTGCATTTGTGTTTGTGTTTCTGTTTGTATTATCATTACTGTTTGCATTTCCATTACCATTTGCATTAGCATTACTGTTTGCATTTATGTTTGCACTTGAGTTTCCGTTACCATTTGCGTAATCGCTTTTCTGTTCGCATGATGCACTCACAGCATCCAGGCTCCACCAACGCCCCGTTAGCCGCCTCCCTCAACGCCAGCTGTGCGCTGGACTCACCTGCAGCCGTGCTCTCTACCTGTTTTGCACTCCATCATGCGCCACTGCCCCTGATCACCACCGCCGCCACACCGCCAGCAATCTGCACTCACGCTCCATCTGGTAATCACCCATGGTGCTCTCTTGCCATCACCTGCACTCTGCACTTGCTCACTGTCACGCCTGCAAACCTCCCTCCACACTGTCGCCTGTGCCACAACGCTTCTGTACCCCCGCCCATCGCCATCACCGCCTGCACTGCACCTGCACCTGTACCACCGCCACTGCCTGTGCTCCATCACCGCTCACGCCACAACTCACTGTCTGCGCCACATCTGCACCTGGTGCCACCATTATCTTGCAAAATCATTTCCATTTGTGTCATCATGTGCATTACAGTTTGCGCTTACATTTGCATTACTGTAGCTGTTTCCTTTTGAGTCTCCATTGGTTTTACCATTTGTGTTTGCTTTACTGATACCGTTTGCATTTCCAGTACCATTTTCGTTAGCATTTCTGTTTACGTCACCTTGTGTGTTTACTGTTTGCATTTCTGTTTGTCCTTGCATTTGCATTTCCAATTGCATTACCATTACCATTTTAGTTTTCATTGCCATTTGTGTTACCATCTGTGTTTGTGGTCACGTTTGTGCTTACGTTTCTGTTAACATTTGCATTATCGTTTTCATTTGATTTTGCGCTTGCATTTGCATTACCGTTTGCGTTACTGTTTCCTTTCATGTCACTGTTGGTGTTACCGTCTCAGCTTGCATTGATATTACTGTTACCATCTCCATTTTCATTACCATTTGCGTTACCATTTGCATGTGCATTTTCATTACCATTACTTTTACTGTTACCATTACTGTTAACGTTGGCGTTACTGTTAGCATTAATGTTCCCATTAGGATTACCCTTACCATTGCCGTTACTGTTACTGTTAGCATTACCATTACTGTAAGGGTTGTTACACAAAATAGGAAGCATGGTGGGGGCCCCATGCTCCCAACACCACATACCATTCACTATTTATAGTGCACAGTCTCAAAAAAAAGGGAAATTCATGGAAAAAAACTCCATTTAATGCATCAGTTAGGGTTATTCCACAGTGACAAAAGTGAGTAAATTCTGTGTTAGGGTTGCCACCCCTACCATCCCACCCCCACTAATAGCCATCGGGGTGTGCATTGGTCATTGTGCCTAACTCTCACCCCATTCTCCTATACTTCACAACCTCATCTTCTTTACACATGGAATGGGGTGAGAGTTAGGCTGACGATCCCAATGCACACCCTGATGGCTGTTGGTGGGGGTGGGGTAGGGATGGGATTGTAGGGGTGGCAATCCTAACACTGAATTTCCTCACTTTTGTCACTGTGAACAACCCTAACTGATGCTTGAAATTGATTTTTGCCATGAATATATATATATATATATATATATATATATATATATATATATATAAATCCATGTAGCCACCCCACCTCCCGATTGTCTAGGGCACCCAATGTTACTAGAGAGGAGGGGCTCACCAAGGAACCCAGAACTGAAACATTAATAACCTGGAAAGAACATATAAAAGGTACCTTACCATGGCCTGGGTTTTAGCTGCAGAAATGTGACACTGCTACCCCTCACATCTGCTATGGATACTCAGCTGATACCAGAAGACCTCTTCTTCTTTTGTCTTTTCCAATGAAGTCCCCTTGCAGCAACCTGGCCCAGAAAGCACAGGAACAGACACAAGCTGAGACTTAAAAGCTCCCCTCAAAAGAAGTCTGGTTAGAAATTCATTAGATCCTCTATAATTCATCATAAAGCTAAGTTATGGATTTAAAAACTCTTGACACGCTGGATTCAGCAACAAACCAATTTATTTCACCTGAGGTCCCAATGATTTAAAAGGACCCAAGGGTCCCATTGCTTGCTTACACAACTTCTCCTCCAGCTCCATGGAGCACAAACTATTTACAGAGCCTGGGGGCACATTACTGGGAGAACAGATGTCCTAGGCAGCATTTCCTCTCAGACAGCTATTGAACCCTTGGATGGCATATCCAAGTCCCTTTTCTGGATTCTTCAACAGCCTACAGAGCCAACCCACCCTCTGGTACTGGTAAGTTGATATCTGTCTTTCACTTATTCTTTCCCTTTTTCCCTGGTCAAACATCCACCTGTGGGGAAGCGAGAGGCTTACTCCCACCTGGTCACATATGACTGGGATGCAGGATTTTCCCACCCTGACCAGTCCCTTATAGCCATTAAGTTGCCGTTAAATGTGTCTGCCCTTTCCACCGGTTTTCCTTACTCCGGAAATGAGTGTGTGTGCTCCCTTTGGCCTGCGTCCCCACAACCTCACCTCCTGTGCTTGATATAAGTCACCAGGTCCAGAGGGATTCCCAAGGCCTATCCTTTATTATCTGTAGCCCTCCCGAACAGCTTGCGAATGGGTCCGAAGACCTGCCCCTCCAAGCAGACCCATAAAGAGTGAAAAGCCTCTGGCACCCCCTTTTTCCCAGACCTGCACCACCCTGCCACACCAGGAACCAGGAGGGGTACTGCCAGCACCCCTCCCCTGGAGGAATCCTGCCATGAAACCTCCAGCCCTGGCAGTGCAGGCCTAATCTCCACCAGACCTGGGACCCACCAAGCTCCTACCCTGAGCATTCTCACTACCCCTCACTTCCTGGAGTCCCATTTACCCACTACTATGCCAGCTGACTAACTACTGCCCTCCCCCCCCACATTGCCACTGGTGCCATGTCACTGTCATACCGGCACTACCTTCACTTATGAGGGTGTGGGGGTTTCCTTCCTCAAATCAGGCCCAAACCCAAACCAATGAGCTCCTCCCTGCCTGCCTGCCTGTCCTGCCATCTCCCAGCCAGCCTCTCCTCCTTCTCCCTTCCTTTTCCCACGCCCCCTGCTTTTATGGGCTCCAAACCTGCCTCTAGTAGCAGCTTGAAGTATAGCCTATAATGATGCCCCCCCCAACTACCTAATGAAACCTTCACTGGGGGGTGGACACCAAAGATGAGGGCCCCTACTTACTCATAAGCCCCCATCAGCGAGAGGGGGGCCTACACTCTTCCCCCACCCAAGGGAATCATTCCCTGAGGGGAATGACGGCACCTCACCAACTTCCCCACATGGTTCCCACTCCCCCGGTATGTGCACGCCTAGGAAAAGCCAGAACCAGCTGAGGTCATGATGGTGGGCCCCTCAGAGAGGGAAGGGGAATGGAACTACCCACCCCAACCTACTACAATTGCCTAATCTAAAAGCAAACTATTTTCTGAGCCAGGGGGAGAAATATACCTAATAAAGTGCTGCCCAATAATAAAACTAGAACAGCACAGTATGAAATTCAGTTTAAGTTAACAGACTAATACTGATCCTCCTGGTTTAGCAAAACACCATAATCACTTAGAAGATCTATGATTTTGTGAATATTCCAAACCATAATCACTCTAACCATGCTCACACCACTCATACTTTCCCTGTCTCTTGCACACATTTTAATGATTAAAGTAATAGAAACATTTCTAAATAGTAAAAATAATGTTCTGATTCACAGTCCTCTGAGGTAGAAAAGTTATTCTGGTCCATTATCAGTTCTCTTTAGGTTCAATCCAATCACTGAGACAGCAACCTGCTCCAGGGAGCAACACCTGGCACAGTCAGAGTTCTATTAAAGGGGGCTTCAAGGACAGGGTCCTCCTCCTGATGGATAGTCAAATTCTGGATCTGTCTCGGTCGTAAGGTCTCCAAAAGAATCTTTTGAAATTATGAAGTACTTGGTATGACATCCAGCCAAGTCTTGCACCAGGGTAAAATGTTTAAATAGGGCCAACCCGGTCCGGGGGCAGTCTGGCACATAGCTCGGGCCTTCTGGAACAGTTCCCGAGATGGACGACCACTACTTGCAGGATGATGTTTTAATTTCTCAAGTTGCTCTTGATAGATCCAATCCTCCCTCATTCCCTCCATGATGTCCCACTGCCACTCTGACAGGTAGGGGTAGTCCAAGTTCTCATACTCCATCCTTAGTTGCCGCCACACTCATCGTTCTGCCTGACTCCATTCTGGCAGATCCCTTATGTTGATCCTGTGGGCTTTTCCTTTTTCCAGCAGCATTGTAAGCATTCTGTAAGCTTACATTCTGCTTTCTGTAAGCAGCATTGAGGGTGTCCTCTCTATTAAGTTCATCCATCCTGCTCTGTAGGGCATGCGAGCACTCTGGGATGCCTGGGGGGGGGGTTCTATCATGTGCTGTAATCACTGGGCAGTGAAAAGGCTTGGGTATGGCTCGATAGAAGTCATAATCATTGAACTGCATCTTGTGACCAAGGAACCCCTTTTCATCAAAATTTTCATCAACCAACAGTCCTTTTTTGGGCTTTTTCTCCTTCTTATCCAGTGACCCCAGGCCAGCAGCAGCAGTCTTTGGTCTCACCTTCTCAGGAGAGGCTGAATGTGATCTTACATCTGACAGGCTATCTCCAGACAGAGGCCTCAGTGGCATTCCCCTGGGCCCTGGGGGTTCGCTCACTGGTGGACGAGGCCCCTGCCCCTTCCTCTACCACTGGGAGTAGAGGTAGCCTGTGAGGTGGAACTGGGCACATGACTATGTTCCTCTTCACCCTTCTTCTCCTCTGCTGCAGCTGCACCTTCACCCTGTACCTCCTCGACTTCAATAATCATATTGGGGAAGGGCCCTCTAACTGGCTCTGGTTCCTTTACCTGCCCTGGGATCCACTCCTCCAACAAAACCCTTTCAAAAATGCTGGGTTCCAGGCTCCCCAGGACCATACCAAAGTTGGGCCTTCTGAACTGCTGTAGGGGTATACCCAATGGAAAACTGGAAGTGCCCTGTCAAATATGCCTCAGGGGGCCGTGCTTGAGGATAGGCTGCACACAGGCAGATGGGCTATTCTCTCTCCCTTCTAGCAACATCTAACACATTTCTTCTCCACCTGTCCCCTCTCTGCATTGTTCCACAGCCACGAAAGTAAGGATGAGGGAACCATAGACATAGGTTCCTTGAAGGGAGGAACATCCTCTGCCTGAAACCCCCGGCCAGCCATGTGTGAAAGTGGATCTATACCTGCCAAGCACAAACAGATCATCCAGGTTCACTTGGTTCCAAAAAGTTCTTACAGTAAAACTCCCCTCAGCTCCGATGTCTTGGCACAAGGCTCCTTGTCCTGCTTGCTCTTGCTCGCCCCAAAATGGTGACACCTCCTTCACTGCTTTTCTCCCCAGCTCAGTCCTCCAGCCAAATCAGCAAGCAGGCTGGGGTCACATGACCAGCACACCAAGCGAGCTTACTCCTGGGAGCAGGACTGCAGCCAACTACATGGACCGCCACACCCCAGAAAGTGATTTTTGACTGTGCCACACAGCCTACCCCACCCAGGACGGACCCACCAGCCCCCTAATTCCAAGAATGGGATGCCAGGAGGTGCGAAGGGTTCCCAAATAAATCCCAGAGAAGCCCCAATGTGCAGCCACCCCACTTCCCCAATTGTCTAGGGGCACCTGATGTTACTAGAGGGGAGGCAGTGGCAGAGCTAGAGGGGGGGCTGGGGGGCGGTCGCCCCTTCTGGCTGTCCCAATGTGAGTAGTGGCACCCCACCACCATCTTTAGTCACTGTTTAGTGCCCACTGTGGAGCCCAGTGATTAACATGATTGGCCCCACTGACTCCCAAATGCTCCCAAACCTGGCTCCCCCACTGGGGGGAGGGGGGGCCTACCCTGAAGGAACCCAGAACCAAAACATTAACAATCTGGAAGGAACATAAAAAAAGTACCTTACTACGGCCTGGGTTCTATCTGCAGAAAAGTGACACTGCTACCCCTCGCATCTTCTGCTCTGGATACTCAGCTAAAACCAGGAGACCTCTTCTTCTTTCATCTTCTCCAACAAAGACCCCTTCCAGCACCTAGGCCCAGGAAAAAAGCTCCCCCCAAAAGAAGTCTAGTTAGAAATTCATTAGATCCACTACAATTCATCATAAAGCTAAGTTACGGATTTAAAAACTCTTGACACTCTGGATTCAGCAACAAACCAATTTATTTCACCTGAGGTCCCAATGATTTAAAAGGACCCAGGGGTCCCATTGCTTGCTTACATACCTTCTCCTCCAGCTCCATGGAGCACAAACTATTTACAGAGCCTGGGGACACATTACTGGGAGAACAGATGTCCTAGGCAGCATTTCCTTTCCCTTCAGGCAGCTACTGAACCCTCGGATGGAATATCCAAGTCCCTTTTCTGGATTCTTCAATAGCCTACAGAGCCAACCCACCCTCTGGGACCAGTAAGTTGGTACTTGTCTCTTACTTGTCCTTTCCCTTTTTCCCTGGTCAGACATCCACCTGTGGAGAAGCGAGAAGCTTACTCCCATCTGGTCCCGCACCATGGGAACATGGGATTTTCCCACCTTGACCAGTCCCTTATAGCCATTAAGTTGCCGTTAAATGTGTCTGCCCTTTCCACCAGTTTTCCTTACTCTGGAAATGGGGGGAAGAGTTCTCCTGAATACCTTTTGGCCTGCATCCCCACAACCTTATCTCCTGTGCTTGCTATAAGTCACTGGGTCCAGAGGAATTCCCAAGGCCTATCCTTTACTACCTGTGACCCACCTGAACAGCTTGTGAATGGGCCTCGAGACCTGCCCCTACAAGCATGCCTCATAAAGGGTGAAAAGCCTCTGGCAGCCCCTTTTTCCCAGACCTGCACCACCCTGCCACATCAGGAACCAGGAGGGGTACTGCCACCACCCCTCCCCTGGAGGAATCCTGCCACGAAACCTCCAGCCCTTGCTGTACAGGCCTAACTTTCACTGGGCCTGGGACCCACCAAACTCCTACCCTGGGCACTCTCACTAGCCCTCACTTTCTGGAGTCCCATTTACACCCTACAACATTGGCAAGCTAACTACTGCCCTCCCCCCCACACTGTTCACTGGCACCATATCACTGTCATACCAGCACTACCTTCACTTATGAGGGGGAGTTTCCCTCCTCAAACCAGGCCCAAACCCGGACCAATGAGCTCCTCCCTGCCTGCCTGTCCTGGCATCTCCCAGCCAGACTGTCCTCCTTCTCCCTTCCATTTCCCACACCCCATGCTTTTATGGGCTCCAAACCTGCCTCTAGTGGCAGTTTGAAGTATAGCCCAGAATGATGTCTCCCTCCCCCAACCACCTACTGAAATCTTCACCGAGGGAGGGGGCCCATACTTACTCGTACGTATATACTGTACATATATATATATATATATATATATATATATATATATATAAAGTATACATATAGTGGATTGGCAGGCAGCCACCTGGAGGGGACAGGAAGAATTAAGCAGTAGTGGGGGTGAGCACCCCACTCCACTCACATTACAAAAAAAATATATATTTATACCCGAGTGCAGCTAAATATGTTTTTAGGTACAAGAAGCTGAACTCAGAAACTAGTTACTTTTTTGGAATGAGGGCTAAAAATTACTTTAATTGCACTCCAAAAGTGGACCCATAACTGATACTGGGCATGCATGTATGCATATTCATATTCATATACATATACATATGCATACATGCATACTCAGTATCATGGGTCCACTGTCAGAGTGTGATTAAAGTACATTTTAGCCCTTGTTTCAAAAAACTAACTAGATTCCCCGAGTTCAGCTTTCTTTGTAGTACCTAAGAATATATTTAGTTGAACTCAGGTACAATGGTCCACAGTAACAATGACAGGCTGCTGGTGTTGACAGTCGATCATCTGCTTACTGACCGGCTGGCTTCATGCATATCAAAGAACCGAAGCCCTCTGATTCAAGCGGCTTCAGGACCTTTGAAATACACAAAGTTTCCACCCAGCAAGCTGCGAGTGATGTCAAGACCACAGTGCGGCCATTCATCTAGACTGCTGAGCCCCTGCTATTTTCAACTGAAATAGGCTCGACAGTGACATACACCTCTAATCGCCCTTCACTGTAGCAAAACATTTGGTTCGCAAGCACACATCAAATGTAAAAACAGCCCTGCAAAAGCAGATACTTAGCACAGAACACAATTAAGCAAAACTATCTTTACAACACCTTCTTAAAAATGTCTTATTGATGAGTAGGAGTACACAGGGGGAAGGGGGCATAGTCAACTGCATCCTGCCGATGTAGACTAGCACTTTAAAAGACCAACTTCTTGAATGTAATGCATGTATCAGAGTCAAGAACTTTTTTATTTTAATCACATGAAAACATTCAAAGCTGAGTATATCCAGAAAATACAAAAATAATTTACAGTGCCAGAATTAATTAATTTACGAGTCAGCTCGTATGGGTGAGCTGAGTAGTATTCTACAAACAGTACGATTTTTCAGCAGTTTCAATGAAGCTCACTCTCCCACCCCAGTGCCACTCCTCAGTAACTAATCCTGTCATCCACACATTACTCAAGCTTGTGTATGTGACAGTATTCAGTTTCAGGTCTTTGGGCAGACAGCAGTGTTTTTACTTTTCCCAATAACCAGGAGTTTTTTTTCTCAGATCATGCCTGATTTCTATAGCGCAACACTGTAATGCAGTAACACATGACTGAGCCAATTTGTGCAGCAAATGAGTCTACATCCTGCTTCTCACCATGCTCATGCCTAGAAACAATTTGGTGCCTTAACATCCATCAGTGAGCTCAAACTGTCTGTCCCATTTGCATAGCTAGGTCCTGCACTTTAGCCTTCAACATCAGTCTGGATACTCAAACATCCTTATCAAGCAGCAGGGTGAACCACAGCATTATGGCATCTTCCACTGCACAATTGTTGCCCTCAAGCTTTCTCTTTCAACTCGGGTTTACATTAGACTGTCACTCAGCAAGGACAGAGTCCTGATGTTTAGGTACAAACAGCGTAGCTGTAAGCACTTATTGAGGTTATGCATATTCTTTTTTGTATTTAGTCAAGTTCAAAGGTATATTCAGTGTGAGTGATTCAGCTGAATGATGTCATTGATGATGTCAGTGACATACATTTTTAGAACTTGGCAGTTCCAGCTGAGACTTTGAAGTTTAAATGCAACATGGGAAACATTACTTCAGACAGACTATTAATTTACGAATATCCACTGCAGCTGTGTGTGTGGGGGGGGGTCTGCACTATCTGCTGGATGTCCTTTGCCACAGCATACATTTCCTGCCTAGGAAACTTAATACAACAGCAGAGTTACAAGATACCAAACAGAAGTGGGTAGGGATCCTGGGTTTGCCAAATAATTTTTTTTTTCTTTCTCAATACAGTTTATGTAGTACAGAAGACATTTTTAGATGTCATTGCTGATGTTAGTGATATGCCTTCAGGAAAGTTTGACATTCTATATTGCTGATAACTTGAGATGTTCCACCTCAGACTTTGAGGTTTAAATGCAACGTGGGAACCACTACTTCAAACAGACAGACTGTTAGTTATAAAGTCCACTGCAGCTGTGTTGGAGGGGAGTCTGCACTCACTAATGGATGCCCTTTGCTAGGGCATGCATAATCTGTCTAGGATGTTTAGTGCAGTGGCAGAGCTACAGGCTACCAAGCCCTAGTAAATAGGAGGCCTGAGTTCAATTCCCAGTGTGGAAATATTTTTCTTTCTCATTACAATGTATGTAGTATGACAGAAGTTGCTAGATGTCTTCTTTGATGTTAGTGATAGACTTTCTGGAAGGTTTGACATTCTATATTGCTGATAACTTGAAAAGTTCCAGCCCAGACTTTCAGGTTTAAATGCAACTTAGGAAACATTATTTGAAATAGACAGACTGTTAACTACAATAATTCACTGCAATTGTGTGTGGGGTGGTCGGTAGCCTCTAACCCTTCCCCTGGGGGAAGTAGCAGTAGCAGTATCTTTTATTCATGAAACATGAACAGTGATAGTAACTCAGTTGAGCAATGCTCATTTTCAATGAGGTCCTTTAGCATATGTATAAGTTACAACAATAATTTTTTCTAATCACATCTCTTTTTTCTAACCTTGCAGCTACAGTCCTGCTGTACATCCAGCCACCGCTCCTACCTTCACCTCTGACCCCGAAGCTGACATGCCCAGCTGGCATATGCAGCTACAACCATTGAGAGGTGCCCCCTTAAGCCCCCATGCCCAGTGAGGATCCAATACCAGCACACACCTTATTTCAGGCATCGTTGGCCAGTGAAGCTAGCAGCTATCAAGCTGCCATGGACTATGCTGTCATTTACCCTTTTTCTCCCCGATGGGAGCATGGACATGCAATAACATCCATGCACTGTGTGCAGATGTCTGCCGTGCTCCCCCTGCTTAGCACCCGTGCAACTGCAGTTCCTCTTGGCATCCCCAGGGACCGCAACAGCGTGGCGTGCACCCACCCCTTTCCCCAGGACTAGGAGAGCTGTCATCGGATGCTCGATCCTAGTCCTCCCCTGCCAATCCCTGACAACCCGGGCTCATTTCCAAACCCAGCTTGTTGGTGTGGAGTGAGGTGTGGCATCCAGTGCCTCAACCCTCAGCGCCGCCAGGTCGGCTAAGTTACAACAATAATAAAATAAAATGTGCACATTTGAAAATGTCATTACAAACATTATGCATACAATTACTTAGTGATGGATATCATTTGCCACAGCATACTGTATATCTCTTCTCTAGGAAGCTTAGCACACTGGTAGAGCTATGGATTACCAAGCAGTAGAGGGTAAGGGCCTGGATTTGATCCCCAGAATGGAAATGTTTTTCTGTTTCACTACAATTTATGTAGTAAGAGAGAAACTGTCAGATGACATCACTGATGTTAATGACAGACTTACAGCAAAGTTTGAAATTCTATATTGCTGTTAACTTGAAAAGTTCAGCCTCAGACTTTGAGGTTGAAATTCAACTTGTGAAACATTACTTCAAATAGACAGACTGCACATTATGAAAATTCACTGCAATGGTGTGCATGGTAGCTGTCTGTACTTGGTGCTGGATATCCTTTGCCGGAGCATGCACTTCTTCCTTGGGAAGCTTTGTATGGTGGTAGAACTACAGTCTACCAAAGCAGTTGAAGCTACAGGGCCTGGGTTCAATCCCCAGAATGGAACTTTTTTTTTCTTTCTTATTACAATTGATAGATGCTGTGTCTCAGCCCCCATCCCCAAAGCCACTTTCCTTATTATTGCCAGGGGAAGTCTGTCAACTTTCTTTTTGGCCACATAAATATTCTATACAGACTTTCTTTGGCACCTTTAGTACCATTTGTACCTTGATTACTTGTCCTACCAGCCTGGATCTTTGAGATTTTGAATTGAACCACAACAGAGGACAGTGAGCTTGTGAGGTTGTGCAAGGCTTCTATGACTTTCACCCTGTCAACAAGAGACAATTTGTTTTGGGATTGTGACACTGTTCTAGCCGGGTCAGCACAAAACCACAAGCACCAAGAAGCACTGACAAGTGCTGACTGTTTTAATGCAATCAGAAAAGCAATGAGGAGGGAATTCTAGTGACATCATGGACCAGCTAGGAGCATAGGACAGCATCTCATTCTCCCTGATCTACTTTTACACATTCAAACTAATTGAATTCAGCTCAAATCACATCCAAAGCCTAGGAGAAGACAAGGTGATGACAGATGATCCATGGTTGAAACTGCACAGCAACAAAAGGATGGTAGTCAATTCTCCAAGAGAATCATGTACAGTAGCTAAAGCCCCTTTCCAGCGACTTCGTATGGGCGTGAATATGACACAGACACTGACGTGGAACAGTTAACAAGAAGCAAATTTGAAATTCTGTTTAAAGAACTCATGGTATCCAGAAAATAAAATAGAAAATAATGTAGGTGCCTCCACCAAAAAAATGCAAGCAGCAGAGAAATGTGCTGAGGGGGCCAAGGAACTGATCAGATATGTAGATGTAAAAGATGGGGCCCGGAAATTATGGGTGACAGTAGAGTCTCTGTACCAGCATGTGGAGGCTTTGTATGACATGTGCCTAGATGTTATGGCCCATATCAGAAGGGATGATCTCCATTTATATGGTCTACCTGAGATACAAGAGGTGGGCAATATGATCAAATTTCTTGTAGATCTCCTCTGAAAGATCTTCATGCTCCTTCAGACTCTGGACATACATATTAAACAGGCCCACCACATGCCCCTGCCAAAGCTGACAGACTGCGGTCTGTGATAATGAAATTTGTCAGTTACTGGGTGAAAGAAGACATTCTTAGCTAGTCCTGGATGCAAAAAGAAGGTATATACAGTGGCTCCCAACTCCTCTTAGACAAATGACTTTTTACTGGAGAT
This sequence comes from Neoceratodus forsteri, assembly GCA_016271365.2. NCBI lineage: Eukaryota > Metazoa > Chordata > Ceratodontiformes > Ceratodontidae > Neoceratodus > Neoceratodus forsteri. Next base: position 163,905,907 of record CM028137.1, read on the forward strand.
GCAGAGGCACAGGCAGGCCTATGGAGCAATCCTGAAAGCTCCACGAGACAAGCAGATTCATTTTCATACCCCTACTCTGCCCAGCTCCATGTGTTTTGGGAAGATGGGATATAAATGTGCTATACAACCAAAACCTCAGGACAAGTGCCTGAATCTCCAGTGTGGTCTGAAAAATGGAATGTGGCTAAAAGACAGTGTCCAGGATGGGTTGGTCACAGGGAGGCCGTGGCAGTGGTTCACGACATGTGGAAACTACTGTGAGGTCTGGGCCAAGCTAAGACCCACATGGCTTTTACTACCCAAGCTGACTCTTTATTCCAGGTCCTTGACTACTGCTATCCTTGCCCTAGTTCCACCCTGTTAACTGTGGGATTTGGAAGCCTTGGAATGACTTTCTTGTGTCTTACTCTGGACAAATGAGGAGGCGTAAACCATCCCAAATGTGAGACCTCATATTCCCAGGTTTCATTTCATTTACTGTTGATGTTAGGTGTATTTAACTAGCACGAAGCAGCTGACTGTAGACATGGTTTTCTGGTTCCCCTATGTGTTGTTTTTCATAAGTGCTGCAGAGGGCTGGCCTGCACATAACTTCAGTTTTAGTATGCTCTTCAGGTCTAGCACCATGAACTGCTTTGATCCTCTGCAGTGGTGTTTTGCTTCTCCCAGTGGAAGGGTTAGAGGCTGCCAATCTGGTGTTGGGGTACCTTAGCTAACTCAGTGGTGCCCTTGAGATTTTCCTTCCACTGGTGGGTGGCACTGTTTCCATGGAGGCCAGCAGTTTATTCTTATTGTGCAGTATACAACCTGAGTTGTCATTTCTTTACATCACAGCACTGGTGTTCGAACACAGAGCTTGTCTCTGTGGCTGGTGGAACCTGGATCTCTGTACGGCCCATGTGGCACCAATCACAGTTGCTGCAGTTAATGTTGAAGGGGTATCGCAGGTTTAAATAGTATCCACAGGCAGTTCTCTGCAGATTAAATTGGAGAACTAGACACGTGTTATCTGGAGCATGGTATTAATCGCTCCTTGGATGCAGTCTATGAGTGCCTGCCTGAAGGAGATCGCTGTAATGCATAATCATTATAAGACACTGTTTTTCAATCGATTGGTCAGGGGAAAGTGAGTAAAGTTCTTTTCTTTTAGTGGTATAGACTGTCATGAGTATGATTTCTCAGGTGAGAACAACTAATTGTCATGGTGTTCAAGGGGTGACCCCTAGATGGAGAAGCGATAGTTGTTCTACCCTCTGACCAGGACTGAAAGAAGTGAGGGACAGGTCCTAGGGAAGAGGATAGAAGCCTTTTTGATAAGGCTTCCTGCCTTGGAAGCACATTTGTGCTAGTTTGCACACCACAGATATCCCTGTTGGCATGTTAAAATTTTCAATGTTTATGTTTTAAAGCAACCCCTTCTCTCTTTTTTACACAACCTGAATGGTCTCTGGTACCCCTCACACTCATTATAGCTACAGGATGCTATTGCTCTGATCACATTAGGTTACAGTTTTGTCCAGAGAATGGCTGATATGTCTACAGTGGTGCTATCTTACAATGTGAATGGGCTCATGAGTATTATAAAAAGAAGTAAGCCTCTCACCTTTCATAAAAACTAAAAAGGCAGAATTTATTATGCTACTGGAGATCCACTTATCAGCAGCTGATCATGATAAGTTGCAGTCATTCCAATTTAGATGGTTCTTCTCCCCAACGCACCAAGCTGGCAGGTGGAGGGGAATGGCTCTGCAGAGCCTGAATGCTGTACATTTTGATATCATGGATACAAACACTGATAAAGAAGGATGTTATGTGATGGTGAAGGATCAATATAATGGTGTGTTGGTGACACTGGTTTTGGTTTATACTCTCCCAGGACCGGATTATAATTTATTTTGGAATTTCTTGCTAACACTATTGGACTGGGGTAAGAGTGTGCTCTTGGTCGGGGAGATCTTAATCTCACCTTTCAACCCTATTTAGACAGCACCTCCCAAATCCCATGAAGGGAGATTCAGGTGGCCAAAGGGATTTGGAAACTAATGGGGCAGGGGGAGGGCCTCAAACAACTGGTACAGCAACCCACAAGAGAAAGGGCTATCCTAGATCTAGTACTGACTAACAAGGAAGGGATCACAGATCTCCAGGTAGAAGGTCACCTGGGGGCCAGTGACCATCACATGGTATGGTTCAATTTGGCTACTACATCTAAATCATCCCATTCCAAGGCAAAAATATGGGACTTCAGAGGAGCTGACTTTGGTAAGATGGCCAACAGAGTTAAGCTAGCCCTGGCAAAAGAAACACAGGTGAGGGTGCAGGCAAAGTGGGCAAGCATTAAGGATGCAATACTTGGAAGCAACATCCCATTGTGTTAGACAGAAAAGGAAGTGCAAAGAAGAAGGAAACCACTTTGGTTCTCAAATACAGTAGCAAAAGGTCAGAGCCAAAAAGCCTGGCCTTCAGGAAATATAAGGAACACAGCGGGATGAAGATAGGGAGGCATACCAAACTGCCCTAAGGGAAGCAGGGAAGGCATAGGCAGGCAAAGTCCAAAACTGAGGAAACACTAGCACGAACAGTAAAAGAAGGTGACAAGACTTTTATAGATACATTAGTGAAAGGAGAAAGTCCAGAGGGTATTGCTAAGCTTAATGGAGAAAAGGTAGCATGTAGGAGGAGGAGGACCCTGTAAAGGCATCTATCTAAATAGATACTTTGCTCAGTATTTACTGAAGAAGGTGGGCAGGGCTCACAGCTCAGCATCGTGGACACAGGGGGGAGGGAGGTGAGCACTACTCCCTTCACAAAAGAAAGGGTCCTACAAGAGCTTGCTAAGCTCAGGGTGGATAAGGCAATGGGACCTGATGGCATACATCCCAGGGTACTTAAGGAGCTAAAGGTGGAACTAGCAGAGCCATTAGCAGAACTGTTTAGTGAGTCTCTGAGCACAGGAGAGGTCCCAGAAGACTGGAGAAGGGCTCATGTGATCCCGTTCCACAAGAGTGGTAGCAGGAGGAGGTGAAAGCTACAGACCAGTCAGTCTTACCTCAGTAGTAGGCAAGATTATGGAGGTACTCCTTAAGGAAAGGATAGTGCAACACCTGGAATCCATAGGGGCACAGGATCCAAGACAGCATGGGTTTACAAAAGGAAGGTCCTGTCAAACTAATCTCATAGATTTCTTTGACTGGGTAACCAGAGTGGTGGACCAAGGGGGAGCAGTTGATGTCACCTACCTTGACTTCAGCAAAGCTTTTGACACTGTTCTACATAGAAGATTGATAAATAAGCTGGGTAGGCTCGGGGTGGGTCAGAAGTCGGTCAACTGGGTGGCAAACTGGTTGTCGGGCAGAAAACAGGAGAGCGTGGTAAATGGTATACAGTCAGAAGAGATGCAAGTCACAAGTGGGTACCTCAGGGATCAGTCCTGGGGCCAGTCCCTTCAACATCTTCATTAGTGACCTTGTAGATGGACTAGAGGGTAAGGCTTGTCTGTTTGCAGATGACACCAAGATCTGCAACAGAGTAGATGATCCAGATGGGGTGGGCAGAATGAGAAGAGATCTGGATAAACTAGCAAAATGGTCAGAAGAGTGGCAACTGGGATTTAATGCAAAGAAGTGCAAAATCATGCACATAGGGAAGAGAAACCCTGAAGCCACCTATAGGCTGGAAGGGAGTTGCTAGCAGTCACAAAGGAAGAAAGAGACTTGGGCATCATCATCACTGATGACCTGAAATCATCCAAGCAGACCTCTAAAGCAGTAGGTAAGGCTAGGGGTGTTAGGGTGTATTAGTAGGGGTATCACAAGTCGCAAGAGGGAGGTAATAATCCCTCTTTACAAGACACTGGTTAGGCCCCATCTGGAGTACTGCGTGCAGTATTGGAGGCCACACCTTCACAAGGACATTAACCAAATTGAGGCAGTCCAGAGAAGGGCAACCAAAATGGTGCAGGGACTGCATCAGAAGACATATGAGGACAGATTAACAGAGCTCAATATGTATACCCTTGAGCAAAAGAAGGAGAGAGGTGATATGATCGAGGCATTCAAACACCTTAAGGGCATTAACAAGGTGAAAGAGTCTAACATGTTTAAATATAAGAAAAATAGCAGGACAAGAGGACACAGCATGAGATTAGAGGGGGGCCGATTAAGGGGGAATGTGAGGAAATTCTTTTTCACAGAAAGAGTGGTGGATGCATGGAATGGCTTACCACAAGAAGTGGTGGCTATGAATACAGTGAAGGGCTTCAAACAGGCATGGGATAAGCATAAGGGAGCAATACAAATGACTATGAATAGATAGGCCACTGACAGAGCAAAGGCCGATGGCACATTTATAAGGTAGAAAAACAAATGGGCAGACTGGATGGGCCTTGCGGTCCTTATCTGCCGTCAACTTCTATGTTTCTATGTATGGAGAAGTGTGTACGGGCTGGTCAAATATTATACATACTTCTCACCTCCCAGTCAAATTTACTTGAGACTGGATTACTGTTTAGCTCTAACAAAATTATTGTAATGAACTTGTGTGCTACACCGTACCAGCAGAGTACTTTTACTGCTATGCACTTGTGTCACTTTTATGAAATATTTACTGTGTGTGTATGTTACTGTGAAAGTGCACTTGAGCCCTGCTGGCTAACAGGAAGAGGGGTGTGATGAGGTCAGCCCAGTGAGAAGGGCTTACATTGCCAATTAGCCGATACACCCCATATTTTTATTTGGGACTTAACTTTTGCACTGTAGAGCTAGGTTCACATATGCTGTGGACTTCCCTCACTTAAAATTGCAGCAGACTTTGCCTTTTTTAGGACATCATAGTGAGAGTGTGTTGACCCAAGGAAATTATTTCTGGGTCAATTCTCGCTACAAAGGACAGCCTGCTGTGAGCAGGGGAGCATATTGGAGCATGCAAATATGTCACTAAGGCACGCATGCATATCTTGCATGTCTAGAGGGTCTAGTGGGTCCTAAGGGGAGACAACAGATGGAGCATCCACTGTTTTTGCCACCCCATTTGACATAAATAACATTATACAGGTAAATTGATATTCCTGGTGTCATGACATAAGTGGTTACTAATATATACCAGAATTTACATGTAAGACAACTGGTTTTAGTAGCTGTATGTCTGAATTAGAAAGCAGAAAATAGTGGTGTGCTTAACTACTACAGAAGGGAAGCTACTACAGGAATGTAACTTATGCCACATGTTTAAAATGATCGATCCTGAGCATACTACTAGGGATTATGTATGTATCAGATGTCTTCAGAATATCGAACTAAAAAAAGAGATTGAGGAATTTAATTCAAGATTAGAGGCAATAGAAATCAGTCAAAGCCAAATGGTCCAAAGATTTCAAGAAGCATCAGGGAATTCTAATAATATTGTAATAAGTAAAGAGGGAGAACAAAATCAGAGCCCAAAACAAGTAATAAACCAAAAAAGGTAAAAAAAGGTAAAAAACCAAAACATACCAAAATTACTGATAAAAAGAAAAAAGAAACTTTAACAATGGGAAATAATGCAAGACAGAAAGGATTAAGTCAAGAAAATAAAGGTAGGAAAAGAAACAGGGGTGAAGAAACTAATGAAGAGTCTGAAGAAGACTTGTATAAAATCCAATACTGCAAGGCAGCTAAAAGAGGGCACAGAGCTACGCAGTTTCAACTTCCTGTAGCAAATCAGTTTGATCCCCAACTGACAATAGAGGAAAACCAGGATAACCAATTGCTAGACACTAATGAAGTCCAGGAAGCACAAGGGAATACTATTATAAATAAATCACAGAAAGACCAGACATTAAAAGAAAAGGGGATATCTGGCATAGAGAATGATATTAATCTAAGTCAACCATTAATAGACTTCAAAGCTACTCTATCAGATAATATGGAGCTGAGCCTAACTAATATAGAGCAAGATGTATTGGTCCTGGGAGACTCTATGATAAAAAAACTAGCTAGGGCAATATGTGATCCAAATAAAGCAAAATGGACACTGACCAGTTTCAAAGGGGCAAAAATCAATGATATCACAGACATGCTGGGAGATATCCTAAAAAACAGTACATCTAAACCATTAGTCATAATACATGCTGGAGCTAATAATATCTTTAGAGAACCAGCTCTGAAAATAGAACAGGATATTGTAGCTCTTACGAACAAGTTAATAGAAAAAGGTTGTATACCAGTACTATCTGAAATATTGCTCATCCCAAGACCAACACCAGGTCAATTACAAAAACTTAAAACAGTTAACAACTGGTTAAGGGCTTGGTGTCTCCAACAGGAAATTGAATGTATATTCCATTGGGAAGAATCTGAAGACAGATTCGATTTATATTGTGAGGACGGGCTGCATCTCAGCAGAAAAGGAACAGTAAATTTAGAGGACCACATTAAAGCCAGTATAGATAGACATTTAAACTATTAAAGAGTGGGGAAGGAAATGATCTGTCATCTTTAAACAAAACTTCACATAACAAGGAAGCCACCAAACTACCTAATGATATACACAAATTAGAAACAGCTAGTACAAACAATATACAGAAAGAGGTTATAAAAATGTTACTTTTAAATGCCAGAAGTTTGTGAAACAAAATTGAGGAATTACATTACCTGTTAGTGGAGCAAGATATAGACATTTGTGGTGTCACTGAAACATGGTTCTCTAATGGTGACTGGAACACCAACATACCAGGATATTACAATATATATAAAAATCGCACAGAGAAGACTGGTGGAGGTGTTTCATTGTATATAAGAGATAATATTACAGTAATTGAAGTTATGGAGACTAATGAATACAATAATGAGACTGTAAGGGCACAACTAAAAACCTCACACAGGACTCTGAATATAGGACTAATTTATCACCCCCCCACACACACACACACACACAGTCTTGACCTGACACAAAACATTACATTATTAACTGAAATTGAAGGAAGAAATATAACTGGAGAGCAAATAATCATGGGAGACTTTAAATTCCCTAAAATACAGTGGAAAGAATACAAAGGTACAAATTATGTGGAGAATTAACTCATAGATATTATGGTATTACATAACTTCGAACAACTGGCACTAGAGAAAAAATATATTGACCTATTTATTCAGACAAATTTGGAACAAATGGTTCATCTACCAACTAGAGGGCAGAATATTTTGGATCTCATTTTGTCTGTGACGAAAAAATATATTCTATTCAACTACATCCACCATTAGGTAATTCTGATCATAACATGATATCTGCATACTTCACAAATACCACTAAATGCAATAAAGGTAAAACAATATTAAGAGACTTCCACAAAGCTGATTATCATAAAATGAGGGAACACCTAGGAAAATGGAAATTGGAAAAAGATTTAGTAGGCAAAGATCTGGAACCAATTTGGGATATTATTAATAATCAACTCTCATATTGTACTGAGAAATGTGTACCCATTAGAATGAAAAATTATAAAAATATACGTACCCCACCTTGGTGGAATAACAAAATAAGAAAACTGACTCAGAAAAAAGAAAAATATTTCAGAAAGCTAAGAGATTAAATTCTATAGAGTTATGTAACAAACTTAAAGCAATTAATAAAAATATAAAAAAGAATGGTCAAAAGAGCTAAAGAAAACATGGAACTAAAATTAGCATCCAAGGTTCAAGATAACTATAAGCAGTCTTATAGTTACATAGGTACTTTAAAAGGAAACAATCACATAATTTGGGCCATTAAAAATGGATAAAGGAATATTAACTGCAGAGGAGGATATAGCTGAAACTTTAAACAATTACTTCCTTAGTGTTTCTGAACAGAAAGATCCTCAGATGCTACAGTTTGATTTGACTAAATTACATTTTCCTACATTCAGCACTTCAGAAGTCAATGACATAATGTATTCATTAAAAACTAATAGTTCACCAGGACCACATGGTATATCCCTGAGACTCATTCAGGAACTAGCTCCTGTCTTAATTAACCCACTTATCTTTATAATAAGTCTATGCAAGAGCGTATTGCATTGAGGAACTGGCGTATAGCCGTAGTAACTGCTATTCACAAGGGAGGCAAAAGAGATGAGGTCAAGAATTACTGTATAGACCAATTAGCCTTACATCCATAGTTGGTAAAATAATGGAGACATTATTACCAAAACAAATTAATGATCACTTGAAATCTAAGGGGTTGATACATCACAGTCAGCATGGATTAGTTTCTGGGAGATCATGCTTATCCAATCAATTGAATTTCTTTGAACCTATTAACCAAGCACTTGATAAAGGAATCCCTAGTGATGTATTTTTTTCTAGATTTCACTAAGACATTTGATAAAGTATTGCATTCTGTATTAATAAATGAACTTTCAAGGATTGAACTATCTCCCAATATTGTATGTTGGATCAGTTCCTGGTTGGAAAACAGACATCAAAGGGTTGTAGTCAAGGGGAATTATTCTCCTTGGGGTTGCGTAACTAGCAGAGTGCCCCAGGGTTCTGTTTTGGGCCCAATCCTTTTCAATATTTTGGTAGCAACAATGCCTATCCAGGACAAAGTTTGGCTCACAAAGTACGCAGATGATTGCAAGTTGGGGAGCCTTGTAACTACTGTAACAGATAAAGTTAATATACAAAAACAGTTAGATCTATTAATGGATTGGGGGCATACTATGCATATGTAATTTTATTTGGACAAGTGCAAGGTAATGCACAGTGGGAAAAATAACCCTGGCTACAATTATTATTTAGGACATACTTCTTTACAGTCTGTAACAGAAGAGAAAGATCTTGGAAACCTAATAACAAACAATTTTGACTTTGATAGAAATACCACTTCAAAGGTAAAAAAGTGCCATAAAATATCAGGTTACATCTTGGCTAATATAAAAAGTAGAGATCAGGGGGTACTAATGGCATTATATTCTAGTTTGGTGCATCCACTTCTCGAGTATAACTCGTAGTTTAGCACACCATATTCTATAAGAAGTTGCAAACTTATTGAAGGTGTTCAAAGAAAATACACTAAACAAATAAAACATTATGAGAATCAGGACTATAGCACAAGATTAAAAAACCTGCTGATTTTCAGTACAGAGTGCAGACAAGTCTGATGAGATCTGTGTTTAACATATAAAGCTTTAAAAGACAAATATTTGGGGGCAACCGTAGGCCTAACCTTGAATAACAACATAGCCAACACAAGAAATAATGGGCTCAGACTTACTAGGGAATTTATAAAAACCACTAAGAGAAGGAAATACTTCACTCAGATGATTAATGGAATATGGAATAGTTTACCTAATTATGTAGTTTCTAGTCCAGAAATGGACAAGTTTAAAATGCATTTAAATTATTATATGGAGAACAATAAATATATACACCACCCATAACTAGGTGGTGCATTCTTAAAAGGGCTTTTAGTCTACTGAACTTGTACTCAATCTATGAATCTATGAACTAATTACAGAACCTACTAGAGGTCATAATATACTTGATCTGGTTTTCTCAAACAATCCTACATTAATCAAAAACATTAAACTACTACCTCATTTGGCCAATAGTGACCATAATATAATCTATTGTGAATATATGATTACTCATAATATCATCAAAGGCAAGACTATAATACTCAATTACCAAAAGGTGGACTATAACAGTATGAAAAATTACTTAAAGAACTGGAACTGGGAGAATGAACTAGATGGAAAAAAATTGAAAGATACTTCTAATATAATTAACAAACACTTGACATACTGTATTAAGACGTGGGTACCAACTAAAAGAAAGTATTATAATGCTCGAAGGGTCCCTCCTTGGTGGACACATAAAATAGCAAAACTAGTGAGGAAAAAAAAAAACATTATAAGATATACAAAAAAAAAAATACAACACCAAACAACTGGCAGAGATTTAAACTACCAGCTAACAAATCAAAACAAGTATTAGAAAAGCAAAAAGAGATATGGAACTAAGACTTATAACTAGCATAAAAGATAATAATAACATTTTTTATAGTTATGTAGGATCCTTAAAAGGGAAACAACTGACAACAGGACCCATTGAAATGAACAAGGGAATAATATCAGATGAAACAAAAATTGCATCAAAGTTAAATAATTACTTTCTTAGTGTATATGATCCAAAACCACCACACATAAACAGTACCAACTAGAGGTATTAAATTGTCCAATGTTTACAATTAAAGAAACTACTGACATTATAAATAACTTAAAAGTAAACAGTTCTCCGGGACTGGATGGAATAACACCCACCTTTTTAAAATCCCTTGTCCACCAACTTGCAGGTCCATTAACCCATATGTTCAACATTTCACTTAAGGAGGGGATAACATTAGATGAATGGAAAACTGCTGTGGTAACACTAATTTTCAAAGGTGGAAATACGGCAGATGTTAGTAACTATAGACCAATCAGTCTTACATCTGTTGTTGGAAAAATAATGGAGAAACATCTGCAGAAATGTATACTAAGACATTTACTAACTACTGTAAATACAGATTTAACTGAACATGGTTTTACAGTAGGGCGCTCATGTCTATCAAACCTCATCAGTTTCTTTGAGCCAGTTAGTGCAGCCTTGGACAAAAATATACCTGTGGATAAGATTTTTCTTGATTACTCCAAGGCCTTCAATAAGGTATCCCATGCAGTCTTAATAGAACAACTTATAAAGAGAAACTTACACACCAATATAATCACATAGATAGATTCATGGTTGGAAAACAGAATCCAACATGTAACTATCAAAGGTCACTTGTCTGATTGGGGTTTAGTGACAAGCGGAGTACCGGATGGATCTGTACTGGGTCTGACACTATTTAATATTATGATCTCCACACTCACAACCTCTGGAAGTGTGTGGACGGGAAAGTATGCTGATGACTGTAAACTTGGTGGGTTAGTTAAAACAACAGAGGATGCAGTGGTTATACAACAAAATTTAAATAATGTTGAACAATGGGCTGTTAACAATAAAATGAAATTTAACATAGAGAAATGTAAGTTGATGCACATGGGAAAAACAACCCAATGTATTCATACAAACTAAATAACACTTCATTAAAAACTGGCACTAAAGAAAAAAGATTTGGGAGTACTCATAACTAACGATCTCAGCTTTGATAGGCACACTATCAAGACAACTAGAAAGTGTTAGAAAATCCTAGGATGTATTTTGGGAAAAATCAAGAGTAGGGATAGCAGAGTTATTGTACCATTATATACTGCCTTAGTGCGTCCCCATCTGGAATATTGTGTACAATTTTGTGCACCACAACATAAAAGAACACAAAAAATGGTAGAAAAAGTCCAGAGACGAATGACCAAAAAATCCTACTAACTAAGAATATGGGATATAGTGAAAGGCTCAATGCATTTAAACTACTGTATATTCAGCTGAATATAGAAGAATTAGGGGAGATCTTTGCCTTATATTTAGGACTTTGAAAGACCCATATATGATGGAAACTCTAGGCCTAAGTAATAATATAAATATCACCTCTACTAGCTCACGCAAACAGAATTTACTCAGGGAAAATAATAGAACAGTAAAGAGAAGTAGATTTTATACACAGAGGGTTGTTACCAAATGGAATGAATTACCTAAGGAAATCACTGACAGTTCAAACATGATAGCATTTCAGCACAAACTTGAAATTTACATGGGGGAAGAAAAATTTAAGTTCCACCCATGATTTGAGTGGCAAGTTCACTAAAGGGCCCCGGCTCACTGAACTTGAATCCAACCTATGAACCTATAACAAAATTGATGGAGAAGGTGGACTCATGTTGCATCAGTCAATGTGGGTTGTCCAATCATGCCCCATCTTTGTAAAACTCAAATTAGGTCTGACATAGAAAAACACCTTCTGTCTAACTAAATCCCTTCTAAAGGATGACGAGGTACTGGAGATAAATCCCCAAGGTAATCAGGCAGGCAGAGGAAGAATGCTTCTTCTGAGGTGAAGCCCACTATTCTGTGGAATACTATCAAGGTGGTATTACAGGGCCACTTAATAGTCATCTCTTCAAGAAAGAAAAAGGCAAGGGAACAAAGGCAGGAGTTAGAGTCAGACTCAAGGTTTAGAGGAACAGCAGAAAGTGAAATTGAAGAGGCAGCAAGGTACAAAACTCCTTAAACTGAAAAAATAATTAAATGGGATCCTAAACTATCAGCTGGAACCAAAATTGCTCTTTTTGCCATCTACAGGCACAAAGAGCAAGGGCTCTCACAGGGAAAATCCACCACTCTGAGACTAGAATGATGGCCACACATGCCAAGGCATCTCTGCTGTTTCCAATCTTATTATGAAAAGTTTCACAATTCGAAACCTGAGGTTTCTCAGAGTATACTGAGCACCTTCTTGACCCAGCTGAATCTCCCTCAAGAGACAGAGATCCAAAATGAAACATTAGTTGTCCCCATCCCAGCCACTGAAACAGATTTAGCCATAATCTGCCTTAAAACTACGAAATGCCCAGAAAGGAATGGTTTTGACGGTGACTGGTATAAGGACTTTAGGGAGGAAGCAGTCCCACTACTTAAGGATGCTTACCAATATGCCTTTTCTCTGGAGAGGGAATTGGCATCCTCGTGGAATCAGATGGTGATTTCAGTTGTCCCTAAACTCGACAAGGATTCCATGTATTGTGCTTCATATCCTCTGATCTCTGTTTTAAATGTAAACCATAAAATACTGGCATCCATCTTAATGAAAAATTGGAGGAGTTAATACCCAAAATTATCCACCTAGATTGATCGGCTTTTTCATGGGCCATCAGGCTCAAGATAATATCTTTCACACAGCACACATAATTGACCATTTGGATATCATCAAGCTCCAGATGAGACTGCACTCTGACCCAATAGAATGCCTGCTCTAAGCTATGACATTCTGACCACATACTGTAATATCTAATAATGTTGCAACTTTCACACTTTTGTTGTACACAGTTGTATTTCTGTAACTCACTGTGACAAGGCTCCATTGGACCTGTTCTCTGTATCTGCCTATCCTATGTAAATTTCATCTATTTGATGAGGAACCTTTGTAAATGAGCTAGTCAGCTCAAGGGTGTATTTCTGATTAAATAAATAAAATAAATAAATATGGAGAGCAGTACAGCCTATTTGATGAGTCATGATGCTGAAAAGGCCTGTCTCCTGGGAGTTGATTGGGTCCTTGATGAGTCTGGATTTCATGAGGAGTTCATGGGGTATATTAGAACATTATATTGCTCCCCTGGGGACATATGTTTAGGCTAATGGGCATGTTTCCCCAAGCTTTAAATTAGGTAGGAGAACCCAACATAGGTGTTCTTTGTGCCCTATTTTGTTTGCGTTGTACGTGTTATACAAAGAGCATTAGACACAAGAATAAAGGGTGTGACTATGGCAGGGCGCAATCATGAGGTTGCCCCTTTACACGGATGATGTGCAGCTGTATTTGAGCAAGCCAGAATCCTCGCTATCAGCTGTAAAGGATTAGATATTTAAGTTTTCTGGATTCTTAAGGTATACACTGAACTCCACCAAAACAGAAGTCTTAGTGTATGATATGCAAGTGCCCCAGGCAATACAGAAAGCCCATCCTTTTTTTTTTGCAATTAAGTTTATTTTATTATTTTGCCATTAACCATACAAAATAAATAAACACATATAAACCACAAGGGCAATATGCAAATCAGTTAGTATCGACTATACAGTGATAAAAAACAAATTCACCATTTAAAAGAAAAAAAAGAACAAAATCCAAGCAGAAATAAACAAAAGGGGTCCCTGTCCCCCACCCCCCACAAATCACCCCCCCCCAAACCCCAGAGCAGGCTCGAAATTAGGTAGCCATAAAAAAAAAGTAGGGCACGGCATTAGTTTAAAGAATAATACACCCTCATCAAACTTCACGGAATCAGATGTGTACATTAATCATCCAGGAGATATGAGCTAATAATATGGCAAAGGATAAAAATAATAGGATATGTTACCAATCAATACCCAAATTTGCTTTTAAGGGCAAGAAAGAGAGGATTCCAACATTTTTGGAATCTGGTCCAGGAATTGGTAGCTCTGGTAACACTCTGCTCAGCATTTAGGGCAGTAAGAAATTCCGTCCACCATTCCTGACTGGATGGTTGCCACACATCCTTCCAACGCCTAAGAATCAAACGTTTAGTAACCATGGTGACTAAGACTATTTGTACCTCCTGAGATAAAGTAGGGTCAGATGAATAAAGTCCTAAAAGACAAACATCCTCAATGAAATAAGGGGATAAAGGAAGGTAATCTGAGATGTGCTTCCAGACCAAACCCCAAAAAAAGAGAAATTTTGGGACAGGACCATAATTTGTGGTATAAGGAAGCATTGGCTGAGCCACAATCTTGCATTCTGGAGAAGATAATCTGCCCATTCTATAAAGTCTACTAAGAGTGTAATATCAATTATGCAATACATTGAATTGGATACACCTTAATCTGTCTTGCTTAATTAGTTTAAAGCTGTCAATCCAGATATAATACCATTGAGAATCATGGAGAGGGTTAACCAGATTAAGCTTCCAATAGAAAGCCACAGAAGATGGAGTCTTACAAGAACTATTGATTATTTCCTTATACAGTTTAGAAACGGGTTTCTCTTTCTTTGCAAGGGCCAAAAAAGGTTTTAGGAAAGATTCAACATTATCTACCCAAAGGGGTTTCCCAGAAGGCTTCTGACACAGTGTTGGATCTGGGTTAGATAGATTAGACTTCTTTTAGGAAGACCAAACTTAATCTGCAATTCAGTTACCAACAAGAAAGAGGCCCCTCGTGTGAATTATTTCTGGGTAACCTGTTGTTGTAGATGCAAGGCCTTTGAGCTAATATTTTTATTAGCTATCTTTAGACTAGGGTTGTTAAATAGTGGCTGGGAAACATCCTTCCTTGTGTGTAAACAGTAGAGGTTACAAAATTGGTGGAAAGCTTTGATACTCCATCCTATAGGGGATTCACGAAGCCCTGTAGGAACCGCAGCCCACGGGCAGTACAGAAGAGCTTGCAGAGAGATCTTTTCCTTCTTGGCATGTTCAAGATTGAGCTGCAATCCAAGGTGGTTAGCAAGGGGATCCACTTGTGGTGAAACCCATTGCACGAACCCACTAGCATGAATGGCTAAGTAATAAGAAAAGAAATCCAGAAGTTACAGGCCTCCTTTATCTTTTGGATGGGTAAGCTTCCGATATGCTCTGTGAGGAGGCTTCCCATTCCAGATGAAATCAGAACATAACCTCTGAATCAAATTGTAGAAAGACTTAGGGAGGTATATAGCTAAGCAATTCAAGGGGTAGAATAACTTAGGCAAGATTATCATTTTAAGAATATTAGATCTGCCCCAGAAGGATATGGGAAGTGTTTTCCATCTTGCCAAATCCTCTTTGACTAACTTTAAGAGAGGGTCTAAGTTAAGTTCTTTTAATTTATCCAAATTCTTAGTGAATTTTTATACCTAAGTAGTTTATTGCCTTCTGTTCCCAGATGAGGCCTAAGGCTTCGACTTGGCCCTCATTCACTAAAGCTAAAAGAGGGTAAACTGTAGTTTTGTTCTTATTACGTTTATAGCCAGAAAACTCACTAAATTGAGCTATAGTTTGTAGTGTATAAGGGAAAGAGCGCTCCCCATTAGCTAAGTGGAGAAGCAAGTCATCTGCAAAGAGGGAAAGTTTAAACTTCTTGGACCCCACACATATGCCCCAATCCTCTCCTCTTGATTCAACACTCTTGCTAGTGGTTCAATATAAAAGTTGAATGAGAGAGAGGACAGGGGACATCCCTGTCTGGTCCCGCTCTTTAGTGGAAAATTATTTGATAAAAGATTGTTGCACATGAGCCTTGCAGAAGGGCATTGGTAAAGGATGCGTATTCACTTAATAAAGCTGTCCGGGATGTCACACTGGGAGAGAACCGTAAACAAGTAAGGCCAGGCCACCCTATCAAAAGCTTTTTCTGCATCCAGGGATACCAAAATAGCTTTAAGTTTGGGATCTCTGGATGCAGAAACTAGATGACCCAACTTACGAAAATGGTCCGTTGAGGTGCGGCCTGACACAAACCCAGCCTACTGCAGTCCTAACAGAGGAGCCCAAACTTTAGCCAGACGAGAAGCCAGTATTTTGGCATAGATTTTAACATCCACGTTGATCAGTGAGATTGGTCTATAGTTGCCAATTTGGGTGGGATCCCTCCTGGTTTGGGCAGGAGAGTAATCCTCACCTCAAACAGGGATGGATCTTTTACTGGATGAGATTCCCAATATGAAAAAAGCCTGTGCAAAACCAGCAGCAGCTGGGCCTCAAAGGACTTATAAAACAGACCTGTGAAACCATCTGGTCCTGGGGCTTCATCTGAATTCAATGAATTTATGGCAGCCAAAATTTCCTCTTTAGGTATAGGATGAGCTAAGAAGGACTGGGCATTTCCAGAGAGACCGAGAAGGTTAGCGCTTTGAAGGAATTCCTTCATCTTTTGGGATTGAAGGACAGGAACTGGTTGAGGAGAATAAAGATTTTAATAAAATTCTGTAAAAGAGAAAAGCATTTCTTGAGGGTCAGAAGTAAGGGAACCGATGTGTGGATTTTTTATGGCTGTTACCCATTTTGCAGCTGAACGTTGTTTTAGTTGCCAGGCAAGTAGTTTGCCTGCCTTGTTGCCTTGGCCTACATAAGTTGCTTTTATTTGGGAAGTTGCTTTTTCTACTTTTTCTAGGAGGGACCTAGCATAGTGGGCTCTTAAATGGGTGAGTTCTAAAATATTTTCTGGGGATAATTTGTCTGTCCCTTCGGATTCTAAAATATGGATCCTGTCTAAACATAAGTTAAGACGGTATAGTTTTTTCTTCTTAGTAACTGTTGCCATTCAAATAAGCTCTCCTCTCCAGGTAGATTTCAAGGTAGCCCAGGCAACAGCTACAGCAGGGACAGACTCTATATTCTCTTGGATGGTGTGTGAGAGGTAAGCTCGAAACTGGGACAATAACTATGGTTCTCTCAAAAGAGAATTATTTAAAGACCAAGTGCGAGGTCTAAGAGAGGGCCTGGGATGTTCACTGAGACAGATATCCGGGAGTGATCAGAGATCACTCTAGCGTAGATTTGAGGATCAGAGACCCCTGGACATAACTGTTAATTCGACAGAAAAAAATCTATGTGAGAGCAACTCTTATGGACCGGTGAAAAAAAAGTAAAGTCCTCAGTTAGAGGATATAAGAGCTTTCAAGGATCCATCAGACCTAGGGAAGACATGAACTCCTGTAAGGCTCGCTGAGCTGGGGAGGGAAGCTGGCCTCTGTGATAAGTTCGATCTAAGTCATTTGTTTGGGCAAGGTTCCAGTCACCCCCCAAAATGACTGGTAAGTGTGAGAGAGGAGCTGATAATGAGGCCGAGTGTGTAAAAAAGGAAGGGGAGTCTATATTAGCACCATATATAGATACTAACACTAGTACAAGGTTACACAGTTTACCTTGGACTAAAATAAAGCAACCTTCTGGATCGCTCATCGTATGGACAGCAGTGAAAGGCAAGCCCTTCGCAATCAAGATAGTTACCCTACGTTTGCGCGAATTGAACCGTGATCCAAATACTTGGCTCACCCAACCGTTCTGAAAATATTTTAATTGGTCTGGAAGTAAGTGGGATTCCTGAATAAAAACAATCATGGGGTTATACCTTGCTAGGTGTTTAAAACAATATATTTTTTTGAATTGTCTCTTCCTCCCATAATATTCCATAAAAGAAATGTTATCAAGTTAGTCATAGTTACAGCATGACTGCTGTGTTAACAGTGAAAAACCTATGTAAGATCATGCCTGCTACAACCCACCCACTCCCACCCCAAAAAAATAAAACCCCAAAAAAAGCTGGAAGTAAGGGGAAAAGGTAATCCAAAAAACTAAACCCCAAGTAGTTTCTCCCCAAACTCTCAGCCAGTCCTTAAGCCTACTCCTCATGTTACGGACCTTAATGCCCAATGAAGGTGATCCACTGACCGTCCCTCGATTATTGAGAAACCAACTGGAATAGTCTTAATGCCAAATGTTATTGGCAAAAGGAAAAATAAGTGCCTCCTGGTAATGGGATTAACAAAAACCCTGACCGGATAGAAAAGGGTGAGGCAAACTGGCATAATTCCCAGCCACTTGAAGCTTAAACATAGAAACATAGAAACATAGAAGTTGACAGCAGATAAGAACCACAAGGCCCATCCAGTCTGCCCATTTCTTTTTCTACCTTATAAATGTGCCATCGGCCTTTGCTCTGTCAATGGCCTATCTATTCATGCTCATCTGTATTGCTCCCTTATACCTATCCCATGCCTGTTTGAAGCCCTGCACTGTATTCATATCCACCACTTCCTGAGGTAGGCCGTTCCATGCATCCACCACCCTTTCTGTGAAAAAGAACTTCCTCACATTACCCCTTAATCGGCCTCCCTCTAATCTCATTCTGTGTCCTCTTGTTCTGCTATTTTTCTTATACTGAAACATGTTAGGCTCTTTCACCTCATTAATGCCTTAAGGTGTTTGAATGTTTTGATCATATCACCTCTCTCTCCCTCCCTCCTTTGCTTTAGGGTATACATATTGAGCTCCATTAATCTGTCCTCATATGTTTTCTGATGCAGTCCCTGCACCATTTTGGTTGCCCTTCTCTGGACTGCCTCAATTTGGTTAATGTCTTTGTGAAGATGTGGCTTCCAGTACTGCACGCAGTACTCCAGATGGGGCCTAACCAGTGTCTTGTAAAGAGGGATTATTACCTCCCTCTTACAACTTGTGATACCCCTACTAATATACCCTAACATCCCCCTAGCCTTACCTACTGCTTTAGTGGTCTGCTTGGTTGATTTCAGGTCATCGGTGATAATGATGCCCAAGTCTCTTTCCTCCCTTGTGACTGCCAGCATCTCCCCTCCCAGCCTATAGGTGGCTTCAGGGTTTCTCTTCCCTATGTGCATGATCTTGCACTTCTTTGCCTTAAACCCCAGTTGCCACTCTTCCGACCATTTTGCTAGTTTATCCAGATCTCTTCTCATTCTGCCCACCCCATCTGGATCATCTACTGTGTTGCAGATCTTGGTGTCATCTGCAAACAGACAAACCTTACCCTCCAGTCCATCTTCAATTTCACTGATGAAGATATTGAAGAGGACTGACCCCAGGACTGATCCCTAAGGTACCCTACTTGTGACTTGCATCTGCTGACTGTATACCGTTTACCACCACTCTCTGTTTTCTGCCCACCAACCAGTTTGCCACCCAGTTGATCAACTTCTAACCTACCCCAAGCCTACCCAGCTTATTAATCAATCTTCTATGTGGAACAGTATTGAAAGCTTTGCTGAAGTCAAGGTAGGCAACATCAACTGTTCCCCCTTGGTCCACCACTCTGGTTACCCAGTCAAAGAAATCTATGAGATTAGCTTGACAGGACCTTCCTTTTGTAAACCCATTTTGTCTTGGATCCTGTGCTCCTATGGATTCCAGGTGTTGCACTATCCTTTCCTTAAGAAGTGCCTCCATAATCTTGCCCACTACTGAGGTAAGACTGACTGGTCTGTAGTCCCCTGCCTCCTCCATGCTACCACTCTTGTGGAGCGGGATCACATGAGCCCTTCTCTAGTCTTCTGGGACCTCTCCTGTGATCAGAGACTCACTAAACAGTTCTGCTAATGGCTCTGCTAGTTCCACCCTTAGCTCCTTTAGTACCCTGGGATGTATGCCATCAGGTTTCATTGCCTTGTCCACCCTGAGCTTACCAAGCTCTTGTAGGACCCTTTCTTTTGTGAAGGGACTATTGCTCACCTCCCTCTCCCTGTGTCCATGGTGCTGAGCTGTGAGCCCTGCCCTACCTTCTTTTTAGTAAATACTGAGCAGAAGTATCTATTTAGGATAGATGCTTTTACATGGTCCTCCTCCTCACACGGGGAAAAAAAAAGAGGAAAAAAAAACAGGTTAGGCTAGATCCTGTCAAAAGTACTGTAACTAGGATCTCTAAAATTGAAATAATTAGCAGAACTGTAACATACTCTAACAAATCAAAAACAAACATTACATTGGAGCACCATTATATATGGCAACGCTTGACAAGACCATCTAAATGGCTCCTGAGAATTAGAAAAGCAGAATTCCCATTACAGTGAATGCAAAAACGGCACTTGCTGAATGCTATTAAAACGATAACAACAGTGCCATCTAGTGACTATAACTACAAACTACCACATCAAAACAAAAAGGCAGATTTTCAGCAAGTGTGATCGAAGACAGTAACCCCCCCCCCCTCAAACAGGTTACTTTGAACAGCGCAGGGCCATGTATCGCTTTATTTAAAAAAACCAAAAAAATCTATCCCCTGCTAAAGAAATATTGAATAAATAACTAGGTAACTCCTCCACCTAGAAAGGGTTATTAACATGACAGCAATGAAAATATATGCCATTGATTCCCCAAATATTTAACCAAATCAACTAATAAAAAGAGAGAGTGAGGGGAAATACTCCTCCCACCGTTTGTGGTAGATCTCAAAGGGTAAAACATTAAAGTAACAGAAAAAGACCACTCTCTTTCAAAATGCCAACCAATTTGGGGGCAAAACTGTAGAAGACTTAAGATTAACTAGCAATCATTTATTGTCTAAAACTTGGCCAAACTCTAAATGAAACAACTCCTAGGGATAAGGTGAGGCCCTGAAGTTAAGCAAAGCAAGACCAGCACAAAAAACCTCAGCCTTGCTCATTTGGGGAACAAGTCCGGATGGGCCTTCTGGAGCAGTCTCAGGGCATCTTCTGCAGACTCAAATTGCTTAGGACCTTCTGAGAGGGTAACCTCCAGCTTGGCAGGATACAAAATTCTGTGTCAGATCCCTGCGGCCCACAGTTTGGAAGTAATGGGTCGGAAGGTAGCTCGAATTTGCCTGGTTTTGAAGGTCAGGTCGGGCACCAGTCGTAGTTTCTTGCCTACCCATAGAATTGCAGACAGTTTTCTGGCCTCTCTTATAATAAATTTGGGTCCAAGAAATTCAAAAGTTTCAAAATGATCAGGTGAGAAGGGTCAGTTGAAGGAAGTTTAGCCCTGAAAGAGCGATGGTCATGTTCAATTATGTATGCAGGACTATTTGGCGATGGCCTGACTTTTCTTGAAGAAACTTTGCAGGAATTGAATAGTGTTGGGGCCCTCCTTTCTCTCTGGTAGACCGAGCAAAATCAAATTGTTTCTTCTATTCCTGCCTTCCAGATCATCAATTCACTCCTCCAGTTTAGACACTGAACATTTTAGAGTGACAACCTGGAGCTCCATCTTTTCCTGCTTTCTTTCTACCAAGCCTACTCTCACTTCTGTATCGGCCATCCGGCGAGATAACTGAGTGATAGCCAGTTTAATGTTGGCAACTTTGTCAATAAGCTTCAGTAGCGCTTCCTTAATCAAAGAGAGCTCTGTGTAGATATGAACAGAAGAGAGCCCTGAAGTTTCCTGCTGCGAGGAACTGCTACGGCGAGGACGATTGGCCTCCGACTCCTGCGGCAGGTCTATGACCAACGGCATATCAGAGCAATGCGGAGGAAGGTGTGGACCCATCACTTTTGGTTTATTGCCACAACTTCCCAAGTAGGTAGATTGTAGGGATCCTACTATGCAAAAT
The DNA here is from genome assembly GCA_016271365.2 of Neoceratodus forsteri. NCBI lineage: Eukaryota > Metazoa > Chordata > Ceratodontiformes > Ceratodontidae > Neoceratodus > Neoceratodus forsteri. Next base: position 163,927,599 of record CM028137.1, read on the forward strand.
ATACCGGGTTGTAACAAGTTTTGGTGAAATAAAAGTTAGTTTAAACAGACGAGATGGCAGAGATCAGCTACCCACGTTCTACTCCTTCTCAGGCATCACGTGACTCCCAGAAAGCCCATCCTATGAAGTGGGGTTGTCCACACTGAAATGTTCAGGTATTGTTCTGGGCCAGTCCTCACAGTCCATTTCTAAGGCTAATTACACTCCCCTCCAGAGTGCCTTGAAAGCGGACTTCCAAAGATGGCCAGCACTACCCTTCCCTTTTTACTTTCACATACAGACAATTAAAATGAAGGCGCTGCTTAGGAATTTATACCTTTTCTAATGTGCCCATTTTCCAGTACCTAAATCTGAGTTACAAGTATGGCAACAACAATTGAACAAATTCACCTGGAAGGTAGGATGTCCTAGAGTACATTTAACTGCAGTACAGCTGGGCCGTAGGCAAAGGGGCTGGGCTCTTTCAGACCTTGAAGGATATTGGTCCACAGCACAGATGCAAACGGTCTTGCTGTGTAATCATGCAGCCTACACAGCACAGTGGAAAGATATATATACTTACGGGGGGGGGGGTTACCCCATCAACAGCCTCCTTTGATGTCGAGCATCAAGCTCCACAACTGAACTTCAATTACATAGAGATCAGGACTACTTTCATAGGATGGGCAGAGGGACATGCCACAGGCTAGTTAGGGGAGCATTCTGGAAGTATAAATGGTGGGCCTGGTATGGGAGTTTTCTGCCAGGTATCATAGATCCTTTACATAAAAGACAGTTGACAAGAATGATGAAAGTATTGAGGCAACATTTAGAAGGGGGGTTATTCATCACATCAGATATTAAGAGAGCAATCACACGGTTGTATCAGTTTTACATGACTGCCCAAAAGCCACTCAACAGATTATATAAAACATAAATGTGAACAGGAGCTAGGGGGTGTCACTGAGAAAGAAGATTAGCAAAAGACCTAGGAAGCAGCATCTCATACCTCCTCCTTACTCTGTGGAAAGAATTTGTGTGGAAGGTCAGAATCAGATATTTCCTAGCCCCCCCATTATGCCAAGTGGGATGATGCCACCTTTTCAAAATGCTGGAGACACTGTGAGAAACCACATGCCACCCACACACATATTTTTTGGCATTGCCCAGCCTTATATTTATTTTGGCTGGGGGTACAAGCTACACCGAACAGTGTTCTCAGTGACCTCTGTAATTTTCAAAAATCTTATTTTAGGGGTTTGGCCAGGATCCACAAACAGGAAGGAGAGTATCTATCTATGGAAAATAACCATTGTGACTGCAGCAAAGGCAATCACTAGAAAGTGGTTCCTCATAGATCCCCCTATGATTGAGGAATGGAAGGAAATTATAACTAAGATTCAAAATATGGAATGGGTAACATTTTTAGTCCAAAGGTGTACCCCAGCATTTATCAGTTGCTGGACTGGGTGAGAACTCTTAGACGCTGAAACAGAGAACTCTAAAGAGGAAAGCCACTGAAGAACCACCTATGCCAGAGGTCTATAATGCAAGATGAACCACATGGCTAGTGAGCAAAACTAGGGGAGGGAGCGTAGGTGGAGAAGATCAGGAGAATGGTATGTGGATATTTGTTTTCACTTAGAATGCCACCTACATGTAAATGAGGAAGTGACTAGATCCACTGATGGTCCATTTCATCATCTAATACATTGGCTGTCTGACATGAAAGTTGGGGTACTTTTTGTTGATGTACTTTAATTTATTCATTATTGCTTACACTGTACTGATTGTTGCTTGATATCTGTAATGTGTTATATTCCAGTTGTGTTCTTGTCTTTTGGAATTTTAATATAAGTATAAAAAAAAGAGATAAAATCAGACAAGGTGCTAAACATATGTCAAAGTGGATTAGAGGGGATTACAGCTGATTACTATATTGCTAAAAAGTGACGATGATCAGCTATGAGCGTTTCACTAAAGCAGAATTACTACTCAGGCCTGTGACTATTATTTAGACTCACAACAGATTATTTCTAAAGGTAAAACCAGTTCCTGGTGGGATGTCCCATTTAAGTGTCCCCCCCCCCGCTTATCTGTGTCCTGTTTAGGTGGCGTTCACTGTATGCCATGACCACCCGGGGCCTGTGTGGTCCACTACTATAGACCCACCAAGGGATCCAGCCTGAGTTTGCAGCAGCTATGCTACACTAGGCACTTGGATGTAACTGTGACACTGTGCCTCCACCTGGGGTAGAAATAATGGCCACCTTGACATTGCACAGTATACTATTGCCCCAGGAACAATAGCAATACCTTTGCACACACACAGCCCCTCCCCCAAGCATGCAACACAAAGCAGTAATGACCCCTAAACAAGGAAATTCAGTTCCAACTATTATTTATTAAAAGGGGATAGTAAGGAGAGAACAAGGGAGCAGTAGGGGAAAGTGGAACCAATGCGAAACAGTTCAATTCTTATACTCTATAGCAATGTTTCCACACATGCAAACTGCTAAACCCCCTGCAGTGAAAGTTTTACTAATCCCTGAAGTGGGTGCACCCAACTTAAATTCTCCCACAGGTCATGGGTGAGTGTGCTCTCTGATGCAGTTGTTGCTAGTAGGGTGAGCGAAAGAGTGGTGCCCTGAACTTGAAAAGCAAACAGTTGTGACACAACGGAAGTAGAACAGATTACTTGTAGAAAGGGGCCCCTGTTTGAATTCCTGAGGTGGGCAGCTGGATGGCCTCCTCAGACAGAAGCATACTGTAGAATTTGTCAGCAGATAAGGACCACTTGGCCAACCTAGTTTGTCCAGTGCCCAGATCTTCTGCTTGGGCTTAGCAATTGTTACACAGTCCAGCCAGGTTTTTTTTTCCTCTCTGTCCCAATCACATGAGCAATTTCCCCAGTTGTAGGGCCAAGACCCTGATAGTTCCTCATGGTTTTGTCAAATTCTAAGACACTTTCAGTGGATGGAGTAACTGAGCAGGCAAGATGCTGACTACTTCTAGATGGAGGACAGACTTCTCCGGAGCAAGTCTGGTCTCTCCCATTTGTCTTGAGTTGGTCAGTCAACTGCAAGAACGAGACATCTGGGGACCCAGTGGTAGGCGATGGTGTATTCAGTCCATAGCTTCTGAGATGGAGATTAACTACACTGAGGAAAATGTCACTGTAGGGCAGGAATCCCAGCTCCACACTTTGCAGTTAGTTCTCAGTTTACTGTAAACTGCTTTCTTTACTTGAATTGGGTGGGCGTACATTGTAGGGCCTGTCAGGACTGCAGCTACCAGCAGGCAACGAATTGGAGTGTTCTAGTAATGAAAAGTATGTCCCAAATACCACAAATAGCACACTGTTTGTTATTGAGACATAATGAATAGGGGCACTATTCATGCCTATTCCAATTCAGAAAATAGTAACAAAAAAACAAATAAAAGCACAGATGTATTACCAATCAAGTCATATTTATTGTTAAACAAAATTAAAATTTGTCTTTACAATATTTAACAAGCATTTGTCAATGCTGAATGTTGTCTCGCTGGTATTGGCATTGGTAGTGCAGGAGTTAGAGATGCATAATAGGAATGGCAGTGAACTATTGAATTGATGCCAACCCCACCCCCTTCCTGCAGAGACTGACCGGTGCTGGGGTGTGCCTTTGGGGTGTCAGCTATAACACTCATGCCATTTTATCTCACCCTACCCTGTAGACACTGACAAGCGTTGTGGTGTGCTTTGGGGTCTTTGGGCCTTATACTTACCCCATTCCATAAGGAAATACGCTGAGATGGGTGCAATAAAGGAGAATGGGCCTCACCCTGCCCTGTAGACACTGACAAGTGTCTTGGTGTGCTTTGTGGTCTTTGGGCCTTATACTTACCCCATTCCATAAGGAAATATGCTGAGACGGGTGCAGTATAGGAGAATGGGGTGAACTTAGGCCGAACACTCCAAGGCACACCTCGATACCTGTCACTGGCTGCAGGGTGGGGGTTGGGGTGAGGGTGGAATGACGTAAGCATTACAGCCAATGATCCCAAGTCACATCCCTGACACCTGGCAGTCTCTACAGGGTGGGGTGTTACAGTTGGAAACCCTAACATCATAGGCATTTGTTGGTATTTTCACTCCAAATTTTCAACATAGGCTTTTTGTGACCCCACCTCATGAAGATCGGCACAATCAGTTTGTTATCTGAAAGGTGGTTTTGCACAGCTGCTATGCCATTTGGTGACACAAGGATGAAAACACATTTTGGGCAGGATGTGAAAAATGACAACTGTATTGTTCATGAGGAGGTGTAAAAAAATGGCAACGTTGAAAATCTGGAGTGAAAATATGAAAAATTGTTGAAGTCATGAGCATGCATAGAAACTGCCTGTCCGTAACACAATTATTTTTGGGAATTTTTTAGCCACATTTTCAACATAGGCATTTTGGGACCTCCGCTCATGAATATCGGCACTGCAATTTTGTTACTCTGTCCCAAGAGTTGATTTCTCACAGCAACCACGCCATTGTGCGCCACAGGTGCAGAAACACATTTTGGGCAGGCAACGAAAAATGACATTCTGTACTGTTCATAAGGAGGTGTGAAAAATTGCCACTGTTGAAAATCTGGCATGAAAATATTGCAGATTTGGGGGGCGTGGTTTGGACGCCGAGGAAGATGGCCACTTGAGCTCTCAGCTCGATCCCCAGCCGAGCGAATCCGAGCAAGAGCATGCGCATCCAGCGATAGCCTTTCCTAATAGTACCCCACAATGTTCCCGAGGCCACCCCCGGTTTGACTGGTGAGGAAATCTTTGCGATCGGAACGCGGTCAATCGCCTGGCAGTGCCAGTCCCTTATGCGACTCGACCAGGATCAGAATAGGCCAGCAATCCCCCAGCCTAACCAGATAATCAAGGGAGCTAGGCAGGGCGCCAGGAAGCATTCAAACTCCAGGGCCTGTACAACTTATGCTCTACATGGTGCAATTCTACCATGGGCCACATCGAACGAATAAGCCCCAACTGGATCCCACCTCCCTATGGCCTCCTCCACACAGCTACAGGGGGCCTGATTGCTACAGCTTTGGAGTCCTTCACTCATCCATCTGAGATCAGCAGCTCACTCCTCCACATAACTACCCTGCTTGAAACACTGTTATCCAGGGTTGACTCTATATTGACAACATTAACAGGTACTGTTGCTGAGGTACAGGTATTAAATGACCAAATGAATGTTGTTGAGCAGAAAACTGAGGACTTAGAAGGAAACCAGGCCAAAATTATGCAACGGCTCCAGGAACATGAAAACAGACTAGTCATTCTCTGGCGCAGGGCTGAGGACCAAGAAAACCACGGAAGGTGCAACAATATCAGAATTCTTGGCATACCCGATAGGCTAGAAGGTTCCAACACAGAGGGATTTCTAAATGAGGAAATCCCTAAAATGCTGGGGGAAAGATGGCATGGCCCGATTGATGTTGAAAGAGCGCATCGGACCCCTGGAGGCCCATGGCCAGTGAACTCATCACCACGACTGACAATTGCTTACCTCCTCAAATACTCTACCAAGGAGAGGGTGTTAAGAGCAGCCAGAGACCTGGGAGAAATGACCAGGTGAGGAGTAAAGGTCTCACTTTTCAGAGACTTTTCAGCTGAGGTGGCAGCCTGCAGAATGGCCTTTATCCCAATCAAAAAACTTTTGGCACAACATAAATTCAAATATGACTTTTGCCAATTAGCCTACCTATTTGTCTCCAAAAAAGGGAAAGATATAGTGCCAGAGTCCCCTCGGGAAGTAGAGATGTGGATTTGTAAGCACTGGCCACGTCTTCCCCTGAAGACTCCATCTCCCAGAAAGCTTTGGTACCCAGGGCAAAGGGAACTAAAGTAAAGAGAACCAATTTCATGGTAACAGCTTCCAGAGGGACCAAAATAATGGTCAGACTGTCCCTCAATTGAGTGGTTCCTGCAGGCTATCCGGCCCTCCACGAGCTATGGCATCAAGCAAAGACGACTCCAATGTACACCACAAGAAAATCCATGTCTCTTCCCCCCAAGACCACAACAGGCAATCCATACAACTTGGATAAGGCATCGATCCCACAGTGATTCAGATTCCGTTATCGGTCGACCTGACGTAGCACCTCCGGCTAAACAAACCAAGGACGTGACTCCTCCTTCCCAGTTAGACTCTGTGGACATTCCTGACGAGGCGTTAATGGAAGTTGCACTTCTGGACTCTTGGGCAGATTCCTCATCAGAAGTAGAGGAGCACCTCACTTCCACTACATTCCCAGTTAAACTGGGACTAATGAACTTTGCAGAAGCATTATCAAAGGATTAGCATGGTGCAGCCTCCGACTCCACATTGAATGAAGGTGCTACTCCACCAGACTGATTGTCCTAAGTGTTATCCTCGGTCATTTATTTCTTTCTCCTGGGGACCACTGCCCCACCATACAATGCACCCCCCAGGTGCATTCTCTGCACCTGTGGAGGCATGGGCAGGGTAAGTGAGGGCCGTGAACCACTTCTCCTCTCAGGCCTTGATTTTTAGTAACTAATAAGTGCTAGTATTATAGGGGGCTACCCAAATGGGCGCACTTGCTACTCCTGAAGAGAAAGCTTCTACGCCTATAACTTCCTTTTATGTCCCCCATGGAAGGGAGGGTACTTCCCCATTTCAAAGGCTTCCCCTCCTACATAGGACATCCCTCACCGGGGCAATACCCCCCCCCCATCAGCTGAGGTACCAAAAGGAGGCGCCCATTCTGGCTCAATTGCTCCTCGTACAACTTCTGAGCTGAAACCGGACTCCTAGTCACCCTACGACATCCAGATTTTACTTTCCCCCCCTCCCTTGCTTAAACTGGATGCCCCACCTCATTGCTACTTTTTTGAGGTGGTGTAAATAGCATATGACTGCCTTGGCGAGGCTGGGGAGAGAGCCCGCAGATGTCATTAGGCTTAACTCCTACTCCCTTGCTTGGGTATTTGGCTAGCATGGCAGAGTGCTTCTCCTCGCTCCTGGCGAAGGACTAGCTCCATTGTGCATACCCCAAATCTCGCTCGCTTATTGCTTGCATTACATTATAGGGCTCCTGTTAAATCTGGTAGTCAACGAGTTAATAATCATTTTGTTCTACCCACATATATGTGGGTTTATTTGTTAACTGTTTAAGTTCTGATTGTTTTGAATTTATTGTAGTTACCTGTGTTTGTGTTCTTCTCTTTTCTCACCAATAGGTCAATCTCACCGTGTTACTCTCTAGCATACTCACCTTGTCTCCTTTTGCTGATCAAACATACTTCAGATATCCTGTTTGTTCATATCACTCTATCTCTCCTGTTTCTTGTGGGTGAGTACCTATCCTTTTAAATCTCAAGAATAGCAGAGCCATATCTTAGTATGGGGATTAAACTTATATCTTGGAATGTGAAGGGGCTGAATCACCTCACCAAAAGGGCAGTGGTTGTCAAGCACTTACACTCCTTGCAGGCAGACATAGCGCACCTTCAGGAGATGCACCTTACAGCAAGAACTGTAATATGACTCAAAAAATCATGGGTAGAGGTAGTAATTGCAAGTTCTGCAGTGACCAAATCCAAGGGGGTCGCCATCCTAGTTAGGAAAATGTGCCCCTGGACAGTGGACAAAGTTGTCACCGACATCCAAGGCCACTGGATAGCGGCCAGGTTCTCTTATCTGGGAAGTCATGCAATCCTGGCCAATGTCTATGGCCCCAATACGGATTTGCCTGAGCTATTCCTAGATCTGAACCATGCCCTGGAATCTCTTGTGCTTGGCCATCACAACATCCCCATAGTGATGGGGGGAGATTTTAATTTAACCCCTGATATATTCTTGGACAAGTCCAAACCTACCCCGAAAACATACCCCAAGGCAGCAGGCATACTGCAGGAAATTATGAAGGAATGGGGAATGGTTGATATTTGGCAGAGGGACCACCCCTCAGGGAGGGATTACTCCTTCTTCTCGTCAGTACATGCCACCTATAGCCGTATAGACCTCTGGCTCACTAACGCGGCCGCAGCTCAGGACATAGTGTCATCTAAAATAAATAATATTCTAATTTAGGACCATGCCCCAGTATCTTGTATATATACACCCGCTGGACAAGAAGGCATGGACACCAGATAGTGATGCAACCCTTTACTGATTAAGGATCCCTCCTTTCAACCCATGGTCAAAGACGTGTCTCAGGATTATTTTACTAACAATAAGCCAGGAGACACCTCTGCAGCCATAGTCTGGGATGCCTTCAAAGCAGTCCTCAGAGGGTGCATTATATCATTTGTGGCCCAAAGGAATAGGGAGAGACGGGCGGAGCTTTCCAAGCTTCAAGTGAAATTGTCAACCCTGGAGGCCAGCTTCAAGGCATCAACAGCTAGGTGTCCAGATGGGGAGAAACTTTGTGAGATAGTCGGTTTACAATACTGCATTAACACAATGCTTCACCAGCAGGCGGAGTGGCTTATGGCTAGGGCCAAGCATGCTTACTGGGAGGATGGGGACAAGAGTGGGAAGCTGTTGGCATATCAGTTAAAGAAACAACAAGCCACCTCATGCATCCATGCCCTTAGGAATGTCAAGGTGGAAGTGGTCACTGATCCCAAACAAATAAACGATTGCATGAGGGAGTTCTACCAGCAGCTGTATCAGTCACATATGTCCCAGGAACAGAGTCAAACAGGATGCCTCTCAAGGGATTTCTGCTCTGCGGCACATATCCATCAGCTCTCAGAAGCAATGGACAGGCCCTTCACTGAACCTGAACTTAACTTGGCACTCTCCCAACTAGCCAAGGGCAAGTCCCCGGGGCTTGATGGCATGACCGCCGAACGTTATCAGTTAATCAGCCCAGAAGTTAACACCCCACTGCTCGCCGCATTACAGGAGGCACACGCAACTGGCACTCTCCCACCGATTATGCAAGAGGCACTAATCACCCTCATCCCTAAGAAATCAGATGACCAATTGAATTCTGAAAACTTCTGCCCTATATCATTAATTTCCGTGGATACCAAGATCGTGGCCAAAATCTTTGCCAACTGAATGCTGGATGTTATACCTACTCTAGTTCATCCATCTCAGGCTGGGTTTACCAAGGGAAGGGTGGTAATGGACAACATCCATCTAGTACCGAACCTCAGATGGTTGACCATCCACTCTCCCAAACCCATGGCGGCAGTAGCAGTTGATTTTGCGAAAGCCTTCAACTCAGTCGAATGGCCTCATCTGCATGAAGTACTCAGACCTTATGGTTTTGGTCCATACTTTTGACAGTGGATTCACGTCCTGTACAATAAACCCATGGCCAAAATACTCACTAATAAAGACATTTCCCCATCATTCTCTTTGCAGCAAGGCACTCGACAAGGGTGCCCACTATCACACCACTATTCTTAATAGCATTGGACCCCCTTACTCAGGTACTTCAGGCCAACAAGGCGATTAAAGGCATCCAGGTAGGGGACCACTCATACCTAACGTGTGCATACGCTGATGATTTACTCCTTACACTCACCCACCCACGTGAATCCCTCCGCCCAGTTTTAGATACTCTACAAACCTTCACCCATATATCTGGCCTACAAGTCAACCAGAAGAAAACCAGTGTCACCCCACTGAATGCAGCCTGTTCCAAAGGCTGCTTGCAGGGATTGGGACTATCCTGGGCCCCTAGCAATCTGTCATACTTTGGTATTCATATACCATTTCACTGGGGGCAGATTGAGTCCAGGAATTTCACACCCCATGTAAATCAGCTGATGATTGAAACAGCTCGCTGGAAACAATCTCTCCCTTCCAGGAAAAGTTGCTGCACTTCAATGCTACTGCTGCCTAGGGTATCATATTTACTGAATAACTTGCTGATAGCCCTATCTGGCAAAGTCGTCTGCCCGTTAGACAAGTTAATTTCATCGTTTCTATGGGAAGGTAAAAAAACAAGGTGGGGCACCCCTAAGCTCCCTGCCCATTGGTCTCAAGGGGGCTTTGGCCTTCCTTGGCTACAGGGCTACCATTGGTCCTTTATAGCAGCTCAAGCTGTTAAATGGTTTGCACCTACTCCCTCTTCCCCTGTACCATGGGTACAGCTTAAAGGGCAAATTCTGTGACATACCCCTCTCAGCCTGCTCTTAACCAATGCTACCATTCCCTCATTCAAACTCTCACCAGTTATGGCTGAGACCAGGAAAGCATGGTTCCGCACCATGAAGGCAACCAAGACTAAGAAACAGAGTACTTTTCTTCCTTTTGGATACCTTGAATTATGGCACAGTCTGCTTCTAAGGGTGGACAATAAGCCTCTCCATTGGCCTCGTGGGAGAAGAAAGGGATATAGTATGTCCAAGACCTCGATCTACCAAATACCACCACACTCATGTATTTTGAGCAACTTAAAGCCAACTACTCATTGCAATCCCAAGACTTCTGGAAATTCCTGCAGCTTTGCAATGCAGTGCAGTCCTTAGATTGGACTGACATGATGGAGTCCAGGTGGCACTGGCTGTCCTCATTACACCTTAAACCCTCATCCCGGGGCCTGCCTGGCAGATTCTATACAACCATGCGTGAGACTCAACCCGATCACACGGCTGCCTCAGAGAAATGTGGAGTAAGGATCTGGGGCTTTCCATCACTCCAGATACTTGGTCCCGCTGTTTGCACTTAGCACATTCCATGTACAAAGACTCTAAGAGTCAACCGATTCAGCTAAAGATCCTTCTTTGTTGGTACCATACTCCGGCTATTCTCCATAAATTAGGGATTCTTCCTCACGCACAATGCTGGAGGTGCGGGCACAGTCCAGCCAACACTCTTCATCTTCTGTGGCAATGTCCTATTTTAGTTCCCTTTTGGTCCACTATAGCAATGGACTGCTCAGGAGTGCTGGGACAGCTCATAGACCTCTCTCACCCCATGCTGTTATTGGGAGATTGGGTGCCTCTGGCACATCTCAAATTACAGCATCAAAACTGGGCACTGGTGGTTCTGCTGGAGGCCAAATGGCTCCTCTTGATGCACTGGAGACAGCCTTTGCCACCCTCTATCGCCCTCTGGCACTTGGCAATAGCCAGGCTAGCTACCTTGGAGAGACTCACTTATGCTAACAGAGGACAGCTCCCCTCTTATTTCAGTAAATGGGACGCCTATCTTAATTCAGCATTGTGCCGAGTTGTACTCCCCTGACCTAGGAACCCCCCCACCTAGACTGTAACCTAAAGGACACCCATTACCTGCCTATTCTAAATGACTGATTACAGGTTTAGCCCTTTATACACCTACCTGAGCCCCCCTGCTTCTGCTATACTAAGGCTCAACTTCACTTTCCTTCCTTTTTATGTTGGCGCGCTTGCGCAGCCAACATCTTGGGGTGGTGCAGATTTGGAGGCGCGGTCGCTGTTGGGCGAATGCAGGGCACACACCAGTAGGTACGTTCCTCATTCCCCAATCAGTCTGCATGCCGTGACACATCACCCAGGCGAGCACATCTAAGGAACGGTCCACTGCAATACGAGCAAAGCTCATCACATGCAGCGGATCCTTCCTACGTGCTTGCCCAGCATCAAACATGGAGGCACAGTGGCTGCTAAACTGCCGACTTCGGAGGTGCCCAATCCCCTGGTCGGCTTGCCCTGCCCCTCTTGTATGTGCCGACGGGGGAGACCACTCCCCGTCGGCATAATGTGTCCCCCCTCTCCTTTTTGTACTTGAGGGGTCCCAATCCCCCTCGGCTCATGCGCCCCCACTTTTGTTATTTTGCCCACAGAGTGCCCAATCCCCATCGGCATCTGTCCCTCACTCTATAAATGATGGGGGTGCCCAATCCCATCGGTTATTGTACCCCTCAAAACAAAACACCTGTAAAACAAAAAAGTCTGTGATGTTTTTTACACACCTGTAAACGAAAACAGTCCCTCGTAGTCTCCTACCACCCGCACTCCACCCACTGCACACCCTGCCTCCCACACCCCTCACCCCATACTTATTCTCCGGAGTCCGGTGCGACGATCTTCGGTGGACCGGGAACACGTCTGCACTCTTCAAAGCCGACCAAGAACTGAGGAAATGCTGGTAAGCTGTATAATGGAATAAATGGGGGTTTTGTCAACTTTGATGCATATCTCGGGCATTGTTTGGAAATTTTGCACCAAATTTTCAACATGAGGTTTTTGGGACACCTCCTCATGAATTCTGTCACTGTTATGATGTTATCCGGTCCTGAAAGGTGATTTCGCAGTCGTCACTACTCGGAATCACCTTTCGGGACCGATTAACGCAAGGACAGTGGCAGTGTTAATGAGGTGGGCTCTCAAAAAGCCTATGTTGCAAATTTGGTGGAAGAAATCAAAAAAATGGCTGTTTTACAAGTGTGCGTTGTGCAGTTGCTACGCACACGCGTAACTTTGAGAATTTGCAATATTTTCACACCAGATTTTCAACATTGTCATTTTTAAACACCTCCTTGTGAACAGTACAGCTGTCATTTTTCACATCCTGGCCAAAATGTGCTTCCACACTTCCGGCGCACAGTAGCACTATTGCTGTGGGAAATCAGTGTTCGGGGCAGATTACGAAAATGACAGTGATGCTGTTCATGTGCAGAGGTCCTAAAATGCCTATGCTGAAAATCTGGTGACGATACTCCATAACATGACTGTGTTATGAGTGAGCATTGAGCAGTTTGCACGCATGCTCGTAACGTGCATTTGTAATATTTTCACACTGGATTTTCACCATTGGCATTTTTCCACACCTCTTGATGAACAGTACAGCTGTCATTTTACATATCCTGCCCGAAATGTGTTTTCGCATGTCCGGCGTGAATAGCGCGGTCGCTGTGTGAAATCACTTTTTGGGACAGTTTGAGGAAATGACAGTGACACTGTACATGAGCAGATGTGCTAAAATGCCTATGTTGAAAATTTGGTGCTGAAAGTCCATAAAATGACTGTGTTACAAGCGCGGCGCTGCGCATTCCACGCACCCTTGTAACTTCGCAAATAGAGCACGATGTGGTCCATGGTGTCGAATGCTAATGAAAGATCTGGGAGGATGAGAATTTATCATTCTCTTCTATCCCTCACCCTGAGGAGATCATTTTGCACCCAAACTAGTGCTGTCTCTGTGCTATGTTTAGCTTTGAAACTGGACTGGAAAGGCTCATTGATGTCAGAGGCCAAGAGGTGTGCCTCAAGCTGCAGAGCCACTACTTTCTCAATAACCTTTCCTAGAAATGGGAAGTTGGAAATATGTCTATAATTCGCCAGGATGTCAGGGTCGAGCGATGGTTTCTTCAGAAGAGACTTCAACAATGCCTCCTTTAAGGCATTGAGAAAGCACCTATCTGAGAGCGAAAACTGGACTATCCTGGAGACCCCTGGATCAATGGCCTCGGCACCTCCCACTAGGAGATGGGTAGGGCCAGGGTCTAGTTCACAGCATGTGGGCTGTAGCTTCAAAAATCACCTCAACAACCTCAGCCACCTCCACCAGCTGAAACTCCCCCCAAGCAAAAGGAGTGCCTCTACTCCGACCAGGTCAACTACTGTGGGACAAATAACTTCCCTCTGGGGAGATCCCTGCCCGAATGAAGGACACCCAGGATGTGAAAAAAAGCAAACTCTTCACAAAATATGACTGAAAATGCTTTTTCCAGCTGTAGACAGACTGGACATAGCAGTCCATCCACAGTCCGATATAGCTGAGCTGATCTGTTCTTCCCAGCAGCAATCTACTTGGACAGGATCTCTGCCTTCTTATGGTTAATTGCCCCTTGATAGTCATTGTAATGATTTCTCAAGGCCAATCTGTCCTCCATAGACCAGGTCCTCTGCCAACAATGCTCCAACTTCTGACCCCTGGTCTTCACCTCCTTGAGAGCCCCATCAAATCATGGAGGTCTCAAGTGAGAAGAAATGGGTCATATTTGGATTGGTGCGATGGCATCGAGTGCCTTGACAACGGCCCCATTATAGGCCACCACCACCTCACAAATGCCAATCACACATGCAGCGCTCATGCCAGAAGTATCTACTACCATCAAAAGTCCCTCTGGGGATAATCCCCTTAAAGGGCGGTAGCAGACCATCTCAACAGAGGAGGGACTACTAGGGGAGGACCCCAAACAAGAACTCCACTGTGCAATGATCGGACCACACGACTCGATCAATCTTGATGTCGGTAACATCAAGCCCCAGCAAGAATACCAAGTCTAGAGTGTGGCCATGTTGATGGGTCAGAGGTAACTACCTGTGACAGGCCCGGAGATGTCATTGTCTGGAGGAGGTCATAACCAAAAAGTGAGGAGTCGTCTTCGATCTAAGTGTTGAAATCCCCCAGAACTAACCATCTAAGGGACTCTAACACCCTGTCAGTAACGAAGTCCGCTACCTCCTACAGGAATTCTCTGCCCCGTCTCGGAGGACAGTAAATGAGGAGAATCCAACAACCTGCACCTGGACCCCCACGCACTGCCACGCATTCAAACAATGAGGTAGAGCCCACTGGGTGCATGGAGAAGTTCAGGCTGGATCTAAAACAGATGGCCACTCCCCCAACCCTGCATTCCCTCCTCGGGCAGTACACCACCGAATACCCAGCTGGGAATGATACCTCCAATACTGGCCCAGCAATGTCCCCCCACCAAGTCTCAGTGATGAATGCTAGGTTGACTGAGATCAACTCCACCATAATAGCGGTCTTGTTCCTCATCAACCTGGCATTGCACAGCACTGCCTGAAGGGGACTAGCGGAGCCTGCAGGCCCTCTAGCTACCTGCCCACACAGCCCAGTGGGGACCTTGGAGGCAGGAACCAAACACGCCGGGTCACTCTCAAGGCTCTGTCTTACCCCAGGGCGCCTCCTATGAATACACACACACACACACACACACACATATACATACACACACACACACACACACACAATCTCCCTACTGTACTCCAAACTTAACTTCCATTTATAAATTCCTAGATAGTTCATCAGTACAGAGACTCAGCACATTAATGTACTATTGTGTTGATCATCTCTACCTTCACAAGCAGTGCAGTGTTGGGGGTATGAACAGTTCAAAGATGTGAACCTGGAGACTCAGATTAAAATTTCACAATTTACTCACTGTGATCCCTATGCATGAAGGCAAGCTGGGTACAAGCGATTCACATGTACCCTGGCCCACATAGCTATGCACCTGCAGAGAGGTGCAAAGTGCACAGTATGCACAACCATGCACTTCGACAGGGCACCTGTCTGCCGCCCCGCCCCCCCAGCACAGAGCTGCATGGGTGGCAGTTTGAGTGACACAGGCGGATATGCCCATCCTTGGCCCTGAAGTGGATCCCCTGCTTCACACAAGTAAGGGATTCTGGGAGTGTATTGGACTGCCATTATTTTAAGCTATGGGCAATGCCTAAATTGCTGTCCCCAGCCCTCTCGGTCAGCCTGGTGGGCTTGGGCAGTACAGTGAAAGAAGTCCCACTCCCAGTACAGCCAGGATGTGTCATTGGGGGAATGTAACAGGTACAGCAGGGTCCTTGCTGCCATATCCTTTACCCCCTCCTTGCCCAGCACTCCACGCTTGTAGTGAATGGCGTAGAGTGCAGGCATGCCCTTAGACACACCCCCGGACCAGCCATGCGCATAGCTGTGTGGCCAGCTGGGGGATCCAGTGCAGAAGGGACGTGCATCCCTTTTGTGCATTCATACAGAAGTCCACAGTACTCCTGGTATGCAGTGCTGACACTTAGAAGTGCCTACACACCACTGATCTGCAGCACGTATGCAATCTGCACCTTCCTGCATAGGTCCCAATGTGATTGTATGTCAGTCACTTAACCTCCCCCAGGCTTTCCTTCACCTTCATCATTCTCACTTTTTCTTTCACTCACACTCTCTCTTTTTTTCTCTCTCGCTCACTCACCCTCAGTCAGTGTAGCTCCCTTCATTTCATTTCCTTGCTGAGCACATCTGATGGCTGCTGTAGCTGCTGTGTCTATGACTTCTAAAGTGTTTTCAGATATGATGCATATGGAAGGCTCTATGTAAAACCAGGGGCCCAGTATACAGCTGCAATATAGCGGCAGTGTGGTCTAGTGACTAGAGCAAGTACTTGGGAAACTGGAGATTTTGAAGGCTTTGCCTGTGGTTCAGAGGGGTGGCAGACAACTCACAGCACACCCACTATGCGAGGTTAAATCTGGGCATGCTCAAGCATCCCTCAGATGCTCAGAATGTTGTCGTTGGGTTGTCGAGTGGCAGCACCTTGCCCTCCACCCATCCCTATACCTCGCAGCCTACCTCTAGGTATCCCTGCTGGCTCCAAGTGTCCCTTTGAGCTCTGTGCTTTTGGTGGTTTGCTGGACTCCTTAGTCCATTTATGTGAGCACTTGTTCTCAGTCACACCTGGTCTCAGTTCCACCTATGCAGAAAACAGCTTGAACAGGCCACTGCAGCTGCCACTGTTACTCTCCCCTTGCTGACCCTGTATTCCCACCTTATCTGCCAGTACATATTTTTACCAGGCACTCTCTGGCTCTTTCTGCTGCCAGTTTATGCTCAAGCACTACACTCCTGGATCCTAGTGCTCTCCAGATTTATACTGTATATAGTCTGTCTCTATGACCACCAGAACTCCACTAGTCAGAGGCTCCATTCAGCAGCACCCATTCTTGCAGCTAATTCCAATTAGTAGCCTAATATGAGCTGAGCTGCTCAGTCATTCACAGTACCCTTGCAACCAGTAAGCTCCATTGTCAGTCCAGTGTTTCTTATTTTATTCTCATTGTTATACTGCCTCTGCTTATTACAGTACTTCTTAGTTTGGGAAGTAATTGCTTTGCATCCGCCCTTACTGTTCTACCTTAACAGTCAAGTTCTCAATCAAATACTCAGCTTCTATGGCTAAGTGTCATCTTCCATGGTAACCACTGCAACTCCTTTACAGAACTGATTGGTGTGCATCCACCATTGTTGTTATCCATATTATCAGTCTCAGTTACACCTATCATTCAGCCTCAGTCCATGGTTCAGTCGGCGCACCATGCCCTCGGTCAGTCGTTTAG
The DNA here is from genome assembly GCA_016271365.2 of Neoceratodus forsteri. Taxonomy (NCBI): domain Eukaryota; kingdom Metazoa; phylum Chordata; order Ceratodontiformes; family Ceratodontidae; genus Neoceratodus; species Neoceratodus forsteri. The sequence continues at coordinate 163,944,666 of CM028137.1, forward strand.
CCTTGCCTTCATTTCAACCTTTGTACTCAATTGCCATCAGGCTTCACTCTCGGCCTCCCGTAGCACTTGACTGCATGCCAGACATGACCATAGTGTGGCTCCCAGGGCTTCCCTGCTCTGGAAGCAAATGGTCTCACTCTGCTCCCTTGAAGTCTGCATCTTGCAGGTAGATCCCTCTTTTCAGGTGGGGTCCTGCTCTGTTTGGCCATTTGATGGGAAAGTCCTATGCTCCAGGGGAAACTTTACCCATGCACATCAACTTGGTGGCACCTCTTGATGTAGCATTTAAGACTTCAGCTACCAGAGGGTGGGGTTTCTAAGTCCTCTGAGGCTCCTTTAGCTGTGCAAATCAAATCAGCAGCACCTTTGAAAGCTATTCCTCCCCATGGCCACCTAAGGTTCACCTGGTCTCCACCTTCTTCACTTCCTCTGCATCTCAAGGGTGAAGATCATACAACTACTCAATATCTATCCTCAAGGGCTCAACTCCATGCCTTGCCCCTTAAGGGCTCGGCTTCCTTTCTAGGCATCTCCTTGGTTGGAGGCCAGGTGGGTGCCTTTCAACTGTCATTGCTCTCCCTCCTCCCACCTTGAGGGGAGGACCTCCTTCATGGGGAACCTCCTTTAGCTGCAGAGATTGGCTCATATCACCCTCACAACATTCCAATTAGAGGGAAAGCACCCTTCCTCCAAAATATTTCTCCTGAATTTAGTTTTTAAATTGCAGTAGCCGAGCCATCACTAATTCTAATCCTATTCTGGAGAAAATACGACCAAGGCCTTGGATCCCCAAAGGTTTCCTCCTTATAGAGTTCTTTTCTTCTCTTGCATGTCAAAGGTCATAAAAAGGTAGTTTGTTTTCTGAAGGAGTTTGAATTGGTTGGTGGCAGTCCAGCTCCATGTCTCAGTTTGGCTACATCTCTCCTCTCCTTGGGAAGAATGTGCTTGTCTGTCTTCCATTCCATTGTGCCTTTGGGCCTTCTTCCCTTAGGGGCCTTTGGTCATGGGACCCTGCCCTGTGACACCTCAAGGGGTTGGAACCCTTCATCATGTTCTGTGTCCTTGTGACACCCCAGCTGGGGGGTGGTCCTTGTAGCCGCGACAGAGCAAGTATAAGCCAAAGTTCACAGTTGCACAAGCACCACACTACTCAGTCTTTATCAATCCTAAACCTAATCAAGAGCCTGATGACAATATGAACATAGGTTCAAACCCTGCTAGAGCCAATTACTTACTGTGTGAACTGGGATGAGTCACTCAGCCTGCCAGTGCTCCAGTCTTTCCAGCTGAGGAAATGGTAGACTCCGGACCCCAATGGAAATGAGATGTTACATCTCAGCTGGGCTATCCTAGCAAACTAAATTATAAAGATAAATAAATAAATCAATAAACATATACACAGACAGACAGACGAATGAATAAATGAATGAAAACTGTAGTGGCATAAGGTAGTTACAGTTATCACTTTGCACCACTGTTCTGTTTTGCGCCCCATTGGGTTATACACAGAGGGGTCCCAGGCCTTTCCTATGGTTTCGTAATGGACTTTGCCACAACACAGGGAATGGGGTGGCAGCAGCTATGTTACAACAGAGGCCAGCATGCAAATGGTACATTATGTCATGCACAAGTGTATGGCAGCCCCTCACATCCCAATCAAATACCACAGCACAATCCACCCTGTAGAACTTTCGTAAGCAGTTCTACGGGGTAGTGCAGTCATCTGACTGCAGTGGAAGAGTTTCATCAGGGTACTAAGATCAATGAGGAACTAGTACAGTAAGTAATGAAATGTCATCACATGGGGGAATGGGACTAGAGAGGATGGTTCCACTGGATGCAGGGATAAGACTATGACTCAGGGAGTGGGGGAACACTGAACCACCAGAAAAAGCCAACGATGGACCACAAACTTAAAATCATAATGTTCCATATGTAGGCCTCAAAGCATGAGTCAGGCAGGTAGAAGTGATGTCTGAGGTAGCAGCACATCTAACACAGATGCTGGGCATGGCAAGACAGCATGTAACTGGCACTGTACCATGCTCACACCTCCATGGTTGGTGCATGCCCGCTTGTTAGCAGATGAAAACCACATATGTGCCCATTAACATCTGCTGGCCACATTTGCATTGTGACTTAGCTGGTGAGGGAAACTCCTTCCTTAGTGGTTTAGTCAGAGCTTTGTGTATGGCAGATTTGGGCAGTGGTACAAATTGGTGTATGTTTGCTACCTGAATGTGCACCACCACTGACTGTGACTGAGTTTGAGTCCCCAGATCCCTGTCTTTGCACTCAACATAGATAAATTAACAATACACTGTACACCAGAATTTACAGGGCCAATATGATATATGATCTCTTTTTAAAAGGTATGTGACTTAATGATAATTATAGTGACACCAGCGAGAAAAACACTCTAGAGATGACTTCAGCTCAAAATTCTTTATGCAGGGAGTTTCAAAGTAGAACATATTGCTGAGCACTTTCCAGTATCTAAGCTTCCCGTGACCATATGGCCCCATCAGCTCTACAGTCTAAGGGCCTGATCCACAAAGATGAGCCAGATATGAGTCTCCCAAATTGAGTCACACTTGGCTGAGTGAACAGCCCCCTGCCACCCTAACATGTATATGCAGTAGTCTTCATAGGGGCCAGGTGTGTTCTGGGGCAAAGTGAAGCCAGACACATGGCATATATTTGAATGTATAGGTCTGTGGCACATTGGATCCTCCTGCTCCATGCAGAGCATGGGATTGTGAGATATGGCAGCCCCCCACCCACACCCCAGTGTCAGGCAGAATCTTAGGTATGTCCCCCTTCCTCCAAGACATCTCAGAGGGCTAGGAACAACAGGCTGGGGAAGCCAATCGGCCCCACAATTGTCCAGGGCTGACATGCTGGGAGGGCTTGTAAGTGCTACAGTAGAGCCCCACAAGTAGTAGTTGCACACTGAGTGAATTACCAAGAATCTAGTCACCGAAACTGTAAATGTGGTGAACAATACACATTTAATTCATGTGAAAAAAGGTGGTCCAGGTACAGCAAGTAAGCTGCTACTCCAAAAGCGAACTTGACACTTAGGACTCATGAAGGTGTTCCTCAGGAGTTTTCACATGAATTAAACTGTATTTTCATCGCACCTATGGTTTCAGTATCCAGTTCTCGGTAATTTACTCAGTGTGCAACTACTATTTGTGGGCCTTGATTTCTAGCCTGGTGCTGGTCGCCCTTTTTGTAGTTAGCACCTGCCCTGCGCTGTGAGTGTTCGCGGCTTCTACCTTTGGATTTCCTGCTACAGTGGAATCCCCCCTGCCATAGCATCAGTGCCCTCTTAACAGCTTCTGACCCATGGAAATCCTTCTGTGGGTCATGAAGACAGCAACCTCACCCTATGCTTACCCTGCGCAGCTGGAGTGGGACTGGGTATGGAGGGCCGCCATTAGTCCTGCTTTGGGTACAACAGTGTGCATCACATGGGTGCCGGGGGGCACTCTGCTGCTTTGGCCAGTTGTTTGCATGAGAATGGCATCTAGGGCTCATTACAAATCAGGCCACAAGTAAACAATTATCCTTAGGCAACTGCAAAAGTAACAAGTTCCTACTCTAAAGTTCCTAGTATCATTACAATAATGTCACTAATTGCCCTGCCATGCCATGATGAAGGTGAAAAGTGGAATTTACATTCTTTAGATTCAGAAAACATGGAAATGGAGAGACACTGGCTTTGGAGTACCCACAGTCATTTAAAATTTTAATCATCCTAATTATGAACTGCCAGTCAACCAACACAAAAATGTAAGAGCAAAGGAGGTTTTTCAGAAAACAAGGAAACTTGCAAGTAATGTTCTAATCTCTCCTGGCATTTTACCAAGCACATCTCTCTTGGGTATTCAACATTTTAACATAGTCATTGAAAGAAAGCGAGGATTTGTTAATTTGCCGCTAACTGCTGCAACATCAAGACCAAAAATTGGGAATATATTTGTTAGCAATTTGAGACTAATGGCGATTACTGGGCTTTGAAAAACAGATTTCCTCTCAGGAAATACATAATCACTTTTTAATGTCCCCAATCAATCTACCTTAGATGTGGGTTTGGGGAGAGTTACACGGGAAATGAAGTTAGGTGTACATGTCATCTCTAGCTTTTCAGAAGGAGTATAAACATTTGTGAATGGATATTCTAAAGCTATGTGCAGTCCTTGGGTAAAGTTAACTTGAGCCAAAGGAAACGTAATTCAATTAGTTAACTTTATTGTACCAGCTCTTCGTCCGTGTTTTAGGGCATTTAAATTCAATGTGGTGGAAGCATACAACTTTATCTTGAAAATACTGTGCTGAAGCACCAGCAGATCCAGCTACGGTATATAAGGAAGCAGCACCTATCTCCTTAGGTCAGCAAACAGTACCATTGTTAGCCTAATTTGAGCTTTACAGGGCAACATTTTACAATTTGGGGGGAAGTGGTACCCCCTTGAAGAAATTCTAGATCCATCACTGTGCTGGAGGAATGCATTACGGACTGTAAACTGAGTGATTCTAAGCCTAGAAGGCAAGCCTGCAGTTTTACACTGCTCCCTCAGGCTGAAAAGCTGTTCCCAGGGCTCCATCTTCAGGCCTAAGCGTGTACTCCAGTAAGGAAACAAGGTCCACAGTGACTCTGGGACTGGGTGCATTTGGAATCCCCACAACATGTTTAGAATCACTCCAGTAAGGAAACAAGGTCTACAGTGACTCTGGGACTAGGTACACTTGGAATCCTCACAACGTGTTTGGAATCACTCCAGTAAGGAAACAAGATCCACAGTGACTCCAGGAGTATGTGCATTTGGAATCCCCGAAACATGTTTAGAATCAAAAAGTCAACTACTCTAAAGTGGCATCAGTCTCAAAAGACTTAGGTTTGCTGCAGTGCTACCTGAAAACTTATCAAGTGAGATGCAGCATCTATAAGTAACTAATATTTACATACTGACAGGTGCACGGTAGGAGACACACTGTTTATGAATGTAACCCATCTCCCTGTTTGAGGCAGTGGGTTTGAGTGCCCATTATTCCCCCAGCTGGGGAGAGAGCAAAGGAGTGGTATGTTCCTCTTAAGGTATAAATAAGAGGCCCCAGGGTTAAGAGAAGGTTCTGAGGGAGAATGGAAGAGTTCAGCCAAAGAACTGGCAGAGCAGGTCATTGGTGACCCATCTGCAACTGTGTGTTGCCAAAGAGACCAGGATCAATGCAGTGCCTGGAGATGGACACACTTAGGCCTGGTTGACTGTGTGTTGGCCCCCCTGCCTTGCACCAGTCTGCGGGGAGCCTGAACCATGCTTGGGCCATGAAGCTCTGGGCATCCTGGCCCATCCTGTCTGTGTTGTTAGACTGCTTATGCCAGTTTTTGTCCTGTTCGAAAGGGCAGCTTGTCAGTTCTATCCCTGTGGTGAAGACTGGCAGGCCATAGCTGGTAGGGCTTCAATTTCCAAGGTAACTGAACTCTATTACCCAGTGTACACTGTGATTTCCTTGGTAAGCAAAAATTTGTCCAGACATCTTGAAGACTTGTACTGTCTTCTATCCACAGTCTCAGCTGAAAGGCTATTCCACAGACTCACCACCTCTGGGAGAAGAGGTGTCCCCTAATGTTACCCATACATTTACCACCACTGAGCTTCAGGGTATGTTTCTGCATCCTAAGAGCACACTATATCAAGCATCTTTGTGTGTTTGATCCTTTCAAATGTATTTGTTTTAATTTGTTTCATTTGATTGTTGATTTTAGAAGCCATTAAATAGCACAGAGAGCCACCCCTCTTTTCACATCACCCAAATACACAAAACTGAACAGAGGGTTCAGAACGTGAAATAACAAAATGGTAAGTAAACCATAAACAAACAACATTAGTAAATTACAGATGCTACTGAAGTACAACAATGAAGATCAAACTCACTATGCAGCATCTCCAAGGCAATGACAGTTCTCTGCAGGGAGCACCGAGTATTCTACTCCCCATAAATATGATCTGGCCAGATTATGTAAAATAGGGGAAAAGTTCAAAACTGCATAAGTTGAACCACTGAAAAGTTTATAAACTTGTTATTAAAAATATTTAAAATCTCAACAGTGACATTTGAGTATTTTCTATTAAAAGAGCAAGCACAGCAATAAAAATAGTACTCATGTTTATGTTTGCTTGCTGGGACATAGCAAACATATTGCTTTCACTCTGATAGAGGGCATTTGGGGGCTTGGTCTTCCTCAACCAATCACACACCTAGAGTCAGCAATCTCCAACCCATTGCCACCCTCTCTCTGCCTACTTTCTGTTTTCACATTTATGTACTTAGCCAATCACAGCCCTAGAAAGTGCAATCTGGAAGCTGCTATGGTCATGTGTAACTCTAAGATTCCTGCTTGAAACGGGTAGCCCATGAAGATGGTGCCTGCCAAAAACAGCAATGGACTGTGCTGAATGACAAATTCAGTGACATCTCTGCACCACCACCCCAAGGTCCGCACCACCGCACTATATTTATTTAGGGGAGTGTAGGGAAGCCCCTAACAAACAGAGACATTGCCAAATTCTGCATAATCCATTACTGTTTTTGGCAGTTGACGTTCTTGAGTCGCCGTTATGACATGGAACCCATGAAACATTTACTGTGCTTTTTGTAATGCACATCTGTTTCCAGTCCTTCCCTCCACCCCAGTACAAATACAGGAAGTGCATCTTCTATTACTTAGCCACTCAATGGACACTTGTCTCTTCTGCAACACCCACACATTTTATCATGTCGACACCCAATCAATGGCTCCTGCTTCCTTGCATGGCAGGGGATTTCTTTGCAGTACAGAGCCAACTAGTTGGCAGCTCCTGCTTTCTCTGCCAGTTTCTCAAACCACTTGATGGATCTTCTTCGGGTCAGAGAGCATGTTCTCCACACCCGATGGGGCTCCTGAAATGTTGCTCCAGGTCCTGACCCCGCAGACAGTGCAAGACATGAATGGAGGCTCCAGCCAAGAAGACCTGGCAGGCAGCCAGGCTCAACTCCACAAGAGCTCCTCACCCAATTATCGGCTCCTGTTTCTCTGCCAGTTCCTGAAGGCACTTGATGGCACTTCTTTTGTTCTCCATACCCCCCTCACCACCACTGGCAAGGCTTGTCTCTGAAAATGCTGGGTGGCACTTCCATTCTCCTCACTGCCACTCCACCCTCATCTCTGAAGTCACTTGGCCACACTTCTTTTGTTCTGTTTGCCAAGCAATGGTGCTCCAGCACTGGCAGTTCTCTTTGCTCCCTACTCTGCTGTCTATCCTGCTGTAGTCAGGGAGCATGTTCTTCATGCCTGATGTCACTCCTGTAATGTTGGTCTTGGTCCTGACCCTGCAGACAGTCTAGAGGCTGAGATCGAGGGACAAAAATGGAAGTTCCAGCAACAAAGATCTGACAGGGAGTCAGGCTAGACTCCCACAAGGACTAAAACTAGAACAGTGCTACTCCATTAGGTTGTGGTGCACTGGCAAGTGCAAGGATGCAGGCAGAAACAAAAACAGCCATGTACACAAGCATACTCCCCCCAAAAAACAGAGGAACAAGCTTATAGCTTCCACTAAGATAAATGTATTTGTACAGCAATTATTGTGTTCACTAGTCACTATAATTGTTGCATAAATAAATTAACTAAGCAGATGCTATAAGCTTGTTTCTCTGTTTTTTGGGAATATTGATTGTATGGTTGTTTTTGCTTCTTCCTCCCACCAAGACTCCTTGTCCTACTCCTTTTTTCCCCTGATTTTGCCGTCCTTGGGGGCCGAAGGGGGAAGGCATCAAGAGAGAGGGGCAGGAAGGAGAAAGCTTGGTCCCAATAGCCCCAAAGGTAAGCCCCAAATTGGGGGGCCATACACATGAAAAAGTTTGCATAGTATTGTGGAAGGGGTTCAGGCTCCTAAGTACAGGGCTCTCACTGAGCTTTCATGATAATCAACTCTGCCACCGCTGCTGAGAATTGGGTCCTTTCATTCTGCAACCTTTCTATAAGTGAATCAGATGCACAGATAGCTGGCTCCTACTTAAAGACAAGCAGCTTTCAATCCATAATACAACAAGCATTTGTCAATGCCGAACGTTCGCTTGCAGGTATTTGCAGTGGTGCTTGGCATGTATGGTGCTTTACCCTAATGCCCTGTGCGATTGCTGGTATTTGCACAATAAATTGTCAGCATGACCTTTTTGTTACCCCCATTATGCGCTACATATAGGCGAAACACGTTTTGGGCAGGATGTGAAAATGACAGCTGTACTGCTCATAAGGAAGTGTGGTAAAATGCCAATGCTGAAAATCTGGAGTGGAAATATTGAAAATTCGCAAACTCACGTAGCCGCAGTGCGGAACTGTGCAACGCACACTCGTAAAACAGTCATTTTTAGGAATTTTTTCACCAAATTTTCAACATTGCCATTTTAAAATCTCTGCTAATGAACAGTGTCACTGTGATTTTCTTACTGTGTCCCATACATTGATTTCGCACACCGACTGCGCCATTGTGAACTACATGGTAGAAAAGACGTTTTGGGCAGGATGTGAAAAATGACAGCTGTACTGCTCATAAGGAGGTGTGGTAAAATGGCAATGCTGAAAATCTGGAGTGAAAATATTGAAATTAAGAAACTTTCGCGCGTGAGGGAACTGCACAACGCGCGTTCTAGAAAAAGTTATTTGTAGAATTTGCCTCCAAATTTTCAACATAGCCATTTTAAGATCTCTGCTCATGAACAGTGACACTGTGATTTTCTTAATGTGTCCATACACTGAGTTCGCATACCACTGTGCCATTATGCGCTACATGGGCAGAAACATGTTTTGGGCAAGATGTGAAAATGACAGCTGCAGTGCTCATAAGGAGGTGTGGTAAAATGGCAATGTTGAAAATCTGGGTGAAAATATTGAAAATCCATAAACTTACGGCGCTACGTAGAAATGCTAATGCAGACTCATAAAACAGTCATTTTAGAATTTCTTCACCAAATTTTCAGCACAGCCATTTTAAGACCTCTGCTCATGATCAGTGTCACTGTGATTTTCTTAATGTGTCCCATACATTGATTCGCGCCAGACTGCGCCATTATGCGCTACATGAACAGAAACACATTTTGGGCAGGGCGTGAAAATGACAGCTGTACTGCTCATGAGGAGGTGTAAAATGGCAATGTTGAAAATCTGGAGTGCAAATATTGAAAATTCACAAACGTACCTGGCGTGCGTAGGAACTGCGTAATGCATGCGATCGTAAAACAGTCATTTTTAGGTTCTTTCACCAAATTTTCAACATAGCCATTTTAAGACCTCTGCTCATGAACAGTGTCACTGTGATTTTCTTAATGTGTTCCATACATTGATTTCACAGACCGACTGCGCCATTGTGCGCTACATGGGCGGAAGCACGTTTTGGGTGAGATGTGAAAAATGACAGCTATACAGCTCATAAGAAGGTGTGATAAAATGGCAATGTTGAAAATCTGGAGTGAAAATATTGAAAATTCATGAACTTATGAGCCTGCATAGGAACTGCATAAGCGCACGCTCGTAAAACAGTCATTTTTTGGAATTTTTGCACCAAATTTTCAACATGGGGTTTTTGGGACCCCTTCTCATGAATGATGTCACTGTCATGGTGTTATTCAAGGCTGAAGGGTGATTTCATGCAGTGACTGCACAGTGCCTACGAAATCACCCTTCGGGCCCGAATAACGCCATGACAGTGACATCATTCATGAGAAGGGGTCCCAAAAACCCCATGTTGAAAATTTGGTGCAAAAATTCCAAAAATGACTGAGATATGCAATGAAGTTGAAACCCCCATCTAGCCCATTATACAGCTTACCGGCATTTCCTCAGTTCGCGGTGCCTTTGAAGAGTGCAGGCGTGTTCCCGTCCACTGAAGATTGTCGCGCGAGTCCGGGTAGTATGGGGTGGGGGTGTGGGGAGACTGGTGCGCAGTGGGTGAGTGCGGGTTGTGGGAGGGGACTGGGAGACATGCGCGGGACCGTTTTTTCTTTACAGGTAAAACAAAAAAAAGGACTACATGGACCATTGCCATGCTGGGGTGGGCTCCCAGCGTGGCAGAAGATGGCTGGAGGGGCTGAGGAGCCGGCGGGGATTGGGCACCCGTTCGGCAAAACAAAGTGGATGGGACCTGCCTTGCAGCAGGGTGGGCTCCCAGCGTGGCAGAAGATAACTGGGGGCGAGGCCGACAGAGTTGGGCACCCCGTCGGCAAACTACGCAGTGGGCGCTGAGGAGCCGACGGGATTGGGCACCCCGTCAGAAAAATAAAAGATGATGTTTGCCACGCTGGGGTGGGCTCCCAGCGGCAGCAGGATGGCTTGGGGCGCGTGCAGGCGTGGGGATTGGACACCCCGATCGGCAAACAACATTTGTGGCAGCAAAGCTGTGGGGGTGGCATGATCGCAGCGGGGGTGGCGCATGGCGGGGGGACGTCATGATGGCGGCGCTCAGTATGGCAGCGGTGCTTTCCTTTGAAGCAGAGGACCACCGCTGTCATACTGAGCTCCTGCACCCATTGGTGCAGGACCGCCACGCCTGCTCAACAGAGTAGTGCATTGGATGGGAGAGGCACACCTCCAAGTGTGGTACTCTCCCAAAACGTTCCTTGCGCATGCGCGCAAGCGAACGTAAAAATGGAAACAAAGACTGTTTATCTAAATCTCAAGTGCTGAATTTATTCAGTGCATTATCAGTGCAGGTTGTGCAAAACAGCTATTAGTAGCAAGCAAGTACAGATGTATTCAGTTTCTTCAGCAATCTCAAACCCTGAGTTCATAAACTTCATGAGCTACTATGGTGTACTTGCTGGACCCCTCTCCACCCTCATCAAAATGACGTCTTCACCTCAGACAACCTTGCATTGAGTAAATTCAACACTTGAGATGAGGTAAACAGTTGGTTTCCATTTTTGTATTCCAGATTGAAAGCTACTTGTTTTTAAGTAGGTGCCAGCTATCCATGGATCTGATTTGTCTATCTAGCCAGGCACTTCTTCTCTCTGGATGTGACTCCATACATAGGCAGCTCTGAGTTTCTTTCCCTAAGTGACATTTTTATTTCCATTTATATTGGTATTTATTCACCTGGTAAAGGTGATTGTCCCTTCAACCTTTCCAGTGCACCTATATTCCTCACAAGTGGGTAATCCTCCATCCATCCTATTGACTGATGCACGATCATGAATTTTGGTCAGCTAGAGGCCAGTCCCCAGGCCATGACACTACTGTCCAGTTAGAAACTCCGCTAGCAGAGAAAAAGACCAAACAAACAAACTACCACATGGAAGAAAAGGACAATAGTAAGACTACCAATAAACAACCAGCGAGGAGACCCAAATTGTAACATGAAGGCATATACTGGAGTAAACATGAAAACCTCAAAGTAAAGGAAGTAGAGGTCATAATAAAAGAATGTCCTCTAGAGCAACATGAATAATATCACTGACATATAGAATCAAACATTGTATAATATAAGTCTAAGGCAAGGTTAGGTAAAAGAAAGACTAATCCTTGCCCTAGTAATTTCCATAAGGTTCAGGCTGCCTGGATACCTGGTTCGTCCGCAAGTGGGAGGGTTAGAGCACTGGAAAGGTTGCAGGGATAATCACCTTTACCAGGCGAGTTAATGTCATCATCCCCTGCAACCTTTCCAGTGTTCCTATATTCCTCACAAGTGGGACTTTTGTAGCAGTACCATGGACAAACTCTGGGTGCGGAGACAAACAATACATTTCCCAGCACCCGAAGCAGCCTGAAACACAGCTCCATTATACATATCTCCAGCAGCTGATGCTATGGTCAGCCTGTAATGGCAACCAAATGGAAGCACAGAGGCCCAAACAGTGTCAGTGCAGATATCCTGCACCAATGTTTCCACTCTCTACTCAAATGGCTGACATCACCCTGGAGAAATGTGCCCCAATACCTGTTGGGGTCAAGACCCCCCCTCTTCACAGGTAGCTACTATGGCCTACCACATGCTTCTGCAGGAGCTTCCTGCACTGCCATACTGCCTGAGCAGAGACCAAATCACCTCACTGACTTACATAACCCTTTGAACATATTGAGAGAATGTCATAATAGGGAGGTCATAGCGAATGGATGCAGGGCCATCTCCGGGTCACAGCAGTCTGCTAGTAGAACATGCATGTGAATATCCTTTGCCACCTGGAATGTGGATACAACCTTCAGAGCCAAGGGCTGGACAGTCCTGAGAGACACCCTGTCCATATGTACAGAGAAGAAACAGACTGCGGCAGGACATTGCCTGCAACTGCTTACCTTCTAACTGAACCATAGCCATAAGAACAACCGTTCTGACAGACACCACTGAGCAATTCTGATATGAAAGGAGGTGTGTAGAGACTCTCCTGAACCAGCTTAATCTACCCCAGCGGCAGGTGGTCTATTACAGGTGATGCAAACTGCCCTGCCTAAGCCAACAGATGACATCTGGAGGAACCCTGCATGATTCAGCCCAGGAAAACAGCCTCACCCTGCAGAGATACCTGAAGCCTGTACCCTCAAGGAGGAGAAAGCCAGGCCAGAGGAAAACATGCCAACAAGAAAGATAGGCCTTGAGCTGTACACCACATACTGCAGATGTGCCAATGTATCTGAAAGACTTCATGGTGGAGTGTCTGCCAGGTGTGTAGAGTTGGCCCACCACTCTGGGTAGGTACCTCAGTTTCAGCCATCTTTCCCTTCCAGCATCTATGCCATCTACTGGAGAACTTTATGAGCATTGGGCCCTTACTACGGAGATGTGGGCAGTGTGGCAAATGCCATGGGATGTCTATCAACAGTGCCCAAAGCAGAGAACACCATGATCTCTATACCAACCTGGAGCCATCATCAACATCGGGACCTTTGTGTCCCTGATTGTTACAGGCCCCTTCGCATGCATCTGAAAAAATGGAGATATACAGATGTCTCTGACATGCACAGCACTGGCATTGTATTCATTCTGTCTGCCTCATCGATGGGAAAGCTGGAGCTAAAATAAGGCAGTTGAGTGGTGTAGTGTGATGCCATCAGGTCCATTGGAAAAAGGGACCCTCAGTCTGGGAGATAGATTACAAACATTGGAAGGGTGCAGCTTCCATTCCACCTGTTTGAGTTACCCTTACCGGAGCCAATTGACTTGTAAAGTCAGTCTGCCAGTCAGGCATGTTGCCAAGATTGACACTTAGTGTCATTTCTGCTTATTGCAATGTTTGTAGAACCTACTGGGTCAATAACTTGGTCCAAGTTCCTACTTGAGTGTTTTTGTATACCATGGCAACCTGAATACCAGTCCTGCCCAGTGCTGCCCAACCCACAAGCTGAGGATCAAGGATTGTGAGCCTTGCACACTGTTATGTTTTCCAGTCTGGTCCTGGGCAGCTGGGCTTCTGAGAGGGACCATCTTATTTGAGTGAGATGCTGTTCTAATATGGCTCCCCGACTGAGGAGACTCACCTCTGTTGTACTTGTTGCCATGGCTAACAACATGCCCCTCAAGAGTTGTCTGGTCACCCACCACTTCAGACCACGCAGAATCTCTGGGACTAGTTTACCACAGTTAGAACTCTGTGCCAACTGATCCCCAGCATCCAGCCCACACTTCTGGTTGGACACAGAAGAAACCAACTCCCCTGGTACCTTGCATATCCACAACACCATGAACTCTAGCAGCTGCAGGGGTGACCGCACAGACCTTTTGGGGTAGGTTATTACCGGCCCAATCAGCCAAGAAATATTGGAGATCTGCTCTTTTGACCTGCATCCTGACTTTACGGAGGGCCATGGCAATGCCAACCAGTGCTTAGCGAGTACTCCTGAGGCCGAAGTCAGTCTGAACATGACACAGAAGCCTTACAAATGCTGGGCACTGATCTTTGGTGGGAGTGGTTCCTGAACTTTCTCTGGCCGTTAACCTGGGGAAGCTGGCAGGGACCTCTGCCCTTGCTGGTGGCACAGCTTTTTCCAGCAGCTGGAAAAAGAGACTAGCTTGTGAGGCATTTAACCCAAACTGTGCCGTGGAGGTGCAGGGTCCATGGCTGTAGATGCTCCCATCCCCGAGAAGGCACAGACTGCAGACAGTGCCTCCCCCATGGGGTGCTTTAGCAGCTTGGCACCACATTCTAGGCATGCGGGCATTACAAGAACTGATGGACACTCAGTACACTATAAGGAGGAGAATGGACCGAATGATTGAGGAACTTGAGAACCAACCTCGGGCAGAATCCATCTGTGCTCTTGGGAATCCTTAGAGTATGCCCCTATGTCCCAATTGTGTTGTGGTGCTGGCACCATGGCTTGACTTTGGAGAGATTGAACACAGTGTTTTGGACTGCCTCTGCCTTGTCATGCAACGTAGGCCTTGGAGACATCATTGGTCTGCATGGGCTGGCATAAGCACATAAGCATGGTGTTGGTAGATGAGGACCATTTGATCCTTCTAGTCTGCCCAAGGTGGTTACCCCCCTCCTCTTTAATTGCTCAAGCCAAGCTGTCCACACTGTCTGTCCCATGCTAGTTTAAATTCTCTTTCTGTCTTAGCTACCACCACCTGTGCTGGCAGGCTGTTCCATGGGTCTATCACCATCTCCATGAAGAAGTACTTTCTATAGTTGCTCCTGAACTTGCCTCCTTTAAGACGCAAGTTGTGCCCCTGTGTCAGAGTTCCTTCATTTAGTTGGAAGAGATTCTCTGTCTTGTTTATTCCTTTGATATATTTGAACATTTCTATCATGTTTCCTCTATTTCTTCTCTATTCTAGTGAGTACAATTTTATTACCTTGAGCCTAGTTTTATATGTCTCATGATACAGCCCTTGCACCATTTTAGTAGCCCTTCTCTGCATTGTCTCTAATCTGTCAATGTATTTTTCAGGTGTGGCCTCCAGAACTGGACACAGTACTCCAGGTGTGGCCTTACCAAGGATCTGTACAGTGGCATGATTACCTCTTGCTTTCTGCTTGAAATGCCCGTACCTATACATCTGAGGATGCCACTTGCTCTCTGCACAGTTTTTTCGCACTGTTTTGTGACTTTGAAGTCATTGGTGATGAATACACCCAGGTCCTTTTCCTCTTTCTCACTTCCAATTGATACCCATCAAGAATGTACTTTACCCTGGGTTTTGCATTCTTAAGTGCATGACCTCACATTTCTTGGTGTTAAATTTTAACTGCCAGTGTTTTGACTATTCCTCTAGTTTCTTGAGGTCAGCTACCATGCTTGTGGCCCCCTCCTGTGTATCCACCCACTTGCAGAGCTTTGTATCATCTGTGAACAGACACACGCTCCCCTCAAATTCTTCTGTGATGTCACTGAAGAAGATGTTGAAGAGGATTGGACCCAGCACCAACCCCTGTGGTAAGCCACTGGTCACTTCCCCCTCTCATGACAAAGCCCCTTTGACCTAGATTCTCTGCTTCCTATTCTGTAGCCAATTTCTAACCCAGTTAACTCTCATGCCCTAACCTTGTGTGCTGTAGTTTGCTTCCCAGTCTCCTGTGGGGGACGGTGTCAAAGGCTTTGCTGAAGTCTAGGCACTTTATGTCCACTGCACGGCCCTGGTCTATTGTTTTGGTAACCTAGTCAAAGAAATTAATCAGGTTTGTTTGACATGATCAACCTGATGTGAAGCCATGTTGCTTGGTGTCTAGTTTTCCATTTTCACTCAGGTATTCCAGTATTCTCTCTTTATTAGTGCCTCCATAATTTTTCCCACTATAGAGGTTAGGTTGACTGGGCAATAGTTTCCTGTATCCTCTCTGCTTCCTCCCTTGTGCAAGGGCACTACTGTTGCTGTTCTCCAGTCCTGAGGTACTGTACCACTCTCCAGTGATTTACTGAATAGTTCTACTAGTGGTGCTGCAGTTTCTTCCAGTAGCTCCTTCAACACCCATGGGGGAATACCATCTGGTCCCATTGCCTTATCAACCCTAAGTTTGTTTAGTTCTTCTAGGACCCTTTCCCTTGTGAAGGGGTTAGTGCCGGCTTTCTTGCTACTGTGTTTCATCTACTTTAGTGGAGGTCCTTTACCAATATATTCTATTGTGAACACGGAGCAGAAGAATTTGTTCAACATCTCTGTTTTGAGTTTGTCTTTTTCTACCATCTAGCTATCTTGTGCTGCTATTCTGACTATTCCTCCCTTACTCTTTCTCTTTTCCCTTATGTACCTATAGAAGGTTTTATCTCCCTTCTTGACTCCCTGTGCTATCCTTTCCTCTGTTTGTGCTTTGGCCCTTCGAATGGCCCTTCCTGCCTCCCTGAGTTTGTTCCTGTAATTGTCCATGTCAGCTTCCTTCTGTGACTTTTTGTATTGCTTAAAGGACCTCTTCTTTTCCCTTATTTTTGCTGCTATGTCCCTTGTGAACCAGAGAAGGTTCTTCCTTCTTTTTGATTTACTGATTCGGCATGCACATTGTTCAGTAACCGTAGTTATGACCTCCTTAAAATGTTGCCAGTCTTCTTCCACATTTCCCGAGCTTCCCTTAGATAGCATTGATTTGATTCTTGATCTCATCTCTGGAAAGTTTGCTTTATGGAAATCAAGGATCTTGATTTTTGTGTGACATATTCCCATTGTTGATTGTTAACCAAACCAACCTATGGTCGCTGGTCCCCAGGTTGATGCCCACCTGTACATTTAAAACCCTTGAGCTGTTTGTGAGAACCAAGTCTAGGGTTATGTTGTCTCTAGTGGGCGAGTTTACTAGTTGGTTGAGCCCTGCAGCTTTCAGTGTGATCAGAAACTCCCTAATTTTTTCAATGGATGCCGTGTATGAGGTCCAATCTACATCGGGCAGATTGAAGTCTCCGACTAGCAGTAGCTCACCCTTGTCAGCCATCATTGAGGTGGCTTCTAGGAGTTCAACCTTATGATATAGCCGCAGGGCCCAAATTCTGGGCCCAGCTGCCCTGTGTGGCTCAGACCCATGGTTCCATAAACTGATGGATCCACTCTCACCACCAGGTGAGGGCAACGCATCTTGAAGAACCCAGAACAACCTCTTCATATTTTTTTTTTTTATTATTTTCTTTTTATTATTTTAGTCTTTGGTAACCGGGTTAGGCCCACTAGGCACAAGTGCCTGTTTTCAGGGGTGACCTGGGAGCACTGGGCCGTTAAGTGACTTGCTCAGAGTCACACAGTATGCAAGTGGAGGTTGTGAGAATCAAATTCAGGTCTGGTCTGCTGGATGTACCAAGCTCGTTCACACCTCATTCCTTAACCTCTAGGCTATACAGCCAGCCCAATGGTACCCAGCAAGACCCTGTTGCAATGGAAGGAGTCTGTCATGGAAACTATTTCAGATCACCCCTCAAGGGACAGGCAGACTGCAAAATGCAGGACATGTGCAACATGGGGGATGCCTCCTCCGTTGTCCCTGTGAGATTTTGTGGGATTTGGTGTCATTCCCAGCCAAAAAATTTTGCAAGGTTTCCTTCACACAGAATTTGGCCCATGATCTTCGCAGAGCCACTGAACCTCACTCTGTTGGTGATCTGCATGCTCTGTGAGCCTCTGATCAGCTCAGTGAGGATTGCCAGCAATTGGAT
This sequence comes from Neoceratodus forsteri, assembly GCA_016271365.2. Lineage (NCBI taxonomy): Eukaryota > Metazoa > Chordata > Ceratodontiformes > Ceratodontidae > Neoceratodus > Neoceratodus forsteri. The sequence continues at coordinate 163,962,280 of CM028137.1, forward strand.
GGCCACCTGGTGTCATCGGGCCACCCATTTTATATGGAGCTCACTTTCTGGACCATCCTGACCCCTTGAAGTCTCATGAAAGTGGCCATATTGCTCCCCAAGACTTCAACTGATGGAAGGAAGGTGGATGAAGGCTCAAGAATTTGCAGAGGAGTCGTGATGGCCGGAGAAGTCTCCAGTGATGGCACGAAAGTGTCCCACATCTCAACAAAGGAAAAACAATGGCAGCCATCACTGCCTGCTCATCTGGGTGAGACGGAGAAGGCCACAGAGCGTCAACCAATCCTGCCAGCCCTGGACAGCAGTCCCAGCCCACAGAGCAGCTACAAATAGACATCCAGCCTAATTCTAGGTACTCCTTTTGAAAGCAGCTGCTGCCGCCTATCCAGACAAAAACCTGTCCCTTAAACTTTGGGGACTGTATTTCATAGGGTGTCTAGCCATGAGTGGAGCTGCCCAATACTGCCCAGGTCAGTTGATAAAACTATGTCAGTGACTAGCTCCCAGCTAGCTCATTGCTATTGCAGCTCTTGCCTGCTAGCCCCCTTACTCCACAGAGTGCCCAATGCCTCATTGCACTCAGTGCACTGCAGCTAATGCCACAGGCATGGGTGCTACATGAGGGTGTACTCCACAGCACAGCCAGAGCTGGGGATGCTACTGGAGGGTGCCAAACTGGGGATGCCAGCCAGACGCTACTGGAGGGTCTGGCTCCACTGATTTTGTTCTAGAAATGTTGAGTATTCCTATCTGGCCCACCATTCTGGGACTGTCCGAAGATGTCCTGCGTTTCCACGAGGATGCATGGGAATGGCATTGTGGAACAAAGAGACAACATGGCCATGATCTCCCTAGAATTTGGATCCAGTGAGATCTGCCTGTTTTATGCTGGCTGGCCTTTTGGACCCTGTTGCGGTCCCAAAACAGTGTGTCTTCAGGTCTGGGGTGGGTGCTCATCGGTAACCCCCCCAGGCCCTCTCTCAGTGCTGCAGAACAGCAGGAAGGGAACCAGTAGCTCCTCTTGCGAGAGCCATTGAACATGGTGCCGGAGATTTCAAGCATGTGAATGGTCCAGAGTTCCCACATACTAAGCCATGTGGCAGTGCAGCCGAGAAGGGAGGAGATATCCCCAGAACAGTGCTGGCACACTGGTAGTGCAGGAACACAAGCTGGTGGGCATGGCCCCCCACCCTTCAGGTCATCCATGACCACCATTCTCATTGATTCTGCCTGGGAAGTGTAACCTTCCACAACAGGGTAGGCTGACGGACCCAGCCTGGAAGACAGGCAACTACGGATTCTCCCAGGACACTCTCAAGACACTCTGAGTATTGAGGGAGGGGAGAGGTGGCCTCATCTTATACTTGGATCCTTGGTAAGTGGGTGCAGCCTGCTAGACACAGGAAAATGGAATTTGTAGGCAAGTAGTCTAGGGTGGCTTTTGCACTTGAATGCTGGTGGAAATGATCACCAACACAGAGGCACTGCAAGACTGCAGACCCTATGTTAGAACAGAGCTACTTGAGACAAGTAAGGGTTAACTCATGCACCAGTCTGTGGGGACTGAAGATGAGATGAAGAAAAAGAAGAAGAAGAATCAGCATTTATATAGCGCTTTTCATACATCCAAAGTGCTTTACAAGCAATGCTAGACTGGTAGTGAAGTGACTGAAATGTGTGGTGGCGGCCATATCGAACATCATCACCCACACACAGCCTGGATAATTGCATGAACCAGTTTTATGGGAAGGGGAATGTTGACCAGGACACCGGGAATGTTCCCTACTCTTTGCGAAGAGTGCCCTGGGTTCTTTTACTTCCACCTGGACACCCACCAGGACAACACCAGGATGGGCAGAAGGGACCTCGGTTTAATGTCTCATCCGAAGGACGGCACACCCCAGCAGTACAGCACCCTCCAATACTGCACTCAGATGCCAGCGATTTTTAGGTGCAAGTCCAATCCCGGTATGGGACGAGAACCCACGACCCTCTGGTCCAGAGGCAGATGTGCTACCAACTGAGCCACGCTGACACCAGCGATCATCTCTTCAACCTGGTGGGTTGGAATTCTGACCATTACTCTGTTCTGGATGTTGCTGAGAGGAACAATAAGAGCTGTCTGGTATCTACCCACTCTGTGAACTAAGGAATCCTCTTGTGTGATTATTACAAAACAACAACAACAAGGCACACCCTCCCACTGGCTTCACACTATGCACAGTAAGTAGTTCAGAATGTCTCAGAAAAAACTGGCTCTGGAGTGTAAGAGTTACACTTAGGTCAGCTGAATGCACACAGGTCATTAACATTTTTGTGTGTTAAGCTCTCTTTGACTGCTCCTCTGGGTTCTAGTGCCTATGGATCCAGAGACGTTTGTTGAATGCTACCTGACTAGGAGTGGACACTACATGAGGATCCAGTCCTCAGGGAGTTGCTGGTGGGGATGCTACATGAGGGTCCCAACCTGCACAGAGGAGTATAGTAGGACACTACTGGAGAGTCCAGCTTATCTTGTTACCCTGCTCAATGCCCTGGGATCTTGTTCTTTTTTGTGTGATAATACAGCATGCAGAAAGTTAGGAGAAAACCTAAGGTCAACACATGCATTCATCTGTCGAAGTATTATTATGATAGTAGGAAAGGGTAAAGAAAAAATAACATTTTGTTAGAAATTACCTAAGAGTTTGGGAGTGATCAGTGATCATGAGTGGCCTCCAAGGATGCACAAAGAAAACTGGACAGTTTGTCATGGCCTGGAGATTGGCCTCTAGCTGACCAAAATTTACAATTCTGCATCAGCCAATAGGATGAATGGAGGATTGCCCACTTGTAAGGAATTTAGGAGCACTGGAAATGTTGCAGGGGATATGCTGTGTTTCCTCTCTGCCACGCGCCCCAGTATCACATGTCACTTGGCAGCTCTTCTTTTTTTCTGTCTGCAACCCCTTCAAAACACCACCAATGCTGGTTTCTGAAGCCTCTCAGTGACACTTCAGGTCTTCTCTTCCCCCCCACCCACACACACTCAAACAAATTACTGCAATGAATATCTCTTTATATTATGTACACTGTGAACCAAATAACATACACAAACTTTCTGATTTGGATTTCTTTTGATATTCATTGCAAAGTATACAAACATATTATCAGTCTGCTGTGAAAAGGCTTTTTGTAGTGCCTCTCCTCCAGCTATCACAGCTTCAGAATACCAACTCTCCTCCATAATTCTGTCCACTCTCCGTCTTTCTCCTCCTTTTCTCTTTGAAGTTCATGCCCAGTTACAGTGCTGAAAAATGCAAGCTGCAAGGGTTTTCTTGTTAACTCCTAAATCTTCCTGCTTGCTCGAATGCGCCAGCTGTCGAGGGCATGTCTGTATTCAAAGGACATATATGCGCTAGGCACCCTTGCCAGTGCCATCTTGCACAATATTGTGCTGCACCTATGCAAATTAGGGATCCCTCATGTATATACATTGTAGCACAATACTGAAAGGTTTCAGAAGTGCTAAAGGGCCACCAGCACTGGTACATTTTAATGCTTCTAAAACCCAGCCTTTACAGTGTGCAGAAGGGATGTGTGCCCCACACACCATCTATGAACTGTCAAGGGCTGCCAGCCATGATCCCCGTTCACATAACATAAATCAACCCTGGTAGTCTAGTGTCCCTTCCCAGCCCTGATCTCCATTCCCATACGCATCTCCATCATCCCTGTTGGCCCAGTGCCCCTCCCCAGCCCCGAACCCCAGGTATGTGAAAAAGACATATCTCCTGGTGATCCAGTGGTCCCTCCTCCCTCTGATCACCTTCCTGACTAGGAATAAATATCCCTGGCAGTCTAGTGGCCCCCCCCGGCAGGTAGTGACCCACCATGCTGCCCCCCAAACCTGACCCGAGCAGGTGACCGGCATCACCCACCTCACACCACCACAGCTAGCCGCTGGCTGAACTGTCAATAAGCGCATACAGTAGACAGTACATGCTCATTAGTTGACCAGTCAACCAATGAGCATGTACGGTCTCCTGTACATGCTCATTGACTGTTCAGTCAGCAGCTGGCCGTGATGGTGTAAGTTGGGCTGTGCCAGTCATTGGCTCAGGCTGGGTTGTGAAGGATCGGGGTGGTGGGTCACAACCTACTGGGGTGAGGATCCACTAGACTACCAGGGATATTTATTCCTAGTCAGAATGATGACTGAGACCGGGGGAGTGGGGAGGTACAACTAGACCACCAGAAGATATGTATTTGTCACATTCCAGGGGATCAGGGCTGGGAAGGGACACTGGACACTGGACCATCAGGGATGATGACAGGAATGGGGATTGGGGCTGGGGGAGAGACACTATACCACCAGGGTTGATTTATTTTATGTGAATGGGGATCAGGGCTGGGGAGGGACACTAGACTACCAGGGTTGATTTATTTTTTGTGAATGGGGATCGAGGCTTGGGTGGGACCTGGCCCCGTTGCACTCTGTCGGGCACCAGCATGGAAATTAGCCCATAATGGGCATGCAATTGGCCCCTCAGTGCTGTGTATGCCCAATGGGCTCATTTGCAAGTTATGGCTGAATATTGATCATGGGGGCTGCGGTGCTAACCAGGGTGCACTGCACTTTACCCCATGGGTGGTCTTCAGCCCTGCTTTCTGGTAGCGCTGCACCAAACATGGTGACTGTTTGCTGTGTGCCATTATACCAGGGTCCAACATTCAAACAGATAGTGATGTCAGTTCATGCCATCTGTTTGAATATGGCACCAGAGCCAGTCGGTCCTATTTTGTCACATGGCACACCAGCTTCTGCGAGTGGCTGGATGGCTCTGAAAATGGGGCCCCTTGTCCCTGCTTTTAGTTTCACTTCTGTGCTTCTTCCCAGTGCTTTCAAAACACACTGCAGTAAACACACTGAATGGCATTCTTCGTTACTTTACATTAACTACTCTGCATCACTTCCTCTATACACCCCTTCTTGATCTCTGCGATTCCCCCTCATGAAATACATGACCCACTCTTCTCCACTTGCTTTCTATCCATCCATGATCTCTGACTCCCCGCAACAACATGCCACTGTGGTCTTTATACACTTGCTGCTTGGCAAAATTAACTGCCCCGCCTTGGTCCACTATTTTTGTTACCCAGTTAAAGAAATCTATCATGCTAGTCTGACATGATCATACTGTTGTGAAGCCATACTGCTTAGGGTCAAGTTCCCCACTGGACTCCAGATAAGCTACTATCCTCTCCTTTAGAATTGATTCCATAATTTTCCCTACAAAGGAGGTGAGGCTTACTGGGCAGTAGTTTCCTGCCTCCTCCTCTCTAAAACTTTACTGTAAGGGTACCACAGTGGCCCTCTTCCAGTCCTCTAGGACCTTCCCGTTCACCAGTGATTTATTAAAGAGTTTGGCTAGAGGAGAAGTAAGTTCCTCCTTGAGCTCCTTTAAAATTTGAGAATGGATTCCATCTGGTCACATGGCTTTGGCAGTTTTTAACTTATTTAGTTCCTCGAGGATGCTCTCTTTGGTGATGGGGCTTGTGTTCACTTCCTTACCTTGGTGTGTCTTACTTCCCAGTGGTGGCCTATTTCTGTCATCTTCTCTTGTAAAAGTGGAGCAGAAGTATTTGTTTAAAACTTGCACTTTCTTGGTGTCCTCTTCTACTGATTGACCTTCTTTTGTTTTAAATCTAACTATCCCTCCCTTCATGTTTCTTTTTTCCTCTTATGTATCTATAAAAGGTCTCGCTACCCTTTTTTATTCCTTTGGCAATTCTCTCCTCTGTTTGTGCCTTGGCCTCTCTCATTGCCTTACTTGCCTCTTTGAGCTTTGTTCTGTATCCCTCCCTATCGCTGTCTTTCTTTGTTTCCTTATATTTTCTGAACATTTTTTTCTTTCCCCGAAAACATGCTGCCACTTCTTTTGAAAACTATAGTGGTTTGTTTCTTCTTTTGGTTTTGCTGATCATCCTTGTACATTGTGCTGTGACCAGGTTTAATGCTGTTTTTAGAGCTATCCAGCTGGCTTCAACATCCCCAAGTGACTTGTTCTCATACCGCCTCTTAAAGGTGGATCTTGTTATGTATGTGAAATGGTAATGCATTGCGTTACTCTGCCACTTGAGGGCAGCATTCCGATATGTGTAGGCTAGAAAGAGAGCAGACAGAGAGTGTTGTTGCTGAGACCAGAGAGGCTCCTGAATAAAAATGAAAGCTGCTCTACTCCTGTTGTAGTGTGAGTTTGTTGAACAATACCAGAATAAATGTTAGAACATAACATAATTGGCGAGGCGGTGTTTAGTTACTCTCCGGTACCTTACCAGAATGAACTACAGCTGTGAGGGTTTTTCCTGAGACATAATTTTTGGACCCATGAGTGAACCCGTGAAAGACACATAAAGATGGCTGCGACTATAGGACATATTGATGCCTTTGATGAAAATGTGGAACAATGGACAACTTATATGGAGAGATTTGGACATTTTGTCACAGCAAATGATATAAGCGATGAAAAACAAGTGGCTGTGTTACTGAGTGTCATGGGCAGCACAACGTACAGTTTGCTGAGAAGTCTAATAGCGCCAGAAAAGCCCGGAGAGAAAATGTTTGCTAGTATTGTGGAGGTCTTACAGACACATTTCTCTCCTAAGCCTCTGGTGATTGCTGAGAGATTTCTCTTTCACAAATGAAACCAAGCAGAGGATGAGTCTGTTGCACAGTATGTGGCTGTTCTAAAGAAATTAGCTGAGCATTGAGAGTTTAGCACCTATTTAGATGATGCCCTCCAAGACAGATTTGTGTGCGGTTTGAAAAGTGAAGCGACACAGAAGCGTCTCTTAACAGAGGTGGGACTGACATACAAGAAAGCGATAGAGATCACTGTATCAATGGAAACAGCTGCACGGGAGGCTCAGCACCTAAGTGATTCCCTGAAAGTAAATGCTTTATCCTTCTCTTCTCCCAGGAAGCCTAGTAAATGTGGTCGTTGTGGGAAGGCTAATCACAGTGATAAGGATTGCTGGTTTAAAGAACAGACATGTCATAACTGTGGGAAGAAAGGCCACATTGGGTGAGTGTGCAGAGGGAAAAAGAAAGGAGGGGAAATCAATGGAAGCAAAGGGAAGCAATTGGCGAAATGTAGAAAGAGAGAAGTACATCGTGTGGAAACACAGGGAACGTGCAGTGATTACACTGATACTGAATTAGCATTGCACATGCTGACTCTTAAAGGGGAAACGGCAACCATCTGTGTAACTCCTGAAATTGAAGGGAAAACACTGAAAATGGAATTAGACACAGGGGCTGCAGTTTCATTGATTTCTACAGACAAGTATGAAACTATGCTGAGACATCTACCCCTGCAAATGACTGACATGGTACTGAAGACATACACTGGAGAGGCAATTTCACCTGAAGGTGTCATCAAGGTGCAGGTGAAAATAAATGGGCAAACAGCACTACTGCCTTTGTACGTGGTTAAAGGTAACTACCCTTCACTCTTAGGCATGGAATGGCTGAAGAAAATATGCCTCAATTGGCAGGAGATAAGGACTGTTAATACGGTTGACCACAACACTCTAGAAGCAGTGTTGCAAAAACATGCTCCTTTATTCAAAGGGGAGCTAGGCACAATGTAGGACATTGAGGCAGAAGAGTTTTTGAAGCCACAGCACAAACCAAAGTTTTGTCAACCTCGCCCAGTACCTTATGCACTCAGACCGAAAGTGGAGGCCGAATTAACTCGCCTAACCGAAGCTGGAGTCTTGTCACCTGTACAGTGTAGTGACTGGGCAACGCCAGTAGTGCCAGTGGTAAAGAAAGACAGGTCCGTGCGAATATGTGGAGACTTTAAAGTAACCATAAATCCAGTTCTGTGTGTGGAACAGTATCCGATTCCACACATCGAAGACTTGTTTGCATCGCTGGCACAGGGCCAATGCTTGAGTAAGCTGGATTTGTCACATGCTTATCTACAAATGAGAGTAGATGAAAACTCAAGGAAATATCTTACAATAACCACCCAAAAGGGTCTCTTCTGCTATAATTGCCTACCTTTTGGCATTGCATCAGCTCCAGCCATATTTCAGCGAGCTATGGACCAGGTTTTACGAGGTCTTCCAAATGTTCACTGTTACCTGGACGATATACTGGTGACTGGAAGGAGTGATGCAGAGCACCTGAAGAACCTGGATGCAGTTCTGCAGCGATTGGAAGATTTTGGCTTGCATGTCCAGAAGGAGAAGTGTGAATTTTTCAAGACTTCTTTGGAGTACTTGGGCCATACCATAGATGCAGCGGGCTTACACAAATTGCCTGAGAAAGAAAAAGCAATTGTGGATGCCCCAGTATCAGAAAATGTGAGCCAGTTACGGTCGTTCTTGGGCCTGTTAAATTATTATGGCAGGTTTATTCCCAATATGGCTACGATTCTCAACCCACTAAATGGCTTGCTGTGCAAGGGGAAGTCCTGGTGTTGGACAAAGGACTGTGAGAGCGCGTTTAAGAAGGCCAAAAAGCAGCCTGTTTCACAAGATGTGCTCATTCACTATAATCCACAGCTGAGCATCAGACTGGCATGTGATGCCTCACCTTATGGGGTGGGAGCAGTTCTTTCTCATGTTCTACCGAATGGGGACAAAAAGCCAATTGCCTTTGCATCCAGAACTCTCAGCAAAGCCGAACAAAACTATGCCCAAATTGAGAGAGAAGCTTTAGCAATAGTGTTCGGAGTTCACAAATTCCACCAATACCTCTATGGTTGGGAATTCACACTCCTCACTGATCACCGTCCCCTCACGACCATTTTCAGCCCCCACAAAGGTATTCCTTCCATGGCAGCAGCCAGAATGCAATGTTGGGCTCTCTCATTATCAGCTCACAACTACCACATTGAATACAAGAAGGTGGCGCTGCATGGCAATGCTGATGGGCTCTCAAGATTGCCTCTGCAGGTAGCCCACAGTGACAAAGTGGACACTGTCGATGTCTTCCACATCAGTCAGCTTGAGAAATTACCTATCACAAGTTCTGAAATTAAAAAGGAGACAAAAGTTGATCCTGTGTTGTCTCAAGTCTTGGACTTAGTAACAAAAGGGACTTTTACTGTGAACCAGGACATTCACGGTGAGTTATCACCATTCTATGTCAGACGTAATGAGCTTTCAGTACAGCAAGGTTGCTTGATGTGGGGTGTCCGGGTGATTGTCCCTTCAAAACTACGTATTCGTGTTCTGAAAGAACTACATGTGGGACACCCGGCTGTAGTGAGAATGAAGGCTTTAGCTAGAAGCTATATTTGGTGACCAGGGATTGATTTGCAAATTGAGCAACAAGCAAAAACATGCACTACTTGTCAGCGTGTTCAGAAAATGCCATGTCCCTCACCTCTACATCCCTGGATGTGGCCAGGTGCACCATGGCAGCACATTCATGTAGATTTTGTGGGGCCGTGGGAGGGACACATGTACTTAATTGTTGTTGATGCCCACTCAAAGTGGCCCAAAATTCAAGTTATGGACACCACTACTACCAGTAAGACCATTCAAGTGCTGCGAGGACTATTTAGCCATTACAGGATTCCTGAACAGCTGGTGAGTGACAATGGACCACAGTTTATTTCTAGTGACTTTGCAGCATTTCTGAAGTCCAATGGTGTGAGGCATATTCGTAGTACCCTATATCACCCCTTGACTAATGGTTTAGCGGATCGTTTTGTGCAAACCATGAAGAATGCTCTGAAATCAGTGGGGGGTCTTTGACCTTACAACACAAGTTGGATGACTTCCTGCTGGCATACCGAAATACACCCCATGCTACAACAAAAGAATCTCCAGCAATGTTGTTTTTTCGGCGTAAGCTTCGCTCCCGTCTTGATTTGCTTAAGCCAGATGTGGCATCAGAGGTTTTGAAGAACCAAGAATCTCAAATACTGCACCGGCAAGCTTGTTCAAAGGACAGGCAGTTCATTGTTGGTCAGGAGGTGCTTGTTCGAGATTACCGGAAAGGGAGAAGTGGACCCCTGGTGTGGTGACATCTCAGACGGGTCCAGTGTCGTATACAGTTGATGTTGAATCTGGAGGAAATGGAAATGTCATGCTGAACAGCTCCTAGATCTTCAGCAGCACAGATGGGGACACTTCAGGAAGAAAACCCATGGAAATGTGGATTCCATCTGCCGTAGCACAGAAGCCCCACTACGGAAGTCTCAACACCTTCTGAAGAGGTAGAGCAGGAGGTGGAGAGGAGCAATGATGAGGCTGTACAACCACCAACCGAGGATCGGAGGGAGGTACCAGACAGGGCATCCATGCCAAGGGTTGCTCATGAGAAACGTTATCCATCCCGAATTTCAAAACCTCCAGATCGTTTGAACCTGTGAGACATTTAAAAGAAATAAATGTTTTGTGTAGTTAGAGAGCCAGATCAGATTATTGGGGCAGAATAATCCCCCTTGACTGGTTCGAGGCCTGGGGCAGTCTACCCCCTACCTCTAGCATAGTATGAACCATCTTAATAATAGCGAATAATGCTAATACTTGTTCATTTGGTAACAATATAATTTAGCAAGAAGGAAATGTTATGTATGTGAAATGGTAATGCATTGCGTTACTCTGCCACTTGACGGCAGCATTCCCGATATGTGTAGGCTAGAAAGAGAGCAGACAGAGAGTGTTGTTGCTGAGACCAGAGAGGCTCCTGAATAAAAATGAAAGCTGTTCTACTCCTGTTGCAGTGTGAGTTTGTTGAACAATACCAGAATAAATGTTAGAACATAACAGATCTCATCTTGTTAATGTCGGCATTTGTAAAGTTAAGGATCTTCAGTATGGTGTGATTGATGTCATCCTACCTGCTGACTGAGAACCAGACTGATCTGTGGTCACTGGAACCCAGGTTGATTCCTCCTGACACATCTGTAACCCTGGTGCTGTTAGTAAGCACAAGGTCTAGGATAGCTTCCTCCCTTGTGGATGTATCCACCATTTGTGTTTACATCTGTAAATTATGTATTCCACAGGTCCCTATTATGTATCCCTTATGTATAGATGGATGGATAGATAGATAGATCGATAGATAGATAGATAGATAGATAGATAGATAGATAGATAGATAGATGTTGCAAAAAAAAACTTTGTTACTTTGTTAATGCAGGAGACAAAAGTGTTAGGAAGGCAAATGGAGGCCCTGACTAAGCAATACCTAGTAGACTACTTGGATAAGCATGGCCTACAGGATGAGGGGATGACTAACAACATGGTTTCGTTACAGGCAGGTTGTGCCAGACAAACCAGATTACTTTCTTTGATTGGGTATCTAGGGAAGCAGATAGTGGCTGGCCAGTGGACCTCCTCTATTTTGACTTCAGCAAAGCTTTTGATTCAGTACCACACAAATGCTTGCAGAAGAAGCTAGAGGATCTGAGAATAGCAAGATGCATCAATAAGTGGGCAGGAAACTGGCTGGATTGAAGGAGGCAAAGGGTAGTGGTCAATGGGGAGATGTCAGAAGAGGGAGAAGTGATGAGTGAGGTCCCGCAGTGCTTGATCTAAGGCCCCATCCTATTTAATGTGTTCATCAGTGACATATAAGTAGGTATCCAGGGCAAGACTGCTCTGTTCACAGACAACACTAAATTAGGGGGGAAGGTGGATAGCAAAGAAGTAGTGAGAATCATATAAAATTATTTGAAAAGGTTAGAACAATAGTCCAGTATCTGGCAGCGGAAATTTGGTGCTCAGAAATGTTAAGTGATGTATATTGGCAGGAATAACCCTAGAACAACTTATTGGCTAAACAGGGTCAAACTCAATGACCTGAAAGGGGAAAGGGATCTAGGCATTATTATTAGGGACACCTTGAACAAATCAGCCAGTGCAACGCAGCATATAGTAGGGTCAACAAAATGCTGGGATGTATAGGGAGAGGATTTGACAGTTGGCACAGGGAGACCATACCTTAAGCAGGATAGGGACAGGATAGAGACCATTCAGAGAAAGGCAACCAAAATGATACAGGGGCTTCAGGGGCTGCCATACAAGGGGCAGCTAGAGGAATTAAACATGTACTCACTTGAACTAGGAGAGAAAGGGAGGACATGAAGGAAACCTTTAAGTATATAAGGGGTTTAAACTCAGTACACTATGCTGAACTATTCACCATGGCGCCCAACTCAAACATGAGGGGGCATGGAAGGAAACTGAGGAGTGGGAGTTCCCAGAAAGGATTGTGGAGCCATGGAACAAACTACCTGAGGAGGTGGTAGGAGCTAGGACTGTATCAGCATTCAAAACGGGTTGGGATGAGGAGTACACTAGAATCAAATCCGCAAGGGAATCTACCAGCTAGGACCCAGGATCACTTTGGATCTCTGGATCTCAAGGGAAGACTTGATGGACCTCCTTCTTCCATCACCTTTCTGTGTTTCTAGTCCACTTCTGCCCTGAAAATTTCAGAGCACAGTTCCAGGAAAGTTTAAAGGAAAGACCAGCAAAGCCAATGAGTGGAAAATCACTTTTTCACCTCTCTGGAACTCAGAAACTGCACATCCAACTGTAATGTAATTTGACACATCCAGAGATTTACCATAGGTGACTGCACATGCAGCCTTTCATGTAAATCCATTGAATGGTTGCAATGTTAATAAAGTGCAAAATTTGGGATTTAACATTGAAGTGTATACTCAGCCCTAACTATAGGGATGTGACCGTGCCCCATAATATTATAGTGGCATGGTAGAACCACTATAGTTAGGGTTAGTACAGCACTTCAATGTTAAATTCAAAATTTTGCACCTTAAAAACTTTGGCATACTTCAATGAAATAGCCCACAATTTGGCATGTGTGGTCATTCTGCCAGCATCTCAAGACATGAAAAGTTTTGTGATGACATCTTGTATGCTTTCTGAGATATACAGTGGTGAAAAACTGAAAAAAAAACCTCATTCCCATTGGTTAACATGAGATTTCTTGCCATCATCTACAGACCAGATGGAATGAAATGTTTCTCTGGCATTTTCAGGGATGACGAGGTATGTGCCAAAAGTGTGACTTTCGATGGTTTGCTGAAAAAATATTTCACCATTTTTGAATTATAACAATTTTTGTGATAGCGGCAAGACAGGCAGGTAAATGACAGCTAAAGGGGAGGTTCTGATAATGGCAGACTTCAACATGCCAGATACAGATTGATCAATACCAGCAGGAACATGCGCCAGAACTAGACACATAGTGGATTCCCTGCAGGGTGAGGGCCTCAAACAACTGGTACAACAACCCACAAGAGACAGGGCTATAATAGATCTAGTACTGACTAACAGGGAAAGGATCACAGATCTCCAGGTAGAAGGTCACCTGAGGGCAAGTGACCATCACATGGTATGGTTTAATTTGGCCACTAGAACCAAATCATCCCATTCCAAGGCAAAAATATGGGACTTCAGAGGAGCTTTGATAAGATGGCCAACAGAGTTAAGCTAGCCCTGGCAAGAAGAAACACAGGTAAGGGGGTACAGGCAAAGTGGGCAAGCATTAAGGATGCAATACTTGAAGCAACATCCCATTGTGATAGGGAGAAAAGCAAGAGCAAAAGGAGGAGGAAACCACTTTGATTCTCAGAAACAGTGGCAGAAAAGGTAAGACCCAACAGGTTGGCCTTCAGGAAATATAAGGGAACGCAGCGGGACAAAGATAGGGAGGCATACCAAACTTCCCTAAGGGAAGCAGGGAAGGCAGTAAGGCAGGCAAAGTCCCAAACTGAAGAAACACTAGCATGAACAGTAAAAGAAGGTGACAAGACTTTCTATAGATACATTAGTGAAAGGAGAAAGTCCAGAGGGGTATTGCTAAGATCAAAGGGGATAAGGGGGAGTGTATGGAGGAGGACCAAGGAAAAGCATCTATCCTAAACAGATACTTCTGCTCAGGGCCCACAGCTCAGCAACATGGACACGGGGGGAAGGAGGTGTGCACAAGTCCTTTCACAAAAGAAAGGGTCCTACAAGAGCTCGCTAAGTTCAGGGTGGACAAGGCAATGGGACTGGATGGCATACATCCCAGGGTACTAAAGGAGCTAAGGGTTGAACTAGTAGAGCCATTATCAAAACTGTTTAGTGAGTCTCTGAGCACAGGAGAGGTCCCAGAAAACTGGTGAAGGGCTCATGTAATCCCACTCCACAAGAGTGGTAGCAGGAAGGAGGCAGGGAACTACAGACCAGTCAAGTCTTATCTCAGTAGTGGGCAAGATTATGGAGGCATTTGTTAAGGAAAGGATAGTGCAACACCTGGAATCCTTAGGAGCACAGGATCCAAGACAGCATGGGTTTACAGCAGGAAGGTCCTGTCAAACTAATCTCATAGATTTCTTTGACTGGGTAACCAGAGTGGAGGACCGAGTGGGGGCAGTTGATGTCGCCTACCATGATTTCAGTAAAGCTTTCGATACTGTTCCACATAGAAGATTAATTAATAAGCTGGGTAGGCTCAGGGTGGGTCAGAAGTTGGTCAACTGGGTGGCAAACTGGTTGGTGGGCAGAACACAGAGAGTGGTGGTAAATGGTATACAGTCAGAAGAGATGCAAGTCACAAGTGGGGTACCTCAGGGATCAGTCCTGGGGCTAGTCCTCTTCAATATCTTCATCAGTGACATTGCAGATGGACTGGAGGGTAAGGTTTGTCTGTTTGCAGATGACACCAAGATTTGCAACAGAGTAGATGATCCAGATGGGGCCGGCAGAATGAGAAGAGATCTGGGTAAACTGGCAACATGGTCAGAAGAGTGGCAACTGGGGTTTAAAACAAAGAAGTGCAAGATCATGCACCTAATAATAATAATAAATGTATTTATATGGCGCCTTTCCATTGCCAAGGCGCCTAACAATATAAAAGCAAATCATACAACATCAAACAACAGTTCAATACAGTTAAAATCGCATACCAATACAACAGTTACAAACTTCAGTTAACTAAAAAAGCTTTTTGCTACAGATAGGTTTTTAAGCTCTGCTTAAATTCCTCCACAGCTGCACACTCCCGTAACCAATGGGGTAGAGAATTCCAAAGGGTGGGGGCTGCGTAAGCAAAAGTTCTTGAACCAGATGACTTCAAATTTACCCTTGGAATCTCTAACAACCCCTCGTTGGCCTAGCGGAGTGATCAACCAGGGTAGTAGGGGACCAGAAGCTCTTTCAGATAGTCTGGACCCTGTCCATGTAGGGCTTTGAAAGTCAGTAAACTAACTTTAAAGATGATCCACCACAGTACTGGCAGCCAGTGCAGTTCACGCAGCACTGGAGTAATACGGCAGGATCGAGTAGATCCTATCATAAGTCAGGCTGCTGCGTTCTGCACCAGCTGCAAGTGATGGATTTCAACCCCAGAAAGCCCTAGAGAAAGGGAGTTGCAGTAATCCAAGCGCGAGGACACAAATGCATGGACCAAGGTAGGAAGGTCATCAGACGGAACCAGATGCTTAATCCTGGCAATATTCCTAAGATGATAAAAGGAAGTTTTGATGACAGCTGACACCCGAGAATGTAGGGTCAGTCCATCATCAAAAACTACCCCTAGGTTACACACCCATTCAGAGGTCGGGAGTGAGACGTCGCCAAGAAAAATTTCAGAGGGCGCACCAACACCTGACCCCCCATCTGATGGCCCGGGTCCACAACCAGTACCTCAGTCTTTTCCAAGTTCAACCTCAGCCAACTGGAATCCATCCACTCCTGGATTTCTTTCAGACAGTTGTTAAAGACCGAGAGAGCTCCATCCTGGTCAGATGCAAAAGAAAGGTTGAGCTGGGTATCATCTGTGTATCAGTGAAACCTCAGCCCATACCTTCTTACCATGTCTCTGAGGGGTAGCATATATACTGCGAACACCATGGGTGACAGCACTGCACCCTAAGGCACCCCACAAGACAAAGCAATTGGGCCTGAAGGAAAAAACACAACTCTTTGTGTTCTACCCATGAGAAAAGATGTAAACCATCTGAGGACTGACCCCGACATTCCACAGATATGCCACAGGCATCCTATCAACACCATGTGGTCCACGGTGTCAAAAGCTGAAGAGAGATCCTGAAGAACCAAGATGGTACAATTCTTCCGATCTCTTGCCATCAGGAGATCATTGAGCACCCAAACCAGCGCTGTCTCAGTGCTATGTCTCTTACGAAAACTGGACTGGAGTGGTTCATAGATGTCATGGATGGTCAAATGGTCTTCTAGTTGTGCTGCCACTGTATTCTCAATCATCTTCCCCTACGAAGGGAAGGTTAGAGATACGTCTGTAGTTTGCGTGGCAGTCAGGGTTCAAGGTAGCTTTCTTCAAGAGTGGTGTCACCACCACCACCTCTTTCAGGGAGCTGGAAAACTCTCCAGATTCCAAGGAGCACCAGACTATCTGCACAAGGACCGGACCGATGATATCACTGCAACCCAAAATTAAGGAAGTCGGTCCAGGGTCCAAACTACAGCACGTAGGGTGCACACTCTGGATAATCCTCATGAAATCCATGAACTCCAGTCGACTGAAGGTACTCCAGGAAAACTGAGGTACAGTGACCTCGTACTGATTACAAACAACCCCCATAGAGTGCGCTGGCTGAAGTACCGCCCTGATGTCGGCCACCCTATTTGCAAAGAATTGAGCAAGCTCTTTGCACTCTAATTGCAAAAAAGCTTTTCCGAACATGTAGACAGGCTGGGTTGCACAGTCTGTCCATAGTTTGAAATAGCTGAACTGGTCGATTCTGAGCAGCCATAATCTCCCCGGACAGGAATTCTGCCTTCTTACGGGTGACTGCCGATTGATAGACTAGATAATGGCCTATCAATCTAAGGTGGTCAGCATCAAGGGCATAGGGAAGAGAAACCCTGAAGCCACCTATACATTGGAAGGGGAGTTGCTGGCAATCACAAGGGAAGAAAAGAGACTTGGGGATCATCATCACAGATGACTTGAAATCATCCAAGCAACCACTAAAGCAGTAGGTAAGGCAAGGGGGACATTGGGGTGTATTAGTAGGGGTATCACAAGTTGCAACAGAAAAGTAATAATCCCTCTTTACAAGACACTGATTAGGCCCCAGCTGGAGTACTGAGTGCAGTACTGGAGGCTGCACCTGCACAAGGACATTAATAAAATGGAGGCAGTCCCGAGAAGGGCAACCAAAATGGTGCAGGTACTGCATCAGAAAACATATGAGGACAGATTAATGGAGCTCAATATGTATTCCCAAGAGCAAAGGAGGGAGAGCGGTGATATGATCGAAACATTCAAACATCTTAAGGGCATTAACAAGGTGAATGAATCTAACATGTTTCAATATAAGAAAAACAGCAGGACAAGAGGACACAGCATGAGATTAGAGGGAGGCCGATTAAGGGTTAATGTGAGGAAGTTCTTTTTCACAGAAAGGGTGGTGGATGCATGGAACAGCCTATCTCAGGAAGTGGTGGATATGAATACAGTGCAGGGCTTCAAACAGGCAAGAGATAAGCATAAGGAAGCAATACAGATGCATATGAATAGATAAGTCGTTGACAGAGTAAAGGCCTATGGCACATTAATAAGGCAGAAAAAATGGGCAGACTAGATGGGCCTTGCAGTCCTTATCTGCAGTCAACTCTGTGTTGCTATGTTTCTATGTAAATGGAAACAGTTCAAACTGTAAATTTACTGTTCAAAATGTAAAGGGTTTGTACAAAACTTCAATGTTAAATTAAAAATTGTGCACCTTAATAACTTTGGCGTAGTTCAAGAAATAGCTCAAGATTCGGTACGTGCGGTCATTCTGCCAGAGTCTCAAGACATGAAAAGTTTTGTGATTGTATCTTGTATGGTTTTTGAGACATAAAGTGGTAAAAAACTGGAAAAAACACGTTTTTTCCTATTGGTTAACATGGGATTTTTTTTGCCATAATCTGCAGACCAGGCGGAATGAAATTTTTCAGTGAAATTTTCAGGGACGTTGAGGTCTGTACCAAGGGTGTGCCTTTTGATAGTTTGGTGAAAAAATATTTAACAATTTTTTAGTTATAACGATTTTTGAGATAGCCACAAGACAGGCAAGTAAATGAAAACAGTTCGAACTATAAATGTACCCTACTTGCCCACAGTAAAATAAGGATAAAAATTGGAAAATGAGTCATTAGGGTTTCCAACCCTAACATCCCAGCCTCCCAAACCAGGCAGAAGAGTAGGTGTGGGGTGTGCCTTGGGCCTCTCAAGCCTAACGGTCACCCCATTACATCTGTAGATAAGGTCAGATGTGTAAACTTTATGAGAATGGGGTGAGCATTGCAAGACAGCTTGAGACTTGCCCTTAATATAGGAGTAGAACCACTAATCTGACTCAGTCAAGAGAAGGGGGAAGCACTCTTTCCCCCATTACAACCCAAGGTAACCCCAATTAATACCCCTAAGTGCAATCTGGTGAGGCAGGTGAATACTGGAACCAGTGCTGCCAACAGAGATACCAAGACAAATTATCCAGAAGTACCAGACAAAAAGAATTCAGAATTACATTAGATGCAGTTCTGTCTTCAAAATAGTCCAAAGGGAAATTGGTTTGTAAAAATACCCAAGGAAAGGGACTCCTGAGAAAACCAGGAGGAGGACCAGCTAAATTATTATTAAGCAACTGGGAACCCTTTTGAGCATCAAGGAGGTGCTAATTGCTGTCCTTTGCATGTAAACGTGACTGTAAGTACTGCAGACGAGAATAGAGATAGAGACTAGAGGAGAAAGACAATAAATTAAATAGTGCAGGTAGTGGGGGCGGGGTGAGGTTAGAATACAGCTTTGGAGGAGGACTGCTGCATCCCCACCTTAATTTGCCAGGGTCACGCACTGAGTTGAACTTTACACAAGCAGGTTGGAAAGTTCAGTGTTAACCTAAGTGCCACGTATAGGTTAAATGGGCAAACCCTAAGAGAGGTCACTGATGAAAGAAACTTAGGAGTAAGGATCCAAAATGACCTGAAATTTAACCAATATTGTAATCTAATTGTGAAGAAGGCAGGGAACATCCTGAGCTGCATAGGTAGACATATCAGGTCTAGGAGGAGCGAGGTTATTTTGCCACTATATAGCTGGCTGGTGCGGCCTCACCTGGAGTACTGTGCCCAGTTCTGGTCTCCAGGCTATAAAAAGCAGATTACAGCTTTGGAGAGGGTCCAGAAAAGAGCTACACGTATGGTTGAGAGAAATCAAGGGTGCAACTACCAAACTCATTTAAACAAGTATGGATTATACACTCTGGAGTACTGGAGACTTCGTGGAGACATGTGTTTGGTTTATAAAGCTCTTAAGATACCAGAATAAGAGAATCAACAGGGCTAAAATTAAAAAGTCAGTTATATCAAACCAGAGCACATCCCTTCCAGCTGCATATCGATAAGTACAAATCCACTAAAAGAAAACACTGGTTTAGTATTAGAGTTGTGACAATCTGGAATAAACTGCCTATGGAAGTGGTATCCAGTTCTTCTATGCAGGTTTTAAAAAACTAGATACATATCTGTTAGGAAATTGTATTCTGGGGTATCAATAAAAACAAAAATGGCAAGCAGTATGGACCAAATAGGTCTTCTAGCTTTGAAACAACTTATGAAATTATGAACCTAGGAACTAACAAGCTCAAATGGGCAGACTGGGTGGGCCATAGGTCCTCATCTGCTGACAGAGTCTGTCTATGTATCTGTGTATAGACACCCACAGCAAGATTCAGTTTACTTCAATATTTCTTTTATTTAGCCGATGCTATGCTCAAAAGCAGGCTTGATGCATTCATCCTTTGGCAGACATTCCTACCAAATGTCAAATTAGACTTCCCAGATTTTCACTTCATTGATTTGAAGATTTCTCAAGGGATGTAGTCCTATAAATTTAAACATAGTAAACAGTCACTTTGGACTTTACAATTAACTCATGCAATCTCACAGAAGTGGATAGGATTTGTACTTGTGCAATTAATACAGTTTTTTGTTTAAGGAGCACTTAATATTTTTTTTAATATCAGTGTTAAACGATCACCATTAAAAGTCAGTAGTGTTTCTTTCAAAGGAGCAATGCTCCCTGCAGTCGAATGTGTGTAAACTGCTGACATACCGAAACTGCTCCCTTTTTGTGCTCAGCACTGGTAGTCCATCCTCCACACCCAGGAAGGTAGGATGTACATACTGTCTAAACTGAGGTGTGGGGGCCACATCACATTACACGCATAGCTGACAGCGGGTCCAATACAGGCACCCCACCTCCTGGAGACCCACTGTAAGCACTTATGCTAGCTAAGAAGTTCAGCTTATGGAAATAAAGTGCTGTGATTATTCAGCATAGAAAACTGAGTGCAGAATTTTTCATAGCAGAACTCTGAATCATCGGTCCCGATAGATAGATAGATAGATAGATAGATAGATAGATAGATAGATAGATAGACAGACAGACAGACAGACAGATATATGAACATAAGCAGTGATGAAAAAGGAAAAGCTTAACCAGGGACTGTTCAAGGACTAATATGACGTAGTAAAACAAAATGTTACCATCCATAACCCACAAGGTGCCAATTAATTAAAGCAATTTAATTAAAAAAGTAAACAAAATATCCTGAAGTCTCCTGCATATAATAAAGTAATTCATAAATGTATTTTTAAAACATAAATTCACCTTAGTCAGAATCCATACATGCAAATATATGTGTGTATATATATATATATATATATATATATATATATATATATATTCATACTAAAAAAACTATGTTAATGCATCAGTTAGGGTTTTTATTAAAATGTCAAAAGCTGGGAAATTCAACGTTAGGGTTACCAACCCAAACCCCTCTACCCTCCATACACCAAAAGATGTCAGGGTGTTCCATGGGGTAGTCAGGCCCAACTCTCACCACATTCCACGTGTAAACAGGCTGACATGGTACAGTATAGGAGAATAGGGTGAGAGTTAGGCCTGACTACCCCATGGCACATCCCAACACCTGTTGGTGTATGGAGGGTGGTGGGGGTTGGGTTGGTAACTCTGACATCGAATTTCCCAGCTTTTGACACTTTAATAAAAACCCTAACTGATACATTAACATAGTTTTTTCGCAATGAATTTCCCTTCTTTTTGAGAATGTGTAATGTAACTGTTATATGGTTGTAGAAGCATGAGCCCTCCAGGCCCTGTGCTCCCCTCACACTGCCCATTTTTGCATAATGATATGCGTATGTGGGAGCGCAGGCCTTCTGGGCCCTGCACTCCCACTTACACACAAGTACGGACACATACCACAATCCTATAGTCATGAAAAGGAACCCTTGTAACACTAATCTGGCAATATCTCAGTAACCATAGCAACTATGAAAAACATTCCACTGCATCTGTAATCATGACTTTGAAACATCCACAGAACTTAGTCCACCAAGAGCAAAAAGTCTGTATCTCGAATCATTTTTAAGATACGGGCGCCAAATGGTGCCACGAGCACTACAATTCAATGTGCACACATAACTCAGACATTTTCAGGATTTTTTGCACCCAATTTTCAACATGACCTTTTGGGGACCCCACGTCATGAACAATGGCACCATGATTTTGTTAATCCATCCCGAAAGATGATTTTGCACAGCAACTGTGCCATTCTGCGCCACTGGTGTGGAAATATTATTTGGGCAGAATGTAAAACATGACAGCTGTGTTGTTCATGAAGAGGTATAAAAAAATTTCAATGTTAAAAATCAGGTGTGAAAATATTAAAAACTGTCAAAGTTACGAATGTGCGTAGAAACTGCGCAACGCACGCTTGTAATGCAGTAATCCTTTCACCAGATTTTCAACATGGGCATTTTGTGACCTCCCCTCATGAACAATGGCACTGTAATTTTGCTAATCCATCCCAAAAGATGATTTCGCAGAGCGGCCGCGCCATTCTGTGCCACAGGTGCAAAAACATGTTTTGGGCAAGATGTGAAAAATGACAGCTGTACCACTCATGAGGAGGTGTGAAAAAATAGCAATGTTGAAAAATTTGGAGTGAAAATATTAAAATTTGGTGACGTTACGAGCATGCATAGAAACTGCGCAATGCACACTTGTAATGCAGTCATGTTTTGTAATTTTTCCACCAAATTTACAACATAGGCTTTTTGGGACCCCACCTCATGAACAGTGGCACTGTCATTTCATTACTCAGTTCTGAAAGGTGATTCTGTGTAGTGACCACAAAATCACCTTTCGGGACCGAGAAACATGATGACAGTGTCAGTGTTCATGAGGTGGGGTACCAAGAACCCCATGTAGAACATTTGGGGCCAAAATTCCCCAAAATGCCTGACATATCAACATAAGTTGACCCCACCTCCATTGATTACCATTATATAGCTTACCAGCATTTCTTCATTTTGTGGTTCGGCTTTGAAGAGTGCAGAGGTGTCCCGGTCAGGGCTTCAGTTAACTCCATTTTGGGAGTATTTGACTTCCAAAAATATGGCAAAAACTTTCAAAACAAATGGGGAGGAAGTCATTGACTTCCAAATATAAAAAGCAAAAATGGATGACTTCCAAACTTTAAGGTATAGAAGACAAGAAATTATGGATTTTTCCAAAATAAATTGTATTTTACTATTGTTTACATGCATAAATATGTTAACATACATAAATTGATCCTTCATAGAATACTGGCTTCCAAACTGTGGACTCTGCAAAGTATTTTCACTTCCCAAAAACTGGAATGACTTCCAGATTTTGACTCATGGAAATATTAGACTTCCACTAAAAATAAATTACCTGAACCCCGAGTCCCAGTCCACTGAAGATTGCAGCTAACGACCACGAGAGGTAAGTACAGGGTGAGAAGGGCAGGGGGGCAGAGGGAGGGTGGGATAGGTGGAGGGTGCGGAGAGACTACAAGGGACCATTTTCTTCTTTTTTAAGGAAAAAGATATTGGGGAACTGTTTTCTTTATTTCAGGGTTTTTATTTATATTTGTGGACTCTGGGAGTGGGCTCCGCAGAGTCCAAAAAATATTAAAGGTGCATGGACATCTGGGACACTGGGAGTGGGTTACCAAGTGTCCCACACTATTGAGGAAGGGGGGCCTACTGCTGACATGGGGATTGGGCACCCTGCTGTTGGCAAAATACATCACGCACCATCCTGCATCAAACTGCCATGCTGTTCGGCTAAGCATGGCAGTTCGATGCAGGATGGTGTATCACTCCTGAGTCACGTCAGGTGGGGTTTCTTAAAAAAAAGTCAGAGGCATGTTCCTCGGACCCCATTAGGTAAACACAACTGTTAGTGTTTACCTAGGGGCATTATATTTAGAAATATTTCAGATTTCCAGTTTCACCAACTGAAAACAAGATGGCACAAATCTGAAATAAAACTGTGACTGCGACCAGTAAAGTGCAAATGGTAAATGGCTTTTACCATTCGCACATTTACTGTGCGAACAGTAAATGACATTTACTGCTTGCACATTTACCGTGTGAACAGTAAATGATGTGAAACCTCTGTAAAAGAGCACTTGGCTCAAAGGTCTTTCCTATTTGCCAGCTAAATAAATAAATAAATAATTTGCAAATGGTAAATGACAGTTATCATTCGCAAATTACTGTCCGAACGGTAAATGCAGTTTACTCTGCGCACTGCCTGTCTCGCATCTATCACAAAAAGTAATATAATTTAAAAATAGTTATATATGTTTTCACCAATCCATCCAACAGCACACCCTAGGCATACACCCTATCATCCCTGAAAGTATAAGAGGCAAACTTAATCCCATGTGTGCTGTACATGACAGCAAAAAATCCCATGTTATCCTATGGGAAAAAAATGTTCCTTTTTGTGTTTTTGGCCACTTTATATCTCCGAAACCATAAAAGCTGTCATCATGAAACTTTCAACAATTTATGACACTGACAACACAACAGCATATATCAATTCTTGTGATATTTGGTTGAAAAATTACAAAGTTATTAAGGTGCAAATATTGAGATTTAACACTGAAAGGCAGTACCAACCCTAACTATATATATATATATATATATATATATATGGGATATGCAGGGGTTCAGTGTGTGATAATGCATTTATCTTGTACAGTTTCCAGTGACCTCAAGTAACCTCACGAGTGTGTTACAGTTATACACAAATGGCACTGGCGAGATTTTACTGTAACCCCCCTGCAAATGGGGGTTCCCAAAAGACTTCCAGGAGCTTGCTTGAATGCTCCAAGCCTGAATGGTGTTTGGCGTTTAAGCCATTTATCAGTGAGTGTTTTTAGAACCTCTGGTACTGTCTCTTTAAGAGCTGTCTGCTTGCAGACATAATTAGTTTGTATGGGGGACTGTGTGTTTCTTTGATTGAGTACCACTCGAGCTGCTGCCAATTCACTCCATTTTGCAGTCACTAGGAGTGCAAAGGAATCTATCTGAAAGATGTAACTGTTTGCCAGAAACCATTTAGAGTAATAATGAAATTACAGTTTGTCTAACCTGCTTTCTTTGCAGTCAGAACTGTGTCTGCCTAGTTCCCCATTCTGGTTTTGAACTGCTGAACTGGACCAATCAGTGTGGGGTAAGCTAGCTCTAAAATGGTGCCTTGGACGAATCAGAACTTGGACTCATAATCTGAGCCAGCCACAAGAGGATTGTATGGGCAGTGACTCTGGGAGATGTAGTTTAGACTTTGGCGCCTTTTGGACCAACAGGAGCAGTCTGTTGAGTGACAGCCAATCCAGTCAAGAACTGGGAGGAACTCAAAGGAAGTGCCAGTTTTGTCTGTTGGAATTTCAGTTGAGCTCTGGCAGTGAAGAAGGAAGGAGCCCTGTGCTTTTTCAGTGTGCAGTTCTAGTCAGGAAAGCGTGTGTAAGGCCCAGAGTTCGGTCTGCAGCTTGTGTAACTGCTTGTTAGGACTGAATCCGTCCTGTGAAGAGAATCAAAGGATATCTGAAGAGTAGAAACCAGGCTCACCCTGTAGAAGACTGGAGAAATTGCTGAATTGCACTCGGTCTGTCAGGAACTGAATCTGCTGTGTGTTCTCCCGGGTATTGTGCAGTAATTGCGATCGGGATAGAGAAGCAGCCTGCCTGGTATAGTACTTTCTGTTTTACCATATAAATGTGTGAAGAGGCTTGTGTACCTCAAGTGAATCCTGCTGCCATTAAAGGACTTTTGCCTGTTACTGTTCACCATATAAATGTGTGAGGAGGCTTGGTTAGCTCAAGTGAATCCTGCTGCCATTAAAGGACTTTTGCCTGTTGCAGTTTGCCATATAAATGTGTGAGGAGTCTCGTGGAGCTCAAGAGTAGCCCTGCTGACATTGAAGGACCCTATCTTGTTTGGAGGTCGTGAGTACTAATTCAGGGTCGCTCCCAGTTGAATTGCCATATTGAATCCAAATGGAATCACTGTACTGCTGACTGTTTAAACTAATTTTTCTTTTCTCTGTGGGAAAGGGCCCCTACCAGCTGCCACGGTTTGGACTAGCCACTAGGGCTTGGGTACCCAGGGACAGTAACTGGTAGGGATAGGCCTGTGCACAGAGCCATAGGTAGATGAGTAAAGTGATAAGCTAATTAACCTGATTTCCCCCTGTCCTTGTTATATTCCCCCTAAATAAATCCGAGCTGCTTGTTTCAGCAAAGTTATACTGCCTGAGGTATTTGTCTATGTTAAAGTATTGTACTGTGATTGTTGCACTGTATCTTATTTTACAGGAGGTCCCAGTGCCTAAACCAGCCCTGGGGGTAAGTGTATACTGTGAAGGTAATTCTGATATATTGTGTGGGCCACTAGTGGGAAGAAAGGGGGGTTGCAGTGTCCCAGAGGGCTGTGACCAAGTAAGTTTAACTATTGCAAACCCTGACCTCTGGGTGGAGGCACCCGCCATTGGATCCAGGCCCCTCAACCTGTTAGTGGCAAATCAGGCAGGGGTAGTAGCCCCTGGGATAGCGCCATCTAGGGGTTACATTACTTATATACAGTTAATATTTCAATCAGTACAGAAGAATCAGACAATTATTTCAAGCAGTTCAGAAGAACAGGGCAAAGAGATGGTTCATTCAACTGAATTGGAACATAATGTAACCACAGTAGCCCAGAATCAAATCATGGGAGAGCGCTGCTGGGCAGAGCATGGAATGGTGCTGGAGGGGACATGGGAAGGGGAAGGAGTGAGCAGGATGCTAGGAGTGGAAGACCTTAGGTACAGGTGCAGACCTGAGGGGAAGCTAGGTGCAATTTAAGAGAACTGTCGAAGGAGTAGAGAGTGGGGCAGGTCAGAACAGTAGAGGGTAGTGCATTCCAGAGGGAGGGCCCAGAGAAGGCACAGGCACACTGGCCCACAGTAGGATGGGGCTTTGGGATGGAGAGAAGTGGCAGGCCAGCTGACCTCAAGGACCTCGTAGAGGTTTTACTTTGTATGAAGTGTGTGAGGCAGGGAGGAGTGAAGGTATGGACAAGCTTGTACAGTAGGTCAGGCAAAGGGTGAGGTATTGAAGTCTGGCTTCGAAGGAAGGCCAGCCAAGGGAGTCAAGGACAGAACAATTGTGCATCTTAGCGCTGACGCCCAGGGCAAAGGGAGTGACCCTGTGGCAGGTTTGCTTGAGTATGACAAGATGGGAGACCTGAGCGAAATGGAGTAAAGGGACACCATAGGAGATAAGTACATGGTACACAGAGAACCATGACTGGGATGTTAACATACCAGGGTACATAACCTACAGGAGAGACAGGCAGGGGAGAAGAAGGGGGAGGAGTAGCTCTCTATGTAAAGGAAGGGATAAAAGCAACTGAACAAAAGAGTAAACAGGGAGGAGAGGAGGCACTGTGGGTCAACTTGGAGACTGGAAAGGGCACCACAATCCACACAGGGGTTGTGTACAGACCCCCATGTCAGGGGGGAAGGAATGGACAAGGATATGATAGAAGGCATTCTTAGAATTGCAGAGAAAGGGGAGATACTGTTGATGGGAGACCTGAATATGCCAGATGTTAACTGGAGCATATTTGCTGCAGCCACATCCAAGAGCAGGGCCATTCTTGATGCCCTACAGGTGGCAGGCATTAGACAGCTAGTTTCAGAACCCACTCATGAGGGAGCAATCTTAGACCTCATACTCTCAAACGGGGGCAGTGAGAGGATCTCAGATCTAGAAGTGGGTTGCCATCTGGGGACAAGTGACCAAGTTTATATTTTCCTAGAAGTCTGTTGCCCCTTACCCCTGACCTCCAGAATTCCTTTATGTCTATCCCATGCATTCTTAAATCCTGTGATTGTTTCAGCCCCCACCACTTCCTCTGGCAGGGTGTTCCACTTGTCCACCACCCGTTCTGTGAAGAAATTCTTCCTCACGTTTCCTCTGAATCATCCTCTACCCACTGATTTTGCAATGTGTTCTTCTGTCTGAGCTTTGGCTTCCCTTACTGACCTCCCTGCCTCCCTTTGCTTCTCCTGGTACTTCTCCCTATCCCCTTCTGCCTGTGCCTTTTTGTATTGCCTGAATGCAAACTTTTTGGCTTTCACTTTCTTTGCTACCTCTTTGGAAAACCATAATGGTCTCCTCTTCCTTTTCCTCTTGCTAACCTGCTTAATGCATAATTCTGTTGTTCTTGTAATCCCATTTTAAATACTGCCCACTGTTCCTCAACCCCTGATTCCTGCCCCATTCCCCTTAATGCCTCTTTCAAGTATCTCCCCATTTTCCCAAAGTCTGCCCCCCTAAAATCCAGGATACATGTTTTTGTGTGGTTTGGTTCTGCTCTTTCTGTGATTTCAAACCACAATGACTGGTGGTCACTGTTCCCCAGGTGCTCCCCCACTGTTACCCCATCACACTGTCCCTGTTTGTGAGCACAAGGTCCAGTATTGCCTTCTGCTGACTTGATTCCATGACCAGTTGCTTGAGGAAGGCACCCTGAAGGGAGTCCAGGATAAATCTGCTCCTAGTCGATGCTGCTGCTGGGATGCTCCAGTCCACGTCTGGAATATTGAAGTCTCAACCAGTACTACCTCACCTTGTCTGCCATCCTTTG
This sequence comes from Neoceratodus forsteri, assembly GCA_016271365.2. Lineage (NCBI taxonomy): Eukaryota > Metazoa > Chordata > Ceratodontiformes > Ceratodontidae > Neoceratodus > Neoceratodus forsteri. The sequence goes on from CM028137.1 coordinate 163,990,312, forward strand.
GATGGCTAGCATCAACTCCTATCTGTTTCTTCCTCCTGGGCTGGTGGTCTATAGACCACACCTGTGCGGGTGGCTGTCCCCATTTTCCTTTCCAGCTTAACCCACAGTATCTCTCCCCATTTTGTTCCTCCTGGATCTCTGTGGCCCTTATGTCATTTTTCACATACAGTGCCTCCTCCTCCTTCCTGCCTGCTCTGTCTCTTCTGAATATGTTGTAGCCAGGTATGGCCATCTCCAGTCGTGGTTATCATTACACCAGGTTTCAGTGATGGCTACAATGTCCAGGTCTGACTGCACCATGACAGCCTCCAGATCTTCCATCTTGTTGCTAAGGCTCCTGGCATTTGCACACATGGCTTTCCATGATTGACCTCCTAGACTGTTTCGCTGTTCTACTCCAGCCCCTTCCTTGGTTGTCCTTTATCCCTGGTTCTCCTTGCTGTCTGCCCTTCTGCTGAATTTTGCCCTTTTCTGCCCTATCCACCTCTTGGGCTAATCTCCATCTTTTGCACACTGCTTTGTAGAAATAGCCCTCTCTGGTTCACTCAGTTTCACTGCTAGCTGTGGGGGGTGAGCAAGTAGGTACCTCCTTGCTGGCCTGCCACCCCTTTGCTAGTTTAAATGCTTGTCAATGTAGCATTTAAACTTATCATTGAGTGTTTGATTCCCTCCAGGATGAATGCAGGCCGTCAGGCTTGAACAAACCTCCATCCTCCAGGTGGGTCCCCAGTCACCAATGAATCCAAATCCTTCCTCACAGCACCAGTTCTTCAACCATGAGTTAAAGTTCCTGGTGCATGCACTCCTATGCTCTCCCTTGCCTCTCGCAGGTAGTACTTCTGAGAAAGTGACAGAAGTAGCTACTTGCTTGAGACCCCTCCCCAATTTCCTAAACTCTTCCTGAACTTTCTTTGGCTTCCCATTTGCCAGGTCATTAGTACCTAGGTGGATAATGACATCCAGCTCACCCTCCCGTCTTGCCTTCCCAGTGATCCCCAGGATCTTCCTTCCATCCCTCCATGCTGTGGCACCTGGTAGGCACCTCACCTCCTTGTTCTCCCCCTCCTGTGTTCCTAGCTGGATCCCTCTTATGATGGAGTCCCCCACCAGGATTCACTTCCTCCTCCTCTGGGGTCCACTTGCTTTCCCGCTGAGGTCACCTCTTTGGCTAACCTCCACATCCTTTCCTTCCACTTCTCTGGGTACCTCTATTTGGTTGTCCCATTTGCCAGTGTAGCATGAGTTCTTGAGGAATAGGATCTGGGATGTGCCTCTGCCTGACCACTTAACCCTCCTGAGCCCACTGTCATCCAAGTGTTCCTCGTTCTTGCATCCTTTGAGGCAGTTGCACTGGACTGGGTGGTCTCGGATAGGGGTGATGGTACTCCTGACCCAGTTTACTTCCACTCTGAGTCTGGCTACCTCATCCCACAGTCCAGAGAGATGCATGCAGATAGGGCAGCACCTCAGTGTCCAGAAGGTCTGCCTGAATATGGCTGCCCCACAGCCACGGCATTGCACCACTCCCCACATTATACTGCAATTATACTGCTATTCCACTACTTGTCTACTACTGAAGCTCTCCTAGTTCCCTTTTTATTAATTTACTGTCCTAAAAATCCTGCCACTGATGCTCAGATAATTTTCTTTTTAAAAAAAAGAAAAGAAACCAATAAATAAATGAGTCAAAACACTTGTCATGCTGAGGGTGGGCTTCTTCCCCCTTATGCCCCTCCTACTTCACACCCCTGTGTTTAGCTCCTGTCAATCAGATTTAACAGGGCATATAATTAAGAGTTGGGGGAAGGGGATGGGGGGCAAAGATTTGCAGCAATTAAAGATACCACAGAAATACACCACCACTACGTTTTAAATTTTCAACAGCCCAAAAACAATTCTAAGTAAAGACAACAAAGAAAGTACAGTGTCACTAAAAGCCCACAATCTAAGTTTAAAAGAAAAATAGCAATTACCAGTTACTCTAAAGCACTAAATTGAATATGTTTCCTTCCCCTTCTGGCTTCTTCTGAGAAAATAAAACTCACTTGCTACCTCAACTCTGACTAAGCCCCACCTCCAGTTATCACGTAGCTGAGGTCAGAGGCCAGACAATTAACACCCCTCACCCAAACTACAGGGCAGTCAGACAAGCCAAGATAAAATTTGCAGCAATTAAAGACAGCCCAGAAATACACCACCACTACGTTTTAAATTTTCAACAGCCCGAAAACAATTCTAAGTAAAGACAACAAAGAAAGTACAGTGTCACTAAAAGCCCACAATCTAAGTTTAAAAGAAAAATAGCAATTACCAGTTACTCTAAGCACTGAATTGAATATGTTTCCTTCCCCTTCTGGCATCTTCTCCTTTCAAAGAGAGCCACGAAGTTGAAAGAAATCTGCTGCTCCAATGAGGTGCAGCTTCCTCATTGGAGCTTCAGATGACAAGGCTCTGTCATGTGCCTTTCATGATGAAACTTTAAAATAAATATAGCAGCTCCTGCCACCCACCACATGATCCCCACAAAGCCAACATTGGGGATGCCCAATCCCTGCGTCGGCATGTCCCCTCTCCAGATCAATTTGTTTGCCGACAGGGGATGCCCAATCCCTGTTGGCATCATGTTCCCCAACCCCACTTTCTTTGATGACAGGGGTGTCCAATCCCCAACTACATCATGTCCCCCCCAAACTCGTGGCACACTGGAAGCCCACCCCAGCGTGCCCCAAATAATTTTTTTTTACCTGTAGATAAAGAAAACTGTCCTCTGAAGTCTGGTTTCTTTTTTTATAAATGGTCCCTCATCATCCCATTATGCCCCCTCCACAACCTGAACCCACCCTCTGTGCACCCCACCTCCCTGCACTCCCCCAACCCATGCTTTCCTCCAGAGGGATGGTGCTGTGATCTTCTGTGGAGCAGGAACACATCTGAACTCTTCAAAAGCCAACCGAGAAATAAACAAAATGCGGTAAGCTTAAAAATGGCAGGCAATAGGGGGTTACAACTTAGGTGGATATCTCAGCCATTTTGGGGAATTTTGGTACCAGATTTTTAACATGGGGTTCTTGGGACCCCACCTCATGAACAAATGCACTGTCATCTTATTACTCAGTCCCAAAAGGTGATTTCGTGGTCACTGCAAGGAATTACCTTTCAGGACCAGTTAAAAAAATTACAGTGCCACTGTTCATGAGGTGGGGTTCCAAAAAGTCCATGTTGCAAATTTGGTGAAAAAAATTCCAAAAAATGACTACGTTACAAGCGTGCACTGTGCAGTTTCCATGCACACTTGTAACTTCGACAATTTTTAATATTTTCACTCCAGATCTTCAACATTTCCATTTTTCACACCTCCTTATGAACAAAATAGCTGTCATTTTTCACATCCTGCCCAAAATGTGTTTTCGTACCGTGACGCACAATGGCGTGGTCACTGTGGGAAATCAACTTTTGGGACAGATTAACAAAATCACAGTGCCACTGTTCATGAGGGGAGGTCTCAAAATGCCTATGTTGAAAATGTGGTTAAAAAAATCCAAAAAGTAATTGCGTTATGGCCGTGCTTTGTGCAGTTTCTGTGCACGCTCGAGACTTCACCAATTTTTCATATTTTCTCTCCAGATTTTTAACAGTGCCATTTTTGTAGACCTCCTCATGAACAGTACAGCTGTCATTTTTCACATCCTGCCCAAAATATGTTCTCGCACCTGTGGTGCCAAATGGTGCAGTCGCTGTGCAAAATCACCTTTCAGCTAATGTACTGATAATACCACGTGTTCATGAGGTGGGGTCACAAAAATCCCATGTTGAAAATCTGGAGTGAAAATACCAACAAATGCCCAGGACATTATGGTTTCCAATCATAATTCCCCACCCTGTAGAGGCTGACAGGCATCAGGGGTGTGACTTGGGATCATCGGCTGTAATGCTCACACCATTCCACCCCCATTAGCACCCTGCAGCCAGTGACAGGCATCGAGATGTGTCTTGGAGTCTTTGGCCCCAAAGTTCACCCCATTTTTCTATACTGCACCCATCTCACCATTTTTCCTTATGGAATGGGATGAACATAAGGCCCAAAGACTCCAAGGCACACTGCGACACTTGTCAGTGTCTGCAGTGTAGGGTGAGGTGAAATGGCATGAGCGTTATGGCCGATGACCCAAAGGCACACCAGAACTCCTGTCAGTCTCTGCAGGGTGGGGGTGGGGTTGGCATCACTTCAATACTTCACTGCCCTTCCTATTAAGCATCTTTCTAACTCCTACACAACCAATGCCAATGCCAGCAAGACAACATTCGGCATTGACAAATGCTTGTTTTTCTTTTGCTGTTTTTTTATATTTTAATTTTTATTAAAATATGCACACATTACAGGACACAGGTAATATACAATCCATAACATGGAAATCAGTGTAAGTAATAAAAAGCACATTTCAAAAAAGCACTTTCTGATAGCCAGCAACACAAACTCAAGATAACCATTCATCGTGTCTGACAGATCAAAAGCAAACTGTAACATGGAAAGATAACATAAGCAATAATTAAACACCCCGTGACTACAAAGGATACATAAAGTGAAATCTCCGCTCAGCTTTAGATTAGAGGCCCCAGTCTATCCAGTAAACCCCTAATGGCATTTACTGTAGGCTGTCAAAAGAACATTAAATAAGCAAATTTTGCTAGCCCATATCCTCGTGAAGCATAAAAAAAGAGAAAAAGGAAAATGGACATCCTCTGTAGTCAGGAGGAAGGGAGTAATACAGAAAACAATAAAAAAAATTAAGGAATATAGGGGTACCTCAACCCCCATTATATAGAGGGAAGGCCCTAATGCCCTGGCAATAAGTACCCCCACCCAATACTCGTATCAGGGTACCGCCTCCTGCCCAAAGAAACTCCCACTAGTTAAGGGACAAAGTCAGGGTAATGGTCTAATTGATACAAAACTCATTTACGCCACCTAAAATTGAAATTGTTTGGTCTTTCTTGATGTTTACTTTTTGTTGATTGGGAAATGTACTCAGTTATATCCAAGAAACTTCAAACAAGCCATGATTACCTGGACAATCATATTTCCAAGCTAAGAAAGAGGGTCAGAGGGCCAAAAATAAATTTCAGAAATGTACAAATAAACCAAATACCCCTACACCTCAAAGGCATGGTCAAGACAATTGTAATTTTTTAAACCCCAAAAGTCCTGACTGTAACAGGAAAGTCTGTTACTTTCCTCTTACTTACGGTGTTTAGCAATGGTTGCAAAGGCCAGCACACCCTAGGTGCAATGCACAAACAACTTTACTGTTGGGAAGTGTACACCGGTGGGTGATAATTGCAGACTCTGTGGGGGGTAGGCTTGCACCAGTGTCTTTTTAACAGCAGCAGTCAGAGCCACAGTTTGCAGCTCATCAAAGCCGGCTCACATCGTTGACAATAACAGCAATTTACTGCCACAGAACACTGTGGATTTGCTGGCAGCGGGGGAGGGGGGAGAGTGTGCACTGACTCGGTGGGGGTGGGTGAAGAGCACTGACTCTGGGTGGTGGGTGTGAATGCGCCAGTGTCTCTTGCAGTCAGAGCCACAGTTTGCAGCTCATCAAAACCACATCTTCAATAGCAGCAGTTTGAGCCACAGTTTTCAGCTCATCAAAAGGGCATACCCCTCAACCTACTGGGAGAAAAATCAGGGACACTCCCCCAAAAATCAGGGACAAATTAACAAAATCAGGGACACCATACTTTATTCAGTGTGGCAGCTTTGTACTGTGCCATTGTGTAAGTAACTAAGTAAAGTTTATTTATCTAGTGCCCCATCCCAGAGGCTCTAGGCACTGTACAGGCAGGCAGGAGCTAGAAATAGTTAAAATACAGTACATCAAGTACAAAAACTTAAATCAATAACGACAGTGAACAAACACTGATACACAAGTAAAATCGCTGTTCAAAATAACACAATTCAGCAGTCTGCTATTCCTAAAACTCACAAGCAATTAACAAACAGCTCTCTTAAAAGATGTACCTTCAGACCCAGCTTAAAGACCTCCCCACTAATGGGGCCTCCATCAGTGATCTTGGAAGTGAGTTCCATATGACTAGGCCCGTCACCTGAAATGATCGATCTCCAGAGGTCTTTAGCTGGGTCCTGGGAACTGCAAGGAGGCCTTTGCTGGAGGAACGGAAACATAGAACATAGAAACATAGACATTGATGGCAGATAAGGACCTCTTAGCCCACCTCATCTGCCCTTTTCCCTACCTACTGGAGAAGCTGCAGATCCTACTTAACCAACAGCCTATCTCTTCCTACCCCCCACAAGAATTGCCTTATGTCTGTCCCATGCAATCTTGAATCCCCCCGCTGTTTTTGACCCCACAACCTCCTCAGGAAAGCCATTCCATGCGTCCACCACCCTCTCTGTGAAAAAATACTTCCTCACATTACCCCTGATCCATCCCCCCTCTATCTTCAAATTGTGTCCCCTTGTTCTTGCACATCTCTTTTTCTGAAAGATGCTACCCTCTTGGACTTCATTGATTCCTTTGAGGTACTTAAATGTTTCTATCATGTCCCCCCTCTCCCTCCTTTCCTCAAGGGTATTCATATTGAGCTCCTTTAGTCTCTCCTCATATGGCTTCTGTTGCAGACCCTGCACCATTTTAGTTGCCCTCCTCTGGACTGTCTCCATCCTGTCTATGTCCTTGCAGAGATGGGGTCTTCAGAACTGGATGCAGTACTCTAGATGGGGTCTCACCAACTGTCTGTACAGAGGGATAACGACTTCAAATGTGGAGCGAGCTCACAGTGTGGATAGGAGTCAGGAGGTGAATCAGGTAGCCAGGGCCATATCCATATTGGGCCTTATAGGTGAGCAATCCCACCTTGAAGGCAATTCTCCATCTCACCAGGAGCCAGTGCAGATCACACAGGACTGGGGTCACATGACACAACCTCAGAAGGCCTGTCAGCAACCTGACCACTGCATTCTGCATAAGCTGCAAGTGGCTGTGAACCCCTCCTTATATATCACATCATGGTGTAGTGCAGTATAAGTCAATCACGAAAGAAGGGACTTACAGGCCACGCTTGGGGATCAGCTGTTAAACTGGCAAAATATGACTGAAAACACAAATTGCCAGCGATGCACCACAGAGACCAAGTAAGTTCAAAAATTTTTTGTGTGGTGACAATAAAAATTTTCCCAAGCGCTTCGAGGGATCAGTCCCTTTCCATCGGGGGGGATGGAGTCAATCTTGACATTATACATCCTTATAAAGTGCATACCAGTGGTCACATGGTGTACATAACTTCGTATTAAACAAACGAGTACCACGAGGGCTACTACTGGACATTTAACCCTCAGTGGGAGTTGAGAACTCAAAACACAGGAAGGAGTGGGAGGGGGCTCTAACATGGTGCTCTGAGGAACTGTTACAGATTTTGGTCAAAGAATATAAACTTAACTATGAAGTAGTCCATATAAATATTGAAAGATCACAACAGGAGTTACAAGTTTTCAAAGAACATTCCTTATTTAAAACTAAAGAGCAGGAGCTTAATAGAAGTGTGGACACTCTTGAAAAAGAAATAGTGAAAAGAAAGAAAACAAAACATGAAAGAGAGTCCCAAGATTATTTAAAGGGACAGGTTTTATTTGGGACAGGCCTTCAAGAATTGTGCAACTAGGTCCCAATATAAATCAAAATTGTAGTGGATCAAGAGGTAGAAGCAGGAATGGAAACAGGAACAAAAACTGGAAAAATAACTAGAACTCAAATAATAGCCAAGAAAATGCCAGTGCTTCTGCCACATCTGCCCCCCCCACACACACACACACTGCTGAACTTGCATTAGCAAGCACTTCAGGAACTGCACTTGCACCTACTAAAACTAACAAAAAAGTGTTTTTTTAGACAAGAAAGGACAACAAAAAGAAAAGGAAAAAGGAAAAATAGAAGGGGGAAAAAGAGGGGGGACACCAGAGATAAAACATCGAAGAGATCGAATTGCCCAAGGACAAAAAGAAATAATAAATTTTAGTGAACATGAACTAACTGACTTACCACCACCACCACCACCCCCCCACCCCCACCGGTAGGCCAATAATTTCAGGCCTGTGCTCTCTTTTACTCTCTTTTAGAGAACCTATCAACATTTTGCGATTTTTTTCTGCAACCATTGGTTTATAATTTGAAATCCTACACTAGAGATTCATTACACATACTTGAGAAAATGGACAATTTGTGTTGGATGGATAGGTGTATATGTGGATCAGTGTGGATGTTAATTCATTATATACCTGTATTCCACATGAAGAAGGCTTAGAGGCTTTATACTACTTCCACAACCAGAATATAATTCCAGGAATACCACCACCAAGTTTCTTTGTTAAGGCAACAGAATACATATTAACACATAATTATTTTTTGTTCAATAATAAGTATTACTTACAACAAAGAAGAATGGTGATAGGGTTCATAGTGGCCCCAAGCTACGCCAACCTCTGTTTAGGGTGTTGGGAAGAACAGTTTATTTTTTCAGAAAGTAACACATTTTTGGACAGAATTGTCTTGTGGAGTCAATACATAGATGATTTGCTATTGATATGGAGGGGCACCAGAGAGGAGGCTTCATCCTTTATTGAATATTTGAATACCAGTGATTTGAACTTGAGGTTTTCACGTACAATGGATGAGGAAACCATTGATTTTCTGGACTTAACTCCAACAGCATCAAAAGAAGAGGGTAGGGTAAAGCTCTCTTGTTTTAAGAAAGTTACTGCTGGTGACAGTGTTTTGCACGCTACTTGTGCACATCCACTAAAGTTGATCCAGTCCATACCATTCGGCCAATTTTTAAGGTTGAGATGAAATTGCTCTGAGCCAGAAACCTATAAAATCCAGGTGGCTGAGATGTTTAAATGGTTTCTATGGGGGGGGGTACAAAAGGGAAATGTTGTTGCATGCAATGCAGCAGGCAGACACTAAAGACAGAGAGGATCTGCTTAAACCAAAAATTAAGGATCCTCAGAAGAAGGAGGGGATGAAGTTTGTCCTTGAATTTAATTGTGTTGCACCCGGGGTGAAAAAAATATTGCTAAATAACTGGGGCCTTTTGGAACATTGCAATATTCCAAATCTTTTCTGTAATAAATTCATTGTGACACACAGTAAGGCCAAAAATGTGGGGGACCTGTTGAGTCACAGCCATTATATACCTGAGAGAAAAAAACAACACTACTTGATTGCCACCAAGACCAACAAGCTGTTACCAATGTGAGCATTGTCAGATATGCAAACATGTGGCACCAATGAAAATCTTCACACATCCCACTGAAGAAATAACAGTACAGATTAGAGATTTCTTGAACTGTTCTTCACCATTTGTGTATGTGGCACAATGTGGATGTGATTTAATCTATGTGGGGAAAACAATAAGGCAAGCCAAGGAAAAGTTCTTTGAACACTTAAGAGACATCAGGAATGTGAATATCGGCTCTGCCTTGGGTGCGCATTTTAAAAGTACCCACAACTGTGACCCAAGGGATTTATGATTCATTATTATAGATCATGTTAAACCACAAACAAGAAGAGGGGACAGAAAGAAAGTGTTGCTCCAAAGGGAGTGCAGATGGATCTTTACTCTGAGAAGTTTGTTTTTCAAAGGTTTAAATAAAGATCTAGACTTATCTGTCTTTCCTATAAAGAGATTTTACTGAGTTAGTAAGCTTTCAGTATTTGAATTAATGTTGTAAATCTTGTATAGCATTTAATGATGTATGACATCAATACCGGGTAACAAAGTTACAGTTCCTGAGGCTTCTATATGTGCCCCACACCAACTTTCCTAGATTTGTTCTATCTTTATATATCCTAGTTTATCAGATGGACTTTGGGCTAGGCATTTATCAATATTGTAACTGTCTTTAACTTTCAAGCTAGTGTTTTACTTTTGTGATACATTTCAGTGCAGCCATGACTAATGTACCATGACATCTCACTGTCCTTAGATATTTGGGGGGGGGCGCACTTCAGGACAGAGAGGAGGAAAAAGAACTTGAAATTGTGGAAAACTGATTTTTTTTTTGTTTTGTTTTTTCCTTTCATGTAGAACTCCTCTGCAATAGTGAATTGTTACCTGCAGGTTCTATAGCAGATCTGAAGTTATGTGACAGCTCTGCCGTAATTGTTGGGTTCCAGGAGCCTTGACTTAGATCACCAGTTTCCAATCTTTTATCATTTAATTAAGCCCCCACGTGATAGCAGACCTAGATAGAACTCAGTCTGCTTTGCGTATTTTTTTGATGCTTGCTAGCATGGGGGAGGGGATTGTAGATTTGGCTCGGCCACCCAATCCTTTCTTTTGCTCCTAGTAGCAAGCTCCATGCCCGTGCCATCCCCATTTCATAATTTAGTAGTTTGTAGCATGTGGGGGTGTGCTCCATTGATTACAATGGGAGCGAAGCTTATATTGATTACAATGGGAGCGGAGCTTGGAAGTCATTTTTAATGTTTTAGAGGGTCACTGGTGTCAAATCAAAGCCGGGACTCAACTAACAAGAGCCATTTTTGTTGACCCGTGGCTTTGATTGACCCCAGTGGTCCTCTGTTACATTGAAAAATTACTTCAAAACTTCACTCCCGTTACAATCCATGCTCGGGGACCCTAGTACTCTGCAGCACTTTGTCCTGATTTCTGTGGCAGGGCTTCTGTGGCAGCATATTCTGATTTCTGCAGCATGATTTATTTATTTCTGTGACAGAATGTAGTCCTGCCATTGGCCAAAATATGTTGTGATGTCATTGATGAAATCACATACTGAGTATAGAGGAGGGTCATCAGGATAAACAAGATGTGGAAGAGGGTACTATGGGGAAAACTGCATATCTAAATGAAAATTCAAAAACAATGAATTATACATATATATATATATTATATATATATATATATATATATGTATGTATATAAATAAAAAATAGAGAGATTCTGCAGCATGTTGAAAATTCTGCAGCTGCAGAATCGCAGAACTCCAAGGGCCTTGCCCATGCTCTATGCAGAATCCTACATCATAAAGTGAAGGAGCACTGGAGTAGCACAGGGCAGAACTTGCTATTTATTTAGTTATGTTTTTGGTAGCCGGTTAAGTGAGCTGATCCACAGGACCATTTTAAGCCATGACCCGGGCCACAGATGACAACAAGAGAAAAAGAGAACAGTATAGCGCAGTGGTTTAAGGCTCTGAGCTGCAAATCTGGTGACATCCAGCAGACCAGACCTGGATTTGAATCCCACAGCTTCTACTTGCATACTGTGTGACCCTGAGCAAGTCACTTAACTTCCGTGTGCTCCCAGGTCGTACCTGTGAAAAAGCTTTCAGCTTAGTGTGCTACTCCTGGTTAAACAACTAAAAAAAAAAAAAAAAAAAGTTTAGTTTACCAACTTTTCTCCACAGATTAACATTGAATTACCAAGATGTTTTAATAAACAATATATGAAAACATAATATTAATTATGAGGGAATTTATGATCACTTTAAAATAGCAGATCTAATAGAAAATGTTTATACATTAGGCATCTTAGTATGGCTGTGCCATTTGACAATTGGGTTTGTGCAATATACATGTCTTCAATTTATGGAAAATGTTAGCTCTCCATAATCCACAATTTGATGAAACACATTATATTAGGCATAGAGGAAAAAAAGTATTTGTATAATATATGCCTTTAAGTCTATGGAGGGTGTTAACATGTTCAGAATTGATGGGGTATATTTTACAAGGCATAAAAAAGAAGAATAGAAAAAAAGCAATAGTGCCACAGCCCTTCTATGTTTTTTTTCTGGTGGGGATTCGTAAGCTGTGAATAATGTCTGTGCATTTTTATAATTTTGCACTTTAATGGTCTTTTAGGCACTGGATTTATATGTATTTATATAATAAGAAAATAGCTTTAAATGTTTTTTGAAATAACATGAAGTTATGTACACCATGTGACCACGAGTGTGCATTTTATAAGGATGTGTAATGTCAAGATTGACTCCACCCCCACCCACCCCGATGAAGAGGGACTGATCCGTCAAAGCACCGGGGAAATGTTTGTTGCGACCTCACAATAAAAAATGTTGAACTTACTCGGTCTCTGTGGTGCATCGCTGGTAATTTGTGTTTTTCCGTTTTTAGTCCAGTACAAGTATCTTTATTTTATGCTTCAGATGCCAAATTCAGTTGCATGCTAGCTGAAACTGCATGTTGCTTTGTTCATCTAAGGACTAGAATTTTCATGTCTTGTGAAATTACCAACATATTACTCGGTCATCTGTTTACAAACTGAGTGATGGGTCATCTGCGTAAAGGTTGAGCAAGTGGAGCACTGAATCAACCACCGACCAGGAACCAGGCTGATGACCTTGACACAGGAGCCAGGGAAAAACCCACCATGAAAAGAAAAACAAAAGCTCCCCAGCACCGTCACATTCTATGGCACAGGCCCTAAAGAAACAAGAAGCAACGAAGGTCCTGCACTCAGAAGTCAATATTAAAGTGTGTATTTGTGCCTTACACACAATTAAAGTGCATCAGTGCAAAAAAATACCCTCCTTGTCAAACTACCCCACACTAAAGCTATATCCTTTATAAGTTTTCGTATCCAATAACTGTTGCAGGAACTGAAAATTCTAATGTAAGGCTCATCCTGCCTCAAGCCAGCAGCAACAGCTACAGTCCAACATTTAGACAGAATCAGTGTTTTCAGACCTGTGGTGCACTGAAGGGGGGTGGGGGTGGCCCCACTCCACATTGTAACTTACTTGCTACTGGCTGCGTATTATTTTGTTGAAGTATTATTAATTGTAATAAGAACATATACATTCCCATCTTTAAATGTGCATCAGCTATTAAAAGTGTAATAAAAAGGTACCAGCAGAATATATAAAGGATGTAAAAATGTTAAATCGCATAACCTGTCACCCTCGCACTCCTCGTAAAATCCTGGATCCAATACTGCCAGTAGCCAAGAATCGGCACAAACAATTCCGATCTTCCCATTTGCAGCTCTGCAAACCGCAGGGTGCACAAACATTGATAAACGTGGTAGAAATCCTCTTCTCACAAGTGGAATCCTGAGGAGAAATATGCATTAAATTCCAGGCTACTCACCTGCATTTTGTCAGAATACGTATTTTATCTATCTGTTCCAGTTTTATCCACATTACAGTGTTTTAGAAACAGGTAAAATTCTGTAAGCAAGTCTTTTTTGTCACTTTTGAGAAGGCCTAAACCGTTTTCTGAATTACTATAGGTAAAGATTAATTATTTTCAGCCTCAATCCATTGTTTATATCAAGGCACAGTACAGATGCAATATAATCCCGCATTATATAGAGCATTTCAGTAAAGCAAGGCACCATACAAGACTAAAAATTAAAATGCTCAGACCAAGACTCCAGGCAGATGCAATAACTTCCTAGCAGACATTGTTATCACTGTTGTCTGGTATACCACCATAACTCTTAACTGTCCCTGAGTCTTAGGGATATCCTTGATTTTGCATCAAAAAAGTTCCGCAATCTCATCTAAAATTGGCATTTTTGCATTTTTGTAACTAAAAAGTAGAGATTTCAAGCAGTAAATATTGCCAGACAGTAATGCTATAGTCTAACTCTCTTTCAGAAAATACTTTTCATGCTACTACTGACAAAATAGTAAACTTCTTGAGCTGTTACTTTTCTTTTAAAAGATCTGTCGCTGATTTTGGCAGTCTGTCGCTGATTTTTTAAACCTTGTCTCTGTTGTGCAAGAAAACACATTAAGAGGTATTCCTCCCCAGGTCACACCTGTAAATAAGCTCTATGCTCTGTGTGCTCTCTTGTGGAAAACTTGTAAATATAAAAGGGGAAGAGTACGGGGAAATATGGTTGTGGACCTTGGTAAAAGCAAGGCTATGAACGTTTTGAAAAGTTGGACAGCAAGTTTGAACTGAATCTGCTACTGCAGCCTAGCCTCAACAATGGGTACAGACCACAAATTATACTTCGGCAGAGGCTCCTTGTCTAGGGCATGGCAGAAGAACCCGTCAATATGTAAACCAATAGTAAGAGACAAAGGAATTCCTGACTGAATTGTCTCTCCGAGTCTCTCTCTCTCTCTCTCTCTCTCTATATATATATATATATATATATATATATATATATATATATATATATATGTATATATGATATGCAACTCATCATTTGAATGCCACCTATGTGCTCAGCATTTTCTCTGCTAGCTGCAAACCCCGGCGTCCTCATTGCTCTTCCTTCTGAGCCATTACTGTGAATCTCCCTCACAGCATAGGTTTGCTTTGGCTTTCCAGACCAGTTATGTGCCATGGGAAGGCATCCCATGCATATTTTTTTAAAGCTGACACATTAGCACATACTAATGGTTGAGCGCGCCGGATTGGCTGTGGGTGTGCTCACATGATGTCTGACACTGACTGCCAGATTCAGCAAGAAAGCTGGAGTCTGCAGCTGCCAAACAGAACGCCAAGCACAATGGCAGCATTCCATGAATTTGAACAGGCCAGTCTGGACTTCAGGACAGAGAGTCTGAATTCAGGAATTTCCATACAATAGTGGCATGCTCCCCTCTCACCAAAGGGTGTGGCACACGCCATCATGCCCAGGCCTCAGTCGGCCATTGCAGAGGAAAGAGTGAGGGAGGGGTTGCTAGCATTGAAGGTGCACAAATCACCAGGCCCAGAGAGAGAGAGAGTACATCCTAGGGTACTGAGGGAACTTACAGAGGAGTGTGTAGGGCCACTGGAGGAACTGTTCAGTCGTTCACTGGAGTCAGGTGTGGTGCTGCAGGACTAGAGAATTGTACATGTGGTGCTCCTCCATAAGAGCAGCCCCAATGATGACCCAGAGAATTACAAATCAGTCAGTCTGACCTCAATTGCGTGCACACTCATGGAGACCATACTTAAGGAAAGGTTGGTAGAATATCTAGAGGTGCATGGTCTCTAGGATGTGAGGCAGCATGAGTTTATAAAGGGAAGATCATATCAAACAAATCTGATTGACTTCTTTGACTGGGTCACTAAGACAGTAGGCAGGGGTCAAGCAGTAGACAGCCTCTATCTGGATTTCAGCAAGGTCTTTGACTCTGTTCCCCAAAAGAGGTTGATCAGGAAGTTGACGGATTCTGGCGTTGGGGAGAAAATGACCAGATGGGTGGGAAACTGGTTAAGGGGTGGAACCCAAAGGGTGGTAGAGGGGGGGAGAGAGTTATCTAGCACCAAGAAGATCACAAGTAGGGTCCCACTTGGCTCAGTGCTGGTACTGGTGTTGTTCAATGTCTTCACCAATGGCACTGGGGTTGGCATTAAAGGCAAAGTGTGCCTATTCACAGATGACACCATGCTCTGTAGGAGGGTGGGCACAGTCAAAGGGTTCAGGACCTACAGAACAATCTGAAAAGCTCAAGAGGTGGGCTGGGATCTAGCAGCTTGGCTTCAGTGCCAAGAAATGCAAAGTGGTGCATATTGAAGCCAAAAATCACAGGATGGAGTACTACCATTAAACTGGTCCTTGAGCTATCGCTCCAGCCATACCCAATGTGTGAGGTGGGATGACCACACCTCTGCTTTTATTGCCATAAAGGAAGGTGTCCCATAGGGGTCCATCCTTGTCCCTCTCTTAACTCATTATTTATCAATGATCTCCTGCTGCACTGTGTAGGTGTGTCTGTCCAGATGTATACAGATTATGCCATTCTGTACAGGTCCTCTTTTGACCCAACTCTGCTGAATCACCTCTTGCAACATGAATTCCTTCTTCTTGAAACATGGTTCCTCAATAATCTACTACCACCAGACCCCCAAGTCCACCTCCCTGCCTCCCTTGGTGATCAGTTCCTCCCGTCGGGACCCCTTAGATCAGGTACAGTCTTTTAAATACCTAGGTGTCATGCTGGACTCCCACCTCACCTTTAACATTCATCTTTCAACTGTGGTCAAGACCATTCACCAAAAATTAGGACTGCTGTACTGCCTCTTACCCTACCTTATGTTCCCCAACCACCTGGCCATAGCATCCTCCTCCTCCTCCATGATCCCACTTATCTCGTATGGTATCTCTTTACTCCATTTTGCTCAGGTCTCCCATCTTGCCATACTCAAGCAAACCTACCACAGGGTCACTCCCTTTGCCCTGGGCATCAGCGCTATGATGCACAACTGTTCTGTTCTTGACTCCCTTGGCTGGCCTTCCTTTGAAGCCAGACTTCAATACCTCACCCTTTGCCTGACCTACTGTACAAGCTTGTCCATACTTTCACTCCTCCCTGCCTCACACACTTCATCCAAAGTAAAATCTCTACAAGGTCCTTGAAGTCAGTCGGCCTCCCTCTTCTCTCCATCCCAAAGCCCCATCCTGCAGTGGGCCAGCGTGCCTTTGCTTGTCTGGGCCCTCTCTCTGGAATGCACTACCCTCTACTGTTCTGACCTGCCCCACTCTCTACTCCTTCAATAGTTCTCTTAAATTGCACCTAGCTTCCCCTTAGATCTGCACCTGTACCTAAGGTCTTCCACTCGTAGCATCCTGCTCACTCCTTCCTCTTCCCATGTCCCCTCCAGCTCCATTCCATGCTCTGCTCAGCAGCGCTCTCCCATGATTTGATTCTGGGCTACTGTGGTTGCATTATGTTCTAATTCAGTTGAATGAACCATCTCTTTGCCCTGTTCTTCTGAACTGCTGTTCTTCTGAACTGCTTGAAATAATTGTCTGATTCTTCTGTACTGATTGAAATATTAACTATATATAAGTAAAATCTTGCCAGTGCCATTTGTGTATAACTGTAACACTTGCTACTTCAGTACCTGTATATACTGTATTATTTGTAAATGATGTGCATGCCTTTTGTTTACATACAATACTGTTCCACATTTTGTTGTACTTCAGTACCTGTACATACTATATTAACATACTAACATACTAATTGCCAGCAGATTAGGCCTTACGGTCTATCGAGTCTGCTTGAACCTCAGATCCCTAGTTGGGTGCCGAGGCCCTCCCCCCCCTTGTGTTCCAGAACCCCCTATCTTCTATCCCCACTCCCCTTGGCCAGGCCATCATCTGATACATCCGCTTTCTGTGTCTGTCCCACCCTCTCTTGAAGCCCTCCACTGTGGATCTCTGAACCAGCTCGCCAGGCAGTGCATTCCAAGGGTCTGCCACCCTCTCAGTGAAAAACCTCCTCCTCTTTTCCCCCCTCACTCTTCCACCTTCCAACTTCAAACCATGCCCTCTGGTGATACCTCCCTGCTTTAGTCTAAAGATCCCCTCCATGTTTACCCTATTTATTCCCTTGAGGTACTTGAAGACCTCAATCATGTCCCCCCGTCTCTTCTCTCCTCCAATGAAAACAGGCAGAGCTCCTCAAGTCTGTCCTCATACGTCAAAACTCCTAGTCCTCGTATCATCTTAGTTGCCCTCCTCTGTACCCTCTCCAGGAGCTGCATG
Organism: Neoceratodus forsteri; assembly: GCA_016271365.2. Lineage (NCBI taxonomy): Eukaryota > Metazoa > Chordata > Ceratodontiformes > Ceratodontidae > Neoceratodus > Neoceratodus forsteri. Next base: position 164,007,814 of record CM028137.1, read on the forward strand.
TCCCTCTTCAAGTGTGGTCTCCAGTACTGTACACAGTACTCAAAGTGTGGTCTAACCAGTCCATTGTACAGCGGTAGAATCACTTCCCTGCTCCTAGAGGTGATCCCCCCTTACGATGCATCCCCACATCCTGTTTGCCTTGCTAGCTGCTCTCCTGCACTGCTCAGAGTTATTCATACATGCATCCACCATGACCCCTAGGTCTTTTTCCCCTATTGAGGCCTCCAGTGCCTCCCCTCCCAGGGTGTACCTGTGTTTAGGGTTTCCCCACCCAAGATGAAACACCTTGCACTTGGTGATATTGAAATTTAATTTCCATGTGTGAGCCCAGCTTTCCAGAGTGTCCAGGTCCCCTTGCAGGGCCAACCTCTCCTCTTCCCCATCAACTACTGCTCCCATCTTGGAGTCATCAGCGAAGAGACTCATTTCACACCCTATACCCTCCCTGATGTCCGATATGTATGCATTAAACAGGATCGGACCCAGGACCGAGCCCTGCGGTACCCCACTACTGACCTCTCTAGGGTTCAGGAGCTCCCCACCGACCACTACTCTATGGGTGCATCCAGCTAGCCAGTTTTCAATCCATCTGACCATCAAAGGGCCTACTCCCAACCACATCAGTTTCTCCACCACACTATTGTGGGGGACAGAGTAAAATGCATTGTTGAAGTCCAAGAATAATACATCCACAGGCTTTCCCCTGTCCAATTCTGATGTTACCCATTCGTAGAACTCCACAAGATTGGTTTGACATGATCTACCTGGCACAAACCCATGTTGCTAACTATCCAGACCTCCCACCTCCTCCAAGTACACCCCCAATCGTTCCTTTAGTATACTCTCCATTAATTTTCCCACCACTGAGGTCAAACTGATGGGTCTATAGTTACCTGGTTCTTCCCTCGGACCCCCCTTTATGGATTGGCACCACATGTGCCTCTCGCCAATCCCTAGGTACCCTCCCTGTCTCAAGCAACCTGTTGAAGAGCTCCGCCAGGGGTGCAGCCAGTATGTCCGCCAATTCCCATAGTACTCTCAGATGAATGCCATCCAGCCCAGGAGATTTGTCTTTCTTTAGGGCCTTGAGGGCTAACCACACCCTTTCGGGGGGATAGCAGCATCCGTTCCCTCCACCTTACTGGCCTTTTTATCCTTATCCTGATGTGACACTCCTGGGGTACCTCTCCCTCCCTCTTGCTCCATTTCTGTTGCTCCCCTGATCCCACTCACTGACGCTTCTATTCCCATCATGCCTTGCTTTGTAGATATCCCATCCCCCTCCCTAGTGAACACAGAGGCGAAGTCCCTCGCCTCTTCCACCCACCCTTCTTCTGATCTCAATCTGCTGAGATGGCCCTTAGTTTTCTCTGCTCCCCCATGTACTGGAAGAACCCCTTTTCCCCTCCATGTATCCCCTGTGCCAGCCGCTGCTCTTTACTGGACTTTGCCCCCCTCACCATCCGGGTGACTTTTCCAGATGCAAGATGGTACATTTCCTTATCCCTGTCCCCTCTTGTTGTTTTATATTTTTTGTAGGCCACCTTCTTTTCTCTGACCGCTACCTGAACCTCACTGGACCACCAGCATGGTTTATGTGACCTTGCTCCCTTACGTTTCACCTTAGCACAGGTCCTGACTGCCTCATGAAGTCCCTGTTTTATGACCTCCCATCTCTTTTCCACATTTGTCATTGATGTAATCCCCTTCAAGTGATCCTTGAGAATATTTCCCATGCCCACAAAGTCTGCCCCCCTGAAGTCCACTGCCAGTGTCCTAGATCTCCCCCATGCTTATTTGAAACCAGACAGTATTGTGGTCACTCCCAGTCAGGGGATCCTCTACAACCAGGTCCTTACCAGATCCCCATCTGCAGAACCACATCCAGGACATGCCCTCCCTTGTGGGCTCCATCACATGCTGCGCTAAGAACACATCCTGGAAGCCGTTCAGCAGCCTCTGCTCCTTGGCCACCTTAGAGGACATGGTTCCCCAGTTTGTACGTGGCATATTAAGGTCCCCCATCAACACCAATCCTTCCCCTTTTGGTCCACACTGGGCAATGATGTTGTCCAGCAAACCATCCTCCAGAACACCACCCATCCTGGGGGGCCTATATACTACACCCAGCTTGATCTTACCTCCTGCTGGGGTTCGTTAGGTGACGCATAAGGCCTCCACGTTTCCCTCTGCCACTTCTACCCTAGCAATTTCTATGTCATCTCTAATGAACATAGCCACTCCACCCCCTCTGCCCTCCTTTCTATCCTTCCTAAGCATAGTGTACCCCCGCACGTTTAGGTCCTAGTCTTGTTTTTTGTTGGCCCACGTTGGCCACATCCACCCCCCCCCCCGAACAGCATGGCCTGGAACTCTGGCAACTTGTTTCCCAAGCTCCGGCATTTACTACCACCCCCCACCCTTATCCCTGATCCCCTTGTCGAACCCCACCCAGGTTCCTTATACTTCCATCCTCCCTCTGCTTCCTCCTGAAACCTCCACCCCAGTCTGTTTCCTCCCCTTGGGTTTGAAGGCTATTCCCTCATCTGGAGGAGAGGGCTTCTGGTCAGCTCCTCCCTTATACCTCCCCCCTCACAAGTTTAAACCCCACCTTTCTTGAATGTAGTCAGCCGTCCCCTGTTTAAGGACTTCCTTCTCTAATGGGGCAAGAGGAAGCCTGTCCTTGGCATACAGTCCGTTATCCTCCCAAACTGCTTTCCAGTTCCCTAACACCCCCAACCCACTCTCCTCACCCCACTTCCTGAGCCAGTCATTAACCTCTGTGATCTTCATTTTTTTCTCCACTGAGGCGTTTGGTACTGGCAATATCTCTGAAAAGGAAATGTTGCATCCATTATCCCGACAGACTCTGGCAAGTTCTTGGAACCTTGCTTGGATTTCCAAAACGCTATTTCCCTCTAGATCGTTAGTTCCCAAATGCACCAGGAAATCCGGTTTCCCTCCACAATCCCTAACCAGTTCGTACACCATGAACTTTGCTCTGTGCACTGTCAGCCCAGAGATACTCACTACCTTCACCTGGCTGTGGCATCCACCCCCGTCCCTCCCACTGGATACCCCTAATCATCGAGTCTTCCAATAACAGAACCTTAACACCGCCATCATCGTTATGGTTACCTCCACTATGCACTCAACCCCCATCGCCCCTTTATTCATGATCTAAATTCCATGGGAGTCTTCCTGCCTTATTAGAGACCCCTTGTCACCTCCCTTTCTGCCTCCTTGTTATTTTGCCCACTTAACTCAGACCACCCCCCGAATAGGTGTCCCCTTTAACCCTCTCTTATCCGAACCATTTATCCTGGCCCTGATGGTTTCCCCTTCCCCCACACTGCCATCCTCCCGCCTTGTAATAGTACCCCTACCTCCAGAGGCCCTCTGTGGGTCCCCTTTACCTAGGGCCCCATCCTTGGTACAGACCCCCCTGCTGAAGGGGGGCCCCTGCCCCGCCTCCTTGTCTCCCAGTTTCTCTCCAGTCGTGCTCTCCTCCCTCATGTCTGCAGTATGTTGCATCTCCCCCATCTGCTTAACATTTATGTTTCCCCTTCTCCCTCTGGGACTATTTCTATCCTTTCCATTGCCGGTCTGTGATGCCCTATGGGTATCTGACTCCCTCCCCCAGCCTCTGTATCTGTTTCCTCATTTCCACCAACCTCTTCCTTCCCCCTAGTTTGCTTAGTAGCTCAAATTTATTGTAACACTGTATGCCAGCCTCCATCAAGTAATCTGAGTTCCCCCAACTGCCCCTCTAAACTGCCCCTCTTCCTCCCCTCTTGCTCTGTTCTCCTTAGGAGCTCCCTTCCCACAGTCTACTCTTTTAGGCTTCCTCACAACAGCCCCTCCCTTCTCAATATCTGCTCTTCTAGGCTTCCCCACAACAGCCCCTCTTGACTCTTCCCCCTCCTCTCTCTTTGTATTCGGAATGTTTACCCCATACGCTTTCCCCTTAGCGTCAACATCCCTATCTAAGGGTCCTCTGCCCCTAATATCCCCCCTCCTGCTTGCTGTAACATAACGTCCTGTAATTTCTGAGTGTTGCCCCAGCCTCCCCTCAGCCCCACCCTTCTGCTGCCCATATCCACACCACTTATCCTTGGACACCCCCCAACTCCCCCAGCTTACTCCTTAACCAATATATTTCACTCCTGATACAAGATAGCTGTCTACAGAGTGGGCAGCCTCCCTCTCTCCAGGCCCAATTGAGAATTATTGCCATCCCACAGCCTGTGCAGCCTACAACCCTTCCGAAAATGCCTGCCATGGTGGAATATGGCCACCCTGTTTGTCCCTCTCTGTTTATAATGGCACACACCCCTTTTCTCAGTCCCTTCCCCCTGGAATACAGTCTCTCTCTATACTGACTGCAGTTATTTGCAAACCCAATTTCAACCCCACCAATAAAGTTCCCAAGTCTCACAAACACATACAGTCCAGTGTGTGTCCAGTCCCACTAGCAGTGTGTGTATGCAGACATTGGGTACCGTATGATGTCACAGGCCCACCAGTTCCTGTTGCTTCAAATTTCAGTCACAAACAGAAATGCACAGCCCTTCGATCCCAACCCCCAGTGGCTTTTCAGTATTTAAGAAAGCCTACAAAACAGAGTGGGTGGGAGGGCTCTACCACCACCCGGCAAACATCACATTTAAATTTCACTCTAATTTTCACTGCCAAACAAGTGTTCCCAAGTCCCAATAGTTACAATATCACAGCCCAAGTAACAGTTCTAACTCAAGGTAGTAATTTTTAACACACAGAACTAATTTTAAGTACAAAACTATTCAAATATTTCAGTTAAAACAGAAGATAAAACCAAACCTCTGTCCTAAACAGCCTCCTGCTTCTGTTTCCAAGTGGACAATGAAAGACAAGATGATTCTTGTAATTTCCCCTCCTCCTAACACCAGGCAAACATCACATTTAAATTTCACTCTAATTATCACTGCCAAACAAGTTTTCCCAAGCCCCAATAGTTACAATATCACAGCCCAAGTAACAGTCTAACTCAAAGTAGTAATTTGTAACGCACAGAACTAATTTCCAAGTACAAAACTATTCAAATATTTCAGTTAAAACAGAAGATAAAACCAAACCTCTGTCCTGAACAGCCTCCTGCTTCTGTTCCCAAGTGGAACAGAAGCAGGATAAACATATATACCATTTGTTTATAAACTGTGTTCAAGTTATATTGTCTTAGCACACTTATCTTGCCTTACCTTGTATATCTGTACCTCCTCTAATACAATCCCCCAGGATCACCCCTAAAAAAGGGACATTTTTTCTCAGTGGGTTTACCCAGTTACCAAAATTCAAATAAATAAATATCTGGAAGAGGTCCTGTTATCTCCAATGGAGGAGTAGAAGGACTTAGGAATGATGATCACTAGTGACCTGAATCACTCCACATAGTGCAAGAAAGCAGCAGCAAGGGCACACAAGATGTTGGGATGCATAGCTAGAGGGATCAGCAGTAGGAAAGAGGTGGTTATACTGCCCTTGTACAGGTCATTGGTGAGGCCACATCTAGAGTCTGGAGTTCAGTACTGGTGCCCACGCCTCAAAAAGTACATTAAACTGCTAGAGAAAGTCTAGAGGAGGTCTACAAAGTTGATCGTGGGTCAGCAGGGTAAGGGATACAAGGAGAGGTTGAGGGCACTGAACATGTTCTCCCTTGAAGACAGAAGGGGAAGACATGATAGAGACCTTCAGGTACTTGAAAGGGATAAATAAGGTGGATATAAAGAGTCTATTCAAGTTACATGGCAGCCGTAACACAAGGGCACACAGTCGTAAGCTTGAGGGAGAGATTTAGGAGGGAGGTCAGAAGGCACGTCTTCACAAAGAGGATGGTAGCCAGTTGGAATGTGCTACAAGGGGTGGTCTCATTGAAGATGGTGAGCAGCTTCAACAGGTTCATAGGTGAAAACACAAGTCTTTTAGTTTAGAAAGCCATTTTAGACTTGACACATATCAGTGGATAAACTCAGTTTTTTTTCCTCCCATATACTCATCCAAAAGTTGTTTAAAGGATGTTATATTGGGAGCATGAACTACTTTCACTGGTAGTGCATTCCACATTGCCATGACCCTTTGGTTGAACCAATTTTTGGTTCTGTATATTTCTCCCTTTAGTTGAAAAGGATTTGACCTTGATGCCCTGTTTGTATCCATTGTCTTTGATAAGCCCACTGATTCCCACATTAATTCATTTTGAATGGCATTAAAGACATAACACAGGTCCCCTCTAAGTCTTCTGTAAGGTAAGCATAGTCCCAGATCATTTAACCTAGCTCTGTAGTTCTTCCCTTCTTGTGTACTTTTTTTCTAATTCTTCTTTGGCTCCTTTCCATCAATCTTGCATTTCCTATACTTTGTGGGGAACAGAAGGGGGCACTATACTCTAGAACCGGTCTGACCAAAGACTTATACAGTGGCATCAGAGCATTTTGATTTCTACTTTTGATGTTTCTCAGTATATTCCCTATTATTTTATTTCCTCTCTTAACAACCTCTCTAGTGTGTATATTAAAGTTTAAAGTATTAGTTATTATTATTACTCCCAGGTCCTTCTCATTATCAGTGGTAGATATAATCTTATTATTTTTGGTATATTCTGCTCTAATATTATTACTTCCAATATGTATGACCCTGCATTTTGCTTCATTAAATCTTAATTTGTGCATATTTGCCCAGTCTTCAAGTTGTTGTAATTGTTTTGTAATTTTGCTTGCAGCATCTATATTATTCATCTTAGGGTAGCTGACGAGGCACACTGATGAGTCCTGGTAGGATGAAACATGTGTCTGTGTCTTTTGTTGGCACCCTTTGCAAACTGTGTGAGAGACCTTTTGGCACCATGCATTCTGCTTAAAGTTGAACCAGCATAATATTCTGTGGTGATTTGCATATGCAGCCCATGACGCTTTGCATTATGGGGGCATGTGTTATTTTGTATTTCTATGAAACTTGGCTTCCCGGCTAATGCCCTTTGGGATAACCATTGTCTCAGTGCTTGTGCACAGAGGTTCTTTGTCTTTTAACTTGTTTTTTGTTTTAATTGGGTTCACCACAACATAACCCAGATAGACCATCTTAGGGTAGCTGGTTCATTCCACTGGGGTATCAGACAGATGAGGCACACTGATGAGTCCTGGTAGGATGAAACATGTGTCTGTGTCTTCTGTTGGCACCCTTTGCAAACTGTGTGAGAGGCCTTTCTGCACCATGCATTTCTGTTTAAAGTTGAACTAGCATAATATTCGGTGGTGATCTGCATATGCAGCCCATGACGCTTTGCATTATGGGGGCATGTGTTATTTTCTATTTCTTTGAAACTTCGCTTCCCAGCCAATGCCCTTTGGGGTAACCATTGCCTCAGTGCTTGAGCACAGAGGTTCTTTGTCTTATATTATTCAGTATTGTTTCAAGCTTAGTATCGTCTGCATACTTGCAGAGCCATGCATCACTGGATACTTGCATTGATGAAACAAATATACTAAATAATATGGGGCCCAAAATAGACCCCTGGGGGACGTCACTAGCCACTCTGCCCCAGTCTGACAGAAAACCTCTTATATTCACCCTTTGCATCCTATTATTCAGCTATGATTTTATCCAGGCTAACAAGCCTGTGTCTAAATTCATGTTCTGTAGTGCATTTAGCAGAACCTTGTGTGACACTGAGACAAAGGCCTTTGCGTAGTCCAGGTAGAACTCGTCCACTGGTAAACTCTAGTCTATCGCCCTACTGACTGGTTCAAACAAATTCTGCAAGTTACTTGTACATGATCTACCATGTGCAAAAGCATGCGGAGTAATACCTGTGAAACCCTGTTCTTTAACATACCCCTCTAGCCGTTCTGTAATAAATCCTTTCATCATTTTCCCTGTGATAGATGTTATACCGATGGGCTGGTAATTTTCAACTTTCTTTTTATCCCCTGATTTTAATATTGGGGTAATGCAAGTTATTTTCCATTCATTCAAAACTTTCTCTTCCTTCAGTGATGCATTAAATAGTAGTGGTAAGGGGCCAGCGAGTCTGTCTGCAAGTTATTTCAGAAATCTGGGGTATAGTTCATCTGGGCCTCATGATTTATAAATATCTAGTTGTTTTAATTTAATACACGCTTCATCCTCTTTGATATATCTGTCAGTGTAGTCTATTCCTGTGCATATATTTTCTGGAATATCTGCTGAAATGTCCTGGTCCTGGTAAACACTTAAAAAGTATTTGTTGAAACTGTTTGCCATATCTTGTCCACCTGTGAGTAACTGTTTTCCTTTCTTAAATGGTCTGGTTTGCTTCTGTCCATTTTTTAAACTTCCAAAGTAACTGTAGAACTGTTTCTTATTATCTGTTTTACATGTTGCCAGTTTTATTTCAGCATTCATTTTAGCCCTTCGTATAGCTCTCTTACATTGTTTAACTTTAGTATTATAGGCATTCCATTTATCCTGTGTTTGACGTTTCTTATATTTTTTATATGCCTTCTCTTTACTTTTAATTAGTTTCTTTATTTTTGGTGTAAACCATTTAGGAACCCTACCCTTAATACTGTATGTTTCATAAGATGGTATGCAATTATCTATACCTAACTTTAGTTTATGTTGAATATTCTTCCAAATATCGAGTAATGATAATCCATCTAACTCCTGTTTCCAGGTCCAGTTTTTCAGAAAATACTTTATCTGTTTATAATCTGCTTTATTATAACTCCAGTTTTGGTTATTTCTCTGGCTTTATACCATGCATCCTGTATTGAAAAGGTCACCATATTGTGGTCGCTACCTCCTAGGGGGTGTATAGCTTTGATATCTTCCAATATACCTTCCATGTTGCAAAGGACAAGGTCCAACATATTATTGTCCCTTGTGCCAGTATTGACAAATTGTTCCATGTTTTTATTTAGACAAATCTCTATAAATTTGTTCTCTAAATGACTTGTACCTTGCATAGTACTCCAGACTATTTTAGGGAAGTTAAAATCCCCATTACTATACAGTTGTTTCCTACTTCTAGGTTTTCCAGCAAGTCCAAAAAGGCAGTATTCTCAGCCTCTGTTAACTTTGATGAGCAATAACAGATTCTGATCATTACATTTTTTGTTTTTGTCTGTATTTTTACCCACACTTGTTCTGTGTCTATGTTATTATTATTATTGAGGCTTATTTCATATGCTTTTAGGTATGATGCAATATAAAAAGCAAGTCCTCCACCTCTCTTATCTGTCGTATGTACACAAATCCAAAGTACACAAGAGTGGCAGTTCCAGTAATACATGGGAAAATATACAACCATGCCATCCAGGCTGAGTCATTGCATGCAGAGGAAAAAGGGGTATCAGTAGCAGGTACAAAAGGAAGTGGTGAATTTAGACAGGAGGGGGAAAAGGAGAATGAGGATGAGGTGGACCAGATGTGTAATGGGAGTGAGTTCCAGAGTTTGGGAAAATGGTAGGAGAAAGCAGCTTGGCCAGTCGAGGAGGACCTGGGTGGGAGAGCAAGAGAGCAGAATATAGAGCGGTGAAGACCATAGAGGGAGGGTGGGGAGATGATGGTGGAAAGGTAGGAAGGAAGACAGCCCAGCCAGTTTTTGGCTATGAAAGTAGCGCAATGGGCTAGGCATCTGTCCTCTAGTGAGGAGAAGGAGAGGGAAGTATAGAGAGAGCAGTGGTGGGTTCGAGGCAGAGCATCCAGTGAAAAGCGGCAGAAGGAGTGAAAGAGTGGATCCAGTCTAGACAGGGTGGATTTAGGAGCAGCACTATAGACAATGTCTCCATAGTCAAACAGCAGCAAAATCATTTTCTGAACAACAGCTCTGCGGGCCTGCAGAGGGATGCAGCTGCAGTTGTGGTAAAGTGTCCAGGATTTGGAATGGAGTTTTTTGTGAATGGCATTCACATGTTCATAAAAGTCAAAATGACTGTCTAGCCAGATCCCAAGGTATTTGAAAGATGGAACCACTTCAATGGTGGACCCATCCAGGGTACAGAGGAAGGGGGGATCAACAATCCTGGTGAGTTTTTGCTTTGAGCCACAGGTCATGGAGACTGTTTTCTTGGAATTTAAAGCCAATGGATTTGTCCAGAACCAGCGCTGAATGTTATCAAAGTCCAGTTGCAGACTGGGCAGCAAATCAGAGGGGGAGGGGCTGTAGGCAAACAGGACCATATCATCAATGTATATATGAATGGACACTGAGGAGCAGGTAGCAGTGAGGTCATTTAAGAAAACTAAAAAGAGTATTGGACCAAAGACACAGCCTTAGGGGACACTGGTACTGACTGTGGGGGAGTGGAATTACCAGTTCTAACTGATCAAGTCCTACCTTCAAGGTAGGAGCAGAACCAGTTAGTGGTGGGGATAGAGAGCCCTGTTGCAGCAAGCTTGGTGAGGAGGAGATGTTGGGCAACAGTATCGAAGGCTTTGGCCAGGTCGACAAAAATGGCTAAGATAATATGGCTCTGGTCCATACTAGAAAGAATGGACTCAGTGAGCCAGAGGAGGGAGGTGGAGGTGAAGTGAGATTTACAGAAACAAGACTGGTAAGGGGTGAAGAAAGATACGGAGTCAAGGAAGGGGGAGAGCTGAGATAGAACCAGCTGCTCCTGAAGTTTAGCCAGAGGGGGACGGAGAGAAATGGGGCGATAGTTGCTAGAGGAGTCACCCCTTTAGGAAAGGGGTAGAATGGTGGTATGTTTCCAGGCTCCAGGGACAGAGCTGAGGGAGGGAGAAAGAAAGAGTAAGGAGGGAGGAGATATACCACCACAAGCCGGTGTCCTCCCATCTTACCCCCAAACTCCTAAACCAAAATCTACAGCAAATAAGCAAGATTAGAAAGACAGCTAAGCAGTTTGAGATCCTGATCCCTCCCCCCTCACACACACACACTTAATCAGGACATGTGGAATTTAGTGAAACTGCAGAAACATTTTAGTGAAAATTTTAATTGTATCTTATTTGAACATGTAAATCGGGATACAGTATAAACAGACAGTGAGAGTAGAAAGACTTAGACAAAGCAACTTGTTAGGATGACATCTGGGTGTGAGGGTAATAAGCAGTGGATACTTACTGATTGCACCATATGCATTTCTCTTTTTTCAAATTTGGCATGATCAAATGGCCACCAGGATTACAAGGTAGCATTGCATTAAGACCAGCTGTTCTATTGCATATAGCAAACAAATTAAATAAAACATTTTATTATGCACACCCCCTCCAATAAACACAGGAAAACAAAACTTGATTCAGAAGGCTTGATTATGAATAAAAAAGCATGATGTGCACAATATTCAACATCTGCCAAAGATCCACCAAAATTATAAACGTCTATACCCATATGTAGATGTGTTGGGATTTGAACCAAGGTATCAAGCAAACAAATACTGCATTTCGATCATTATCCAGCCATTTTTAAGTCATCAAATTGCCCTAAACGTACTGCTCCCAACTACATGATTATGATACTGTGTAAAATACTAGTAGTTTTTCCTCAGCTACTGATTAGCTAAAGAAGTTACAATACATTTACATACAAAAATGCCAGCAGAAACAGGCCTCATGGTCTATCGAGTCTGCTCGAGTGCGCAGCTAGCACCTTATAATGCTGCTGCACCTCCCTTCCCCCCATCCTAGTACCCCTTCCCCTTACCCTGTACCAACCCTCTTGAAGCTGTCCACTGTCTTGCAGGCCATTACCTCACCCGGCAAGGAGTTCCACTTGTCCACCATTCTTTCCATGAAAAAATGTCTCCTTATCTCTCTCCTGAATCTACGCCCTCCAATCTCAGTTAGTGTCCTCTCATGTCCTCCCCTTTCTCCTCTGGAAAATCCTCTCTGTATCAGTCTTGTTTATTCTCGTCAGGTACTTAAAGGTCTCAACCATATCACCCCTGCCCCTCCTCTTTTCCAGAGAGTACATATTCAGCTCCCCCAGCCTTTCCTCGTATGACTTGCCCTCCAATCCCTGGGTCATCTTTGTAGCTCTACACTGTACCCCCTCTAACTATCTGATGTCCTTCTACAGCAACAGGTGCCAGTATTGCATGCAGTATTCCAGGTGGGGCCTGATCAGTGACCTATACGGGGCAGGATAACCTCCCTACTTCTGGATGAGATCCCTCAAACTATACAATGTAAAAAGTAGCATAAAAAGAAAAATGACCCTTTTACAGTCCTATTGGTAATGATTATACATATCCATGTTGAGAATTCAGTTTTTGCATCAAGTTAGACACACTTTGGATAATGCAGTAAATACCCATTTATGATGGAATACCAGTTTGCCGTGCTGATAGTGAGTTGCAGAGATTGCCATATACACAGTATTTATATTCATACACCCAGCTTCCGAATCATGAATAAGGTGCAGTTCAATAGGACTCAACATGAATTTACATTGAAAATAAACATGATCATTTGGGAAACAAACTGTGCACATTTTCAGAACAAAATCAAGAATAAATGTTCATATGTATTTGAGGAAGGATCTGCATTTAGATGAGTCTGCATTGAGTAACTATTAGAGCCAACAGCAACTGACAAAACTGACAGATGTCAAATAAGAAGAAGAAGAATCAGCATTTATATAGCACATTTCATACACATTGTACCCCAAAGTGCTTTACAAGCGATGATAGACTGATAATGAAGTGACTGAACTTGTCGTGGCAGCTATTGAAGAATAGAGGCACCCTTTAGAAAAGCAAAAAATCCAAGGCAAATTGCTGAAGCTACAATCAGCTGCTTACCCTGTCAATAGCAACAGCGCCCCTGTCAGTGCTCATTCCCCAAGGCATGATGTGGCAACATCAAAGGTCACTGCACATTCTTCTTCTGCCCCGCATACTCCCACCCCAGTTTTGACAGATGCCGAGGAAACAGCACGTAAACTGGCTGGCAGTGAAAACAACCCTGAGGTTGTGTGCCCAGACCTGCATGTGACTGTTAAGGAGAATTCTAGAGCAAGACAGCTGGGAAAAATGAAAACAAAATTACAGACGACTTGGTCTGCAGCGGCCTCCTGCTGCACCTTCTGATCCCCAGACAAATGTACAGAATTTGTCTACAACAGTTCAGCTTACCTAACAGACAGACTCGAAACCTAATTCTGGCCACTCGATTATGGATAAAAAGGTGGCTGGTTATCTTGCCTGGTGTGCCAGAAGAGATGCTGCCTCTACGAAGGGGGCCCTTAGTATTCCTACAGTCTCTTCTGAAAATTGGTCTCCACAACATGCACTGGAAGATGTGGGCTGGATTCAAACCGCAGACAGCAGCTGGATTCCAGACCCCTCAGACATTCCTGTGCCACGGTATCAGAGTTTCAGCAATGCATATCAGCCTGCAAACGTGGTGGTTATTGCATCAACAGACTGTGAAAGTTCTGACATGTCCCGGGATAATGTTCAACCGCAGTGTACTGCAAATGTAATTCCTTCTGTGTCAGATACCACAAATATGCAAGAGGCCCTGCTACTGCACCTACTGAGCCCCTGATTACAAATGCTCCAACTAGGATGGAAGAGGTACTTCTCAGACTGGGTCCAACAGACTCTAACCTCAGGAATCCTGGCCAGAGGGCCTGGTCAGATACATTATTTCAACTTGCAGATCTCTCCCAGAATAAAGGTGAACCGGCTCCTAGAAAGAATGCTGTAAGACTTATCTATAAAGAAGGTCTTGAAAACCCACCTGACAGATTGCATATTGCTAAAATTTTGTTGAAAAGTTCCATAAAATTTTTCTCTTCAGAAAGTTTTGCATTAATCCATATTAGCAATGTGAATTTTGATGTGAGTTTTAAAAATGTTTCAAGTTTATGTAGATTCTGGGCCCAATACTAGGCTTCAAAAAATTCCCCTATTTGGATTCCGTTTCTTGCTGCTCCCCTCATGAAGCCTGCTGTTATATACTTTACCGTTATGTTCAAAAATGAGTGGGTTAACATTGAAGATATTCTTTTTTGGTTAAGACAACATTGTGAGATACTAGACAGATCTGTTCCTTTCTTAGATAGTGAACAAATATGGAACGGAGGGTGGAAAATCAAAGTGACACTGTTCTCTACCAACAATGGGCCTGTCCACCTTCCTAACTCCTTTTTTTGGGTAAAGATAGAGGAACCTTATTTTATGTGGGGCAACCGAAATCATGTTTCAATTGGGGTTCCCGCTCTCATTTAAGCTCAGCATATGATACTTCCAGGGGTTGTCACTGTTCAGAGTATGGCCGCGTTTCAGCCAACTGCTTACATTTATTTAAATGCAATCTTTGTGAGCAGACTAGCCATGCATATGGCAAGTGCCCCTGGGCCTCCCACAACAGAGATGACTGCCCCTCCCCTGAGGGTTTAAGTAATCATGCTCAGCAAGTGCAAGCAAAATGAGTGGCGGAGCAGGATTCAAGAAACCTTACAGATACATCACCTGAAGGTTTACAAGATCATTCTGTTCCTTGTTGCCCCTCAGATGAACCTTCCCCCCCCCCCAGGAAGGCCCTGCACAAATGGAAACAGCCACACCAGAACTACCTTAGAAGGAGATGGAGAAAGAGAGTGACAACCAGGATAGCAGACAGATACCTCTTCATGACTCAGACAGCACTGCCGCCAGGGATATGCCTCCCTCCCAAAATCCAGACACTGTCTTTAAAAAGGTAACACAAAAAAGAGGTCATGCTTAGGAATATCGCTACCCCCCTCCCCCGGACTAGCAAAGATGTAAAAAACAAACATGAAGAGTTAAACTCATAGGCCACAGGGAAAGAATATATTTATTTAGTTTTTGTTGACCAGGTAAGTGCACTAGACAAATTCTGCCTATTTTCAGGCACGACCCGCTGGAAGGGGATACAGAAGAATGCCAACTGACCTTGAACCAGATTAAGCTGTTGGTGGTGGTGGTATTTTGGTGAATGGGGGGAAATTTGGCCAGGGCACTGGGGAAATTCCCCCCTACTCTTTTCAAGAAGTGCCATGGGATCTTTAACATCCACCCAAACTACCACCAGAACAGGCAGATGGGACCTCGCTTTAACATCTCATCCGAAAGATGGCACCTCAGGAGTGCAGCACCCACCTCATGCTGCACTGCAGTGTCAGTATTTCGATATTAACCCAAGTGCCTGGAGTGGGGATAGAACCCACAGCCTTCTGATCCCCCGGCCTCAGAGGTGAGTGTGCTACCTGCTGAGCCAGTGACACTGCATATGCTGCTTTATCCATAGACTCTACATTGGGTGGTTCTGATGAGGAGTCTGATACCTCCTCCATTGCCTCAACAACCACAGATGCAGAAGAGGGAGCTGGGGGTGATTGTATAGCAAAACATACTAGGCAGGGAAAACATTCTAGCACACCATAAAAAGGTTGCTCCCTGCTTTTTCTTCTTAACTAAACGCATTCTTTAAAAATCACTATGCTCAATGTTAATAGTATTAAGAGCATCAGGAAAAGGACAGGAACCCTACTTTCTCTTCAAGAAGCTGGAAGTAAAATCTTCTGCTTGCAAGACACTAGGCGTAAGACTCATTTTGAATTATGTCAGTCCTCTCGTTCTTGGACAAAAGTCCCTCTTTTTGGTCCACAGGGGAAGATACCTGTGATGGGGTTGGTATCCTTTTTTCTAACCCTAGATTAAAAGTTTCCAGGCTTTTAGACATTTACCCTGGCAGAGCGTTGCTGCTGAATATTAATTATGATAAAGAAATGTTCCGACTAATCATAGTATATGCCCCCCAAACCAAAGATCAGATGGTGGCACTTTTTAAGGATTTGCAGTCATTTCTACACATCTCTCGCTTAGTTACATGGGCTGGAGATTTTAATTGTGGATTGAAGCACACTGATAGGGGACTTCAAACAGATAAGTTGTTTTGTGACTCTGTTGCCTTGCAAAATATAGTCTCCACTGCAGGATTGCTAGATTCTTCTAGGAGCAAATTTCCATCGAGAGGTCACACATATTTCAGAGGCTCCATATCCATTTGGATAGATTTTGTATTTACTTCACCTGCTGTATCTACAGTATACAACATATATGGACATGAATGTGGGAATTTGTAGTTCATAAATCTATTTCACTTCCAGTAGTTTGGAACAATTCTCCCAGGTGCAAGAAGAATAGCTGGAAACTAAGTGAGACCATTTTGGAGGACCCCCACACCCAAAGAGAATGGAGGAGAGAATGGGCAGCTAGATTATCGGTACTCGAGTGCTATGATGAATTAACGAATTGGTGGGTGGATACCAAGAAATCTTGGCAAACATTGTTCCAGAATAGTTGTAGAAATAAAATAATGACTACACACATTATTTACATCTCAGAGTCCAGTTACAACATCTTATTTCCCAATCAGACGTTAATAGAATGGACTATTGTGCTCAAATCAAACTAAGAAAAAATGAAATGTCTACACTTCAGTATGACAGAGCCAAGTCTTTAAATCAGGAGCTTAGATTTGGAACACAAGTGAAAAAGGAGTCTATGGCCCCTTTAAGGAATGTAAATATCGGGTTGACCACAGGATCATCTCTGAGCTTAGAAAAGCTTCTGGCCAGACAACTTCCTCCCCCACTGGTATCCTTAGAGAAGTAGAAGCACACACTGATACCTTGTATGGTACTTTACCTGATATTTTATTCTCTAAAAATGATCTTGAAACATTGAACCTTCCCCAAGTTTCTGAGCAAGACTCTCAGGAATTAGAAAAAGATATAACACTAGAGGAGGTATATGCTGCCATTTCAGCACTAAATAACAATACTGACCCTGGGTCTGATGGCATAGGGTCTGGATTTTAAAAAATATTTTGTGAACAGCTTTCTCCAGTTATGGCTATATTATACAATCACATGCTGCGGTCAGCTACAGTAAATTTGCAGACTCTATGAATAAGACTATTTTGATATTGGTATACAAAAAGGGGGCATGAGAAGATTTAAATAATTGGAGGCCCATGAGTTTGTTGAACACTGATTTTAAAATACTAAGCAAAATCCTACTTGCTAGATTAACTACAGGGGCTAGCAATTTAATTAGTCCTTCTCAGACCTGTGCAATACCTGGTAGATATCAACAAGATAATATAATAGTGTTGAGAGAGCTGTTTCAGAAAAGAAAAGCAGGTGCAATACAAGGGTTTGTGTTAAGCCTGGACCAGGAAAAAGCTTTCAATAAGTTGGCACACTGCTTTCTATTCTCTGCTCTAGAATCCTTTGGGATTCCACCTGTCTTTGTGACATGGCTGAGGCATATGTACAGTAAGGATACCCTTATCCCCAACAGCAATGGCTGGATGGGCAGGAAAATTGTGGCAAAGAGAGGAGTCTGACAGGGATGCCCTCTTAGCCCCCTGTTATATGCCTTTGGCACAGATATTCTCATCTGACTGATTTTAATAGAAGACAATATTAAGGGCATTTCCTTGGTATCTGGGGTTCTCCCTATTGAAGTTTTAGCATACGCGGATGGTATTACTGTCATACTTGCAGCTGACACATGTGGGGACACATTGGTAGGCACATTACAGACATTTTCCATTATGTCTGGCTCAACAATAAACGATGCAAAAAGCAGGGGCATCCCCTTAGAAGATACCCCACTGCCTGCTGAAAATTTCTTTTTTGGGTTCCAAATCTCTCAAGACCCAGTTAATATACTGGGAATAGAGTTCATCTCCGAGGACATGGCCCGGACTAATTGGGAATCAGGCTTAGTTAAAGCTAATAGTCTGGTATCCAATTGGAAGGGACAACAGATCTCTAAAAAGAAAAGATGTGTTCTTATTAAAACCCTGTTAATCCCCATTCTTTGTACATGTGTTACATATTTCCACCTCCTCAGTAACTGGTGACCGCTTTATTTAGTGTCTTCTTCCAGGCCTCCTGGGGGAGTAGTCTTAATCTGATAAAAAGAGAGTTGACATATAGACCCATAAAAGAAGGAGGGATAGATATGGTGCAACCCGTGGCCTTTTTTATTAGCATTTTTGCCACATTTAATATTGGGCAAGCCTTGAAACCAGGTGAAAAGCTTTGGAAACCATTTGTCCTGACCTGGCTTGACTCTTGCATTCCTTTATGGGCACAAAGAAATGCTAGAATGATAAGCAAAATACCATATGTACCTAAATATGGTGCTGATATAATAAAAAACCTTAAAAGGTGGGGCCTTTCGGCCACCCACCTGCAGACAGTAGACAGGAAATCTATATAAGGCTATGATTTCAGCAGAAAGAAAAGAGGAGGCTTCATTTCTGTAATGCCCAGTTACCAGCACCCAAGATGTTATTAGCTAACTAATAAAAGATTACCAACATATTTATGGGACTTAGTATGGATAGATAATTTTGGTAGCTGAGTGTTAGGAATAATAATAAGTACAAGCAGCTGTCCGGCAGATACTGCCCCAGAGACACTTGTACCCATACACTGGAGACACAAAAACATCTGTTCTTGGACTGTGTATTTGTTAAAACATTATGGAATCTTATAGCCACAAAATGGGCAGAGCCCTTATTCAGGAATTTTACTTATCATGGTTTATTTTATGGTCTCCTTCCCCTCGGGGTGGAATAAATACCATGTAGAAAGTTTGTGTATTGTATTTTCTATATTACGCTATTATATTTGGCAGGCTAGATGTGTTTGGGTAACACAACAGAGAGAGGTGTCTAATACAGAGATACTACGTAATATAAGCTTTGCTTTGCAAAAGGTTATGCAGAAAGGTATGAAATGTTTCTCTCTGGAGAAAGTCAAACTATTATGGGTACATTGTGAACATTGGACTGCTTGACTTTATCTGCATATAGAATGCCTTTTTTTAGTAAGGTTCAGAAAAGTTAAACCTTAGTAGCTGAATTATACATATGGAGCGCTCCATTAGGTAGGATAATTTGTAAAACAATTATGCTACTTGAATACTGTACATACTTTATTTTTGTTACTTAAGTGGATTACTTTTTTGTTTGGAAAAGTGTATATTCTTGTTGTCTATAGCCATTTTTCAATAAAAATTCCGCTACTCTTCCTGAAGGGGGAGCTGTTGTCCATTGGTCCAAGATGGCAGACACTGGTGGAGAGTGTGAGGAGGGGGTTGATGAAGTTCTGTATGAGGATGGAACCTCTGCATCCGCGTGTATAGTGAATGAGGTTTCTGCAGTTTGACAATATGTGTGAATGTGTCTGCTATTCCTGTCCTGATCGAACATAACTGCATGCAAGTTACTATCGACATGCCTGTTACTGATTTAAGCACTGAAGCAGAATACTTACTATGTGCCATGCAACAAAGAAAACATACATTTCTGGCTTTATTAGCCAAAGGAGAACAGAGATTTGTTAAGGAAAGAGACCGCCTGCACCAGCTGTGCAAGATCAAAGGCACCACTGACGTGGCAGCTGGGGAGCTGTCTGATGTAGAGATCATGGTGGCAGCTGTGCAAATGGAGTGTGGCAAAGGTAAAAAGATGCAAGGGCTCTAGAAGCCTCTGTTTAAACAAATGATTCCTACAAAGCGAAAAACACAAGCCTGGTCTCCAGAACAAGCTTTAGAGGAGGCAGCCTGGACACAGACTGACAGTGGTGACTGGGATCCAGATGAATCAGATCCTAAGGTTCAGCAACATAGATTGGATACATCCCACTCAGCTAACTGTGTAAAGAAATGTTCAGCTGACGACAGCCTTGCTGAGCCACAAACTGCTGCTCACAAGCTGGATTTACCTCTGTGCAATGTTGAAGGAAGCTCCTCTACCACTAACATGCCTGGTTCTGACCGTACTCTGCATTCCAGCAGTTCTGCAAGTGAGACCCCTCCATTATCTGTACAACTTGATACTGCTGCTTCCCCTGATACTTCTGCTAACAATATGCCTTCTCCCAACACTGTTAATGAACCTATGGCTGGCCCTTCTACTGCTTCTTCTAGTGCTGTCACTACATCTTTCAGATATCATTCCAGTGATTCACATAATCCATGGTTGGAGACACACCACTAGAACACTGACTGCACCTCTCAGCCTAGACAGTATGCTGACCTTTTTCATACAAAAGGTGAGCCAGCCCCATGGAAAACCATGGTCCACCTCATCTATAAAGGGGGGCCTGGAGTCTCTGCCTAATAGGCGCTACATGGCAAGGACTCTGATTAAAGATTCACTTAAGTTTTTTGCCTCAGAACTTTATGCCTTGATTCATACAGGTAACTCCAATTATGATGTCAGTTTTAAGCAAATTTCAGGCTTGGACAGATTTTGGAAGCAATATAATTTGAAAGATACCCCACTGTGGCTTCCCTTCTTGGCAATGCCTCTTACTCGACCTGCACTCAGAACCATTACTGTTCTATTTCAAATGAGGGTGTTAATATTGCTGACATTCTCCTTTGGCCCCGACTGTGCTGCAATGTCCTGGACCATCTGGGGCCCATTATTGACTCTGAACAGATTTGGACTGGAGGTGGAACATCTAAGCTAAATTGTTACAGTCTGATTATGGTGTATTGCATTTACCCAGTAGTTCATTCTTGGGGAGGGACGGGGTATGTTGTTTTATCAAGGGCAGCCCAAATCTTGTCATAAATGTGGTTCCAGATCACACTTAAGCAATGCCTGTGACAGTTTTCACTGTAGTCACTGTGTAGAGTATGGGCACTTAGCTAGGGACTGCAGAAATGCTTTTTGCTGTAATCTCTGTGAGAAAAGAGGTCACTCTCACACAAAATGTCCCTGGGCTTCCCATAACAGAGAAGGAGGTTTGTCTCAGGAAGACATGTTGACTGAAGCACAGCAAAAAAGGGTCTGCAAGGGCCTCTGAATTGCAGATGGAGACCTTGCACACTACTGTGCCTGAACAGTCAGGACAGACAGAGGTTCCAGTCCCTGCAGAGCCCACCCCTGGCTCACCTGAAGAAGGTGGCCTAGGCTGTGGTGTAAGAGAAGAAGCCCCTATTACAGCCCTAAAAGAAACCATGGGCTCTGAACCAGAGGACAGTGTTGTGATTAACCAGACTCCTTTATCTCCAGTTCAAATGCCCCCCCCCCCCAGAGAATTTTAAAATTATCAGGTCTAAGGGAAAGAAGAAAAGACCTAGAACTGGGACACCTGTTAAGTAAAAGTGTAAAATATGTGATTTATCCCTACAGAATAAGTAGAGTGTACTAGGCCAGGGGAAAGAATGGGGGGATACAGAAGATGAGGATGGGGATGCTGAAATATCCTCACTCCCTACCTCACTGCAGGACTTTTCTTCAGACCTAGAGGAGTCACACCCTGAACCTAAGTTCCCTAAACAGAAAATATTAGTAACTAGGATGGGTGATGGGGGAAATAAGCCAGCGTGGTTTTACTTCCATTTTTTCCCTTGCAATCATAGGATCTTTATCTGTCTTCACGCTAAGTGTGAATAGCATTAAAAGGTATAAGAAACAGATTTCCACCTTCTCATCCTTACAGGCCTCTATAACTCAGATTGTATTACTGCAGGACACTAGATTAAAACCCCAATTTGAAATTGTTCAAGCCACTAAACTTTGGACTAAGGGACCAGCCTTTTGGTCTGTTGGAGTGGATAGATGTGATGGGACTGGGGTTTTATTGAATGGTACAGATTTTCTGGTGACTAAATTGATGGATGTTCATCTGGGGCAGTCTATGGTTCTAGATGTGAATTTTTTCGGAGGGATAGAATTTGCATTATTGTTGTTTATGCAGCACAAACCAAAGCTACTAGGGTTGAGCTCTTTCAGACTATCCAGCCTTACCTACATACGTCTCAGCTGCTAATTTGGGGAGGGGACTTTAACTGTGGTTTGGAAAGATCTAATAGAGGACTGCAGACTGCTAAGATGTTTTGTGACTCAAATTGTCTGCTCTCCATAGCGGACCAGGCCTTGTTGAAAGATGCATATCAGACTAAACACCAGGAAGTGGGTCTCACTTACACTAGAGATGCTATCTCTGTACAAGCATAGATTTCCTTTTTGTGTCTCAACTGATCACAGTTTCAGAGTCTCCTACTTGGGGTACAGAAATTTCAGACCATAAAATGTTGCATTGTACTCTTGGGGGGGAGCCCCTATACATAGAAATGGGCCTTGGAGATGAAACATTCATGTATTTATTGTCAGACCCAAGTCTGACAAAAAAATGGGATACCCTGTGCCAAGCCAGACTATCCGTGTGGTATTTTTTATGATGACAGCACCCTCTGGTGGGAGGATAGTAAAAGAGATTTCATGACATTGTTTCAGAACTGCAGTACACAGGACAGAAAGCCAATACTGAACATTTGCAGTACTTGCACTTAAGCGGCCAACTGCAAAAAGTAATCGCCAGGGCAGAATTATAAAAACAGATTACAGCTCACAAATTTCTGTTATACAGAGGGACATGCAGCAGCTTCACTATAACAGGGCACAGTCACTTCAGCAAGAAATGTGATTTGGCACCCAGTGTAATAAGCACATGTTTGAGCCCTATAAAGACTGAAAGAAAAGGGTAGAGAGTAGGAGAATGTGGTCCTTCTATACTACAGAGGGTAAAGTTATCAGTACTAAGGTGATAGGGGCCTGGGGGTAATCATATCAGATGACCTTAAGATTAGCAAGCAATGTGAGAAGGCAGTAGGGAGAGCTGGGGGTATACTGGGATGCATAGGGAGAGGCATCACCAACAGAAAACAGGAAATTGTTATCCCTCTGTATAGACAGTTGGTGAGACCCCATCTGGAGTACTGAGTCCAGTTCTGGAGACCCCATCTCCACAAGGACAAAGACAGGATAGAGGCAGTCCAGAGGAGGGCAACTAGAATGGTGCAGGGTCTGCAAGAAAGCCATATGAGGAGAGACTAAAAGAGCTTAATATGTATACCCTTGAGGAAAGGAGGGAGAGGGGGGGACATGATAGAAATTATATGATAGAAGGCACCCTTAGAATGGCAGAGAAAGGGGAGATACTGTTGATGGGAGACCTACATATGACAGTTGTTAACTGGAGCACATTTGCTGCAGCCACATCCAAGAGCAGGGCCATTCTTGATGCCCTACAGGTGGCAGGCCTCAGACAGCTAGTTTCGGAACCCACTCGGGAGGGAGCAATCTCAGACCTCATACTCTCAAACGGGGGCAGTGAGAGGATCTCAGATCTAGAAGTGGGTTGCCATCTGGGAACAACTGACCATCAAACAGTGTGGTTCATGTTAAACTCAGCTACAGAGTCAAGCCATACAAAAGTGAGGGTACTGGGCTTTAGGAGGGCTGACTTTGGCAAGATGGGAGAGTGCCTCAGAAAAGCACTAGCAAACAGGCTAGAAGGAGGTGTGGAGCAACAATGGGGAATCATCAAAACTGCCATCACAGAGGCAACAAGCCTTTGTGTGAAGCAAATAAACAAATCAAAATGAAAGAAAAAGCCACCATGGTTCTCAAAAGAGGTGGTTCTGAAAGTCAGGAAGAAAAAGATAGCATTCTGGAAGTATAAGAAAACACAGAAGAAGCAGGACAGAGAGCTGTACCAGTTAAGGCAGAAGGAAGCAGGGACGGAAGTCAGAATAGCAAAGGCCCAAACTGAGGAAAAGATAGCCAACTCGGTTAAGAAGGGGGATAAAACCTTTTATAGGTACGTCAGCGAGCGTAGAAAGACAAAGGGAAGGATAGTGAGGCTGAATAAAATGAACGGTGGGTGGGCAGAGGGGGACAGTGAAAAAGCAGGGATACTGGACGAATATTTCTGCTCTGTATTCACAAAAGAGGAGGGGGGAGTGCCTAATCCAATTAACAGAAGCATTCTTGATAGGGGGTTTGATCCCAGTCCTTTTACAGAAGAAAGGGTTCTGCAAGAACTCCTAAAACTGAAGGTGGACAAAGCAATGGGGCCTGATGGAATTCACCCCAGAATTCTAAAAGAATTAAGGGGGGAACTAATGAAACTACTGGCTACTCTTTTTAATAAATTATGGGAGGATGGTGTGGTACCCGAGGACTGGAGGAAGGCAGATGTGATTCCCCTTCACAAAAGTGGGACCAAGACAGAGGCAGGAAACTACAGACCTGTCAGTCTGATCTCTGTGCTAGGGAAAGTGATGGAGTCACTTCTGAAGGAAAGAATAGTTGAGTACCTAGAGGCCAGTGGGGCACAGGACCCAAGGCAGAATGGGTTCACAGCGGGGAAGGTCATGTCAGACGAATCTAATAGATTTCTTTGACTGGGTGACCAAAGTAGTAGACCAGGGAGGGGCTGTGGACATGGCCTACCTAGACTTTAGCAAGGCATTTGACACAGTCCCACACAAAAGATTAATAGTCAAATTAACCAGCCTGAGAGTGGGTCCTAGGGTGGTAGCCTGGGTAAAACATTGACTGGACAACAGGACACAGAAAGTAATTGTAAATGGAGTCCACTCTGAAGAAAGAGGGGTTACTAGTGAGGTACCACAGGGTTCGGTATTGGGTCCAGTCCTTTTTTAATGTCTTCATAAGTGACATTGCAGAGGGACTGGAAGGAAAAGTATGCCACTTTGCAGATGACACAAAGATCTGCAAGAGGGTTGATACACAAGGAAGCGTGGAAAGGATGAGAAGGGACTTGGCAAGGTTAGAGGAATGGTCAGAAGTATGGCAGCTAGGATTTAATGCAAAGAAGTGCAAAATAATGCACCTGGGAAACAAGAACCCGGGGGAAGAATACACAACGGGGGGAGCTAGTAACAACAACAAAAAAGGAAAGGGACCTGGGGGTAATCATATCAGATGACCTTAAGGTTAGCAAGCAATGTGAGAAGGCAGTAGGGAGGGCTGGGGGTATACTGGGATGCATAGGGAGAGGCATCAGCAGCAGAAAACAGGAAGTTGTTATCCCTCTGTTCAGACAGTTGGCAAGACCCCATCAGGAGTACTGCGTCCAGTTCTGGAGACCAAGGACATAGACAGGATAGAGGCAGTCCAGAGGAGGGCAACTAAAATGGTGCAGGGTCTGCAAGAGAAGCCATATGAGGACAGACTAAAGGAGCTTAATATGCATACCCTTGAGGAAAAAAGGGAGAAGGGGGACATGATAGAAACTTTTAAGTTTCTCGGTGGAATCAACAAAGTCCAAGAGGGTAGCATCTTTCAGAAAAAGAGATGTGCAAGAACTAGGGGACACAATTTAAAGATAGAGGGGAGGCGGTTCAGGGGCAATGTGAGGAAGTATTATTTCATAGAGAGGGTAGTGGATGCCAGGAACAGCCTTCCTGAGGAGGTTGTGGGGTCTAAAACTATGGGAGAATTCAAGAATGCACAGGACAGACATAAGGCAATTCTTGTGGGTGGTAGGAAGAAATAGGCTGTTGGTTAACTAGGATCTGCGGCCTATCCTGTAGGTAGGGAAATGAGCAGACTAGATGGGCCAAGCGGTCCTTATCTGCCGTCAAAGTCTATGTTTCTATGTTTCTATGTTAAGTACCTCAGTGGAATCAACAAAGTCCAAGAGGGTAGCATCTTTCAGAAAAAGAGACATGCAGAAACAAGGGACACAATTTAAAGATGGGGGGGGCAGTTCAGGGGCAATGTGAGGAAGTATCTTTTCACAGAGAGGGTAGTGGATGCATGGAACAGCCTTCCTGAGGAGGTTGTGGAGTCTAAAACTGTGGGAGAATTCAAGAATACATGGGACAGACATAAGGCAATTCTTGTGGGGGGTAGGAAGAAATAGGCTGTTGGTTAACTAGGATCTGCGGCTTATCCTGTAGGTAGGGAAATGGGCTGACTAGGTGGGCCAAGCGGTCCTTATCTGCCGTCAAAGTCTGTTTCTAAATATTACAAGATATTTCTAGGTACATTTTTGACACCTTTGGCTCAGCACACAGTGTAGATCATGATACTTCTTTTTTTATGATCTAAATTTCTGGCATGTAGTGGATTCTGATCAAAACAATGTGTTAACACCCATTACTTTAGCAGATGTTGAGAAGGGTATTGATTCATTAAAGAAGAATACAGCACCAGAGGTAGACAGTTTAAGTACGGAACTCTACCAGACATTTCAACAGCAATTGGCCCCCATCTCTAGCTGAAGTTTATAATCAGTGCCTTCAGAAAGGTACATTTATTTTTATTTATTTTTTGTTGACCAGGTTAAGTGCACTAGATAAATCCTGCCTATTTTGAGGCACGACCCGGGGGAAGGGGATACAGATGAATGCCAACTGACCTTGAACCAGATGAAGCTGTTGGTGGTATTTTTAGTGAATGAGGGAAATTTGGCCAGGACAACGGGGGAAATTCTCCTACTCTTTTCAATAAGTGCCATGGGATCTTTAGCATCCACCTGAACTACCACCAATCCAGGCAGATGGGACCTTGGTTTAATGTCTCATCCGAAAGACGGCACCTCAGAACTGCAGCACCCCTCTCATGCTGCACTACAGTGTCAGTACTGAGATATTAACCCAAGTGCCAGATGTGGGAACTGAACCCACAGCCCTCTGATCTCCCAGCCTCAGAGGCGAGTGTAGTACATACTGAGCCACTGACACTGACATTACCTGAGTCTATGTCAAAAGCCCTCCTGATTTATATTTACAAAAAAGGAGATAGGGCAGGCTTACGAAATTGGAGACCTTTAAGTCTGCTAAACACCACTGGCTCGGTGGCACTGAGGGTTGAGGCGCTGAATGCCATACATCGTGCCACACTGGCAACCCGAGTTCAGGAATGAGCCCAGGTCACCAGGGATCAGCAGGGGAGAGAGAGGATTGAGCATCCGGAGGACTGCTCTCCTCTCTCGGGTGGGATCCAGGATTAGCCCGGCACTGCAACGGCCCCCAGTGGAGACCAGAGGCACTGTAACACTTCAGAGCATAGTAGTGGGATGCAGAGCCTCGACGGACATCCCTGGCATCATTGCATGCTTGGATTCTGCAGGGAGGAAGGGGGAGAGGGTGTAACCACACAAGTAAGAAAACCCCTCTGCCTCCTGATAGGCAAAGGAGGGTCCAGGGGTGCCAGTCAACCATGCCCAATATCAGGCTCCTCCTCTCATCTCCTCTGCTCTCCTCTGTTCCTGGTCACCTATCTAGATTCTAGATAGAGCACCAGGAGGAGTAATATGGCAGTCCCACCTCAGGGGACTCAGAGCCGGGGGGGGGTTGGGTGGCTCGGAAATGGATGGAGAGAGGGCCACGGAGGAGCGAGAGAGAGCTTCAGGTGGGTGAGATAATGGCAGGCTCTGAGAGACCTCCTCAGAGAGAGTTCAGGAGGTGAGAGAGATGAACAAAAGTTGAAAAAAAGAAAGTCTGCTAAATACTGTCTATAACATTTTGGTGAAAATGTTGGCAAATAGATTAGCTGCCATTGCAGATTCCTTCATTAGTCTCTCCCAGACCTGCTCTAGCCATACTAGATGAGTCCAAGATAATTTAATACTTCTTAGGGCACTATTTATAGAGGAAACATGCACTCAGTTGATGGTTATATCCTTAGTGTTGATCAGAAAAAAAGCATTCGATAGAATCTCGCTTGATTACTTATTACATGTACTATTTTTTTTTAACTCTCTTTATGGCACCCACTGGACCTGAAACTCTCTCAGGCACCAACTCGTCTGCCACTCTACTGTCCACTGAGACCCCCTACCTCCTCAAGGACATTAGTTCTCCTCATGGGACCCCCCCCGGATCCTAGGTCCACGAGGAGTTCAAGGGGTAGAGGCAGAGGCCCAGTTACGGCCATGTGGCAGTCAGGCGCTGTGGAGCCATCACCTATTCAAGCCAGTGTTTTTTTTTTCTTCAGTTACACCCCAGATCTGGGACTTGCAATGCCACCCAGCTCGAGACATGGATGCTCCCACCCATGTCCAGATGGCAACCGCCCGATGTCTTCCCCTGCTTTGCGAGCCCCTGTGCATCACAGTGCCACTGGTCTCCACTGGGGACCGCTGCTATGCCAGGCTCCCCCTGGATCCCACCCTGAGAGAAGAGTGCAGTACTCCAGATGCTCGATCCTCTCTCTTCCCTAACGACCCTGGCGGACCGGGCCCGTTCCCAAACCCGGGTTGCCGGCATGGCGTGAGGTGTGGCATCCAGAGCCTCAACCCTCAGTGCCACCAGGCCGGCTTATTCCATGTACTATTGACATACAGATTGTCTGTTTTATTTCTTCAGTGGGTAAAGTGTTTATACCATAAGGCTGTTATTATCCTGCACATTAATGGCTGGCTAGGGAGTCCCTGCTTCCCCAGGAGGAGTGTACGACAGGGGTGTCCACTTAATCCTCTGCTGTACATCTTTGGACTTGATCCCCTGCTTTGTTCTATGCATTACAGCCCTAAAATAGATGGAATTTTATTGACGCCTAGCTCCCCACCATTAAAAGTCAAGGCTTTTGTGGATGACGTAGTTCAGTCCTCATGCTACAATTCAAAGCATCCGGTATATAAATTAAAGAAATACTGGATAACGTTTCAAAGATGTCTTCATCCCAAGTTAATTATAACAAAAGCAGTGGATACCCTTTGGGGTCCACAGTTAGTAATCACCCGCAGAACACTGCATCCATAGGTATTGAAGAGGATATACAGATCTTGGGCATCACATTTGGGCTACAAAACATGGATGAGAAAAATTGGCATTCATGTCTTAAACTTGCTGAAATGAAAGTAAATAATTGGAAGTATAAAATAATTTCAAAATTAAAACAGATCCTTCTGAGTAAGTATTTGCTGTTGCCAACACTTCTGTATGTTAGCTGTGTTTTTTCACCCCCTAAAGCTTTACAGGTGAGACTGCATAGTGTATTTTTTAGGCCCTCTGGGGTAGCCGGTTAAATCCAGTTAAAAGAGATATTATGTATAAACCTACACAACAAGGAGGTCTGGGGATGATCCATCCGCTTCACTAGTCTTTTATCATAGCTGCGTTCTGATGTCTAATATTGGTGTGTTTGTCAGGCAGGTAGGGAAATTATGGACTCATGCACTTGGGGATTGGCTGCCCTTATGCGTGCCTGATTGGAAATGTTCAAGTCTGTGGAACATTAAGAAAGCTACATTTGTACTGGATTATATCCTAAATGCATTTCAAAAGCTTAAAATATGGAAAATATCTTATAGTACACACTATCTGTTAATTGGAAACAGCTGTATACAACTATTATGGGACTGAATTTTAATTGCAAGTTGACTTTTCCACACTGTTAGGGGCCTGATACTGCTTTAGTTTTGAAATACTTGAGAAACTCCAGACTTCCACCTTTTGTGTGGGATGTTTTATGGTTGAGTGCCCATGGGAAGCTGGGGGTACTGAACTCCCACATACATAAGCAACTTGGTGAGAGAGAAGATTGCCTGTGGGATAGTTGCCAGGTACTTTAAGAGATCCAAGAACATGTGTATTTTCAATGTCCCTATATAATTTAGTTTTGGTGTTATGTGGCAACACAGTGGAAGGAACCTTTGTTCCGTAATCTTACCCATCAGGAACAAATTCTAGGTATTTTCTCCAGCAAGTGAAGATGATATGAACTGATTACTCTGCAGATTATCTGTATAGTATTAATGTTTATATCTGGCAGACAAGATGTTCCCGGATACTGCAGCAAAAAATATGTCTATTACCAAGAAATATTACGGAATGTGGGACATGAGCTAACCAAAGTTTATAACCTTGACTGTAAAAAGTATTCCTGTCCAAGACTGAGACATTTGCGGCACATCTGTACCTTTTTTTTTCTCTAAAATAGCACCCCCCATTTGCATTAGATAGACCAGTGTATACATATTGTACTTGCTTCTGGCTACTCTACTTTTGTTTTGTTTTTGTCTTTTGTTTGTATACATATTTTTGAGAAAGCAGTGATCTAGTGCTTGTATACTATTCTTATATGTCTGTTTTTCAATAGAAATTCCCCTACTCTTGCAAAAAGTGCATTGCATTCTTTTACTTCCGTCTGGACACCTTTTACTTCCGTTTGGACACCCACCCTGACAGCACCAGAGATGGGTAGAAGGTACGTCAGTTTAACATCTCATCCAAAGGATGGCACACCCTGACAGTACAGCACCCCCCAGTACTGCACTCTAGTGCCAGCATTTATGGTATGAGCCCAGTCCCAGAGTGGGATGAGAACCCATGCAATTCTGGCCCAAAGTTGGATGTGATACCAGCTGAGCCACGCCCTACACCCAAGTCCATTTCCATGTTGTTGTTTGTACTATTGTGAAATTCAAATGCAGGAGAAAAGAGCACACTGTCTGTTTTAAACTTCCTCACACTAATTTGCTGCATGCATGCATAAAAATGTGACATCAATAGTGCGTACATCTTTTTTCCTGCATTTGAAATTCATGATGTTAGGTAATGGAGAGTTACCATTACTGTGAATCTGAAACTGAGACTGTTTCTTTAACCACCCTGCTTTGTAATTAAATTGTACCACACAATACTGTGCAGTAATCTTACGATTACTGCCGTGTAATCTATCTTCTCCTTGCTTTGTAAACTGTGCCATTCGGATAGGCATGTTGACAACTGGCAAACATAACAAAATACATAACACCACATGAAAATAGTGCCTGCAAACAGCACTAATTGGCATGTTTTGCACAGCACATTAACACAGAATATGTAATATGTAGTCTAGTACTAGATATTACTGTATATGCTATATATAGTCTATTTCCTAGCAATATGTAGTCCATTTCCTAGATATTTTGTTTATTTTATTTTTATTTTTTAGTTGTTTAACCAGGTATAGCACACTAAGCTGAAAGCTTTTTTACAGGAGATATGTGAATATGTAGTCCATTTCACATATCTAGGAAAAATGTAAACAAATAAAAAATGTACGATGAACTACATAAGAACAATTCTGGCTAATGCTGTGCCTAGCTGTTTTATGTTACATGGTGTCTAACAGTTTCATCAAAAAGGTCTGTGATGACTCATCATAATAAAGCATAGTACAGAAGCCATAAAACAAAGAAAAGACATTCACATAACTGCAAAATAAGCTAACTTACTTTTATAGTGGCTGTTAAAGTTGTTTGATATTTTCAGAAGTAGTCTCTAACAATCAAGTTACTGTTGTCAGCAGTGAGAAAATTAGGCACTCACAAATGTAGTGTGAGGGGGCTGAGTGCATCATCTGAGAGGTGCAGGTTCATGCTACAGAATTAGCAAATGAAGTAATCTGACGAGTATCCAAAACCAGAGCAAAATGAAGAAAATTGTACAATGCTTCAGGAAAACAAAATGCCAGATGACAAAACACTTTCATTTATACTTTTATTGTTACACTTGACTTCACGTTCCATGTAAAATCAGTGGTAAAGACTACAGGTTCAACAGTGTTCACACAAAACTACAAACATTTGCCATTGATCTTTTAGCTATTGTGTTCTGCTGTTCAATGTTTTAAGCAACTAGCATGTACTGTAGTTTGCCTACCTAGTCTGATTGCTGCTTCTCCTGTTCACATAAGTGCTAGCATTATGTATATTTTCTCCCCCCTACTACCCCATCTGGGTGTTGAGGCTACAAGGCCTCTACACTTGGGACTACGGACATCTCTGCTGTTCCACAGCTGGGGGGCCCATTCTCAGTATATCTGTGATGTTACTTTTAGTATTGTTCTGCCCCACAGTGACCAACGAACTGCTACATGTACTGCCACTGTTTTACTCTGTATACTCAAGCAAACCATTACTAGAGGATCTTGCATTGCACATCAGTTGGGTGGCTTTTGGTATTTATTTATTTATTTATTTACGAGTTTTACCAGGAAGGCATACTGAGCAACAATGCTCGATTCCAGATGCGACCTGTTATGCATCACTAACCTGTTCCCCTGGGCCCTGGAGTCCAACGTATTTTCTATTCCACAACACTGCCTTCTCTTTGTCCCTTGACCCATGGCTTCCTTACAGTTTGTGACCTGAAATGTCTGGAGCCTAAATTTGCCTGTTAAGAGGAAAATGTTACTTTCCAGACTTAACAGCCTGAAAGCTAAAGTAACCCTCCTTTAGAAAACGAAGGTCAAGATGGAGGGAGCTGTGAAGTTAAAGAGGGATTGCATGGGCCTGAAGACGCATAGTTGCACCCCCACCACTAAGACAGGGATGTCCAAACTCATCCACAAATGAACCTTGGAGGCTCAGACCTCAGGCCAGGAGGGCAAATGGATGCTGGCTAGAGCTGACTCACACTGGAAGGGCCTGTACTCCTTGCTAATGTGCATGTATGTGCTTCCAATCCTCTAGACTCCCAAATCTGACCTACTGCCTACACAACTTATTTCTCTATTCCAATACCCTCATGAGTTTGATTACTCGGTCAGTTCCCCCCCCCACCCCGATATAAAGGTACAGAATCCCCAACCTTATGTACTACACAATTGGTGCTCTACTACTTAGTATATTGCCACTAATACTTTATAGATTGTAATGAGTTAACTCCAGCCACAGCACTTATCTATGTTCAACCTGGTATTATAAGACTGTACACCCACTGTTACTCACTGCCCTATTGCCTGTAAATTTAATCCTGATGTACATGGAAGCTCTTTGGGCATCCGTCTTTTTCTCTGCCCTGTACTACTCAGTGTAAACCCCTGTTTCTAAGTCTCCCTTTATAGCTGCTGAACAATTGTTAGTATATTCAGAACTACTTGTATAATCACCTATTCCTACTTGTTTGGAATGTACTCTGCTCTCGCCATGTTGTGTTTTCATGAACTGTAATCTGCTCTTGTGAAAATGCTTATGTGAATTGTTATTTGTCCTTGTTCTTGTGAAATGTAATCTCTCGGGTCGTACCTGACAATAGGCATACTGTTGTCTAGTGTACTTACCTGGTTACCAAAAGCCAAATAACTAAATATATATGGTCACAACCATGATGAACCTGCCCTCGTCAACTCCCTAAGCCAATCCCTATTGAACTTCATGGATCTCCAGATATCCTTACTGCTAGAGGGAGATTGTAATCTAACACTGGATCACTACTTAGATTGTAACTCTGGTCACCTGGAGCCACACACCAGAGCCCTAGTGACTCTGCAGGACTTGATGCCCATGTAATCCTTAAAAGACATGTGGCACCAGCAGCATCTTCCAGCCACCTTGACTATTGGCTTACCTCCATTCCCGCCTTTCAGATGGTCCATGTGTCTCACATAGATCCCCTCTACATGTCTGATTGTGCACTAGTGGTGGCACTCACTGTCTTGTGGGGCCCCACCTCCAAATCAGCTGCCTGGTATTTTGACCCTCTATTATTACAAGATCCCCACTTCACTGCATGGCTCCAGGAGGAGGCTGCCTCTTACTTCAAGCTCAATGATAATGGTGCCATCACCAAGGCTATCCATGGTAGAATTATGGAATATGTGGCCACCTGCTGCAGGAAGAGAGAAAAGGAGCACAAGGAACTTTAACAGCTGAAATGATTGGCCCCTTCTAAACTCCCCACCCCAACCCCCATGACATTTGATCTCTTTGAATATGGTTGAATGCCTTAACTACCCATAATGGCAAGCTGATGATGCTATGCCTGAAACATACATTTTGGGATGGGGAAAGACAGCTAGTAAGCTTTTGCCCTACCACCTATGGAAGCAGCAGGTGGACAGACACATCCATGGCTTGAATGATGCAACAGGTATCACCCGCTGTCTCCCTCCTTAAATTAATGAAATCATACATTTCGAAAACAGTGATAGGGTTATGGGTGTCAAAGTTGGGAACCACCTGGGCAACAATGATCATAACATGGTATGGTTTAGGGTAAAAAGGACTGTAGACTCCACACACTCCAAACTGAACGTCCTTGACTTCAGAAGGGCAGACTTCACAAACATGAAGGCCTGCCTAAGAGACAACCTTAGTAACTTGACAGAAGGGAGCACTAAGGAATATTGGACAAGGCTGAAGGATGCAATAACCATGGTCACATCACAGTGTGCCCATCAGGTTAGTAAGAACAAAAGGAGGAAAACCCACTATGGTTTTCCAAGGAGGTGGCAACTATGGTGAGAGAAAAGTGCATAGCCTTCACAAAGTATGAGGAGTCGGGGAATGAGGCAGACAAAACAGAATATAAACAAAAACTAAAAGAGACAGGGAATGTGATAAGAAATGCAAAGACTCAAACAAAGGTTAGGATAGCTCAGGATGTAAAAAAGGGTAACAAAACCGTCTACAGGTACATACATAAAAAAGGAAGACCAAAGGGGGCATTGTTAGAATCATAAAAAAAGATGGACAAACCACAGAGCAAGACAGGTAGAAGGCAGAGGCACTCAATGAGTACTTCTGCTCAGTCATCACACAGGAAGCAGATGGTAATGGACCAACAATAAGAAGTGTTTGATTGAAGGAATAGACACAGGTCCCTTCACAGGGGAAAGGGTCCTGGAGGAAATAGACATGTTGAAGGTAGATAAAGCTATGGGGCCAGATGGTATACACCCAAGAATACTGAAATAACTAGAGAGGGAACTGGCAGCCCCCTTAGCAGCGCTCTTCAACAAATCATTAAGGAGCAGGGAGGTGCTGAAGGATTGGAAGAGTGCAACAGTAGTACCACTCCACAAGAATGGAAGCAAGAACAGCCAGGTAACTACCATCCGGTTAGTCTAACGTCAGTCAGGGGAAACCTGATGGAGTCCCTGCTGAAGGAAAGAATCATAGCTTTTTTGGAACAAACTGGTCAGCTCAACAAAAATCAATAAAAAACGGTTTCATGGCAGGGAGGTCCTGCCAGACAAACCTGGTTGATTTTTTCAATTGGGTCGCCAAAACAGTGGATCAGTGTGGGGAGTGGATATGGTATACCTGGACTTCAGCAAAGCTTTTGACTCTGTTCCGCACAGGAGACTAGTCAAAAAACTGGAGAACATGAAAACTAGGCCAGAGGTTACAAACTGGGTCAGAAACTGGTTACATGGGAGAACTCAGAGAGTATTAGTAAATGGCACTCTGTGGAGGGGAGAGTGACCAGCAGGGTCCTTCAGGGCTCACTTCTGGGGCCAATCCTCTTCAACATATTCATCAACAACAGTGCTGATGAACTGGAAGGAAAGGTGTGCCTGTTTGCAGATGACACCAAAATTGGCAACAGGCAGACACAACAGAGAGACAGCAAAGCATGGAAGCTGATCTCCAAAAACAGGAGGAGTGATCCAAGACCTGGCAATTGAAATTCAATGTCAAAAAATGCAAGGTCATGCACCTGAGAAAGTGTAACCCAGGGAAATTGTACTCAATGTAAGGGGAGCAGCTGGTGGCTACCAGGTAGGAGTGAGACCTAGGGGTGATCATATTAGATGACCTCAAGGTCAGTAGACAATGTAAAAAGGCAGCGTTAAAGGCTAGTGGTATCCTAGGATGCATAGGGAAGGGCATCATGAGCAGAAAGCATGAAGTAATCAAGTTCCTGTATCGGTCCCTGGTCAGGCCTCACCTGGAGTACTGTGTCTAATTCTGGAGGCCACACTTCAAAAAGGACATAAATAGGTTGGAGACGGTATAGCGAAGAGCAACAAAGATGGTGCAGGGCTTGCATCAGAAACCGTACGAGGCAAGACTGGATGACCTCAAATTATACTCCCTAGAACAACACAGGAATCATGAGGACATGATAGAAACAGTCAGATACGTTAAAGGCAACAACAGGGTGCACATGCAGAACCTCTTTCAGGTAAAGGACTACAGCAGGACTAGAGAGTACAACCTTCGACTTAAGGGAGGAAAGTTCAGAAGCAATACAAGGAAATTCTTCTTCACAGAGCATGTTGTGGAACCATGGAATAGCCTGCTGGAGGGGGTGGTGGGAGCCAAGATTGTGGGGGAATTCAAGCGGGTATGGGACAGACACTGTGGGAAACACAAGCAGACAGCTAAGTAGTGGGGTAGGAAGCCAAGGGCGGACTTGATAGATAGTACGGTCCCCATCTGCTGACAACTTCTATGTTTCTATATTTCTATGTTTCTACTCACACCTTTATGCCTTGTAGGGTCCCCTGAATGTAGAGAAGTTGGAGGAATGCCTATTCCAACTTTGCCAGGGGAGCACAAACAGGCCTGGGAAGCACTCCTCTCGGTGGTAGAGGTCAGGGCAGCCATCTGTGTTCTATCTCCACATAAATCTTCTGGCAGTGATGGCATCCCCACTGATTTGTGTCAGTGCATCCTTGACATTGTGGCTCCAGCTCTGCAGCTAATCTTCCAGGAAGCACATGGTTGCTGGCTGCTTCCACCCACCGTGCAACAGGCCCTCATTACGGTCCTCCCTAAGGAGGGTAAAGATCCCACTTTGCCTGGCAGTTATAGACTAATTTCTTTAATTAAGGTGGATGCTAAGGTGTTGGCCAAAGTACTGGCCGCTAGGTTGGAGTCTATTCTCCCCATCTCATTCACCCATCACAGGTGGGTTTGTAAAAGGGCATATGAGCACAGATCATCATCATAGGAGG
The DNA here is from genome assembly GCA_016271365.2 of Neoceratodus forsteri. NCBI lineage: Eukaryota > Metazoa > Chordata > Ceratodontiformes > Ceratodontidae > Neoceratodus > Neoceratodus forsteri. The sequence continues at coordinate 164,044,291 of CM028137.1, forward strand.
TTGTTTCTCCTGATGTCCCTGACCAAACATAACCTTTCTGCAGCTGAGGCTGTGGCTATAGATTTTGAAAAGGCCTTTGATTCAGTGGAGTGGGGGTATCCCCATGTGATTCTGCATAAAATGGGATTTGGACCACAGTTTGGGGACTGGGTCTGTACCCTTTACACTCAGTTCTCAATGAGGGTGCTGACCAATACAGTCCTCTCAGCACCCTTTGCCTTGCAGAAGGGAACCAGGTAAGGCTGCCCCCTTTCCCTTCTTCTTTTTGTTCTGGCAATTAAGCCACTGGCCATTGCCGTATGACATTATCTGTCTCAGCAGGGAACTGGAGTGGGGCAGATAGACGTACATACATACATTGCTGTATGCTGATGATAGCCTGGCACTCCTCAGAGTTGTTCCATCAAACATTCCTTTCCTCTTTGACCTTCTGAACCACTTTCATGCTATATATGGCCTCAAAAGGAACCCTACAAAAACAGAGATCTATCCACTGAATGCCCTCACTACTCAGGCCTCTGTAACCCCTTGTACTCTCCAATGATCACACTCTGAGATTAAATACCTGGGCATTTGGATCCATAGAGATCCTGTGGGTTTGTTCTCTGACAACTTCTCCACACTCTTGAAGAAACTCATGAAAGACTGTGACCACTGGAATCTTTTTTTTTTTTATATTGTCTCTTTATGCCCCCTCCTCACTGCACTGGGCTCTTTTCTTCACGGATCCCTAGGCTGCATGTTCCCATAGTTCTGCCCCAGGTACCTCCCTCCGGGTACTGGTGAGCCTTCCCCATCCTGCCTCGGTTTATCCCCCGGGTGGGAGGATGGAGACCCCCTCTAAATCTCCTTCTCAGTCCCCCTCTAAATCCCCCTCTCAGTCCCATAAGTGTGCGTCGGAAGGCGTCACCAGCCCCATCTATGGAGCCTGGTTAAGGGTTGTCTCGGGACAGCCGAGTCCTGTCTACAGGTGCTCAGTGCAGGGCTTTTTGCATTTTCTGATCCCAGCTCTCAGGACGTTTGCATGCAAGGGGAGTCTAGGAGCGACGCACGTTGCACCAGCTCCCAGCAGACATCCTCCCTCCTTACTGCATGCTGTTTCACTGCACCTCCACCCATGGTCACCCAGGTGGCAGTATCGCAGCAGAACCTGCATCCCATCCCACCCCACCTGAAAGAGAGCAGCCTCTGGGCACTTGATCCTCCTCCCCCCAGCCAGACCTCCAGCTGCCCGAGTCCATTCCCGAACCCGGGTCGCTGGCGCCGCAAGCAGTAGCCCTACCACTGCGCCGGTGGGCCAGCCGACCACTGGAATCTTTAATACTTATCCTTAGCTGGGAAGATCTCAGCAGTTAAAATGATTATGGCACCAAATGTGATCAACTGCCTAGCACTCCTGGTGCTCCCATCACCAGTAAATGATTTGCTCAGCTAGATGCCCTAGTGGAAGATTTCCTCTGGGATGGCAAGCCCTCTCATTATAGCAGGGCTAAACTTCAAGCTACCCGGTGGAGGGGTGGCTGGGGGCTCCCCTGGTTTTATTTTATTTATTTATTTAAGTCTTTGGTAACCTGGTAGGTGCATTGATTCAGGGGACCATTTTTAGGCAGGACCTGGTACGCAAGATGTAGCACAGGGTAAAAATATACAGAGGAAATAACAGTAACAAAATACATTCAGCATCTTACAATCACTGGCAAAATCGACAAAAGTACAATTCAATTTACATAAAAAATCACATAGTAGACAACAGCAGCCTATTAAATAATTACCCATTGTCAGTTCAAAACAGAGGATAAATAATGTGTTTACAGAATATACTTATGCTTATGTTGCATTTAGGTGTGTGCAACCACTTTGATGGCTTTCTCCACACCCCTCATCAGGATCACCATGGCTGACCCAGCTATATGCCTGTTCGGGCCACTCCCATCTTCTAGCAAACCAAGACCCACTTCCTTCTCCTTTTTCCAGACCAGGAAGAAACTAGAATGCTGGCTTAAGTTCCTACTGATGTCGCAGGCAGTACTTCCTGTCTGGTATAACCCTATGCTGATGGTTGGAGGTCACCAAATCTGTTGGGACCCCTGGTGCCTGAAGGAAATCCAGAAATTGTCAGATTTGTGGCAGGTACATGCAGTATGTCCCATCTGGATTCTTTTGAGGGGCTACAGAGGTGTTATGGCCTACCCAAACCTGACTTTGGGAGGATCCTCCAAATTCACAGTGTCATTCACTCTAGCCTGGTTAAACTCCCTCTGGGAGCTCCAGTACACCCATTACATTTGTTTAGCAACTGGCTGAAGGTTCTGTGGGATCTTATATATAGGCAGATCCTCTAGTAGGTCCCAGATCTGTTGGCCGTTGCCAGACATGTGTGGTCCCCTCACTCTAGGAAAGGAGATAACAGCGCTCTGTGGGCCCATTAACACATTTCTCCTGTCCAAACTTGTAAAGCATACTTCTTCAAAACAAAATTCTACATTTATTTTTTTATTAACTTGCTCTTTATTCCCCTAGATCCAGCTGGGCTTCCCCTGACCCATCCCGACCTGTGATCTACCAGTCAGATGTCCCCATGTAGCCTTTGCTAGTCCCTCCCCAGGCGGGAATGGGGTTTGCTTGTTTTATTTTTTCACCAGGAAGATGACTGGGCTCAGCCCTTTTTTAGTCGTGCCTGACATAAAAGTACAGAACGATTACATTAAATACAAAAACAGGACATACTTATACAGAATAAATAATACAATAAAGAGAGGGAACCCCCATGTCCTTCTTGTTTCGTCGGGCCCAGCATCGTGGCCTCACGGGTCAAGCAGTGAAGAGCACCTCTTCTGTCGGCGGAGCTCAGCTGACTCCAATTTTCCCCCCCCATGTGGACCCGGGATGTGGTTGCACCGTGATTTCAAGACACTTACACCAACGTCCTACCATGCTCCCCTCTTCTTAGGACTTCAAGCTGCTGTACCTCCAGCCTCCATCAGAGGTCAGTACAGCACTGGGCCTCAACCCCCCTCCCTCCCAGGAGAAGCAAGCTGCCCATCGGGTGCTCAAGCTTCCCCTCCCTGGCCGACTCTCCAGCTTTCCGGGCTTGTTCCCGAACCCAGGTCACTGGCATCGCAAGCGGTAGTGCTACCGCTGCACCATAAGGGTGGCTAAAATTCTGTATTTATAGTACCTCATCCCTGTCAGGGTGCAAAAACTGGGGCTGCTGCTTCATGATAACTTCTGGAGGTGCCAGATGTCTGGGGCAGATCTCCATATTCTCGGGAGCTGACCTATAATCATACAGTTTTGATCCCTGGTTCATAACTGTTATAGTGTCATTCTGGGTATTTTCCCTTCCCCTTCTGCCATGACTGCATATCCTGGGCCTCCCCCAGACTCTGTGCATCTAACATGGCAGCATAGGCATTGGCTTTTAGCAGTGGGAATTGAGGCCAAGAACTTGATTCTACAAAGGTAGAAGATGCCAGAGACACCCTCCTTGACCCAGTGGATGGCAGCAGTGTGGAACCTGGCTACCTTAGATAAGATGTCTAATTTCAACAGAGGAACTCTCCCCAGATACCAGCTGATGTGAGACCCCTTCCTACATTCCCAGTACTCCATCCTAGAGCTCTCTTAACTGCTCTGCTAGTGCCACACCTTAGGCTGTGCATATTTCACTCCCTTCCCAACCTCCCACCCCCTCCCATGCATCCAGGGCTATAGGTGCTAGTTGGTACACATTATTCATGAAGTCCATGTATCAGGTCAGACCTAAACAATTAACCCTTTCTGTGCCATGGACTGATGTATCAGTCCAGAATTCCTTTATGTTCTAATTCTGTCAGCAGCCTAAGGGTTAATAATAATATCACCCTTGAATGTGCATGGTGCACTAAACACCATGTTTTCTCATTCTTTGGCTTGGAATACAGTATGATCACTATTCTGTCTGTTACAGTGTATGCTTGTATTGTACTGTGAAACTTTTCAATGAAAATTATTAACTGCAAAAAATATGGAAAGCCGCTAGATAGCCACATTACAGTTCCATGGAATCAAAAAGGTAACACAACCCCAAAGTGGGAGTGATTGGGAGTGCCTCCTTTTCACAAGGGAGCCTTTTAGCATGAAAGATTAGGAGCCTTCGATAGGTTGTAGGGTATCAATGAGGACAAGATTCAGGTTCTATTCTGTTGTTGGGTTCTGGCACCATAGGGGTGCTGCCCAGGGACTTTGCAGACATGCATTTGTGCTCTGCCTGCCCTCGTTCCACATCAGAAGCTCTCAAATATAATCATGTCTTAACTTTTTGTTAACTAATAAACCTACTCCAAATTTCTACTTTCATTCCCAGCCCCAGTTCCTTTCCTCCCCCTTCTCCCTCCCTATCATAACCCCAGCCCTTTCCCCTTCCCCCTTCCTGCCCCTTCCCCCCCAACCTGTGGGTAGATATGAGAGAGGTAGATGTTGCAGGTATGTAACCCCTAGGTGGCGCTATCTCTAAGGTTACAACCCCTGCCTGTACTTCTAACCACGGGTTGAGGGACCTGCATTTGATATTATGGTGCCTCCACCTAGAGTAATAATAGTGGGTGTCTCTACCTAACCTGGTATAGCCCTCTGGGAAGCTATAACCACCCACTAACCCACCTAGTGACCAAATACCTTGTAATAGGAGATAGACCTTGGCAGTAGTCACCACACAGATAGCAATGAGCATTAATAATATGCACACATCCCTTGTACTTATCGCCAGGAACTGGTCTTCAGCAGTTCTTCTGGAACCCTCTGTAAAGACAATGTTAGCAAGGCAATCGTGCACTTTCAATACCATACACCAACTAAGAATATGCTCATAAGCCAGTTTAAACATGAAACAGCAAATCAGGGTTATTAAGGGGACGTGAACAAGGATAGGGGCATGAATCTAGAAGAATGGGTACTTTACTGATCTGAGTCAGGTTACTCTGCATGCATGCACTTTAGTCCCTCAGTAAACAGTCTAACAACACTGGGTATCCAGATTGTTATGCTGGCTGACCAGAATCGGTGCCCGGGGTGGCCAGCATTGCAGCTGTAGTTGGGGCCCTTGATGGAAAGAAAAAGCAGTTAAACATGCATAAACAAGGCTTTGGTTATTTGTATCCAGGGCTGGTTGGCCCAGTCCTCTGTAATCCTGAAAAACACTGGAGCAATCAAATGGTACCACAAAAAGATGCAAAGAAATGTTGCAGTGAGCTACCCTGAGTTTATTTTATTTTTATTTTTTTATTTTAGTCTTTTGGTAACTGGGTAAGGCCCACTAGGCACAAGTGCCTGTTTTCAGGGGCAACCTGGGAGCACTGGGCAGTTAAGTGACTTGCTTAGAGTCACACAGTATGCAAGTGGAGGTTGTGAGAATCATGACACCAGTTAATTAAAGAGCAAATGCATACCTATTTTATAAAAAGCTTGAATTCACTTGAATACATGTCCCTGTGTCATGATTAGTGTTTCCTAAAAACAGCATGCTGTTTGGCTTTGTGGTTTTCTTTAAATCAGCATATGTTAATGTGCTCTGCAGTAACTGAAACAGTGAAGATGTTTATGCCCCTGTCAGTGAGCAATGACATCATACCTGTCCAGCCTGCTGCTTCACCAATTAAATCCCTGATTGACTGAATAAGCTGTTGTATTTCCTAGTTAGAGCAGTCTGTAGAGCTAATTGTTTTCACTCAGAGTTTGTTACTAACCCATCTGGCTTGTGTTTAGAGAGATGTGCTTAAAATCTATCTTTCTGTTCTCATAAAAAGTTGATCAGTTGGGATGCACTGATGAATATTAGTGGCATGAATGAATCTGTGTGAGAAATTACCTTGTCTGTATCACAGATGTCAGTTCTCTGTTGTCAAAACTCTGCATTCTAGTCTGGCTATATAACACAGGGTTGTTAAATGGATATAAAAAAAAAAAGCTGTATTCCATTAATTCATAGAAGCAGTGTATCTTTAATGTAGCCTCAATAAATAGGTTCATGTGAGAACAATTTTGTTTTTATGTCAGCTTGACAAACGTGTCTGCCACACTGCTGTTTCAGGAACATGTACTATATAAACTCATAAAATTCAGCTCTTCGTGGGGTTCTGTGTGAAAATACATCATGTATATGTATAACTAGAAATACAATATGGCATCCTGATGCCCCTGTCTCCTGCTTCTCAGTTGAGGCTGCTGCACCCTGCTTCCCTCTATTCCCCACCCCCACAGTCAGGGCCAATGCACACTTTGCCCCCTTTTCCTGTCTCCGCAGATGGGCTGATGGGCTGCTGTGCTCTGTTAAGTTCTAAAGTCCCAGGGTTACTGCCTTCACAGTTTGGGCTGCTGCAACATGCTGCCCCATGCCACCAAGGGTGGGACTTTTGCTGCACCCTGCTACCCACTTCCATTACCCCAAATGGGCAGGGCTGCTGCACCACATGCACCCCGTCACACAGTCAGGGCTGCTGTACCCTGATTCCCCATTGTGTCCTGCACCACAGTCCAGGCTTCTGCACTGCGCCATAGAGCCTCTTGTCCCCACAGTTAGAGTTGTTGCATCATGCTTCTCCCTGCCACTCGAGTCAGACCCTTTGGTACACTGCCCAAAACTACCCGATAGAAAATACAAAAAATGCTTTCATCTTGTGTTATAGGGTGGGGGACAGAGGGTAGCAGGGTGCGGCAGCCTAAACTGCTTGTGCAGGAGGTAGCAGGGTGCAGCAGCCCTGACTGTGTGGAGAAGACAGTGGGCAGCAGGTTGCAGCAGCCTCATATGAGGGCAGGAGACGGGGGCTCTTGGGGCAGGGGAAAGGGGGAAGCAGAGAGCTGCTGCCTCAACTGTCGGGCAGGAGACAGGGGCATCAGGGTGCCATATAATATTTCTAGTTATACACATACATGATGTATTTTCACACAGAAACCCTCAAAGAACTGAACTTTATGAGTTCATCTAGTACATACTGCTGTAATTGTTGTTTTGTTGTGAAGCGCTCTGATACATTGTTGAAGAGCGCTATATAAATATAGTTTATTATTATTATAAATAACAGAGTGTGGCAGACACAGGTTTGTCAATCTGACATGTAAACAACATTGTTACCAAATGAACATATTTATTGAGGCTACATCAAAGACACACTGCTTCTATGAATTAATGGAATGTAGATTTATTTTATATCCATTAAACAACCCTGTGTTATATAGCCAGAATAGAATGCATAGATCTTACTTCGAGAGGGTTCCTGCAGTAGGTCTTCACATATAGGACTGCGCCTCCTGGCGTCAGGTTCCAATGGCAATCTTGTAGTTAGCAATCATCAGCAGGGACCACCCCTGACATCAGGTGACGTGACATAAGCCCGACTATAAAAGGGGTGGTCCCACGCCCACCCTCCAGTTCTTTCCTGCTGTCGCCTCAGTACGTTTGGCCACAAGTAGAACAGCGATCAAACAACTGCATTAGTCGAAGTTATCTTCGCCTCAAAAACACTTTCTTTAACATTTTTCGATGATTGATGTCTTCTAGACCAAAGAAGAAGTGCTCAAAGTGTGGAGCCCAAATCCCACATGGGGATGACCATTCCCGCTGCCTCTTGTGTCTAGGTTCAAAGCACAACACCGAGGAGTGCCCCATCTGCCAGGCCTTCAATCAGGCAACTCAGACCAGGTGCAAGCGGACCCTCGAGGCCCACCTCCTGACCCGACAACTGGCGTCGATGGAAAAGGAGCTCCAGGAATTGAGGGAAAGGTCGTCGTCGCTGGCCCCGAGAAAAAGAAGAAGAGTAAGGAGAAGTGCCAGGACAGGAGTCCGTTGCCATGCGGGAGGCCTCCCAAAACTGTGAGTACTCCTTCTGATACCCTGTCCACCTCTTTGGGCCAGGCACCTTCTCCCCCTCCTGCAAAGGTGAGTGGGCAGCTGGGGGTAGCCTCTCTGGAGGTTTCAGTAAAGTCGCCTCTCTGCTTAGCCAATAAACCACCCCTTGACCCCGTCGAAGGGTGCACGGCTCCAGCCAGTCAGTCTAGTGGCAGTCTCCTGACCTCCACTAACCTGATGTGGTCCGATCAGTCGGACAATGGCTTCTCTGTTGCCCGCCCGGACTCATCCACTCTCCTGTCAGGCTCCAGCTTGGCCCCCAACATTGGACAGAGTGAGCGGCAGAGCGAGTCGTCGTCCCACCGGGTTCTTTGCCCCAGAGACTCGCCACCCGATCCTGAGTTTCCTCTTCCAGCAGGATCACAAATAGACCTTTCATTGGGGTTCCTCCCGGAACTTTTCCCCCTCGCCAGGTCTATCGCCACCCCTGGACAAGAGTCCATCGCCGGCTGGGGATCCATCCATGAAGCCTTCTCTCTCGGGACCTTCGGGGGGCCTTCTGGATCCCACACCACCTAGTGGCCCTCTGGCACCTCTCCCAGTAGGACAAGATCCTTTAAGGGGGTTCCCGGGTCCTGAACCCCTTGTCCTGCCACTGGGTGACCCACCTTCAGCTCCGCAGTACCCGACGCCAGGTCTTATGCCCCCAACACCAGGATACCCGACGCTGGGATGCCCGATGCCGGGATACCTGAAGCCAGGATACCCTGGGTACTCCTTTTATACTCATGCATTGCTAGGCTTTCAGTACCCCTCATGGCAATACCCTCAGTACCCAGGCTACCCGGATTTTCAGCCTCCTCCTCCTCCACCACCACCGGTGCCTGACCACGAGTTGGCCCCCTTATGGTGGCAGGATGCCAGAACCCAGCTTCTCATGGAGATCAGGCAGTCCGTGGGGGATATCCCCCTACCCAAGGCCCCTCCTCCTGTGCCTCCATCCGGAAGAGCATCGGGTGCTCTAATAGTGGGATCTGCTGGGGTGGATCCTTCCATACCCAGTGGTTCAGAGCCCTCTGACACAGAGTCTGATTCTGAGCCTTCGGATCCCAGATCTCCTGTTAAGGTCCCTCATAAGGAGTCCCCAAAATCTCCTCCAGAGGACCCTTCCTGTGGAGATCTCTTATGCACAATCCAGGCAACTGGAGGCTGGCCTTCGAAAGAGGTGGATCCACAGTGTAAGAGACTGGCAGAGCCCCTGGATTTAACTACCTCTGATCCCATCCCCATCCCTCCATGGATGGGCCCTCATGAGGATCTGGTGACCATGGTATGGCAACAGCCATCCTCCATCCCAGCGGTCTCCTGAAAGACGGATCGTACTTATTATGCCCCGGAAAGGGATTCAGCATCTCACCACCCATCCAAAGGCTGATTCTATGGTGATCATGGCTGCTCACGACCAGTCAGCTCAACCAAAACACCTGAGCTCCTCGCCTCCAGACAAGGACTCTCGTCAGTTGGACCAGTTTGGCCAGAAGATTTACTCTTCTTCCTCATGTGCCATTTGGTCCCTCAGCTATGTCTCCCACATGGTTGCTATCCAGAAGGCATCTCTTTCAGCCCTGGAAAGGGACCTCCTGGAAGTCCAAGATGAAACCCTTAGGAAAAAGCTTCTGGACAAGGTCAGGATGGGAAAGTCCTCTAGCCGTCATGCATTGCGAGCAACGTATGACTCAGTGGACTCAGTGGCTATAGCAGCAGCCATGGGAATCTGCCTCCGCCACCTTTTCTGGCTTCAGATAGCTGGTCTGGCACAAGATGTACAGTCTTCCCTTTTGGACACCCCTTTTGGGGGTTCTGTCCTCTTTGGCGGCGATGCCAAAGACATTATCACAGGGCTGCAGGAGAGCAGACGTTCCTTAAGGGATGTACGCTCTATGTACCAAACGGGACAAAAAAAGCAACCTTTTTGCCACCAAAGAAGGTGGAATAAGAACCAGGGTAAGCATCAGGGAAAAAGATGCACTCCTGGTTCAGGAGCACAAACCCCCCAGGCCAAGTTCCCCAAGCCGGCCTCTGGGGCAAAAGCTCCCCTCCCCTTGGCATCCTGACTCCTTTCCCCTCCTTCCGCTCCCTCCTTTAAGTCAGGAGGAACCAGTCGGAGGGAGGTTCGGCCTCCACCTGGAGGGATGGAGGTTCGTCACTGCAGAATCTTGGGTGCTACAACTCATCCAGCAGGGTCACTCGATAGAGTACTCCGAGACCCCAGCCCTTCTTTCACCGGAATGGTCTTTCTATCCCAGAGATCAGGTCCCCATTGTCTCTCAAGAGATCCAGTCCCTTCTGCTAAAGAAGGCCATAGAACCCATCACTCAAAACCAGATAGGAAGGGGATTTTACTCCCACTTCTTCCTAGTCCCAAAGAAAACAGGTGATCTGAGACCAATCCTGGACCTCAGCATGCTAAACCTCTTCATCGAATACAAGAAGTTTCACATGTTGACTCTTCAGGGGCTCCTCCCCCTGCTCCATCCAAACTCTTGGCTGTGCTCCCTGGATATGCAGGATGCCTACCTGCACCTTCCCATCCTCCCAGCCCACCGCTGCCATCTCCATTTTGTTTTTATGGAGAACCACTTTCAGTTCCAAGCGCTCCCCTTTGGCTTTTCCTCGGCCCCTTGGGTGTTCACAAAGTGCTTAGTGGTGGTGACGGTGTTCCTACGCCACCAGGGCATTTTTGTTTTCCTGTACCTGGATGACTGACTCCTCGCAGCACCCTCTCCTACCAGCCTGAAAGAGGTTCTCTCTTTCACTCTGAGCTTGTTCTCCCTTCTGGGTATCACAGTCAATTTACCCAAATCCCAGCTAGTACCATCACAACGGCTCCAGTTCTTTGGAGCAGCACTAGATACAGTTCAGAGCAAGGCTTTTCTGCCATCAGATTGAGCTGAGACTCTAGTTGCTCAAGCCACTCTCATGGCCCAGGCTTGGTGGATCCCAGCACATGCCATACTCCGTCTCTTGGGACTGATGGCAGCAGCCATTTCCACAGTGCCCCTGGCCAGACTTCACATGAGGGTCACCCAATGGTCTCTCTGAGTCCAATGGGATCAGAGGATGGACGACATGAGCCAAAAGGTTATGATCTCCAACAGCCTTCAGAGAGATCTTCGCTGGCGGCAGGATCTCTCCACCCTCTCCAGGGGAACACCTTTTCATTCCCCTGTCCCAACCCAAATCCTCACCACGGATGCCTCAAACTTGGGTTGGGGAGCCCATCTGAGGGTTCACAAGACACAGGGGTCTTGGTCCGACCAGGAGCTTATGCTCCACATCAACGTTCTGGAAACCAGGGCGGTTCTTTACACCCTCCAGGCATTCCAGTCTCTCCTGGTGCTGGGATCTCTTCTGATCCAGATGGACAACATGTCCTCCGTATGGTACATCAGCAAACAGGGAGGAACTCACTTGTACCCTCTCTGCAGAGAAGCAATGAGGGTCTGGTACTGGGCGATTCAACACAGCCTTTTCCTGACAGCAGTCCACGTCCCAGGCATAAGCAACATCCTGGTGGACAGTCTCAGTTGATCAGTAGCCAGGGCTCACAAGTTGGAGCTAAAGCTAGAGGTAGTCGAAGACCTCTTTCTTTGATGGAGTCGACCAGAGATAGAGCTGTCCACCTCCCCATTCAACGCAAAACTACCCAGCTTTTGCTTGCTTGTTCACGGGCATGGTGCTTTTTGGTGGGACGCACTGTCTCTCTCTTGGACAGGGAGGTTTCTTTATGCTTTTCCTCCTTTTCCTCTCATTCAGAAGGTTCTGCTGAAACTTCAGCAAGAAGGAGCACATGTGATTATAATTACTCCTCTCTGGCCATGCCAGATTTGGTATCCTTTTTCACAACAACTGACACTGGAACCTCCGGTTCCCTTGCCTATTTCACATGACCTTCTGACTCAGGAGCAGGGAACCCTGGTACACCCGAGCCTTCAGTCTCTCCACCTTCATGCGTGGCACCTGTAGACATAGACTCTATTTTTAGTCACAGTCACTTCCACTAGAAGGATCTCTGAGCTTCAGGCTTTTGTCTGTAAGGAACCCTATGTAATTTTTCATAGGGATAGAGTAGTCATTCGGACTAACCCTTCATTTCTTCCCAAAGTGGTCTCAGAAACCACTCTGAATCAGAGCGTGGAATTGCCAGTATACTATCCCCAGCATTCCAACAGGGTGGGAATACCTGCTGCACACCTTGGATGTGCACCGGATTCTGAGGTACTACACAAACCGGATTAAAGAGGCTCGTAAATCCAAGCAACTCTTTGTAGTCTTTGCTCCCCAGTGCCAGGGCAAGGTTATTCCCAAACAGACCATTTCTAGATGGTTAGCCAACTGCATCCATGTCACTTACAAGAAATATGGGAAGTCCCTTCAGGGGGTAGTTAAAGGTCACTCCACTAGGAGTGTTGCAGCTTCTATTGCCTTTTTCTGGAATGTGTCTACTGCAGATATCTGTGCAGTGGCTATGTGGTCATCTGTTCACACCTTCACTAAGCATTACAGTCTGGACATTGCCTCTAGGCACAGAACTGGCTTTGGCCTTGTAGTTTTGCAAGGCCTTCTGTCATGATTTCCTGTGGTGACTTCTCCTCCTCCCAGATGCACCTCCGTATTATTTGCTTAGGGGACTGATTGGTATTCAGTCCTATATGTGAAGACCTACTGCAGGAACCCTCTCAAAGTAAGATATTGCAGTTATGTAAGAACTTACCGTAACAGTAGATCTTCGAGAGAGGTTCCTGCAGTTGGTCTAGTTTCCCACCCACCTTCCCCCAGCTCCTGGAATGTTTTCCTTTATTTTTTATCCTATCTAGTCCTTGGGTCTAGAGAGAAAACAAGGTCCTAGGAGTCTTTACTCCTATTTTCTTCTCACCTTTCTATAGGACCGCCCCTTTTATAGTCGGGCTGACGTCACGTCACCTGACGTCGGGGGCGGTCCCCGCTAATGATTGCTATCTACAAGTTTGCCGTTGGAACCTGACACCAGGGGGTGCAGTCCTATATGTGAAGACCTACTGCAGGAACCTCTCTCAAAGATCTACTGTTACGGTAAGTTCTTACGTAACTGCAATTTTTGATGACAGAGAACTGACACATAGGATACAGACAAGGTAATTTCTCACAGACATTCATTCACATCACTTAAGTTCATCACTAAACCCCAAATGATCAACTTTTTATGAAAACAGAATGATTTTAAGCTGATCTCTCTAAACACAAACCAGATGGGTTAGTAATAAACTTTGAGTGAAACAATAAGCTCTACAGATTGTTCTTACTAGGAACTGCAACAGCTTATTCAGTCAATCAAGGGCTTAATTGGTGAAGCAGCAGGCTGGACAGGTATGATGTAATTGCTCACTGACAGGAACAGAAACATCTTCACTGTTTCTTCACTGTTTTCACTTACTGCAGAGCACATTAACAGATGCTAATTTAAAGAAAACCACAAAACTAATCAGCATGATATTCTCAGGAAATACTAATCATGACACAGGGATGTAAATTCAAGGGAATTCAAGCTTTATATGAAATATGTGCATCTGATCTTTAAGGAAGGTCTGGCAATATGAAGACCTGCTGCTGGGAATTGAAGAGCATGGGGAAGCTGGGCCTGCACGACTCACCTCTGCTTCACGGCCTTTCCCTCCAGGTGGCTGCAACCTGCAATTTCTTGCTGCACAGGAGCTGGATCCTCAATCTGGTCTGTCGCTGAGAAAACAGTCACTAGATCAGAAATGGATGGCATGGGCCGAGTTTGGAATAGGCCCAAGGCAGGATAAACAATTCTGGCAAAGTTCAGTTTGCTGGTGAAAAGCTCCAGCTGGCAGACAGTTTGGTCTCTGGTAAAGAAGGCTCCTTTCTGGCAAACAGGAGTCCCTGAACAGTAAGCTGTGACCCACAACAAACATTCAGCACATTTAAGGAAAACAACATTCACTTCTCTACCTCTAAGATTGGTTTCAGGCTGGCTCATTTTTTAGTCAATTCACTGAGCAAATCTTTCAATTCACAAAACAGTATCTCACACAACTCGGGCCGAATGTATCATAGAAGCTCCTCACAGTCCAATATCTCAAGCTTCACTTCTCAGAGTCTCAGGCAAACTGCCACAGTTTAAAGATTAGCTTTGGATTTGTCCGATTACTGCTATCAAGCAGTCCAATACTGGAAAACAATGGCAGGAAGGCAAGTCAGGCCTTTCCCTGCCAAATCTCCACGGCTCTTTTTCTGGAGCTGCCTCTTGATGGCTTGAGCTGCTCACTCTCTCAGTTCTAACAGCAACTGTACTCTTTTTCTAATGGTTCTTGAACTAGTCTGGTTTTCTAGCAATCCAGTTGGCTAGGGGAGTTGTCAATCACAGTTCTGGTGCCCCCTTTAGTCAGTTTAGGCACCAACCTGTAAAACTACAAGAACTACAGTTTTCCTTCCCACAAGACACTTGAACTAAGGATCCCTCAAGGTCCCATTTTTCCAATTGGTCCAAATTCCTGGAAGTCCTGGACCAAACATGGTGGCCCCCATTCATATGAATAAGCTGCAAGAAGGTAGGTTAAAGCAAGTCCTCTAATTTAAACACAAGTTAGAAGTACATATTTACAGCACTAGTAAGAACTTCCTCTCCTTTACTGTTGAACTCAGAGTGGAGCAAATTAAAGTGGTGTCTGGCCTGTCACCAGCTGTGAAGCACTCGGACCCAGCCCAGACCATTTACTGTATACACATTGCTATAGCCTTAAAGGGACAGGCGCGGAGGCACATCATGGCACTCTCATGCAAATCAATAGGATAACAACAAAGAACGATGGATTTACTATCCCTGCAGGATGTCTGCCTGGCAGTGGGCATTACTGGAGCCTTGGAGGCTCTTAAGTTAAGCCCCAAATTGGTGTGGGGTTACACTCTCCCCGCCTAGAAAATGTGGGGTCCGCATCAAATCTAAACACCATAAACATTTTTACTTGATTGAATTTTGTTGACCCGGTACACCCACTGGGCCTGAAAGTCCCTTTTTCAGGGGCAACTGGGGGGAGGCGGGATACAGATGGTAAGAAACTGAAACTGAACAAGATTAAGCTGTTGGTGGTATTTTTAGTGAATGAGAGAAATTTGGCCAGGACACTGGTGAAATTCTCCTACTCTTTTTCGATAAGTGCCATGGGATCTTTAGCATCCACCTGAACTACCACCAATCCAGGCAGATGGGACCTTGGTTTAATGTCTCATCCAATAGACGGCACCTCAGAAGTGCAGCACCCCCCTCATGCTGCACTATAGTGTTAGTATTAGGATATTAACCCAAGTGCCAGATGTGGGAACTGAACTCACAGCCCTCTGATCTCCCACCCTCAGAGGTGAGTGTGCAACCTACTGAGCCACTGACACTGCAATTACTCAGTTACTACTCTTAACTATTTACTGGTACATACTGTGTACAAGTTGCCACCAAAAATCAATATATACATTACTGCACAGTACTAGAGTTACGAGTCAGTACTGTGGTGACAGCGGGAAAGAACTGGAGGGCGGACGTGGAACCACCCCTTTTATAGTTGGGCTGACGTCACGTTACCTGACTTAGGGGGCGGTCTCCGCTGATGATTGCTATCTACAAGTTTGCTGTTGGAACCTGATGCCAGGGGGCACAGTCCTATATGTGAAGACCTACTGCAGGAACCCTCTTGAAGTAAGATCATGCGTTACTCAAAATCCACATCTTCATAAACATGGATATCATTTCAACAATTACAGTTTCATTCTAAATACCTTATTTTTGATTCTAGCACAGTTAGTGAGTTATATGCATTACCCTTGTCTGTACTACTTTTTGTACACTAACCCACATGGCTGATAATCTGAAGTTGTCATCTAACTTTGGACTTTCTGCAAAATTACCCTGGGAATACCGACTGGAGGATTTTTATCATTAGGTGGCAGGACAAGGGGTGATCGGTCCTTCTTCCAGACATACCCCACTGGCTCATCCTTATCATTCTCTCTCTGCTCTGTTATCTGCATCTCATAAGCTTTTTATACCATTGCATGAATAGGTAAAGCTTGTCTGGTTTTCTAAGCTTGCTTCTCTTGATACATCTGTGCTAGGTGGCCAAACATGTATGCATTAGTGCTGATTAATGTGAGAATTCCATCATATAGACCAGTTTGAGGGGCAAACCAAAGCCAATGTTTCCACAGGCTCATCCCCAGCAGTTACGGTAGAAGGAAAAGATAACTATATGCGTAAGAAACCAAAGTAATGGTAAGATTTATTGCTTAAACCCCATACATGCAGTCCTTCCAGGGGTTGTAGAGGGTGTTCAGACAAGTGCTGGTCATACCATTCTTCTAATATGATAGTGACCTGAGATCCGCTGTCCATTACAGCTCAGGCTGGGGATAACGTCGATATGCACTGTGGTCTCCATCGAAGGACCTACTATTTTGGACCAGTCAGAAGGAGCATCAGCAGGAACCTGGACAGACGACCTAGCCACAAGAAATTGGATTTGGGGTTGCCTGTCCCTCCACTGTGGTAATTTCTGGCATCCCTCTGGAGTCACTTTACTCTTTGGAGCTCTTCTCGTAGTTTGTCAGCCATCTTCCACACATCCTAGGGACATCGGCACTCTCTCTCATATGACCATCCTTCCTGCAGTGGTAGCAGAACACACCTTCTCTATGCAGTCTTAGCTGTGATGATACATTGGGAGTTGGTTGATATTCATGGTCAGGGTGTGTGGAGGAAAACGTACTTGACATTTGAGCAGGAGCAGGGACAGCAGAGAGTCTTGCTTCAGCTTCTCTGTCTCTTTGCCAGGCCAGAGGCTCCATACTAGGTCCCATTAATTCTTTCACCATGCAGACAATTGACATAGTACAGTCTTTATACTGTCATCAACAGGGGTGCCTGAGTGTACACCCCCACTCCCATAGCAGATGCATTTTGAGGGGTGTCTTGGCCTTTATCAGTGATGGCCATAGTGGGGGTACCAGCTTTTAGTTCTCTGATTTCTTTAAGTATCTCTGTCCATGGTGGAGCATCCCTAACAGTCTGTGCTCTGTGAGCTTTGCATCACACCTTTGATTTTCAACCAACAGAATATTATCAAGAGGCTAGAAGGGGAAGGAAGCAGACTAATTTCAGAGCAGTAGCTGCTCCTTGCTGTTTTTAAATTGCTTCTTGTTGATTTCACTTGGTAGCAGGTTTTTTTTTGTCCTACTAATTATAAGGGGTTAGCAGGGAACTGGTTTGGGGCTCTTGAAATTCTGAAACCTATTTTGGTGTGCTTTAAGTGAGGGCTGTTACTTCTTGTTGTTTCACTTGGTAGTAGGCAAAGTTTTTCTTCTTAAAAGGGGCTAGCAGAGAACTGTTTTGGAGCTGTCAAAACTTTGAAACCTATTTTGGTGTGCTTTAAGTGGGGCTGTTATTTCTTTAAATTGGAGGCCTGTTTCTTCTGATTTAAAACCTGTTTTGATGTGCTTTTGGTGGGGCTGTTTCTTTGAATTGGAAACACATATCTTTTAATTTCAAGCCTATTTTGGTGCGTTGTTGGTGTGTTGTTTCTTTGAAATGGAGACCTGTTTCTTCTGGTATCAAACCTATTTTTTTGTGCTTTTAGTGGGGTTGTAATTTTTTTTTGTTTGTTTTTTTGCTGTCTTCAAAGATTAGTGCATAGTGTGGGAAGAGTGCTAATTGTCTGGCCAGGGGCCTCACTCATTTACCTGATAACTGGAGGCCGAGCTGAGTCAGGTTTGTGGTAACAGGTTGCTTTTTGCTTCTCAGAAGAGGCTAGAAGGGGAATGAATCAGATTAATTCCAGTGCAGTAGCTGCTCCTTGCTGCTTTTAAATTGCTTCTTGTTGATTTCACTTGGTAGTAGGCGATTTTGTTTACTACTTATAAGGGGCTAGCAGGGAACTGTTTTGGAGCTGTTAAAATGTTGAAACCTATTTTGATGTGCTTTAAGTGGGGCTGTTATTTCTTTAAATTGGAGGCCTGTTTCTTCTGATTTCAAACCTAATTTGGTGTGTTTTTGGTTGGGCTGTTTCTTTGAATTGGAAACATATATCTTATAATTTCAAGCCTATTTCGGTTTGTTGTTGGTGAGGCTGTTTTTACTTTGAATTGGTGACCTGTTTCTTCTGGTATCAAACCTATTTTTTGTCCTTTTAGTGGGGTTGTGATTTTTGTTTTGCTGTCTTCACTAGCTGCAAAGTTTGGTGCATAATGATGGAAGGGTGCTAATTGTCTGGCCAGGGACCTCACTCAGCTACCTGATTACTGGAGGCGGAGCTGAGTCAGGTTTGTAGTAACAGGTTGCTTTTGACTTCTCAGAAGAGGCTAGAAGGGGAAAGAATCAGATTCATTTCAGTGCAGTATCTGCTCCTTGCTGCTTTTAAATTGCTTCTTGTTGATTTCACTTGGCAGCAGGTGATTTTTCTTACTACTTATAAGGGGCTAGCAGGGAATTGTTTGGGGGCTGTTTTAATTTTGAAACCTGTTTTGGTGTGCTTTAAGTGGGGCTGTTTTTTCTTGTTGTGTCACTTGGTAGCAGGCTGAGTTTTTCCTTCTTAAAAGGGGCTGGCAAGGAACTGTTTTGCAGCTGTTGAAACTTTGAAATCTTATTTGGTGTGCTTTAAGTGGGGCTGTTATTTCTTTAAATTAGAGGCCTGTTTCTTCTGATTTCAAACCTATTTTGGCGTGCTTTTGGTGGGGCTGTTTCTTTGAATTGGAAACCAATATCTTCTAATTTAAAGCCTATTTTGGCATGTTGTTGGTGAGGCTGTTGCTTTTTTGAATTGGAGACCTGTTTCTTCTGGTATCAAACCTATTTTTTGTGCTTTTAGTGGAGTTGTGATTTTTTTTTGCTGCCTTCACTAACTGCAAAGTTTAGTGCGTAGTGGGGGAAGGGTGCTGATTGTCTGGCCAGTGGTCTCAGCTACCTGATTGTTTCTGGAGGGCAAGGGCTTGGTCCCACCCGCCCTGCCCCTCACCCCACCCACCCCAGGTCCATCATTTCCCCATAAGGGCAAAGCACATGCACCTGTCATAGCAGAAGCGGACATCCAGGGAAGGAACAGCGGTGAGTTAAGATATGACTGCTATCTTCGAGGAAGGGAAGTAACTGCAGCACAAAGTGCTTTCATTTGTACCTGTTTTACCTGTACAGCAACCCAAGAGAGACAGGGCTATCCTAGATCTAGTACTGACTAACAAAGAAGGGATCACAGATCTCCAGGTAGAAGGTCACCTGGGGGCCAGTGACCACCACATGGTATGGTTCAATTTGGCTACTACATCTAAATCATCCCATTCCAAGGCAAAAATATGGGACTTCAGAGGAGCTGACTTTGATAAGATGGCCAACAGAGTTAAGCTAGCCCTGGCAAAAAGAAACACAGGTGAGGGGGTACAGGCAAAGTGGGCAAGCATTAAGGATGCAATACTTGAAGCAACATCCCATTGTGTTAGACAGAAAGGAAGTGCAAAAGAAGAAGGAAACCACTTTGGTTCTCAAATACAGTAGCAGAAAAGGTCAGAGCCAAAAGGCTGGCCTTCAGGAAATATAAGGGAACACAGTGGATGAAGATAGGGAGGCATACCAAACTGCCTAAGGGAAGCAGGTAAGGCAGTAAGGCAGGCAAAGTCCCAAACTGAGGAAACACTAGCACCTAACAGTAAAAGAAGGTGACAAGACTTTCTATACATACATTAGTGAAAGGAGAAAGTCCAGAGGGGGTATTGCTAAGTTTAATGGAGAAAAGGGAGCATGTGAGGAGGAGGACCCTGTAAAGGCATCTATCCTAAATAGATACTTTGCTCAGTATTTACTGAAGAGAAGGTAGGGCAGGGCCCACAGCTCAGCATCATGGACACAGGGGGAGGGAGGTGAGCACTACCCTTCACAAAAGAAAGGGTCCTACAAGAGCTATAAGCTCAGGTGGATAAGGCAATGGGACCTGATGGCATACATCCCAGGGTACTTAAGGAGCTAAAGGAGGAACTAGCAGAGCCATTAGCAGAATTGTTTAGTGAGTCTCTGAGCACAGGAGAGGTCCCAGAAGACTGGAGAAGGGTCATGTGATCCCACTCCACAAGAGTGGTAGCAGGAGGAGGGGGAACTACAGACCAGTCAGTCTTACCTCAGTAGTGGGCAAGATTATGGATGCACCTTAAGGAAAGGATAGTGCAACACCTGGAATCCATAGGGGCACAGGATCCAAGACAGCATGGGTTTACAAAGGAAGGTCCTGTCAAACTAATCTCATAGATTTCTTTGACTGGGTAACCAGAGTGGTGGCCAAGGGGAGCAGTTGATGTCACCTACCTTGACTTCAGCAAAGCTTTTGACACTGTTCCACATAGAAGATTGATAAATAAGCTGGGTAGGCTCGGGTGGGTCAGAAGTTGGTCAACTGGTGGCAAACTGGTTGATGGGCAGAAAACAGAGAGTGGTGGTAAATGGTATACAGTCAGAAGAGATGCAAGTCACAAGTGGGGTACCTCAGGGATCAGTCCTGGGGCCAGTCCTCTTCAACATCTTCATTAGTGACCTTGCAGATGGACTAGAGGGTAAGGTTTGTCTGTTTGCAGATGACACCAAGATCTGCAACAGAGTAGATGATCCAGATGGGTGGGCAGAATGAGAAGAGATCTGATAAATTAGCAGAATGGTCAGAAGAGTGGCAACTGGGATTTAATGCAAAGAAGTGAAAATCATGCACATAGGGAAGAGAAACCCTGAAGCCACCTATAGGCTGGGTGAGAGTTGCTAGCAGTCACAAAGGAAGAAAGAGACTTGGGCATCATCATCACTGATGACCTAAAATCATCCAAGCAGACCCCAAAGCAGTAGGTAAGGCTAGGGGATGTTAGGTGTATTAGTAGGGGTATCACAAGTCGTAAGAGGGAGGTAATAATCCTCTGTACAAGACACTGGTTAGGCCCCATCTGGAGTACTGCGGCAGTATTGGAGGCCACACCTTCACAAGGACATTAACCAAATTGAGGCAGTCCAGAGAAGGGCAACCAAAATGGTGCAAGGACTGCATCAGAAGACATATGAGGACAGATTAATGGAGCTCAATATGTATACCCTTGAGCAAAGGAGGAGAGAGGTGATATGATCGAGGCATTCAAACACCTTAAGGGCATAAACAAGGTGAAAGAGTCTAACATGTTTAAATATAAGAAAATAGCAGGACAAGAGGACACAGCATGAGATTAGAGGGAGGCCGATTAAGGGGGAATGTGAGGAAATTCTTTTCACAGAAAGGTGGTGGATGCATGGAATGGCTTACCACAAGAAGTGGTGGCTATGAATACAGTGCAGGGCTTCAAACAGGCATGGGATAGGCATAAGGGAGCAATACAAATGACTATGAATAGATAGGCCACTG
Source organism: Neoceratodus forsteri (assembly GCA_016271365.2). Taxonomy (NCBI): domain Eukaryota; kingdom Metazoa; phylum Chordata; order Ceratodontiformes; family Ceratodontidae; genus Neoceratodus; species Neoceratodus forsteri. The sequence goes on from CM028137.1 coordinate 164,065,576, forward strand.
ACAGAGCAAAGACTGATGGCACATTTATAAGGTAGAAAAAGAAATGGGCAGACTGGATGGGCCTTGCGGTCCTTATCTGCCATCAACTTCTATGTTTCTATGTTTCTATGTTTCTGTTTGCATTGGTGTTTACATTGTGAAAAAGAGGGGTATGAGTTAGAAGGATGCTGTGCAATAGTTGATTACAGTTTCTTTTTGGGTGTGGACAGGATGAATAGGAACTTAAAAGGCAGCTGCTCAGTCTATCTACAGTTTATGACAAAGGGCTAAGGGAAATTGAGAAAAGGAGAAGAATGTTTTGCAAAGATAGAGCAAGGAGAGGGGAGACTTGGGGGAGCATTGGGTATCCTTCATCTGGAGGGCAGGGGGGCACTGGTGGGTGACAAGAGCAATGGGTAGCATGGTAGGCTGCAACAGCTCTGGTTTGCCAATCTTTCTAAATATTGTGTGTAGGGTTAGGGGATGTTTAATGTGCAATCAAACAGGAAAACTTAAAAAGGAGATCAAGGGTCTGCAGGAGGAACTAAGACAAGCAAAGCAGACTGGAGGAGGTTATAGACCAACACTGGAGGGAGGGAGGAAGAGGAGGGAGGGCAGGGTCAAAAGAAGAGAAGCAGAGACAGGGGGACCCTGGCCAAGGGGATCAGTGTCGGGGGAACCCAGGTCAAGGGAAAAAAGACAACAGGAAGGAGAAGAAAGGGACTGGTGAGGGTAGTAGGAGAAGTGGCAACAGTCATGAAGTCAAAAGAAAGGAACGGGCTAGTATGAGGAGGGAGGAAGCAGGCATAGGAGAAGGGTCTTCAGAAAATTGTTTTGCAGTACTAGAGGGAAAGGAGCAGGAGGGAGGTGATGAGATTGGAGGAGTAACTGATAGAAGTCCAGATGAAACTGGAGAGGGGGAAGTTCTGCTGGGGGAATTACAACATGGGCAGAAGGGGGAACTACTGTGCAGGAGGAAAAGGAGGAGCAAGAGGTAGAGAGGAAGGGAAGCAAGCAGCTGGTAAGAGGGGTGGAATCTTAGTGCTGAGGGACTCAATACTAAGAGGAGTCAGGTGGGGTAGCAAGGGGAGAGGCATAATCACATTTGGGTGGTGGCCATGCCAGGAATGACAGCGGAAAAGGGTGGGACGATTTATTCTAAAATATGCTAGAAGGGGTAGGGAGAAGTCTCAGTTATATATACATCTGGGGACAAACAACCTGGCTGACAGGATGGTAGATATAGTTCAGAGGAGGTTTGAGGAACTAGAACAATTATGTGGGGGGGCAGGACGATCAGTAACTTTCTCAGAGATATTTCCAGTGCCCAGGGCAAGCACAGCAAGAAAGCTAAGAACAGGGGAATTTAACAGATGGCTAAGAACCTGGTTTCATGCTAAAGGGTATAGGCTGGTGGGGGGTTGGGCAGGGACCTGAGAGGAGAGTAGTCTCTATAATAATAATAATCTTTATTTATTAAGCACAATTCAGAATATCAAAGTGCTTTACAAGAAATAAATATAAAAATTATTGAAACCAGTAATAATTAAAAAAATCATAACAACTGATCAATCTCAAGTAATAGAAAAAGCAAGATTAAATAAGTGGGTTTTCAGTGCCATTTTGAAGCTCTCCACAGTCTGGCACTCTCGAACCTGATGAGGTAGAGAATTCTGCAAGATGGGCACTGCGAACGCAAATGATCAAGCTGCAATTTGTCTTCAATTGAACCCTGGGAATCTCTAGCAAGGATAGACTACACTTGAGTGAGGAGGGAAAGAAAGTGCTGAAACAGAGGATGGAGGATTACATAGGTAGTTGGGAATTTAAACTAGGAGTGGGGGGTGGCAAGTGGGCAAGGGACATGCAGAGACCACAGGTTGGAAAGCCATATGAGCTTACCCCCAGGAGGCTGAAATAACTTTTTTAAGTACTCAAGGGTTTGGCCCTTATCCAGTAACAATTTAATGAGCTTCTCCTCAAACCTTTCAGATAAGGGTGAGGGCTCTGACTCTGAGCAACTCTCCCCATCCTTAGTTACCACCCTCCAGGCTACTGGGTTCCCCTTATGGCAATAGTTTTTGGCACCTTAGTAATGTCTACGGGGTTACTATACTCCACTAGAACCAGTAGTGTTTGGGTGGTCAGGTCAGCTTGTCAACCTACTACCACAACCTCCCCAAGACAGTCAATTTTTGAGAGCACCCCCTCTATAATGTCTTTGCTAGTGCCCATGGGGATGTCTAGCAACAAAAGGGCATTATGGAGATCAATCTTGCTTCCCATACACCAATTAACTAACTGCTGAACAGCCATATCTTCAGTGGTACCCATAAAAAATGTAGTTGAAATTTTGATTTTGGCCACTGGGTGGGGGGTGCTAATTCCAGCGGTGCCTCCAAGATGTAACCCCTAGGCAGTGCTATCTCTAAGGTTACAAACCCTGCCTGTACTTCTAACCACAGGTTGAGGGGCCTGGATTCGATATTATGGTGCCTCTACCGAGAGTAATAATAGTGGGGGTTTCTACCTAACCTGGTATAGCCCTCTGGGAAGCTATGACCACTCACAAACCCACCTAGTGACAAAAATCTTGTAATAGGAGATAACCCTTGGCAGTAGTCACCATACAGTTAGCAATGAGCATTAATAATATGCACACATCCCTTGCACTTACCACTAGGGACTGGTCTTCAGCAACGGTTCAATGTCATAATCACACATCTGCAATAGTGCTAAATATTTAAAGAGCTACTGACACCACAAAAAAAAAACTTTAAAAAAACATAATAATTAGGTACAATTCTGCCTGCATTCCATTTATATTTTGTATATTTCTCCTCCCCATTATTTATTACTAAGGAAATTTGCATGAATATATGATCTTTATCCCTTAGAGTTCCTTTAGAGCCCATCTGCCTCTATAGCTTACTCCCTACTTCAAGTCATAATCATCTATTGTGACATCATAATCTGTTGCCATGGGAATAACTGTGATATCACAAGCAGTGCTATGTGACTTCAGGTACTGTAGGGACAAAGCAGCAGGAATAGATAAACTCTTCAGGAGCAAAGATCCTGTTTTCATACAAATGACCTCAGTAATACATAATGATGAGAAGGAATACAGCGCTAATGGGAAATACAAGCCAGTCTGTGTCTAAATATGAGGTTTGGTTAAAGTTCTCCTGAATGTGTCACCAGCTCTTTAAGCGCTTCCATTTAAGCGCAGATTCTAAATCATGCTGTAACAAAATATCGGCTGCACTTTATAGCGTGCAGCTCAAAAATTAAGTCTAAATATTTTTACACACAGCCTGGTAAACAGTAGGGGTAAGTGGTATTGGTTTTTTTTTTTTTTTTTTTTGAGGCAGCCTTAGTCCTGAAGCAGAAAATGCTCAGACAACTGGCAACTTTTTTTTTTATTTATTATAATTTCAGAAGACACCTTTGAGCCAAGGCTCTTTTACAAAGGTTCCATGTCAGAAGATAAGAACAGCACATAGTCAAAGACAATAACAAATAAGGCAATTTACAGTAGCCATAGGCTTTGTCAGGTACATTAATTTACATATACAATTCAGGACATATGTACAATAATTCACAGTTGTACAATAGTTCACAGAAAGACTGAAAGCTCTGAGGAGAGAGAGCGGGGTACAGGTGGAGGAAGCTATGAGGAGAGAGGACGGGTACAGGTGGAGCAAATAGTAGGGCAGGATCAAGGTTAGTGGAGAAGAGTGAAGGAGGAAGTAGTGTCGGACAAAAGGCATAGTGATAGAGTGGAGGGGATGAACCAGAGAAAAAGACAAAACAAAGAGAACACTGGTAGGAAAGGAAGGAGATGGGAGAGAGTGGTGAGGAGGGGGGAGGGGGAGAGACTTGGGAGGGGGGAATAGGAGGAAAGGAGGATTAGGTAAGTTATGAAAAGGATTCACAGGAGGCCCTGGCAATAAGGTGCTGATGAAGGCTGTGCTTAAAAGTGCATAGGGTAGTACTGTTGGTAACTTTAGGTGGCAACTGGTGATCTGGTTGGGATAAAGAATCACTACACTTACAGCTTCTTCCAGATACTTGTGCATTGATGAGATACCAGAACCGGGGTTGGTATTAACTGCTTTGAGAAGTTCTACAAGACCTGTTCATCTCCCTGGATTGGTTCCTTAGTTTTTTGTTGCATGTTTCACTTAATGTACTCATTTTTACTTTACAATTACTCTTGATAAACTACCTTGAGAACATTTGTACTTTGTTCATGCTGTCTTGGAGAGAGCTACATGTTAGCTAATTGTTTTCTAAGTTTTTATTACCAAACAAATTTAAGTTTGCTCTACATCCTGACTGGATGTTTTCAGACAGCTACTCTCCAATATTCCTTGAAGTAGTATGGGACAGATTTACATTTTAATTTCCTATCCTTGAGCTGTGAAGATAACTTCAAAATTAACTCCTGTCCTGTTCTGTTTCTTGAGTTTCCTCTATGAGCACTCAAGTCATATTATATTTTTGATATGCCTGTGTGTTATCAAAGATTGAAGCGGGGGGAGTGTTATGTTGTTTAACTGGGCACATTTGCAGATGAGGGTCAGGTAGTTAGCTGAGACACAAGTAAGCTTAGAAATGGATGTGATAATTAAACATTTCCTTAATTCTTTAGTATCAGAGCGTTATTTGGCAGCCATTTGTTTTTTTCAGTTCAACAGAGATTAGTTTATTATTGCAAATATAAATGTGGCACATTCAGGAGTTTGAGGCTATGGGGAGGTGAATGAGATGCAAACATAAATTTCATTATTCAAATACGGGACATTTTGCTCAAATGCTGTTTGTGTTTGCACAATTATGGTAGTGCTATTTTGCCTCATGCTACTGCAGTTTTACGATTATAACCGGATACCTTCAGCAACTCCCCTGAAACCCCCTGCAAAGACAATATTAGCAAGGCAAGCATGCACTTTCAATATTGTACACCAACTAAGAATATGCTCACAAGTCAGTTTAAATGTGAAACAGCAAATCAGGTTTATTAAGGGGACATGAACAAGGATGGGGGCATGAATCTACAAAAATGATTACTTTACTGATTTGAGTCAGGTTACTCTGCATGCATGCACTTTAGTACCTCAGTAACAGTCTGACAACACTGGGTACCTAGACTGTTACACACTGGCTGGCCAGAATCAGTGTCCGGGAGTGGCCGGTGTTGCAGCTGTAGTTGGGGCCTGTGATGGAAAGAAAAGGCAGTATAAATGAGGCTTTGGTTATTTGTATCTGTGGCCAGTTGCCCAAGTCCTCTGTAACCCTGAAACACACTGGAGCAATCAGATAGTACCCCAGAAAGATTCAAAGATAAGTTGCAGTGAGCTACCCTGAGTTTACTCATGACATCAGTTGGTTGAGGAAGGTCTAGCGATATGAAGACCTGCTGCTGGAAACTGAAAAGCATGGGGAAGCTGGACCTGCATGACTCACATCCACTTCATAGGCTTTCTCTCCAGGTGACCGAAACCTGCAATTTCTTGCTGCACAGGGGCTGGATCCACAATCTGATCTCTCACCAAGAAAACAGTAAGTGGTGCAGAAATGGATGGCTTGGATCAAGTTTGGAATAGGTCCAAGGCAGGATAAAAACTTCTGGCAAAGTTCTGTTTGTTTGCTAGTAAAAACCTCCAACTGGCAAACAGTTATGTCACTTTTAAAGAAGGCTCCTTTCTGGCAAGCAGGAATCCCTGAACAGTGAGGAGTGACCTGCAATAAACATGCAGCACATTTAAGGAAAGCAACATTCACTTCTCTACCTCTCAGATCGGTTTCAGGCTGGTACACCATTTCAGTCGTTTCACTGAGCAAATCTCTCAATTTGCAAAACAGTCTCTCACACAACTCTTGGGCCACACGCTACACTGGAGCTCATCTCATAGAAACATAGAGGTTGATGGCAGATAAGGACCACAAGGCCCATCCAGTCTGCCCATTTCTTTTTCTACCTTATAAATGTGCCATCGGTCTTTGCTCTGTCAGTGGTCTATCTATTCATACTCATCTGTATTGCTCCCTTATGCCTATCCCATGCCTGTTTGAAGCCCTGCACTGTATTCATAGCCACCACTTCCTGAGGTAGGCCGTTCCATGCATCCACCACTCTTTCTGTGAAAAGAATTTCTCGCATTCCCCTTAATCGGCCTCTAATCTCTATGCTGTGTCCTCTTGTCCTGCTATTATTCTTATATTTAAACATGTTAGACTCTTTCACCTTGTTAATGCCCTTAAGGTGTTTGAATATTTCAATCATATCACCTCTCCCTCCCTCCTTGCTCAAGGGTATACATATTGAGCTCCATTAATCTGTCCTCATATGTCTTCTGATGCAGTCCCTGCACCATTTTGGTTGCCCTTCTCTGACTGCCTCAATTTGGTTAATGTCCTTGTGAAGGTGTGGCCTCCAGTACTGCACACAGTACTCCAGATGGGGCCTAACCAGTGTCTTGTAAAGAGGATTATTACCTCCCTCTTACGACTTGTGATACCCTACTAATACACCCTAACATCCCCTAGCCTTACCTCACGGCTTTAGAGGTCTGCTTGATGATTTCAGGTCATCGGTGGTGATGATGCCCAAGTCTCTTCTTTCTTTGTGACTGCTAGCAACTCCCTCCCAGCCTATAGGTGCTTCACGGTTTCTCTTCCCTATGTGCATGATCTTGCACTTCTTTGCATTAAATCCCAGTTGTCACTCTTCTGACCATTTTGCTAGTTTATCCAGATCTCTTCTCATTTTGCCCACCCCATCTGCATCATCTACTCTGTTGCAGATCTTGGTGTCATCTGCAAACAGACAAGCCTTACCCTCTAGTCCATCTGCAATGTCACTAATGAAGATATTGAAGAGAACTGGCCCCAGGCTGCACTTCTTAGAGTCTCAGCCAAACTGCCACAGTTCAAGGATTAGCTTTGGATTAGTCCAATTACTGCTATCAAGCAGTCCAATACTGGAAAATAATGGCAGGAAGGCAAGTCAGGCCTTTCCCTGCCAAATCTCCACAGCTCCTTTTCTGGAGCTGCCTCTTGATGGCTTGAGCAGTTCACTCTCTCAGCTCTAACAGCAACTGCACTCTTTTTCTAATGGTTCTTGAACTAGTCTGGTTTTCTAGCAATCCGATTGGCTAGGGGAGCTGTCAATCATAGTTCTGGTGTTCCCATTAGTCAGTTTAGGCGCTAACCTATAAAACTACAAGAACTACAGTTTTCCTTCCCACGAGGCACTTGAACTAAGGACCCTTCAAGGTCTCCTGTGTCCCAATAGGTCCACATTCCTCGAAGTCCCTGACCTAACATGGTGGCACCTATTCATTTAAATAAGCTGCAAGAAGGCAGGTTAAAGTAAGTACTCTAATTTAAACACAACAAGTTAGAAGTAAATATTTACAGCACTAGTAAGACCTCCCTCTGCTTTACTATTGACCACAGAATGGAGCAAATTAAAGTGGTGCCTGGCCAGTCATGAGCTTTGAAGCTCTCGGACCCAGCCCAGACCATTTACTGTATACACATTGCCTTAAAGGGACAGGCATGGAGGCACATCATAACACTCTCACGCAAATCAATAGTATAACAACAAAGAACCATGGATTTACTAGCCCTACAGAACTTCTGCTTGGCAGTGGGCATTACTGGAGCCCTGGGAGACATTTAAGGTAAGCCCCAAATAGGTGGGGGGCTGCAGGTACTATACTGTATATTTAAGTTTGTTCGGACTCTGTCTGAGGTGACCTTATGGGTGGGATTTTCAATGTGGTGGCTACAGCACTTGCTTCCATATTTCAGACATGTCCTGTATCCTATTCACATGCATCTGGATTGATTTGAGACAACCCCCTGCAGTTTATTGCAATTTCTGCCTCAATTGTAAGGCTTGATCCATTTTTTGGACGCAACTGCGGAATTCCATCTTAGGAGTTACACCAAATTTTTGTGTCCAAAAAATAGATGTGGGTCTTTAAAAATCTCACCATATGTATTTAATAATACATTTATGAATTACTTTATTATATTTAGGAGGCTTCAGGATATTTTGTTTTCTTACTGTATTTATTGAATTGCTTTAATTAATTGTGCAACTTGTGGGTTATGGTGCCATTTTGGTTTACCACATCATATCTGTCTCTGAACAGTCCCTGGTTAAGCTATTTCTCTTTCATCACTGCTCATTAGTGTTGCTCAGATAGTGATTTTGTGGATCATACCACTATCTGTCAGATAGTGTTGGTATCCTACCTTGGATCCTACTAGAAATCCTACCAAAGACAGATGTAGGATCCAGGGTCAGATAATGTTGGATCCTAGACAGGATCCAGGTATCCTAGCAAGAATCCAGGGATCCTAGGTTAGATAGTTAGGATCCAGGGTCAGATAACAATGGATCCTAGTTAGGATCCAGGGTTCCTAGGTCAGATAGTTAGGATCCGTGGTCAGATAGTGATGGATCTTAGGTCAGACACAGGGATCCTAGGTTAGATAGTTAGGATCCGAGCTGGATCCTAGAGGGTAGGATCCATGGTCAGATAGTACTGCTATCCTACCACAGCAACTATCTGGCCAAATGGAAGGTATCTGTTGGTATCCTAGTTTCTAGGATACTATCTGAGCAACACTAATTTTATTACCTTTTGAACATATAACAATGCATCAAGGGCAAACATATATATCATGTGTATTTAAAATATTTTAGGGGGATTCAGTCTGGAAGGGTATTAGTAATGTTGTAATCAGGCTATGTATTTGGGTCTGATAATTGGGTTGGATAATTAAGCAAGAAACCACAACAGAGTGTGGATGATGGTGGGTTTACCCATGGCTCGCATGGTTCGGTCATGAGTTGACAGGCCGAGTGACCAAACCATGCCAGGCGAGGGTAAATCCCAGCATCACCCACACCCTAGAGTGGTTTATTACTATTATACAATGCACCCCCCACCACCATTTTTGTGAGAGAGAAAAAAAATAAACAGAAATACTTTTTTTTTAGTATTTTAAGTCATTTTTATTCATTTGCTTCCTCTATCAAAAAAAAAATAGTTCTTTGTTACTAGGTAGACCCTGCCTAGGCTCCATCATTCCTCCGGTGTCTACCACACTTGAGCCCATCTAACAAAAGGGACACATTTCCTCCCTCCCCTCTCATGAATACTGAATACACCATAGACACCCCCCTCACCACACACATGTGTTCATTGATTTAAGAGAGAGCCTACAAGGCTTTTTTTAAAACAGTATCGCACAGTGTGCATTGAGCTAACGAGTACACTCATTCATGAAGGAGTGTGGGAAAAACAATATCGCTGCTGAGTAAATTGCATTGCCCATTCGTAACTAGTTTTCTGAACTGCACAGACTAATGCCCATTTCAAACGGAGCACTATAACTTAGGGAATTTACTGTTTAAAAATGCAAGCCGAGAATCTGGCATGCACGGTACTGCCGATGCTACAATGGATCTCCAGATTCTCAGCTTGCATTTTCAAACAGTAAATTCCAACATTTATAGCACTCGGTAGGAAACAAGCTTTAGTTTGTGCTGTTCAGAACACTAGTAATGGACAATGCATATTACTCAACAGCAACATTTTTTTTTTCACACTCGTTCATAACTGAGTGCACCCCTTGCATTGGTGCCGACATCACCATGGATTGTGGGGGGCATGAAGGAGGTGCTGCTGTATTTTCAGTTGGGGAGGAACAGTGAGTGTACACTGTTTTCCTGTACTACAGAATACAGTCTGTGATAGAGGGCAAGACACCTCAGTGCAAAACAATAATTTTTTTAGTCATGTGTTACAATGCTTGTTGATTGCTGTACCATTGGGGCTTAAGGATGAGTCAATATTATCAATGTTTAAAAATGCCATTTTTCAAGCTGGCCTGGTGGCGTAGAGGGCTGAGGTGTGGGCGCCTTACCTCAAACCATGCTGGCGACCCGGGTTCGGGAATGGACTCGGGTTGCTGGGGGTCAGCAGGGGATGGGAGAGGGTCGAGCATCCTAAGGACTGCTCTCCTCCCTGGGGGTGGGTTAAGGCCATGCCTTGCTCTGTAGCGGCCCCTGGTGGAGACCGGGGGCTCTACAAGAAGTGGTGCAATGGGGGGAAAAGTGGAAAATGGCATCGAGTGACTGGATGATGGCTGCCTGGATCCCCTGCCTCCATGGAACCCCCAAAAAGCCAGGGGAATCCCAATCCCAGCAACATCAGGGCTGACAGCAAGAATGCCTGAAGGCACTTTCCCTCTGGAAGGAGGGGCCCTATCTGATGAAGGCTTATGTTGGGCTACCTAGGTCGGATGGGATCAGGGAGAAGCTGGCATTGGGGTGAGTCCAGAATGGAGAAGGCCTGAAGGAGAGGCCAGTTGGATGCAGGGGGTAATAAATAATGGGGAAAAAAAATGCAATTTTTCCAGGGGTTGGAGGGATACTGCTGTTGAAGTTCCTGATCATGCTGGTTAGCACCTCTTCCATGGGTAATGTAACAATTTACCACAACTGGGAGGTACCAGTTAACCAATCAGATTGGCAGATCCTTAACCCCATTGTATAATTTAAATGACCCCCCTACCTGATTGCAACATTACTAAACCAGGTAGGGTGGAATATACAAGGTGAGACTGGAGGTGGGCCTTACATGTAGTGACATTGGAGAAGGTGGGCTTCTATGTGGTGACATTGGTGGTTGTGTATGCATTTTCAGATTTGAGGGGCCTCTGTGTGGATATGCTGATTGAGAGACAACATTAGGTGATCTGTGGATAATGCACTTCTGGTGGTTGTGGGATTCAAACACATGACTATGGGGTCATGTGCTTTGTAGCCCAGTGCTCTAACCTCTACGCTAAATTGCAGGTCTTGTGAAGCAGCACATTTGTTTTTTAAACAAGTAGTTGTGGTCTAAATATAAACAGTACTGAAAGTAAAAATGGGAAAATGATGGTGAAACCATCAGTATAGTGACAGGATAATTCATGAATATAATAAATAGATGGCAAATACATTCCCCTCACTAGAATCAAACTTCTGACCCTTTGCTTGTAAAGCAAGCACACATCCAGTGTGCCATCTGAGAAGCTTGGTCAACTGGCTGGTCGAGTCTTTAAGAGCACATAGTTCAGTACTAGGTATATACAGCATAAAAAAGTTATAAGGGAAAGGGGCTGGTAGCTGTTCAGAGCATGAGTAAAGCCAGAGCATAACATTTGAGTAGTGATGATTCATTTTTTGAACAGAATTCTTAGCAGCCTGTGCTCAAATCCCAACTAATGCACCGATTTTTCATCTCTTCTGTTTCTCTGGGTTCCACTAAAGATGCTAGTAGAATGCAGCGGAGTAATAGGTCAGGATTTGGGACTTTTTGTTGTATCCTCAAGGTGGGAACCTGCATCATATGGAATATGAAACAGGCCCATGTATCTGGGAATGCTCAGGGGCAAGAAGCTGTTGGTTTTCAACCCAGGATTGCTTTAAAGGCAATGATATGCTGTTGTGGCTTTTTCTCCTAAAAACTACCTTCACCACTATTTTTATTATTCTAACTCCCTGCACCAAGAATTATTGCTTAAGTGAAAGAAGAACCAAACCATCTTTTATACTAGCAAGTGTCTGCTCTGAATGAGAACAGTGAGCATACACTGTTTTCCCATACTACAAGAAATGGGACTGTGATAGAGAGCAAGACGCCTCAGTGCAAACCAATTATTTTTTAGTCATGTGGTGGCTGTGGGATTCAAACCCAAGCCTATGGGGTAATGTGCTTCATAGCCCAATGCTCTAACCCCTATGCTACATTGCAGGCCTTGCGAAGCTACACAATGTTTTTTTTTACAGTAGTAGTTGTGGCTTAAATATAAACAGTACAGGAAGTAAAAATAGGGATCTGTGCGAGCCGATGCCGCAACAGGATGGTCACCTGTGAGTAAGCGCGGTAATGTCCCCTCTCTTTATTTATAAAAAAAGTGATCATCATTATTCTGAAAACTGGGAAAAAAGTTATCGATTAACCATCAGAGTGTTATCGGATCATTTTAAGATAATCCTGAAGTCTGTACAATGTGGGGAACAGTCTTTTTTCTTTCAAAACAAAATCCTAACAGTAAACAGCTGAGGAATATGTTGAGCAAGCGGCCCCGGTCCCCTAGATCTCTGAGACGCTTCCTGACTTCTCAAGAGGCTTTAGACAATAAACTTGAAAATGTAGCAAATAAAGAAAACATCTCGCTGCTCAGAAATATGTTGGCTGGCATCCAGATAGGTTTTTCTAAGATGCAGAACACTACAGATACCTCACTAAACAAAACGAAGAGATACATGTCCATGATGAAAATAATGACAGAAAGATATCGGAGCTGACAAAAATAGTTAGATACTTAGAACAGGTATCAAACAAGCAATCAAAACAAATCAGCTTTTTCCTACAAAAGGCTGATGATCTAGAAAACAGGGGGCTGAAAAATAACATTAGGATTTTGGGGGTTCCTGAGGGAGATGAAGGTACAAATATGTGTGCCTTTTTAAGAGACTTTCTGCCTGACATCTTGGATTATAATTGGCAGTATGAACTAGAGATTAAAAGAGCACATAGGTCGTTGAGTCCTACATTACCAAACCGAAGACCCAGACCTATTATTGCCTACCTGCTTCGAGTCTCTATTAAAGAAGACATCACAAGATTAGCAAAGGAAAGGAAAGTGTTAAACTGGAGAGGCAACCGTATACTGCTGTTTCAAGATTTCTCCTCAGAGATTGTGTTGAGAAGGAGGGAGTTTTCAGAGATCAAGAATCACCTTAGAGAGCTGGTTCTACAGTATTTTTTTAAAACTCTTGCTGTACTCATGATAATGGATAGAGGGGGAAAACTGTCAAGTGCGGTTCAGTTAGTGAAGCATGGCCCTTCTTACAAACTTAGGATTGAAATGTAAGAAATTCCCCTATTAGAAAAAGTGACTGTTTGAATTCAAATGATGTGTGAGACAGGCCAGATCCTGTACCCACTAACAACAGACCTTGCACACAGCAAAGCAATCCTTGGAGCCCTGAATCATCTCACGCCACTGTGCATGCTAGCAATGCTCCTCCACAACCATTATAGTCTTTTAACCCTCACCTGTACTCAGTGGCAACCCTTGGAAATCACAATAACTCCTGGAATTTGGAGATACAAAGGAAATCGAGACCCTTGCACAGACCTTCAAATATCCTCATCCAGCACAGCTCAGTAATCCAAAAAAAAGGAGAAGGAGCCGACAGACCATCTGCACAACTCCCGAGAAGAGCTCTATTGACCCAGATGTGGAATTAAGGCAGGGCTTGGAAATAAATAACCCAGACATCCCACCCACAGGTGTCCCAATGAAAACAGCTCTACTCAAGCATTAAAGCTTAAAGGAACCTTAATCTCAGTAGGCAAGTTGTATTACAGGATGCAATTCCCTATTACCTCGGTACTTCCGGTTGCTCCAGTCTTTAGCACCGAACCTCAAGAAGCATGCATGAGATTTTAAAGAACATTTTCTCCAGACTATGCAGGTTAGCACAAAAGAATATGGTTTAGGTTCATTTTTTCTTAAAGGAACCTGTGACTAACTAGTAAAGAAAAGGAGCTAATTTTGACTAATGGGGCCATGCTTAATCTTGAACTCAGGACTACTATGCTAATCTCCCTGAGGTTTAAACTGGCTTTCAGTTGAATATCTTACTCAATATACTTTTACGCTGGCTGACAAAATAATTGCAGAGCTAATATTTCATTGCTTTTGTGCTTAAAATTCCTTTATCTACCTACAGTAGCAGCTAATTATTTAAATAAGCTAACAGCCATATGTGTACTTTACGCATGGAATGCCAGTTCCTTTTAGACAAAATGCTAATTCATATATGTTCTTACAGCATAGATTTTATTACAGATATTCATAAGTGATTATAACCACTATGCTGTAGGGGGTGGATATTTCCTAGTGTGTGCTTTTTTTATGCAACCAGGATTTATATGAAGATTCATATACACTATAGCTGTGTGTGATGTTCTAGGGCTCTATATACATTCGCTATGCCCTAAAATTCTCTTTCTCTACCCCCTTTCTTTTTTTTTTTCGTTCTGCCTTTCTCTACCTTGGCAATTGACGTGGCCATAGAATCTGTACAGTGTTGAACCCCTCCTCTATGCTAAGTATTCAGAATGAGGTGTTAAGCAGCTTCTGTAATCAAGGCTACATTTAATGAAGTTGTGAGGAGACTGGCATTTCAGGGGCGAGCCGTCTAGTGATAGGAACAAGGAGCAGGTGATTAGGTCACTAATAAATGGTTGCTTCTATATTTTGTTCCTAAGTAATGGGCATGTCTCTCTAGGAAAATGCATTTACTCTTTAAATTACTTGTGGCCCGAGCACAGTGAATCAGATATTCTGCACTGCATCGCTAAGGGAGGGGTGTGTCAACACGACATGGGGGCCTTGATCATTGATGCCAGCCTTTGCTATATCCTTTGTATCTTTGTTTATTTTGTTAAAATAATAATTTCCTATAACTTCACTCCTGTTAAATGGACACTAAACATTGCAGGAGTCACTCAAATTATGAAAGGCCATGAAAAGATCTTTCAAATGAGGTATTGGGTTTACCTGTATGGGACAGGAGTTTAGAGATATGAATAGCTAAGTAATGTGTAAATTAACTTATAGCAACAGCCATTTCATGTAGTCTTAAAAACAGGAAGTGATGTCACTGAGGGGCTAGCTCTATGTTGTTAATTACAGCTTGCCCCTCAGTGACGTCACTTTCTGTTGTAAGATTGCATGAAATGGCTGCTGCCTTGTCTTGATTTTCAGATGATTTAAATATTCATATCTCACGACATTTGAAACCTACAAGGAAGCCAAATACCTTGTTCATCATAACTTTCCATGGGCTTTCATAGTTTGACCAATCCCTGTAATGTTTACTGTCCCTTTAATGAATATGCTATCTGTCACATACTAACACTATCACCACACAGAGTCCTGGAATACTGCATGTCACTTGATCACGAGTGGATAAATGTATTCATTTACTATAAAACAGCAAACATGACACACTCCAACCTCTACTGAACTTGGGGATGAGCATACTTATACATAGCTATTGAGTATTGGTTAACTAGGGAGGAGTATAAGCTTTTCACTGACCTACAAGCTTACATTAACCTCCTGTTACCAGTTCTGCATTAGACTATTGTTCAGTAGTCATCACTGATATACGGTAGGCTACAATCCACCTACCGGTTCTCTGTGTCTGTACAGGCATTTTTAAGGTTATTACAGCATTTATTGAAGTTAATCTATTGATTGTTATTATACAAAAACAATTTACTTTAAGAAAATTTTATTTACATGACTTACATTTTGGGCAGGATATTCAGAATGCACCAGGCAGGGGCGCAGCACAACTGGGATGTGCCAGGGCATGGTCTGTGCGATATTCAACAGTGCTGTGCCATGGCTCAGCACCATTGAATATGGCAGTGTGGCTGCCCAATTGTGCATGGTGCAGTGGCATTGCACCAGTGCAAGTGGCAAGAGAGGAACAGGGGGATGTGCCAGCACAAGTGCGTTAGGCGCAAGAACCGCAATATTCAGCACTGGGTATGCAAATGGGGCCATTATGCATGCAAGGCACAAATGGGTCCATTTGAATGTCATTATGGCCCCATTTGCATGCAGGTGCACCGATCCCTGGTGACTTGCACCTGGCGCCCTGCCAGGCTGCAGCCGTCGGGGACCAATGCCCCCTGCCCCTCGGCAGCAACATGCCCCAATGCCCACCAACTGACTGCATACAATACAGCTGTATGCCCATTGGTCCACTGCAGGGCCAATGGGCTTGCAGATTGTATTAGATTATAGTCCTGAAATGTGAATGAAACCATTCACATTTATCAGGCTAGTAATTTGTTCAGATGCCCATTGGCCCACACACAGGGACCAATGGGCACAGCCCTACTGTATGCTGTCAGTCAGCGGGCGGCCAGGCGACTTGTGGGTTGGGAGCTGCCACTCACCACTGACTTGTGGGGGAGTAGGGCGGCAGGTCTGAGTGGGCAGGTGGGGAAGGGGATACTGCTGGGCCACCAGGGAGTAATTATTTCTACACAGCCCATGATCAGGCTGGGGAGCAGGTCCACTGGACCACCAGGGAATTATCTATATTTACAAAGCCCACGATCGGGTTGGGGAGCAGGTCCGCTGGACCACCAGGGATGTTTTCAATTTACAAAGCCTGCGATCAGGCTGGGGAGCAGGTCTGCTGGACCACCAGGGATGCTTTCAATTTACAAAGCCCGCAATCGGGCTGGGGAGCAGGTCGACTGGACCACCAGGAAAGTTTTAGATTTATTTAAGCCCATGATCGGGTGTGGGGGGCGCGACACCTGGCCTGTGACTCGGGAGGTCAGGTGGCCACCCACAGCAGGCAGCTGCCATGTTGCACCTTGCAATATGGTGGCTCATCTGTGGGTGGCCAGGACTTGCTCCTGCTTTTGGCGGGTGGATCTTTGGCTCCCCTGTGTGGTGCAAGGTGGGTTCATGCCTGCATATGCGCCATACATCCCAGGCTGAATATTTGGATGTGCCCCATATGCATGGGCACTCCCCTCACACTTGCACCACATACATTATTAGTGCGCCCCGGTGCATCAGGATTTGAACACCGCAACATCCCCCTTTGAATATCGCACCAGGGCGCATCAGTGGGTTGCGCATGGTGCAACACTGTTGCGCCATGTGAAACCCCTTTGAATATCCCACCCTTTGCCTATATACAAGGACCCTGGAATTCTGAGGTTCTACGGTTGTGGAATTTGCCACAGAATTTGGATCATGCCGCAGAATATATATAGTGTCATAGAGAATTCATTGTTTTTGGTGAATTTTCATATAAATACACTGTTTTTCCATAGTGTCAGGCTTTCTTTCCCACCTGTTTATTCTGAAGCCGTCCTCTATGCTCAGCATATGATGTCATTGATGACATCACATCATATTGTAACCAGCATGGACTGCATTCTGCCAGAGAAATGAATAAATCATGCCGCAGAAATCAGAAAATGCTGCCGCAGAACACCAGGGGCCCTGCCTATATATAAGATTATAGGCTGCTTTATTACTGTTTTTGTTTAGATAGGGTTAAGTAAAAGTACAGTTTTAAGACTTTTGGAAAGTTTAACAGCAAAATTTGAAATATATAGTTGTATAGGAATAATTAGATATTTAGTACTGTTAACGGTATATATTTCCAGTACAGCTTTTGATTAATCAATTATTAATTTAGACTACAGTTAACTGTTATCTGATTATGATCATCTCGAGTAAGACTAGGAGAGTCAGGGCTATTTACTTTAGAGTTAAGGTTCATCCAATTTTAAGGGGTCTACGTTAATTTGCTCCCAATGATACACTCCCGATGTACATGCTCCCAACAGTCCACTCCCGCATCGACTCGCTTCCGTTATAATTCGCTCCCTCTATTTTTCACTCCCATCACTGGATAAAGAAATATTTTTTAACTGGTATTAGGCATTGTGACCTGTGTTGTTGGGGGGCTAGGGGTCACTTAGAGATGCTGCATGCATTGCAAACCAAAGAAGTCAGCTTTTAAAATTGCACAGTCACTTTAGCAATCAGTAGCAGTACAGTGGTAATCCAATTTGTCCAATTAGAGTCAATTAGTATAAATTATTTGACCTTTACAGCCTTGCAATGTTCCTTGTTACTTGCCATTTCATTTTTTTTCCATCAACCTGGTAGTCAACACCTTGCCAGAAAGACAGGCAGGTTTATTATGTCCAAAAGGAATAAACCTAAGCTTGTGGATGAATCGAATTTCATATACACTTTTCACAAGAGGGGCCATGACGAAAAGGCTATCTGGCAGTGTGAGCATGCAGTGAGAAAGCTGAAGGGTTGCAATGCATGGCTGCACACTGCCAGTGCAGAGTATCCCACAATCATCCTTCACTTCTCACAGCACAGTCATGCACCTGACCCTAGTGCTCTAGAGAAAGCAGAGGAAGTGAATATCACCAAACAGAGGGCTTCTGTGATTCAGAACACTACTGCCCAGGTCCTGATTCACACCAGGGAGCATGTTTCAATGGCAACACAGGGTAAACTTATAGATAAAAATATGAAGCGCACCTTCCAAAGAGTGCGGGTTCATGGTGCCCTGCTGAACCCAAAAGATCTAACAGAACTCTGCATCTCTGAAATATATCAAACATACACTCCTGACTCCAGTGTCTCTAGTGTTAAATTTCTATTGTATGACAGTGGCTCTGGGCCTGATCTCATTCTTATATTTGGAACACAAAGCAATCTGAGTTTTTGGAAAGATGTAGCAACTAGTATGCAGATGCATCTTCAGTGTGGCCCCTCCATTATTCCACCAAATGTTTGTGATACTTGGAGCGAGATTTGAAAATGTACAGCCAGCCTTCTATGCTCCCTTACCAGGCAAGCAGAGGGAGATATATGATAGGATGCTAAATGCAGTGAAAACCCTCAACACACATCTTAAACCTGAAATTGTGATGACAGATTTTGAGCAGGCCACTATACAGGCATTCAGATCTGTCTTACCAAGTGCACATCAAGTGGGTTGCTTCTTTCATTTCATGCAATGGGTGTACAGAAGAATACAGACTGAGGTCTGGCTGTACAGTACAGTCAAGATCCTGAATTTGCCTTAAAAGGCAAATATCTGCCTGCTCTAGCACGTTACCCCCCCACTGAGGTGATTTCCAGGTTTGAAGAGATTACTGATGATGCTGCCAATGTATTCCCACCAGAACTCGAACCCCTTATTGAATATTTCGAGGATGTGTGGATAGGCTGCAGAAATAGGAGGGGTACTGGGCGCAGGCAGCCACACTCTCCAATATCACTCTGAAATCACTGTGACAGTGTTCATGACAGAAGGGCCATGACCAATAATGTGGTAGAGGCTTTCCACAGAGGGATGCAGAGCATTCTCTGCATGATGCACCCCACAATATGGAAGTTTATTGATGGTATTCATGGAGTGCAAAAGAAGAGAGATACAGCCATAGAACAGCAAATAGCTGGTAATGCACCAGCAGGGTCAAAGAGGGCTTACCTTGAAAACATGGAGAGGCTGGCATATATCCTCAAGAAGTGTCAAGAAAGAACGACAGAGGAATTCCTTTCAGAGGTAATGTACACGTTTGACTACTAAGTAGTCTGACTGACAGCAGAGTGAAAAATATCCTGCTTTTACAGTTGATTTTAACATTAAAGTGTGGAAGAAATAAAGAATAATAAAGAATAAGTGATATTTCCATTGCACAAGCACTACTTGCAACTAACAGACCCCAAAAACCAATCACTACAATCAACATTACATTATATTGACCAATAGCAACTAACAAAAGCCAAAGAACCAATCACAGCTATGAACACTACAGTAACCAGGCTAGCATGTAAACAACAGCTCGAGCTGCATTGGGGATGTAAACAAAAGGCCTTCAACCTGACAAACGGGACACATAAAGGCAAGGTAAATACCATAAACCCACATTTTAAAACTTAGTCTGTGGGTAGTGAATTAGTCCGAGTCGGGAGCCTGGGTATGTGGGAGTGAATTTTTCTGGGTCGGGTTATGGTGGGAGTGAATTAACACTGGAGCGAGATGTCAGGAGCGGGTTGATTTGGAATGAGTGGTCGGAAGCGAATTGTCACGCTTCCCTGTTTAAGGGATATGTGATTTTATAATTCCTTGTGGTGTACTAAGAAGATTAGAGTTTAAAGTTTTACAATGACACACTATAAAATTTCATCCTGGAATGTGAAAGGGTTGGGATCCCCCATAAAAAGGAAAAAGGTGCTTAATTATTTACAGAAAGAGAAAACAAATGTTGCTTTTCTACAAGATACACACCTGTTACAACCAGAGGCTGACAAGCTTCAATGTTCTTGGGTAGGCCTTACCATAAGTTGTTGTTATTCATCAAAGAAAAGGGGTACCTCTATACTAATCCACAAAGGCATAAACATTTGTGAACACACACACACATAAATGATCCAGATGGTATATTTTAGATTCTGGCAGGAACGATGGATGGTCATAAACTTGCATTTTGTAATATGTATGCCCCAAACACAAGTCGAGAGGCCTTTCTTAACACCTTGGTAGTGGTCCTAAACAACTATGTAAGCCACAAAATTATTCTAGCTGGGGACTTCAATGAAATTCTTGACCATGTTGAATAGATTATCATACTCCCCTACCCAATTAAACACTAAGGCCAGGGTAACATTCAAAAAGATGTTGGAGAATTTAGGGATGATAGATACCTAGCAGCTGACTAACCCGCAGGGGAGGGATTATAGTTTCTTCTCTAACAGACATGCTTCTTTTAGTAGACTAGAATATATTTTCCTGGCAAAAGAGAGGGTTTCTTCTCTGCTGAATGCTAAAATAAACACTATCACAATTTCAGACCATGCACTAATAGGAGTTGACCTAATGTTAAGCAAACAGAGGAAAGAGTAAGTATTCCAAATAATAGTTAGGAGACCAGAAAAAAGACATGTTGGGAGTGGTGCAGTGCAGTGGCTGTGGAGCAGCAGTCTTCTGGGAGATGTTCTGGAGGATGCAGTGTTGTCCCATCTGCAGGCACCTCTCTGGGCTGAGGGAGGAGGTTGCTCATCTCCAGGCTGCGTTGGCCAGGATTTGTGGGACCTCCTCTCCCACCCAGGGATCACCAGGGTCACTGCCATTGCCTCAGAGGTTGCCAAGAAAGAGGAGTGGTTGGACCACAGTGGGCTCAGGAAGGCTGAGGGTGGTGGAACAGAGGCGCATCCCTCCAGTTGTATCTCTCCACAATTTCTATGCCATTCTGGAAAAGTGTGGTTCCTCTATGGAGGCACCCACAGTGGAGACCAAGCAGGATGCTGGGAACCTCCACAAAGAAGACCCACAGGAGGGTGGCATGGGACCCCACAGGGGAAGGAAACAACTCCTGGTGGGGGACTCCATTGTTAGGAAGGTAGAACTGGGGGAGGAAGGAGAGAGGGAGGTAAGGTGCCTGCCTGGCGCCATGGCTTTGAGGGACAGGGAGCGAATCCTCAGGATCGCAGGAGCAGCTGCACAGGGGAGGGAGCTGGATGTCATTGTCCACCTAGGGACAAATGACCTGGCTAAGAAAGGGATCAGAGCAGTGCAAGAAGCATTTGTACAGATGGGGAAGGGCCTTAGACAAATAGCACACACGGTAACCTTCTCAGAGGTGCTGCCTGTCTCTGGCATGGGTGAGGCTAGGGTGCTCCACACCATGGTATTCAATCAGTGGTTGAAAAACTGGTGCAGAGCTCAGGGATTTGGCTTCATTGGGGACTGGGGGTCCACCTGGAGGGATGCAGGCTTATACTGGCATGATGATCTGCATCTGTCCAGGAGGGGAACCAGGATCCTAGGTGACAGGTTTAAATACTTCATTGACAAGCATTTAAACTAGCCAAGGGGGGAGGCACTGGAAAGGAGCAGGGAAATCCTAACCCTCCCTAAAATATCAGGGTACTAAGTGAGGTAGACACCAACATAGAGATGTCGATAGGGAGAAGTGCTGGGGTAAATGGAGAAAGTGACAAATGCAATAAGGACAGGGATGGGGCAAAAAGAGGTAAGGCCATCAAGAAATGGAGAGTAATGAGTACCAATGCCCGTAGTCTGGGCAACAAGCTCCCTGAACTGGTGGCCTTGATGGAAGAGGGATGCCTGGATATTGTAGCAGTCACAGAAACATGGTACACAGAGA
Source organism: Neoceratodus forsteri (assembly GCA_016271365.2). Lineage (NCBI taxonomy): Eukaryota > Metazoa > Chordata > Ceratodontiformes > Ceratodontidae > Neoceratodus > Neoceratodus forsteri. Next base: position 164,087,397 of record CM028137.1, read on the forward strand.
ACCATGTCTGGGATGTTAACATACCAGGGTACACAACCTACAGGAGAGACAGGGAGGGCAGAAGAGGGGGGAGTAGTTCTCTATGTAAGGGAAGGGATAAAAGCAACTGAACAAAGGAGTAAACAGGGAGGAGAGGAGAGGAGGCACTGTGGGTCACCTTAGAGACTGGAAATGGCACCACAATCCGCACTGGGGTTGTATATAGACCCTTATGTCAGGGGACGGAATGGACAAAGATATGATAGAAGGCATACTTAGGATGGCAGAGAAAGGGGAGATACTGTTGATGGGGGACCTTAATATGCCAGATGTTAACTGGAGTACCTTTGCAGCAGCCACATCCAAAAGCAGGGCCATTCTTGATGCCCTTCAGGAGGCATTCCTCAGACAGCTAGTTTTGGAATCTACTTGTGAAGGAGCAATCTTAGACCTCATACTCTCAAATGGGGACAGTGAGAGGATCTCAGATCTAGAAGTGGGTAGCCATTTGGGAACAAGTGACCACCAAACAGTGTGGTTCACGACAAACTCAGCTACAGAGTCAAGCAATACAAAAGTGAGGGTTCTGGACTTCAGGAGGGCTGACTTTGGCAAGATGGGAGAGTGCCTTAGAAAAGCACTAGCAAACAGGCTAGAAGGAGGGGTGGAGCAACAATGGGGAAATATCAAAACTGCCATCACAGAGGCAACAAGCCTTTGTGTGAAGCAAATAAACAAATCAAAATGAAAGAAAAAGCCACTATGGTTCTCAAAAGAGGTGGCGGTGAAGGTTAGGGAGAAAAAGATAGCATTTAGGAAGTATAAGAAAACACAGGAGGAGCAGGACAGATAACTGTACCAATGAAGGCAGAAGGAAGCAGGTAGGGTAGTCAAAATAGCAAAGGCACAAACTGAGGAAAAGATAGCTAACTCAGTTAAGAAGGGGGATAAAACCTTTTATAGGTATATCAGGGAGCGTAGAAAGACAAAGGGAGGGACAGTGAGGCTGAATAGAATGGATGGTGGGTGGGCAGAGAGTGACAGTGAAAAAGCAGGGATACTGAATTAATACTTTTTTCAGTATTCACAAAAGAGGAAGTGGGGGAGGTGCCGAATCCAATTAACAGAAGCACTCTGGAGAGGGGGGTCGATCCCAGTCCTTTCACAGAAGAAAGGGTTGTGAAAGAACTTCTAAAACTGAAAGTGAACAAAGCAATGGGGCCAGATGGAATTCACCCCAGAATTCTAAAAGAATTAAGTAGAGAACTAGTGACACCACTGACTACCCTTTTTAACAAATCATGGGAGGATGGTGTGGTACCCAAAGACTGGAAGAAGGTGGATGTGATTCCTCTTCACAAAAGTGGGACCAAGACAGAGGCAAGAAACTACAGACCTGTCAGTTTGACCTCTGTGGTAGGGAAAGTGATGGAATCACTTCTGAAGGAAAGAATTGTTGAATACCTAGAGGCCAGTGGGTCACAGGACCCAAGACAGCATGGGTTCACAGCAGGAAGGTCATGTCAGATGAATCTAATTGATTTCTTTGACTGGGTGACCAAAGTAGTAGACCAGGGAGGGGCTGTGGACATGGCCTACCTAGACTTTAGCAAGGCATTTGACACAGTCCCACACAAAAGATTAGTAGTCAAATTAACCAGCCTGGGAGTGGGTCCCAGGGCGGTAGCCTGGGTAAAACATTGGCTGAACAACAGGACACAGAAGGTAATTGTAAATGGTGTCCACTCTGAAGAAAGGGAGGTTACTAGTGGGGTACCGCAGGGTTCAGTACTGGGTCCTGTCCTTTTTAATGTCTTTATAAGTGACATTGCAGAGGGACTGGAAGGAAAAGTATGCCTCTTTGCAGATGACACAAAGATCTGCAACAGGGTTGATACACAAGGAGTGTGGAAAGGATGAGAAGGGACTTAGCAAGGTTGGAGGAATGGTCAGAAGTATGGCAGCTTGGATTCAATGCAAAGAAGTGCAAAGTAATGCACCTTAGAAACAAAAACCAGGGAAGATTAACAATGGGGAGGTAGTAACAACAACAAAAATGGAAATGGACTGGGGTAATCATAACAGATGACCTTAAGGTTGGCAAGCAATGTGAGAAGGTGGTAGGGAGGGCTGGGGATACTGGGATATATAGGGAGAGGTATCACCAGCAGAAAACAGGAAGTTATTATCCCCTGTACAGACAGTTGGTGAGATCCTATCTGAGTACTGCATCCAGTTCTGGAGACCCCATCTCCGCAACGACATAGACAGGATGGAGGCAGTTCAGAGGAGGGCAACTAAAATGGTGCAGGGTCTTCAAGAGAAGCCATACGAGGAGAGACTAAAGGAGCTTAATATGTACACCCTTGAGGAAAGGAGGGAGAGAGGGTACATGATAGAAATGTTTAAGTACCTCAGTGGCATCAACAATGTCCAAGAGGGTAGCATCTTTCAGAAAAAGAGATGTGCAAGAACAAGGGACACAATCTGAAGATAGAGGGGGGACGGCTCAGGGGCAATGTGAGGAAGTATTTTTTCACAGAGAGGGTGGTGGATGCATGGAACAGCCTTCCTGAGGAGGTTGTGGGGTCTAAAATTGTGGGAGAATTCAAGAATGCGTAGGACAGACATAAGGCAATTTTTGTGGGGGGTAGGAAGAAATAGGCTGTTGGTTAAATAGGATCTTCAGCTTATCCTCTAGGTAGGGAAATGGGCAGACTAGGTGGGCCAAGCGGTCCTTATCTGCTGTCAAAGTCTATGTTTCTATGTAAGCACTCCAGGAGAAAAAAGCCATAGGTGTAGAATGAATGTCAGTCTGCTTAAAAGGAAAGATTTTATTAAATGGGTTACTGAACAAACAAAATTTATTTTGAATTTAATGACAATGGTGGGGTCTCTCAAGAATGCTTATGGGAAACCTATAAAGTTTATATATGAGGGAGTATTAGCAGCTTCTCTGCTAAACAAAAAAAAGAGAAATACAGGAAGCCCATAGAAAAAAAGAAAAGGAATTAGAGGCCCTGGAAAAACTATAAAAAACTGTGAAGACCCCTACAAAGGAATTATTTCATAGGGTTATAGTAAAAAAGATAGAAATCAATAATATACTATCACAATAAGCAGAGTATGCCTTATTTAGGACATGCAAACAGTACTGGGAAACAGGAGAAAAGGTGGGTAAATTATTGGCCATTAGACTAAAAAAGATTCAACAACAAAGTTAATCCCAGTAATCAAGTCTGCTGGAGGAAAGATATGTACAAATAATGCAGACATTAATAATACATTTCACAAATTTTGCAGTAAACTATATTCTAGAAAATAGATTGGAGAAGTAGAGGTGGTGGACAAATTGTTTGAAAATATTAATCTTCCAACTATGTCACATCAGGAAAAAGATATACTAAAGAAAACAATCTCATTCAATGAAATTCAGCAGGCCGTTCAGGAATGCCCATCTGGTAAAGCCCCAGGCCCAGATGGAGTCCCAGGAGAGTTTTATGCTTAACTCTCAATTGAATTAACCCCTCAGTTATGCTGGACATTCTTGGACACCAAAAAACAAGAACACTTACCTTTAACAATGAAGCAATGCTTTATAACTTTAATTCATAAAAAAGGGAACGATCCTACAGACTGCGCCAGTTATAGACCTATTTCATTAATGAAAACAGATTATAAAATATTAACAAAAATTTTAGCCAAACGAATGCAAATGGTAATACCAAATTTGATTAGTCCTGAACAAGTCAGATTTGTGAGGAACATATCTGAAGCAGATTGCAATCGGAGGTTGATTAATTTAATTTGGTGGTCACAAAAAGGAAAATGACCCTTTGTGGCTCTATTGCTAAACATTTTAAAAGAATTTGATTCGATAGGATGGACCTATAGTACATGTTTAGAACCCTCTCAGAATTTGGTGTTGGCAAAGATTTTGTGACGTGGATATCCATTAATGTATGATAATTAATGGCTTCCGTTTTTTTCAATGGCAAAAACCGTGTGTTAAATACCGTAACACCCAAGTAGGTGTTATGGCATTCACGTGATACCTTCCCATTCAAATCCGATCGAGACAACACAGAAAGACAACTCGAGTTCACCTCACAAACCACTGACCATACAAACTCACCTCCCCACTGCTGCTCGCTCCTTACAAAACATTCTCCGGTAGCCTCGCACTACATAAGTAAAATTAAAAAAATGCTCAGCCAATTTCAAACTGCGGAACAAACGGTTCCTCCAAGGCTTCTCACCCACAGCAAGACTCATCTCCACAGCTCACTACCCGGCATGATGAAATGCCTTCCGGTAACATGCAGACTGTGTTTGGGAGCGCCTGCATTTTCCACAGCCCCATCACAGTAAACATCTATAACTCCAACCAACAACCGCAAAAAAAGAACAAAAACCCGAATCTTCGAGAACTCGGACATCTTGAATAATGTGTTTTAACCAAAACAAAACAAGGACACTTTCATTTACTTCAAATATCTTACGTTTAACTGTAAGACCAAATTGGTACAGTCCACACTTTCACCACGGTCCCTAATTCTTCTTTCAACTGCCACCTTCCTCTGCAGGTCAAACGATGACACCACATAAAAGCAAATGTGCCAACCTGAAAAACAACCATCTACATATTTATTTATTTGTTTTCTTCTTTAATACTTAAAAAGTACAGTTTAAGTGTTCGACCTGCAGCTCTCTAGTCATAAATGAAAGTGTTTCATTACCACAAGGTAAGACTCCACTTTCATCTTCTTTATTTCAAATCTCTTCAGGAAAAAAACAGAACCCTTCAATTATATAAAACAAAATATGGGGTGCAGTGTGTTTCACTCGAATTTAACATACACCCTCGTTGTTGGATGGCTATCATAAACCCCTCGGGCTACGCCCTCGGGGTTTATGTGCCATCCAACAACTCGAGTGTGTGTTAAATTCTCATAATACACTGCACCCCATACTTTATCCTTTATATAATCCCTCAACACAGGTTATGACTAATGGGGTTCTATCTCCCAAGATAGACTTGGCATGTGGCACCAAGTAGGGGTGCCCCATCTCTCCATTTTTATTTATTCTTGCCTTTGAACCCTAAATAAGAACAGTTAGTCTCCATCCAGATATCAGGGGTATAAAAGTAAGAAAGTTTGAACATTCCACCTTTGCTTTTGCAGATGACCTACTTCTGACCCTGAGTGCACCTTTACAATCATGCCTCAATGTACAAAAAGTACTTGAAGAATTCAAAATAATTTCAGGACTTGTAATAAACTGGAGTAAGACCCAAATGCTATACAGTAACTTAAGTAATTCCCTTAATAAACAACGGGAAAAAATAATTTCCCCAGTCTGGTGCAAGACAAGTATTGCGTTCTTAGGCTTACAAATAACCACTGACTTAAATAAGGTATTCGATATCAACTATCTACCACTACTAACAGAAATAGAACTAGAGTTGAAAAGATGGGACAAACTTAATTTATCTTTATGGCAAAGGATCAATATCATTAAGCTGAATGTAGCTCCTAGAATATTTTATCTATTTCAGAGCCTTCCCATACCACCTACAAACAAATTATTTAAGCACATTGGAAAAATTGTTAGGGAATTTGTTTGGGGCCTTAAACCACCTAGATTGTGCACTGCAAAATTAAGAGCTCCCCAAACCATTGGTGGCTTTGCCCTTCCCTGGTGGAAAAAATATCACTTAGCTTTTCTTTTTAAACAGACTCTTAATCACTTTGGACTTCCAATAGATACTACACAAAGACATCCCTTATGAGTAGATATAGAGGAGCATATACTAGGACCGTACTTAATTACTGACTTATTGTTCACTAACCCTCAGCAACAATTTAGAGAGAAACCATGCATTAAGGGGTCAATATCTGCTCTTCAAAAAATAAACAATATCATTAACCCAGAGAAAATTGCTCTACCCTTTATGCCTTTGTGGGAAACCCCAATCTGAAATATGGAGAGAAGTGACTTGAGAATACCTCCTGGCATAAACTAGTTACTGTAAGATTGTACAACATTCTTGAACAAGATACAGGCATCCTCTGCTCATTCCAAGAACTTCAAGAATGGTTTAAACTACCCAAATTACACTTTCATTATTATCTTTGTCTGAGGGAGGCACTCAGACAAAAAAAACTACCAGTAGATTTCACTTTACAAAAACATGAGGAATGATCATAGTTGATTAAGTTAGGGTCCATGAGAAAGAGGGCAAGTGTTGCCTGTAAACTACTAACTATTAATGAATGGTCCACTTGTTTAACAAGCAATACCAAGGAGGCATGGGAAGAGGAGCTATCTTGAGAGATCTTGGTACAAGAACGAGACTCGGCTTGGGCCATGGCAAACAAGTCAACAAGATAGGCTCATTCAGTTTAAAATCCTACATAGATTTTACTTTAGCCCTAGCAGGATAGAAGCTATGGGTTACAGGACAAATGCTAATTGTTTGAGATGCAATACTACTATGCCAGATCTCCTATATATGTTAAGGGAGTGTCCTGAGGTTAAATCTATATGGTCAGAGGTCTGTAACATCTGTACTAAGGTAATGGGTAAACAAATACCATCCTCTTCCTTACTTCTTATCCTGAGGATATTCTCCAAAGATATAGATCAAAGTTGATCTCAGAAAATATGGTTGAACCACGCTTCGCTAAGTGCTAAAAGAATAATCCTAAGAGACTGGAAAGAAACCAAATCTCAAACCTTAGAAGAATGGCATAACCAATTAGAGTTTATTGCTAGTAATGAAATAATGCATTATTTGATACAGGATAAACTAGACATACAGTGCTTGCTGTAGAAAAGTTGGCTTGGTAACGAGGTATACCACCATTGGTGCGGCATACTGAGCGGTACCGTGTTAGTAGTCATTTCTGCATCAATGCAGTGCTGCAGTATGCGGCAATGCGGTAGATGCTGGTAGTTGCCTTAATTAATTGAATCTGCTTCATCAGCAGCAGAAATGTGCCAGGTGGTGCTATTCGCAGCTACATTTTCTTGACTTAACTGCAATGTTCTGCCAGGTGTCCCCACACTCCAGAATCCATATCTCACAGCCATGCTGGGTAATGATACTGTGAAAGGGAATAAACACATACTGCTAATTTATTCTTTCTCAAAACTTAGCTGCTCAGAGTGGCACCAACAGACGTCCAACTCACCCATTAAAGAATGAGACTCAGCTTGCAGCTTTGTAATTAACTCTTATCCTGATGGAAAAATAATGTGAGTCTCATGCATGACATTTTCACAAAGTGTTAAACATAGCATGAGCTGACCAGAGAAAGAGCAACAGGGCCATCCATTTCAAACTGCTCCATCTCTCCTTTCAGTGGTGCTTCTAGCACCCAACTCTCTTTGTGCTCCATATGACCAAAATAGTCTCCATATTCACTTTCCATAAAATAAGCTGGTCATAGTAAAAGGAATTCTCAAAAATACAGAATAAAATACATGTTCTGCCCTAGTGAGTAAAATGAATCAAAACATAGAAACATGGAAGTTGACGGCAGATAAGGACCGCAAGGCCCATGTAGTCTGCCTACAACTCGGGGCTGTGTTGTGGAGTGGAGCTGCAGCACGTTCATCTTGCTGCTCTGCCCCTCCCCCAAATCTCAATCTCTGGTCATCAATCAACTCACTAGATATGTGATTTATACAAGTTATAGATAATAATGTTAAAATTAATGTTATGCAGATTACAGTATGTGGTCTGTGCAGTGTTGCTATGGTTTCATCTCTGCTGCTTTTTATTTTTTTTTAATCACTATGTGCAATTCCTGTAGCTCTCATCTGGTTTCCTCTCTGGTATACTGTAGGTAGTATGTGTGTTTTTCACTCTGTAGCTACTAAATAAAAGCATAATATCTGGCATTTTTTTAATAACATTGGTCACGTTGGTACAGTAAGTGGAGTGACCTGTTTCTGTTGCAATCTCGGGAGGTAGGCAATGGAACAGTAACTTGGCAAGGCTAGAATTCTTGCTACTAATTTCCACCCCAACACCCCCTCCCCCTCCCCAAAATCCGTGTTCACATTGAGCCTTCTACTTTTGCTGCTGTGGTCTACAGTATGTACTGTCTACAGTATACCATCAGCCCAAACTCGGTCCAAACTCATGGTACTAGAAAGGGTTGCTCCCTGCCAGAGATGTATTCTTGAAAACAAAAAGCACATAAAACATAATTATTCTATGAGTGATTGTTAAGACAAGAACAAAATACTGGCTAGATGGTTCTGGGACTGTCAAGCAAATACAGGGTGTTTAACAACCACGTCCTAGAAAACTGAGGGAGAAGCATTTCTTTAAGAATTAATAATTTATTATTGCACTCTGCTAAGCAATCCAAACAAAAAAACATCTCCGGTACTAGTGGTGCTGCATTATAGTAAGTAACAGGTGCCACAAAGAATAAGAGCACCAACCAACAAGGAAAATAATCAAAGTATATTGCTGCAAGTTGTTAGAAGTGGCCTCGGGGGGAGGGGTGTTTTTCATTTATGGAAGCATTTGTATGTTGTAGAACTTCTAAAACTTGCAGTAATAAATTTTGATTATTTTCCTCTGTGATCAGTGCTATTATTCTTTGTGGAACACTCTGCTAAGGTCTTTGGTTTCTATGAAAGGGCTGCTCCTCTCCAGAGAGCTATTCTTGCCACAAAACAAAAAAAGTCTTCAGTTTCTATGAAAGGGTTGCTCCCCTCCAGAGATTTATTATTGAAAAAAAGCATAACAAACAAAATTCCTCTATGGGTGATTGTTAGGAGAAGAACAAAATGCTGGCTAGTTGATTCTGGGACTGGCAAGCAAATATACAGTGTTGTACAACCACGTCTTAGAAAATTGTTGGAGAAGCATTTTTTTAAAACTTCAGGTTTTTAGAGTAACAATTTACCAAATATTTGTCCTGAATGTCTTTTAAAATATGGCAGATGATGAAATGTAGCATTCTTGCAGTATGTGTCCTACATTTTGGCTGCATGCGTTGTTTTTGCACCGTTCTGCTACTTAGCAACAGACCCCTGACATTGCTAACACTTCTAATGAAGTGCTAATCATGTCAGAAGGTGAGAATACTAGTGACAATTGTTATGTTTAGCAATACCCCAACCTCACACTTGTGAAAAGATAAGCACCGGGCCCTGCAGAGAATGGTAAGTTGTTGGACAAACTTGATGTCTCTGGGTACGGCTGAAATAATTTTGTTTTGGAAGAGTCACTTATATAAAAAGTCTTATCCATTTGACTAGACGGCAGTCCACCATAACTGATCATAATAAACAAGTATATTAACAGCCTGTTTAAATAGGTAAAACAACATGAAAAAGTGAATCAAATAAAACAAATGAAACAAATGAATGAGATGAACTACAATATGTGTTGTTTGTTATTACTGTAATTTCAGATGTCTGAACAATTTCTCAATGTCTGAACAAGTTCTCAGTGTCTACAACATGTGCAGCAAGATTCCTTTTAATTTGTATTAGGTGTGATCAATTAAAAATATATGTAAACAAAATGGTGAGGAATAATCGTGATACTTGTGAGATCATAGTTCCTGAAGTATTTCAACAGCTCACCTGTACTACATTTTCCTGCAGGCAAAAAAGTTGAAACTGCAGCCTTCCTTGACTACGATTTTGCATTTCTACTGTAAATAGAAATATGAAGGGGTATTTTTATTGAAGGGGACTACAGTATGTGTAAGGATACTTAAAAAAGGGACTAAGAAAAAAACACAGATGTTTCCTAATATCAAAATTCAACCTTTTAAACTCTCGAGCATGCAGTAGATTCTCAAGCACTCAAGCACTGGAATCAAAATCTTCTCCAACTTTCGTGAGATCCTTACTAATAGCAGTTTTGATCTGAGTCCCTACCAACCCTATGCTGGAGTCCAGACCTGATTCTCACACATATTATGGACACTGTTGCTCACTGAAGTAAGGAAGACATACAAATGGGAAGGGAATTACTGTAGTGCAGCTCATAAGAGCATTGTTACTTGAGTGAATAATAAAATCCAATACTCTAATAAGACAAAAAGAATTGGAATAAAAAGGAAAATTCAGATCCATTGACACGTAAAGATGCGTATGAATGTCTGTGGAGGCAGAGAAAGTTGGTTGGAAAGAGATTATCAAATTAGGAGCATAAACCTTGATAGCAAATACCTTTTGACTAGAGAGAGAGGATGTGTGTGTGTGTGTGTGTGTGTGTGTGTGTGTGTGTGTGTGTGTGTTTTGGGGGGGTTGTACAGATTACCAATAAGCCAGCCAGCTCTCCCCTCTGCCACACACTTATATGATTAGCCAGTACCCTTCAGTGAATCTGCAGTGATTAGACTTGAGAAATCCACCTGCTATTGGTTCTCCCTCTCCCCCCACTTAATGTAATGTTTTCTTTAAAACACAAAGTTAAAGAGAGAGCAGGAACACTGAATGCACCACCTAAGAAGAAGCTTTTGATTACCAGACACTAGGGCCCAGACATTCAAAACTTTGCCCCAGGGCTAAATTTGCACTGCCCGGCAGACAAACTTAACTCAGAGCAAAAAACAAGCTGTATACAAAAGGAATAGCCCAGTGCAAAACCCACTGAATATAGCATGCAAAGGAAGCTGGGCAAACAGGGCCCGGAGTGCAGGGCAAAAATAGCCCGTGAATAAGACAGCACTGAATATAGCAAAGAAGACAGCACTGAACATAGCAAAGAAGACAGCACTGAATATAGCATTCAGTCAGGCGGTGCAAACACCCACAGGAACATAGTGCAGAGGTGAGCCTGCTGTGCCATGGAGTACATGCAAGGAAGACCAGCCCTGAAAGTGACCCCAAGAGCAGATAGCGGTGCAGAATCCAGAATATGACACACACCCAGCCATGGCAAGGCCTAGTAACACCCAAGACCCATGAATGGAAACCAAAGCACAGGAGAAACCCATGAAAAACCCCATGCACCCAAAAATGACACTGGACAAAGTAAGGTCATAAAAGTGGAATGTAATAAGATACAATGAAAAAATAAAGGTAACATCAAAAACAACAGAACAGCAAGAACAACAACGTTTACAACAGTGATGAAACTAACAGTAAAAATACTACTACTACTACATATACAACTACAACTACTAATAATAATAATACTATGACTGCCACTACTAATACCACGACTGCTACTACTGCTACAACTACTACTACTGCTACAACTACAACTACTGCTACCACTAACATGAACACACCCAACACCACTATCACCATGACTACTAAACACTAAACTATATTACTAAAACAACTACACAAAATTCAGGTATGAATAACTGAAATGAAAATGGGGGGAAAGGAATGGAGACACAGGAATAAAACGGGAACAGAAGGCTGCAGCAAAACAAGCAGTCCAGTAAGGGGGGGGGAACAGATTCACTGCTGCATGCTGGATGGTTCCAGCAATCTCACCTTCAGGACAGCAGCCACCCTCCTGGTTTCAGAGATGAGTACCGCCTGCTGCTCAATTATAGTCCTCTGCTGCCAGACACATCTTCGGAGGTCTTCCGATCCCTTTGACTCCTCTGGCCTAGTTGCCGACAACGAGGACCACCATGGACCTACAAGAGTAAGGGGGAGCATGTGAGGATGGGAAACCAGCAAGGAGGCACAATGCAGCCACAGATGGCAACCCAAAGCATGTCCCGACAACCATGCCCATGTGGTGATGTGGAACACAATGGAATGCACACCCGACAGGTGCCTCCAGGGTGGGGCCAGATGACACAGGCAACAACCAATAACCCAATGGACACGGATATGTGTGGAAGTCCACCAACAACACCACAGCATAGTGGCTACCACTCAACCCAGATAGTGCTGCCACACAGGCATGCCCTGAAATGGCTGTGACAGTGGGCCATGCAACAACATGCACATAGGTTGACACACGTTGGGACATGCTGCCCATAGGAACTGAAAAATGTATCACAATGCAGAGCAGAACCACAACTGAAATGGGCACAGCAACAACACAGTACAATGGCATGCAGCCTGTATGATAGCACTGCAAGGCACGTGGCACTGCCAACATCCACCGCAGCTGCACGCACAACGTAGGCATGCAGGGCAACACCCATGGTGCAGACGACCACAGGCCATGGTCCACAAGTGGCAGGACAGCAGTGGGCCAAACACATGCACAGTACAGAGCCACACAAACACCCATGGTATGGCAGGTGCCACACACCCCACTGGTAGGCACAACAACAGGTGCAGGAGCAGTAACAATGCACTCCATGCCACCACAGTCCACCATCCCATGCCCCCCCAAGCATTACTAGCATTACTAGTGTACAGACACCAGGCACAGCAGGGACAGTGGATCGGAAGCAGGATGGGGAACAGTGTATCCCTTCCACTGCCATATACAATAGGAAGACATGACGGGTGGAACGACACATCCTGGGACAACACTAAGGCACCACACCACCTCAATGCAGGTACAGTGTCTGACCACCGGCCAGCCAGTGCCAAGACCCCCATGCCACAACAGTGACCATACTGCATGGCACACACATATACAGGGAGAGGCCGACTAGATGCAGCCATGCCAAACCCCTGTACTGTACAGTGTGCACTAGAGTGGCATGCACCCAGAACATGCACATGCCATGTGAATGGCAGAACAGGAACACCTGGCACGTATTTGAGAATGGCAACACCAGCTGGGCATGCCAGCACAGGCCCGTATAGCACAGAGGCCCTGCACAGCCCCCCGGTCATAGTGTATGGCAGCCATCCACCCAGACACCAGCCGTACCCTGCCACATCGGTGGGCAACACAGTATTATGGTGAACATGCCCTGGTACCATGCACACGTCCATACACTCAGTGGGAAGGGTAATGCCATCCCATGGAAAGACCGACACAAGCCACAAGCAGTATGTAGACAAATAATGTACTCATGCAACAGGCCCTGGTCATCGGGTCTGCTCTCTTCGGCCTGCTGCAGCATGGGTGGCACCCTCAGGATGCTCTTGCTGGTTGCCCAGGAGCCCTCCTGGCCTTTGCCCCCTGGGCTGGTCAGCTGTATATGCTCTGCAGTGGAAAAAGGGTTCAGCAATGTTAGTATACAATGGCACGACACAGCAGTGACCAAGGGAACCAAAGTATCCCACAACCTCCCCAGACATGAGGTGGCATGACACAGCTCAAGGACATGATCCCAACTCCCAATGCAGGCACACTGTGCTACCCATGGCATGCCATACCATACCCTGGCCATGTGATGCCACCATGGCCCAAAGCATTAGCACTGTGCACACAGGGCATGTCAGCATGGCAATAGTGCAGTGGTTGGTTGCCACATGCAGCATGACAGTGTCATGTCACACCCACAGTAATGGAGGTGGCCTATGTGCCTAGGAAACAGCCCACATGAAGTCCACTGGGGTGAGCCACAGGGTACAGCCATGGCCAGTCCCCCGCCAGCATTCCCAAGCACAGCAGATGGAGCCGAGGGCATGTGTGATGGTTGCACACAGCAAGACTGCATGGCAATGGCCAGGGTCACATCAACAGGTACCATATAGTGTCCAGCACTGCAGGGCCACTGGAGGTGGTATGGCCACTGTGCCCCCCTCACCAGACACCCTGATGCACGGTGCCACCAAAGGTACCCACGGCAGCAGGTGGTCCACCTGAGCCACCTGGGTATGTACGTGTCAGGGGACACATGCACATGCCCAGGCACCCCCATCACACAGGCATGCCTGAGGGATCACACAAACACACACACACTCACTCACTCACACATGCTTGCATACAGATGCACACAGTACACATGTATGTGTTGTGGAACAACACATACCTAACACTGGCACTGTCTCATCTCGCACCATCTGGTGGTAGCGTTCCAGCTGCTGCTGCTGTCTGCACCTCAGGTCAGCATACCTGTGCCTGCACTTATCCTTGTCACATGGGATGCCAGTCCTGGCAGACAGGTGGCGGGCAATGGAGGCCCACACTTGCCATCATGGAAGGTCATCCTCCTGGACCTCCTCAAACAGACATCTGTGCTGCTGCTGCACCAGCTGCACCAGGTTGGCAGTCTCAGCATCGCCCCAATGCCTGTCCCTGTGCACCACTGCACGCTGCCGACATCATTCAGACATTGCCATACACGTGTGGGAACAATTGAAATGTACTGAGACACACCCTGCACCTTTTTCCCCAGGCTTTACACTAGCACCGCACTGTCGTATGCAATAGTGTTGTGCAACCCAAAAGTATGCGCAGTGCACATGTGTGACCCTGCCATGACTCCAGTGTTGATGTAGTGCGAATGCACACTGCCGCTGCACAAACATCCACAGTACGGCGCTATGCCATGTAGTGCTGGGGTGCTTGCGCAGACTGAGGACTAACCGCGCATGTGCAAGTGATGCGCAATGCATCGTAGTGCTGCACTATCACAGCAGCGCTGCACAAGGACTCGGCCAGATAGCCCGGCATTAACGTTTTGCCCGCCACTATACACATTGCCTGGTGCTAACACAGGCCATATTCAAACAGCCTATGTAAATTTGGTTAATTGTGTATGCATGGGGCAAACAGGGTGATTAGCATATCATTACTGGCTCATTTGCATGCAAAACAGGCATGATTGCCCGGCAATGTTATTTAAGAGCAAACAGTGCTCCACCTGTGCTGCTGATAAGGAATCCTGTGTTGTGTAGGATTTACTTCAACAGCACAGAATTCAGGATGTCACAGGAGACACAGCAGGGGCAGGCAGGTATGTATCACATGAGGGCCAAGCCCATACCTCTCGACTGTCCCTGATTTCCAGGGACGTCCCTCATTTACAATCAAATGTTTACTCTGTCACCCCTAACATTTGTGTTTCCGTAGCTCAGTAGTGGGGATTGTCAGCACTACATTATGTCAGGCATTCAGGTTACAGGCCTGTTGGTCTGCATAACGTGTATTGTGCAGTAGGCTACATATACTGCCAGCCTTGCCAGCTTTCTGTGTAGATATCTCTAAGTATTCAGCTGTGTCCTTCATTCTGGTCCTGTATCCCTGAGATGTTTAAGCCTTGTCCCTGATGTATGTGGCATGAGGTCAAGAGGTATGGCCAGGCTGCAGTCATTCACAGCTGTGTGTGATGGGATACACACATACCACTCATGGGACTGGTAGTGGGCAGGACAACAGTCTTTACACCATAGGTGTACTTTTGTCTTGCAGGGGTGGCTGCACATATGCCCTGGCCAGCCACACTACACCATGGCAGCATCACAAGTCCATCAAACACCTGCTGTCTGTGTCTGCACATATGTCTACAGCAGGGGCGGGGTCACTGTCACTGTTATGGCAGGCCAAGGCCTCTAACGCTGTAACAGGACTGTGCACGCACAGTGTGGTCGTACGGGGCAATGCATTCCATGACGGCTCTCGTCCTGGTATTGAGTGACCTCCTAATGGCTAGAGGTCAAAAGGCATGTACCATTCTGGTCCTTCTCGATCTCTCTGCTGCATTTGACACTGTAGACCATGGTGTGCTATTGGAACACCTGCAGTTCTTATGTGGACTGTCTGGTACAGTCCTAAAATGGTGTCATTCTTACCTCACAGGCAGGTCTCAGAGAGTGGCCTCTGGAATTTATTCCTCTGGCGCTCACTCCCTGCCTTGTGGGGTACCACAGGGCTCTATATTAGCCCCCATGTTGTTTGCAGTGTATATGCTGCCATTGGGAGATATCATCAGGTGATACAGTCTGAGTTTTCATTGCTATGCAGATGATACTCAGCTGTATTTGTCTTTTCTGCCTGGACAGATTGGTGCAGTCTCCATGCTGAACAGTTGCCTTGCCAAGATCAGATCTTGGATGAGTTCCAGCTGGTTGAGACTGAATCCTGACAAGATTGAAGTGTTGGTTGTGGACCCGGGTCATCCGAGGGCGGGTTTGGGGGTTGGACAACCATTAGGCTTATTATTTGATGGCGTGC
The DNA here is from genome assembly GCA_016271365.2 of Neoceratodus forsteri. Classification (NCBI taxonomy): domain Eukaryota; kingdom Metazoa; phylum Chordata; order Ceratodontiformes; family Ceratodontidae; genus Neoceratodus; species Neoceratodus forsteri. Next base: position 164,103,415 of record CM028137.1, read on the forward strand.
CACTCACAACCTCAGACCAGGTGTGTAACCTGGGCATTATTCTTGACGATGGCTTGACTTTAAAATCTCAGGTGTCAGCTATCGTCAGATCCTCTTTTTATCATCTGAGGAATATCGCCCAGGTGAAACATCTGGCTCCCGTGGCCGATCTTCCAACATTGGTTCACACCTTTGTTATGACCTGTCTTGACTACTGCAATTCCTCTAACTAGGGCTTCCTGGGGTTGATATCCACCGCTTGCAGCTGGTGCAGAACGCGACTGCCAGGCTTTTGACTGGGAGCATCTAGGACCAGTCATATTATGCTCCAGTTCGTGGCCGTGCACTCCGCTGCCTATTCAGTGGCGGATCACCTTTAAGGTTGGCTTGCTAACCTTTAAAGCCCTACATGATCAGGGACCTGGCTACCTGCAAGATCTCTTGGTGCCTTACAGCCCCCTCCATCCTCTCCGTTCAACTGATGAGGGATTGCTGGAGGTTCCCAAGGCACGATTAAAGCTGTCTGGTTCTCGTGCCTTTGCTTTTTTGGCTCCGACCCTGTGGAACTCTCTACCTCATCGGTTGAGAGAATGCCCAACTGTCTGTAGATTTAAAACTGAGCTTAAAGCTTAGTTATTTGATTTGGCCTTCCCAGATGGTTGATAATGTAATTCTGATGTTTTAATTGTATTTATATTGCCTTCTGTTTTATGTAAGCGCCTTGGCTTTGAAAGGCGCTATAAAAATAAAGTTGAATTGAAAAAAGAAATTGTGTACGCACATGCGGGGGGGTGCCATACACCTGTGTTATGCTGTTCTACTGTCATACTTACAGTGCCACATGGGGAACCACACACAGTTCTGGGGTACAGATGTACCATGTTGGCCTACACATCCGCAACACCTGTGTATGGGTGTACATTGTGCCTGCACCCATACAGCAGACTGTTGCCTGGCACATGACACATTGCTGTGCCTGGGCCACCAATGCAACATGGTGGTCGGTCTGCCATCTCGTCCTGTTATAGGGGTGCACACCATGTTGTGCACTTGCACAGTATGTAGGCCACAGTGCTGGGTGTGCATGGGTCTATGATGCTGGTGGATGTGTCCAGGGAGGCTGCTGAGACAGGCCCATACACCCACGGCTGCTAGGCTACACACATGCATACACTGCACAGTGCATGGGGCCGTAGGCTTGGTGTGTGCCTGGTGGTACGCCACAGTCCATGCCACCATGTGCAGCCACCACAGCAGAGACACATGCCACAGGTCACCAGCATAGGCAGCGCCAGCGGGTGCTGCACAGGCACTGATGGCCTCAATGTGTGGTGGTGTGCAGCCCTCCACAGCACTGTGTGTTGCGGTGTGCATGCACTGTTGGCATTGCACACAGGGGCGGTATCTGCAACCGTGTATTGTACCATGCCCTTTGGATATTGGTACAGCTGTGCACTGTTCATCCGCCACTGTGTGTAACCTGTGCGATGTCCTCTATCTCACACAGGTAATGCTGCAGGGCAGGAGCAGCTCTGGGCCCACAAATTCTCAGGTGATGAGCTGCGAGCCCTGGTGCGTGCTGTTAAGGAGCAGGAGATGGTCCTGCAGTGTGATAAATCTACTAATGCCACCGTGAAGAAAATGTGTGAGGAGATCACCACAGCAGTGAATGCTGTGGGTGGACGTGGCCGTAGCATCGATGCCATACACAAGAGGTGGAATGACCTGCTCCACAGGGCCAAGGAGGATGAAGCACAACGTCTGATGGAATGGCTGCAGACTGGCAGTGGGCCACAGCCCATGGAGCAGTGGAAGTGGGATCCACTGATGGCATTGGTAGCCTCTACACTGAGGCCAGTGGCAGTTGGTGGAGTCAAGGGCAGTGGGTGAGAGACACCTCTCACACCACCCAGGGAAGGTATGTCTGTAGCATGTGGCTGCCACTCCCTGGCCAGCACCAACAGGGCTGGGGCACCCCTTTCCACTGTCATGGGGTATGCGTGGGGCACACAAGGTTGTATCACATTGTGATTGTAGTGTGGGAGCTGCACAGTAGTGTGCATGTGTTGATGGTGCACATATTTTAAGTGCATGTGTGCTGTGGTGCAGTGTGTGTGCATAGGAGCATTACGTGTTTTGCATGGGCTGCACAGTGGGGTGTGCACAGGCATGCTGTGGGCAACACACTGTTGGGGGTGCATGTGGTAGTGGTGGTGGTGGTGGTAGTTGGTCTGTTCACTGTACTGGACACTGACGTAGTCTCTGTTCTTTACAGCACTGGGCACCCAGCAGGCCATGTCCCAGGTGGTGCCTGGCACAGTGGTACAGGAGGAGGCGGACGACGCAGCGGAGGTGCACCCTTCATCCTCAGGCATGGCTGCCATACATGGACCTGCGGTGGGCTTGGATGTGGGGACAGTGTGTGGCAACACACCACAGGTGGCTGTTCAGTATGCTGGATCATCATCTGAGGAGGAGGAGGATAAAGCTTTCCTGGAGGCCATAGGCAGCTATGAGGATGTGCAGGTAGAGGTCCTGATTGGCGAGCCAGTGGTGATATTGACTGTGACCAGTGACCATAGCTCAGAGGATGCAGAGGACAACATCACCCTGCCAGTGGGAGGGCCTGTCATTGGCGACATTGGGGTGGGGACAGTGGGGTATGGTCACACAACTGCATTGGGGGTGTGGGGTTCACAGGCACATGACACTGTGGTGCATGCAGCTGTTGGCCCTGTGGCTGCACAGTGTGCCCCGCTTCACGTGTCCCGCTGGCAGCAGGTCCCAGTGCTGGACCTGCAGCATGCACCACTACCTGTCAGCCCACAGATGCAGCAGCAGCCTGACCATTAGCAGCTGCCACCACTGGTACACACACATCTGCCCTCCCCATGCCCAACAGCAGCAGCAGCCTCCACCACCAGGGCAGGCCACCACCACTCAACCCACACAGGATGGCCAGGGTGCACGGCCCATGCTCCAGGAGGCCCTGGCTTCACAGCATGCAGCCCAGCAGGACCTGCATGACCTCCACAGGGAGCCGCACCATGAGCTCCCTCAACTGCATGAGACAGTGGGCACCACCCTTGCCTGTGCCAAGCATCAGGTGGAGGAGTGGATGACCCATGTCCTTGACACCCTTGAATGTGGCTTTGGGGGACTCACTGCCACTGTGCAGGCTCATGCAGAGGTGATGCAGGGGGCACTCACAGCGCCCCTACAGGGTGCACCCAGAGCCCAGCGCAGCCACACCCCACGTGTGCACCAGTGTGGCACCAGTGCATGCAGGGGTGGGTGGCACCTCTTCTACACCTGTGTCACGGTCTTCAACAGGCCTTCCCTGGCATCATGGGTGCCCTCCCTCCACAACTGTGCATGCCTCTCAGCGTGGCCGCTGGCATACTGCACTTCTACCTCACCTCAATCCACCCCAACCATGTCCTCAGCACAGAGCATGCCTAGCTCTGTGACACACACACAGGGGGTGCATCATGTGTGGGTGGCAGGCGCCAGTGATGGGCATCACCCCATGCATGTTGTGGCCATGTCTCACTCACATACATGCACAGGCACACTCACACATCCCTGGTCCCCTGCACACACACACACACACACCTCCACAGGCCTTGGTCCCTCACATGCCACACCACATACCGACACATGTACACAACATAGCTGGTCACTCTGCACACCTGTCTGACATGCACTTCACAACACACACTGCATCACATCACTACATCACTATACCAGCTTGTACATCACCAGAGTGGTACACTATTTACACTGTACTGGGTATTCACTACTATTAAAAGCACTGTTCATTTGATATTTGTTGTCTGTGTTGTGTTTATTCACCATCCCCTCTAGGATAGTGTCTCAGTGATGCTGCTCCTGTGCTCAGTGGCCCTGCTGGCCATGCAAGGATCCTGCCTCTCGAGTTGCTCTACTATCCCCTTGACCTCTGGCTCTGTCTCACCATCAGATTGTTCCTCAGGTTCAGGTGCATGTATCCCATGGTTGAGCACCATGTTGTGTAGCATACAGCAGGCTAGGATGATACAGCGGCATATCTTCTGAGGCCTGTACTGTAAGGCACCACCTGAGTGGTCTATACTACGGAACCACATCTTTAGCATCCCAAAGATCCTCTCTATGATGTTTCTGGTTTCAGCATGTGCCTCATTGTAGTAGTCCTCGGCCACTGTGGCAGGCTGGGGTACCGCTGTCAGCAGCTAGGGTCACAGGGGATAGGCACTGTCTCCTGTAAAGAGATGCCAGCAGTTAGTGCTGTTGTCCTGCTGTGTGCCCATTGGTGCTATGTATCACCAGCCCCCGCCCCTGCCCCTACCCTTGTTACCCTTGCCCATCCCCTCTTCCCCTGTGCTCTTACCCTGTCATGGCTGCCCATACTCACTGACTAGGTGCCCACTGGTTATCCTGCCCTCCTCAAATGCCTGACACAGCCAGGACTGTTGCCAGATGAAGGCATCATGGGCACTGCCTGGGTACTGTGCAAAGACATTGCTGATGTGCCCATTCACATCGCACACCATCTGGCAATTGATGGAGTGGTAGCCCTTCCTGTTTACATATAGATCACTGCCATCGCCAGGTGGTGCATGGATGGGGCATGGGTGCAGTCAATGGCACCAAGTACAGCAGGTAGGTGTGCAATTCGGTTGAATTGCTGCATGGTCACTCTGCGCTCTGCTGTTGTGCTGGGGAATATGATGAACTCCCTAGCATGTGGCAGGAACGCATCAAGGAACTGGGTCAGAAGGCGCAAGGTGGCGGACTGCGATACCCCAATGGTGTCCCCTGTTGGGCGCTAAAATGTCCCAGTGGCTAAAAAGCACATTGCTGCCATCACCTTTTCCTCAATTGACATGGCATGACTGCGTCTGGTGTTTGGCTGCAGCTGGTCATGCAGGAGTTCGCATAACTGCCTCAACATTCCCCTGTCCATCCTGTACCGGCCAATGATGTACTCATCAGGCAGGGTCTCAAAGGAGACTCTGGGCCGGTACCACCTGTGTGCAGCATATCTCCTCCTTGGCCTGCGGTGTGGGCCTTGTTGTGCCTGATCCCTTTTCTCCTCCTCCACACCCTCCTCCATGAGGTGCAGCACTACAGCATTACTGAATATCGCCACGCTAGCTAGCTTCCTGGTCTGGCCACTCCCTCCTCTGTGGATTGCCCTGGGATAAGACCTGCCTTTTATAGGTGGTAACTAGCACCATGTTATGTGCAGCAAAACTGAGCCTTGTGCAGCGCTATCCCTCTGAATATCCCATTGCGCCCATATGCACATACCCGCCCCCTCACTTTGCCCCTTGCATACATTATAGGTTTGCCCAGTGCTAATGCATTTTGCATGTGCCAGTTCCTCCTTTGAATGTGGTGGCCCTGCACTAAACCGGCGCTAATCCTGCACAATTGGTTTGTGCGCTGCGCTGAGTTTTGAATATCTGGGCCTAGGTTATTTAATGTGACAAATTCAGGGGGCTTGCAACTTAGAAACCATTGAGTTCTTACTTTTATGGCATGTGCATGTAGAGATTTTGTGGCAGCATTTTTTATTATTATTAAATAAAGCCTTTCATAAAGGCCGCTATGGTGAGTGCAGATTTTTGCCCTTCTCATTATTTAACACTGCAGACTTTTGGTTTACATTATATGCAGTTCAAAATCAGCTAATAACTGTGTATTATCCTCGCCAGTTTCTGCTCAAGGTCATGCATGTCTGCCATTAATTTTATTTTCTGTCCCTCTGTAAATGATATACCATTTAGCAGACCAAGATTTGCACAGACATCCCTTAGTACAGTATATCCCTTCCCATCCTTTTTTGTTTTTTGTTTTAAGGCACACCACCTCACTTAACAATGAGAGATCTCAGGACTTTTAGAGGGGAGGAGGGGGGAGATCTGTTAGTCTTACCATGAGAGCCACATTCATGTGGGCACATGTGAACCCAAATCAGGGCTGAGAGGTTGTGGGTTTATGATATGGCTTGGGGCGGAATAGAATTGTGAAAGTGGTGAACTTGTTACTTAATTCCCTTTCGCCTTCTTTAGTGGCCTGGCTGCATGTGTCACTCCTTGCTAGGGATGTAAGTTTGTCATGGATGAGGTTTTAATGACTCATTGTTCATGAAATCATTAGTAAACAGTAGTAAATGTTGTGGCACTGTCATCATTGCTACATTCTGATGACACTAGTGAAAGTCATGGAAGTCCTGAATAAAGATCAAACGTCATGGAATCAATGACGTGTATGACTGCCATGACAAACTTACATCCCTACTCCTTACCTTATTAAATCAGGTCCTTTACTTATTCCTGGACCTGCCCTCCTCCATTAATTAATTAATTAATTAATTTAGTTTTTGTTGACCGGATAAGTGCACTAGACAAATCCTGCCTATTTTCAGGCACGACCCAGGGAGGGGGATACTGATGAATGCCAACTGACCTTGAACCAGATTAAGCTGTTGGTAGTATTTTGATTGAATAAGGGAAATTTGGCCAGGACACCAGGGAAATTCCCCTACTCTGCTTCCTGTGAGCAGGGGGGACCCATTTTCCGGTGGGACCAAGATGGCTGCCTCTGGACATGCTGTGGAGGACATGGAGGTGCTGGAGGCAGGGGAGTTGGTCTCCTTCCCTGTCTCTGGATTGCCAGAGACCTCATCAATTCTTCCTCAAGCTTCTTCTAATGGATCTAAGCTGCATGCATCTCCCTGTTCATTTCCTTCCTCAGAAACCTTGATGGATCAAAATGTGAACTCTTTGCTATTACTTGAGGAAACACGCTATCTTACAAAGAAACAGGAGCTTTTAGCACTTAAGAACTCAGCTTTGCAGCTGCCTATTGATTCTGGCTCACTGTTGCAGACTGCTGCATCAGATGCCCGAAAGACAGCCTTGACATTTCTGCATTCCAATGTGGTCTGTTCAATGATTTCTTCTGCTTCTACTGCTGAAACTTCTCCTGAAAACCTTGCTGATTCCCCCGATCTTCTTCCATGAACCACTGCATCTGACTTGCCCCCTGCAGAGGTTGTCCCTCAGAGACACTGGTCAGTTGACTCTGCTCTTGTTGCGGCAGGGTGGGAGAGGGATCCAGTTGTCGGTACCTGGCACTCCGGTCCTTCCCCCGTTCGGATCACCCCTGCACACACCCCAGCTATTTCTCCTGTGCAAGACCAGTTGGACTTTACGCTTACGCCTGCTTTGCGCTTAACACAGAATCCAATTTTTAATTTACCGGTTTCCACTTCTCCTGCAGCTCCATTTTCAGACTCTGACCCTCTTCAATGAAGTTTACCACCCCAGGGCCCTGGTCTACCACCTCAACGGACTGAATGACTGACTTCTCTTGCTTCTACATCTACTAAAACGTATGCATCTTGTTTTTCTGTTCCCACCCAACGGGCTAAGAGACACAATGCTGTCAGATTACAGTATTTGGGGGGGTTTACCTGACATGCCTGATAGGGTTTTTGTTGGGTGCACTTTGCTTAAAGACTCCATGAAATTTGCTGCTTATGATATCCACGCATTGATACATGTTTCTAATGAGTCCCATTTTGATATAAGTTTTAAAACCTTAAAAGGTTTAGAGAAATTTTGGTCCCAATTTCATCTGTTGAAAAATACCCTTTTATGGTCACCTTTCAGTGCAATTCCTTTAACGAAACCTGCACAAAAGACTGTCACTATTCTGTTTAGAAATGAAGGTGTTAGTTTGAACGATATTACAGTTTGGCTGAAATAAAGATGTACAGTGCTGTCTGACTCTGAAGCTATTTTTGATTTGTAAAATTTGTGGACAGGAGGGTGGAAGGTTAGGGTTATGCTCCAGACTACTGATACTGGTATTCAACACCTAACCAATAGTTTTCTGTTAGGCAGGGATAGGGGGAGTTTTGTTCTATTCTGGACAACCTAAAGCCTGTTATAAGTGCGGTTCCACCTCTCATTTCAGCAGCATTTGTGACACTATTAAATGTACTGTTTGTGGTGGTCTTGGTCATGCAGGCTCACAGTGTACTGAAGAACCTCTCTGTGTTTTATGTGAAGACCTGGGACATACTTTTCAGCAATGTCCCTGGGCTGCCCATAATTCTCCTACTTAGCTGATGGAGCAGAGCAACGGCTTATTATTACAGTGGCCCAACGCTCTAACATTAAGGGTCCCTCTTCTTTTACTTCTACAGTTGCCCCCCTCCCCCCTCCTACTACTTTAGCTGAATCACAGTGTTGTTTCCACTGCCACTGTAGTAACTGCTGGGGAGGATTTGATGGAGCCTGTCCCACAACCTGTTACATTTTCTCTACCTCCCCACCCTCCTTCTTCCTCAGTTCTTCCTAGCTGTTCTACTTCAGGTGGCTCTTCTATGGGACCCCCAGCACCATTAGAAACAATGGAACCTTCTCCTTCTGACCCTTTTACTACACCTTCTAGAATTACAAGGGGTTCAAGAAAGTTTGGTTCATAATTCCTCTAAGGCTCAGAGGGGTAGAGACTCTCCCTTTGATGAATAAATATGAATTGCTGCGACATACTTCTAAAAACACAGCCTCTGACTCTTCTTCTGTCTGGTCCTCTCACCCTGAACTTACTACAGATACTGAAGTCCCTATCGACAATGTGGGGTCCCAAAAGAGGAAAGCCAAGGCCAATACAAAACATAAAGAATGTACCCCGAGGAAGGGTAGACAGAGGTGATTGCTATGTATATGTCTACTTCTTTTGCAATACATACTGTTAATGTTAACACTATAAAAAACACAACATAAGAGGGATTCAGTTTTTTTGTTTTTGTCTTGCCTTACTGCCGGTCTCATACTTCTACAAGATGTTAGATTCCATTCTTTGCCTGAAATTTCTAGGGCCCAAAAAATCCTGGCATTTAGGCCCCTCCTATTGGTCATTTGGACAGGAGACATGTTCTGGGGTGGGTATTTTGTTTCATCTTCCTAATGTCTCTATTATTAAGATTCTAGATTTATGCCCTGGCAGAGTATTATTGATAGACTTTAGGTTCCTTTCTATCCCTTTTCAGATTATCAATATTTATGCCCCACAAACCAAGTCGCTTAGGATTGAACTCTTGAAAGTGGTGGTTCGACCCTATCTTTACACTTCTATGCATGTCATTTTTGGTGGTGATTTCAATTGTGGGTTGTCCACTATGGACAGGTCCTCATTCTCAAAAACCACAAAATTATTTTGTGATACTACTTTTCACAAAAATCTTTTATTTTCTGCAAAACTGAAGGATGCTTATCTTTCTCTCACCCAGACACATACCCCTACCTTTCATAAAGGCTCTTTAGCTACCCGGATAGATTTTTTTTTTGTGTCCTCCTTTTTACAAACTTCCACTGCTGAAGTACAGGTGGCTGAATTTTCAGATCATGATTTGCTTACCATTTTTCTTGGTCCTAAGAATGTTGCAACTTTTGGTCCTGGCACTTGTAAATTTAATGTTTCCTTATTGGAGAATTCTCTGTTGTTAACACTTCTTAAATCTTTTTTTCAAAACAGAAAATCTGTGTTTTTTCTTTACAATGATCCTTGGTGGTGGTAGTTAGATATGAAGAAGGGTTTGACAAAATTATTGAAATCCTTTAGCAAAACCCATCATGAAGATTGTTATTTCACATACCATAGGACACGACATCAGCTGCAAAAACTCCTTACCCTTTCGTATATCACTGGCCAGGATTTTTCTTCACAAATTAGTACCCTGAAAAAATCTTTAATGGAATATCACTCCAAAAAATATGCTTCAATGCAACAACATCAATGTTTTAGTGTAAAAGGTGCCTATGATGTGATCTGCCCGTTTGCACATGTTTCTAAACAGATTACGGGGAGAACCATTGATACTATTGTGACTGAAGCTGGTCATACAATTACTGATTCTAGGCTTATCCAAAATTATGTGGCTGAGTATACTCAAAACTTATTCAGTCCATTTCCTATATGTCTACATGATATACTGACCTTTCTTAGTCCCATTTCTGTTCCTGATGTGCAGCAATCAGTATCTGATATGCTTGCTTGTGATATTCAGGTATGAGAAGTAGTTGAGGTCATCACAACTCTGCGATCTGGACTATCTCCAGGCTTGGATGGCCTTCCAAATGAGCTTTATAAATTGCTTAATATTGAGTTGAGCGTGGAATTGGCCGCAGTTTATAACTTCCTTTTAAAAGCTGATACTTTACCGTTAGAATTTAATACAGGTAGTACCTTCGATATCCATAAGAAAGGAGACAGAAAATTACTGGCTAATTGGAGGCCTCTTAGCCTATTGAATACTGACTTTAAAATTTTAACTAAAATTATTGCTCTCCGTCTAGCAAAGCTGGCCCCTCTTGTTATTTCGGAAGCTCAATCTAATAATGTTCCAGGCAGAAGTATACATAATCATGTCCTTTTATTATGAGAATTGTTGGAACATGGCAATTCAAATAGGTTAACAGGCCTCCTGTATTCACTGGATCAAAGGCATGCATTTGATTCGGTGAGTCATGACTTTTTATGGCAGGTTTTGAGACATTATAGGGTTCCTGTGACTACTCTGTCCTGGTTACACTTATTATATTCTACAGCCACTTCTATCCCTCTTGTTAATGGCTGGAAGGGTCCTTTTATACCTTTAAAGAGAGGTGTTAGACAAGGGTGTCCACTCAGTCCCCTTTTGTATATCTTTTTTGGATCCCTTACTTCCCACCATTAATACAGCACACAATGTTAGGCCTATTTGTTCCTTACCACTTTCTGTTTTAGCCTATGCTGATGACATGAGTTATAATAGTAGCTGATGTTCCTTCGTGCAAACACATCTCTCCATCTCTGTAAGTCCTTTGGTCTTGTTTCAGGAGCATCCCTGAACTTGGAAATGTGTCAGTCGACGGCTTGGATCTCAGCAGTCGAATGATATAATAGTTTCCAGTATTGCACTTTGTGACACCCTATTAAGATTTTGGGCATTCCATTTGGCTCAGGTCCTTTAGACATTCTCAACTGGACTCCCGAACTGGCCTAAGCGCAGGCCAAAGTTTCTCTTTGGAACACCTGGAAACTCAGTAAAAAAGAGGGTTTACTTGATAAAGTGTCACTTGCTCCCGGTTTTTTTGGTTTTGGCTTATGTTTTTCCCCCTCCCCGTGTTTTGGAAACCAAACTTCTGAGTATATTTTTTCATGCCTTATGGGGCAGCCACCTGAATCCCATTAAGCATTCCATTACCTGCTTACCTTTCAAGGAAGGTGGTCTTAATATGATACACCCTTTATTTTTTTATAATAGTTTATTTTTTGTGACTAATCTTAAACCACTTTTAGTAAATTATGATGTGGGATGGGAATTTTATTTTTTTCAATCCTGTCAACCCTGGTTTCATCTTTGGGACCTTAACACTTTGAAACAAGTTAAACATGTATTGTCTACCCCTTCTTATCTTCGTGATACCTTTTGCCATTTAAAACAATGGAAGATTACTAGCCATATGATTATGACTCAAAATAGGAAAGTCATTTATAATTTTTTGATAGATACCACTTGTGCAGACCTTGTAATTTTTCCCAAATGTCCCCCTACTTCCTTACCTGCTTTATACACACTGTTAAGGAATCCTCGCATCCCCCAGAAGATGTGGGATTAACATTGGCTTAGTTGTCATTAGTGGATCAATATTAAGGAAAATCATAAACATAAACAGCTGAATGAAAGTTTGTGTTCCAGACCTTTATGTGTAAATCAGGATGAAACAATACAACATCTGTTTTTTCTTTGTTCCTATATCACTGGTTTTTGGTTATTTTTAGCGAAAAGATGGAAGGAACCTTTATTTACTTCTGTTACTTATGAGATGTTATTGTATGGTAGGTTTCCAGCGACCTGGAAAAAGTGGAATATTGACACTCTAAACTTATTGTTTACCATCATTAAATGGCATTTATGGACTACTCGCTGTCTTTTCGCCTTGCAGCAAAAAGATATGTCCCACCTACTGGTGCTCCAATGTATTGAACAGGATTTAAAAGATGTTTATTTTTCTGAACTAAGAAGTTTGTCATCTGGATCATTGTTTGCTTTATGGAAATGCTTACCATGGGTGACTGATTCTGATTTTCCTGTTACATGAGTCTTTTGTATTTATTTTTGTTAATGTGATTTTGGTTTGTAGTTTCTTTGTCAATAAAAAATTCCTCTACTCTTTTTCGATAAGTGCCATGGGATCTTTAACATTCACCTGAACTACCACCAATCCAGGCAGATAGGACCTCAGTTTAACGTCTCATCCGAAAGACGGCACCTCAGAAGTGCAGCACCCCTCTCATGCTGCACTACAGTGTTAGTACTGGGATATTAACCCAAGTGCCAGATGTGGGAACTGAACCCACAGCCCTCTGATTTCCCAGCCTCAGAGGTGAGTGTGCTACCTACTGAGCCACTGACACTGCTAAATAATACCTAATACCTAAGCTCAGTGTCACCCGCCTTTGTGTTATCTGAGTGGGTGGGTCTAACCTCTGTCCGTATCTCACCCCACTCCTCCTTAACTCTCATCTGTAAAGATGTTCAGTAGAATCATAGCACCATTAGTTTATAAACATTTTTAAGCATTTGTTGCATGTATCAAACCTTCAAGTGGCACAGTTCAACTCATACTGCCTTAACATTAACATTTAAAACACCATCTTTAATATCTGTCCCCATCCTCCAGTATGGGGCAGATCAGCTTTTTACTTTTAGAACAATTGTGCCTCAGCTGATTGTGTGCCAAGCTATCTATACCCCTGATGAATATCTTCTTTCACAATGCAGTAGCTGGTTTGCATTAAAAATCTTTAAGAGGTGGTGTGATGGGGGTGGGGGTTGGTCCATAATAATCATTGCTATAGAAACAACAGAAAAGAGGGAAAGAAGTAAAATGAAAATCTGATTTAAAGAAAAAAAACTAACAGAAAACACTAGCAAACAATCAGCATGGAGTGAAGTGAGTCATTTAGAAAATAAACAGTTTCTGAAGTTGTGAGATAGGCTGGCAGTGCTATGTTATGGACCAGATTGTAAGTAAGTGCTTGCTAGGTACATTATATCTCAGTATGAAGCATTACACTGAACTTTCCTCAAACTAACTAGAATACATGAATTTGAACCTTAATGAGCTCCTGGATGTTAGAAGTACTGTATAGTGTGTCCATTGGGCAAAAAGCCAAAGGAAAAAAACCTGATGATTCAGTTTGCAAGTGGAAGCTGTAGGATTCAAGCCCATGTCTCCAAGTTTGTAGCACAGAGCCCTAAGCAGTGTTCATCGACCTGTCCAAAGTTTTCAATCTAGTAGACCACCATTTGCTGTTTGAGAGGATGGAGAGGATCGGGACCGCTCCCAAGACCTTGAAATGGTTTGAGTCTTTTCTAAGTGACAGGAAACAACAAGTCGTAATAGATAATACTCGGAAATTAATAAAGTAGCAAAAGGTGTGCCCCAGGGATCAATCCTGGGGCCACTGACGTTTTTAATATATGTGAATGACCTGCCACTACAGATAAAAAACACTCAAATATGCCTTTACATGGATGATACTGTACTTTTGGAATCAGCAAAAACCAAAGAAGAAATGCTGGAAAGGTTACAAACCGATTTTGATGTCCTTCAAGAGTGGTTTTTGGTTTCTAAATTAGTTCTTAGTGAAAAGAAAATACATTTAATGTACTTTAGTAAAAAATAAATTAGAGTTAATAATAAAATTAACATTGTTAATGGAATAGTAACAAGAGGTGGGAAACAATTAACAATTACAAAACAATATTGTTCACTTGGGAACATAAGCAGGAGGCTGGTAAGGACAGAGGTCTGGGTTTATATTCTGTTTTAACTGAAATATTTTAATAGTTTTGTACATGAAATTAGTTTTGTGTGTTAAAAATTACTACTTTGAGTTAGAACTGTTACTTGGGCTGTGACATTGTAACTTTTGGGGCTTGGGAACACTTGTTTGGCAGTGATAATTAGAGTGAAATTTAAATGTGATGTTTGCCTGGTGTTAGGGGAGTGAAATTAACAAGAATCACCTTGTCTTTCATTGTTCACTTGGGAACATAAGCAGGAGGCTGGTAAGGACAGAGGTCTAGGTTTATATTCTGTTTTAACTGAAATATTTGAGTAGTTTTGTATGTGAAATTAGTTCTGTGTATCAAAAATTACTACTTTGAGTTAGAACTGTTACTTGGGCTGTGATATTGTAACTTTTGGGGCTTGGGAATGCTTGTTTGGCAGTGATAATTAGAATGAAATTTAAATGTGATGTTTGCCTGGTGTTGGTAAGAGCCCTTCCACCCACCCTGTTTTGTAGGCTTTCTTAAATACTGAAAAGCCACTGGGGGTTGGGATTGAAGGGCTGTGTATTTCTGTTTGGAACTGAAATTTGAAGCAACAGGAATTGGTGGGCCTGTGACATCATACGGTACCTGATGTCTGCATACACACACTGTTAGTGGGACTGGACACACACTGGACTGTATGTGTTTGTGAGACTTGGGAACTTTATTGGTGGGGTTGAAATTGGGTTTGTAAATAACTGCAGTCAGTATAGAGAGAAACTGTATTCCAGGGGCAAGGGACTGAGAAAAGGGGTGTGTGCACCATTATAAACAGAGGGGGACAAACAGGGTGGTCATATTCCACCATGGCAGGCATCTTCAGAAGGGTTGTAGGCTGCACAGGCTGTGGGAGGGCAATAATTCTCAATTGGGCCTGGAGAGAGGGAGGCTGCCCAGTCTGTAGACAACTATCTTGTATCAGGAGTGAAGTATATTGGTTAAGGAGTAAGCTGGGGAGTTGGGGGGTGTCAAGGATAAGGGGTGTGGATATGGGCACAGAAGGGTGGGGCTGAGGAGGCTGGGGCAGCGCTCTGAAATTACAGGACATTATGTTACAGCAAGCAGGAGGGGGATATTAGGGACAGAGGACCCTTAGATAGGGATGTTGACGCTAAGGGGAAAGCATACGGGGTGAACATTCCGAATACAAAGAGAGTGGAGGGGGAAGAGTCAGGAGGGGCTGTTGTGGGGAAGCCTAGTAGAGCAGACATTGAGAAGGGAAGGGCTGTTGTGGGGAAGCCTAAAACAGCAGACTGTGGGAAAGGAGCTCCTAAGGAGAACAGAGCAAGAGGGGAGGAAGAGGGGTAGTTTAGAGGTGCAGTCAGGGGAAACTCGGGTTACTTGATGGAGGCTGACATAGAGTGTCACAATAAATTTGAGCTACTAAGCAACCTAGAGCGGGAGGAAGGGGTTGGTGGAAATGAGGAAACTGATACAGAGGCCGGGGGAAGTCGGATACCCATAGGGCATCACAGACCGGCAATGGAAAGGATAGAAATAGTCCCAGAGGGAGAAGGGGAAACATAAATGTTAAGCAGATGGGGGAGATGCAACATATTGCAGACATGAGAGAGGAGAGCATGACTGGAGAGAAACTGGCAGACAAGGAGGTGAGGGAGGAGCCCCCCTTCAGCAGGGGGGTCAGTACCAAGGATGGGGCCCTAGCTAAAGGGGACCCACAGAGAGCCTCTGGAGGTAGGGGTAGTATTACAAGGGGGGAGGATGGCAGTGTGGGGGAAGGGGAAACCATCAGGGCCAGGATAAATGGTTCGGATAAGAGAGGGTTAAAGGGGACACCTATTCAGAGGGGGTCTGAGTTAAGTGGGCAAAATAACGAGGGAGGCAGAAAGGGGAGGGTGACAAGGGGGTCTCTAATAAGGCAGGAAGACTCCCATGGAATTGAGATCACGAATAAAGGGGGGATGGGGGGCTGAGAGTGCATAGTGGAGGTAACCATAAGGATGATGCAGTGTTAAGGTTCTGTTATTGGGAGACTCGATGATTAGGGGTATCCAGTGGGAGGGACAGGGGGGTGGATGCCATAGCCAGGTGGCAGTAGTGAGTATCTCTGGGCTGACAGTGCACAGAGCAAAGTTCATGGTGTATGAACTGGTTAGGGATCGTGGAGCGAAACCAGATTTCCTGGTGCATTTGGGAACTAACTATCTAGAGGGAAATAGCATTTTGGAAATCCAAGCAAGGTTCCAAGAACTTGCCAGAGTCTGTCAGGATAATGGATGCAACATTTACTTTTCGGAGATATTGCCAGTACCAAAGGCCTCAGTGGAGAAAAAAATGAAGATCACAGAGGTTAATGACTGGCTCAGGAAGTGGGTTGAAGAGAGTGAGTTGGGGGTGTTAGGGAACTGGAAAGGAGTTTGGGAGGATAAGGGACTGTATGCCAAGGACAGGCTTCATCTTGCCCCATTAGGGAAGGAAGTCCTTAAACAGGGGATGGCTGACTACATTCAAGAAAGGTGGGGTTTAAACTTGTGAGGTAGGAAGGGATAAGGAGGGCTGACCAAGCCCTCTCCACCAGATGAGGGTAGCCTTCAAACCCAAGGGGAGGAGAAACAGACTGGGGTGGAGGTTCCAGGAGGAGCAGAGGGAGGATGGAGTATAAGGAACCTGGGTGGGGTTTGACAAAGGGATCAGGGATAACGGGTGGGGTTAGTGTTAGTAAATGCCAGGAGCTTGGGAAACAAGTTGCCAGAGTTCCAGGCCATGCTGTTCGAGGGGGGGGGGATGCGGCGGCGGTCACGGAGACGTGGGCCAACAAAAACCATGACTGGGACCTAAACATGCAGGGGTACACTATGCTTAGGAAGGATAGAAAGGAGGGCAGAGGGGGTGGAGTGGCTATGTTCATTAGAGATGACATAGAAATTGCTAAGGTAGAAGAGGCAGAGGGAAATGTGGAGGCCTTATGGGCCACCTTACGAACCCCGGCAGGAGGTAA
The DNA here is from genome assembly GCA_016271365.2 of Neoceratodus forsteri. Classification (NCBI taxonomy): domain Eukaryota; kingdom Metazoa; phylum Chordata; order Ceratodontiformes; family Ceratodontidae; genus Neoceratodus; species Neoceratodus forsteri. The sequence goes on from CM028137.1 coordinate 164,120,259, forward strand.
GGTCAAGCTGGGTGTAGTATATAGGCCCCCCCGGGATGGGTGATGTTCTGGCGGATGGTTAGCTGGACAACATCATTGCCCAGTGTGGACCAAAAGGGGAAGGAGTGTGTTGATTGGGACCTTATATGCCAGGTACAAACTGGGGAACCATGTCTCTAAGGTGGCCAAGGAGCAGAGGCTGCTGGACGGCTTCCAGGATGTTTCTAACACAGCATGTGATGGAGCCCACAAGGGAGGGGCATGTCCTGGACGTGGTTCTGGCAGATGGGGATCTGGTAAGGGACCTGGTTGTAGAGGATCCCCTGACTGGGAGCGACCACAATACTGTCTGGTTTCAAATAAGCATGGTGGGAGGGGGTGAGATCTAGGACACTGGCAGTGGACTTCAGGGGGCAGACTTTGTGGGCATGGGAAATATTCTCAAAGATCACTTGAAGGGGATTACATCAATGACAAATGTGGAAAGGAGATGGGAGGTCATAAAACGGGGACTTCATGAGGCAGTCAGGACCTGCGCCAAGGTGAAACATAAGGGAGCAAGGTCACATAAACCAAGCTGGTGGTCCAGTGAGGTTCAGGTAGCGGTCAGAGAAAAGAAGGCAGCCTACAAAAAATATAAAACAACAAGAAGGGATAGGGATAAGGAAATGTACCATCTTGCATCTAGAAAAGTCACCCGGATAGTGAGGGGGCAAAGTCCAGTAAAGAGCAGCAGCTGGCACAGGGGATACATGGAGGGAAAAGGGTTCTTCTGGTACATTGGGGAGTGAAGAAAACTAAGGGCCATCTCAGCAGATTGAGATCAGAAGGATGGTGGGTGGAAGAGGCGAGGGACCAGGCAGAGGTATTTAATGAGTACTTTGCCTCTGTGTTCACTAGGGAGGGGGAAGGGATATCTACAAAGCAAGGCACGATGGGGATAGAAGCGGCAGTGAGTGGGATCAGGGGAGCAACAGAAATGGAGCAAGAGGGAAGGAGAGGTACCCCAGAGGTGTCACATCAGGATAAGGATAAAAAGGCCAGCAAGGTGGAGGGGATGGTGATGCTATCTCCACCAAAAGGGTGTGGTTAGCCCTCAAGGCCCTAAAGAAAGACAAATCTCCTGGGCCAGATGGCATTCATCCGAGAGTAGTATGGGAATTGGCAGACATATTGGCTGCACCCCTGGCGGAGCTCTTCAACAGGTCACTTGAGACGGGGAGGGTACCTAGGGATTGCCGAGAGCACATGTGGTGCCAATCCACAAGGGGGTCGAGGGAAGTACCAGGTAACTATAGACCCATCAGTTTGACCTCGTGGTGGGAAAATTAATGCAGAGTATACTAAAAGGAACGATTGGGGTGTACTTGGAGGAGGTGGGAGGTCTGGATAGATCGGCAACATGGGTTTGTGCCAGGTAGATCATGTCAAACCAATCTTGTGGAGTTCTACAAATGGGTAACATCAGAACTGGACAGGGAAAGCCTGTGGATGTATTATTCTTGGACTTCAGCAAGGTGTTTGACTCTGTCCCCACAATGGTCTGGTGGAGAAACTGATGGGGTTGGGAGTAGGCCCTTTGATGGTCAGATGGATTGAAAACTGGCTAGCTGGACACCAGAGAGTAGTGGTCTGTGGGGAGCTCTCGAACCTAGAGAGGTTGGTAGTGGGGTACCGCAGGGCTCGGTCCTGGGTCCGATCCTGTTTAATGCATACATATCGGACATCAGAGAGGGTATAGGGTGTGAAATGAGTCTCTTCGCTGATGACTCCAAGATGGGAGCAGTAGTCGAGGGAGAAGAGGGGAGGTTGGCCTGCAAAGGATCTGGACACCCTGGAAAGCTGGGCTCACACATGGAAATTAAATTTCAATATCACCAAGTGCAAGGTGTTACATCTTGGTGGAAAACCCTAAACACAGGTACACCCTGGGAGGGCGCTGGAGGCCTCAATAGGGAAAAAGACCTAGGGGTCATGGTGGATGCATGTATGAATAACTCTGAGCAGTGCAGGAGGCGGCTAGCAAGGCAAACAGGATGTTGGGATGCATCGTAAGGGGATCACTTCTAGGAGCAAGGAAGTGATTCTGCCACTGTACAATTGACTGGTTAGACCACACATTGAGTACTGTGTACAGTACTGGAGACCACACTTGAAGAGGGACATACAGCTCCTGGAGAGGATACAGAGGAGGGCAACTAAGATGATATGAGGGCTAGGGGATTTGACGTATGAGGACAGACTTGAGGAGCTCTGCCTGTTTTCATTGGAGGAAAGGAGAGACAGAGGGGACATGATTGAGGTCTTTAAATACCTCAAGGGAATAAATAGGGTAAACATGGAGGGGATCTTTAGACTAAAACAGGGAGGTATCACCAGAGGGCATGGTTTGAAGTTGGAAGGTGGAAGGGTGAGGGGGGAAAAGAGGAGGTTTTTCACTGAGAGGGTGGTGGACCCTTGGAATGTACTGCCTGGTGAGCTGGTTCAGAGATCCACAGTGGAGGGCTTCAAGAGAGGGTGGGACAGACACAGAAAGTGGATGTATCAGATGATGGCCTGTCCCAGGGGGTTGGGGATGGATGATAGGGGTTTCTGGAACACAAGGGGGGGGGGCCTTGGCACCCAACTAGGGATCTGAGGTTCGAGCAGACTCGATAGACCATAAGGCCTAATCTGCTGGCAAATAGTATGTTAGTATGTTAATATAAGTACCTGGGAGTACTAATTGATAGTTCCCTAACTTTTTCTGATCATATAGATAATGTGTCCAAAAAGGTAAACAATAGAATTGGTGCATTGTGCATTTCTTCTCTAATATTAAATACTCAGAAATGAAAAATAATTGCTATTCAACTTATATTACCTGTGTCGGAATATGGAAATTTAGTTTATAATCTCGCTGAACAAAAACACCTTGATAAATTAGTTAAATCATATAATCAGTTAGCAAGGTTTATTCTGAACTGTAAGGACTGGATATTCAGAAATGCCCCAAAGCCCAGCGCAAGTCCAGTGCAGCACAAATTTGATGTGCATTGGTGCAACAGGAGCGATATTCAGAGATTGCACATGCCGTAGTGTGCCAGCTCAACCTGGCTGAATATGGCACAGTTGCGCTATGGTGCAACTACGAATGTGCCATGGTGCAAGTAGAGATCCGCCATGGCACAAGTAGAGGTGCGCCATGGCGCACACAAACACAGTTGTGCCACAGCAGCAGAGTGACGGGGGGGGGTCACGGCACAGAGAAGTGACCCAGGGACAGAACCAGGGAAGCACAGTGACAGGCCACAGAAGGCCACCACCAGCAGGGCACAGCAGCATGCGAACAGGCATCCACACTCCCGCCCCAGATTACAACAGTGGCACCGGAGGTAGGCAACAGGAGGTGCCAATGGACAACAGAGGGCCACAGAACAGGACACATCCAGGACCATGCAACCAAGCACACACACCCACAGCACTCCCCTGACAGCCCTTCCATGGGCACCCTCCACGACACACCCACTGACCAAGGGGAGGGACACCACCACAGTGGGACACACCACAGCACACAGCAGGGAACCACAGAAACACAACATGCACCCTGACACATGCACGGCACACGAACACGCACTGGGCCACTGCAGCATGGCACCGCATGCCACCTGCAAAGCAGACACTGACACAGGCAATCAAGTCAAAATATTGTAATAGAGAAATAAGAACAGCAAACTATGTACAGAACAATGGGGGAGGGAAAGGGTAGGAATGTGAGGGATGGGGACAGGGAACAGGAACTGTACAGTGGGAAGGGGGACTGTAGGGGGAGGTACAGCAGGGGAAAAGGTGAAGGTAGAGTGCACACTAGCGGCGGCCATGCCATGCCAACCCTCATTGTCCACGGCGTCCACCTCCCATCACCCGCCGGTGGATCTGAAGCACTGCCTCCATAGGAGTCAATGAAATGAGAATGATCTACCACAAGAGCCTGCAGTAGAGGGGCATCTTCCACCGCCCCGGACACCTAGGACAAGGGATAGGACAGGCAATCAGTGCAGTGTCCCAAGGAACCATGCCCATCCACTGCACGCATTGGGCAGTGGGATCACACCCCCTCGAGGGCCTGAACAGGCCACCTGCAGCGGGATGGGCCAATGACTGCCAGCAATGCAGCACACCACAACAGTGCACAACAGTGGTCCCTGCCACACAGTAGCCACCCAACTGCGCAATGCCAGTCACATGGCACAGTGCCCATGCAGAACCACAGCATCTACAGTGGCAGCCGGGTGCACACCCAACCCACCAACAGCTGGCACATGAGTACAATGGATGCGCCACAGTGGCATGCACCACACACAGTGTGACACACACAGCTGCCATGGCGCATGGCACTGGAGGCCATACCTGCACCCATGCCCCCGCTAACCTCCAGTACAAGTGTGAAGGACCATGACAGTGCCTACCTGCTCTCCATGGCCCCGCTGGTGCTGGGGCAGCTCCAGTGCCACCTCCGGGTCCTGCTGCAGCCTGCTGTCCCACTGCAGCAGCTGCCGCTGCTGCCCTCCGGTGAGTCTCAGGGCCTGGGAATGGAACATAGACAGGAACACATCAGTACACAACCACTGCAGCTGCCCCCCTACACAGTGTGAGCCCCTGCATGGCACAGTCCGCACAGCGGCATGTCAATGCAAGCGGTGGTGGGTGATGCAACCCTGCAATGCGCACAATAACAGTACACTGCCCTGCAGGTCATGCCAATCAGCCCAGCCAACACCACAGTACCACAGTACTTACCTGGCTGTGGCACATGCCCACGCCTGACGCGCACCTCCAGCAGTCGAAGATTACCTGTGTCCCTCCACATCAAGTCCCCATAACAGTGCTGACACTGCTCACCAGTCCTGGCCACCCCAGTTCCCTGCACTAGTGTGGCAGCAATATCCTGCCACACAGCCTCATGGGGCTGTTGTAGTGGCGCCTGGCCAAACAGCTGGGGTGCGTGGGGCTAGACACAGGCCATGAGGTTGGCCAGCTCCATCTGCATCCAGTTACTCACCCGTCGAGACCTGCACTGTGCCATGTCTCTGCTGAGAGCCATGGAATAAAATGGCGGCCATAGCCGCATGTGGCCACAGCATGTGCCAGATGCACGGACCAAGGGGATAGGCGCTGTGTCTACCTATCGCACAACATCAGAGATGTGCAGCATGGGTGTGGCTGGGTGGAACCACGTGAGTGGGGTCATCCAGAGTCAGAGGTCACTGCAGGGGTCAGAGCATGGCCGCACACTGTGCACCAACTGCGCAATAGCAGCCATGGCACACTGTGAACCATGGCTGCTATTGCACAGTTGGCATGCAGTGTACAATAGGTGGCAGTGCACTGAACGGTGCCTACACACAGCTCCAATGCGTACCGCGAATGCTTGCACATTGCACCACATCATGCTCCGGAGCAATCATATGACTTGCTCCGGAGCACTCTCATTGCACACAGTGCAAATACACGATATTCAGCTGCCACATGCTAATGAGCTCATCAGCCAATGCGTGGTGTAATGGGGGCATTAGCATATCATTACCATTGAGCCAAAGACCATTTGCATACGATGCGCCATAAAAGCGCCATGGAATGGCACAGGCCATGAACCAGTACTGCATACTTTTGAGGTAAATTTCATGCTATTGGAGTACACTGAGCACAGAGGGCACAGCAGGGGGGATGGCAATGGGCGTTGCTGCCACTGACACATTGTGCTGTCCATTTCCACAGGAAGTGACATGTCGGAACCTGAGGAGGTTGGGGAGCAGGGGCCTGCTCGTAAGCACAGGCCCAACTTCACAAAAGCAGAGTCAGAGACCCTGTTTGAGGCTTACCTTGACAGGGAGCTGCTCTTGAGCGGTGCCACGGGCACACCACTGGCCAGGGCTGGGGACTGGGTGGAGGTGGCGGAATGCATGAACAGGCAGGGCAGCCACCAGTGGTCAGTGCAGGAGTGCCACAAGAAGGTGGGCATTGACAAGAGGTGGATCAAGGAGAAGGTAGCAGCCATCCGTGCAACCCAGAATGCCACTGGAGGGGGCCTGCTGATGCACCACAGCTCATGGTTCAGGAGGAGCTGGTGGCAGCCACCTTGTGCCGCAGCACCATGGAAGGTGTGCCTGGCAGAGGATTTCAGACAGGTGGCAGCTCATCCCTGCATGGTACGTATGGCAGCAAAGCACAGCATGCTGTGGCATTGTGGGAGGGCGCGTGTGGCCATTGCTTCACTGACACACCTGTTTTATCTTCCAGCACTGGCGCACCTGTGAGCAGAGGATGGGGTGCTGATAGCAGACGTGGGGGCAGGACCAGCCCTGGATAATCAGCCATCCACCTCCATGGGCATCCAGGGGCCTGGGAGGCCACAGCACACCACCACTGTCCAGCCGGATATCCTAGGCATGGGGTTGGACGAGGCCCGGATGTGTTTCTACAGGATGCCAGTCTCAGCATCCTCTGCATGGAGACACAGATCTGGGTGGGATATGACACCGATGACGACCTCACCATAATCCTGGACAGCATGGGTGGTGTTGTGGGGGAGACACCCATACCAGACACAGGCAGTGTGCCCAGTGACCTGACAGCAGGGGAACAGCTGCCTGCCACCACTGCAGGTGCCACTGTGTGCACTGCCACAGCTGTGCCATGCAGTGGTGGCGGTGTGGCCACGCAGGCACTGGGTAGTGTTCAGTGGTCAGAAGGGCAATGGCAACAGGCTACTGGTGCCACAGGGCAGCTGGATGCAGGGTCCACCCGGGGCGCCATCTAGGAACATACCCCAAGAGGACCCCACTGTGCAGCATCCACCTGAGAGGGGGGCTGAGCAGCATGGCTGATCACCACAGGATGGTCAGCGTCCCACCCAAAATTCCCAGGATGCTGACCCAATGGCAGAGCACATCCATTTTCTCCAGGCCTCCATTGAGCAACAGGTGCAGGTTGCCACTGGGCTGCATGCACTGCGTGCTGGCCAAGCAGTGTGAGAGGGGCATAGCACAACTCCTGGCAGGGATGCAGCACATGCAGGAGGCCATGACTTCTTCCATGGATTGCATTGCACAGCACATGCAGGAGGCCACAACTGCATCCATGGATCGCATTGCACAGGTGGTCACGGATGGCTTCATGCTGCTGGCTGCCACAGGGCATGGCCAGCCAACATAGACCCCACACAGTGCATTGTTCACCCCATGATCCCAGTCTTGGGCGACACCCACACTGTCGATGCCAGGCTCTGATGTTGGCATCCCAGGCATGCCTGGGGCGGGCCTGTTTGAATGCCTACACACCCCCACGCGGACCGGTCATGGTCCCATGGGTCAACCCCTGGGGTGCTGTTGCAAACACCCCCTGTGGTCTGATGAGCAGCCTGTGGCTGCCGATCAGCCCCCCAGCACAGCTTCCCCTGTGGCCGAGGTGGCCAGGGATCCATGCAGTGGCCCTGATGTGCAGCCCGTGCTGACTGCAGTCTGCTTCTGCTGCCCTGTGAATGCATGGGTGGCATGTGCATGTGCATACCACTGGTGTGATGCCTGTGTGTCATGCTGCACACTGTCTGTGTGCATGTTTGCCCAGCCGCTAGACCATGTGGCATGGGCATGATGAGGCCAGATCTGCACTGGCTGTGCCTGTGCATCAGTGCAATGCATCTGATCCTCACCACATGCCAACGTCTGGGCGTGTGAGTGCATGTGGGTGTGGGTGTATGTGTGCGTACGTTGCTGTGAGCTGCTTTGTGCTGTTGTGTGTGGTAGTGTGCCACTGACTCCCCTGACCCTGCACCACACCCCTGTGTGTGCATGCCCATTGCCATGCACACCACTGCATGTGTACTGTACCTGTGTGTGTGGCACATGCATGGGTTTAGCGCCACCTACCTGCATGCACCATAGTGCTCCTGTGCAATAGTGTCACGGTGCTGTCAGGTCTGCCTCATCAGCAGTGGATCCCTCCACCCGGGGGGGCTGTCCACCTCCCTCCAGCACATTGCCTCCATCATCCCCACTACTGTCACTCTCATCAGCCTCGACAGCTATCCCATGGTCAATGACCATATTGTGCAGTATGCAGCAGGCCAGCAATAGGTCACAGGCTTTCGAGGGGCTGTACTGTAGGGCACTGCCGGACCTGTCTAGGCAATGGAAATGTGCCTTCAGCATTCCAAATACATGCTCAATTATGTTCCGTGTGCTGGTGTGTGCCTTGTTGTAGCGTTCTTCAGCTGGGGATGATGGACGCCGGTAGGGGGTGAGCAGCCAGGGCCTCAGTGGGTAGGCGCTGTCACCTGTGCGGATAGTGACATAGTTAGCTCTCTGCCTTCCCTTGCTGTGCCCCTTGCCTGCCCTGGTGCCCTTGCCTGCTTGCCCACCCTGCCCTCCCCTGTTCCATGGCCTGCCCTGCCCGTCCCATACTCACCCACTAGGTGGCCCGTGGGAATGTCCCCATGTTTGAATCTGTGGCACAGCAGGGAGCTGTGCCAGATAATTGCATCATGAGCACTCCCAGGGTGTGTGGCACAGACATTGGTGATGTGCCCTGTGGCATCACACACCACCTGGCAGTTAATACTCGGGCTCCCCTTCCTATTGATGTATGCTAGCCCCTCAGTGCCAGGTGGCATGCGGATGCCCACATGGGTGCAGTCAATGGCCCCAAGCATGCCAGGCATACATGCTACCTATGGAAGTCCTGCATGGCTGCTGTATGCTCTGCCTGTGTGCTGGAGAAATGGATGTATTCCGAAGCATATGACAGCAGGGTATTGAGGAACTGTGTGAGGATGCATGATGTGGCTGACTGGGTTATGCCTGTGGTGTCCCCAGTTGGTTTCTGGAATGTGCCCATGGCGAGCAGGCACATGACTGGTGTGACTTTCATCTCCACAGACATTGCATGGCTCCGTCTTGTGGGTGCCTGCATCTCCTCACTGCACAGCTCACAGAACTGCCTCAGAATGGCCCTGTTCAGGTGGTACCAGCCCACTATCTCCATGTCGGAGAAGTTCTCAAAGGTGGTGTGGACACAGTACTACCTGTGTCAGGCACACCACCGACGGGCCCTTCCTCAGACACGTCGCTGTTCCGCCTGCCCCCTCACACCACTCATTATGGCCTCCATCATGTATGGCACACTGTCCATTGCCCCTGCTGTCTTGTCTCCCCCTGGGCAGTTGACTGCTGTGGGATGTGTGGCACCCTGGTGCACTGCCCGGCACTGTGCCTGCCTGTCCCTCTCACTTTCTCTGTCCCTTTCTACCTTTCCATTGCCACCTCTGTAATGCTCCCTCTGTGACTGCCTCTGTCTGTCTCTCTCAGTCTGTCTTTCTTTCTTTGTTTTAGGTTCTCTCTCTTTTTCCTGGTGCAAGTGCTGACTGTGTTCTTGCGCCTTGTATTTATAGGCTCAAGTCTCCTCGGTGCATCTTGGTTTTGCTCCACACATGCGCCATGGTTCCACGGTTGAATATCGCACTGCGCTGGACATTCATGGGCATGCCCCCTGTGCTTGTGCCTGCATTCATTATAGTTGCACACTGGCACACTGGTTCTTGCACTGCACATTGGCTCCCACTAAATATGGCTCCTTGGTGCAATTCCGCACTTGCGCCAGCGCAGCTCAGTTGCACTAATGTGCAACTGCTTTGAATATCCGGCCCTAAGTATACAACACACCACTGTTCCATGTACAGAGAGTTAAACTGGGACAACTTGTCTACCTGATATGAAAAACAATGTTCTATTTTGATTTTTAAAGTTAAAAATGGATTAATTAAGGGGAACATGGCCATCAAGCTCGGTTGTGAGACTGATCAACACTTACTCAAGGAAGTAAAATTTAAGGGTTGAGTTTTCAAAAAATAAATACTAGATATGGAAGTATGATGTTACAAGCTTGGGCTGCTAAAACTTGGAATGAGATTCCACCACAGATAAGAAACCTTGTAAAATTGTTTACATTTAAATCCAGTTTGGATGAAACATCTTACAGAAGGTACATGTTAGAAGTATTTCTAATCTAAGGGGGGAATGTTAATCCACTGTTTGCTCCATTTTGGTACATGTATTGACAATTTTAATTTGTTTGTTTGTGTCTACCTATTTGACATGAATGATGCATTGTACTGTAGATAATTTTCATTTATTATGATTAATCATAGGAAGTTTTAGAATTTTGTATGATATCTGTTTATGTCTATTGTTGGATTATAAATGCTTTGTAACTTTGTATGAATGTGAAACAGGATTACTTTGTAAATAGGTTCTTGGACCTAAAGTACTACCCTGTCTAAAAATAAATATTTTTACTACTACTGAACCACTGCAATATACTGCCTCCATAAAGCTTCCAACTGAGATTATTTAATACTTGGTTACATTCCAAGTTCCCACGAGAGATGTAAGCCAAAAATCTGTTTCCATTTTAATGCAGGATTGTTCAGCAAAAGGCTAGACAGTACACACAATAACATACTTCACTGACAGGCATTGGTATAAAAAACATATTTTATAAATTGATGTTTTATATGGCAACTATTTTTTCAATGTTTATTTTACTGAATGCAAAATGAAATCCTGATTTTTCTGATCTAGCAATATAAGAACTACAGTGCCAGTCTATAAAATAGAAATTAGCAGATATGAGTGCACCTCATTTCATTTTGCATTCAGTAGAATAAACATTGAAAATAAGTTACCATATACCGAATCAATTTATAAAACTTGTTTTTTATACCAATGCCATTCAGTGAAGTGTCTTACTTTGAGTATTGGCTATCACTTACAGTATGTAGAAAAAGCCGGCCCTTCACACCCACCCAATAAATACAATAGGACACTGCAAGATGCAGGCAGGTACAGTAATCAGTGTTCAGTTTCCTAAGCACAGTACATTACATAACTCCATTTAAAGTGACGTGCATTTTTTTAAAAGTGACGTGCATTGTTTTGACATGTTCAGCAGCTGGCCACTGTTTAGTGACAAAACTCATTTTTTCATGAAAAACTGTACAACCTTACAGAAGGCTATTGGTGTGACTTGCTGACTAAATATATCTGTATTCAAATCCAGGGGAACAATTACTGTAAATATATGTCTAACGGCGGCTTAGTGAACTTACCAGTTTACCTTTGTGTTTTACCAATAAGAGTAGACAACCTGCTGTATTAGGACAATATATCTGATTGTCTAATCTAATTATGATGCTGAACATGTCTGTTACTTAATGTTTTGCTGTATTAGGACAAGATATCCGATTGTCTAATCTAATTATGATGCTGTACATGTCTGTTATTTAAAGTTTTGCTGTATTACAACAAGATAGCTGATTGTCTAATCTAATTATGATGCTGTACATGTTCGTTATCTCAAGTTTTAAATGAAAATGCTGACCTAAGCAATATGGAGGCTAATAGAAATCATATTTCCTATCATGCTTGATTTGCTTAATTAAATAAATGAAATGCATCATTTTGGTGGTATTTACTCATTATTGTGCCATAAAGGTTGGTAAAATAAATCTGCATGTTTGTATTAAAATCATTTAATGAATGTTATAAAGTATGTGGCATATTAGATTGGATTTTTTATACGTTATCCTGTGGGAGAAAATCTGTTTTTCCTGTACTGAAGTGTGCTGGTGTTCATTACTGAATTTGTTCATAAGTTTCAAAACATACTATTGTATGGAAGTTCTCTCCCCTCACCCCAAATTTGCATAGTACTTCTTAAAGAGCTAGTGTAAAGAAGTATTGGGACGGCTTCACCTTTCTATCATCTGCATTCAGGGTCACCATACATCTTTGGTGTTGTTCCCCATTGAAGAGAGTGGTGTTGATTTAGTATGTGTTAAATGGTTGTTTTGAAAGGTGGGCTTTTTCAAAATCTACACTGCCATTTAGAGTTGATCGCAGCAGGAGTAATGTGGTGTGAGGTACTGTCAGTTTTCCCCACTTGCACTGACACAGTGTGCAGTCGGCATATATGGACTGGTGTGCTATTGGCAGTTTGTTTCCATGGCAGAATGTGCAAGTAGTTATATTTCCTTGTGGAGTAGTCAGTATCAGTAACTGAATCATTGCATTCTGTATTTTTGTCTCCATTGTTTAAATTTCTTGAAGTGTTTACTTTTACCTTTTTGTGCTGGTTGCAGTTGGGCTGTCAAGGACATGCATTGTTCTGAAAATATTTTGCAATGTGTTTTGACTCACATTTAGATCTTTTTTGACTGTTTCATTTGTATTGCTGATATCTTTTTGGTCTTTATCCTTCTATCACATGCAGCACGATAAAAGTGCCCCCCCCATCACAGATATGTTCTATTGTTGTAATGGGCTTTTCACATGCATTGCTCAATCAAATTAGGCATCTTAGTGCTTTCAGACGGTTCCCCCTCACTTCCCATACATTATCATGGGCATACAGAATATTCTTTCCATTACTACCATAAATGGATTTACTCAGAACATGTGCAGTATATTTGAGATCACACTGTTTTCTTTGTGAGCATTACTGTTCTATGAGTGTAATGAGTTGGGGAAGGAAGGTTATGCAATATTGCTGAAGCTATACAGAATACTTGGGATTATGTCATTGAGATCGGCAGTCAGAGTACGTGACAACAAACTCATGCCTACAAACAAACTGGCTCTCAGTTGCAGTGCAACAATCCTGAGTATTCAGTACAACCCAAGGAATATGACAAAGCTGACCAAGAGTATTACAATGCAGTCAGAGACATAACAACAGTGTATCCAGCATAATAATTTTAAAAAAAATTTCAGTTTATGGTAACATTGCGTAACTTGTAATGCAATACTCCTGGCATCAAGTAAAAGTGCAACAGTTTCAGTCAGCTATGAACTGGTGCCTACAGTACTATAGGTCTTCTGATCGCAGGGTCTGTCAGACACACTTTCCACAGCTCCCCCCCCCCAACGATATAGTACCAAGCATAAAAGTCATGATTTGCCAAAAACTGCACATGTCCAAAATAACCCCAGTTTATGACAGAATATCATAAAATATTTCACAGGACCCTGCAACGAGTAATGGTGCAGCAGACTGAGTCACATTGCTAAACATCAAGTTCCCTCAGACCTTTTGGGTTCCAGACAGCTTAGTCTGAATGCTCAGTTGTGGGCATGTTGACATGGTGGGAGAGGGACCCTTTGATAGCACTAACAAATTAACAAATTAAAAAAATCACACATGTAAGTAATAGGTTTTTGGCAACAGATAATTCGGGACTTTCATCAGCAGAGCCACGCCTCGAACAAATCCAGTTCTGACAACAGTACACAGTGCTAGTGGGTCAGTTTCATCACACATCCTGTGACAGAATGACTGAAAAACCCAAAGGCAGCACTCACATATGGATCACATATGGAAAAAGTGAGAAAAAGACTAATGGCATCCAGTGTGCAAAGCCAATCCATAGCACTATAAAAAATCTGGAATGACTGCTGGCAACTGTCAAAGATGTCATTAGTCCTTTTCTCACATTTTATGTACTGTACTGTATGTGAGTGCTGCCTTTGGGTTATTTTTGCAATAAATATTCCTTCGCAGCACCCGCTCATTCTGTGACCACGGGTTCACTTGTGCGTCTGCCTGATCCAATTTTTGCTAATTTCTCCACTATGCTGTGTGTCTCTAAAGTTCAGTAAAAATACAGTGTCGCACCAGATTGGACTTTGATCTGCTCAAACCAGAACAAATAGAAAGGTTTACCATAAATGTTAGAGCAGCATGTACAGCACGTGTAAAACAATCACTAATATGGGTTATAAATAATAAACTTCACACCGGCAAGGTTTTCATATAAATTTTATTACTTTTCAGCTTTAAGTAAGATTCCACTACCAGCAAAATGTACATTATGCAGGGAATTTCAATTATGTTAGTCAATGTCCACTTAGATTGCGTTACTACTCCAATTCTGTAGATGCTGTAAGCAGGACCCCTACTATTCAAAATAGATTGGAATGCCATCTACTGGTAAATTCTGTATGGACAAAATCTACTTGACTAGGGCACACACTACTGAAGTGATGGCTTATGGTAACCATCCTGTGGCTGCATAAGGAACTGTATTTAAACCGCATTTAAACACCTTCTATAATGAGGCACCCCACACCATGGCAATGCATTAAAATCTCTCTACCGCTTCACAGGAAGTGGCACCGACCGGCATACCATGCTACCGTGACAACTTTTCTATGGCGATCACTGTATATATGCAAATATGGTCTCCCTTTATAAAGTTTCAGGTTGACAAGTAGTAAGCACAAGAAGGAACTATGGAACTTAGATATTAAAACTGTTAGTCCAATGACACAAGAATTATGAAAATGATAAGATGTGATCTATGTTATTTAGTTTAGCTGTACTGGTTTTGAACTTAGTAAAAGATATAGTAATGATTGCTTACTCTTGTTTTATACTGTTGTATGTAAGTATATATATATGCATGAAAATGTCTTTTTATCTCCTTCTGTTGTATCTGTTGAAAAAGAATAATTAATAAAAAATCTATTATTCATACTAAGATTCGTATTAAGAGGTAAGGAGCTAAGGGGGCCCTTCTTTTGGCCCATTTCCACTCCTGTCATTTCACCCATAATAAGTCAGTTTGAGTCCTTTCAGAATATGGGAGTCGAGACTGTGTTTAAACTGGGCCTTGCTTCTTGAACAAATAATTTCCTCTGATAACTCGTTCCAAGGGGCAACCATTCTCTGGGTGAAAAAAGCTTTTCTCCTATTTATGTTATATTTGATGTGTCTCAGCTGGAGTGGGTGGCCCCTAGTACCCTTCTTGTTGTTTTTAAACTGGAGGTTTAGTTCGCTTAGTATATAATCATCCTGCATTACATCATAACATAACAATAGGTCCCCTCTAATTCTTCTTGTCTCCAGTGACATCAGCTGTAATTTATTCAAGCGTTGTTCATAAATAACTTTATTTAAATTGTGTATCATTTTGGTGGCCTGTCTCTGCACCTTTTCAACATTTGCCACCCCCCCCCATGATGGGTCCCCACACCGGGACTCCGTAGTCCATTATAGGTCTAACATAAGCTCTGTACAGTGGCAAAATCACCCTGTGGCTGTGGCTGCTAAAGTTTTTCTTTATGTTCTACAGTACTTGCTTACTTTTATAATTTGCTTATTACAGTGTGACTGATAGGTAAGGTTGTGGTCTACTAAAATACCCAGGTCTTTTTCTTCATCAGATTTTCACAATATTACTCCATTTATAAAGTAGTTTTCTTCACAGTCTTTTTTACCCAGATGGATTACACAGCACTTATCAACATTAAAACTCATTCCTCTGGTTGTTGCCCAGCTATAAATACTATTTAGGTCTGCCTGTACTGTCTTTACCCCTTTTGCGTCTGTCACCAGACCAGCTAGTTTAGTATCATCTGCATATTTACTTATCCAGTTTTCTGCCCCCTTACCCATTCCTACAACAAATATTCTAAAGAGCACATGCCCCAGGACCAACCCCTGAGGAACCCCGCTCATCATTGGAACACTATCCGAGTAGTAACCATTTATACACACCCTCTGCGATCTATCTCCCAACCAGCCCCCAATCCAATGGACCACTCTATGATCCAGGTTAATTTATTTTAGACTATGCATAATTTCTAGATGAGGAACCTTATCAAAGGCCTTTGCAAAATCAAGATAGACACAATCCACAGCCTCCCTATCCAATGCTGCAGAAATCTTTTCATAGAAACATAACATATTTGTTACACATGACCTCCCCACCACAAACCCATGCTGCTCACTATCCCCTTGGTTAGTCTGTACCAGATGGACATTTATTACATCTTTTAGTAATGATTCCAACAACTTGCCTGCCACCTAGGTCAAGCTTATGGGCCTATAGTTAGTGTGATCTGCCCTATTACCTTTTTTATGGATGGGTATCACATTTGCCACCAACCAATCCCCAGGCACCTCACCACTGTCCAGTGATTTTTGAAATATTAGTGTCAGTGGGACAGCAATATTAGGGGGAAATCGTTTAAGTATCTTGTTTGAGATATTATCTGGGCCAGCTGAGTTTGTGTTTTTCAAAGATTTTATTTTGTTTACTACTGTGTCCAATGTTATCTCTATATTGTATTCCCTATTGGGTCTAATATCCACCTGCCCATGTAGTTTATTAGAAAAAAAACTGTACTGAAATAGGAGTTAAAATGTTTGCCACCTTAGTCAGATCAGAAATTAGGTAATTCCCCTCTTTAACAGAGCTTAGTTTATTTTTGGTTTTCTTAAGAGAGTTCACATAACTGTAAAATTACTGCATGTTGGCTTTCTTGGCTGTAGTTGCCAGATGAATTTCCATCCTTTATTAATTTATTTTTATCATCTGCTTACATTTATGTTGAATTTTTTTATAGTTGATCCAGGTTTGAGAGTCTCCTATATTCTTACGAATGTTATAGAGCTGTTGCTTCTTTTTCAATAATTTAGTTAGTGTTTTTGTAAGCCATTTAGTTTTTCCCCCATTATTATAAACCCTTATCTTTTTTATGTTTATTGCATATAGCGAAAATATGTTTTGTGAAAATGATCCACATTTCTTCCACTATTTTATTGGCTAAGACACCATCCCAGTTTATATTTTCCAGTTCTTGCAATATTTTTGAATTATCTGCAGTATTTAAACTCTATATTTCCCTGCATCCTTTATAAATTGGTATATGCTGCTTAAATGAAAAGGATACCCCATTATGATCACTGTTACCTAATAGGACCATAGTTTGACAAGATGTAACAGTGATCTCCCTTGAAGTCATTACAAGGTTTAATATATTATTACCCCTAGCTAGTGTATTTACGTGTTGGGTTATGTCTAATTCCTGGCTAAGCTCCAGGAATGCTATACTTTGTGGATTTACAGCCTGTTGACTTTCCCACATTATGTTACTATCATTGAGGTCACCAACGAATATCACCTTTCCTAGTTTGCATGCTTTAGTTAATTTCATATTTATTAGATTACAGAGTTCCACTGTTGCCCCCCGGGGGTCTGTAGCATACTCCTACTATAATATATTCCTTACTACCTATGTCTAACCAAATCCGTATGGTTTCAGGGCCTGTTACACCTTGTTTAACCATGTCAGTTATATTGGTAGCTTTTTTGGAGTTTGATAGATATGCTGCTACCCCCCCCCCATCGTCCCCATTCTGATGGTATAGTTCAAATCCCGGTATTTCTCTTCCCCATACATTTTGGTCTGACCACCAGGTCTCTCTCTGATAAAGGCCATTTGAATGTTTGTTCTGCTATTAATTCGTGCCTCCAGTTCTTCTCTCTTATTATTGAGGCTTTGAGCATTTAGGAGCATACAGTGGATTTCACTTTTAGGGTTATTTTTTGTTGTTTTATTTTTACCCCATTTGTTTTTGTCAGGGAACCCACCTCCCCCCATTCCTAGTTTAAATGTTTTGTTACTGCTTCCTTTATTGCTATTGCTACTGTTATTGTGCCCAACTCATTTACAGTAGATGTAGTCCATCCTCTGTGTACGTTACTTTTATTCAAAAACTTACTCGAAGCATCAATGAAAACTATGTCCCTTGCACCACACCCATTTAATACTCTACTATTGACCCTTTGTATGGTGAGATTTCTTTCCGGGTTGCATCCAAAGTTTGACAAAATCCCCAATATTACAGGTGTTTTCCCCTCTGCAATTATTTGGTCAGCATAGTTTAATATTTCCTCCACTAGGTCTTTTCTGTGATCCTTCCCAATGTTATTGGTCCCCACATGTAATACCACTACCTGATAGTTTGATGTTTTGGCTAGCAGTTTAGGCAATCTGAGTTTTATGTATTTAACTCTAGCCCCAGGAAGACAGTTTACCACTGTGTTATGTTTATGTCCCATTGTTAGCACACTGTCTGTTTATCCTCAGGATAGAATCCCCTATTATCAGTATTTTGGTATCAGTGGTCTTAGTGTGAGTTAGTGTGTCTATACTGGCTTCTGTGACAGTGTTTAGGGGAGAGTACTTATTATATAGGGCCACCTCTGTGACAATGAGTGCCCTTCTCCTTTTCTGGTAGGGGCTCTTTGATATGGTAGCCCTGCTATTTGGGTCTGACACCTCGCATGGTGGCAGCCCAACTGTATTGATCAGAATCATCACTAGTGGTTTCTGAGGCAAGGTCCTCTTTAGCCATTTGCTTGGGATTAGCTATAGTCAGTGTGTGTTAAGAGGTATCTGGCTGGTTTGGGAGGTTCATTGTGCCCATGTTTTAGCACTCTAAGTTCCTCCTTCAGCTTTTCTGTTTTCTGACATTTATCAAAGGCAAAGTTTGTAAATACAATATTTTGTACCGCTTTGGTGTATTTGCTACACAGAATACATTTTACTAGGGCCCTTTGCTGACACAGGGTATCTAAAACTTTGTTTATGTTTGTGTTATCGTTGGCTGGTAACTGAACAGATCCTTTATTGTTTATAATGTATAAGCTTTTGCAGTAAATCAAGGATAATTTGGTGTTTCCCTTACCATTCTACTGTATTGTTTCCTTCCTGCCTTAGTTCCCTTTATCCCTACAGTACACACAAGACACTCGCTGACAAGCTTGTCTCTGTGCACATCTCCACTTGCTGAGCTTGTGTTGCTCACTCTGGAGCTGCTTTAAATCCCTCCAAGGACCGGAAGTGACGTCACTCCCGCCTCGTGAATCTGTTCATTCAAGAAAGTTAGTTTTTAACAAAAATCAAGGTTTCCCCTATAATTCTAGCCTTTGTGACTGTTTCAAGTAGCTTTTTCCCTTGGCTAGTGTTTAAATCAACAGGTGTATACTCTGTAAGCCATGTACAGTGTTTGTGGACTACAGAACTCTACCCCTTTCTCCTTCCTGCTTCCTATCAGCAAGTGTAGCTTGATAGCTTGATTCCTTGTATTTGCACAGCATTTTTGAATTGCTCCATCGAACAAGCTCATGAGCCCTTCTTACACTTTGCAAGTATCACAAAACACAGAGGTCGGCCTACAGTAAGCAATGTTGCTCACTCTGGAGCTGCTTTAAATCCCCATGTATCTGGGAATGCTCAGGGGCAAGAAGCTGTTGGTTTTCAACCCAGGATTGCTTTAAAGGCTAAGATATGCTGCTGTAGCTTTTTCTCCTAAAAAACTACCTTCTCCACTATTTTTACTATTCTAACTCCTTGCACCAAGAATTATTGCTCAAGTAAAAAAAGAACCAAATCATCTTTTATACTAGCAAGTGTTTGCTCTGAATGAGAATGGTGAGCATACACTGTTTTCCCATACTACAAGAAATGGGACTGTGATAGAGAGCGAGACACCCTAGTGCAAAAGGGTCATTTCCTACTCATGTGGAGGCTGTGGGATTCAAACCCATGACTATGGGGTCATTTGCTTCATAGCCCAGTACTCTAATTACTATGCTACATTGCAGGCATGGTGAGGTTGCCTATTTTCTTTACAGTGGTAGTTGTGGCCTAAATATAAAGGCCCAGATATTCAAAGCAAGTGCAGATTGTGCCATGGAGCCACATTCAGTGGGAACCAGTGTGCAGTGCAAATCTCATTGCACCAATGTGCAACTATAATGAATGCAGGTGCAAGTGCAGGGGGTGTTCCCATGAATATTCAGCACAGTGGGACATTCAACCGTGAAACCATGGCACAAGTGCAGAGCAAATTAAGGATGTGCTGAGCAGACTTGCTCCCATAAATGCAGGGTGCAAGCACACAGACAGCACTTGTGCCAGGTGAGAGGGAGTGTGTGAGAGAGAGAGCGAGAGAGCGAGTGAGAAAGAAGGAAAGAAAGAAAGAAAGAAAGAAAGAAAGAAAGAAAGAAAGAAAGAAAGACACAGAGGGAGAGGGACAGAGGTGGCAATGAAGAGGGAGACAGGGGCAGACAGAGTGTGAGAGACAGACAGACACACTGCCAGGCAGTGCACCAGGGTGGCACACAGCCAGCAGCAGCCAACCACCCAGGGGGAAATTGGACAGCAAGGGCCATGGATAGTGCGTCCTCTTGATGGAAGCCATAATGAGGGGTGTGAGGGGGCAGGAGGAACAGCGACATGACCATGGAAGGGCCCATCAGTGGTATGCCTGACACCGGTGGTACCGCGCCCACATCACCTTCGAGCAGTACAGTGACTCGGAGATTGTGGGCCAGTACTGCCTTAACAGGGTCATTCTAAGGCAGCTCTGTGCAGTGAGGAGATGCAGGTACCTACCAGATGGAGCCACGCCATGTCCGTGGAGACAAACATGACAGCCGTCATGTGCCTGCTTGCCACGGGCACCTTCCAGAGCCCAACAGGGGACACCACAGGCATAACCCAGTTAGCCACATCCTGCCTCCTCACACAGTTCCTCAAAGCTCTGCTGCCATGTGTGTCAGAATACATCCATTTCCCCAGCACACAGGTGGAGCATACAGCAACCATGCAGGACTTCCACAGGGTAGCATGTATGCCTGGCAAGATTGGGGCCATTGACTGCCCAACATGGGCATCTGCATGCCACCTGGCCCTAAGGGTGTAGCATACATCAACAGGAAGGGGAGCCCAAGTGTCAACTGCCAGGTGGTGTGCGATGCCATGCGGTGCATAACCAATGTCTGCACCACACATACTGGGAGTGTACATGATGCATTCATCTGGCACAGCTCTGCACTGTGCCACAGGTTCAAACATGGGGACAACCCCACAGGCCACCTAGTGCATGAGTATGGCATGGGCAAGGGGCGATGGGCAGAGCATACCTTGGGATGGGGAGGGCAGGGTGTGCATGTTGGTGTGGGCACCACAGACAGGCAAGGGGTGCAGCATAGAATAGCAGATGGCTAACCATGTCATTGTCCACACAGGGGACAGTGCCTATCGACTGCGGCCCTGGCTGCTCACCCCCTACAGGCGCCTGTCGTCCCCAGCAGAGGAACGCTACAATGAGGCATACGCCAGCATGTGCAACATCATTGAGTGAGTCTTTGACATGCTGAAAGCATGGTTCCATTGCCTAGACAGGTCAGGTGGTGCCCTACAGTACAGCCCCTCAAAAGCCTGTGGCCTATTCCTGGCCTGCTGCATACTGCACAATATGACCATTGACCATGGGATAGCTGTCAAGGCTGATGAGGGTGACAGTAGTGGGGACGATGGAGGCAAAGGGCCAGTGGGAGGTGGACAGCCACCCCCTGGACAGAGGGATCCCTGGCTGCTACAGCAGACAAGATGACACCAGAACACCATTGCACAGGAGCACTATTGTGCATACAGGTAGGTGGTGTGATACGCATGCATGAGCTGCACAAACAGGTACAGCACACATGCAGGGGTGTGCATTGCATTGGGCATACACACACAGAGGCGTGAAGCAGGGGTAGGGGAGACCGGGACACACACTCACACACAACCACTCACAGCACCTCTCATGCCCCCCCCACACACACATATGCACCCACACATACAGGCATGGGTATGTGGCATGGATCAGATGCATCACACTGGTGCACAGGCACAACTGGTGCAAGACTGCCATCATCACGCCCATGCCATATGGCCCAACAGCTGGCAAGCACACACACAGGCAGCATGTGGTGCAACACACAGGTGCCACACCAGTGGTAAGCACACACACACCACCCATGTGTGCACTGGGTAGCAGCTGCAGACTGCAGGTGGGATGGCCCACACATCAGGTCCGCTGCATGGAACCATAACCACCACGGCCAGGGGGCAGCTTCACCTGGGCTGTTCAGCACCCACAGTCTGCACATCAGCCATGGGGGGTGTGCAACAGCCCCCCAAGGGTGGAACCATGGGACCACAACCGTGACCACGTGGGGGTGTCGAGGTGCCTAAATACACCAACCTTGGGCATGCCTGGAATGCTGACATCAGAGCCCAGCGTTGACTGAGCTGGGGGTCACCTGACGCCGGGTACGCGAGGTGAACAGCGCACTGTGGGGGGTCATTGGTGCCCAGCCATGCCCTGTGGCAGCCAGCAGCACAAAGCCTTCCGAGATCGCAGTGGCAATGCAATCCAGAGATGCAGTCATGGTCTCCTGCATGCACTGCATCCCCACCAGGATCTGTGCAGTGCCCCTCTCCTGCTGCTCAGCTAATTGGCGCACCCCAGTGGTGAGCAGCACCTGTTGCTGAATGGATGCCCACAGCAAACGGGTGTGCTCAGCCAGCGGGTCAGTGTCCTGGGGCTCCCAGGCCGGACACCAATCCCCATGTGGTGACCAGGCATGCTGCACAGCCCCCCTCTGTGGTGGATGCTGCACAGTGGGGTCTGCAGGGGGATTGGGCACAGCAGGCGCATTGGCGATGGACCCTGTGTCCAGCTGCCCGGTGGCACCCACAGCCTGCTGCTGTCACCCGTCCGGCTGCTGCACACCACCCAGTGCCTGTGCTGCCACACCACCTCCACCACAGGGCATAGCCAATGCAGCACACATCTCTGCACCCACAGTGGCGGCAGGCAGCTCTTTGGGCACTGGCAGAGCACTGGGCATGCTGCCTGTGTCAGTGGCCAGCAGGGGTGTCTTGGCCACAATGGTAGCCATGCTGTCCAGGATAAGCGTGACATCATCCTCAGTGTCAGACCCCACCCCAATCTGTGTCTCTGTCCAGAGGACACAAAGGTTGGCATCCTGCAGAAACACATCCAGGGCCTCATCCAACCCCAGGTCCAGGACATCCACCTGCACAGTGGTGGTGAGCTGCAGCCTGTCGGGCCCCCGAATGCCCATGGAGGTGGATGGCTGGTCCTCCAGGGCCAGTCCAGCATCCATGGCTGCTGCCGATGCCGGCACCCCATCATCTGCACGTAGGCGTGCTGGTGCTGCAAGAGAAAGAGAGGTGTGTTAGAGATAAATTGTCCACATGTGCCCCCCCACACTGCCACTGCATGTGTCCTGCAGCAAGGCATGCATGTGGGTGTGCACACATGCACATGACATGCATGCCGGCTGCATGCCACCAGCATGGCCATGTACGCACCCTCCACGCCCCCAGTTGTGCATGGCTGACATACTTACTATGCAGTGATGGGCTGCCACCTGTCTGGAATCTGCTGCCAAGGACACCCTCCACCATGCTGCAGCACATGGTGGCTGCCACCAACTCCTCCTGAGCTGTGAGCGGTGGTGCATCTGCAGACTCCCTCTGGTGGCATTCTGGGATGCACGGATGGCCACCACCTTCTCCTTGATGCGCCTCTTGTCTGTGCCCATCTTTATCCTGCACTCCTGCGCTGACCACTGGTGGCTGCCCTGCTGGTTGATACATGCTGCCACCTCCTCCCAGGCCCCAGCCCTGGCCTGTGGTGTGCCCATGGCACCACTCAACAGGGACTCTCTGTCAAGGTAGCCATCGAACAGGGCCTCTATCTCCACCTTTGTGAAATTGGGCCTGTGCTTGTGAGCAGGCCCACGCTCCTCACTCTCCTCACATTCTGACATGTTGCTTCCTGTGGACATGGACAGCACAGTGTGTCAGTGACAGTATCACCCTGTTCTGCCCCACCCTGCTGTGCTGGCTGCTCCCAGTGAGCTGCAGCAGCATGCGCAACTTACCCCGGAAGGATGCAATACCAGTCCATGGCCAGTGCTGTTCTGTGGCACTTATATAGCGCAATGCATGCAAATGAGCTTTGGCACAACAGTAATGACATGCTAATGCCCCCAGTGCACCACACATTGGCTGATGAGCTGATTTGCATGTGGCATCTGAATATTGTGATTTTGCTCCATGCGCAATGAGATTGCTCTGGAGCAAATCATGATGCAATGTGCACGCATATGTGGTGTGCAGGCCTGTAGTGTGCATTTGTCAAGTGGCATCACGATGTCAATCATGCACTGTGCACTGACTGCATGATGGGGGCCATGGTGCATGATGCGCCAGGCCTGCTGTCATGCACATGTGCACTCTGCAGTGGCAGGTGACCCCTGACCCCCTGCTGTGTCCCCTGACCCCTGGGTCACACACCCACCCAGGGACCCTGCCTAGCCACACCCATGCCGTGCATCTCCGAGACTGCGCAATGGGCAGACACAGCACATGTTCCCTCGCATTGTGCATCTGGCGCATGTTGTGACCACGTACGCTTACTGCCGCCATTTTGCTCACTGGCTTCATTTCACAGCATGGCACAGTGATGGTCACCATAAGCACAGAATTGGATGCAGGTCAAGCTGGTCAGCCTGGTCACCTGTGTCCAGCCCCATGTCCCCCAACTGTTTGGCCAGGTGCTCCTGCAGCAGCCCAGGGTCACAGTGTGGCAGGGGATTGCTGCCACACTGCAGCAGTGGACTGGGGTGGCCAGGATGGGGGAGCAGTGTTGCCACAGGAATGGCGACCTTGTGCAGAGGGACGCAGAGCACCTGAGGAGGCTTGAGGCACATGTCAGGCATGGGGCTGTGCCACAGCCAGGTGAGTAGGCCCATATTGCATGTGTGCCCTGGTGCTGTACTGTGGTGTTGGCTAGGCTGCCTGGCATGCCCTGCAGAGCAGTGCACTTCCCTTGTGCACATCGCGGGGTGGCATTGCCAGCTGCCGCTCGTGTAGCGATGCAGCTGTGTGGGTCGTGTCAGGCAGGGGCTCACCCTGTGTACAGGGGTGAGGGTGGTGGGCAGCTGCTGTGGATTTTTACTGATATGTACCTGTCTATGTTCCATTCCCAGGGCCTGAGAATCACCGGAGGGTATCGCGGCGGCAGCAGCAGCAGTGGGACAGCAGGTTGCAGCAGGCCACAGAGGTGGCACAGGAGTGACTCTGGCACCAGCGTGGCCACAGAGGGCAGATAGGCACTGTTATGGTCCTTTGCACAATACATGGGGTGTGACAGGGGTGTGGGTGCGGGCATGGCCACCTGTGCCATGTGGCAGCTGTGTGTGTTGCACTGTGCACGGTGCTTGCCACTGTGGTGCATCCATTGGACGTGTGTGCCAGCTGTTGGTGGGGTGGGAGTGTGCCCGGCTACCACTATCATTGCTGTGGTGCTGCCAGTGCACTGTGCCATGTGACTGTCATTGCACAGTCGGGTGGCCAATGTGCAGCGGGGACCACCTCTGTGCACTGTCGTGGTGTGCCACATTGTTGGCAGGTGTTGGCTCACCCCCCCCTGCAGCTGGCCGGTACGGGCCCTCTGGGGGGGTGTTCCCACTGCCCATTGCATGCTGTGGGTGGGCATGGTTCCTTGGGACATTGCACTGATCACCTGTCCTGTCCCTTGTCATAGGTGTCCAGTGACAGAGATGGAGGCCTGTCTACTGCAGGCTGCCCTGGCAGCTGATACTTATAATGTTAACAACATCCCTCATTAAGTAAAACATTCTAATAACAAACCTTCCCCAAAATGGATGAATAAAACATTAAAGAAATACATCAAAAACAAGAACAAAAAAATACTTTAAGTATTTAAAAGATGAGTCTATTGTAAATTGGAACTCATATTTGCTTTGTCAGAAGAGGTGTAAAACGGCTATACGAAAAGCTAAAATCAAGTGGGAATATAATTTAGTAACTACTGCTAATAAACATAATAGTAAATCTTTCTTTTCTTATGTTAATTCATTGAAAAAACAACTTGCCAATGGCCCACTGCATCATAATGGTAAGTTAATAAATACACCTTTTGATACGGCTAACACCTTTAACAAAATATTTTGTGAAATATTTCAATCTTCCCATAATATAACTCCTGTATTATGTTCCGATCATCCCGTTATTAACCCCAAGGAGAACATTCTTTCCAAATTAATTCTGCAGAAAGGTAAAACTAGCACATCCCCGATTTCCTAGCTGGTCATTACTTACAGTTATTAAGACTCGCCCTTACTGATCCACTTTGCATATTGTTTAATAAATGTTTAGCCCTTAATTTTGTTCCTAGCTCATGGAAAACAGCCTTTATTATTCCAATTCACAAAAAAGGGCCCAAAAATAACTGGGAGAACTATAGGCCAATTAGTTTGACATCACCTCTCTGTAAAATACTGGAAAGTATAATAAAGGACAATATTTCCCCTCTCTCTGACATTACTGATGCATCTCAACACGGTTTCAAGAAGGGTCATAGTTGCCTGACAAATCTGATGTGTTTCTATGAGAATGTCAGCTGCTCTTTGGACATGAAAATACCTTATGATATTATTTTCATCAATTTTAGTAAGGCTTTTGATGCCGTGCCACACTGGGTCCTAATTGAAAAATTATACACTCTAAAGATCAATAAATTTATTATTAATTGGATTTTGAACTGGTTATCTAATAGGACTCAGCGGGTGATTATTAATGGCCATTTATCAGATGTCGATGCTGTCACCAGAGGTGTACCGCAGGGCTCCGTGCTGGGGCCCTGTCTGTTTCAACTTTTTGTAAGTGATTTAACTACAAATTGTCTTTCCTTATCAATGCAATATGCGGATGATGTAAAAATAGGTGGACCTTGTCTTACCATCGACCAAATAGATACTATCCAGACTGATTTAAATAAAATATCAAATTGGGTTATTAAATGGCACATGATGTTAAATCCTGACACGTGCAAGGTTATGCACTTAGGAGCATTAAACAAAAATGTATCTTATCAATTAGCTGGAAAAATACTTACCTCTACATCTAATGAAAGGGATCTCAGAGTAAATATTTCTATGGATTTTTGTCCCTCTAAACAAATTAATGAGACCATTTCAAAAACTAATAAAGTAATTTGGTCCATTAGGCAAAATATAAAATCTAAGGACAAGAAAGTTTTAATGCCCTTGAATCGAGCATATGTCCGGCGTCATCTGGAATATACTTCCCAATTGTGGAACCCCTTCAAAGAAACTGACATCATGTTACTTGAAAAGGTCCAGAGAAAATTCACTAAACATATTAATGGTTTATATAATGATCCTTATGAATCCAGACTTAAATCCCTGAATCTGATGTCATTAGCTACAAGACAGTTATGGGGTGATCTTCTGTTTATGTATGATAGCAGGACTGGACACACACTGGACTGTATGTGTTTGTGAGACTTGGGAACATTATTGGTGGGGTTGAAATAGGATTCATAAACAACTGCAGTCAGTATAGAGAGACAGTATTCCAGGGGGAAGGGACTGAGAAAAGGGGTATGTGCCATTATGAACAGAGAAGGACAAACAGGGTGGCCACATTCCACCATGGCAGGCATCTTCATAAGGGTTGTAGGCTGCACAGGCTGTGGGGTGGCAATAATTCTCAACTGGGCCGCAGAAAGGGAGGCTGCCCACTCTGTAGACAGCTATCTCATATCAGGAGTGAAGTATATTGGTTAAGGAGTAAGCTGGGGGAGTTGGCGGGTGTGACCAAGGATAAGGGGTGTGGATATGGGCGGCAGAAGGATGGGGCCGAGAGGAGGCTGGGGCAACGCTCATAAATTACAGGATGTTATGTTACACCAAGCAGGAGGGGGGATATTAGTGACAGAGGACCCTTAGATAGGGATGTTGACGCTAAGGGGAAAATTATGGGGTAAACATTCCGAATATAAAGAGAGTGGAGGGGGAAGAGTCAGGAGGGGCTGTTGTGGGGAAGTCTAGAAGAGCAGACAGTGAGAAGGGAAGGGCTGTTGTGGGGAAGCCTAAAAGAGAAGACTGTGGGAAGGAAGCTCCTAGGGAGAACAGGGCAAGGGGGAGGAAGAGGGGCAGTTTAGAGGAGCAGTCGGGAGAAACTCAGGTTACTTGATGGAGGCTGGCATAGAGTGTTACAATAAATTTGAGCTACTAAGCAACCTAGAGGGGGAGGAAGGGGTTGGTGGAAATGAAGAAACTGATACAGAGGCCGGGGGTAGGGATTCTGATACCCATAGGGCATCACAGACTGGCAACGGAAAGGATAGAAATAGTCCCAGAGGGAGAAGGGAAAATGTAAATGTTAAGCAGATGGGGGAGATGCAACATATTGCAGACATGAGGGAGGAGAGCACAACTGGAGAGAAACTGGGAGACAAGGAGGTGGGGGAGGGGCCCTTCCAGGAGGGGGTCTGTACCAAGGATGGGGCCCTAGATAAAGGGACCCACAGAGGGCCCTGGAGGCAGGGGTACTATTACAAGGGAGGAGGATGGTAGTGGGGAAGGGAAACCATCAGGCCAGAATAAATGGTTCTGATAAGAGAGGTTAAAGGACACCTATTCAGAGGGGTCTGAGTTAAGTGGGCAAATCAACAAGGGAGGCAGAAAGGGAGGGGTGACAAGGTCTCAATACAAGGGAAAAACTCCCATGGAATTGAGATCACGAATAAAGGGGGATGGGGGTTGACAGTGCATAGTGGAGGTAACCATAAAGATAATGGCTGTGTTAAGGTACTATTATTGGGAGACTAAGGATTAGGGGTATCCATTGGGAGGGACAAGGGTGGATGCCATAGCCAGGTGAAGGTAGTGAGTATCTCTGGGCTGACAGTGCACAGAGCAAAGTTCATAGTGTACGAACTGGTTAGGGATTGTGGAGGGAACCGGATTTCTGCATTTGGGAACCAACGATCTAGAGGAAATAGCATTTTGGAAATCAAGCAAGGTTCCGAGAACTTGCCAGAGTCTGTCAGGATAATGGATGCAATATTTCCTTTTCGGAGATATTGCTGTACCAAAGGCTCCAGTGAAAAAAAAAAAATGAAGATCACAAAGGTTAATGACTGGCCTCAGGAAGTGGGTAAGAAAGTGGGTCGGGGGAGTTAGGGAACTGGAAAGGAGTTTGAGAGGATAAGGGACTGTATGCCAAGGACAGGCTTCATCTTGCCCCATTAGGGAAGGAAGTCCTTAAACAGGGGTGGCTGACTACATTCAAGAAAAGTGGGGTTTAAACTTGTGAGAGAGGGATGGATAAGGGAGGGGCTGACCAGAAGCCCTCTTCTCCAGATGAGGGGAGTAGCCTTCAAACCCAAGGGGGGGAGGGGGGAGGGGGGAAACAGACTGGGGCAGGAGGTTTCAGGAAGAGCAGAGGGTGAATGGAAGTATAAGGAACCTGGGTGGGGTTCGACAAAGGGGATCAGGGATAAGGGGTGGATGGTGGTGTTAGTAAATGCCAGGAGCTTGGGAAACAAGTTGCCAGAGTTCCAGGCCATGCTGTTCGGGGGGGTGGATGTGGCGGTGGTCACGGAAGCGTGGGCCAACAAAAACCATGACTGAGACCTAAACATGCTTAGGAAGGCTAGAAAGGAGGGCAGAGGGGGTGGAGTGGCTATGTTCATTACAGATGACATAGAAATTGCTAGTGGCAGAAGAGGCAGAGGGAAATGTGGAGGCCTTATGGGTCACCTTACGAACCCCGGCAGGAGGTAAGGTCAAGCTGGGTGTAGTATATAGGCCCCCCGGGATGGGTGATGTTCTGGAGGACGGTTTGCTGGACAACATCATTGCCCAGTGTGAACCAAAAGGGGAGGGAGTGGTGTTGATAGGGGACCTTCATATGCCAGATACAAACTGGGAACCATGTCCTCTAAGGTGGCCAAAGAGCAGAGGCTGCTGGATGGCTTCCAGGATGTGTTCTTAACACAGCACGTGATGGAGCCCACAAGGGAGGGGCATGTCCTGCACATGGTTTTGGTGGATGGGGATCTGGTAAGGGACCTAGCTGTAGAGGATCCCCTGACTGGGAGCAACCACAATGCTGTCTGGTTTCAAATAAGCATGGGGGGAGGAGGGAGAGATCTAGGACACTGGCAGTGGACTTCATGGGGGCAGACTTTGTGGGCATGGGAAATATTCTCAAGGATCACTTGAAGGGGATTACAACAATGACAAATGTGGAAAAGAGATGGGAGGTCATAACACGGGGACTTCATGAGGTGCCAGGACCCGTTAAGGTGAAGCGTAAGGGAGCAAGGTCACATAAACCATGCTGGTGGTCCAGTGAGGTTCAGGTAGTGGTCAGAGAAAAGAAGGCTGCCTACAAAAATATAAAACAACGAGAGGGATACGGAAAGGAAATGTACCATCTTGCATCTAGAAAAGCCACTCGGATGGTGCGGGGAAAATCCAGTAAAGAGCAGCTGGCACAGGGATACAGGGAGGGAAAAGGGTTCTTCTGGTACATTGGGGAGCAGAGAAAACTAAGGGCCATCTCAGCAGGTTGAGATCAGAAGGAGGGTGGGTGGAAGAGGCGAGGGACCAGGCAGAGGTATAAAAGAGGACTTCACCTCTGTGTTCACTAGGGAGGGGGATGGGATATCTACAAAGCAAGGCACGATGGGGAATAGAAGCGGTAGTGAGTGGGATCAGGGGAGCAGCAGAAATGGAGCAAGAGGGAGGGAGAGGTACCCTAGGGGTGTCACATCAGGATAAGGATAAAAAGGCCAGTAAGGTGGAGGGGACAGATGATGCTATCTCCACCAAAAGGGTGTGGTTAGCCCTTAAGGGCCTAAAGAAAGATAAATCTCCTGGGCCGGATGGCATTCATCCGAGAGTACTATGGGAATTGGCAGACATACTTTCTGCACCCCTGACGGAGCTCTTCAACAGGTCACTTGAGACAGGGAGGGTACCTAGGGATTGGCGAGAGGCACATGTGGTGCCAATCCATAAAGGGGGGTCGAGGGAAGTACCAGGTAACTATAGACCCATCAGTTTGACCTCGGTGGTGGGAAAATTAATGGAGAGTATTCTAAAGCAATGATTGGGGGTGTACTTGGAGGAGGTGGGAGGTCTGCATAGTCGGCAACATGGGTTTGTGCCAGGTAGATCATGTCAAACCAATCTTGTGGAGTTCTACGAATGGGTAACATCAGAACTGGACAGTGGAAAGCCTGTGGATGTATTATTCTTGGACTTCAGCAAGGCATTCGACTCTGTCCCCCACAATGGTCTGGTGGAGAAACTGACGGGGTTGGGAGTAGGCCGTTTGATGGTCAGATGGATTGAAAACTGGCTAGCTGGATGCACTCAGAGAGTAGTGGTCGGTGGGGAGCTCTTGAACCCTAGAGAGGTTGATAGTGGGGTACCACAGGGCTCGGTCCTGGGTCCAATCCTGTTTAATGCATACATTTCGGACATCAGGGAGGGTATAGGGTGTGAAATGAGTCTCTTTGCTGATGACTCCAAGATGGGAGCAGTAGTTGAGGGGGAAGAGGGGAGGTTGGCCCTGCAATGGGACCTGGACACCATGGAAAGGTGGGCTCACACATGGAAATTAAATTTCAATATCACCAAGTGCAAGGTGTTACATCTTGGGTGGGGAAACCCTAAACACAGGTGCACCCTGGGAGGGGAGGCGCTGGAGGCCTCAACAGGGGAAAAAGACCTAGGGGTCATGGTGGATTCATGAATGTATGAATAACTCTGAGCAGTGCAGGAGAGCAGCTAGCAAAGCAAACAGGATGTTGGGATGCATCGTAAGGGGGATCACCTCTAGGGGAAGGGAAGTGATTCTGCCGCTGTACAATGGATTGGTTAGACCACACCTTGAGTACTGTGTACAGTACTGGAGACCACACTTGAAGAGGGACATACAGCTCCTGGAGAGGGTACAGAGGAGGGCAACTAAGATGATACGAGGACTAGGGGATTTGTCGTATGAGGACAGACTTGAGGAGCTCTGCCTGTTTTCATTGGAGGAGAGGAGAAATGGGGGGACATGACTGAGGTCTTCAAGTACCTCAAGGAATAAATAGGGTAAACACAGAGGAGATCTTTAGACTAAAGCAGAGAGGTATCACCAGAGGGCATGGTTTGAAGTTGGAAGGTGGAAGGGTGGGGGGGGGAAGAGGAGGAGATTTTTCACTGAGAGGGTGGTGGATCCTTGGAATGTGCTGCCTGGTGAGCTGGTTCAGAGATCCACAGTGGAGGACTTCAAGAGAGGGTGGGACAGACACAGAAAGTGGATGTATCAGATGATGGCCTGGCTCAGTGGGGGTGGGGATGGATGATAGGGGTTTCTGGAACACAAGGGGTGGGGGCCTCAGTAGCCAACTAGGGATCTGAGGTTCGAGCAGACTTGATAGACCGTAAGGCCTAATCTGGTGGCAATTAGTATGTTAGTATGATGTTATTCATGATCTTTTTCTAATTACTGAATTGGGACTTGTTTTTAAGCAGAATCACCACAATACAAGAGGGCATCCTCTCCAACTTTATCATGAAACCTTTCACATGAAAGCAAGAAAATAATTTTTTTCTCTGCACATTATAAATCCCGGGAACTCATTACCTAAGGATATTGTTATTGGCAGTTCCAAAAATATGTTCAAAAATCGCCTGGACCAATACATTTTATCTGGTAATTTTATTAGTTATTATTAGTACCATCAAGAGCAATATGGGCTCATAAGCCCCCTGGCTCTCTCGAAACCTTAGTATGAACCTTAGTATGAACAACAATGGAGGCTGTCCTGCAGGTTTGCTGCCTGCTGCTGGAGGATAGGAGGTGGCGAGGGCACCAAGGGGTGGCAGGCCATGGCTGCCAGAGAATGGGCACCAGCATTCCCCTGTTTCCCCTGCTGTACCTCCCTCTACAGTCCCCCATCTCACTGTACAGTCCCTGTTCCCTCTCCTTCCTACCCTTTCCCACCCCCTTGTTGATGTAAATAGTTTGATTTTGCAATATATCTTTTTTGGCTTATCTGCCTGTGTCAGTGTCTGCTTTGCAGGTGGCATGAGAAGCCATGTGGTGTGCATGTGTCGGGGCGCGTGTTGTGCTTCTGTGGTTCACTGCTGTGTGCTGTGGTATGTCCCACTGTGGTGGTGTCCCTCCCCTCGGTCGGTGGCTGTGCCTTGGGGTGCAGGGGCGGCTGTCATGGGTGTGTGGCGGGTGTGTGCGTGGTGATGGCACATGGCCATGGTCTTTGGTTGGGTACTGGCCGCATGCTGTGTTGGGGCCCCTGCTTGGCATTGTGCGGTCTGTCCCATGTAGTGTGCCGAGCTACATGCCTCCCAGCACATTCCATGCCTACTGTGTGAGCCTCCTGTGTGTCATGTGTGTGTGCTTGGCTGCATGGTCCTGGGTCTGGCCTGCTCTGGTCTGGGAGAGTGGGGGGGCACAGCTTGCAGCCTGTGGGTGGGATCCCTTGGTGGCCCTCCATTGGCACCTCCTGTTGCCTACTATCTGTGCCACTGTTGTGTTCTGGGGGGGGTCTTGGTGTCTGTGTGCGCCCTGCTGTGCCCTGCTGGTGGTGGCCTCCTGTGGCCTGTCACTGTGCTTCCCTGGCTCTGTTCTCTGTGCCGTGCCCCCCCATTGCTCTGCTGCTCTGCTCCCACAGTTGTGCTAGAGCATCTCTTTCTGTGCCATGGCACAACTCTGGTTGCGTCATGGTGCAACTGTGCCATATTCAGCTCGGTTGCACTGGTGCAGTGTGGCTGGTGCACCCTCTGAATATGGCTCCTGTTGTGCCACGGTGCATCGGATTTGCACTGCACCAGACTTCCGCTGACCTTTGGCGCATTTCTAAATATCTGGGCCAAACAGTACAGGAAGCAAAAATGAGAAAAGCATGGCAAAACCATTAGTATTATGACAGAATAATTCCTGAATATACTTGATAGCTGGCAAATACGTTTCCTCACCTAGAATCAAACTGGTGAGTCTTCGCTAGCAAAGCAAACACACATCCAGTGTGCAACCCGAAAAACTTAATCAATGGGCCGTTCTAGTTTTTAAGAGCATGTAGTTCAGCACTATATATATATATATATATATATATATATATATATATACACAGCATAACAAAATTATAAGGGGAAGGGGCTGATAGATGTTAAAAGCATGAGTATAGTCAGAGCATATCATTTGAGTACTGCTGATTTATTTTTTGAATAGAATTCTTAGAAGCATGGGCTCAAATTCCAACTAATGCACTAATTTTTCATCTCTTCTGTTTCTCTGGGTTCCACTAAAGATGCTAGTAGAATGCAGTGGAGTAATAGGTCTGAATCTGGGAATTTTTACAGTATCCCCAAGGTGAGAACCTGCATCATATGGAATATGAAATAGGCCCATGTATCTGGGAATGGTCAGGGGAAATAAGCTGTTGGTTTTCAACCCAGGATTGCTTTAAAGGCAATGATATGCTGCTGTAGCTTTTTCTCCTAAAAGACTACCTTTTCCACTATTTTTACTATTTTAACTCCTTGCACCGAGAAATATTGCTCAAGTGAAAGAAGAACCAAACCATCTTTTATACTAGCAAGTGTCTGCTCTGAATGAAACTGTTTTAAAAAAAATATATAACAACAAAAATATGTTCCTAGTGGGAATCAAACCACTGACAGTTTGCTTGTAAGGCTAAGACACTAGGCAAGGGCTACCATATGGGTAGTTGGGACAGGGAGTGTGGGTATTATTTATTTTTGGCCGGGTAGGATAGTTTGGGTAAGACACTACCCTTCCTGACATAACAGTGTAATTCTTGGGTTGGGTAGCTTAAAGCAGGTAACAGATAATAAGTAGAAACATAGAAACATAGACTTTTATGGCAGATTAAGACCGCTTGGCCCATCCAGGCTGCTCATTTCCCTACCTGTTGGATAAGCTACAGATCCCAGTTAACCAACAACCTGCTTCTTCCTAACCCCCACCAGAATTGCCTTATGTCTGTCCCATGCATTTTCTGAATTCCTCCACTGTTTTTGACCCCACAACCTCCTCAGGAAGTCTGTTCCATGTGTCCGCCACTCTCTCTGTGAAAAAATAATTCCTCACCTTGCCCCTGAGTCGTCCCCCCTCTATCTTCAAATTGTGCCCCCTTTTTCTTGCACATCTCTTTTTCTGAAAGGTGCTACCCTCTTGGATTTTGTTGATTCCCATGAGGTACTTGAAAGTTTCTATCATGTCCCCCATCTCCCTCTTTTCCTCAAGGATATACATATTAAGCTCCTTTAATCTCGCTTTGTATGGCTTCTGGTGCAGACCCTGCTCCATTTTAGTTGACTTTCTCTGGACTGCCTCCATTCAGTCTATGTCCTTGCGGAGATGGGGTCTCCAGAATTGCACACAGTACTCAAGATGGGGTCTCACCAACTGTACAGAGGGATAAAAACTTCCTGTTTTCTACTCTTGATGCCTCTCCCTATGCATCCCAGTATCCCCCCAGGCTGGGTAGGTTAGTTCGGGTAAGGTACTACCCTACCCGACATAACAGTGTAATTCTCAGGTCAGGTAGCTTAAAGCAGGTAACAAGTAATAAGTAGAAACATAGACTTTGACGGCAGATTAGGACCACTTGGCCCACCCAGACTGCCCATTTCCCTACCTATTGGATAAGCTGCAGATCCTAGTTAACCTACAGCCTACTTCTTCCTAACCCCCACCAGAATTGCCTTATGTCTGTCCCATGTATTTTTTAATTCCCCCACTGTTTTTGACCCCACAACCTCCTCAGGAAGGCCGTTCCATGCATCCACTACTCTCCTCTATGAAAAAATACTTCCTCACCTTGCTCCTGAGTCACTCCCCCCATCTTCAGATTGTGCCCCCTTGTTCTTGCCAATCTCTTTTTCTGAAAGATGCTACCCTCTTGGACTTTGTTGATTCCATTGAGGTACTTGAAATTTTCTATCATGTCCCCCCTCTCCCTCTTTTCCTTGAAGGTATGCATATTAACCTCCTTTAGTCTCTCTTTGTATGGCTTCTGGTGCAGACCCTGCACCATTTTAGTTGACGTCCTCTGAACTGCCTCCAGGTGTAGTTGTGGGGGAGTGTGGAAGTGTAATACTTGAGTGTAGTGTTAGCTCTGGTGGTTGGTTTGCAGGTGTCCAGGGATGGGGGGAGGTTCCCCTTTTTTGGGTAGGTTTGTTTTTGGTTAGATAGGTTTTCCCTAGAGGGCTAGGGGGATAGACAGGCTGTGATCCTGACCTGCAGTAGGGGCCACAGTATTGGTCTATTAGGACTATGCTCTGGACAGTTCCTCCAGGGCCACTGGTTATCATAGTAAGATCATAGTGTAGGGGCTTGTGCATCAGCCAATGGCCTCTGGGCCTTTAGTGTTGCCTGCCTGTGCCTGGCACATGGTATGAGAGAGCCTGATCACCCCTCTCTGTAGGTTAGCACATAGGGTAGGATGGTCTGGTGTCAGGTAGGCAATGATTGGGGACAGTTTTTTTCCTGGCTGAGGGTGGGTGTAACCCCCTTGTTCCCAGGGGTTACTAGAATCCCACTTAGAATCAGTGGCAGGCAGGGAGAGGCAGCTTGTGAGATGCCAGTTAAATGGGTTTCACACTGTCGCACTCTGTTTTCAGTCTCAGCTGAGCTGGAGTGATGATGTCACCTTGGAATTTTCACAGCAGCATAAGCCACAATGGAATGTTAGCTGCAGGGGTTAGCAGCAGAATGCTGGGAGAGTAGTAGTAGTCTGAAGAGGAGTCAGTGTGGAGAGTCTGGAGAGTGAGGAGCACTGTAGAAGGCAACTCCTCAGACTTAGCTCTGAAAGAGAGCTACCTCAGGAGATCGGGTAGTGTGTACTCACCCTAGAGAAGAACACAGAAGACCTGTAGAGGGAAGTGGTAGAGACTGTTCCTAGAAGGTTTTCCAGTGCCCCATCCCTGGAGGTATGGGGGGAACTCCAGGATTATGGGGCAATCCCCTGGTCCAGCCTGGAGAGGGTGAAGCTGCCTGAGATTCATTTGTTCTGTGAGTACCCAAGACAATCATGAGGAAAAAGCTCTGGGGCATCTCTATTATGGGGGTGAGTTTTCTCTGATCAAGGGGCCATGTCACCAAGACTGTGTTCCTGTTAAAAGTGTCTGCCTACTATGGGGTCCCAAGGGAGACTAGCCATGGACATAACTTTTAAGACTGTTTCTGTGTAAAAGTATCTGCCTACTGTGGGGTCCAGAGGGAGACTTACCAAGTACAGTACTTTTAGTTTGTGTCTGATTTAAAAGCATCTGCAAAAGTGGGGGTCTAGAGTAAAAATATAGCCATATACAGAACATTTAATTTCATGACACCTCCGTGATGTGAGAAGTGGAATGTTAAATGTGCAATACATTTCAAGAGAGCATCTACAAGAGTGTTTCAGAGAAAGGTGTTGTTAACCAGATGAATGGCCGAGTATAAATTTGGAAGCAAAAGGAGGGAGACCCCCCAACTGAAGTAACCATGTTTAGCTCTCCAGGTTCAGTTTGGGCACCTTTATTTTCTCTCAGAGCATTTGGCCAGTGCCTGAAGAAAATACCCAGATGTGGGATTTTGGATTTTCTGTGAGCTAGAGAGTGCTCAGAGGTGGTAGGGAGCCACAAAGAATTCCTCTTGAAATATGGGAAAGTTACCTAGTACTGGTCGGGGTGCCAAGTCAAGGGGAAGAAGGGAAATGTACCAGTTTGGGCCATGTGTGCCAATGCATTCAGAACCTAAGGGTTCACTGTGTATGTGTGTTCTATACCTCAGTAATCTGCATTACCAGTGGAAGTAGCCCTGTGGGGGCCCATCTTTGCCTGTTTATTCTCTGTGTAATGTGAATAAAAGCCACACTCTAGAATCCCAGCCTGGTTTGGATAGCACAGTTATTGCTTCCAGTGTCTGGATTTACTTGGATGCCCCTGACCAGAAGTACAAACCTAGCATAATGCTGAGCAAACATTTTCTCCCAGGGACCCAGGTTGATGGCCATGCTAAATGGTCCCCACAGGTGTGAGCCAGTTAGTTGCCACACTTGGTTTGCCTGTCTGAGGATGGCAGGCTATGAAATAGAAGTATGGGTTCATAGACATGATCGTAGTGACAACTCCCATCACTCTCAATGGTACCATGTGTGAGAGGAGCAGCCCTGCTAGTTGAACAAGAGGGGCCCGGTGAGGGATGGTTACAGATGCAAGTCTGCACCATGAGACATATGAAACTAGGCTCAATATATTAAAATTGTACTCACTAGAACAGAGAAGAAATAGTGGACACATGATAGAAATGTTCAAATACATCAAGGGTATAAACAAGAATGGCAAATCTCTTCCAAGTAAACAAAGGAATTCGGACATGGGGGCCCAACTTGCATCTGGTGGTAGGCAAGTTCAGGAGCAACTATAGAAAGTACTTCTTCACAGAGAGGGTGATAGACCCATGGAACAGCCTGCCAGCACAGGTGGTTTAGCTAAGACAGTAAGAGAATTTAAACTAGTGTGGGACAGACAGTGCGGACAGCTTGGCTTGAACACTTAAAGGGGAGGGGGTAGCTACCTTGGGTAGACTAGATGGATCAAATGGTCTCCATCTGCCAACACCATTCTTATGTTAAAAACAAAAAAACAAACAAACAAAAAAATATACAAAAAACATAAACTCTTGCACACACTGACGCCAAGACAGATGCATTAAAAAGCAGATAGTCTTTATTTTAAATTCAGCTTTCCCACACAGCAAAAAACACGAATGAGAACCTCAATGTTTCACCCAGCCGCACCTGCACTTTATCAAGAGAATAAGTTGCTATACAACCATACAATCTTTATAGTGCACCCTCAGGTGTTACATATTAAATGACTTAACAACTTATCTAAAAACGCACTAATCAAATTGAAAAGAAACAGGATAGAAGAAGAGGGAAGGGAGGAGGAAGGGAGAGGAAGGGAAAGGGGGAAAAAGAAATAACTTATCAACCTACATATATCACATTCATATTATCTAATGTGCATCCAACTATTAACACAGTTCATTCAGGTAAAGAATTTTTGAACAATATCCTTACATAGTGTCACATAATACCACAATTAATATACAAATAAAATGTATTTAAACCAACCTATGTAAAACATTATTTAATTTAATCTGGAATTTATAAATGGTGTTGCAATTCAATTTTATAATTTAAACCAGGTATAGACAAAGCCTGTAATTTAAAGATCCAGTAGTTTTTCTTACGTGCTAGAACATTGTTCAGATCACCCCCACGGGGTCCTAATTTTGCTCTGTCAATCCCTAAAAAAGTTCAATTGTGTTGTGTTGGTTCCAAGCTACAATGTGTATGAAAGGCAGTAGCATAATCCAAATTTTTATTTATAATCGCCCTAACATGCTCACTCACCCTTTCTTTTAATTTCCTTTTAGTCCACCCAACATAATAAGCTCCACATTGGCAAAAAGCATAATAAATGACAGAGAAGGAATCACAGTTAATAAATGCTCGAATTTCAATCTCTGTACAATTTACTGGACTTTTAAAACTTTTGACAGTCTGAATGTACTTACAAAATATACATCTTTGGCACTTAAAACAGCCTAACGGTAATGGCGGCAACCAATTTTTACATGTGGAGTCCATTAGTTTCCTTTGTACTGGTTTGTTCAAAGAGGACTGCAATTCTACATTCATTTTAAAATTCATTTTAAAGGGACTTAAAGGCTGATAACTACTAGTTAACCTGTCACCTAGATTGCTTGGTTTCTTGTATACCATTCATGGAGGTGCTTTGACAAACAATTATATTTTTGCTTCCCCCCCCTCCCTTTTCTTCTATCCTGTTTCTTTTCAATTTGATTAGTCTGTTTTTAGATAAGTTGTTAAGTCATTTAATATGTAACACCTGAGGGTGTGCTATAAAGATTGTATGGTTGTAAAGCAACTTATTCTCTTGACAAAGTGCAGTTGCAGCTGTGTGAAACGTTGAGGTTCTCACTCGTGTTTTTTGCTGTGAGGGAAAGCTGAATTTAAAATAAAGACAATCTGCTTTTTAATGCGTCTGTCTTGGCGTCAGTATGTGCCAGAGTTTATGGTTTTTTGTATTTATGTTGTATTCTGTGCACTACATACCAAGTAGTGGCTCTGTTTTGTTTTGTTGAATTACCATTCTTATGTTCTTATGATTTCAGGCATTTTGCCAGTACTAAAGGGACACACAGAAAAAAATACAATCCAACATATAAACACTGGGTTACAAAACAGACAGTTTACATTTAAATATCACTGGTACAAAGACCTTGGCAACACTGATTAATGGTGAAATCCCAGCAGACAATTTAAACTGATCCCCAGTGAAGGAGAGTAAGAGCAGGAAGAAACAAATCATAGCGCCAAGAAAAAATACAAAAGAAAATGGCTCAAACCTGAATTGTTGCAGTGTTACCTGGGAAATGCTAGAAGTTTAAACAAAAAGAAAGAGGAACTAGAGACATTATTAAAACCAAATGGTAAAGCAGATATGGGTCTTATCATAGAAACATGGTGGACCAGAGATGACAGTTGGAATAAAGATATCCAAGGATATAATTTTTGTCATTAATATAGGACTGGGAAAAGAGGAGGGAGTAGCAGACATATACATATATATATATATATATATATATATATATATATATATATATATCAGATGATTTCCAAAACATCTCTAACAAAATAAAAAGGGAAAACAGTAACACAGAATCCATATTGATCAAAATCAAAACAGCAAGGAACAAAAATATTATAGTTGGCCTATGTTACAGGCAGCCCAATAGTAGCAATGAGGTTACGAAGGTTACGGTGGAGATAAACATTGAGCTTATAAATGCTTGTGACTTGGGCCATGTGGTCTTCATGGGAGATCTAAACTTTGGCGATATCAACTCGGATAAAATGGAAGTGACAAACTATCAAAGTACTACATTTCTAAACAAAACAGAACAACTGGGCCTTAGACAGCTTATATCCAATTCAACTAGAGGAGAGGATATTCTGGATATAGTATTGAGTACAAATGAGATAAATGTAACAAACTGTAAAATACAAGTACCACTATGGAATAATGACCACAATAGTGTGTCTCTCTCACTTTAGGAATGTATCCCAATAAACACAGGGTGCAGGGGAATCTATAATTGTAACACGGCAATTAAAACCCAAATTCAAGAAGACCTGGACAAAAATAAATTGTGAGGCTGAACTAAATCATAAATCCACCATTGAAATGTGGGAAGGAGGGGGGAGAGAAACGCATCAATAGCTTCACCAGGTGGTTGAAGTACTGATGTGGGGAAAACAGCTTTGGCTACATTGGGGACTGAGGTACCACCTGGGATGGTGCATGCCTATACAAGAGAGACAGTCTGCATCCTTCCATGGAGGGAATGTCTGTCCTCACTGAGATGTTTATGTACTTCCTGAGCAAGCATTTAAACCAGCCACAGAGGGAGGATACAGACAGCCCTCCCCCACAGGTTAGGGCACATGTCAAGCAGAATCAGGACGTTATGCTGGGGGCAGATTCACCAGTACCACAGGACAGAAAAGACTGCACACAGGGACAGATGATATAATTGTTAACAAAGGCAGTAAAAGTGAAGCTCCACATAGAATATGCCAGGAATAGTAGAATGAAACAAGGGGTTTAACACAAGGATGGATCAAGAGGATGCCACTTTCCATGGAAAGTCATGCACACAAATGCCTGCAGTCTAGGGAACAAGGTCCCAGACATGATGGCTGTAATGGCGGAGGCTGATCTGGGCATAGTGGCCATAACCGAAACATGGTACACCAGGAACCACAGCTGGGGCATAAAGGGTACCTGGTTATACCCTGTTCAGAAAACACAGGGACAGTAAAAGGGGAGAGGGGGGTTACCCTTTACATCAAAGAAACCATCAAGGCAACCAAAATTCTGAACAGGCATGAGTAAACAGAGGAGGTTTGGTCACCCTTGAGACAGGCAGCCATTCACACAGGGGTCATTTATAGACCTCCAGCTCAGGTAGAAGAAATTGACAAACTGCTGCTGGAAAACATGCAAGACATGGCAGCAAAAGGGGGAGGTACTGCTGATGGGAGACTTTAACATGCTGGAAATATACTGGTCCATCCCAGCAGGAGCCTCAGCCAGGGTACAGGACATCATTGACTCCCTTGAGGGGACTGGTCTTAGGTAACAGGTGCAGGAACCTACCAGAGACTGGGCAATCTGGTACTGACCAACAGGGACAGGATAACAGGACTTGAGGTGGAAGGTCAGTTTGGGTCCAGCAACCACCATATGGTGTGGTTCAAGGTGGACACAGGGATTCAGTCAACCCATATGAAGGCAAGAGTCTTAGACTTTAGAAGGGCAGACTTTACCAGGATGAGACATCTGCTTAGGGAAACACTGGAAAAAAGGGGGATGAGAGGGACATCGAGGAGAAATGGGCACACATCAAGGAGGCCAAAGCAGAGGTCACAAAACAATGTGTTAGGTTGATAAACTAGGGAAAAACGAGAGGAAAACCACTTTGGTTCTTGGGGGGGGTGGCTGAAAAGGCAAAGGCCAAGATGCTAACTTTCAGGAAGCATAAGGAGACACAAAGAGATGAGGACAGGAAAATGTAGCAGAAGTGTCTGAGAGATGCAGGAAAAGCTGTGAGAAGCGCTAAAGCACAAACCGAGGAAAGAATAGCTCAATCAGATACAAAGGGAGACAAGACATTCTTCAGGTACATTAGTGAGAGAAGGAAGGCAAAGGGGGGAGTAGCTAAGCTTCAAAGAGCCAGAGGACAGACAGTGGAGACAGGGAGAAAGCAGTGATCCTGAATGAATATTTCTGTTCAGTCTTCACTGTGGAAGCACACGGAACAGAGGAAAAGGAGGTAAACACCAGTCCGTTGACAGAGGAGAGGGTCAAAGAAGAGCTTGCAAAGCTGAAGGTGGACAAAGCCATGGGTCCAGATGGCATACATCCCAGGGTCTTAAGGGAACTGAGAATTGAACTGGCAGCCCTGTTCAGTGAGTCCCTTGACACTGGAGTGGTCTCAGAGGACTGGAGAAGGGCAAATGTTGTCCCTCTTCA
This sequence comes from Neoceratodus forsteri, assembly GCA_016271365.2. Taxonomy (NCBI): domain Eukaryota; kingdom Metazoa; phylum Chordata; order Ceratodontiformes; family Ceratodontidae; genus Neoceratodus; species Neoceratodus forsteri. Next base: position 164,162,983 of record CM028137.1, read on the forward strand.
CAAGTGTGATAGTAAAGAAGATGCAGGATACTACAGACTAGTTAGTCTGACCTGTGTAGTAGGAAAGGAAAGATAATGGAGACACTCCTCAAGGAAAGAATAGTGGAGGACCTAGAAGTCATGGGGATGTTGACTCCCAGGCAACATGGGTTCATTGCAGGACAGTCCTGTCAAAGTAATCTAATAGATTTCTTTGACTGGGTAACAAAGGCAGTTGTCCAAGGGGGAGCTGTAGACATTGCCTACCTAGATTTCAGCAATGCCTTTGATACCGTCCCACATAGGAGACTGGTCAATAAGTTAGGAAGCCTGGAGATGGGACACAAGGTGGTAAACTGGATTGAAAATTGGTTAAACGACCAAAAACAGAGGATAGTGGTAAACAGAACCTAATCAGAGGAAAGCAAGGTGACCAGTGGTGGTACCTCAAGGGTCAGTTCTGGGGCCAGTCCTCATAAATGTCTTCATCAGTGACATTGCAGAAGGACTAGAGGGAAAGGTTTGTCTGTTTGCAGATGACAAGAAGATCTGCAACAGGGTGGATACCCCAGAGGGGGTGGAAAGGATGAGAAAGGACATGAAGCAGTTGGAGAGATGGTCAGATGCATGGCAACTAAGGCTTAAAGCAAAGAAATGCAAAATCATGCATGTGGGGAGCAGGAACCCTGGAGCAAGCTACAGGTTGGGGGAGAGCTGTTGGCAGTTACTAAGGAAGACAGGGACTTGGGGATCATAATCACAGACAACCTGAAGGCCACAAGATAGACAACCAAGGCAGTGGGGAAGGCCACTCAGATGTTGGGGTACATTGGAAGGGGAATCACAAGCTGAAGTAGGGAGGCAATAGTGTCACTGTACAGGACCCTGGTGAGGCCTCACCTTGAGTACTGTGTCCAATTCTGGAGGCCACACCTTCGTAAGGACATTGACAAAATAGAGATGGTGCAGAGGAGGGTGACCAAAATGGTGAAGGGTCTACATCACAAGCCTTACAAGGAAAGAGTCAGAGACCTCAATGTGTACATGCTGGAGCAAAGGAGGGAGACAGGTGACATGATGGAAACATTGAGATACCTTGAGAGCATGACCAAGGTGGAAGAGGACAACATATTCCAGTTTAAAAGTATTACCAGAACAAGAGGGCATGATATGAAACTGATGGGTGGCCACATAAGGGATAATGTCAGGAAGTTTTTTTTTTATGGAGAGGGTGGTGGATACATGGAATAGCCTGCCCCAGAAAGCGGTGGCCACCCATACAGTGGCAGGCTTCAAACATGCATGGGACAGGAATAAAGGAATATTAGAGACGGGAAGAAAAAGCTAAAGCCAGTGACAGGATAGGGTCACAGGCCACTTCGTCAGGTAGCATAAACAGGCAGACTGGATGGGCCTGACTGCCCTTATCTGTCAATAGTATCTATGTATAATGAAAATATCAAAAAGCATAAGAAATACAATGGCAGAGGCATTAAACCAAAATAGCTGACAAATAGCCAAAAAAGATTGCTAAAGAAAAAGCAGTGTCTAAGATCTATATGTTAAAAGCAAAACTGAAGATAACTGGCAAAAATACAAAACAATTCTAAAAATGTGCAAAAACAAAATAAAAAAATAAGCATAAAATGGAAATCGAACTGGTAAAAAAACACTAGTAAGGATAACATAAAAGGCTTTTATGGCTTTGTAAACTCCCCTCGAAGTACAAAAAATGGATTATGCTCTATAATGTCCGACAAACTAATTGAGGAACCAAAGGACATAGCTAACATATTCAATACCTACTTTGGATCAGTCTTCTCAAAAAACGAACCATACCTGGGTGATATCAAGAAAAAGTCGATGACTGAAATAACCATAACATGTGTTTGCCCTTTTCCTGGACCTTAGCAAGGCCTTCGATACCGTGTACCACAATATCTTACTTACTGCTCTAAGCAGTATCGGACTGGACAGCCCTGCAATTAAATGGTTCTCCAACTACCTCACCAACAGGATACAACAAGTCAAAGCTGCAGGAGATCTATCATCCCCAAAAAAATCTTCTTCGAGATGTTCCCCAAGGCTCTGTTCTAGGCCCAATCCTATTTGCAATTTACATCAATAATCTGGACACTCACCTACATTCAGCTAATATTCATCTATTCGTGGATGACACTGTACTTTATACCACAAATTCATTCTTGGATATGGCACATCAGAACTTACAGCAAGACTTCATTACCCTACAACACAATCTCATTAAACACAAGCTTCTCCTCAATGCCAAAAAAACTAAAGCAGATGGTTCTTTCACCAAAAGTTGGCCCCGGACTAACATACACCCCCCCCCGGATCCTAACGCTACTGGCTGAACCCCTTGAAACTGTTGAATCCTTTAAATACCTTGGATTCTGGCTGGACAATAAACGTAACTTTCTATGCCACCTGAATGAAATTTCGAAGAAATTAAGGCAATGGTTAGGCCTATTCTACGGAATTAAACATCTACTTACCTTAGATGCTAGGAAGAGATTAGTACAATCTGCATTCTTACCTATACTAGATTATGTTGACTTTATCTACATACATTGCCCCTTAACGTCGCTTAGCAAACACGACACTTTATACCACCGGGCCCTTAGATTTATCCTCAACCTACCCTTACAAACCCACCATTGCCTACTTTACCAGGAATTGGGGTGGCCTTCACTCTCTATTAGGAGGAAAAGAAATGCTCTTCTCTGGCTTCATAGAGCACTCTCTAATAATCTTCCTACGTATATATCAAGCTTATTCAAGTGAGCTAAGCGTTCTTATGGGTTATGACGTTTTACTGTGCTCTGTTTTCAGATTCCAAGAGTAAAAACAAACTATGGCTAGTCTGCAGTCAGCATTACACTTCCATCTCTTTGGAACTCCATGCAAAACACACTAAAATTGTCTTCACTCCCTGTCCTTTCCACATTCAAAGAGATGCTAGTCGCATTCCTGAAGGAAACTTGTAACTGCTTTAGAAAAAGTTGAACTGCTACTAGCTAACCCACTTCACTAGCTCTTCATTTAGAACTTCCCACAATGCCTTCCCACACAGGGGACAACCAGTAATTGCAGTCTACTTTCTTCTTCACTAGCCCTCCTCACTCCTTCTCCCTCTTCCCCTGCTCACGCTCTCTGCTACTTTCGCTTCTCCGCTTTACCACTAACAACAGGAAGTAGTCTGGGATTGATGGCTCTCCTATACATTGTGTAAAACTATTGTTTATGAACTACATGTCATTGTAAATCTGGCAACTCAGTAGGTGCTGGCCTGCCACATCCTCCTCTGCCCAATATCTTGTGCATTTTTGTGAATACTCAGCTGTGACCATTTACCTATTGTATTGTATGTATTGTATTTTATTGTTTTCCGTCCAGGACCACCTTGAAAATTAGCTTGCTCAATGGTGTTTACGCCTGGTTAAATAATGTGATTGATTGATGGATTGATGGATTGATTGATTGATAATCACAGAATGTATTGTTAAAAAATTGATCATTTAAAAATGTCACACTCAGCAGGGCCAGATAACATATCACCAATAATGTTAAAATTCCTATCACCATATATAGCCTGCCCACTAAAAATATTATTCTCAAGAACGATATCAAAAAATGAAGTCCTGCCACAGTGGCTATCAGCAATGGTAATACCAGTCCACAAAAAGGGATGCAAAACTAACTACACAAATTATAAACCACTTAATCTGACTTCTGTCCCAGGAAAGATTATGGAGTCTACCATTAAGGATTTAATAAATGTGCATATTGAGAATCTAAGAGATGGGGAACATCATGGTTTCACTTCGGGCAGAGAATTTGTAACAAACCTATTGTGTTTCTATGAGAAAATATCTGCAGCCCTGGATAGAGGCTGGGTAGTGGATTGTATATATCTGGACTTTGCAAAGGCTTTTGATAAAGTACCACATAAAATTATAATACAAATGTTAATAGACACACAGATTTTTTTATTGAATTGTACAGTGGATCCAGAGTTGGCTGGGGAGTAGAAGTCAGAGGGTTAGCATGAATGGTTACTCATCAGAACCAATAGCAGTGACTAGTGGGGTGCTGCAGGGATGAGTGCTTGGACCAGTCCTTTTCCAGATATTTGTCTCTGATATGGGTCAACAGATCACAAACTGGCTAAGTAAATACGCAGATGACACAAAGATTGCTGGCATTGTAAAAACACAAAATGATGTGGAAGCACTTCAAAGGGATCTAGATAACATGTCAAAATGGGCTGAAACTTGGTGGATGAGCTTTAACACTGAGAAGTGCTGTGTTATTCACTTAGGCAGGCAAAATGAAAGCTAAGTATCAATTAAACCAGAAAACTCTTAGCAAATCAAATGAAGAAAAAGATTTAGGAATAACAATCACCAAAACATCAGCATATGACAAGCAATGCAATGCACAAGTAACAAAGGCCAAGAGACTACTACGGACTATAAAACATAACTTTTTAAAAGTAGAGATGAAGGAGTAATAATGACCACGTAGAGATCATATGTTAGACCCCTACTGGACTATGGAAGCCCTGTATTGGGACCAATTAAAAAGGGTGCTATGAATAGAATAGAATAGAATAGAATAGAATAGAATAGAATGAGTCCAGAGAAAGGCAACCAAAATGATATATAACATAAATATTTTATTCCATGATTATTGATTAAAAAAACTAAACCTCATGTCCCTTGAGACAAGAAGAGTACGAGGGGATCTATTGCCATGTTATAATATAATGCAAGACAACTATCTCTTAAGTAAACTGAGTTTTGACTTTTAAAATTATAAATTAGGTACAAGGGGCCAGCCCCTGAAACTAAGACCAAAGAAATGTAATACAAATAAAAGGAAGTCCTTTTACACACAAAGAGTAGTTAACCTATGGAATAAACTACAACTGGACATCATGATCAGTAAAGACAAAAAAACAGTTTAAAAAAATGGCTGGATGACTGTATCTCAAATGGAAATACACAGTCCTATTATGGGTAAATGGCAGGAGAACATATGGGCTAAGAGCCTTCTTGGCTCCTTATATCTTAGTATGCACCTTAATAGGAAGCAGTTAACCAATTGGCAAAGGTTGTTTTGATGCAAAATTTTGACCACAGCATTTCTTATGTCCAGTCTCAGATGATAAATTAGCAGGTCTGGAACCTGTTCCACGATTACATAGGAATCTCATTTCCATCAGTCCTCAGTCATATGTTTGCCTGGGATCCCCACATGCTGGATAAATACTTTGTCCTCCGGCTGAAGCACCTCCTCCAATCCCCACATAGAAGTCCTGCCTCCAGTCCCCACCTAGAAGACCAGTTTCCAATACCCCTACTTAGAAGCTCACCTCCAAGCCCCCACCAAGATGCTCCACCTCCAATATCCCACCTACAAGTCCTGCCACCAATCCCCCACAAAGAAGCAAAGCCTTCATTCCCCACCTAGAAGCCCCACCTACAAGCCCCCACATAGAAGCCTACCTCCAAACCCCCACTTTGAAGCCCCACCTCCAATTACCCACCTAGAAACCCCACCTCCAATACCCCACTTAGAAGCCCCACCTACAATCCTCCCACAGAGAACCCTGCCTCCAATCCCCCACATAGAAGCCCCACCTCTGATTACCTCACAAAGAAGCTCCACCTCCAATCCCCCCATATAGAAGCCCTGGCTCCATCCCCCACATAGAAGCCCTACCTCCAATCCCCCCACAAAGAAGCCCCTCCTCCAATCCCACACACAGAAGACCCACCTTCAATAACCCACATAGAAACCCCACCTCCAACTACCTCACAAAGAAGATCTGCCTCAAAGCCCCCACCTAGATGCCCTGCCTCCAATTCCCGAACTAGAAGCCCTGCCTCCAATCCCACACCTAGAAGCCCCACCTCCAATCCCCCACCTAGAAACACAGCCCTCAACCCCCACCTAGAAGCCCTGCCTCCAATCCCCCACATAGAAGTGCCACCTCCAATCCCTCACATAGAACTCCCAATTGGAGGTGGTTGACGGGCAGAAAACAGAGAGTGGTGGTAAATGGTATACAGTCAGAAGAGATGCAAGTCACAAGTGGGGTACCTCAGGGATCAGTCCTGGGGCCAGTCCTCTTCAACATCTTCATTAGTGACCTTGCAGATGGACTAGAGGGTAAGGCTTGTCTGTTTGCAGATGACACCAAGATCTGCAACAGAGTAGATGATCCAGATGGGTGGGCACAATGAGAAGAGATCTGGATAAACTAGCAGAATGGTCAGAAGAGTGGCAACTGGGATTTAATGCAAAGAAGTGCAAAATCATGCACATAGGGAAGAGAAACCCTGAAGCCACCTATAGGCTGGGAGGGAGTTGCTAGCAGTCACAAAGGAAGAAAGAGACTTGGGCATCATCATCACTGATGACCTAAAATCATCCAAGCAGACCTCTAAAGCAGTAGGTAAGGCTAGGGGGTGTTAGGGTGTATTAGTAGGGGTATCACAAGTCGTAAGAGGGAGGTAATAATCCCTCTGTACAAGACACTGGTTAGGCCCCATCTGGAGTACTTCGTGCAGTATTGGAGGCCACACCTTCACAAGGATTAACCAAATTGAGGCAGTCCAGAGAAGGGCAACCAAAATGGTGCAGGGACTGCATCAGAAGACATATGAGGACAGATTAACGGAGCTCAATATGTATACCCTTGAGCAAAGGAGGAGAGAGGTGATATGATCAAGGCATTCAAACACCTTAAGGCATAAACAAAGTGAAAGAGTCTAACATGTTTAAATATAAGAAAAATAGCAGGACAAGAGGACACAGCATGAGATTAGAGGAGGCCAATTAAGGGGGAATGTGAGGAAATTCTTTTCATAGAAAGGGTGGTGGATGCATGGAATGGCTTACCACAAGAAGTGGTGGCTATGAATACAGTGCAGGGCTTCAAACAGGCATGGGATAGGCATAAGGGAGCAATACAAATGACTATGAATAGATAGACCACTGACAGAGGAAAGGCCGATGGCACATTTATAAGGTAGAAAAAGAAATGGGCAGACTGGATGGGTCTTGCGGTCCTTATTTGCCATCAACTTCTATGTTTCTATGTTTCTAAGTAACTTCCAATCACTCACATAGAAGCTCCACTTCCAATCCCTCACAAAGAAGCCCTGCCACCAATCCCATACATAGAAGCCCTGCCTCTAATCCACCCACATAGAAGAAATTCCTAAAGTCCCCTACATAGAAGACTCACCTCCAGTCCAACACCAAGAATCCCCACCTCCAATCCCCCACAAAGAAGCCCTGCCTCCAATCCCCCACCTTGAAATCCGACCTCCAACCCCCCACCTAGAAGCACTGTCTCCAGTCCCCATATAGAATCCAAGCCTCCAATCTCCCACAAAGAAGCCCCAGCTCCAATCCCCCATAGAGAAACCCCACCTCCAATCCCCGGCCTTGAAATCCCACCTCCAATCCCCCACTTAGAAACCTCACCTCAAATCCCCACATGGAAGCCCTACCTCCAATCCCCCAACAAGAAACCCCACCTCCAATCCCCCACCTAGCAGCCCTGCCTCCAATCCCCACATAGAAGCCCCACCTCCAATCCCCACACATACAAGCCCTACTTCTAATCCCCCAACTAGAAGCCCTGCCTCCAAACCCCCAACATAAATGCCCAGCATCCAATCCTCCACATAGAAACCCTGACTCCATTTTCCCCACCTAGAATCCCAGCTTCCAATCCCCCACATAGAAGACCCACCTCCAATCCCCTGCAAAGAAGTCCCACCTCCAATACCCAACCTGCAAGCTCTACCTCCAATACCCCACCTAAAAGCCATGCCTCCAATTTCCCACGTGGATGCCCCTCCTCCAATACCCAATAGGGAGGCAGTATAGTGCAGTGGTTTAAGCTTCTGAGCTGCAAATCTGGTGACATCCAGCAGACCAGACCTAGGTTTGAATCCCACAGTTTCCACTTGCATACTGTGTGACCCTGAACAAGTCACTCAACTTCCCTGTGCTGCCAGGTCACTCCTGTAAAAAAGCTTTCAGCTTAGTGTGCTACTCCTTGTTAAACAACTAAATAAAAAAAAAACCCAACAAGAAGCCCTGCCTCCAATCCCCACATAGAAACCTCGCCTCCAGTCCTCTACCTAGAATCCCCATCTCCAATCTCTACATAGAAGCCCTGTCTCCAATACCAAACAAAAAAGCCCCACCTCCAATACTCCTATGTAGAAGCACCACCTCCAAACCCAAACTAGAGGCCCCACCTTTAATCCCCTACCTAGAAGCCCTGCCTCCAGTCCCCCACCTAGAAACTCTGCATCCAGTCCCCCACCTAGAAGCCCTGCCTTGAATAGTCCACCGAGAAGACCCTGCTCCAATTCCACCACATAGAAGTGCCACCTCCAACACCCCTACTTAGAAGCCCCACATCCTAGCCCCCACCTAGAACCCCACCTCCAATCCCCCACAAAGAAGCTCTGTCCCCAATCCCCCTCCTAGAAGTCCAGACTCCAATCCCCCACCTAGCAGCCCCAACTCCAATCCCCCACATGGCATCACTCCACTCCAGTCCCCCACATGAAGCCCTGCCTCCAATTCCCCCAAGTAGAAGCCCACCTCCAACCCCTCCATAGAAGTCCTGTCTCCAATCCCCCACATAGAGGCCCCACCTCTAATTTCCCCACCTAGAATCACAGCTTCCAATCTCCCACATAGAAGCTCACCTCCAATCCCCCACAAAGAAGCCCCCATCTCCAATACCCCACCTAAAAGCCCCGACTCCATATCTAGTAGCCCAGCCAATCCCACCATATAGAAGCCTACCACCAATCCCCTACCTGGAATCCCCACCTCCAATCCCCCACATAGAAACCCTGTCTCCAATACCCCACATAAAAACCCACTCTCCAATACTCCTACCTAGAAGCCCCACCTAGAAGCTCCATCTCCAATCCCCCACCTAGAAGCCCTGCCTCCTATCCCCACTTAGAAGCCATGACTCCAATCCCCCACCTAGAAGCCCTGCATCCAATCCTCCACCAAGAAGTCCCACACCAATCCCAGCACATAGAAGCCCCACCTCCAATACCCCTACCCAGTAGCCCCACCTCCAATACCCCACACAGAAGCCTGTGCCTCCAATCCCCAACAAAGAAGCCCTGTCTCCAGTCCCCCACCTAGAAGCACAGCTTCCAATTCCCCACCTAGAAGCCCACCTCAAATACTCCACCTAGAAACCCTACCTCCAATCCCCAAAAAATAAGCCCTGTCTCCAATCCCCCATCAAGAATCTCAGCTTCCAATACCCCACCTAGAAGCCCACTTTCAATCTCCCACCCAGAAGCCCCAAATCAATTCCCTCCACAAAGAAGCTCTGTCTCAAATCCCCCACCTAGAAGCCCAATTGCAATCCCACCATCTAGAAGCCCAGCCTCCAATTCCCCACATAGAAGCCCCATGACTAATCATGCCCAAAGAAGCCTTACCTCCAAACCCCCACATAGAAGTTCCACCTACAATCCCCCACATAGAAGCCCCAACTCAAATCCTCCACATAGAAGCCCATCTCCAATCCCACACCAAGAATCCCAGCCTCCAATCATCTCACAATGAAGTCCCACCTCTAATCATCCACCTAGATGACCCACCTCCATTCCCCCACATAGAAGCCTTGCCTCCAATCTCACACAAACAGGCCCTACCTCCAATTCCACATGAAGATGCCCCACCTCCAATCCCCATCTAGAAGCACCACCTGCAATCCCCCACTTAGATCCCCACCTCCACTCCACACCTAGAAGCCCTGTCTTTAATTCTCCCACATAGAAGCCCCACCACCAATACCCCACTTACAAGTCCTGCCTCCAATGCCCCACATAGAAGCCCTGCCTACAATCCCCACAAACAAGTGCCACCTCCAATCCCCTACATAGAAGCCAAGCCTCCAATCCCACACCTAGAAACCTCATCTCCAACCCCCGCCTAGAAGCCATGCATTCAGTCCCCCACATAGAAGCCCCACCTCCAATCCCCCAACATAGAAGCCACACCTCCAGTTTCCCAGCTAGAAATCCAGACTTCAATTCCCCCACAAAGAATCTCCACCTACAGTCTCCCACATAGAAGCCCCACCTACAATCCCCCACATAGAAGGCCTTCCTCTGATCCCCCACCTAGAATCCCATCCACCAATCCCCCACATTAAAGCCCACCTCCAATCTCCCACAAAGAAGCCCTGCCTTCAATCTCCCACATAGAAGCTTTGCCTCCAATCCCCCCACAATGAAGCACCAAATCTAATCACCCACCTTGAAGCCCCACCTGCAATCCCACATCAAAAAGCCTTCTCCAATCCCCCATCTAGGAGCTCCACCTCTAATACCCCTCCTAGAAGCCCTGCCTGCAATCCCCCACAAAGAAACCCCACCTCCAGTAACCCACATAAAAACCCCACCGCCAATCCACCCACCTAGAAGCCATATCTCCAATCCATGACCTAGAAGCCCCAACTACACCCCCACACCTAGATGCCCTGCTTCCAATCCCCAAAAAATAAGCCCAATCTCCAGTTCCCCACATTGAAGTCAAGCCTCCAATCCCCCACCTAGAATACCAGACTCCAATCCCCCACATAGAAGCCCCACCTCCAATCTCCTTCCTAGAAGCCCTACCTCCAATCCCCATATAGAAGTCCCAACTCCAATCCCCACACAAAGAAGCCTGCCGACGATCCCCAACTAGAAACCCAGCCTCCACCCCCACCTAGAAGCCATGCCACCAATCCTCCACATAGAAGCGCCACCTCTATTCCGCCCACATACCAATCCCCACCTTCAACCCCCCACATAGAAACCCACCTGCAATCCCCTACCTAGAAGCTCTGCTTATAATCCCCACCTAGATACCAAGCCTCCAATCCCCCACCTAGAAGCCCTACCTCCTGCCACCCACAGAGAAGCCCTGCCTCCAATCCCCCAGCTAGAATCCCAGACTCCAATCCCCCACATAGAAGCCCCACCTCCAATTCCCCAACTAGAAGATCCACCTCTAATCAACCCACATAGAAGCTCCAACTCCAATACCCCACAGAGACCCCAACTCCAATTTCCCCATCTAGAATCAAAGCTTCCAATCCCCCATATAGAAGCCCTCCTCCAAGCCCCCACAAAGAAGCCCCACTTCCAATACTCCACCTACAAGCCCTGCCTCCAATACTCCACCTAAAAGCCCTGCCCCAGTTCCCCACATGGAAGCCTGGCCTCCAATCCCATATCTAGAAGCCCAGTCTCCAATCCCACACATAGAAGCCCCACCTCCAATCCCCTACCTGAAATCCCTGCCTCCAATCCCCCACATAGAAGCCCTGTTTCCAGTACCCCACATAAAACCCCCATCTCCAATACTCCTACCTATAAGCCTCACCTCCAAGCCCCCACCTAGAAGTCACACCTCCAATCTCCAACCTAGAAGCCATTCCTTCTATCCAGTATCCAGAAGCCCTGAATCCAATTCCCCACCTAGAAGCCCTGCATACAATCCTCCACATAGAAGCTCCACCAATCCCACCACACAGAAGACCCACCTCCAATACCCCTACCTAGAATCCCCAACTCCAAACCCCTCCTAGAAGCCCCACCTCCAATCCCCCACATAGAAGCCCCACCTAGAATCCCCACCTAGAAACCCCACCTAGAATACCCCACCTAGAAGCCTGCCTCCAGTCCCCCACAAAGAAGGCCTGACTCCACTTTCCCATCTAGAAGCACAGCTTACAATTCCCTACCTAGAAGCCTCATCTCCAATCCCCCACCAAGAATCCCAGCTTCCAATACCCCACATAGATGCCCTGCCTCCAATTCCCCACAAAGAAGCCCTGTCTCCAGTCCCACACCTAGAAGCCCCACTGCAATCCCCATCTAGCAGCCCAGCCTCCAATCCCCCACAGAGAAGTTCCACCACCAGTCATCACAATGAAGCCCTGCCTCCAAACCCCCACATAGAAGCCCCACCTCCAATCCCACACCTAGAATCCCAGCCTCCAATCCACCACATAAAGGCCATGCCTCCAATCCTCCCACAATGAAGCCCCGCCTCTAATCACCCACCTAGAATCCCAACCTCCACTCCCCCACATTGAAGCCCTGCCTCCAATTCCTCTCAAATAAGCCCCACCTCCAATCCCCCACAAAGAAGCTCCATCTCCAATCCCCCACGAAGAAGCCCCACAGACAATCCCCAGCTAGATACCCTGCTTCCACTCCCCCACATAGAAACTCTGCCGCCAATCCTCCCACATAGAAGACCCACCCCAATATCCCACATAGAAGTCCCACCTCCATTCCCCCACACAGAAGCCCTGCCTCCAATGCCCCACAAACAAGCCCCACCTCCAGTCTCCCACATGAAAGCCAAGCCTCCAGTCCCACATGTAGAAACTCAACCTCCAATCCTCCACCTAGAAGCCCTGCATCCAGTCCTTCACATAGAAGCCACACCTCCAATTCCCCCACATAGAAGCCACACCTCCAATTCCCCACCTAGAAGTCCTGACTTCAATACCCCCACAAAGAAGCCACACCTACAGTCCCCCATAATAGAAGCCCCACCTCCAATCCCCCCACATAGAAGCCCCAACTCCAATCCCCTACACAGAAGGCCCACCTCTGATCCCCCACCTAGAATCCCTGCCACCAATCCCCCATAGAAGCCCCAGCTCCAACACCCACAAAGAAGCCCTGCTACCAATACCCAACTGAAGCCTGCTTCCAATCCCCCACAGAGACGTCTGGCTTCCAATCCATCTCCTAGAAGCCCCACCTCCAATCCCCACCTAGAATTCCAGCCACCAATCCCAGACATAGAGGTACACCTCCAATATCCCCACAATGAAGCACCACCTCCAATCCCCCACCTAGAAGCCCCACCTCTAATACTCCAACTAGAAGCCCCACCTGCAATCCCACCATCTAGAAGCCCAGCCTCCAATTCCCCACATAGAAGCCCCATGACCAATCATGCCCAAAGAAGCCTTACCTCCAAACCCCCACATAGAAGTTCCACCTACAATCACCCCACATAGAAGCCCCAACTCAAATCCCCCACATAGAAGCCCCACCTCCAATCTCACACCAAGAATCCCAGCCTCCAATCCTGTCACAATGAAGTCCCACCTCTAATCATCCACCTAGATGACCCACCTCCACTCCCCCACATAGAAGCCCTGCCTCCAATCCCACACAAACAAACCCCATCTCCAATCCCCCACAAAGATGCCACCCCTCCAATCTCCCATCTAGAAGCACCACCTGCAATTCCCCACCTAGATCCCCACCTCCACTCCACACCTAGAAGCCCTGCCTTCAATTCTCCCACATAGAAGCCCCACCACCAATACTCCACTTACAAGTCCTGCCTCCAATGCTCCACATAGAAGCCACAACTCCAATTTCCCAACTAGAAATCCAGAATTCAATTCCCCCACAAAGAATCTCCACCTACAGTCTCCCACATAGACGCCCCACTTACAACCCCCCACATAGAAGGCCTTCCTCTGATCCCCCACCTAGAATCCCATCCACCAATCCCCCACATTAAAACCCACCTTCAATCTCCCACAAAGAAGCCCTGCCTCCAATCTCCCACATAGAAGCTTTGCCTTCAATCCCCCCACAATGAGACACCACCTCTAATCACCCACCTTGATGCCCCGACCTGCAATCCCACATCAAAAAGCCCACACTCCAATCCCCCACCTAGAAGCTCCACCTCTAATACCCCTCCTAGAAGCCCTGCTTGCAATCCCCCACAAAGAAGCCCCACCTCCAGTACCCACACAAAACCCAACCTCCAATCCACTCACCTAGAAGCCATATCTCCAATCCATGACCTAGAAGCCTCAACTACACCCCCACACCTAGAAGCCCTGCCTCCAATCCCCCAAAAATAAGCCCAATCTCCAGTCCCCCTCATTGAAGCCAAGCCTCCAATCTAACACCTAGAAACCCCCTCCTCCAATCTCCTTCCTAGAAGCCATACCTCCAATCCCCACATAGAAGTCCCAACTCCAATCCCCCACCTAGAAACCATGCTTCCAATCCACCACATAGAAGCGCCACCTCCACTCCACCCACATAGCAATCCCCACCTCCAACCCCCCAAATAGAAGACCCACCTCCAATCAACACACATAGAAGCTCCAACTTCAATCCCCACAGAGGCCCTGACTCCAGTTTCCCCATCTAGAATCAAAGGTTCCAATCCCCCATATAGAAGCCCTCCTCCAAGCCCCCACAAAGAAGCCCCACTTCCAATACTCCACCTACAAGACCTGCCTCCAATACCCCACCCAAAGCCCTGCCCCCAGTTCCCCACATGGAAGCCCAACCTCCAATCTCATATCCAGAAGCCCAGCCTCCAATCCCACACATAGAAGCCCCACCTCCAATCCCCTACCTGGAATCCCTGCCTCCAATCCCCCACATAGAAGCCCTGTCTCCAATACCCCACATAAAAGCCCCATCTCCAATACTCCTACCTAGAAGCCTCACCTCCAAGCCCCTGCCTAGAAGTCACACCTCCAATCTCCAACCTAGAAGCCATGCCTCCTGTCCAATACCCAGAAGCCCTGAATCCAATTCCCCACCTAGAAGTCTGGCACACAATCCTCCACCTAGAAGCCCCACCACCAATCCCACCACACAGAAGATCCACCTCCAATACCTCTACCTAGAAGCCCCAACTCCAAACCTCACCTAGAAGCCCCACCTCCAATCCACCACATAGAAGCCCCACCTAGAATCCCCCACCTAGGAACCCCACCTCCAATACCAAACTTAGAAGTCCGCCTCCAGTCCCCCACAAAGAAGCCCTGACTCCACTTTCCCACCTAGAAGCACAGCTTACAATTCCCCTCCTAGAAGTCTCATCTCCAATCCCCACAAAGAATCCCAGCGTCCAGTACCCCACATTGATGCCCCACCTGCAATCTCCCATCTAGAAGCCCAGCCTCCAATCCCCCACATAGAAGTCCCACCACCAGTCATGCACAATGAAGCCCTGCCTCCAAACCTCCACATAGAAGCCCCACCTCCAATCCCCCACATAGAAGACCCAGCTCCAATCCCACACCTAGAATCCAAGCCTCCAATCCACCACATAACAGCCATGCCTCCAATCCCCCCACAATGAAGTCCCACCTCTAATCACCCACCTAGAATCCCAGCCTCCACTCCCCCACATAGAAGCCCTGCCTCCAATTCCTCACAAATAAGCCCCACCTCCAATCCCCCACAAAGAAGTTCCATCTCCAATCCCCCACCAAGAAGCCCCACAGACAATCCCCCAGCTAGGTACCCCACTTCCTCTCCCCCACATAGAAACCCTGCCTCCAATCCTCCCACATAGAAGACCCATCTCCAATATTCCACCTAGATGACCCACCTCCATTTCCCCACACAGAAGACCTACATCCAATGCCCTACAAATAAGCCCCACCTCCAGTCTCCCACATGGAAGCCAAGACTCCAATCCCACATGTAGAAACACCACCTCAACTCCCACCTAGAAGCCCTGCATCCAGTCCTCCACATAGAAGCCACACCTCCAATTCCCCCACATAGAAGCCACACCTCCAATTCCCCACCTAGAAGTCCTGGCTTCAATACCCCCACAAAAAAGCCACACCTACAGTCCCCCATATAGAAGCCCCACCTCCAATTCCCCATCATAGCTCCTAACTCCAATCCCCTGCACAGAAGGGCCCACTCCTATCCCCACCTAGAATTCCTGCCACCAATCCTGGACATAGAAGCCACACCTCCAATATCCCCACAATGAAGCACCACCTCTAATTACCCACCTAGAAATCCCACCTGCAATCCCACCTAGAAACCCTGCCTCCAATCCCCCACCTAGAAGCCCCACCTCCAATACCCCAACTAGAAGCCCCACTTGCAATCTCCCACACTTCCCCACTTCCTGTCCCCCACATAGAAGCCCCACCTCTAATCCACCACCTAGAAGCCCCACCTCCAGTCCATGACCTAGAAGACCCTCCTACACTCCCACACCTAGAAACCCTTACTCCAATACCCCAAAAATAAGCCCCATCTCCAGTCCCACACATTGCAGCCAAGCCTCCAATCCAACACCTAGAAACCTCACCTCCAATCCTCCACCTAGAAACCCTGCCACAAATCCCATACATAGAAGCCCTATCTCTAATCCCCAAATAGAAATCCCTCCTCCAATCCCCCACCTAGAAGCCTCACCTTGAATTCACCACCTAGAAACCTGGCCTCCAACTCCCACCTAGAAGCGCTGTCTCCAATCCCCCACATAGAAGCCCAGCCACCAATCCCCACACATAGAAGCCCAGCCACCAATCCCCACATATAGAAGCCCACCTCCAATCCCCCAACTAGAAGCCCCATCTTCAATCCCCCCTATAAGAAGTACAGCCTCCAATCCCCCACATAGAAGCCCTGCCTCTATTTTCACCACCTAGAATCCCAGCTTCCAATCTCCACCTAGAAGGCCCACCTCCAATACCCACCTAAAAGCCTTGCCTCCAATCCCACACATGAATGCCCCACCTCCAATACCCCACCTAGAACCCCAGCCTCCAATCCCCCATATAGAAGCCCCTACTCCAATCCACTACCTAGAATCCCTGCTTCCCATCATTACATAGAAGCCCTGTCTCCAATACCCCACAAAAACCCTTACTTCCAATACTCCTACCTAGATGCCCCACCTCCAAGCCCCCAACTAGAGGTCCCATCTCCAATCCCCTACCTAGAGGCCCTGCCTCCAATACCCCAACTTGAAGCCCTGCATCCTATCCCCACCTAGAAGCCTTGCCTCCAATCCCACCACATAGAAGCCCAGCCTCCAATACCCCTACCTTGAAGACCCCAAATCCAAGCATCCAACCTAGAAGCACCACTTCCAATCCCACTCCTAGACGCCATACCTCTAATCCCCACCTAGAAACCCCATCTCCAATCCCCCACTTAGAAACCCCACCTCAGCCACCCACAAAGAAGCCCTGTCTCCAGTCCCCCACCTAGAAGCCAAGACTCCAATCCCAAGCCTAGCAGCCCCAGCTCCAATCCCCCACATAGAATACAATCCCCCCCACACAGAAGCCCCACCATCAATCCACTAACTAGAAGCCCCACCTCTAATCCCCCATGTAGGGGCCCTGCCTCCAATTTCCCCACTTAGAATTGCAGCTTCCCATCTCCCACATAGAAGCCTGCATAAAGTCCCCCACAAAGAAGCCCCACTCCAACACCCCACCTAGAAGACTCACCTCCAATACCCCACCTAAAAGCCCTGCCCCAGTCCCCACATGGAAGACCCCACCTCCAATTCAATATCTAGAAGCCCAGCTTCCAATCCCACTACATAGAAGCCACACCTCTAATTCCCTAATTGGAATCCCCACCTCTGATCCCCAACATAAAAGCCCTGTCTCCAATATCCCACATAAAAGCCCCATCGCCAATACTCCTACCTAGAAACCCCACCTTCAATCCCCAACCTAGAAGATCTGCCTCCTATCCTCCACCTAGAAGCCCCACCACTAATCCCCCACATAGAAGCCCTGCCTCCAATCCCCACCTACAAATCATGACTTCAATCCCCCACAAAGAAGCCCCACTTCCGATCCCCCAACTAGAATCCCAGCCACAATCCACAAAAAAGCCATGCCTCCAATCCTCCCACAATGAAGCACCATCTCCAATCACCCACCTACAAGCCCCACCTGCAATCCCCATCTAGAAGCCCAGCCTCCAATCCCCACCTAGAAGCCCCACCTCCAATCCCCTGCACAGAAGGCCCACCTCCAATCCCCTGCACAGAAGGCCCACCTCCGATCCCCCACCTAGAATCCCTTCCACCAATCCTTCATAGAAGCCCCACCTCCAGTTCCCCACAAAGAAGTCCCACTTCAAATACCCTACCTAGAAGCCTGCCTCCAATCCCTCACAGAGATGCCCTGCCTCCAGTCCCCCTCCTAGAAGCCCCACCTCTAATCTCCACCTACAGTTCCAGCCACCAATCCCGAATATAGACGCCACACCTCCAATATCCCCACAATGAAACACCACCTCTAATTACTCACCTAGAAATCCCACCTGCAATCCCCATCTAGAAACCCTGAATCCAATCCCCCACCTACAAGTCCCACCTCCAATACCCCAACTAGAAGCCCCACCTGCAATCTCCCACAAAGCCCCACCTCCAGTCTCACACATAGAAGCCACATCTCTAATCCACCACCTAGAAGCCCCACCTCAAGTCGATGACCTAGAAGACCCTCCTACACTCCCACACCTAGAAACCCTGCCTCCAATACCCCACAAACAAGTCCCATCTCCAGTCCCACACATTGAAGCCAAGCCTCCAATCCAACACCTAGAATCCCCACCTCCAATCCTCCACCTAGAAGCCCTGCCACAAATCCCATACATAGAAGTCCCAACTCTAATCCCTCCACAAAGAAGCCTGCCTCCAATCCCCCACCTAGAAACCCAGCCTCCAACCCCCACCTAGGAGCCATGCCTCCAATCCCCCACATAGAAGCCCCACTTCCAATCTCCCAAAAATAAGCCCCACCTCCAATCCCCCACATAGAAGCCCCACAACCAATCATCCCACATAGAAGCAACACCTCCAGTCCCATACATAGAATCCTTGTCTCCAACCCCATACCAACAATCCCAACCTCCAATCACCCACATAGAAGCTCAGCCTCAAATCCACCACCTAGAATCCCAGTCTCACATCCCCCACATAGAAACCCAGCCTCCAGTAACCCACATAGAAGCACCACCTAATATCCACCACAGAGAAGCCAAGCCTCCAGTTCCCCAAACAGAAATCCCTCACCTAGAAGCCCCACCTTGAATCCCCCACCTAGAAACCTGGCCTCTAATTCCCACCTAGAAGCCCTGCCACCAATCCCCCACATAGAAGCCCAGCCACTAACCCCCACACATAGAAGCCCTACCTCCAATCCCCCAAGTAGAAGCCCCATCACCAATCCCCCAACAAGAGCCTGCCTCCAACTCCCCACCTAGAAACCCAGCCTCAACTCCCACCTGTAGCCAGTGCCTCCAATCCTCCACATAGCAGCCTACTCTAATCTCCCAAACAGAAGCTCTACCTACAATCCCCAACTAGAAGCCCCATCTCCAATCCTCCCAACAAGAAGACCAGCCTTCTATCCCCAAATAGAAGCTCTGCCTCCATTTTCACCACCTAGAATCCCAGCTTCTAATCTCCACCTAGAAGGCCTGCCTCCAATACCCCACCTAAAAGCCCTGCCTTCAATCCCCCACATGAATGCCCCACCTCCAATACCCCACCTAGTTACCTGGCCTCCAATGCCCCCATATAGAAGCTCCTCCTCCAATCCACTACCTAGAATCCCCTCTTCCAATCACTACATAGAAGCTCTGTCTCCAATACCACACAAAAAATCATTACCTCCAATACTCCTACCTAGAAACCCCATCTCCATGCCCCCAACTAGAGGCCCCATCTCCAGTCCCCTACCTAGAAGCCCTGCCTCCAATCCCCCAACTTGAAGCCCCACCTCCTATCTCCCACCAAGAAACCATGCATCCAATTCCCCACCTTGAAGCCTTGCCTCCAATCCTCCACCTAGAAGCCTCACCTCCAATCCCACCATGTAGAAGCCCAGCCTCCAATACCCCTACCTTGAAGCCCCAAATCCAAGCCCTTTACCTAGAAGCCCCAACTCCAATCCCACACCTAGAAGCCATGCCTCTAATCCCCACCTAGAAACCCCATCTCCAATCCCACACTTAGAAACCCAACCTCAGTCCCCCACAAAGAAACCCTGTCTCCAATCCCCCACCTAGAAGCTGAGACTCCAATCTCTAACCTAGCAGCCCCAACTCCAATCCCCCATGTGGAATCATCACCTCCAATCCCGCCACATAGAAGCCCAGCCTCCAATACCTCTACCTTGAAGCCTCAGATCCAAGCCCTTAACCTAGAAGCCCCACCTTTAATCCCACACCTAGAAGCCATGCCTCTAATCCCCACCTAGAAACCCCATCTCCAAACTCCCATGTAGAAGCCCACCTAAAATCCCCCACAAAGAAACTCCACCTCCAACACCCCACCTAGAAGATTCGCCTCCAATGTCCCACCTAAAAGCCCTGCCCCAGTCCCCCACATGGAAGACCCACCTCCAATTCAATATCTAGAAACCCAGCCTCCAATCCTGCCACATAGAAACTCTACCTCCAATTCCCTACCTGGAATCCCTGCCTCTGATCCCCCACATAGAAGCCCTATCTCCAAATTCCCACATAAAAGCCCCATCTCCAATACTCCTACATAGAAGCCCCACCTCCAAGACCCCACCTAGAAGCTCCACCCACCAATCCCCAACCTAGAAGATCTGCCACCTATCCTCCACTTAGAAGCCCCACCTCCAATCCCCACCTAGAAGCCCTGCTTCCAATCCTCCACTTAGAAGCCCCACCACCAATCCCCACATCGAAGCCCTGCCTCCAATCCCCACCGACAAATCATGACTTCAATCCCCCACAAAGAAGACCCACCTCCAGTCCCCATATAGAAGCCCTGCCTCCAATCCCCCACACAGAAGCCCCACCTCCAATCCCCCACATTGAAGCCAAACCTCCAATCCCACACATAGAAACCCCACCTCCAATCCCCCACCTAGAAGCCCTGCCTCCAGTCACACACATAGAAGCCATGAATCCAATCCGCCACAAACAAGCCCCACCTCCAGTCCTCCCACATAGAAGCCACATCTCTAATCTGCCACCTAGAAGCCCTTGCTCCAGTCCCACCACAAAGAAGCCTCACCTCCAGTACCCCACATAGAAGCACCACCTCCAATCCCCTCACATAGAAGTCCTGCTTTTGATCCCTCACCTAGAATCCCTGCCACCAATCCCACACATAGAAGCCCCACCTCCAACCCCTGAACAAATAAGCCCCACTTCCAATACTCCAACTAGAAACCAACCTCCAATCCCCCACCTAGAATATCAGTCTCCAATCGCCCACATAGATGCCACACCTCCAATCCCCCACAATGAAACCCTGTCTCCAATCCCCCATCTAGAAGCCCCACCTCCAATACCTCACTTAGAAGCCCCATCTGAAATGCCCCACATAGAAGCCCTGACTCCAATCCCCCACACAGAAGCCCCACCTCCAACTCAACATGTAGAAGCACCGCCAGCAATCCCCCACCTAGAAGTCCTGACTCAAATCCCCTACAAAGAAGCTCTGCCTCTAGTCCCCCACATAGAAGCCCCACCTCCAATCAGCCACCTAGAATCCCAGCCACCAATCCCTGAAATAGAAGCCACACCACCAATCCCCCCACAATGAAGCATCCTCCCAATCACCCACCTAGACGCCAAACCTGCAATCCCCATCTATAAGCCCAGACTCCAATCCTCCATCTAAAAGCCCCACCTCTAATATCCCAACTAGAAACCCCACCTGCAGTTACCCACAAAGAAACCCCACCTCCAGTCCCCCACATAGAAGTCCCACCTCCAATCCTCCAACCTAGAAGCACCACCTCGAACCCATGACCTAGAAGCGCCACCTACACTCCCACACCTAGAAGCCCTGCCTCCAACCCCCCAGAAACAAGACCCATATCCAGTCCCCCACTTTGAACCCAGCCTACAATCCCCCACCTAGAAGCACTGCTTCCAATCCCCCACATAGAAGTCCCGACTCCAATCATCCCACAATGAGGCCCTGCCTCCAGTCCCCCACATTGAAGCCCCACCTCCAATCCCCCTGACAAAAGCCCCGCTTCCAATACCCCACCTAAAAGCCCCACCTCCAGTAGCCCACCTAAAAAAATTGCCTCTAATCCCCATCTGAAAGACCCACCTCCAATCCCCCAGCTAGAAGCCCCACCTCCAATGCACCACCTAGAAGCCTCACCTCCAATCCCCCACAAAGAAGCCCTGTCTCTAATCAATCTTGTCTCCAATCAACCACCGAGAATCCCAGCTTTCCAATCCCCACCTAGAAGCCCCTCCTCCAATGCCCCACCTAGAAGACCTGCCTCCAATCTCCCACCAAGAAGCCACACCTCCAATCCCCCACAAAGAAGCCCTGTCTCCAATTCCACAACAAGAAGCCTAGCTTCCAATCTCCACCTAGAAGACCCACCTCCAATGCCCACCTAGAAGCTCCACCTCCACTCCTACACTTAGAAGCCTTGCCTCCAATCCTCCCACATAGAAGACTGCCTTCAATCACCCACAAAGAAGCCCCACCTCTTATCCCCCACCTAGAAGCCCCACCTCTAATCCCACACCTAGAAACCCTGCCTCCACAATACAGTACATTACAGCAAACAGTACAGTTCAAACTCATACATTTGTTGTTTTTTTAACCCTCAGAACCCTCAATTCCTGATCCATATCTTGACAGAAAATCAGCATTGCAATTCTCTTTACCAGATTTGTGAATCACTGTGAATTGAAATGGCTTTAGTGCCAGGTACTACCTTGTGATTCTGGAACTTTTATCTTTCATTTGGTTAAGCCAACAGAGAGGATTGTGATCTGTTACAAGAACAAAGTCAGTTCCTAGCAAATAAAATGTAACGGACTCCATGTACCACTTTGTTGTTAAACACTCCTTTTCGATAGTGGAGTACCTTTTCTCTCTGTCATGCAATTTGCTATTTATATACAGAATAGGATGTTCTGTCCCATCTACATTTTGACTTAGGACAGCACCTAGGCCTACCTCAAATGCATCTGTTTGTAGCAAAAATGGTTTCTTAAAGTCTGGGCTTCTTAAAATGGGCTGATTATAATGCAGCCTTTAAGGCTTGAAAAGCTTCACCACACACTGGGGTCCATTTCACATTATTTGAGCACCATTTTTTCTTGAGTTCAGTAGGGGGAATAGCTAACTCTGCAAAGTTGGGAACAAATCTCCAATAATAACCAGCTGGCCCTAAAAATGACCTGACATGTTTCTTTGTTTTAGGTACAGGGCTGTTAGCTACAGCTTCTATCTTAGAAACCTCTGGCTTGACTTCTCCATTTTCCAACACATAGCCCAAATATCTGGTATCCTGCATGCCCAATGCACATTTGGTAAGATTAATAGTCAGACCTGCATTTTTGATTGCTTGGATAACTGCTCGTAGGTGTTCCAGGTGGCTTTTCCAGTCTGGACTGTACACCACAACATCACCCAGGTATGCAGCAATAGAAGTAGTGTGAGGGAATAAAATGACATCCATGTACCACTGGAATGTAACCAGTGCGCCATGTAAACCAAACGGCATGGTGGTGAACTGATAGAATCCTATAGGGGTCGCAAATGCAGTTTTGTCTCTGGATTCTTTAGCTAAAGATATTTGCCATTAACCCTTGGTGAGATTGAGGGTACTAATATACTTTGCACTCCCTAATCTGTCCACCAAATCATTTATTCTGGGCATAGGATAACTGTCCAATTCTGACACTTGATTAAGTTTCCTAAAATCAAGGCAGATTCTAACACCCCCTTCTTTTTTGTTTTCAATTACCATGAAAGATAGCCAAACACTCCTCGACTCCTCCATGATACCCAATTCTTTCATTTTTTGTATTTCCTTAACCACATCAGCTCTTCACCGCTTTGGTAACTTGTATGTCTTTTCTCTAATAGGACAAGCATTCCTTGTCACTATTACATGCACAATCCCTTTTGTTCAGCCTGGCACTGTAGTAAAGTCACTGTTAAATGTCTTTAGCACATCATGAATGTCTGCAGTTTGTTCTGAAGTTAAGGAAACATTCACCTTTGCAGCATCAGCATTTACACTTTGTTCCAGTCTATCATAAGCTACATCAATATCTTCCTTATCAGTTTCTGGTAAAACCAGCAAAGCAGCTTTTGGCATTTTTTCAACCCAATTCTTGAGGAGGTTAGCATGGTATATCTTAGTAGGAATTTTCCTGTCAGGGGCCTCAATCTCATAGTTAACAGTGCCAGTATGTCTAACAACCTTATATGGCCCTTGCCACTTCATTACCAGTTTATTTTCTGTTGTGGGCAACAATAGCAAAACCTGTTCACCTGGCTCGAAAACCTTTTCTTTTACCTCATGGTCATAATGTACCTTTTGTTGATTTGGGGCCTCTCCCTGGTTACTATGGGCAATTTCAACATATTCTGCCAGCTTCTTTCTTAGGACACACATATAAGACGTTATAGATTGTTTCTGAGTGGAGTTATCTTCCCATGTTTCTTTTATCACATCCAGTAGCCCACTTGGCTGCCTACCATACAGCATTTCAAATGGTGAAAACCCTGTTGATGCCTGTGGGCACATCTCTGTAAGTAAAAAGTAGGGAACGCAAGTATTGGTCAGTCTTTCCCTTCCGCTTTTACAAATCTTTTTAACATGTGTTTTAGGGTTTAGTTAAAATGCTCAACAAGACCGCCTGTCTGAGGGTGATAGGGGAAGATTCTTATAGCAGCGATACCTAGTAGTCTGTACAGCTCCTTAAGCAATGCCACACCCAAATTACTACCTTAATCAGTAATAATTTCTTTAGGTATGCCCATTCTGCTGAAAATTTTGCAATCTCTGCTGGAACTTTGGGGGGCTGTAACAGTACGCATTGGAACTGCTTCTGTGTATCAAGTAGCATAGTCGCATACTACCAGGATAAATCTATTACCCTTACTACTTTTGTCTAAAGGATCAACCACATCCATTGCAATTCTCTCAAAAGGCACATCTGTCAAGGGTAGGGGAACCAGGGGCATCTTGTCTTTTCTAGTGACTGTAGCTACTTTCTGGCACTCAGCACAGGAATTACAGTAGGTAGCAGCATCTTCATAAATTCCAGGCCAGTAAAACCTACACAACAATCAGGCAAGGGTACAATCCCTCTCTGAGTGACTAGCCATAGAATTATCATGTGCTATCTGTAACAACTCTGTTCTATACTTCTGTGGTATAACCAATTGTTTTGTCTGTTCCTTTGTATGAGGTTTAACCCAAACTCCGTACAGTAACCCATTACATTTTTTAAACATTGGTCTCCCCTGTTTTGGTTTCACCCCCAGCTGCTTGAAATAACCCTAGAAATAAACATCATTAGCTTGCTGTGAAAGAAAATCACAATCACTTATCAATGTAGTTTCAGCATTTTCACATTTTAACCCTTCATGTCCATCAGTCATTTGTTGCCATAATTTATTCAGGCTTTGTCTTTCTTTCTTTCTTGGATTTCCAGACCTTGCAGCTGTGCTCAAACAAGTCTGAATCAAAATCACTGAAAGGAAAAGTGTCCCCACCATCTGAAATTTTCTTTGTCTGAATTCTTGTCACCACAGCTACTGAAACATTAGGATTTACTCCTTCTTTGATCAATTCAGTAAATCCTGAGAAGTCATTTCTGATAATCACAGGTACAGGTAACTTAGGTACTATCCCCACTTTCATTCGGTGCGACACACCCTTAATGGTCAAAGTCACTAGGGTGGTGGGATAGTATTGAGTATCCCTGTGGATGCGGATGACACCAGTACCTGGTCCCTTTGCACAGTGTTTTCCCAGCACTATAACATACATTAGGGTCTGTCTGCTTCCTGAATCAGTGAGTCCCTTCACAGTCTTATTCCACACCTTCACATCTGTTAAGTACTTGCCCCAATTTGCCAAAGTCAAATCTGCTCCAGTGCCACTCTCCTTACTATGGCAGTTTATTGTGAAATGGCCTGGCTTATTACAGTTATAGCAGATAATGTCTTTGGGCACAGATTTGTTACCCATACCGGAGTTATTTATTTATTTATTGAATTTTGATGACCGGGTAGGCCCACTGGGCCCGTAGAGATCCCTTTTTCAGGGGCGACCTGGGTGCAATAACAACAAACAGGTAACATTTCAGCACAGACTGGAGAGTGGAATAGTATTTTAAAAGTAGGAGTACATATCTTTGCAGACGCAAAAGAATGGAAAGCATGAAGGTAACAAATAATGAGCACGTTAAGCTTTAAGCATCCTAAATAGTAGATTAGATACCAGGTCCTCAGGAAATAGTGGGCAGCGTCTGTAGACCACAAGGTTAGCTGATAAATCGCATGGGGGTTGGAAGGGGATAAGTTAGGGACCTAAGTGCACCTTCAAAGAGAAGAGGACCAAATGTCCTGCCAAGATGGCTGTTGGGAGGGCAAGTGAGCTGCTTAAGAGGCTGAGCTAGGTCAGGTACTGTGGCATGAGACATATGCTCCTATTGAGCAGGTGTCCCTTCAGCAGCGTCCGGAGCTAGAAACAGTCTCCGCCTCCCCGGACCTCCAAGGGAGAGTTGTTCCAGGCGGAAGGGGCGGTGTGCGCAAAGGACCTAGACCCGGCTTTGGTCCTAATCTTTGGGACCTCGAGGAGAGATTGGCCTGATGAAGCGCAGGCACCGTGGGTTGGGTTTGCCCTGATGAGCCCAACCAGGCTAGGGGAGAGGGACCAAATTATCTTGTATGAGCAGAGGGAAGGGTAAAGCTAGGCCAGGCATCAGCGGGCCACCCTGAGCCTGGATTGGGCCTCACAGTGGTGAGTCATAGGGTGAGACAAGGTGGCAAAGCGGACTATCTTATTATACAGAGTCTGCAGCCTTCCTAATTCCATTGAGTTCTTATCAGGCTTGGATTTTAAATGTGAAAAAGAGTGTCTTACTGGAGCTTGGCCATTACCTTGCTGCTGTGGCATCTGTCTGGCCATTTGGCTGTTCTCAGCCAAAGAAACAGCCTTTTCTCCACTCTCTGGTTGGTGTTCCTTTACCCACAGCTGCACATCTGTAGGCAAGATGTTGATGAATTGCTCCATGGCAAATGTGTTGATGATCTGTGGGACTGTTTTGCTCTCTGATTGGATCCATTTTATCAGGAGTTGGGTGAAGGCTTCTCGAGGATTGTTGACCGAGTTGTAGCTCAGCGATCAAAATCTCTGCCTGCATGCCTCTCCAGAGATGTCATACCTTTTAAGGATTTTGCTTTTCACCAAGTCATAGTTTTCTGACTGTACAGTGTCCATACTGCTGTAGGCAGGTTGGGCTTTTCCTGTCAGGTAGGGTACCAATCTGATTGTCCATTACTGCTTTGGCCATTGGCAGGCTGTGGCAACTCTTTCAAAAGTTGTCAGGTATGCCTCAAAATCATCTGTGGGACACAACTTTGTAAGTTTAATGGTTTTTAAGTTGCTTGCATTTTGTTGCTCATCTGGATCTGTGCCAGTTCCTCTGCCTTTGATAGCTTGCAAGGCATCCAGCCATGACTGCTCCTGTCACTGCATCTCTTCTCTCATCTGCTGCTCTTGTCACAGCATCTCTTCTCTCCTCTGCTGCTCCTGTTGCTGCATCTTTTATTCTCCTCTCTGCTTCTCATTCTCTTTTTGTTGTATAGCTCACCATTTGAAAAAGTCTATCAGGCTTTTAGGTTCTGTCACTGCCTGTCCTTTTTCAATAACTTGTGCTGGCTGTACAATCTCAGACTGGACTTCTGTCTCTGCTAGTTTGGCTGCCATTCTCCTGGAAACCACTCCTGGATTTGCTGCTGCAGAATCCATACCTTCCTCTGTGCATCCCTGGTACTAGGTCCAGTACCCACGCATAAAGCACCTGTCTTAGGGTATGCATGGTGTAAATCCCACTTAGGCTGACACCATCTGTCATCAAGGCATGGGTCAGGAATCATAGGAACCACCAGGAGAAGTTGTAGAATTCACCAAAAACATTTATTTACAGTAGCAGCAACATAAAAAATAAACTTGTTCCGCATAACTATATACAAAGGCAAAATAAAATAAAATCGTATTCAGTCTCTATGTGTGTACCTATTTCTTTAACTCTATCTTGCAGTAGCAGCTTAGCTCTTTTATAAGTCTTTTCAACACCCATCCTTAGCAAACATCCTGTCCTTGTAAGTTTCAGGAGCTGCTAGAACACAGTGTCCTTCTTGTGGCCCTACAGCTTTTGCAAAAGGCTCAACATTTGCACTCAAGTAACCTCTAGAGTTTATAATCACCTCAAATTATAAATGCATATACTGTATTTCAACAGTTATACTATATATTTTCAAAACAAAAGTGATCCCATTATCAGTTACATTTTCATACAATGATTTGCACATTTTTTTATATTAGCAGATCTAGATATGCGAGGGAGAAAAATAGACAGCAAGAGAAAACCGAGAAACAGAGTGAGGCAAAGAATTGTGAGGTTGTTTGAGGTGATCAAGGTCTCACAGGAAAATATGATTGAGCAACTAGTCAGAGAAGAGAAAGAAAAGGAAGGATCCTTGCATTTAAACACTTTCTCTAACAAATGGGACAAGGTCTTATCCCACCATGTCACAAGAAGCCTTGCCTCCAATACTCCTACCTAGAAGACCCCACCTCCAATCATCCACTTTGAAGCCCTACCTCCACTTCCCCACAAGAAGTCCCACCTCCAATCCCCAACTCCAATCCCCTACCTGCAAGCCTCACCTCCAATATCACACCAAAATGCCCTGCCTCCAATCCCCCAACTGAAAGCCCAGCCTCCAATCCACCACCTAGAAGTCCCACCTCCAATCTGCCCCACATAGAAGCTGCAACTCTAATCTCCCACCAAGAATCCCAGCCTCCAAGCCCCCATGTAGAAGCCCAACCTCCAATCCCCTACTGAGAAGTCCCACCTCCAATCCCCCATGTAGAAGCCCACCTCCAATCCCCATCTTGAAGCCCCATGTCCAATCCCCCACCTAGAAGCCCAGCCTCCAATCCCCAACCTAGAATCCCCACCTCCAATCCCCCATCTAGAAGCCCTGCCCTCAATTCCCTACCAAGAAGCCCCACCTCCAATCCCCCACCTAGAAGCTCAGCCTCCAATCCCCCACCTAGAAGCCCCACCTCAAGTCCCCACTTAGAAGCCCCACCTCCCATCCCCCACCTTGAAGCCCCACCTCAATCCCCCACCTAGAAGCCCTGCCTCCAATCCCTTGCCTAGAAATCCCACCCCAATCCCCACCACAAATTCCCCACCTAGAAATCCTTCCTCCAATCCTCTACCTACAAACCCCACCTCCAATCCCCTACCTAGAAACCCCACCTCCAATCCACCACCTAGAAGCCCAGCCTCCAATCCAGCACTTAGAAGCCTCACCTCCAATCCCCTATCAAGAAGCACAGCCTCCAATCCCCTACCTAGAAGCCCCACCTCCACTCCCCTACATAGAAACCCTACCTCCAATCCCCACCTAGAAACCCAGCCTCCAATCCCCCATCAAGAATCCCCACATCCAAGCCCCCACCTAGTACCCCACCTCCAATCCACCAACTAGAAGCCCAACCTCCAAATCCCACCCCTGGATGCCCAGCCTTCAATCCCCCACCTAGAAGCCCCACATCCTATTATCCACCTAGATACCCCACCTCCAATCCCCCACCTAAAGCTCCTGCCTCCAATCCCCCACCTGGAAGCCCCACCTCTAATCCCCACATACAAGGCCTGTATCCAATACCCCTACCAAGAAACCCCACCTTGAAACACTTACCTAGAAGCCACTCCCAAGTCCTCACCTAGAAGACCCACCTGCAATCCCCCACCAAGAAGCCCCAGCACAAATCCCTGCACATAGAAGCTCTGTCACCAGTCAACCACCTAGAAACCCCCTCCTTCAAGCCTCTCATAGAAGCCTTGTCTCCAACACCCTACATAGAAGCCCTGCCTCCAATTCCTCACATAGAAGGCCTGTCTCTAATACCGCACCCAGAAACACCACCTCCAAGCTCCTACCTAGATGCCACACCTCCAATCCTCCACCTACAAGCCCTGCCTCCAATCCCCACCAATCCTCTACCAAGAAGCCCCACCTCCAATCCTCTAGCTAGAAGCCCCACCTCCAATCCCCCACCAAAAAGACCCATCTCCAATTCCCCACTTAGATGCCCAGCCTACAATCCCCCAACTTGAAGACCCACTTCTAATCCCCTACTGAGAAGATCAGCCTCCAATCCCCCACCCAGAATCCCCACCTTCAATCCCCTCTAAAATCCCCATCTCCAATCCCACCCCTAGATGCCCTGCTTCTAATCCCCTACCTAGAAGCCCCACCTACAATCCAACACCTTGAAGCCCTGCCTTCAGTAACCCACTTAGATGCCCCACCTTGAATCCTGTACCTAGAAGCCCAGCCTCCATTCCCCTACCTAAAAGCTCAGCTTCCAATCCCCTACCTTGCAGCCCCACCTCCAATCCCCAACCTAGAAGCCCCACCTCCAGTCCCCCACCTTGAAGCCCTGCCTCCAAACCCTCACATAGAAGTCCCACCTCCAATTCCCACCTAGAAGTCCTGCCTCCAATCTGCCCACCTAGAAGCCCACCTCCAATCCACTACCTCAAAGCCCCACCTCCAATAACCTACCTAGAAGCCCGACCTCCAATACCCTACCAAGAAGTCCCACCTCCATTCCCCTACTATAGAACCCCCTTCATCCAATCCTTATCAAGAAGACCCACCTCCGATCCTCCATAAAGATTCCCCACCTCCAATCCCCCACCTAGAAGCCCTGACTCCAATCCCTTACTTCCAATCCCCACCTAGAAGCCTCACCTCCAATCCCCACCTAGAAACCCCACCTCCAATCCCCCACCTAGAATCCTCACCTCCAATCCCCTACCTAGAATCCTAACCTCCAGTCCCCCATCCTGAAGCCCCACCTCCAATCTCCCTCCTTGAAGCCCCACCTCCAATCCCCTACCTAGGAGCCCTACTCCAATAACCACCTAGAAGCCTGCCTCTAATTCCCAACCTAGAAGCTCCACCTCCAATCCCCCACATAGAAGCCCCGCTTCCAATCTCCCACATCCAAGTCCCCACCTTGAAGCCCCACCTCCAGTACCCCAAATGGAAACCCCACTCCCAGATGGGTTGCCCTCTAGTGTATGGTGCCGATAAACTGCCAATAGGATAATAGGCCGATTTTTAAAAAAATACAGTGTATTTGCCATTTTATTTCGCTAAAGGGGAAAAACACCTGTACTTCTGCACCAAAAATTCATACCTCCAATCCCAAGGGACATTAACGAAGAGATGCCTTGGCTGGGATTGACTCCATTCTGCCTGGAATATGTTTCAAAGAACAAATCAGCAATTGTCAAATATTGTGCTTTGGCTATACTCATGGTTTTACTAGCTTCCATATCCTTCCACTTATTTCTTCCTATATTGTATATACTTATCCTCGAACTACATTATCTTAAAGACTAGAACAGCTTTTAAGCAAGAGTATCAAGTGGTACACTGGATATGTCCTCACCTTACAAGCAAAAAGGATCACAGGTTTGATACCCAGGAAGGACACATATCTGCTGTCTCATTTAGATAAGGAACAAAAATAGTTTAATTTTGAACAGGGACTTAATTTTTTTTAAAATAGTTGATCTTCCATTCGAATGATAATCTTTGGTGGCAAGGAGTTATAAGAAAGAAAATAGTTGTAAAGGTCATCTTTCTAGGAGAGAATATATTATTTCACCTGCTAGCAACCACTTCTCCTTATTACTTTTAATTCTTTATATACTTATCCTCAAGAAGCCCCACCTCCTATCCCCCACATAGAACTGACTCTAGTCTTCCCAGAATACGGTTCAAATAATAAATCAGCAATAGTCAAGTATTACACATTGGCTATATGCATGCTTCAACAACTGTCATTCTCTTCTACTTATGTCTTCCTATATTGTATATACTTAGCACCGAACCACACAGTCTTAAAGACTAGAACAGAATTTGAGTATGAGCATCTGATGGTGCACTGGATATGTTTAATTCAAAGTGGGAAGACATATTTACCATCTTATGAAGAATATTCAAGAATTATAAATCAGCCATACTCATATTTTTACCATACTCTTCCCTTTATTACTTCCTATAGGCTGTGACTGTAAGTACCCCAAAGTATGCTATTAAGTAATGCAGACAGTATAGCCTAGTGGTTAGAGCACTGAGCTATGAACGGAACGACTAATGAGCCATGGGTTTGAAACCCACAATGGACACGTGAACAAAGACATTGAAGGGATCACTACACACTACAATAGATAAGCTCCATTCCCCTACATAGATTTCCCACATCCCCACATAGAAGTGCTCCAGTTCCCCAACTAGAAGTCCCACTTCCAATCTCCCCACCTAGAAGCCCCACCTCCAACCTCCAACCAAGAAGCCCTGCCTCCAGTCCCCCACCTTGAAGCACCATGAAGACCCACCTCCAGTCAGATACCTAGAAGCCCCACCTACAATCACCCACCTACAGTCACCCACCTAGAAGCACATTGAAGCCCTGCCACCAATCCCCCACCTAGAAGTCCCACCTCCAATACCCCCAACTAGAAGCCCTACTTCTAATCCCCAATTTATAAGCCCAACCTCCAATCCCCCACCTTAAAGCCCCACATCCAATCCCCAATCTGAAAGCCCTACCTCAAATCCCAAACCTTGAAGCACTGCCTCCATTCCTCCATCTTGAAGCCCCAAGTCCTATACCCTACCTAGAAGCTCCCTCCAATCCCCCAACAAGCCACAACCCCAATCCCACACCTAGAACCCCCACCCCAATTCCCTACCTAGAAGCCCCACCTCCAATCCCCTACCTAGAAAACAGGCCCACAATCCCCCGCTTAGAAGCCCCACCTCCAATCCACCCCACTTAGAAGCTCTGCCTCCAATCCTCCACCTAGAAGACCAGTCTAATATCCAACAACTAGAAGACCTACCTCCAATTCCCTACCTAGAGGCCCAGTCTTGAATCCCCCACCTAGAAGCCCTGCCTCCAATCCCCCCAACTAGAAGCTCCACCTCCCATCCCCACCTCCAGTCCCTGACCTAGAAGCCCTGCTTCCAATCCCAACCTAGAAGACCAACTTCCATTCCAACACCTAGAAGACCCAACTCCAATTCCCTACCTAGAAGCCCCATCTCTAATCCCACACCGAGAAACCATGCCTCCAATCACCAAACCTACAAGCCCTGCATCCAATCCCCAATGTAGAAGCCCTGCCTACAATCCTCCACCTTCAAGCCCTGCCTCCAATCCTCCACCTTGAAGCCCCACCTCCTATCCCCTATCTAGAAGCCCCCTCCATTTCCCCACCTAGAACCACTGCCTCCAATCCCCAATCTAGAAGCCCCACCTCTAATCCCCAACCTAGAAACTCTGCCACCAATAAACCACATAGAAGCCCCTCCTTCAATCTCCCTACCCAGAGGCTCTTCCTCCAATCCCCACCTAGAAGCATCACCTCCAATCATCAAGTAGAAGCACTGACTCCAGCCCTCTACCTAGAAGCCCCACCTCCAATCCCCAAATTAGAAACAGAGACTCAAATCCCCCATTTAGAATCCCCACCTCCAATCCCCCTCCTAGAAGCCCTGCCTAAAATCCTCCACCAAGAAGCCCTGCCTCTAAACCCCACATAGAAGCTCTGCCTTCAATCCCCTACCTAAAAGAATCACATCCAATCACCCCACTTAGAAGCCCCACCTCCAATTACCCACACAGAAGACACACTTCCAATCCCCCACATAGAAATCCAGCCTCTAATTCCCTATCTAGAAGCCCCATCTCTGAAGCCCCACCTAGAAGCCCTGCCTCCAATTCCCAACATAGAAGCCCCATCTCCAATCCACCACCTAGAAGCCCCACCCCAATCCACCACCTTGAAACAACACCTCATATCCTCTACCTAAAAGCTGCCCTCCAATCCCCTACCTAGAACCCCCAACTCCCAACTCCAATACCCTACCTAGAAACCTTGCCTTTAGTCCCCTTCCTAGAAACCCAGCCTCCAATCCACCACATAGAAGCCCTGCCTCCAATCCCCCCACCTAGAGGCCCTGCCTCCAATCTTCAGCTAGATGCCCCACCTCCAATCCCTCACCTTGAAACCCTAATTCCAATTCCCCACCTTGACGCCCTTGCTCCAATTCCCCACCTAAAATCTCAGCCTCTAATCCCCCACCTAGAAACCCTGCCTCCAATCCCCTAACTAGAAGCCCCAGCTATAATCCCACCACATAGAAGCACTGCCTCCAACCCCCCACCTATAAGCCCAGCCTCCAATTCCCCACCAAGAAGCCTCACTTCCAATTCCCCACATAGCAGCCCCTCCAATCCCCCATATAGAAGCCCCATCTACAATCCACCCACCTAGATACCCCACCTCCAAAACAACACCTAAAAGCCTACCTCCAATCCTCTTCATGAATGCCCCACCTCCAATTATCCACCTAGAAATGCCACCTCCAATAACCTACCTAGAAGCCCAGCCTCCAATTCCCTACCTAGAAGCCCCATTTCCTATTCACCACCTATAAGCCCCACCTCCAATCCCCCACATAGAAGCTCCTTCTCCAATCCCATTCCTAGAAGCCCTGCCTCCAATCCACCATGAGGAAACCAAGCCTCCAATCGCACACATACAAGCCCAGCCTCCAATAACCCCACCAAAAAGCCCTTCCTCCAATCCCCTACCTAGAAACACTGCTTCCAATCCCCCACAAAGAAGCTCCATCTCCAATCCCACCACACAGAAGCCCACTTCCAGTCCTCTATCTAGAAGCCCTGCCTCCAATACCCCACCTAGAAGCCTTGCCTCCAATTCCCCACCAAAAGCCCCACCAACAACCTCCAACTAGAATTCCCACCTCAAATCCCCCACCTGGAAAAAAGCCTCCAATCTCCCACATAGAAACCTTGCCTGCAGTCCCCACCTAGATGCCTCTCCTCCAATCTCCCACCAGAAAACCAAGCCTTCAATCCCCCACATAGAAACCTCACCTGCAATCCCCAGCTAGAAGCCCCTCATCCAATCCCACATCTAGAAGCCCCACTTCCAATCTCCCACCTCTCCAATCCCCTATCTGAAACCCTGCCTCCAATCCACCACCTAGAAGCCCCACCTCATCCTCCTCTATGATGCCCCACCTTGAATCCCTACCTAGATGCCCCACCACTAATCCCCCATCTTGAAGCCCCACCTCCAATACCCCATTTGAAGCTCTGCCTCCAATCACTCTACCTAGATGCCCCATCTCCAATACCCCAACTTGATGCCTCACATTCAATCTCTACCTAGATGCCCCACCTCTAATCCCCCATCTTGAAGCTCTTCCTCCAATCCCCCACTGAGAATCCCACCTCCAATCCCTCACCTTGAAACCCCATCTCCAATCCCCCACCTTGAAGCCCCACCTCCACACCCCTAACTAGAAGCCCCAGCTCCAATCCCCTATCTGGAAACCCCACCTCTAATCCCCTACCTAGAAGCCACACCTCAATCCCCCACTGCAAAGCCCCTCCTCCAACCCCACAACTTGATGCCCCACCTTTAGTCTCTACCTAGATGCCCTCCTCCAATCTCCATCTTGAAGCCCAGCCTCCAATTCCCATTTGAAGCTCCATCTCCATCCCCCCACCTATATGCCCCACCTTCAATCCCCACCTAGAATCCCACCTCCAATCCCTCACCTTGAAACTCCACCTCCAATCCCTCACATTGAAGCTCCACATTCAATCCAACACCTAGAAGCCCCACCTGCAATCCCTTACCAAGAAGCCCTGTCTCAAATCCACCATCTGGAAGCCCCCACCTCCATTTCCCTACCTAGAAGTCCCACCTCCAATTCCCCTACCTAGATATCCCACCTCCAATCCACCACCAGTAAACCAAGCCTCTAATCCCCTAGATAGAAACCACACCTACAATCCCCCACCTAGAAGCCCAACCTTCAATTCCCCACCCAGAAGCTCTGCCTCCAATCCTCCACATAGAAGCTCAGCCTATAATCCCCAACAAAGATGCCCCACCAAAAATCCCCCACCTAGAAGACATACCTCTAATCCCCTACCTAGAATACTTGCTTCCAATCCCCCACCTAGAAGCCCTGCCTCAAACTCCAACCTAGAAGTCCCACCTCCAGTCCCACCACCTTGAAGCCCAACCTCCAGTACCCCACCTAGAAGCACCACCTCCAATACCCCACCAAATGTCCTGCCAACAATCCTTCACCTAAAAGCTCTGTTTCCAATCCCCCACATAGTAGCTCTGCCTCCAATCCCCTATCTAGAAGCACCCCTCCAATTCACCACCTCAAAACCAAGACTCCAATCCCCCACATAGAAGCCACACCTCCAATCCCCACCTACAAACCCCACCTCCAATAATCCCACCCCAGAAGCCTTGAACTCCAATCCCTTTAACTAGAAACCACAGCAACAATCCTTCACCTAGAAGTTACTCCTCCAATCCCTCTGTCAAGAAGCCCCTCCTCCAATCTACCAATAGGAAACCAAGCCCGCAGTCCCCAACATAGAAGTTCTACCTACAATCCCCCATATAGAAGCCCCACATCCAATAACCCACCCAGAAGCCCCACATTGAATCCCCACAAAGAAGCCCCACCTCCAATCCCCCGCCTAGATGCCCCACCTCCAATACAACACCTAAAAGCCTCTCCTCAAATTTCCCCTCAAAACAGCCCTGACTCCAATCATTCACCTAGAAGACCCACCTCTAATCCCCTACCTTGAAGCCCCATTTCCAATACCATACATAGAAGTCCCATCTCCAGTCTGCTACCTAGAAGCACCACTTCCAGTCCCCACCTACAAGCCCAGTCTCCAATCACCCATCTAGAAGCTCTGCCTCCAATGCCAAGCCTCCAATCCCCTACCTAGAAGCACTACCTCAAATCCCCTACTTAGAAGCCTCCCTCCAATTCTCCAACTAGAAGCCCCACCTCAAACCAATGCCTAGAAGCCACACTTCCAATCCCCTACCTAGAAACCCTACCTCAAGTCCCCTACATAGAAGCCCCAGCTACAATCCCACCACATAGAAGCACCGCCTCTAATCCCCACCTAGAAGCCCAGCCTCCAGTTCACCATCAAGAATCCCACTTCCAATTCCCCATCTAGAAGCCCCCTCCAATCCCTCCATATAGAATCCCCTCCTCCAATCCCCTCTAGATGCCCCACCTCCAATACAACATCTAAAAGCCCTACCTCCAATCCCCCATGAAAGCCCAGCCTCCAATCCTCCACCTAGAAGTGCTGCCTCCAATCTCCTACCTAGACGCCCCACCACCAATCCCCCACCTAGAAGCCCCTCCTCCAATCTCCTGCCTAGAAGCCCTGCCTCCAATTCACCACCTATAAGTCTCTCCTCCAGTCCCTCACATTGAAGCCCCACCTCCAATCCCCTACCTAGAAATACCACTTCCAGTACCCTACATAGAAGCCCCACCTCCAATCTGACACCAAGAAGCCCCACCTCTAATCCCCCAAATAGAATCCCCACCTCCAATACCCCACAGAGAAACCCCTCCTCCAATTCCATATCTTGAAGCCCCAACACCAGTCCCCACGTAGAAGCCCTGCCTCTAATACCTCATATGAAACCCTGTCTCCAATACCCCACTTAGAAGCCCCATCTCCAATCCCCCTCATAGAAGCCCTGCTTCCAATACCCCACATGGAACCCTGCCTCCAATACCCCACCTAGAAGCCCCACCTCCAACACTCCCTTAAAAACCCCACCTCCAATACCCCACTGAGAAATCTCACTCCACTCCCACACATAGAAGCCCCACCTCCAACCCAACACCTAGAAGTCCCACCTCCACCAAGAAACCCTACCTCCAATCCCCCTAGCAAGAAACCCCATCTCTAACCCCCACAAAGAAGCCCCACTTCCAATCCCCTACCTAGAAGCCCCATCTCCAATACCCCTACCTAGTAGCCCTACCTCCAATCCCCACCTATAAGCCCTACCTCCAGTCCCCCATATTAGGGTTACCATCTGCCCTGATTTTTGCAGGACTGTCCTGATTTGGACAGCTGTGTCCTACAAAACAAAACATGAAAAATACTATATGTCCTGATTTTATAGTATACAAAATATTTTCTAACTTTCCACTAAGTGTTGCAGAAAACTACAATACCTTAACTAAAACACATTAAAATGATAAGAAACAATAGAAGCAACTAAGAAACTACAACACTTAGCCTTAATTCTGATTATATAGAGAAAACGAGTCTATTGCATTGGTCGGGGTTACGTACTGTCCTGCAAAACATCATGTTTCAGTAAGAAATGTCCCACTTCTGGCTTCTTAAAAGGTGATAACCCTACCCCATATAGAAGCCCCACCTCAAATCCTCCACCTAGATGCCCAGCCTCCAATCCCCACCTACATGCCCAGCCTCAAATTCCCCACTTAGGAGCCGCACCTCTAATACCCCACCTAGAAGGCCTGCCTCAAATACCCCACCTAAAAGCCCTGCCTCCAAGCCCCTACTTGAAAACCAAGCCTCCAATCCCCCACATAGAGACCTAGCTTTCAATCCCCCACCTAGATGCCTCACCTCTATTCCTCACCAGGAAACCAACCCTCCTATACCCCACATAGAAACCTCACTTACAATCCCCCACCTACAAGACCCACCACCAGTCCCTCACCTAGAAGCCCCACCTCCAATCCCACCACATAAAAGTCCACTTCCAGTCCCCTATCTAGAAGCCCTTCCTCCAATACCCTGCCTAGAAGCCTTGCCTCCAATTCCCCACCAAAAGCCCCACCAACAACCCCCACCTAGAAGCCCTACCTCAAATCCCCCACCTGGAAAAAAGCCTCCAGTCTCCCACATAGAAACTTTGCCTCCAGTCCCTACCTAGAAGCCTCTCCTCCAATCTTCCACCAGGAAACCAAGCCTTCAATCCCCCACATAGAAACCTCACGTACAATCCCCCAGCTAGAAGTCCCTCATCCAATCCCACACCTTGAAGTCCCACCTCCAATCCCCCACCTAGAAGCCCCACCTCAAATCCTCCACCATGATGCCCCACCTTCAATCCCTACCTAGATGCCGCACCTCTAATTCCCCATCTTGAAGCTCCACCTCCAATCCCCATTAGAAGCTCTGCCTCCAATCACCCCAACTCGATGCCCCACCTCCAATCCCCCACCTAGATGCCTCCACTCAATCCCCACCTAGACTCCCCTCCAATCCCTCACCTTGAAAGCCATCTCCAGTCCCCCACCTTGAAGTCCCACCTCCAATCTCCTATCTAGAAGCCCCACCTCCAATCCCCTACCTAGAAGCTCCACCTCTAATCCCCCATCTAGATGCCTGGCCTCCAATCCCCACCTAGAAGCCACACCTCCAATACCCTACCTAGAAGCCCTGCCTCAAGTACCCCACCTAAAATCCCCACCTCCAAGCTCCTACTTGAAAACCAAGCTTCTAATCCCCCACATAGAGACCTAGCTTTCAATCCCCCCATCTAGAAGCCTCACCTCCAATCCCCACCAGGAAACCAACCCTCCTATGCCCCACATAGAAACTTCACTTACAATCCCCACCTACAAGACCCACCATCAGTCCCTCACCTAGAAGCTTCACCTCCAATCCCACCACATAGAAGCCTACTTCCAGTCCCCTATCTAGAAGCTCTGCCACCAATACCCCACCTAGAAGCCTTGCCTCCAATCCCCAACAAAATCCCCACCAACAACCCCCACCTAGAAGCCCTGCCTCAAATCCCCACCTGGAAAATAGCCTCTAATCTCCCACATAGAAACCTTGCCTCCAGTCCCCACCTAGAAGCCTCTCCTCCAATCTCCCACCAGGAAACCAAGTCTTCAATCCCCCACTAGAAACCTCACCTGCAGTCCCCAACTAGAAGCCCCACCTCCAATCTCCCACCTAGAAGCCCACATCTCCAGTCCCCTATCTGAAGTCCCGTCTCCAATCCCCCCACCTAGAAGCACCACCTCCAATCCTCTACCATGATGCCCAGCCTTCAATCCCTACCTAGATGCCTTACTCCTAATTCCCCATCTTAAAGCCCCACCTCCAATCCACATTTGAAGATCTGCCTCCAATCAACCCACCTAGATGCCCCATCTCCAATTCCACAACTTGATGCCCCACATTCAATCCCTACCTAGATGTCCCACCTCCAATCCCTCAACTTGAAGCCCCACATCCAATCCCCCAATTGAAGCTCCACCTCCAATCCCCATCTAGATGCCCTGTCTCCAATCCCCCACATAGAATCTCCTCCTCCAATCTCTCACCTTGAAAACCCATCTCCAGTCCCCCACCTTGAAGCCCCACCTCCAATTGCCTTCTAGAAGCCCCACCTCCAATCCCCTATCTAGAAGCCCCACCTCCAATCCCCTACCTAGAAGCCCTACCTCCAATCCTCAACCTACAAGCCCCACCTCAAATCCCCCACCTTGATGCCCCACCTTCAATCCCTACCTAGATGTCCCTCCAATCTCCATCTTGAAACTATGCCTCCAATCCCCATTTGAAGCTCCACCTCCAATCCCCCACCTATATGCCCCACCTCCAATCCTCCTAGAATACCACCTCCAATCCCTCACCTTGAAACCCCACCTCCAATCCCCCACATTGAAACTCCACCTCCAATCCAACACCTAGAAGCCCCACCTGCAATCCCCTACCAAGAAGCCCTGTCTCAAATCCCCACCTGAAAGCCCCACCTCCAGTCCCCCACCTTGAAGCCTCACCTCTAATCCCCTACCTAGAAGTCCCACCTCCAATTCCCCTACCTAGATACCCCACCTCCAATCCACCACCAGTAAACCAAGCCTCCAATCCCCTTGATAAAAGCCACACCTACAATACCCCACCTAGAAGCCCAACCTTCAATTCCCCACCCAGAATCCCTGCCACCAATCCTCCACATAGAAGCCCAGCCTACAATCCCCAACATAGACAGCCCACCAAAAATCCCCCCACCTAGAAGCCACGCCTCCAATCCCCTACCTAGACTATCTGCTTCCAGTCCCCCACCTAGAAGCCCTGCATCAAAATTCCAACCTAGAAACCCCACCTCCAGTGCCACCACCTTGAAGCCCAACCTCCAATACCCCACCTAGAAGCACAGCCTCCTATACCCCACCAAATGTCCTGCCAACAATCCCTCACCTAGAAGCCCTGCCTCCAATCCACCACATAGTAGCTCTGCCTCCAATCCCCTATCTAGAAGCCCACCTCCAATCCACCACCATGAAACCAAGCCTCCAATCCCCCACATAGAAGCCACACCTCCAGTCCCCACCTACAAACCCCACTTCCAATAACCCCACCCAGAAGCCCTGAACTCCAATCCCCTTACCTAGAAACCACAGCAACAATCCTTCACCTAGAAGCCCCTCCTCCAATCCCTGTTAAAAAGGCCCTCCTCCAATCCCCCACCTAAAAGCCCCACCTTCAGTATGCCTATGTATAAGCCCCACCTCAAAGCCCCCACTTCTAGGCCTCACCTTCAATACCCCTACCAAGAAGCCCCATCTCACATCCCCTTCCTAAAAGCCCCACCTCCAATACAACACCTAGAAGCCCCACCTCCAATACCTCACCTAGAAGCCCCCTGAAATCCCTCACACAGAAGCCCTGCCTCTGATTCCCCACATAAAAGCCCCACCCCAGTACCCCACCTAGAAGCCCTACCTCCAATTCTCCACATAGAAGCCCTGCCTCCAATCTGCCACCTAGAAGCCCCACCTCTAATCCCCCACATAGAATCCTGACCTCCAATACCCCACATAGAAACCCCACCTCCAATATCCCATCTTGAAGTCCCACCTCCAACTCCCCATATAGAAGCCCTGCCAATACCCCACATAGAAACCCCACCTTGAAGATCCCACCTAGAAGTCCCACCTCCAACATCACACTTAGAAGTCCCACCTCCAATATTCCACCTAGAAGCCTCACCTCCAATCCCCCACATAGAAGCCCCACCTCCAATCCCCACCCAAAAGCTCCACCTCCAATCCCACATAGAAGCCCTGCCTCCTATTCCCCACATAGAAGATCCACCTCCAATACCACACCTTGAAGCCCCACCTTCAACTCCCCATATAGAAGCCCTGCCAATACCCCACATAGAAACCCCACCTCCAATACCCCACCTAGAAGTCCCACCTCCAACATCCCACTTAGAAGCCCCACCTCCAATATTCCACCTAGAAGCCTCACCTCCAATCCCCCACATAGAAGCCACACCTCCAATCCGCCACCCAAAAGCTCAACCTCCAATCCCCATATAGAAGCCCTTCCTCCTATTCCCCACATAGAAACTCCACCTCCAATACCACCCCTTGAAGCCTCACCTCCAAACCCCTACTTAGAAGCCCCATTTTCATTTTCCCCATCTAGAAGCCCCATC
This sequence comes from Neoceratodus forsteri, assembly GCA_016271365.2. Taxonomy (NCBI): domain Eukaryota; kingdom Metazoa; phylum Chordata; order Ceratodontiformes; family Ceratodontidae; genus Neoceratodus; species Neoceratodus forsteri. The sequence goes on from CM028137.1 coordinate 164,205,309, forward strand.
TCCAATACCCACCTAGAAGCCCCACCTCCAATCCCCCACGTAGAAGCCCCATCTCCAATATCCCTACCTAGAAGCCTTGTCTCCATCCCCTACCTAGAAGCCCTACCTCCAAGTTCTCACCTAGAAGCCCCACCTGCAATCCCCTACATAGAAGCCCTGCCTCCAAGCCCCCACCTAGAAGCCCCACCTCCATCCCCCACCTAGAAGCCTGGCCTTCCATCCTCACATAGACGCCCCATCTCCAACACTCCACATAAAAGCCCCACCTCCAATACCCCACATGGAAATCCCACTACCATATAAGTTGCCCTCTCATGTGCAGTGCTAATAAACTAGTTGGGAATGTTTGCCATTTAAAGAACAACAACAACATATATTTGCCATCTGATTTCGATAAAGGAAAAAAAAACTGTACTACCACACAAAAAAGTCGTATCTCCAATCCCTAAGGGAATTGATAAAGAACAGGTGCCTTAAATGAGACTGACTCCAGTCTGCCCAGAAAATCGTTCAAATAATAAATCAGCAATAGTCAAATACTATGCAGTGGCTATACTCATGTTTTTACTATCTTCCATCCCCTTCTGCTTGTTTCTTTTTGTATTGTATATACTTAACCTTGAACTCTGTGCTCTTGAAGACTAGGACACTCTTTTTTTTTTTTTGTACTTTCTATTTTCCCCTCTTCTCTCTCCTCAGCTCCAGTCTCCTTGGGAGTACCTAGAAGTCATCCCACTACAGTTCACACCTACCTGGTCAATCCTCTGTCACCCATGTAGCCTCAGTTTGCCCCCCAGGCGGGGACCGGGTGGGCTCCAACACCCCAAAATTCTCTGGCAGTGTTGGTCGGGAGAATGCCAGGAGGGCAGCCATAAATCATGGGCAAGCTCCAGTTCTCCATCTCCACCAGAGTTGAAGTTTTTTTTTCCCCTTTTTCCTGGGAGTGGCCAGCGCCCCAACCTCAAGGCCTCACCGATGTCTGCCTCTCCCCTCCCCTTTGCTATGCTTCTCTGGCACTTGCTGTATCTCCGGCTTCTGCCAGAGGTCAGCCAAGCTCTGAACAGGGACCTCTGTCCCTTCCAGGAGAGGAGAGCTGTCCTCCAGCTGCTCAATCCTCTCCCTCCCCTGCAGACCCCCAGCAACCTGGGCTCGTTCCCGAACCCAGGTCACTGGCGTGATGTGAGGTGTGGCATCCAGCGCCTCAACCCTCAGTGCCACTGGGCCAGCCTAGAACACTCTTTAAGCAAGGATCTCAAATGGAGCACTGTATATGCCTTTGCCTTACAACGGTCACAGGTTTGATTCCCAGGAAGGACATATATCTGCCATCTCATTTAGATAAGGGGGAAAAGCAGCTTAATTTTGAACAGGGACTTAATATTAAGAAAAAAATAGTTGTTCTTCCACTCAATTGATAATCTTTGGTGGCAAGGAGTTAGAAGAATGAAAATAGTGGTGAACGTCATCTTTCTAGGAGAGAAAATATTCTTTTACCTGCTATCAACCACTTCTCCTTATTACTTTTAATGCTTTATATACTTAGTCTCAAATTAGAAGCCCCACCTCCAATCCCCAAGATAGAATTGACTCCAGTCTACCCAGAATTTGGTTCAAATTATAAATCAGCAATAGTCAAATATTAAACAGTGGTTATATACATGTTTTTAGCAGCTACCATCCCCTTCCACTTATCTCTTCCTATAGTGTATACACTTGGCCTCAAACTACCTGCTCTTAAAGACTAGAACAGCCTTTGAGCAAGGGCCTCAGGTCATACACTGGATATGTCCTCGCCTTATAAGCAAAGGTCAAAGGTTTGATTCCCATGAAGTACATATATTTGCCATCTCATTTAGATAAGGAATAAAACAGTTTAATTTTGAACAGAGACTTAATATTTAAAAAATGACTTATTTTTCCACTCAACAAGAGAATAATTAAAATAGTGGTGAAAGTATTCTTTTTTGAAGAAAAAGATTTGCTTTTACCAGCTACCAATCCCTTCTCCTTAGGATTTCCAATACTATAGTTTGTCCTGAACTACAAGTTGTAAAAGACTAGGACAGCCATAGGAACAAGGGCTTCTGGTGACACACTGAATGTGTCTTGGTTTTGCAAGGTTTAATTCAAAGTGAGAAGACATATTTACCATCTTATGAAGAATATTTAAGAATTGTACAGTAGCCATATTCATGCTTTTACCATACTCTTCCCCTTATTATTTCCTATAGGCTGTAACTATTGGTCATAAGTAAGTTATGCAGACAGTACATCCTAGTAATTAGAGCACTGAGCTATGAACCAAACAACCAATGAGCCATGGGTATAAATCCCACAACTAACACACAAACAATGACATTGAACAAATCACAGCACACACATCAGACCACCTATACTCTCCTATATAGATTGCCTGCCTCTCCACATAGAAGCTCTCCAATACCCCTACCTAGAAGCCCAGTCTCCATTCCCCACATAGAATCCCTGCCTCCAATACCCCATGTAAAAGTCCCACCTCCAAGCCCCCACATAGAAGCCCCGCCTCCAATTCCCCCAGAAGCCTTGCCTTCAATACCTCATCTGGAAGCCTCACCTCCAATAACCCACATGGAAGCACCACTTCCATATAGTTGCCCTCTAGCGTAAAGCACTGATAAACTGCAGATGGTAAAGTGGGCAGATGAAAAAAAACATATATTTGCCATCTAATTTAGATAAAGGAAACAAAATACCACCTGTACTCCTCCACAAAAAAGTCCTACCTCCCTAAGGGAAGAGATAAAAAACAAGCGCCTTGGCTGGGATTGACTCCAGTCTGCCCAGAATACGGCTCAAATAATAAATCAGCAATAGTCAAATATTAAACAGTGGCTATACGCATGTTTTTACCAGCTACCATCCCTTTCCACTTATCTCTTCCTATAGTGTATATACTTGGCCTTAAACTACATGCTCTTAGAGACTAGATCAGCCTTTTATCAACGGTCTCAGGTGGTACACTGGATATGTTTTTGCCTTACAAGCAAAGGGTTAGAGGTTTGATTCCCAGTGAGTACATATATCTGCAATCTCATTTAGGTGAGGGAAAAAAACAGTTTAATCTTGAACAGGATCTTACTATTTAAAGAAATTACTTATTCTTCCACTCGAAGAGAGAATAATTAAAATAGTAGTGACAGTCTTTTTTTGAAGAAAAAGATGCTTTTACCAGCTAATTACCTCTTCTCCTTAGTACTTCCAATATGTAGTTTGTCCTGAACTACAAGTTGTAAAACATAGAAACATAGAAGTTGACAGCAGATAAGGACCACAGGGCCAATCCAGTCTGCCCATTTTTTCTACCTTATGAATGTGCCTTTGACCTTTACTCTTCCAATGGCCTATTTATTCATACTCATCTGTATTGCTCCCTTACTGTCACTAAGCAAAACAGCTCACTCACTCACTGGAAGGTGTTCAGTGTAATCATGATCAATGTAGCTGAAACAAATGCCAGCACTCAACAGAAACGGCAATGAAAGGCTTTATTTCATAAAAACACATGCTCCACCCAGATGGTAATGGCTGGAAACCTAGAAAAGCCCTGACCAGTTTTGTACCCAGTACATCCTCAGGGGGTGGTTCCTGAGGTAGGCCATTCCATACATCCACCATCATTTCTGTGAAAAAGAACTTCCTCACATTACCCCTTAATCGGCCTCCTACTAATCTCATGCTGTGTTTTCTTGTCCTGCTATTGTTCTTATATTGAAACATGTTAGACTCTTTCACCTTGTTAATGCCCTTAAGATATATAGCCACCATTTATACTTGTGGGATGATCTGCACCTCAGCAAGAGAGGTAGTTCTCTGTTAGGTAAACAAATACTGAATACAATAGACAAACATTTAAACTAGAGGAATCGGAAGCTTTAAACTATGGTTTTGGTAACATCACACAAATTCAGGGAAGATCTCAAGAGAAATATACCATTCTGTCACTGAATGCTAGCAGTTTAAGTTCTACTAAAATAGCTGAGTTAGAATTAATCATGGCCAGGGACAAATTAGATATAGTCACCATTAGAGAAACTTAGTGGGACAATTCTAGTTCCTGGAGTATGAAAATAAATGGATATAAATTGTTTCATAACAATAGGAAGGATAGAAGAGGTGGTGGTGTTTGTTTATATGTTGGGGAAAACGTCCCCTGCCATCAAATATACCCCCAAGTAAATCAATCAGTGCTTACAGAAAGCATATGGATTCAAATAGCATCCATTGGTAAATCCATAGTATTATTTGGTATTTATTATAGACCTCCAAACTCAAGTAATGAATACAATGACCAAATGATAGATGAGATGAAAACATCATGCACTATGGGAGACATAATTATTGTAGGGGATTTTATCTACCCAGGAATAGATTGGGAGAACCTGACTGGGAAAACAAGCCAGGAAAATACATTCGTGGATGCAACCATTGCGGAAGGTCTCTCCCAACTAGTAAATGCTCTGACAAGAGACAGGTCTGTCTTGGATTTAGTCCTAACATCAGCTGAAGACTATGTTGCTGAAATAAAAATCTCCTAACCTATAGGTAGCAGCGATCACAACCGCGTACAATTTAGCATTAAAGGTTGCAAAGATATATGAACTGGTATCAATTTCATTAAAGATTACAACTAGGTAGATTTTGCCAGAATAAGAAACGTACTAACAAGCAAAGACTGGGAGAATGTTATTAATAAAATGTCTGTAGAAAATGCATGGCTGACCCTAAAGAACACAATCACTGATTGTGAAAAAAAGTATATTCCACTCAAGCATAAATGTAATAAGAAAGGCACTGTAACTATCTAGTTAACTAATAAAATTAGATGTTTAATAAAAAAAAAGAAGGAAAAGGCTTTTATAAAGCTAAAATAAAATTATTCTACACAACATCAACACAGTTATAGAAATCTACGGCACTTACTAAAGAACTCAATTAAGAAAGAAAAAAGGAACATGAAATTTAAAATTGCCCATATTAAAAATAATCAGAAACTTTTTTTTAAATATGTAAATACAAAGAAAAGTACTAGTAATAACCTTATAGGCCCTCTAAATATTAATAACACCATCACAGACAATAATATTATGATTGCGGACAGTTTTAGTGCCTTTTTTCCCCATCAGTATTTAATCTCAAAGTTGGTCCCCTATGTATTATACCACCCGCTGATGAGGAGGTGCTCAGTTTTAATAAGGAAGAAATAAGATTGGCCGTCAAACATTTGAGACCTAATACCTCCCCAGGACCTGACAATGTATCTTCGAGAATTCTACTAGCACTTTCTAATAGTTTACTTGATCCCCTACTAGTGATTTATAGCAAATCTATTACAAAAGGAGAAATACCGCCTGATTGGAAGGAGGCAATTGTGATGCCAATATTTAAAAAGGGAAATAAGGGATTGGTCAATAATTATAGTCCAATAAGCCTGACTTCCTTATGTTGTTAAACAATGGACATTCTTCTCAAAAACAGAATCAATACAGAAATCGATAGAAAAAATTAAATGACTCAAGACAGCACAGTTTTACTCAGGGATTCTCATGTACAACCAACTTACATAGATACATAGATACATAGACAGTGTTGGCAGATAAGGGCCTATGGCCCACCCAGTCTGACCATTTAAGTCTGTAAGTTCAGTTTATGTTTTCCAGGAAGTCTGTTGCCCCTTACCCCTGACCTCCAGAATTCCTTTATGTCTATCCCATGCATTCTTAAATCCTGTGATTGTTTCAGCTCCCACCACTTCCTCTGGCAGGGTGTTCCACTTGTCCACCACCCGTTCTGTGAAGAAATTCTTCCTCACATTTCCTCTGAATCGTTCTCCCTCCAACGTCATCCCATGCCCTCTAGTCCTGGAACATCTTTTTCGCTTAAAAATAGTGCATTCTTGCACCCTGTTCCTCCCTGTAAGATACTTGTATGTCTCTATCATATCCCTCTCTCCTCCTCTCCTCCAGGGAGTACATGTTCAGTGCCTTCAACCTGTCCTCATAGGACTTGTGATGCAATCCATGCACCATCTTTGTTGCCCTCTTCTGAACCTTCTCTACCCTGTCTATGTCCTTACGTAGGTAAGGTCTCCAGAACTGCACAGTGTACTCCAGGTGCGGCCTCACTAGTGTCTTGTATAGTGGAATTATGACCTCCCCTTTTCCTGCTGGTGATGCCCCTGCCTGTGCATCCCAGCATCCTATTTGCTTTACCTGCTGCCTTGTCACACTGTTTCCCTGCCTTGAGGTCATCAGAGATGATAACTCCAAGATCCCTTTCCTGCTTGGTGCATGCTATATCCTCACCCCCCAACTGATATATTGTGCCAGGGTTTTTGTGCCCCATATGCATTATCTTGCACTTCCTTGCATTGAATTTCAACTGCCAAACCCATGACCATTCTTCAAGTTTCTGCAGGTCCCTTCTCATTCTGTCTACACCCTCTGGTGTGTCTGCTCTATTACAGAGCTTTGTGTCATCAGCGAACAGTGAAATTCTGCCTTCTAGGTCCTGCGCAATGTCACTGATGAAGATATTGAATAGTACCGGTCCCAGCACTGATCCCTGTGGTACCCCACTGGTCACTCTTCCCTCTGTGGAGTGACAGCCATTTACCACCACCTTCTGTGTCCTGCTGCCCAGCCAGTTACCTACCAACGCACTACTGTCCTGCCCACACCCATATTCCCCAGTTTGTGCAATAGTCTTCTATGTGGCACAGTGTCAAAGGCCTTGCTGAAGTCCAGATAGGGCCATGTCCACTGCCCTCCCTGATCCACCTCCCTAGTCACCCAGTCAAAAATTCAATGAGGTTGGTCTGACATGACCTTCCCTGGTGAAACCATGCTGCCTTGGGTCCTGTAGTCCATTGACAACCAGATGTTCCACCAATCTCTCCTTCAGTAGTGCTTCCATGATCTTCCCCACTACCGAGGTGAGGCTGACTGGTCTGTAGTTCCCGTTCCTCTTTGTTCCCACTTTTGTATAAGGGGACTACATCTGCTATCCTCCAGTCTTTGGGTACCTCCCTGTTTCTAGTGATCGGCTAAACAGGATAGCAAGAGGTTCAGCCACCACCTCTCTTAGTTCTTTAAGGATCCTGAGAGTGCACCCCATCTAGCCCATTGCTTTATCAACTCTTATTACTTCCAGTTCCTTCAGGACCCTTTCTCGTGTAAAGGGACTTGTGTCCATTTCTGCACCATTCTCACCCCTTGTTACTCCATTCAGACCCATTACCCTCCTCTTCCTCAGTAAAGACTGAGCAGAAATACCCATTCAATATGTCAGCTTTACTGTTGTCATCCTCCACACAGCCCCATCCTCCCCTTCAGTCTCACTATCCCTCCATTTGACTTTCTTTTTCCTTATGTACCTGTAAAGGTTTTGTCCCTCTACCCACTGATTTTGCAATGTGTTCTTCTCTGTCTGAGCTTTGGCTTCCTTACTGACCTCCCTGCCTCCCTTTGCTTCTCCTGGTACTTCTCCCTATCCCCTTCTGCCTGTGTCTTTTGTGATTGCCTGAATGCAATCTTTTTGGCTTTCACTTTCTTTGCTACCTCTTTGGAAAACCATAATGGTCTCCTCTTCCTTTTCCTTTTGCTAACCTGCTTAATACATAATTCTGTTGCTCTTACAATCCCCATTTTAAATACTTCCACTGTTCCTCAACCCCTGATTCCTGCCCCATTCCTTAATGCCTCTTTCAAGTATCTCCCCATTTTCTCAAAGTTTGCCCCTAAAATCCAGGATCGTGTTTTGTGTGGTTTGGTTCTGCTCTTTCTGAGATTTCAAACCACAGTGACTGGTGGTCACTGTTCCCCAGGTGCTCCCCCACTCTTACCCCCATCACACTGTCCCTGTTTGTGAGCACAAGGTCCAGTATTGCCTTCTGCCGAGTTGGTTCCATGACCAGTTGCTTGAGGAAGGCACCCTGAAGGGAGTCCAGGATAAATCTGCTCCTAGTTGATGCTGCTGCTGGGATGCTCCTTAATATCATTTTACAACTTAATATCATTTTACAATAAGGTAAGTGACAGTCTGGACAATAACATACCTGTGGATGTTGTTGTGTTAGATTTCACAAAGGCATTTGATAGGGTGCCTTATCCAGAGTTAGTAGTAAAACTTTGTAGGCTGGGACTAAACCAATATATCATTTGATGGGTTTATAACTGGTTTTCAAGTAGAACTCAAATAGTACAAGTAAATGGCTCCCTATCTGCAACTAAACCTGTAAGCAGTGGGGTGCCACAAGGATCAGTCCTGGGGCCAGCATTTTTCAACATTTTTATTTCTGACATAAACTCTAAAATCAGTAGTACTATTCTAAAATTTGACGATGATACAAAAATAGATGGGTGGTTAATTCTATAACTACTTTCCAAGCAATGGTAAATGACCTTAAAAAAATAGAAAAATGCTTATCAGACAATAAAATGGAACTGAATGTTGATAAGTGTGTTGTGCTACACCTTGGTTGCCAAAATACAAAACATAATAAATAAATATACACCATATAATACGACTTTAAAACCTACCGGGTCATAATGTTGCACGCTTAACAGCGTACAACATTATGGCTAACCCGGTATAGCACTGCACTAGTGAGAGAATGGTGCAATACCGCGTATACTGCTGTGCACGGTATTGCACCATTCTCACATTCCGAGGCAGAGGATAAGACCTCTGCTGGGAATGGGTTCCACCAACTAACTGCTGTGGCTCAACAGACTGAGCCACAGTAGCAGGAAACACAGGCAGTGCTTCTGATACCACGTTTGATTCCCGGTCCCAGAAATTTCATTTTTTCAAACTTTGTGCACTCTCTGACTTGAACCTCCCCACCCGGGTTGAGAATCTATATCAGGGGTTCAGGGTGCAACCCCCATAACAGGGGTGGGGTGGAGCCCCACAGAAAAAAACAGATATGCTGCATGGCAAGAATCGCACTGTATCGGCAGCACGATTTTGCCATGCGGCATAATGTTGTGTGTGGTAATGACCCCGTGCTACTTTAAAACAGGTAGATCAGGAAAGGGATCTTGGTATAATAACAAATAATCGGTTATCCTCAGTTGACCATTGTAAAAAGGCTGTACTATCTGCCAATAGAATTATAAATTGTGTTAAGCGATCCTTCAGCTGTAGGAATGAAAACATCATACTTCGGCTTTATAAGTCTTTTATACATCCACATCTTGATTATGGATCCCCCTTTTGGAATCCATACTTGAGACAGGATATCAACTTGCTCGAGAGCATTCAGAGAAGGGTATCTAGGATTATCCCAAGGTTGAGCAAGTTAGACTATCGAGAAATACTTACATAAACAGATTTAGTAAGTCAAGAAGAAAGACGCAAAACAGGAGATCTACTCCAGCTGTTTAAAATCCTCGAGAAACCTGAGTTAGCCAAGTTCTGTGGGCTTGAGTTCAATCCTAGGAATAAAAATCTTCGCAGCCATTCAAAACAACTTAGAGTTCCTAATGTAAATACCAATAGGAGAGAGAACTTTTTTACTATAAGAAGTTCCAAGGAATGGAACAAATTGCCCCATGTCGTGGATTCAAAACCAATTGATATTGTCAAGGCTAGACTGGACTCTTACCTAGGACGGTATAGCCATTATATGGTAAACTAATACCCAAGGCCCCTAGAATTCTGCGGCTGCAGAATTTTGCACAGAACTTGCAATCTACCACAGAACTTCTGCTGTGCCACAGAATTCACTCTTCTTGGTGATTTTTTATTAATATTTCTGTTTATACATAGAATCTGGTTCCCTTCCCCTCTTTTTATATCCAAACCCCCCCTATATGTTCAGAATGTGATGTTATCATTGCTATAACATCATACATTAGCTAATGAAATGGCTGCATTCTGTAACAGAAGTGAACAGTCACTTATCTACCACAGCTCCCACTGCCAGAGACGGTGGCACAGCACATCATGCATGGTGATATTTGCTCAACCTGCACTACAGCCTAATACAATTTTCAGTCTTATATTGTTGCACTATGGCCAACCTAAACAAAACCTTGTCAATAGCACAGACCTGTTAAGTCCATACCTCACTTTGTACAAACCTATTTGTGCCTTTAAGGTATAGACACGCTATCTGAAATGAATAACTGGTAAAATGAAAATACAAAATCACACATGCCCCCACAATGCAAAGCATCATGGGCTGCATATGCAAATCACCACAGAATTCTGGTGATTTGCATATGCAGCCCATGATGCTACATGTGAATAAGGTGATTTTGTATTTTCTTAAACTTGGCTTCCAGTCAAATGTCCTTTGGGGTAACCCTTGCCTCAGTGTTTACGCACAGAGGTTCTTTGACTGGTAAAATGAATCTAACTCTTGAGTCTAAATCTTTAAGAAAAATAAAGTAATTATGTCAAGAAAAGTGAAATATAATAATGTGTAGACCTGTTGAAAGAATAGACCTGTTAAATAAATAATTGCACTGTACGCATTTTTGCCAGGGTTATTGATTACATATTGTCATTGGTTGATAGAATCACCTAAAAGTTATTCAGAAATGTTGTGTGCAGGGACAGCTGTTGGGCCAGAGGGTAGCATGCTGTGTTTCCGTGCCGGCAACTCAGGTTCAGAGATTAACTCTGGGAGTTGGCTAGGCAGCACAAGGATTGGTGGAATACATCACTGCTCGGAGCCTGGGAAGGTATGGTGCAGTGTTCTGTCACATGGTGGACACACTGTGATGGGCCAGAGAGCTGTATCTCACAATTGGTTCACATGCATGTCATGGCCTGATTGTGTTATGCGGTGTGTCAGGGAAAGCAGGTTGACATGAAAAATTAGTTTTGCAATAGCTCCTCTATTCCATTTCCAATGGGACCTGTATGAATGAGGATGCAAGTTCATGGAAATAAAAAATATATATATATATATATATATATATATATATATATATATATATATATGATACACACACACATACAGTATCTCTGTCTCTCACCACACAAACACACATGCATGTTTGTATGTATGTTACAGATTGCATAAATACAATGATACAAGTGAGACACAGGTGAAAGCACATACAAATATATAAGTGATAGACAGTGGAAACCTCATTAGTGGGATAGATAGCATGCATACAGAAATACCTTATTTATCCAGTAAGATCCCCTCTGCATATGTCATTTATGCAACAGGCTAGGACCTTAAGGGAGAGACATTTGTTTTGCTTTTTTAGGCATAAAATGATTTTTATAAGTCTGTTATTTTTTGAACTAGTGTTGTTGTGCTTTCCACCATCCTGATTGCTATAACCATTGCTATGAAAGTGAAGTCAGGATGACAAGCTGACACTGTGATGTGGTAGTTTGTTAGTGCCGCAGAACTTCCGAAGAAATTACAAACCACCACTGCAGAGTCTCTGCGGCAAATGGTAGTCTTGCCGCAGAACTTGGTCCCACTATGCCGCAGAAAAGTAGGGGCCCTGCTAATACCCCACAAAGTCATGGGAGACATTCTCGATGGGCACAAGCCTTCTTATGTCTAATACCCTGAGTAACCTGAGTAATGTTTCGATCATATTACCTCTCTCCCTCTTTTGCTCTAGGGTATACATATTGAGCTCCATTAATCTGTCCTCATATGTTTTCTGATGCAGTCCCTGCATCATTTTTGTTGCCCTTCTCTGGACTGCCTCCATTTTGTTAATGTCTTTGCGAAGGTGCGGCCTCCAGTACTGCATGCAGTACTCCAGATGAAGCCTAACCAATATCTTATAAAGCAGGATTATTACCTCCTTCTTACGACTTGTGATACCCCTACTAACACACATCAATATCCCTCTACCCTTACCTACTGCTTTAGTGGTCTACTTGGATGATTTCAGGTCATCTGTGATGATGATGATGCCCAAGTCTCTTTCTTCCCTTGTGACTGCCAGCAACTCCCCTTCCAGTCTACAGGTAGCTTCAGGGTTTCTCTTCCCTATGTGCATGATCTTGCACTTCTTTGAGTTAAATCCCAGTTGCCACTCTTCAGACCATTTTGCCAGTTTATCCAGATCTCTTCTTATTCTGCCCACCCCATCTGAATCATCTACCCTGTTGCAGATCTTGGTGTCATCTGCAAACATGCAAACGTTACCCCCCAGTCTATCTGCAATGTCACTGATAAAGATATTGAAGAATACTGGCCCCAAGTCTGATCCTTGAGGTACCGTACTTGAGACTTGCATCTCTTCTGACTGTATACCGTTTATCACCACTCTCTGTTTTCTGCCTGACAACCAGTTTGACACCCAGTTGACCAACTTCTGACCCACCCCGAGTCTACATAGCTTATTAATCAATCTTCTATGTGGAACAGTATCGAAAGATTTGCTGAAGTCAAGGTAGGCGACATCAACTGCACCCCTTTGGTCCACCACTCTGGTTACCCAGTCAAAGAAATCTATGAGATTAGTTTGACAGGATTGTCCTGTTGTAAACCCATGCTGTCTTGGATTCTGTGCTCCTATGTATTCCAGGTGTTGCACTATCCTTTCCTTAATGAATGCCTCCATAATCTTGCCCACTACTGAGGTAAGACTGACTGGTCTGTAGTTCACTGCCTCCTCCCTGCTGCCACACTTGTGGAGTGGGATCACATGAACCCTTCTCCAGTCTTCTGGGACCTTTCCTGTGCTCAGAGACTCACTAAACAGTTCTGCTAATGGCTCTGCTAGTTCCATCCTTGGCTCCTTTAGTACCCTGGGATATATGCCATCAGGTCCCACTGCCTTGTCCAACCTGAGCTTAGCGAGCTCTTGTAAGACACTTTCTTTTGTGAAGGGACTTGTGCACACCTCCCTCCCCTCTGTGTCCATGGTGCTGAGCTATGGGCCCTGCCCTACCTTCTCCTCAGTAAATACTAAGCAGAAGTATCTATTTAGGATAGATGCTTTTCCTTGGTCCTCCTCCACCCACACACACACACACACACACACACTCCCCCCTTATCCCCTTTGATCTTAGCAATACCCCCTCTGGACTTTCTCCTTTCACCAGTGTATCTATAGAAAGTCTTGTCCCCTTCTTTTATTGTTTGTGCTAGTGTTGCCTCGGTTTGGGCCTTTGCCTACCTTACTGCCTTCCCTGCTTCCCTTACAGAAGTTTGGTATGCCTCCCTACCTTTGTTCTGCTGCATTCCCTTATACTTCCTTAAGGCAAACTTTTTGTCTCTGACCTTTTCTGCTACTGTTTTTTAGAACCAAAGACTAGGACAGCTGTTGGGGCAAGGGCTTCAAGGGACTCATTGAATGTGTCTTGGCTTTGCAAGGTTTGATTCAAAGTGAGAAGACATATTTACCATCTTATGAAGAATATTCAAGAATTATACATTAGTCACACTTATGCTTTTAACATACTCTTCCCCTTATTACTTCCTATAGGCTGCAACTATTAGTCCTAAAAAATCTGCTAGTGGTTTGAGCACTGAGCTATGAACTGAACGACCAATGAGCCATGGTGCTGAATCCCACAACTGCTGCACAAACCCTTTACTGCACACAAATCAGACCACCTCCACCCTCCACTTCCCTTCCTAGGTTGCCCACCTCCTCACATAGAAGCTCTCCAGTCCCCCACCTAGAAGCCCTGCCTCCAATCCCTCACATAGAAGCCCTGCATCTAATCCCCCACATACAAGCCCTGCCTCCAACAACCCACCTAGAAGCTCCTTCTCCAATACCCCATCCAGAAACCCAGCTTTCAATCACCCACATTGAAGCCCCACCACCAATCCCCCACCTAGAAGCTCCTTCTCCAATATCTCACTTAGAAGTCTCACCTCCAATACCTCACATAAAAGCCCTGCCTCCAGTACCCCACCTTTCTAATCCTACTTGCTCTAGATGTGGTAAGGAAGAAGGGAATTTGCTGCACATTTTCTGGCACTGTGACAAAATTGCCCCCTTGGGGTGACCAATTCAATCCAGGTTGTATCCCTTACTTGGTCTGGGAGATCTCTTTACTGTGGAGATCTGCATTTTAGGTATATACACTAACATCCGGGTTAAGGAGCGTAAATACCATATGGCTTTAATTTACATGGTGGTCAAGAAGCTGGTGCTTAAACATTGGATGGACCAACTACTCATATCCTATAATGAATGGCTAAATGACTTGTCAGTCTACTTCAGGGTTGAAAGCTTGCTTGCTAGTTCCCGTAACAGACTTACTTTGTTTGATAAAAAATGGGGCAAATTATATGCTTTATATCTACATTGATGGACAGCACTTCCTCCAGCTCAAGACATCTCTGGGCCTTATACAGTTTGTTACCTCTGCCACCCATAAACATGGTCACTTTCTTGATTTGGTCTTCCTCCTGGGGATTGAGGCCTCCAACTTGTGGGTGGAACCAGTCAGTTGGTCTGATCATTACACCGTGAGGTTTAACTTTTGTGCCCCCCTTCGAAGGTCTGCCCCTGTGGAGATGGTCAGTTATCACCCTTTATGGGAAGTGAGCCCTGAAGGCCTAGCAGAGGTGATTGACCTCTTGGGAGTTTCCTGTGGCTAGCTCGAGTCCAGAGACTTTGGTCATGACCTATAACAAAGCCATCTCTGTAGCTCTGGACTTGAGTGCTCCTGTCCGTGTTTGTCCTCTCCCCCCTTCGCCCTTGGGCCCCTTGGTTTGACGGGTCCATGATGGAGTTGCGATGAGTAGGACATAGGTTAAAGTGGCATTGGTGGAAATCTACCCTGGATGTGGACCACCTTAGATTGGTTGAGCATTATCAGACTTACCAATCAGCGATCTCCCGTAAGAAAGCAGAATTCCTGTCTGGGGCGATTGCTGCTGCTCAGAACTGACTAGCTCAGCTCTTCTGAACTGTTGATAGGTTGTGCAACTCAACCTGTCTGCAGCTCCAAAGACCTTTTTCACAAGTGGAGTGTGATGAACTTGCTCGGTTCTTTGCGGATAAGGTGGCTGACATCAGGTCGGAAATTCTCATGACTCGTTCTTCTGGGGTTGCTGGTGATCGGTGTTCAGTCACCTCACCTCAAGCTTCCTGAAGTACCTTTGTCCTGCTGGAGTTCATGGATGTCATGCGGATTGTCCAGTGTATGCACCCTACATGCTGTAGTCTGGATCCGGGCCCAACTGCCATGATTATGGGTTGTTGTGATACTATCGGCCTAGTCCTGGCACAGATAGTCCGGTGCTCCCTGGAATCTGGTGAGTTTCCAAGCTCCCTGAAGGAGGCGGTGGTAACACCTCTCCTAAATAAAGCTTCTTTGGACCCAGTTTCTCTGGCCAACTACAGAACAATCTCAAACCTTCCCTTTATGGGGAAGATGATTGAGAAAGTAGTAGCAGTACAGCTGGAGGACCACTTGACAATCCATAACATCTACGAACCTCTCCAGTCCAGTTTCTGAAAGAGGCATAGCACCGAGACTGCACTGATTTGGGTGCTCAATGATCTCCTGTTGGCAAGAGATCGGAGACACCATTCTGTCTTGGTGCTCCTTGATCTCTCTTCAGTCTTTGACACTGTGGACCATGGGGTACTGCTTGAGTGCCTGGGGTCCATCTGTGGCCTGACAGGTGTGGTCTTCAGGTGGTTTACATCTTTCCTTACCGGCAGAAGTCAGAGAGTGGTGTCTGGGATTTTTTTCCTCGGACCCATTCTCTCTGCCATGTGGAGTACCTCAGGTCTCAGTGCTGTCCCCCATGTTGTTTGCAGTGTATATGCTTCCCCTCAGAGACATTGTAAGATGGTATGGGTTGAGGTTTCACTGCTATACTGATCATACCCAGCTCTACCTGTCTTTTGCTCCCAACCAGGATAGAGCCATCTTGGTCTTTAATAACTGCCTTGTTGAAATCCAGGATTGGATGAATTCAAGCTGGTTAAAGTTGAATGCTGAAAAGATCGAGGTGATGGTAGTGGACCCGGGTCACCAGATAGAGGGGCTGTGGGCTGGTCAGCCCTCTGAACTTTTTCTTGGGGGCTCTCAGATCCCTTGCTCTGAACCGGTGCGAGACCTGAGGATAGTGCTTGACGATGGGTTGACTTTACGAGCTCAGGTGTCGGCGGTCGTCAAGTCTTCCTTTTATCATCTTAGGAATATCTCCAGGATTAAGCACCTTGTTCTGTCCAGGGATCTACCCATGTTGGTCCATGCCTTTGTGACCTCATGCCTGGATTATTGCAACTCCCTGTACTTAGGGCTACCTGGGGTTGATATCTGCTGCCTGCAGCTCGTGCAGCACTCTGCAGCACGATTGTTGATGGGGGGATTCTCGAGCATCCCATATTACACCTGTGCTGTGCAATCTGCACTGGCTGCTGATTAGGTGGCGGATCACCTTTAAAGTTGTTTTACTGACTTATAAAGCCCTACATGGACTTGGCCCTGACTATCTGAAAGAACTTCTCGTGCCTTATCGCCCAATGTGACAGCTCCATTTGGCTGACAAGGGGCTGCTGGAGATTCCAAGGGTGTTATTGAAACCTTCGGGGCCAGTGCATTTATGCACATGGCCCCTTCCCTTTGAAATAATCTGCCACATCAGCTTCGGGAGTGCACGACTGTGGGAAGTTTTAAACAGATGCTGAAAACTTACTTGTGATGTCAGGCCTTTAATGGCTCTGAATTAGTATGATACTTAGACAGCTATTATTATATTTGTTATCTGCTGATTTTATCATTGTTCTTTTATCTTTTGGTAAAGTGCCTTGATGCTTGAAGGGCGCTTATGTGAAATAAAGTATATTATTATTATTATTATGGCTGGTGACCTGTGACTCCCTATGCATACTTTACAATGTAATTAAGTTCTCTAATACCTCTCTAAGGACACACTTAGGGGTAGGTGGGGTAGGGAGGGGAAGGGAAGGGATAGTTTTTATTTTTCCAAACTGTGATACCATTGTACTTCACCTGGTGCTGATATTGTTCTTTTACTTCTACAAATTAATAAAGATGTTGAATTTAAAAAAAAAAAGGTAGTCCGTGGTATCACTAGGTCTCCCCTTAGTTGTTTTAGAATTCTGGGGTGAATCCCATTGCTTTGTCCACCCTGAGTTTTAAGAGTTCCTTCAGGACCTTTTCTTCTGTAAATGGACTGGTATCAAACCCCTGCAAAGAGTGCTTCTATTGTTTGGTTAAGATACCTCTCCTTCTTCTTCTTTTGTGAATACTGAGCAAAAGTATTCATTCAGTATCTCTGCCTGTTCACTGTCGTTCTCTGCCCACCTCCCCTCCCCTATATTAAGCCTCACTATTTCTCCCTTGGTCTTTCTTCACTCCTTAATGTATCTATAAAAGATTTTATCCCCCTTCTTAACTGAGCTGGCTATATTTTCCTCAGTTTGGGCCTTTGCTATCCTGCCTGCCTTCCCCACTTTCCTCTGCTTTAACTGATACAGTTCTCTGTCCTTCTCCTTCTGTGATTCCTTATACTTCCTGAATGCTATGTTTTTTATCCATAACCTTCCTTGTCAACTCTTTTGAGAACCATAGTGTTTTTTTACTTCATTTTGTTTTCTTTATTCCCTTCACACAAAGGCTTGTTGCCTCTATCATGATACTTTTGATTTCCCTCCATTGTTCTTCCACCCCTCCTTCTTGCCCATTTGCTAGTGCATTCCTTAGGCACTTTCTCATTTTGCTAAAGCCAGCCCTTCTAAAGTCCAGTACCCTTGCTTTTGTATGGCTTGACTTCACAGTTGTGTTTACCATGAACCATACTGTATGGTGGTCACTTGTTCCCAGATGGCTACCACTTCTAAATCTGTGATCCTCTCTCTGTCCCCATTTGAGAGTACCAGGTCCAGGATTCATCCCTCCTGAGTGGGTTCCAACACTAGTTGTCCGAGGCATGCCCCCTGTAGGGCATCGAGAATGACTCTACTCTTGGATGTGGCTGCAGTAAATGTGCTCCAGTTAACATCTGGCATATTCAGGTCCCCCATCAACAGTATCTCCCCTTTTTCTGCCATTCTGAGGATGCTTCTATCATTTCCCTGTCCAGTTCCTCCCCCTGAGATGGGGTTCTGTATACAACTCATGTGCAGATTGTGGTGCCACTATCTGCCACCAAGGTGACCCACAGTGCCTCCTCTCCTCACCATTTACCCTTTAGTTCCATTGCTTTCATCCCTTCCCTTACATAGAGAGCTCCTCCTCCTCCTTTTTACCCTCCCTGCACCTCCTGTAGATTGTGTACCCTGGTGTGTTGGTTGTATTCCCTGGAGTGTGTTAGGCACCTACGCTCTAAGGAGCTATTCCCCAATTGCCCTCCAAGTTTCAAGGGTCAAAATTCGATTCGGCAAAGCTGCTCTAAGCTTCTCTTTACCCACATTGTGGAACGGTTTACAAAGGAACTTGAAGCTGAGCTGCCCTGTTAGCATGAATATCTTCAAGGCACTCTACGATCGCTACATGAAAGCACCTTGCAAATGTTTTCCTCACTGCTAGCCCACTAATTCCGCAACTCCCCCTTTCCACTCTGACGCTCGCCATGTTTCTACCCCTGGCTCTCACTCTTTCCCTATTAACTCTTCCTGCTGCACTCACCCTTCCCTGTCCGCTCCAGCCTGGCTAAAGTCCCACCCCATCCATAGTAGTGTCCCAATTATCTACCCCTCCTCCGTCATTATCATAATAAACAAGTACATGATGGCCATCGTCACTTTCTGTGGTTTTAGCCCAATTTTTCCCCCAGTCGTTGGTAATGTATCCCTCCTCTTCTTTACCTCTCTAACCAGCCACCCCATACATGGCCTCTTTCCCCTATATGTGTAGTTGCCGGCTGCCTCACTTAGAAGATCTCTGCTTATAACCCCTGTATGCCTATGGTTGATTGTACATCTGCTGACTTCTTCAATTGTAAAATAATGCTGTTTTTTTTTATTTATTTCAACCTTGTACTATACTGTATACGCAGTATATACTTTTTCTTCCTTGTATATTATTGCTTTTTGTATACCTGCTTCTGTACTGTACTTTGATGTTTTCATGACCAGGTCCACCTTGCAAATGAGCCTTGCTCAATGGTGCCCACCTGGATAAATAAAGATGTTGATTGATTGATTGATGTTGACATCCCAGTCATGGTTCTTCACGTACCATGTTTCTGTGACTGCCACCATATCCAGGTGTCCCTCTTCTATCAAGGCCACTAGGCTCAGGAAGCTTGCTGCCCATACTACAGGCATTGGTACTCATTGCCCTCCATTCTATAATGGCCTTACCCTTTTTTGCCCCATCCTTGCCTTTACTGCCTTTGTCTTTTTCTCCATTTACCCCTGTCCTTCTCCCTATCAACCTCTATCCCTTGGTGTTTACCTCACTAATTACCCTGTTTTGTGGGGGGAGGCTGGGATATTTCTGCTTCATATCAGTGCCTCCCCCTTGGCTAGTTTAAAAGCTTGCCAATGAAGCATTTAAACCTATCACCTAGGAGCCTGGTTCCCCTCCTGGACAGATGCAGACCACTGCACCAATATAGGCCTGTATCCCTCCAGGTGGACCCCCCAGTCCCCAATGAAGCCAAAACCCTGTGCTCCACACCAGTCCTTCAACCATTCATTGAACTGCATGGTGCGGAGTACCCTAGCCTCACCCATGCCATAGACAGGCAGCACCTCTGAGAAGGTTACCGTGCATGCTACCTGTATAAGACCCCTCCCCAACTCCACAAACTCCTCCTGCACTGCTCTGATCCCATGCCAGGTAGGTCATTTGTCCCAAGGTGGACAATGACATCTACCGCCCTCTTCCATGATGCTGCTCCCATGATCCTGAGCATTCGCTTCCTGTTCCTCCAAGCCATGGCGCCGGACAGATACCTTACCTACCTCTTCATTCCCTCCCCCAGTTCAACACCCAAACAACTGAGTCCCCCACCAGGAGCTGCTTCCTTTTCCCATAGTGTCCCTTGCCACTCTCCTGTGGGTCTCCCTTGTGGAGATTCCCAGCATCCTCCTTGGTCTCCACTGCAGGTGCTTCCATAAAGGAACCATGCTCCACCAGAATGGTATATGAACTGTGAAGAGGTACAGCTGGAGGGATGAGCCTCTGTTCCACCACCCTCACACCTCCTGAGCCCACCATGGTCCAACCACTCCTCTTTATTGGCAACCTCTGAGGCAGCAGTGGTGGTACTGGTGTTTCTTGGGTGGGGTAGGCTTCACTACTACTTGTCATTTTGATTTGGAGATGGGCAACCTCCTCCCTCAGAGCAGACAGTTGCCTGCAAACAGGGCAGCGATGCAGCCTCCAGAATGTCTCCCAGAAAACTGCCGCCCCACAGCCAGTGCATTGCACCACTCCCCACATTTATTTATTTATTTATTCCATCATTCATTCAAGCGTTTCATGAGGAAAGTATACAGAGCAATAAATTGCTTGTTTCCAGATATGTCCTGGGGGATAGGAATTGGAGATATAGGTACAACAGTGCCTAATTACAACTGAATTATTTTTAACAATGTGGTAAAACATAATACAAATAATACAAAATTGTGAACATAAGTGCAATATGAACAGTAAAGTGCTAAGAGTACAATTTACAGAGATCAGAAGCAGGAACAAGAGAACATGAGGGGTTACAGACAAGCAGTGATGCATGGTTACAAAATCAGGAGACAAAGGAAATATGTTACAAAAAAAACACACATCTCTCTCCATTCCTGCTTAATATTATATATATATATATATATATATACACACACACACACACATATATATATTTATACAATTTTTTTTTTTGCTTTTTTTTGTTTATGTGTGTGTGCTTGCCCTCTATGGACTGTGCTGGGTTGCTAAGGATATGACAGATGTATGCCCCTTGACCTCTTGGGGAAATGATGTCAAAACCTTGAGTATATAGGAAATTACATGCCTGGGATAGGCGGGGTGAGGGGCGGGCAGTGGATCCAAGCCCATGACCTTCAGAAAACAATCAGCTACACCTCTGACCCACCACCCCGGTAAGTGCTGCCCTTCCTTTCAGTAAGACAGCCAGCACAACAATTTAACAGACCACTCTACTTACACAACCACTCCCACTGAACCCAGGAATTAAAATTAAATCAATCCTCAGCCCCCAGCACAATCCTAACTTTTTTTTTGCAAATGTCACTATAGATACTAGCTCACTACACCAGCCAGCAGTCAACAGGAAAATGCAATTTCAGTTGTATTTCACTCCCTCTGGATATAAAAGTAGAAACCTTAAAATGGATACCCAGCCCTGCAAACCCCTTCTTGATTCAAACAAGCAAAAATAAAAGTGACAATATAAAAGTATGGCAAACCTTCCTCACAGGTCCCTAGCAATATTGTACCTTTTTCCAGGCTCGAAGTTCCTAAATATGAATATTCTTTCTTCCCAGCAGTACAGCTGATTCCAGCAGCCTTCAGCTTCATCAGTTAAGCTACCATCCCCTTAAACTAGTTTTTTCCTATATTGTATATACTTCACCTCGAACTACATGGTCTTAAAAGCTAGATCAGCATTTGAGTAAGGACATCAGGTTGTACACTGGATATGTCTTTGCCTTGCAAGTGATGGGTCAACAGTTCGATTCCCAAAGAAAACCTTTTATCTGCCATCTTAATTGCGTAAAGGAAAAAAGTTTCATTTTGAGCAGGGACTTAATATTAAAAAAAAGTTGTTCTTTCACTCGAATGATAATCTTGGGTGGCAAGGGGTTAAAATAATGCAAATAGTGGTGAAGGTCATTTTTCTAGGAGAAAATATTCTTTTACATGCTACCAACCACTTCCCCTTTTTACATCTAATACTTTACATTCTTAGCCTCAAACTAGAATCCCCACCTCCAATCCTCCACATAGAACTGACTCCAGCCTGCCTGAAATACAGTTCTAATAATAAATCAGCAATAGTCAAATATTGCGCAGAGGCTATACGCATGTTTTTACCAGCTACCATCCCCTTCCACTTATTCCTTCCTATATTGTATATACTTAGCCTTGAACTATATGATCTTTTTTCCTCAATACTTTATTAATTTTCCAATACATTACAAACATCTTTATCAATAGGGCACAGGTATGGATCACATCATAATATGGTCAATACATATCTTATCACATATTAAATTATATAATAAATAGCATAATAAATGCATGATAAATTCAAGGCAGTTACATTGTGCAAATTAATTTTTTTAAGATAGTTTTTTTATCCTCCCAAGATAAATTAGTTACATAGATACACAGATACATAGACAGTGTCAGCAGATAAGGGCCTATGGCCCACCTAGTCTGCCCATTTGAGCTTGTAAGTTCAGTTTGTTTTCCTAGAAGTCTATTTCCCTTTACCCCTGACCTCTAGAATTCCTTTATGTCTATCCCATGCATTCTTAAATCCCGTGATTGTTTCAGCCCCCACCACTTCCTCTGGCAGGGTGTTCCACTTGTCCACCACCCGTTCTGTGAAGAAATTCTTTCTCATGTTTCCTCTGAATGATCCTCCTCCAACTTCATCCCATGCCCTCTAGTCCTTGAAACATCTTTTTCAGCTTAAAAATAGTGTTTTCCTGCACCCTGTTCCTCCCTGTAAGATACTTGTATGTCTCTATCATATCCCCTCTCTCCCTCCTCTCCTCCAGGGAGTACATGTTCAGTTCCTTCAACCTGTCTTCATAGGACTTGTGATGCAATCCATGCACCATCTTTGTTGCCCTCCTCTGAACCTTCTCTACCCTGTCTATGTCCTTACGTAGGTATGGTCTCCAGAACTGTACACTGTACTCCAGGTGTTTAAACTCATAATTTTACACCCAGAAATCTTCCAATTTTAAAAGATCTACTTCTTTATTGTACAAATTCCACACTGGCTGAAAATCCTTAAAGTGACCGCAATTATAAAGTACTGTTAGAAATAGCTGCCTCCATTCATATCTGGGAAAAGACTAATATATAGCATCCTGTTTCCAATATTTTAAAATAAGCCTCTTAACCACCATAACGATTGCCTGGAAGAAAAACTTCTAATTTCCCTTTAAACCTGAATATACATTTCCAATATTGTAATCTTTGGATCATCCCAGTGTGGAATATTTACCAATAAGACTCAATCTCAGACGCTGTCCTCCACCATATGTTAATAACCCTACAATTCCAAAAAGTATGTATCATATCAGCATTTAACTCCCTACAATGCCAACAAGAATTATTCTGCAATAACTTCATCTTGTAAAGTTTATGTTGTGTAAGGGATGCTCTATTTAGAATTTTGAACTGGATGACTCTGTCCCTTGACAGTTTATAGTGGGAAATAGTGTTACAGGCAAGGCCCCATTGTATTTCTGTATAAGTGTAGTTAAGCTCTTGTTCCCATTTTTGAATGAATAATTTATAAATCTGAAAATAGGATTTTTGTAAATTATCTTTCAACCATGCAAAAAAGGAATTAAACTTATTTAATTTTATGTTATCTAACATTAATTCCAGGTCTTTATTTGGGTCTCTTTCCCATATGGAATAATCTTTCTTGTACAAACTTAGCAGTTGGTTAAAAAACAAGCAATAGTTTGATACTAACTGAAATTTATTTTTGAAGGTATCCCAGAATAAAAGCCTTTCCTTCTCAAAAAAAAAAAACAATTTTACTTTTTTATTCCCTCACCTTCCCATATTTTATTTTGTAAAGTTTTGCCTCCTATTTTAAAATTGGGATTTCTCCAAATTCTATTTTCCAGAGAAAGATGTGAATCCCATTTTATTTGTGTATTTTTTTTATCCTATCAGCCATATGGCTAACTAATAGGCTCTTAGAATTTTTCTATTGTCTAGCAGTAAAGGCAATTTGAGACAGATCCACATGCTGTGAATAGGTGGCAAAAATTATGTAATTCAAAAGGGACAAATTAGGCCTATCATATTCCTCATCTAGGGCCCATTTCAAGACTTTTTTTTATTAAATATGATAGGTGATATCTCTCCAGATCAGGGCAGACGAGCCCACCCTGATTCACTGAAAAGTAGAGCTTTTCCCATGAAATCCTAGGGTGTTTCTTGTTCCAGATAAAGCTTTTGAGATGCTTATTTATTTGTTTAAATCAAGATCCAGGAATAGCTACCATTAATGTTTGTAATCTGTATGACAGGAAAGGGGCTATCATCATTTTTACAATTTGAATTTTTCCCCAAAGGGACAAGAGAATCTTACTCCAACATTATAATTTGTTCCTAACCAAATCCACAAGTTCTTTAAAATGTAATCTAAACAAGGTTTCAGTCTGGCTATATATGTAAATTCCCAGGTATCTCATGCCTTGTTCTTTTACCGTTGCCCATATACAGAATGCTGTTGAATTAGGCCTGGGTCTTGAATGTGAAAGGTTATCATTGCAGTTTTCCCCCTCATTTATTTTATAACCAGCCACTTTAGAGAATCTTTTTATAACCAGATTAAATTCCTGTACACTGTTCACTGGGTCCTGAAGTATTAAAAAAACATCATCAGCAGATGTGTTCAGTTTTATTTCTTCTGACTGTATTTTAATTCCCTGAATATCTCTATTTACTCTAATATCACTTAAAAGGGGTTCTAAGCCTAATACAAAAAGGGAGGGTGACAGTGGGCAACCCTGTCGTACCCCTCTATGGAGCACAATAGCTTCAGAAAGATATCCATTTACTTTGATTTGAGCCATTGGTTTTGAATATAGAGTCTGGATAATAGAAATGAAACCGGAAGGAAAACCAAAAGCCTTTAAGGTGTTAAATAAATAAGCCCATTCCAACATATCGAAGGTCTTAGTTGCATCTAAGGACATAAATATTGCTGGGAAATTGGATTTTTGTAAATATTCACTTAGCAATTGAATTTTTAATAGACCTGCTTGTATTGTTCTACTGGGAATAAAACCAGTCTGATTACTATGAATTAACTTGGGGAGTAGGGGGAGTATTTTATTATTTACTATTTTTGCCAATATTTTGAAATCAATATTCAGTGTTGCTATAGGTCTATAATTTTCCTCTTTTTTTGCTAGATTTTCCCTGTTTCAGTAATACTGGTATGTATGCTTGTGTAACCCCCCTGTTACCCGGGGTCACTAGAATCCCAATAAGACCTAGTGGTAGGCAGAGAAGGCAGCTTGTGAAACTCCATTTAAATGGATTTCACACTGTTTCCCTCCGTTCTCAGTCTCAGCTAAGACTGAGGGATGACATCACCATAGAACAATCGCAGCTGCATGAGCCACATTGGAATCTGCAGAAGGGAGTTAAATTAGAATGCTGGGAGTTTTGAACAGTCAGTGTTCAGTCTATAGTTGGAGATTGTTGTGAGAGGAGCACAGCAGTTCTGTGCACAGGCTCTTTGAGCCTCAGCTCTGAAATAGAGCTACATTTAGGGAAAGGTGTGTGTTTCTGCCTAAAGAGGGACACAGTAAGCTGTTCTTTAAAGTGGTGGAGACCGCTGATTCGGGTCTCTGTGCCCCATCCCTCAGGGAATGGAGCAGGAAGGTTTGCCTGCTATTCCAGGGGCAACCCCTTGGCTACTTCTAGAGAAGAAGCTGCCTTATTTTCCCAAGTGTGTGGTGTACAAGAAGAATTCAAGATTCGCCTGTGTGGCACCTGCAGCCAAAGGGTGAGTTCTGCTCTTTCTAAAGGGCCCATGTTTCATCCTAAACTGTGTTAAAGTGGGGATTTGACTACTGAAGTAGTGGGAGGCCTAGAGTAATAGGCTTAGCCAAAAGTAAAAGTATGTTCAAGTCCAGCACAAAGGGAAAGTCAAGCATGTAGAGGATATGTGACATACGTCTACTCAGTAATCTATATTGCCAAGCTTTCAAAAGAGTTGTTTAGTATCCAGAGAAATGGCTAGGTATGGATTGTGGGAGCTAGAGTTGGGAGACCCCCATCTTTGGTAACCAGGTCCACCTCTACGGATTTGCTCTGTGGATTTCTACTTTGCCTCATGCACTTGGCCAGTGATGAGGGAAGTACCCAGACGTGGGATGGAAGGAAATTTCCCTTTAGGAGTCAAAGGCTTTGAGGTGGTTTGGGGAGCCACCAACAGGAAAACTGGTTCATTCCTATATGGACCATGATCAAGTGGCCTGTGGGGGAGCCGGGCCATGGGAAAAAAAGTAGTGTACAGGTCGGGCTGTGTACCCAAAGCTGCGTGCAAGTCCGGGCTGTGTGCCTGGTGGGTTCAGAGCCTGAGGGCTGGAATAGTGAAGAAGTGTTCTGTGTCTCTAATCTGCATTACTAGGAATGTAGCCCCGTGGGGGTCCGTCTATGCTTTGTTTGTTCAGTTTGGATGTGAATAAGAGCCACACTTTAGAATCCCATTCCTGGTTTTGGACATTACAGTTATTGCTTTCTGTGTTCGGATTTACTTGGGTGCCCCTGTGCAGAGTAGCCAAACCTAGATCCCCTGTGCTGAGTAACCTAGTCCTCCCCGGACCCAGTCCCCACCAGGTACTGCTGTCAGCTTCAACAGCATGCCACCTGTCGTTTTGCAAAAAGGCAGGGGTCAGGGCCTTACACTTGTGAAAAGGACTGTGGCATTTTAGCAATCTTAACAATCTGATTGAATAGAACTTGTAAATAGGGAACTACTGTTTTTTTCCAGTGCAATATAATATTCTAAGGAGAAGCCATCCATTTCTGGGGCTTTTGATTTTGCCATTTGATGCATAGTATCCCTGATCTCATCTTTAGAAATTCCATTCATCAGAGTTTCTGCCTCTGTAATGTTTAATTTAGATCCTATAAACTGTTCAACATATTCTATTTCCTCTTTTGAAGGGGAACATGCTGAAGTACAGAGTTCTGTATAAAACTTAACAAATTCACCCATAATTTGTTTGCTCAGAAACTGTTCCACCATCTTCTGTTGATAGTGCAACAATTTCAGATTTTTGTCTCTCTGAGGCATGTAGTCTAATTGCCAGGGTTTTTCCTATTACTTCACTGTTATTTTTCCAATTTTTATTGTGCCATGCCCAACTACTTTTAATGTGAAAATATTCCGTAGACTCAATTAATTTCCTAAGATTTTTAAGTTCTTCTTTTTTTTGTTGAGTCCCCCAATTTCATAGCCCTTTCCAGGAATAGCAATTTTCCCTCTATCTCTTTTTGTTGTTCTATCTTTTGCTTATTCCTCGATGAAGTTACTGAAATCACCCCTCCTCTGTATTGCAGCTTTAAAGGCATCCCAAAAGTCTATTATTTTTACATCCAACACATTATTTTTAATCATAAACTACTCTATAGCATGTATCATTTTCCTCAGGAAAAGCTTATCTTGCAAAAGGCTATTATTTAAATACCACAATTTGTTAACCTTATTTCCCCCATTTCCTAACAAAAGATTGTAGGAAACTGTTCTGTGATCTGAGATAAGTCTGGTTTCTATTTTAATTGACACCTTTATGCTTCCTATTAACAATTCTCTACACATAAAAGCATAATCCAATCTAGAGTGTACCCCTTGCCGAGAGGAAAAATATGTATAGTCCTTTAGTCCCCCATTTATTTCCTTCCAAATGTCCACCAAATTGTTCAGATTCAGAAAGTTTTTCAACAGTTTTGCTTTATACTTGTTCCAGCTTGAACCCTTAGAGGTCTTAACTAATTCTTCATCTAAAATGTAGTTCAAATCACCCCAATATAGAGAGACCCTCGTTCCAAGTGTACATTAGATTATTTAATTCTGACAGAAAGTTGCTATAGGTATTAAATGACGCATACAAGGACCCAAAAATGATGTCAACCATTTATTTTTATTTTTACCAGAACAATTCTCCCTTGTTTATCGCTCACTGAATCCAATTTCTTCCTTAAAGCATTTCCCAAAAAGAACAGCAACCACAGCACAGAAAAATATAAACTTCCAGGATATTTTTTTACTAATTTACCCCACTCCCTTCCATTAAGGAAGGTCTCTTGCAACATGGTTACATTGGACTTCATCTTTTTTATTCTACTGTAGCACAAATTCTGGATCCTTTCACTGGTGAATTTATGCCATCTACATTCCAAGTACAGCCTGTAAGTGTCCCCATCATTTTACCCAAAGACATTTAAACCATAAAATTTTTCTGTACCCCTGAGTGATACTAAACCCATACCCATTTAAATTATTGCATTCCCCAAAACCCTCCCCCAATGCCTAAGACAAGGTCTGACACTCCCTCTTGGCACTTGGTAACAAGAGTTGGGATGCAGCTAGTTCCTCTGCCCCGATCAACTTTTAAATTTTCAGACTATTATATTTAAATTGCTTCAGTTTAACTTAATTTTGTTTATTTAAACTTTCAACCACCTGTACTGAATATAAACTTCTCCTTAACCATTCTCATAACCCACAGACAGTGTAGGCAAGCATATTTTTAAATCAGACAGTGCTTCAGCTACAGAGTTATAAAGTAAAATTTGATTGTTTAGTAAAACTTTCAACTTAGCCAGAAAAAATACATATGCCTTGATGCCCTCTGACCATAATTTTTGTTGCAGCCCCCAATATCTCTTTCTCAGATCCCATAGTGCTTTGGAATAGCCCTTTTTAAGGTATATCAGTTCTCTATACAGAATGTTCTTATGCCCATAAAAGGCCTGCATGACCAAATCTTTTCCTTCTGTAGTTAAGACTTTTACTATTGCTGGTCTGGTTCTCCTAACATCTCTGGTTGCCCCCGGCCAGTGGACTCTGTCCAATGTAGGAATTTCTTGGTCTGCCAGTAAAAGTCTGGAGAAAATATCAGCTATAATACTTCAAAGTTGAAGTTCTTTTTCCCATTTGGATAAAATACTGAACACCCGTATATTTTTCCTCCTTGCCAGATTCTCCTGCTCATCTAACTTCTCTTCTATGGTTGACTGGTGTTTCTTTAGTGATCTTACATCCTGACCAAGTGGGATTACAATTTCTTCCAGATCACAATGTCTCTTCTCTAATTCAGACATTCATTTAAGATCCTTCTCCAGGTTGCTAACCAACTTGGAAATATTTTCTGAAAGCATTTTTATAGATTTAGGTAAGTGCTGTAATTTTTCTACTGAATTTTGTATGTCCAACATATTTTTGATTACTTGTAGGGCCCAAACCAGTGGAGAATCAGGTGTTGGCCTTGTGGGCAATGGCTCCACATTTGATTAAATTTTGAAGAAGCAGTAAATTCCTCAGCATTTGGGTCAACATTAAAATTTGGTGACTGCTCTGCTGAGGGGCCAGGTAAAACTCTGGTGTTTTCTTTTCAAGGAATCCATTCCATTTCTCCTGGAGATTGCATAGATTTTGTGTTAGAATTTATATTTTTCCCCTTTCTTTTTTCTTTCTTTTCTAAATCAGTTTTGGGGGCCATATTGGATGCTTTAGACCCAGCCGGACTGCAACAATTTTTAAAGGCAGTCTCAGTTGCTGTAATTTCTTATTTTTTACCTCGGCCCATTTACAGATCTGACTCAAAATTGCCACTCTCTTTTGGGGATTTAAAATTTTCCACTGAGGTTTGAAAGAGCTTAAACAATCTTTTCCCTCATAGCTCTGTTTTATATTGCACATTTCCCATATCTGAATTTTTTTTTTCACTGCCCCTTTTCCCTTTTGCCAAGATGGTAATAAATGAAAGAAAGGGTTTCTTTTTAAGATAGATTTCACAGAAGCAGGCCCCCCAAATTTGAAAGGGCTGTTTCCAACTTAAGGATGAAGTACTTTGTGCTTCCTCAATTGTTGTTTGTTCAAATCGTTGTAAAACTTAATGTTCCTTGTAAGGGGCAGAGACAAATGGTAAATGCAAAGGTTTCAAAAACTCATAGAAACATAGAAGTTGATGGCAGATAAGGACCGCAAGGTCCATCCAGTCTGCCCATTTATTTTTCTACCTTATGAATGTGCCATCGGCCTTTACTCTGTCAATTGCCTATCTATTCATATTCATCTGTATTGCTCCCTTATGCCTATCCCATGCTTGTTTGAAGCCCTGCACTGTATTCATATCCACCACTTCCTCAGGTAGGCCATTCCATGCATCCACCACCCTTTCTGTGAAAAATAACTTCCTCACATTACCCCTTAATCGGCCTCCCTCTAATCTCATGCTGTGTCCTCTTGTCCTGCTATTTTACTTATATTGAAACATGTTAAACTCTTTCACCTTGTTAATGCCCTTAAGGTGTTTGAATGTTTTGATCATATCACCTCTCTCCCTCCTTTGCTCTAGGGTATACATATTGAGCTCCGTTAATCTGTCCTCATATGTTTTCTGTTGCAGTCCCTGCACCATTTTGGTTGCCCTTCTCTGGACTGCCTCAATTTGGTTAATGTCCTTGTGAAGGTGTGGCCTCCAGTACCGCACGCAGTACTCCAGATGAGGCCTAACCAGTGTCTTGTAAAGAGGGATTATTACCTCCCTCTTCTGACTTGTGATACCCCTTCTAATACACCCCAACATCCCCCTAGCCTTACCTACTGCTTTAGTGGTCTGCTTGGATGATTCCAGGTCATCGGTGATGATGATGCCCACGTCTCTTTCTTCCCTTGTGACTGCCAGTAACTTCCCTCTCAGCCTATAGGTGACTTCAGGGTTTCTCTTCCCCAAGTGCATGATCTTGCACTTCTTTGCATTAAACCCCAGTTGCCACTCTTCTGACCATTTTGCCATTTTATCCAGATCTCTTCTCATCCTGCCCACCCCATCTGGATCATCTACTCTGTTGCAAATCTTGGTGTCATCTGAAAATAGACAAACTTTACCCTCCAGTCCACCTGCAATGTCACTGATGAAGATATTGAAGAGGACTGGCCCCAGGACTGATCCCTGAGGTACCCCACTTGTGACTTGCATCTCTTCTGACTGTATACCATTTACCACCACTCTCTGTTTTCTGCCCATCAACCAGTTGGCCACCCAGTTGACCAACTTCAGACCCACCCTGAGCCTACCCAGCTTATTAATCAATCTTCTATGTGGAACAGTATCGAAAGCTTTGCTGAAGTCAAGGTAGGCAACATCAACTGCTCCCCCTTGGTCCACCACTCTGGTTACCCAGTCAAAGAAATCTATGAGATTAGTTTGACAGGACCTTCCTCTTGTAAACCCATGCTGTCTTGGATCTGGTGCTCCTATGGATTCCAGGTGTTGCACTTTCCTTTCCTTAAGGAGTGCCTCCATAATCTTGCCCACTACTGAGGTAACACTGACTGGTCTGTAGTTCCTTGCCTCCTCCCTGCTACCACTCTTGTGGAGCAGGATCACATGAGCCCTTCTCCAGTCTTCTGGGACCTCTCCTGTGCTCAGAGACTCATTAAACAGTTCTGATAATGGCTCTGCTAGTTCCACCCTTAGCTCCTTTAGTACCCTGGAATGTATATCATCAGGTCCCATTGTCTTGTCCACCCTGAGCTTATCAAGCTCTTGTAGGACTCTTTCTCTTGTGAAGGAACTAGTGCACACCTGCCTCCC
This sequence comes from Neoceratodus forsteri, assembly GCA_016271365.2. Taxonomy (NCBI): domain Eukaryota; kingdom Metazoa; phylum Chordata; order Ceratodontiformes; family Ceratodontidae; genus Neoceratodus; species Neoceratodus forsteri. The sequence goes on from CM028137.1 coordinate 164,236,784, forward strand.
CCCTGTGTCCATGGTGCTTAGCTGTGGGCCCTGCCCTACCTTCTCTTTAGTAACTACTGAGCAGAAGTATCTATTTAGAATAGATGCTTTACATGGTCCTCCTTCTCATATGCCCCCTTATCCCCTTTGATCTTAGCAATACCCCCTCTGGACTTTCTCCTTCCACTAATGTATCTATAGAAAGTCTGTCACCTTCTTTTACTGTTTGTGCTAGTGTTTCCTCAGTTTGGGCCTTTGCCTGCCTTACTGCCTTCCCTGCTTCCCTTAGGGAAGTTCAGAATGCCTCCCTATCTTCATACTGCTGTGTTCATTTATATTTCCTGAAGGCCAGCCTTTTGGCTCTGACCTTTTCTGCTACTGTTTGGGGACATTAGTACTGTGGAACACGTGGAAGAACTAAAGTTTGAAGCAGGTTTTTTTCTTTTATTTAGTACACTTTTTATCCGCAGGGGGTGCGCCGACATCTGCCTTGGTCACGGACCTCCGGTTTTCACCTCCCATCATCAGCTCAATTGCTTCCCTATGGCACCCCTGGCTTACCCCCAGAGGCAGGATCACGGCACCCTCCCTCCGATATGGGTGCTGCAAATCTAGTAACTAGCGGGGAAGCAAACCGCCGGGAGGCTAATTAAGCCAAAGGTAAGACTTCATAGAGGTGGTCCTGCAGGATTTTTTCTTCCCCTTATGTGCAGGGCGGGGATGTGCAATGATGGTAATCCGCCCCACCCTCAGAGCTATACTGCGTCGGTGTGGTGTGGTAACTTAGCCTCCGCCAGAACTCACTGTTACACTGATCATGATGTCACCTCCCGGGAGAAGGAGAGCTGTACAAGGGACGCTCGATCCTTCTCCCCCCAGCTGGCCCTCCAGCGACCCGAGTCTGTTCCCGAATCCAGGTCGCTGGCATTGCATGCGGAAAAACAACCACTGTGCCGGCGGGCCGGCCTGAAGCAGTTTTTTAACTCTGGCCATTCATATTAACTTTCCTTTTCATTGAACTGACAGTGTTCATTTGTATCAGAATTTAACTTGTACTAGAAAATAACCACTTATCTTTCTGTTGCTTGTTGATGGCATTTATTGGTTATATTCATTTTCCTGAAGCATTTACTCCAATACCTTCTTGACCACCACATTACTGGCATTCACCTTTCCTTCAAGTGCCTGGAAATTTTTCTGACCTTGGCACATGTAGCAAAAAAAAAGGAGATATATATTCAGATGCAACATCCAAAAGGATTGACTCTGGTTCAGTATAGGAGCCAGACCAGTATTGCCGCAATTACAAATCCAAAAAACACGCTCCCAAAGCCACTTGTAACCTTGTAACTTTTCTGGTAGCGACTTGGGTATGCAAAATTATTTCAGGCCACTTAAATATTGGAATTTCTTGCCCGCCATACTGCAGGATTGCATATCAGATAGAGAAAGGAAAACAAATTCTCTTGAGTTGCTGGACAAAGCCTGAGTTTCAAATGACAGCATTTAACTGCGAGCGAGGGGGGGAGAGAAGCAGCATCAGCATGCTGCATTGCCCATCTTCCAGTGCATTGCATCACCACGCATCCACCCCATCTGCCCCTTGAACTACATGCTCTTAAAAACTAGAAGAGCCTTTAAGCAATGGCCTCAGGCAGTACACTGTATATGTCCTTCCCTTACAAGCAAAGGGTCACGGTTTGATTTCCAGGGAGTACATATATCTGCCATCTCATTTAGATAAGGGGGCAAATAACAGTTTCACTTTGAACAGGGACTTAAATAACCTCCAATAGCATCTGTAGGCAGCAGCAAAAACAAGTTACCTTCACTTCTACAGCATCTGGAGACATCTCTAACAGAGTTACATTGGTTCCTATGGACATCTGGGGGAGTCGGTACTGTGGAAGAGTATATCTCTTCAGTCAATGAACATTATGCTTCTGGAAGTCTTTCATGTTGTAGCACACATCAGCAACCTTCACTTATTGGCAGAAAATATATGTGCTTCCATTTTAAAATCATTTGGAATACATGGTTTTCTAGTCATTTTCAAATGACTATCCTTGATGCTGCTGTCTGTTCATTGTATCATTGCAAACGATAACAAAGTGCTGAGATATCATCATTTCACCATGAAAAGCATGTCTCCCAACATTTGACATTGATTTGTGCCAGTTCTCAGTGCCCACGTCGACCACGTGCCAGTTGCTCCCCAAAAATTGTTTGCCTACTGTTTCATCAAATTATCCCAGCATGTCCTCAGAAATCAGCATGCAGCAGGTATGTGTAACTGTTTTTTGCATTGCTGAGCTACAAATTAGTATGCTGTAAAAGAAAGTCTAGGTGGGGGGGCTTTGGGTTTGGTTTGCCAGATAGTAGATAGCCACCTACCATGACTGATAGATGAAAGTGGTGGTATTTCTCTGTTAAAATTATCTGGTGGTGGGAGGTAGCAAACTACCATGTGGTAGTTTTTTCACTGCTGAGGTCGGAAATGTAAGCAATTTGTTTTAGTTGACAAATAAAAATAAGTCTAGGTGGGGGGGATTGTGGTTTGGTATTCAATATAACTTACTGGGTGGTGGGGTTGGTTGCAAAATAGTGTTACAGACTGTGAACTTACTGGTGTACAGTGACCCCCCATGACCTCCAATACCTCTTACCATCAGAGAATTTGCAAGTGCCATTATCAGATGACATGTAGTGACCTCTTGACTCCAAGGGGATGTTTGAGGTGTGGTGTTACTGAGTACCAGATGTCATTGGTAGAACACTGGATGATAGGGGATGTTCTTTGTATTACAGTATGTTGTGCAATGTATCGAAGGGGAGTGAGTGGACACCTGGACACCAGAGATGGTTTAATGTGTGTGTTGTGTGGAATGGATGGCATAATTGTATCATTGACACCAGTCAATGATCCGTATTTGAAAGCGCTGGGTATCCGAGGGTATGGGGGGACACAGGACACCAGGAATGCTTCTTGTATGATGGTGTACCAGAAACCACCATACAAGAAGCAATCCATGGTGTTTTGTGCCCCACCACCCTCTGCTATAAAGTGCTACCAAATACAAATCATTTCCTGGCATCAAGTGGTACCACCTTGGTATCCTATTCCAGGCAGCACAATGCATAAAACCTTCTCTGGGGTCCAGTTGACCACCCACACTCTCCAATACTTAGCACCACAACACCTAAGGCACTTCCTGTCATTGAGTGGTACCCACACGCTGTCTGATTCTGTGGTGCCTGATACTGGATGCAATGGGGGTGTGAATGATGGAAACTGGGTAATGCTGTATTTCTGTTTGTGTCGGGCATGGGATGTCAATGGGAAGGACCACAAGACACCAGGTAATTTATTATGTGTTGTGTGGCTTAGTATTGGAGGCTATGAGAGGATGACTGGACACCAGAGAAGGACTTTTGTGTTGTGTTGCTTGGACTCGGATGTGTACCATTTGATATCAGGGAATGTTCTGTATTTGGTAGCTCTTTCTATCAGAGGGTATTTGGGGTGAGGGGCCACAGGACACCGATAAATTATTTTTATGTGGTGGTGTACCAGATATCATCATACAAGGATCATTCTCCAGTGTCCCATGTTGCCCCCAACCCCCATACCCTCTGATACCAAGCGCTACCAAATACATATCCTTCCCTACCATCAAGTTGTACACCCATGATATCTGATTCCGGGCAGCACAATAGCATAAATCCTTCATAGTTGTCCAGTTGTCCACCCACATCCTCCAATACTCAGCACCATGCCACAAAACCCACACCTGGTTATCTAGTGGTACCCATATTCTATCTAATTCTGTGGTGCCTGGTATTGTATACAATGGAGGTGACTGATAGAAACTGGCATTCTGTATTTCTGTTTATGTGTTTTCTTGCTAATGCTGTTTCTTGGTTTCTGGCATCAGGTGGCATGGTGGGTGGGGGGGTCCTACTGGTCTCCAGAGTCAGCTTTGTGTGTGGTCATGCTAGGTATTGGAGGGTATGGAGGGAAAACATGACAGCAGGGAAGGTTGTATGTGATGTGGTGCTGGGAATGGATGCCATGGGTGTACCGTTTCTCTCCAGAGAATATTTGTATTTGGTTGTGCTTGGTATCAGAGGGTATGTGGGTGACCACAGGATACCGGGAATGCTTCATGGGTGGTGATGTACCATATACCACCACACAAGAACCATTATCTGTTGGGCTGTGCTCACCAAATACTCTCTGATACCATGCACAACCAGATACAGATCATTACCTGGTGTCAAACGGTACACCCATGTCATTCGATTTCAGGTACCACAACATATGAAACCTTCCCTGGTATCCAGTTGTCCCCCCATACTCTAGGAGACCTAGCACGACCACACATAAAATATTATTGGGCAACTAGTGGTACCCCCATGCCATCAGATGGTGTGGTCCTGTGTATTGGATGGCATGGCGAGTACAATTTGAAACAGGAGAATGCTGTATGTGTCTTGGTTTCTGGTATCTGGTGGCATGGTGGTGGTGGTGGGTCAGGGTTCCACTGCTCACCAGTGTGTAGCACTTGATGTCAGGGAATGTTTTGCATTTGGTTGTGCTTGGTATTAGAGGGTGGGGAGATGGGAAAATGGGGAATACTTCTTGTGTGGTGTCTGGTATTGGATGGCATGGTGAGTGCAATTTCAAACAGGAGAATGATGTACGTGTCTTGGTTTCAGATATTTGTTAGCATGATGAGGGGGTCTATGGGTCACCTGAAGCACTTTTGTGTGTGGGGAATGGTGTATTTCTGTTTCTGTCAGTCATGGGATGGCATTGGAAGGATCAGAAAGTGCCAGGGAATGCCTTATATGTTGTGTTGCTTAGTATTGAAGGGTATTGGTAGACAACTGGACACCAGGGAAAGTTGGATGCATTGTGTTGCCTGGACCCAGATGTGTACCACTTGATGCCACGGAATGTTCTGCATTTGGTAGCTCTTTCCATCAGAGGGTATTTGGGGTGGGGGGAGTGGGGCCACGGGACACTAGGAAATGACTCTTGTGTGGTGGTATACCAGATACCATTATACAAGGAGCATTCCCCAGTGTCCCATGTCCCCCCATACCCTCTGATACAAAGTGCTACTGGATACAAATTATTCCCTGATATCATGTTGTGTACCCATGGTATCTGATTCCAGGCAGCACAATGCATAAAACCCTCCCTGGTGTCCAGTTGTCCTCCCACATCCTCCAATACTTAGCAGCACACCACATAACCCACACCCTGTCATCTAGTGGTACCCATATCCTATCTGATTATGTGGTGCATGGTATTGGATGCAATGGGGGTGACCGATGGAAACTGGGGAATGCTGTATTTCTGAAGTTCCCAGCACAAGATGCCCTCATATCATTTTTATCACCCTACACTGCACCCCCTCTAGCAGTCTAATAACCCTCTTCAGATTACATTGCAGGCACCTGGGGGTAAGAGGGTAAATCTGGGTGTGGTTTATAGGCCACCCATGCAGATGGAAGAACTTGAGGAAGGCCTGATAGCAAATCTCAGGGACCACTGTGGTCAGGGGGAGGGTAGAACTGTGATGCTGGGTAACCTTAACATGCCAGGGGTTGATTGTGGAATTATGGCATCATTATCAACTATGGAGCAGCGAATGCTAGACGTCTTCAAGGATGCATTCCTTTCCCAACTGGTGGCTGGCTCCACGAGGAATGGTTGTATCCTCGATGTGATCCTGTCGGATGGCGATCTGGTTAGGAACCTAGTGGTAGAGAACCCACTGGCAAGGAGTGATCATGCCATGGTTTGGTTTTCCCTAGACCTGAGGGGAGGGGGAAATTGCACTAACACAGTGGTGGTTGACTTTAGGAATACAGACTTTAAGGGCATGGAGGGGATAATCAAGGGGGTATTTGGAGGGGATCAGACTGGACATGGACACAGACATCAGGTGGAAAATTATTAAAAGCAGGCTCCTGGAAGCTACCAAGGCCTGCTCGAAGGTCCTATCCAAGTTTGGTAGAGCCAGAAAGCCAAGCTGGTGGACCAGGGAGGTCCAGGAGGTGATGAGGGACAAAAGAGCTGCTTATAGATGATACAAGCACTTGCGAGGGGTCGTGGACAGGGGGAGTGTGATATGATATCCAAAAAGGTAACCAGAGTGGTGAGATCGGCCAAGGTGAGAATGGAGCAGAGGTTGGCACTGGGGATCAGAAGCAGGGAAAAAGGGATCTTTAGGTATATCAGGTAAAGAAGGAAAGTGAAGGGCCAGACTAGCAGACTGAGGTCAGGGAGTGGGTGGGCCAAGGAGGCCGGGGAGCAGGTGGAGGTACTTAACGAATACTTTGCCTCATTCTTCACTAGAGATGATGGAGGGTCAACACCTTATGGGGGAAGGCGGGCTAGGAATGAGGAAGGGGGGGAGGTCATGGATGGTGAAATTCCTGTTGGTAGGGTGAGGGAATTCCTTAAGTCCCTGAAAACGGATAAGGCACCGTGTCCAGACAGCCTTCATCCCAGGGTGCGAAAGGAGATGGTGGATGTCCTTGCTGCACCTCTGGCAGACCTTTTCAACTCCTCCCTTCAGATGAGATGGGTGCCTCAGGATTGGAGGATGGCTCATGCTGTGCCTATCCACAAAAGCGGCTCACAGGAGGAGCCAGGTTACTACAGGCCTGTCAGCCTGACATTGGTGGTAGGCAAAATGACAGAGGTCATATTTAAAGAGAGGCTGGATGTGTTTCTGGAGACATGGGGCCATCTGGATGATCAACAACCTGGCTTAGTTCAGGGCAGATAGTGTCAGACTAACCTTGTGGAGTTCTATGATTGGGTGACAAAGGCGCTGTACTAGGGCTGGCCAGTGGATGTCCTCTATCTAGAGTTCAGCAAGGCATTTGTTTCAGTGCCACACCCTGGGTTGCTGGACAAGCTGGGGGAATGGGGGTGGGGGAAGGATGGTTAGGTGGAAAGGAAACTAGCTAGCTGGGTGGTTTCAGAAGATAGTGATCAGGGGGATGTATCATCTCCTAGGGGGGTCATTAGTGGGGTCCCACAGGGGTCGGTGCTGAGTCCACTCCTGTTTAATGCTTACATTTCAGACATCAGGGATGGTATCAGGAGTGAAATGAGCCTCTTTGCTGATGACTCAAAGCTGGGGGCAGTGGTGGATGGGAAGGAGGTTAGAAGAGCCCCTTAGGGGGACCTGGAGACTCTGGAGAGGTGGTCATGCACCTGGAAACTGAGGTTTAATGCCACGAAATGCAGTGTTCTCCACTTGAAGCATAGGAACCCAGCTCATGAGTACTTTTTGTGGGGGCAGAAACTGCAGGTTTTGTGAGGGGAAAAGGATCTTGGGGTTGTTGTGGATGCCACAATGAATAACTGTAAGCAGCTTAGGAGAGCTGCAGCTAAAACAAATAAAATGCTCTGGTGCATCGCCAGGGGGATAACCTTGAGGAGATGGGAGGTGCTTCTCCCTCTGTATAAGTGCCCGGTTAGACTGCACCTGGAGTACTGCATGCAGTTTTGGTGCACATACTTGAAAAAGGACATTGCACTTCTTGAGAAGATCCAGAGGAGGGCAACCAGGATGATACAGAGTCTGGGGAAAAGATCCTATAAGGAGAGACTTGAGGAGCTCAACTTGTACTCCCTGGAGGAGAGAAGGGACAGAAGGAATATGATTGAGATCTTTAAATATCTAAAGGGAGTAAATAGGGTCAGCCTAAATAGGGTGTTTTTGATAAGGGAGGAGGGGGCTACCAAGGGGCACTCCATGAGGCTGGTTGCTGGGAGGCTCAGGGGGGAGACTAGGAGACACTACTTCTCTAAGAGGGTGGTGGACCCCTGGAATGCACTGCCTGCAGAACTAGTGGCTGTTAATACAGTGGAGGGATTCAAGAGGGGCTGGAACAGGCATAAGGGGAAGGTAAAACTGAGTAATGCCAGATCTGGAGGTGCAGCTCTGATGGGGGATGGGGTCAGGGGGATTTACGGGGAGGCAGGAAGGGCAGCAACCGTGTCCTGATAGGGGAATGATTTTCGAGCAGACTCGATAGACCATTAGGCCTACTCTGCTGACATCTTAGCATGTTAGTATGATATGGATGCCAGTGCTGCATGCAGTACTCTAACTGCAGCCTGATCAAGGACCTGTAGAGGAGCATGATCACTTCCCTATGCCTGGACGAGAATCCCCTTGCAAAACACCCCAGCATCCTGTTAGCCTTCACTGCAGCTTTCCTGCATTGAGCAGAGTTGTTCATGCTCTCTGTTACTATCACCCTTAAGTCCTTCTCTTTCTCGTTGACCACTAGCCTTACCCTCCCAAAGCACCCCCCTCAGGTTCTTGGCCCTCGAAGTGCATAACCCTGCACTTCTTCGCATTGAAGCCCAACTGCCACTTCGCTGACCACTCTTCCAGCCTGGTTAAGTCCCCCTATAGTTGTTTCCACCCATCAACTTCATCCACTATCTCCCCCATTTTAGTATCATCTGCAAACAGACTGATCCAACTCTCAATTCCATGTGAGATATCTGATATGAATAGCCCAAATAACACTGGATCCAGCACAGAGCCTTGCGTTACTCCACTCATCACTGGCCTAGATGCTGAGAGTCCCCACCACTACCACCATCACCACCCATTGCTGCCTCACCATCAGCTAGTTCATGATCCAGTTAACCAGCTTTTCCCCCACCACCTCGGATTCCAATTTCCCCCCAGCCACCTGTGAGGCACTGAATTGAAGGCCTTGCTGAAGTCCAAATAAAGGACATCCACTGCATGGGCCCTATCCAGCTCCCTTGTTACCCGATCATAATACTCTATTAGATTGGTCTGACAAGATTTCCCCAAGACGAACCCATGCTGCTGTCCATCCTGGAGGCCATTCACCTCAAAAAATGACACCGGTGTCTCCTTCAGTATCGCCTCCATAAGTTTACCCACTATGGAAGTGAGACTGACAGGTCTGTAGTTGCCTGGCTCATTCTGTGGTCTGCTCTTGTGTATCGGCACAACATGGGCCACCCTCCAGTCCTGTGGCATGCATCCTGTGTTCAGGGAGGTGCTGAACAGGTCCACCATCAGCCTGGCTAACACCTCCACCATCTATAAGGAAACACAAAAGGAGCAGGACAGAGAACTGTGCCAGTTGAAGCAGAAGGAAGTGGGGAAGGCAGTCAGAATAGCAAAGGCCCAAACCAAGGAAAAGATAGCCAACTCGGTTAAGAAGGGGAATAAAACCTTTTATAGGTACATTAGGGAGCAAAGAAAGACTAAGGCAGGGATACTGAGGCTGAAAAAAGAGGAAGGTGGTTGGGCAGAGAGCGACAGTGAAAAAGCGGGAATACTGAACGAATACTTCTGCTCAGTATTCACAATGGAAAAGCAGGGGGAGATACCTAATCCAGTCAATAGAAGCACTCTGGATAGGGGGGTTGATATCAGTCCTTTCACAGAAGAAAGGGTTCTGAAAGAACTCTTAAAACTGTAGGTAGATAAAGCAATGGGGCCTGATGGGATTCACCCCAGAATTTTAAAAGAACTAAGGGAAGAACTAGTAACACCATTGACTACCCTTTTTAACAAATCATGGGAGGATGGTGTGGTACCTGAGGACTAGAGGAGGGCTGATGTGATTCCCCTTCACAAAAGTGGGAGCAAGACAGAAGCAGGAAACTACAGACCTGTCAGTTTGACCTCAGTGGTAGGGAAAATGATGGAATCACTTCTGAAGGAAAGAACTGTTGAGTACTTAGAGGCCAATGGGGCACAGGACCCAAGGCAGGATGGATTCACAGCAGGAAGGTCATGTCAGACAAATCTAATTGATTTCTTTGACTGGGTGACTAAAGTAGTAGACCAGGGAGGGGCTGTGGACATGGATTACCTAGACTTTAGCAAGGCATTTGACACAGTCCCGCACAAAAGATTAATAGTCAAATTAACCAGCCTGGGAGTGGGTCCCAGGGTGGTAGCCTGAGTAAAACACTGGCTGGACAACAGGACACAGTGGCTAATAGTAAATGGAGTCCACAGTGAAGAAAGGAGGGTTACTAGCGGGGTACCGCAGGGTTCAGTACTGGGGCCAGTCCTTTTTAATGTATTTATAAGTGACATTGCAGAAGGACTGAAAGGGAAAGCATGTCTCTCTGCAGATGATACAGAGATCTGCAACAGGGTTGATACACAAGGTGGGGTGGAAAGGATGAAAAGGGACTTGGCAAGGTTGGAGGAATGGTCAAATGTATGGCAGCTTAGATTCAACACAAAGAAGTGCAAAGTAATGCACCTGGGAAACAAAAACCCAAGGGAAGAGTACACAATGGTGGGTGAGATACTAACAACAAAAATGGAAAGGGACCTGGGGTAGTCATATCAGATGACCTAAAGGTGGACAAGCAATGTGAGAAGGCAATAAAGAGGGCGGGGATACTGGGATGCATAGGAGAGGCATCACCAGTAGAAAACAGGAAGTTGTTGGCACTCTGTACAGACAGTTGGTAAGACCACATCTGGAGTACTGTGTACAGTTCTGGAGACCCCATCTCCACAAAGACATAGACAGGGTGGAGGCTGTCCAGAGGAGGGCAACCAAAATGGTGCAGGGTCTGCACCAGAAGACATATGAAGAAAGACTAAAGGAGCTTAAGATATATAGCCTTGAGGAAAGGAGGGAGAGGGGGACATGATAGAAACTTTCAAATACCTCAAGGGAATCAACAAAGTCCAAGAGGGTAGCGTCTTTCAGAAAAAGAGATGTGCAAGAACAAGGGGCACAATTTGAAGACAGAGGGGATAGCTCAGAGGTAAAGTGAGGAAGTATTTCTTCACAGAGAGGGTTGTAGATGCATGGAACGGCCTTTCTGAGGAGGTCATAGAGTCAAAACAGTGGGGGAATTCAAGAATGCATGGGACAGACATAAGGCAATTCTAGTGGGGGGGTAGGAGGAAGTAGGCTGTTGGTTAACTAGGATCTGCAGCTTATCCATTAGGTAAGTAAATGGGCAGACTAGGTGGGCCAAGCGGTCCTTATCTGCCATCAAATTCTATGTTTCTGTGTTTCTATCTCCCTCAGCACCTTGGGGTGAATGCCATCAGGATCCGGTACCTTGTCCACCTTAGTGTATTCAGACCCTCTAGTACTCTGATGTCTTCAATCCTTCCATCAGTCATCCCCCCCCCCAACCCCACCTTCCCAGTCCATGGAGGTAACTGTCCACCCTTCTCCAGTGTAAACACAGAGCAGAAGTATTCATTCAGTAACTCTGCTTGTTCCACTCCCTTTTCCACCCACCCCCTGCCACTCTTGAGTTACACTATTTGGTCCCTGCACTTCCTTTTCTCCCTCATATATCTAAAAAAATTCCTTCTCCCTTCCCTTAATGCCCTGAGCCAACCTCAGCTCCCTGGAGGCCTTGGCTTCTCTCATTAACGTGGTTACCTCTTTGGATCACCTCACATACTCCTCCCTGTACTCCCCCCCTCAATCCTCTTGATTCTCCTACATGCAGCTCTCTTTGCCCTCACTCCCTTCTGCACTTTATTGTTTATTCAACATGGCTTCTTGGCTCTGCTCTTCTTGCTCAGAGTCCTGGAGCAAGCCTCCATAACCTCTGTTACACCAGTTTAATGATATCCCACTTTTGTTGTGCATCCATCTCTGGCCTAATCTCCTCTAGTCGCCTTTGCAGTACTTCCCGCATCCTCCCGAAGTCCACTCGTCTGAAGTCCACCACCCTTGTTTTTCAGCTTACAGTCTCCCCATTAAACCTGAGCATGAACCATACAGTTTGATGGTCACTCCCAGCTAGTGGGTCTTCCACCCTTACTACCCTCACCCCCTTCCCATTCGAAAGTACCAGCTGGCCCCATTTTCCTTTCCAGCTTAACCTACAGTATCTATCCCCCATTTTGTTCCTCCTGGATCTCTGTGGCCTTTATGCAATCTTTCACATAAAGTGCCACTCCTCCTTTCCTACCTGCTCTGTCTCTTCTGAATATGTTGTAACCAGGTATGGCCATCTCCCAGTTGTGGTTATCATTACACCAAGTCTCTGTGATGACCACAATGTCCAGGTCTGACTGCACCATGACAGCCTTCAGAACCTCCATCTTGTTGCTAAGGCTTCTGGCGTTGGTACATATGCCTTTCCATGATTTGAACTCCCTGGACTGTTTAGCTGTTCTGCTCCAGCCCCCTCCCTGGTTGTCCTTTATCCCTGGTTCTCCCTGCTGTCTGCCCTTCTGTTGAATTTTGTCCCCTTTCTGCCTATCTGCCCCTTGGGTGCTTATCTCCATCTTTTGGACACTGCTTTATAGAGCTATCCACTCCTCCTGTTCACTGGTTCCATTGCTAGCTGTGGGAGGTCGGCAATTAGGTACCCTCCTTGCTGGCCTGCCACCCCCCTTGGCTAGTTAAAATGCTTGTCCATGCAGCATTTAAACTTATCATTGTGTACTTTGATTCCCCTTCAGGATGGATGCAGGACATCAGGCTTGAACAAGCCTCCATCCCTCCAGGTGGGTCCCCAGTCACCAATGAATCCAAACCCTTTCTCACAGCACCAGTTCTTCAACCATGAGTTAAAGTTCCTGGTACATGCACTCCTATGCTCTCCCATGCCTCTCAAAGGTAGCACTTCCGAGAAGGTGATAGAAGTAGCTACCTGCTTGAGACCCTCCTCAATTTCTGAAACTCTTCCTGAACTTCCTTAGGCTCCCCATTTGCAAGGTCATTAGTACCTAGGTGGATAATGACATCCAGCTTACCCTCCCATCTTGCCTTCCCAGTGATCCCCAGGATCTTCCTCTGATCCCTCCATGCCGTGGCATCTGGCAGGCACCACACCTCCCTGTTCTTCCCTCCTGTGTTCCTAGCTGGATCCCTCTTATGATAGAGTCCCCCACCAGGATTGGCTTCTTCCTCCTCTGGGGTCCACTGCTCTCCCCACTGAGGTCACCTCCTTGGTTGACCTCCACATCCTTCCCTTCCACTTCTCTGGGTACCTCTGTTTGGTTGTCCCCATTTGCCAGTGTGGCATAAGAGTTCTGGAGTGGAACAGGATCTGAGATGTGCCTCTGCTTGACCACCCTAACCCTCCCCAAGCCCACCGTCATCCAAGTGCTCCTCATTCTTGGCATCTGTTGAGGCAGCGGCGTTGGACTAGCTGGTCTCTGGATAGGGGTGAAGGTACTCCTGACCCAGCTTACTTCCGCGCTGAGTCTGGCTACCTCATCCTGCAGTCCAGAGAGATTGCTGCAGACAGGGCAGCACCTCAGTGTCCAGAAGGTCTGCTTGAATATGGCTGCCCCACAGCCACTGCATTGCACCATTCCCACATTATACTGCACTTATAATGCTATTCCAGTACTTGTCTGTTACTGAAGCTTTCCTTGTTCCTTTTTTATGCTTGCTTGTGTGCAGTGCAAGAAACATATTGCGGCAGCTTGGTGCCGAAGCAGGTTCTGGAGATGCGGCACTGTTGAGGCCAATACTGGCATGGCATTTTGGGGCATGTGTGATGTCGACCAATAATGGGGGACACAGCCAGTGACACTAATTTGGAACCTTGCCACCAAATTGTGAAAAAATAGCCACTGCAATCAAGGGCCGCCTCGTCATTGCAGCATCAGCCGTTCGCTGCAATGAGGGAGAGACCCATCATTGCAAGGCGAGACCTTGTAGCCCTGATATTGTTTGTGAACATGGCGGCATCTTGCACAAACAATATTAACCCCCTCCCGTGCCGAGGGGGTTCCCAATCCCCCTGGCAGCATGTTACCCCCCAACACATTTGTTTGCCAATGGGGGTCCCAGTCCCCATCGGCTGCAGTGCCCCAGATGTATGTTGCCAACGGAGGATCCCACTCTCCTTCAGCAGTATGAAACACCCCCCCTTTTTTCTTGTCTGCCGTTGGGGTGCTCATCCCCCTCAGCATAACTCCCCCCTTTGTTGTGTGCCAATGGGGTGCCCAATCCCCATCGGCTACAGCGCCCCAAACAAAATTCAGTTGGCATGATGGGCCCACCCCAGCATGCCACATTCTCCTAAATAAAAAACATCCACGATGGCTTTTTTTACCTGTAACAAAGGTGGTCCCCGGCAGTCTCCTGGCCCCCTCCCACACCTCGCACCCACCACTGCACCCTGCCTCCCCACCCCCACCCATGCTTACCTCCGTAGTCGGCACAGCGATCTTGGAGGACCAGTAACACGTCTGCACTCTTCAAAGCCAACCGCGAACTGAGGAAATGCCGGTAAGCTGTATAATGTAATAAATAGGGTTTTTTCAACTTTAATGCATATCTCAGGCATTGTTTGGAATTTTGGCACCAAATTTTCAACATGGGGTTTTTGGGACACCCCTCCTCATGAATTCTTTCACTGTCATGGCATTAATCTGCCCCTAAAGATGATTTGCGGTCACGGCACAGAATCACCTTTCAGGACTGATTAACAACACGACAGTGCCAGTGTTCATGAGGTGGGCTCTCAGAAAGCCTATGTTGCAAATTTGGTGGAAAAAATTCAAACAATGACTGTTTTACGAGCGTGGGTTGTGCAGTTGCTACGCACACTCATACCGTTGTGAATTTGCAATATTTTCACCCCAGATTTTCAACACTGGCATTTTTTCAGACCTCCTTGTGAACAGTATAGCTGTCATTTTTCACACCCTGGACGAAATGTGTTTTTGCACTTGTGTCACGGAATAGTGTGGTCGGTGTGGGAAATCACTGTTCCACACAGATCAAGAAGCTGACAGTAGCAATGTTCATGAGCAGAGGTCCTAACATATCTACGCTGAAAATTTTGTGATGATACTCCATAAAATGACTGTGTTACGAGCTTGCGTTGCGCTGTTCCTACGCACGCTCGTAAGTTCATAAATTTTCAATATTTTCACTCCAGATTTTCAACATTGCCATTTTACCACACCTCCTTATGAGCAGTACAGCTGTAATTTTTCACATTTTGCCCAAAATGTGTTTCCGCACATGTAGTGCACAATGGCACAGTTGGTGTGCAAAATCAATGTTTGGGACACATTAAGAAAATCATAGTGACACTGTTCATGAGCAGAAGTGTTAAAATGACTATGTTAAAAATGTGGTGAAAATATTCCCAAAATGACTTCGTTCTCTGAGCATCTCAGGTTAGCGTTCCTTCACATGCTTCGTCGTTTGTGAATTTTTCAATTATTTCACTCCAGAGTTTCAATATTGCCATTTTACCACACCTCCTTATGAGCAATACAGGTTTCATTTTTCACATCTCACCCAAAATGTGTTTCCGCGAATGTAGCGCACAATGGCACAGTCGGTGTGCGAAATCAATAGTCAGGACAGTTTAAGAAAACCACAGTGACACTGGTCATGAGCAGAGGTGTTACAATGGCTATGTTAAAAATTTTGTGAAAAAAGTCCATAGAATGACTGTGTTACGAGCGACCATTGCGCAGTGTCCACACACCCTCATAGTTCATGGATTTCTAATATTTTCAGTCCAGATTTTCACCACTGGCATTTTTCCACACTTCCTTGTGAACAGTACAGCTGCCATTTTTCACACCATGGCCGAAATGTGTTTTCGCACTTCCAGCACAGAAATGCGTGGTCGCTGTGGGAAATCACTGTTTGGGACAGATTAAGAAAATCACAGTGACATTGTTCATGAGTGGAGGTTCCAAAATGTCTGTGTTGACAATCTGCTGTAAAACATCCCCAAACTAATTGCATAATGGGTGTGCATTGCCCAGTTTCTACACACGCTCGTTACTTCACCAGTTTTCTTAATATTTTCACTGCAGTTTTTCAACATTGCCATTATTTCCACCTCCCTATGAACAGTACAGCTGTCATTTTTCACATCCTGTTTGAAATGTGTTTTCACACCTGTGGTGCCAAATGGCGTAGTCGCTGTGCAAAATCAGCTTTTGGCTAACAAACTGATATTGCTACTGTTCATAAGGTGGGGGTCACAAAAAAACCATGTTGAAAATTTGGAGTGAAAATGAGACATTAGGGTTTCTGACCATAACGCCCCACCCTGTAAAGATTGACAGGCATTAGGGGTGTGACTTGGGATTCTCACCTGTAATGCTCATACCATTCCACACCCTGCAGCCAGTGAGAGACATCAAGGTGTGCCTTGGACTCTTCGGGCCCAAAGTTCACCCCATTCTCCTATACAGCACCCACCTCACTGTATTTCCTGATGGAATGGGGTGAGCGTAAGGGCCAAAGACCCCAAGGCACACCGTGGCACTTGTCGTTGTCTGCAGGGTAGGGTCTGGTGAAATGGCATGGCCACTATGCCTGACGACCCAAAGGCACACCCCAATGCCTGTCAGTGTCTGCAGGGTGGTGGCGGGGTTGGCTTCAGTTCAATACTTCACTGCCATTCCTATTATGCAGCTCTCTAACTCCTACACTACCAATGCCAATGCCAGCAAGCAAACATTCAGCATTGACAAATGCTTGTTATTAATTTACTGTCCGAAAAATCCTGCCACTGATCCTCAGATACTTTTCTTTAAAGAAGGAAAACAAAACAAACAAAAAAAGAGTCAAAATACTTGTTTTGCCGAGGGTGGGCTTTCTAACCCTTATGCCCCTCCTACTCAACAACTCCTGCTATTCCCTGTGCTTAGCTCCTGTCAATCAGATTTAACAGGGCATATAATTAAGAGTGGGGGGGCAGGGGAAGGAGCCCAAAAACAATTCTAAGTAAAGACAGCAAAGAAATAACAGTGCCACTAAAGCTCACAAATCTAAGTTTAAAACAAAAACAGCAATGAGCACTTACTGCAAAGCACTGAAATTAATTTGGATCCTTCCTCTTCTGGCTTCTTCTGAGAAAACAAAAATCAACTTGCTACCTCACATCTGACTTAGCCCCATCTCCAGTTACCACGTAGTTGAGGTCAGAGGTCAGATAATTAGCACCCCTCACCTAAACTACAGGGCAAGCCAGACAAGACAAGGTTAAATCTGCAGCAATTAAAGACAGCAAAGGAATACACCACCACCACTACAAGCACACCAAACTAGGTTTTAAATTTTCAATGCCCAAAAACAATTCTAAGTAAAGACAACAAAGAAATAGTGCCACTAAAAGCCCACAAATCTAAGTTTGAAACAAAAACAGCAATGAGCAGTTACTGCAAAGCACTGAAATGAATCTGGACTCTTCCCCTTCTGGCATTAGAGGTAGTTGCCATGATTACACACACACACACACACACACACACACACACACTTGAAACTTTTAAACAGTTTTCTTTATTATTATTAGTTATTATACAATGGCAAGAAAGAATCCTAGACTCTGATTGGTCAGTGTATGCCTGAGACAGTGATGTTATTACACAATAACATCACTGTATGGATGAGCATATGACTGAGCTATTTTTTTAAGAAAGAAAGATATACTGCCACACTAAAAATCTACTAAAAACATTTTTTTAAATGTTTTTATTTTTATATAACAAGGAGCCATTGTTATATAGTAATATAAGAGCACTCTAGTGTGCGTGTTATTTATCGTCACTCCTGGGGTGTGTGGAAGCACCGGCTTCGCCTCGTGCTTCAACCCACCCCAGGAGTGACATTGTTACACAATAACACACACCCTGTCATGCCTTATTGCTTAATTCATTAAAGGCTTTAGTTTTATTGTATGGAATTGTAGCTTCGGGGTTTGAGCTTGAGATGTTTTGGGCGGACGGTGGCACTATGGAATTTGGAGGGACTTGATGGAGCTTGGAGGAAGGAACAAGAGCAGAGCGACTGAAAAAAGGTACATAAAAATATAATCTTACAAAAGTTGACAGTTGCAGCCAGACTGGAGAACTTTGAAGATTGCGGTTGAAGGAGCATGTATAGGCAGTGAAGGTTCCCCACTTGTGGAATGTGTTTACATCGTTCTGGTGGGGAATCATTTTATTTTTTTCCAGGAAATGTACAAATGTATACAGTACTTAATTTTTACAAGAGGTACTGACAAGGGCTAAAATTTAATTACTGGATCGGGATATTTAAATCAGGAGGGTGGGAGATAGATCGCTAGCTCCGGTACTGCTTCTGTGTGTCAGAGGAGTGGTATTTTTTTTTTCATTTTCTGTACGGCAGATGGGATCGGCTGTGCTCAGAATAAATTGTTATTAAAGTAAGGAAAAAAGCAAACTGGCACTAAACAGTGGCAGAAGTTGGCAAGGACAACACTATTCAAAAGGTGATAGGTGACCACTCCAGGAGGAGCAAGGAAGCGAGGAAGATTCAGGAGGGAACAAGGTTTAAACCTGGGAACCTCGGTGATGGAGTTGCAGTAACTGAACTGTCTTTTTTTTTAATACTGTTGCCCTTGCCAACTTCTGTAACTGTTTGAATTGCTACTATGTGCATACAATTTGGCAGTTCTAAACTTGTTTCTGTGAGAAGCAGCTAAACTTCATATCACTTGCTACAGTGAGCCTTTGAGCTGGTGCCCTTTGCTCTTTCCCTACCTTTATTTTTGGCAACTGCCTCAGATTCAGTGAAAGCAGATGACATGGAAAGCGAACTGTTGCATTTGAAGTTTACTCAACTAAGGAAAGCACGTGATCTGACTCCAACTGCTGGCGGTAGTGTTTGAAAAAGCTTTCATGGTGGTTTTTATTTGCCATCAAGAATACAGTGATCACAGTTCGGGGGGAGGAACGGTACTGTCCGTGTGGTAACGATGGTGTTGCACAGTGTGAAGTAAGCATGGAAGTAAACACCACTAATGATTAAAATAAAAAAATAAAATAAAAAAAGTTTTCCCTGTGGCAAGTGAAATATGATGTCTGACAGACCAGTGGTCCATCATCCAGTAGCACTGTGCCTAATGTATGAGTCAATGCCCTTACAAAAAAAATGGCAGAATTTGTGTGTGGGGAGATTCTATTACTTTTATGTGGTGGAGGCAGTGCGAGTGGAGGGCAGAGCTCCAGCTCATTCTGTCCTGAAGTTTGTGGCAGTTGATGAGAGTATGCTCACTAAGTAACAGAAAAAAAATGGTGGCATTTTAAAACTAAGCATTCCTTGGGCACACTGATCTTAGAAGGTTATCAGCCAACAGACACTGGGACTCATTATTTGCTGGCCTCTGCTGCCTGATACCGGACCAGCTGGTTGGTGGCCTTAGCCAATCAGAATATAGATTTCTTTATACCCATTTTCTAAAACCAGATAGACAGTAAAACAGTTGCTCCTGGCTATAAGCTGTAGCTGTGGATTTTATTCTAAGGTTGTGCAGCAATGCACAAAAAGTGTCTGCAACCCCCCCTGTGGTGGCTTACCTTATTTGCTCCTGTTTCCCCTATTTCCCTGTTCTCTGCACCACCACCTGACCTGAGCCCAGTAGTCCCCCTAAAGTCTCTATCTGGCCCCGGCAGTGTTTTTGCAGCTAACTAGGGGCCAGCGGAGCAAAGCTGTGGAACCACCATGCTGGAACTGCACGAATGTGCGAGCCAGCAGTCAACACATGCGCAGTAGCACATGATCATTTTCTTACCACTGCTGCAGTAAAACTAAAGCTTCTCTGGTGGTTTCAGCCCCCATAATCATTTAATTAGGGGTCAGAGACCTGGAGGATGCACAAGAGAGGCTGTAAATTGCTTTATTTAAAGAGCACCAATAGCACTGTGCTCAGCCTCATGAATATTAATGAGGCATAATGAATATTATTGAGCAAGCCTGCCTGTTGCCTGGGGACATTGTATTTCAGCATCAGCGACAGGCGGGGACTTGAATTAGAACATTTAACTCTGTCATTGTTTAATAGGGCACAGGGACTGCTTTAGGACTGTGAGGCAGTTGATAAATAAAAAATGTTTATTCTGGCTGTAACAGGACTTGAGGCTTGAGACACTATAAGCACTGCATATAACTGTTTTGCCAGCAACCATGTTTGCAGCCTTTGACCTCAGCCCAGCCATTTGAAAAGTCAGGATTTATCCAAGAGACTTTTGGGACTGTGTAAAAGACTTATGGGGAAAAAACAGGGAAAATCTTGGTGTCCATTTGAAAGCCCAATCAGGCAGCAAAGGAGCTTAATGAATATTAATGTTTTAAGGGGACAGTTGTTTCAGCCACACAAACGCATGGGCAGGGAAGGTAAGGGCCAAAAAGATGGCTTTCAGGAAATACAAGGAAACACAGTGGGAGGAGGACAGGGTAGTGTATCTGGATAAACAGAGGGAGGCAGGGAAAGCAGTCAGAAGTGCAAAGGCACAAACAGAGGAAAAAATAGCACAGGAGGTAAAGAAAGAAGACAAGACTTTTATAGGTACATTAGTGAAAGGAGAAAAAACAGGGGTGGGATTGTAAGGATTAAAGGGGAGAAGGAGAGTGTGTGGAAGGGAACCTGGAAAAAGCATCAATACTGAACAAATATTTTTGTTCTGTTTTCACAGAAAAAGAAGGCGAAGGACCACAGTCAGGCAACATGAACAAATATGGGAGGGAGATGGACACCAGTCCATTTACAGAAGAGAGAGTCCTAAAGGAACTCACAAAACTGAAAGCGGATAAGGCAATGGGACCAGATGGGATACATCCTAGAATATTAAAGGAATTACGGGAGGTGCTGGTGCCAGCACTGTTCAACGAGTCACTTGAGACAGGAGTGGTTCCACAGGACTGGAGGAGGGCAGAGTAGTCCCTCTTCACAAAAGTGGCAGTAGGGAGGAGGCTAGAAACTATAAACCAGTCAACCTCACCTCAATAGTGGGGAAGATTATGGAATCACTACTTAATCAAAGAACTGTGGAACATCTTGAAGCCAGCGGAGCACAGGATCTGAGACAGCATGGATTCACAGTGGGATGGTCATGTCAAACAAATCTAATTGATTTCTTTGACTGGGTGACTAAGGTCATGGATTGGGGGGGAGCAGTGGATGTCGCCTACCTGGATTTCAGTAAGACCTTCGAAACCATTCCACTAAGAAGACTTATGAACAAGCTGGGCTGCCTGAGAGTGGGTCTCAAGGTGGTAAACTGGGGTAGGAACCAGCTGAGTGATAGAAGTCAGAGGGTCATGGTAAATGGTGCTCAATCTGAGGGAACAAGGGTGACCAGCGGGGTGCCATGGGGATCAGTCCTAGGCCCATTCCTGTTTAATGTCTTCATAAGTGACATTGTGGAGGGGCTGGAGGGGAAGGTGTGCCTTTTTGTGAATGACACCAAGATCTGCAACAGGATGGACACTCCAGGATGGGTGGAAAAAATGAGGAGGAACCTATATAAACTGGAGGAATGGTCCAGAGTGTGGTAACTGAGATTTAAAGTGAAAAAGTTCAAAATCCTGCATTTGGGATGCAAGAACCCTGGGGAGGATTACATGACTGGGGGGACTGATGGTCACTAAACAGGAAAGGGATTTGGGGGTAATCATATCTGATGACCTAAAGGTGGCCAAACAATATGCTAAGGCTGTGGGGAGAGCCAGTGGGATGCTGGGGTGCATAGGGAGAGGTATCACCAGCAGAAGAAAGAGGGTAGTGATGCCACTGTACAGATCTTTGGTGAGGTCTCATTTGGAATACGGTGCCCAGTTCTGGAGGCTGCATCTCCCTAAGGACATAGGCAGGGTGGAGGCAGTTCAAAGCAGGGCAACAAAGATGGTGTAGGCCTGCACCAAACATCATATGAGGAGAGACTGGGAGACCTCAATATGTATACCCTGGAGGAGAGAAGAGACAGGGAGATATGATAGAAACCTGCAAATATCTAAAAGGCATGAATAGGGTACTGGAGGGTAGCATCCTTTACAAAAGGAGATGTCCAGGAATGAGGGGCATGACATGAGGCTGGAAGGGGGTAGACTAAGGGGTAGCTTGAGGAGTTATTTCTTCACAGAAAGATTGGTGGATGCATGGAATAGACTCCCAGCAGAGATGGTGGGGCAAACACAGTGGGGGAATTCAAGAATGCATGGGACATGCATAGGGGAACCATAGCAATAGGAACAAGGAGGTAAAGCCAGAGATCAAGTAGGGTCTGCAGCTTTTACAGAAGGCAGGGAAAATGGGCAGACTAGAATGGCCTAGTGGTTCTTCTCTACCATTAGTTTCTATGTTTTAGCCAATTAGGAGCTGCCTAAAGCTCCTCAGATTTAAGAGACCTCTGATTCTGAGTTCAGTTCAGTCAGAGCTCCTCCTCTGGGATGGGGACTCCAGCCCCTTGGCTGAAAAGAAGGAACATGTGGCAGCAAGGCTTGAGAATGGCTTGCCGGGTGATTTGCCAGCTTCTAACCCCAAGGGTTGGTGTTCTGCCTTTCCACAGTTGGAGGGACTTGTCTAAAGAATCCTGTTCTGTAACTTCAGCTGTGAGAGAGCTGAAGGACTCTGCAACCTCAGCGGTGAGAGTGCTGCCATGACCTGAAAGAATCCTGTTCTGCAACTTCAGCTGTAAGAGAGCTGCATTATGGTGTAACCACAGCTGTGAGAAAGCTGTCTGATGATTCCTGAGTTAGGAAGCTACAGTGAGTTTTAAGTAAGACAGAGACCTGCTTGGGGACTGTGTAGCCATTAGTTCCAGGAGGTGCTCATTTCTGTCTTTTACCCAGCGTTGACTCAGTGCCAGACTAGGGTAAACATCTGCATATGAATGGCCATTTAATGGTCCAGTTTTCAGGGATGGTATGGGAGTCTCCCTGGAGAAAGGCGCTCACCAGTAATTGCCTGTGAGAATCTTAATGTCCTGCTTGGGGCTGCGGAGCCATACCTGCCAAGAGGAATTCTTTGCCTGTGTTTCAGCACATGGAAACTAAAGTGTAAAGTGTATTTGCTGCAATGTGAAAAGCATCCAGTTTGGTTGGGAGACTTGCCTTAATTTTCAGTGTTTATTGCCAGAAGTGAGAAGAGAGACCCACTTCTGGTTCAGTGAGCACCTGTGAAAAAAAGCATTGTCCAATGGCATGGGACTGTCCGAGAAGATGGTGTGTGCCTTCAGTAGGAGTTTAATGGTCTTTGGTGAAGCCAGTTTGTTGTGCCCGAGTCTTATTGAGACTGTGTTTCCAGTGGAAAATCCAGAGACTGTATCCTGATGTGACAGGGCCACAGCCCCTATGCTGGCAGTGTTGTTGAGAATGCCAAATGGTGGCTAAATGCAACTTAATTAGAGATAGAGAGAGAGAGCGACAAAGAGACTGCCTGAAGGTCAGCTTGGGGAATCAGCCTGGTAGTGCTACCAGCTAGGCGCTGCCATTGCATCTCCCCCGAGGGGTCATGCCTAGACGTGGGGGTCTGAGGCGTGCCAGCCCATATCCTTGTGCTGGTCTATTCCAGATGTGATTTCAACCTCAACAAGACGCCTAACTGCTGAAGGAGCTGAGAGAAGTTTCCAGCTTGCTAAAGCTGAAAGATCCTGTTGCTTGAAAGGGGGCATGCCACAAGCCCTTGCTGTGCACCTCAGCCAAGTTCCAGTTCTACTGTATGTGTCTACCTCAGTTTCTACTGCCTACATGTCTTTGGCTGTATTTAAAAGAAACTGACTTCCTAACCGTGAATACATCCAGCATAGCTTTGCATTAAGGGAGACTGTAAATAGTTTGCCATCAAGTTTACCAAGTTCAGTAGTGAAATCATACTGCAGCTAAAGTACTAGCTCACCTGTCTACCCACTGCATCGGTAGTACACCACCACGACATTTTAACAGCGAAGACCATCACAGCGACAAATCTCACCAGGTTGCAGTGATGGTGCACTGTTCGCCGACACTCCGACTCCCGGTGTTGCGCTCCCCTCCCCACCCCAAACCAACTCCAACTCGGGGTTGGTTATTTAGAGATGTGGGGGTGTGGGGGGGCACAGCCGGCATTGTTCCCATTGCTGTTCAGGATGTCGACAACATTGTTGTTGATATTCTGACATGGAACCCCCAGCATCAAGCTCTACAAGTAGTTAATGCAGCCATTAAAAAAGAGTTAAATCTAAGTTGTTTTAAGTGCACCAGCACCAGCCAAACAACTGCACCTTAACAGGCCTGCAACATTAGTACTGGGTACCCAGGGATAGAATTGGGGGGGGGGGTTCTTATCTGGACTGGGGACTGGTACCAGCTGGGGTTGTGTAAATCCTGAGTTTACACTGCTGGATAGTTAGAAAACTAAACCTGAATCAATCAGAGGTTGGTGGCTGGTGAGCACTGGAAAATATTTAAATTTAAAAGTAAAATAATGGTTTTATGTTGCCATTCGCAACTGTCAAAACAAATGCTGTATAACTTCTACTTCCAATTTCCCATCCCTAGCCCTTCCCCCTTGTAAATAAATTGTTGGTTAACCATTTTTTTATATAAAAAATGTCTCATGAGCATATTATTTGTACCTAGTGTGAGCATATTATTAGTATAATTACTGGTGACCCCCTTTATCAACTTGTTTTCAGGGTCTCCAAAACGCCGTAATAACTCGAAATCGAGTTATTACGGCGTTCTTTAAAACATCCTCTCAGTAGCGCTGTCACTTATCTGTAGCGTGCAATGCTATTGGCCCTTACTCCCTCTGTGGGCCGAACATATTGAAAAAATGATGGCAAAAATTTTCCTCGGTCAACAGCTTACTTACTTGGCATGGCAACTTTGATATGTCCCGTATTCCCCCTATTTCTTCTACTGCTGCAAACGTAGTCCGGTGTGTAACTGCACCTGCTTCTCTGGCATTGTGCCACGCTCCGCCATGTAGCGCAGTGGGTCCTCGCAGCCCTCTTCCATTCTGGCTCGGCCTCTACTCAACTCCGCTTTGTGCTGCTAGGGAGCTATAGGCCTAATATCGCCTCCGGTGAATCCACACTGAAGAATAAACTGCAGTGAGCGAGGCAATGGATGAAGATTAGCTCATTTATTGATGACAAAGTACCTGTGTGATTTACTCACTGTGGAGTTTAAGACCTTTTGCTACTGGATGGGGGTTAGGGACTGCTGCAACTGTCCTGGGTTGAGAGTAAGTAAGATTTACAGTACAAACCCTGCACCAGTAACTATAAAAAATAAAAAATAAGTAACTGTGTGTTCATGGATTTTTTTTACACACCCTCGGTGTATGATGACCTCAAACCTCTCGAGCTTCGCTCTCGAGGTTTATAGATCATCACACATCTCGGGTGTGCAAAAAAAATCCATAACACACAGTTGCTTATCTATTATTCTCTATTTAAGTCAATAATTCTAAAGAATTGAAAATCTGGTTTCTGGTTTATGATAATCCATGTGTAGGGTGACTGTATGGGGCAGCTGGTAGGTATAGCATCCCAGGGAGCTGTGCTGGCAAAATTCAGACCCACTTGTAATATACTCTGGATGGAGGTACCACGCTATTTATTTTTGTCTTGGGAAAGAATCCCCATTTACAGCGGAAATAGGACCCAGGCCCCTCAACCTTGTTTGGGACCAGAAGGCAGGGGTAGTAGTCACTGGGACATGGCATCACAGGGCTACATTGTCTAACTAGCTAGCTAAACAATAGGAATGAAGGAATGAAGTAATGAAGCTCTCCTCTATCTCTGAACTACTCTCCACCATCTCATCCCTAGCCACCCCTGGGGAACTGTACCTTCTTGGGGACTTTAACATAAACTGCCTCGCCAGGAAGCAACCCAAAGTCTGCACTCACACAGCTTCACTAAAACTAAAGCAATTAATTACTGACCCCACGTTCCTAAATCACAAAACTGGTAAACATACCTTGCTCAACTGGGTACTATCTTCTCACCCCCACCATGTCACTAAATCTGGGACTCACCCCAATGCTCTTAGTGACCATCACATGGTCTACTGTGTGCGGAAGATACACTGTATAAAATAGTCCCCTCCCACCATTCTCAGTATCTGCTCCTTTCACTCCCTTAACATCTCCACCATTCACAGTGATCTGTCCATTATCGGCTGGTCACCCATATCCACTGCCCCTTCGGTCAACTCTGCCTTATCCTACTTTTCCATGCAATTCTTATCTGTCGAGGAAGCCATCTGCCCTGGGTCTCCACTGACCTCATTACTTGCCAACGAGTGTGGGATCAAGTGTGGGCTGCATATAAGATTTCAAGCACCCCAATAATCTTGAGCGCGACTGCACACTCTGGAATGCTTGTACCCAGGCCATCCGACTCGCTAAAGCTGATTATTTCAACTCCTCCTTCCATGATAATATAAACAACCCCTCCAAATTCTGGAAGATTATCCACACCTTGTTTATCCCACCCTTCCACCCCCCAACGCCAGTTCTGACAATTGGCCCCCGATTAATTGAGGATCCACACTCCATGGCATTAGAATTCAATAACTTCTTTACGACTTGCACCTCCTCCCTTCTTGCATCCCTTCCTCCTATAACTTACGCACCCTCAAATGTGTCCCCATACCGTCTCGGAATTCACCTTTAAGCCTGTCCTCCCTGATGACACCCTGCGAGTACTACTTGCCCTGAATCCGAACAAAGGTAAGGGCGCAGATGGTCTTGACCCCAAACTTCTTCACCTCTCTGCCCATACTATTGCTGTACTCCTAACTCTTCTCCTGAACCTCTCCTTCACGTACACATCAGTATCTAAGATTTGGAAGTCTGCTACCACAGTCCCTCTTCCCAAAGGTGGTGGACTCCTCCAATCCTAGCAATTTCCACCCTATTTCCTTCCTACCTATCCTGGCTAAGATTCAGGAGCACCTCGCGCTGGAACAACTCTCCAACTTTCTCAACTCTTCTTCCTTCTTCATCCCTTTCCAATCTGGCTTCCAAAAAAAAACACTCCACTACCACATCCCTCCCTTGGCTCACTGACCTCATCCTCATAGGAATGGACCAGAGATGCATCACCTCCACCATCTTTGTCGACCTGGCCAAAGCCTTTGACACTGTCACTCACTCCCTTCTCCTCCACAAGCTGACAATGGCCGCCCTCTCTGTCGCAGCCACCAACTGGTTCCAGTCCTACCTCACTGGCTGGTCCCAAGCTGTCAGAGTTGGTAACTTCACCTCCCCTCCCCCGTCTCCCACTTAACACAGGTGTACTCCAAGGCTCTGTACTTGGCCCTATACTATTTTATATATTCCTGAATTATCTACCTGATGTCTGCTCATCTTCGAGCATACACATGTATGCAAATGACACCATGTTATTCTTATCCGGGAGCTCCCCTGCTGAAGTGTCCACCAGTCTGCAGCTGGACTTTAATAATGTCCAATGCTGGTTTAGTATTCGTACATTGTTTATGTACAGTTGGGGGGCCACTAGACTACCAGAGAAACTGGGGATCTATATTTTTATTATACAGTTTGGGGGGGCCACTAGACTACCAGGGCTGGATTTATTTCATCTCTTTTATCTCTTTTATTATATGCGGCGGGTGACTTGCAGTTCGGGGCACAGGTGGGAGGATGGCAGCACCACCCTGTGGGGCTTCTGCCGATGGCTGTTTCGGGGGGCTGGGGGTATGGGTAGCCCTGTGGGGCCATGCTTGGGTTCGCTGGGTGTGGGGGGAAGGACACTGTGCACTGTCCGCTGGACAGCCGACAGGTCTACAGGACCCTCGGGGGAGTCCGTAAGTTTGATCAGATAAATGCTGGTATAACTTACGTTGCCGGATCTCTTCTGGGCATTCCTGTAAAATCCCGATGTGAGCACTCTATGGCTGACCCTCTAGAATGAGGCGCCCAACCGCTGCCGTAAACCCCTAGCACCATGCCACAGGGGTTTATGCAGCCATGTCGTCATGTTGGCTGGCGACCTGCGCCATGTCTGGCCACTATGTAGAATCGCGCATGTCGCAACTGCTGGTGTAAGTTGCTACATGCGCCATTCTACTTTGCGTAACTGCAGTTGCACCAGGCATAACCCTTCTAGAATCGGGCCCATTGTCTACAACTCTACACCTAAGACCACCCTAGCCAGACTGGACACTCTCTTCAATTCCTTCTGCCGCTTTATCTTTGGCTGTCCCCCTCTCACCCACCACTGCTTTCTCTGTTCTGCACTCTCCTTTCCATCCCTCATTGCCCGGTGCCTGTCCCATACCACCAACTTCATAGGCAAGTTCTGGCTTGGCACTCTGCCATCTTACCTGACCTCCCTCTTATCAGTCCCCACCCCCTCCAGCTACGCACTTTGACCCTCACCTCATAGAACATTCGTCCTCCCACCACGGTGTACCTCATCCGGTTGCAACTCCTTCTCATACTTATTTCCCAGCCTCTGGAACTCTTTCCCTCTCAAACTTTGCTCTGCCCATTCTCGGAAACACACTGCTGCTTCTACTATTAATCCCCCTGCATACCTTCCCGCCCTTATAAGTTCCTACCCTACAATTACAGCACCACCAAACTTTCTTTCCCTAGTTCACCCCTTCCCCACCACTCTAGCTTCCCTCCACCCCTACCATCAAATCGTACTATTCTCCTTACTCTCCTTCACTCCACCTTTTCCTCTCTCTATATATCTCTCCCCTTGTCCACCTCCATCTTCCTCTACCAGATCCCATCCCTGGCAGGATTCACTACATCCTGGAGGGTGAAAGGCTCTAGCTTTCCCTCCCCTATCTTCCAATCAATGTCACCTCCCCCCAGCCCATCTTTCTTTGCCTGCCAGTTCTCCTTTTCCTTGCAGGGTTTCACTGCATCCTGAAGAGGGGCAGGCACTGGCTTTTCTCTCCCTCTCCCCCTAGCCTAACTTGCCTTCCTGCTTCCTCTGCCAGCCTCCATCCCATTGCAGAGTTCTCTGCATCCTGAAGAGGGTGTAAATACTGGCTACCCTATCCCACTCCCCTTAGTCTAACTCCACTTTCTTCTGCCAGCTCCCCATCCCTCTGCCACTGCAGGGTCATTTGCCTCCTCAAGGGGGTGAAGGCAATCGCTTCCTATTCTTTTTCCTACTCTCTACCCTTGTACTTCCTTAATCTGCCCCGTCCACCTCACCCTATCCCTAGCAATCCCGCCCCTTGTACATGCAGCTCTAGCCTTCTCCACCATTCTCCACTATCTTTTCTAATGCTGGCTTCCTTATCCCCAGTCAGGGTTCTCTGCACCTTGGGGTGGCGGTCTTGGCTTCTCTCCTGCCCCCCTTCACCCACCCCTGGTATTTTTCATACTAGGTCAACTACCTAGCACTTAGCTACTGTCATATCAACCAAGTACTTACCCCCTAGGCCTCCTTACGATCTCAAAGTACTAGCATTATAATCTACTTCCAGTCTCTCCTCACTTTATTGACTGGATTAAGACTACGGTCATATCCAATACCCTCTGCTGCTCTGCTCTCCATGAGGCTGTAATGTAACTTTTGTTGATGTTTTTTACCCAGTCTGTAATTGAAATGTATAAGATTTTGTACACTGCACTAGTTCTTAATTACCTAATACTTGTAATTGTCTATTGATTCTGTTCTCTTCTTGTAAATGCTTGTCCCGAGCTTTTCATATGTAACCCCACCCCACAGGACGCTTCTGGAAATGAGCTGTTTACAGTTCATGTTGCCTTCCTGGTGACTCTCTTCTAAATAAATAAATGAAATACTCATGCCCTTTAGATGACAGGGTGGTGCTGCTTCCATGGGGATGTCACCCCTACTTAGCAGAAGACAGCTGGATGGTCTTTTCTGTAGGCTGGATACAGATGTGGTGGACCCAGTGTGCTTCTTGGCAAAAGATGCAGGATGTGATGACTTTGTATGATGGGAGCTCTGTTTTGTTGGCTGATTACAGGTGCAGTGGACCCAATACTTCCGGTGGTGAGGGGTGCAGGCTGTGATGCTCTGGATGATGAGGATCCCCTTCGCCCAACATAGGGATCTGCCTTCATCCACCCCAACAGGTGGGCAGTCACTTGGGACTTCAGCTGGTTCAATCCCCAGTCAGGGTAAAATTCTAATAGCAGTAGAAAGCAGTGGCTCACCACCTTCCCAGATGCAGAGCAGCTTTCAAAGCAACCTCTACTATAATTTGGTGCTAGAGCCCAGGCTTGGCAGTCTAGCCACATCAATCCCCTTTTCCAGGGATTTCAACTCTGTATTTGACAAACTTTATAGTCAGACAGGAATAGCAAGTGAAAGCTATTCACAAATACTCTCCGCTCCTCTCCTCAGAGGTTTTGTTTCAGACAAATCTACTCTATTTGCACATCTTTCTCACTTGAGCAGAATTCCAGGGGTTAAATATCAGTGACTAGCATTCATGCATTATTCATTATGCAAACCCCCGGTTCCCAGTGGCTGTTGGTTCCAGGGGAAAAGCATGCATACAAATCCTGAGCTCCAAATAGATGTCAGTTTCATGGGAACAGGATGCACTAATTTAGTTGTTTTGCTGAGCTGAACTAGTCTCCAAATTGACATCAGTTGCACATGGACAGGATGCGCTAATTTATTTGTTTTGCACTTTATGCAGCCTTAAGAGCTACTTGAAACAGAGCAACCTTCATGCTATAGGCTCCCCAATCCTGAAGACAGTCTAGGGACCGGGTAAGCAAAGAGAGGTGGCAGTGCACTGACCACAGTGAGAAGGGCACTGAACAAACACAGAACAAATGACAGTGTCCCGTCCAGCCCAAATCCTGCAGCTTCAGTCTGTACAGGGACCAGGGTGAAGGAGCAGTGTATAGGAAGGCAGCAGGTATGCTCTGGAGAGAGCCAAGGCAAGGCCCCCTCTTAGGAGGGGGGTACATTTACATAAGATGAACTTCTTAGTTAGCATGAGTGCTTACAGTGGGTCTCCATGAGGCAGGATGTCTGTACTGGACCCACCAGCTGCCAGATGCGTCATTTGTCATGACCTCCATGCTTGGATTTAGGCAGGAAGAATTCCTCCTCTTGGGCATGGAGAGGGGGAATGCCAGTGCTGAACATAAAAGGGAGCAGTTTCACCTTTCTGCAGCTTGCACACGTGGCTACAGGGAGTATAGCTCCATTGAAAGAAACAGTACTGGCTGTTAAGGGTGGGTGCTTAACTCTGATATTCGAAAATGGTAAGTGCTTCTTAAGAAAAAAAACTATGTATAATGAGTATAAATGGTATTACTTGCACAAATTCAAATCCTGCCCATTTCTGTGGGATTGTATGAGTTTATTGTGATGTCCAAAGTGACTCAATTTACCATGTTTAAATCTATAGGACCACATCTCTTGAGAAAGCTTCAAGTCAATGAAGCAAAGTGCTGGGAAGTCTAATTTGACATGTAGTAGAAATGTTTGCCAAAGGATGGATGCATCAAGCCTGCTTTTGAGAATGGGATCTACTAAATAAAAGAAATACTGAAGCAAACTGAATCTTGCTGTGAGTGTCTAACACTGAACCTTCTGTTTTGCTTGAGGTTGGAATAAACCACTCTATCGACAGCTGAAGTAGCAGGGTACCCCTGCAAATTCAGTTACCCACTGATTGAGACACCTTGGGGTTGCCTGGTACTGTTACTGGTCTGCTGATCCTCTTTGTCTCTTCTCAAGGCATATGTAGCCCTGGCACTATCCTCCAAGAGGGCTACTACCCCTGCCTGGGTGGCCACTAACCAGGTTGAGGGGCATGGGTTCCCATTTTGCTGTTATTGGGGGTTCTTTCCCAAGATGAACAATGTAATGTGCGGTGCCTCCACCCACAGTACATTTTAAGTGGGTATGATTTTTAGCAGTACAACCCCCTGGGATGCTGTACCAACCCACCTCCCCATACAGTCATCCACACACATGGATTTACCAGAACCAAAATCCCCCAAATCCAACGCTTGGCATTTCTAACTTCAGCTAATAATGTGCTCACTAAATCAGGCTCTCGAGTCAAGACTTTTTCAAAACAGTAACTCCATATTTATATACATGGGGAGGATTAGGAAGGGGGCACAGATTACAGGTTAAGCAGAACATTTTGTAATTTGCAGTTGAAGATTTAACATTTTCAAACAATTGTTTCCCCTTCAATTCAAAATCACATTTTAATTACTGCAGCCACCAGTTCTCTCTGTTGTCGCTTCAGCAGCTACATGTGTGAAGTCTGTGCTCTATTGAATTGCTGTATTAGGCTATTATTACACTGTACCTTCTCCTGTTGCCCCCCCCCCGGATGCATCTGGAAACAAGCAGTTGTCTGCTCAGTATGCTTTCCTGGTAAAACTTTTAAATAAATAAATCTAGCTAACTGCTGTGGGTATTACCTTTCAGAGACCCACAACTGGTACCAGTTCAGATAACCCCTAGAATTCTGTCTCTGGATACCCAGCCCTTTAGTTGCAGGCCTGTGGTGCAGCTGGTCGGGCGGCGTTGGTGCACTTGATTAATTCAAATTAACTTTCCCCTTAATTTTGAATTTTTTCAGCTTTTACTTTCTATGCCATTGGGCATAATTTGAGAGCAAAACTATATACATACCCTGGGTGCAGGGCAATTCCTGCGTTTACTCGGTTCTGCAAATCAATCTCTGGTGGCACTGTGACTGAAGCGCTGGGGTTGGTGGGACAATAGAACCTTGGAATCATTGGTGTGACAGACTTGAGAAAGGGGCAAGGATGCTGCAGCTTGGATCTTCTGCTTGATTGAAGGTCTCATAGCTTGTCCCTTTCCTGTTGCAGAGCTCCCATGCAAAGCCCACCAAACTACAGGGGACCCAGGCCTAGGAGTGGCTCCACAGCCCGGCTTTCTCACCAGTCACAGTGCCCTAGCGACCCCAGCATGCACCAGTGGCCCCCTGTAGCCCACAGACCCCACTGGGTGGGGATTAGCAAGTTCCCCACCTGGCTCTGGATTAGGCTGGAAAGCTCCCGGTTTCTTTTTCCTCTCATCAGAACACGGCTCCGATTTGCAGCCAGAGCAGTTTCTTTAGCTTTCCTACTTTCCAGACTCTGGAGAAGCAGAGTCTGAACTCCAACTTCAATACAACAGTTTCTTTCCTCAGCTGGCTTTCAACAGCAGAAGCAGGTCCCTGAAGCCTAAGGCACCTGCCCACCTCTTTGCTTTTACAGTCTCTCCAAGTCAAAACAGCAACAACTCTTGCTATGGCTCACACACAGTTTCTAGAAAATCTGTCTCTCTCTCTCAGCTAAAAGGGTTTCTCTCAGTCTCTCTGATGCAGGCAAATCCCTATTTTCTCAATGTGCAGATGGATGCCAAAAGAGGCTCTCTCTTTAACCTTTTCAACACAAAACCAGTCCATTTTCTGTAGTCTGTTTTCCAAATTCAGAACCATTTCTTAATCCTTTTGTTCTTCCCCTTCTTTTTAGATGCTGATTCATTACCAGGTCAGGCAGAACCTTTTTCCTTGCACAAATCTTCCAAACTTGGTGTCTCACTGCTGTGGTGTAGACTGAGATTCAGACTTCAGTTGCACTATGGGCTCTGCAGCCGCCAAGATCGCCATCTTCCTTGTAATTCCAGTCAACCTTTTCTCTGAACAACCATCACAGCTATGGTGTAGCTTCTTACCACAGCAGCCTATAGCAGGACCCTGCATCTCTGTCTCTCTCAGCAGAGGTGCAAAGCAATCTCCCTTTGCATGTAAGCCCCCCTTTGCAGGAGGGGTTATGCTCCCATTTAGGAACCCCTTTCCTCCTCCTACCCCCCTTCAGAGCAAGAGAATTTATTAGTGCTCTGGGGGTCAAAACCTGCTGGATGCCTCAAGGTGGCAGCAGAGGGCAGGTTAGGGAAGGTATATACGGCTAGAGACAGGATGTTTCGGGGCCTTCCCAGCCCAGGCGTTAGGCCTGGGGCTAGAGGGGGCAGCTGGAGGAGCAGAGAAGGCAGGCAGGAAGGGAGCTCAGTGGTCCAGGTGGGCCTGGTGGGGGGCAAAGCCCCCCCAAAAGTGGCAGATAGGGATGGCCTCTGCAGCAACTTGGTGTTGAGGAGCTGGGAAGGAAGCTCCGTGGGGAGGATGGTCAGCCTGTGTTGTCAGGGTAAGGGAGATGCAGGAGGTGGTAGGAGACCAGGATAGACAGGAGCCCTTAGAGATCCCATGGAGTAGTTGCTCAGGCCACCAGGGTTGTTGTGGGGACAGTGGCAGGGTCCCCATAGAGGGGAAGCCAGTGGCAGCGGCACCTCCCAATATCTGATTTGGCAGGGTGGCCTGAGGGTAGAGGGAACCGGGGGCCCTTCACCCATTTCAGGGGACCTGCTTGGAGGGGTAGGTCCTGGGGTGCCGGCATTAAAAGGCCGGGTGGGTCATAGGTCTTAGGACAGACCTGGGGGGGGGTGCCTCTGGCAGGAGCTTACCGCAAGCTCAAGATGAGTTAACAGGGATGTGGGCCAGAAGCTGTGTACCCCACCAAAAAAATAAATATGGTTATCTGGGAGCACAGAAAGGAGTTTGAGGGTGCTATCTGTAGAGGTGGGCTGCTCGGAGGGGCCTGGGCAGTGGCAGAGCCCAGGGTTCTCCTGTGGCAGGGCAGTCCGATCAAGGCAACACAGGTACTGGAGCAGGGCTGGGTTTGAGGGCTGCTGCAGCAGTAGAAAGCTGTGCAGAGTGAGAGCTGAGCCTTAAGTGTGGGAACTGGTCCTGTGAGGTTGGGAGCAGTGGCAGGTTTAGGTTCCATGTAAAGCAAAGGAGACTGGGTTATAGGGCCTGGGTCAGAGGAAAAAAAATCCTGGTACCCCTTGAGATTTGGTCCAAGATCCAGGGGCCGGGTGGGGGGAAGCAGCATGCTTTCCCGCACCAGAGATAGTGCAGCGATCAGTGCCAGACCAGACAGAGATGGACGAAAATGGGTAACCCAGAACAGGTAAAAAGAGAGATTTGGCTTGCTGGTGCCAGTGAGCCAGGAGTCTGTGGGTTTTTTCTGGGTGGGGAGGTTCCTTGGGTGGGTCATCCAGTTGGTTGGAGAGGGGAGGTCCTGCTTGTACTACCTGTAACCATTTTGTGCTGCTCGGAATGTCCAGCCTGGGTATGTTGTAAAAAGTTCCGATAGCTCCATGGAGCTGCTTTATTTATTCAATGAAGGATGTGACCCGTGCATTCCTGGAATCATTTGGGGTGCAGGAGTTAAAATAAAGAAGCTAGCTGTGAAGAGACTTGTAATGATTATTTCTTTAAGTTTGAAGGGGGCAAATGAAATGTAAAGCCCCCACCCTTGTGTCTAATTTATTTCATAAGTTGTAATTCCAGAAGGTATCCATCAGGCTACATTGGGATCAAGGGGCTGTGGGGCTAAGAAGAGACAGGAGGTTGCAGTTTGGAGATCCTGGTCCGGTGGTCAGTGTTCGGGGGAAAACAGATCCAGAATTGGAGGTGAGATTGAGAGGGCACCTGAAGATGAAGTCATCGAGAGGTAGGAAAGATATTTTTCCTGTCTTATTTGGGGGTGCACTGGCTCAGGTGTTGTTCTTCTTGTAGTCCTCTCCCATGCCCTCTGGAACAACTGTGATGATAATTTATGCCCCTAGACGAGGGGGCCAGGGGGGGTTACATACGCACTCTTCCAAACGGCGAAAGGCATAACCTGGCCCTGGGGACAGGTTGCTGGCAACCCCCAGGCAGGCCCTTTCCCAGACTTGCAGCACCATTTTCTGCATATGGACTGGAGCCCCACCTCCCTCTGGAGGAGCTCCCACCGAACTGACTCTGAAACCAAAAGTCCTTCTCTTTGGGGAGTTCTCTGGCAGCTCCCCATTGGCTGGAGTCACTGTCTTTCTCAAACATTAATATGTATGAGGCTCCCTCAATGCCTGATTGGCTGTGCAAGAGGGTGTCTAGATTTTTCCCAGCTTCCCCCAGTAGTCTTTTCAACAGTCCCATAGTCCTCCTGGCAAATCCTGGCCCTTTGATTGGTTGATCTGGCGTCACATGGCTGCATACTAAACAGTCCAACTGGAGACCACACAGGTTTCCAACTTTAAAATGTCCCTGCAGCCAAAGTAAACATTTTTATTTTAATATGTCCCCTCAGATGGATAGCAGCCCCTGTGCTCTTCTAAGCAACTGCATAATTTACCATTTTCAAACAGCCCTTCTCCCATCGCTACTGCCATTTTCAACTGTCCCCAGGCAGCCTGTACACAGCCCCATTACAGTCCATACATGTCCTAACTTCTCCACTTTGGTGCAGCCCCAACAATTTACTTTTATTTATTTACCACCCCACCAAAAGGTAGCCATCTTTTTCCTCTGATGGACCCCTACATCATTCATTTTTTCTTTACTCAGTGCCTGTCACCAACGCCGCTTCCATAGCTCCCCAGGCGCTATACAGGCTCAGCTCATCTATTATGCATGCCACCTCATTAATATTTATGAGACAGCTCCTGGATTCTTGAGCACGATTGGTGCTCACTAAAATATTTTTTTCTGCTTCTCTAGTGCCTGCTTTGGCTCTTCCAAGTTGCTGGCCCCCTTTTTGCTTAATACTGAGACTGGGACCACCGGAGAGGCATTTTAAATGGCTGAAAACAAAATTCACGTCTGCGCATGTGCTGAGCACTGGCCCCGTACCAGAGTGCACAAACAGGGCAGTGGTTCCACAAGTTAGCTCCTCTGGCCCCAATTTCAGCTGCAATCCCCCAAAAAATATGCAGAGACCAGACGGAGAACTTGCAGGACAAACAGGGACTGGTGCCAGGAAGCGGGGAATGCACGGGGAAAACCGGGACAAATGGGGCAGCCCTGAGGGGGCCAACAGGTAAGCCCCAGATGGGGGGTTACATGTATAATATACTTATTATGTTTATGGTGCAAACATTCAGCATGCCACATGCTTAAATACCAATTTTCACATCAGGACTTCATATTCTATTGTAGATGCCATGCAAAAAAGTTTATTGTAGTCACTGCAATAATAGTATTAGATCCCTGTCCCTTTTGAGTGTACTCTCTGTTCTTGTTTTATACTGTCCCTTTCATGTCTTTTTGCTGAAATTAAAACATAAGATAATGTTTATTTTGTAATCACAACAGAGGCAAAAGCTAAGGCACATAGTGTGTGATGTGAGGGTTTTAATTCAAACTTTCATCTTACCCTCAAAAGACGGTCACTTGACAGCTCTGTTTATCCCCATGCTAAGGGAACAAAGTACGATTGGAGGCATACAAGTGGAGACACTGGTAATTTAAATCATCCTGTGATTTAGCCATACTGTTTTGTTTTCCTTTGTTGCTGTATTTTGACCTTATTTGAACGTATTTAGGTTGGTAAGGTAAAAATGTATTTAAAGACTCCCATTCCCGGAGGCTCTGGGCGCCGTACGAATAAATAAACACATGTACACAGTACATCAATAAAACATAAAAAAAATAGCTGTAAACATACATATATTTCATAAAAACAAAACAGGTTGCAGTTCATTCTGTTGCTGTAGTCGTGGAATAAAAGGACCTGGGGGCCATAAAAGACAAGTAGCTGAAGCAAGACAAACAGTGCGCAGCTGCTGTCAAGGGCCAGCAGAACGTGTGTGCATCGGGGGCCTGCAGAGCAGAGGAGGTAACCCTGCCACATTACAAGACCCTGGCCAGGCCCCACCTGGAGAAATGCAGTTTTGGTGTCCTCAACTGAAAAATGACACTGAGGCAGGCGAGAGGATGTAACACAGTGCCACCAAAATGATAAGGGGCATTGGGGACAAAAGCTATGATGAGAAGCTGGAGGCCCTTAACATGTTAATCCAGGAAAAATGTGACATGGGCTTAGTCTTTCGTATACTCTAGGGTATCAACAAGATTGTGCAGTTGAACTGTTTGATCTGGTGTCCTGCAGCAAGACACAGGGACAGGCCCTGAAGCTCATGTGTGCTGAAGTCAGGGGTAATGTCAGGAAGCCCTCTTTTCCCAGAGATTGGCAGCTGAAAATGCTCTTTTGTCCTTCTAACCCCTTTCCTGACAGTCAGTTTGCCAATTCTATTTCTTAATTCCTCATCACATTTCATTGACATCTGCCCTTTTGTAGCTGTAACACTTTGTTTTAACCCTTTTGGCAACCTGTTTCCTCTTTATTTTGAATTCAACAATGTTGTGGCCACTACTCCCCGGTGGTTCCCTTATAATACATTGCTCAATATCTTCCCCCCATATTTCTCAATACCGGATCCAAGACTGCATTTTCCCTAGTGCTTCCTTGTACATATAGTGTTACAACTAGTTGCTTTGTTTAAGAATACTTTTCCTTCCATGTTGGCTGCAGCATTGTTCCACTCTATACCCCTGAGATTAAAGTCTTTGTTATTTTTTTTCGTAATTCCACTGACTTTCTGGCATTTCTTTGAGGTGTATTATCATTTCCTCTAGCCAAAAACTTTTTAAGAGTCTCCTCTACCCCGTTGTTCAGTTTAAAGCCTTTCTACTGTTCTGCTTGTCCACTCTCGCACTATCAAGCTCCTTTCCTATCAAGGTGAAACCATTACTTCTGTAGCAGCGATGCTTGTTCCAATATGTGCTTAAATTCCTCACAAATATAAATACTTCTTTTTTTTTTTTTTCAAATTACATAACCATGAATGTGTTACTCCTATTGCTTGTTATCTTTTGGTGCCAGCTCTCCGAACAGGGAGTCTCTGAGACAGTGACCTTGCAGCCGCTCTCCTTTAGGTCCAGTCTCAAATCCCCAGAATCCTTTCTAATAGCCTTGTCTAACCTCTCTGTGTCATTAGTCTCCATGTGCAAAACTACCACTGATTCTTCTCCTGCCCCTCGACTATGTCCACCATTCTATTCTGTAAATGCTCAACTCTGGCAGCAAGAAACAGTTTACCATCCTAGTCTCCTTGTCTTGTCCTTTGTGGAAAAGAGGACTGGAATCTTTATTCCAAGGTCTATAAATGGCCATGTATTTTGAAGACAGAAGAACTGTTTAAATAGCCATAACCAAATTTGGTGGAAAGGGAGAAAGTGATACATTTTTCTACAAGACCGCTTTACAGCATTACTGCAAAGATACATTTAAGGTTTTAAGTAAGTAATATATAAGT
Source organism: Neoceratodus forsteri (assembly GCA_016271365.2). NCBI lineage: Eukaryota > Metazoa > Chordata > Ceratodontiformes > Ceratodontidae > Neoceratodus > Neoceratodus forsteri. The sequence continues at coordinate 164,275,660 of CM028137.1, forward strand.
AGTATATAAGTAAATAATTATAATATATATTTTTTATTTTAATGTTGATGCTGATTAGCAACTGACTTTTAAACTCTGAATGGGTCTACAGGCTGATCAGTGAAATAATGACTTCACCCTCTGCACAGTTCTCTCCTCCCCTCTTCGATGATCAGTAGTCTAGCAACAAACTGTTCTAATTCTATCTAATCTCCTGCTTACTTTCTAGCTTCAATAAAAGCTCTTTAACCGCCTGCTCCAATCTATATACTGACAGCCCTTGTGAAAACCTGCTTGCTCAAGATCTTTCGGTACGTAGACTGGATGCTGGTGCTAGGGATCTCACAACAAATGTTTTATGTGAACAAACCTGAGGGTTATTTTACAAGCTGCTCCTGTTGTCACATTCTCTCTGTGGGCAGTATTAAAGTGCACCAGTTTCAGTGCTATCCCCCCCCAAACCTGTTAGCTAACCTAACAAAGACTTTAACAGTCCCATTTTTATGTTGCTTGCACGCATGTGCAAGAAACATAATGCCATCATCGTAGATTTTGGAGGTGTGTCACCTCCTCCTCCAATTCAGTCAGTGTGCTGGCAGGCGCGGCCCCTGTAAGCCAATGCATTTTGGAGCTGTCTATGACACGCTCAAAATGCAGTGGCCTCTGATTGAAAGGGAGCTACGCTGGTGAGCACCCGATAAGCGTAGCTCCCCACCGCATGAGCGTCGGCGCCCCGCTGTATAGCCGACGGGCTCGTCCCCCTCCCAAGTAGTAGTCGCCCGCGGAGGCCCACCCAAGCGTGGCAAGTGACTTGCCGATGGGGTGCCCAATCCCCGTCGGCTGAAGCTCCGTTCTTTTGCCAGCTGGGAGCCCACCCAGCGTGGCAACACATCTATGCCCGACAGGGTGTCCAATCCCCGTCGGCTGAAAACAGCGTCCCTCGTGCCACGCTGAAGCCCACCCCAGCATGCCAAAGGGTCCCGTCGTCTTTTTTTTAAACCTGAAAACCCGAAAGCGGTCCAGCGGCGTGTCTCCAACCCCCTCCCACAACCGCACCCACCACTGCGCACAGCCTTCCCACCCCCACCCCTTACCTCCGGACTCCGGTACGGCGATCTTGGTGGACGGGAACACGTCTGCACTCTTCAAAGCCGACCGCGAACTGAAATGCGGTAAGCTGTATAATGGGCTACAGAGGGTTTCAACTTTATTGCATATCTCAGGCATTTTGGGAATTTTACACAAATTTTCAAAATGGGGTTTTAGGACCCCTTCTCATGAGCGATGTCACTGTCATGGCGTTATTCGGGCCGAAGGGTGATTTCGCGCAGTGACTGCGCGGTGATCGAAATCCCCGCCGGAGCCTGAATACTGCCATGACAGTGACATCATTCATGAAGGGTCCCAAAACCCCCATGTTGAAAATTTGGTGCCAAAATTCAAAAAAATGACTGTTTTACGTGTTGTGTTGCGCAGTTCCTACGCAGGCTCGTAAGTTCGCGAAATTTCAATATTTTCACTCCAGATTTTCAACATTGCCATTTTATCACACCTTCTTATGAGTAGTAAGCTGTCATTTTCACATCTCACCCAAAATGTGCTTCTGCCCATGTAGCGCCAGAATGGCGCATGATCGGTGTCTTGAAATCAATGTACAGGACAAATTAAGAAAATCACAGTGACACTGTTCATGAGCAGAGGTCTTAAAATGGCTATGTTGAAAATTTGGTGAAAATATTCTAAAATGACTGTTTCTGACGTCGTTGCTCAGTTCTCCATGCTTTCGTAAGTTTTGCGAATTTTCAATATTTTCACTCCAGATTTTCAAAATTGGCATTTTATCACACCTCCTCATGAGCAGTATAGCTGTCATTTTACATCCTACCAAAACATGTTTCGCCCATGTAGCCTAATGGCATAGTCGGTGTGCAAACTCAGTGTATGGGACACATTAAGAAAATCACAGTGTCACTGTTCATGAGCAGAGATCTTAAAGTAGGAATTTTTAAAATTTGGTGAAGAATTCCTAAAAATGACTGTTTCACGAGTGTCGTTGCACAGTTCCCACGCTGCATTTCGTGGGTTTGCGAATTTTTCAATATTTCCACTCCAGATTTTCAACATTGCCATTTTACCACACACCTCCTTATGAGCAGTACAGCTGTCATTTTTCACATCCTGCCCAAAACGTGTTTCAGCCATGTAGCTGTACAATGGCGCGCAGTCGGTGTGCAAACTCAATGTATGGGACACATTAACAAAATCACTGTGACACTGTTGATGAGCACAGGTCTTAAAATGGCTATGTTGAAAATTTGGTGCAAAAATTCCTAAAATTGACTGTTTTACGAGCGTGCATTGCACAGTTCCTACGCATGCTCGTAAGTTCGCAAATTTTCAATATTTGCACTCCAATGACTTCCAAATACCTAAACAGCACATAGAAGCAAGCAACATTCGGCATTGGCAAATGCTTGTCTTAATTTTGTTTTCATAATTTTTTAGGAGAAGGGTCATAAATTCTTGCACTGAGGTGCTGGCTGCTTCATCCCTTCCCCTTCCTGCCAGTCTGCTTAGAAAGCTCTGTCCCTGTGCCGCCCTGCATGCAGACATTTCCAAATGTATCTGAATGCTCTTGTTAGATGAGCAGGGGCATTGATTTAAACCCAGTGGACCTCTAAATGAGAAAAATGTCCTGGAAAACCTGCTATTACTGAGATCAATAGAGCACGCCTGCACACCCTGCAAACTCATATAACACAAGATACAGTATCTGAGTGCAGTGGTGCCACAGGGGCAGAGCTCTCTGTACAATGTACCATGAAGGGGAAGGGATTTGGTGGCCAACTCCTCAATATGAGGATTTACGATCCCTTCCCCTAAGCAAATTATGAAGAAAAAAAATGAAGAGCATTGGTCTGTTCAAGTCCTTGTTAGGTGAACTAACAGTGGGGAGCTCGGGCTTATTGCTTATATGTGGTCAGTTCTTGCTGTTTAAGTTTGTGCAGGCTTGCCCAAGTTGTGGTACTAACTTACCCTGCCAGGTTTCACAAGAAAGGTGGATTCTGACCCATACTCACCACCTCTCACGAACTCTGCAGCAGCATGGCTCCATCAAGACGTCATCTCAGGTTACTCCAAATCAGGTTGAATTGCAAATTCAACAGACCCAACTTGCTTCTGGGTGGCAAAGGATGTGGGCCATGATGATCCTTAATATTCTGAACTTTTTCATCCCACAGGGAGACTTTACTCCACATTCTCCAAGGAGTGGGTAGTCCCTCGGGGCCCATGGATGGGAAGGCCCCATCAGGACGAATCCTGGGAGAAACATCAGGAAACTGGTAAACTACTACTCTCCCAGGCCTGGAGCTACAAACAATGCCACCCTGGATCCAGACTTACCAGAGCACAAGCAAGGCATTCCCTGTTCCACCTTTCTCAAAGCCCTGCAAAGTCTCTTTCAACAATTTGGCTGACTGCAGACACACATGTCTGACTCTTTCTCTCTAAGGCTGATCTAATCCTCAACTCACATATCCCTTCATCTGCACCAGTCCTGGGATCAGCTCTGGCTGGTTGACACTTCATACATAGGCAATGACTGTATGTTTAACCCCATTCTTTTAGTGGCTGTCAGTTTCATGAGTGAAGTATGCCCACCAAGTTCTTTGATACCTAATCCAGTTTGAGGTTGCAGCTTTGCAAACCAGAGCTCAGAACTGACTGATTTTCCTGGGCTGTCTGAGTACCATTTGACACCTACCACAATGGGTCCAGAAAGTCTACAGACACAGCTGCCCTTGTAGACCATTACTTTTTACGTTCGCTTGTGCGCATGCGCAAGGAATGTTTTGGGAGAGTAGCACACTTGGAGGTGTGCCTCTCCCATCCAATGCACTGCTCCCTTAAGCAGGCGTGGCGGTCCTCCATGGCCCCCCCCCAAGCCATCCTGCAGCCACGCTGGGAGCCCACCCCAGCGTGGCAAACCGTTTGTTTGTTTTGCGGCCAGGGTGCCCAATCCCCCCGTGGCTCCTGCGGCCCCACATCTTCTGCCACGCTGGGAGCCCACCCCAGCGTGGCAAAACATCCCTCATCATCTTTTTTTCCTGTAAAACAAAACGGTCCCACGGTGCGCCTCTCAACCCCCCACAACCCGCACCCACCACTCACGCACCAGCCTCCCCACACCCTCCACATACTTACCTCCGGACTCCGGTCACGGCGATTTTCGGTGGACGGGAACACGTCTGCACTCTTCAAAGCCGACCGCGAACTGAGGAAATGCCGGTAAGCTGTATTATGGGCTACGTAGGGGGTTTCAACTTTATTGCATATCTCAGTCATTTTTTGGAATTTTTGCACCAAATTTTCAACATGGGGTTTTTGGGACCCTTTCTCATGAATGATGTCACTGTCATGGCATTATTCGGGCCCATAGGGTGATTTCGCAGGCACTGTGCAGTCACTGTGCAAAATCAACGCCATGACAGTGACACATCCATGAGAAGGGGTCCCAAAACCCCATGTTGAGAATTTGGTGCAAAAATTCCAAAAATGACTGTTTTACGAGCGTATGCTATGTGTCCTATGCAGGCTCGTAAGTTCGCGAATTTTCAATATTTTCACTCCAGATTTTCAACATTGCCATTTTATCACACCTTCTTATGAGCTGTACAGATGTCATTTTCACATCTCACCCAAAAGTGTTCTCGCCCATGTAATGCACAATGGTGCAGTCGAAAGCAAATCAATGTATGGAACATATTAAGAAAATCACAGTGTCACTGTTCATGGGCAGGGTCTTAAAATGGCTATGTGGAAAATTTGGTGAAAAAATTCCTAAAATGACTGTTTTGAGGTGTGCGTGCATGAGTTCCCTACATGCCTCCATTATGTTTGCAAATTTTTAATATTTGCACTCCAGATTTTCAACTGTGCCATTTACACACACTCCTCATGAGCAGTACAGCTGTCATTTTTCACATCCTGCCCAAAATGTGTTTCTGCCCATGTAGCGCACAATGGCGCATTCGGTGTGCGAACTCAATGTATGGGACACATTATGAAAATCACAGTAACACTGATCATGAGCAGAGGTCTTAAAATGGCTGTGCTGAAAATTTGGTGAAAAAATTCCTAAAAATGACTGTTCTATGAGTCTGCGTTGAGCAGTTCCTACACACGCTCGTAAGTTTGCGAATTTTCAATATTTTCACTCCAGATTTTCAACATTGCCATTTTACCACACCTCCTTATGAGCACTGCAGCTGTCATTTTCACATCTTGCCCAAAGCGTGTTTCTGCCCATGTAGCGCACAATGGCACAGTCGATTATGCGAACTCAGTGTATGGACACATTAAGAAAATTACAGTGTCACTGTTCATACAGAGATCTTAAAATGGCTATGTTGAAAATTTGGTGAAAAATTCCTACAAATAACTTTTTCTGACGTGTGCGTTGTGCAGTTCCTACGCACGCTCGTAAGTTTGCGAATTTTCAATATTTTCACTCCAGATTTTCAACATTGCCATTTTACCACACCTCCTTATGAGCAGTACAGCTGTCATTTTTCACATCCTGCCCAAAACATCTTTCCCCCCATCTAGTACACAATGGCGCAGTCGGTGTGCGAAATCAATGTATGGGACACAGTAAGAAAATCACAGTGACACTGTTCATTAGCACAGGTTTTAAAATGGCAATGTTGAAATTTGGTGAAAAATTCTAAAATGACTGTTTTACTGAAAAGCACAGTTCCCACGCAGACGTCAGAGGTTTGCGAATTTTCAATATTTCCACTCCAGATTTTCAACATTGGCATTTTACCACACTTCCTTATGAGCAGTACAGCTGTCATTTTTCACATCCTGCCCAAAACGTGTTTCTGCCTATGTAGCGCACAATGGGGATAACAAAAAGATCATGCTGACAATTTATTGTGCAAATACCAGCAATCGCACAGGGCATTAGGGTAAAGCACCATACATGCCAAACACCACTGCAAATACCTGCAAGCGAATGTTCGGCATTGACAAATGCTTGTTCTTTTAGTTTCAATATGTTATCATCCCTCACTGTGGCTGTGGACCAGCTGGAATGGTACCTCACAGCCACCACTGCAACCTGGTGAGACGAGATGGAGTGGCTGGCAGGCAGAGGAGTGCTGTGGGGTGCTTATACAGGGAGTGGCTTCAGGTGTATGCTCCCTGACCCTGATGCCCGTCCATGTGGCCAGAGCAGCAGAGGCATGCAGCTTGCTGGCCACTGAATTCAAAATGGACAGTCCTCGCCTGCCTTCAGTCCCACAGCTGCAGTCCAGGACAGGACCAAGGATGAGGCACAGCACTAATGGAGAGGCAAGGCAGCTGCAGTGGTTAAGGAGGGAGCCTAAAGGCAAGCTCCACTTTCTGTGGTGGGACATAAATACAAAAAAAAAAAATTAAACAAATGTAAGTTAAATTTTGTCACTGTGTTTCATTTTAAAACAATTTCCTGGATTCTTTAACAAAAATTTTAAATGGAATGTTTATCATATGGAATACAAGAATCCAAAATTCTATACAATTCTATTGGTAGAATGTTCACCCCCACCGCTACTACCATAAACAAATGCACACACACGTATACACATGCATTCACAATCTAAAACCTCATCTAGAGCCAGGGCTTCATTTCCAGTGTTCCATTGCAGTTAATTAAAACTACGCCCCCCCCCCTTACCAGGTAAATGTCTGCTACTTACCCTGCCACAAATAATAACAAACTCTGGCTAGAGCTGATAGAGCTGTAGCTGAGGAATTTGGAGTAAAAATATTGAAAATTACCTAAGTTACGAGCCTGCATTCGCAAAATGTCATGTAAGCTCATAAATTTGTTGTTTTGTAATATTTTTACACCAAATCTTCAACATAGCCTTGTTAAGACCCTGCCTCATGAAGTAGGGCAGAGAAAATGTTCATCTCCTGGCCTAAAGGTGATTTCACGCAGAGACTGGAAAATCAACTTACGGAACACAGAAATACATTTTGGGCAGGAGTTGAAAAATGACAGTTGTCACATTCATGAGGTGCTGTAAAGAAATGGCTATCTTGAAATTTTGGGGTAAAAATATTGACTATTGCCAAACTTACAAGCCTGCATTTGCAAAATTCAGAATAGCCTTATAACTTTTTTTATAAAATATTTTTACACCAAATTTAGAACATAGCCTTCTTATGACCCCGCCTCATGAACAAGGGCAGAGAAAATGTTCAACTCCTGTCTGAAAGGTGATCTCATGCTGGGACCGCAAAATCACTTTTCAGAATGTAAAAAACACATTTTGGCCAGGATTTGAAAAATGACAGCTGTCACATTCATGAGGTGCTGTAAAGATATGGCTTTGTTGAAAATTTGGGGTAAAAATATTGAAAATTACCAAAGTTATGAGCCTGCATTCATAAAATACAACGTAAGCTCATAACTTTGTTATTTTTTAATATTTATACACCAAATTTTCATCATAGCCTTCTTATGACCCCACCTCATGAAGAAGGGCAGGGAAATTGTTCAGCTTCTGCCTGAAAGGTGATTTCATGTAGGGGCCATGAAATCAGCTTTCGGGACAGAGTTGCCTAATGGCAATGCAACTGTTCACGAGGCGGGGTCCCAAAAAAGGCATGTTGAAAATCTGGGCCCAAAATATGCAAAAATGGCCAGGGTATGCCACTAAGTTCAAAACACCATTGAAATACATTGAACCACATACCTGTTTCTTCAGTTCGTGGTCCGATTTTGAAGAGTGAGGATGTGTCTGCAGTGCAGAGAGGATTACAGCGTTGGACCCCCGATGGGTAAGAAATGCCTAGGAGGGTCAGGTGGGGGGACAGTAACGGCCACAAAAGACATTGATGGATAGTTTTCTTTTCACAAGGTTAAGAAAAAAACACGAGGATCCCTGATCATGACAATGGAGGACTGGGCACCCCCAGTGTCACTGTTATGTTTCTAGGGGTGTGTGGGGTCGTGGGTGCTGACAGAGAGGGTCAAGGGGGGGAGGAAAAATATATCTAATAAAAACTTTTTTGATGGTTACGGCAGAACATGGCACAGTCTGCTGTATCCAAGATGGACACGGAACTCTACTGCGCATGCACAATACTGTTTGGCAGCCATCTTAGACACGGCAGACTGTGCCGTGTTCCACCATAACTGCTAACTAAAGAAAAATACTGCAGTGGGACTGCTAATAGAGAAAGTGGAGTGCTTCACGAACACGAAGGAAACTGTGAGGCAACTCCACACTGCTGTTTGGTCACAAAAGTCTCCCTTTCTCAATCGCAGGAGGTCTGCAGGGCTCCACACACTGCAGCCCTAAAAATGAGGCCCTGGTTTATCATAAGACCTTCTGTTTGTGTGTGCACAGGGTACCCCCCCCCCCCAACTCAGCCTGTTGAATCTTATCAGAAAATGACTTTGGGAGGAAACACCGTCCATGATGACAATCGGGAGGAGAACTGATAGAAGAGATCAAGGCTTTTAGGTATATGAGTTTGGTTTTAGATTGATCATTGAAATACAGGCAATATATTGCTTTAGTTGTTAAAATTATAAATGCTTGCTCTGGAGTCTTATTTCCGAATCATATAATTTCCTTTATGGAAGCTTGTCAAAGGGTAGCATTCAGTTTCATATTCTCTGTACTTGATAGAGACTGTGTAAATATTCAGGGGCAGAGGAAAGTGCAATGCTAAGAACAGCTAGTTTACTAAATAATGCCTGTAGATTTGTACCTGATATGGTTACACTCATAGCACACACATCATTTCCTCCTGAACAAAGTAACTAACTGGTGGCCATATAGTTACAGCTCCATGAATATCTATGCATTTGGGCATGGAATACACTGCATCAAAAATGCTTCTAAAATATGTTTGCTATGGCAACAAGATTTAATTTGTCTGACAGGCATAATATTAGTAGGTCACAGGTAAATTCTCAGCTTGTCCTACTATTAAGAATTAAAATCGGGCAACAGTCTTTTTCAAACAGGAAGGCAAAATATTGGACTGTTATTCCACATAGTATTTATTGATCAGCTTTCTCCCTTTTGCTCATCCTTAAATACATGAGTAGAAATACGGTATACTAATATTATTAAATGTTTGTTTTTTTTTCAAATTTGTATGGTGTAGCATCCAGATATCTCTGCCAACTCACTTTTGAATGCATTAATCTGTCTATTGTACACTGATTTAGGACACCTAGGAAAAGGGCACTTATGCTCATAGGGTTTACCTATTTTAAATAACCTTGAGCTAGTTACCAAGTCCGGGGCCTGTACCAGCCTTGATATATTTGAGGTCAGGCTAGTACAGACCTCATACTTGAACTTAGTAAATGAGTCTATTAAATCCAAGGGTCTAGAATTACAGGGCTCCATTGTTTCCCAAATCCACCCTCTTCTTTGTCTCTCTATGTTCATGTGTCTGGCAATCTCCAGTGTTCTGTATGCAGTTAGTTGTGGTCAGGTAGCAAACATGCTCCCCCTGCAGAACACACACACACGCACACCCATACTCAGCAACAGTATGCTGACAGGCCCATTTCCACACACACACACACACACACTATGCTGACAGGCCCATTTCCACACACAGACACACACATGGCCACACTATGCTGACAGGCTCATTTCCTGGAAGAGCAAACAAATTTCAATTCTGCTCCCTTTTTTCCTGCATGCTCCTGCTGGTGTGTGTGTGTGTGTGTGTGGAGGAGGAGGGAGTTGACAATGAAACCATTTTGATTGTGGGTTGCTCAGACAGGGCAAGTTTGACAAAAAAATAATCAGATGGCTTAGTAACCCCTTAAAATAGGGGTTACTAAGGCCCTGTCCACACTATAGCGAAACCTCCCCTCTGTAACATTACAGGGGGTCCAAACTGTTACCGCAATGGTTTGCGTTTACACCTGTACCATTACAGGAGGCGTTTCTGTAACCATTGTCGAAACCACTCGTGAGGTGGTTTCAACAACAGTTATGGAACCAGTTCTGCCACTGTACCATTATTGGCTGTAGTGTGGATGCGTGAGCATGTTCCCCAGCAGTGCCTGTAGTGCAGCGTGAGCTGCACTGTGGGATAGGGTGCTGACTGTAATGGTCACCCATCACCCACAGTGTGGACCAGCAGTGATGGTCCTGAACCGTCATCATGACGATGCACCGGCAGTGTGGACACACTGTACTGTTTACCGGCCCTAACAGTTTGTAACCATTACAAGGTTGCAGCTGTGTAATGTGGACATGGCCTAAGTCATCTAATCATTTGCTTGTCTTTTGCACTAAGAGTTAAATGCTGTAGCCTTTATTGAATTGTAAATAGTTATTTTCTGTTCACTGCCTTTTTCTGCCCCAGCAACAGTGAGCTGCCAATATTCTGAGGACATCCTTCACTCATTGGGTCCAATATTTTCCCAGGTTTTTTTCCACCCTCCAAGGGCATGCAGTATATATGGAGCACCAGTCTAGTCAAAAAGGATTTTGTTGAGAGTTTAGGGTCTTGAGATCCAGAGGGATCTGTCTGTGAAGAGCCTGAGGTGCTCTGGCACCCACAGGGTTGGGTGCATGCTCTAGCTCAGGGAGGCTTGTGAGCTCAAGATGGTGGAAGGGTCTCAGGTCTGGTGTGGCACTAGCTCCCTCCAGTTTGTTCTCTGAAGGCTCTGATCCTGGCCAGGGTCCAAGGTTTGGGATGGCAAGGGCCTGTTGGCAGTCAACCCTCAAGGAGGAATGCCTGATGGCAATCAAGACAAAGTAACTTGCAGGTTTCATGACACTTTCATAGCTCCCAATCAAGGAACAGGGATCAGGACCAAAACCAAATGCAGAGGGCAAAAGAAGTGGTGCTGTGACAGGGTAAGATGTGGTGAGGTCAGGTAAACCTTGTTGCTGTTACCAGACTGGCACTGTGGCATCGAGACCTAAGGAGGGGGTAAGATGAAATGAGCCAGTTTCCAATTTCATTCTGCTTAGTGCCCATGCCAGGGAACTGCACCATTGTTAGCTAGGAGGTATATATCTGTGTTTAGAGAAGCTGTTCCCACTGGGAATGATTGTGCTGTTAAGACATGGGTATAGTCTGTGGTAACATAAGTTCCTTGTGGCTGTGAGAGGACATATGTAGCCAGCAAATATGTTGAAATGTAGTTTCCCACTGCTTACAGGCTTGTGACTTGTAAATACTGATTTCTCTGGGTCTTCAGCAGGGTTGCAACCAGGACCCTAGCAACGTAATTCCTCTGCTAACTTTTGGATTATGCACAGTCTTGCAAACAAATTGTTGGTTTGTTGCAAACACGTTTATGCCTCGAGTTTGGTGCTCTGAGTCCTGCAATCAGTTTTCTGCAAATAATAGAATGGATCAGAGTCAAAGTAACCAAAGTATGCCTAATGAAGTTTGTTGCTCAGATCAACACCTTGCTGCTTCCCAAGTTGCCTTGCCAGGATCAGTAAATTGTGTAGCGTAAATTAATCGATTTTTGGACTGAACAAGGGTAGCTCCATGGAGCTGCTGGAGCGGTAAGGTCCCAGTGCCAGGGGATGAGGGAAAAGTTGTTAAGTCTTCCCTAAGAGGGGCTCAGTCCCAAGCTAAAGAGAGGTTACACTGGGGTGATGCAAGGAATACAGAGGGTACCTCACTGGTCACATGATGGCAGAAGGAGTTGGTCAGAACTGGGACTGTTTGCAAAGGGTGGCTCCTGGTGAAATAATACCATCCTGATACCCTTAGACATGAGGAGTCACTCTGGAGCTATGACCTGCCCCCCAAGGCATTGTTATGGCAGGCAAAGGGAGTCGGGGGGGGTTGTCACAAGTTAATGCATAAACTTACATACAGCATTTAAAAAAAGGGGGCCCTCTGTCTTCAAATAAGAAATTGATAACTGCATTTCAAAAATGAATAAATAGTTCTACACACTGATTTTATAGGAGCAAGAACCTGATGGGCCAAAGGTCTTCTTCCTTTTGAATTTTCAGACGTTCGTATGTTAAAGCATTTAATAGTGCTGTATTTACAGGGAAAAGGGTCAACAAACCATGCAGATAGAAATTCTGTTTTAAAGGTCAGTGCTGCCTCCTGCTGGATAAAAGCTATATGATGCAATACAAATTTCCTTTTTATTCCTTGCATCTTTCATATGTTCTTAAAAACAGGTTATAGAGTCAAAACAAGCATAATTCTTGTGAAATTATCAAACCAGGGATTTCTCTAGTGTCAGTAAGACATACTGTGTCACCTTGGCCTCAACATGAAAGAATTTTTAAGGGAAAAGACAATGTTTTCAGCAAAATAGTTAATCATCAAGTTATGGATATAAAAGACTAGAGTGATGATCTGTATGCATCCAGGTAACTATAAGGTAGGGTGACGAGAATTTCCAGAAGAAAAAAACGGGACACGTAACAAGGTCTACAGCTGGGTGCTACATCTATAATTACTTCCTATTAGTTTGAGGCTCGCAGAAAACCAAGACAAATGTGCAATTTCTTAAAAATGACTGGGACAACTAATTTAAAAACAGGGCTTTACCAGGACACCTGGTCACATTACTAAAAGGGTACTTTTTTGTTTTTAAAAATCACTTTTTATATTTTTTTTGTTTACTTATTTATACATGTGTATTATCTTCTATATTCATGCCTGTTGAAAAGCTCACTGTTCAGCACAGAAAGTTTTGTTAGATAAATAATATTAGGTCTTCAAGAGAATCACACACATAAAGCCTCAGCTGTGGAACTGTAAGCTATCGAAATCAGGACACTTAGAAACTTTTGCATAGCTGAGGTCATCCACACTGATGTATGTCAGTGCTGCCTATGTAATGTGGGTGGCCCCGTACCTCCTCAGTTTTCCACTGAAGACAAGCTTGGAGTTGCATTATACTGTCAGGAACAGGAGACCAGAATCCCATCCAGGTCCGCAAGAGAGGTGATGGTTCCTAAATAAAGCCCATTAAAATGGTGCAGAAAAGGAGAAGACCATGTGTGCAGTAATGGGTATGTCTTCCGTGACATGCCACCTTAAATACAGAGGGGTAGGCAGGAAGTTGAGGGCAGGCTCCTATGGAGAAGATTCTCTCTAAGACCTACTGTTACTAGTAAGTAAACTGCTGTATCTTCTTTGAGGATCTCTCTTTCCATTGAGCCACACCTATGGAATGATATTCAAGCAGTATAAACAGTAGAGTGAGTGGAAGTCCAGACAGTACAGACGTGTAAGACCCTAAGACTGCAGGCCTTGGAGGATGTCAAAACCAGATCCAATCTGTACATGAGACAACAGGTCCAGACTGCAGTGCTTAGTGAATGCCTAGACAGAACTTCATTTGGTGACAGAACATACGTCAGTCGCAAAACTAGAATGAAACCAAGCCACAGAAGTGACATACCACAGGTGGCATGCCCACGAACAGGACCAGGACACTCCTTTTTTTTTTCCCCCAACTTTTTTTATTCCTCTTAACCTACTAACTGGGGTCACCTTTGTCTGTCACTGAGTGCTTGATCCCACCCCACCAAGAGCCTCCCTTGCTTGTGATCCTGGTTCCCCCGCTCCCTCCGCATCTCACCTGCTAGGTCACCCCTCAGCTGGCCCCACGAGGTGGGATCGACTTCAGCTCCTCAGCACTCTTGTAAATTAATCCAGTTCCTGCATGCAGAGGTGAAGACCAGAGGAATTTCAGGGTCCAGGAGGGCAGGTCTGGTTGTGGGTATGGTAGCAGGAAGTGACATCACTTGCCCAGCCAGTAGGGTTAGCCACTTTTCTGGTTCCTCCTCATGGCAGAAAATCTGCAATGATGTTCTGCAACATCATGTTCGCTCCCGTGTGTGATGTGCTGATGTCTGCCGCATCCCACCAATTCTGGCACTTGCTGGGGCTCCATGATCAGTACCCCTGGACTGCAGCCAGGAGATACATTATTCCTGAAGCCCTGCACCCACCCACCCTGGAAAAGGTGAGCTGTCCATCAGGCACTTGAGCCTCCTCCCCCAGCTAGCCCTCCAGTGCTCTGGGTTCATTCTCGAACCCATGTAAATGGCATCACAGGCGGTAGCACTACTGGCGAGCTGGCAGGCCAGCCACCAGGAAGCTCCTTACCATACCTCTGGTAACAAAAATAAATACAGGATGGCTCACTCCTTGACTGCCATGAAGGATCAAACAGGAAGTGAGGGAGACCCTTCCAGAGTGGGTTCTCCCTCCTACTATGGACTGCTGGAATTAAATCATCCTGGGGTTTCTGAGGCGCCGGCTGGTTGCTGCGGTTGGGCGGACCTCCCCTGGGCACACTCCGGGACAGAATTCTGTTTTTTGAAGAAAAAAAAACTAAAAACTGCAAAACAAACATTTTGGGGACTAAGGAGGAGGAATCTTGCACCGGGACTTCGGGGCTGCTTGCTGCGGGGAAGTTTTGTTCACTCCAGCACTTGCGGTGGAGGAGCTTTCTGGCTCCAATTTCAAATCAGCACACCAGCACCTGATTGGCTCCCCGCCCACTCTGATGGTCGCCCAGCTAGTTCAAATAGCTGGCCACTGAGCCCTGCAGCTCACTCTTTGACTGCCACGAAGGATCAAACAGGAGGTGAGGAAGACCCTTCCAGAGTGGGTCCCCCCTCCTACTATGGACTGCTGGAATCGAATCATCCTGGGGTTTCTGAGGCGCTGGCTGGTTGCTGTGGTTGGGCAGACCTCCCCTGGGCACACTTCAGGACAGAATTCTGTTTTTTGGAAAAAAAGCTAAAAACTACAAAACGAACGTTTTGGGGACTAAGGAGGAGGAGAGGAGGAATCTTGCACCAGGACGTTGGGGCTGCTTGCTGTGGGGAAGTTTCTTCCCACTCGCCCACCCTGTTCCCTCCTCCCATTAAATGCTCACTAACTCCTCCCACCAGACAAGGCATTCTCCTCCCTGACTGGCATAGAGCTATGCTTGCTGGTGCACACATAGTACTCTAACAAACGTGCATGTGGGAGCTCATACCCTGCTCTTTACTAAGTTAGCCAAAATTTAAGCACTGTCTTGACTAAAAATAGCATAACTGATATTGCTCGTACTAATCACTAATTAGGCAAGACAGGGCAGGGAACAAGAGAGGGGGTGGGGTACTCCTGTACTATAAGACACACTTAAATGTATCCATCATGGGACACACGCCACCCCCATCCCATTCTTGTGAGTTCCTGCACGCCCTCCTCCTGCTAGGTAACACCAAAAAGGTACATCTGATCTGTGCCTACAACCCCCCAAAGGGGGAGTACCAGGGCTCTCCTCCCTCCTCGACTGCCTCAGCCCCATGGTTGGCTCAAATGAGCTACTAGTCCTAGGTGACTTCAACCTCAACTGGGTAGGTTGCAATGTCCAGCAATATGAACCCCTGTTGGCAGGCCTCGCCTTCAGCCAACTCATCTCTGAACCCTTAAGGCTCTCCTCATATGGAGACAAGGGTTCCCTCATTGACTGGGTGCTGAGCAATAGACCGGAGAAAATTATCTCCAGTGGTATTCTCCCTGATGCTATATTGGATCACTCTCCCACCTACTGTATATGGGGCATCTCCCCTCCCAAAATCCCCTACAAGGTGATCCAAATGAGGGACTACTCCAAACTCAATGCTAACGACTACCTTGAGGACCTGGTCTCAGGTCACTGCCACACATGACCCCTCAAGGGCCTTTGACAACTTTCTGACTGTCTTCACCCCGCTTCAAAACAAACATGCTCCTCTCACAAAAAGAAGGGTGAGGGGTACTGTTACAAAATGGCTCCATGGAGGCCTTTTTTCTCTTATCAAACAAAGGGATAAATGCTGGGTGAGATACAAGAACTCCCTCTCCAGCACAGACCTCCTTGAGTACAGGCAGCTGAGGAACTCATGCAAAAGAGCCATCCGCTCCGCAAAAAGTGAGTTCTGCCAATCTGCCTTACTCTCCACAGCCAGACACCCGAGGAGTTTCTGGCAGAATATTAAGAACGCAGTTGGTGGGTCTGTCAGAGCTCAGGTTACTGATATGCACATTGGTGGGGTAAAGTGCAACAACTCCCTCACAATTGCCAATGCCTTTAACTCCCTGTTCATTAACCTGCCAGCTCTCCCCAACCAGCCATTTGATCCCAAGGATCGGGCCCACTCACCCAGTGGGAAAACCCCCACCCGTCCTTTTACCTCAGGGTCATGTCTGACAAGGAGACCTAGAAGCTCCTTGATGGCCTCTCCCTCCATACTTGTGCTGGGCATGACTGCCTTGAGCCCAAACTACTCAAGCTAAGGGGATCCTTTCTAGCCCGACCCATCGCCCATGTGTTCAATGCATCACTAACCTCAGGCATAATCCCAGACATCTGGAAGATGGCCAAAGTCATTCCTGTCCCCAAACAAGGTGACCCTAGAGACCCAAGGAACTACCATCCGATAGCGATCCTGTCAGCGATCAGCAAACTTCTTGAAAAAGTAGTCGCCTCACAGCTCACCCACTACCTGCAGACCCACAACCTACTCTCTCCTGCACAGCATGGGTTCATAAAAGGGCACAGCACCTCCACTGCCCTAGCAGTTGTTACCTCTGCGATCAGGTCTGCTGCTGACCAAGGCAAACTGACCGGGGCCATCTTCGTGGATCTCTCAAAAGCCTTCGACCAGGTTGACCACGCACTACTGTGCTCCTCTCTCCTGTCCCTTGGCTTCTCCCCTCCTGCCCTTGCCTGGGTCAATAATTACCTCTCCAGCAGGCAGCAGTACACCAAGTTCCACAAGGTCTTGTCTGAGCCTGCTCAGGTAAACTGCGGGGTTCCACAGGGCTCTGTCCTGGGGCCTCTCCTGTTCTCCCTCTTCATAAACAAGCAACCCTCGGCCCTGGCACATGGGTGCTCAACTCTGTTTGCAGACGACCTAGTCATCATGACCAGCTCCCAGGATATCTCCACCATCAATGCCAAGCTAAACGCTGACTTCAACCAAATCCAAACCTGGCAAAAGGACCACAAGCTTGCGATTAACCTGCAGAAGATGCAGGCAATGTTCTTTGGCTCAACAGCCAAGACAAAAGCTGTCCCGGACTCGCTCAAGATCTCAGGTGCTGATGGGTCCCCACTACAAATTGCAGATGCTGTCAAATATCTGGGGGTGACACTTGACCCACAACTGGATCTAAATCTGCACATACGCAATACATGTAAGGTCTCAAACTGCAAGTTGGGCCTTGCATACAGAGCGAACAACTGCCTCACCCCAGCTGCCTGGCTGGCCCTAGCCAGGGGAGTCCTTCTACCCACGCTCTGCTATGGACTTGTCACCTTCACCCACATTGAGAAAACTAGTCTCGCTAAATGGGACACGGCATACAACACCATATGTCACTTTGCGCTCTCAGCTCCTTGCCTCACCCACCGCTGTGAGCTCTACTCCCGACTTGAGTGGCTCCCACTGGAAATGCACCGCCTCTATGTCATAAGCAACTTCATGGACAATGTTGTCAGATCTGCCACCCCTTTAGTCCTCACTGAATCCCTCATTCTGGCTACCCCCTCCTACCATCTGAGATCCAGCGACTCTCTAGCCCTCCTGGTTCCCAAGACCCGCACCCAAATGGGCGACCGGGCCTTCACTGCGTACGCACCCAGGATGTGGAACTCCCTTCCATGAAGCACTCGCTCCTCCCCCCTCCCACCACAGCTTTAAAACCTCCCTCTGGGGCTTTCTCAAATTGGCCTCCACCTGCCTCTGCTCTAGATGAACCTCCTCGACTTAGGCCGCTCCGACTGGCTGAGTCACTACCTAAGTTATCTGTCAAAGGCAGTGGACCTCGGCATCTCTATCCACTACCGAGCTTGCAATTTTACTAGTAGGAGTAGTCCACTTAGACCAAACTGCTCAAGCAGTGAGTGCACAGTTACTGCTTCTATCTCTGCATTTTGCTCTGGGCCTCTTCTATCCCAATGTGTTTCTCCTCTGTCTACCTGCAAGCTTAACAGTTTCACTGCCCGGCATGATGACCAATGTTCATCATGAAAGTACCATACTTGTTTACCATGAAAGTACCATACTGTTATTTCTACCTGCTGACGGCTATGTAAACCCCTGATGTTTCTTGTACTGACCCTGTTGCTTGATGTCCTTAAATGTAACTTTTACTTGTTTTGTCTGATGTTCATGAATGTACCTTGTAATCTCCTGGGTCACACCTGAAAATAGGCACTTGGCTGTCTAGCGTGCTTACCCGGTTAACAAAAGCAAATAAATAAATAAACCATTTAGAAAAGCATTGTTTAGGGACAGGGGTGCCTAAAATCCTGGGGGGCAAATGGAACAAAAAACTGTGAGGACTTTCTGCAGTATTTTATGAAGTACAAATACAGGTGTAAAGCCCTAATGAAAATGAGAGAATGCAGGAAAACATCCCTAGCACTCTAAGGGAAAGAAAAGAACACCAGAAGGATTGGAAGAAAGGCCTGACTCCTGGCTTTTTGGTGAAATGCATTGCCCCTATCCTGGAAGGGAGGTTTCTGTATGCCTTTCCTCCAGTCCCACTAATTCAGCAAGTATTAGTCAAGCTTTGGGTGGAAGGAGCAACACTACTGCTAGTGGCCTCTTTCTCGGTGAGCAAAAACTTGATAATTTTGCATTGTGCGGGGATGAAAAAGGTCCAACTCAGGATGACCCCAACAAATGAAGAGACTTTAAACCACATTTTCCAAGAGTTACCTCATGGGGCTGAGTAACTGACTTGCTGAGAGTGTCTGACAAGATTTTCAGAGAACCAGGTGGAAACTTGCCGATGATGTATACACTGTGCACCAAGACCCGCTCCTTCACCCACAAGGCTCATCTGCAGAAGAGGGGGTAGGATTGGGTACCTCCTTGTTTGTTGAAGTAGTGCATAACTCAAATATTTTTCATCCATACAAGTAGCAGATGGCCCTGAGTATGAAGGGTGAAGACTCATAGGCCAAGAAGAACAGCCCTCATCTCTAGAATGTTGATGTGGAGAGAGAGCAGTCCCCAGAGAACCAGGAACCCTTTGTACTGAGAGCACAAAGATGTGCTTCCAACCCATCTCCAGAACATCTGTGGTGAGGACTGCCTTGGGGTGGGATGGAGAATCAGAGACCCTTAAAGCATATGAGATTAGCCTTGCCACCAGCATAGGGCACTGCATAAAGCAAGGATCTGAAATCCCAGCAGGGTAGTCCAAGGCTTCTAGGGGATGCTCATATGGAGGTAGGACAGGGGACAGTCACTTTGGAAGTGGCCATCAAGCCTAGGAGCTATAGTGTTCACCTTGCAGGAACCCAGAAGCTGGAAATGATCAATGTCACCTGAGCATTCACAGCATCAGCATGGGGATCTGGAAGGAGAGAAGTTCCTGGGTTGTGTACAAAACCGTGTTAATAAACCAGCCAAAAACTAGCCAAACTCCCCCCCCCCTTTCCACCCTTGATCGCCCTACCCTAGATGTCGCACCCCCTTCCAATATTTGGGCATCTGGCTGGACAGTCAACTCGACTTCTCCACCCTTACTGACAACATTCACTCTAAACTCCATCCCAAGCTAAGAGCCATGTATCATAACAAAGACTCCCTCTCCTATTATCCGACGAGAGCTACTCACTAAAATGATCCTCCCAGTCTTTGATTATGCCATTGTGGTTTTAGGGTCTGCCCCTGCCTCCTCCCTCCTCCCTCTCTAGACTGGACTCCCTCTTTATGCCTTTTGCAGTTTTGCCTCAAATGCTCCCCCCCCCACCACACATACCTTTGCTCCTTCTACTCCTCCCTCTCCCTTCCCTCCCTCCACTTATGGCGGCAACACCATACCACCACCCTCATCTCCAAATTCTGGCTTGGATCCCTCCCCTCCTATCTTTCCTCTCCCCCTCATCCCCTACTTCTTACCTGCTACATTCCAGAGACTCCCCCCCCATCGAGGCAGTGCAAAGGAGAGCAATTAAAATGGTGCAGGGCCTACATCAAAAGCCCTATGAGGAGAGGATCAAGGATTTAAACATGTACTCTCTGCAGGACAGGAGCGGGGTTAAACTGGGGTGGAACGCACCGGAGCTGTGTTCTGTCACCTCTTACTGACCTCCATCATTAGCAGAAACGCACAGGAACGATGCTGGCAGACAGTAATAAAATACTGTTTTCTTTTAGAAGGTGTTTCTTTTCTCTGTCCTAAAATTCCAAGCTATGCCTGAACTCCTTCAGGAGACAGTCAAAATAAATACCTTCTAAAAATGCAGTTGAATAACATAGTTAAGTATCTACAGGTATGTACTAAACTAAACCAAACAAGCATTTGTCAATGCCGAATGTTAAGTCGAGTGCACTGGTGTCATGACGGGGGATGTTTGAAAATTGCTTCAGTGAAGTTGTTTGTGGGGTGGGGTCCCAAAAAATATATGTTGAAAATGTGGGACAAAAATATTTAAAAATGGCCAAGTTATGCCACTAAGTTGAAAACCCTATTAAAATACATTGACGCTGAAAACCCCATTGAAATACATTGAAGTGCTTACCTCAGTTTGCGGTTGGGCTTTAAAGCTCAAAGAAGTGCCTGCAGTCCAAAGTAGATTACAGCGACGGACCTCCAGTGGGTAAGTATGGGGTAGAGGGTTGAGGGGTGGTAGGTCCTGAGTGGGAGGGTAGGGGGTTGAGTAACGGCAGAATGGACAATGATGGACGGTTTTCTTTTTTACAGGGGAAAAAAATTATGAGAGACAGTTTCTTTTTTCAGGGAGTTCGCTAGACAGATGAGGACACTGGGGCACTGGGCACCTCCAGTGTCTGCATACTATTTTGGGGGGGTTACACAGTAGACAAAAGTGGACGGACAAATGACCCTGGGGGATTTGGGCATCCGCAGTGTCTGCATACTGTTGGGGGGGTTACACAGCATACAACAATGGATGGACAGATGAGGACCCTGGGGGATTGGGCACCCCCAGTGTCTGTATACTGTTTAGGGGAAGGGATTACACAGCGGACAATGAGGGACAGTTTTCTTTTTGGGGGGCATAAAAAACAAGCATTTGTAAATGCCGAACTCTGATGTATTGAAAGATGTTCACCTCTGCACCTTGTTTATGCCCTTGAGGTACTTGAACATGTGTATTATGTTCTCCCGCTCCCTCCTTTCCTCCAATAAGTATATATTGAAGTCCTTTTAATCTCTCCTGATATGTTCTGTGTTGCAAGCCATGTGCCATCTTGGTTGCCTTTCTGTGGACTGCCTCTACCCTGTCAAAGTCCTTGCACAGTTGTGGCCTCCAGAATTGCACACAGTACTGTAGGTGAGGCCTCACTAGTGCATTATACAATGGCATTGCCACCTCATGCCTTCTGCTAGTGATACCTCTGCCTATGCATCCCAGCATGCCACTGGCTGTCCTTGCAACATTTGTGCTCTGCTTTGACACCCTTTTGGTCATCAGAACTGATAACTCCTAGGTCCCTTTCTTCCTTGGTGAGAATCAGCACCCCCAACCCATCCTGTAACTCTCCACTGGTTTCCCTCTTCCCAGGTGCATTATTTGGGCTTCTTTGCATTGAACCTCAGTTGCCACTCCTCAGAGCATTTCTCAAGCCTCGCCATGTCCCTGCTCATTTTCTCCACCTCTTCTGGAGTATTCACTCTGTTACAAATGTTGATGTCATCTGCAAACAGGCAGACAGACCTTTCCTTCTAGCCCTTCTGCAGTGTCTGTAATGAAAACATTGAACAGAACTGGTCCCAGGACTTATCCTGAGGTACCCCGCTGGTCACTCCTCTCCCCAGATTGGATCCCATTATCACCACCCTCTGCCTCCTGTCCATCAGCCAGTTTCTAACCCAGTTTATCAGCTTGTGCCCCGTTGCCAGACTACTCATCTTATTAATCAGCCTTCTATGTTGGACATTGTCGAAGGCTATGCTGAAATCAAGGTAGGTGACATCAAACGTCCCTCCCTGATTTACTTTCTTAATGAGGCATTAGGGTTTCCAACCCTAACGCCCCACCCCCACCCTGCAGAGACTGACAGGCACTGGGGGTGTCCTTTGGGTCATCAGCCATAATGCTCACGCCATCCCACCAGACACTGACAGGCATCACGGTATGCCTTGGGGTCTTCGGCCCTAATGCTCACCCCATTCCATAATGAAATAAGCTGAGATGGGTGCAGTATAGGAGAATGGGGTCAACGTTTGGGGCCAAAGACTCCAAGGCACACCCCAATGCCTGTCACTGGCTGAAGGGTGGGTGTGGGGGTGGGATGGTGTGATCATTAGAGCCGACGACCCAAGGCACACGTCCGACGCCTGTCAGTCTCTACAGGGTGGGGGTGGGATGTTAAAGTAGGAAACCCTAACACCCCAGATGTTTGTTGGTATTTTCACTCCAGATTTTCAACATGGACTTTTTGGGACACCACCTCATGAACAGTGGCACTATTTTATTTATTTTTTAGTTGTTTAACCAGAAGTAGCACACTAAGCTGAAAGTAGCAACCTGGGAGCACAGAGAAGTTAAGTGACTTGCTCAGGGTCACACAGTATGCAAGTGGAAGCTGTGGGATTCAAACCCAGGTCTGGTCTGCTGGATGTCACCAGATTAGTAGCTCAGAGCCTTAAACCACTGTGCTATACTGCCTCCCCATTTCCCTATCATTTCGTTACTCAATCCCAAAGGGTGATTTTGCACAGAGATAGCGCCATTCAAAGCCACAGGTGTTCAAACACATTTTGGGCAGGATGTGGAAAATGACAGTTGTACTGTTCATGAGAAGGTGTGAAAAAATGGCAGTGTTGAAAATCTGGAGTAAAAATATAAGAAATTGGCAAAGTTACGAGCGTGCATAAAAACTGTGCAATGCACATCCATAACGCAGTCCTTTTTTGGAATTTTTTAAACAAATTTTCAACATGGGCTTTTTGGGACCTCCCCTCATGAACAGTGGCACTGTGATTGTGTTACTCCATCCCAAAAGTTGATTTCACACAGTGACCGTGCCATTCTGTGCAACTGGTGTGAAAACACATTTCAGGCTAGATGTGAAAAATGACAGCTGTATTGTTCAAAAGGAGATGTGAAAAAATGGCAATATTGAAAATCTGGAGTGAAAATATTAAAAATTGGCGAAGTTATGAGCATGCGTAGAAACTGCACAATGCACACTTATAACGCAGTCATTTTTTGGAATTTTTTCACCAACTTTGCAACATGGATTTTGGGACCCCACCTCATAAGCAGTGGCACTGTTGTGTTATTACTTGGTCATAAAAGGTGATTCCATGCAGCAAAAGCAAAATAACCTTCAGGACCAAGGAATGAAATGACAGTGACATGTTTACAAGATGGGATCCAAAGAACCCATGTTGAAAATTTGGGGCCAAAATTCCTAAAAATGGCTGAGATATCAACATAAGTTGAACCCCCCATTAGCTCCCATTATACGGCTTACCTTTCATTCTTTCAGTTTGCCGGTTGGCTTTGAAGAGTACAGACGTGTCTCACTCCACAGAAGACCGCATCTGCTGACCTCGGAGGTATGTATGGGATAAGGTGGGGGTGGAGGAAGGTGGGTGCATAGAGAGGTTGGGATGGGGGAGGGACAGGGAGACAACGAGGGATGGTTTCGTTTTACAGGTGTAAAAAAAAAAAGACCCTTGAGGAAGTTTTCTTCATTTACAGGTAAAAAATAAATATAAATTTAAGCACACTGGGGTGGGCTCCCAGTGTGCCACAATAGCGGTGGGGAGGGGGGATGCTGACAAGGAGATTGGACACCCCGATGTCGGATAGGGATATAGACGGGTTGAGGGGTACATTCAACACCGGGAGTGGGCATCCTGGTGTCAGAAAAGGAAAGGGGAAATTGTTTAACCAGGATAGACACACTAAGTGGCAGCAGGGAAAGGGGACACTGTTTAACAAGGAAAGACACCCTAAGTCGCAGCTGAAGGGCTCACATTTCAAAGGGCAGAGCCGCGTGCAGCATCGGCTCTGTCCTTTGAAATGTTTGCCAAGACGAGCCCCCTCAGCAAACCAGCATCATCAGGACACTGCCTGCTGATTTGCCAACCACAGACCAGCCCCTGCAGCACCGCTGGCCATTGGTCTGGCACCCCTCACACCTCTTTCTAGCAACTCACATATCAACATGTTCATCTGCGCTTGCATGCTCGACGAACATAAAAAGCTTTCTGCCACTTTAATTCTTATAATAAGCTGAGCATCTTATCTCATACTAGTAATGCAAGATAGACTCAAAGTACAGAGAAAACAAAGTGATGGGTTGCAGAGGCCCCTTTCTTCTGACTTATAGTAATTTTAATGTATGGCTTGGAGGTGGTTTGCACCAGGTCTAGAGACATGATTTAACTCTTTCCCCAGCTGCTTCTGCACTAATGTCTGTGCGAATTATGCCTCTGCCAGCCTCATAGAAACATAGAACATAGAAATTGTTGGCAGATAAGAACTGCTAGGCCCATCCAGTCTGCCCGTAGGCCCTATACATTGTATGGGGCCGGTGACCATATGTGATCAATGACCACTCCAGGCTTATTTTTCCCTGTTTATCACATCTTTACTTATGCATCTGGACTGTTGAAAGTCTGCACCAATAGGAAGTTTTTAAAATGTATTTTAAAGGTTCCCACCAGCGACAAAAACTTTCTAGATGGGCAGGAGTCAAGTGATCTATGTCTAGGACGATTATGGGGGATATAAAAAGGGGGACTGGTACATTGGTGCAGGATAGCCATGGAGGACAAGTGCTGCTGCTACACTACACTTCTACTTTGATGATTATCTCTCAGACACTCAGGTGGCAGACAATGGAGAGCTTAACTTGTAGGAATCTTGGAAGGAATTGGGGACCTGATCTGCCTGATCACTGGAAGAAAAATTAATGGTATGTGAAAAGTTATTTTAATGGAGGGTGTTTCCTCTTCGGCTAGCTCTAGGTGGGGATCTTAAAAAAAAAAAGCAGCTTTCTGCTTGTAACCTGGCTGGGTTTGAGAAGATCCGGATCATAGAAACATAGAAACATAGACTTTGATGGCAGATAAGGACTGTTTGGCCCACCTAGTCGGCCCATTTCCCTACCTAGAGGATAAGCTGCAGATCCTATTTAACCAACAGTGTATTTCTTCCTACATCCCACAAAAATTGCCTTATGTCTGTCCCATGCATTCTTGAATTCTCCCACAGTTTTAGACACCACAACCTCCTCAGGAAGGCTGTTCCATGCGTCCACCATCCTCTCTGTGAAAAAATACTTCCTCACATTGCCCCTCAGCCGTCCCCCCTCTATCTTCAAATTGTGTCCCCTTGTTCTTGCACATCTCTTTTTTCTGAAAAATGCTACCCTCTTGGACTTTGTTGATTCCACTGAGGTACTTAAACGTTTCTATCATGTCCCCCCTCTCCCTCCTTTCCTCAAGGGTATACATATTAAGCTCCTTTAGTCTCTCCTCGTATGGCTTCTCTTGCAGACCCTGCACCATTTTAGTTGCCCTCCTCTGAACTGCCTCCATCCAGTCTATGTCCTTGCGGAGATGGGGTCTCCAGAACTGGACACAGTACTCCAGATGAGGTCTCACCAACTGTCTGTACAGGGGGATAACAACTTCCTGTTTTCTGCTGGTGATGCCTCTCCCTATACATCCTAGTATTCCCCAGCCCTCCCTACCGCCTTCTCACATTGCTTGCCAACCTTAAGGTCATCTGATATGATTACCCCCAGGTCCCTTTCCATTTTTTGCTGTTGTTACTACCTCCCTTCCCATTGTGTAATCTTCCCCTGGGTTTGGGTTTCCCAGGTGCATTACTTTGCACTTCTTTGCATTGAATCCAAGCTGCCATACTTCTGACCATTCCTCCAACCTTGCCAAGTCCCTTCTCATCCTTTCCATGCCTTCTTGTGTATCAACCCTGTTGCAGATCTTTGTGTCATCTGCAAAGAGGCATACTTTTCCTTCCAGTCCCTCTGCAATGTCACTTATAAAGACATTAAAAAGGACTGGACCCAGTACTGAACCCTGTGGTACCCCACTAGTAAGCCCTCTTTCTTCAGAGTGGACTCCATTTACAATTACCTTCTGTGTCCTGCTGTTCAGCCAATGTTTTACCCAGGCTACCACCCTGGGACCCACTCCCAGGCTGGTTAATTTAACTACTAATCTTTTGTGTGGGACTGTGTCAAATGCCTTGCTAAAGTCTAGGTAGGCCACGTCCACAGCCCCTCTCTGGTCTACTACTTTGGTCACCCAGTCAAAGAAATCAATTAGATCATGCATACATAACTCTTCCGCTGTGAACCCATGCTGCCTTGGGTCCCGTGCCCCACTGGCCTCTAGGTTCTCAACAATTCTTTCCTTCAGAAGTGATTCCATCACTTTCCCTACCACAGAGGTCAAACTGACAGGTCTGTAGTTTCCTGCCTCTGTCTTGGTCCCACTTTTGTGAAGGGGAATCACATCAGCCTTCTTCCAGTCCTCAGGTACCACACCATCCTCCCATGATTTGTAATAAATCTGGGCATAAGGCAGAACGCAACAACAACAGCAAAAATTACAGATTCAATTTTTCTCCTGTTTTAAATTGTGTGTGTGTGTGTGTAATTATGAATGAAAGGCAAAACAAAAGTACTATGTAAAATGATGAAGAGTGGATTTCAGGAAATTAAAGAGGAGTTCATAGTGAAGTCAAGAAAATAAATATAGCTAATACATTAAAATGCATGGAAGTTAATTCAGCCACTTGGGTCAGCCCCTGGTTCATTCTTAAAAAAAGCACATCTCTCTCTCTCTCTCTCTCTCTCTCTCTCTCTCTCTTTCTCAAACCTGTCTCTGAATTTTTTCAGAGATATTCCTGATTTCATCATAGAAATATCCTCATGTCCCCTAAATTTATTATTGGCATGCCTATCCTAATAACTACTGTAACATTACAGTTGAAAGGGGTCTGATTCATTCCTGGGCCCATTCTGTCTGAACCCTACCCTGTACAAAGAAGTACCTATTTATAACCAAGTTCCCTATAAATTGATCTTCTTTCTGAAAAGTGTTGGGATTTGAATCATGGAATATTGTCAGTCTAGTTCTCTTTCAGAAAATTATTTTATCATCATAATATAGGCCCTGTACACACTCGGATGCTTAAACCGTGTTAGAGAGCTTAACATGGTTTAAGACCCACCTAACATGGTTCGAAGACACATTTCAGCTGCAGTTAAACCATTTTTGATAACCGTGCTTTAACCCTGAGTCTAGCTAGTCAAGAGCCAGGTTTCAAAAACGGTTTAATAGTAACACGCTTACCTTGGGTAATGCGTACAGCATTTACGTGCTTCACTCCAATTCAACCAGTAAACAGCTAAGCATGATAGTCACAATTGTTATGCAGTGTGTTCACAAAGCATGCGTAAACACGGACTAAATAACGGGTTTCAAAATCAATATGGATGCTTAAGCACGATAGTGGAAGCTTAAGCACGGTAAGTAGTAGTCCGATTTATAAAATGTTTTTAAATGAAGTTCACAAGTGTGTACAAGGCCTAAGGCACTAAAAAGTGTCTTGCCCTTGTCTTTGCCCGAGTGCTATCATTTTGTCTCTGCCTGTGGTTCTTTGTCTCCAGGGACATGAGGCTGACTGGTGAACTGGAGGGAAAAGAAGGCAGGGTTTATTTATGAACTGCTAGGAGAGGATGTGTGTGTATAGATATGTATATGTGTGTATATAATATATGTATATTCATTTATGTTGATGTGTTAAAAGGTTGCTGTAACAAAATACACCATTGTTGTATAATAAGTGAAAACTCAGAAAATTAGGTCCTTAAAGAGCAACTAACATGCTCAATTCTAAATCGCCTCCCAAGAAACACAAAAAACCCTTGCCTGGCCCTGAATTAAATCCTGCAAAAAATTATTTTCAAAAATGTCCCAGTTTTGGAAGGGAAGGGATTGTATTTTTGCTCCATGGAGCTCCGCCGCACCTATCCCTTCCACTTCCTGGTACCTGTGCCTCGACTGACCCACCCCCGCGTTACCGCGTTTTGTGACATAACTGTTTGAGTAGCATGGGAGTGAGTGCCCATTGACTTGAATGGGGCTGTTTTAAAATGATAAATTTGGCTAGTTTAGATGGCCAGTCGGAATAAATCATGGCCACTGCTTAACTAACAAGGCCCTGTTAATAAACAGTTAAACTAAATGGCAAAGATGAAAATGCGATCATCTCCAACCTGTGCATGCACGCCATTATCACTTACAAGTTAATGACATGCTATATTACTGGTGGCAGTTATGACGTCAGAACTCCACCACCTCTGAAATTCCAGTTTAACCACTGAACAGGAGGGAACAGGGTGATATGATAGACATTCAAGTACCTTACAGAAACAAGCATTTGTCAATGCCGAATGTTGGCTTGCTGGCATTGGCATTGGCAGTGCAGGAGTTAAAGAGATGCATAATAGGAATGGCAGTGAAGTATTGAACTGATGCCAACCCACCCCCACCCTGCAGAGACTGACAGGCATTGGGGTGTCCCTTTGGGTGTTTGGTAGTGCAGTGCGGGAAAACATGTCGGGCAGGATGTGAAAAATGACAACTGTACAGTTCATAAGGTGGTGTAAAAAAATACTAGTGTTGAAAATGCGGCATGTAAATATAGCAAATTTACAAAGTTACAAGGGTGTGTGGGAAATATGCAATGCACGCTTGCAACACTGCCATTTTATGGGCGCTCGCAAAAAAATTTTCAACATAGGCATTTTAGCACCTCTGCTCATGTACAGTGTCACTGTTATTTCCTCAAAGTGTCCCAAGAAGTGATTTTGCACAGCGACCATGCTATTCTGCGCCAGAAGTGCAAAAACACATTTTGGGCAGGATATGGAAATGACGGCTGTACTGTTCATCAAGAGGTGTGGAAAAATGGCAATGGTGAAAATCCAGAGTGAAATATCACAAATGCTGCGGCGAGTGCGAGCATCGTGCAATCTGCCAATGCAGCTGTAACACAGTCATTTTATGGAGTATCATCACCAAATTTTCAACATAGACATTTTAGGACCTCTGCTCATGAACTGTGTCACTGTCATTTTCATAATCTGGCCCAAACACTGATTTCCCACAGCAGCTGCACTATTGTGCGCCAGAAGTGCGGAAACACATTTCGGGCAGGATGTGGAAAATGACAGCTGTACTGTTCACAAGGAGGTGTACAAAAATGACAATGCTGAAAATCCGGCATTAAAATATTGCAAATGCGCGAAGTTATGAGCCTGTGTAGCAACTGCGCAACGCACGCTCGAAAAACAGGCATGTGTTGGATTTTTTTCCACAAAATTTGGAACATAGGCTTTTTGAGAGGCCACCTCCTGAACACTGGCACTGTAATTTCATTAATGGGGCCCAAAAGGTGATTTCGCGCAGTGACTTCAAAATCACTTTTCGAGGCCGATTAAAGCCATGACAGTGACAGAATTCATGAGGAGGGGCCCCAAAAATCCCATGTTGAAAATGTGGTGCCAGAATTCCAAGAATTGCCCGAGATATGAAGCAAAGTTGAAAAAGCCCTTTTCATTCCATTATACAGCTTACCGGCATTTCCTCAGTTCGCGGTCGGCTTTGAAGAGTGCAGATGTGTTCCCCATCCACCGAAGATCGTCGTGCCGGATTCCGGAGGTAAGTATGGGGTGATGGGGGTGAGAGAGGATGTAGGGAGGCAGGTGCGCAGTGGTGGTGCGGGTGGGGGCAGGAGACTACGAGGGACCTTTTTGTTGAGCAGGAAGAAAAAATTTCATCGCTGTGGGACAAGTTTTTTTTTCAGGGAACTTACACGCTTGGGGTGGCCTTCCAGCGTGCCACCTAACTGTTTTGAGGTGGGGTGCTGCAGCCGACGGGGATTGGGCACCCTCATCGGGCAGACAATGGAGGTGAATTTATGCCACGGGATTGGGCACCCCCGTCGGCACACAATGACAGCGGGGGGGTAGGCAAGAGCTGTGGGGATTGGGCACCCCTCAGCATATAAGAAGTGTGGAAGGGGGGCTGATTTATGCCGATGGGGAGTAGGCTCCCCATTGGCACCACAATTAAAGTGGAGGCAAGAACAGAGGGGTAATGGGCACCCCCTGCATATAGAAAATGGGGGCTGCTCTATGCCACCGACGGTGGGCTCCCCGTCAGCAAATTTGTCCTGTGACCCCAGAAAGTCGGCTGGGGGATTGGGCACCCCCGAATTCGGCAGTTGAGCGGCCGCCCACCATGCTGCTAATGTGGCAGCATGCAGAAAGGGTCCACTGCATCTGACGAGCTTTGCTCGGATTGCAGTGGACCTTTCCTTAGATGTGCTCGCTGCATTAGCATGCATGGTGTGGGGCCGGCATGCAGGCTGATTGGGGAATGAGGGATGCACCTACTGATGCGTGCCCTGCATTCGCCCAACAGCGGTCGCGCCTCCAAATCTGCACTCTCCCAAGATGTTGACTTGCATGCAAGCGCGGCATGCCAACATAATAAACAAGGTACAAGAAGGGAGCATTTTCCAAAGGAAAAGATGCTCAAGGACAAGGGATCATAATATGACGCTGGGGGGGCTGAGGAAACATGAGGAAGTACTTATTAATGGAGAGGGCAGTGGACATTTGAAATAGCCTCCCAGAGGAAGTGGTGGAGGCTAGAATGGTCACAGGATTTAATAATGCATGGAATAGGCACAAGGGAATCTTAGAAGCAAGAGAATGGTGCAAGCCGGAGTCCAAGTAGGGTCTCTGGTGGCACTATAGATAGGGAATTTAGGGCAGACTGGGTGAGCCAGTTGGTCCTTATCTGCTGACAACTTCTGTGTTTCTATGTTCTATATCCAGTTCAGGACAGGCAGCCCTCTCCTACTGTCTACCCTCCCTCTGGAACTCTCCTCCAAGCTCCCTTTATCTAGCCCCTTCTCTGCACTGTTTAAAGCGTATTCTCTCCCAATCCCCCCTCCTTGTTCCTGTCCCACTTCCTCCTCACAATCAGGTTAATGCACAACAATTCTCCCCTCACCTGTCTGTTGGCTTTTTGTATAGCTTAATTAGCTTTGCTCCCATTTTTACACGTTTCTCTCCCGTCTTTTATGCCACTTCTTATGGTTTTTTGCCTACAGTCATTTTGTTGTGTAATACCCATGCATTTAGTTCACTCCTTCTACTCACATCATTGTAATTTTATGCACCTTATGTTCTTTTTACCTGTATGTTTTATTTATATTTTAATTCAGTTGTACTTTTGCACTTCTCCTTTTCCCCTTTCCCCCGGTTGCACCTGGAAATTAGCTTTGGCTCAGTGTGCCTCTCCCAGTCACCAAAATTATAAATGAATAAATAATAAATTGAAGGTACTGGCAGGGGATTAGGATTAATTTAAATACACTGACCAGTATCCCTAGCAACAGAGTCTATAAAGCTGCATCCTTGAGCAGTGCCATGAGAAGCTAATCATTCAGATACAGAAATACATATAGGACTTCTGTAGGAAGGGCCATGGTAACCACAGCTAAGCACTTGGAGGAAGAGCCATAGCACTGAGGATAAGCCAAATGGCAAGACACAAACTGGCACTGCCTGCCTCCAGGAGGAAATGCAGGTATTGTTGATGGCTGCCCCAAATCTTGATATGCACGAATACATCCTGCATGCACGTTGAGGGCACAGAGCCAATCCCCTTGCAAAAGCACTGGGAGAAGAGATGCAAGGGAGAAACGTTTGCATGCAATGTACTCATTCAGATCTCTAAGGTCCAAGATGGGATGCAGAGTGACCATCCTCTTGGGAACCAGATAGTATCTGGAATAGAAACCAAGGTTCCATTCAGCCAGGGGTACAGGTTGAATGGCATGCTTATCTTTGGGCTAACAGAACAGAGCTGTGGTCCTGAGGGTAATAACAAGGGCAGGGAGAATGCACCTGAGGGGGTGTAATCAGTTTCAGCACACAACCCTCTGAGATTTCATTGAGAACCCACCTGTTTGATGTGATCTCCTGCCATTTTGTCAAAACCAGTGAGATCCTACCCCTACCTGAATCCCAGGGTGCAGGGCAAGGGTAGCAGGAGGGAGTTAGAAGGTGGTGGGAGTACCTTAGAGGCCTTGAAGGGGACACTTAAGGGCTGAGGCTGGGGCAATTGCCCCATCGGCTGCCTAACAAGGAGCCCGTGCACAGGAATTGTGGAATCCTTTATGAAAAGAGTCACCACCAGGCCACGTGAGGCAGCGACATAAGTCCATTTGTCCATAACAACCAATTTTCTGGATTCTCTTTCACGGTACAAAGAGTTCATGTGTCAGTGAGCTCAGGTTCTATCATGAGTGGCCAAAATGACCACCAAGTCCCCTTCAAGCAAGGTGGTATAAAACAACAAAACCCGAATGGAGGTATCCTCAGGGTGAGACCTGGGGGCATAAACCACAGTGTCTTCACTGCAGGAGGGGAGAGAGTGGAACTAGAGTCAATGCCACATACAGACTGCTCATCTTCTCCATTCTCTTCCACCGTATTGAGAACACATTCATCTTCCACTTCTTCAGGCTGAGGATGAGGGACCACAGGAGACCCAGGCTACATTGGCAGCAATGATTGTGACATAAGGTCAGTAACAAGGTTAGTCCCTAAGGAACGTTTTTGTTTGTTTGTTTTTTAGTTCTGTTAAGCAATAAAACAATTAACTGCTGTTGGAGAGTATCTTAAGATAGTAACTGGTAAACCCTGTATAATACAAGCATTTTTCAATGTTGAACGTTCACTTGCAGGTATTTGCACTGGTGTTTGGCATTTATGCAGCCCCCAACAGTTGTATCCATGTCCCTTCAGCATCCATATTCCAAAAGAATGCCTCTCTGCAACTCCTCTTGCATATGATCAACATTTCACCCTCATACTTCTTAAGTGTCTGTCTTAGGAACCCTAATGCCCTGGTCATGCTCAAGGGTGTGAGCCTGTGTGGGAAGTGCGCAACACGCGCTTGTAACACAGTCATTTAGTGGAATTTTTTTAACAAATTTTCAACATGAACACTGTCACTATGATTTTCTTACTGTGTACCAAATATTGATTTCCCACAGCAACCACACTATTCTGTGCCGGAAGTGTGAAAACACATTTCGGCCAGGATGTGAAAAATGACAGCTGTACTGGTCATAAGGAGATGTGGAAAAATGCCAATGTTGAAAATCTGGAGTGGAAATATTACAAATTCATGAACTTATGAGTGTGCATAGAAACTGTGCAATGCACGCTCGTAACACAGCCATTTTATGGACTTTTGTCACCAAATTTTCAACATAGGCATTTTAGGACCTCTGCTCATGAACAGTGTCACTGTGATTATCTTACTCTGTAGCGAGTACTGATTTCCAACAGTGACCGCACTATTTTTGCAACATAGGCTTTTTAAAAGCCCACCTCATGAACACTGATGCTGTCGTTTCGTTAATCGGTCCCAAAAGGTGATTCCATGGAGTGACCATGAAATCACCTTTTGGGACTGAATAACACCATGACCGTGACTGAATTGATGAGAAGGGGTGTCAAGAACCCCATGTTGAAAATTTGGTGCCAAAAGTCAAAAAAATGGGCAAGATATCTACCTAAGTCGGAAAAACCCTATTTATACCATTATACAGCTTACCGGCATTTCTTCAGTTTGCGGTCGGCTTTGAAGAGTGCAGACGTGTTCCCGGTCCACCAAAGATCATCTCACTGGGTTCCGGAGGTAAGAATGGGGTGAAGGGGGTTGTGGGGAGGTGGGTGGCCTGAGGGTGGGCGCATGTTGGTGGGGGTGAGGGACTCACCGAGGACCGTTTTCTTGTATCACAAGAATTTAAAAAAATGGATCCTTTTGGTACACTGGGGTAGGCTCCCAGCGTGCTATCTACGTGTTTGTTGGAGGGGTGGGGGACTGGAGCTGGTGGGGATTGGGCACCCCGGTGGCCATATATTGTGTGTGGGGGCATGAGCACTCTGGGGTGGTCTCCCAGTGTGACAACTGGTTGTTTGTTGGGGGCTGCAGCCGACAGGGATTGGTAATTCCCATCGCCACACAGTGTTGGGGGCACATGAGCCGAGGAGTAGTGACCCTCCTCGGCACACAATGTGTGGGCCTGAGAGAACAGTAATAGGGGAGGGGGAGGACATTAGCAGAGGGAGGAATTTAATGTCAAGCTGTGCATAACAGCAGTTCAGCTGACATCCATATGCTAATTGCATACACGCTACCACCGCTGATTGTAGTGGACCTTTTCTTAGAAGTGAAGACCAACACAGCTGAACTGCTGTCGTACACAGCTCAGCATGTATTGGTCTAGTAGGCTCGCGTCTGCTACACTGAGCACTGCATTCACGAGGAGGGTCACACACTTCCAAAAGTCGTATTGTTGCAAGACGTTCCTTACACATGTGCGCAAGCGAACATAAAAAAGGAAATGAGTACCGAAAATGACATACCAGTTTGGTATAAATGGATAGGAAATATATTGTGAGTTCAACAAATGCTCAGTGGAGTTGAATTGCAACGTATTATTATCTGAGGGTCCAGACTGCTATGATCTGCTGTAGCAGGAAAGCCTGGTAGCAGAAGCAAGAAGGGTGGCCAGCAAGAACGGCACCAAATATGCATGTAGCACCATTTTGACAATCTCCTGTCACCAAATCTACCAATTCCATAAGGGGTCAACAGTAACACTGTTGCCACAGCTTCTTTAAAATTATTGTCACAGACACTGATTCTAATGTGGAAGAGAAGCATGCAATCCTCATGAAATAGCCCGGTGCATGACCCATACATAGCAGCTGCCCAAGCAGCTGGACCCTGTGAGATGTGGCAAAATGGTACTTCTCCTAATTCACCTCCCTCCAAACCTTTTTGATGGCTGGTGGGTTCTTAGCCCCTCTCCAGTGCTCAAAAGGCATGCTCTTTGATCAAACTATCCCTGTATCTGGGGACAAGTCTGTCTCACAACAGAAAGGCCACCAATCATCCTTTTCATTAAACTTAAAATAGTGGACTTTGCCAAATAGTCATTGTTATATGCTGACATTTATGTTGATGTATTATTATTATTGATATTTTCTATCTATATATTGGCTGTAACTGTTTGTGCTGTTTTATTGTTTACTGTCATGGTGTGCCTTTTTATAAAATGAGTAAGTCACATTTTTTTAAATGTTCAATACCAAAAAAGTTCCGGTGCCCACTATACCATCTTTACCCATCATATCCTTGTGGCAGCTCCTCCGAATTTTCATACCTGAGGTGGCAGCCACTTTGTCCTTTTTGCTATGTGTTACCGAACCAACTGTTGATTCACTCAGCTACCCACTGACTCTCAATTGCGTCTTTCCTCTGAAACTAAGAAACAGTTTTTTTCTTAGATCACCTGCCATAATCCAGTATTGGTCACTTCTTGTTCTACTACGCAAATCACATACATGTTTTTTCACGGTTGTCTGCTCAGCATATACAGTCATGCGCTCCTCCCCCTGCAACCCTGACTCACTTTGCCTCACTACTGCTCTTTATAAACACAATGTGGCATGGCAGCCAACAGATCAAACTGTGACATCAATGTCACTCACAAAACAACACAAATAAAATCACAAAGAAAAAGTAAAGCACTTTTATTTTGTTGAAAACGTGAAGTATTACACAATTGTTGAAACTTGAAGTATTACACAAGCAACAATACAAAACGTCATGCAGATCGGCTAACAATACAAAAACACAAGCAGATGCAGACTAAAGTTGCTAAGCACCATTGGCACAACAGTACCTGCTCGTGACAGGTCACCAGCAGAAGGAGTTATTGTCTACATAATTATCAGCTTCATAGGTTTTAAAACTTTTAATGTTTTCTCTTGTTTTGTTTTTAAAAACATTTGAATACAAAACACATTTTATAAACGCAATAAGACATGCTGGGGTGTTGGTTGTGTTGGATAAACAATTTTCTAGGGGCTGAATGGTGCAAGGCTGCAACACTCCTAGACATGCATTTTGCGTAGCTTAACCAACACCCCATCATGTCTTATTGCTAATGTAAAGTGCTCTAAGGCATTCCAGGAAGGGTGCTATAAAAACAAAGTAGGTAGATAGTTTGATTGATTGAGATCCTTAAATGTACAACTATCCCCATTTGGTGAGTGATAGACTCAGATCTCACTTCTAGCAGAAATTGATCCTGCAGGATCTCTGTGTTCTGCACCACTGAATCTGCAACTGAGTATGGTCTATCCCAGCAGTGTGCATTACATTCTCATCAATATTCTCCTTTGAGCTCTGGCAATGAATTTAAAATCAAAATGTTTTACTTTGCAAAATATTATTGATCACGGGAGCTTCATGTGACACTCCTGACCATTCACAGCCCTTCCTTCAGTTGTACATGAGGTACCCTTATTTCCTTACGAGTGTTTCACTTGCTGTTCCTGCATAATGGGTCTCTGGCTAGTGCTGCTCACACCACAGAAAAGGACTGCAAAAAAGGGTCTTATTTAAAACAAATCATGGCATGCTCTGTAAGTTTATAGGGGCACTAGACGGCATCTTTATGTATAAGAGTGCCACTTCTTGCATCCTTAAGATACCTGAACTGCTCACCCTCAGTTTGCAGTACTCTCGCCCTAAGAACATACATGGCAACACTCTTATACCCATAAAAGGCCCTTCTTGTGCCCCTATAAACTTATATTAGAGAATCCCCTTTGTGGGAACTAGACTTTGCAAACTGAACTTAGAACTTCAGAATTTTAGAACTATGTGCTTGAGACGCCCTCTTATTGCTACAGTATTATAAATCACTAATGCGATTTCAGCCAACCAGCATGCAGAGCCCTGTTCTTCTTATCATATGTATGTAGCCTCCCCCCAACGGCCCCCCCTTGTTCAACTAGCAGGGCTGCTCTTCTCAATCCAAGGCACCACTGAGAGGGGTGGGGGTTGTCACTACAAAACAGTTCTGTTGGCCCATACTTCTACTTCGTAGCCTGCCATCCTCAGACAGGCAAACCAAGCGTAGCAACTACCTGGCTCACACCTGGGGGTACCATTTAGCATGGCCATCAACCTGGGTCCCTGGGAGAAAATGTTTGCTCAGCATTATGCTAGGTTTGTACTTCTGGTCAGGGGCACCCAAGTAACTCCGGACACTGGAAGCAATAACTGTACTGTCCAAGCCAGGTTGGGATTCTAAAGTGTGGCTTTTATTCACATTCACAGAGAATAAACAAAGCGAAGATGGACTCCCACAGGGCTACTCTCACTGGTAATGCAGATTACTGAGGTACAGAGCACACACAGAGCGAACCCTCAGGTTCTGAATGGATCTGGGCACACACGGCTTGAACTGGTACACTTCCCTTCTTTCCCTTGACTTGGCACCCCGGCCAGTACTAGGACACTTTCTCATATATCATGAGGAATTCTTGGTGGCTCCCTACCACCTCTGAGCACTCTCTGGCTCACAGAAAATCCAACATCCCAAGTCTTGGTATTTTTCTCAGGCACTGGCCAAATACACTAAGAGAAAATAAAGGTGCCCAAACTGAACCCGGATAACTAAACATGGTAACTCCAGATGGGGGGGTCTCCCTCCTTTTGCTTCTAAATTTATACTTGGCCATTCATCTAGTTACAACACCCTTCTCTGAAACACTCTTATAGATGCTCTCTTGAAATGTCTTGCACATTTAACATTCTACTTCTCACACCTCGGAGGTGTCATAAATTAAAAGTTCTGTATATGGCTATGTCTTTACTCTAGACCCCCACTTTTGCAGATGCTTTTAAATCAGACACAATCTAAAAGTTCTGTACTTGGCAAGTTTCCCTTGGACCCCACAGTAGGCAGACACTTTTACTAGAAACACAGACTTGGTGAACAGAGTCCCTTTGTCAGAGAAAAACTCACCACAGGAATGCAGGTGCCCCGGGACT
Source organism: Neoceratodus forsteri (assembly GCA_016271365.2). Taxonomy (NCBI): domain Eukaryota; kingdom Metazoa; phylum Chordata; order Ceratodontiformes; family Ceratodontidae; genus Neoceratodus; species Neoceratodus forsteri. The sequence continues at coordinate 164,313,637 of CM028137.1, forward strand.
TTTTCCCACACACAGTCTCGGGTACTCACAGAACAAGCACATCTAGGCAGATTCACCACTCTCCAGGCTGGACCAGAGGATTGCCCCTGAATCCTGAAATTCCACCCCCAACCCCTGCAGGGATGGGGCACTGGAAAACCTTCTAGGTACGGTCTCTACCACTTCCTTCACTGGTCTTCTGTGTTCTTCTGTAGGGTGAGAACACACTACCCCTTCTCCTGCGGTAGCTCTCTTTCAGAGCTAAGTCTGAGGAGCTGCCTTCTGCAGCACTCCTCATTCTCCAGACTCTCTCTCAAACTACTGACTCTCTCCCAACATTCTACTGCTAACCCCTGCAGCTAGCATTCCATTGTGGCTTATGCTGCTGCAAGAATTCTAAGGTGACACCATCACTCCAGCTCAGCAGAGACTGAAAACAGAGTGTGACAGTGTGAAACCCATTTAACTGGCATCTCACAAGCTGCCTTCTGCCTGCCTGCCACTGATTCTAAGTGGGATTCTAGTAACCCCTGGGAACAAGGGGGTTACATGTACAGTGTGGGATAGTTTGGAGGTAGCACTTTGCTTCAGTTCTGGGGGAGAAAAGTACAATACAATTTTAAAAAGGACTATAAACTTATAAATTACTTGAGCTAAACTTGAGAGATTTATGGTAAGTTAATATGTCTCTGAGGAGTGTCTCTTATGGTGTTAGAGACTCCTTTCAAGAGGTTTGGGCAGACAAAACTGCTCAGATTTGTGAGAAAAGAACAGGCTTAGTGAATATTTCTTTCAGGTTAACTGGCAGGCAAATATAGATCATAATGTGAGAGACTAGATTGTGAGTTTATTCTATAAGTCATCTATCTGTTCAATTGTTTCATTTTCCTTTCATGTAAATGTGTACATCTTTTTGTTTGCTGTACATATCCTGTTTGTAGTAACTTGCATCATTACTGTTTGTAATATCTTGTACCATAATCATAGTAAAGCTCTCTTTTTTATAGTATCCATGGCTGAACATCCTTATTGCAAAGTTAAATTTAATATTTCTGCTTAGCAAAATGAAAGTTCTCTGTTTAAAGTCTGCCATCCAAGGTGCACTCTACCAAATATTACTGTGTTTGACCTTCTAAGTCCTTAAGCAGGACAGAGCTATTTTCATGGGGTAGCCAGGTGGAGGCAGCGTGAGAAGTAATTCAGACAAAACTACCTGGAAGCTGACACAGCCCAAAGGATTTTTTATCACAAGCTGGTGGCACAGTGGTGGGATAAGTGCACAAAAGTAAAGCCAGAATTTGTGGGCAGTGTGCTTCCTGGTGGAACTACGAACTCTGCGAGAGAGGTAAAAGTCTTACCTGAGAAACAGAGATAGCCAGTAGCAAAGTTACCTTAACAGTCACAAAACAGGATATACAAAAAGATTACCTCTTTCACTATTGTTCTTTTCATTTCTAAAAACACAGCTTAATGCAATGTAGTTAGTAAGTATGATCTACTCTACATATGGAAGATTTTGGTGCCTCACCTCCATGAGCTGTGTAAAGGGAGAGGGACTGTCTATGAGGGCCTGGCTAGAGATGGACTCATAGAAGCCTTGGAGAAGCATGACCAAATGTATGGGAGGCACGTGGTCACTGAGGAGCATAACCAAATGCAGCTGGAGCAGGCAGTTGCAGATGAAGATGACCACAGTAGCAAGACTGAGGTCACAGAAGCTGATCCAGAGTTGGGCTTTGAGCCACAAACTTGTGAAGCAGTGCAGCCCAAGCCTTAGCCAAAAACTGGTGGTCTCAAAATCAACTAGAGCACAGAAAACTGAGCTTGCACTGAAAGAGGCAGAACAGCAGAGGGCAAGGCTTGGGGCTGGGAGGTAGAGGGTAAGGCTGGAAACAGAGGAAAGAAAGAAGGCTTGCCCACACAAGATCCTGATGCAGCAGGAGAGAGAGCATCAGCATGAGATTCTCATATGAGAAGCAAAAGAGAAGGGAAAGAGAGAAGGAACACCAGCACAAGATCCAAAAACTACACGAAAGAGAGAAGGGATGAGCTGCAGAAAGAGAGAGGGAATACCAGCACAAGAAAAAGATGGCCACCCTGTGCCAAAAGCACCACAGCAAACTGTAAGTAATGGTATCGGGGTCAACCCCATGAAGCCACAATTAATTCAAAAATGTTTCCTCAATATCAGGAAAGGGATGATCTTTATTTGTTTTTAAAATCATTTGAGAGGGTATGTGCGCAGTTTAAATTGGACAGGTCTCATGGATGACCCACTTTACACCCTTGCTTACTTGTGGTGCTTTGCATGCATTTGCTAAAATGGATGATAAGGACTGTATGGACTATGATAAAGTTAAGAGGGTGTTATGGAAATGCTTCAGCCTAACTCCTGGGGCTTATAGGTGAAAATTCAAAGAGTTAGTTCAAATGTGTACCTATCTACATCACTAGGTGGATGGGGTGAAAGCTAGAACTATGGAACAAATAAAAGACTTTGTTGTAATGGAACAATTTCTTAAAGTTTTACCTGAGAATCTGCACGTGTGGTTGTTGTACCAGGTATGCTGCTCCATGGTGGAGGCAGCAGAAAGTGCTGATCTGTATGCATCCATCAGACCACACACACACTGCATAGGAACAATGAGGGAGGAATAGCTCATGGCTTCAAGAGGACCCAAGAAGGGCATCTTAAAGTAAACGAGCCTGCATCTAAGCCCAAAACACAACCCACCAGCCCTAAGGGCAACAAAGTGCTAGTGGCAAAGAAATGCTACTTTTGCCAGAAAGTGGAGCACCTGTCATATGACTGCCCTATAAATATGAATAAAGGGTAAAGCCTGGAGGAGGGGATGATCAAGACAAAACCCAGCAGCTAATAGTCTGCTCACATACTGTAGTATCTCCTAACTCCTCCATACATTTGCACCCTGTCATAGTTAATAGGACCATAACACAGGTATTGAGAGACATTAGTGCTTTCATCTTATTGGTGAGGTAGGATCTAATCCCAGCAGAGCAGATTCTGCCTGGCCAATTTTCCAAGATTTGGGGAGTCACTGGTCCAAGTACCAATGACTCAGGTCTTCCTGAACTAGGAAGGTGGCCATGGGGTACAGGGAGTGAAGTTGTACCAGATCTTCCTGTGTATGTGATAATGGGGAATGATTTTGACCACAGGGAAACCCTGGTGTGTGTTACTGCCCACAGTTAGGCAAAAGAGCAAGCTCTTGAGGGCAAGGAGGGGGCAACACAGTCTATGCTAATCCCTCCCTCAGCAGCTGAGGAAGCAGCTAGTGTGGTTGAGGGGCTAGCTAGGAGTAGCAGCCCTGAGCCCCAGTTGCAAACCGAGGAGATCTCAGCCTTGGACAGATTTCTTTAGGAAGGGGAGTTGGGGAGGGTCAGATGGGAGGAGCTAGGCAGAGCTCAGCTGGCTGATTCTTCCCTACAGAAACTGAGAGATAGCCAATAGTGCTGATGACTCTCAGGGGAGTAAAAAGCTAGTTTACTAAGGGAATGGGCTGTTGTACAGGGAGTATATACCAAAGAGGGCTAGAGGCAGAGGTACTCTGGCAGCTAGTAGTCTCTCAGGCTTAGCACAAGCAGCTTGTGGCCCTGACCCATTACATCCCTTTTTCAGGTCACCTGGGTATTAGCTGCACAAAAAGGTGGCTTGTCAACAATTTTGTTTGGCCCCGTATGTATACAGATGTGGCAAATAACTGTCAGACTTGTCCACAGTGCCAGAGGGTGGGAAAGGTGGGGACAAGGCTAAGGCAGCTTTGATGCCCCTGCCTATTATTGATGAACTCTTTAAAAGGGTAGCCGTAGACATAATGGGGCCCCTGAGTTGCATGGCAAAAGGTACTTACTGGTTGTCATAGACTACGCAACCAGGTACCATGAGGTGGTGGCAATTGTCCTCCACTGAGGCAGAGAAACTGTCTGATGAACTCCTGGGAACCTTTACTTAAGTGGAATTTCCCCCAGGAGATTTTCTCAGACCAGTGGATGAATTTCTTGTCATCACTCATGACTAGTCTGTGGGAGAAGTGCAGGGTGAAACAGCTCCATGCCTCACCCTGTCATCCCGAGACTAATGGCCCGGTCAAGTGGTTCAACGGTTCCCTGAAAACTATACTCAGAATGTTTGCTGACCAACACAAAAGGGAGTGGGACAAGTATTTAACCCATCTGCTGTTTGATTATAGAGAAAACCCACAGGAGTCCATGGGGTTCTCACCCTTCGAGCTCCTGTTTGGTCACAGGGTGAGGGGCCCCTAGATTTAGTTTGGGATGAATGGGAGGGTGACCTTGCATCACAAACAGAACATGTGGAGTACATCCTGAATTTCAGGATCTAGCTTAAAGGGACACTTTCATGTACAATGGTATACATAGTTTGAAAGCCAATGAAAACTTATTTTCATTGAGGTATTGGGCATACCTGTAGCTGGAAGCAGTCCAGAGATATAGATGACTGAGTCTGTGCAATATAAATACTACATTAGAGCCATTCTTAGAACCTTGTGACGTCAGTGACTATCAAGCAGTGCCTAACTCCATTGAGTTAAGCACTGCTTGGTCATCACTGACATCACAAGGTTCTAAGAATGGCTCTAATGTAGTATTTATATTGCACAGACTCAGTCATCTATATCTCTGGACTGCTTCCGGCTATAGGTATGCCCAATACCTTAATTAAAAGACTTTTCATGGGTTTTCAAACTATGTATGCCACTGCACATGAATGTGTCCCTTTAAGGAGCTCATGGGGCTCACCCAGGAGCACTTACCCACTGTATAACAGTGTCAGAAAGTCTGGTATGACCATGGGACCAGAGCCTGGGAGTACGAACTTGGACAGAAAGTGATGGTACTCATCCCAGTCTGGCAAAATAAATTGTAGGCAGCATGGGAGGGCCCTTTCCCCATAGTCAGGAAGGTGACTGAGGTTAATTATATGGTAGAACTACCTGATAGGAGGTGCAGGCAGCGTGTGTGTCATGTTAACATGATGAAGCCCTACTATGAAAGGGAAGAAATGGTCCACACTGAGTGCAGCACCCCAGAGAAGGAAATTGAGACTAATCCACTGGTGGATCTCCTCTGGAAGGCTTAGGAGGAATTCTCAGTGCATAACCTCACCCTCTCAGAGCAGCTGACATCAGCCCAGGCAGAGGAGATGAGGGGGAGTGCTGCAAGCATTTGGGGAAATTTTCACAGGGAAACGGGGTTACACCACCGTGGCCAAACACCACTGGGACACTGGGATCCAAGTGCTGCTGAGGCATTCCCCCTACAGGGTACCTAAGGGGGTTAAGCAGACCATGCTGGAGGAGCTAAGAGACATTCTGGCTCTTCTAGTAATCCAGGAGTTTCGTAGCCACTGGGCATCAATTGTGGTCCTGATTCCCAAGAAGGATAGTACCACAAGGTTCTGCAGTGACTACCAGAGGCTCAACAGCTGCACAGAGTCAGACACCTACCCCATGCCCATAATGTATGAGACCTTAGAATGTCTGGGAGGAACCCAATACCTGACCACTATAGACTTGACTAAGGGCTACTGGCAGGTAACTTTAATCCCAGTAGCAAGGGAGAGGTCAGCCTTTGTCACCTCATTTGGCTTATTTGAGTTCTGTGTAATGCCATTTAAGATGAAGAATGCATCCACAACCTTCCAGTGGCTTGTGGATCACATTCTGTCCGGGGTAAGTGACTTTGTGCTGGCGAACATGGACGATATAGCCATTTACAGCCAGACATTGGAGGATCGTGTCAGGTATGTGAGGAAGGTGTTCTGCCGACTGAAGGTTGCAGGGCTGACAGTTAAGGTGGAAAAAATGCCAGATATGCATGGCAGATGTTCCTATTTTGGGCACTGGGTGGGCATTGGATGCATCCACCCAGAGCCTGTGAAGGTTAATGCCATCCAGGACTGCCCAACCATACCACAAAGAGACAGGAAAGGGTATTTCTGGGGACAGTCAGGTACTACAGGAGGTTTTTCCTCGCTATCGTGAAGTGACCAAGCCACTGATGGACCTGACAAAAAGGAAATTGCCAGAGAAAGGTCTCTGGATGGAGAACTATGAATCTGCTTTCCAGAAATTGAAGAAGGCATTATGTGGGTTGCCCATGCTCATTAGCCCCAGTTGCATCCTAAAGTTCATAGTGCACATGGATGCCTCAGACCATGGACCGGTTGCTGTTCTGAGCCAGGTTACATCAAAGGGGGAGAAGCACCCCATAGTGCATCTGAGCTGGAAGCTGATGCCCAGGGAGGAGGCATATGGTACAATTGAGAAGGAGTATCTCAGGGTGGTGTGGGCAGTTCAGAAGCTGCAGCCGTATTTGTATGGACCGTATTTGAATGGATGGAAAATCACCCTGGTCATGGATCTTAATCCCCTGACCTGGCTCCATAGGGCTAGTGGACAAAATGCAAAATTATTGCACTGGAGTTTGGTATTGCAGTTGTATCACATGACAATCCAGCACCACAATGGTTCGCAAAATGCCAGTGTGGATGGGTTGTCCAGGCAGGGCTAAATAAATGGCTTGATAACTTAACACTTCCCAGTCCCTACATGAACGGCAGTGTCCCTTGGGGGTCACCTAAAAGAGGCATGCATTTATGTAACCCCAAGGCAGTGCTATACTAAGGGCTACTACCCCTGCCTTGATGGCCAAAACAAGGTTGAAGGGCCTGGGTTCCTATTTTTTAACAATAATCAGGTTTTTGCCAAGTCAGCCCATTGCGCAGTTCCTCCACCCAGAGTTTACCTTTTAGTGGTCTAGAGCTTAGTCTGTTACAGCCCTCCGGGAAGCTGTACGCACTTACCTTAGCAGGATGCCACTCCAAGCATGACCCAATAATATTTTCCTCAATTCAGACCATTCTGGTAATCAGAGACTTACTACTAATAATCAAGGCTCCTTGTTTTCGCGATTCCGAGGCCGTGGAGGTTTCCACGGAATTTAATGTAAACCGTGGAATAATTATTCCACAGGTTACACTTTTCCACAGTTTACATAAACTGTAGAATCATTTTCCACAGATTACATAAACTGCAGAATAGTTTTTCACAGTTTACATAAGCTGAGGAATACTGTTCTACAGCTTACATGAACTGAGGTATACTGTTCCGCAGCTTACTTAAACTGAGGAATATTGCTCCGCAGTTTACATAAACTGAGAACTAGTGTTCTGTAGCTTACATAGACTAAGGAATATTGTTCCACAGTTTACATAAACTGAGGAATAGTGTTCCACAGCTTACATAGTCTGAGGAATAGTGTTCTGCAGTTTACATAAACTGAGGAATATTGTTCCGCAGCTTACATAAAACGATGAATATAGTTCCGGAGTTTACATAAACTGAGGAATATTGTTGTGCAGCTTACATAAACTGAGAAATGTAGTTCTTCAGCTTACATAAACTGAGGAATATTGTTCCGCACCTTACATAAACTGAGAAATATTGTTCTGCAGTTTACGTAAGCAGAAGAATATTATTCTGCAGTTTACACTGAGGCCCGGATATTCAAACTGCGCCAGGCTGTGGCGCAAGCCTGGGTGCAGCTCAACTTGCTTGCGCAGGGGTGTGGCCTGGGTGATATTCAATGGAGCTGCGCTATGGCGCAGCAGCTTTGAATATCACACCCTGGCCACCCCCACTGTGCATGGCGCAGTGGCACTGCGCTAGCGCAAGTGGCCAGAGTGGAGCATGGAGATGCGCTAAGCGCAAGTGCCATGCGCCATGCACAGCACCTGTGATATTCAAAAGGGACATGCAAATGGGACCATAATTTATGCAAGGTGCACATGGGGCCATTTGCATGTCATTATGGCCCCATTTGCATCCATTAGCATCTAGATGCGCCGATCCCCGACGACTTGCGCCTGGCGCCCTGCCAGGCAGCAGCCATCAGGGACCGATGCCTCCTGCAGCCCGATCACGGGTATTAGTGTAAAAGAAATCCTCGTCTAATATCCCTGGTGGTCCAGTGGACCGAGTGCTGCCCGATCACGGGCATCTGGTTACATAAACCCCCCCCCCATCCTATATCCCTGGTGGTCCAGAGGACTGCTATGTTCCCAATCGCAGGCATAGGTATAATAACCCCCGTCCAATATCTCTGGTGGTCCAGTGGACGATCGCTGCCGATCGCGGGCATCTGTGTAAATCACCCCGCCCAATGTCCTGGTGGTCCAGTGGACCACACTCTGCCCGATCGCGGGCATCTGTAAGCTACTGAAACTACCTATTACCCTGGTGGTCTAATGCCCCCCTCCCACCCACCCACTAGCCCCACCGCCCGCTCCCCGGTCAGCCGGCAGGGCAGCACCCTACCACCTGCCGCCCGCCGCCTGCCGACTGACAGCTCGGTAGGACTGCGCCCATTGGTTCACAGCATGAGCTAGCGGGCGTGCAGCTCATCTATACTACACCAGTCCAGATATGTGGATGAATCATTCATATATCTGGAATGTGTAGAATCTGACATGACTGCATGCCCATGGCTCACGCTATGAACAATGGGCGTCTACCTTCAGTCATCAGTCGGCGGTGCGGGAGCTGGCAGGTGGGGTGCTGCCGCCGCTTCTGACTGGGGAGCGGGCGGGTGGGGCTCAGTGGGCGGTGGGGAGGGGGTACACCAGACCACAAGGGTAATAGGTTGTTTCTATGTTTTACAGATGCCTGCAATCGGGCCACCAGGGATATTGGCGGGGGGGAGTAACACAGATGCCCACAATGGGGCATGGGGAGCCACCAGGTGCGGCAGGACTGGTGGCCACCCACAGGTGGCAGCTGTCGGTTGCGCCTGCAATGCGGCAGCTCACCTGTGGGTGGCCATCATTTGTTCCTTTTTTGGCTTAACTTTGTGCAGGTGCAAGTAGGGGTTGCGCATGCATGGCTCTGCACATCCCGGGCTGAATATCGGGCTGTGCAGGTTATGCATGGGCACCCCTCACCTGTGCCTGCATACATTACTGATGTGCTCCGGCGCATCGGGATTTGTGCGGCACACTTTTCCCTTTTGAATATCGCGCCGGGGTGCATCAGTGGGTTGTGCATGGCCATGCGCAACCCTTTTGAATATCTGGGCCCCAATCTTCAGTGTAAATTGAAGAAAAGTATTCCATGGTTCATATAACATTCTGCAGAATGCTTTTTGTAATTCCACGGAATTAAAAAAAATTCAGAAAAATATTTTGGAACAGCTCTTGTCCATTAATTTTCCTGTTACCGCTTTGCCTTGAAATCCTAAATAAACTGTCCCAGTGGTGTGTTGGCCTGAGATACTGCTTGCCACACCTGCAACCCAGGTTCAGGAATAATATTCTGTGGTTTACATTAAATCCTGTGGAAATCTCCACAATTGCAGCGTCATCTAAAATGAGGGGCCTTGTTGGGACCTCTGGTTCTCTGGAAGCATGAAGTTCTCCTCTGCCTCACAACACTGAGTTGAGGCATCAGATACTCTGGTGGATGGGTCTGGTGGGCAGTCTACTCACGCTGGGCAGTGGACTGTGAACCTTCCACTGTCTGTCTACCTTGACCAGCAGACATTCCCAGTAGTGAGTTTGCAGCCATACTCTTGCTCTGCACTGTGGACACCTCAAGTTCATTTTCTGGAGCTGCCTGTCTGTTGTCATGTGTTTATTTTCTGGTGCTGCCCATCTGGTGTCACCATTTGTGTTGATCACATGGAGGGTGGCATTGAAGACAATGCCTGGCCTCCTCCTGTCACTGTTCTTGGTGTCAGGAGAGGGACTGGCACCGAAGCTGTTGCCCATTCTGTAGCCAGTTTGGATGGTCTCACCATTCATTGTGTCGCTATGGTGATGGAGACAGTGATGGCAGTGGTACTGATCCTGAGCCTGGCTCTGACAACGATGTCTTCTTGGAAGTCATCCCTGACTCCAGGTCCCCAGTGACACGAAGGAGGTTGATGGTACCGAGCACGGTGTCAAAGTCAAAATCGAGAGAGGGGTTGATGATGGTGCTGGTCACCTAATGTATACTTAGTTTCAAAAATCTCCCAGGGATTGTTCTTTGCCTTTCGGTACTGCTGCAGCATTGTTCTGAGTGAACTTCCAACTGACATAAGAGGGGCCTCCTTAGTAGACATTGTTAAGGCTCATTTGAAAACTGATTTGTTGTTGTTGTTATGATTTACTTAAGCCAGATATGTATAATCTGATTTTTTTTTTTATGTATTATTTCTTCCGCGCTCCCAGCTTCTGCCATCAGTTGTCCCCCAGCGCGCCCTCCCCCGAATGTTAGACCCCCTCCCTTGTGTACCCCATGACTTACCCTTTGTGGCAGGGTGGTGGGGAGTGACTCAACCCACCCCAAATGGATCCATGCCAGGGAGGTACCTTCTCTGAAGTGGCGCGCCGCAGGGACCACGTCATCCAGCTGGAGCTTTTTTCCGCTTTTCTCCCCTTGTGAGGAGGCAGGGCGTGCAATGACACCTGCGGTGAGAGCGTGCACGCTACCGCATGCATTGTCACCAAGCATCTGCCTGTCTCCTCCCCTTCAGCTGTAGCATCGGCACGCTGCCCCCCAGCAGCCACTTGGGGCCAGTGGAGCGCCGACAGCTAGTATCCCCCCGCCCCAGAGAAGGAGAGCAGTCCAACGGATGCTCGATCCTTCTCCTCTCTGCCAACCCCCGACGACACATGCTTGTTCCCGAACACGGGTTGCCAGAGTGGCTTGAGGTAAGGCATCCAGCGCCTCAGCCCTCAACGCCACCACACCAGCGTATAATCTGATTTCATTGCCACAGAACTTTGCCCACCGCCACAGAAGTAGGCCTAATGGTGCCACAGAACTTCATAGTCTCTGCCGCAGAAGTTAGATCTACTGTGCCGCAGAGAACAGGGGGCCTTGCTAATAATATGCTCATGAGACAGGTATCCGCAAGAACAAACAAGTTTATTTACATGGGGAGGGCTAGGAAGGGTGAATTGGAATAGAGGCTATGCTATTTACAATTGATAAAAGTTGCAGTGGTTTGATTAGATTGAGTTAAAACAGTTACAGTAATCACTTTACATCTCTAAATCACAGTAGCACCCACCAACCTCTGTAGTAGTTAGCTCCCTGACTAACTATCTAGCTGCATAGTTATTAAACATATTTACAAGGTTTAGCCCACACTGGTACCAGTTCTCAGGCACATACAGAACCCCGCAATCCCATATGCAATATCTGGATTTCAGTAACTAGAGTTCTTAAAGGTGCAGGCCTGTTCAGTGCAGCTGTACGGTGGCCAGCTAGTTGGAGCCTTGAAGAAAACAAGTAGATTAAACAATGAAACATACTTATCTTGACTAATAGCAAACTGTACCCATGGGCGGATGGCCTAGTCCATGCAAACACTTGACTATATGCATTTCCTTTTGCTTTGGTGGCAGGGCATTGGCTCTGTCTACTCCAAAGTCACATTTGGTTAGTTTCAATTAGGTTGTAGCATAGAATTAAGGTGATTACAGTGATTACTGACCTTCAAGACAAAGAGATTGGCAAACGTCTGCAGCCGGGAGACCCAAACTGACTGCCAGATGGTGCAGCAACTGCAGATGAAAACAACACTCTTTATTTGTTTGAACAGTGCCCCTTTTCTAGGCTGGAATCACTTTACTGAATAGACCAGGCTGGGACCCTGGGCTGGCACATCTCAGACCCCACGTCTAGGATATGCCCTTCAGGAGAAATGCACATGGCAGTGCCAAGGTGGCACACGCCAAGGCTATGTCCCAAAACCCAATCTGATGATTACATTGCATTCAGCACATTTAGCAGCTCAGCACATTTATATCTTTTTAGCACAATCCTTCATCCAGAGGCCAGAATAGCTCTCTTGGTCCTTCGCTTTCTCACCATAGACTTTAACACGAGGGGTACTTGCTCCCTACAGCTAGGGTGACCCAGATGCTTACAGTCCTTGCAGACAACTAGGAGCTTAGATGCCTCCCTTGTACACCATGCACTGGAATCTTGCTTTTTACCACTTGAGGCACTTGCTATACTGAGCTTCTGGCGTGGCACTCTACCATTTCAGAAGAACTTTAAACACAGACTGAGCATGAAGCATGGCTTGCTACTTTAGCAGACTTTACTTGTCGGCAAAGCTGAAACTGTAGAACTTTTCCAGACTTAGACACTTTACTTAGACGCAACTGATTTCTGTAGTCTCTAGGCTCACAACACTTTATTTGGCAGTAAGACAGTTCTTAGAAGCTCTCTCAGGCTCAAAATATTAACACAGACATAGTCCCTTGTGGTTCTCGCTGGTGTTCATAGCTCCCAACTGGACACATAAACTGTTACTAGCCCACCAGGCACTGTCCGGAGAAATTCCACATGGTAAGGGAACTCCTCATCAAGTCCTGTGGCACTACTCAGTTCAGGCACATTTATATAACTTTAAAACTGGATCATCCAAGGTCACTGGATCAGTGGGTGTCCACCCTCTCTAAGCGCTGATCAGGCACAGGGTGCAGACAGTCACCTTTTATCTTTTGGGCGTTGCTGCTCCCTGCAGATTCTCTTAAACTTGTACAGTCACAATATCAAATTCTAGGCTTTGCTGCCTCTTAGAGCGATCCCACACGGTGTACTTGCTAGACACCGATTTACTCATTCAGGTTACTTTGCAGAAATAGCTCTCTCTTCCCTGAGGTTTCAGGCTTGCTTCAGCATTCTCACTGCTGAGGTAGAACTTCTTTAGCTCTCTCACCACTGAAGGTTCAGGTTGCCCACATTTTTTCTGAAGCATGGAAAGGTGCTGGCCAGCCCTGGAGGACAATATTGCAACCCTCAGGCTAGCGACTTCTGTTGCCTGCAGCCACTTTGTCTCTAAGGCACCTACTCGGTTTTTGACCGAATGATTCGGTTTTCTAGGTCCAGATTCAGTCCTCCTGTTTTCATCATTGCAAATTCGTTTTTTATGGTGGGTCAAGCAGCACCTGTTAGATTCCCCACTAACTGTTTCATTTTCTTCTCATCTGACTGTAAGCAAGTGTCTGACATTTTAGTGTGATTGCTTGCTTGCAGTGCATGCTAATCAGGAGGTGCCTTCAAGAGCAGGGCACTTAAAGAGCCAAATGTGTCCCTGTCTGCTCAGTTGTCACCTCTAACTTCACACCAGCAAATTGGAAGATTATTCTCCAGAAGGGTAAACTATACCACCTTAATTAACACCTTCATTTTTTCTGAAACCAGACAGGTACCACATTAGGGTAGCTTCCTGTCCCAGTATGGACGGTACAATGTGTTTCAGAAACTTTACCTGCTAATCCAGTTTTATTCAGAGGTAGTACTTTTTCAGTCATTTTGAATGCTCACATGCTTGTAAAACAGATTCTGTTAAATCCGTCACCATTTTACTCGCATAGTCAGATTACAAACAAATTCTGATGTCATGCAGACCTTTGTTTGTATACCAGTCAGTAGGGCTAGTAGGGCTATTAAGACCATTAGCAGCAAATCAAACTAATCCTTTCCAGGCTGCATTGTGAGTATGGTCTTTGCTGTGATAAGGAATACTTTTATACCTTTAAATGTTTACCATTTTTTCTTTTAGGGTCTGTCCTATATTTTAATATTTGTTACCCCTTTTGTTGTTAAATTAATAATCTAATATTTTATTTCATTTCTAGCAATACTATGCCTCTCTCTCCTCAGTAGTTATTGTTGTCAATTTTCATACTACTTGGATATTCCAGGAAGCCCAATCCAGGCCTTTCAGACGAACAGCACAGAATAATGTGACTAATGTCATGCTAAGCTACAGAAATGAGAAAAGGAAGAGAGAGAGCAGTAGCTGATGAGATGACAGGAACACAATCTAGATTTGATGGCACTGCAAATTTAGGCAATTTACCAAACATTTTTCAAAACATTATTATTTTTTTTTTTTACCAGAAGGGACACACTAAGCTAAAGCTTGTTTACAGGTGCAACCCGAGAGCACAAGGGAATTAAGTGATTTGTGTAGGGTCACAAAGTATGCAAGTTTGGGCTGTAGGATTCAAACCCTGGCCTCCAGAATTGCAGCTCAAAGCTTTAAACCACTGCGCTATACTGCCTCCACGCTGCATATCACATATCATGCTATCTGCTATGTATGACTGACATGGAAAACAAAATAGGGTACTTAACAGCATAAAATAGTTCCTACCACTTTTAAAAACTTCTCTGACATTACAAATAACTTTAGAGTAGGAGCAATGGGAGGGACAGTAGCACATCTTAAAATGGCAGATGATATTTGTAATTACATCTCGTCCACCATTATTGGTGTAGTTTATTTATTTATTTATTGAAAGAGTTTTACCAGAAAAGGCTACCTGATCCAAACTAGCCTAGTTGTCAGAGGTGTCCTTGTAGTCACTCGATTTGTCAGCTAAGCTGTGCACACAGGATGGAAAGTCCCCTTAACCCCCCCCCCAACCCCACCAAATGTTAACACACACTGAAATGTTAAATATTTAAATTTAAATTAAATAAACCAAAAATAATAATCATGATGTAATTTAAAGAAGTTGTACACAATGTTATATCAGTAGCAATTCTGAATAAATCAATTGAATCAGAGTCCAGGCGATGCCCTCATTAGCCACAAAAGGGGCAGGGTTAGGGGTGGAGTTTGGGGGTGTGGTTTAGTATTCGGTTTTCATCTCATCCAAAGGTGGCAACCCTATTTGTCTCTTGGCATAAGAAAGCCCCCCTCCCTGTGGAGGGACTTGCACTGAATTACTAGGCCCATTTTGAAGCAAAGGGCCTGAGCCCCACCCTAGTGGGGGGGCCCATGCTGGAACTGCTTGCGCACAACCAAAAACATTGCCTTTTATGGAGACCTTCTGGGGTTCCCTTTTGGCTGAAGCTGTTTGCTGCTTCCACTCCAATTGGCTAATCCTGCCTGTCAGTCCAGAAAATGAATATTCATTAACTTCACTCAATGCACTATAGGCTCCCTGTTTTGGCACCACAAATTAGGTCCCTGCAGATTCCCCATAAGCACTTTGATATGTCCCATGAGCTTTGGCAAATGTCCCACAAGTCCTGGCTGAAAATCTTTGCTTTCCAAGTGTCTGTTACTGCACTATCATGGCTGCTAATACACACAGACCCTTTGCAGATGCTACACAGTCCCAAACATAAAGTCCTGGTGCAGCCAGATTAATTACTTTATTAGCTCAATTGCCCCAGTGTTCAATAGCCCTTTGTGTACCCTCTTAAGCGCTGCCCAGAATGAACATTTTTATTCAGTCCTTTGCCGGTCACTGCTACTGTAATCAAGTGCCCCCAGGCAGCCAACAGGTATTCCATCTGAGTCCCAACGTTGAGCTGGAGCAGCCAGAAAAATACATCCTATTTTACTTTCTCCCTTTAGTAGTAGCCCCTTTAGTGTCCTTGTGGCTGCTGCCTTTTATTTTACATTTATTTATATTGCTGCAGCAGCCGTTGAAATATGCGGTTCCCAAAACAGCAGACACCCTCATTAATATTTACAGATGATTGGAGTTGTCCTCACTAATATTCATGAGCCCTGATCTTTACTGCCTCGCAGTGCTACTTATTTTTTTAAACAAGAAGGGGCCCTTCTGCCCTTGCACAGGTCACCGATCCCCACACTGCCCAAAGCGGGGACCGCCGAACACCCTTTTAATTGATAGCAAAGTCAGCGGTCAGGAACTTCAAAAGCACTAGTTAGCACAAGCATGATCACCAGCAGCTCCAGAAATACCAGTGACTTGTGGTTTAAAGTTAAACCCAGAACCAGCTGAATTAAGGCACTGGGGTAATTCGGGGAAGACTTGAGGCACAAACATGGACCTGGGCTGTGGCAGTGAAGGTTGGGGGCACAAACGGGGACCCGGAGGCATCGGGAGACTCTCCATTAATGGGAGCAGAGGAGCAAGGTGGGCCATAAGGTAAGCCCCCAAATTGGGGGGGGGTAAGTTACATTCATTTTCAAGGGAAGGGAGATGTGACAGGAATGTGACATAGAAACAGGAAACCGGAATTCTCCCACTGTTCCTGACTCCACAACCGCCTCAGGAAGACTGTTCCATGCATCCACAACCCTCTCTGTGAAAAAATACTTTCTAACATTACCTCTGAGCTGTCCACCCTCTTTTGTGCCCCCTTGTTCTTGCACATCTCTTCTTCTGAAAGATGCTACCCTCTTGTACTTTGTTAATTCCCTTGAGATACTTGAAAGTTTATATCATGTCCCCCCCCCCTTTCCTCGAGGGCATGCATATTAAGCTCGTTTAGTCTCTCTTCACATGGCTTCTGGTGCAGACCCTGCACCATTTTAGTTGCCCTCCTCTGGACTGCCTCCATCCTGTCTATGTCCTTGTGGAGATGGGGTCTCCACAACTGCACGCAGTACTCCACACGGGGTCGCACCAACTGTTTGTACAGAGGGATAACAACTTCCTGTTTTCTACTGGTGATGCCTCTCCCTATGCATCCCAGTATCCCCCAGCCCTCCTTACTGCCTTCTCACATTGTTTGCCTACCTTTAGGTCATGTGATATGACTACTCCCAGGTCCCGTTCCATTTTCATTGTTGTTAGTACCTCCCCTCTCTTTGTTTGCTGTACTTATCCTGTTTGTGATATCCTGTAGAATTATCATAGTACATATATTTTTTTTATAGTACGTGGCTGAGCATCCTTGTTTCAAAGGTAAATTTAGTATTTCTGCTGGGCAAAGTGAAAATTCTCTGTTTAAAGTCCGTCATCTGAAGCACGTTACCAAATATTACTATGTTTGACCTTCCAGGTTTCTAAGCAGGACAGAGGTATTTCCCTGGGGTAACCAGGTGGTGGCAGCAGAAGTAATTCAGACAAAACATCCGAGAAGCTGATACAGGGCAAATTAGTTTTTGTCACAGCCCAATTAACATATAAGAGTACCATCAATGTTTAGAAATAAACTATCCTGATTGGCTAAGAATAATGTCATGATTTATAAAGTTTCATTAATTGCTTTTAACCATGTTTGAAGTAATTAGTTTAATTGTACTTGCCCCCAGCCCCAGATCTCCCGCAGGCCATGAACTTTCTGAGAGAGAGAGAGTGTGAGTGTGTGTGAGTGTGTGTGTATGTGTGCGTGTGTGTGTGAGAGAGAGATGTCCAGCGGCAGCCCAACTCTGCATACTGGAAAATTTAATGTGACTTCTCTCCCTCCCCCACAGCCTTGAAGCACTATAAGGCACACACACACACACACACAGAAGTTGACAGCAGATAAGGCCCGTATGGCCCACCTAGTCTGCCCCTTTTCCCTACCTAATGCATTACCGTGACCCTAGTTGATCTGGGGCTTACCCTCTCTTCCCTATTGCTAGAGTACTCTTGTGTCTATCCCATGCATTCTTGAATTCCCCTACTGTGTTTGCCCCCACCACCTCCACAGGGAGGCTGTTCCAAGCATCCACTACTCTTTCTGTGAAAAAGTACTTCCTCACATTGCCCCTGAGCCTACCCCCCCAACTTCATATCATGACCCCATGTTCTTGTACACCTTCTTTTCTGAAAGATCTTTCCCTCCTGTACCTTGTTTATACTCCTGATGTACTTGAATGTCTCTATCCTATCCCCCTCCCCCTCTCTCTCGTCTCTCCTCCAGGGAACACATACTGAGGTCCTCTAGTCTTTCCTCACATGACATTTGGTGCAGTCCTTGCACTATTTTTGTTGCCCTTTTCTGGACTGCCTCAATTTTGTCTATGTCCTTCCAGAGATGTGGTCTCTGGAACTGGACACAGTATTCCAGATGAGGTCTCACCAGGGATCGACAAATCCCATAGCCCAATGTCCCGGACTACAACTTTCAGCCATCGGACAATCAATTTCACAGCACTCAGTTGTCCACGGACAACCACATCATTGCTGCCTTTTTTTTGGCAGCTCTTCATTATTTCTGCCACTAGATGTCCCGCGGCTCGTTCTGTCTCTCGCTTGGAGAGGCAACGGAGTGCCAGTCACATGACCGTCTGTCCTGCTTGCACACGTTTGCTGTGCCCTGTTATGTGCGAGAGCGCCTGCAGCAATTGGGACCTCCTTGCACCCGCCCAGCCTATGGAACATCAGCACTCACTGCCAGTGTGTGGCCACCCACAGGACTGACAGGTAACACCACCAGTAGGTTTGTTGATCTGTGCCTGTGTAAGTCCTGGCATGATATTGGTGGGGGGTGTTTGGGTGGGCGAGGCCGTTCACTGGAGGCACCATTTCAGCTACTAGATCAAGAGAGGTGCAGATGCAATTTGTGGCATAGCTTGGATGCAAATTAATTTAGTTGGGGCCACCTGGGGCAGTCTTCAGTGCAGTTACTCTCCTGAGCTGTGTACTCTACTGTACTGTGCGGCATTTGGGGGGTGCACTGCTTAAGAACGAATTTTTGTGAAAAAAAATTGGAGACTGAAATGGAGAAGGGAGGAGGTGGGGAAGGGTAGGCCAGTTGGGTGATGGATGACGACCGTCTAAGTAGTGAGTCGGTTGGGCACACAGGATCAGCGAGTCAGGAAATAATATGTTCTTTTTGGCATATAGTTTAAAAAGGAGTGCTTGTGAGAGAAAAAAAAAAGAAATAAAAGAATATACACACAGTCACTGACTGAGGACCCTGAGTCAACAACCAGGCAGGGAACCAAAAAGATTCATAAGTGATTGCTTGTAATTTAGCAAAAAAAAAGTGGGGGTAGGGGGGATATTGACAGTTCAGTAGGAAGTGGGACTGGGTTTTGTAGTGTGAGGGGAGCTGAGCTGGGCAGTTTGGGCCCGGGGTGACACAGGAGTACTGTATCTAATCTTAGAGGATAGAAACAGCACACAGTAACTAACTGGACTTGTGTGGGGGTCTTGTGTGATCTATTGTGGGACTCTTAGCTTGGGCAGTTGGGGAGAGTACTGAGGTGTGTTGTGTTAATTTAAGTCAGAGAAAGAAGATTAAAGAAAAAAAAAGAAAATTCTTGTTGTGTATACTTAAACAAAAGTGTAATATAACAAAAAGCTAATTCAAAAAAGTACTCTATTCTGGCTGACTGGGGGAGGGGGGAGGCAGGTGACCACGTGTATGAACTATTGTTTTTTTATTTTGTTCTTTTGTAAACACATACACACAGCAAAAGGGTGTGGGCCGGGGGCAGGAAGAGGAACTAATTGTCAGGTCAGGGTTTACTGTACAGACTAAAAAAATCTCTATTGTACAGTACAAACTGAAGTGTAGTCCCAGTGTCCCTCTGTACCACAATAAATATTTACCAAAAAATATAAGCCACCCAGATTGCCTTGTACCCTGCCTTGACTGACATCCCTGCCCTACACTGGATGTTGATGACAGTTTTTCCAAGTTGTCATTCTCATTGCCCTTCTCATTATTCCCTGCTTTGCTCTGGGACTGGCAGTTAACCTATATTGAATTAACAGTAACATTTACAAATACATAATGTTTACTGTTTTCAATAGCATACTTCTACTCTACATAGTAATAATAATGCAACCCCCACACCATTTACTTTCTTGTTATGTAATTTATTTACATTTTCCTTAAAATATAGGCTTCCGACCATGGACTACCACTCCTAACACTGGGACTACCATTTTTGGCTAGGCCAGTTGTCCTGGACTAGCATGTAAATTTGAAATTTGTCGATCCCTGGGTCTCACTAGTGATCTGTACAGTGGCATAACCACCTCCTTTTTTCTGCTGGTGATACATAGAAGCATAAAAGTTGATGGCAGATAAGGACCACAAGGCACATCCAGTCTGCCCATTTTTTCTACCTTATGAATGTACCATAGGCCTGTACTCTGTCAATTGCCTATTTATTCATACTCATCTTTTTTGCTCCCGTATGCCTATCCCATGCCTGTTTGAAGCCCTGCACTGTACACATATCCACCACTTCCTGAGGTAGGCCACTCCATGCATCCACCACCCTTTCTATGAAAAAGAACTTCCTCACATTCCCTCTTAATCGGCCTCCCTCTAATCTCATGCTGTGTCTTCTTATCCTGCTACTTTTCTTATATTGAAACATGTTAGACTCTTTCACCTTGTTAATGCCCTTAAGATGTTTGAATGTTTCGACCATATCACCTCTCTCCCTCCTTTGCTCTAGGATATACATATTGAGCTCTGTTAATCTGTCCTCGTATGTTTTCTGATGCAGTCCCTGCACCATTTTGGTTGCCCTTCTCTGGACTGCTTCTATTTTGTTAATGTCCTTGTGCAGGTGTGGCCTCCAGTACTGCATACAGTACTCCAGATGGGGCCTAACCAGTGTCTTGTAAAGAGGGATTATTACCTCCCTCTTCCGACTTGTGATACCCCTACTAATACACCCCAACATCCCCCTAGCCTTACCTACTACTTTAGAGGTCTGCTTGGATGATTTCAGGTCATCGGTGATGATGATGCCCAATTCTCTTTCTTCCCTTGTGATTGCCAGCAACTCCCCCTCCCAACCTATAGGTGGCTTCAGGGTTTCTCTTCTCTATGTGCATGATCTTGCACTTCTCTGCGTTAAACCCCATTTGCCACTCTTCCAACCATTTTACCACTTTATCCAGATCTCTTCTCATTCTGCCCACCCCATCTGGATCAACTGATCCTATGCACCCTAGCATCCTACTGGCTCTCCCCACAGCCTCCTCATATTGTTTGGTTACCTTTAGTTCATCAGATATGATTACCCCCAGGTCCTTTTCTTGACTGGTGGCCATCAGTACCTGCCTCTCTATCTTGTACTCCTCCCTTGGATTTCTGTGCCCCAAGTGCATGATTTTAAACTTCTCTCCATTGAATCTTAGCTGCCGCACTCATGGCACATATTATCACATTTGTTTACTTTTTTTACTTTTTATTTATGCATTTTATCATAAAGCATAAATGACATACTTTCCTGAACATGTATAGCAAGAGTCAGACTCAAATTAATACATAACTAAGGATTTTGAATACCTTTTCAATAGGTACAGCATTGAGGGGTTAATCTTAACTACAGTTTGAAAACATAATTATTCAAGCTTATGTAGCAGCCAGTGTTCCACAAAGGAATGCAATTTCCATTGACATCAAAACTGAATCCAGCCTCTGCAGGTCCTTGATTTAATTTCTGTTTTATCTAAGCAAGATTAGAACTGTCCAAAGCCCCCAGAAGCCCTATAGTATGAATATGAGGTGCTCTTTTTTTTTAACTCAAATATTCACTGTTTATAAAGTTTATGTGATGTATTAAATAAAAATAAGATAGAAAAAGTAGAAATGAAATACAAGGTCTGCACTTTGAGTAATGGCCCGCAGATCTAAGGACATAAGTCACTGCAGCACTATGTGCCTATGACTATGCAGAGTGGAACAGCCACGACAGCCGCCACTGATGGTGATCAGGCTGGCCTGCAGCTTCACCATGACCACATCTTCGCAGCCACCCTCCCCATCTTACAAAGTACTGGATGTACCAGCCTCTCAAACCAATACTAAAGCTGCCCTACTCCTTTGGATACTGGCTGGTACCTTGGAGGTGCCCGGGGAGTAGACCTTTTCAGGAAAGGGGTCTTCCCTGCCTGACACTTATTCCCCAGGTTCCTGAGTTTTATGGTCAGCAGATGGCTAACGGACTGGTCCGCTCAGCTCCTCCCCTTAGGGCAGTTCTCTGTAACACCAGGTAACAGAGGCATACAGAGACAGACACTGTGATTGACTCCCACCCCAACCCCTCTCACGTAACTAGGACTTCCTGCCTATGCATGCACAATGGCAGCTGCTACACTTTGAGGTTTGCAAAGCATGTTGGGGTATAGAGTATCTAAGAGGTGCTATATATAAACCCCAGTTCCTTTCCTTCCTTCATTTATCTCCTTAATAAATGGAAAAATGATGTAGTCCTCCTTTACAGAGAACTACCAATATCTTCTGACTTCTTCCACTTAAAAATTACAGTGAAATGTACCCATGGTTTACACAAAAACTAGAAATTTCATTTCTTCTTTATATCTACATTTTCTAAAACTCAAATATTATAGAACTATTTAGTACATAATGTCACTATTTCCATATAATAAGAAAGCTTCAATATAGCACAAAAGAGTATTCTCTATAAAAAATAAACAATTTAGGCCATGTTTTGTAATGCCAGAAGCTTAAATATAGCTAATATGGCAGAATTAGAGATTGTAATTAGAGAGGAGAGTTTAGATATGGTGGGAATAGTTGAAACATGGTGGGATAATGAAAATGAGTGGTTGCAACATATCCCAGGATATAGAGTTTTTAAAAAATACAGAGAAGGGAAAATGGGAGGTGGCGTGGCCCTTTTTATTAGGGAAGGAATAGAAGTAAGGGATATAGAACAATTTAACAACTTAACTGGAATTGAAATAGTAACTATTGAGCTGTTGGGTATTAAGGGTAAAAAATGTAGAATCTCTGTTTTTTTATAGGGCACCTGACGTTGGCATGCAAGAAACTGAGGCTTGTATTAAGGATATTGTTAATCAGGCAGAGACGACAAATATTATTTTTATGGGGGACTTGAACATGCCTAATATTGAGTGGGAAAAAAACAGTTTGGCAATAATTTAGCATGTAGAGTCCATGAAGATCTGATGGCGGGGGGAGTTAAACAATGCATAAGGGAGGCTACGAGAGGTAGTGATATTTTAGATGTTATACTGACTAATATTCCAGCGGTTATTCAAAAGGTTAGCATCCAACCTCAATTAGGTAACAGTGACCATATGTCCATTATGTTTATGATGGATTGGGCACTCAAACCATTTAAGGGAAATACAGTCCAATATGTACAGGATATCATAAAGGGAACTATAGAGCTATAAGAAATGAATTTGCAAGTATGAACTGGGAAGGTTGCTTAGAAGATTTAGGTATGGAAGAAGCATGGAATTATTTCTTGGATGTACTAAATAATTTGAAAAAAACTTATATTCCATGTAGAAAGACTTATAATCATAAGGGCAAAAAGCCACCATGGCTAAATAGAACAATATTAAAATTGTGCAGGAAAAAGAAAGTAATGTTTAATAAAATGAAGACTAATGAGTCAGAAATGATTAAATATGGTTATAAGAAAGTTCTGAGGAGATTAAAGATGGAAATAAGAAATGCTAAGAAATGATTTGAATTTAGATTAGCCATAAATAAAGACAAAAAAAGGTTTTTTGCCTATGTGAATAGCAGTAAGGGAAGTAAGGGCACAGTGGGACCATTGAACCATTGATGGACTCATGACATCTGAGCCTATAGTAATGGCTAATGAATTTGGCAGATGTTTTGGGGCTGTGTTTAGGAAAAATACTGTTGATATGGATAAGTGTAATATAGGGACATGTAATCAGGATCCTCAAATTATCATAACTGAAGAGTGGGTGGCAAAAAGAGTAAGGAGATTGAAGGTGGATGGGGCAGCAGGACCAGATAGCATTCACCCACACTTCTTGAAAGAGTTGAGTGATGTGTTGATACCTATCATTACTAAATTGGGACAAAAATTCCTAAGGGAGGGTGTAGTGCCTGAGGGGTGGAGGTTGGCACATGTTGTGCCAATATATAAGAAAGGGAAAAGGAGCGATGCAGAGAATTATTGACCAGTTAACTTGATGTCAGTGGTAGTAAATATAATAGAAGGGGCACTGAGTGATGCTATTGTACCTGTCTTTTGCACCCTACCAGGAAGGAGCTATCTTGGTATTTAATAGCTGCCTAAATAAAATCCAGGATTGGATGAGGTCCAGTTGGTTGAAGTTGAATTCTGGGAAGTCCGAGGTGTTGGTATTGGATCCGGATCACCGGATAGGGGGACCTGTGGCCGGCTCCCCATCTGGGGTGTTTTGTGTGGATGTCGAGCTACTGGTCTCTGAACAGGTGCGAGATCTGGGAGTGATCTTAGATGCAGAGCTGACTCTTCATTCCCAGGTGTCAGCAGTGGTAAAATCTTCCTTTTATCATCTGAGAAACATCGCCAGAATCAAGCACCTTGTTCCGTCCGGCGATCTGCCAACTTTGATCCATGCCTTTGTGACCTCACGCCTGGACTACTGCAACTCGCTTTACCTTGGGCTTCCAGGGGTTGATATCCGCCACCTGCAGCTGGTGCAGAATTCTACAGCCCAAGTACTTACAGGTACTCCTAGATCTTCTCATATTACTCCGGTGCTGAGGGAACTGCACTGGCTGCTAGTTCAGTGGTGGATCACCTTCAAAGTCGGATTACTGACTTTTAAAGCCCTGCATGAGCTGGGCCCTGACTATCTGAAAGAACTCCTGATTCCTTACCACCCTGTGAGGTCGCTTCATTCAGCCAATGAGGGGTTGCTAGAGATTCCTAGGGTTACATTAAAATCAGCTGGGGCCCGGGCTTTTATGTTCGTGGCCCCCTCCCTTTGGAATTCTCTACCCCATCGGATAAGGGAGTGTACGACTGTGGGAAGCTTTAAACAGGCTCTCAATTCCTTTTTATGGGAAAGGGCCTATGGTGGTTCTGATTAATTGCTGTATCTGCTTTAATAATTTTTGTATTACCGTTTGTACAGTATATTTTGTTTGTATTATATTTTACTGGAATGCGCCTTGGTATTCGAAAGGCGCAATACAAATAAAAATATTATTATTATTTATGAAAGTATGTTTAAGAGGGGTATTCTGGATAAGAATCAACATGGTCTCATGCCAAATAGGTCATGTGAAACAAACTTACTGACCTTTTATGAGTTTGTCAGCAAATGTATTGATGATGGAAAAAATCTGAATGTGGTCCTGCTTGACTTTAGTTGAGCTTTCGATACAGTTCCACATTATAAAATAACAGAAAAACTTATTGATATGGAGATAGATAAGAACATTGTAAGATAGGTAGAACAGTGGCTGAAAAACAGACAGCAGCAGGTAAAGATACAGGGACATCTGTCTGAACCAAATGGAGTATGGAGTGGAGTACCCCAGGGGTCGGTATTGGGCCCATTGTTGTTCTGTATATTTATAAGCGACCTGAAACTATCTAGTAATAATAAATTAATAAAATTTGCTGACGATGTTAAAATTGGAGCTGTAGTGGATACGTTCAATGAGAGACTCATATTTGGACAGGATTTGATGTACATTGCAGATTGGGCAAGAAAGAATGGGATGACCTTTAATAAAGACAAATGTACAATCATGCATTTCAGTAGACAAAATATTAAACAGATCTACTATATGTATGATCTGAAGCTTGGGGTGCCAGAATGCGAGAAAGATCGGGGCATTTATTTCCAAAATGATTTAAGAAATGAAGTTAATAGTAGACAAACATCAAATAAAGCAATGTAGATTGTTGGTTGTATTAGGAGAGGTTTTCATTCAAAGAGTAGAGAGGTGTTGATGCCATTGTACAGGTCTTTGGTTAGGCCTGTATTGGCTTATTGCTCTACTGTGGCTGGTCCACTACTGGTGAGGGACATTAAACTAATGGAAAGACTACAGAGATCCCTTACTAGATTGATTTTGGGGTGTGAGGGTGAGCCCTATGAGACCAGACTGGAAAGACTGGGTTTGTGGTCATTGGAGAGTAGAAGGGAAAGGGGGACTTATTGGTATTATATAAGTCCCTCAAAGATGAGGATATTAAATCAAAGTTGGGACTGATGTTTAAAGAAAAACCTACCAATTGAGAAGGCATGATAGGCAACTGAGTGAGGAATTGAGCAGGACTGAACAAAGAAGGATGGGTTTTAAGTGTAGAGCAATAAGGAAATGGAATGGACTGCCCCAGGAGGTGGTAGAGGTGGAAATTCTGGCCCTTTTTAAACAAAGATTGAACAAGTACTTTGATGAAGTTGGTGGCGTTCGCCACTACCACTGAATTGTGGAGAAAGTCTATATGGGTTATGCCTTCTGATTTTTTTATTCTTCCAGTATGAACTCCAGTATGAATATTTCAAAGGTTAACTCTTCATGAACAGATGCAATGTCATATTTATAGAAAACTTAGTACTCTCATGATTTACCTAAATTCTGGATGCTCTTAGTCACTGGCACGTTGGCTATTAATTCTAAAAATAACATTACATTCACATCATGCATAAACAAACCTAATTACAACTCAGAACTAAACAGCACAAGTCTTTGCATCCCTTCAAAGTTTTTTATTTTGAGTAAAAAATAGCAACGATATCATACATTTTGTGTCATGTTTTTCCAATGTTTACATTTTTCAGCATATATGGATACTAAATTTGGGTATTCCTGCTGTATTTCTATTGCTGAAGTTTTACATTGCTACATACTGGGTTGTGGATTCCTTATTTGCCTTTTAGTCTGTATCATCTCATCTGCTTGCCTTTAAGTCTTAAATCTGTGTCACACCTGGACACCCAGTCTGCATCTGGAACCTGAACCTTTGTGTTTCACTAGTTAGTCTCGGACCTACAGGACACATACCAGGACCATAGTTTGCAAGCTCTCCACTGCCTGGCTCCAAGTCTCTACAATCTTTCCTCCACATAACTCAAGCACCTTGAACGGGGATCACCACACAGTCTTCTCTGATCTGCAAGCCATATTCACCCCATATGACTGTTAACAACTGCCCTAGACCACAATATACCTCATTCATTTATTATTTTGATTGCGCGCATGTGCAAGAAACATATTGCGGCAACTTCCTCCAGAAGCAGGTTGTGGAGGTGCAGCACTGTTGTGGCCAATGCCCCCACAGCCTTTAAAGGCTTGGCCCGCTTCTCCCAATGCTGTGGCACACTGCTGTTGACACTAGTTGAGCCAGCGTGCCACCAACTTGTAAAGTTTTAGCCGCTGCAATGAGGGAACAACCTGTCATTGCAGGCAGAACCTCGAAACACTGATATTGTTTGTGAACATGGCGGCAGCTTGCTGCCATGTTCACAAACAATATGGGGGTGTCCAATCCCCGTCGGCATAATGTATCACCCCACCCTTTTGTTGTGTGCCAACAGAGGTGCCCAATCCCCCGTCGACTACAGCTGTCCCCCCCATAAAAAGACTCCGTTGGTACATTGGGAGTCCACCCCAGTGTGCCACATGCCCTGTAAAATCAAAAATGGTCCGCAATGTCTTTTTTTAACCTGTTAAAAGGAAGCGGTCCCTCGGCGGTCTCCTGCCCCCTCCACAACCGCACCTACCACTGCACATTCTGCCTCCCACACCCCCTCACCCTGTACTTACCTCCAGAGTCTGGCGCAATGATCTTCGGTGGACCGGGAAAAAGTCTGCACTTTTCAAAGCCGACTGC
The DNA here is from genome assembly GCA_016271365.2 of Neoceratodus forsteri. Lineage (NCBI taxonomy): Eukaryota > Metazoa > Chordata > Ceratodontiformes > Ceratodontidae > Neoceratodus > Neoceratodus forsteri. The sequence goes on from CM028137.1 coordinate 164,340,925, forward strand.
GAACTGAGGAAATGCCAGTAAGCTGTATAATTGAATAAATAGGATTTTTTCAACTTTGATGCATATCTCAGGCATTTTTTGGAATTTTGGCACCAAATTTTCAACATGGGGTTTTTAGGACCCCTCCTCATGAATTCTGGCACTGTCATTGTGTTATTTGGCCCTGAAAGGTGATTTCGTGGTCACTGCACGGAATCCTCTTTCGGGACTGATTAACAAAATGACAGTAAGCTAGTGTTCAGTGGGCCCCAAAAAGCCTATACTGCAAATTTGGTGGAAAAAAATTTAAAAATGATTGTTTTACGAGCGTATGCTTCGGTTGCTAATGCATATCTCTGTAACTTAAGCGAATTTGCAATATTTCACACCAGATTTTCAACATAGAATTTTTTAGACCTCCTTGTGAACAGTACAGCTGTCATTTTCCACATCCTGGCTGAAATGTGTTTCACACTTCCGGCGCAGAATGACGCATTCGTTGTGGAAATCAGTGTTCAGGACAGATTAAGAAAATGACAGTGGCACTGTTCATGAGCAAAGTCCTAAATCCCTATGTTGAAAATTTGGTGATACTCCATAAAATGACAGTGTTACCAGTGCGTTCGCGGTTTGCATACTGCGCTGTTAAATTAATATTTTCTCTCCTGATTTCAACATTGCCATTCTTCTGCACCTTCTTATGAACAGTACAGCAGTCATTTTTCTCATTCTGGCCGAAATGTGTTTTCACAGTTCTGGCACAGAATAGCATGGTCGCTGTGGGAAATCCGTGTTTGGGATGCATTATGAAAATGACAGTGACACTGTTCACTAGCAGAGGTCCTAAAATGCCTATGTTGAAAATTTGGTGACCAAAGTCCATAAAATGAGTGTGTTACGAATGTGCATTGCGCAGTTTCCACGCATGCTTGTACCTTCGCAACTTTGCAATATTTTTACTCCAGATTTTCAGCATTGCTATTTTGCCACACCTCCTTATGAACAGTGCAGCTGTCATTTTTCACATCCTGGCCAAAATGTGTTTTCACTCTTCCGGCGCACAATAGTGCGTTCACTATGGGACAGGGCCGGCGTCAGCGCCCGGGCCACACGGGCAAATGCCTGGGGCCCCAACACCCTTATGGGGCCAACCGAGGGGGCCCTAAAACTAGAGAAAAAAAGAAAAAATCCAGCAGGAAGGTGTGGGTGTGGTGGAGAAATGGAAAAAAGGCTGTGGGGTCAGGGGGGCTCAGCTAGTGTCAGGTGTCGGGTGAGCGCTCCTGCAAATTAAATTATGTTCTGGTGCTGCTGCTTGCTCGGTGCACTCTGTGAGGTCATCTCGCAGAATCGCATTTGCCTGAGTTGCAATGTATTGCTCCTGTGGGCTGCGGTATGGGGCTATCTTTGACCCTTTTCTGTTCCGAGAACTACTGCCTATTGGACGTTGGGAATTCTGTTGGGATGTGTGGTGGATTGGGACCAATTACACTCCTGTAAGAAGAAATTCAGTTCTTCTTCCGTGGAGCTGCTTGGGGCTCTCTCTAGATGTCTTCTGCATTTCTGCGCTCACCGCTTCTTCCTGGTTGCCTCGCGGTGACAGACCGTATATGACTGGGAGGGAGCTGAGCGAAGGTAAAGAGACTGCAAGGGCATGGCACACTTGGTATAGTGATATGGTAGGGGCTAAGGGATTAATATAGAGGTCAGTCTTGGAGAATGGAAACATGGTGCTTGGCTGCTGGCTGGATGATGGGGGTAGGAGCTTCAAAAGTAACTGTAAGGAGGTCTGTTCCAGGAACTGGGTCCGGGAGGGTCCGGGAGGTTATCCTTCATATAGGCAGTGTTGTGATGGCCATCATGCCCAGAAAAGTAATCCCTAGAGGAGATCAGAGAGGACAAGTTTCAGAACTTAAGGTCAAGGAAGACCTGCTACCTGAGAAGCTAACTAAGGACTGCTGGCATGGCGAGGCAGGTGAGCATGTGTGGAGGATGTAGGAGGGCTGTAAATGTCCTAAGGGCTGATGTTTATGTGGAGAGATAGGTGTGGTTGCACACTAAAGTTGAATAAAAAGCATGAGGATGATGAGGACACAAATTCACAATTGCTGATGCCAGCAGCCAGCCTGTTTCCTCCAGAGACTGTCTGAGAGCCACGCGCATCATGATCAAACTAATAAGTGCCACTGCCTGGCACCTGACCGTGTCCTGCCCTTCAAGTTAAGTTCATCATGCATCCCACCACTATAACCCAGGGAGAAGGCTCCTTCACTAAAAAAAACAAAACAAAAAAACAACTTCCGGTCCTCTGGACTGTGGACTGTCAGGCCGGCATGTCGCTCTTGTGCTGTCCGGTGGGCTGGTGCTGTCAGACTCAGCCCCCCCATGCCCTGGCTGAGACAAGTTACAAACACACTGAGTCTGCGAGAGACAGCCGAGCCTGGTGCTACTGAAGACACCGGTAATACCCCGAGGCCTGAATGGGCATTAGACATCAAAGATCAATGAACACAAATGGAGCCCCTGTTACCCACGGTGAGAAGTAAACATGGAACAGTGAAAAGGATCTAGAATGAGGGGACGTGATGTGAGCTACGCTGATTAGAGGGGTCGGTCGGCAGATGTCATTTTTTTTTCATTTTGCATTATTTTGCACAGAAATCAAACATAGAAACATAGACTTTGATGGCAGATAAGGACCGCTAGGCCCATCTAGTCTGCCCATTTCCCTACCTACAGGATAGGCCGCAGATCCTAGTTAACCAACAGCCTATTTCTTCCTACCCCCCACAAGAATTGCCTTATGTCTGTCCCATGCATTCTTGAATTCTCCCACAGTTTTAGACCCCACAACCTCCTCAGGAAGGCTGTTCCATGCATCCACTACCCTCTCTGTGAAATAATACTTCCTCACATTGCCCCCTGAACCGCCCTCCTTCTATCTTTAAATGGTGTCCCCTTGTTCTTGCAAGTCTCTTTTTCTGAAAGATGCTACCCTCTTGGACTTTGTTGATTCCACTGAGGTACTTAAAAGTTTCTATCATGTCCCCCCTCTCCCTTCTTTCCTCAAGGGTATACATATTAAGCTCCTTTAGTCTCTCCTCATACAGCTTCTCTTGCAGACACTGCACCATTTTAGTTGCCCTCCTCTGGACTGCCTCTATCCTGTCTATGTCCTTGCGGAGATGGGGTCTCCAGAACTGGACACAGTACTCCAGATGGGGTCTCACCAACTGTTTGTATAGAGGGATAACAACTTCCTGTTTTCTGCTGATGATGCCTCTCCCTATACATCCCAGTATACCCCCAGCCCTCCCTACTGCCTTCTCAAATTGCTTGCTAACCTTAAGGTCATCTGATATGATTACCCCAGGTCCCGTTCCTTTTTGTTGTTGTTACTACCTCCCACCATTTTGTATTCTTCCCTGGGTTCGTGTTTCCCAGGTGCATTATTTTGCACTTCTTTGCATTGAATCCTAGCTGCCATACTTCAACCATTCCTCCAACCTTGCCAAGTCCCTTTTCATCCTTTCCAGCCTCCTTGTGTATTAACCCTGTTGCAGATCTTTGTGTCATCTGCAAAAGGCATACTTTCCTTCCAGTCCTCTGCAATGTCACTGATGAAGACATTAAAAGGACTGGACCCAATCTGAACCCTACGGTACCCCACTAGTAACCCCCTTTCTTCAGAGTGGACTCCATTTACAATTACCTTCTATGTCCTGTTGTCCAGCCAATGTTTTACCCAGCACTACCCTGGGTCCCACTCCCAGGCTGGTTAATTTGACTATTAATCTTTTTGTGGGACTGTGTCAAATGCCTTGCTAAAGTCTAGGTAGGCCATGTCCACACCCCTCCCTGGTCTACTACTTTGGTCACCCAGTCAAAGAAATCTATTAGATTCGCTGACATGACCTTCCCGCCAGAACCCATGCTGCCTTGGGTCCTGTGCTCCACTGGCCTCTAGGTACTCAACTATTCTTTCCTTCAGAAGTGACTCCATCACTTTCCTACCACAGAGGTCAGACTGACAGGTCTGTAGTTTCCTGCCTCTGTCTTGGTCCCACTTTTGTGAAGGGAATCACATCTGCCTTCCTCCAGTCCTCGGGTACCACACCATCCTTCCATGATTTATTAAAAAGAGTAGCCAGTGGTTTCACTAGTTCCTCCCTTAATTCTTTTAGAATTCTGGGGTGAATTCCATCAGGACCCATTGCTTTGTCCACCTTCAGTTTTAGGAGTTCTTGCAGAACCCTTTCTTCTGTGAAAGGACTGGGATCGACCCCCCTATCAAGAGTGCTTCTGTTAATTGGATTAGGCACTTCCCCCTCCTCTTTTGTGAATACTGAGCAGAAATATTCGTTCAGTATTCCTGCTTTTTCACCGTCCCCCTCTGCCCACCCACCGTTCATTCTATTCAGCCTCACTATCCCTCCCTTTGTCTTTCTACGCTCGCTGATGTACCTATAAAAGGTTTTATCCCCCTTCTTAACTGAGTTGGCTATCTTTTCCTCAGTTTGGGCTTTTGCTATTCTGACTTCCTCCTGCTTCCTTCTGCCTTAACTGGTACAGCTCTCTGTCCTGCTCCTTCTGTGTTTCCTTATACTTCTGGAATGCTATCTTTTCTTCCTGACTTTCAGCCACCTCTTTTGAGAACCATAGTGGCTTTTTCTTTCATTTTGATTTGTTTATTTGCTTCACACAAAGGCTTGTTGCCTCTGTGATGGCAGTTTTGATAATTCCCCATTGTTGCGCCACACCTCCTTCTAGCCTGTTTGCTAGTGCTTTTCTGAGGCACTCTTCCATCTTGCCAAAGTCAGCCCTCCTAAAGTCCAGTACCCTCACTTTTGTATGGCTTGACTCTGTAGCTGAGTTTAATGTGAACCATACTGTTTGATGGTCACTTGTCCCCAGATGGCGACCCACTTCTAGATCTGAGATCCTCTCACTGCCCCGTTTGAAGTCACGAGGTCTAAGATTGCTCCCTCACGAGTGGGTTCGAAACTAGCTGTCTAATGCCTGCCACCTGTGGGCATCAAGAATGGCCCTGCTCTTGGATGTGGCTGCAGCAAATGTGCTCCAGTTAACATCTGGCATATTCAGGTCTCCCATCAACAGTATATCCCTTTCTCTGCCATTCTAAGAATGCCTTCTATCATATCCTTGTCCATTCCTTCCCCTGACATGGGGGTCTGTACAACCCCCAGCGGATTGTGGTGCCCTTTCCAGTCTCCAAGGTGACCCACAGAGCCTCCTCTCCTCCTGTTTACTCTTTTGTTCAGTTGCTTTTATCCTTCCTTTACATAGAGGCTACTCCTCCCCTCTTCTCCCTGCCTGTCTCTCCTGTAGGTTATGTACCCTGGTATGTTAACATCCAGTCATGGTTCTCTGTGTACCATGTTTCTGTGACTGCTATGATATCCAGGCATCCCTCTTCCATTAAGGCCATCAGCTCAGGGGCTTGTTGCCCAGACTACGAGCATTGGTACTCATTACCCTCCATTCCTGATGGCCTTACTCCCTTTTGCCCCATCCTGTCCTTCTTGCCTTTGTCACTTTCTCCATTTACCCCTGCCCTTCTCCCTATTGACACCTCTATGTTGGTGTTTGCCGCACCTACTACCGTGATTATTTGGGGCTAGGATTTTCCTGCTCCTTTCAGTGCCTCCCCTTAGCTGGTTTAAAAGCTTGCCAATGAAGCATTTAAACCGATCACCTAGGATCCTGGTTCCCTCCCGGACAGATGCAGCCCATCATGCCAGTATAGGCTTGCATCACTCCAGGTGGACCCCCAGTCCCCAATGAAGCCAAATCCCTGAGCTCCACACCAGTTTTTCAACCACTGATTGAATCCCATGGTGCAGAACACCTAGCCTCTCCTATGCCATAGATGGGTAGCACCTCCGAGAAGGTTACCGTATGTCTTCTTGACCAAGGCCCTCCCAATTTTACAAACTCTTCCTGCACTTCTTTAATCCTTCTTAGCCAGGTCATTTGTCCCTAGGTGGACAATGACATCCAACTCCCTCCTGTGCAGCTGCTCTGGCAATCCTGAGGATTCGCTCCCTGTCCCTCAAGCCATGGCGCCAGGCAGGCACCTACCTCCCTCTCCCTTCCTCCCCAGTTCTACCTTCCTAACAATGAAGTCCCCACCAGGAGTTGTTTCCTTCCTGCAGGGTCCCTGCCACCCTCCTGTGGGTCTCCTTTGTGGAGGTTCCCAGCATCCTCCTTGGTCTCCACTGTGGGTGCCTCCATAGAGGAACCACACTTTGCCAGAATGGCATAGGAATTGTGGAGAGGTACAACTGGAGGGATGCGCTCTGTTCCACCACCCTCACCCTCCCTGAGCCCACTGTGGTCCAACCGCTCCTCTTTCTTGGCAATCTCTGAGGCAACGGCAGTGGCACTGGCAGTCCCTGGATGGAAGAGAAGGTCCCACAAATCCTGGCCAACTCAGCCTGGAGATGAGCAACCTCCTCCCTCAGCCCAGAGAGGTGCCGGCAGATGGGACAACACCGCATCCTCCAGAACATCTCCCGGAAGACTGCTGCTCCACAGCCACTGCACTGCACCACTCCAATCATGTCTTATTTCTGGCCCCTTAACTGTTTGCAATCCTTACTCTTTCCTCTTTTTTTTCCTCTCTCCTTACTTTCTGCCTGTGTGCCCTTTAAGCTCCTGATTGTCCTGTTCTGAGACAAGAATATCCTATATTTCTCAGTAGACCACTTACTTGCTCTGAGGCAGACCTCCAGCAGCTAGAGGGGGCCGGAGAGCTACTCTTGCCCTTCTAGGATGGTGGGTCCTTGGTGGTTCTGTGATCACTCACTTCCTGCCCCTAAACAGGAAGTTCCTGTTGTCAGTCAAATCCTGTGCCTATAAAAATAGAACTAACTTTGGGTGGAGGGGAGGAAAGGAGGGCAATATAGTCCCAGCAGAGAAATTCAGTCACACAGCAGTCCTTTCTCCTGGTGTCTTCTGCCAAGCTATTAGCAGAATCTTTCTAAGGCAGTCTTTAAATGTAGCTTCCTTCTAGCTAAGCCACTCCCCCCTACTTACCAGATCTTTCTACAAGTAATTTAAACCTCATAGCAGTTAAGTCCTTTCAGTCACCTGAGATTTACACCTAGATAACTCTTCAGATACCTATTCAGTTCAGTTAACCCAAACACACACTTTTTTTTATTTTTTTGTATGTTAGTTTTTTTACCCTAAATTAAAGGTCCAAGTACAAAAGTTCTTCTACTTTAATCCCAGCAGAGAAGTTCAGTCACACAGCAGTCCTTTCTCCTGGTGTCTTCATCCTTTTCTTTGTTGTTATTTGTCTCTGATGAGGCGCTCAGGATCAGGCGCAGCAGTGTAGAATGAACGAGTGCATGAGATGGGGTGCATTCATTCATTAATTTGACATGGATTGGCAACAGCTGCCTCTGGCTGTGCAGCGCTCAGCACTAGAAGGGCAACAAGCCTAGCCTGACTGAATTTGTTCCCTTCTCTCGCTGCTCACACAATGCAACATCGGGTCAGGTTGCTTGCTTCTGGGTGCATTCAATCTTTAATTATGGCATCAGCTGCCTCTGGCTACACAGTGCTCAGCACTAGAGGGGCAGCAGTAGCCTAGCCTGACTGAATTTGCATTTCCTTCCCGCTCACACAATGCGGTTGCTTCTGGGTTTCTAAGTTGCAGCCAGTCAGAAAGCAAAACAGTGTGAGTGCCTGCCCTGCACACCAGGTGAGAAATTGAAACACTCTCTCTCGCTTGCTCGCTCCTTCCAATAGCACCATATTATTAGAGTGTGCATGGGCTGAGTGACTTTTGATTTGGAGTCAGGATTTCTACATTTTTGTTCTATTTTCTGACTGACTCATACTTCACATGGTGACCGTGGGGTGACGGTCCGGTCCTCATTCAAGGAGTGTATGTATGGAAAGGTTAGTCCAGGGTATATCTTTTTACATTATTTAACTGTTTTTCACAAACACAGCCAAACTGTGCCTGACCTAGACAGGAATACTCATTTCATGTCTTATTTGTAGTTTGAGCTGAATTCAGTCAAACAGTATGACAAAAAAAAAAACATGCTTTTGTTTGGGTGGGGCAGGGGCTAGGTGAGGGGGGCCCCCTGAAGGTCCACTGCCCAGGGCCCACAAAAATCTGAAGCCGGCCCTGCTGTGGGAAATCAGTGTTCGGGACATATTAAGAAAATCACACTGACACAGTTCATGAGCAGAGGTCCTAAAATGCCTATGCTGAAAATTTTGTGATGAAACTCCATAAAATGACTGTGTTACGAGCGTGTGTTGTGCAGTTTCCACACATCCTTGTAAGTTTGTAAATTAGTAATATTTTCACTCCAGATTTTCAACACTGGCATTTGTTCACACCTCCTTATGAACAGTATAGCTGTCATTTTTCACATCCTTGCCGAAATGTGTTTCTGCGCTTCCAGCGCAGAATACCACAGCGCGGTCGGAAATCAGTGTTTGGGACAGATTAGGATCGAGCAACTGAGAGAGGGGGGCAGTGACCGAGCACAACTGAGCTCTGTTGGGACTGCTGCGGATTTCTTTGTGGGCAGGAAAAGACGACAATGCAGGCAGGAGCCCAGTACAAAAGGGCAGCCTGCAGCGCCGGGAGACACAGAATGAGCGAGTGAGGAAGGGGGAGTTCGTGAGCTCAACGGAGCTCTGTTGGGACTGCTTCAGATTTCTTTGTGGGCAAGAAAAGGCAGCAATGCATGCAGGAGCTGAGTACAAAAGGGCAGCCTGCAGCGGTGGGAGAAACAGAACGAGCGAGTGAGAGAGGGGGAGTGAGCGAGCTCAACAGAGCTCTATTGTGACTGCTGTGGATTTCTTTGTGGGCAGAAAAGGATGGCAATGCAGGCAGGAGCCCAGTACAGAAGGGCAGCCTGCAGCACCGGCAGAAAAGGAACGAGCAAGTGAGACAGGGGGAGTGAGTGAGGCCAAGGGAGCTCTGTCAGGACTGCTGCAGATTTCTTTGTAGGCAGAAAAAGATGCCAACAGAGGCAGGAGCCCAGTACAAAAGGGCAGCCTGCAGCACCAGGAGAAACAGAATGAGCGAGTGAGACAGGGGGAGTGAGCGACCTCAACGGAGCTCTGTCGGGACAGCTGCGGATTTCTTTGTGGGCAGGAAAAGGTGCCAATGCAGGCAGGAGCCAGTACAAAAGGGCAGCCTGCAGCACCAGGAGAAACAGAATGAGCAAGTGAGAGAGGGGGAGTGAGCGAGTTCAACGGAGGTGTATCATGACTGCTGTGGATTTCTTTGTGGGAAGGAAAAGGTGGCAATGCAGGCAGGAGCCCAGTACAAAAGGGCAGAAACAGAACGAGCGAGTGAGAGAGGGGGAGTGAGCGAGCTCAACGGAGCTGTGTCGGGACTGCTGCAGATGTCATTGTGGGCAGAAAAAGCTGCCAATGCAGGCAGGTACCCAGTAGAAAAGGCCAGTCTGCAGCAGCGGGAGACACAGAATGAGTGAGTGAGGGAGGGGGAGCGAGTGAGCTCAATGGAGCGCTGTTGGGACTGCTGTGGATTTCTTTGTGGGCAGAAAAAGGCAGCAATGCATGCAGGGGCCCAGTAAAAAAGGGCAGCCTGCAGCGGTGATAGAAACAGAACAAACGAGTGACAGAGGGGGAGTGAGTGAGTGAGCTCAACGGAGCTCTATCATGACTGCTGCAGATTTCTTTGTGGGCAGAAAAGGGCAGCAACGCAGGCAGGAGCCCAGTACAAAAGGGAAGCCTGCAGCACCGACAGAAACAGAACGAGTGAGTGAGAGGGGGAGTGAGCGAGTTCAACGGAGCTCTGTTGGGACTGCTGCAGATTTCATTTCTTTGTGGGCAGAAAAAGGTGCCAACAGAGGCAGGAGACCACTACAAAATGGCAGCCTGCAGCACCAGGAGAAACAGAATGAGCGAGTGAGACAGGCGGAGTGAGCGATCTCAATAGAGCTCTGTCGGGACAGCTGTGGATTTCTCTGTGGGCAGAAAAAGGTGCCAATGCATGCAGAAGTCCAGTACAAAAGGGCAGCCTACAGTGCCAGGAGAAACACAATGAGTGAGTGAGAGAGGGGGAGTGAGCGAGCTCAATGAAGCTCTATCTTGACTGCTACAGATTTCTTTGTGGGTAGAAAAAGGCAGCAACACAGGCAGAAGCACAGTACAAAAGGCCAGCCTGCAGCGCTGGCAGAAACAGAATGAGCGAGTGAGAGAGGGGGAGTGAGCTACAGTACCTCAATGGACCTGTGTCAGGACTGCTGCAGATTTCTTTGTGGGCACAAAAAGCCACCAACAGAGGAAGGAGCCCAGTACAAAAGGGTAGCCTGCAGCGCCAGCAGAAACAGAATGAGCGAGTGAGAGAGGGGGAGTGACTCACCTCAACAGAGCTCTGTCGAGACAGCTGCAGATTTCTTTGTGGGCAGCAAAACATGCCAATGCAGGCAGAAGCCCAGTACAAAAGAGCAGCCTGCAGCACCAGGAGAAGCAGAATTAGTGAGTGAGACAGGCGGAGGGAGCAACCTCGATGGAGCTCTGTCAGGACAGCTGTAGATTTCTTTGTGGGCAGAAAAAGGTGCCAATGCAGGCAGAAGCCCAGTACAACAGGGCAGCCTGCAGCACCGGGAGAAACACAACTAGTAAGTGAGAGAGGAGGAGTGAGCAAGCTCAACAGACCTGTATCGTGACTGCTGTGGATTGCTTTGTGGGCAGAAAAAGGCAGCAACGCAGGCAGGAGCCCAGTACAAAAGGCCAGCCTGCAACGCCGGCAGAAATGGAATGAGGTAGTGAGAGAGGGGGAATGAGCTAGCTCAATGGACCTGTGTCAGGACTGCTGCAGATTTCTCTGTGGGCAGAAAAAGCTGTCAACAGAGGCGGGAGCCCAATACAAAAGGGCAGCCTGCAGTGCCAGAAGAGACAGAATGAGTGAGTGAGAGAGAAGTGACCCACCTCAACAGAGCTCTGTCGGGACAGCTGCAGAAATACTTTGTGGGCAGAAAAACGTGCCAACGCAGGCAGAAGCCCAGTACAAAAGAGCAGCCTGCAGCACCGGGAGAAACAGAATGAGTGAGTGACACAGGGGCAGTGAGTGAGCTCAATGGACCAACACAATCAACATTCAGCACTGACAAATGCTTGCTGCATTACCTCACTTATTGCTTTTTCTACCTAGCAACTGTTTATTGATTTATAGCTGAGGGATTACATAATGTATGGTGGAACATTATTGTACGCTAAATTCAGTAGAAATACAGCATTGTTGTACTATTGATGTGATGTGAGTTGCTGTTGTACTATCTTGTGTGCATCACATTGATGGTACAACAGGATGGAATGCACTTGCGCATGTGCGTTAGTTAAGCACCACAGTTTAAGAAACAGCTGTGGCGGTGAGAAACAGAGCCGATACTGAGGAATGCCACATACAGTAAGGGAACTCAATGTAACATTTATGTCCCTACTAAACAGCAGATGTGTTCAAATGTATTTTAAAATCAACATGTTGTCTGTGAGATCCAGAGACCGGGACAGATTGTGACTCATTTGGTGGGGGGCAAATCTGGAAAGAACGTTTTTCTTTTCTTTTTTAGACTGAAGACAACAAAGTAAACTTCCAGCAGTGAATTCTCGGTGTACTGAGGCCATACACTATACAAGATAATGTATGGACTTCAGTTAACAACCTCGTTGAATTAATTTCTCGAGGTTATCATGGCAACAGCAAACCTCTTGAGCTTTGCTCTCGAGGTTTACACAGTTGCCTTGGTAACCGCTCAAAGTGAATGCAGCGTGGTTGTTAACTGATGCCCATATATTGTCCTCTGTATCTTACATCTATACTTGGTCTGTGTCTTCAGGTTACCGTGTACTAGGATGGACTGCTGATAAGTTCCCTGCTACTGCCTGGCTGCTGATAATGTTTAACTATATTTTAGCAGCTGCTGCCACCCTTTGTTTATTTATTTTTAGTTTTTTTATTTATAAATTTTACAATTGGTAACCAGAAGAGTCACACTGAGCCAAAGCTCGTTTTCAGTCGTGACCCACGAGAGGGGAACAGTGGAAAAACAGCAGCATAATACATAAATGTAAAATGGTAGAACAAAATTTGATAGAAAGCTGTACAAAGTTAGAATAAATACAAAAATTGTACGTGCAGACAATAACATGTGACACAGATCAAAAAGAACACCTAACAAATGCATATTCAGAAGCGCCAGCAATACACGGTGAACAAGAACATTGTTGACAACACATGAGTGATCCTAAGGGTGAGTTGTTGCCTGACCTTGTAAATGGAGGGAGAAAACTGTAGTGGTGTAGTGAAACCAAGGCAGGAATGTGGACCCAATCAACTGTTTACCAGGATGGTTAAAACATGGCCTGGGAGGTGCCAAGAGGAAAGTTATGTGAAGGTTAGTGGGTGAGACAGACGCACAAACTCAGGTAAGAGGGGTAGAATGTACTTTGTGATGTTTATTTTCCAAAATAAAAAAAAATAAAATAATAAACATACAGAAAGGAAATTGGTGAGTAGTCCTTCAGTTCTGCAAAAACAGTGTACAATTCCCTCAGTGCATAACTTCCAGGCTTAGTACCAGCCAAATAGATTCCTAGCACATGAAAACTTGCATGGACTATGAGATGCTTCCTCCATGACAATCAGGTCTCCACTGACTGACTCATCTGTTTTGCATCTCAGGAGGTGGGCTTTTATACCTGCTTACTGATGATGTCAGCACCATGTGACCTGTCTGGCTCACAGTTCTCTAAGTAAACACAGGCAGGCTGACTCATCCTAAATAAAGACAGACAGGCTGACTAATCTGACACGAGAGCATGATATTTCTTTAGAAAATAGGGTGTAGCATGTTTACACACCTAGATTATTACAGCATCTCTGTTCATTTTCCTTAAAATCAATGTTACCCTCTAAATTGGCACAAGTCCTTCTTATTAAAAATGACACACATTTTATGGTAACAAAATAAAAGAACTGGCTTTTCATCCGACCGAACGGTCGGCTCTTTGACTTGGGGATAGCTACAGTATCTCTGTAGCTAGCTGCCTGTTTTATCTTCATTCCCCACTAACTCAGAAGAAGGAATAACACAATAAAAAAAATGTTGGTCCTTCATTCACCAGATAGGGCCTCCCTATCACAAGGTAAAAGAACAGGTGGGGAGGGGTTGGGGCTTCAACTGGTGCCTGAGAGAGCCAGGGGATGGGGAGAGCTAGAGGGAGCAAGAGAGTTGTTTCTGGAGTGAAGAAAGTCAACAGGGGAAGGCAGACTGCCCAGTAGAGGAGCAGGGGTGAGGAGTTGCAAAATGAGGGAACATGAAGCATAGGGCAGTTGAGAGAGGAGTGAGGAGAGGTAAGAGGAAGGGAACCAAATCAATAATTGGATATGATGAAGGTACAGTAAACCTGGCAACATGAGGGCAGAGGGAGTATGGATAAGGACGAATACAGTGAACAGTGGTGTGTGCGGGGGGGACTTTGTAGCAAAGCGGCAGAAGGAGTTGCAGTTCAGTCTGGAGAGGGACATGGAAGGGGTGGTGCCATAGACCACATCTGCATAGTCAAATGCAGGAAGCACCATTTTGTTAACAAACTCCTTGTGGACATGCAGAGATAAGCAATCTCTATTGCAGTATGGGGCACCAAACCTGGGATGGAGTTTTGCATGGATGGCATCAATGTGGGCTGACATGTCAAACTTACTGTCTAGCCACACTCTGGGGCACTTGAAAACCTGAACTGTTTCAAGAAGTGTGCCATGCAGAGCGGTGTAAACAGGAGGGGCAATAAGTCTGGCCACCTTCTGATTGATATCAACGGTCATGGACAGGGCCCTGTGTTTTCTGTGATTCTGCGGTTGCATCAACTGTCACAGGAACATGGTCCTGCCACAGAAACAAGCCTCTACCACAGAAACGGCATTTTCTGGTGCAGTAAAAATGGCCATCACCACTGAAAATCCCAACTAAATGGCTAAAATGATTGTAAGCAAGCTTAAAATGGCATTAGTGTGAGCTGTTGGCAGTTCCATTATACATCCATACCCCCCTGGGTTGCAGTAGTGAGTGGGGCTACCACTTTCCAATCCACTGGCACTCAGCCCTGAAGCTTATAGAAACATAGACTTTGACGGCAGATAAGGACTGCTTGGCCCTCCCAGTCTGCCCATTTCCCTACCTATTGGATAAGCTGAAGATTCAAGTTTACCAACAGCCTACTTCTCCCTAACCCCTCTCACTATAATTGCCTTATGTCTGCCCCATGCATTCTTGAATTCCCCCACTGTTTTGGACCCCACAACCTCCTCAGGAAGGCGGTTCCATGTGTCCACCACTCTCTCTCTGTGAAAAAATAATTCCTCACGTTGCTCCTGAGCCGTCCCCCCTCTATCTTTGAATTGTGCCCCCTTGTTCTTGCACATCTCTTTTTCTGAAAGATGATTGATCTTCTACAAACACTGAGGGAACTTCCGGAAATCTATTTCATGAGAAAGAATGGTGGTTCTATTTGCCAATTGCAGAACTGTGAAATGAAAAAAGTCTTAGTAATTATTGCAGACAAAAAAAATAGGAGGCTTTCTGGACCTTTGTCTACTGTAAAATGGTCCAGCTACTCTCTAGCCTCAAAGTAAATACTTACAGAGTGGGAGAGAAAAAGATATGGAAGTCAGGTGCCATTGACACAAATGATCCCACAGGTGTTGAACTGCACGAGCAGGAGGACGCAACTAGAGCAGCGTTACAGCACAAACCATCACCACCAGGCTTCAAGCAAGTGTGGGGGAGCCATTGGAGCAGCACTGGTTTGCAACCAGGCAATACTGGTCATCAAGCAACTGGGCAGGCAGGGGGAGAAATTCTCAGTATAGCTGTGATAAAACAGCACTTGGCAGGTGGGAGGGAACCAAAGGACAATAAAACAGACTGCAGTAAAAAATAAGTAACCCTTCAATTCTCCCATGCCCTACATTCAATCCAAATCATGATGCCACAATTGCTTTGCATTGCTTTGACTGTTCATCTGCCAAACTGCCCTAGGCTGCCTTTTCCTAAGCATTCTTTCTGGGCTACTAGATTTTATTTTGGGGCTCATTTGGGTTGCCAGAGAGTGTAAAGCCCATCACAGAATTGCTGCAGAATTGCCACAGAATTGCTCATAGCCTGGGCGCAGAAAGCATGAGGTCCCGACGCAGAATGTAGATCCAGTCTGCCGTAGTGAACACAGGGCCCTGGTCATGGATACTGTTTTTTTAGTTTTGACTCTCAGTTGGTTGGATTGGAACCAATGCAGAATATTGTTGCAGTCCTACTGAAGCAGGTCTTCCACAGCTGCGGTGGAGGAATGGAGGTGAAGATGACTGTGTCATCTGCTTAAATGTGTATATGTGAGTTGACACAGGCAGATTGGAGGTCATTCAGGAAGATGGCCCTAGCCAGGGTAGGAAGGGGAGGTGACAGGGTGCCTCCAACCTGTACCAAGTGTTGTCGGACCATTAGGTAGGAACAGAACCAAGCAACAGCAGGAGCTGAGAGGCCAGCAGAGCTCAGCTTGTCCAGGAGGAATGGATGAGACATTGAATCAAAGGCTTTGGACAGGTTGATGAATATAGTAGCTGTAACGTGCCTGATCCATCTCAGGAAGATAGAATCAGTGACACACAGCAGGGAGAACACGGTGGAGTGGTGCTTCTGGAATCCAGACTGGAATGGTGAAAGGAAGTTAGAGGATGGTCAAGGAGTCTAGAATGGACCAGTTTCTCTTGCACCTTAGTAAGAGAGGGGAGGGGGGGAGATGGGACAGAAGTTGCCAGGGTAGGAGGAATCACCCCCTTTGTGAAGTGGAGTAACTTTGGCCAACTTCCAGGATTGAGGAACAGCACTGAGGGAGAAGGAAAGGTTGAGTGGGTGAGTAAGGGGAACTGCAGTGGCAGGAGTTGAGACATGGTGGAGCTTGGGGTTGAGACCATCAGGGCTTATCTTTGATGGTCTGAGGGAGGAAAGGGCAAGCAGGGTTTCCTGGATGGTGATGGGGGGAAGTGGAAACCTGATGAAGGGTGAGGGCGAGCAGCAATAGAAGGAGAGGAGCCTGGAGTAGGAAAAGAAGGGAGGACACAGGCTGTGAAGAACTCATTGAAGTGAACAGCAACAGAGGGAGGGTCAGACACATGCGAACCACTGACCATGAGGATTGGGGGGGAGTGGACTGGGTGGGGAGGTCAAAAAGGAGTGAATAACCTTCCAGAATGTAGCTGGGGAGTTAAGGATTTTCTGAAGGTTGGCCTTGAAATAGTGTGATTTTGCAGCCTGGGCAGCCTTCGTGAAATTGTTTGCCAGAGCTCTGTAAGAGATGAGGTCAGGAGATGAGTGGGATAGTTTGTAGCAGGCTCACCTGAGGTCTCTGGACTTGCACAGATCGATTATTTCTGTGGTAATCCAGGGGTGGTGGGAAGTTTTTACTCTGGATTTCCTGAGTGGGGTGCACATGTCCAGATGGAGGAGAATTTGGAGTAGAATAGTGTGATGGCTACATCAATATCAGAGGCAGAGATGGTGGCTGACCAGTCTGTTGTAGCAATGTTGCTCAGTACAGCATTGAGTTTTAGTGACCATAGAGACCTGGACCAGATGTATTTTAGCAAAGGGGGGCACTGGATTTTTCTGATGCACAATGTCATGCAGTGGTCACTAAATGAATCCAATGAAATACCTGCTGCAACAATGTGGTAGGGGTGGGAGGTTAGAACCCAGTCGAACAGGGTGTGGCTGGTAGAGTGTGGATAGAGCTGGGTGGGCTCTGAAATAACCTTGGGCAAATTAAGAGACTCAGTCCTGAGAACGGTAGATTTGGATGATGGGGAGAGTCAATTTATATTGACGTCCCAGAGGAGGATGAGTTTACCTAAAGAAGAATAAGAGGTGATGTAGGAAAGAGAGTCAACCAGGGAGGTATCTAGTGATATGGGTGAGTCAAACTGAGTGATTCAGTTTGAGCACCTGAGGAAATAACGAGCAGTACAAAATAGCAAGCATGAGAAAATAGCAAGGGTTAGAAAAAAGTGTCAATTTAGGAAGCAGGAAAATAGTAATTAGTTGCTGGAGGCAGTGCAGCTGCTGTGTGCTAAAAACTGTGCTCCCAGCATAGCGTGTTGGTTAGAATTGCCACCTTTGTGTAGCTGGGAAGTGTGGTACAACTGGGTTCGATCTCAGCTGGTGCTTTTTCTTTCTGTGTTTTTTTTCCCCCCTCTCCGGTTTCTCCTAGTCTCAGAGTTCATCTGTCCTCCTGCTCCCCAGTTCTACCTTACACCCCAAGTGGCAGCATATCAGTTTGCCCCATTTTTCTTCTTCCTAAGCTGCTCCCAGAGAATATCCCTTCCAAGTTTCTCCCACTGCCCAGAGTTGGTTGTTTTAGATAGGGGAGGGTGTGGGGGCTAGAAATTCAGTAAAGCATGTCGTGGTTTAGGTTGTAGTTGTAATGTTGATCGCTCTTTTTGGTGCTCGCTATTTTGTATTTGCCCTGTTTTGTTTGCACCGTTATGACTTCACTCTTATGACATGCAACCAACCAGGTATCAGTGTGAAATCATAGGAGAGGCATAGACAATCCCCATGAATATAGATACAGACGAGGGGAATGACAGCCTGAGTAGGAGAAATTTGTGGTAGGAGGGTATGGCCTCACTGAAGGCCATGGTACACAAGTGGCTCTGTGAACGTAGATGACAAACCCTCCTCCACGTTTTCCCCTGTCCTGCCTGACAAGATGGTAATCAGGAAAGGACAGGCAATAATCAGGAGTCCTGGAAGAAAGCCAGGACTCAGAGATACAGAGGACATCGAGAGAGTGTATTATTCTTACCATTGTATTACTAGCACTCTATCAAGGTGGTTTGAGTTTTATGGTAACTAAGTACAACCATGGGCTGCTTCTGAGCACCGTGTTGCAACCTGACTACTGAAAAGTATTAAAACTGTACTTTACAGGTTGCTGCCACCCTTACTTCCACCATAGTATTGCTAACACCTCATCTGAGTGATCAGAGTATTTGGGTACCAAACATAAGTATGAGTTACAGTTCTGCCTGCTAATAGTGTTTGTTCTGTATAATACTGGTTGCTGCCACCTGTATCATCATGGAAGTATTGCTATCACTCTACCTGGGTGAATAGTGTCCCAGGGTTGGCTGGTCAAAGACCTACCAGAACTGGCAGCTGCTAGTATCTGCTTCTGAATGGTGATAGTGTTTAAATTGCTAATAAAAAGTAAAAACAAAAAGTTTATTTTTATACAGGTAGCAGTGTTTAAACATCGTTGGGTCGAAGACCCTTTTTCAAGATGGGCCTGTTGTATTTACAATTTAAAATTTCCACACATATCCTAATTTCTGGTGCTACCACCCACACTGCTATTGTAATTTTGCTAACACCCCTCATAGTGGATTGTGTCCCAGGCCTATGGGTCAGTAACCTACTGTACCTGTTTACTTGCAAACTGCTGTCACCCTTCCTCACCGCAAACATGTTCCTTGCAATATTAATGCTGCTGACCTGCATACCCACAGCATTGCTATAGGAACCAATAGAGGCCTCAGAGATAATGAAGGCTATCTCCCTTGGTCCCACACTGATACCAAGGCCTATTGATTCACCCTGAGCAACCCTACAGTACCTGAGCCCCCCTCTCCAGCCATATGCCCCCCACTTTGGACACCTAACCCTGGTGGCATAACGAGAGTGCTACGGGTTTGCCTGACATGGCCATGTCTCCAGGACCACATGCCTGCCCTTCTTCCTAGCAGTAACACCTGAGACTCTACACCACACCGGCGTCACCAGAGGCCTTACAATAATGTTACTCCTACTGTTCAGCAATGCTCACCCAACCCATGCCCTGCTGGTAGCTCTGACTCTTGCAACCACAGCCAAGGACTACTGAACATAGTCTCCTTGAATATCGGTAGTCTCCTACCTAATATATTTTTAAATTTTCACCTGCCACTTTTGGAGGATGCCCAGAAATTAGACCTAACTATGCCAGTTACTGTGGAAGAAATTGCAAGTATCATTTCAGGTTTAAAAACTGGCTCTTCCCCAGGGGAAGATGGAATACCTAATGAGTTTCATAAAACTTTTTCTGAGACCCTGTGTGAATATTTGGTGATGGTTTTTAAGTACACTTTGTCTTCTGAAAGTCCTTCCTTTGGAAGTTTTAGTAATCTTTCTTTTTAGAAAGGTGACAAAACAGATTTGCGAAAGTGGAGACCAGTTGAATTCAGATTTTAAAATGCTATCAAAACTGCTCTACAAGAGCTTAAAAAATGTAGCAAAAATCTTAACTGACTGTGCTCCAACTTGTTCAGTCCCTGGTAGAGTGATTCAGGAAAACTTATTTTTACTTAGAGATATATTTGAATTCAGTACTCAGAAAGTTAACGGCTATCCCTTCTCGTTGGACCAAGAAAAGGCCTTTGACAAGGTGTCTCACACATACCTTTTCAAGGTTCTATAGTATTATCACATCCCTCCTGACTTATTTTCTGGGTCAGACAGCTTTACAAGGGGGCCATGGTACTCTCTGTAGTGAATGGTCACCTGGGCACCCTTTGTCCAATAAAGATAGGGATGCAACAGGGGTGTACCCTAAGCCCCCTTTAGTATACATTCTCAACTGATCCGCTGCTGTAGACAGTTGCTACTGATCAACTTATCAGAGGCCTAGAGCTTCCTGATCTGGCATCACAGCTGAAAATGTTAGCATACGCCAACAACATCTGCCTATTTGTTGCCAATCTGGCAGCGGCAACAAGGGTGATGAAGACAGTTGATACTTATTCTCAGTTTTCAGGCTCTGCTATCAACAAAACCAAGAGCATAGGTGTACAAGTTGGTGCTCCAGCACCATTCACAAACTCGGTGGCTGTTGTCAGTATTTTGGATGCTCCAGTAAAGATTCTGGGGATACAGTTTGGCCCAGGAGACCTGCAGTCTCTTAACTGGATGGAGAAAGTAGAACAATGTACACAGACAGTACATTTTTGGAAGACTTGGAGATTTTCCAGACTGAAACATATACAAATTATTAAACAGCTTCTTTTGTCATTGTTTACATATTTACGCTTTGTCCCCCGCCCTTTGCTTTTTCTTTTTTTTCCAATGTTGTGGAGCAGTCTCTTGAACCTGATCAAAAGAGATATCACCTATCTGCCCACTAAAAATTGGGGATTAAACATGCTTAATACTAGTGTCTTTTTTCACATCTTGTTTTTTTTCATTCCACAACGAAGCAGGGTCTACTAACCAGCACTTTGCCTTGGCATGCATGGTTGCACTGGGGCTTGGGGACCTTTTCCTTGCGCTGGAATCAGGAGGCCCCAGAACTATTACAGTCTTTTAATAGGCTCTGATGTGCTAGACCCAGTGTGAGAAGGCTGCATCAGTGGAAAGTCCATAAGTCATCCATACTGTCTAGTAATAGGTTGCAACTGTACCAGGATGTGATGAGCCTTGCATGTCTCCGGCAATTTGAGTTCCCTTATTGTCAAGCAATAAAGGCACCATTGGTGTTGGCACAATTGCAGGGTACTGGGATACCACAGCGAACGTGGGACATTATTTGGTTCAGCTGTCATGGCAAGGTAGGTGTGTGGGGTAATAAGAAACAGAAAAGCATGGAGGACA
Source organism: Neoceratodus forsteri (assembly GCA_016271365.2). NCBI lineage: Eukaryota > Metazoa > Chordata > Ceratodontiformes > Ceratodontidae > Neoceratodus > Neoceratodus forsteri. Next base: position 164,361,603 of record CM028137.1, read on the forward strand.
GATTCGGCCCTAGACCTAAGTGTACTCAGTAAATGAAAATGCAGGAAGAATTCTTGCTGGGACTGCCCTTTTGTGGTTGCATTCTGGAAGTTCCTTGTAAACAGGTGGCGCTTACCGTGGATTCAGAGATTAACATGTGGGAGTCAGGTACTGAAAGACTATGCGGTAGTCGTACAACACAAGTACACTGACAGTAATCTTTGCCTGTCTGAAATTCTATCTGTGGTAGGCGAGGTATCAATATGTGTTGCAACAGTTACAGCCTACATATGTCTCTATTGCAGAGAGAGAGAGAGAGAGAGAGAGAGGAATATGTTGTTAGAGAGATTAAATTTAAAGAGCAGACTATCTTGCCTGGAAAACATTTTATGCAGTTGTGGGGTAATATTAAATGGATATGAATATGATTGCTATATTAGAGATCTACTGTTTCACAGGATCTAGTGGATTTTCTCCTCTTTCACATTGTTAATTATTTTTATGTTGATTGAGCGCAGCGCAAACAACATATTGTGGCAGCTTTCTCAGTAGCAGGCTGTGGAGGCATGGCACTGTTGTGGCCAATGCCCCCACAGCCTGCAAAGGCCTGTCCCACTTCCCCCAATGCCGTTGCAGGCTGCTGGTGACACTAGTTTGGAACGTTCGCTCCAACTACTGACAATTTCGCCGCTGCAATCAGGGGCTGCCTCATCATTGCAGCGTCAGCCATCTGCTGCAATGAGGGGGCGATCTGTCATTGCTTGTTTGTGAACATGATGGCGGGTTGCTGCTGTGTTCACAAACAATATAACCCCCCCCACCGTGTTTATGTGCCGATGGGGGCCCCAAACCCGTTGACCTCGGTGCCCCATTGTTTCTGGTGCCGACGGGGAGCCCACTCCCCATCGGCATTCTGTAATATCTACCCCCCCCACTTTTATTCCTGCCAACAGGTGCCCAATCCCTGTCAGCATAATGAATTCCCCTTTGTGTGCCAAGCGAGATTGCCCAATCCCAATAGGCTACTGCTGCCTCTAAAAGAAAGCCATATTGATGGCATGCTTGGAGCCCATCTCAGCGTACACATGCCCCTTTAAAGGGAAAAACGGTCCCGCAAAGTCTTGTTTTTTTTTTTTTTTACCTGCAAAAAAGGAAACAGTCCCTCATCATGATGATCTTCAGTGGACCAAGAACACATCTGCACTCTTCAAAGCTGACCGTGAACTGAGGAAATGCCAGTAAGCTGTATAACGTAATAAATAGGGTTTTTTAAACTTTAGTACTGTACATATCTCGGGCATTTTTGGGACTTTTTTCACCAAATTTTCAACATGGGGTTTTTGGGACCCCTCCTCATGAATTCTTGAACTGTCATGGCGTTAGAAGGCCCAGAAAGGTGATTTTGCAGTCACTGCGTGGAATCACCTTTCGGGGCCGATTAACGAAATGACATTGCCAGTGTTCATGAGGTGGGCTTTCAAAACGCCTATGTTGCAAATTTGGTGGGAAAAATCCAAAAAATTACTGTTTTACAAGCGTGCGTTGCACTGTTTGCACGCAAACTCGTAACTTCGCAAATTTATAATATTTTCACTCCAGATTTTCAACATTGCCATTTTCCAACACCTACTTATGAACAGTGTAGCTGTCATTTTTCCCATCCTGGCTGAAATGTATTTTCACACTTCCGGCGCAAAATAGAGCGGTCACCGTGGGAAATCATTGTCCGGGACAGATTAAGAAAATGACAGTGATACTGTTCATGAGCAGAGGTCCTAAAATGCCTATTTTGAAAATTTAGTGATGATAGCCAATCAAATGATTGTGTTACAAGTGTGCGTTGCACACTTTCCACACACCCTTGTAACTTTGCAGATTTGTAATATTGTCATGCCAGATTTTCAACTGAGGCATTTTTTCACACCTCCTTATGAGCAGTACAGCTGTCATTTTTCACATCCTGACTGAAATGTGGTTTCAGAGTTGCAGCACAGAATAACGCGGTCGCTGTGAGAAATCAGTGTTCTTGACAGATTAAGAAAATGACAGTGGCACTGTTCATGAGCAGAGGTCCTAAAAGGCCTATATTGAAAATTTGGTGATGAAACTCCATAACATGACTGTGTTACAAGCGTGCATTGAATTGTTTCCATGCACCCTTGTACCTTCGAACATTTGTAATATTTTCACACCACATTTTCAACAGTGCCACTTTTTCACACCTCCTTATGAACAGTACAGCTGTCATTTTTCACATCCTGGCTAAAATATGTTTTTGCACTCCTGCTGGAGAATAGCACGGTCACTGTGGGAAATCAGTGTTTGGGACAGATTAAGATCGAACGAGTGAGAGGGGGGAATGACCGAGCTCAACTGAGCTCTGTCAGGACTGCTGCGGATTTGTTTGTTAGCAGAAAAAGGCCCCAGCGCAAGAGCCCAGTGCAATTGGGCAGCCTGCAGCACTGGGAGAAACAGAATGAGAGAGCTAGTGAGGGAGGGGGAGTGAGCGAACTCACCGGAGCACTGTCAGGACTGCTGCGGATTTCTCTGTGGGCAGAAAAAGGCATCAAAGCAGGCAGGGGCCCAGTAGAAAAGGCCAGCCTGCAGTGGTGGGAGAAACAGTATGAGTGAGTGAGATGGGGGGCTGAGTGAGCGCAACGGAGCTCTATCAGGACTGCTGCAGATTTCTTTGTGGGCAGAAAAAGATGCCAATGTAGGCAGGAGCCCCATACAAAAGGGCCGCTTGCAGCGCTAGGACAAACAGAATGAGCACGTGACAGAGGGAGACTGAGCGACCTCAACGGAGCTCTGTCGGGACAGCTGCAGATTTCTTTGTGGGCAGACAAAGGTGCCAATGCAGCCAGGAGCCCTGTACACAAGCGCAGCCTGCAGCACCAAGAGAAACAGAACGAGTGAGTGACAGCGCAGTAGTGAGTGAGCTCAACAGAGCTGTATTGTGACTGCTGCGGATTTCTTTGTGGGCAGAAAATGGGGCAATGCAAGCAGGAGCCCAGTACAAAAGGCCAGCTTGCAGCACCAGCAGAAACAGAATGAGTGAGTGAGTGAGAGAGGGGGAGTGAGCGAGCTCAATGGAGCTGTGTCGGGACTGCTTCAGATTTCTTTCTGGCCAGACCAAGCCACCACTGCAGGCAGAAGCCCAGTACAAAAGGGCAGCCTGCAGTGTCAGGAGACACAGAACAAGTGAGTGAGGGAGGGGGAGTCAGTGAGCTCAATGGAGCTCTGTTGGGACTGCTGCAGATTTGTTTGTGGGTAGAAAAAGACAGCAATTCATGCAGGGACCCAGTACAAAAGGGCAGCCTGCAGTGGCGGGAAAACCAGAATGAGCGAGTGAGAGAGGGATAGTGAGTGAGCTCAATGGAGCCCTATTGTAACTGCTGCAAATTTCTTTGTGGGCAGATGCGGGCAGCAACGCAGGCAGGAGCCCAATAGAAAAGGGCAGGCTGCAGCGCCGGCAGAAACGGAATGAGCTAGTGAGAGAGGGGGAGTCTGCAGGCTCAACAGACCTGTGTCAGGACTGCTGCAGATTTCTTTGTGGGCAGAAAAAGCCACCAACAGAGGCAGGAGCCCAGTACAAAAGGGCAGCCGGCAGTGCCAGGAGAACCAGAATGAGTGAGTGAGTGAGAGAGGGGGAGTGAGCCACCTCAACGGAGCTCTGTTGGGACAGCTGCGGATTTCTTAGTGGGCAAAACAAGGTGCCAGTGCAGGCAGGAGCCCAGTACAAAAGACCAGCCTGCAGCATGGGGAGACACAGACTGAGCGAGTGACAGAGGGGCAGTGAGCGAGCTCAACACACCAATGCAATCAACATTCGGCATTGACAAATGCTTGTTTCTTTTTGTTGCATTAACATTGGTTAAGGGGCTAAGCAAATTTGACCTTTTGGTCATTGGTGGATTTGTGCTTATGATTGGGGAAGTGTTACTTTTTTTTTGTTTGTTTGTTTTTCTTTTTGTATATTATTTTTAATGTTTGATTTTTGCTGTGTTTGATCTTAGTTTCTGTATTATTGTACGATTCTGTTTCTTTTAAATAAAAAGTTCCCCTGCTCTTTGCTAATAAGTGCCCTGGGATCTTTTACTTCCACCTGAACAGTGACCAGGGCTGGGCAGCAGGGACCTCAGTTTAACACCTCATCTGAAGGATGGAACCTCACCAGTGCATCACCCCTTCCTCGAACTGTACTACAGTGTCAGTTATGAGTATTACTCCAAGTGCCCAGTGTGGAACTAGAACACATGACCATCCAATTTTCTGGCCCAGAGGCAAGTATGCTACATACTGACTGACTGACACATTAAACTGACATACCTTAAACTACTCTCTCACATTATAGCGTGGCTGTAGCAGTACCTCAGAAAAGGTTACTAATGCTGATCTTTTTCTTAGTCTCCTGACTAGGGTGCAGATGTTCTCCTTTATCTAGTCCAGTCTCCTATTATCCAGATTGTTTGTGCCTACATGCACCACCATGTTTGGCTTCCCCCTTCCTTCCTGATGAGCTCCACCACCCTCGACCTGAGTCTGTCCACGGTGGCCCAGGGTAACAGCAGACTGCCTCCCAGCTGTTTGGTGTTCGATTCACTATCCACCCTGACCCCCTAACTATTGAGTCTCTAATGACTAGGGCCTTCCTTTGTCTCTCTTCAAGGCACCATATCCTCCTTGACTTGTCACAAACAGTTACCCCACCTGCCATTGCTGGCATGCTAGTCCCCACCAGCACAGTGTATGACTCCAGTGGAATTTGCTCCAACAGAGCAAGATACCTGTTGGAAGTATGCACATTGTGTTCCATTTACTTTCCATCACTTCCTACTCCTTCCCACCCACTACCATTATCCACCTCTACAGGCCTGAGAGGGCTTCTGAGGGGGTTGAGACTGTAGTTCCATATCCACCAACTAGTTCTGGCCCTTAAGTGACATATTTCAGCCTATGCCACCTCAAGCTCAGTCCTTAGGGCATGGAATCTTCTACAGCTGAGACTGTGGCTATTTTCTCAGAATACCTCTGGGTGTCTGGCCCAGTGGTGCTGGAGGGTGAGGTGCTGGTCGCTACACCTTGTGCCACGCTGGCAACCCGGGTTTGGGAACTAGCTCAGGCTGCCAAGGGTCGGCAGGAGGGAAAGAGGATCAAGCATCGGGAGGACTGCTCTCCTCTCTCATGGGGAGGGAAACTTGTCATCCTGCTTGTCAACTGCCCTCTGGCGGTGGCAGGAGGGCAGTATGGGTCAGGAAGCTTGATCCAATGTCCTCACGTTGGTAGAGAAGGGGCAGCGAGGAAAAATGGAGGAAAACAAGCCTGGCAGGCTCAATAATGGTCCCAGGGGTCATCCCTGGATTCTGGATTGGGTCTCCGGGAGGGAGGAGAATCCAGCAACCTCCTTTCTGGCCCCATCATGGGGGACAATCCATGGAGGAACTACTAGGGATTGGCAAGTATTGGAGCGGCGGTACCGGAGAAAGAGTCCCTCCATCAAGAGGGCTGAAGCCGCCTGCCAGGGCTCCAGAGGATGAAAACCTCTATGGAAAAAAAAGAAAGAATATCTCTGGGTTACTACAGTCCCGAAGCCCCTGCACTCCACCCACATCCACACCAGAGTCCCCTCACCCTGCCTATCTATGTGCGATATTGATGTTTGAAAGTCTTTGTGGCCTTACCATGGAATGAGTTTTAGCCTGCTTCCCCAGGTATCATTTTGTTAACAGAGAACTTTGAGCAAACACTGTGCAGCCTCTTCTCAGGATGCGTTTAGGCCAGATACGTAGACACTTCCAGTGTTCAATATTGGCTGGCTTGGTCTTGCCTTACTCCTGTAGAACCCTGATGGTGATCGAGCAGAGTTCAGCACAGACATATAGATGCCACTGCAGACGTTGTCCCCCAGCTCCATGGTCCTCATGTGCCAGGGGCTTGAATGCTCCAGGGTTGCTTGATCCTGTAGAATTGAAGTGCTAAATAGAGAATTCCTCCCACTCCCTGACTGTTGTCTGGGGGAGTTGTGTGATTGTGCACCTCTAACAATAATTGCACAACTCCACCGACCCACCTTCCACTCCTCAGCAGCACTTACACATGAAAAACACCAATTACATTGTTAATACTTACAGTAAAAATTACAGCCTTCTTACATCTTATTCCATGCTTCCCACTGGATCTTTCTCCCTGCATTTACTTCACAAAATGCAAAAAAAATCCTCTTTTGCACCCCCCATCCATCCTTCTCTCTTTCTCTCTACCAGTTAAGTTCGGGACTGACATGATTGTTTGCTGCCAACACTGATGGCATGGCTCCACTGTTTCTCCTTCCACCCCTTAGCAGTCCTTATACATGGAAAATGTTGATCGCTGCAGTATCCTGTGATATGGGGCACTAGCAAGTGGGCGCCTGCCAAAACGGTGACCCACTTTCGGCTACTGCCCCAACAACAGGGGGGTGGGGTCGGTGACTGGATGGGGCGGGTCGCAAAAAGGCAACAGGATGTTATGTGCATATCACGCGTGCATGGGGGTGGAGTGAGCCTGATTAATGTGGGGTGGGAAGGTATGTAAGGGTGGTGCCATGGGGTTCCAGCAGAAACTGGCGTCATGGCGTGATGGGTTAGATGCTGGCATAGAGTGGCGGGGTGCAGGAGTTGGATCGGGCACCAGTAGTTTTGTTATGCCCGGCCGAGACAGTGTTTTAGGTTTTTGGGACATGCACCCCCTGGGTTGAGAATCCTAATTTGGAAGTGATGTGGGTTGCAAAGCCCCAGCAGAAGTTATGCAGAGGCACAGCCCCGCATAAAAAAAAATTCTTTGCTCGTGTTTACTGTTGCTGAATCCCACATCGCCAAAAGATATAATATCGGCAATGTGGGGTTGCCATAAGGGCGTTCAGCATTCTGAATTCGCCCTTATGACACAGAATCAATTGCTGCCTTCTCAGATCCTATTCCTACCTTCCCTCCAGATCCTCAACCGGCATCTTGCTTTTGTCAGTAGATAATAAAGAGAAAAACAGTGATATGTTGCATGTGGGGAAAGACATTCTGTACAGTACAGTGCCATCTAGTGGTGAAAGCTGTGAATAACAAGTAAAAACAATGGAGCCAGCTAGTGGGAATTTCCCTTTAGCAAAATGGTTGCTGCCCTCTTCACGGTCACCGGTTTGATGCCCAGCAAGGTCTGGAGTTACAAGTGCATCTGTCCAAGTAGAAGGGACAGGCATACAGTGGCAACAAGGGAACATGTAACGTTGTGTAGTAAAAGCAATACTGACATCTAGTGGTGGTCTGCGGGATAGCAAACATATGAAAGAGTTCAGCTAGGGGGAATTTCCCTTCAGCTGAATGGTTAGAGTTGCTTCCTTTGGGATAGAGGGTCCCTGGTTTGATTCCCAGTAAGGGTTGAGTGCATCTGGCCTAATAGAGGGGACAGGTGAAACAGGTGTATACAGAGTAGAGTTCTACTAACTGTAACACATTTACCGCACTCTGCTTCTGTTATGGTGTAGCCACCCCCAATCACAAGGTGTGAGACTAAGCTTGTCTGACTGTTCCTTGGAACAGTCTATAAGGCCTTTGGGTGGATAGCGCCTGGGCTCAGTTAGTAAATTAGAGGTAATTACAAAGTGATGCAGTGCTTCCATCAATAGGGATCCTTTCGACAGGTTGCTGCTAAGGTGTTGCCACACAAAAAATGAATGCAGCCCCTACCTTCAGTGATAACGAACCTTTATACTTACACGCACCTCCCCCAACTTATACTCTATGCACGCAAAACAGCAAACACAATAACATGTAAGAACACAATAAATTGTATTTAGAAAATAAGGGATATTTATTAGGGGGACAGGAACATACTCTGAACGGGGTAGAGGAATGGGTTAAATGCAACAAAACAATATATACTGTTCACTACTCACAAATCCCACCATCCTCTAGTGAATACCCCACAGTCTATACAGTTCCCTCCTACTGGTGCACCAGTTCCCCAAAGTCCATTGGGAGCTCCCAAAATAGTCTATATTAATGTGTGCACAAAACAGGCAGTAGCAGGGCAGATGTTGGCCTACAGTGTGGTATTGATGGAAGGCCAGTGCTTGAGAACTCCAAACAAAATTTATCTAAATTGGTATTAGTTGCTTCTGGCTGTTGCCATTTTAAAATTGGGCTTTGATGAAAATCACATAGGAATACCCAGCAGTTATTTTAATGGGTCCTAGCTAACAGAAGAATTTACGGGGATTTCACCCAGTACTCGTGGCTTCTAGCTGTCTCTGTGGTTGCTGGCTCTGTTGAGGCATCTCCCTATGAGCTGGCAGATGCATGCAGTGCTACATGTCTGGCGGATCTAATGCACTTTCAGGATGTAAGTGTTATGTGCTGTGCCTGTTTCTGATGTCCCCCCCCCAACCCACCAAGGTGACTTGCCATCACCCACCTGAGGGGTAGGCAATCACTCAGGACCTCAGGAGACTTAGGCCCTTAGTCAGAATTAGTTGTGCAAGCACACAAAGCCCAGGGCAGACACTTTGATGTTGTTCTAGATTGGAACAAAAAAACTGTTTTGCGAAGACTTAAACAGATTCTCTCAGCCCAGTGGCTGACTGCTGAAACTACTCCTTCTTGCTCCCAGACAACTATAAAGCTTTCTTAGATGTGCTCTCCACCTGCCTCCATCAGGGGAACAATTCTCAATGGCTTCTCATATATAATGCATTATGATAACCCCCATGCTGTCAGTGGCTATCAGTTTCGCAGGAAAGCATGCACCCAAGATCCTCGGAATCCTGAACTACCTTGCAGCTCTGCAGATCTGAGCTCAGGATTGTTCATTTCTCCCAGCAGTATGTGCTGTCCTCTGATCCCTATCTAGCAGTCCTGTGGCCAGAAGCACAACATGACAGTCTGCCTATTACCTTTTGTATACTTTATGTTTAAAAGTTGTTTCCATCTCTCGTGTGGCTTCCAGTCATCAAGATCATATCCTCATGATTAGGAGCATCAGAGGCATGGGGTGTGAGAATGCCAGTGCTATCATGCTGGTGGCCACTATGATTTTCCATTTAACTTTTAACCCAGACACCATGCCCTTCCACCAACCCTGGAGTCACATATTGCCAGCGGATAGCCTCACACATGCACAACATGCCTCCAATGAGGACGCACGCTCCCTGGCACCTGTGGTTGCTGCAGTGGTTGAACATGGTGTTAACCTTCATCAGGCTGGGATGTACTGCCATAGGCAGCATTCTTTCCAGCCAGTAACCTGATCATGATCACCATGGGTCCACCTTCAAAGCCAGGTCACTGGCATAGTTGAACGACACATTACCACTGGCCCATTAGTGGCCTCAGAGGGGAACTCCTGAAAACCACTTTTGAAACCACTTTCTGGTGACAAATATCTTTGCTGCAGTGACCAGAATAGAACATACAGAATAATGTATGGGTAACCATACACAACAAGGTTGTGTTTCCATTGAGGGGTTCAGAATCAAATGACAGCATGTGAACCTCGAGAGCAAAGCTCAAGAGGTCCATGCTGTCATCTCAACCCCTCAATGGAAACACATGTCAAGTTGTGTGTGGTTTCCCATATTTTATTTTACACAGTATGCTGTACGCTTTTTCACATTAGTCACAGAAGTGCCCACCCCCCCAAGTAAAAAACTTGCCATTTGTTTGTTCTGTTCTAAGGATCAAAATTAAATTTACAGTCTTTTACAAGTTAAAAGGTACAATTTTGGGTACTGAGTGCTCAGTAAGCAGCTGGGTGTGGTGGGAATGAAGAAACGTTTTAGGACCTATGAACTGTGCTCAACAACTGTTCGGAATGTGCACTACAACATTTTGGAATGCACATAACAGTTTAGAATGTGCACAACATAGAGAATACTGGATGAGCAACTATGCAGAACCAGTGTGTTCTGCCACAGAGAGGTTCTGATTCCCCCTGACCTCAAGAGCAAAGCTCAAGAGGTCCATGGGAATCAGAACCGAGTAACAAGACTACTAGTTGTGCACTTAATTGCTCATCCTATATTATTATAGTGTATAGTACTGTATGAAATATGTGTTTTGTGAGTTATTTTGCTTTTTTTAAATGAAACTGACTCATGCCGGCTATAGAGGTTCTAGAATGCTGTTCTACCACAGTAGGGTAGAATCACATTCCATGGCCTTGGAACTGTGGTAGAACAGCATTTTGAAAGGGATGGAATTCTATACAGAACAACACTCCACTATATACTGTAAGGCTTCTGAGCAGGCAGATTATGATACAGCATAAAGGCTAAGCGTACAATATATTGAGATATTTCTCTGCTTCATGAAGTTTATCTTGCAGGAAGCCTCTCTGGAAGGATTCTCTGTTAAACTATTTGTATTAGACCAAATCTCTTGTATATCCTCCACCACCTCCTTTCAATATTTTCTACAGTTACCTTTTGCCCCTGATGGAATGTGGGAAATGATAAGCAGTTACCAGCTTTGAACAGTAGCCTCAGACTCCCTGTCTTTGATAGAGTGCAACTGAAGGCAGGAGGAGGTGCCCAGTCTGGAAACAGTTCTTGTCAAACAGTTGACATTTGTATCCCATGTGTCCTCTGTGGTCAAGGGCTGTTATCATCTTAAAAATATTGCCAGACTGAACCCCCTTGTAGATACTGCAGATTTTCACACGTTGGTGGAGGCCTTCATCTCACTACACTTTACTGGAAGTCATACTGGAAGTTCTAAGACAACAGAAGGCCTAGGCCCATTTAAGTTGTCCCCACTATCACTTCAGTGGAGGTAACCGAGATTACCAACCAAGATATACTTATCCAATTGGTCCTTGAAGGTATCAAAGCTCGTTGTTCCTATAACTTCAGTTGGCAGTTTGTTCCATAATCTAACTGCTCTTGGAATAAAACTATTCTGCCACAACCCAGTTCTGCATTGTGGTTCAACCAGCTGATGTTCACGTCCTCTTAAGTTATGCATTTGTTCCCTCGATCTATAATTCATGTCCTCCATTAGACTTTTTTGTCTGAGTATTTTATATATCAAACAGTAAACCACCTCGTGCTCTTTGGACCTCCAATGGCCATAATCCTAGCTTTCTTAACCTATTCTTGTAAGGCACTTTCTTAAGACCCGATATTAACTTAATATATGATCTTTGAGGTCTTTCAACCATGACTTGGTCCTTCTTAAGGAATGGGCTCCACATAGGGGAACAATAATCCAAATACGGCCTTATGTATGATTTATACAATGGTAAGAGTACCCCCTCATCCGTGAATAAAAACTTCTTCGGATACAATTTTTTAGACAGATCGCCCTATTAACAACCCTAGTACAAAGCAAACAACTTTTTAAATTATTGCTAATATAAACCCCAGATCCCTTTCACCTACTGAGCTGCATAGTTTAATCCCCTGCATATAATAGGCTTGCTTAATGTTGTTCCTCCCCATACTACTGCAATGCACTCTACAACAGCTTACCTTGTGGTCAGTTGTATTGCCTGCTGCTACTAGTTCAGAACTCTACAGCAAGGCTTCAGACTTCCAGCCAGAAGACAGACTATACCCCCCCGGCTGCTGGTGAGGCAGTGTATTGAGCACAAGATTTTTGTTGCATATAAGGCCCTGATCAAGCTGGGCCCCCAGCATCTCAGTAACCTCCTGACCCCCTACACCCCAGCCAGAGTGAGGGGATCCATGGTACACGGATGTTTGAGGGTGTCACCCTTTTGGTAAAAGTTCACTGGTAATTAGTGGCCGCTGCCCCTGCTCTATGGAACTGGCTTTTGGTGGAGGCCCGGTCCTTTCACTCCTTGGCCTCCATTAAACATCTTTGAAAATCATATCTGATGAAGCAGACCATCTGCTATGTGAAACAAGTGTTTTTTTTTCTCTGGTTTCAGAAGGAAGTGTTCTATATTAGGGTGTTTTATCACTATTTTTCATTCATTTGTAATCCTAAATATGTTCTATTATGTATTTTTTCTTTTCAAAAGAGCCATGAGCGTTAGATGGGCCACTTAATCAAATAAGCCACTACTATTACATGCTGAGACAGTCTATGTTCAGGTCATGCCACAACCCTGTCTCTCTTGCATTTCCCAGAATATAGTCTATAATATTTTCTTACAAACAAAATTTTTCACATAAAGGAACTTCATAAAACACTACGTAAAGTTACAGTGGTTCCATGCTAGAGACTAAGTGTGCTTGATAAGCTTTTCAGACAGTGTGTATCTTTGTGATTTTTGAACTGATGTGCCGTATGTTTAATAACAGACAGTGTGGTCTAATGGCTAGAGATCTGGCTTTGGAACCAGGAGACCCAGGTTTGAATCCCACCACAGTCCCTTTCTGACTGCGACACTGAGTAAGTCATTCAAGCTTTCAGGGCTTCATTTCACCCAGATGTAACGTTGGTAAATGCCGAACCCCACTAATTTATTTATTGAGGTATTCAGAAAGACCTTTGAGTCAAAGACTCATTTACAAAGGTTCCACGTCAAACATAGAGAGGTACAGGGATAACGTTGATACAGTTTGTGGACATTAAATAAGATCACAGTGCAGGATACATGCATGGTACAGAGAGTGACTTGAAGACAGGGATCACATGAAAATACAGTATTATAGCACAGCCACATAAAGAAGCAGTGAGGCTGTTTGTCAAAGTAGGAAGCTTGGTGTTGACGAGATGCTGTATTTGCACACAGATATTTAGGGAGGTAAGAGGAGATCTTTTGTCCATCCAGTTCCTCAGTCTCCCTCAGCTCAGTGCATGTACCCTGCCACCCCCTTTTACTTCAAAGTACTTGCCAAGTCATCTTCAAGGCAATTACAGCATCTGCTGGTACTATATACATAGTGGCTAGGAAGGGAGATAGTGAGGATTTGGGGGGGGGAGGTAACTGGAACAGGATGCCCACCTCCTCTGGGAACCAGGAGTACAGAACCAGTGGAGAGGAAGAGGACAGGGAAGAGAGTAAGAAATGACAGAGGGGCCAGCAGAAAGGGGGAGTCTCTGGGCAGCATTAGGGGAGCGATGAACAGCATTATTTCAGAGTCAGGCAATAGGTTTGCTGTGCTGGCTTCAATGGAGGATGATGAGGGAGAGGCTCTCTGGGAGGGGCAGGAGTACGGGGGGGCAGTGAAAGCCCATGGGGCAACTGTCAGCCAAAGGAGGGGGACAGAGACATAGAGAGTAAGGGGATGGGGGAAGGGGTAAAAGAGAGGGAAAAGAGGATAATACAGAGGAGGGAGACGGGAAGAAAGGGCCCAGCAAGGCAGGGAAGGAAGGTGATAAGGCAGGGAGAGCATTGGGAGAGGTGGGGACAAGTCAGATAAGGGGGGCAATATGGGAGGGGGCAGGACTAGAGTATAGACTGGGGGCATAGCAGAGGGGATGGATCGAGTCGCAAATAGGCAGGATAGGGTGGTTTTTCTAAGCGGGTGCAAGGAGATTAGGATAAGGAGGGAGCACAAAAGTGAGAAGGGGCAGGGTCTTAGTGCTGGGAGACTCAATACTAAAAGGGATCAGATGGGGAAGTAAAGGGGAGTGGCATAGTCACATATGGGTGGAATCAATACCTGGACTGACAGCGATAGGGCAGGACAGTCTGTTCTTAAGTATGCAAGGAGAAGAAGGGAGAAACCACATGTTGTGGTGCACTTGGGTATGAATGACTTTTGGGGCAGTACGGTTAACTTGGTAAGGGAGAGGTTCGAGAAGCTGGGGAAGTTGTGTGAGGAGGCAAGGAGATCAGTAGCCTTCTTGGAGGTGCTACCAGTACCCAGAGCAAGTACAGAGAGGAAAGGAAGGATAGAGGAGTTCAACATTTGGCTGGGAGCGTGGTGTCGAACCAAAGGGTGTGAGCTAGTGGGAGGCTGGGGCAACATCTGGAATAATAGTGGATTGTTCACAAGGGACAGGTTACATTTGAGTAAGGAGGGGCAAAGAGTATTAAAACAGAGGCTAGGTGAATACAAAGCAACAAAGGTGGATTTAAACTAGGTGGGGGGAGGTGAGTGGGCAGCAGAAATGCACGGTCTCCTGAGAGAGGAACCGGACAACCATACCACCCAAACAAGCAAGGATGGAAACAGGGCAGGGTCACATGGGAGGGTTAAGAATGGTGGAAAACAGGTTAAGGAAGCAATAGGAACAATGTGGAGAGTTGTCTCCCAGAATGCAAGAAGTCTGTGAGGAACAAATCCACTGAATTACAGGCTCTCTTGGCAGTGGGTGTGGTGGACATTGTGGCAATCACTGAAACATGGGCCACCCAATACCAGGATTGGGACCTGATGGTCCCAGGTTATAATATATACAGAAGGGACAGGGGCAAGAGATAAGAGGGAGGGGTGGCGATTTACTTGAGGAAGGGGATAAAGTGTGCAAGAGAAGAGGAGGAGGAAGGTAGAACAGAGGCATTATGGATGCAATTCCAGTATTCAAACAATAAGACACTTAGGATGGGAGTGGTGTATAGGCCACTGGCTCAAGCGGAGGACTTAGACAGCAGAGCAGATTAGGAGGGTCTGTGGGAAGGGTAGATGGGTAACACCGTGCTCATAGGGGACTTCAATCTACCAGGAGTGGATTGGAGCACCCCAGCCACCTCGAGTGCAAGGGAGTAGGTCCTCCTGGAAGTATTCCAGGACAGCTTTCTAAGACAGATGGTTAATGAGCCAACTAGTCTGGGCAAAACTCTGGATCTAGTACTAACTAACGGAGAAGCTGTAAGGGAACTGGGAGTGGAAGACCCGCTGGTAGGAAGTGACCACCACTTGGTGTGGTTCACGTTCATTATGGATAAGGAAGCTGTAGGAACAGGAACCAGGGTGGTTGACTTCAGACATGCTGACTTTGACAGGATGGAGGAAATTTTAGAGAGAGTCATCTAGTGGGAATTCATCCACGATTGGATGCAAATCAAAAATGGGAAATCATCAAACTGGGAAATTTGGAGGCTACGGGGTCCAGTACCAAAACACAGAACAAAAAGGAAAGGGCCAAGAAACCAAGCTGGATGAATAGAGTAGTCTTAGAAGGGGTGAGGGCAAAACAAAGTCACATTCAGGAGGTTCAGGAAATCCGGGAGGGGGGTGGACAGGGAAGAGTATGTGAAGAAGTCCAGAGAGATAACCAGAGTAGTCAGTTGTGGCCAAGGCTTCCAGAGAGCTGAGGCTGGCACAAGGCATCAAGGATGTGGTAAAGGACTTCTTTAGGTACATAAAGAAGAGAAGGTACTGCAAGGAGCAGATAGTGAGGATTAGGCAGGATGGGGGGTGGGTTGAGAAGGGGGCGGAGCAGGCAGAAGCACTAAATGAGTACTTCTGTTCTGTATTTATGAAGGAGAAGGGTGGGCAGCTACCTCAGGGGACGGGGAAGGTGGACAAAGGGGGGAAGGGGTGACAGATGAGGTAAACGCAGAGAGCAGGGTATTAGAAGGACTAAAGGAACTTAGGGTGGTTAAGGTACCAGGACCAGATGGCATTCACCCCAGGGTGCTGAAAGAACTGAAGGTGGTGCTGGGGGGGCCACTGGAGGATGTGTTTGATACCTCCCTGGACACAGGATGCATACCACAGAACTGAAGGATGGCTCACGTGGTGGCAATCCACAACAGTGGCCCAAAGGATGAACCAGACAATTACAGACCAGTAAGCCTCACATCCATTGTGGGGAAACTAATGGAGACAATCCTGAAGGACAGGCTGGTGACCTTTCTGGAAGTCAACGGACTCCAGGATGATCAGCAACATGGGTTCATCTCAGGAAGATCCTGCCAGACCAACCTATTTTAGTATTATGACTGGGTAACGAGGGAACTGGACAAGGGCCATGCAGTGGATGTCCCATATTTGGACTTCAGCAAGGCTTTGGATTCAGTGCCTCATGGGCAGTTGTGGGGAAAGTTGAAGTATGTGGGGGCAGGGACAACGTTGGTGAACTGGATCGTGAACTGGCTGAACAGGAGGCAGCAAAGGGTGGTGGTGGGGGGGTTGAACTCTCATGTCCAAGGGCTGTGACGAGTGGGGTACCACGGGGCTCGGTTCTGGGCTCAGTGCTGTTTGGGATATTCATAGCGGATATATCACGTGGCATCAAGAGTAAGATCAGTCTGTTTGCTGATAATACCAAGATGGGGGAAGTGGTGGACAACATAGTAGGGTGGCAGGGGCTACAGGAAGACCTGACTAAACTGGAGGAGTGGTCGGAAACATGGCAGTTGGGGTTCAATGTTAAGAAGTGGAAGGTACTGCACTTCGGAGCAAGGAATCCGGGGAGGATCTACCATTTGGTAGGGGTTCAGTTAGGAACCACCGAGGAGGGAAAGGATCTAAGGGTGGATATAATGGGGAATATGAACAACACAGCACAGTGCAGGAAGGCAGTGGCTAAAGCCAACAGGATGCTGGGGTGTAAGAGGAATCTACTCCATGAGTATGGAGGTGATCCTGCCTCTGTATAGGTCACTGGTCAGGCCACACCTACTGGTGCCCATACCTGGAAAAGGATGTCAGATTACTGGAAGGGGCATAGCGCAGAGCAACAAAAATGATCCAAGGATTAGAGGACAAACCCTACAAGGGAAGGCTGCATGAGTTAAATAATGTACTCCCAGGAGGAAAGGAGAGACCGGGGAGATATGATTGAGACCTTTAAGTACCTGATGGGGATAAACAAGACAAGTACAGAAGGGATATTTAAGTTGAGGAAGGGGAGGGACACAAGAGGGCATGGTCTCAGATTGGAGGGGGGGAGATATAAGAGGAAGATGAGGAGACATTTTTCCTCAGAGAGGTTTAGCTAAGTGGAGACACTCTGCCCGAGAGGTGGTGTCCTGTAAGATGGTGGGCCATTTTAAAAGGGGATGGGACAGGGTGGGGGTAAATGTGAGGGAGGGAGGGTGGGGCAGCTGCAATGTAGGGGTGCTAGCTGCACATTCGAGCAGACTTGATAGACCATGGGGCCTGTTTCTGCTGGTAGATTCATATGTTTGTATATGTTCTGGCAGTCTATTCCAAGTATTCACCACTCATTGTGTGAAATAGTTCTTCCTGATGTTTCCCTTAAATCTGCCTCCCTTCAGTGACACTGAGTGGTCATGTGTCCTTTTATCCTTCTGCATCCTGAATGGTTACACTTGGTGTTATCCCCTTTAGATACTTGCATACTGCTGTTGTGTCTCCCCAAAGTTTCTTTCTATGGAGAACAGACCCTGTTCTGTCAGGTGATCCCCATAGCCCATGTTTTCCAACCATCTTGGTCACTTTCCTGTGCACCTTCTCCACTGTATCAATCTTCTTCCTCATATTTGAGGATAGAACTGCATTCTGTATTTAAGGTGGGATCTGACAAAATATCTATATAAACTGAGTTATCCTGGATAAATAAATGTCAATTATATTTTAAACAGTATACAAACCTTCCATCAACTTTAAACAAACACAAGAAAAATTACTGAATAACTTCAAATGTAGACAAAAGCACTCCTCCTTAATAGGGAACAGTCACCACCAAGGGCCCCACACTCAGGGCTCCATATTCAAAAGTGGCAGGATGCGCTGCACAAGTGAATGCGCCACGCATCTAGATGCTCCAGCACAAAACATTGGGATATTCAGAAAATGTGCCAGCAAACGCGATGGTACAAACATGACTGAATATTCCAAGTATGCACGATTGCACAACCAAAGACATGTGGTGCAGTAGGCCACATTTGAATATGGGGGAACCACGCACAAAAGGCAGGGGACAGATGCACAAACAGTGGCTGTGGCACACTGCACATATGCATGGGAGAATGCTGTTGTCGCAAAAGTGCAGCAGCCCAGGGGACAAGAGAGGCACAGTGGCACACCACAGTGGCCAAAAGGGCCTGATGCAAGGACTGTGAGTGGCCAGCACTGTGCACCATACACACATGGTCAGGCATGTTGACACTTATGCACACCACCCATGGTACACACACACACACACACACACACACACACAGCCATGGAGAGGGGACCACAACACTGTCCATGACCAATGGACAGTGGTGATGGCCGATGCAGAGTGACACCGCAGCAGACATGCCAGTGTGATGGAAAGCCCAGTGTGTCACCAAGACACTTCCACAATGGCATGTAGCTGGAGGTCATATATAGGGCCCATGTGGTGGGGCTGTGGGATAACAGACAGACCAGACGCATAACTTCACATTCAATACACAATCTCTGTGTGATGTTTATTTTAAATACATAGATACATAGACAGTGTCGGCAGATAAGGGCCTATGGCCCACCCAGTCTGCCCATTTGAGCTTGTAAGTTCAGTTTATGTTTTCCTAGAAGTCTGTTGCCCCTTACCCCTGACCTCCAGAATTCCTTTATGTCTATCCCATGCATTCTTAAATCCCGTGATTGTTTCAGCCCCCACCACTTCCTCTGGCAGGATGTTCCACTTGTCCACCACCCGCTCTGTGAAGAAATTCTTCCTCATGTTTCCTTTGAATTGTCCTCCTCCAACTTCATCCCATGCCCTCTAGTCCTGGAACATCTTTTTCGCTTAAAATAGTGTATTCCTGCACCCTGTTCCTCCCTGTGAGATACTCTAGGTCTCTATCATATTTCCTCTCTCCGCCTCTCCTCCAGGGAGTACATGTTCAGTCCTTCAACCTGTCTTCATAGGACTTGTGATGCAATCCATGCACCATCTTTGTTGCCTCCTCTGAACCTTCTCTACCCTGTCTATGTCCTTACGTAGGGTATGGTCTCCAGAACTGTACACTGTATTCCAGGTGGGGCCTCACTAGTGTCTTGTATAGCGGAATTATGACCTCCCTTTCCTGCTGGTGATGCCCCTGCCTATACATCCCAGCATCCAATTTGTTTACCTACTGCCTTGTCACACTGTTTCCTACCTTGAGGTCATCAGAGATGATAACCCCAAGATCCTTTTCCTGCTCGTGCATGCTATATCCTCACCCCCAACTGATATATTGTGCCAGGGTTTGTTCCATATGCATTATCTTGCACTTATTTACATTGAATTTCAACTGCCAAACCCCTGACCATTCTTCAAGTTTCTACAGGTCCCTTCTCATTCTGTCTACACCTCTGGTGTGTCTACTCTGTTACAGAGCTTTGTGTCATCAGCTAACAGTGAAATTCAGCCCTCTAGGTCCGTGCAATGTCACTGATGAAGATGTTGAATAGGACCGTCCCAGCACTGATCCCTGTGGTACCTCACTGGTCACTCTTCCCTCTGTGGAGGACAACCATTTACCACCACCCTCTGTGTCCTGCCACCCAGCCAGTTACCTACCCACCACACTACTGTCCTGCCCACACCATATTCCCAGTTTGTGTAATAGTCTTCTATGTGGCACATTGTCAAAGGCCTTGCTGAAGTCCAGACAGGCCATGTCCACTGCCCTCCCGATCCACCTCTCTAGTCACCCAGTCAAAAATTCAATGAGGTTGGTCTGACATGATCTCCCCTGGTGAAACCATGCTGCCTTGGGTCCTGTAGTCCATTGACAACCAGATGTTCCACCAATCTCCTTCAGTAGTGCTTCCATGATCTTCCCACTCACCGAGGTGAGGCTGACTGGTCTGTAGTTCCTGCTTCCTCTTTGTTCCCGCTTTTGTATAAGGGGACTACATCTGCTGTCCTCCAGTCTTTGGGTACCTCCCTGTTTCCAGTGATCGGCTAAACAGGATAGCCAGAGGTTCAGCCACCACCTCTCTTAGTTCTTTAAGGACCCTGGGGTGCACCCATCTGGCCCCATTGCTTTATCAACTCTTATTACTTCCAGTTCCTTCAGGACTCTTTCGTGTAAAGGACTTGTGTCCATTTCTGCAACATTCTCACCCTCTTGTACTCCCTTCAGACCCATTACCCTCCTCTTCCTCAGTAAAGACTGAGCAGAAATACCTGTTCAATGTCAGCTTTACTGTTGTCATCCTCCACGCGCCCCCATCCTCCCCCTTCAGTCTCACTATCCCTCCCTTTGACTTTCTTTTTTCACTTATGTACCTGTAAAAGGTTTTGTCCCCTCTACCCACTGATTTTGCAATGTGTTCTTCTGTCTGAGCTTTGGCTTCCCTTACTGACCTCCCTGCCTCCCTTCTTTGCTTCTCCTGGTACTTCTCCCTCATCCCTTCTGCCTGTGTCTTTTGTATTGCCTGAATGCAATCTTTTGGCTTTCACTTTCTTTGCTACCTCTTTGGAAAACCATAATGGTCTCCTCTTCCTTTTCCTTTGCTAACTTGCTTAATGCATAATTCTGTTGTTCTTGTAATCCCATTTTAAATACTGCCCACTGTTCCTCAACCCTGATTCCTGTCCCATTCCCCTTAATGCCTCTTTCAAGTATCTCCCATTTTCCCAAAGTCTGCCCCCTAAAATCCAGGATACGTGTTTTGTGTGGTTTGGTTCTGCTCTTTCTGTGATTTCAAACCACAATGACTGGTGGTCACTGTTCCCCAGGTGCTCCCCACTGTTACCCCCATCACACTGTCCCTGTTTGTGAGCACAAGGTCCAGTATTGCCTTCTGCCGAGTTGGTTCCATGACCAGTTGCTTGAGGAAGGCACGCTGAAGGAGTCCAGGATAAATCTGCTCCTAGTTGATGCTGCTGCTGGATGCTCCAGTCCACGTCTGGAATATTGAAGTCTCCAACCAGTACTACTCACCTTGTCTGCCATCCTTTGGATGGCTAGCATCAGCTCTATCTGTTTCTTCCTCCTGGGCTGGTGGTCTATAGACCACACCTGTGCGGATGGCTGTTCCCATTTTCCTTTCCAGCTTAACCCACAGTATCTCTCCCCCATTTTGTTCCTCCTGGATCTCTGTGGCCCTTATGTCATTTTCACACAGTGCCACTCCTCCTCCCTTCCTGCCTGCTCTGTCTCTTCTGAATATGTTGTAGCCAGGTATGGCCATCTCCCAGTCATGGTTATCATTACACCAGGTTTCAGTGATGGCCACAATGTCCAGGTCTGACTTCACCATGACAGCCTCCAGATCTTCCATCTTGTTGCTAAGGCTCCTGGCATTTGCACACATGGCTTTCCATGATTTGACCTCCGTAGACTGTTTCACTGTTCTACTCCAGCCCCTTCCTTGGTTGTCCTTTATCCCTGGTTCTCCTTCTTGTCTGTCCTTCTGCTGAATTTTGACCCTTTTCTGCCTATCCACCTCTAGGGCACTAATCTCCATTTTTTGCACACTGCTTTGCAGAGATAGCCACTCCTCTGGTTCACTGGTTCCACTGCTAGCTAAAATACAAAAGATAACCTTCAGCAATGGCATATCCCTTCTTCAATACATCAGTTTGCAGCAACAGGCTATGCATGTCCTTCCTCTGCACTTAGTCAGCAACTACTGATTTCCTGATCTAACTTTTAGTGAAGAAAACTTCAGTCCTATGTTTGACTTGTTTGCTTAGGTGATGGGGCTCAAAAAAAGGAAAAAACTAAAAACAAGTTAAAGACAAAGAAACTCAGTGCAGAAGTACTGAAGCAAGGGTTACCCCAAAGGGCATTGGCAATAAGCCAAGTTTCAAAGAAACACAACATCACACATACTCCAATGATGCAAAGCATCATGGGTTGTATATGCAAATCAACATGAAATTTCAGACTGGCTCAGTTTACAGCAGGAATGCATGGTACCAAAAGGGCCTTTCAAATAATCTGCAATTTACACGTATTTAACAACACAACAGGGGATTTTCTGATATCTCTACCCTGGTAATTTAATTTCTATAATGTAGTCACCTTGTACTTTTTACCGTTATCAGAAACACATAGTGCCATGGTATTTTCAACATTTACAGGTTTCATACACATGAGGTATATACATCAAGGTATTTTATGACATAGTGCCATTGTATACTAAATCCAACGAGGAACACAGCCTGTTGTTTTACATCAGCTCGGAGGTCACAACAATAACCTCCCTGTACGAGGACCTGAGAGGAAAAAAGAAAATTAAAGAGGACACTATAGCATAGCCAAGAAAGGGGAGGGAGGTGCCCATAGGTGGCCAACCATATGGACTAGAAATTGTAAAGAATAGATTAGGCTACGAAATAAAAGAACTGTTGCAACAGATTTAAGAAAAGGTCGGTCCTCAAGAGTGGCAGGGTCTCCCTGTCACAGCCCACACCAACACCATGACATGACCAATGACAGTGCAGGACACGTGCACACGGGTACAGAGGGGTGCATATTTCGATCAGTGTCACCCACACAGTACACTGCCATGCCGCCACAGTGAACCAGCGGGATGGGATGTAAAGATGGGTATGTCACAGGCACACCATCAAACCTGTGTAGGTGAACACAGTGACACACACACAGTGGGCCCCCCCTCTGGGACAGGAAGCACTGGGGGATGAGAAGGACTGCAACCACCTGTGTACCTGCAGACACGTAGATGAGTAGCACGTGTGTCAAATACCTGTCATAGAACCCTAAGGAAGAACACACTGCACACTGCCATGTGAAAGATGCAAACATATAGATATACATCTAAAACAAGTAAGACAAAGTACAACAAACCAACAACATCAACAGCAGAAAGGTAACATATGAACAATGCAAAAAACAAACAACAGTATTTACAATGAAATATATAACTACAGACAGAGAAGGCCTGGGGGAAATAAGTGGACAAGGGTGGTAGGGTCACAACACTGTAGAATGGATGGGGCAGAGGTGGGAGAGTGGGGTGGGAAAGGGGTACAGCACAGCACACCTGGTGCTGGAGAAACTCAATGCCCAACAGGGGCATGCCGTGGTGCCCATCTGTGGCACGAGGAGCCCAAATGCTGCTGAATGGCCACCATGGCCCAGGCAGTGGCACCAACAGTCCTTAGTATTGCCCCATGCTGCACACAGAGGGTGTGGAGTAGTCTCTGCATCTGTGAAGATGCCCTCCACCGTGTAGCCCCACCTGCTGGTTACGTCCACAGCCTCCTCTTCCTCCTCCTGGCTGGACACATCCTATGGGATGAAAAAGGAAAACTCAATCCAGCAGCTGTGGCAATAGTCTAACATGTATGCAGATAGTCATGGCCCCCGCCAACAATGGTGATGATGAGCAGCCGAGCATGTGTGGCATGCCATCCACAGGCACTGTCACAGTGCCGCATGCAACAGTGTCCGTAGATGTGCAGTGGACATGAGTGCCATGAAGCACAACATATGTGTTGCGGGTGTGGCAGCATAAAATGGCACTGTAGGACATGCGGCCAACATGGCACAGGGCAATGTTATGGAGATGCACATGGCTGTGTGTAGGATGTACAGTAGCCACTGCCACAGCACACCATCTAGTCACAGAAGCGTGTGTGTGTGTGTGAGACAGCTACAGGTGGCAGACCCTTGGTACGCGTGTGCCGGAAGCACCCTCACAGATGTCCCTGCCTGTCCACACTGGCCCTCCAATGCAAGCAAGGATGGACAGCATGCAACGTGTACCCATGTGTGAAAACACCACCACCCTTACAACCCATGTCATCACCCATAGTTTGGCCGGCCTTGGGACAGCCATGCAGAGGAACATGCCGGTGTGGACACTGGCACCGGCATGCCAGCTGAATACTGGGTGACAGCGCACAGCCATGGGCTGAACAGCCCTGAACTAGACCTTTGGACCTATACGAACATACCAAAACTGCCAGCAGAAAAAGGCCTATTGGTCTATTGAGTCTGCTTGAATTGGCAGCTAGCAGCCCTATTCTGCAGCTGCCCCTCCCTCCTTACCCCACCTTGATCCTCCCTCTCGCCCTGTCCCAGCCCCTCTTGAAGCAGCCCACTCTTCTACAGGCTACCACCTCCACTGGTAGTGCGGTCCACTCTGCCACCACCCTCTCCATAAAAAAGTGTCTTCTCATCTCCCTCCTGAACCTTCCACCCTCCAATTTCTTATCATGGCCTCAAGTGTCCCTCCCCACTCTTACTTTTAATAGTCCTTCCATACCAGTCTTGTTTATTCCTCCCAAGTACTTGAAGGTCTTGATCATATCCCCCGTCCCTCCTTCCCTCCAGTGAGTACATCTTCAACTCTCTCAGCCTGCTTTCATATGGTAAGTCCCCCAGGCCCTGGATCATCTTTGTTGCTCTGTGCTGCACCCCCTCCAGCAATTTAATGTTCCTCTTCAGGTACGGGCACCAGTACTGAACACAGTACTCTAGGTGAGGTATAACCAGTGATTTATACAGCACAAGAATCACTTCCCCACTCCTTGCAGTTATACCCCTCGCAATATAACCCAGCATTTTGTTGGCCCTTGCTGCTGCCTTTCTACACTGTGCAGAGTTGTTCATTGATCCAGTAATGATCACCTCCAGATCTTTCTCCTCCTCCTCAGTCTCGGCCAGCTGCACTCCCCCCCCACCCAAGTTGGTAGCTTCTGCTTGGATTCTTTGCCCCAAATGCAGTACCTTGTACTTCTTGGCATTGAACCCCAGTTGCCAGGTATCAGACCAGGTCTCCAGCCTTGTCAGATTCTCTTGCAAACCTTGCCACACCCTTAGGTCATCCACCACCGCTCCCATCTTGGTGTCATCAGCGAATAGGCTGATCTTACTGTTGTTGCCCTCAGAAATGTCTGCAATAAATATCCCAAATAACACTGGCCCCAACATCAAACCCTGCAGAACCCCACCCATCACCTCCTTTGGGGATGAGAGTTCCCCTCCAACCACCACTCTCTGCTGCCTTCCCAGACACCAGTTTGTCACCCATCCCACCATTTTCGCTCCCTCTCTTGTGCCTTCTAGTTTTCTTCCAAGCGTCCCATGCGGCACTGAGTCGAATGCCTTACTGAAGTCCAGGTACAAGACATCCATTGCATTTGCCTAGTCACCCAGTCCCTGTAGAGGACAGGGAAACAACTCAGTAGGTACAGCAGCTGGGACATAGCAATAGTCCCTGGGCCGGGGCATAATCACAATCACCAGCCCCTGTTGGGCAATGGAAGCATGCCACACTGCCCCCCCCCATGGAAACATGTGTTGCACCACAGGGCAACACTTATGCACAGACCACACAGTGCAGAGGATCCCGCACGCAAACAAGGTGCATGCTCATGTCCCCACCATGGAAAGGGCACCATGAGGCTGACACCTGTCACTGGGTACAGCTGGCACACCAGGGTAATACAACAGGCTGTCACACACTGTGTATGGTGGTGGAAAATGCAAAGGCCAAATGCAATGTCAGCAGGCACGATTGCATGGCACAACTACAACCTGCACAATGGATGGTAGCATGCACACAGACATGCACATGTGTGGTGGTGTAGCAGAAGAACAGAAGGTAGACACATACCCCAATGTGCATCACACTCAGGTCGCACAGTGACATGGTGATGTAGGCCAATAGGATGGGCAGTCAGGCAACAGCCAATGGCGAACCCTGGACAACACCATCAGACAGCCATGGCCACATGCACACGCTGCACATGGCCATAGGTGAGTGCCATGGCAACACAGCCTGCATTATCTGCAGTGAGACTGCCATAGCTGCCCACCACTGCCATGTGAGTGGCAGAATTTGCATTGGGCATGGATACTCAATGCTGCACACACAGAAGGCGGCCATGGCCATACCAATATCCTGGTGTTACACATCTGGGCACAACAGAGTACCATACCAGGCATCCAACCGAACACAGTGGCAAAGTATGAGGTAACAGCACCAGAACAATGTGAGCCAATAAAATGTGAGGGCAAAATGTGGGATGGGGGGGGGAGTCCACAGGACAACAGCAGCATACTGTGTACGTATGGTGGACAGCAATGGGAGCTTTAGAGCGTTGCAGGGGCCAACACGTTATTGTGACCACACAACTGGGGTACACACAGCACAGGGTGCAACATGTGCATGGGTGTGTGGTATACACAGTGCAGTTGGTGATCTGTGTATGTGTCGTGACACACTGGACTATGCAGTGACCCCTGAAGCTGTAAGTGGCACAGAACGGAACAACAGCATACCACCACTATCACAAGGACAGATGTGAGTGTCTCCTGGACATGTACATGCCACATGCCACAGGCCACAATGGCCCATGCAGGGCCCACATGACCACACCACCAAGACAACAATGGGCAGGTGTGTACACGACCCCAGTGCTGAACACATGTAACAGGACAGGGACACATAGTGTGTCACATGTTTTATGTAATGTGCCTGCATGCACCGTGTGCAGTGGAGCCCTGCAGGGGATGTGAGTCCAGCACAGATATGGGGTAAACATCCCCATTGGACATGCCATGTGGCACAGGTCAGGACTATCCTGTGCACAGCACTGGAAGCATGTTAGTACATATGGTCCCCTATGGTGGACAACAAGGTGTGGAAGGCCACGATGTACAGGGTGGATGCATCACATGTGCAACAGCAGAATGCAGACACACATGTGGTGAACAAAAGGACACAGTGGATGACTCACGGTGGCTTTGTAGAACACAATGGGCATGGCACTGTCAAACACATGTGCATACTGTCATCGCAGCAACATCCTAGCTGTGCCACGCTGTCTGTCCCCTTCATCCCCCCATGGTCCCGCCTGTGCCATCTCTCCAGGCTCATCTCCTTGGCCTCTCTGTCTACAATGTCGACACAATGACAAAGGCACAATCAGAGCCATGCAAGACCACACATGTTCCCCACAGTACACCCAACTATGATGCAGCATTGTGGATATCTACTGTACACCCATGAGCGAACATATGAACTCCCAACAGCAGATGGCACACAGTGTACCACTGCATAGGCATGATATAGGGTCATACACTACTCCCCCCCATACCACCAACATACACATACAGTACAGAGAGAAGGCAATGGTGCATGTAGTGAGTGGGAGTACCATGTAATGTATGCGACATCCTCCACAGGTCCCCTGACTGTGTGCTGTGCATGTACAATACATAGCCAGTGTCCTGTGGACCATGCCCCATGATGACTGTTGACATAGCTGTCAGCCAGGATGGGGAGCACCACTTTTGTGCAGCACATGTACCCAATGCACAGGACAGACAATGGTCCCAGTGGGTGTTGCCATATGGCCTTCAATGGACACTCGGGTCAGCACATTGACATTCACATGCACATCCCACACTAGACTGTGTGGCACAGATGTACATGGACATGTGACATCAATGGTAGGCCACAGTGGCTGGACACCACTGACTGGGGGCACTGTCATGGCCATGTGCCTACAGAGGCCGTATGCAGCCAACCATTGGCATGCCGTGGACAGATGCAGGAATGCATAGCTGTAGCAGGAGGGTCACCCCATATGTCCCCAGGTACCTGGTGGCCACCATGTCCATCACAGGCACCTACATGTCTATAGCTACACACATCGACTGTATCATGTCAGGGCAGGACACACCACAGTGGAACTGTGCCTGTCACCACTGTGACCCCTAATCTGCAACACATGCTATGAGGCAGATACATGGATGCATTGTCAACACCACTATGACGGTACCAGGAATGGGTGCAGGAATCACAGTGGACACCTGTTGAACACATACATCATCCAGGCACCTGCATACCCTGTTGCTGTGTTATGGCAACTGATGCACTATATCACAGGGATGCACAAAGGGCACCCACTATGACACACTGTGCTGTGCAGTGCTACATGCCTACATACCACAGCATGCATGGCCACAAGGAGGACTGTGCTGCATAGGTATATGTGAGGTACAGCAGGGGACTGTTGTTCATGGGCATGCCAAGACATGCCATGTCCATTTAACACTTCCTGTTGTGTGGCCTGTGGCACATAGGCAGAAACATGCATAGACACATAGGGAGATCAGAGGCATGGGGATGGTACGTAACATCACAATACACATCGTCCATGCTGCACATAACCATGACCACACATTGTGCCATATCCATGGGAGACAAAGGTTCAATGTACTGGTCCTGCAGGCCATCAGCCATTATGTGCCCAGATTCTGAAGGCACCATTCCCTGCCCAACTGACTGTCTAAAGTATCGCTTGGTATCCTGTCAGCCTCTGTAGGCAGGTGATGCCCTCAGTATAACAGACATGGACATGTGCCACTATACACATGCACTACATAGTGGGTGAGGCATGTCTGTGCCATCTACAACTGACCGTTATGCAGTATAGTGTTCCACATCTGTGGTTTGATATAGATAGCATGCCACAGTCCACAATGGTCAGTGTCAGGCACAGACACACCCATGACAGATAACAACAACCATCATGTCACAGATTCACATGGTGTACATAACTGGGTGTGGCACCATGCCCTCTTCCACCATGCCACGGTAGTGGTCAAGCCATGCCCTGTCCCTCCTGGTGAGGTCTCTGTACCAGTGGTGACACTGCTCACCCATGTGTGTGATACCAGTACACCTGCTGAAGCGACTGGCAATCTCGGCCCATACGACTGACCTGGCCCTGTCCAGCTCCCCTGCCAAACAGCTGGCCCTCCCTGGGAACCACCAGGTCCACCAAGTTAGCCAGCTCAACATCCTCCCATCTCTGGGCATGCTGGCAGGGTGCCATGTGGCATGTAGCACATGCCATTGTGGTTCTGCTGCTGCTAGGATGCAACTCTGGCCACTTTTTGGCAGGCCTCACACCCGTGTATTTAGCGCAATAGTGCACACTTGGTTTGCCGAGCGCCACTGATATTAGCATCATGAGTTTGCGTGATAGGATATCACAACCGTAATACTGTGATACTGCTGTGCTGCTTGGCAAACTAAGGTCGCGCCCCATGCTACCATGCATACGTGGCTGCTGCGCGTCTCCATATTGTGAAGGGTGCTGTCTGCCACAACTCCAGCCATCCATACCGTGCACTGCAAGGGGCATATGTGGCAGGGTATTGCCACGCATGCTCAACCCACATTTGTGTTTGTGTGGAAGGACACCACTATCATCACTGAATGGCACTATGTGTGTTCTGCACAGTATAGTGACGTATGGTGTCTATCAAGCAGATGCCTATGTATGTGCACCATTGAGTTCGGCTTAGCAAATGGAAATGCATGATAACAAACCAATTGTGCGTCACACATCTTTGCAATATTCAGCCAGGATATGCAAAGTGCCTCATTGCACAGTCTCTGCCCAAACCTCATATTTGCATCTCATTACTGAAATTATGCAGCCGTGGTGGATCTGACCAGATTTTGTTTACATTGCCATGTCATTGTAAGTGGGCCTGTCTCTATCTGTTTGTTCCACAAGCATTAGTATGGTATCGGATGGACAAAGATGTTCAAACTTTACAAAGGATGAGCTCAAGGCCCTCACTGAGACCTATGTGCTCATGGAGGACCTCCCCCTCTCAGAAGCGTGGGACACCACAGGAGTGGGAACAGGGCTGGAAGGAGGTGGTGGAGGCCGTGAATGCCCAAGGGGACTACAACTGCACTCCCTGGAGTGCATAAAGGCAGTCGGTGGCCTCCTGGTGTGCTGCAAGGGCCTACTGGCAGAGGCCCATGCTTTCCTTCGGGCAACTGGTGGTAGACCCTCCAGGGCTCCTGTGATGACACTACAGGAGGCTCTCATGGCCACAACCTTCAGCCAGGTGGCTGTGGACTGTTTTCCCAGTGGGGGCTTTGAGACAGGTGGTCAGCCGTCCCAGCACTGTGAGTATACATGTTGCATTTCATGTCTGATCTTGCATGTGGCTTTATGTCTGTGTGTATCATGATATCCATTCTGTGTAGCACTGTGTGGCCACCCAACAGCTTCCACTGTATGACTGTGCGTACCACAGCAACTGTGTACATCCTAGCATGTCTGGCATATGTCCTGCTCACAATGCCATGCCAGTGTGTGGTTTCACCTGCTGTCCTGGTGCATGCAGGAGCACTTACCTGTGTATGTTACTGTACTGTGGACATGCATCCCTAACTGTGCTCTCCCCTCTTTTTTTTCCACAGCACCATCACATCTTGGGACAGATGGTGGTCCACAGGTACAGTTCTCCACACAGCATGGCCCCGTACCTGTGGCCACAGCAATGGCCAGCGTTGGCCCACTGCTGTGGATCAACACACACGGGAGGGGGTCAGATGGTGATGATGATGAGACCATCTCTCTGTCAGCTGGGGCACTCCTCAATGCTATGGATGTGCCTGCCACAAACACTGATAATGATGACATCATGTATATCAACAGTGTCATTCCTGACACCGCCCCCCATGTTCCATGAATTGATTCCCCACATGCTGCAGATGCCACCAGCAGCCATCCAGGGCTGGCCCCTACACAGCAGGAGGGCCACCACTCGCAGTCGGCCACAGCGCAGGTGGAGGGTAACATGTTGTGGCCTGCAGAGGTGCAACGGATGGGCACTGTTGCCCAGTGATGAAGAACCAGTGACCAGCCACAGCCTGACCAGCTGCATGTTCAGGCAGCCCTGGCACACATAGTGGGTGCACGTGACTCATGTCAACAACCCCAGCTTCCACCCATGGGGCTGCCACATGCTGTGACGGTTGCACACCGGGCCCCCCTCCAGACTGGCAGCTTCCACCCACACCATGACACATTGCTCTGGACAACGAGCTGTCGAAAGACACAAGGTTACTAAGGGCCTCAGTAGAGAGCCAGCAGGAACTCCTTGATGCTGTGCAGGGGTTGTGGTCTTCTGTCCACCATGTCCAGCTCATGGGGGCTATTCGCATGTTATGCAAGGACATTACTGCAGGTTTCTCTGATGTAGCAGTAGCTATACAGGAAGATGCTGCAGCACTAGCTGCCCGTGGTGGCTGTACCACACACCGCACACCTTGTAGCAATGCCAGCACCCCGAACACCACACCTTGTTTGTGGCTGTTTTCCACTCACCCACAAGATGGCCACTGGGTATCTCCCCAGACTCGAACCGATGGACAGGGATGACTGATGCCAGATGAATGCATCATGTGCACTCCCAGGGTACCGGGCACAGACATTTGTGATGTGCCCTATGGCATCGCACACCACCTGGCAGTTGATGGATAGGTACCCCTTCCTGCTCACATAGACATCTTTGTCACCTCTCCAGGTGGTGCTCTGATGGCCACATGGGTGCAGTCAATAGCTCCTAGCCCAGCAGGTAGGCATGTAGCCCTGTAAAAGTGCTGCATTGTTGCTGTCCACTTCACTGGTGTGCTAGGGAATTGAATGAATTCACTAGCATGGGGCAGTCGAGCGGTGAGGAACTGTGTGAGGAGACAAGATATAGCCGACTGGGTGATGCCGGTGGTGCCACCCACTGGTATCTGGAAGGTGCCCATGGTGAGCAGGCACAGTACTGCAGTGACCTTGGTCTCCACCGTCATCACATGACTTCTGTGTGTGGGTGCCTGGAGCTCATCATGGAGAAGCTCACAGAGCTGTCTCCGAATTGCCCTGCTGAACTGGTACTGGCTCATGATGCCTGTGTCACTGAGCTGTTCATATGTGTCACGGGGCCGGTAACATCTCTGTTGGGCATACTGCCTATGGTCCCTTCCTCGACCACCTTGATGTTCCCTCAGTCTCCTCACATCAGCCATTACTGCTGCCATGTGAAATGCAAGCCCAGGCATTGTTCCTGCAGCTCAGCAGCCTACTTCTGGGTGTCTAGATGATTTAGGGCTGCCCCTTTTATACCTCATTTTGCGTGGCCCAATTTTGGGATGCTGGTGAGACCCCTCCTTAAGAAATCTTCCCTCGACCCTGACATCCTGGCAAATTACCATCCTATCTCCAACCTACCTTTCTTGAGCAAGGTTGTTGAGAAGTTAGTGGCACAACAGCTTGAGGACCACCTGGTGTCCTCGGACATTTATGAGCCATTTCAGTCGGGTTTTCAGGCTAGACACAGCACTGAAACAGCTAGTGAGGGTGCATAATGATCTGCACAGGGCTAGAGATAGAGGAGACAGGTCAGTTCTTGTACTCCTCGATCTCTCATCAGCCTTTGACACTGTGGATCACATCATGCTTCTGGATTGGCCCTGTGAGTTTTGTGGACTTGCCGGTACTGTCATCAGGTGGTTTGAATCCAATCTCTCAGACAGGGTGCAGTGGGTGGTGGTGGGGAATTTCTCCTCCTCCCCAATACCTCTGTCTTGTGGAGTACCACAAGGCTCAATCCTGTTGCCGATGTTATTTGCAGTGTATATGCTGCCCCTGGGTAGGATCATTTGAAAATACAGTGTGGAGTTTCACTGCTATGCAGATGACATTCAACTGTATTTGTCATTTGCTCCTGGAACATCTGGAGCTGTTGATGTGCTTAACAACTGTCTAGCTAATATCAGTGACTGGATGGCTTCCAGCTAGCTGAGACTCAACCCGGCCAAGACGGAGGTGCTGGTGATCGAGCCTGGTCGCGGGCGTGATAGGTTGCCTCCCGGGGCTGACTCTGGTCTTGTACTGGGTTCAACCCCATTGGTAGCTTCTCCAGGGATGCAAAATCTGGGCATGATCTTTGATAGCAGACTGACTTTTGAAGATCAGGTGTCGTCTGTAGTCAGCAGTGGTTTTTACCATTTGCGGAACATTGCCTGAATTAAGCCCCTCATTCCGCCAGAGGACCTGCCAATGCTAGTACACGCCTTTGTTTCCTCCAGGCTCAACTACTGTAATGCTCTGTACTTTGGGGTCACAGGAGGGACCCTTCGCTGACTGCAGCTGGTGCAGAATACAGTAGCCCGGTTGTTGAAAGGTCTTTCCAGATCCAGTCATGTTACCCCGGTTCTGCGTGCTCTGCACTGGCTGCCAGTTGGGTGGAGAGTCATTTTCAAGGTGGGTCTTCTCACCTTTAAGACCCTATATGGGATTGGGCCCTGGCTATCTGTCAGAGCTTCTGACACCGGTGACCTCTGCTCACTCCCTCCGCTCCTCTTTGAGGGGCCTCCTGGACATTCCCAGGGTTCGGCTCAAGACTTCGGGAGATTGTGCTTTTAGCATATTTGAGCCAACCTTGTGGAACTCGCTACCATCTACAGTCCAGGAGGCTCCCTCGGTAGAGGTGTTTAAGTGGTGTTTAAGCAGAGGCTGAAAGCCCACCTCTTTAGCCTGGCTTTTAATGATTACTGAATTTCATCATGACTCCGTTCAGTTCCCGGTTATGGTAATTTGAAAGTTTCCCTTTTAACCTGATTTATATTTTATTTATTTACAACTGTTATTTATGTAATTTTATTTTAACTGTGTTACTGCCTGTTCTTTTGTAATTTTCTGTAAAGCACCCAGAGACTCCGGGATTGGGCGCCGTATAAATAAAATTTGTCTTGCCTTGCCATTATGTGCAAAAACATGTTGGTTTACTTTTGATTACTGTAGTATAGTAGAGTGTATCCGACTAATTTTGCTTAGTTCATGGCTGATATCGTCTGTTGCTACAAATCCCAGAATCCCCTGCAGCTGACATAAGAGCAGTAGGCAGCAGCATACCTCTCAACCTCCTGCCTCATAAATCAGGGACAAGGCTTAAAAATATCAGGGACAAATGACCAAAATCAGGGACACATCTTCAAAATTGGTGATATCTACTCAGGAACCTGGTAGAATAAGAGGCTTAGGGTAAAATGCATTTTCTAAGGAAGAACACATTTGTAACTTTAATGTTTAACATTATTTTGTGCTTACAGCCCCTACTGTTTTGTCACGGAAACACAATTTTTATGAGGAACAGAGTAAAATTTTGAGGTAAAATCAAGGACATCCCTGAAAATCAGGGACAGTTGAGGGGTATGGGCAGCAGTGAGAGATTCAATAGCCTGCAGTGCATGTTAGAGTTTATATAAGCTCTGATCTTTTGTTTGCTGGTCCCACTGTCCTCCCTGGGCTACGTACAGTCACAGAAGACTGTACTGAGGCCCTGAAGAAAAGCAGACCCAGAAAATACATAATCAGTAATTATAAAAGCTCTAACATGCACTGCAAGCTATTAAACCCCCCACTGCTGCCTACTGCAGCAAAGTGCTGGTGAGGCCTCATCTGGAGTACAGTGTACAGTTCTGGAGGCCGCACCTTCGCAAGGACATAGACAGGGTGGAGACAGACCAGAGAAGGGAAACTAACATGGTGCAGGGCTTGCACCAGAAGACATGTGGAGAGATTAAAAGACCTCAGTATGTATACACTGGAGGAGAATGGGAATGGGGAGATATGATTGAAACCGTCAAGTATTTTAAGGGCTTGAACAAAGTGCAGGTGGGTGACATCTTTCATTATAGAAGTTATGCAAGAATGAGGGGGCACGACATGAGATTAATGGGGGGCAGGATAAGGCGGAATGTGAGAAAGGTTTTCTTATCAGAAAGGGTGGTGGATGCATGGAATAACTGACCCCAGGAAATGGTAGGAGCCAGCACAGTGGGGGTTTCAAACTTGCATGGGATAGGCATAAGGGAGCACTAGAGGTAAGAAAGAGAGGTGAAAGCCAGTGACCAACCAGGGTCAGTGGCTGCTGATGCAGGCAGGGAATACAGGCAGACTAGGTGGGTCTAGCGGTCCTTATCTGCCCTCAGTTACTATATTACTGCTCTGATGTGAGCTGCAGGGGATTCTGGGATTTGCAGTAACAGAAGATGTCAGCCAACAACTAAGCAGAATTAGTCTGATACAATCTACTACGCTATAGTAAACAGTAAGCAAACCAAAAGGTTTTTATTTATTTATTTATTAATTTATTATCTTGGAGTATCACTTTTGAGCTACAAGCTCATTTGCAAAGGTTACACATTTTGCACACAAAGTGCACATTGGGACCAGCCCCTCACTTGAGTGTGGGGCTGTTGGTGGTGACTGTTCCCTTTAAAACAAAGCTAAGGAGAAAAAAGTGAGTCTGAAGCACTATGAGGCACATTTCTGGTTATCTGTAGCAATCTGCTACGCCCTATTCGATTACCACTGTTGTATACACTATTGAATTTTTCTGTCCCTTAACAATAACTCTGTCATTTTTTTACTTTTTTTTTAGTCTTTGGTAACCGGGTAATTAGACTGTGTAGTTTTCAACAAGAGCACTGGGCCTGTTAATGCTTTAAAAACAAGATAGCATTACAATCACCATGTAAGCAGCCATTTGTTGCTGGGATATAATTCAACTATATAATTATCAGAGGGAAGGCAAGAACAATGACCAAGCACAAGAAGCCTGAAGTGATCTTCTCAAGCGTGACACAGAAACAACAGATAATGATTTGAAATGGAAATGTGTACGAACCTGATACATCTGTCAGAGTTACAGTTAGGGATTGGCTGATCCCTTCCTTTGCAGTCTTGAATTGCTTGGCTATGGTTGCTCTGTTTAGACATTGAAAATATATTATGAGTTATAGGTATGTTGTAACTAGGAGGGTGTAAGAATGTAAAAATTATGGTTGGTTATGAAATAGGTTTATGGGTTATATTTTTAAGGAGCAGGAGATGTTTTAGAAATGAAAATAGGCAAACCTCTTTTATTTATTTTACTACATTTTGCTGACTGGGTACGCCCACTGAGACAAGTCCCTTTTTCAGGGGTGACCCGGGACGGGGGGGGGGATGGTACAGATGGTAACCAACTGAGATTGAACCAGATTAAGCTGTTGGTGGCATTCTTAGTGAATGGGGGAAAATTTAGCCATGACACCGGGGAAATCCCTCTATTCTTTTCGGCAGGTGGTGCTGTTGAGCCGGAAGGGAGTGATGGTGCTCAGATGGATGCAGACAGTAGAGGAGGATGAACGCCTGCACAACCGCTGTTGCACACAGTGAGCGGGGAGAATAGTACGGTTGGAATGCACCATGGTTGTGGCCAGCAGAACATACTGACTCCCCCGCAGCAGGAGATTTCGTTTTACGGTGCAGATGTCACCAACAGTGGTATGGCGATGGATGGCCTGATTATACGGGCGGATTCTGAGACACAGCGGGCATTTCCTAGGGTGGAGTCCGCTGCAGGAGTAGCAACGGCTGATTTAATTCATGGCACTGATGATACCGTGATGCAGTTGGCAGAAAAACGGAGGCTCTTGGAGGCAGCGACAGAGGAATTCGGGTTGGCTCAGTTACTTGCAGAGGAAGAATACAAGAAACGGAAATGGCTCAAAGTGGATTCCCCTTCAGGTATTTCAGGTACCAGCACTAAAGTTTTGAAATCTCTTGATCCTATTTCCGGGGAACGCATGTCCCTACCCAGGCCCCGATCACCCATGCAGGTGTTACATCTGCAGAATGGTCCCCACAACAGGCCCTTGCAGGGGTGGGATGGATTCAGACTGAAACGGGCAAATGGATAACGGACCCTGCTATCCCTCTTCCCGAGGTATCTGGCGTGGGTGGGACAAGTGTGGCAATGCATGGCTTACAAATGGAGGTACTGCAGCAGGAAGGCATACTTTCTCCAGGAGAACAACAGCCCCACAGTTCTGGGGTTCTTACTGATACTGGTAAGGCACAACATATTCCAAATATTGTTCTCCCTGCCCAGGAGAAGGAGCCCAACAACATAGCCTCTCAAAGCCCTACCTATTCCCCGCTTGATGGTTTATTGCTTGAAGTATCAGATTCTGTTAATGGGGTGAAGGATACCCCGGAGGATACAAGGTCAGGCCTGGCTCCAAACTTGGAGGGTCCACCGAATACACTGACTTCTGCAGTCGCTTTTGCTAGTTTGTTCCATAAGCCAATCGAGCCTGCAAAATGACGGAATGTAGTACGGCTGTGATTTTTGGGGCGCACTGACAACATGCCGGACAGGTTTTACATGGGCAGGGTACTAATCAAACAAATGCTGGGCTTTTCTCCCATTGAAGTCTATGCTCTCATCCACACTCCTGGGATAATACATATGATATCAGTTTTAGAACCCCTGATATGTTGAATATGTAACCCCTAGGTGGTGCTATCCCAAGGGCTACTACCTCTGCCTGGTTGGCTAGTAGCAGGTAAAGGGGCCTGAGTTCTGAAACGGGTGCCTCCACCCGGAGGTCAGGGTTGGTAGTGGTCAAGCTAACCTGGGCACAACCCTCCGGGACACTGTAACCCCCCTCTTTCCTTACTAGTGGCCAGAACAATACACAGTAATCACTTTCACAGTACCCCTGATATACCACACATGTACCCACACTGTTTGCACTTACCACCAGGGCTTTCCCCTGGCCCGGCCCTGGGGACCCCCTGTAAAACAAGGTTATACACAGCAAATAACAGCAGTACAGTACTCTTGCACAAACTGGAACCACAGTCAGGGTAAATGCAAAAATGAGTTAGATCTGATATATTTAAGGGGCTTGAACAAGGGAGGGGCGTAATCAGGTTAATTTGCTTAAAGGCTCTATCAATCAAACAGTTATGCATGCACTTCAGGGTCCATAAACAGTCACACATTCTGGGTACCCAGATGGAGAATGGTGGGCTAGCCAGGAACATTGCACCTGGTTGGGGCCCCGTGATGGAAGAAAACAACATGCACAACACACACTATTTGTAATCCGGAGCCAGAGGCTCAGTTCGTGAAAAGAAAACAACAAGACAATCAGATGACACACTTTTAGATTAGGCTGTTGTTGCAGGGAGCTACCCTGATGATTACACGATACCCAAGACTGGACACAGGTTTGGTAAAAATCGAGACAGCAGGTGGTTAATCTGGAGTGCCAGGAGAAGCAGGGCCCACACGATTCACCGAGGCGTCGTTCCTGATCAAGCGTGGAGCAGGGGGCTGATCCCCAGGTAGGTCTCTCATCGGTGGCTTTCTCTGTGCAGTGAGGTGTTCTAGCAGGGCCAGCATGGTATGGCCCAGGCCGAATGGAGATGAAAGTGGATTCAGTTCGATTAGGCTGGATAAAGCTTCCAGCAAGCAGAACACAGTTCACACAGTGGGGAAACAAATCACGACCCACTTTGAATACACAGCACATTTACATGTTAAGGATTCTACGGTACCAGCAAGCTGAACACAGTTCACACAGTGGGGAACCAAATCACGACCCACTTTCAATACACAGCACATTTACATGTAAGGAAATTCTACTGTACCAGGCAAACCGCTCTCCGGTCACAATCGCAAAGTCTCTGCACAAACCGGGGATTCAAAAGCAGCTGGAAATCCTGACAGGCTGGCCACATTCAGCAAAATCTATGGTCTTCTTCAGGTTAAAGCCTGGTCTCAGTCCAGTGGCTTAAATAGTCCTCACAACTCAGATTCAGTCCGAATAAACTCTATTTTCCTTCTCAGGGACAGCAGGCAGACAGGCAGGCCAAAACTCAGCCCTTTCACAGTTCTCCCATGCAAAACTACACAGAACTGCTGCTCAGAATCACTTGAGCTGTTACTTCTTCACTTCTCAGCTCAAAACTGAAACTAGCTGCAGCAGCCTGGGAAATTCCCCAAGATCCAAAAGGTTCGGTTGGCTGATCCTCCTGTCAGTCACAACAAAGTATCCCCCCCTTTCAGGTGCAAAAAGGGGCCAAAAGCCCAAAACTACAATTCCTACAGATTTTGACTCCAGACAGCTCCTGTAGTCTGGCTCCACTTTAGGTCCCACCAGTACTGACTGGTCCAATTCAGCAGTCCAGGACCAAGATAGTGAAGATAAACAAAACAGTCCTTGCTGCAAAGAAGGCAGGTTAGACAAACTACATTATCATTATCACTCTAAATGATTTTCAGCAAATAGTTACATCTTTCAACAGAGCTCCCTCTCAGATTACTTATGACTGCAATCCAGGCAGCTCTTAAAGAGACAGTGTGCAGAGGCTATACAGGCACTCTCTGGCAATCACATTTAAACTGCTAAAACACAGGACACCAACCTGGCAGTGAGCATTTAGGCAAGCTCAAGGAAAACTTTTCGGGAATCCCCATTTGTAGGGGGATTACAAATAGATTTTGGATGAAATATGCTGTTTTGAAAACAAATCCGGCTTGGCCACATTTCCAGGCAATTCCCCTCACTAAACAATCTTTTAAAGTTATTACAGTTCTGTTCCGGAATGAGGGGGTCAATGTTGAAGATATTACCTATTGGCTAGAACGTAAATGTAAAATCCAAGGCAATCCTGAGCCTGTTCTTGATACTGAAGGCTTCTGGAGTAGGGGTGGAGGTATAAAGTCAATTTAACACAAACTGATGAGGGGTTGCAACATCTTCCCAGTTGTTTTTACTTGGGTTGGGACAAAGGATTTATTTTTTATCCGGGCCAGCCGCGCCACTGCTACAAGTGTGGTTCCGCTAGGCACCTCAGTAGGATGTGGACGTGGTGAAATGTGTACAATGTGGTGAATTGGGACATATGATGGCTGATTGCCACCACCCTGCTAAGAGTTCTTTATGTGAAGAGGCCCATGCTTATACAGAGTGCCCTTGGGTGGCTCAGAATAAGACTAATGGAGATTTCTGTGTGCAAGACTTTTTCCTGAATACTGCAGTGCATGCAGCTCAAAGACAGAGGCCTCCCCCTTCCCCTATAGGGAGACCCCCGATGCCGGTACAAGTAGGCCAGTTGGATCCTCTGGTGAAAGACACAGACATTCCTCAGCAGGGAATGAGTGATGTCCTGACTGTCACTATTGATCCAAGTGTGACAGATGGAGACGTCACTACAGTGAACGCCATTGTACCTGTTAATACTACCCCCCCGATGCCCCCAGAGGAAGCCTTCACGGTCGTCTCAAACAGACATAGTAGTTTGAGATCCAGAAACACTGGGAAAGGTGTAATAGATAAAGCACCACTCCTATTGCAAAATTCATATGTAGTCCCCCTACAAATGGGGATTCCCGAAAAGTCTTCCTTGAGCTTGCCTAATTGCTCACTCCCCAGCTGGTGTCCTGCATTTTAGCAGTTTAAATGTATTGCCAGAGAGTGCCTGTATAGCCTCTGTGTACTGTCTCCTTAAGAGCTGCCTGGATTGCAGTTATAAGTAATCTGAGAGGGAGCTCTGTTGAAAGATGTAACTATTTGCTGAAAATCATTCAGAGTGTTAATGATAATATAGTTTGTCTAACCTGCCTTCTTTGCAGCAAGGACTGTCTTGTTTATCCCCACCATTTGGCCTGGGACTGTGAATTGGACCAATCAGTTCTGGTGGGACCTAAAATGTAGCCGGACCACAGGAGCTGTCTGAAGTCAAAATCTGTAGGAATTGTAGTTTTGGGCTTTTTGTGCCTTTTTTGCAACTGAAGGGGGAGGTCTTGCTTGGTTGGGTCGTGAGTTAGTTCCCCACTGTGTAAACTGTGTTCTGCTTGCTGGAAGCTGTATCCAGCCCAAAATGGACTGCATCCAAATTTGTCTCCATGCAGTCTGGGCCTTGCCAGACTGGTCCAGCCAGACTACCCACTGCACAGAGAAGCCATCGACGAGAGACCTGCCTGGGGATCAGCCCCCTGTTCCACGTGTAACCCCTAGATGGCGCTATCCCAGGGGCGACTACCCCTGCCTGATTTGCCACTAACAGGTTGAGGGGCCTGGATCCAATGGCGGGTGCCTCCACCCAGAGGTCAGGGTTTGCAATAGTTAAACTAACTTGGTCACAGCCCTCTGGGACACTGCAACCCCCCTTTCTTCCCACTAGTGGCCCACACAATATATCAGAATTACCTTCACAGTATACACTTACCCCCAGGTCTGGTTCCGGCACTGGGACCTCCTGTGAAATGAGATACAGTGCAACAATCACAGTACAGTACTTTAACATAGACAAATATCTCAGGCAGTATAACTTTGCTGAAACAAGCAGCTCTGATTTATTTAGGGGATATAACAGGACAGGGAAATCAGGTTAATTAGCTTATCACTCTAATAATCTACCTATGGCTCTGTGCAAGGCCTATCCCTATCAGTTACTGTCCCTGGGTACCCAAGCCCTAGTGGCTAGTCCAAACCGTGGCAGCTGGTAGGGGCCCTTTCACACAGAGAAAGGAGAATTAAACAGTCAGCAGTACAGTAATTCCATTTGGATTTAATGTGGCAATAACAGGAGCACCCTGAATTAGTACTCACGACCTCCAAATAAGATAGGGTCCTTCAATGTCAGCAGGGCTCACTTGAGGTACACAAACCTCTTCACACATCCATATAAAAGAAAGCACTGTACCAGGCAGGCTGCATCTGTATCCCGATCGCAATTACTGCACAATACCCGGATAACACACAGCAGGATTCAGTTCCTGACAGACGAGTGAATTCCAGCAATTCCTCCAGTCTTCTATAGGGTGAGCCTGGTTTCTACTCTTCAGAGATCCTTTGATTCTTTCACAGGACGGATTCAGTCCTAACAAGCTGTTACACAAGCTGCAGACCGAACTCTGGGCCTTACACCGTTTTTGACTAAAACTGCACACTGAAAAAGCACAGGGCTCCTTCCTTCTTCACTGCCAAAGCTCAACTGAAACTCCAACCGACAAAACGGGCACTTCCTTTGAGTTCCTCCCAGTTCTTGACTGGATTGGCTGTCACTCACAATAGACTGCTGCTGTTGGTCCAAAAGGCACTGAAGTCTAAACTACATCTCCCAGAGTCACTGCCCATACAATCCTCTTGTGGCTGGCTCAGATTATGAGTCCAAGTTCTGATTCGTCCAAGGCACCATTTTAGAGCTAGCTTACCCACACTGATTGGTCCAGTTCAGCAGTTCAAAACTAGAATGGGGAACTAGCAGACACAGTTCTGACTGCAAAGAAAGCAGGTTAGACAAACTGTAATTTCATTATTACTCTAAATAATTTCTGGCAAACAGTTACATCTTTCAGATAGGTTCCCTTTGCACTCCTAGTGACTGCAAAAATGAAGTGAATTGCAGCAGCTTGAGTGGTACTCAATCAAAGAAACACACAGTCCCCCATACAAACTAATTATGTCTGCAAGCAGACAGCTCTTAAAGAGACAGTACCAGAGGTTCTAAAACACTCACTGATAAATGGCTTAAATGCCAAGCCATTCAGGCTTGGACATTCAAGCAAGCTCCTGGAAGTCTTTTAGGAACCCCCATTTGCAGGGGTTACACCCTTCCTGGTTTGGGAAAGCTTGAGTCCGGGTCAAGCAAGTACTCATAAGTTTCAACTGCAACCATATACATTTGCATTAGGCTCGCATATGTAATCATCAGTCAATATATCATTTTACCAGAACACATTTCTGAAACATTGCAATCGTCCTCTTTACACAGTATTACATACACATTGTACCATAAATCAAGTTATTACCTCTTGTACATGAAACCTGAAGAGGGGCCCTTCCTATCAGTTACCTTGGGGCTGGATGGGGCAGGGCACCATATAGAGGGCAACACAAGTAACTTGGAGTTAGCACTGATACTCAGTTTGGGCAATGAGCTCAGGGACACATACACTCCTTTATGGACAACATTGAGAGGCAAGTCCACAGGCCTCCCAAGTGAATCATAACTGAGGTGCACCACAGGCTTTACAGCTCGACCAGTCTTTCTAGGGGGAACTGTTATAGTCTCTGCACTCTGAGCCTCATTTTCAGCATTGTCCTCACTTGTCAGGGAGTCTCCATGGGGGTAGAGGCTAGAACTTGGGGCACTTTCAGCTCCAGGAGTTACAGTTTCTGAGTCCACAACATTTGGCTCGCATAGAGCTTCTGGACACTGGCAGTGGACTGTCAGGGCACTCAAAATACTCTTCTTGTTGATTGTATCACCAGTCTGCCCCAATCTATCATTTTCCTCCCTGAAAGCTCAAACAGTTCAACCATGCACAATGATTCCATTTCATCTGATCTGATGCTTTGCACTTCACTTTCTGGGAGCATTGGCTCCAGGGATGAAGCTGGGGGCTTAGACAGTCCAGAGAGGCCCAGCTTCATCTCCAGTATTGACTAGGGATTGCCCAAACAATTGAC
Organism: Neoceratodus forsteri; assembly: GCA_016271365.2. Taxonomy (NCBI): domain Eukaryota; kingdom Metazoa; phylum Chordata; order Ceratodontiformes; family Ceratodontidae; genus Neoceratodus; species Neoceratodus forsteri. The sequence goes on from CM028137.1 coordinate 164,404,450, forward strand.
TCAGTTCGTAAGAAGGATAGTATTCAAAGTCACTCTCACTTTCTTCCGATATGGACTGACAGTCATGCTCAACTGGGACTTGTGGAGGGAACACTTTAACTTTGCTTCCGTGGGTGCAGACTTTCTTGATCTTTTCTTAGCAGCAGCTCTAGTCACTGGTCCAGAGGGGCATCTTCTAGGGGCTCAGACTCAATTAGATTTGTCAATGGGCAGTAAATGATTTCTATGCATTGTTTTACATCTTTTGAATTATTCTCAGGCCTTACTTTGTACACTGGCAGATCATCTAGTTTGCCCACTACAATGTGAGGAGATGGTACCATCTGTCAGCAATCTTGTGCTTGCCATGCAGTCCCAGATTTCTTAGCAATACCCGATCTCCCTCCTGGGTTCCTGTGCTTTCACCTTTTATCATACCTTTCTTTGTTGGCCAGATTTCTTTTTGGCAGCCATGGTTTGAGCCAGTTGAGTACGCATGAGTTAGCTGGGCCTTTAACTTTTGCATACTGTAAATAGTTGTCAGCTTGAACCCCATCAGAAGGACCCCAAAACACACATCTACTGGTAGTCGAGGCTTCTCTTCCAAACATCAGGCGGTAGGGGGAGAACCCAGTGGCATCACTTTTGGTGCAGTTATAAGCATGTACCAGGGTGCTAATTTGCTGGCTCCATCTAGGCTTGTCCTTTGGGTGCAGGGTGCCTAGCATATCTAGCAAAGTGCGGTTGAAACGTTCAGGCTGTGGGTCCCCCTGGGTGGTAGGGAGTGGTTCTGGACTTTCGACTCCCCACAGAGAAAGCATCTCTTTGATCAGACGACTCTCAAAGTCTCTCCCTTGATCAGAATGGATTCTTTGTGGAGCCCATAGTGAACAAAAGTTTTCTACAAGTACTTTGGCCACAGTGGATGCTTTCTGGTCTTTGGTGGGGAAAGCTTGGGCATATCTCGTGAAATGGTCAGTGACCACCAGCACATTACTGATATTTCTTTGATCTGACTCAAACTCAAAAATCAATACAGACCAGCTCCATGGGTGCACTGGTGGTGATGTTAACAAGGGGCAGCCCTCTGAGGGCAAAGCTTTCCTCTGTAAGTAGCACTACAAGTTCAAATGTGTTGCTCCACATCAGCCCCCATCTTAGGCCAATAGAATCTGGATCTCACCAAGTCAAGTGTTCTGTCTATACCAAGGTGCCCCATGTGGTTGTGCAAGGACCTCAGTACTGAGTCTCGAAGGCAGTGGGCAGCACTAGTTGTTGTTTGTCTACTTGTCCCCCTCTGTCTACTGTTTCTCTGTATAACAGTTTATTGATCAGTTTCAACTTAGGACCTTCTTTGTATAACAGTGCAGTTCTCAAATCAGTGGAGCGTAATTTGGACACATCTTTTCCTGCATAGAGGGCTTCTAAAGCTGCTTTGATCATGGGATCGCGGGATTGAGCCCGCCGAATACTGTCATTGTCCAGCTGAGGCAGTGCACCAATGTCTATTGCAGAAAAGTGGCAATAAGCAGCAGGTATGCAATTCTCAGAGGCTCCCAAGCAATCCACCATGCAGTCCACTGCGTCCGTGGACATTTGTTCCTCCCTGTCAAACTTCCGGCAGAGTGCCCGAATGTCAGGTTCTGCCAATCGGACCCAATCATTCTGGGGAACATGCCTCCGGGAGAGAGCATCAGCATCTATGTGGTTCAGACCTGCTCGGTATTCGAGAGCATAGTCATATGTAGATAATGCAGAAAGCCACCTATGGCCAGTGGCATCCAACTTAGCTGAGGTCTGCACATAGGTCAAAGGATTATTGTCAGTTTTACTAGTATTTTAGCCCCATACAAGTACTCATGGAATTGGTCAACAATAGCCCACTTCAAAGCTAGGAACTCTAACTTATGTACAGGATAGTTCTTTTCAGATGGGGTCAGACTTCTACTGGCAAGGCCACTGGTCTCAGGCCATTCTCGTGCTCTTGGTACAACACAGCCCCAACCCTTGCAAGCTAGCATCAGTGTGCAGGGACGTAAGGTTTTCTTGGATCGGCATAGGCCAGCACTGGAGCATGGGTAAGTTGATATATGATCTCATGAAAAGCAGTCTCACAATCAGGAGTCCAGCGGGCCCCAAATACTTCACTCGGATGAAAATACACTCTTTCAGTCTTGAGGGACGCTGACTTTTGGTATTTTTGTGGGTTGGGGATACCCTTGAGTAAGGTTAAGTAAAGGCGGATCACTCTTGAATAGTCCTTGATGAGCGCCGATAATAACCACAGAATCCCAGGAATCTTTGCAGTTCTTTTAGATTTTTGGGCTGTGGCCAGGTGGTCAAGGCCTCAACTTTACTTGGGTCGGTCTCTATTCCCTCGGTGGATACTATGTGTCCCATATACTTTACTGATGTTTGAAAGAATTGACACTTATCAATGGACAGTTTAAGGCCAAAGTCCTCCAGTCGGTCCAATACCTTAAATAATCTGCTCTCATGTTCCTCCAGTGAGCTGCCAAACACAATAACATCATCTAGGTATACAGGCACTCTAGTAAGTTCATGTCCCCCACTGCACGCTCCATCAATCGTTGAAAAGTGGCTGGGGCACCTGAAATCCCTTGAGGCATCCTCATGAATTCATAGAAGCCAAGCGGACAGATAAAGGCTGTCTTCTCACGGTCCTCTGGGGCCATCGGGATCTGGTAGTACCCACTGCGGAGATCCAGCACAGAGAACCACTTGCTCCCATTTAGGCAGTCCAAAGCATCCTGAATGCGGGGCATTGTGTACTGATCAGGGATAGTCCGCCGGTTTAAGGTGCGATAATCCACACACATCCTTACTGTTCCATTCTTTTTCCTCACTACCACAATGGGGAAGCATAAGGGCTTCTGGATTCTTGTATTACACCAGCAGCTAACATCTCTTGCAGATGCGTCTCCACATCATCTATGTCAGCAGGTGCCAGGCGTCGAGACCTCTCACGAAATGGTCTTCGTCATGCAGCGGATATTGTGCTCAGCTCCTTGCACGCATCTACATCCCATTCCTTTAAAGAAAACACCTGGTCTCTCTGGGCAAGCTTCTCACTGATCCTCACTTTCCATTCAGCTGGCAGCGGGAGTCGCGAAATCAAACAAGTCAGGCGTTACTCTGTCATTCTTCCTTGAACTCTTGCTGCTGGGTAGCACTGCAGTGTCTGCACAATGCACATTAGCCAGGATGCAACCTCTATTTACTCGAATGTCTCTTTCAGACACATTATGAACTTGGACCATTACCCTTCTGGCATAAGCATGGGCTCTAGCGGGCAAAATACGAGGCAGCCAGCAGTCCCTCTGGCAATTTTCCATCGCCTGGTGCATCCAACATTAATATTTTATTCTTAACATCCTTTCTGATATGGACCTCTCCTGTAAGGTACACTGGGCATTTGCGCCAGGATCAGAGACTCAGGATCCTTCCTCCATACAATTCCAACGGTTCCTCTGGTTCTGTTTTTCAGCATCTCTGTGCCTCATAGGCCTTCTTAATTAAAGCCGAACTCTTAAAGCTCTACTAGTCTTTGACCCCTGTTTTCATAACACAACTGTGCCAGCCTTCCGAACATATGAGCATTTGTTCCAATCAACAAAGGGACACCATCATACAGTCCAGTGGGGGACACACTAAGGCTAGGGTCTCTACTTGTTCGGCCACTCCAGCCACGGAAGTGGGAAAGACAGCCAAATTCGGATATACCGGAATAGGGGTAGGCCTTCTTCACTTAACCCCCATACATGCAGTCCTTCTAATGGTTGTAAGGGCACGTCTGACAAATGCTTCTGATACCAATCCTGGAACATAATTGTCACTTGGGAGCCACTGTCTAATACAGCTCTTGTAGACACTCCATTCACCTTTACAGTGGTCTCCATGGAGGGACCCACTATTCTGGACCAGTCTGGAGAGGCGGTAGTGGGGGCCTGGGCAACTGACCTTGCCACAAAAGGACGTGAATTAGCATTTTTGGTGCCCTCACTGGGATCATGTCGTGCACCTCTTAACCACTGATTTCTTCTCCGAAGCTCTCCTTGTAGCCTATATGCAACTTTGTCAGTGTCTTTTGGGGACTGGCATTCCCTTTTCATGTGCCCATCTTTCCCACAATTATAGCAAAACATACTTTCTGGAGTTTGAGCTGGCCGAGGCGCCACACTGGGAGCCAGGGCGGGGGTATTACTAACTGGAAACCTGGGTGCCATCTCTGTCTGCGGCGTGATAAGCATTTGGAGACATCTCGTCAGTTTCTCCACTTCCATGGTCAAGGAATTGAGTTGGAGCTGTTATCAGCAGGAGATACATGGGTGGGTACCCCACCCCATAGCAGATGCAGTCGGATATAGGTCAGGGGCCCGTACTTGCAGGCGTGGCCTTCATAAAGGGACTGTTTTTGAATTCGGATCTCTCTCAACAGTTCGCCCCATTGTGGCATATCTTTTCCTTGTCAGAGCACTCATTGACTGTCAACCTCTGCCCCTGAACTTCACTTGATGGGTCACCCTCAGTCACTCGGTCGTAGCCACAGCTGTTGGTGCAGGTACCTCCAGGTCGCCTTTTCTCAACTCCTCGAATTCTCTCATTAACTCATCATAGGAGGGTGGGGATTCCAGTCGATCTGCCAGGCGTAACTGAAGCAACAGCAGTTCTGAGAAGGGGCAGACTTAGGATCCTGTCCAGCCTGGTTCGGTCCAGTTCAATCGCTGGCAAACTACCTTTTCTGAGGCATTCTTGCAACAATTTTCCAGCCGAGATACATACACAGACAACAACTCCCCTTGGTACTGTTGTGCATCTCTTACTCTCCACCATAGGTCCTCATCAGAATCTGGGCTCCCATACACATTCTCCAGGGCCTCAAGATAGGCCTGTGCAGTCACTTCAGGGTTACTGGCCCGTTTAGCACGAATGGTAGCCAGGGCAGGACCTCGGAGGCTCTCACTAACCCTCTTTCACTTTTCGGCTTCCGAGCATTGCCATTCTAGCACTTGGGGGGCAACATAGTCTATCCAGGTCTCCCAGTCATCCTCCCCTTGGGGGGTTGGGAGGGTGCCAGAGAACATCCTCAACCTTCGGTAAGAGTCGTGACTAATGGCAGGTGCAGAAATAGGAGTCTGCATTGGTTCAGCCACCATTACGGGTACTGGAGTGGGAGAGGGTGTTGGGGGAGGAACACCCCCAGGTGGCAAGAATAGTTTCTTCAAGTCCTCCACAGTTTTCCCTTCCCCCAGCAACCATTTAGCAAATTTCTCCTCAAAAGTTTCAGATAGTGGTGGGGGCTCATTCCCCCCTTGGTCTTTACTGTCCTTAGTTATCACTCTCCAAGCAGTGAGGGCTCCTCTGGGGTAATGGTCTGTGGCACTTTGGAGCTATCTATGGGATCCTTAAACTCTACTAGGGCCAGGAAAGTGTGGGTGAGCAGATTAGCATGCCGACCCACCACCACAGGGTTTGTAAACCTTCCACCTTGGAAAGTACTCCTGCACAGTGTCCGTATTGATACCCAGGGGATGTCCAGGATAAGCATAGCATTTGGGGGTCGATCTCTCCCAGTACACCACTCCACCAGCGTGCACAGCCACTTCTGTCGGGTACCCATTTTTTTCTTAACAGTGGTTCGTAATATGGCCACTAGAGGACACACAATCCCAGCGGTGAGCCTCCAAGATGTAACCCCTAGATGACGCTATCCCAGGGCTACTACCCTGCCTGATTTGCCACTAACAGGTTGAGGGGCTGGATCCAATGGCGGTGCCTCCACCCAGAGGTCAGGGTTTGCAATAGTTAAACTAACTTGGTCACAGCCCTCTGGGACACTGCAACCCCTTTCTTCCCACTAGTGGCCCACACAATATATCAGAATTACCTTCACAGTATACACTTACCCCCAGGTCTGGTTCCGGCACTGGGACCTCCTGTGAAATGAGATACAGTGCAACAATCACAGTACAGTACTTTAACATAGACAAATATCTCAGGCAGTATAACTTTGCTGAAACAAGCAGCTCTGATTTATTTAGGGGATATAACAAAGACAGGGGAAATCAGGTTAATTAGCTTATCACTCTAATAATCTACCTATGGCTCTGTGCACAGGCCTATCCCTATCAGTTACTGTCCCTGGGTACCCAAGCCCTAGATGGCTAGTCCAAACCGTGGCAGCTGGTAGGGGCCCTTTCACAGAGAAAAGGAGAATTAAACAGTCAGCAGTACAGTAATTCCATTTGGATTTAATGTGGCAATTCAACAGGGAGCGACCCTGAATTAGTACTCACGACCTCCAAACAAGATAGGGTCCTTCAATGTCAGCAGGGCTAATCTTGAGCTACACGAGACTCTTCATACATTTATATAAAAGAAAGCACTGTACCAGGCAGGCTGCATCTGTATCCCGATCGCAATTACTGCACAATACCGGGAGAACACACAGCAGATTCAGTTCCTGACAGACCGAGTGCAATTTCAACAATTTCTCCAGTCTTCTACAGGGTGAGCCTGGTTTCTACTCTTCAGAGATCCTTTGATTCTTTTCACAGGACGGATTCAGTCCTAACAAGCTGTTACACAAGCTGCAGACCGGAACTTGGGCCTTACACACGTTTTTGACTAAAACTGCACACTGAAAAAGCACAGGGCTCCTTCCTTCTTCACTGCCAAAGCTCAACTGAAACTCCAACCGACAAAACGGGCACTTCCTTTGAGTTCCTCCAGTTCTTGACTGGATTGGCTGTCACTCACAATAGACTGCTGCTGTTGGTCCAAAAAGGCACTAGTCTAAACTACATCTCCCAGAGTCACTGCCCATACAATCCTCTTGTGGCTGGCTCAGATTATGAGTCCAAGTTCTGATTCGTCCAAGGCACCATTTTAGAGCTAGCTTACCCCACACTGATTGGTCCAGTTCAGCAGTTCAAAACTAGAATGGGGAACTAGCAGACACAGTTCTGACTGCAAAGAAAGCAGGTTAGACAAACTGTAATTTCATTATTACTCTAAATAATTTCTGGCAAACAGTTACATCTTTCAGATAGGTTCCTTTGCACTCCTAGTGACTGCAAAATGAAGTGAATTGGCAGCAGCTTGAGTGGTACTCAATCAAAGAAACACACAGTCCCCCATACAAACTAATTATGTCTGCAAGCAGACAGCTCTTAAAGAGACAGTACCAGAGGTTCTAAAAACACTCACTGATAAATGGCTTAAATGCCAAACGCCATTCAGGCTTGGAGCATTCAAGCAAGCTCCTGGAAGTCTTTTGGGAACCCCCATTTGCAGGGGGGTTACACACGCTTGAACAGGAACGATGCCTCTGTGACTCGTGTGGGCTCTGCTTCTCCTGGCATTTCAGATCAACTACCTGCAGTCTCGATTTTCGTCCAGCATGTGTCCAGTCTTGGGTATCATGAGTAAATACCAGGGTAGCTCCCTGCAACAACAGCTTAATCTGAGTTTGTCATCTGATTTTCTTGTTGTTTAGTTTCCTTTATGAACTGAGCCCTCTGGCTACAATGCCGACCAACCCCGGGCAATGGTCCTGGCTAGCCATCTCTTCTCCACCCAGGTACCCAGAGGTGTGACTGTGTGGGGGGACTCAAAGCACATGTATAAATGCTTGCTTGATATAACCTTTAAGCTAATTAACCTGATTTTGCCCCTCCCTTGTTCAAGTCCCCTGAATAAATCAGATCTAACTTTTTCTGCATGTAATCTGACTGTGGTTCCAGTTTGTGCTCAAAGTACTGTACTGTTGCTATATGCTGTGCATAACCTTGTTTTACAGGGATCCCCAGGGTTGAGCCAGAGGAACCAGCCCTGGTGGTAAGTGCAAACAGTGTGGGTACTTGTGTGGTGTACCAGGGGTGTTGTGAAAGTGATTATTGTACAGTGTTCAGGCCACTAGAGGGGAAAGAGGGGTTACAGTGTCCCGGATGGCTGTGCCCAGGTTAGCTTGACCACTACCAACCCTGACCTCCGGCTGGAGGCACCCGTTTCAGAACTCAGGCCCCTTAACCTGCTACTAACCAAGCAGGCAGTGGTAGTAGCCCTTGGCATAGCGCCACCTAGGGGTTACACATATCAGGTACTTCATGAAGACAGAGGTACAGAATCAAACTCTACCTCGGTTCATTCATCACAACCAGAGGGGGCTTCTAACATGGATCAACCTCTGGAAACTCCTGATACTGTTAAAAAAAAGAAGTCCCATTTAGGGATCAGGAAATGGACAAAGAAAAAATGAGACTCAGGGGTTTAGTATTCTCTTTAGAGTGTTATGGTGGACAGTAGTGTCTGTTATTTTACAGCTTTCTTGTGCATGTTGGGGATTTACAAACTTGCAGTAGCTTCCCTGAATGTTAGTAGTATCCAGTCAGACAGAAAGAGGGTGTTAATTTATTCATTATTTGAAACTGGGGGATCAGGATATTGTCTTTCTGCAGGATACCCGTTTACATACTAGGGTGGAAATGGAACAGGCGACTGCAGGATGGAAATGAGGGTTTACTTATTGGTCGCTTGGCAAAGAACTGTGTAGTGGTGTGGGAACTGCGGTAAATAATCTGACTGCTCAGTTGGTACAACCTATTGATGTGATCCCAGGCTGTATGTTGTTATTGGATTTAATTATTAATAGTATGCATTGTTGTCTTGTTAATGTATATGCTCCTCAATTGAAATCAGCTAGAATTGATGTCTTTCGTACGATCCAATCTTTTTTATTTACGTCTCAATATGTATTCTTGGGGGGGGGTGATTTTAATTGTAGTCGATATAGGACGGATAGGGGCCTTAACACTCGGAAGCTGCATTGTGATACCAATTGTCTAAATGATTTCATTTCACAGGCTGGGCTGATTGATGCCTTAGCTTTAACAGGTACTCCACAGAAAACATTTTTTCATGGCACCCAAGCTACGAGGATTGATTTTTGTTTTTTTGTCTGACTCCTTGAAGGTTATAGCAACTAACACTACACCAGTAGCCCTCCCTGACCATGCACCTATTGAAGTTACAGTTGCCAGTCATGATACCATGCACCGTGGACTGGGGTATTGGAGATTAAATTTGGAGCTCCTATCTCTTCTATCAGTAGAAGAGTTTTTTTTGGCCCTTATGGAAGCAAGAAAATCTGTTTTATGCCTTTATGATACCCACAGGGATTGGTGAGGGATACTAAAGGTGATGTCAGAAGATATTTCCAAATTATAGGCAAAACTAATGGTAAACATAAATCAAACACGTACTAGGAATATAGGATACGGTTCCTGGAGTTACACTTCTTAGCTGTACTGGAGAATAGAAGTGTCCTCCCAGAATTGGATACTATAAGGAAATTGATGAATGAGGCTCAGTATACTCGTTTTAAATCTTTAGATATTGAACACCGGTTTGGTTCACAGGGCAGTAAAGCCTTTATGAACCCTTATCAATTCTGTGCACATCAAAGGCAGCAGAAATATATGTCAGGCATTCAAGATCAGACAGGAAAATGATGTACAGCTAAAGCAGATATTATGAAAGCTATGGATGAATATGTTCATAACCTGTTTGGTCCACCAGAAGTTCCAGTAGATGCTCACCTTTCTTGGTTAGATCAGAGTGACCTTCCTCAACTCTCTGCACAAGATAGGGAGATGTTAGTGTCTCGAATCACACTTCTTGAGGTTTCAGCTGTATTGTTACAGACTAAAACAGGTGCTGCTCCAGGGAATGATGGGATACCATATGAATTATACAAACTTATTTTTAAGGTCTTATTACAGGAATGTGTGGGGGTCCTGAATAATATGCTATATACTGGGATATTGCCTGTTAGTATGAATGAGGGTTTAGTAGTTTTTATGTATAAAAAAGGAAATCTGGAAGATCTAGTTAACTGGCACCCCATAACATTGCTTAATACGGATTTTAAAATATTTACCAAAATACTGAATAACAGATTATTACTTCATGTGGATTTTTTACTCCATTCTGCACAGACATGTTTTATACCTGACAGAAAGATAACAGATGGACTTATTCTCCTTCGAGAGATGATGCAAAGGGGGTCTGCAGGGGAACCCACTGGACTACTGTTTAGTCTGGACCATGCCAGGGCCTTTGATAATGTGAGTCATGCATACCTCTGCGATTGTTTCAAGCTACATGGGGTACCTCGTCTCTTTATTCACTGGATTAAAACTTGTTATGATAGGGCAACTGCTCAGGCGTACTGTAACAGCTGGCTGGGGCAGAAGTGTGCTATCCAGTGGGGGGTTAGGTAGGGCTGTCCATTGAGTGCACTCCTGTATTTGTTTACCATAGACCCACTGATTAGACATGTGCATCATACGACTGATATAAGGGGAATTTCCTTCTCGAGTAGTGACCCAGAAATAAAAATGTATAGCCTATGTGGATGATATTTGTTTCATTATAGGTGATCTACCCTCTTCACTGCTTTTGGAAAGATTTTTGCAGGATTTCATGAGGCATACTGGGGCACAAATTAATAATGGCAAATGTCATTGTGTCCCCCTCAGAAAACTGAGCATATACAAGCTACACATACATATAACTGGCATTCCAGTAGTAAGAGACATGTACTATTTTAGGGTTACTATTTGGAGCTGGGGACTAGGCTTTCCTAAATTGGTCAGTGAAACTTCAAGAAGTCCAGGCCAAAGTGACAGTATGGAATTCCTGGCGGTTGTCCAAATTAAAGAGGATCTTCATGATTAAAACTTTTCTGTTACCAGTTTTTTTATATTTGAGTACAGTGTTTATCCTGCCTCTGCATCTGGAAACACGGATGTATAGTTGTTTTTTTTCCTGTATATGGGGAAGTAGGTTCAATCCAATAAAACAATGTTTATTATTAAGGGATAGGAAACAGGGAGGATTGAAGATGGTGCAACCAGTTGTGGGTTTTTTTTACAATGTTTGTTTATTCTAATTTCCATCCCATATTAACTTCAAGTAGTAAACGTTGGACGCCATGGGTTTTAGATTCCTTGGGCACTCTCTTTGCAGCCTGGCCGACGCAGACAGCTATTTCCAAACAGACGCCTATTGTACAGCTGCCTACCATTTTGAAATCTTGTTTTGGAAAGATCAAATTATGGGGCATAGCTAAAGACCATATTTTGAAATTTAGTCAGAATGAGCTGTATGGCTTTTTGATTCAAAAATAGTTTCAAGAGTCGGCATTTTACGATACCTATCCTTCTCAGTATCTGCTTTCCATAAGTAACATGTTAACCTCACCACACATTCCATACTATATGTGGGACGTTTTATGGTTGTTCTTACATGGTAAATTGAATGTAAGAGTAAATCTGAAACACAAACAGATTACTGAACGGTATTGCCTAGAGAATCCTGCCCTACCACAATTGAGACAATGGATCATTTATTCTTGACTGTCTTTTTATACAGAGGTTTTGGCAGATCCTGAGAAATAGATGGCCTATGTCCCAATTTTTTCGTATGACACTAGAAATTCTATGCTTAGGTATTTTACCGTTTTTATGGACTAAGCATGACAAAATTACAATGTGGTTATTTTGGGTTTGTTTTAAGTTCCATATTTGGTATGGACACTGTAGGCTGACGATCCAACAACTCCAATTTACGCCTGAGGAATTATTTGTTATGATTAAGACTTCAATTATTGCTATTAAAGACCAGGACTCAGCACAGTGCTCACTCTCCCTTTTTCTCTCAAGGTGGGGTTCTGTTGATTGGCTTATATGACGACATGAATGTTTTTCTATGCATATCTATTTTTGCAAGCTCCTGAATCACATGCTGATGCAAAATTTTTCTATTTTGGGTTTCTAGGATTAGTTCTTAGATGCTTGAATGTTATTTAGTTTATATACTTCCTTGATTTTGTTTGGTTATGATATATTTGGGTGTCTCCCTTCCTGTTTAGTGGGGGGGGCGGAGTTGTAATTCTCATTTTTGTTAATACCTGTACATTACAGGTTGCTTTGCTGTATTAATATTACTATATTTCCCCGACTAGCTGGATTTTGTTTTGAGGTCTGATACAGTACTTATTGTGTTTTCTTTTCTTATGTTTTTGTGTGATGTAACACTGACTTGTAAGTATTTTGCTTTCAGTTGTCATAAAAATTCCCCTACTCTTTTCATGGGGAGAGGGAGAGGGTACATTTACAGTACTTTCATTTCTGTATGGGTTTAAAGTATGATGTAATACTGTATTTTGATTTCTCTTTTTTTTCTGTTCATATTTATGTATAATGCAATGCTTATCTGTTTGAATGTTCTTTCCAGTTATGCTTATCAACTTCCTCTGCTCCTTTCGTGGGGAGGGGGGTCTGTTTATTATATTTTGGTTTCTCTATAGAGCAGCATGTATGATGTAATACTGCTTTATGATTTCATTTTTTTTTCATAATTTTTTATAATTTTGCATGATGAAAATGCTCTTTTGTTCCCTTGTTCTTTTCGGTTATGCATGGAAATTCCCCTACCCTTTTAGTGGGAAGGGTTCAGCATTTATTATTAAGTTTTGGGACTCTACAAATGAAATTTTGTGTTGAATGTATGATGTAATATTTATGCTTATCATTCTTTTTGCATTATGATTTTGTGTGAAGTAACACTATTGAGTATATGTTTTGCTTTCCAGTTTAAATAAAAATTCCTCTACTCTTTTTGAGAAGTGCCATGGGATCATTAACGTCCACCTGAACAGACAGACTGGACCTCGATTTAATATCTCATCTGAAAGACAGCACCTCAGGAGTGCAGCACCCCCCTCTCATGATGCACTACATTGTAAGTATTGAGATTTATCCCATGTTCTCTGTGTGGGGCTAGAACCCACAACCTTTCGATTTTCCGGCCTCAGAGACGAGTGTGCAACCTACTGAGCCACTGACGTGGATATCTAACAACACCAACAGCAGTTAAGGAACCCACATTGAGGAAAATATAAAAAGTGCTTGAACGGCACTCAAATGCCTTAAATACAAATTTAGAAAGAAGTATTTGATGTATTCTGCCGCAGTTCCTACAGCAGTTCTGACAGCAACGTAACTGCATTTTTCTCTGCATCTAATTTCAGTCATTTCAGATTTCCCCAAAATCTGGTGTGTTCCAGGAGGACATGGATTCTCATCGGGGAAGAAACAAACATGAGATGTAGGGAGGAGCTGGCTCTTTGGGTGACAACCGTGTATGCAAATCAAGAAAATGAGAAGCGCTCACTCACCAAATACATACAAATAAGTTTGTACATTTAGTGACATGGGATTTACCAGCAATGTTTTGGGGCCAATGCCACTTCTTCAGAATAAGGGATCTTTGGTATATTATAGTACTTGCCCTTTTCAGACTGAACTGTGGATCAGCTACAGCAGTCTCTTGGACCTTGCTATACCAAACTACTTATTTTTCATGCTGGGATTTGCTGCTCCCTATTAGGAGGACTGCTGTTGGTGTTAGAAATTTTTCAGTATCCTGCAACATGCTGGGCCAAACAAAACTTGTCGTAGATTTTTATGTTATGCTAAGTGTATTTTGTCCTGTTACTGTAATTACTTGTACCTAGGACATCCTTGCAAGTGGGCTATGCTCAATGGATTTAGCCTGGCCAAACAAATAAATACATATACAAGACAATACGTTACTGTACAGAAGGAGAGCTTGAATAATTGCTACACTGAATGAACGGGGAATGAAGAAAGCTGAGGTACCAAAGCAAAATGCCTGCAAGCAGCTGTACTCAGAGTGCTTATGCTGTTGCAAATGAAACTCATTTTGTAAGCTACTTTGTGTCAGTAGAAATCCTCACCTACAGTACCCGTTGAATGCAGTCAAGTTGTAGCTGCCTGTGGCCCCTGTTTCTCTCTCTCTTTCTTTCTTTCTTTCTTTCTTTCTTTCTTTCTTTCTTTCTCCTTCCATGGCTGTGGGGGGGGGGTCATTGCTATGGAAGGAGGGGAGCACTGGTAGAGGGGGATATAGAAAAGGCTAATGTTCTGAACGAATACTTCAAGTCAGTCTTCACGGTGGAGTAGGGGAAAGGGCTGGAGTTGGAAAGCAGGGGAAGTAAGGGCAGGGAGATGGACTCAAGTCCCTTCACGAAGGATAGGATATTGGAAGAAATTTGAAAACTGAGGATGGACAAAGCGGTGGGCCCAGATAGGATTCACCAGAGGGTGATCAAAGAATTAAAACTGTAGCTGGCAGCACTGCTCACGATGTTATTTAATTTGTCACTGCTCAAGGGAAGGGTTCCTGGTGACTGGAAAAAGGCTGAGGTGATGTCATTACATAAAGGGGGAGGAAGGATGAAACTGGGAAGCTACCACCCCATTAGCCTTACCTCCATTGTAGGTTGGGTAAGCTAATGGAGGCACTTATTAAGGAAAGGCTGATAAAATATCAAGAGAAGGAGGGCCTCCTGGATGACAATCAGCATGGATTCACAGGTGACAGGTCCTGCCAGACCAACCTGATTGAATTCTTTGATAGAGTTACAGAGATATGGGACCAGAGGTAGGGTGGTGGACGTAGCCTACCTGGACTTCAGGAAGGCCTTTGACACTGTCCCCCACAGGAGGTTGGTAGGCAAGGTGGGCAGCTTGGAAGTGGGTAGCAAGCTCACAACTGGGTAGAACGGTTCCATGTCATAAGGGCGATCGCCAAAAGACAATCATCATTATGGCGAGTGTACATTGCTGAAATTCAGTTTTGGTGTTGTACACCCCCGGCAGAAAAAAACAACAGCGCGAAGGACTCTAATTTTTTTTTTCATGCGGGGGGCCTCTACTTTAGGATTCTCAACTCCAGGGGGGTGCATGTAGGAGGGTGCAAATTTGTGAAAAAATAAAAAAAAAAACTACTCAGGCCGTGCACAACAAAACATACCTGCGCCCAGACCTGAACCCAGCATCCTGGCCACCCCAGCCCAGCACCCACCCACAAACCACACCACACCATGGAGCCAGCTCGGCAGCACACTGCGGCACCACCCCTCACAAACCTTCCCTCCCATCCTGCCCCTCGCTCAGCGTGCTCACTCCCCCCCCTCGCGTGCATGTACATATAGCAACATCCCATCACCATTCACAAACCCACCCCATCCAGTCACCTTCCCTGCTCCCTTGTCCTGTTGACATGCCTACAAAGTGGGTGCATACGTTCGGTGGCGCCCACTTGCAGGATGCGCATGTCTGGGACTGAGTCAGAACACTGGTTAGAGGGAGGACACAGAGGGTTTGTGGTAAATAGGGTGCACTCAAAAGAAGAAAAGGTGATGAGTGGGGTTTCCCAAGGGTCTGTGCTCAACATATACACTAGGGACATTACAGAAGGTCTACATGGGAAGGTATGTCTGATAAGATCTGTAGTAGGAGGATTGATACGACGGAGTGGGGGTGGAAAGTATGAGGGAGGACCTGGCAAGGCTAGAGAAGTGGTCAGAAAGGTGGCAGCTGCAAACCAATGCAAAAAAATGCAAAATTATGCATATAGGGCGTAATAACCCAAAGACAGAATACTGGCTGGGGGGGGGGGACTGGGATTAAGAGATCGGGAAAGAGACCTGGGGATCACTATTTCAGACAATCTGAAAGCCCAGAGTCAGTGCAACAGGGCAGCAGGGAAAGCACTTAGAATGTTGGCATGCATAGGGAGGGGCTTTACAAGCAGGAGGAGGGAAGTGATCATGCCTCTGTACAAAACCATGGTCAGATCACATCTGGAATATGGGATCCAGTTCTGGAGGCCATACTTGCAAGGGGACAAGAACAGGCTGGAAAGGGTCCAGAGAAGGGCAACCAAATGGTGAAAGGGCTGCAGGAGAAGTCATATGAAGAAAGACTGGAGGAGCTGGGCCTGTACACACTGGAAGAGAGGCAGGAAAAGGGGGATATGGTTGAAACATTCAAGTACTTGAAAGGCATAAACAGGGTGAGGGTTGACAACATCTTCAGAATGAGTGAGAACAAATCCACTAGGGGGCATGCATTCAAACTAGAGGGGGGAAGATTCAGAGGTCACATCAGGGGGAAATTCTTTACTGAGAGTGTGGCGGGGCCATGGAAAAGACAGCCAGAATGGGTAGTGGGGTAGATATGGTGGACAAATTTAAAAGAGCTTGGGATACACACATGGGCCTAACCAACAGGGAGCAGGCAGAGTATGGAGTGCGGAGGTCTTCTTGGGGGGTGGGGTTCGGGTAGACTGGACGGGCCATGGGGTCCTTTTCTGCTGACAGATTTCTATGATTCTATGATAATACCCAGTTGCATCTCCTAATTGTTAAATTATATTGTCTCAGGCTTTCTCATGTTTGACCCAGTGCTTGGATGAAATCAGACAAGCTGGCTGGCAGCTAGATGATCTTAACCTGAAAAAGGCAGAGATTGCTTTCATCTGGCGAGAACACAGATCTGCAAAGATTAGTCTTTCCATAAAGACACAAGGGAGCTTTGGGAATGATCTACACTGTGAAGAATAAGCTTGACAGTAGGTGGAACATGATAGCTCAGGTATATGTGAGATATTACCATCTCAGGAGTGAGTCACTTCACCAGTTTCTTTCACCAGGGGACCTGACCATGTTTATGCATGAAATGCAGAAAAATAGAATTTGACATCAGATAAGGACTGCTTGGCCCACCCACTCTGCCCATTTTTTCCCCTGCTTATACTGTCATTGCAGACACTAAATGATCTTAGGCTCCCTTCCCTTCCCCCTTGCTTCCCAGTAAGATTCCCTTGTGCTTATCCCATGCATGCATGAAGCCCACCTCTGTTTTTGCCCCACCACGTCTTTTGGAAGACTGTGCCAGGCACCAACCACTCTTTCAGTGAAGTACTTCCTTATATCTCACTTGAATTTCCCCCTCTACCTCCATTTCATGTCCTCTTGTTCTTCTGAATCTTTTTCTCTAAAACATACGCCCCTTCTGTATCTTATTTACCCCATGAGGTATTTATAGGTCTCTGTCATATCCCACCTCACTATTCTCTGCTTCAAGGGTGTACATACTGAGGTCAGACCGATGTAGAAGACAACCAATACAGCTGACAGTAACATACCCGAGAATCAGAAAAACAGAGGGCGGTTTGGAAGAAAGGCAGTATGGTATGTAGGATGCATAAACAATACAAAAAGACAGGTCATTTTCAATTTGCTCATTTTTATGTTTGCTTGCACGCATGTGCAAGAAACATAGTGCCATCATCCGAGTTTTCGGAGGTGTGGCACCCGTCTTCCAATTCAGTCAGTGTGTTTGCAGGCGCGACCACAGTTCTCCAATGAACGCTGCAGCTGTCTATGACAGCAGTTGAAAAAGCAGTGGCCATACGGTTGAAAGGGAGCTACGCTTCGGTGAACAGCGATAAGATATCACGTGCTCATCATGCCCCCCACACACACGCACACATATTGGGTGGCACCGGTGTTTTACTCACACACACTGTATAGCCGACGGGGAGCCCAACTCGCCCGGCTGTGCTGCGCCCACCAACAGAGTTTAGATGCCATGCTGGGAGCCCACCCCAGCATGGCAACAGATCGTATGGCCGACGGGGTGCCCAATACCGCCGGTTCCATGGCCCCCAAACAGCTCTCCAGCTGCCATGCTGGGAGCCTACCCCAGCGTGGCACAAGTCCCGCATTGTCTAAGTTAAAAAAAAAAGAAACCTGAAAGAAAAAACTTTCCCTCGCTGACTGTCCCACCCACCCCCCACCCGCGCCCACCTCTGCACACCCCACCTTCCCACACCCCTCCTCACCCCATACTTACCTCCGGAGCTCAGCACGACGATCTTCGGTGGACCGGGAACACGTCTGCACTCTTCAAAGCCGACCGCGAACTGAGGAAATGCTGGTAAACTGTATAATGTAATAAATAGGGTTTTTTCAACTTTAGTGCATATCTCGAGCATTTTGGGGATTTTTTTCACCAAATTTTCAACATGGGGTTTTTAGGACCCCACCTCATGAATTCTGTCATAGTCATGGCGTTAATCGGCCCCGAAAGGTGATTTCACGATCACTGTGCAGAACCTCCTTTCGGGACCGATTTATCAAACAACAGCATCATAGTTCATGAGGTAGGCCCCCAAAAACCCTATGTTGAAAATTTGGTGAAAAAATTCCCAAAAATGACTGTTTTACGAGCATGCGTTGTGCTGTTCCTACGCACACTCTTAAGTTCGCAAATTTTCAATATGTTCACTCCAGATTTTCAACATTGCCATTTTACCATACCTCCTTATGAGCCAGTACAGCTGTCATTTGTCACATCTGACCCAAAATGTGTTTCCACGCGCATGTAGCGCACAATGGCACAGTCGATGTGCAAAATCAATGTTTGGGATGGATTAAGAAAAGCACAGTGACACTGTTCATGAGCAGAGCTGTTAAAATGGCTATGTTAAAAATTTGGTGAAAAAATTCCCCAAAATTACTATTTTACGAGCATGTGTTGTGCTGTTCCTACGCACGCTCTTAAGTTTGCGAATTTTCAATATTTTCACTCCAGATTTTCAACATTGCCATTTTACTACACCTCCTTATGAGAAGTACAGCTGTCATTTTTTACATCTCAGCCAAAATGTGTTTCCGCCCATGTAGCGTACAATGGCGCAGTTGGTGTACGAAATCAGTGTTCGGGACAGATTAAGAAAATCACAGTGACACTGTTCATGAGCAGAGGTGTTAAAATTGCTATGTTAAAAATCTGGTGAAATACGTCCATAAAATGACTGTGTTACGAGCGGACCATTGCGCAGTTTCCAAGCACCCTCGTAACTTCATGGATTTCTAATATTTTCAGTCCAGATTTTCACCACTGGCATTTTTCTACACTTCCTTATGAACAGTACAGCTGTAATTTTCACACCATGGCCGAAATGTGTTTTCGCACTTCCAGCGCAGAAATGCGTGGTCGCTGTGGGAAATCACTGTTCGAGACAGATTAAGAAAATTACAGTGACACTGTTCATGAGCGGAGTTTACAAAATCCCTGTGTTGACAATCTGCTGTAAAAAAATCCCCAAACTAATTGCATTACGGGTGTGCATTGCACATTTTCTATGCACGCTCGTGACTTCATCAGTTTTTTTAATATTTTCACTGCAGAATTTCAACATTGCCATTTTTTGAACCTCCCCATGAACAGTACAGCTGTCATTTTCCACATCCTGTTCGAAATGTGTTTTCACACCTGTGGTGCCAAATGGCATGCCATGACACTTGTCAGTGTCTGAAGGGTAGGGTGTGGTGAAATGGCATGGCCGTTATGCCTGACGACCCAAAGGCACACCCCAATGCCTGTCAGTCTCTGCAGGGTGGTGGTGGGGTTGGCTTCAGTTCAATACTTCACTGCCATTCCTACTATGCAGCTCTCTAACTCCTACACTAGCAATGCCAATGCCAGCAAGCAAACATTCGGCATTGACAAATGCTTGTTTTAACTTTCTTCCAGCCATATGCATTCATGCTAAAGTCAAATGCCCAGGGCAAAGCATAATGGGTATGAACATTTCTGGGTGCTAAAATTAACTACAGACAATGAAAGTTCCGACTTGCCATTATTTTCATGTCTTCTGGTTCCTGTATGTCATGTCACAAAAGTGGATATGGAAGGATGGACAGAAATTCCACCTAGTAGGCTTCTGCTGGAATGATGTAAAACTGAGTTTTGATAGATCTGGCAAATGACCCCCTCCCTTTACTCACAGTAATCGGTTTCATGACTAGCCCAGCAGGAAAAGTAAAATGGTATATGCCAAAATACACACACACACACACACACACACACACACATACTCACACCGCATGCGCACACACTCATACTTGCAGCTCACAGCACGCATGCGTACGCAGCGTCGCATGCGCTTTACACACACACACACACACACACACACACACACACACACACACACAAAACCTTTGGTTGTAGGCAATAACCCTGAATGATTTCTTGATGCATACAATCAAAGGGCCTGAGAGATACCTTTTTATGAGACATAAGGTAACCCAGAATACCATGTAATTATAATGGAACTATATAAATTTGTGAGGACTAGAAACTTCCAAAGTCTAGCACTGCCGTTTGTTACCTGAGAAAGGTTTTATCTCCTCTTCTGGGTGGGTTATGACATGTCTTCTAGGAAACAGAATAACAGAAAATGTCAATTTTTACACAAGTCTTTCAGGAGATAATGGGGCGGGGGGTCCCGAATTCTCGCCATTTTGCCCAAATATCTATCCTTCCCAAACCTGGTATGGATCTGACAGAATGCAGCTTCTGCTAGTCAATATCTTTATTAAATATGGACATGAAAATTGTTACAGGAATTCTAGCTGACCAGATCCAGTCCGTGATCACAACAGTCATCCATGCCAATCAGACAGGTTTTATATCAGGAAGATATCTCCAGGATAATACACAGCAGTTTTATTTTATTTTATTTATTTAAACATTTGGAGACCAGGAAAGGCACACTGAGCCAAGGCTTGTTTCCTAGTATGACCTGGGGAGAACAGGGGGAAAAGGGGAATGAAGACATTAACAATACAATATGCAATAAATTATTGAGTACATGTTACAATAGGTGATACAAATACAGTACTATACAGGAGGTCAGCAGTACAAGTAGGTACAAGGTGAAAGCCAATCGACAGTAGTACAATAAAGGTACAATAAGGTGGTACAAAAAAAATGGTACAATAGGCAATAGAAGTGCAACAGGCAACAGAGTACAGCAACATATAAAATACATTGCAATATGAAGCAGTGATTCAAGTGCTACAAGTTGTTATGGGAGCAGGTAGGAGTGGGCAAGAGGTGGAGTTAGAAACATAGAAACATAGACTTTGACAGCAGATAAGGACCGCTAGGCCCATCTAGTCTGCCCATTTCCCTACCTACAGGATAGGCCGGAGATCCTATTTAACCAACAGCCTATATCTTCCTGCCCCCCACAAGAATTGCCTTATGTCTGTCCCATGCATTCTTGAATTCTCCACAGTTTTAGACTCACAACTTCCTCAGGAAGGCTGTTCCATGCATCCACTACCCTCTCTGTGAAATAATACTTTCACATTGCCCCTGAACTGCCCTCCTTCTATCTTTAAATTGTGTCCCTTGTTCTTGCAAGTCTCTTTTCTGAAAGATGCTACCCTCTTGACTTTGTTGATTCCCTTGAGGTACTTGAAAGTTTCTATCATGTCCCCCTCTCCTTCTTTCCTCAAGGGTATACATATTAAGCTCCTGTAGTCTCTCCTCATACGGCTTCTCTTGCAGACCCTGCACCATTTTAGTTGCCCTCCTCTGGACTGCCTCTATCCTGTCTATGTCCTTGGAGATGGGGTCTCCAGAACTGGACATAGTATTCCAGATGGGGTCTCACCAACTGTCTGTACAGAGGATAACAACTTCCTGTTTTCTGCTGCTGATGCCTCTCCTATACATCCCAGTATACCCCGCCCTCCCTACTGCCTTTTCACATTGCTTGCTAACCTTAAGGTCATCTGATATGATTATCCCAGGTCCCTTTCCTGTTTTGTTGTTGTTACTACCTCCCCACCACTGTGTATTCTTCCCTGGGTTCTTGTTTCCCAGGTGCATTATTTTGCACTTTTGCATTGAATCCTAGCTGCCATACGTCAGACCATTCCTCCAACCTTGCCAAGTCCCTTTTCATCCTTTCCACGCCTCCTTGTGTATCAACCCTGTTGCAGATCTTTGTGTCATCTGCAAAAGGCATACTTTCTTCCAGTCCCTCTGCAATGCCACTGATGAAGACATTAAAAGGACTGGACCCAAACTGACCCCTGCGTACCCCACTAGTAACCTCCTTTCTTCAGAGTGGACTCCATTTACAATTACCTTCTGTGTCCTGTTGTTCAGCCAATGTTTTACCAGGCTACCACCCTGGGACCCTACTCCCAGGCTGGTTAATTGACTAATAATCTTTTGTGCGGGACTGTGTCAAATGCCTTGCTAAAGTCTAGGTAGACCATGTCCACAGCCCTCCCTGGTCTACTACTTTGGTCACCCAGTCAAAGAAATCTATTAGATCTTCTGACATGACCTTCCCGCCAGAACCCATGCTGCCTTGGATCCTGTGCTCCACTGACCTCTAGGTACTCAACTATTCTTTCCTTCAGAAGTGACTCCATCACTTTCCCTACCACAGAGGTCAGACTGACAGGTCTGTAGTTTCCTGCCTCTGTCTTGGTCCCACTTTTGTGAAGGGGAATCACATCCGCCTTCCTCCAGTCCTCGGGTACCACACCATCCTCCCATGATTTATTAAAAAGAGTAGCCAGTGGTTTCACTAGTTCCTTCCTTAATTCTTTTAGAATTCTGGGGTGAATTCCATCAGGACCCATTGCTTTGTCCACCTTCAGTTTTAGGAGTTCTTGCAAGAACCCTTTCTTCTGTGAAAGGACTGGGATCGACCCCCCCCCATCAAGAGTGCTTCTGTTAATTGGATTAGGCACTTCCCCCTCCTCTTTTGTGAATACTGAGCAGAAATATTCGTTCAGTATTCCTGCTTTTTCACTGTCCCCCTCTGCCCACCCACCGTTTATTCTATTCAGCCTCACTATCCCTCCGTTTGTCTTTCTACGCTCGCTGATGTACCTATAAAAGGTTTTATCCCCCTTCTTAACTGAGTTGGCTATCTTTTCCTCAGTTTGGGCCTTTGCTATTCTGACTTCCCTCCCTGCTTCTTTCTGCCTTAACTGGTACAGCTCTCTGTCCTGCTCCTTCTGTGTTTCCTTATACTTCTGGAATGCTATCTTTTCTTCTTGACTTTCACAGCACCTCTCTTGAGAACCATAGTGGCTTTTCTTTCGTTTTGATTTGTTTATTTGCTTCACACAAAGGCTTGTTGCGTCTGTGATGGCAGTTTTGATAATTCCCCATTGTTGCTCCACACCTCCTTCTAGCCTGTTTGCTAGTGCTTTTCTGTGGCACTCCCATCTTGCCAAAGTCAGCCCTCCTAAAGTCCAGTACCCTCACTTTTGTATGGCTTGACTCTGTAGCTGAGTTTAACGTGAACCACACTGTTTGATGGTCACTTGTCCCCAGATGGCAACCCACTTCTAGATCTGAGATCCTCTCACTGCCCCCGTTTGAGAGTACGAGGTCTAAGATTGCTCCCTCACGAGTGGGTTCCGAAACTAGCTGTCTAATGCCTGCCACCTGTAGGGCATCAAGAATGGCCCTGCTCTTGGATGTCACTGCAGCAAATGTGCTCCAGTTAACATCTGGCATATTCAGGTCTCCCATCAACAGTATCTCCCCTTTCTCTGCCATTCTAAGAATGCCTTCCATCATATCCTTGTCCATTCCTTCCCCCTGACATGGGGGTCTGTACACAACCCCTGTGCAGATTGTGGTGCCCTTTCCAGTCTCCAAGGTGACCCACAGTGCCTCCTCTCCTCCCTGTTTACTCTTTTGTTCAGTTGCTTTTATCCCTTCCTTTACATAGAGAGCTACTCCTCCCCCTCTTCTCCCCTGCCTGTCTCTCCTGTAGGTTATGTACCCTGGTATGTTAACATCCCAGTCATGGTTCTCTGTGTACCATGTTTCTGTGACTGCCTTGATATCCAGGCATCCCTCTTCCATTAAGGCCACCAGCTCAGGGAGCTTGTTGCCCAGACTACGGGCATTGGTACTCATTACCCTCCATTTCCTGATGGCCTTACCCCCTTTTGCCCCATCCCTGTCCTTCTTGCCTTTGTCACTTTCTCCATTTACCCCTGCCCTTCTCCCTATCGACACCTCCATGCTGGTGTTTGCCACACTTACTACCATGATTGTTTGGGGGCTAGGATTTTCCTGCTCCTTTCCAGTGCCTCCCCCCTTGGCTAGTTTAAAAGCTTGCCAATGAAGCATTTAAACCTATCACCTAGGATCCTGGTTCCCCTCCCGGACAGATGCAGCCCATCATGCCAGTATAGGCTTGCATCACTCCAGGTGGACCCCCAGTCCCCAATGAAGCCAAATCCCTGAGCTCCACACCAGTTTTTCAACCACTGATTGAATCCCATGGTACGGAACACCCTAGCCTCTCCTATGCCATAGATGGGTAGCATCTCCGAGAAGGTTACCGTGCGTGCTACTTGACTAAGGCCCCTCCCCAATTCCACAAACTCTTCCTGCACTTCTCTAATCCCTTTCTTAGCCAGGTCATTTGTCCCTAAGTGGACAATGACATCCAGCTCCCTCCCCTGTGCAGCTGCTCTGGCAATCCTGAGGTCAGCTCCCTGTCCCTTCAAGCCATGGCTCCAGGCAGGCACCTTACCTCCCTCTCCCCTTCCTTGCCCAGTTCTACCTTCCTAACAATGGAGTCCCCCACCAGGAGTTGTTTCCTTCCCCTGCAGGGTCCCCTGCAACCCTCCTGTGGGTCTCCTTTGTGGAGGTTCCCAGCATCCTCCTTGGTCTCCACTGTGGGTGCCTCCATAGAGGAACCACACTTTGCCAGAATGGCATAGGAATTGTGGAGAGGTACAACTGGAGGGATGTGCCTCTGTTCCACCACCCTCACCCTCCCTGAGCCCACTGTGGTCCAACCTCCTCTTTCTTGGCAACCTCTGAGGCAACGGCAGTGGCACTGGTGGTCCCTGGATGGAAGAGGAGGTCCCACAAATCCTGGCCAACTCAGCCTGGAGATGAGCAACCTCCTCCCTCAGCCCAGAGAGGTGCCTGCAGATGGGACAACACCGCATCCTCCAGAACATCTCCCGGAAGACTGCTGCTCCACAGCCACTGCACTGCACCACTCCAATCATGACTTATTTCTGGCCCATTAACTGTTTGCAATCCTTACTCTTTCCTCTTTTTTTTTCTCTCCTTACTTTCTGCCTGTGTGCCCTTTAAGCTCCTGATTGTCCTGTTCTGAGACAAGAATATCCTATATTTCTCAGTAGACCACTTACTTGTTCAGAGGCAGACCTCCAGCAGCTAGAGGGGCCCGGAGAGCTACTCTTGCCCTTCTAGGATGGTGGGTCCTTGGTGGTTCTGTGATCACTCACTTCCTGCCCCTAAACAGGAAGTTCCTGTTGTCAGTCAAATCCTGTGCCTATAAAAATAGAACTAGCTTTGTGTGGGGGGTCGAGGGGAGGGAAGGAGGGCAATATAGTCCCAGCAGAGAAGTTCAGTCACACAGCAGTCCTTTCTCCTGGAGTGTTCTGCCAAGCTATTAGCAGAATCTTTCTATGGCAGTCTTTAAATGTAGCTTCCTTCTAGCTAAGCCACTCCCCCTACTTACCAGATCTTTCTACAAGTAATTTAAACCTCACAACAGTTAAGTCCTTTCAGTCACCTGAGTTGTGATCTGATAGAGGCGTAAGAGGGGCAGGAGTGAAGGAGAAGAGGCAGAGAGTTCCAAAGGAAGGGGAGTCGATAGGTGTAGGCGGATTTCCTCATGTTTGTAGATGATATGGGAAGGGAAAAGGAGCAGTCGTCCATTGAACAGAGTGAATAAGGTGAAGTGGAAGCAGCAATGAGGTGGTCAGTGAGGTAGGAGGGAAGAAGATTGAACCAGTATTTGGATATAAAGGAGACAGAGTGAATAAAGTGCCAATGGGTCAGAGGTGGAAGGTTCAGGGAGGATAGAAGTGGGTCCAAGAGGGGGAGTTTGAGGCAAAATGACAGAAAGCATGAAAGAGGGAGTCCAGTTTGGCAAGCCGGGGGGGGGGGGCAGTACAGTAAACTATGTCAGCATAGTCAAAAATAGGCGTAATCATTTTAGTCGGAAGTTCCTGTCGACACAGGTAAGGAGAGAGTCCCTGTTGTGGTACAAGATCCCAAGCTGGGGGCAGAGTTTTGAGTGCATGTAGTCTATATGATGGGAGAAGTTTAGTTGTGGATCCAGCCAGATACCTAGGTACTTATAGGAAGAGACTTCGCTGAGCAGAGTGCCGTCTAGGGTCATGATGGGAGGGGTGGAGAGGGATCTTGCAATTTTTGAGAGGATCCGAAGGTCATTGAGACAGTTTTGGAAGTGTTTAGTTTGAGACTATTTGCCTGAAACCAAGATCGAATGGTGAGAAAATCCCACTGTGAGGTGGCTTTGATAGAGGTTAGGTTGGGACTTCAGGTGAAGAGAATGGTATCATCTGCATACATGTGGATAAGGGAGTTGGAGCAGGCTGATGGGAGATTATTTATGAAGAGAGTAAAAAGAATGGGTCTGAGAATGGAGCCTTGAGGCACTCCCACTAAGATAGGTAGGTAGGGGAGGGGAAGTGGAGTTGGCAGTCTTTACTGACTGGCACCTGTTAGTGAGGTATGAATGGAACCAGTCTATGGTGGCGGGGGCTAGACCAGCATGCCCGAGTATGTTTAGGAGGAGGGGGTGGGACACGGAGTAAAAGGCCTTGGTCAGGTCGATGAAGACCGCAGCAGTGAGGGGGGGCTTTATCTGTGGCTGATTGAATGTGGTCAGTAACATGAAGGAGAGATGATATTGCAGAGTGGAGTTTCCTGAAGCCGGACTGGTAGGGGGAGAGGAACTTTGTGGTAGTCAGGAATTCAGTCAGTCTCAACTGTACTAATTGTTCTTGTAGTTTGGATAAGGCAGGAAGGAGGAAGATAGGCTGGTAGTTTCCTGGAGCAGTGGGATCGCCAACCTTGTGGAGAGGGATGACTCCGGTGGTTTTGCAGGCCTTTGGAACTCTGCCTGAGGAGAAGGACAGGTTCAACAGATGTGTTAAAGGGAGGGTGATGGCGGGGCTGATAGGGACAGGAGACTAGGATGTAAACTATCGGGGCTAGATTTAGTAGGGTTTAGGGATAGGAGAGCAGTCAGAACTTAGTCAGTGGAGGCCTTTCAGTGACATCACCATGCTATGCAGTAGCATTGCTTTGCAGCTAAAGTTGAAGACCTTGAAAATAGGTCTCGGCGGGTCAACATCAGAATTTATGGTTTGCCGGAGCACACGGAGACCGGCAACATCACAGAATATGTGGAGGGCCTGCTTAAAGAGCTATTGAATTTAGAAAAAGAAACACCTTTGAATATAATAAGAGCTCACCGTGCCTTAGTGGCCCCACTGAAGGATCCGATAGCTAGACCACGCTCTCTGATAGTAGCCTTCCTGGACTATCGCACTAAAGAGATGGTATTGAGAAAAGCATGGGCAATGAAGGAGATTATCTTCAGGGACACCAAGTTATTCCTTGAACCAGACTATGCACCAACAATGATGGCATGTGGAAAGCTCTGGTTTCTGGTGATTAAGGCACTGCGGATCAAAGGCCTTAAGGCTCGAGTAGATTTTCCAGCCCGACTCAGAATCACCTCCAACAGGGGGACCAAGATTTTTGACTCCGCTGCTGAGGCCCGAAAATGTCTCTCTTCCCTGGATGTGGCAGTAGACGACCTGATTGACCCCACAATGGTGTAAAGTTGGACAGAAGGCAGTGGCAGCAGACAGGGGATCGGGCAGTCAAACCCGGGAAAGCTGGTCTGAACCAGGATGCGAGTCCCTGGTCCCAGATGAAGGCCTACAGAGACACTACAGCGCATAGCTGGCCAGCACGTACCTCTTCAGTGCTACAGACTAGGGACAATAGTTCTACCCAAGGAGTGCTCAGATTGCCAGAGGAGGATGGAGAGGCTAGCACTCAAACCTGACTGTTCCTTACTAGCCACACAGGTTTTTGACTCATTTTTCCTCTGTAATGGCAGAGTGTTGCGATCTGTAACTTAGATTAAGATCCCCATGGGAAGAGGACCCGGTTCGAACTTAAAAGATCTTTTCAAAATTTAATAAATATATAAAATGCAATGCTGACTATAGTTTAAGTAATAAGTTCACCCTTATTTGCTTTTTCTTGCAACCAAGCTAGTATGCAAAGATAATGCGTTTTTTAGTTTTTACAACAAAAGGCGGACGGTAATGTAGATGAGCTGTGGGGTCTCTTCAGCAATCCTGCTATGACTGTGCTTTGTATGAGCCTCCTCAAATTAAGGAAAAGTTGGAAAACAAATGTAAGAGAGGTATTAAACTGGCCTACAGTGTTGGGTTAATAATTTGTGGTTCACAAAACTTGAGGCACTATGGGCTGGGACTAATCCACCCTCTTTGAATAAATGCCTTAACAGAGTGTGGGTATATTTGGATTGGAAATGGGCCCAGATCGAGAGAGATGGCCAAACTGAGATTGTTGGCTGACCCAATGAATGTATGGGCCTTTTCCATCAGGGAAGCTAATGGAGGGGGGAGGCTGCGGGACTGGGTAAACTCTGCATAGCATTGATGAATTCACAATTGCTGCACCAGGCCAAAATGGCAAGGACTGGGCAGCTTCATACAGGGTTTAACCCTGTGCATCCCATCACAGCTGGGTATCTCAAGTGTGATGGGGCCAAAATGGCACATTGGAAGGGCAACAAAGTCACTAGATATTCTGAAGTTCTACTGGGTTATGCCCAAGGCAAAGTTTGTTGTTTATGTTTTTTACTGTTTACCTGTTATAACTAATTTGGATTTCTTGGTTGCACGTCCTTCCCTCCTCCCTACCCCCCTATCCCCGGTCAAGAGCTTGAGGGTATTCTGTCTGGGGACGGGTTTTCAGGATACAAGGTGGCATTAATATCTGAAATGGACAGCCTAAATATTGTTATGTATAACATTTGTGGGCTTAATAGTCCCATAAAATGGACTAGATTGCTGCAGAAGCTGGGCAGAATGGGTGCCCACATTGTAATGTTACAGGAAACCCATCTCACAGACTCCGAACCTCAGAAATTGTGCCATAAGTGGGTGGGTTCAGTATGTGCCTCTTCCTTCCAAGCACATCCACACCAGACGGGCATGGCTATCCTGATCCATAAGGGCTGCCCGCTACAAGTGAAACATGTAGCGCTAGATCCAAAGGGTAGGTACGTGAAGCTTATAGCCCACTATAGAGACACCCCTTGTATATTACTGAATATCTATGCTCCCAATGTGGACAAAGAGGCATCCCATTTTATTAAAAAAGTGATGCTGGGTATCACGGATCTTGATAGCCACCTTTGCATCCTGGGAGGAGATTTTAATACTACCTTGTCCCTGATGCTGGACAGACATGGAGGGGCTATGGGGTCCAAGATATCAGCTGCAGGCTCCACTTCAAATAAACTTAGCCAAACACTAGGGCTGCTGGATATTTGGAGTAGGGTCAATGGAAACTTGAAAGACTACACCCATTACTCAGACAGTCATAATTGTTACACTAGGCTAGATCTGCTGTTTATTCCTGAAGAATGGGCATATGTTGCATCAAACTGCCAGATACTTCCACGCACAATCTCTGATCATGCCCCTGTAAAGTTGACACTGGACTTGGCCCCTGCAATGTGGAACTCCCACTGGTGTTTAAATGTTGGACTATTGAATCATTATGACTTTAAGATCATGGTGGAGTCTACTACTCAAGACTACCTAATAAATAACCCAGTAGGGACCATATCCCATGCAGTTCATTTGGGATGCCTTAAAGGCAGTTCTGTGGGGAGCAATTATAAAGGTTGTAGTTGAATTGAAAAGGAAAAGGGCGCATAAGATGAGGGAGTTGGAGCTGGAACTGGCAGACCTGGAATTTCAGCATACACGTACCCTAAACTCAGAGGTCAAACAAGCATTGGAGGAGAAAAGGAAACTCCTGACAGCTAACATTACTGCCCAGATAGAGGGGAGTTATAGGAGGGTTAGACAACAATATTTTGAAAATGGCAACAGAGCGGGGAAGTTGTTAGCAGCCACTCTGAGGACACAACAGTCCAGCAGACTAGTGCTGCAACTTAGTGACAATACACAAGAGGGCGATAGGACCAGCCACCCAGGGGACATAACAAAAACATTTGCTAAATATTATGAGTCTTTATACCAGCAGGAGGAAATCCCAAACTACTCGAACAGCATTGAAAAATGTTTTGAGGGACTTGTGCTTCACACTCTCCCCCAACAATCCATGGAAGGATTGGAGGGAGCCATCACAATCAGAGAGCTAAAAAATCAGACAGGGAATTTGAAAAATGGCAAATCCCCAGGCCTAGACGGCTTCACCCCAGAATTCTACAAGAATTTTGAGGAAACACTTCTTCCAATCCTCTTGCCAGTCTGTCAAGAGATAATGGGGGGCAGATGCCAGCCTCATGGCAGTTAGCTCAAATTTCCATGTTGCATAAAGAAGGGAAGAACCCTCTGGAGTGTGGCTCATATCGCCCCATCACTCTACTTAATGCAGATCTAAAGTTGTTTACTGGCCTGTTGGCAAATAGGTTACAGACAGTAATCACACAATTAATTCATGAAGGCCAAACGGGATTCATTTCGGGGAGGTACCTCTCAGACATCAGAAGGCTCCTTAATATTATTTCTACCCAGAAATCTCAAAAACAATTCCAGATAGCCAACTCCATGGATGCAAAAAAGGCATTTGACAGGGTTAATTGGCAATTTCTAGAAGCATCCATGGAAAAATGCAATTTGGCCCTAAATTCCTGAAAGTTATATCTCAGCTGTACTAGAACCCTAAAGCCCTGGTGAGAGTGAATGGCATTAGCGCAGAGTTTTTTCCCTTGTCCCGTGGCACCCAACAGGGTGCCCTTTATCCCCTCTCCTTTTCACCCTGATCCTGAAACCTTTAGCCACTAAAGTACAGAGCAATTTGGAGATACGAGGAGTGATGGCAGGTGGGGCAGAACATAAATTGTCTTTGTATGAGGATGATTCAATATTTGTCATTTCCTCCGCAGAGACCTCACTCTCCTCCCCGATGCAGACATTACACTAATCCAGTGTGCTCTCCGGTTACAAAATGAATTTGTCAAAATCAGAGGCTTTGGTAGTGAGCGGCAAGGCTTCTAGTCAATTTGATCAGACATTTCCATTTAAATGGGCTCCTAGATATCAGACTAGATATCTGG
This sequence comes from Neoceratodus forsteri, assembly GCA_016271365.2. Lineage (NCBI taxonomy): Eukaryota > Metazoa > Chordata > Ceratodontiformes > Ceratodontidae > Neoceratodus > Neoceratodus forsteri. The sequence continues at coordinate 164,435,380 of CM028137.1, forward strand.
GCATTCAGATATATGTGGATCTCTCAAACCTTTTTGGTACCAATTACGGTAAACTGTGGGAGGCTCTGGAAAGAGTTATGGCTAGGTGGCACCTCCTGCCTCTTTCCTTAGTGGGCAGGTACACATAGCAAAAATGAACATTTTGCCCCATCTCCTTTTCTTGTTCCAATGTCTCCCTATCAGAGTCCCCCTCACTTTTTGGTGCAAAATGGAGAAACAAGTTTAAAAATTTGTATGGAACAATAAAAAACCTAGAGTGGTATGCAGATTATTCCAACTCCCTAAGGAGGAAGGGGGCCTGGCTTTCATGAATCTTCAGCTATACTACCTGGTGGCTCAGGTATCAATGCTCTTCACATGGGCCAAACAAAGACTCTCTTCACAATGATACAGAAAGAAAATGCCACACTAGGTGACAGGCCCCTATTCACTCTGATCCTAACGGAGACCCCCCCCAGATTATAAAAGAACGGTCAATAACAGATCGGTTAAACATGGCCTCTACATAATTAATAGGGTTAGGAGGCATACACACACCTCCACTGGTGTGGGTCCCTTATCTGATACAAGTGCAAATTCTTTCCTCCTATTCTGGACCTAAACTATGCAAGACGGGAAGCACAGGGACTCACTAGGTTTACACAGTTCTCACAAAAGGACAAGTGTATATCCTTTCAAAGAGCGAAAGAAAAGTTCAACTGGCCCAATAGGGAGTTTTTTAGATACATGCAAGTATGGCATTTTATAGATTTGGAGGATCATTTGACTCATCTCACTAGGGTGACATCAGGATGGGAAACTTTTCTATATAATATTGGAAGGATAGCTGGTCCAGTGAAATATATTTCAGGAGCCTGCAGGTTACTGCTCCAGAGTGTTGGGGGCTCCTTGAATGCTCACAGAGAAACCTGGGAAAAAAAGGCAAACATAAGTATTAGTCAGGCAGACTGGACCCTTAGACTGAAATGGGGCTGGAGGGTGACCTTGGCACCAATATGGCATGAGTATTTCTGGAAAATACTTATCCGATACTTTCATATCCCAACAATCACACAACACTAAAGCTCCACTAAGTCATCAGCCTGTTGGAGGGCCTGTGAGCTGACAGGAAGCCACTGGCACATCTTCTGGGGATGTCCTAGGATACAGGAATATTGGAAGACAGTGCAGTTGGCAGTACAGGGTATTACAGGAATACTCATCCTTTTGGAATTTGAGGAATGGGTTTTGGGACTTCCCACAGCAATATATCAGAAAGGAGAAACATGAGGGGTTCTTTTGATGCTGATAGTGGTATCTTTGAAGTGCATCACAGCAAAATGGTTCCAGCCTGAACCCCCAACTTTGGGGAACGGGAACGACGGACCCAAGAAGTCCTCACAATGGAAGCACTGACAGCTAAACTTTGGTTACAGTTTGATAAGCATGAAGCCAAATGGCAGGGCTGGGAAGTTTGGAAACTGGAGGGGGGGGGGTCGGAGCCTCAGCTCAGGAGTGTGGGTAGGACAGGGATATAGCTATGTCTTTTCAACTTAAACCTGGTTAAGCCATCTTGGAGTGCAAAGTAAGGGATTCAGTCCCTGGGGAGGGGGAACAGGAAACTACACGGTGAATAACAGAATTTTCTATTAAAAGGGAAACTAAGATATGGCCTAAACCATTAGCAATACACACAATACATGGAGGGGATTTGGGGGAAGGTACGTGCAGCCAATAATTGGGCCTCGTTGAGTCCAAGGTTTACTGTTTAGTTTTTATAGATTAAGTTATTTAACAGTAAAGTCAGTTGATATAGTCCAATCCCAGGTACCTGGATGATCTTTAGACATACAGTATACTGTTACTTGGTTAATGACAGCAGCCTATATGCTTCTTTTTATATGGACATGTTCTTTTACAGTATAAAATAGTCATTCATAATTGAACAGAAGATAGGCAAAAGAAGGTACCATGGAACTCATGGACATAGGAAACTTGACGTTAACAACTAATTAATTTATTTATGTAATATGTGAGTGACTGTATGAAATGCTGCTGTGTGATGCTATGCAATAAAGCTGAGTTAAAAAAAAAAGAACTTCGCCATTGGAGGCATGAGCAGGAAGTTGAAAGTGGACATGGTCTGTGTGCAGTGACTTCCCACTGTTGATAGAGGGGAGGCCTAATCAGGGAGGGCACAGGTAGTGAAAAAATTGTTAAGGGTGTCTGCCACTTGGACGAGGTCAGAGATCTTGGTGCCGTTGAGGTTGAGAGAGGGGATACTCGATTGAGGTTGGGGTTGATGATGGAATGGACTTTATTCCAGAAGGAAGAGCTTTGAGCACTGGTAAAGTGAGATTTGAAGTAATCCGCTTTTGCACATCTAATGGCATTTGTACATGTATTTTTAGCAGTGCTGTAGACCTGTCAAGAGTGAGTGGTTTGGGAGGCTTTGAAAGCAGACCAGGCCTTATCATGGATTTTGCAGAGGGCAATGATAGGGGCAGTAAACCCAGGGGTGGTGATGGTTCCTGACCCTGGTTTTTCAGAGTGGGGCATGGAGGTTCTATACTCTGGTGAAGTTGCTTGTGAACAGCGATAAGGCAGTGTCGACATCTGAGGAGGGGTAAACTGGTGTCTAGTTTGCACTGTGTAGGTCAGAGAGGAGGGAGGTTATGTTGAGTGAGTGAATGGGGTGTATATTGATGTATTTTGGGGCTGATTATGGTAGGTGTTCTTTTCTGATACAGTATGTGATACAGTGATCGCTGAGGGCTGGATCAAGGATGCCAGCAGCTGATATCCTGTGGGGGTGGGGTGAGAGGACCCACTCAATAAGGGAGTGACGTGTGGAACCAGTGTTGTAACGGGTGGGTTCAGAGATTAGCTGGGTGAGGTTTAGGGATTCAATTTTGGAGGTGGCAATTTTAACAGATGGAGATAACCAGCCAAGGCTGTATTCACCCAGAAGCAGTAGTTCACCAGAGTTTGCTAGTAGTGGAAGGGCAGAGATGCATTCAATCAGTGTGTTTTGTCCGAATCGAGGGAAAGCATAGACCACCCTGATGAATGAGGTGAGAGGGAAGAGAGAGTTTGGCAAGGATCAGTTCATGTGATCCTAGGCAGGATTCTTTTTTCACGAGGGTGCATGAGAGAGGCTTTCTTATGAGTATAGCAACTCCACCACCTCTCTTACCTTGATCTTGAAAGATGAGAGAGTAGCCAGGGAAGGTGAGGGACGAGTCGTGAACTTCCGGGAAAACAGCCAGGTCTCCAAGAGACATAAGATGTTGGGGAGGTGTTGGGATACCCAGCAATTTAGAAGGTCCAGTTTGGGCAACAGGCTCCTGATATTGATATGCATAACTTTTAGGCCTTTGAGGTGGGAAGGCACCTGTTTCAGCAAGGGGCAGACCGGGATTTCATTAACGTCACTGGAAATGAGCAAGATGAGAAGAAACATGGAGTAGGTGGTGTCACAAACCCACTCAGCAGGTCAGCCCTCTACTCCCAAAGTGCCAACTTCCGAGTGCAGTCTTGTGAATAGTTTACAGAAACAGGGTAACCCTCCTGTCTGTTTTGTGGGTTCGGATCAACCTTTGGTCTCAAGTCTTGGAGGGATTCAAACTGTGAACCTCTTGCTAGCATACCCAATGAACAGGCTCAGATATTTCTGTCTTCGGGGGGCCAGATGTCTTTGCCTATGGGCACCTAACCAGATGTACAGAAATGAACCCTTAAAAACTGTAATAAAAGACCTCAGATTAAAACGTTTATCTTTCCAGTTTGGTATCACCATTCAAGCTTATGCCTAGTGTCAGCTATAACCATAATACTTTTCTTGGAAAGGAAAGAAATCAAAGACAGACCAAGTAAACTCTAAAAAGAGTTTTGATAAAATAGATACAAATATGTAAAACATAAAATACAGAACTATTATATCACAAGACATATAAATCTATTAAAAGAACAAGGTTTTAAACAGTGCAATTCCTACTACAGTATTTAGATTTGTCTCTCTCGCTAAATACCTGCTTAAAGTGCTCCAAAGATGTTTCTTTGTCAGAGTCTAGATAGAAGTGTCCCCTGTGTAGTAAAACAGAATATTCTTTAACGAAAACTGTATTTGCGAACCCCTTTTGTGTGAGGTCACCTAGCTCCTCCTCTGTCAGAATATATAAAAAAATATATCTATACAAAAACAGGATGTCTTTTCCAAGTATTAAATTCTGCAACCTCAGCATAACTCATGTTCTTCAAATGACTCTCTTTGATCTATGATAAGCTTCCTCTCTCACACAGACATCAAGGAACATTTACAACTTCGCACCCGTGTGTAATAACCTGGATTTCCCTCCAAACGTCATAAAATGGATATGATCTTCCCTCGTAACAACTACAGCTATAATTAACTCAGACAAACAGGAGATCCTTGATTAAGGTCTGGTCTGTAATTAGCTCATGGCTTTCATCTTTTAGCAGAGACCTCGGGGGGGTGAGTGAGGTCATTCCAAGAGCACCAGATTTCTCGGCAGAGACAATCCGTAACACATTTTTATATTTAAAAAAAATGATACAGCACTCAGAACTGGCTGTCCACATCACAATCCTCCCCACCTAGACTGAATTTGGGGGCTCTATCCCCTGCATGGGATGAGCTTCCCAAATCAGTTCACTCCTCATAGACCCTAGACAGGCCATCGGAGTTCTGATTTTTGGCTCCAGCCCTATGTAATATTGTCCTATCATACCCTTGCAAAGCAAGACTCCATCTTAGCAATCTACTATTGTTCTTTCCCATCTGCATCAGCCAAACCAAGGGGGTTGTGGTCAGTCTGCACCACAAAATGCTGCTCATGTAAGTATGACTCTAATTTCTTTAGGGCCCACACTATGGCAAGACACTCCTTTTCCACTGTGGAGTATGCTTGCTCCCTGGGAAGTAACTTTCTACTCAGGTATACTAATGGGTGATCTGTCCCTTGGCTAGACGTCTGACTCAGTACTGCCCCAATACACACGTCTGAGGCGTCAGTCTGAACTATAAAGGTTTTGCTATAGTCAGGATTTGTCAAAACAGGAGCAATGGCCAGCCCAGTGGCACAGATGGTTGAGGCGCTGGATGCCACACCTCATGCCACGTCGGTGACCCAGGTTCAGGAACGAGCCTAGGTCATCGGAGGTCAGCCGGAGGGGGGAGGGAGAGGACTAGAGCTGGCAGCCAACAGGCAGCCCTCTACCTCAGGACAGAGGTAGCAGGTACCTCAGAGCTTGATTGCCCTCTGGTGGAGGCCGGAGAAGCAGCACCTCTCTGAGGACCTTCGGCATTTGGCAGTTTGAGGGAGGGAGGAGGAGACCCCATCTGGAGCTGTGGTATGCATGTGTGTCTCCACGTGCATGCGCTACCACTTCTGGGGGTCTCGGGAGTAGGTCCATGGGAGAAAAACGGAGGAAATAGTGGGGGGTCCACCGAGGATGAAACCTCCAGACCGACTCTTGGGATCTGCCGGGGTGCGCATGGCGCTACAAGCCCCTGAAAGACCCTGAGTCAGGTAGGTTGGTGGACGATGACAGAGGACCTGCCACAGGAGGATAAAGAGAGTTAAAAAAAAAAACAGGAGCACTGCACAGTGCCTCCTTTAACCTGGTAAAGGTCTTCTCACAGGCTGGGCTCTAGGCAATTTTCTTGGGCATCCTTTTCTTTGTCAGGTTAGATAGGGGAGCAGCCAGGGCACTGCAATTGGGTACAAATTTCCTGTAGTACCCTGCTGTCCCTAGAAAACTCCTGCCCTGCTTCTGTGTTTCTGGACTGGCCACGCCTGGATTACCTCTATCTTTATTTTGTTAGGATGGAGCTGTCCCCGGCCTACCACATGCCCGAGGTATGCCACTTCTCCCATGGCCACCTGGCACTTCTTGGCTTTGACAGTGAGCCCGGCCCTCTGTATCCTGCCCAGCACTTCTCTAAAGTGGGATAAGTGTTCCTTCCAGCTGGTACTAAAGATGGCAATGTCATCCAGGTATGCCACGGCGTTCTCCTCAGCACCATTTAACACCTGGTTCACCAACCTTTGGATAGTGGCCGGGGCATTCTTCATTCTGAAAGGCATTACTTTAAGCTCAAATAAGCCTATCAGAGTTATGAAGGCCGACCTCTCCCTAGCTCTGTCTGTCAACTCTACCTGCCAATACCCCTTGGTCAGGTCAATAGTCGTAAGGTAGGTTGCCCCCCCAACTTGTATAGGAGTTCGTCCATCCAGGGCATCGGGTGGGCGTCTGACTTCGTAACTGCATTCAGTCCATGATAGTCCACACAGAAATGAGTAGAGCCATCTGGCTTAGGCACAAGGACTACAGGTGAGGCCCAGGGGCTGTGGGATCTCTGGATTACCCCTAAATCCAGCATCTCCTCCACTTCCCTCCCAATGTCCTTTTGGACAGCCTCTGACACCTGATATGCTGTCCACTGTATGAGTGTCTGTGTCCCTGTCTCCACATCATGTGTCACTAAGGGGGTTAGTCCAGGCTTGGCGCTAAATAATCGGGCAAAGTCTGCTAAAACCTCCCTTACTTTCTGGATCTGGTCCGGGGCCAGCTGGGGAGACAATTTTACTGCCTCCACAGAGGACTCCTGCTTACTTTCTTCCAGCAAATCCAGAAGGGGGTCTCCTTCTTCAGTCCCCTTCCCATGACTACACCCTGCAAACACCATATCAGCTCTATTTGCATATGGCTTCATCATGTTGACATGGTACATCCTTTCTGTCTGTCTTCGGCTGGCATTCTACTATACACCTACCTGCTGCCTATCACCAGCCAGCTGCTCTCCCTGGATTGCCTTTGGATGTTTCTTCATCATCATTCTATTCTTCGATGTTGCCCTGCTGCCTTGGCCACGGCGTACCTGCTGCTTCCCCTACTAAGACACTTAGTTGACGTCTCCTGTTGACTTTATTGTCATGCTTGTGCTATTCCGAATTCAGACCTGTGACAATGATACTTCATTTGAATCTGCCTCTTCAGTTATCTCCATCTAGGACACTTCGGTCACATCTGAGTTTCATGTCTCGAACTTTGCATACCTTCAGATTGGATGTTATTCCTCCTGTCCAGCTGACGTATCTCTGCCTCAGTCTCTTCAATATGATCCCTGTCTTCCTTGATCTGGATACATCGGTCCTCAGCATCTTTACATTCTATAGATCTGCCTCATGGCTGCAGTTCTGCTGTGCTCATGAATGATTCAGGATGTGTCTCATGGAAACCCTATGTTACATTTATTCTATTAGCTGACCTTTGTACGTATAGCTGCATTCCTGCTACCTGGAGCTCCTTGCCTCTCTACGTTCCTCTCCAGCTGATGGCTGCTGCACCCATCATCAAGGGACTATCTACCATACTCGATTTCTGCCAGCAGACATTCCTGGTCTGACTGCGCTTCACGTACTGGAATCAGCCGCCTCTCTCCTACCTCTCCAGCTGTCGGTTCAGCTGCACTTCTGCAGGGGCTGCTTGCCACGTCCTGTTCCTTCTCATATGCCTTCGTTGGTGCACTCCTGCTCCTTCTGCCTCTCACTTTGGTTTAGCAGTCCGACTGACTTGCTTACTTTTGGGCTCACTATATTCTACTACTACTTGGATGCTTCATACCTTGCACCAGTGTCTTCGATTATCCTATACAGCTCACCATTCCAGCTCAACACTTCAGCCGTTGCATTTATATCAATTCCTAAGACTATACTATATTTATCAGAACTGGATTCATCAGTCGGCAGCTTGGCTACAAGCCTTCTCTCATTCCACGTACTGTACAAGCCCTTATTAGAAATCAGGAAGTTGTACTATTTCTATTCATCCTGCCTCGTTGACGCTAAACTTGGATGCAACTAACTGCGTCTGGTCTCCTGTATTGAATTCGTCAGTCATCAACTTCATCTCCACCATCATACATTTCCTGGATTATGCCTTCTATAAACTGAAGTCGGGAAGAAGGTTCTTCATATCCACTCTCCATCATTTCGAATTGTACATGGATTCTCGGACTTAGACTTATTAAGAGGAAATTATGTCACTGGACATTTACAATTCTGTTCTTCTTAAAGCTCTCATTTATCTGGATTGAATTCTACAAATTAGAATTCAGATTTAGCTGATTAATTTAGTTTAATTAGGATCTCTCTCCTTTAGTATGCCCAGAAGGACGGGCAGGTCAGTAGCCATGGGTCCTCAGAGGTTCCCCCCCAAGGGGGGTTTTCCTCTCCTGAGTGCTACTGGTCACACTCTCCGGAGTTGGAGGCAGTGATCATCTATTTATATCATTAAGTTGTTATGCACGATTCTTCAGCATTCAGTTATAGAGCAATCATTGATATTTATTCTTTTTTGGGCTTTCATAATTCTAAACCAAGCCTCCTTCTTACAGGTGGGATACAGAGAAAGGCCAAAACCATCAAATATTGTCATATGACTCATTTCAAGCATCCAAGTACCCAAGCACAAACATTCTATACTACTGCCTAATGAACATTATCCTCTTAATGCTGGCCTCTGTATCCAACAACCATATTCATCATTTACTATGTTACATAAGCACTGAGTTATGAACCACACATAACTGATGTATAAAAAAATAGGGAGAATGAGAGTCTTAATTAAAAGCACCCTCTTTGATTTGGAAATTTGTTTGTTTTTCCAAAAATGTACTTTTGTCTGAGCAAACTGAAGACCAGTCTCCCAGTTTTTCTTAGCCATGTCCAAGGCCCCCCATAAGTTACTCCCAATAAGGTGATATCCTGTACCATCAAAGAAATACCTGCAATAATCTGAGGGGTGAGGGTCCTGGAGTTCCAATGAAAGTACCCTTACTTTTTTGGTAATTAATCTGTGACCCAGAGGCCTTAGCAAAGGCCTGCAACTCTTGACTAATGGCAGGACCCATAACAGAACTTTAAACAGTCAAAACAACATCATCTAGCTGACCCTCCGGTGCAGCGGTAGGGCTACCGCTCACGGCGCTAGTGACCCAGGTTTGGGAATGGACTCAGGTAGCTGGAGAGTCAGCGGGGAGGAGGATTGAGCACCCAAGGCTGCTCTCCTCCTCTGGGGCAGGTGGGTTGCATGTCCCATACTGCTGTACCACTACCTGGGTAACCACAGGTGGAGCTGCAGCAGGAGAGCAAGTAGAAGGGAGGGGGGACATCAGCCGGGAGCTGGAGTGTTCACACATCCTGACATTCATCGTCCCATGGCTTCCCTAAGCATGCCGACGTCCTGTGGGAGGGTCCAGAAGAAAGCAGGAAAAAAAACCAAGGTGCTCCCTGTAGACAGAGCTTCAGGCCCTGATCCCAGTACCCCTGCCAATACCTGTGACAGATCCCCGATGAAATACAGATGCATCAGGACTGAGGAAGGGGGCCCCACCCCATACCCACCTGGGGGTATAACCAAGGCTTCAAGGGGGGGATGGACTGCACCGGCTACTGGACAGATGAGCAGGGATGTACAAGTCCATGGGAATTTCCCAAAGGAAAGGAAGCACCGTGGTGAGAAGGAGGCATAAAGAGAGAATTAATAAAAAACCATCATCTGCGTAGGCCATGATAGGCATAGAGGGGGGCTGGGGCCCAAGAGAGAGACCTACTATCTGAGTGTTCTGCTGAATATTATGTAAAAGAGGGTCTAACCCAAAGACATACAGCAAGGGGCTCAAAAAGCATCCTTGTCATACTCCTTTCCCAAGCCAACAAGACTTCCCTAACCACCCACTGACATAAGGTCTCATAATAGCATTACTGTACAAACTTATATTCCAAAATTCAAATCTCCCAGGAATATGGTATGCATGCAGAACTTTAGACAAATAGTCATGGGAGAGCCTATCAAAGGCTTTCTTCTGATTTATGCTCATGAGAAAACCAGAAACCATATCTTGGTTCCCCCTCAAAAACAATTCTTGGAGCCAAAATAAAGTGTCCTATATGCATTGTTTCCATATAGAACACAATTGTTGAGGACATATTACCATCGCTGCAACTAATCCTAATCAACAAGCCAAAATATTTGCCAATACTTTATATTCCGTATTGAGCAGACACAGTGGTCTCCAATTCTGGATATCTGTTCTAGCACCTGTTTTATACAGAAATATCATCATGGCGGATAACTGGGACTGCAGAAGATGCCCAATATTTAAACAATGGTTATATAATTCTGCCAATACTGGAACCAAATGGTCATGAACTGTTTTTAAAATTCAGCACTAAGACCATCATCCCCCCAGGGATTTATTATTATAACGAGGTCTTAATAGCAGTCAAAACATCATGATCAGATAAGACCAGAATAGACAAATCCGCCAAATAAGACCTGATGTGAGGATTAACAGTATTTGCAGCAACAGTCGAGGAAAGATGGTGATGTACCACCTGCATTATTCCCTCTTGGGAGATTACAACTTCCCCTTGACCATCAAGTAAGCTAAACATAGATCAGTCCTAGAACTAGAATGTGTGTTTACATCCCTCAGTCCCAAATGGCATTTCCTGATACAGCGATTGGGCCCTATTATATTGCAGTTGTTGCATCTGAAGCTTGATGTTATGAATTTGAGCACTATAGTCCAGTTTCTCAGTGTCAGATTTAGAAACTAGTTTTTGCAAGTGAGATCTTAGGGTAAGATACTAGAGATAGGTGTCCTACGATTTTGTTTTCCAGAATATTTGATTTCAAAAATCACACAATGTTCCCTTTAGTGTCCTACCACCAATCATCAGCACTATCATAAAAGACCCTGACTGATACCCTGGCAGTCCAGAGCAGTAACCAACGGTGCATCAAGTTAGGGTCCTCTAATCTACTATTACTGAATCTCCATTGGCCTTTCCTATGAATTCGGGCATTGCCCCAATGCAAAGAGCAAGTAACCATCTTGTGATCAGACGAATTTGTAACAAGTAGTACTAGTCAACTGAACTGAAATAATACGGGACATAAAAATAAATCAATTCGAGTTGACAAGTCTCCTTTATAAAAGGTGTTTCTCCCCACCTGATGCAAAACCCGATAGCATCCTTTAGCTTAGCAGTGTGTAAAATATCATTCAAACAGTTAGAATCACAAAACATTTTTGTGGTTGCAAGACCACAATCTGAACAGGCCGTACCACAGTAAACGTCCCCCCCAAGAACACCAGGTGGGAGATGTGCAAAAAGGATTCGATGGCTGTAAACAAGTTAGCTCTCAAGGCTTTAGTCTGCAAGGCATAGGCTGCAATTATGTACCGACAATCAGAACCAAGGGGCACATCCAAGGATAAAGCCCTACCAGGCTGGATTTTGGAAAGCTTGGTCAGTTTCAACCTACTATCATTAAATAAAATTACTACTCCATCACATTTATCTGTACCAGCTGACTAAAATGAAGGATCCTTAGTCCAAAACCTGGCTGCCTGAGAAAGCTTAAAAGAGGACTTAAGCCTAGTATCTAACACTAGGACAACCTGACTATCCAGGGCACTCGAGGTAAGAACAGATAAAAATTTCTTATAGCCTTTAATGCTATACACATTAATAGTAGAAATGTTGATAGTAGCCATAAAAAGAGAAAGGAAAAAGAAAATAGGGAGGAATCCCTAGGGTTATACTGGAAGTCTGAGACCAGGTCTGTCTTCTCTGGGGCAGGGCAATATCCACCACTTGGGAGTCCTCCAGATTGGGGGTGGGGGTCAGCAGTAGAGGCAGGGACAGGTAAAGTCTCCATGCCCGAGGCCTCAGAATCAGAGTTATAACTGTTGGAAGCTTTACCCAGGACAGTAAATCTGTTTTTAAAAGGAACAGAAGAAATGTTTTTAGTCTTTGTTTCCCTAGGGGTGATTTACCACCCGCCCTCGGTCTCTTCTTCTCGCCCTTATAGTGCACAGATTGAAACCTCATAGGTGGGGGACTAGGCCCAGTGCTGCACTGGCTGGGGTGGGGTCCAAAATCTGTTCCTCAGCAGCAGCTTCCATTCCATCAAGAAGAACAGGGGGAGAACTGACGAGGGGGTCAGTATGTATCGGAACACTTTCCTGTGGTATAGGATGTTCCTCCTGAATTACAGTCTGCAAAGATGACAAGGAGGACTGGGCAGCAGCCCTCCAGGTAGAAGCCTGAGTAGCACCATTCTGCTGAGCCTGCATGACTAAGGTTTCTGGAGACACACTCTCACCTTTATTATGGGAAGCCTAGGGGCATCTGGCATAGGAGTGGCCCCTCCGTTCACACAAGTTGCATTTAAAAGTGTTTAAACAATCTTTTGTCAGAGGACCATACTCCAGACAGTGGGTGCACTGAGCACAGTCACACACATTGCTCAGATGAGCTCTAGAGCCACACTTCAAGCACGGTTTCTGCTGTTCATAATAAAAGAGAGTACCCAATCCTCCCCAAGAAAAAAACACTTGGCAAATTTATAACCCCTGCATCAGTAGTTTGCAATTTCACTTTAACTTTCCAACCTCCCATCCAAATTTGTTCAGTATTAAGAATCAGAACAGGTATATCTAGAACCTCACATCTGTTCTGTAACCAGAACAGAATATCCAATATATTAACCCCCCTCATTCTTAAATAACACAGTAATAGTATGAATCTGAGGTTTCATCAAGGCAAAAAAAAAAGAACTCCATAAGGGAGTTTTAAACAATTTATTGTAACGTGCCCAAAAACTATCTAGCCCTGAGATCTGCTTGAAGCTAATATCAAAATTAGCATTCCCTTTATATATAAGGGCATACATCTCAAAGGAAAAGCATTTCATTGAGTCTTTTAACAAGGTCCTGGCAATGTAAATCTGGTCTGGAGGGGAGTCTTATCCTCCTTTATAGATAAGGTGCACTGCATTCTTTCTGGGAGCGGGATCCCCATGAGTCACAAAAAGTTCTGAGAATGTCCATGAGGGATCCCCCACAGTTTCCACAGGGGTCCCAGGAACAGAGTTATGTGCATCAATGTGTGCTTCTTGTGGTGGAGGAGCAAGAGAATGTAGTCCAGAAGTGGACTGCACAGCAGTCCCCTCCTGCTCAGAAGTGGGCCCAGTGGGAGTCACTGAGAACACTGTAGTAGTTTCAATAGGTAATGGAGAGCTCAGAGGGTCCAAAGACACAACAACTTGTCTGTACCATTGCACAGCAGGGTCAGACATATCCGGCTTCCAATGTCTCACTCCGTTTTGGAGCCATCCAGCATTTAGCAGTGCTCGTTCCGGAGACCATGCATGAGCACCTGCTATGTCAGGGCGTAAGCTACCCGCAGGCGTTGTAGAAGAAACTGGAGAACCTCTCCATGGAACGGGATTGTCAAGATGAACAGAATGTGGTAAAGGCCATAAATATCTGCAGAGCGGTATTGCGTCTGCACCCACCCCTTTGTGCAGCTCAGCAGGGGCAGCAGATTCAGTCAGCATGGGAAAGCCTGGCACTTGCAAATTCAGAGCAAAAATTAGAGGATTACCTGTCATAGGGCCTGCAGCAAATATTAGAGCTACAGTCAGGAAAGCCACAGTCACTGCAATGGTAGTGGGTACTCCAGTGGTCTGCCGGTTCAAAGTATTGTCCATGTTCAAAGTCAGTGGGCTTGGCATAGAACCTATCACAGGTGGAACAACAGGAAGGTCTGTCGCATGGACCATCTGCAACATAGAACTTATCACAGGCGGAACAGCAGGAAGGTCCGTTGCATGGACCATCTGCAACATAGCAGTAGAAGAAAACTGTTGCTGAGTGAATCAGCAAGCATCGGATAAATCACTCTGCTGCTGACTCTCACCCTGACGGGCCAAAGATACGGCGTTTACTTTGTGCTGCAATAATTTTTCCTGTTGAGCAATCACTTTGGCTAACTGCCATAATTTTCCTTCTAACTCTAAAAAGAGGTCGTCTTCCTCATCCAGCAGAGTCTTCTGCACTCCAATCATAATCCTGATTGGTCCCATTGATGTAGAAATCTGCTGTGTTACGGGCGCTCCAACAATCCATTCTGCTAAGGCCTCTCGCTGCTTGGAAACAGGAGGGAAGGCCATCCCCCCAGCTCCCTGCACCTCCATCTCCATACTGATGCCGGTGGCTGCCATCCAGAAACAGGACAGCAGTGCCCCCTACCCAAGAGTAGGGGAAGGTTTTTATTGCAAGAAAATAATCATATAATGCATAACAGAACTATATTCACAACTGCACAAGCTTCATATAATACATCATTTTACAGAAAGAAAAAAGAAAAAAATACCTAAAAATATTGTTAGACTGTCAAAAACTATGTGCAATGCCTCCAGTACTTATCATGTACAGTTTTGGAGATCGATTTATGTTCTGCTTCATAAATGGTGCATAAATAGTGTAACCACACATGACAAGAAACTCATTGCTGATACTTTCAATGTCACTTTCACGGACCTCAGCTCTGTTCTCCCCAAAGGTTTTTTCGATGAGGAGGCTCCCACTGCCTCCCCCGGCCCCTCTAGCCACCCTTCCTTCCACTTTAAAGCAGTAAAAATGCATCAGGTCCGCAGTTATATTGCCAAAGCCATCAGCAACTCCAGAGCAAGCAACGACTCCCTCGACCTCAAACTACTATCGCTCACCCTTGATGAAGTTCTCTGGCCACTGACCAGGATCTTTAACCTCTCCCTCAACCTCAGCCAGTTCTCGGACATTTGGAAATCTGCCTCAGTAACCCCAATTCACAAAAGTGGGGACAAAACAGCACATGAGAACTACCGCCCAATTTCCATCCTACCTCCACTCTCCAAGGCCCTGGAAAGGATTGTGTCAGACTAGCTCACTGACTACCTTGACAAGTACAGCATCATGTGCAAGGAGCAGCATGGCTTTAGAAAAGGTCATAGCACCTCCACGGCCTTACTCGAATTTACTGGTGCAATCCATCACTCACTGGATAACAGTCAAATAACTGGGTCCACCTTCATTGACTTAACTAAAGCCTTTGATACCGTCAACCATCATCTACTTCTTGCCCAGCTTCGGCTAGCAGGGCTGTCACTCAACTCAGTGGATTGGTTCAAGAGCTACTTAAACAACCGGTACCAAAGAGTGAAAATTGCGAACACACTCTCAGACCCAAGACCAGTCCGGTCCGGTGTCCCGCAAAGCTCAATCCTGGGCCCCCTCCTTTTCAGCCTCTTCTTGAACTCACTGTCAGATTCCTGTCCTGAACAACTTCTACTCTATGCGGATGATGCTGTCATCTTGGCCTCCCACCATGACCCAGTACATCTTCAAGGAAACCTCCAGCGGGTCTTCACAGCAGTTGAAAATTGATTCGCTAAACACAAACTGATCCTTAACCAGAAGAAAACAAAGGCCATGATTTTTTGCAGCACCCACAACAAACTCAAAGTCAACTCTCCATTAAAACCAAACAAGGAATCACCCTTGAGTAAGTCCATACCTTTAAATACTTTGGTCTCACCTTAGACTCGAATCTCACCTATGTTCCACACATCAATAATGTGGCAAAGGTAGCAAATACCAGGCTGGGCCTTCTGTTCCGACATAGGAAACATCTAACCCCTGAAGCTTTGTCCATCACTGTCCAGAGCTCCATCATCAGCATCATCGACTACGGCCTCGTTATCTATGGATCTGCCACAACTTCCTCTCTCAAACGAGTCTCAACTTCCCTCAATCAAGCCTGCCGTCTCGTTACTGGTTCCCACCGTCTCACCTACACCTGTGACCTCTACTCTAAAACAGGGAGGCTGCAACTTAACAACTGAATCAAATACCAAATCTGCATCACAGCTAAGAAAATCCTACTGGGTAAAGCACCTCCTGGAGTCAGCACACTCCTTAATACCCAAAATTAACACCATCAACACCAGGAGCACTAAGCTACATATCCTGCAAATCCCCCACTGCTGCACATCACAAGGACAAAGGTCATTTGCTTACAGGGCCCCAAGTTGGTTTAACAGTATCTATGGGGACACCACCTCCGTAGCAACACTAGGTGTCTTCAAAACTAAGCTCTGACTCTCCCTTACAGGCACCAACACCTGTGGGTGCACCACCTAACAAGCTGTGGCCCCTAAACTGCCCCTAAACACCCCTGGGTCTGTTCTGTTCTGTACTTGCACATACCTGTCCTCAGCCACTTCCAAAGCACTTGCCCCGTGTTTGTTCTGACAAAGCCCATCAGCTGCCACACTCTGCCCTCTCCCACATATGCCATCCCTTTCCTCAGCTCTTCCCCCAACTGTCTTCTTCCTAGTGTCTGTTTGTCACACCTCACCTATAATACCTAATGTCTTCCTAAGTTACTATATGTTATCTTGTACCATGTAACTAAACTGTAACTATGTAACCAATTTGATGCCAATTGTACGTACTACGGACGTGCAACCTTTGTAAAAGAGCCTTGGCTCAAAGCTATGTTGTAATCCTAGATTTAAATAAATAAATAAAATAAAAAATAGCATGCAGGTTATTCACAATTTGATTCAAAACTTGTACCAGTGTTATGTTTTTTTATTGTAATAAATAAGCACATCTGGCTTACCTTAAGTAAAACCTGCAGAGTGCAAATATTAAACATAGAGTACTAGCATGATAACAGGACAGAGATAGAGGGAATAATCCATAAACTAAAATTTTGTAAGTGATAACTGTAAGGTGCTTTTCTTTTCACTTATGTAATTGAAGAGTCCAGAGCGATGCACTATAAGGGCATTCAATAAAAAAATGCTGCACAGTTTCAAGTGTGTTTGGACACATGTCTCGAGGGCACATTCATTCATCTACTGACTTATACTTTAGTGTACCCTGGACCCTGAGTCTCCCATGGCAAGAAAGCCATGTGACATTCCAGAGTTTCAAAGGAATCCTAGAGTCAGTAAGTTGTAAAAAGACTACATTGGGATATAAACTTACTCCATGGGAGTCTAGGATTGTTGGTATTTCAGAATAAGCAGAGTCCAAAATAGTCTGGTATACTTGTGTCCTTGTAGAAGTCTGAATCATAGTGTGAGTTAACCTCCATTGCTTTACTTTAAGGAAGGTGGGTATTAAATAAGCAGAGATTCTATATTTCCTGAAGTTCCTGGGGATCTCAAAGCGTGCTTGCTGCTAAACTATACATAATGACAGAGTCAGTTTTCATCAGTGAAAACCAAAAGGGAGGAGGGGTGCAATATTTGGGATATGTTCTGTTTGATAAATAAACTGTGAAAAAAGGCAATGGAGTTAACCATTTGGACTCCTCCAAAGCTATAGCCAGGATGAGTATATATTCTTTTTATGGGGTTCAGGCAACTGCCCCAGAAATCATGAAAAAATACATTGTTCACCCTCGCTTCTAGTGAAGGGGGTATTGGGTATATTGAGGCAGTGTGCAGAAAAATGGTAGTACCAGCATTTTCAATAGCATCACCCTCTTCCTCTTTGCTATAGATCATCTTTTCCAGGAGAGTTACCAGTATTGCAGCTTTTTCTAAAGAAAGAGTCCAATTATAAGAGTCATCATCTGTGCTGCCGAAGAATAAGCCTAAGATTTTAATAGGTGTAGTTGCAGTTTGGATGCCTGCTATATGTATAGTACGCTCAGGGGTCGCAGTGCTAGGAAGATAAATAGCTGAGCTTTTATTATAGTTCAGCTGACAGCCTGAAAGTGCCTCAAAACTAGATGCAATAGATGTAACATCAGATGCTATAACGGAGGGGGTGGTGCAGATGCATAAATCGTCGGGGTATGTGCAAATTGTTGGGACAGGTGTCCTTGTGAGAAAGGTAATCCTGGGGATAATGGGATGCTGAAGTATCTTCCTAAGGAGGGGGTCTATCTGAAAGATGTACAGGAGCGGATTAAGAGGGCATCCTTGTCTCACACCTTTCTGACCTAAAAACGGGAGACCAGGGGAGCCATTAATATGTGACGTTATCCAATCAGTATCGCACAATAATCTAGTCCATGAAATAAATTTCTGTGGGATGTGGTAGTGATGTAGAACCTGAAACAGATACTTGTGGTCTACCTGATCAAATGCTTTCTCTTGGTCTAAACAAATTAAAAGCAATGGGTTATCTAATAAATTAATGTTAACTATATCCCTAAGCAGGGACAAATTATATACAGTAGCATTGATCTATGTGGGACAGCACAGGTTTGCTCTTCAGCAATAACTTGTGATGCGATAGGTATTAGTCGATGCAGTAATATAGACGTAAAAATGTTGTAGTCTACATTCAATAGACTGAGGGGCCTCCAGTTCCATATGTCAGTCCTATTCCCCTTTTTAAACAATAAAATCATAATGGCATCTGAGAAGTGCTTAGGTAGTGTTAGAGTCTAGGATTTCATTAAATACTATTGTTAAGAAGGGCGAAAAGAAATCCACAAAATTCTGGTACAATTCAGCAGTATGCCCATCCTCCCCAGGAGAGGTGTGTTTTTTTGGCGAGTTATTGCCAGTCTAGTTTTATCTACTGATATAGGGATTGTGAAAAGTCCTATCTATTCATGCGGGACATCAGGGATAGGAATATCTATGAGGAAATCAGACCCAGCATCTGCAGTAGATGCTGATCCAAACATGTTAACTAGATGTGATTGTATTTTATGCTTGATGGAAGGTAAAGAGCTATATACAAGGTTAGAGCCTGGGTCTATTATTTGTTCAATATGAGTGGCTGACACCCTATCTGAACAGCTCTTGAATATGTCCAGAGAGGGTTTAGAACTCTGGTGCTGCATTGGGCTTCCAATTTTAAGGAGATGGCGCTATCATACTGGAAGGCTTCCATTTCAGCTTTAAGTTTATTTGCTGGGAGTAGTTTGTTCTAGTTTCATATGATTTAGAAATAGTATCTAATCATTTTTGTCTTAGACATGTGTATCTAAAATATGTTGACAAGGAATTAGCTCCGTCTTTTTTCATAAAAAAGTTTGTTAAATCTGATTTAGTGTCCTCCCACCATTTTACTGCAGACTGATATGCATCTCAAACCAAGCACCTTGCTCGCAGTAAGTCCAGGCATGCTGCCGAGATATGTGGGGTCTGTTAAGAGAGCACTGTTCAGTTTCCAGCGGGATTGTGAAGTGCATGGGAAGGAGCCTCCTGCTGGATAGCAGGTTAAAGAAACAGCCAAATGATCAGAGGTCTCACAAGGGATGACCATAGCCTGTTTTACTGTAATATTTTTTGATACAAAAGTATAGACGATCCAGGTAGCATAAGGCCCCCTATAATATGTTTTTTCACCTGTTTGATATACTGCACAATATCCATCTGAAGAAGTTGCGGTTTTGATTACTTTATTCAAGGTGGCCATATCACTAAATATTTTTTGAGTGCCTCCACCTCTCTCAGCCAGAGTCAGACCATAGTTGAAGTTGCCTCCTAAATAAACATAGCGAGAGGTATGAAGGTAGGGCTGGACTAAGTTCAAAATATCTGATCTAGAGGCAATGCTTTGTGGTGCGTATACACATTGATCAACCTAAGTTTCAAATGCTTAGAGGTACAGTCTATTAACATAATTCGCCCTGGAAATATATCTATAACTTTGGAGACATGAAAATGAAATCCTGCAAATAATAGCCCCAGGCCATCACATTGGTCTTCCCCAAAAGTCCAAAACAAAGGTCCTCCAACCCATTTACTTGTAATCTGGAACATTTCTTGCCTTGTTTTCAGCCTGGTATCTTGAAGAAAGTAAAAGTCATGCTGCAGATCAGCTAAATAGCTTATTGTGGTCAGCTGTTTCCTAAACTATTTCATGATACACACATTCAGTGTAAGGCATTACAATTTAATGTTTGTGTGCATGAAAACAAAAGGAAGAGAAGTATGCATACATAAATCACCTTTTAAGGGGCTGTTCTTTTTGTTTGCCTGTAGAATGCGACGTATTGGGGTATGAATCTGATGAATAATCTATTTTTGAGGAGGACACCCTTGAGGAGTCAGAATCAGTGTCCTCCTCCCCAGTATCCCCCCACTGTCTCCTTTTTGGCAAAGCTTGGTATCTATTCCTAGTGAGGATTGATTTTTTGGTTTGGGAGTATGGGCCTCAGACTTGCAGTTCCCTTTTCCTCGCCTAGAAATAGGAGCTGCTATAAAGATATCTTCAGCTCAGGGTGGGGGGCTTGCCTTCTGGCCTGTTGTCCCTGCATTTTGTTCAGAGGGGGTTCAGCTTGGTCTACCTGTGTTAAATCCAAGGGAGGGAGAGGATTCTGTGTGACAGAAGGTGAGGTGGGCACTAAAACATTTGCTACAGGTGGTCCTTGGGGCACAGATGTTGTAGCTGTGGCAGCAGGGGTATCTTCCCTTCTCCTCAGTGCCTGAACTTGGGAATCTGTAATGAGAGCAATCTGGTCTTGTGGGGGATGGTCCAACCTATTGTGCTTGGCCCAAGGACATTGTTGGTATGTGTGCCCCTGCTCGTCGCAAAGGATACATGTCATTGGATTGGGGCACCCTGGGCTAACATGTCCATAGGCAAGACACAGTGTGCACCAGGGTCTGTCTCATGTACAACTCAAACGTGTTCTGGAGCCACACTTATGGCAAGTTCGAGGTTGCCCTGGGTAGAAACACAAACCTTTGTCTCTTACTATATAAAAACTGCCAGACAAGTGTAAAATACCTTTCTCTGTTTAAGTTGTACTTTAACTTTCCAGTCCCCTGTCCAGACTAAATCCTCGTCCAAAATGGGACGGGGGCATCAAAGAGATCACATCTTTGCTTCAGCCAGTACTGGACATCCGCAGTACTCACCCCCTAACTTCTAAAGAGAAGAGTAATAATCTTGACTGAGGGCTTAGTGAGGGGGGATGAGTAAGAAGGAGGCCCAGAGAGGAGAAGTTTTAAGTTGCTCATACTTTGTCCAAAATTTCTCTAACATATAAATATTTTTGAAGCTGATGTCATATATAGCCTCTCCATGCACATGGATAAACACAAATAACTCAGAGGGGCTGATACCAAGAGAGTCCTTAAGCAATATGTGGCGTCTGGAATGTCCTCTTGTGAAAAAGTCTCCTCCTGGGCAATTTGTAGCAAAAAGGTTTTATGCAATTGAAATACTTGCCGCAATTGCTCTTCTGAAATAGAAGCATAGGGTGCAATGTCCAGATTAGTATTATTAGTGTCCGGGTTCCAGTCCAGGTTCTCAATGCCCTGGATATTCTGATTTATCACATTATTAACTATTCTGCAAATCTCAGCCTTTCCTCATCCAAAACCGTAGGTGAAGCATTAGAAGTAGGAGCCATAGAAGCCGGTGAGACACCACTTCCTCTGTTCCTTCTGTCCTCTTGCGAGTCAACCATCTTTTTTTTTTTTAGTTTTTTGCTGACCGGGTAAGTGCACTAGACAAATCCTGCCTATTTTCAGGCACGACCCGGGGGAGGGGGATACAGATGAGTGCCAACTGACCTTGAACCAGATTAACTGTTGGTGGTATATTCAGTGAATGAGGGAAATTTGGCCAGGACACCGGGGAAATTCCCTACTCTTTTCGATAAGTGCCATGGGATCTTTAACATCCACCTGAACTACCACCAATCCAGGCAGATGGGACCTCGGTTTAACGTCTCATCCGAAAGACGGCACCTCAGAAGTGCAGCACCCCTCTCATGCTGCACTACAGTGTCAGTACTGGGATATTAACCCAAGTGCCAGTCTTAGTGGTAGTCAACAAGGGCCCCCCTACTAGAGAGTAGGGGAAGTTTTGTATTGTGATAAAATCGAACAATACTAGTGGGCAGTAATATCTATAAATCTCTATAAGATATTTGGGGGAATAACTAATATAAGGTTTACCTACAAACTTAATCCATAGGTAGAGGAAATATATCTTTACAAAATGCGGACTCACTAAAAGATCTTATACATATTTACCTATACTGAACAAAATCTAATTGATACGTAAGAATCTTAAACTATGAGATCAACTCTACAATATCTAAATGCATACTGAAATGGGCCCTAAGCCCAACAACCCATCATAGCCTACAGCCCTAAGAACTATTAGGGGTTGTATCCTTCCTTTTTTTTCCCTCTTTTCCCCCTTTTTTATTTTATTTTATCCACCCAAGACAGTGTTTCCATAGAGAATCTATCTTCTGACTATGATTCTGTTTTTTATCTAATTCATAACTGTATTTAACTTGTCCCAAAATAATTCTGACAAGCTCATGTTGAGAAATGTACTGTTTTTGTAACACCCACTAGCACCTGGCTTGCCAAATGTGATATTTTAAAACCCCACAAATCAATCTGAGTGTACTAACATTATATTTTTTCCAGAGACCATCATATATGCCTAAAATTAAAATGTCATAGGTCATGGTTAAGAAGGCCTGATCCTGAATCATAAAACCCAATAAATTCCAAAAAGCAGCAATAAAGGAGCATTCAAAAAAAGGTGCCCCTGTGTTTCTAGCACCATGTTACATGTGTCTCTAAGACAATACCTCTGTTCCAATTGCTTATGTTTGTGGTTGTTTCTAACCCCCAGTCTCCCATGGCATGCCAACCATGTAGTGTCCCATAAAAATTTGGGAATTCTAGAATCCATTAACTGTTTTGTAGTAACCAACACCCCTTGTGGTGTGCCCCTTGGAAATGAGAAGGATTCTGTAAAATTATCTAAATCAATTTGTTGGTACAAAAGATGTCTGGAGAGGATCATAAAATCAGTTATGGTGAGTTTCTAATTCCTGACTTTTTGTAGTGCGTGACACACATAGGTCGGAATAGCCGTATTATGTAACTTAAAAGTCCATTTATCCAAGGACCAAATTGGCAAAATCTTTCCAAGCCATTCTTGTCCCCAGATCACCCAATTCTGTGTCCCATTCCTGAGGCCAGGTACTAAATTCCCATGCCAGAAGATGGAGTGAAAAAATGCCAATGGGTGTACCATACCTATACCTCCCTGTGGAATGGATCTATATGTTGTATTCCATTTAATCAGGTTCAAACTGCTCCCCCAGATAATTCTAAAAAAAAGTATTGTAAAGTCTAGAATCCAATGTGTTGGGGGGGGGATATGGAACTTATGAATAATAAAAGTGGGATTATAAAAGTTTCGATCAAATAGACCCTTCTGAATTTAGTAATCTGTAAGCCTTGCCATGCCCTTATTCGTGTATCACATAATGCCAGTTTTATTTCCCAGTTAACTTTCTCCATTTCTTTAGGACCAAACGTGATTCCTAGTATAACAGCTTCCTGGGTTAAAGGCACCCTACAGATCTGATCTATGAGCAATTTATGTCCAACTACCAGAGCTTGACTTTTATGGAAATTTATTCTAGCACCTGCTGCCTCTGAGTAGGCTACCAGTGTGCTGTACGCTATGTCACCTTCCAGTTGGGAGTTTAAGAATAAACAGAGATTGTCTGCCTAAGCCATGACTTTGAGGGGTAAGGTGTGAGGGGAAAGACTTATGCCTCCAATGTGCCTAGAGTGTTCAATATGTTTCACCAGAATATCAGTATAAAATGTGTACAACAGTGGGCTCAAAGGGCACCCCTGCTTCACCCCTCTCCTAAGCTGAATCCGTTGGCCAATTGAACCATTCAAAAGCAAATGAAAATGTGCTGCACTATATAATAAATGTAACCATGCAATAAACTGTTGAGGAATGCCATAAAAGGCTAGGATCTGAAACATAATTTTATGTGATATGCGATCAAAGGCTTTTTCTTGATCCAGGGTAACCACATACCCCTATAAAATCCCAAAATGCCCTCTTGCAAATACTTCCCATAAACATATCAAATTATCTTTTAAAGTACTTCCTGGGATTGCACAGTTTTGATAAGGTGAGATAACTGATTTGGCTATACCACCAAGACGGTTACATAATACAATAGAGAGCGATTTAAGATCTACGTTTAATAATGAGATGGGCCTCCAGTTATTAACGTTCAGCCTATCCCCTTTTTTATGCAACAAAATCAACAAGGCTTTCACTATTGGATCTGGAATGTCCAAATTACATAGAATGTCATTAAATGTTTCCATCAATAATGGAATAAGGGTATCCTGAAATGTTTTATAGAACTTCAGGCTCAACCCATCAGGTCCTGGAGCAGTATTTAATTTCAATTTTTGCATGGCAATACGAATTTCATCCTCTGAAATCTGGACTATTAACCTCGAGGTTTCTGTTTGATCGAGAGTCGGGACAGCAAGATCAGCTAGAAACTGTCCTAATGTATCCTTTGTCTGCAACGGAGTCCCAAAGAAGGAGTGTAAATATATACAAATTATTTATATTATGCTGCAAAATTCAGAATGTACCGCACCTGTGTTATCTTTAACTACCTCCCATACCTTTTTCCTAACCCTTGATTGACAATCCTTAAAAATATCTAACAATGCTTTAGTACCTTGTGTTCCTGCAGATTGCTCCATCTGCAAAGATTTTGCCTTAGAATATAAATAAGTTTTCATTTCTTGTTTTATAGCCTGAATCTGTGTAGAGTGATCAATATGGTCAGTATTTTGTACTGTAATGAGTTGGTAAAGACGCTTTCTGAGTTTCAAGTATTGGAAGTAGGTAGATTTCCCTTTCTGCTTCCCCCATTATTGAAATAACTGACAAATAAGTACTTTCGTTTCCATCCACCAGTCGCTGATGGAATCATACCAGGCCACAAGTGTTGCTCTGGCCAAAAGATGTTCTTTTGCTTTATGTAATATATCAGGGTCAGTTAATAAGGTATTGTTAAGGTGCCAGTAACCAGGCCCTATATTATTTCTATGCAATTGGCCCAAAGCTATTTCTAAACTAAAATGATCTGATATAGCCAAAGAAATAATTTCCCTGGACAAAATGGACCAGTGTTTAGAGACAAATATGTAATCAATTCTTGAGGACAAGGAAGCCCTGTGATATGTATGTCCCCCTGTGTTGTGCAAAAATCTAAAAGTATCCCATAACTCTGCTGTGCTTAGGATTTGTTTTAACATGTTAATAGCACAATACATTTTTGATGTGATCCCTATCTTATCTTTTAGGTCCAGTGGACAATTGAAGTCACCCCCTAAAATGAGTTTTCGATGTGTGTATAAATATGGTTGAAGTGAGTGAAATAACTGTACCCTAGCTTTTTTTGTTTGTGGTGCATACACTACCCCAACACGTAGATCTTGTGACTGATAAGTAGTATCAATGAATAAAGCTCTTCCCAGGTCAATTTCTATAATCTTGGAGAGTTGTATAAAGCCTCTAAAAAGTATACCAACACCAGAGCAAGCTTTCTCCCCCAAAGACCATATAGATGAACCCCAAACCCATGCTTTTTTTGCTTGGTAAATATCTGCTTCTGTATGCAGCCTAGTGTCTTGTAAAAGACAATTATCTGCCTGAGTGTCTTGTAAAGCCTGGAAAGTGATGCATCTGCATTTGTAATTTTTTATACTATTCGTAGTTAAAGAGCGGACAGTGATACTATCCTCAACAGAGACGGGCATTCAGGAATAAGAAAAAAAGGGGAGAAAGGGTACTCAAGATGTTTTTTTCCTTGTTCGTTTCCACACTCTAGGCCTGTCCCCCACTTCTCCTTCCATATCTGAGGTTTCTTTTTGAGACGAGGCTAATGAAGAGGCCTCTAAGTCCTCGTCATTCTCCTCAGCCAAGGTTTTTAATACTGCATATTTATTTGAATCCATTTCAAAATCTGTTCAAGGAAGTTTTGATTTGGGAATATTCCTGGCAGACTGTCTCTACCCTGTCACCAGTTGATATCCTTCGTCTGAGGGGGGAGGTTGGGAGGCATCTCCACAGCCTGGCTTGAAGCAGTAGAGGGCCCTGCCTGTTCTCCTGCAGTTTCAGAAATCACCTGTTGAGTATTAGTGTTCCCATCTTGATGTAGAATATGGACACGGTGGTCTGTAAGGGTTTATTCTGTGTCTTCCTGAGAGATATCAGGCTAAGCTACTGGTACATCTTGCTCCTTCTCAGAGCTCAAGTATTGTTGTTGTCCAGACTGTTTTTCCTGTGCTGCATGTACAATAGTGTCCCGATCCCAGAAAGAACATTTATTGTGAACTGCCCAGGGGCTTTGAAGGAACAAGTGACCATGATCCTCACATAAGTTACATTTCGGTGGCTTTTGACATTAGTTGCTCAGATGATCCATCTGCTGACAAAAACTGTATATCAAAGCCTCGCATGCATTGCTTAGGTGAGAAAAGGACCCACATCTGTGGCATGTCTTGGGCTGACCAGGATAAAAGCAGAATCCCCTATCTAAACCCAAATAAAAACAGCTAGGAAGATGCACCAGGCCCTTCTCTGCCATTCATAACTTTACTTTGATTTTCCAACCCCCTGTCCATATATTTTTGCTGTCAATAATAAGAGCTGGTCTTTCCATAACATCTGCTCATTGTTTGACTCAATATGGAATGTCTGATACATGCACATTCTCATTTCAAAAGAGAACGGTAATGAATTTAACAGATGGTCTTGTTAAAGGAATGGCCACGAAAGGGGCACACACCAGAGTTTGATTTAAATAAGAGAACTTAGCCCAAACTTTTTCGAACCAGATATATGAATTAATGCGAAAACATCCATTGCCTGAAATTGCATAGATTCCTTCAGGAGTTTTCATGCCACATAAACCCTATCAGGTGGAGGTTCAAGACCTCCTTTGTATTTTATTTGGACAGCATTCCTTCTGGACCTTGGTTTCCCTAAATTTGCAAATAAATCAGCCATCCTTCTTCTGGGATTATACTGTGGTTGAGAGGGAAGGGGAAGAGCAGGATGCAGGTTAAACTCCCAACCAAATGCTCCTGTATCCCCTGAATCATCAGCCGTTATCTGATGTTCCATAGAATCTGCCCATGAAACAGAGGGAGCCTCTTGACTATCCCTAGTGATGGTGCTTTGCAATATAGGCCTAGATGACCCAGGGCTACTAATCGCTTCTGTCAGCACAGGCCTTGTTTCAGTATTGGCCTTGTCTTTCTCAATAGGTACATTTATGTTAGCACTGTGTACAGGTGTAGAAATGTCAGAACAGTTAACAGTACCTTGTAGTGAAGTGTCCGAGACATTTGCCGTGCCAGCATCTACTTGCAGTGTAGTGTCTTCTCTGCATTTTGGCCCATCACCCTGTGACACACCCATGTGAGAATTATCCATTGTTTCACCTTTGCAATCCTTAGAACAAACTGAATTTGGTTGCGAAGCCAATGCCATAATCTGAGCTGCCGTTGGTGTGTTTCCTGGGAGCCAATGTAAACCATCTGGAGCGAATGACCAACCCACTGCAGCAAGAGCTCTTTCAGGAGACCACATACAAATATTTTGTTTCTGAACTGCATCTACTGTTTCCTCAGCTGAGGAATTATCCATTATAACGCCTGGTTCCTTGTCTGTGCTCCCTTTGTTTACCGTCTTCGAAGTCTAAAATCATGTTGAGCAGCCTACTCATACCAGCTGCTTTATTTGTAGGGGAATGCATCCCAAAAATAACCTTTTCCACTTCCATTGACACAGGTCTCAAAAATCCCCATGCAGACGGATTTCCTCCATCTTCCAAATCACTCGTTGTCGTAGTTACATCCATCGGTGTAGGTATCATAATGTCTGCTTCTGCCACCAGAATATCCATAGAACTGCAAAACAAATCTTCTTTGATGACAGAAAGCTGTTCTCCCCAACTACCTTCTCCTTTATCATTCATCTCCATACTGTCGGACATTCTCCTGACCAGAGCAATACAGCAGCCCCTACCCAAGAGTAGGGGAATTTTATTGAGAAGAATTGGACTTCATTACAGAAATACATACACAAAAACAATACAAATGCAGTACACAGGCATAGAAACAGAGGGGGAAAAAAAACAGGAAACAATAATAAATCAGCAAGTCACCCCAATTTCCAAAATTCACTATTAAGCCATAATTGACGAAAATGCTTTCTTGATTTGTACGAAAAGTCAGACATTTTCACTGCAAGGACTGCATTCCCAACATTTTTCACAATCTCCTGAGGTGATATCCACTTCTGTTTAAGACCAACAGGCACCTAGCCTGCCATAAAAAATATCTTATCAAAACTAAGACAATATTCACAGTTTCAGCATTATATTTTTTGTTCAAGACTATATTAGTCCCAAAAATAAGTTCTACATATGTCACGTTAGAAAAGAGAGGTTCAGCCCAGTCAACAGCAATAGTTCCCCAAAAGTCAAGTGCAAAGCTACACTCAAGGAACAAATGCCATTGAGATTCAATAATAGAAGCACATGAGTCCCTAGGACAATATCTATCATCCAACATTTTATGTTTATGGTTCCCCTTAGCACTGAGTCTACCATAATTACCTAGCCATACCGTGTCCCACATGTACAGTGGTATTCTGGGGTTCAAAAGTTGTTTCACTATCCAGGCCTGTCGATCAGGGGGACAGAAAGGGAATTCCACTGGATCCTGAGGTCCCTGCCTCCAAATCCTTTCGTATAAGGCCTTCCTGCTTTTTATACAGAAATCATGAGGTGTAAAACCCCAGGACGTAGCCAATTTCACAGCCTCCACACCATAGTCTGGAAGTCCAGGGTCTCTGGCTAAAAATCCCTTCTTTCCCTGTTCCCATAGGGGTAATACAAGGCAGAAGCCATAAAAATGAAAGGCTTAAATCCTTTCTCACCAGGCTTCAAAGCCCAACCAAAATTATAACTCAAAAAAATACTATAAAAGAAAGCCACAGGATTTAACAGCCCTACCCCTCCTCAACAAGAGGCCTATAGGTCAAACCTCACTTAGTAGGGTTTAACTGAGATCCCCAAAAGCCCTGGAAAAAAATACTACACAATCTAGTAAATAATTTCATGGGTGGGGGAAAAACGTAACAAAGATACAAAAAAATAAGGACCACCAATGTTTTTAAGCAAATAAACCCATTTCTTCTTACCAATTTGATGTTGTCTCCACCTAACTACAAGCCTGTCAGCCTTCCCCAAAGCAGTATTCCAGTTAAGGGATTGCATATCTCCAGATCCAAACAGAAGTCCAAGTATTTTAATGGGTTCAGGGGAAAGCCTGATTCCAACAAAGGACCCAGACTCAGGGACAGAAAGGTTCCCCAAGGAAAGTCCAGTATTTTTCTCAAAATTAAGCCGGGACCCTGCAACTGAAGAATATTGTTGAAGAACACCAGCCAAGGCCTTTTCATCAGTGTGAATGGCCACAGTAAGGACCAAGTCATCTGCATAAGCTAAAATTTTGACAGGAGCAGGAATACGTGCTCCTTGCAATCCAATCACCCCAGGGCATTGGAGGACAGCTCTAATTAAAATGTCTATTCCAAAATTGTACAAAAGGGGGCTCAAGGGGCACCCCTGTCTAACCCCACATTTAACCAAAACTTGATTCCCCAACCAACCATTAACATTGGGAATAATGACAGCCTCATAATAGAGGGCTCTAATCCACCCTATGAATTTAGTAGGGAGTCCAAATGCTGCCAGAATGGAAAATAAGAACTGATGGGAAACCCTATCAAAAGCTTTCTCCTGGTCAATCCCAAGTACCCATCCCTTAATGTGATCCATGTCCCCCAGGGCAAACAATTCCCACAACAAAATAAGGTTATCATTTTGGCATCTACAGTACCTAGAATACCATACGTTTGGGCTGAACTAATAAGTCTAGCCACCTGAACAAGTCTGGCCAACAACATTTTAGCAATAATCTTGCTATCCACATTAAGAAGACTCAAAGGTCTCCAATTATTAATGTCTGCCACAGAACCCTTCTTATGGATTAAAACTAAAATCGCTTCCTTCATTGACTTAGAAAACTTAGCATTGGTCAACATATCGTTAAACAAAATAGTTAAAGCCGGAACTAACTCTTCTTAGAATGTAGTATAAAACCCCGCCATGAGTCCATCAGATCCAGGAGCTGAGTTAAACTTTAAACCAACAATGGCCTGTACTACCGCCTCCTCAGAGATTTCCTTAGTTAACATATCACACTCTCAGGTGTGAGGTGGGGTAAGTTTAGTGATGATAAAAAACAATCAGCAGCATCACAGTCAGATTCGGTCCCTAACATATTCAAAACGTGATTCCTCAATGACCCCAACCAACAATTCTGGAGAACTAACAAGATTCCCAGGTGGAGATAACAAACTATAGATAACCCTGGACTCAACCCTACCCTTACATTCTTTGAAGGGATCTAATCCTCCTTTGGGTAACTTAGTCCCAAATCTAGCTTCTTGCCCCAAAGATCTAGCCCTATCATACTGCAAATCCCTCATCTAGCGACTGAGGATGGAAATCTGCCTGCTACAATCTCGAGTAGAGCTGTCTGACAGAGAAATTAGATTCTGCAGTTGCTGACGTAATGCCAGATACTTCTTATATCTGCTAGTATGGTCATCAGCAGCCTTTTTTTTTGTAAGACCTGTCTCCACCTAACCTTAGTGTCTTCCCACCACTCCAATATGTCCTCATAGAGATCAGCAACAGACAATCGAGCAGCCCATTCCCGCCTCCACATTTTTTGGACTTTGGGGTCCCGAAATGGAAAGAGAAAGGGGAAATTGTTTAACCAGGAAAGGCACACTAAGCCAGAGTTTGTTTCCAGGTGCGACCTGGGAGCACAAGGAAGTTAAGTGACTTGCTCAGGGTCACACAGTATGCAAGTGGAAGCTGTGGGATTCAAACCCAGGTCTGGTCTGCTGGATGTCACCAGATTTGCAGCTCAGAGCCTTAGACCACTGCACTATATTGCCTCCGAAATACAGAATCATTAAGTCTCCACCTATTCTTTTTACTTCGTGGAACATCAGACCAAGAGATCATAACCCGCAAGGGAGCATGGTCAGAAAATTCACTTCCCAATAGTTTCACAGTCAACTACGTGAAGTGTATTAGAAAGGAATATAAAATCTATCCTGGTTCTACACTCACTCCTGAAATAAGTAAACCCACCCTTAGGATGCCGAACCCTATGGCAGTGGAAATCACATTTTTAAGGGCAATGGAGTCACTGAAAAGCTTGGAGGTCTGGAGCCCCCTATCTGCCTGATGTAATCCACAATTAAAATCCTCAGCCCAAATAATCAGCCCAGAGGTATGTAAAAAGGGTTGTACTAATTTAAAAAGGGCTGCCCTCTGTGCCTTAGTCTGAGGAGCATATAGTGCAATCAACCTAAATCGTTCAGAATGAAAGGATATATCAAGCAACAACACTCTCCCTGGATGAATATCCACAAGTCTGAACACTTTAAGAGCAGGATTAGAAAACAAAATACCTACTCCATCACATTTGTCCACACCAGAAGACCACAAGGAGGGTCCATGTGGCCAAACCTTAGAGGCTTGTTTGAGTTCCTGATTGGTTTTCAACCTGGTATCAACTAGACAGGTAATGTCACAATGCATATCCTGTAAAGACAGCATGACAACCCCAAGCTTCCTCTCCCCCTTAATACTATTGATGTTTAAAGAAAAGACTGACAAGGAGTCCATAATAAAAAAACTAGGGTAACTTACTCTTTTGCACTGCCTAGTCCTCTTAGCTATTGGGTCTGTATCACCACCCCCCTCCGTGTCCGTATTAGAAATGACAGATGAAGTGTCAGTTTCTTCATCCGCAGGAATCCCTTTCTGTAATATCAGAAGACAGTGCAGCAAATTTATTTCCAGATTTCCAAGTCTTAACTCCTGAAACGTTACCCTGTCCAGAAACAGCTAACCTCTTCCTGTTCCTTTTCTGCTGCACTGTGATAAAGGCAGACTGCTCCGGATCTGACGGGGCCTGGTGTAGAGGTGGGGGAGAGGTAGGCATTACACCGAGATCCTCAGATACAGATGCAGTCTGGTCAGGGCCAACAACCTCCCTGCTATCTATATTCTCCTGCATGGTCACTACCTCCCCTTGGGGTAAACCCTCCACCCTTATGTCCCCTGACTCAGAGTTCTCCATCTGTTGGGGTTGGTGTAAGGCCTCCATGCCAACCCATAAATCATGCTCAGCAGTTCTTCTAGCCTGCTGTTGCTGAGCAAGATTAATCAGGCCTTCATGAGAGGGACAGTCATCTCTATTATGCGAGGCCCAAGGGCATCGACCAAATGCATGACCTGTATGTTCACATAGGTTGCACTTAAATAAATTCAAACAAGAACTTGAATTATGACCAGACTCCAAACAATAACTGCACTTAACAATATCGCTAGCTGAGCTCAAGTGTGCCCGGGAGCCACACTTGAAGCAAGATCTAGGCTGACCTGCATGAAAAATCATCCCCTTATCCCTCCCAAGGTAAAAAAAACTGGGCAAGTGATTGGAGCCTGAGTTTGTGGAGTACAACTTAACTCTAACCTTCCACCCTCCATCCCAAATCTGCTCACTATCCAAAGTAGGAGTTGATCTATTCAAAACCTCACAACGTTGCTTCACCCAGAATAAAATATCTTCAATGTTCACCCCTTAATTTTTAAACATAATGGTAATATTTTTGACAGCTGGTTTTGTCAGAGGAAGAACATGAAAAGGGGACCAAGTAGGTGAATTCTTACAAGTGGCATACCATGCCCAAAATCGATCTAGGCTGGACACATTTTTAAAACTAACATCATAATTAGCGTTCCCCAAGCCTGTCAATGCAAAAATCTCAGATGAAAAGAACCACATTGAACCTTTAAGTAAGGTTTTTGCAATACAGACCCTATCCGGGGGGGTGGGTTTTCCTGACCTCCTTTGTACAAGAAACGTACTGCATTGCATCTTGGGGCAGGCTCGCCTTTGTTACTAAATAAATCTGTGAGTTTAAAGCCCACAGTTTTACCAGGAACAGTACCTGTCTCTTGCAACAACACAGGGTCAGGACCCAATCAGACAGGTACCACAGGAACAATGTCCTCTCCCACTACCTGAGTCAGTAAGGCCGATGTAGAAGCAGGACATACCCGACTAGACTGAGATGTAATCCTACCTACAGACTCCACATCATTAACAGGCACAGATATAACCTCATCAACAGCACAAGTAACAACAGCAGAGTCCATATCACAAATATCAGAAGTATTAACCTGGCGTAAGTTGGAGCTCTGAGGAAGCCTCGGTGGCCACCGGTGCTGCGCCGTTCTTTAACATGTTAATGTAGGAAGGGTCTTGAGAATTAGGTGACCAAGAACCACCATCCATCTGTTCCCAACCAGTGTTTTTCAAAGCCGTTTCAGAAGACCACACCAGCTTACCCTGTAGGTGAGAAAGTTTCGATCTCTGACAGACAAGTCAGGAGGCAGCAAATCAGCAGAAATCCTACCCAGCTGCTTGCTCCACCCGGGACTTTGCGAGTGAGATGAAAAAGAAAACACAAGGCCGTCAGTAGCGTTTCCCGACTCCGATACCTTGCTCCTCAAAGTAGTCACTTGGGCGCCACCAAGACGCTTATTCCGGGTATTTGTACGATCTGGTGGGGGCTTTAGGCACTCAGGACCAGAACCCGTCAAACTGCCAGCCCCAGAACCAAGATGCAACGCTACCATAGACAACGGAGCGACGGAATCCTGTGGCGCACCATCACTCACAGGTCCTGCCACATAAACAGTCCAACTGGAAGCAACTGAAGGGGAAACTGCACCAACATGCTCGGTGTTTACCGGAAGAGCTGCAAGCTCCCGATCAAGTAAGTCCATTTTCTGTAGCAATGCAGACCTTTCGGCTAGCAAACGTGCCTTGTCACCACCTTGTAGTAGCACAGACTTGTGCTCAGGATGCAATAATACTGTAGGAACATTAGCTTCAACAGTGCTGAGATCCACAATTTCAGCCACAGAACAAGCTTCCTCAATGGCCTCTTGTTCTGTCAGCACAGGAGAGAAGGCACACTCTCCTGCACCTTCTGCACCCATCTTCTCCAGCGTCTCACACGAACTGGCCATCGCTATGCAGACAGCCAAAGGGTCCCCCTACTGGAAGAGCAGGGTAATTTTCTTGGTGTCCTAGCCAATTTCCCTTCCTTTAAAACTGGTTCATGCAGTTGTCCAAGACTGTGTGTGGGTGTTGCTGTGCAAAATGGCTGCCACTGCACATTCAGTCACTTCACTACCGGTCTAGCATTGCTTTGTAAAACACTTAGGGATACAGTGTGTAGGAAAAGTGCTATATAAATGCTGATTCTTCTACTGCTTCTTCATCTTCTTTTTCAGGGCATTCTGATGTCTGTTATGATCCAAGCTGAATCGATCACTGATTACACTGGTTTGAAACCACCATTTTTCTATCAGCTGTGGTTTCCTTCAAAACAGACTGAGTAGACCCTCTCATGGAAATCTCAAATTGCTTTATACACTGAACTAAAGAAAGAGAAAACAAGTAATATCTCCAGCACTTCAACTATTAATCTAAATGTGTTTCTCATTTGCCTGCTTTCATGTCCATGAGGAAATACCCTTTCCCCATTTGTTTACTCAAGAAACTTACTTGGCTGTAATTATGTCTTCTCTAACAACCCCAGTCAATTTACTGTGTATCTTGTCATTCATTCTCTTGCCCTTTATCATGCTCCCCCTGCTATTATCCTTTGTTTTATTTTCCTTGTTCATATTGCTTAGCCCTCCACCCACTTATCCCCCCCTGCCCCCACCAACTTTACAAATGCGGTGCTCCAGATATGGACAGAGAACCTTGTGAATTGACAAGCAAGGTGAACTGTGGGTC
Source organism: Neoceratodus forsteri (assembly GCA_016271365.2). Lineage (NCBI taxonomy): Eukaryota > Metazoa > Chordata > Ceratodontiformes > Ceratodontidae > Neoceratodus > Neoceratodus forsteri. Next base: position 164,470,057 of record CM028137.1, read on the forward strand.
TCACTCCTGGTGTGTTATTCACAGTGCAGCCAAAGGCCCATATTTAGATTTAGAGAGAATGATCTCCGCAGTCCACCCCAGCTCTCTGAGATTCCTTTGAAGGGCACCCCCTCCACAACCTTACTGATCCTGTCAGCTCTGTAACCTTGGCTGATGCATAAGCACTTGTTCTCTAATAGAAACATACATAGAAACATAGAATCTGTTGATCGATAAGGACCATATGGTCCACCTAGTCTGCCCATTGCCCTACTCATTGCTGCAGCCCCAGATCCTACTTGATCTGTGGCTCTCCTGCTCTGTACATCTCCAGGGTACCCTAATGCCTATCCCATGCACTCTTGAACCCCCATATTGTTTTCACACCCACTACTTCTGCTGGGAGGCTGTTCTATGGCTCCATCACCCTCTAAGTGAAAAAATACTTCCGAACATTACCTGAGTCTTCCACCCTTCAGCCTCATATCATGCCCCCTTGTTCTTGTGCAGAGTTTTCTCTGAAATATGCTTTCCACCTGTACCCTGTTTATTGCCCTAAGGTACTTGAAAGTCTCTATCATATCTCCCCTCTCCCTTCTTTCCACCAGTGAATAGATATTAAGGTTCTTATGTCTTTCCTTGTAAGGCTTCGGGTGCAGTCCATGTACCATCTTCATTGCCTGTCTCTGGACTGCCTCTATTTTGTCAATGTCCTTCTGGAGATGTGGTCTCCAGAACTGGACACAGTACTCCAGCTGAGGACTCACCAGTGATCTGTACAGTGGCATCAACACCTCTTTTCTCCTGCCTGTTATGTTCCTCCCTACGCACCCAACATTCTGTTTGTTCTCCCCACTGCTTTTTCAGTTTGGTCACCTTCAGGTCATCAGATCTGATAACCCCCAGATCTCTCTCCTGACTTGTGATGGCCAGAATTTCCCCACCCATCCTGTACTCCTCCCTTGGATTCCTGTAACCGAGGTGCATGATCTTGCACTTATTAGCATTGAAACCCAACTGCCAGACACCTGACCACTCCTCTAATAGATTTGGATCCTTTCTCATTTTTCCCCCTCTCCGGTGTGTCCACTCTGTTGTGGATCTTGGTGTCATCTGCAAAGAGGCACACCTTTCCCTCCAGACACTCTGCAATGTTACTAATGAAGACATTGAATAGGACTGGCCCCAGCACCGACCCCTGTGGCACCCCGCTGGTCACCTCCCTCTCCTCAGATTTCATGAAATTTACCACCACCCTCTGAGTACTGTCCATTAGCCAGTTCCCAACCAACTTTACCACTGTAGGACCCACTCCCAGGCTCACCAATTTATTTAGCAATCACCTGGGCACGATGGTGTCGAAGGCCTTGCTGAAATACAGGTAGGCTACATCCACTGCCCCTCCCTGATCTACCACCCTGGTTACCCAGTCAAAGAAACCTATAATATTCGTCTGACAGGACCTTCCCACTGAGAATCCATGCTGCTTTGAATCCTGTGCCCCACTAACCTCCAGAAACTTTACAATCCTCTCCTTAAGTAAGGACCCAGTGGTGTCATGTGCATAGGGCCTGAGGGGGCATGTGCCCCCCCCCAATATTGTAGTGCAATGTACAAAAAAAATCATTGATTTTGTATTTTAATATGTGTAGCAGGACTGAAAAACAATAATGCTTTTTTTAAAGTGTTTGCTGAAGAAACATAGAAACATTGAAGTTGACAGCAGATAAGGACAGCAAGGCCCATCCAGTCACCATTTCTTTTTCTACCTTATAAATGTGCCATCGGGCTTTGCTCTGTCAATGGCCTATCTATTCATACTCATTTGTATTGCTCCCTTATGCCTATCCCATGCCTGTTTGAAGCTCTGCACTGTATTTATATCCACCACCCCTGAGGTAGGCCTGTCCATGCATCCACCACCCTTTCTGTGAAAAGAACTTCCTCACATTACCCCTTAATCGGCCTCTCTAATCTCATGCTGTGTCCTCTTGTCCTGCTATTTTTCTTATATTGAAACATATTAGACTCTTGCACCTTGTTAATGCCCTTAAGGTGTTTGAATGTTTCGATCATATCACCTCTCTCCCTCCTTTGCTCTAGGGTATACATATTGAGCTCCATTAATTTGTCCTCATATGTTTTCTGATGCAGTCCCTGCACCATTTTGGTTGCCCTTCTCTGGACTGCCTCAATTTGGTTAATGTCCTTGTGAAGGTGTGGCCTCCAGTACTGCATGCAGTACTCCAGATGGGGCCTAACCATTGTCTAGGAAGAGGAATTATTACCTCCATCTTCTGACTTGTGATACCCCTACTAATATACCCTAACATCCCCCTAGCCTTACCTACTGCTTTAGTGGTCTGCTTGGATGATTTCAGGTCATCAGTGATGATGATGCCCAAGTCTCTTTCTTCCCTTGTGACTGCCAGCAACTCCCCTCCCAGCCTATAGGTGGCTTCAGGGTTTCTCTTCCCTATGTGCATGATCTTGCACTTCTTTGCATTAAACCCCAGTTGCCACTTTTCCGACCATTTTGCCAGTCTATCCAGATCTATTCTCATTCTGCCCACCCCATCTGGATCATCTACTCTGTTGGAGATCTTGGTGTCATTGGCAAACAGACAAGCCTTACCCTCTAGCCCATCTGCAGTGTCACTGAAGAAGATATTGAAGAGGCCTGGCCCCAGGACTGATCCCTGAGGTACCCCACTTGTGATTTGCATCTCTTCTGACTGTATACCGTTTACCAAAACTCTCTGTTTTCTGCCCATCAACCAGTTTGCTTCCCAGCTGACCAACTTCTGACCCACCCCGAGCCTACCCAGCTTATTAATTAATCTTCTATGTGGAACAGTGTTGAAAGCTTTGCTGAAGTCAAGGTAGGCGACATCAACTGCTCCCCCATAGTCCACCACTCTGGTTACCCAGTCAAAGAAATCTATGAGATTAGTTTGACAGGACCTTCCTTTTGTAAACCCATGCTGTCTTGGATCCTGTGCTCCTATGGATTCCAGGTGTTGCATTATCCTTTCCTTAAGGAGTACCTACATAATCTTGCCCACTACTGAGGTAAGACTGACTGGTCCGTAGTTCCCTGCCTCCTCCCTGCTACCACTCTTGTGGAGCCGGATCACATGAGCCCTTTTCCAGACTTCTGGGACCTCTTCTGTGCTCAGAGACTCACTAAACAGTTCTGATAATGGCTCTGCTAGTTCCACCCTTAGCTCCTTTAGTACCCTGGGATGTATGCCATCAGGTCCCATTGCCTTGCCCACCCTGAGCTTATTGAGCTCTTGTAGAACCCTTTCCTTTGTGAAGGGACTAGTGCTCACCTCCTTCCCCTCTGTGTCCATGAGCTGTGGGCCCTCCCCTACCTTCTCTTCTCTTCAGTAAATACTGAGCAGAAGTCTCTATTTAGGACAGATGCTTTTACATGGTCCTCCTCCTCACACGCCCCCTTATCTCCTTTGATCTTAGCAATACCCCCTCAGGACTTTCTCCTTTCACTAATGTATCTATAGAAAGTTTTGTCACCTTCTTTTACTGCCTGTGCTAGTGTTTCCTCAGTTTGGGCCTTTGCCTGCCTTACTGCCTTCCCTGCTTCCCTTAGGGAAGTTTGGTATGTCTCCCTATCTTCATCCCGCTGCGTTCCCTTATATTTCCTATAGGCCAGCCTTTTGGCTCTGACCTTTTCTGCTACTGTTTTTGAGAACCAAAGTGGTTTCCTTCTTCTTTTGCACTTCCTTTTCTCTCTAACACAATGGGATGTTGCTTTAAGTATTGCATCCTTAATGCTTGCCCATTTTGCCTGTACCTCTTCACCTGTATTTCTTTTTGCCAGGGCTAGCTTAACTTTGTTGGCCATCTTATCAAAGTCAACTCCTCTGAAGTCCCATATTTTTGCCTTGGAATGGGATGATTTAGTTGTAGTGGCCAAATTGAACCATACCATGTGATTGATGGTCACTGGCCCCCTGGAGATCTGTGATCTTTTCCCTGTTAGTCAGTACTAGATCTAGGATGGCCATGTCTCTTGTGGGTTGTTGTACCAGTTGTTTGAGGCCTTCCCCCTGCAGGGAATCCACCATGTGTCTAGTTCTGGCAGATAGATGTTCCTGCTGGTATTGACCAATCTGTATCTGGCATGTTGAAGTCTCCCATTATCAGAACCTCCCCTTTAGCTGTTATGTTTTATATATCTTCTAACAGTAATGTGTCTATGTCCTCCCCTTGGTCTGGGGGCCTGAAGACAACCCCAGTTCTTATGGCTGTCCCATTTCCTGTTTCCAGGGTGACCCACAGTTCTTCTGGCTCCTTATGTGTATTCTGAATTTCTGTAGCTTTGATATTTTCATTGACATACAAGGCCACTCCAACCCCCATTTTTGCACCTCGGTCTCTTCTGAACAGAGCATAGCAAGGTACTGAAGTCTCCCAAGTGTGGTTACTGGTAAACCACATCTCGTTAATTGCTACTATGTCCAGTTTAGCCTCTGTCATTATTGCCTGCAAGTCTGGGATCTTGTTTTCCAGACTGTGGGTGTTCCAGATCGATAGGTCTAGGTCTGGGACTGGGGTAGGGCCGTTGGTAACTTTCAAAAAATGTACTGTCTCTTGCCAGCTTGTGTGCTTGCTGGTGCTTGGGGTTGTGAATAGACACACAGACACCGTGAGACAGACAGTGATTGGTAGTCCATGCTGACAATCAGCGTAAACTTACCAGTCACTTCTCCCCCCACAAGTTTCTGTTGTGTTTTTTTTTCGTGTGCAGCCAGCCAGCCAATCACAGTGAAGAAATATTGATTGACGATCGCGCAACATGCAATTGGAAAGTGATGAGGACATCAGCAAGCATACCGCATGGCAAACTGGTGCATTTTCCAGCGCCATCTTGGATCAGACACATCAGTGACTCATAGCATCTGAGACACTTAGCAGAGAGTGGTCTATGAGGCTGGTGACCTGGCCAGAAAAGGAAAGGAAAGAAAATCTCAAGTCCAGTCCCCTGACTCGCGTAATCCCAACCTGTAATGTGACCGTCAGCTTGGCTCGTCAGCAGGCTAGCTACCCCACTTCTGGACTGCCTCGTTTGTGTTTTTTAACTTGGGCTGGGGTGTGCTTGCTGCCAGGCTGGCCCTGGACTGTTTGTCTCAAATTGCTTGGGTGGAGGAGGGTCGGTAGTGGGATGGGAGTTGGGGAAAAACCACTGCGGCTGCCTGGCAGGTGTCAGGTATGGATAGACACAGTCAGACATCTTTGTGATTGTGGGAGCCTAGTCACTGAGCCACAGCAGCACAGAATCAGATTGGCATCGCATCGGGCCAGCCAGCAATGGACCAGGGCCACCCTTCTTCATTGAAGCCTGGTAAGAATCTCTGGAGAACTGTCTGGAGGAGGATAGTTAGAACTGGTAGGGACAGGGTCTGAGAATAAAGGAAGGGAAAAAAATGATAAAGAGAACTTTACAAAAGAAAGCTTCCATATACTGCCCGTCCATGGGAGTGACCCTTCTTTGTCTGGTCTTTGTTTCTTTTTATCCAGGAGAGAGACACTAATCTGAAATCTTGTTTCCAGGTGTGACCTGGGAGCACAAGGAAGTTAAGTGACTTGCTCAGGGTCACACAGTATGCAGGTGGGGACTGTGGGATTCAAACCCAGGTCTCAAGGTTTGCAGCTCAGAGCCTTAAACTGCTGCGCTATACTGCTGAGGTGGAGGACTCATTGGCACTTTGGTACCCCCCTTAAAGTGAACTGAACAACAAAGTGAAAAACACATGGTTGGCATACCTGCCTGCCAATGACAGTGCCACGTGGCCAAGAGCAAGTGTTCACCACAGAATATCTAATGCATTGATTGTGTAACTATCAGCCTGTTGCCTCTAGATGCAGTGGAAATATTACTGTCCCTCACTCCCTCACCACAAAAGGCTTTGCATTTTACATATGTAATCCATGCATTAGTTATTCCATGGTAAACCCTTACCCTTGCCAGTGCAGCACTGTCATCAATCACTTGAGGGAAAGATACCAAAGCATGGATGAGACATCCACCTCAGCCATTAGTTTAAGAACCCTGCCACAGGGATCTGAAACTATGGCTGAGGCAGAGGTCTCATCCACACTTCGTTAGTCCCCTGTGCCTCTGGTTTGCAGATCCGGTGCGTGTGTGTTGGGGGGGCTGCCAAAGTGACCTCAGCTCAGCCACTAGTTTTTCAGATCCCTGCCTCTGCTCTGCCGATCAGGTATTGCCCAGTTTTTCTCTGCAATCCACCACTGATGATCTCTGCATCTCTCCCCCTCCTAATGCGCCACTTTACCTCACTTGATAAATTACATTTTGACACCATCATTGCTCTAACCTATATCAGTAACATGGCATTTACCTTGTTGGGGAACAGTTTTCTGGACTGCTAAAAGTCACCAAAATGCACCATTTGACTTAAATTTTTTTAAATTTTCCCGATGGGGGCATGCCTCCAGACCCCCTAGAGAGGTTGGGATTTTGTGCCCCTCCAGAATTTCTGACTGCATAATGCCCCTGTAAGGACCCCATTAGTTTCCCCACTACTGAAGTCAGGCTTACAGGCCTGCAATTGCCTGTCTCCTCCCTGCTTCCACTCTTGTGGAGAGGGACCACATCTGCCCTCCTCCAGTCCTCAGGTACCTCTCCTGTCTCTACTGATACACTGAAAAGGGCAGCCAGCACTTTCCTGAGTTCCTTTAGTACTAAGGTCATCCTACTGGTCTACCAGTGTTCTGTTCATTTGGTGCACTTACCATGGGTCAAATTGTTTGTCCATATCTGGAGACTGCTGTTGCTGCCTGTTACCAACTCTTAGTGGGGGAAGAAGGGGAAACTGTGCTTCTAGCAACAAGCTGTCCTCACTGGCTCACCATAAAATTCAATTTCAGATGCATTACCAGTCTGTATTAGGTTCCAAGCTGGGCCCTTACTTTGGAAACAATTGCTCAACTCTCTTCCCGCAAACTGCTGAATACTTAATTTTCAATAAGCTTGCCCTATTCAGATCCTTTTTATTGTACTGCTGATCATAAAGTAAAAATTTACTCTTATCCTGTACTGTCATCTGGGTGAGTTTTCCACCATTTTCGTAGCAGCATTGTTCACATGCATGATACCACCTGTCATGGCATTCATTCACAGCTCATCCCTTCCCCTCTAATAATGACCAAGTGCAGAAGCAGATTACAAAGTTAAAGTCATGAAAAAATAATTCCTGATCCTAAACCGCATAGCACTTGTAGATACTTGGCAACTAAAAGAGAAAAAAGTAAGCTCAGTGTATATTTCAGTTTTTCAGTGTGCACCTCCTGCTGCTCAGCACTCGCATAGTGCAATTCATGAGTTTGCCTTCTCTAGTGCGATTTCTTTTGTCTCGTCATTGTCCATATTGTCTGTTCCCTGTGGATCCTTGTCTTTCTTCAAAAGTTTCATCAGATGTTTTAACTCTGTGCTGTGATGTGGTGACAGAGTTCCATCATCCCCTGCTTTTCATCTGCCTCTTCTTCTCTCTCTCCACACAGTTCCATGCAGTGTGGGACAATTCTTATTCCAGCCCTTGCAGTTCTAGCTTTGGAACTGATATTTCCATCTTGCTTGGGGTAGATGCTAGGTCACTGAACATTTTGAAGATTTCAAAGCATTTCTCTAGATGTATTTTAGTTTGTACTGGAAAAGCCAATTACCCATAAAGCCCTTTCTCTTTTTTTTATCTAACTGTTTCTGCACCACCACCACCTGCTCCAATATAGTGAATATATTTCCTTCCAGCTTGATTTACTGGCTTTCAAAGAGCCACAGGTCAGGGGGAACTTTACCATTATTTTAGTTTCCCATTCTTTCTGTTATACCCCTAATCCCACAAGGATACTGACATTTTAAGATGAGCTCTTGACTTGAATGTGAGGCAGCATACTCACACGATACGCAGCGCAGCATCCCTCCCTTCCTGTGTTCCAAAGACTTTGCCACCTGTATGTCTACAGGTGTCAGTAGTGCCCAGAGGAGGAGGGTGTCAACTGGGGCACTCAATTCTCCCCACAAGCCGACCTCCGACAGCCAGACTCATTAGATACAAGAAGTGGCATAGAGGGAGGGGCTTTGGGTATCCATCCTACTAACACAGATTCGTTTTTCTGTGCATTTCTAAACTTAAGGGAGCAAGCAGATCTGGTGAACTGTGTTTTTTTTTCATTTGTTTGTTTTTTAATAAATCAGCCAGTAAAGCAATACTACTGCAGTTAGCCTATTGCAGTTATTTCTCTGTTCTGCCTCAAGAAGCGTTGGGTATCCTTACATGCACCTTGCTATGATGCCTGATAGGGAATCTTGGGGAACTAAGATGGCCCTATTAACCACCTCAATAAACAATTATCCTAATGTCAGCACCATTAGATCTAAATCTTATGAAATAAAAGCTTTTGCTGAATACACTGTTGTGTTCTCCCAGAGCTTCTCCTCTCATAGTTTATCTCATAGTTGGCTTTTATATCTTAAATTAATTATAACTGGGATGGGCACGCCACTTGCCTAACCCCCCAGATCTTATCACTTCTCTATACTCCACAAGTTTCTAACCCACCCTTCGGATTAGTAAAATAAGGCATTTTATACTGTTGGCTCTTGTTTTGTCATCTTATTATTTATTATTTAGAGAGCTTTAGTTATAAATTTCACTAAGGGATAGAATCAGTCAACTTTTGCACAGCTTCCTTCGAATTGAATGCCACCTGCTACCATGGACCACTGGTTCAGTGAACTGAGGTTTCTAAGTAGATTGTCTCTGTATTTACCTAACCTTACTGTATCAATATCTAACTACGTTAATATAGTTTCTGATATACCTATAGTCAATTGTAATTCTCTACTGTTGCATCACTGCTTTTGTTATTAGTCCGTTTAGTAGCTGTTTAGTTTGTATTATAGCAGATTGTTATATGCAAATCCCAGCATATTCTAGCTAGAGAGGTTTATACTGCTTACCATAGTAGTTTAGACTTTAACTATTATATTTAAGGGTAATCCTTAGTGTAAGATTCCATGGATTTGTTATACTTTTACAAATATCAGTCTAGCAATGCAATTTTATAAGTTTATTACTTGGAATGTTAATGGAATTGGCTCGCCTATCAAATGGAAAATTTTTTAACCTATCTCATTAAGAAAAGGGCAGACATAGTTTTTATCCAAGAAACACATCTAGACCTTGAAGAATCAGCAAAGTTATGTAGGTCATGGTCTCCAGTGTATAATATAGTTGCTTCAATACCAAGAAAAGAGGTACTACCATTCTAATTTGCAAATTATTAACTTTGTTAAAAGCCAGCATATAACGGACCCAGAAGGCAGATTCCAGATTCTTATTGGAACACTGGACAGTCAGAAGATTGTTATTTGTAACGCATATGCACCCAATTATGGGCAAGACAAGTTTTTCACTACCCTTGCTGCACAACTTAGTGTGTATTCAGACTATGATAAAATAATAGGCAGGGACTTTAATGAAGCAATGGATCCATTACTGGATAACAATTCCTGTAATCCATCTTTTAAACTCACACAGTCTAGAAAGGCCCTTTATAAACTGCTGGATGTGATTAACCTTGCAGATGTCTGAAGACTAGTACCTCCTCAAGGAAAAGATTTTACCTTTTACTCTAATTGACATTCCACGTTCAGCAAGATAATTTATGTTTTTAGCACCAAATCCTTAGCAAATTCTGTGATAGATACGCAAATCAATAACATTATCATTTCTGATCATGGTTTGGTAGAAATAAATATTAACTTGGGGCAAGTCGCTCGAAAGTATTGAGATGGAAACTTAATACCTTCTTACTACAACATAAAACCTTAATTTTCTGGTTATTTATTTATTTATTTGATTTTGATAACCAGGTGAGTGCACTAGACATAGAAATGCCTATTTTCAGGCAGGACCTGAGAGAATACAATTGAGACAGACATAATACAACATAGTACAGGACAAGCTGTGCATTCCTACATTAGTCAAACAACCTGAGAAATAGTACAAGTCAAAATAGGTAGTAAATACAATATAATACAGCAAAGAATGCACATATTTACGTAAAAATACAATAGCTCAAACACCAAGAACAAAATAGAACAAGACGCAGATAAGTAATAACTTTCTAGGTGCCTAAGTAGCAGAGAGAGGGATGGTGGAAATTGCATGGAGCAGTTAGTAGGTTGCATTCAGGAAAAGAAGGTGCATCCATGAGCGGAGGAGAGAAGCTAGAACAGCCATGCATAGGGAGGGTTAGAGTAGCACAAGCAGTGTTTTAAGTGCAAGGAGAGTGCTAGGAGCAATTGTAGGAGAGGTAGTGGGGAGGAGGGATCAGAGCAGAGGGGAGATCATGGAGGATGGAAACAATTACGAGGGTCTGACATTAGAAGGTGAATACGTAACAACCTTTTGCAGCAGGTGTGAGTTGGTGAGAACCAGAGGGCTAGAGGTAGTGAGTTCCAAAGTTGAGGTGCAGCATAGGAAAAGGCCCAGAACCCCATTTGTGTTTTGCATCTAGGGACATGTAGAAGTGTTTGATCCCCAGACCTAAGGCTATAGTCCAGTTTAGCGGGAGTCAGCATCAGTGAAAGTGAGAAAGGAACACCAGATCAAATGATGCCATCTATTAGGGAGCCAAGGGAGAGAAGTTGGTGAGCAGTGAGGGAGGGCCAGTTTAGATCACTATAAAGCTGACAGTGGTGGGTGAGGTGAGGAGACGCTAAGGCAAAACAGCAAATGCTATTGTGAGTGGTGTCCCATTTGTGGAGGCTTGTTTTAGCACCTCCAGCATAAGTTACAGAACCGCAGGCAAAGGCAGGGAGTAACACCATGGGCAATGGCAGTTCTGGCAGAGGAAAGTATAAGGCAGTTCCAATTTTGGAGTTGAAAGCTTTGCACTTGATGGAAATGTGATGGTCAAAATCCAGAGAGGGGTCAAGTGTAACTCCAAGATAGTTGAAGGAGCTGACATTTTCAAGAAGGTAACCATCAACACCAGTAATGGACAGCTGTCCCAGACAATTTCTTAACTGAGGTGCAGATCCAAAGAGCATGGATTGTGTTTTGCTAGTGCCAGCATTGGCTACAGAGGGAGTTGGATGAGAGGGTGGTGTTTAGGTCAGAGATATTCCTGGACCTGTGGTAAACAACTAAATCATCAGCATATAGTAGGGATGAGCAAGTTGAGGCATTTTGTGAGATATCATTGATAAATATGGAAAACAGGAGGGGTCCAAGTATGGAGCCCTGGGGGATCAGAAACAGCAGAGTTAAATTTAACAACCTGTTTTGTATCTGACAAGTAGCTATCGTACCAAATGACGACGTCAGGGGAGAAGCCTAGTGACTGCATTTTGGCTAAAAGGAGAGGGTGGTCGACCAGATCAAATGCCATTGTCAGGTCTACAAAGACCACGCGCTAGAAGACCATTATTCATGGAAACTTTGGTGTCATTTGTGAACTTAAGGAGAGCAGTGATAGTGCTATGACTTTTTATAAATCCATGTTGAGTCAGAGAGAAGGTTGTGATCATGAAGAAAGGCAATAGTTTGAAAGCAGACCAGTTTCTCAAGGAGCTTGCTTAGCACCAAGAGGAAGTAATTGGCCGATAGTTTGAGATGGACTTGGGACTGCCTTTTATGAAAACTGGGACTATTCTGGCAATCTTCCAAAGGTTAGAGACAGTGCCATTGTAGACAGACAAGTTGAAAATTCTGGCTAGAGGAGAGGCAAGTAGGGGAGCAGCCAGTTTAAGAAGTGTGGGTTCAAGTACCTCAGCTCCAACACTGGTACAGTCAGAGATGGTCTTAAGCAACTTCAGGACCTCCTGCCTGCTTATGATACCAAACCGAAATGGAGGGATTGAGTGATTTGAGTCAACATTGGGTTAGGGATGGAGGAAGAAGGAGTACTAAGGTTCATACTAAGGTTAGAAGAAAGAGCTAGTAGGCCAAAGCCCATAATGCTCCTATGCTAGGCCATAGAGTAGAATGTTAAGTCATACCCAGACGTAATTAGCGTGTTGAGACGATGTTTAAAAATCTCTTTAGTATTACTTGTTACTACATCAGATGGAAGTCTATTCCAAGGCCCAGTAGTTCTTACAGAAAAGAAAAACTTACGATTATTGTGTTTAAAAGATTTACCAGTTAACTGGAGGACATGACCTCTAGTATTATGTATTGATGACTTAAAAGAAAATCCTAACTCAGTCATGATATAGGGGTCATGAATAATGTCATATAGGAGGAGAGAGGTCACCTCTAATGCGCCTGATAGTAAGAGGCATTAGTTTCAATGTATCCAACCTAAACTCATCAGATGAGGATTCGAGACCAGATATTTTTTTATTATTCGCTGAACCCTTTCAAGAGAGTGACTATCTGATTTTTAAAAGGACACCACAACTGTGAAGCATATTCAAGATGGGGATGGACATAGGACCTGAATAGGGTAACAACAACTCCTGATCTCGAGATCTAATATTACGCAAAATAGACCAAATAATTTTATTTGATGTACTAATAACTGAATGCATATGCTTGGAATATGTTAAGTCATCTGAAATGTTTATACCCAAATCCTTTCCATCATTAGTGGCACACAATGGTAAATCATCCAGAATATACTGGAAATTTAAATTATTAGAACCCAAATGCATTACTTTGCATTTTGTGGAGTTTAACTTCATGTCCCATTTATTGACCCAGGTACTAATAATATCGAGATCATGCTGAATACAAGATATTTGGTCTAAATTAGAACATGGTCCTCCGATCTTCACATCATCTGCATATTTAATTGTAAATGAAAGGCAGGAATTAGTTAAATCAAATATAAAAGCCTGAAAAAGACAGGGGCCGAGAACCGAGCCTTGTGGAACACCACTTAAAACTTTACCAGAGTTAGAAAATGCCCCATTAATCATCACCTTTTGAGTTCTATTTGAAAGCCAATTATGAATCCATGTAATTATATGACTATTAATAGCAAGACCTGTGAGTTTTTGAATTAGAGCCCAGTGTGGCATGGTGTCAAAAGCTTTACTGAAATCAATAAAGACAATCTCACAGGCTAACCGGTTATCCAAACAAGAACTAAAATGTTCATAAAAGCAGAGCAAATTTGTCAGACAGCTTCTACCCTTCTTAAAGCCATGTTGTTCCAAATCAGATGCATCAATAATAGGGGCAATAATATCCTTTAGTAGATTTTCTAACACTTTACATATGGATGAAGTCAAACTAATCGCCCAATAATTTTCCCATAGATGTTTTGATCCCTTCTTATGTATTGGTACCACAAATGCCTCTTTCCATTCACAAGGGATAAAATTATATTGTAAAAAAAGGTTGAATAAAAGTTTGAGTGGAAAGGCAATATGTTTAGATAATAGGTAAAGTAAATGCCCTGCTATATTGTCTGGGCCTGAACAAAATTTACCTTTTAGTAAGTGTAGTTTTTTAAGAATAGACTCAACGAGAATGTGATAAAAGTATCTGATGGTGAAATCATAGGTACAGGTGGATTGAACTTCTGATGCAGAGAAAACTTTACAAAATTCATTATTAATACATCAGCCATGACTTTCGGCTCATGGATAAGTATGTTTTTGTTGTAAGAGGCCCCACCACACTTGGACTTTTCCTGAGGGAGTTTATATAAGAGTAAAATTGTTTGGAATTAGACTTACTAGCTGTTGTTGCCAATTTCATTTCCCATCTAGATTTGGCCCTACAGATGACTAATTTACACTTCCTACTTGATTTTAAATAGGATTTCCAATTAGAAGTTGACATATTCTTTAGGTAGTTAGGATGTTTTTTAATTTTTATATTTATTAAACGTTTTATTTTTATTCATCCATCTAGGAGTCTGTTTCCATTAGAATTTTATTTTTTGATGGAATATAAGTATCATTGAAGAGTCGAAATAAGTTACTTAGAAAAGTACTCAACTTTGATATAAGGACTGGTTATCAAAAAAGATAACCAGTTTATTTTTTCAAGGTATAGATTGATACTGTGAAGATTAGCTTTGTCGTACAGGTATATAATTGAAGAATTAGTATTAAAGACAATATGTCTCTGCAAGTTAAATAAAATAGAATTATGATCACTGCTGCCAATTGGTGATGAAATATGCACATCCCTAATATCTAAGGCGGTACTACTCAGAACAAGATCTAATATATTATTACCTAGGGTTGCAGAAGTTATCCATTGCTGTAAGTCCAATTCCAAACAAGTGGACAAAAATGTATTACTAATACTGCTAGATGTTGTGAATGACTGCCAATTTATATCTGGGAGATTGAAATCCCCTGTAATAATAACATAACCCATTTGAGTAGCTATTTCAAATTCGGAAAGAATGGCGTCCATAATTAAACTAGATGAATTTGGGGGAACATAACATATCCCAAGGATAATAAAATCCTGTTTGGATAGGAAAATTTTAAGCCAAAGACTCTCAGTCGGAGATTATGAATTTTTATAGAACTAGAAATATTGACTGAGTTGATTTTATTGTTAATAAATGAGGCAACACCTCCACCCTTTCTTTCACTTTGATTTAGATAATAAGAGATATATCTAGGGAGTTGCTTGATCCAGTGGGAGTTATAATCACCCCATGTTTCACAAACCGTAATAATATAAAATTCCTTATTCGAAATCACAGTTTGTAACTCATCGAATGTATGTGTCAAACTTCTCGCATTAAAACTAAGAAACTGTAATTGTTTACTGGAGACTTTATAAGAGTGAGACAAAGAGGTGTGTACCTTTGCATTCCCCCTCTCCCCACCCCCACACACACACTATTTAGTTTAAATTTATGAGTAGAGAAGGGAACAGTATATTTGGATAGGTCAGAGAAGTGTGGGTTGAAAGAGTTTGATATGGTGATGGGGTTGTTACAGTGCACACCACTGAGAACCATGTCATTTGTTGACTGGATGTGCTTAGCCCCCAGGAAGGTCTTTGTATAGGTCCAAAACATTTTTGAGTCTCCAGTGGCAGTGAGTAACAAGTTTTTATAGAAGAAGCTTTTGGCCAAATGTATGATTTGTTTACATGCATTTCTCTTAGCTCTGTAGTCTTATAAATCAGAGAGGAGGCCAGAGACCTTGTAGCAAGCCCAGCTTTTATCCTTAGCTTTTATTTGTGCAAGGATATCTTTTTTAAGCTACCTAGTTGATGTGCCATGAATCCGGTGAGAGATTGTTGGGGCATGCAGGTTTTGAAGAGTGCAGAACTGTGCTAAAAAGTAATCAAGTGACACATGGACATCGTTAGTTGAGTAAATACAGGACCAGTCAATCCTGGAGAGGTCATTCAAGAATGCTGATTGGTTTAGGTTGGCGGAGTTACAAAAGGAGATATGTTTAGGGGAGAAGAGGGGAGTGTACGTGCTCGCCATACACAGTATATGGGGCAGTAGTCCACAATGGTGTCAGAGAGTGTGCTGGTACTAAGTATTCTGTCGATCCTATTGGATAAGGCCCAGTCTATTAGGGTGCATGACCCAGTATTTTTGAGACTCTAGTGGAGCCAGCTATAAGTTCATGGAGGCTGTGTCCCTGGACTACAGTGTCGAAGGCTTTGTTGGATTTGCCTAGCCAGTCAGGATTTATGTCCCCAAGGATAATGACTTCATTACGACCAGCAGTTGTGATAGTCTTGGAGAGAAGTTCAGAGAGACCAGATATGCCTCCAATAGGAGGGTTGTACGCATGGAAGATGTAAGTTTCTTTGTATCACCTAGACAGAGGATGGAGTCACGGTGCCTCACAGCAAGGGGGAGTGGGCGAGGGGAGAGCAGAGAGGTTTAAATGTGCTTTGAAGTATATGGCTACCCCACCACCTCATTTGGCAGAGGGGCAATCACATTGTAGCAGGTTGCAGTTAGGTAATGAACAGACCGAGTCAGGAATGGAAGGCTTCAGCCAAGTTTCTGAAATACATAGAATATCAGGGTGATACCGGGCCACCCAAGCCTCAAGGTCTATTAGGTTGCGAAGAAGGCTTCTTATGTTTAGATGTGGTATTCTAAGCCCCTTTTCCCCTTTCCAGATAGGATCAAAGTGGAGGTGGGGCTGTGGGGCCTGAGTTTAGTTCTACATTCCTGCTAGAATAAGCACAAGAAGGCAAATGTACCAAATCTTGCAATTGGCGAAGGGAGGGAGGGAGGTTGGGGGATGGTAGAGGCATTTCTTGGGTACATATGCCATAATGTGAAGAAAGTGGTCTATGGAAAGTGAGGGGGTGAGAGTAAAGGAGTTTCTGTGACAGACAAGTAGATTGGAGAAGGTGAAATCACTGAGATCCTGAAAGGTGTTTTTCGAAGAGTGGTAGTAGGGGGCAGGATTGAGACTTAGTAGGAGATGCACAGATAATAACATACAAAAGCCCCAGATAATAGTAGAGTTAAGGAGGGCCATAACATCTCAGGAGAGATGTGAATAGGATGGAGAGGGTACAGCGAAGAGTCACCAAAATAATAAACAACATGTACAATAAAACCTATAATGCAAGATTGGAAGAGTTAAACTTGTACTCACTGGAGCAGTGGAGACTCAGAGGGGATTTATTACTGATGTACACACTGTCACATGACAAAGAATTTATGACACAGCTGGGAATGTCTTTTAGCATAAGGGACTGTGACCTGAGAAGTCACAAATACTAACTAGCACTGACCTTTCCCAAAACTGATAATAGACGCTACTTCTTTACTCAAAGAATAATCCCACTGTGGAATTCACTCCCAAAAACAATAGTTGAATCTTCAAGTCCCACAAACTTTAAGTACCAACTGGATCTTTATCTTATGCAGGGGACAGGCATAAGACAGTCCTAGTGGGGGGTAGGAGGAAGTAAGCTGTTGGTTAACTAGGATCTGCAGCTTATCTGTTAGGTAGGAAAATGGGCAGACTAGGTGGGCCAAGTGGTCCTTATCTGCCATCAAATTCTATGTTTCTATGCATCGGGGATGATGTTCCAGCTTGGCTGGAGTTATACATACATGGGCTAAGGCCTCCAGTATAACTATCAAATCGTAGTATGAATCATAGTATGAATAACATTTGGAAGGGTGGACTACATAATGCAGGAGGAAGGACTAGCAGGCAATTGGGAGGGCGAGTGAATGGTAGAGGAAACCCCCAGATCTAGTAAAGTGTGTTGATTGAAGACTACTTTCACTTAAATAACAATGACAAAGTTTCTAAATGTTGTCTGTGGGAAGCTTGCAAGGCCTTTATACAGGGTCATATTACAGGGTTCTCTGCTGCACAAAAGAAAAGAAAGCATAAAAATTTATTAGAAAAGCAAGTGCAGCCAGCAACACTGGACCAACAACTTAAACAGATCAATTCCATTAATTGCCCCTACTCTATAAAGTTACCCAACTTGTTTTTTTAACTCTGTTTATGCCCCCTCATTATCTGGCCCCTTAGACCTTTCTCTAGTGAGGACACTAGGCCCTGGCTTTCTCCCGCTCTGCCGAGGTCCTCAGACCAGACCTCCATCCCAGGAAGTGCTCTCTACCTCCCACACTGACCTGACAAACCCCTGACTCTGAGTCCCCGAGGTGGGATCGCCCCTCCTCCAGCACTCAATCTGCAATCTAGTAGGAGGCCAGATTGAGGGTGAGATCTGGAGGCTGGTCAGAAGGATCCTGCGTTAAGCGTGGGTGCCATCCATGGGTCCCGCTTTTGCCAGGGTTTTTCCACATTTTCTCCCCTGAGGCATGGCCGTGCAATGGCATCCAGTGCATGGCGGGCACACTCCCACACCCGCATACAGGACATCCTGCCACACCTCCCCCTGACAATGTGCCTCCTTGGCTGCAGTGCCCCTAGTCTCTACTGTGAGCCACTGGACCCTCGGAGTCCACAACCCACCCTCCCAAGGAGAGGAGAGGAGAGCAGTCCTCTGGATGCTTGATCCTCTCCTGCTCCAACTGACCCCTGGTGACCCATGTCCGCTCCCAAACACGGGTCGCCAGCATAGCATGAGGTAAGGCAGATGCCTCAGCCCTCAGCACCACCAGGTCATAAAGTTACCCAACTTAAATATGAAACAAATAACACACTGTTCAGGCAAATATAATATGCTTTTTTGGACTAAGCAAAGATACTGGGAATCTGGAGAAAAGGTGAGCAAACTATTATCTTTTAGACTTAAAAAAAGTCAGTATCAGAACATCATCCCAGGAGTCAGTGACTCAACTGGAAAAGTTTTTACTAAAAATCAAGATATTAGTGGCAAGTTTAAAAACGTTAACAAAATGTTATAGTCCCCAAATGTTTTAAACTAAATCAAGATAAAATGCATGAATCTTTCGACAAGTTACATATTCCCCAAATCCCGGTTGAAAAACAGAAAATACTTAATCAAGACATCTCTCTACAGGAAAATAATGAGGCAATTAACACTTTACCTTCAGGTAAAACTCCTGGGCTTATGGTCTACCTAGTGAGTTTTATAAATATTTAAGCCCCCAACTGAGTCCTTACCTGCTTGGTGTACATAAAGAAACCTGGATTACAAAATCCCTGCCTCCCACAATATGTCAATCGTTGGTCACTCCCATTTATAAAGAATAAAGACCCATCAAACTGTTCCAGCTATCATCCCATATCACTAATGAATCTTGACCATAAAATTCTAGCAACAATCTTATCATTTCAAATCCAGAATGTAATTATGGATTTGACAGGTGTGGAACAAGTAGGATTTCTGCAATGTAGATCGATAGTGTCAGACATCTCCTACATCTTATTTGGGCTGCAAACAAGAGCAAAGAACCATACACTTATCATAAGACCTTTTTAAAGCCTTCAGCTCAGTTGACTGGAATTATATGCTTATATGCTAGGTCAATTTGGTTGTGGTGAAAAGTTTAGATGTTGTGTCTCTAATTTATATGATAAGGTGTCTGCCCAAATCCTCTCTAATGGGCTGCTGCCTAGCCCCATTTACTCAACTAAGGGCATGAGGCAAGGATGTCTGCTATCTCCCTATCTTTCTATCTTATCTATTGATGCTTATGGTAACCTGCTGAAATGCAAGCGCAATGTGCCTCGACACAAAGAGCAATGTCGGATAGATAATAGCTGCCTGCTGCTAGTTACCGCCGGTGTCGCGTTGGATGGGGGGGTGTTATTAATGATATTTGTACATGTAACACCCCTTCCCTTCTACCTGCACACACACCCGCAAGTGGTGCTGCCTAAGGGATATAGGTTTGCGCCTGGGTTCGTGGTTATAATTGGCTTGACAAATGGCACGGTGCCTCCACCTATGGGGATACTTCTAACAGCGTACTGCCAGGGTGCTTCCCCACAGGAAATGAAATACAGCCCCCCTCTCTTGGAAACAGGTAAAACAATATACAGTCCCTCCCCACTTATCACTCTAAGCATGCAAATATCACACTACACAATAATGCAAATAATTCGGTAATTGCTGTAAATTAAACAAGAGGGTTTATTTTGGGGCTGGATAAAGAGGTAAGGGGGTAATGGAAACAAGGAGAATAAAAGCATTCAATAACATAAACCTTGTACTGTACAGAAATCAAGCAGGATAACAAACACATTGGCATTCAGAATAAACAGTACTTTGCATTCCAGAATTACCAGCCCCAGATCCACTCCCTCCACAGGTGCACCAGTTGACCCTACAATCCCTGTGAGAGCTCTCTATTTGGTGTGCACACACTGAGCAGTTGCAGGCCTGTGACGTGGAAATGCTGGGTGCAGCACAGGTGAAATGGTGGGGTACTGCAGTGCAAAGTACCAACCACACCAGGGGGTGCAGTGAAAATAGTTTTATTCCTGGCTGTACTTGTTGCTAAGGGCATCGCTAAGATTGCGCAGGAAGCCCAGAGGTAATGTTAACTAGCTAGCTAACTGAACAGTTAGAAAAGTATTTGAGTAAAACCCAGTACTTACAAACTTTGATGAAAGGATGCAGGCTGTTGGGGGATGTCTCCCCTTTGCAGGCAACTTGGAAGAACAGGCAGGAAAGGCATGGATGAAGGCGATGATCCTCTTCACCCCACAGAGGGACTTATCTTTACCCACCTCGACTGTAGGTAGACAGTCTTCACCCCACAGAGGGACTTGTCTTCACCCACCTCAACTGTAGGTAGGCAGCAGCAGATCAAGCAAGCAGGCAGAACCTCAGAGCATAAGTCCTGACAGGAAACTCAGTCTCTTTATTGTCAGGAAAATGAGGCAGTAGCATTTGTTACCTCATTAGATCACTGGGATTCACCAGGGTTGTAGTAGGGAAAGTCAACAGTTCTTAATCTGTGCAGAAGGCACAAACTGCAGGATTGTCTCTCTGACAGCAGCAGGAGCTGTCAAAAAATACTCTTTCTCCTTCAAACTCCCACAGGAAAGTCACACTGACAAACTGTAAAACTGAGAATCTTCATGTTTGAAACTCAGCTTCTCATTGGTCCTTACAACTCATGAGTTCTCCATCCTGATTGTAGGTACTGCAGCTATCAATAGGATTCCACACTGTCCTCAAGCAGCCTCGGCAAAGATGGCCACCCATGAACAATTCTCACAAGCTCAGTCTCTTCTCCAAAGTATAACATGTTATTGGCACAGAGTTGGCAGTATCTGGCTGCATGACTAGCACCCTCCTGGTCCCTTCTGAGGGTCGCTAGGTCCAGGGGGTATAATTGAGGGACAGGAGCTGCGTCACTAGCTACGTTTTTGTTGGCTCCCCAGGAGGAGCTGTGTCTGAAAATGGCCGTTTTTGGCCACTGAGCATCATGGGATTTGTAGTCCCTGTGGCTGCCATGCTGTTCCTTACTCCCCGACCCACTGGAGGCAGAGGCAGGGTCGGGGAGTTCTTTAAAGTTTAGTTTTGTTTGTTTAGTGTTCCCCTCATCCCCTTTTGCAGTCAGGTGGGGCTGAAGAGATGAGTCCCCTCACACGGCGCTTCTGCCGCTTGTTTAATGGGTGCTTGAGGTAGCAGAACAACTGTGGCCTTGTCCCTGCTTCCTGCCTCACTGTGCAGCAATTCAGGGGATGGGGAAACAACCTTTGCTGTGCTGCTCTCTGGCTGCTTCTCTATGGAGCTTGAGGTGCCGGAACAGTCCATTACGCTTCCTGGCCCTGGCGGTAGTCCAGAATTGGCCTGTGGGTAGCGAGGAGGCAAGCAGCACATCAGCCGCACTAAAGAGGCACATGGAGGTGCTGCAATAAAGTTAATTTGCTCCCCAGCCCTGTCGGAAATCCAGGAGCGGGCTGAGGAAACAGCACAAGGGAATGGCTTCAGCAGGCGACATACCTGGAGACAGCAGGAGCCCCAGGTAAGCTCCGACTTGGGAAGGGGGTTACATTCTCCCACCACTGAAATCCTTGGCATCCTCATCAAGGCCTGAAACATCAAAAACATTTCTGACGAATACACCTGATACCTCTCTAGCATGAATATGGCATTTCGTTAATACACTAGGCATGCACTCAATTGATTATTTTCCCACCATGGTTTACATGTACACCCCCCTATTATGACTTGTGGGCAGCACAAGGGGAGCAGCAATAGTGGGCTTGGCAGCAGATTAACCTTTTATGTATCACACTGACAGGGAGATCAGAAGGGACATCAGGGACATCATAAGTAAGTTTTACACTTTGCTTGACTTCTCTACCAGATCAGCAGGCCATTACATGTCCCTCAGCAATGATTTGATCAGGATCATTAATAGGTTCTGCACACTCAGCCACAGGGGGTTTGAATCTTTCAATGTTCTGGATTGGCTCTATTACTGGAGTCTCAACATTCTCTGCATTTGGAACATAGTTCATGATTGTGCGCCCAGCGTCAGTCAGAACAAAGGGTAGTGCGGCAGGATTCAATGGCCTGGAAGGACTCACAATATTCCTTCAGGTGCTAAAAGTGGAAAATCAATGGGATATGGATGCAGGCTGATAGTGACGTAGTATCGGACAAACATAAGGTTCTTCATCTTCGCCAGTGGAGCAACGGATACTGGCGGTTGAACTTGACTGTGTCTCTTGTGACTTGTCTCATTTCTAGTGACTGGTCTCCATAGAGGTGAGAGAGGTACTGAATTAACAACTTCTGGTAACAGTTGACCAATTGGCAATAGGTGGTTTCGATGCAGCGTTTTAACCACCATATTTCCCTTTTCCATTCTTAATCTGTATACTTGCAAATTACAATTACATAAGGATCAGATGTCCATCGGTCCTCTATCTTGTGTTTTTCTGGTATACCAAAGTTTCAAATCAATACTCGGTCTCCATGCTGAAGAGCTTGTTTTCGGACTCTCTTGTCGCATCTGTTTTTTTTTGCTAGGCCGGACTTTGCAGCTGCTTCTTGGGCCACCCGGTAGGCTTCTGTGAGTTGTGCTTGCAGCCTCCTGGTATACTCTAAGTGTGTCTCTGGTAAGGCGCCATCTGCAGACACCCAAAAACATAAGTCCACTGGAAGGCTGGCTTCTCTCCTGAACATTAGGAAGTAGAGCGAGAACCCCATTGAGTCATTTTTAGTACAGTTGTAGGCATGGACTAGGAAAGGTACTTGCTGGATCCAGTATGGCTTTCTGTTAGGATCCAATGTTCCCAGCCGATTGAGCAGTGTTCTATTGAATCTCTTTGGCTGAGGCTCATCTTGAGGATGGTATGGTGTAGTTTGAGACTTCTCTATACCCATAATGCTTGTGAGTTCTTTGATAAGGCGACTCTCAAAGTTCTCCCTTGATCAGAGTGCAGGTGTTTGGGGAGTCCATAGTGCACAAAATACTTTTTGCACAAAACTTTAGCCACAGTGGTTGCTTTTTGATCTTTTGTGGGGGAAAACCTGTGCATAGCAGGTGTTGTGGTCAGTCACTACTAAAATGATACTGATCCCCTTTCAGTCAGGTTCAAGGGAAAGGAAGTCCATACAGACCAAGTCTATCGGCCCACTACTGGTGATGTTTACAAGAGGCGCTGCTCGTTTGGGTAAAGTCTTATGTGTGATGCACCTATTACAGCTTTTGCAATGTCTTTCCACCTCCACAGCCTTACAAGGCCAGTAGAAGCAGCCTTGTACCAGGCCCAAAGTCTTATCAATTCCCAAATGTCCCATGTCTTCATGAAGTGCTTGCAAAATCATTTGGTGATACATTTTGGACAGCACCAGTTGCTCTCTGGGAAATTGAGTTTGTGTTTTGGAGATACAACACAACAGTCCATGCTTTAATGAAAACTTGTCCCACTCTCTCATGAGAAGTGATAAATCTGGCAGGTTTGCTTTGACTTGAGAGGAAGACAAACCCTTTTCTTTGGCTAAGATAATGTCTCATAAACTAGGATCTGCTCACTGTGCTTTTCTTAAATCTGTAGGAGATAAATGAGGCAAGGAGGTGGTGTGGTGAATCATGCGTACACTTCCGGTATGGCATCAGGATGTACTCCAAGTGGATCCACAGCTCGGTCTGGGTTGGTGATGGCAGGTCAGTCATCATGCACCATCATTTGGCAAACAGCTTTCACTCCATCTTCCGTAACATAGGTCCAGGGCCCCTCTGTGGGAGGAGTATTATGGGGGCATCTGGACAGTGCATCTGCATCTATGTTGTTTCACCCAGGACAATATTGCAAGCATAAATTGTAAGCTGATAGTGCAGAGATCCATCTATGCCCAGTGGTATCCATCTTGGCGATGGTCAGCACATATGTTAGTGGGTTATTATCCGTAAGCACCATGAATCTGGCTCCATACAGGTACTTATGGAATTGATCAGTCACTGCCCATTTCAGTGCAAGGAACTCTAACTTATGGACTGGACAGTTCTTTTCAGAAGGAGTCAAACTGCGACTGGCATAGGCAATGGATCTCATACCTTTGCCATGTTCTTGGTAGAGTATGGCACCCAAACCTTGCATGCTGACATCAATGTGAAGAGTGTATGGTTTGGTGTAGTCAGCAAGGCTAGAATAGGAGTTTCTGTTAGGAGGTGACTCATTTCTTGAAATGCACTCTCACATTCATCAGTCAATCTGTCCCCAAAAGGTTCATTGGTTCTGAAATATTCATTTGGGGAGGTCTTCATGGCTCCTAAACATTTGCTCTTCTGAGTCGGATGATATCCCTGAATTAGTCTGAAGTTCTGAACAAAGGCCTCACCACTGCAGAGTAGTCTTTTACAAATCTCCGGTAGTATCCGCAGAATCCTAAGAAAGACTGAAGTGTTTTCAAGTTGGTGGGTCTAGACCATGTGGTAAGAGCTTTCACTTTTTCTGAATCAGTGTTGATACCTTGATCGGAAACAAGATGTCCCTCATACTTCACGGAAGTCTCGCGGAACTGACACTTGTCCAGAAAGAGTTTTAAACCATGCTCCTTCAGTTGGTCCAGTACCTTGAGTAGTCGGGTTTCATGTTCTTACAGTGTTCTCCCAAACACTATCAGATCATTCAGATAAACTAAGACTTCTAAAAGATTCATGTCACCCACCACCTTCTCCATCAGGCACTGGAACGTTGCTGGGGCACCAGATATTCCTTGGGGCATTCTCTTGAACTGATAAAATCCCAGTGGACAAATAAAAGCAGTCTTCTCCTTAGCTTCCTCAGCCACTGGTATCTGGTAGTAACCACTGCGTAATACTAGAATAGAAAACCATCTACTACCTGTAAGGCTGTCTAAGGCATCTTGGACTTGAGGCATGGTGTACTGATCAGCCACTGTTCACTGATTCAGGGTGCGATAGTCAATACACATTCTTATGGCACCATCTGTCTTCCGGGCCACCACTATAGGTGAAGCATAGGGACTACAAGATTCATATATTATCCCTGCCTTCAGAAGTTCTTGCAAATGTCTCCTAACATCTTCAGTATCTGCAGGTGCCAATCTTCTCAACCTTTAACGAAATGGGTGATCATCATGTAGGCGGATATGATGTTCCTCTCCTTTTGGACAACCCACATCCCATTCGGGGCAAGAAAATACATCTGATCTGTCTACCAACTCCTTCTTTAATCGATTCTTCCAGCTGGTGAGAATGGGAGATGAACCGAAATTGAACACCCATTCATCCTGTCGAGCAGTCTTGTCTGGAGAGGATGTGGCCACGACCACATCAGCTGCGTACAGATTGGCTATTACTGTACCGGAGTGCGACATCAGATCCTTGTGAGTCTCATTCTTTAGCTTTATGTTGATTCTCTTCACCATCACGTCGGTTCTAGGCAGCATTCCTCACTGGACCATCAGACCATTTGGCAGATCTCTTCCTGGTGACACCACAATAACAATTTGGTCTGACAGCAACTCCTTGCAATCCACTGTTCCTTTCACCACACACTCAATGCCAGGGGGCACAATTAGAGGATCTTTCCCTTCTCTTTTGATAACTCCAACAATCTCCTCCGGCTGACTGCAGACTTTGGTCTCTCTCTCCAGGTGGGCAGTACTCACAGTGGCATGAATTGATAAAGTCTGGTAGATTCTTTCCCCTGCCTTCTGTAGGCACAAGTGAGCCAGGCGTCCAAACATATTGGCATTCATTTCCATCAACACTGGTGTCTTGTCCAATATCTGGGTGTCAGGACAAATGAGGGCTAAGGTGTCGATCTTTTGAGGGACTCCAGCAAAAGTCTCTGGAAATTCAGTTTGTACAGTGATGAAGCCATCATAGGGGTAGCTGGCATTGCTCAACCCGCATGCAGAAAGTCCCTCTAGAGGCTGCAAAGGCAGATGCTGTAAGTAGCTCTGGTAAAAAGATCTATAAATGATGGTGACCTTTAACCCACTGTCCAGGAAGGCATCACACAGGTATCCTTCAATTGAAATCTTGATGTAGGAGTGGGACCCATCAGTCCAGACGGTAACCTGTTTCTGACAGATGCATTAGAGCTGGTCCATCTTACAGAGCTGTTCAATATCGGATTCCCAGGCTGCTCTCTCACTGGGCTCCATTTTCATTTTCCAGTGGCTGTTGCTGTCTCTCCTATTTCTGGTTCACTAGCTGCTGATTCACAGGACTAACACAACCTCATGCAATATGTCCATCTTCGCCACAATGATAACAGAACCAATCACCTCTGGGTACAGTTGAGGACTGAGGGCTGACTCTTGAATCGGAGGAAGGATTCAGCAGGTGTCCATGCCCAGGTGGCAAGGAGTTGGCTCGTGGGTTAGACGTCTGTGTCATCTGCATGGCTTTGACACACTCAGTGAGTTCTTTTGCCTGCATTTTCAGGTCTGAGATATCCTTTTGTTCTTGGCTACTTTTTGCTTGAGGCTGTAAGGGGAAGGCTTTCCCAGTAGGCACTCGCAATGAATTGGCAATGTCTTCCTGCGACTCTTCCTCTCTCACCTCATCAAGGAGCTGTCTGAAATTAGGAGGATAGGCTCAGTGTTCATTTCATCTTAAAGTTATCAGAGTCCAACAGGAATACACAGCACCTCATAAGATTTGGTCGAGTCTCATTTGGACAACCTGTATAGGGGTCTCTCCTCCACCTTCAACTATTTTATGAATCATTGTCTCTACACAGGTCATGTAATGGGACAGTTTCTCTCCCATGTTCTGGGTGGTGGCTCCCAGCTGAAAATGAGGTTTTCCTTATGGTCAACTGTTCCATAGGAACTTCTCAGTATGGTGAGATGGTCACTAGCAGTGCAATTTGGTTGGCTGGCTCGCAGTGATCAGATGACCTCCAGTGCCATACCTCTCAAATGTTCCACTATGCGTTTGCATTTCTCATCATCTGAGCATTTCCATACTTGCACCATCTGGGTGGCTTGACTAATCCAGCTCTCATAGTCATCCTCACCAGAAGGTGTGGGAATAGTGCCAGAAAAAGGATGCAGTCTTCTATACTGTTCACAAGGTAGCATCAAGTAAGGGGACAACTCAGGTCCTCCAACCCAGGGTTCGCCAGTGGGTTTCTTCTTTTTCAGGTCACTCTCTGGGAATACAGCTCTAATGTCTTTTTTTTTTAATTCAAGTTTATTGACATCAATTGGGTACATAAAAAACAGAAAGTAGGTACAGTCAATTTCATCACCCTTTCACAATTTGGGCTATAGTCATCCACTTTTATACATCTCTAAGAGTATACATAGGTTCAGTAGTATACAGTTAAAGTCAAGATAAATAGATAGGTACATATTCCTACTCGCTCAGTCGCAAGGGCTTCTTATATAATAGGCCTGTTCTAGAAGCAACACTTTACCACAAAAGTATTATTAGGGGATTAGGTTGGAAATTAGGCTGGAAATGCCTCCCTGGACCGCCAATCTGGAACAGGGATCAGGGTGAGAGCCTAACCAAATCAGCCATCTTGTCCATCTCCGAATATAAATATGTAATTTCTGGTTTATTTTAAAGGTTAGCTCTTTGAGTTCTGAGATTTCTTGAATCACTTGGAGTCAATTCTGTTTAGTGGGTATAACAGGCTGTAACCAAAGATGAGTAATGGCTTTGTGGGCTGCTGTTAAAAGAATAGCCCAGAGATAAAGTGAATCTGCATCCCTTAGGTCTCTCGGAGGGGCACCTAGGAAGACATTTGACCAATCCAGGGGAGCATCCAACATGAACAGGTCCCCCAGTGCTGTAATTACCTCCCCCCAGAATGACTGGATCTGGGAGCAGCCCCAGAAAATATGTAAGTGGTTTGCTTCCATCTCTCCACATTGTCTCCAACAAATCGATTGTTTTGCAGGGTCTCTTTTAGCTAAAGCAGAGGGGGTCAGGAATTAGCAGACTTTGATCCTCCAACCAAACTCCTGCCAGTGTGGGGACTGGGTAGTCCTAGACGTAATGTGGAAATCAGTTTCTCAATTAATCTCCTCTATGTCTGCCCCTCCCTCCCTCTGCCAGTTGACTTTTATCTTGTCCAGAGGATCACCCCTCAAAGTTGCCAGGGATTTATAAAGGGTGGATATCCAGCCCTTCTGGACCTGTGTGTTCCGTATGGTCTGTAGGCTCTCCAGAAAGAAGGCAGCACTAAGAGGGTCCCAATTCACCCCTTGACAGCTAGCAATATATGACCGGGCTTGGAGGTATCTGAAGTGGTCAGAGTTTCGCAGGCCAAATGTCTGTTCAAGGGTGTCAAAATCTTGGACTATTCCACCCTAAAATAATTGGCCTAGATATATCAGGCCCATTCTTTCCCATATCTTAAAAGTGTGGTCTAAGTAGAAGGGGGTGAAGCCAGCATCCCAGGCCAGACTGGATAGAGGCCAGAGTGAGGTTTTTAACTTATATTTATGCCAGGCTTTATGTCGCTCTCACAGAGTCCCTCATGGCTAGGAGTCGGGCAGGAGGAACCCTGTGTGAACTGAGTGGGAGTATAATTTGAGCTTCTAAAGGTGGGCAATGCTCCTCCTCCTCCCCTCTCTCCATGTCCTTCCAGTTTGAGGTATAGGAAGGGCAGACCATTGTAGGGCCACCTTCAGCTGCGCTACCAAGTAGTAGTCCTCAAGGTCTGGGAGAGACCTTCTGCCCTTAGTTTTGTGTGTTTGGAGAGTCCAGAGGTTTATTCTAGTCTTTTTTTATTCTATATAAATTTTGAGATTAGTTTATGCCAGTCTTGGAAATATGTCTTATGGGTAAAAGTAGGTAGGCATTGGAAAAGGTACAAGAATATAGGAAGTATATAGGAAGTATATTGCTGACTACAGGTTCAGAATCTGCACAGACAAGCCGCGCTGGAGGTCGCGAGGGTCTCTGGATTGCCCTCCCCGAACCCCCATTGCTGACTACAGGTTCAGAATCTGCACAGACGAGCCCGCGCTGGAGGTCGCGAGGGTCCCTGGATTGCCCTCCCCCAACCCCCATTGCTGACTACAGGTACGACCGACACAGCTCCTCACACGCGGGACTCAGGAGAGCTTGGTGCCATTTTTAAAAATGCATTTCCAGTTGGCGCAGAAGTGAAGATTGTTTTTATGGCTTTCTGTTTCTTAAAATCAGCTCCTGGGAGCAAAGCCTTGCTGTACCTTTATGCAAATAGTGTCTCCAATAGAGTCCCTGCTACATATCGCAGCTTTAAGTAGGAATACTAGTTTTATTTTGCTGTGGTGCTGGAATGTGTCTTTGGCTTTCTGTTTTTTTAAATCAGCTCCTGGTAGCAAAGCCTCGCTACACCTTTATGCAAATCGTGTCTGCAATGTTCTGAGTCCCTGCTACAAATCGCAGCTTTACTGCGGTGCTGGAAGCTGCTCTTGTAACCTAGACACACTGCACCTTAATGTTAATAAGAACTGTGAATACTTTACTGAATTTGTTATCTCTCCCCTCGCAGTTCGGAACAGTGCAGTACTTGAAATCTGCTTAAAGACTTAACTTTGGTACCTCTCCCCTCGTAATTCGGAACTGTGCTGCACTCGAGTTCTGCTACAAGAATTTAAGTCAGTATCTCTCCCCTCACAGTTCGGAACAGCGCTGGACTTGAAAACTGCTTAAAGACTTAATTTGGGACCTCTCCCCTCGCAGTTCGGCACATTCAGAACAGTGCTGTACCTGTGATCTGCTTAAACTTGTGATTGATTTGCCGTAACTTAACGCCACTCGCTCTCAGTACCCCGCCCCAAATACCCACAAAGTGTTTAAATTCCTCTACCTTTCTCATCTCTCCTCAGGTTCAGAATCTGCACAGACGAGCCACGCTGGAGGTCGCGAGGGTCCCTGGATTGCCCTCCCCACCCCCATTGCTGACTACAGGTACGCCGACACAGCTCCTCACACGCGGGACTCAGGAGAGCTTGTGAGGCCCCAGCCGACGCAAGCGTCGGCTCCCCACGCCCCGACACCACCCTTGGTGAGCACTCCCTTTTATAGGGGCTCAGCAACCAATCAGCCCATTTCATTTGCAGCTTATATTGTTCCACCACTAGGGACATAAGCTGCTCTCACCACTACATCAGCAAGTTTCACATGGCAATGAATCTAGCTATGCATACCTTGTTAACTCTACTCCTGATCTACATCCAGATACTTTGCCAGGCATCTGTACCCACCACTCTACAAGGCTCCATACCTCTTTTACCCCTTCTATGGGAGCCTGACTGGCAGTCACTTCCCAAATCAACACTTGAGCCCTCCTCATGTCCCCAACTCCTATCTTCTGTCCTCTTGCCTTGTCCACTATTATTGGCCTCGCCCTTCCTCTCCAACCTCCCCATCCCCTCACACCCCACCCATACAGGGCCCTCGGGTGGTAGCTCGAGGCCCCGCAAGACATCCAAATGGCACCCCATTCACAGGCTCTTCTTGCTCCTCCTCCTGCTCACATCAGGTATGTTCACCCTAACCCTGGCCCTGCCCCAGCGAACGCACCTACCCTTCCCTCAACCACTGGACTATGTATTGCCACCTTAACATCTGCAGCCTCTTAAAGAAATGGGACACCTTCAGGGCTGAGTCTACCAACACCAACAGGATATTATTGCCCTCACTGAAACCTGGCTCTCCCCCTTGACCCCTGACTCGTATACAAACCTCACAGGGTACAACCTTTTCCGGGCGGATCGACAAGGTAAATGGGGGGAGGGCTGTGCTGTATATACTAGAGAGGTCCTCCATGGACAACTACTCCCACCCCCCAACTCCATCCTGGCCCTCAGGCCATCACTGTAAAAGTCACACTAGGCACAACAAAATCCCCCCCACTCCTCATCACCACAGTCTATATCCCCCGGGATCAGACGCGGGCCTTCCACTCTGTTCTGTCCTACCTGGCTACACTTCCGTCTCTAGCCGAGAAAATCGTATTAGGGGACTTTAACATCAACTGGATAGACAAAGCTGCCGCACCACTCATAGACGCCACTACTGCCCAGGACCTTACGCAGCTTGTCACATCCCCCACCAGACTAAACCAGCGCACCGGTCCTCCTCACTACTGAACTTAGTGTTCACCAACCATCCCAAGAAAATCGTCAGTACAACTGTACTCCCAAATGCCATTAGTGACCACTCCCCAGCACTCAGCCTTTGGACGGGAAAACCCCCCAAACCACCCCCCCCAAGACTAATCTACCAGCGCAAACTTGGCCCAGGAAAACTTGCACAACTAAAAACCTATCTCAGGTCGATGGACTGGTCCATTGTCATGAATACCTTTGACACTGACCTAGCCCTAAACTACTTCATCCTTGCCTTTAACAACATCTGTGACAAAGTCGCCCCAATCACCAAAAGAGTGGCCAAAGGTAACCCAGTACCATGGGTCAATGACCACCTCCTGGATTTCATGCATAATAGAGACTCCCTATGGCACCTCTCCAACGAGACTGGCCTGCCAGCTGACAGGCAGAAATATAGAGAAGCTAGGAACAAATGTACATGGTCCTTGCGCAAAGCAAAAGCGGAGCATTACCAGACCTCACTCGCCAACTCCTGGGGCTCAGGACGAAAGTTCTGGAACAACATCAAAGACCTGCGTGGCAAAGCTACCAACTCCGCCCCCAGCCAGCTCAGGGTTGATGGGTGCCTTACCTCTGACCCAGCCTGAATGGCCGATGCCTTTGATGACGCCTTCTCCAATCTTAGTCGGGTTCTCCCTCCTAACTTCTTTGACCCTACCCCTGACACCCCCACCCACCCATCTGCCCCACCTTTCGCCCATGTGTCATCTCTCCCAAGGATGCTGAGTTCCACTCAGGAGGGCTCTAAGTCACTCCCGATAACAGTGACACCCTAGACCTGAAATTACTTCGACTCTCACTCACCGAGGTGCTCACCCTTCACCCATATTCTAAATCGCCTTATGCCAAGGGAAATTCTCCTGCTGGAAATCTGCCCATATCATGCCCATCTTCAAAAGTGGGACCATGCCCTTAATAACAACTACCGACCCATTTCCATTCTCCTCCCTATCCAAGGCCCTTGAGAGGATAGTCTCTGACCAACTAACGGTCCACCTAGACAAATACAACCTGCTTAGCCCGCAACAACATGGCTTCCAGAAGGGCCACAGCACCACCACTGCCCTTCTGGAACTCACCTCGCACATCCACTCGGCCCTAGATAGAGGACATATCGCAGGAGCTGTCTTCATAGATCTTACCAAAGCGTTCGACACCATCAATCATCCACTCCTACTGTCCACTCTGGCTAGTACGGGTTTCTCCCCAGTTGCCCTGGGTTGGTTCTCTGACTACCTGTCAAACCGCTCCCAGCAGGTTAGGATAGGTGACACTGTCTCCAGTAGTCTACCTGTCCTCTCGGGTGTCCCGTAAGGGTCCGTCCTGGGGCCATTACTTTTCAGCCTCTTTCTAAATTCCCTCCCTAAGACCTGCCCCGGGAACCTTCTCCTCTATGCAGATGATGCCATCCTCTATACGTCCAACACTGACCCTCTACAGCTCCACCTATCCCTCCAGTCCTCCTTCAGCACTGCAGAGCTATGGCTTGCAGCCCATCGCCTTGTCCTGAACTATTCCAAGACTAAGGTTATGTACTTCTCCCATCCATCTAATTCAAAAAAGGCACTATGCCCACAACTTAGGACTGCCAACCACACCACCCTTGACCAGGTGGACTCCTTCAGATATCTAGACCTAACACTTGACACTGCACTCACATTCCACTAGCATATCCACCACCTTTCTACTGCCCTCAACGTGCGGCTCAGGCTCCTGTATCAGCCTCAAGCACTGCTTTACCCCTAATGTCTTAAGGCTAGCTGTCTCCTCCTCAGTCCTCTCCCTACTAGATTATGGCCTAGTCATCTATGGGGCGGCTAACTCCTCAGCACTCAACACACTACGTGTCTCCCTAAATAAAGCTTGCCACCTCACTTTAGGCTGTGACCGGCTAACTCATACATGCGCACTGTACAATGCAACCAACTGGCTTAGCCTTGACAATAGACTCAAGTTCCACACATGCCTCTTGGCAAAAAAATTTGCCCTTGGTCCCTGCCCTTCAGGTCTCGATCCAATATTAAGACCGGCCCAATCCCTTAAGCACACTCAGAGTTATGGTAAACACCTACTGTCTGTCCCCCACTGCTGTACCTCCCTATACCAGAGGTCCTTCAGCTGCAGAGCCCCATCCTGGATGAATAGTCTGCCCCCACCGATTGCAAATGATAACAGATTAGGATCCTTCAAAACTGCTCTTAGATCCCATCTACAGGCCTCAAACCTTTGTGCCTGTCCTTGACTAATACCTCATCCAACAACAGGCCTAGGCTACGGCCAGCTCCACCTCCTCATAACCCTGCCACTTACAGTGTCCCTCTTGTATAGCTCAGCTCTGTTATACCATATTGTCTTGCTTGTTGCCCTGCACTGTTACACCATGTTGTGTTGCCTGGCTGCCCTAACTTGACCTAGGTCTCCCCTGAGAGACCCACAAATGCCTCTGTAACTACTGTCTATGTAATACCTGACTATGTACTACTGTACTGCAATGTAACCTCTCTCCTTGTATGTAATACTTGTGACGTGGAACCTTTGTAAATGAGTCCTTGACTCAAAGGTACTTCCGAATCTCCAATAAATAAAATAAATAAATAAAAATAAAATATTCATAGTGATGGTTTGTATCCTGGAGTATATGGAAAAGTTTATTAGAGACCATCTCTGGAAGTCTTTTTTAATTTGGTTTACTATCGGGGTGCAATTAGACTTGAACAATTGAGAATTGTGTTTGGTGATAAAGGTACCAAGCTATTTCATTTTCTGCGCTGTCCAATTTAGGGGGAGTAGTTCCAGTATTTCCCTAGAGGGGGTGTAATAGAAGCTAAGAATTTCTGTCTTAGATTTATTAAGGGTATACCCCGAGTGCTCTCCAAATTCTTCCACAGCAGACCACACATGAGGAATGGATTGCTCAGGTTGAGACAGGCAGAGCAGCACATTGTCTGCATATAAAGAGATTTTTTGATGCAGGCCTCCCACTTCAGTTCCATGGATATTCTCTGATTTTCAAATTGCCTCCGCAAGAGGTTCAATATAAGGGTGAATAAAGTGAGGCAGGGGCAGCCCTGTTGGGTGCCCCTGCCCAGCCTACATCTATTGGTATTGCCCCATTCACTCTCACACGGGCCTGTGGACCTTTGTAAGGGACCTTAATCACATCAATAAATACCTGTGGGAATCCCATGCACTCCAGGACCTGGAATAGAAATCCCCAGGAGACCTTATCAAAAGCCTTTTTGGCACCTAAACTCATCAGGCACCCAGGGGTGTGGGAGCGATGAATAGAGTCAATCACATTTAGTGTGGACTGAATGCTGTCCAGGGCCTGATGTCCAGACACAGAGCCTGTCTGGTCCTTATTGATCAGGTCTGGGAGCAAAGATTTCAGTCTGGAGGATATAATCGATGTAAATATTTTATAGTCCAAATTAAGAGGGAATGGGACAGTAGGACTCACAACGGGTGGGGTCCTTGTTTTCTTTGTGGAATAGAGAGACAGTGGCATACTGCCAAGAAGGAGGAACTGAGTTTCCCTCCCCACAGATACCTGTAAAAACCTCCAGCAGCAAGGGAGAAACCTCAGCCTTAAAGGTTTTGTAGAATTCAGCACTAAAACCATCTGGGCCCGGGCATTTCCCAGTTTTCAAATTTTTTATGGTGTTTAAAACTTCCAGTTGCATGATCAGCCTAGTTAAAATTTGGCCCTTTGCCTGTGAGAGGGATGGTAGGGACAGTGATCTAAGGTAGAGCAGTTTATCTTCTAGGAGTGATTCTGTTTGGGGGTTTTATAGTTTAGAGTAATAAAAGACGAAGACCTCCATAATTTGGTCTGATTTGCTAACTGAAAGGCCAGTCTTAGAGGAGACTATTTTGGTGATAGTTGCTCTGGCCATATACTGCCTTAGTCTAAGTGCCAGGAGTCTGGTTCCCCTGGGGTCTCCCTCACAGTATCTTTGTTTGAGGTTAAAGAATGCCCTTTCAATTTCTCTTTGCAGCTTCTGTAATTCCTTCTTATAGGTCTTTAGCTCTAGTTCCCTTTGCTCTTCCATTTAATTTTTTGTGCTCCCTCGAGATCCCTGATCTGCGCAAGGAGATCCTGCTGTCTTTGCTTATGCAGTTTTTATGTTGGCGCACTTGCGTAGCCAACATCTTGCAGTACTGCAGATTTGGAGGCACGGTCACTGTTGGGCGAATGCAGGGCATGCATCAGTATGTGCATTCTTCATTCCCCAATCAGCCTGCATGCGGGCACTACACCGCACGGGCGAGCACATCTAAGGAAAGATACACTGCAATGCGAAAGCTCGTCACATGCAGCGGACCTCCCGACAAGCTTACCCGGAAACACAAACATGGCAGCACACTGCCTGCCAAACTGCTGACTTCGGGGGTGCCCAATCCCACTGTCGGCTTACCCTGCCCCCAATGTATGTGCCGATGGGGGAGCCCACTCCCCGTCGGCATAAAGAACCCCTTCATTTGTTATATGCCGAGGGGGGTGCCCAATCACCCTCGGCTCTTGCACCACCCCCCCGCTTTCCTTGTGTGCCGACGGGGTGCCCAACCCCGCCGGCATAAAGTAACCCCACCCCAAAAAACGAGGTTCTAGCACACTGGGAGCCCATCCCAGCGTGCACATGCCCCTGTAAACAGAAGAATGGTCCCACAATGTTTTTTTTTTTTTATTTGTACCTGTGGAAAAGGAACGGTCCCTCGGCGTCTCCCCTGCCCTCCCACAACCTCGGCCACTCACTGTGCACCCTGCTTCCCACACTTCTCACCCCATACCTACTCTCGAGTCCGCGATGATCTTTTGTGGACTGGGAAATGTTCAGCACTCCTTACAGCCAACCACGAACTGAGGAAATACCGTAAGCTGTATAATGGAATAAATAGGGTTTTTCAACTTTGATGCATATCTCAGGCATTTTTTGAATTTTGGCACCAAATTTTCAACATGGAGTTTTGGGACCCTCCTCATAAATTCTGGCACTGTCATGGTGTTATTCGGTCCCGAAGGTGATTTTCCGGTCACTGCATGGAATCACCTTTTGGGACTGAGTAACGAAACGACAGTGCCACTGTTCATGAGGAGAGCTCTCAAAAAGCCTGTATTGTAAATTTGGTGACAAAACTCCCAAAAATGGCTGTTTTACAAGCATGCGTTGTGCTGTTTCTACGCACGCTCGTAACATCATGAATTTGTAATATTTTCACTCCAGATTTTCAAAATTGGCATTTTTCCACACCTCCTGATGAACAGTGCAGCTGTCATTTTACATATCCTGCCCAAAATGTGTTTTCGATGTCCGTGCAGAATAGCAGTCGCCAAAGCAAATCACTTTTCGGGACAGTTTGAGGAAATGACGGTGACACTGTTCATGAGCAGAGGTCCTAAGATGCCTATGTTGAAAATTTGTGCCGAAAGTCCATAAATGACTGTGTTGTAAGCATGTGTTGCACAGTTTCCACGCACCCTTGTAACTTTGCAAATTTGCAATATTTCCATGCCAGATTTTCAACACTGGCATTTTTTCACACCTTCTTATGAACAGTACAGCTGTCATTTTTCACATCCTGCCCAAAATGTGATTTCACACCTATGGCGCACAATGGAGTGGTCGCTGTGGGAAATCAACTTTTGGGACAGATTAACAAAATCACACTGCCACAGTTCATAAGGGGAGGTCCCAAAATGCCTATGTTATAAATGTGGCTACCAAACTCCCAAAAATAATTGGGTTACGGACGTGTATTGCGCAGTTTGTATGCATGCTCATTGCTTCACCAATATTTCATATTGTCACTCCAGATTTTCAGCATTGCCATTTTATACGCCTCCTCATGAACAATACAGTTGTCATTCTCCACATCCTGCCCAAAAATGTGTTTTTGTCCCTCTGTCACCATTTGGCACAGTCACTGTGCAAAACCACCTTTCAGTCAACAAAGTGATTGTGCTGCTTTTCACGAGGTGGCCTGACAAGCAGCCCATGTTGAAAATGTGAAGTGAAACTACCACCACATGCCTACGATGTTAGGGTTTCCAACTGTAGCATCCCACCCAGTACAGACTGACAGGTGTCAGGGGTGTGACTTGGGATCATTGGATGTACAGTAATGCTTACGCCATTCCACCCCCCATCCCCACCCTACAGCCACTGACAGGCATTGTGGTGTGCCTTGCACTGTTTGGCCACAAAGTTCACCCCACGCTCCTATACTGCACCCATGTCAGCATATTTCCTTATGGAATGGGGTAAGTATAACGCCTCAAAGACCCTGGGGCACACCCTGACACTTGTCAGGTGTCTACAGGGTAGGGTGAGGTACAACGGCATGAGCGTTATAGCTAACGACCCAAAGGCACACCTCAATGCCTGTCACTCTCTACAGGGTGGGGGTTGGGTTGGCGTCACTTCAATACTTCACTACCATTCCTATTACGCGTCTCTAGCTCCAACACTTCCAATGCCAATGCCAGCGTGACAACATTCGGCATTGACAAATTCTTAATTCTTTTGGGACACTATAGAGATGAGTTTCCCTCTAATGGTAGCCTTAAGTGTGTCCCATATAATTTAAGGGATTACTCCTGTGGTTGTGTTCTCAGTTATAGTAGTTTTAATATGCTGTTTAAGGGCTTCCACCACTGTTTTGTCCCACAGCAGGGAGGTGATCAACCTCCAGTGGGTATTTCTCCTGGGTAGGCAAAAATCCACGTCCAGGAAAATAGGACTATGGTCTGATAAGGGGGAGGTCCCAACCCACATAGAAGGGAAGTATGAGACATCCCTGTTAAATGTGAGAAAGGTGTCCAGCCTGGAGAAGATCTTGAATCTAGGAAAGTAGTAGGTACAGTCTTTGGCTTGAGGGTATTTTTCTCGCCATATGTCCACCAACCCCACTTGGTCGAAGATCTTTTTGAGGGAGCAAGCCTTTCCAAGATCTGGATTGGGGATATGCAAAGTGGTATCCAGACTCCAACTGAATACTAAATTCCAATCCCCTACCATTATAAGGGCCCCCTTGTTTTTTTCTGCTATGAGCTGAACAAGGAACGAGTAGAAACAGAGGGGGGATCCTGGGGGAGCATACACATTCACCAGGGTCACCTGCGTTTCTTGGACTCTGCCTGTTACAATAATGTATCTAGCTCCTGGATCCTCTATCACCTCCTCCTGTTCAAAGGGAAAGGTCACAGACAAGAGAATGGCCATGCCCCTCTTTCTGCCGGAGGGCAGGGATGAATGGAATAAGTGAGGGGGGATCCGAGATTTCTGGCTTCAGGGTCTCAGAGGGGGAAAGGTGTGTCTCCTGAAGGAAGTTTACATCACATTTCTGGGAGGCATACCTCTCAACCTCTCAGCATTAAAAATCATAGCACTGGCCTTCAAAAATCATTGCAAAGGGTCAGAATGTGGAGCACTTTCTTATTTTAAACAATAACATGTCTACAGATAGTGGGCCCCATATAGTTAGTGATAAGAAATGTTTCTACCAACTTAGTTCAATGATTTAATAGTTTGTGTATCCAGAAATAACTCTAACATTATGAGGAACATTGGTAAACTTGTGAGGAGCAGGGGTAAATTTGAGTGTGAAAATCATAGCGCCATGCGGAATTCATAGCAGTTGAGAGATATGCTGGGAGGTTACATATCTCAATATTTGTTTCCTTTTAATGGGATTAGAGCACCCATTTATATTGTAGGAAAGCACCTTAGCATAATGATTAGCCATTTAAATAGCTGTAGGATAAAACTACTGGCTCATAGTAGAAAGTGAATTGACCGTATCATGGCTGGCTACCCAGACCCTTTCCTTTGGTAGTGTACCCATATGAACTGTAAACACATAACAACAACTCTAAAACTGTAACTAGGTATGAGGATAAGAACAAAGCCCACAATAGGGCTAACATTTCATGCTCTGATCAACTCTGCAAAGAAGCCATGAGCAAAAACTTTGTAAGGGACCACAAGGTTTGTAGACCCCATGGCCTCTTTGTCCTTGTAGGACAGCATTGACTTCCAAGGGATGGCTGGGAGAGGTTCCCCAGCTGAAAGGTAGTCACATATGTGGTTAGGACAAGGGTGCTCAGTAAAAGTTTTAGCGGTCCCACAGGCCCCCGGTGGCTATCCCAGGTTAGGCCTAACCTTTCCCTGTCAGCAAGCATTTCAGAGGACAGAGAGCCTGTGTCTCCTCCCCATCAAAGGAAATTTTATTACTCTGGTTGTTAAACATCACCTTTTGTATTTATAATAACCTAGTAATCTAAGAAGCCGAAAAGATATCGGTATTGAACTCTGTTTTCTCGGT
The DNA here is from genome assembly GCA_016271365.2 of Neoceratodus forsteri. NCBI lineage: Eukaryota > Metazoa > Chordata > Ceratodontiformes > Ceratodontidae > Neoceratodus > Neoceratodus forsteri. Next base: position 164,509,338 of record CM028137.1, read on the forward strand.
AGGGGATAAGTAAAACTCAGTAACATTTAAAATTTAACAGATACAATGTTCATTTTTCCCTTCACATGAGTGCCTGGAGGCCCTAATTAAGCCAGCATGGGGAACTTGAGGACGCTCGCGATGGGCCACGACAAAGGCGTCATCTTCGAACACCAACCCTTAAAAAGTGGGGTAGCCTACCACTTCTAGTGAGTATTATCTAATTCAATGCAAGTTAATTTCTAGCTTGTAGCCCATAATATTAATTCTGAGAATTGGGTGCAGCCTAGCAGGTGTCTGAGTGCTGGTAATAAGGAGTCAGCGGGGGAAGAAAACAAACAGTGCCAACAGTTTTTTTTGAGGATCTTCAAGTGTCTATAGGGAGTCTCAAGCAATGCAGATATAAAAGCACCACCATGCTCTGGACTTTCATGTGACAAGCTTTTCTGTGTGGGAAAGTGGCTGAAAGAATTCCTCTTGTCCGAGAGACACCTCAAGAGCTTGGGAGCTCATTTGTGCGCTCATCCCCTGCCTTCCCCCTAGGCCACCGGTGCTGAGAAAAGACCGGGGGCACGGCGATCCATTTCTGGGTATGTTCAGCAAGAGGATGTAAGAGTACTTACTACAACTGGTGTTGCTAAGTTGTTGCCCTCTCTGAAGCTATGGCACATCACAGTCCCCTCAATCTGGGTCTGAGCAGCATATGACACAGTGAAATCAGCGCTTCTCCAAATGGAGGCCAGAGGGGAAGGGGTTCGGACCCATTGAAATTTAAGTCCTAGGGAAAAAGGAGATTCTCCTCCAAAGTTCCTCAAGTCTCAGCAGTGTGTGGCTGATCCATTGTGCAACCCGAAGTGGAATCTTTGGACTCTTCCTGTAAGTGCTCTGCTTTCTTGTTGACTGTAACAGGATCCCCATATCTCTGTAGTATGGCTGAGACATCCACACGGAGATTGGATTGTGGTATTTTCTGCTGGGACCCCAGCCTAGAAGCACCCTTCTGCAGCACAGTCCAAGCGGATGCCAGGAGATCTCTCTCTAGTTTTTCTTTAGTTAGCATGGAAGTGTCAATCCCTAAACTCTGTAGAAAGGGAGAGGAAGTCAGAAGGTCTTGGAAAACCTTGATCACCTGGTCAGTGGTCACTTTAAGCCTCGTAGGATAGAGGATTTGAGCTTTCATATTATTCCCACGGAGTTGCTTTACAATAGGCCATAGTGTTCTTCTTGCTTCCTGGACCCCAGTGGTGTGGTCATTGTCTATGGAGAGTTTGTGGCCTAGGTAATCAATTGGCCCCTGTCGCCATGCCCTGTGGAGCAGTTCTTCCTTAGTCTGGTATGAAGAAAGTTGGGCTATCAGTGACCTGGGCCTTGTGCCAGCATTGCATGGTCTTGGACTGAGGGACCTATGAGCACGGTCCATTTGCAGGTCAAAATCTTGTGGGAGGGAGAGCGACTCTCAGAGCAAGTGTTGTAAGAAGGAGATAACATCTTTATGCTTTTCTTCGAGTCCCTCGGGTACTCCATATACCAGAATGTTTTGTCTCCTGCTCCTTCCTTCTAAATTGTCTATGTGGTGAGTGAGCTGTCCGTTCTCTGGCAAGTGAGGACAATAGAAGATGATCATGTCTGTCAGTCTGATTGGAAACCTGCATCAGGCATAATTGTAATTGTTCTGCCTTGTGTTCTATTTTATAGATATCTGTACAGAGTTCTGAGAGGGACTGATCAATTTTAGTTACCATTTTGGTGGTTTGTATGATCGTTGCTGCTAGGTCTATCTGGGCCCCCTCGCCATGTGGCATTGTTAGTGGCAGGCCCTCCAGAGCCTCCCTGTCCTCCATTGTTTCCATACAATCTGTTTGAAGGAGCTCCCTTAATTTTTGCACCAGAGTGCTCGGGGCATTCCCCAGCTTGTTCCTTTTGGTTTTTGCTGGTGATTACATTTTTTGAGTGGCGATGTTAGCAGATCAGTAGTCAATGGGGAGTTTGAGCTCTAGGACTAAGCAGCCATTAGCTTGCTGACATCACCAGAAGTCTACAGCTCTAATGTGTTGAACCATCTTCCCCTCAGTGGCTAAGAGCAAGTGTAACTTCTTTTCAAAGTCACTTGGTTCTTTAGGGTCCTCGGCAGGAGGATCTGGGGTGGCATGGGTAATTAAGACCCACAGGGTGGGGTCTCCACTAGTAGGGAGCTGATCAGGCACTCTGAAAGGGTCAAAATGCTCTTGGAACTTTATCAAAACTCTATGGGATTGCTGAGCAGAACTGTAAATCTTCCCACGTTCAATAACTTTTCCTAAACATTTTATGCTGCCTAGGACACTTTCAACATGGTCCCTTGGGGTTGTGTGAGGAATCCCTTGTACCAAAATTGCTCTTTTTTGGATCAACGTCCACACTGTTGCACCAGTCTCAGAATGAGATGCACTCCATAATGACTTTTGAAATTTGGGGGTGCCAGACTGTTCCCAATATAAAGAGAGGGGAGCTGAAAAGCCCAAAAATCTCAGCAGTGCCTCCAGTTTTGTAACCACCCCTTCTCTTCTACTTGCACACCCACCCACAAGTGGTGCTGCCTAAGGGATATAGGTTGGCACCTGGATTCATGGCTATAATTAGCTTCGGCAAGTGGCATGGTGCCTCCACCTATGGGGATCCTTCTAACAGTGTACTGCTAGGGTGCTTCCCCACAGGAAATGAAATACAGACCCCTCCTATGGAAACAGGTAAAACAATATACAGTCCCCTTCCCACTTATCACTCTAAGCATGCAAATATCACACTACACAATAATGCAAATAATTCAGTAATTGCAGTAAAATAAACAAGGGGGTTTATTTTGGGGCTGGATAAAGAGGTAAGAGGCAGTGGAAACAAAGGGGAATAAAAGCATTCAATAACACAAACCTTATACTCTACGAAAATCAAGCAGGATAACAAACGCATTGGCATTCAGAATAAACAGTCCTTTGTGTTCCAGAATTACCAGCCCCAGATCCACACCCTCCACTGGTGCAGCAGCTGACCCCACAGTCCCTGTGAGAGCTCTCAATTTGGTGTGCACATATTAAGCAGCTGCAGGCCTGTGACACAGAAACATTGGGTGTAGCACAGGTGAAATGTTGAGGTACTGCAGTTCAAAGTACCAACCACACCAGGGGGGCAGAACCCCAGAACATAGGTCCTGACAGAAAACTCAGTCTCTTTATTGTCAGGAAAAATGAGGCAGTAGCTTTTGTTGCCTCACTCTCCACAGCAAAAAAATACTTTCCTTCAGTAGGCTTTGATATTTGGGGCACCAAATATCCCAATTCTTACAGCTGAGGCAAATCCCCAATCTCTGGGATTCACCAGGGTTGTCGTAGGGAAAGTCAACAGTTCTTAATTTGTGCAGAAGACACAAACTGCATGATTTTCTCTCTGGCAGCAGCAGGAGCTGTCAAAAAATACTCCTTCTCCTTCAAACACTCGCAGGAAAGTCACACTGGCAAACACTAAAACTCAGACTCTTCATGTTTGAAACTTAGCTTCTCATTGGTCCTTACAACTCATGAGCTCTCCGTCCTGATTGGAGGTACTGCAGCTACCAATGGACTCCACACTGTCCTCAAGCAACCTCAGCAAAATGGCCACCCTTGAACAATTCTCACAAGTTCAGTCTTTTCTCTAAAGTATAGCATGTTATCGGCACAGAGTTGGCAGCATCTGGCTGCATGACTAGAACCCTCCTGGTCCCTTCTGAGGGTCGCTAGGTCCAGGGGGCACAATCGAGGGACAGGAGCTGCATCACTAGCTCTGTTTTGTGGGCTCCCCAGGATGAGCTATATCTGAAAATGGCAGTTTTTGTGGCTACTGAGCATCATGAGACTTGTAGTCCCTCTGGCCACCATGTTGTTCCTTACTCCCTGACCCCCTGGAGCCAGAGGTAGGGTCAGGGAGTTCTTTAAAGTTTATTTTTGTTTGTTTAGTGTTCCCCCAGCCCCTTTTGCAGTCCAGTGGGGCTGGGGAGATGAGTCCCCTCATGTGGCACTTCAGCCACTTGTTTAATGGGTCCTTGAGGCACAAGAACAACTGTGGCCTTGTCCCTGCTCCCCACCCCTCTGTGCTGCAGTTCAGGGGCTGGGGAGCAACCTTTGCTGTACGGCTTTGTGACCACCTCTATGGTGCTTGAGGTGCTGGAACAATCCGTTACGCTGCCTGACCTGACAGTAGTCCACAATCGGGCTGGGGGAGTGAGGAGGCAAGCGGCTCACTGGCCATACTGAAGAGGCACAGGGAATTACTGCAATAAAGTTAATTTGCTCCCCGGCCCTGTAGGAAGTCCAAGAGCGGGCCAGGAAAACAACACAAGGGAGCGGCTGCAGCAGGAGACATACCGGAAGGCAGCAGGAGCCCCAGGTAAGCTCCTGACTTGGAGGGGTTACATACATTATCAGTAATTTGTACTGTGGCCCTGCCCCCACACCTCCTGTCAGTATTATCAAGCAAATTTCTTAACATTCTGAAATATCATGCATTTAATTATTGAGGGGTGGGGGGCAGAGCCCCCAATTACAAGAATTACAATAATGTACATGCCATATAAACATATGATAAAGTTATTCTTTCTGGGTGCCCTCCCCACCCCCAGGTAAAAAAATACTACTTTATCAGTGCACCCGGTGGGAGGGGGGGGGCAGAGTGCCCCCACAGAAAGAATAATATCATGGAATATTACAAAACATAAGAACAGAACCCATTAAAAACTGAAAGCATTGCTTTAAATGTACTTTTACTTGTGGCGCCAATGACTGCCTGAAACAGAGATACTGATAATGAAACACTGAACTAGTTATTGCTAAACACCTTTCTGTGATTGCTGTGACAATAAGACAAAATACTAGTGGCGTCTGGTGGGGTGTGCTTGTAAATAAATGTGTTCGTTTTTAATATTGAAGTCTCGGTCCGTGTCCTTATCTTTAAGTTCACTCATTGCTAGTAGTGGTGTCGGGTGTGGGGGTAGCGGAGCAGAACGTGTGGGTTTATTTCATTTTCCATGTGAAACTGTCTTTATTTTATTTGTCTAGTGAAGTTTTCAGTGATTGTGGAGGACGTTGGACTTTGGTGTTTCCTGGTGCACAACTGAAAGTAATATGAGCACACCCACTGCGTGATCACGTCTCCACTGTAGTGTGTGGAGTTTCCAGAAAAGCACTGGCCCAATGTACTCCACAAATGCAGAGGGACTGAGGTGAACAGGGACAGATAGAGGGGTGGGCTCAGAAGTAAGCAAGGAGTACAGAATCAGCAAGGTTGGTGAGGAGTGGCATGGAGCGCCTGTCTGGGCAAGTGCAGCAGTGCTACATGGGGTAGGAGACCCAGAAGTGGTGGTACAAGGCAGCGATGGCAGTGGAGGAGTAAGAAGCACTGAAAAAAAGTGGGGGATGGAAAGAGAGCCACAGAGCCAGTGGCAGCAGGAGATGGGAAGTTAGCCGGGAGTGAGACGGGGAGCTAGCCAGCAGCCAGAGTCGCTGCAAACATGGCAACAGCAGAGAGGCAAGAGACACAGGGAAAAAAGTAGGAGGAGCGGCACCTCCGGCCACAACAAAGAAACGAATCCTGGAACAGTCCAGGAGAAGTGGTCTTTTAAGGCTTGATAGGGGAGTAACATTGTTGCTCCACCCATTGAACCTCAGGCTTAAAGCCTTCCCAAAATGGGGGCTCATGAGGTTAGAAACAGTACCCAGAAATCAGAAACAGAGGCTCATGAGGTTAGAAACATTACCCAGAAATCAGGAATAGGGGCTCATAAGCTTTTAGACATTCTTCAGAAATTAGAAATGGGGCTCATGAGGTTAGAAGCAGTACCCAGAAATCAGAAACAGAGGATCATGTGGTTAGAAACAATACCCAGAAATCAGACATCCAGGCTCCTGAGGTTAGAAATATTGCCCAGAAATCAGAAATGGGGGATGATGATGTTATAAACAATCTTCAGAAATTAGAACTGGGGACTCATGAGTATAGAAACAATATCCATAAATCAGAAATAGGGGCTCATAAGCTTTTAGACAGTCCCCAGAAATTAGAAATGGGGGTTCATGTGGTTAGAAACCTTACCTAGAAATCAGTAATAGGGGACTATGAGGTTATAAATACTGTCCAGAAATTAGAAATGGTGGTTCATGAGGTTAGAAACATTACCCAGAAATCAGAAATCGGGGATGATGAGGTTATAAGCATTCTCCAAAAATTAGAAAGAGGGGCTCATGATGATAGAAACAGCAGAAGTACCCATATATCAGAAATAGGGGAGGATCTCCAAACATTAGAAAGAGGGGCTGATGAAGTTAGAAACAGTGCTCAGACATCAGACAACTGGAACTGGGTGGAGGTGCTTAGGGAGTGAGTTAGAAAGTGTGATCCAGCAACAAGGAGTCCAGCTCTAAAGCTTAAAGTCAAACTAACCAAGATCAGCATTTGTCTCTTTGGGATGGTAGGACATGACAAATCAACTCTAATTAACAACTTCTTGTGTGTTCCATGTTGAAGAATACAGCAACCGAGCCTTAGAAGAAACTCAGAAGGGGTGGGTGGCAGTGGTGGTGTGACAACAAAATTAGAACCTCACAAACTCGAAGGCACACGTGTGGAAATTAAAGTTTCAGAACCAGTTAAGTAAGTAATAGTCACTTTTTCCCATTAATAATTGATGCAATGGGTTATCATTTTTTTCACTGATCAACATACTCTTGTTCACTAGTTATGTACAGAATGGAAAAAGGGTCCAAAGCAGCTGGCATCCTGCTTCAGTCGCGAGGTGTGGAAGATGTGGCTGACAAGGGATGACAATGACCACAATAAAACTATTGTCGTGCCCATCATTGTCATGAGATATCGTTTAAGGTTTAAAACTTTGAGGTTGTATAGAACTGAAGCACTATTTTATTTTGCTTATGACATGCAAGTGAGAAGTAGGTCCAGGGTTCTGTAAAAGCTGTGCACCACAGGCGGCAGTAATATATTATAAATAACCCTTTTTTAAAGTTTAGCAAAATGCAATAAATCGACAAATCCAGCAGGTGTCCTGCCAGAGACTATTCTTAATTCCAACCAGCCACCATGGTTCAAGTACCACTCATTTGGAATAAAATGTTAACTCTAGTCATTAAAATATAAAGCAATAGGCCCGGATATTCAAACTGCGCCATTCTGAGGCGAAAGCCCTTGCGCTGCTCAAAATAGTTGCGCAGAGGTTGATATTCAAAGGAGCTGCTTATTGAGCAACCCTTGAATATCACCCCCAGCCACAGCCACTGTGCATGGCGCAGTGGAACTTGCGCCACCGCAAGTTGTCAGAGTTGAGCATTAAACTTGCGGTGGCGCAAGTACCATTGCGCCATGCGCAAATTTCCAATATTCAAAAGGTGACATGCAAATGGGGCCATAATTCATGCAAGGCGCAGGGGGGGCCATTTGCATCTGATTATGGCCCCATTTGCATGCCATTAGCATGTAGGTGCGCCGATCCCCGAGGACTTGCGCCTGGCCGCCCTGCCAGGCAGCAGCCGTCGGGGACCGACGCACCCTGCAGCCCGATCGCGGGCACGTGAAAACAACCCCCTGCCCACATCTCCCAATGCCCAATCGCAGGCAGAACGTATTATGACAACACCTCGCCACACATTCCTGTAATGCCCGATCGCGGGCAGAACGATGACGATAACACTTCGCCCACTACATCTCCCAATGCCCGATCGCAGGCACAAATTCGATTGTCATGGGGGTATGGGCTGCACGCCCATTGGCTCTAGCTCTGCACCACTGGCGCGCAGCCTCACCGACAGTCAGTCGGCGGGCAGCGCGGGGCAGGCGGGTGGATGCTGCCGCACCGCTGCCGGGGAGCGGGGGTGGGGCTTGCGGGTGGTGGGTGGGGGACACTCAGGACACCAGGGAGATGTTTGGGGGTTATCATTGACATTCTGCCCGCGATCGGGCATTACAGTCCACTGACCACCAGGAGATATTCGGTTGGGGGTCTTTTACATTCTGCCCGCGATCGGGCACTGGGGGTTGTTTCACATTCTGCCCGCGATCGGGCATTGGGAGATGTTTTGCGGGGGTTGTTTTTACGTCTGCCCGTGATCGGGCTGGTGGGGGGCATAGGGACTGAGTTGGGGCCAGCCACGGGTGGCAGCTGCTGTGTTGGCGCCTGCAATACAGCAGCTCAGCTGTGGTGGCCTCAACTTGATCCTCTTTTGGCTCAAAGTTGTGCAGGCGCAGGTTGGGGGTGCGCTATAACCTCTGCACAACCCGACTGAATATCGGGTTGCGAGTTTATGCATGGTTCCTCCCCCTCCTGTTGAGCATGCATTCATTTGCATTGCGCTCTTGCTCAACCTGTTTTCAGTGGCGCAACTGCCTCCTGCTGAATATCACAGAATGGCGCATCGTAGAACTTGCGCATGCGCAACCCTGTTGCGCATGGCGCAACCCTTTTGAATATCTGGGCCATAATGTTTTCACCTGGATGCAAACCCTGATCTGTTTTATAAGTCATGACCTTTCTAGTGTGTCAGAGAAGGGCTTAGCAACACTCTGCAGCTGCAGAAGTGTAGACCGTTTCCACATACTGTATACTGTACATATAACATGGGGAAAATAAATGTCCCATTCCATTGTTTTATTTATTTATTTATTGAAATATTTCACCAGGAAGGCACACTGAACAACAAGTTGCTCATCTCTCGGTGAGACCTGGTGGTACTATTGGATGAAAAATTAGACATACAGTTTAACATTTAAAATATACAAGAAATTAAACATTCAATTACATTTGTAACAAGACAGTTAAAAAATATATATATTCGGTCGCATTTCTAACATAACATACAATTAAATATATCATACCTGTGAAATATTCATTTAGTTACAAGTGGCATATCTGAGGAACATAGTACATAGTGGTGAAGGGGGAGGAGAGCGTGCTGAGATGCAGTCGGGGGGGTGGATGGTTTAATAGGTGATGTGAGTCACGGAGAGGAGTAGAGGCATAGGAAGATAGTTAAGGAGGGTTAAAGCCGGAGCAGTTAAATGAGACAAAGTTATGTAGCAAGGGAGGAGGAGGAGGAGGAGTGCTGTATTTGGGGGGGTTCCAGATGTGCGTGAAACAATGGGTAAAGCCTGACTGACCAGTGAGAGTGGTACAACGGGGGACCAACAAAGTGCGAGTGACAGAGGATCTGAGGGAATGGGAGGGGGGAGGCGGGGAAGAGAGCAAACATGAGAGGTAGGAGGTAAGTTCTTCTAACCAAAATTTAGAAGTGAGTTTGGCACAATGAGTGAGGTGCCTGTTGGCAAGCGGGGGAAGGGAAATGGTGTGGTAGAGGTCACAGTGATGAGTGTGTCATGGAGCATCGAGGGCAAATCGACAGAAGGAGTTAGAGTGTCCAATCTGGTAAGGCAGGATTTGGGAGCGGCACCATAGATTACATCACAGTAGTCAAAAATGGGGAGGATCATCTTCTGGACTAGTTCACGTCACGCTGCAGGAGGGATGCAACTACGGTTCCTGAATAAGGCACCAAGCTTGGGGCACATGTCCTCTAATATTGTCCCATCAAGGGTATGGAAAGATGTTAAAGGGTGGAGTCTAGAGAGTCTCTGCCTAGTGCCAAAGGTCATGAAGACAGTCTTTTTTGGCATTTAGGAATAGTTGATGTGAGGCAAACCATAACTAAACCTGGCTGAAGTCAAGCTGAAGGGTGGTTGCAACATCAGTAGGGCATTTGCCATTCGAGAACAGGACAGTGTCATCGCCATATATGTGGATAGAGGTGGAGGGGGGAGCATACTGAAGGCAAGTCATTTAGGAAGATGGAGAAGAGAATGGGCCCAAGCACCGAGCCCTGTAGGACTCCAGTGGAAATCGAGAGGGGGGGGGGGGGAGAGAGATTGTATCCTGGATCTTGACTGATTGTGTTCTGCCTAAGTAAGCTCTAAACCAGTTTTGGGCAGAAGTAAACAACCCAGCAGCCATGAGGGAGTCAAGAAGTAGGGCATGGGAGACTGTGTCAAACGCCTTGGCGAGGTCAACAAAGATGGCAGAGGTAAGAGGCCATTATCCATCCCAGTGAGGACGGATTCAGTGAGCCTGAGTAGGGAGGTGATAGTGAATTGGTTCTTCCAAAAGCCAGATTGGAACTGGGTTAAAAAGGAAGAGCCATCGAGGAAGGAGGTTAGCTGAGAGAGGACCAGGTGTTCTTGGAGTTTAGCAAAGGCAGGGAGTAGGGAGACTGGGTGAAAATTTGCAGGGGAGGAGGGGTCCCCACCCTTTGGGAGAGGGAGGACCAGAGCATGTTTCCAGGATGAGGGGACAGATGAGGATGAGAAGGAAATATTTAAGATCAAGGAGAGAGGGCCAGCTACAGCAGAAGCTGAAAGGTAGAGGAGTTTAGGGTCAAGATCATCCGCGATGAGCCTTTGGAAGGATTAAGAGAGAGAGAGAGAGAAGAGTTATTGTTTCTTCTGGGGAGACCACAGAGAAAGAGAAGGAAGGATGAGCATGGAGGGGTTGAGTACTGGGTGTGGGAGGATGAAGAGGGGGAGGTTAGAGGGGCATGACTTTAGAAGTGCTGTGGTGCATGAGGTATAATAGGAGTTAAACTCTTGAGCCACTTCACATGGTTCGGAGACCAATGGGTTGTTTATTTTAAGCACAGGGGGAGGTGGATGTGAAGGGGGAGAATAGGGCGTGGACCACTTTCCAGAATTTGGAGAGGGAATTGATGTTTTTGAGAAAAGATTATTTAAAATATTCAAAATTGTCAAGTCTGGTAGCTTTTGTGCAGGCATTTCTTAACATGCGATACCTGGCATGGTATAGGGGAAGCTAGGAGGCCTTATGTTTCCACCAAGCTTTGTCCCGTTCCCTAAGACAGGTCAGTAACTCAGGGGAGACCCAGGGATGATGGTTGCCATGAACTCTAGTGCGTTTGAAAGGAGCGCAGGAGTTCCATGTAGTTAGAAATTTATCTTTAAAATATGCGAGGGCTTGGTCAATGGAAGAGGCAAAGGCAATAGGGGACCAATCGGAGCTGGCCAGTTCATTAAGAAAGGGATTAAGGTCTAAGGAGCTGAAGGAGTGGAGTTGCAGAATTTTGTGAGGCAGTTTAGGTCTATGGACTTTCCTGACTATGAAGATTGGGTGATGATCACTGAGGGCATCCGGGAGGATGCCTGATTTAATGACTCGGTGGGGGTGAGAGGTGAGAGCCCAGTCTATCAGGGAGTGGTTAAGAGTTTTATGATTTAGGCAGGTGGGTTCCAGGATGAGGTGGGAGAGACTGAGGGCCGTGATGTCATTTAGTGTCTTGGCAGTTGTTGGTGATAGCCAGTTTTGGTTTACATCACCCAGGATATATAGTTCACCCCATCCGAATGAACCGGAAGTCTATTTCAGAATGCCAGCAGGCTTCTCTGCTCTGGTGCTGGCATACCAGAAAACAAGGGCTGGGGGAGTGTTCAGTTTTATTCTGACAAGCCACTCTGCTAAAATGCCGGCATGCCAGAAAAGAGTTCTAGACTGGTCAGTCTTAGTTTGATTATTTCTTGAGTCAGTGTGCCTGAATGTGAGATGGGGACGTGGGCTGTGGAGGTAGAGAATCCAACTCAGGCTGAATTTATAAAAAAAAAAAAAAAAAAGACTGTTATTTGTATTTTGACCCATGATACAGCATGCTGCTGGTCTGCAGAGCAGGACTTGGATCCAGAGCATCTCTCTCCCGTCATTCACACCAACTCAAAATAAAAGAAGTCTTTTTGTTGTTGTTGTTAAATAAATACATCCAGATTCTGGTATGCCAGAAAAATGTGGAATTGGACTGCATTTTTCACAAAAAGAATTTTACTGATGTTTTCATTTTGACTCAGTGTATGTGAAGGTGGAAGGCTGGAACACGTGCTCTGGATGTAAGGAAACTGCACTGCTTAAAGAAAATTAATTTGTTTCTTTTTGAGTCCTGTGTGTGTGTGAAAGAGGGAATGTGCTCTGCATCGCTGTTGCTGGGGAGCTCACTGGATCACTTGGAGAGTACTGATTGAAAAATAAATAAATAAATAATTTTACTTTTAGGCGTCATTTCCAGTCAGTGTGTTGCTGGGTGGGGGGCTTTGAATCTCTGTTGGTGTGCCTGAAAAGGGTGTGTGTTCTGGATCAGCATTCTGCTCTGCAGACCAGCAGCATTCCGTACTGTTGCTGGCAATATTAACCACAATGTGCCTTTTGTCTTGTCTGTAGCAGAGTGTGAAATGAGTAATGTCTAGCTCATAGGCATGCCTGTACTAACACCATGAAGCAAAACGCTGCTGAAAGCTGCTGGTCTGCAGAGCAGGACATCCATCTGTAGCACACACACCATTTAGTATGTTTGCTCGCGCATGCGCAAGAAACATATTGCGGCAGCTTGCTTCTGTAGTGAGTTGTGGAGGCGTGGCAGTGTTGTTGCCAATTATGGGGCTGGTCTGTGTGGCACCAATAGAAAATCACGCTGTCCATGACAGCAGTACTGTAGCTTGCCACAACTTTGAAAGAAACTGGCCACTGCAATCAGGGAGCGCCCCATCATTAAACAATCAGCTGTGTTTGCGGGGCGGTCCCTGACTGCAGCAGCCAATTACAGCTGCATTGTCTCGTGTCCCATTTCAGAGAAACATGGTGGCAGCTTCTCTGTCAGCCTCTCACAGTCCCCACAAAGCTGACAGACAGCTGCCTCCTCTCCCAGTCCATGTTAATGCCAACGGGGGTGCCCAATTCCCCTATCAGCATGCCCCCTCCCCAGTTCATTTGCCAACAGGGTAGCCAAATCCCCGTCAGCATGATGCGCCCCCCAATTTTTGTGTGCGGGGTGCCCAATCCCTTGGCTCATGCACACTCCCCAAGCACACTTTATGGCTGACAGGGGTGCCCAATCCTCATCGGCTCTTGTCCCCCCAACAAGCTGCCAGGCAGCATGCTGGGAGCCCACCACAGCGTGCTTCATGCACTCCCCTCAGCACACTGTATGGCCAATGGGGTGCCTAATCCCCATCGGCTCTACTCCCCAACAAACATCCAGGTGGCACACTGGGAGCCCACCCCAGCAAGCCAAAAGCGTCCCATGGTGTCTTTTTTTTTTTAAATTCCTTTTAAAAAAAGCGGTCCTTATTGAATCCTGCCTCCCCGCATGCTCCTCTACACCCACCTCCTACACCCCCCACCCCATACTTCCTCCAAGCCTGGCATGATGATCTTCGGTGGACCGGGAAACTGCCACTTTAAAGCCGACTGTGAACTGAAGAAATGCCAGTAAGCTGTATAATTGCATAATGGGTTTTTTTCAACTTATGTAGATATCTCAGCCATTTGTTCGACTTTTGGCACCAAATTTTAAACATGGGGTTCTTGGGAACCTCTCCTCATGAATTCAGTCACTGTCATTGCATTATTTGGTCTCAAAAGGTGATTTCATGGTCACTGCACCACTTCCAGCACAGAATTTTATTTATTTATTTATTGAAATGTTTCACCAGGAAAGGCACACTGAACAACAAGATGCTCGTCTCACGGTGCGTCCGGGGGGGGGGGGGTACAAAGGAGAGCAGTGAGTACATGATACATAGCATTGAGTTACACATTGGAGTCATGAATTGAGAGTAACTATTACATACATTGTTTACATACATTCATTACTTACATTAGTTACACTGAATCAAATTAGAGTTACACATTACTTACAGGGCTTTAAACTGCCTTGTATTTGGGGGGGGGTTACAGAAAGTAGGGAAACAGTATAGGGAAGGTTTAGAAGCGAAGGGAGAACAAGGAGTAAGGTTTAGACCTGGATTGTGTTAACTATACATGGGTGACAGCCACTGACTAAGGGAATACGTTTGACAGGGCGACAAGGCAAGAGTGCAGTATGGGGTAAGTGCAGAGGTTGGTAGAAATATATGCCAACATTTACAGTCGGTAGCTAAAGCCACTGGTCAGGCTGCAGGATGTAGGGGAGCGATGGGGGGTAGTAGTAGGAAGAGGGGAGGGGGTTGGCTAAAGGGTTGGGGGAGAGGAGGTCAGGTGCATGAACAGTTTACCGCATAGTAGTTTAAGAGGGCAGAGGATACAGAATGCCTAGAGGAGGAATGGCGGATTTGGACCGGCAGGCCATTCCAAGGCTTCGGGAGATGGTAGGAGAAGGCTGACTGGCCTGCAGAGGTCCGACGTGAGGGATTACTAACAGTCAGGAGTCAGTAGACCTGAGGGTATGAGAGGGGGTTGGAGGAGAAGATAGGGAAGAGGCGATGTAGGGTGGAAGGGAACCAAGCCAGAAGTTAGAAGCAAATTTAGCACTGTGAAGTAGTCTCCGGTTATTAAGGGGTGGGAGGGCCAGTGAATGGAAAAGATTGCAGTGGTGGGTATGGGGGTGGTGCATCAAGGGCAAAACAGCAGAAAGTATTGAAGAGAGGGTCCAGTCGTCGAAGGTAGGTAGTATCATTTTCTGCACAATTTCACATCTCACGGGTAGCGGGGGACTACTGCGATTTCTATAGAGAGTGCCAAGCTTAGGGTGCAGTTTTTTTCAGGATTGCGTCCACATGGGCTGAGAAGGATAGGTGTCGGTCAAGCCAGACCCCTAGGTACCTAAAGGAGGACACATCCTCGAGGACTGTCCCATCAAGGGTATGGAAGATTGGGGGTGAGGTAAGTCTGGATAGTCTCTGCCTAGTGTCGAAGGTCAAGGAGACTGTCTTCTTGGCATCGAAGGAGAGTCGGTGGGAGTTAAACCAGAGCTGTATCTTATAGAAATCAGCCTGTAAACTGGATGCGACCTCCTCGTGGGTCCAGCCAGAGGAGAAGAGGACTGTGTCATCTGCATACATATGTAATGAGGTAGAAGAGCAGGTTTGTGGCAGGTCATTTAGTAGGATGGAAAAGAGAATGGGCTGAGAAGTGAGCCCTGGGGAACACCAGTGACAATAGGGAGTGGTGGAGAGGTGGAATCAGCAATTTTTACAGACTGGGTTCTGCCTTGGAGGTATGCTCTGAACCAGTTGGTGGCAGTCATGGATAACCCAGCTTCAGATAGGCAGGATAACAACAGAGGGTGGGATACTGTGTTGAAAGCTTTGGCTAAGTCGATGAAGATGGCTGATGTAATTAGACCTTGTCCATCTCTGAGAGGATGAAATCCATGAGTCTTAGTAGGGAGGTGGTAGTAGAGTGGTTTTTCCTAAATCCAGACTGGAAAGGCATGAAGAAGTTGGATTCAGTGAGGTAGTGGGAGAGTTGTGAAAGCACGAGGTGCTCTTGAAGTTTCACGAGGGTAGGGAGGAGGGAGATGGGGCGGTAATTTGCCACGGTGGTGGGGTCCCCTCCTTTTGGTAGTGGAAGGACTGTGGCATGCTTCCACTCCATAGGAATTGATTCAGTAGCGCATGAAAGGTTTAGAAGGGTGGCGAGGGGAGATGCGATGGCCAGGGCAGATAGGCAGAGGAGTTTGGTGTCCAACCCATCAGGGGACTTACCCTTGGAAGGGCTCAGAGTGAGTAGGGTATCTAGGACCTCCATGGGAGAGATGTTCCTGAAGGAGAAGGTGTTCAGGCCGGGAGGTAGAGGAGTTTCAGCATGGTGAGTGGGCTGGGTTACAGCTGGAAGGGAGGCAAGGAGGGTAGTAGCACATGTGGTGAAGTAGGAGTTGAATTCGGAGGCAACCGAGAGAGGATCTGAGAGGAGAGTCCCATTTGTGAACAGAAGAGGGGAAGGATTTGTTGATGGGGGGGGGGAGAGGGAGTTGATAATTTTCCAAAATGTAGATGGCCTACCAAGATTGGCGTTAAGGGTGTTGTTAAAATATTCAGCTTTGGCTAGTCGGGTGGCTTTGGTGCACTTGTTTCGGAGCATGCGGTAGGTGATGTTGTCACCTGGGAGGAGCGTAGTTTTGTAAGTTCTCCACACCTTGTCCCGGGCATTTAGGCATGCTATTAGCTCGGGGAAAATCCAAGGAAGGTGGGTCCCTGGACCCTAATGCGACGCAAGGGGGCATGACTATCCCAGACACTGAGGAAGGTGTTTCGGAAATGTGTAAGCACATCATCTATGTTATTACTTCTAAGGTGGAAGCCCCAGTTTGAGTGAGCTAGTTCTTCCGGGGGGGGGGTGAGGTTTAGTGTTTTGAATGACCGTTGCAGTACAAATTTGGGAGGGGATTTAATCCAATGGATTCTGCGGACTAAGCAGATAATATGATGGTCACTTATAGAGTCTGGAAGTAGGCCGGAATTGATGACCCGGTGGGGGTTGGAGGTAACAGCCCAGTCAAGTACGGAGTGATTGCCAGTCTTGGGGTTTGATCGTGTCGGTTCCAAGATGACCTGGGTAAGATTGAGGGCTGTTATCTCGGAACGAGCTTTGTTGAAAGAGGGAGACAGCCAGTTGTGATTAAAGTCCCCCATAATATAAAGTTCGCCCAACGGGGCTAGGGAGGCTAGGTGGCTTAGAAGGCTGGTGACTGTTACGGTCGGGGTGCCAGGGTAGCAGTATATACCAGCAACATAGATAGGGAGTAAGAAGGGAGGGGACAATTTAAGCATGAGCAGTTCGAAGGCTTTGGGCTCTGATTTAGCGTGTGATAGAAAAATCTAAGTTAGAGTTGGTGTAGATAGCAACTCCTCCGCCTCGGGTGGGTCGGTCTTGCTGAGTGATATTGAATCCTGGGATGGTGATGGTTGGGTCATTGATGTTAGGGTTTAGCCAGGTCTCCGATACGATGATAATGTCGGGGGCATGTTGGGCGGCTAGAACCTGGAGCAGATCGAGCTTGGGGGCTAGGCTTCGAATGTTTAGGTGGAGTATATGTAGTCCCCGGAGGAGGGAGCCATCCTGAGTAGCAGTGGTGGCCTTAGCAGGGGGGGTTGATCATTGAGTTAGAAGGAGAGGGGGCTGGTCCTGGGCCAGGGTTTGGGTGTATGTCCCCCGCTGCAAGGAGTAGTAAGGCAAGAGTTAAATAGTGAGGAAGTATGTAATAGCACCTTGATGTGGGAGAGCGCTGCCTATGAGACGCTTTAGGGTGGACAACTTGGGAAGCGCGGTGGGTAACTAGGTGGAGGGTTGACCAAAGGTGGGCATAGGAGTAGAGTGAGGGGGTGGGGCTCATAGGATAGAAAGACCAGGTGGTGCCTGGTAGAGATAAAGTGGCAGTGGGGGGGCATGGGTAGGATGAGTTAATACAGTCATAGAGGGGGGGGACAGGGTAACAACTTGTGGGAGGTATTAGTGGGGATATGCAGCATATGAAGGAGGAGATTAGGAGTAGGGTCGTAGCTGTTAGTGCTACAGCTGATAGCACACAGGAGGCAATGAGCCGAAAAGTGTGCTTGGTTCGTAGGATAGAAGAGGAATGGCCACGCAGACCACTAGGATGTCAGCTATAGGGAGGATGGCAGGCAGGAGATCTGGTACAGGCATCAGTAATGTTAGAGCAGGTTTAGGAGGTGGGGCAAGTAGAGTATTTAATAGGAGGCCTGAGAGGGGTTGGCAGGGGTGGGACAAAAACCAGGTTGGTACTCTTATTTCTGTGTTCAAAATTGGGACAGCTAAATAACAGTCCTGCAGTAGGGCTCCAAAAGCCGTAAAACAGCTTGGCTAGCCTGGTCTGACAAGGCGCACTAATTGGGAACTTAGTGCTACCCGCCGGTCCAATCAGGAAGCCGCTAAGTTGGCAGGCGCACCAATCAGGGAGCCACCGAAAGCTGTGCGGTTCTGGGAGTTCTGGCGGTAATACCTGTGAGGCTGGTCCAGGAATCAGGACCAGGAGGGTGGCTGAAATTTGTCTGTGGGCTCGGCAGTAGCATCCAATGATGTCGCCAGGGTCCTGAGGTGGTGCTCGAGGCGCGGGCAAGTTCTGCAAGGAAAAAGAGGGCACAGTGTTAAATATAGGGAGAAAACAAGCACGGAACAAAAGAGTGGTGGGAGACAGACAGGAGCTCATCAGTGGGGGTGGGGGTGCTACTTCAGGACAAAAGGGTAAAAATTAGCAATTCAAGGTAGGAGAGGGAGAGGTTAAGAGAGACAGAGGAAGGAGGTTTAATAATAGGCAGAGAGAATAATAGCTGGCGGGTGAGGGCAGGGGGCTGTCTGCAGATAGATTGCTTAGTGTTGGAGTTAAGGATGGGTGCAAATGGGTCAGAGAGGATGGCGCCAGAGGAGCACGGTTTAAGGGAGGTGAAAATGGCCAGTAGGAGGAAGGGCAGGCTCCCAGAAGACCCTGGGCAGTAAGAAGTAGCAGAGGGCAACACAAGAGCAGAAGCAACACAAGAGTGAAACAGCTTAGATTATCTCTAAACTGTAGATTTCTGTAGCGAGTTTGAGGACATGCAGCTGACTAGAAATTCCACAACAGGGCTGTTAATCACTATGAAAACACTCAGTTACAGATACAGTAGCTTACATCCATCACTTTTATACTTTACACAACAGCGCTTTTTTATGCTTTAAGTACTGTACTGAAATAAACACTTGCTAGAACTATCAGAGACCAGTAGGCATGCATGCATAATAACAACAGGCTAGTACTCTTATTTCTGTGTTCAAAACTGGCACCGCTAAATAACAGTCCTGCAGTAGGGCTCCAAAAGCCGTAAAACAGTTTGGCTAGCCTGGTCTGACAAGTCGCACCAATCAGGAGCTTAGTGCTACCCGCTGGTCCAATCAGGAGCCACTAAGTTGGCAGACGCACCAATCAGGGAGCCACCGACAGCTGTGTGGTTCCGGGAGTTCTGGTGGCGGTATCTGATTATGCCGCTGGGGTCCTGAGGCGCCGCTCAGGGTGCGGGCAAGGTCGCTGTAGGAAATCAGTGTTCGGAACAGATTAAGAAAATCACAGTGACATTGTTTATGAGCAGAGGTCCTAAAATGCCTATGTTGAAAATTTGGTGACAAAAGCCAATAAAATGACTATGTTACGAGCGTGCATTGAGCAGTTTCCACGCACACTCAAAACTACAAATTTGTAACATTCCCACTTAAAATGTTCAACATTGCCCATTTTGCACAACTCCTTATGAACAATACAGCTGTCATTTTTTGCATCCTGCCCAAAAAGTGTTTTTGTGCCTGTGGCGCAGAATGGTGCAGTCGCTGAGCGAATTTAAGCTTTGGAACAGATTAATGAAATCTCAGTGTCACTTTTCATGAGGGGAGGTCCCAAAAAGCCTATGTTGAAAATTTTGAACAAAAATACCAACAAACGCCCGGGGCGTTAGGGTTTCCAACTGTTAACGCCCCAACCTGTACAGACTGACAAGCATTGAGGGTGTGGCTTGGGGTTCTCGGCCATAATGCTCACGCCATTCCACCCCCACCCTGCAGCCACTGACCAGCACTGAGGTGTGCCTTGGGGTCTTTGGCCCTAATGTTCACCCCATTCTCCTATACTGCGCCCATCTCACCTTATTTCTTTATGGAATGGGATGAGTGTAAGAGCCAAAGACCCCAAGGCACACCGTGACACCTGTCACTGTCTGCAGGGTGGAGTGAGGTGGAATGGCATGAGCGTTATGGCCGACCCAAAGGCACACCCCAATGCCTGTCAGTCTCTGCAGGGTAGGGGTGGAGGTTGGCATTAGTTCACTACTTCACTACCATTCCTACTATGCATCTCTTAACTCCTGCACTACCAATGCCAATACCAGCAAGCAAACATTCAGCATTGACAAATGCTTGTTTTAAACTAATCTTTATTCAAGGGAAAAGTCAGAGTACATTCCACAGGACTTTGATTATACATACAGCACATCAAAAAATTCAATAAACTTTTCCAAGCACATATACCATTTTTATGCACACCAGCAGCTATCTAGTGCCCCCCTCCCGGCAACAGTGATCCAGAGCACAAGCTCAGCACACTTTAACACACACTGACTGGAAACAATAGAAACATCAAATTCTGATTTTTCTTTTATCAATGCTGTCCAACCAATGTAGGGCCCCTTCCCCAGCAACAGTGATTTGATCATGCACACCCCTTTTCACGTACACTGACTGGAAGTGAAGCAAAAATCAAACTCTGTTTTACTTTCTGCTTGCCTACCTTTTTGGCATGCTGAAGATGCAGACATGCCAACATATAACTGAAACTAACTGAACCATCAACAACATTTTCCTGGCACACTGGCATCTTAGCAAATTAGTGTGCACCTGTGTGAAATTACAGGTACTCCTCCTCTGTAGGGGTTGAAGCCTATGCTGGCATGCTGGCACGCTGCTCTGCTTAGATGCTGGCATGCCACAAAAGGGGTGGGGGTGATTCAATTGCAGTCTAGTATGTCAGCATCACCAGCATGAAAAGGTGCAGAATGGGATAGTATAGATAAAAAAGAAACAACTTTGACTTTTATTTGATGTTGTTATGCCAGTGTGCATTGTGTGCAACACTGCAGAATGCTGCTCATCTTAACAGCAGAACATTGATCAGTAACATCCCCACTTCATGCACACCAACTGGGCTCTAGAGCTCCCCAGCAACAATGATCCAGAGTACATGCTCACCCAACTTTTACACACATTGACTGGACATAACAATTTTTATTTTTACTCAGTACTGTCCAAGTGATGCAGAGCCTACCCCCAGCAATGGTGATCCTAGCATGCACACTCCTTTTGATGCACACTGACAGGAAATAACACAAAAGTCAAATTCAGATATTTTTTTTAATTAGTATTGTCCAAGCAATGTAGAGCCCCCCTCCCCACCAACACTGATCCAAGCATGCACACACCTCTTTTATGCACACTGACTGGAAATAAACCAAAAGTCAAACTGAGACTTTGGTTTTTTTTTAATTAGTACTGTCTGAGCAATATAAAAGCTCGCCTCCCTGACAACAGAGATCCAAACATATGCACCCCATTTCCCACACAGTGCTGGAAATAACACAAAGGTCAAACTCTGATTTTTCTCTTATTGTTTATTTTATTTCATTTATTTATTTATTATACTGGATAGCAAGGTGAGTTAGCTAATTTTTACAAGTGACCAGTTAAAAACAAGAAACAAAATACACGAGTTAGCCCCGGACAAGGGTGCCAGCTAGTTTGAATGTTATGCATCTGAACGTAAATGTTTTAAAGGAATGTATTATATGACGGTCTAATTCTTATTTGTACTGTACTTAATATGTTTTGCACATAAGTTCCTGTAGAGTGATAAGTCTCTAGCCTTTGCAATTTTGCACATGTATGTTTGATGTATGTTGAAACTTTTGTGATATTCAGGATGGCATTGTAAACAGGCTTGCCTAATGTCTTATCCTGATGAAATATACAAATAAAATGAAATAGTTACACTAGATCAAAGAGGTATAACATTTTACAATGTAATAGAAGTTATCACATTGTACTGGTAGAGGTTAAGTTATGCAGCATACATGAAGCACAGGTAATAGAGTCAAGTTGGGAAACAGTTACATTGCATTTTGTCTAACAGGAATTGGTGGAGATAGGTGCTGAAGGTTGGGACTCTCATTCTTAGGGTGAGTGGGGCAGGAAGGAGGTTGTAAGGTCTGATTGCCCCACATGAAAGAGCTCTTTGTCCTGCAGTAGTGCACCTAAAGGGGAATGAGAATGTGAATTTGTCCTGGGAACAGGTCCACAGCTTGTTGGTGGAATGGGGGAAAAGGGAGGAGATAGAAGGAGGCTCTCTGCCAAGTGCCATTTTATGTAGGAACACCACCGACATGTGGGCAAGACAATCATCCAGAGAGAGGCAGGCAGCAAATGTATACAGATGGCAGTGGCGACTGTGGTATGGGAGGTCACACATGAAGTAATAGATACAGCTGTACGTAGTGCGCACTTTAGTGAGAGCCCCGGAAAGGGCAGTGGCATACGCAAGAGAACCATAGTCAGCTATTGGCAGCAGCAGACTGTGTGAGTAGCCTTTTAGTCTCAGTGGTCAAGAACCTTTTGACCCTGTATAGGGTGTCTAGTCTCCAGTGGACTGTCTTTACTAGGCTACTGTTGTGGGTGTCAAAGGATAATGTGTTGTCTAGGAACACACCAAGGAATTTGTATTGAGAGACTAGCTCCACTCAGTATCATCTAAATCATGGATGGAGAACAAAGAGGAAGCCTCTTTCCTTTGTTTTCCCAAGAAGACCATGACCAAATAGAAAGGTGGCATTGGGAGAAAGGTGGTATTGGGTGACAAGGACATGAGATGCAGGTGAGGGAGCCAGAGATCAAGTAGTGTTTGTGGAGACAATAACATTATTTTGCAGCCGTACTGGCTCTGACCAGATTTTGTTTCTTTTGTTTTTGCAATTGAAAGGTTCTGGTGAAAGTAAGTTCCCTGTTTTTCAAATTGCAACACCGTTGCCTGCCACACTGCACCCAATATGACTTGCTTCACTTGGAAATGTAGCATTCATACTATGATTGATTTTGGTTTAGCCTCTGGGTCCTGGGGTTTGGGCCCTAAGGATCGGTAAGCTAGCCCCATAATCAGGGCAGTTCCTTCTAGCAGGTTTAGTGTGCTGTTGAAAAGCTGCTCGGCAAACTCTGTAACTGAGGGAAAGCAGTCTAAAACTCCCTTCTTGACTGAAAGAATTCTAAAATTATTTCTTCTTTCTATTTCTGAGTTTTTCCAATTTAGTCTGCTGCATCATTTCCATACATAACAAACAGAGGATCACAGGGTCATGTAATCCTGAGACCTCCATGAGGCTTCCCATCCGTTATTCTGTGGCCACAGCAAACTTTTCAGTGTCACATATTTCTATGAGCATATCAACTAAAAATGTTTCACTTCTGTTTAATGGGAATCTGTACTTTTAGTCTTTTTCTTCAATCCATGGGTCCTTCACCACCCAATTTAGCTTTTCATGAGCACTTCGAAATTTTCTTGCAGAGTGTAACACAGTAATTTTGCTTTTAATACACCTGTAATCCCCCAAGTCACCAAGCAATTTTTCTGGACGCTTTGTCATGTTGCAAGCTGTTCTGTCCTTTGCTGTGACTGATGTGCCTCATCAGTGCTAGGTCTCACAGTAGCATGCCTCTGTCATACCAACAGCTATCTGCAGTGTAAAATACATGGAAGGGCACTGAATTTGTTAAATATGTAGTACGTGGGATGAGCATGATATTAGAGTAACAGTAAAAGCATTTTTTGAAGTCATAAAATAGTTTGTGAAAATTATCAGTCACACACACACACACACACACACACACACACACAGAGTCAACAACAGCAGCACCCTTCCTTGGTTTTGCACTGCAGATAAATGTCAGTATGACAGAGGCAAACTATCAAAGTGACTTGTACTGGTGAGGGACATACATCACAAGAAGGGGCAGAACAGCCTGCAGTATGATGCAGCAGCCAGAAAAATGGCATAACATGTCAGTGGGAACGTGGGTATGTTAAAAGCAAAATTACAGTACCACATTCCATGAGAAAAATTAATGCAATGCTAAATAGAGCATTAAAGAACATATGAAGTAACACAGAAGGCTAAAGGCAGACATACCCTTTAAAGATTAACTGTTATCTTAATTTTCTAGTGAACATTCCTCTGCTTCTATAGTAATATATTTCAGGGAGTTTAAATTTGAAACAATTGCCAAACTTGTGTAGATATGGTCTGTACGGAGCAGAGCTTGGCACCTATGTGGAACATGCACCATATGCTGGATTCTGTGTCTATCTATATCTATATCTATATCTATATATAATATACAGTAAATGATGTGCAAACATGTCTTTTGGAGAAATATATTGATCGAGGGGGCTAATGAGATCATAAAGGCCATAAGCTCTAAGGACGTGTGGCTTTATAAGCTTGATAACCCCAGAGATGGGTATATTTACCAAATACGGACTTATTCATCCTTTATTTCATATAATACGTGAGGTTGGACACTTTTTGTGTGATCGATTCTGGGTTTGTGAAGTCTAAGTAGATAGTTGTGGGTTTTTTCCATAGTGTAGTACTATGTCTGTGTAGTTTTTCCATAGTTTGGGTCATGTTTTTCCATTGTGTAGGGACATTTTTGAATCTGGCAGTGTTTTGCCCATGTAAGGCTTCTGTAGTGTAGGGGCCACCAATAGAAGGAGGTGTGGCTTCAGCAGTCCAGCAGTAGTTGGGAGCAGCTGTCTGGAGCATTGTGTGTACAGTTGGATGTGGCAGTCATGAGTAGTATCATGCAGTGTGTAGTTGGGAGAGGTGGTTTGAAGTGACATGGAGTGAATCACCCCCACTGCCAAATGAAGCTTTGTCTCTGCTTTGGTCTCTCACCTTCCTGATGTGCCAAATAGGACACTGATAAAGAAACAGAGCTGCCTGGGGTGGGATCCAAAGTGGTGCATTGCATTAAAATCTGGTTAACAAATAGGAATCAGATGGTGGTGGTTAATGGCACTCACTCTAATGATAGCAGAGTGACCAGGGGTGCTGCAGTGCTCGGTACTGGGACCAGTCCTCTTCAATGTCTTCATATGGGACATTGCAGAAGAACTAGAAGGGAAAGTATGCCTTTTGCCGATGGTACCAAAATCTGTAATAGAGTGGAGGCTCAGAAGGGGGTGAAGAGAATGAGCAGGTATTTTGGGAAACTCAAGGAGTGGTCAAGAGCATGGCAGCTGGATTCAATGCCAAAAAGTGCAAAATTGCACACACTGGGCATAGGAATGCAAGATAGGGGGAGGTACTGACAGTCACTAAGCAGAAAAAGGACTTAGGGGTTATCATAACTGATGACCTCAAAGTAGCAAGGCAGTATGACAAAGCATTGGTAGGGCTAGTAGGATGCTGGTGTGCATAGAGAGGGGTATCTTCAGCAGGTGGAGAGAGAGATGGTGTTGCCACTGTATCACTCGCTGAAAGCCCCCTCCCCCAGTGTATTGTGTCCAGTTCTGGAAGCTGCACCTCAATAAGGACATAGACAGGGTGAAGGCAGTGCACAGGACAGAAACTTAAATGATGCAGGAGTTGCACCAAAAGCCCTACAAGGAGAAACTGAGAGATCTCAACCTGTACACCCTGGAAGAGAGGAGAGGAGAAGAGAGTAAGAGGGGACATGATAGAGACCTTCAGGTACCTCACAGGGGTGAACAGGGTGCAGCAGTGGAGTCTCTTTCAAATGAGAAGGAGAACCAGGATCAGGGGGCATGTGATGAAGCTGGGGAGGGGTGTTAATGGAGATCTGAGGAAGTACTACGTCACTGAAAGGGTGGTAGACACCTGGAACTTGCCAGCTGAAGTAGTGGAGGCGAAAACAATAGGGGCTTCAAGCATGCGTGGGATAGACATAGGGAATACTAATAAATAAGTAGGGGGGAGGAGGAAGGATCACTGGAGACCAGTTAGGGTCTGCGGAGATAGACTAGGCAGAGAACATCAGGGCAAACTGGATGGCCAAGTGGTACTTTGCTGCCGACGATTTTCTTTGTTTCTCTTGCTCCTTCCAGATACTTCACCCTATCTTCCTCTCTTTGAGTTCCCTTAGACTTAGAAAATGCCCTGGTAAGAACTAAAAGGAGGGTTGGTATCTAAGCAGCCAGTTGCTACAGGTAGTCTATTGTGTTCATTTTCTCATTGGTTGTAAGACCATGGGAAAATGAATGCCATATATCCATTCCCAGTAGGCATGTCTTTATTCCTCTGCACATATGTGAATGGTAGTCAATGCCTGAAACTTGAGAAAGGAGGATGTGTGCTGAGCTGCGGAGTAAACAGCAGCATGGTGGTGGTGGCAGAGGATAGCAAGTACTTCACTGAGGTCTGCATTGGCAGCTAAGATTTCATCAGTGATTGCAGATGGCCTTCTTTTCTTTGGAGATAGTTGCCTAGTAGATACCTCAGGAATTCTTCTTCTTCTTGGTGACCAGGATGGAGCATGAATTCTTTAAGTTCATCTTTCCTTTTGGGTGTTTCTCGATGCTTCAGACCTTTACTTAAGGATTACTTGGCAGCCCACAGTCCAAAGATGCGTGAAGATGAGTAATTTAAGGGGGCTGATTTGCAGAACGTGGGTAAAGAAGGATGAACACAGAGACCAATATTCTGAAGATGGTTGAAGATGGATTTATCTTGAGGCCCACTTTAAGAAGACAAGTGAAGACTTAGGGCTGTATTCTCAAAAGAGATACTGTAGATTACCACAAGCCCCGGGTATGTCAAATGCACAGCGCATGGGGCTTGCAGCAATCCCAGAGCTGAACTCGGGATTCTCCAACCCCGAGCCCTCCGTATGCCACATGCGGCAAGTTACACCAGCTTTTGCTGGTCCTAACTTCGACAACCTTTTTTATAGAATGCGCGCCAAATCTTTAGTACAAGTCACCATAAAGGGGTGTAGTGTCGCAAAACACGTGACCTATGAAAATAGGGTGACTGTGCCCCAAAGAGTGCGGAGTAGTTGAAAGTATTGGCAGGGCTTCTTGCACACCTGCACCAACCTTTGAGAATAGAGCCCTTAGACTTTGGGAATATTTTATTTGGATTTTATTTGGGGCTAACAGTGCAATTTTAATGGATTTAACATAGAGAAAACATCACAAATGTCTGTCAGTCGACAAGTTTATTGGAAACTTACAACATGAGGTACATTTTGTATTTTCTAAAGCAGAAGCAGGCTTTCTAGAAAATGTTACATTTGCTTTTTTCAAACCCCAGGAATCTTGCAGTATGATTATACATGTGCATTCAGCCCAGAATCTCTGACTGCCCCGGAGCTGTAGTGATATAATGTGGAATGTATGCAAATAATGGAACTAGAATTTTATATTCAAACTGCTGCTTCTAGGTGGACTGTGTTCCATCCAACAGTCAGATTCATTTTCTCCATTCAGACAACTAGACACCTCAAAGAGCTTTATGTTACATTTGCTTTTATATGTA
Organism: Neoceratodus forsteri; assembly: GCA_016271365.2. Taxonomy (NCBI): domain Eukaryota; kingdom Metazoa; phylum Chordata; order Ceratodontiformes; family Ceratodontidae; genus Neoceratodus; species Neoceratodus forsteri. The sequence continues at coordinate 164,536,230 of CM028137.1, forward strand.
CTTTCAAGTGTTTATATGTTTCTTTTGCTTACTGAGGGTGGGACAGAGTAGTATGAGTAGGCGGCGCTAAAGGCCAGTGGCATCCTGGGTTGCTGGGTTGCATTGGGAGGGGAACCACGAGTCAAAGGAGGGAGATAATGCTGCCAATCTACAGGGCACTTGTGCGCCCTCAGATGGAGTACTGCGTACAGTACTGGAGGCCACACCTCAAAATGGACATTGACAGGATTGAGATGGTGCAAAGGAGAGAAACAAAAATAATTCAGGGGCTGCACCAGATGACATACAAGGATAGGCTGAGGGAGCACAACATGTACTCCCTGGAACAAAGGAGGGAGAGGGGGGACATGATTAAGACCTTTAAGTATATTAGGTCTATAAACAAGGTTAGGGTTCAGGAGCTGTTTCAGGTGAAGGAGAGCGGTCAAACTAGAGGGCACGATAAGAGGCTGAAGGGGAGGTTCAAGAGCAATGCTGGGAAGTTCTTCTTTACCAAAAGGGTGGTTAACCCATGGAATAGCCTGTCTCAGGAGGTGGTGGAGGCCAAAACAATGAGAGAATTCAAGAAGGCATAGGATAGGCACAGGGGTATCATCTTACAGAAAGGCTGGGGGGGGCATCATATTAAATGCTTTTGGTCAGACTAGATGGATCTTGTGGTCCCCTTCTGCTGTCACTTTCTGTGTTTCTATGTTCTATGAGCAATGCAATATATTGTATTTGGGGCGGCTTCCATAGTAAACTTACTTCTTTTGGGGGAATCTGTAGGTGTAGCTTGAGGTAGTGGGTGCACCGGGTCGCACCTGAAAATAGGCATCTGTTTTTGTCTAGTGTGCTTACCTGGTTAACAAAAGCTAAATAAATAAATTTGTAAAGGAGGCTGGCTAATGTGTAAGATATGGTTGTTTTATTACAAGTTTTGCTTATCTTACGAACATATGAACATACGAAAATACCAGCAGATACTGGCCCTTAGGTCTATCAAATCTGCTTGAGTGTGCAGCTACCTGAGTTTACTCCACAGCTGCCCACCTCCCAATTTCCCAGTTTCTCTCCCCCTGATTCTATCCCACCCCTTCTTAAAGCTGTTCACTGATTTCAGAGACACCACCTCTTCAGGAAGTGCATTCCACCCTGTCACCACCCTCTGTGAAGTAGTGTCTTCTCAACTCTCTCTCTCCTGAACTTGCCCCCCTCCAGTCTCAGACTATGCCCCCAGTGACCCTCCCTTCCTTTAATCTAAACATCTCCTCTGCGCTGACTCTGTTTATGCCCTTCATATATTTGAAGGTCTCAATCATATCCCCTCTATCTCTCCGCTCTTCCAGGAGTACATATTGAGCTCTCTCAGCCTTTCCTCGTAGGGTTTCCCCTCCATACCTGTTATCATCCTGGTTGCTCTGTGTTGGACTCCCTCCAGCAACCTAATGTCCTTCTTCAGGAAGGGATGCTAGAACTGCAGGCAGTACTCCAGGATCGGCCTGACCAGTGATCTGTACAGTGGAAGGATAACCTCTCTCCTCCTTGAGGTGATTCCCCTGGAATGCACCCCAGCATCTTGTTAGCTTTAGCTGCTGCCTTCCTGCACTGTGCTGAATGATTCATTTGCCCGGTTATGAGAACCCCAAGATCCTTCTCCTCCTCTGTAGTGCCCAAGTGTTCCCCCCATTTTGTAGCTAAACTTACAGTTCCTGACGCCCAACTGCATAACCTTGCACTTTTTTGTGTTGAAACCCAGCTACGATGTGTCCGCCATTGTACAAGTCTATCCAGGTTTTTCTGCAGTCCTAGCCAGCCCTCTGTGTTGTCCATCACTGCACATATCTTTGTGTCATCCACAAACAGGCTGATCTTATTGCTGACACCTTCTGATATGTCAGCAATGAATATGACAAACAGCACTGGCCCCAGCACTGAGCCCTGCAGAACCCTGCTATCACAGCCCTTGGTGATGAGAGCTCCCCCCTTATGACAACTCTCTGCTGCCTATCACCCAGACAATTTTTGATCCAACCCACTATCCTCTCCCCTACTCCTAAGTTCCCTAACTTACCTATCAACATCCCATGCGGCACTGAATCAAAGGCCTTGCTGAAGTCCAAGTACAGGACATCCACAGCTTGACGCTTGTCTAGTGCACTTGTTACCTAGTCATAGAAGTCCACCATGTTTGTTTGACATGATCTACCAGAGACAAATCCATGCTGCCTATTGTCCTTAAGACCATTCTCTTCCAGGAACACTACAATCCTTTCCTTGATGATGGACTCTATGAGCTTCCCCATGACGGAGGTTAGGCTGACTGGTCTGTAATTCCCTGGTTCATCCTTGGGCCCATTTTTATGAATGGGCACCACATGTGCCATCCTCCAGTCCTGCGGTATGCATTCCTTCTCTAGGGAGGTGCTGAATAGGTCTGCCAGAGGTCCTGCCAGGACCTTTGCAATCTCCTTCAGCAGTCTGGGGTGTATGCCATCTGGACCCGGTGCCTTGTCCTCCCTTAGGGCTCTCAGACCTTCCAACACCCTGCTCTCTTGGATTATCCCCTCCAAGTTCTCTACCCCTCATGTACTCTCTGCTACTCTCCCCTGAGGGATTGGTCCCATTTGTTCTCTGGTAAACACAGAACAGAAGTACTTACTGAGTGCTTCTACCTGTCCCCCCCTTTTCAGCCCATCCTCCTTCCACCTTGATTCTAACAATCTGATCCTTGCATTTCCTTCTTTCCCTTATGTAATGGAAGAACTATTTTTCCCCTTCCACTATCCCTTGCGTCAGCCTAAGTTCCTTTGCTGCTTTGGCTGCCCTGACCAATCTGCTTATCTCCCTCAATTTCTTAACTTATTCCTCCCTATCCTCCCCACGTTGGTACCCATGTATTTCTTGAAGGTGGCTCTTTTCTCCTTGATCTTCTCAAGCACTTCCTTGGATAACCAGCTCGGTCTACTGGACCTGGACTTTTTCCCTTGGAGCTTTGAACAGGAGTGTGTGGCTTCAGTTAGTCCAACCTTGATCATCTCCCACTTCTGATTGGCATCCATATGTTGTTGAATTCTGACGAGGTGCTCTCCCAATATGACCCTCATTTTCTCGAAGTCTGCCCGCCTGAAGTCAATCACCCTTGTCCTTGTACTGACCTTCTCCCTATTCATACTAAGGGAGAAGCACACTGTGTGGTGGTCGCTCCCTGCCAAGGGGGGCCTCCACCCTTATCTCCTTCACTCCCTTGCTGTTTGAGAGCACCAAGTCTAGTATGTTTCCCCCTCTGGTAGGCTTCCCCACCAACTGTGCTAAGAAGCTATCCTGGAAGGCATCCAGGATAACCTGTTCTCTGGCATTTATGGTAGCTGGGGTACTCCACTCCACCCCTGGCATGTTGAAATCCCCAACTATTACGGTGTGCTCTTTTCTGCAGACTCTTCAAATCTGCTCCCCTAGCTCTTTATCCATCTCCTCACTCTGGGATGGTGGCCTATACACCACTCCTAGCCTTGTCCTCCTTCCCTTTGGATCTTGTATCTGTACCCATAAGGCCTCTGTGCTTCCCTCCTCTCCCTCTTCCTTGCTACAGGGAATTCCCTCCCTTATGTAAATAGCCACCCTTCCCCCCTTGCCCCTTACTCTATCCTTCTAGAACAACTTGTATCCTAGGACCACTAGGTCCCAGTTCTGGTATTGGTGGCCCACATCTCACAGATGTCTGTAGTGTCCACCTCTCCATCTGCCATCAGTGCCTGCAGGTCAGCAGTTTTATTTCCCAAGCTTCTTGCATTTAAGGAGACCACTCTCCAGTATGTCCCTCCCCCATCTCTGCCTATTTCTTATCTCCCGCCTGCTACTCTCCCACTTTGGATTCTCCTTTCTCCCTTCCCTACTGGCCTGGGTGGGGGAGGCCTGGTGGCCTCCCTTTCCTGGAGACATACCTCATCATCCAGCCTACTGTCTTCCCCCTACCTAGTTTAACAGTATCCTGGTTGCTATATAGTCCCCCAGTCTCTGCTTCAAAACAGCTGTGCCCTCCTTACTCAAGTGGAGCCAGTCTGGGGTGTAGATATTCTTGTCCTGCCATGTATCACCCCACTCCCCTATACCACTTTGACTGACACCATTGCCTCAACCAGATGTTAAAATCCTCTATCCTCTGCTTCTTGACTGTGCTACCCCTGGGTACTGGTATTACTTCAGAAAAGGTGACTGAGCTCCCTGCCAACTCGCATATTCTACCCACCTCCCTAAACCTTCCTTGGACCTCTGTGACTGTGCCCTCTGCCAGGTCATTTGTGCCCAGGAGCACTACAATGTGGGGTTTGTCCTGTCTCTTCCCCACAATTTTAGGCAGAAATTGCCCCACTCTCCCTACCATCATGCACTCCACCCATATACATCCCCTCCTGGTATTCTTGCCTCCCCATTTCACACCTTTCAGAACTGAGTCCCCTAAGACTATGACTATACCTTCTCTCCCGTTCTCCCCCACTACCTGTTCCCCTCTCTCCTGGTTACCAACTTGTTTATTGTGCCCATTGTCCCTGCCCTTTTTTCTTCCTACCCCTCCCTTATCTTCCTTTGCTCCCTCCCATGCTTCCCCCCCACCCTCCTTGCCCTTCCTCAGATGGCCTTGCCCTCTCTCCTCAGCCCATTCTTCCACTGATCCCCACTCCCCTTCTCACACTGCTTGGATCAGTCTCAACTCCCCCTTCACTCTTCCCTGCTGCTTGTTCTCCTGCTCCCCTCCTCCCCTTTCTCTCTGCCTGATGCAGCCTCTCCACCCGTTTGGCGCCCGCTCCTGTTCACCCCTATCCTTCCTTACCCTCTCCTCTACACCATGCTCCTTAGCTGTTACTCAACTGCAAGCCCCTCTCTCCCCCCTTTTTTGTCCTCCTCCCCCACCTCAAAGTTCCACTGTCTCTTTTACTCCACTCCTCCCCTATACCCTCCCTGTGGTCCTCTAGGTCCTGCCCCTCCAGGCTCCCCAACAATGAGAATTTATGATAGCTGGCTATGGTCCTGCCTTGAGCCTCCCCTAGTGTTCTACTTTGTTGCCTCCCCCTTGGCTTTGTTGCCCCTTTGCTGCCTATCACTGTCCACTTCTCTAACTCTAGTTTCCTTGGATCAGGTTTATATTGTAGTCTTGGCTCCATTAGTGCTCCCCTTTCCCCTCCCTCAGCATGGCCCCTGTGCTGCCTGTACACATTGTTTGGCTCCCTGTCATGAGACGGCCCCCACAGGTCCCCTCCCCTTGTCCACAGCTCATATCTTAGCCATACAATTGTGTCCCATAGCTGCCCACACACTAAGCATCCCCCAGCTGTCCATGCAATCTTCAGGAGTATGGCTACTCCACAGGTATTATTCTCCAACTATCCCTTCTTGCTCCTCTTCCTTGGTTCTGTTTTATCCCTCCTCCTGGCCCCTCCATTTCTCAGGTCTCCTACCAGTATACCACACCAATTTAATTTAGAAAATGTTTTTCACTCCTGTCTCGATGCCTAACTGTCATTTGTGCAGCCCCCTGTTGCTATGCACAGATGTGAGATTACCTAGGACATGCCCTCCACAGTATAAGGGTGGATTAGTCCAGGGGAGGTGGGAAGGGGTGGGTGGGTGGAATTAGGGCCCTCCTGAGCGACAATCAGTTAATCAGTCCTCAGCTCCCTCAGCTCACCGAGGGGCCCTCTCTGTCTGCTTCTCACCCCCTAGGCCTCAGACAGCAGGTCACAGTAAGAACGGACTGTAAAGGAGGAAAAAAAATAACATGCAAACAGCTCCATAAATAACAACAGCAGCTCACAAGGAGCACTTCCCAGAGAAAGTCTGTCCGACACCAGTAAGCAGGGTAACATACCTCCGATAGGGTCCACTCCTCCCCTCTGGTGGTTCCCTCCTCCTCAGAAGCCGCTCTCCTTGCCGGCATCCAAATTCTCTGTAGCCCCCGGCACCTCCTTGGCCATGCAGTCAGCCACCCAGAATCCCTGCTCACATTCCCCATCCGAGTCTTCGCCCTCGCAGACACTATCCCCCTCACCTTTTCCCCCATGCTCTGCCCTGCCCTGCTACATTAGCACAGGTGCATTTTACACCAACAGTAATGGCTGAAGAGATTTCGATGTCAGCAGGTGAGATCTCATTGGCACTTCATTAACTATTATCAGGGTAGTAGTAGTAGTAGCAGCGGTAGTAGTAGTAGAGTAGGGGTAAGAGGTGGGGTGATTGGGGCAAGGGAGGCTTGAGGTGCCTTGCCCCCAAAACCTAACTGATATTGAGGTGGGCAGGGGGCATAGTTCCCTGATATGTTCAGCCAGCTCTGCAACTCTGTACAGTATGTGAAATCATGTCAGTGCATGATATTTCACATACAAAATCTTGTTGGCCTTTAGATAGCTAGATAGATATTTTTATTTATGAAGCGCCCAATTCCTGAGACTCTGGGCGCTGTACAATAAAATCACAATACAGTATTATTTAAAATCACAAAACACACATAATAAAATCAGTATAAATACAGAATTTCATTCTGTACTATTGGTAAAACCTGCACCTGCTCCCTTTGTTGAAACTGGAAAATGACATTGATTGCTTTAAATGTAGGTTTGAAGAGGCATCCTTCCCCGGCATCACACAATTTGGAAGCTTGTTGTGTCATTTGTACAATTTTGTGCTGTTTTCCAATATTTTTGCCTCTGCTTGGACACCACTTACAATGTTTTACATTTCTTGTTGTTCAACCTAATTGACATTTTAGACTCTTTATTGGAACACAGATATTGGTTCCTTGGCTCATGTGAGCAGCAGGTGAGTATGGAACCGTGCTTGTTAAACCCCAGATCCAGGTGGCATTAATGGGCCTCAGAGTGCAGCCAGCCAGCAGAACTTACTCATGGTTCTACTCCCTATTTATTTCACATTAAACCACATCCCACGATGTAACACATTTCTTTTCACACAACATACATTTAATGATGTCCCTGATGTATTCTCACTTGAACAGTATCTCCAAGATTTTTTAAAAGTAAGAACTTGTCCATTCATTTCCCTTTGTTATTGGGGCTCTAAAGAGCTCTGTGGCTGCACAACATTGTGCTGGTGGCTACATATAGCCTTGGTGGCTTCATTTAAGAAACACTGTTATGGTATACTATAGTCCATAGAAGGACTGTCGAGTTCCCCCTCCCCCCCACAGCAGAAGTATTTCTTGCTTTTCATAGGCCAGAAAGGGTCCTGTGAAAAGTGTGCTAGCAGTCACTTTCTACTCTGTGTTGCGTTTCAATGGCCATGTGTGAATGAAGTCACTACAGAAATTTCTGAAGAAGTATGGCAAAAAAATACTTTAAAGCTCATATAGGTTGCTACCACACAAAGGTTAAAAATAAACTATTAGGGTTGTAAATTCAATGCTCACAAAACTTGGAAATGTGTTATTAGTATTCTTATGTCTAGCTCCCACCCACCCTATCACATCTCTTACGCTCATGAGCCAAAGAGAGTCTACAGGTACAGGGCCATCCATCAATGGTATAGTACCCCTATACATGGTCAACATATTAAACATAATCACCACCCCTGCCCTTGTGTCCAGGTTGGGACAAAACAGTTAGCAAGGTGGACAATGGCTAGTAAAACTGTTGGTTTTGTTACAACATTTGGATACTTACTAGCCAACTGGGTACCTGCCTATGAAGTGATTTTTTAGCACTAGAAAGTGATGGCCACAAAAAAAAAAAAAAAAAACACTGAAGTGGCTAACACGTTTTGAACCCTACTAGAAAAACTGACCACCAGTTCAGAGACTGATTTCTCCCACTATCATGGTGACACAAGGTTAAGCTACAGTTCTGGCACTGTCATACAAGGCTGTGCTGGGGTGTGTTCAGCTACAACAAGACCCTCTATAAAACAGTATATATGCCCCAAACATATACTGTAAATTGTTTTGACATTTTTAAGTGCTCTAGGTGTCTTAAAGTAATTCGGAACTATGTAACATGCATAGTAGTTTGAAGTGTGTAACAATTCTGCTGCTTTATGGAGGGTGTACAAAACTGTGTGCCAAGTATGGCACACAATATAATGGATGTAAGCCTTTAGAGGTATGCACCTGAAAATATATAACTATGTTTGGCAGTTGGTAAAATATAAACCCTTTACAAGAACTGCATCTTTCATTCTGGTCTGGCTTCCTTGTAGCAAAGTTAGAATTGTAATCTACTGTACATGCACGATGAAGCATGATTGATGGAGACAATATACCTTTCAACATCTGAAAGGACACAGCCAACTCACTCTTGTCAGATATGGCAATTTGATATTGCTTTTGCTGCAGAGTCCACCTGTCTTTCGCACCAAATTAAAAGCATGCAGGCTCACAGGTTTGCTTTTTCATTTGCTTGGATGGTGGACAGGGTCCAAAACAAAAACAATCAATTTAAAAACTGCCTAGGGGGTTAACTGGAGCCAGAATACCATCTCCCAGACAACCACAAAACATGAACAAGGTTGTGTTGAATAGGCTTAGCAGAATTTTGTTTCCATGGGATCCCTTTTTAAAGTAGACAGTTTACTACTGTGGCAGTTTTAATACTAGGTGCAAGAGTGTTTGCTTCTCAACCATGAATTCACCATCTGAGATAGCATGGCAACTAATGGAATTTCATGATTCCGTGTCCTTATCCAGCTCTGAAAGGAAAGTCAGGAAGCATGTAGTTCCAAAACAGTGGCAGCTGGAGAGGTGTCCCCTTCTACATTCCATGGTAGTTGAGACACCAGAGAACAAAAGAGAGCTGTTGCACAAGGCTGTATGGGATGGTTCTCTGGAAGAGGTCAATACCATCTTCAACCATGGAGTCACTGTTGATTGCCAGTAAGTTACAAACCCTTATTTTCAATTAATCCTTTCTGATTTCATAAGCCCTGCATGATCCAGTCTCACGTCAATATAAAATCTGATAATGTAGGGCTGGCCCAGTGGCACTGAGGGCTGAGGCACTGGACACCACACGTTGCCGCACCGGTGACCCAGGTTTGGGCATGAGCATGGGCCACCAGGGGTCGGTAGGGGAGAGGAAGGATCGAGCATCTGGAGGACAGTGCTCCTTCCTCGGGGGGTTCCAGGGACTATGCCTGGCACAGCAGTGACCTTCGGTGGAGACTGGAGGTACTGCAATGATCCAGGGATTATCTAGAGGGATACGGAGCCACGACAGGACATTCCCTGGTGTCACTGCATGTCGGGGCTCTGCCTGGGGGGGGTGGGAGTGAGGGCAGAACAGGGAAAACAAGGAAAAAAAACTCCACCTCTTGATAGGTGACAGAGGGTCGGTGGGGATCAGTCCACCACGCCCAGTGTTGGGCCTTCCTCTTGCTCATGTGTGCTCTCCACTGCCTCACCCCACCAGACTGGTTTATTAGATAGAGCGTCAGGAGGAATATATCCGGCGGTCCTGCCTCAGGGGACTCAGAGCCAGGGGGCCAGGTGGCAGTGAGGGCAGCTGGCAGGAGCAAGAGGGGGCTTCAGACGGGTGGGAGCAGGACCAGAATCCCGAGTGACCACTCCTGAAAGAGTTCAGGTATGTGGAGTGAAGAAAGAAAGTTAAAAAAAAAAAATCTGATAACGCAGAATACAGTAGATCACATAAGATATGCATACTGGTAAAAGAGTAATATGAAAACAGGCACCAAAAAAGAAGAGAACATGAAAAAGATATTACCTTACTTTCAAAAATCCTATTTTCTTTGTATCATCAAAATAGATTGAACCATCAGACTGTAAAAGATCTCATATTTTTCCAGTCTCAAGGAAGTAATGATCAGTGTTCAGCAATTACAAAATGTATTCTTTAAGAACAGCTTTGGGAAGGATAAATCGGGAAATCTATATGACATTCTTGAATTGTTTATTTAGAAACAGAAATGTCACAAAGAGAGTAAAATAAATCTGAAAACTAAAACTTTTAAATGTCAGCATGTCACAATAGTAGATACTCTGCATGCCATACATTATACATATACCCAGCATTAATCAAATTTTTTTTCATTAATTTTATAGGAATAACAGGGGTTGGTCTCCTCTACATAGTGCCGCCTGCTGTGGGAATCTCCCTTTGGTAAAATACCTTCTTCACAAAGGTGCAACCCTCAACTTTAGAGATTTTTGTAACTACACCCCCCTGCACAGGGCAGCTTGGAATGGCCATACACAAACAGTGGAGTACCTTTTACAAAGCGGTGCCCAGCCAGATCTTCTGAATTATTCTGGGGAATCCCCACTGCATTTGGCTGCAGCCAATGGGCATATCTCCACTGTACATATATTACTGAACTACAAAGCTCAGATTGATATTAAGGATAGTAACAAGTGGACTCCATTGCACTGGTCCTTGTTGAATGGCTGTATACATATGCTTGACCTGCTGTCAGCAAAGGGAGCATCACTAGAAGCAAAGACTAATACTGGCATGGTTCCTTTGCAGCTCGCTGTGTTATTTGGAAATTTCCAGGCCACTGAGTATCTGCTAAAAAAAAAAGTAAATGTTGATGCCAAGGACCTCAGTGATCAAACTGCACTTCATATAGCTGCAAAAAATGGAGACACAAAGGTACAGTAAGGCCTAAATTATTGTAAGCATTGTAGTCTTGTGCATGAGATCTGATAATGACCTGTTCAGCTATTTTACCCAAACCTTGCAGAGAAAATCTTAGCAACTCAGAAGAACCAAGGCAGTGGTCGTTACTAGCTGCACCCATACAGGGAATGGTGTATGCACGTCAGGCTCTATAGGTTAGAGGAATGGGAGGAGCTTAGCCATAACAAATGAGGCCTGTGTGGCCCAAGGGTGGAGATTCACTTTGGCAGGAAGATCATAGTGAGGACTTTAAGACCAGCCAGCCCTGAAGCTATGGAGGGCACTATGGCCCAGAAGCTTTGCCAAAGACTGCTCAGTGGTATGCTTGCCAGTGTTGCTGTACATGGGAACTGACTTGCTCCTGCAAGGGCAGGCTAGGAAGCAGCTCACCCTAGTGTTGGCTCATGCAAAATGAGCCAGGCAGGTATGGTTCCTGAAACCAGGCTCTCACTAGGGATGGAGGTTTGGTCACTCTCAGGTAAGAGGTGGCAGTAAGCCCAAACCTTCTAGCAACTGCAGGGGTCACATGGTACATCTGGGGTCTGACCAAGAAAGGATCCAAGCCTCAGACATTCCTGACCCTGAGAGTATTATGGGAGGGTATCAAACCAGCAGCTCCAGTGGAACAGCTTAGAAGGACCCTGAGGAAGGATAAGGATCACAGGTGGTGTGCTATCAAGGGGTACCATCTGGTGGGGCCTGAGTGGGATGACCAAGAAGTTGGGTTTGAACAGCATGCCTTGGGGTTAGTGTCTTTTAGGCCCAAGGAGCTGGAAGCACAGGAGGAGGAGGAGGAAGCAAAGACTTGACCAAGGACTGGAGCACAATGTTGTGTTGGTAAGGATGGCATCTCATGGAAACAGGTAGGAGATCAGCTCCAAGAATGTGGAGAGAGTCCCCAGTGAAGAATAGACTGGGCACTCATGGCCACATTAGTGGGAATCCACCAAGAGAGAGAGAGAGAGCTACAAGGAGCTGTAGCAGAAGCAGTGCCTTAGCCGGTGTCAGCGCTGCCATGTGTGCAGGGGTCATCACAGATTCCTGGGTATAGCCAGGTTGCAGTAAAAGGAATGCTGGGCTAACCTGAGTTACCCCAAATCATTCTGGAGACCTTGTTTTCGCATGCCATGTGCATGAGCATATTATTAGCAGATCACTATTAAACAGGCCAAAGTGAGGAACTAATATTCTAGTGCAGTGGATAAGGTGGAACCATGAATGTGACCAACTAGTTGGCTATGCCAGGAAATAAGAGGACTGGGTGAATCCAAGAGCTGATGTTAAAGGTCAAGCAATGGCAGTGGGGCTGGTTTTGAAGAATTCTCACCAGAGTACTGTATTGGTAAAGAGTTCGATTTAATTAGGTCTGTTTGACCAGATAAATTAACTGTTTTGCCCCATGTACAAAAATACCTCTAGTAAAGAAGAATCAAGAACAAATGCTTGATTTTAAATATTTATTTTCCTTTTAAAAAAATAAAGTCCATCTCAGCTGTTGTTGCAGTGAAGGAAAATGGTGAATAGTCAATCTACATGATTATTTTGCAAGGGTGCTCCTGGCGAGCTGACATACCATGAAGGGTACATTGGGCCATGCCCATCCCATCAGGCACAGTCACCCTGGTTGGTAAACCAAGAGAAGGGTTGGGGGAGTTGCAGTAGGCAGGGAAGAGATGCAATACTTGTCTAGTCAGCGTTGGCACTACAGTATATCAGACCTTGGACTGGATTGATCTTTGGAGCATTTTTTGGGGGTCACAGTTACACTTTGCATGAAAAATTTAAATTATAAAAAGGCTTCAGGTAATTTTTGAATAGTAGATGACTTTTTGGTCTATCTGTCCCACATTTTGGCCTTCGTTTCCCACAAAATGCCATAAAGCAGAGAAACCCGTCATGGTTCAGAAATTTGTAATGAAATCAACTATATGAGAGAAACAATGTTGCATGTGTGTAAAACACCCACAGGTGTTTTCCTGTTAAATAGAACTTGGCAGACATTTGGCATAAAATGAAAATCTAGTCCCTTATGTGTCACTAAGTAGTTACATACAAACATACGAAGAAGCCAGCAGAAGAAGGCCATTTGGTCTATCTAGTCTGCTCGTATTGCAGGGTCCACAGCTTGAGTTAGTTAGCTTTGAGCTAGTTATTTGACACAAGCATGTTTTTGGTTTGACATGTAATAATAGATAGCAATACAATTGTGCGTGGAGCGTTATGTTTTAGTTAAAAAAAAATAGTGCAGTACTTGGCCTGGCCTCAACAAAAATAAAACTGTGAGGTACACTAAAATTATACCTTCAGTTTCTTACAATATGACAGCAATGTTGTGCTTATTAGAAATAACTGCTTCCACACATTGTTTCACACACTTCCACCTGTGTACATGGTTTAGAATTTCAGCCCGTGCTAGTTAGCAGGTGGATGACATTATGTTGCTAAGGAATTAGAAAGCTGTCCTTTGTTGACCCCCATATTAGCTCTATTCATGCTGTGACGGCATCATTAACAAATTTCTCCTTTGACTGGTGGAACAACAAAGCCTACTACATCATGTTGAACTCTGTACAAAATGTTGTGTTTTTTTTTTTTTTTTTAGATCAAAATTATCCTAGTACAAAAAATAATTCAGTCGGATGGCCCAACTCTGGGGCTTACATACTGCCATAGCCCCCCCAACACACACACACACACACACACACACACACTTGCATGATGACAAATTCTAGCCTAGGCCTACCACGGAGCAGGGGGAGGCCATGTAGGAGGCTTAGTATTGGCTCCAACACTGAAGACAATGATGTGTGGAAATAGGGCTTTTTGTTTAATAAATGGTTTGCATTGCCTGCACTGATACTGGGTGAATATCTCGTGGATGAAACCATGCAAGCATAACCACACAGTCTAAAGCATGCAGTGGAATACAGCGACTGGGGTATGATAGCGATAGAACACTACCGATACCCCTGTTGTTCACTCTAAAGTGGAGGAAGGACTAAAGATACCACAGGCGAGGTGTCTGGTTGAGCTGCTCCTGCAGTGCAGTGGGTAAGGCACATGCACCTCGCACAGTGAAGGCCTGGCGATTGAGGTTTGAATCCCTGTCTCCCAACATGTTATTTTTTTCCTTTTTATCCCCCCAAAAAACTAAGTTCCCCTGCTCAGAGTTTCCATTTCTCCCCTTGGTCCACACCCCCCCTCAGAGTTAGATACTTAAGTTGGGGGGGAGGCAAAGTCCGGGTGCATGGGGCAGAGCCCCCCAAAAAAACAAAGATTTCCCTATGTGTTTCAGTGGTTTGAGCTTTTGTGTTGTGGTTGGCGTTTTCTTCCGACCTTATTGTGCCACATGATGTAATGTCTGTGGCACTGTTGTGGTGCATGGTTTCATCCGCAACATAATGACCCCGTGCCACCTGCACTGGTGGTGGGCTCCTCATGCTGACCCAGTGCCTGGGAGTATAGAGTTGCCCATACTGGGGATGCAGTCCTGGCACTGGCTCAGTCTGCGGGAGGGTAAGGGGTTGCTAGTACCATGGTTGGGCTCCCAGTGCCAGCTAATGTTGGGGAAGGGGATAGAGTTAACATAATGTCCCAGCGATGTGCCCTCCTTGTGCTATATACAGCTGTATGTGAATATTTACAATACATGCATCCTTCACTTGCATTTCAATGCAGCTTTTCCATAGCTGCATATATTCATGTGCGTGTTCTATTAGGGATGTTGACACAGACATCAGTGCTCCACTGCATTGTTAAAATGGATATTCCCCAAACCAGCACACGACTGATCACAGTTCATTACAGGCAGCAAAACAGACCAATCACATCCCCTTATCTCAGTTCACTTCTTTTTGGCTATAAAACTCTGCAAGCTCCCTCCCTCCCATACATCTACTGTATGGCTGATTTCACAAACAGATGACCCTGCCCATTATGGTATGACTTCAACAGTGCTGGTCTGTGGTGCCATGCAGCCAAAAAAGAAGAGACCCTAAAATAGTCACTGTCAGCGACTCAGCAGGTTGCACACTCGCCTCTGAGGCCCAAAGAGTGAACTTTGTGGGTTCAAGCCCCACACCAGGCATTTGGGGTAAGATCCCAACACTGATAGTGTAATGCATTATGAGGAGGATGCTGCACTCTAGAGGTGCCATCTTTTGGATGAGACGTTAAACCGAGGTCCCGCCTGCCTGTTCAGGTGGATGTTAAAGATCCCATGGCACTTCTCGAAAAGAGTAGGGTAATTTACCCGATGTCCTGGCCAAATTTCCCTCATTCACTAAAAATACTACCAACATCTTAATCTGGTTCAGTTTCAGTTGGTTACTACCTGTATCTCACCCCTTCCTCCAGACAAGGCTGAAAACAGGCAGAATTGTCTAGCTCTCCTTTCCTGATCAACAAAAACTAAAATATTTAAAAAACAAATCCTGTGGAACCCTAAACAGAAGAGGGCAGTGTGGAGGAAAATACACCATGACACTCAAAAAAATAAGGTTAGAGAGATAAAATGGAACCATACCTATCAAATGTCCCTGATTTTCAGGTACAACCCTGATTTTGCCTTAAAACTTTCCTTGGTCTCTCCTAAAGTTGCCATTTCTGTCACAAAGTAGACATATGAAACAGAAAATGATGCCACACATTAGTGTCATAGTTTAGTTCTCCATCAGGAAATGCTTTTCTCTCCAAGGGCCCAATCCACATGGGGAGCCGGGATATGTTCTAATGGAGCATATTCTGGCCGCAGCTCTGTGCACCCCGTTGTTAGTCCACACTGGACAACATCCACACCCTCCATCCCCACAAAGCCATGTGTGGGGACCGAAGACAGCAGAATTTGTCCAGACTATGGGCATCCAGTCGGACACCCACTGGGCTCCCAGTGAATACCTGCCTATGCAGGATGCAGTGAATGAACTGGGGATGATAGGATACAGAGTGTTGACAAAATTGTGATCAATTCCTAATGCTGCTGGCTGGTGCCAGTACTGTCAACAGCCCATTGTGGAGGTGCCTAGGGCTGGCGGATGGTAGACAGGGGGTCTGATCAAGCCCCAGGGATGAAGATATGGCCAGGCCAAAGGGCATGTAGTGGTAAAGCAGGCCCTGGAGCTGCATAACTTCTGCTCCGCTGCACTGCAGAGATTGTTTCAGGATCAGGTGCCTGCTCACCCCTCACACCATCAGTGCTGATGTGCATGCCTAAAAGTCAAAGCTTTACTTTTCAAACAGCCATTTTTATATGATAGAACCCTCACTTTTGGAAAAGAGCAACTTTACCAAGCTCAGTAAGTAATATGCTTTCACATGCTTTCATATTTAGCCAATTAAAAATAATTTCATGTCCTCTTTAAACTCATAGGGCTTCAAAATTTCACAACTCGCTCATGAATAAGTTTAGGGGCGTCTCAGCGCCTTTTGCAACTGTGGATGCATCAGACCCGTGGGGTGTAGATGTAAGCTTGGGCCACTAGAAATACATCTTTTGGTTTAAAAACAGAAATACTTTGAAGTAAAAGCAAATCAGGGAGTAGCCATGCCATTACTCGGCATATAGATGGCAAGAGGCATCTCTTTACTGTTGCCTAAAAAAGTAAGCCAAATGCTGACAGGGTCCCTTTAAGAAAAAAGGTCTCGCTTTCTCCACGTGGAACAGAGGGGTTTCATGAGATGTAAAATGAGTGATGCACTGTGTAATATGCAACAGTTGAAAGGTACAGTCTAATCCGCCAAGGAGAGCAAGTGATTGACAGTGTTGAAGGAACAACTGAGGACAGGAGAATGATAAACATTTGTCAATGCCGAATTTTTACTTATATGCTGTTGTACTGGGTCCTGCTTGCACACATTTTTACTACATATTTACCCAAGCTAGACCAGATGAGATGTAATATGTCATTTGCAATGGAGTCCTGATTTTAAACAGTTTTATACAGCATTTACCCTGGATAGTAGCAGTGAGACAGCTCGTTTTTAGTGTGGTTCAGCTTTTACGATGTATTTTTCCAGGATAGATTATCTTACATGCAGAATTTCCTTTTCAGTGGGGTTCTGCTGTAGGGTTCTGTTTTTACACAGTTTTACAATATATTTACCTAGGAAAACGCAGCTTAGTTGTGGTATCTCATTTTCAATGGGATCTTGCTTTGACACATTTTGAACTGCAGTTGCTGAGGCTAGCACAGCTCAAATGCTATGTTGTTTTGGGTGGGATCCTGCTTTTCACAGTTTTTACACTGCATTTTCCCAAGGTAGCACACTCAGGATGCAATATCTCATTTTCAACGAGGCCCTTCCTTTGCCCATTTTTATAATGCATTTACCCAGGATAGCCCAGCAGAAAGGCAAGTTACATTTTCAGAGGAGTCCAGCTTTTATAACATACTTCTCCCTGGATAGAGCAGCATAGATGTACAGTTTAATGGAGGCTCTTCTTTACTGAGGTTCTGCTTTTTACTTCGAGAAGGATAGACCAGAAGAGATGCAATATCTCATTTTCAGTGGTGTCCTGCTTTTACACATTTTTAGATTGTAGCTACCCGGGATACGCCAGCTGAGAGGCTATATCTAATTTTCAGTGTGCTCCCACATTTTGGCCCCAAATTTCCAACACAGTCTTTTTATAACCTGATTTTAGGATCAAGACAGGTGGAACTTTTTTAAATCCCCTGCAAAAGGTGATTTCTCAGCACGACTGTTAAAACATGTTTCGGAAGGGATTTGAAAAATGACACCTGTCATGTTCATGAGGTGAGGTACACAAGGAACATGTTGAACATTAGGGGTCCCAATCTGCAAAAATAAAGTTATGATTAAACATTGGAACAAGTCAATGTTTCTTCATAACCGAGTTTTTTTTACATTTTGACTCCCAAATTTTCAACCTAGACTTTTTATGACCCCATATTATGATCAAAACAGGTGGAATTTTTAATCCTATCCAAAAGGTGGTTTCACAGAGGGACTGCAAAAACATATTTCAAAGGATTTGGAACATGCCACCTGTCATGTTCATCAGGTTGGGTAACAAAAGGGCTATGTGCACATCTGAGGCCAGAATCTGCAAAAATCACAAAACTATAAGTAAACATTGAAACACTTCAATGTTTCCTTAGAACTTTGTTGTTTTTTGACATTTTGGCCCCAAATGTTCAGCACTATCTATGACCCCACCTTATGATCATGGCAGGTGGAATTTTTAAAATCCCATTCAAAAGGTGACACATGGAGTAAATGTGAAAGTATGTTTAGGACAAGATTCAAAAATTGACACATCATGTTCATGAGGTGGGGTAATAAGAGAGCTATGTTAAAAATTGGGAGCCAAAACATTCAATTTTCTTCTTATCTTTGTTGTTTTGTAACATTTTAACCCTACATTTTCAACAGTCTTTTGACCACCCTTCCTTCTGAACATGACAGGTGTTATTTAAGAAATATTGGTCAAATTGTAATTTTGTTCCACAAGTGTGAAAACTTATTTTGGCCAGGATTTGAAAAATGACACCTATCATGTTCATGAGGTGGTACCAAAAAATGGCTGTGTTGAAAATTTGGGTTCAAAATATTGAGACTTGTCAAAGTTATGAGCAAGCATAGAAAAAATGTTAATGTGCCTTCATAACTTTGTTGTTTTTTAACATTTTGACCCCACATTTTCAACAAAGTCTTCTTATGACCCCACCTCATGAACCCAGTATGTGAAAATGTTCAAATCCCACCTCAAGGGGGATTTTGTACAGCAACAGCAAAAATAACTTTTCTGGACAGATTTGAAAAATTTCACTTACCTTGTTCTTGAGGTGGGGTCCCAAAAAAGGCCTTGTTGAAAATTTGGTGGAATGCTATTAAACAAGCATTTGTCATTGCTGAAGGTTTCCTTGCATGGTTTATGTGGCAGAGATGTATTGTGTTAGTTGAACTTCTGGTGGGAGGAAAAGCCTGCCTGAAGTGCATTTTGACAAGCTGCCATATTTTGGACAGCATTTGAATACAGAAGCTCGGTTAATAAGAAGGCCATGTTGAAAATGTGGGGTGCATTGCTGGCCCGGTGGCACTGAGGGTTGAGGCGCTGGATGCCACACCTCTCGCCACACTGGTGACCCGTGTTCGGGAGCAAGCATGAGCCACCGGGGGTTGGCAGGGGAGGAGAAGGATCAAGCATTCCAGGGATAGCTCTCCTTCTCTGGGAAGGGGGGCAACCAGTTGTTGGTGCATGCCTGGCCCATAGTGGTGGCTGGATGTTGGCACACCGATTCTGCAGACATCGGGTCAGAGGTGGGGCAGATGCCTGATGGGGTGTGTGCATGGGATCATGCGTGGCAGTGTCTCTGGTGTCCTTGCACACTCCACCCCTGAAGGGGAGAAAACAGGAGGAAAAAAGCTCACAGTGGATGACAAAGAGAACTTGCAGGTCCCACCCCCAAATAGCCACGGCACCAACCCCTGTTCTGGATCCAGTCTTGGTGAGGGTGGGGTGGCCCCCCTCAGCTGACACTGCTGGGGGGATAAGCCCTGGGGATAGCTGATCAGCATTGGCTGGTGGATGTTGGGGAACAGTGCTGGGGCTCACTCCAGATAGAGCTGTGGAGCAGTGGTATAAATAAAAAAAAATGTGGGGTTCAAATATTTAAGATTTCCACAGTTACAAGCATGCGTACCGAAATTGCAATGAATTGCCATAACTTTCTCATTTTTTCATATTTTGACCTCAAATGTTGAACATAGTCTTCTTATCACCCCACCTCATGAACCCTGTAGGTAAAAATTGTCAAATTCATAGGAAAATGGCATTCCATACCAGAGGTGCAAAAACACATTATTGGTAGGATGTGAAACATAACAGCTGTTCATGAGGTAGTGTGATAAAATGGCCATATTTAAAATTTGGAGTGAAAATATTGAAAATGACCAAAGTTACACACTGGTGTAGAAAATGTTTAACAACCAGGTGTAACTCTTCCATTTTTTTGAGTTGTTTCACCAAGTTTTCAACATGGCCTTTTTGGGACACCACCTCATGAAGACTGCCACTGTCATTTCATTCACTCATCTCGAAAGGTGATTTCGCACAGCGACCATGCCATTCTGTACCACAGGTGTAAAAACACATTTTGGGCAGGATGTGAAAATGACAGCTCTACTGTTCGTGAGGAGGTGTGACAAAATGGTAATGTTGAAAATCTGGTGTGAAAATATTAAACACTGGCAGTTATGAGCATGCGTAGAAACTGAGCAATGCACACTTGTAACACAGTCACATTTGGGGGATTTTGTGCACCAGCTTTTCAACATGGGCTTTTTGGGACCTCTCCTCGTGAACACTGGCACTGTCATTTCGTTAATCAGTTCTGAAAGGTGATTATGCGCAGCCACTGCAAAATCACCTTTCTGGACTGAGTAACAAAGTGACAGTGACAGTGTTCATGAGGTGGGATCCCAAGAATCCCATGTTGAAAATTTGGGGTCAAAATTCCTAAAAATGGTTGAGATATCAACATAAGTTGAAACACCCATTGACAGCATTTATACCTACCTTGATTCCTCAGTTCACAGTTCGGCTTTGAAGAGTGCAGACATGTCCCGGTCCTCAGAAAATCACAGCTGCCGACCTCGGAGGGTAAGTAGGGGGTAAGGTGGGGTAAGGGGAGGTGGGTGCACAGAGGGAGGGTCGGGATGGGGGAGAGGTATGGGTGAGATGATGAGGGACCATTTTCTTTTTAACAGGCTTTAAAAAAAAACATCAGGTCAGTTTTCCTTTTTATAACAGGGAAAAAAATATTTTATTTACGGACACTGGGAGTAGGCTCCCCAGTGTCTGGGGGGGAGTGTAGATAATGCCAACACAGGGAATGGCCACCCTGATGTTGGAAGGGGAATGGAGGGAGTGGGGCAGACAGCACGCACTGGGAGGGAGTGGGAGGGATAATTTGGATTCTGGGAGAACAGAGGGTGTGGGGCAGGCAGCACACAGTGGGAGGAAGTGAGAGGGTTTCAGTAGTGTATAGTGGAGTGTTGTTCTGTATAGAATTCCAGCCCTTTCAAAATGCTGTTCTACCACAGTTCCAAGGTCATGGAATACTGTTCTACCCTACTGTGGTAGAACAGCATTCTAGAACCTCTAGAGACTGCATAAGTCAGTTTCATTTTGAAAGCAAAAGAACTCACAACACACATTTTTCACACGGTACTATACACTATAAAAAATACAGGATGAGCAACTCTATGCACAACCAGTGTGTTTTGCCACCTCGGGGTTCTGATTCCCATGGACCTCTCGAGCTTCGCTCTCGAGGTCATAGGGAATCAGAATCCCTCTGTGGCAGAACACATTGGTTCTGCATAGTTGCCCATCCAGTATTCTCTATATTAGATCACTGCCAGTCCCATGGGGAAACAGAGAGTGCAGGGCGGGCAGCGTGCAGTGGGAGGGAGTGGGAGGGTTAATTGCATGATGCCGAGTGCAGGGAACAGAGGGAGTGGGGTGAACAGCATTATGTAAATGAAAGGAATGAAGCGCTCTCATTGGAGCATTTTATTCCTTTAAAGTGCGTCCACTTCCCTGCTGTGAAATTCCAACCACCATCACTCTCTGCTTGTGTGGTTATGGTCAAGCCCACTGTAGAGTGCTCTGCACTGGACTCGTCCCTCACATACCTCTCAAATGTCATTCTACCGCAAGATGTTTCTTGCGTAAGCACAAGGAAACATAAAAATGACCAAATTTGGAGTACAAGTTGAAAACGCACTGAAATACATTGATGTGTTTACCTGATTTCCTCAGTTCCCGGTCTGGCATTGAAGACTGAAGATGTGTCTCCAGTCCAGACAGAATTACGGCATTGGACGACCAGTAGGTAAGTTAAGGGTAGGGGGTATATGGGGTAGTGGGTGCTGAGTGAGGGCGGTCAGGTGGGGGGAGGGTAACAACGTCACAGGGCAGCGGCAGCAACAGACATCACTGGACTGTTTTCTTTTTCACATGGTTTAAAAAAATAAAGAAGACACTGAGGGATGATTTTCTTTATTTCAGATACCGACTCTGGGGATTGGGCATTCCAGTGTCAGTTTTATCTTTAAAGGGGAACTGCCTGAACTTGTAAGTAATTTCTTTTAGAAACTGATTTTTAAATACCTGTTCAAATTATTTTACTATTCCATCTGTACAGGCGGTGTACAGTGATATAAGTGAACACTATTGAGCGGCTCAATATGGGGGACTCAATAATACCACTCATAGTTGAGAGCAACAGTCAGAAAATGCCAACGAGTAGGTTATAGCGAGTGTAGCACTGAGCTACACTCACTGAAACAATATATCAGGATTAGTTTGGCCAAGCCCTGCTGAGCTAGCCATTTGGTGTAGTGGCTTCAGCCACTGCCCCTGAAGCTGGTGAACCCAGGTTTGGGTCCTGGTGTGGGAGAATTTTTTTTTCCTGGGGCTTTTATATTTCTTCTATGTCTGCCCCCCCCCCCCGAGTTGATAATCTTAATTTTGGGGGGCGCAGGGCAAAGACCCCTGCATAAAAATACTTGTTTCAGCTGCCATTTTTCTGGTAGTAAGTAACCGTTGCTGTTTGCGATGGTTAGTGTTATGCTGTTCACCCCTTTGACGTCAGGTGCTTTTGTACTCACTGTATGTGATCAGCACAGTTAAAGACTTGCCGTTATCACATAAAATCGTACAGGCTTTTTAGTTGTCCTAGTGGGTATTTCTGGTTTACACACAGGTAATAAGTATCATTTTAGAACTGCACGATGTAGTTTATGTCCCCTGCTCAGTTCTTCCATTGTTGGCACAATGCATCTGTATTTTGCTATAGAACTCTGTGGTTGGGAGGGACATAAACTACATCATACAGTTCTAAAATGGTACAGAACAAAGAGTGTAAATCATAAACACTCATTGAGGTTACTAGTAGGCCAGAATAGAGAACTGTAACAGAATGGGAACTATAATTTAAAAATCAGCTTCTACCGTGAAAACTGACTTTCCGGTTTAATGCAGTTCTCCTTTAAGGGGCATGGGAAGCAATGGAGAGGTGGGAAGGATACTTGCAGAGGGTAGGATATTGAAACAGTGCATGGGAAGCAATGGGGAGGTGGGAGAAATACTTGGTAGAGGGTGGGACATTGAAATGGGGCATGGAAAGTGACGGGGAGGTGGGAAGGATACTTGGCAGAGGGTGGGATATTGAAACAGAGCATGGGAAGTGAGAGGCAGGTGGGAGAAATACATGGCAGAGGATAGGATATTGAAACTGGGCATGGGAAGTGATGAAGAGGTGGGAGGGATACATGGCAGAGGGTGGGATATTGCATCGGGGCATGGACAGTGACAGGGAGGTGGGAGAGATATATAGCAGAGGATTGGATATTGAAATGGGGCATGGGAAGCAATGGGGAGGTGGGAGAGATACTTGGCGGAGGATGAGATATGTAAATGGGGCATGGAAAGCAATGAGGAGGTAGGAAGGATACTTGGCAGAAGGTGGGATATTGAAACAGAGCACGGGAAGTGACGGGGAGGTGGGAGGAATACATGGCAGAGGGTAGAATATTGAAACTGAGCATGGGAAGCAACAGGAAAGTGGGAGGTATACATGACAGAGGGTGGAATATTGAATTGGGGCATGGAAAGTGACAGGGAAGTGGGAGAGATGTATGGCAGAGGGTGGGATATTGAATCGGGGCATGGGAAACAATGGGAAGGTTGGAGGGATGCTTGGAAGAGGGTGGGATTGTTTTTACCATTGGGAAGGAGGACAACAGCAGGCTGATCATGATGCCACTCAGCTGGCTTCTTGGCTATTTCATGCAGATGAAAGAATAGAGCCACTCTGGATTGGAGCAGTTCCTTCCTTTCAACCACATGAAGTTTCCACCAGCAAGCCAGGGAACGGTGTCATGATCAGCCTCGTTGATGACTGACTTGTCACTGTGGAGCCCACTTCAACTTGAGCTGAATTGTGCCTGACAGTGACACACCTCTGAAATGCCATTCTCGTAACAAGATGTTAGCTTGTGCATGCGTACCAAGCAAACATAAAAAGAAACGTCCACTGTCAGCAGTGTGACGAGCATCTTGACCACACTGAGGAGTGCAATTTGTCTGCTGTGACGTGGTGGGAAACCAGACTGGAAGGGGGTCAAGATTACATTTATTTATCATTTTTGATCAGGAAAGGCACACTAAGTTTGTTTCTGAGTGTATCCTGGGGAGTTATACGATTATAAGAAGCAAGATGTGTAGAAGTGAAGAAAAGACACTTTCTCAAGGACTTTGTGAACATAAGGAGGTTGGAGAACAGACATCTTAGACAGGGAGTTAGGACCAAAAAGAAGATTTTTTTGAGGCGAGACAACGGTATCAACTTTAAGCGAATTAGGCAACAAAAGAGTTGTACAGCAGAGAAGAAAATAGTTGTCGCCTTATGTAGTATTAACTCAGGGAAGGCAAGGCTCAATTTATTTAAAAAGCACCCAATCCAAGAAAGGCTCTGAGCACTGTACAAAGTAATACATCAAATGACAGTATTAAAACACTATAAAAATCAGCAGAGGCAGTACTTAATTCGAGGAAGCTTTACAAAATAAATACATTTTTAAAGACTCTTTGAAGGCCTCCACTGAGTTGGCCATTCAGATGTTCAAAGGGAGTGCGTTCAGGAGCAAAAGAGCTGCCACTCCAAAGGATTTGTTCCCAGATAATTTCAATATAGACAGGGGGACAGTGATCAGGCCTGCATTGGTGGAGTGGGGGGGCACATTAGTATCTCCTCACAAACACAAAATACCCCCCACCCACTTATACACTGCCATACAGTATTTATCACTCACTGTTTTAACACGGTTGGCCATACCTTATACTTTTACCACCACCCTATATTTTTATCTACCACCATCCTATGTTTTTGGCCTTCACCCCAATTGTTCTTATATAAAATCCTACAAAATTGTCTTTTACCCCCCCCTTCTTTTAATAAACTACTACTACTCCTGCTTTAACATCAGTGCTCTATATCTTACTTAACCCCTTCTGCACATAAACAGTGCATACAGGAGGTCCAAGGAATAACGTGCCATTGTCTGATCACCACAGCCACCACCCTATATTCCCAGGCAGTGGGGAACCCTGCTATTTCCTAGCTGCTTCTTAGAGCAGCAGTCATCCATGGACTTCCCATCCAGCAGCCCCTCGCATACAAGCCTGCTACCAAGCAGCCTCTGAAGCAGAGTCACCTAGTGTTCTCTTGGCCGCATCTCACTCCTAATGAAATATTTAGTATGTTAAAGTAAATTTAAATAAAGAAAAATGTAAATATGGGGAGATCAGGACTAAACATTTCACTGAGGGCTTTATATGATGCCATGTGACATTGATGTTATACGCATGCTATACACATGTCAAAAAAATAAGTTTGTACATAGATAGCAATGGGTTCCTGTAATGTTGTTAGCCTCATAACCTTAGTGTACTTAGTCTTTAAGAAGTACATTCAACTGTCAGTAAAACATCTGGAGAACATTCTGAGAGATTAGTGTATAAGGTATTCTGAGTTTTTTGTTAAGCAGGGAATGCAGAAGGCTCTGACTATAATACATACATACATACACACATACAACGTTAGGGGAAAAAGAAGACTGGACTCTTTAGTTCCTCCCATCTACCAACTCAGAGGGAATATACAAAATTAAAGTTTCTTTATTATATGTGACCCTCCACGACCATCTTGTACTCTACCCCTCTTAATCCATCCAACCCTAATTTGATCCGCACCGAACCTTTATCCCATCTGTATATGTGATGCCTGCTTTTACTAAATATTTTCTGATTAACTTCAATGTTCAGACTGTTTGGCAGTTAATGCCTTTAAGCTATATCAAGCACTGCCAGACCCTTCTGGTACAGAAGACAGGCAATTGCAGTTTCAATGTATTATATTTTCAGAAAAGTTTCAATTTACTTGTCAGGTCTGGCTTTCCATCAACCTCTGAGGGGAAAGCATTTCAGTTTAAACACTGATCTATGGGGAAGGGGAAAGGAAAAGCAAGTGGTATACATATATTTTTATATTACAACATTACTCCACAAACGCTTTTGTAGTAATGTTTTACATAGTGTTTTTTGAAAATTTTACTACTTTTGGGATTTAACAAATCTTACCTATGGTCACAGTGTGACTGGAATTGTTCTTTCCTAAATGACTGCATCAGTCCAAGTCAAAAGGAATTCAGGTTTTGACTGGTTGCTTTGAAAGCTGCAGCATTGGCACCCTCTAGTGGCTAAACTGTTTCCTCAACTCGCTTCCTGGGACAAAGCACCACATAACTAAATTTACACATCTCTCACAATTTCCTCATAGAAAATACACAGATGATGAAAAAATTGCTGAACCAGGAGACCAAGGTTAGACTTCATTAGCCCCACCTACTCTATGTGTAACTCTGAACAAATCATTTAATCTCCCTGTGCTTATTCTCCACAGTTCCACACTCTTAATTTCACTTCACCTCCCTATGTCTGCATGATGGTTACAGCAACTGTTCATGGCTTACCAAATATCTTGGCACATAGCATCTATGACTGGGGCTATTTCTAATGAAACATAGGAACACAGAATTTGCCGGCAGATAAGGGCGACTTGGCCCACCTTGTCTGCCCATTTTTCCTGCCTATAGTATCACCGCAGATCCTCCTTTATCCAGCCCATTCACCCACCTCCTCCCTTTCCATTATGCCTATCCTGTTCCTTTTTGAACCCCACTACTGTTTTCACCTCCACCACCTCTGCTGGAAGATTGCTCCAGGAGTCCACCAATCTTTCTGTGAAGAAGTACTTTCTCACATCTCTCTTACATCTGTCCCCCTCCAGCTTCCTATCATGCCCCTTTGTTCTTGAGCACCTTTTTCTGAAAAATACTTCCCTCCTGTACATTATTTACCCCTGTGAGGTATTAAAAGGTCTCTATCATACCCCCCCACCATTTTCTCTCTGCCAGGGTGTGCATATTTAGGTACTTAAGCCTCTCCTCATAGGGATTCTGATGCAGATCCTGCGCCACTTTGGTTGCCCTCCTCTGGACTGCCTCCATTCTGTCTCTGTCCTTCCAGAGAGGTGGTCTTCAGAACTAGATACAGTACTCTAGGTGGGGTGTTACCAGTGATCTATACCACCTCCCTCTTTCTGCTGGTGATACAACTCCCCATGCATCCCAATATCCCACTAGCCCTCCCGACTGCCTTGTCACACTACCTGGCCACCTTATGGTCATCCAGTAGGATTACCACGGGTCTCTTTCCTGCTTGGTGGTTGTCAGTACCACTCCTCCCATTCTGTACTCTGTCCCTGGGTTTCTGTGCACCAAGTGCATTACTTGCACTTTTTCACATTGAAACCCAGCTGCCATACCCTTGACCACTCAAGCTTTCTCAGGTCTCTTCTCATCCTTTCACGCCCCCTTCCCCTGGGGTATCAACCCTATTGGTGTCATCTGCAAAGAGGCAAGCCTTCCCTTCCAACTTCTCTGCTATGTCACTTAAAAAGACATTAAAGAAGACCAGTCCCAGCACTGATCCCTGAGGCACCTCACCGGTCACCCTCCCTTCCTCTGAGTTAACTCCATTTACTGCCACCCTCTGTCACCTATCCCCTAACCAATTTCTTACCCAGTTTACTACCTTTGGACCCACTCCTAAGCTACCAAGCTTGCTTACTAGCCTCTTATGTGGATCAGTGTTAAAAGCCTTTCTGAAATCTATGTAAGCCACCTCCACTGCTCCAACCTGATCTTATTACTTGGTCACCCAGTCAAAGAAATCGATCAGATTGGTTTGGCATGACCCCCCGCCCTCATGAATCCATGCTGCCTCCAGTCTTGTATCCCATTGGGACTAGTTTCCACCTCTCTCCGTCCAGTGTTCCTGTTACTTTTTTGTGTCCTCTCCCCATCTCTTTCCTCTGTGAATATTGAAAAAAAGTATTTCTTCAGGATGTCTGCCTTTCCCTGGTCCCTCATTGCACAGTCTCCACCTTCCCTTTTTTAATCTTACAAGTCCACCCTGGTCTTCCTCCTTTCGTTTACATACCTGAAAATGGTCTTGTCCCCCCTTGTCACCGCCTGAGCTATTCTCTCTTCAGTTGATGTCTTCACGCTCTTTACTGCTCTCCTTTTTTCCCTCTAGTTCCCCGATACACCTCCCTATCCCCATCTCTCTGCATCTCCTTATACCGTCTGAATGCTACCCTTTTAGCCTTTACTTGTTCTGCCACCTCTTTCAAGAACCATAGCGGACATTTTTCTCTTGCTTTTGCTCATTTGCTTGACACAGAGGTTTGTTGCCTTTCCTATCACCCTTTTTGGCTTCGCCCCCTGTTCCTCCACCCCACCCAGGTCCACCCCACCCCTGACCAGGTCATTCTTGAGGCATTCACCCATGTTTTTTAAATCTGCCCTCCTGAAATCCAGGACACTTGCCCTTGTGTGGTTCAGTTCTGCAGCTCTCCTTATACTGAACCCCACTGTTCAGTGATTGCTGTTCCCCAGGTGGCCTCCTACCTTAACGTCTGCAACACTGACCCTGTTAGTGAGTACCAGGTCAAGTACTGCCCTTATCATGAGAGGGTTCACTAACTAGATGCCTGAGGAATGCCACCTGCAGGGAGTTCAGGATGTTCCTGCTTCCAGCTAAAGCTGCAGCTGTGATGTTCCAGTCTACATCCAGCAGATTGAAGTCACCCACCAGCAGCACCTCTCCCTTTTTCTGCCATCTTGCCACTAGCTTCCACCAGTACTTTATCTAACTTGTCTACCTGTGCCAGAGGTCTGTAGATCATGTCACTATAAACAAAGGCTCCATTCCCCATCTCTAGGGTGACCCACAGTACCCTTCTCTCCCTTATATTCCCTGTATCTCTGTTGCTTTTATGCTTTCCTTCACAAAGCACCGCACACACCCCTTTCATTGCCACCCTGTCCCTCCTGAACAGAGTATAGCCTGGTGTGGACATGTCCCAGTCATGGTTTTCATTGCATCATGACTCAGTAATGGCGCCACAATATCCAGGTCAGCCTCTGTCATCATGGCCTGCAGGTCCAGAATCTTATTTCCTAGACTTCTAGCATTCACACACATGGCCTTCCAGGTTTTGTCACCACCTTTCTTTCCTTTTTGCCATGTCTCTCCCCGTTTTAATGCTTGTTTCCATCCCCTTAATTTCTACCACCCTGCGTTCCTTATTAATTTTTGCCCTGGAGGATTCCATAACCCTCGGGTTCTCCCTACTTTCTGCTTCAGCCTGTGGGGGGGGGCAGTTAATACCTCCCCAATATCTTCTGCCACCAACCCTGACTAGTTTAAATGCTCACCAAAGTAAGACCTAAACCGTCCACTGAAGACTGTAGTTCCCTTCCCGGATGGATGCACGCCATCATCCCTGTACAGGCCCTTATCTCTCTAGGTGGATCCCTGGTCCTCAATGTAGCCGAACCATTTCTCTTGGCACCATTCTTTCACCCATGAGTTGAAGGTCTTGGTGCGAAGATCCCGTTTCTCCCCTCTGTCGTGGACAGGCAGCATCTAGGACCCCTCCCCATCTCCTTATACTCTCCTTGCACTATCCCAACCTCGTCCTTAGCCAGGACATTATTCCCCAGATGGACAATAATATCCAGCTCTGCCTCCCATCCTGCTGCATTAGCAGTCCTCTGGATCTGCTTCCCATCCCTCAGGGCTAGGGTGGCATAGGCACCTAGCCTCCTTCTTCCCCCTTTCCTATTCCTAAATCTATCCCCTTCACAATCGAGTCTCCCACCAGGAGTTGCTTCCTCCTCTTCCTCTGGGGCTCTCTTCCTCCCTCCTTGGGGTCTCCACTCTGGAGAACCCCCACATTCTCCCCAACCACTACCATGAGTGCCTCCTTCCAGCAGTCCTGCTTCACCAGAGCAGTGTAGAAATTTTGTTGTGTTACTGGTTGAAGAATGTGACTCTGACACACCACTCCCACCCTTCCAGCACCCACCATAGTCCAGCCATTCCTCTTCCCTGACATCCTCCAGGTTAACGGTGCTAGACTTGGTGACCCCTGGATGAGGAAAGCGGTCCCCTGAATCCTAGCCAGCTCAGCCTGAAGTCTAGTGACCTCCTCCCTCAACCCAGAAAGATGCATGCAGATGGGGCACGCAGTATGGCTCAGTCTCCAGAAAGTCTATCTGAAAACAGCCACCCCCAGCCACTGTACTGCACCACTCCTAGCATTCCCAACTTCTATACTCCCTTTGTTAACTTGAAATACTTTTGTACCTTTACCCTGATACAGTATTCCTAGCTTCCCCTTTTTGTGTTGCTTGCATGCATGTGCAAGAAACACATTGTGTCAGTCAGCAGTTAGGGAGCAGGCCACAATGCGTCAAGAAATTCAGCCGCATCACCACGCAATCAGCTGTTTTGGTGCATTACAAGCTACCAAAACAACTGATTGTGTGGTGTCGCCATGGCAATGGCTTCTCTGTCGGCCTCTCACAGTCCCCAGGAAGCCGACGAGCTGCCACCTGCTGCCGTTCAGTGTGCCTTCCTAGTGAAACATTTCAATAAATAAAAAAAAATAGCAGGGGTGCCCAGTCCCGTCGGCATAATACCCCATGGCTCAAGTGTTCCCCCAGCACTCTGTATGGCTGATGAGGGTGCCCAATCCCCTGTCAGCTTCTTACCCCCCAAACAAACTTCCATCTGCTCGCTGGGGCCCACCCAGTGTGGCAAAAGTCTCTTGGCCAATGGGGTGCCCAATCCCCATCGGCTCCCTGCCCCCAAACAAACTGCCTGGTGCCACGCTGGGAGACCACCCCAGCACGGCAAAGTCCCCTGTCATCTTAAAAAAAAAAACCTAGGAAAAAAAGATCCCTTGATTCTCTTGTCCCCTCCCCAACCCCGCACCCACCCTCTCGTGCCCCACCTTCCCCACACCCCACCTCACCCATGCACCTCTGGAGCCCAAGCGCAATGATCTTCAGTGGACCCGAGAATCGTCTACGCTCTTCAAAGCCGACCGCGAACTGAAGGAATGCCGGTAATCTGTATAGTGGCATAAATGTGGGTTTACTTCAACTTTGGTGCATATCTCGGCCATTTTTGGGAATTTTTTCACCAGATTTTCAACATGGGGTTCTTGGGAACCCACCTCATGAACTCAGTCACTGTCATTTTGATATTCGGTCCCAAAAGGTGATTTTGCGGTCACTGCACGGAACCATCTTTCAGGACTGATTAATGAAATGACAGTATCCCAATTCATAAGTACACCCAAAAACCCTACGTTGAAATTTGGTGAAAAATCTAAACATTTGTTTCTGGCGTCACGTTGCGCAGTTCCTATGCTGCGGCTCATAACCCGAGCATTTTTAATATTTTCACTCCAGATTTTCAAATTTGCCATTTCACCACACCTTCTTATGAACAGTATAGCTGACATTTCTTACATCTCACCTGAAATGTGTTTTCACACATGTAGCGCACAATGGCGCGGTCGGTGTGCAAAATCAATGTTCAGGACAGAGTAAGAATATCACAGTGACACTGTTCATGAGGTAGGCCCCCAAAAACCCTATGTTGAAAATGTTGTGAAAAAATTCCCCAAAATGACTGTTTTACGAGTGTGCATCACGCAGTTCCTACACACGCTTGTAACTTCGAGCATTTTTAATATTTTCACTCCAGATTTTCAGCATTGCCATTTTACCATACCTCCTTATGAACAGTACAAATGTCATTTTTCACATCTCACCCAAAATGTGTTTTCGCATATGTAGCGCACAGTGACGTAGTCGGTGTGCAAAATCAATGTTCTGGAAAGATTAAGAAAATCAGAGTGACACTGTTCATGAGCAGAGGTCTTAAACTGTCTATGTTGAAAATTTGATGAAAAAAGTCCATTTAAATGACTGTGTTACGAGCGTGCAATGTGTATTTTCCACGCACCCTCGTAAGTTCACAAATTCGTAATCTTTTCAGTCCAGATTTTCAACATTGGCATTTTTCCATACCTCCTTATGAACAGTACAGCTGTCATTTTTCACACCCTAGCCGAAATGTGTTTTCGCACTTCTGGAGCAGAATAGCACGGTCGCTGTAGGAAATCAGTGTTCAGGAAAGATTGAGAAAATCAGTGACACTGTTCATGAGCGGAGGTCCCAAAATGCCTATGTTGAAAATCTGCTGTAAAAAATCCCCAAACTAATTACATTACGGGTGTGTGTTGCACAGTTTCTACGCATACTCGTGACTTCACCAGTTTTTTTATATTTTCACTCCAGATTTTTAACATCGCCAATTTTTTATACCTCCTCATGAACAGTACAGCTGTCATTTTTCACATCTTGTTCTAAATGTGTTTTCGCACCTGTGGCGCCAAATGGCGCAGTTGCTGTGCAAAATCACCTTTTGGCTAACGAACTGATAGTGTCACTGTTCATGCGGTGGGATCACAAAAAGTCCATGTTGAAAACTTGGAATAAAAATACCAAGAAACGCCCAGGGTATCAGGGTTTTCGATCATAACGCCCTACCCAGTAGGGACTGACAGGCATCAAGAATATGACTTGGGATTGTCGACAGTAACGCTCATGCCATTCCACCCCTACCCTGCAGCCAGTGACAGGCATCAAGGTACACCTTGGACCCTTTGGCCCACAGAGTTCACCCCATTCTCCTATACTGCACCCATTTCAGTGTATTTCCTTATGGAATGAGGTAAGCGTAAAGCCCGAACACTTCAAAGCACACCTCAACACTTGTAAGTGTCTGCAGGGTAGGATGAGGTGAAATGTCGTGACTGTTATGGGTGATGACCCAAAGGCACACCCCAATGCCTGTCCATCTCTGCAGGATGGGGGTGGAGTTGGCGTCAGTTCAGTACTTCACTGCCATTTCTATACTGTATCCGTCTAACTCCTGCACTTCCAGCGCTAATGACAGCAAGCAACACTTGGCATTGACAAATACTTGTTTTTTGTCTGTTGCTGCTTGTGTTCCCCTATACCTGGTAACCTTCCCCTTATAGTGTTACCCTAGATAAGGTGTTGCTCTTATTACCAATTTAGGCCTACCCTTTATTTTCTGCCCTTCACAAAAGTGAATGCAACAAAAGGAGTGAACAGGTGCCTTACCTTAGTCGACTGGCAGAGTCCTCTGCTTCTCCGCTTCCTCCTGCTGATGCCTGAGATGCCAATCTTACACCTGTTCCACTCACTTGATGAACACAAATGTGTGAGACACATTAGGAGGGAATCCTTTTATAGTGCTCTTGTATAAAGCTAGGGAAGTCTAAATGTAGATACCAGCTTCACTTTTGCCTAAGCCACACACCCCAATTCACAGCTATCCTCCTAACCCAGCTAACTGCAGGTGATTATACAAACATACGAAATTACCAGCAGATAAAGACCTTGTGGTCTATCAAGACTGCTAGATTGTGCCGCTAGCAGCCATTATACTGCAGCTGCCCCTCCTCCCTCCCTCTCCCTCCAGTGACCTTCCCCCGTTACACAGTCCCATCCCCTTTTGATGCAGCCCACTGTTCTACAGCATACCACTTCCTCTGGTAATGCATTCCACCCAGACACCACCATCTCCATAAAAATGTGTCTCCTCATTTCCCTCTTGAACCTTCCCCCTTCCAATCTCAGATTGTGCCCTTGAGTGTCCCTCCCCCTCCTTAATTTGAAAAGCCCCCCTCCGTGCCCATCTTATTTATTCCCTTCATGTACTTGAAGGTTTCAATCATGTCCCCCCATCCCTCCTCTCCTCCAGGGAGTACATGTTCAACTCCCTCAGCCTGCTGTTATAGGGTAAGTCCCCTAGCCCCTAGATCATTTTTGTTGCCCTGTGCTGCACCCCCTCTAGTAACCTAATGTCCTTCTTCAGATACAGTCACCACAACTGCAAGCAGTACTCCAGGTGTGATCTAACCAGTGACCTGTATATCAGCAGGATCACCTCCCCCCCTCCTGAAGGATATGCCTCTGGCCATACAACCCAGCATTCTGTTGGCTTTTGTAGCTGCCTTTCTACACTGTGCTGAGTTGTTCATTGCTGCCATTAAGATCACTCCCAGATCCTTCTCCTCTTCCGTCTTGGCTAGTTGTAGCCCCCCAGCTGGTAGCTCTTCCTTGGGTTTTTTGCACCAAAATGTAGTACCTAGCATTTTTTGGCATTGAACCCCAGCTGCCAAGTGTCCAACCAGGCCTCCAATTTTGCCAGATCATCTTTCAACCCCTGCCACCCTTCTAAGTCATCCACTACTGCTTCCATCTTGGTGTTGTCTGCAAACAGACTGGTCTTGCTCTTGATGCCTATTGAGGTGTCTGTCATGAAGATCCCAAACAACACTAGCCCCAGTACAAAGACCTGTGGCAGCCTGCTTGTCACTGCCCTGGGAGATGACAGCTTCCCTCTCACCGCCACCCTTTGCTGTCTCCCTTGCAGCCAGTTCACTACCCATCCCACCATCTTCGCCCCGCCTCTGTGCCTTCCAGCTTATTTTCTAGCCTCCCATGTGGCACTGAACCGAATACCTTACTGAAATCCAGGTAAAGGACATCCCTCTACATGGCCCCTGTCTAATTGCCTGGTTATCCAGTCATAGTACTCCACCAGGTTAGTCTGACAGGATCTGTCTGAGACACACCCATGCTGTCTGCTGTCCTGCAGCCCATTAGCCTCCAGGAGGGAAACCAGCCTCTTTTTTTTTTTTATTTTATTTTATTTGAACAATATCGGAATTACAATCCTTTGAGTCAGAGATTCCTTTACAAAGGCTCCACGTCAGAAAAGCACACAGGTTACAAACAAGCATTGAGTTGGGAACAAAGTTATCTAACATAGTACTTAATACAGTGAACAAGATTCCAGGCAGATTATTAAATCGCAGTAAAACGTTACCAACAGGGGGTATGGTGCTACTCAGGTTTACAATAAGGTGCAACCCAGAAAAGAAGGATTTGTGGGAAAGAGGTCCCTTGTCGTGTGGTAGGTGGTGGCAGGTACTTGTGTATGGAGAAGGAAGGACAGGAAGGGATGAGGGGACCTGTTGGAGACTAAGGACAGTTACAGGTATGGGAGGCAAGGAGATGTTCACAGAGGAGAGATCTGAAGCGGCCGAGTTTGCTTTCTAGCATAATAATGCTGGGTAGGGAGTTCAACAAGGAGGGGGCTCTGTAACAGAAGGATCTCTAACCCAAGGCAGTCCTGAAACATGGTACTAGGAGGGTAGGTTTGGTGGAACTCCAGGTGGCTACAGTCGAGGGTGATGGAAGGAGGAGAGTGGATAGACCAAGAGGGACAAGAGCCAATGGTTATCTTTCTGGCAAAAAGACAGGTCTGATACCTCAGTCATTCCTCAAAGTTGAGCCAGTTGGCCAAGTCATATAATGTGCAGGTGCGTGTGAGCCTACCACTGCCCGTAACTAGACAGCAAGCTTTATTTATGGAGACCTTAATTCTACTGAGGGCAGTGTTGTCAACAGCCCCGTAGATCAGGATCCCATAATCTATGAAGGACAGGACAGAGGAAGAGACAGCAAGACGGAGGGCGTCAGGGGGGAGGCAGTTCCTGTGGCAATAGAGCAGGTCAATCCTAGAGCTGACTGCGGTGCTTAGGATGTGTATATGGTCATGGAAGGTGAGCGCTGAGTCGAGGGTGATCCCAAGATATTTGAAGGTATTCACCTGCTCGAGGGGGTGGAGTTGGTTGGTAAGGATTTGGTGTGGGATTCCTTTGAGTTTGCTTTGGTTGTGGGAGAACAACATAACCTCTTTTTTGTTGTTAAGAACCAGCATATGGTTGACAATCCCAGGTTTCAGCCTTACTGAAGGAATTCTGGAGGGATTGGTGAAGGGAGCTAGGATCTGCGTGGGAGGAGAAAAGGATCGCGTCATCAGCATATAGAAGGACTTTCTCAGAGCAGGCCTTGGGTAGGGTGTTAAGGAACAGACTAAACAAGATGGGACCCAGGACGGAACCCTGGGGAACCCCAGATAGGACTGGGAGGCAGGTAGAGAGGATACCATTTATTTTGACATGTTGGGACCTAGCAGACAGGTAGTCCGCAAACCAAGCGGTAACCCCCTGTGAGAGGCCTAGGTGGGAGAGGGTGGATAGGAGGAGGGTGTGATTAATGATGTCAAAGGCTTTTGACAGGTCTATGAAAACCGCACCAGCTGGGCGTCCTCTGTCAACAGCAGAATGGAGAAAACTGGTAAATTCTAGGAGGACAGTGGTGGTGCTGTGGCCTTGCCAGAAACCATGCTGCTCCCTGCAGAGAAGGTCATATTTAGTGAGGTAATCCATAAGTTGGTCCAAGACGATTTTTTCCAGGGCTTTGGGGGGGGGGTGGAGATAGGATGATAGTTCCCAGGGGAGGTACAGTCTCTGCTTTTGTGGATAGGAGTGATGACAGCAGTTTTACAAATGGAGGGGAACTTGCCAAGGCATAGGGAGCGGTAGAGAAGACTGGTAAATGGGGAGAGGACCACGTCCAAGACCAAGCAAAGGAGTCTGAGGTCTAGGGTGTCATTAATGTAGTGGGTGCCACTAAGGGCTTTAAGGAGGTAAGGCCTAGCCTCCTGCACAAAGAGAACTCTGAAGTGAAAGGGTGGGTGGGGAAGTGAGGGGCATGGAGGTGTGAAAGGGATCAAAGAAGATGGGGGAACAGAGCTGAGGTCAGAGAAGGAGGAGTTAATTGTATCAGCAATGAGTTGCGGGTCGGTGGAGATGGTACTGTTGATGTTAAGCTGGGTTGTGGGAGGGGCTAAGGGCTTGCTGTTGATTTTCTTCATGTTGCCCAAGAATTTGCAACCGAAGCCCCAAGTGGAGGCAAGGGAAGCTCTATAGTATTCAGCTTTGGCTTTGCATATAGCCCAGGTACACCTATTATGTGCGGCCTGTAGCACTGCCTGTCCCATGGCTTGCCAGAGTCTAGGGCTTTTTGCTAGAGATTGTCTCTATAGCGCATCTGATCAAGTAGGGCCTGAGAGATCCAATGGGTGTCAGGACCTTTGACAATACGCTGAGCGAGGGAGGCGTATAGGTCACAGGCCGAGTTGAATGTACAGATGAAATAATTAAGGGCAGTGTCAATATTAGGGGCAAGGTTTATTGAGGACCAGTCCCAGCTGGCAAGGTGGTCTTTTAGCAGCCTCAGTTTGCCAGGTTTAAGCTGACATAGGAAGATAGTTTTAGGGGCTGGTTTCTTAATCTTACAAGACCAGGTACTACTGGCAAGTAGTCACTTAGGTCATTTGGGAGCACAGTGATATCTGTGATTTTGTGGGGGCGATTGGATAGGACAAGGTCCAGCTGGGTGGAGGTATCATTAGCGGGATTGGTGCGGGTGGGGAAGGTAACAAGTTGTGTGAGGTTAAGTGCTGCAGTGGGATCTTTGTAGAGGGAGGCAAGGTTAGAGAGCCAATTAATGTTGAAGTCGCTGAGAGTTATTTGTTCAGACTTGGGGGGAAGGTTCAAGTGGTAGTCCAGTACAGACTGAAAAGCATGATTCTGGTTACGGGGGAGGGGACGGGATGTAGGTGGCAGTGATGAACAGAGGGGCCCTGGACATACCCGGGGTGATTTTTAGAAAGAGTGCTTGGGCACCAGACTCTAGGTGGGGGGGGGGGGAGATGGCCCTGGAGAGACTCACAGAGATAGAGCGCACATCCACCCCCATGTTTCCCAACTCTGTCTTCCCGGAACAAGGTGTAACCAGGAATAGAGATTGTCGAGTCAGAGGTGGACTTAGAGAGCAAGTTTCGACAATAGACAGGATGTCATGATGGTGTTGGGCCATCCACACCTGGAGGCCTTCGAACATTTTGAGGAGGCTGCAAATATTTAATGATGCAATGCGAAGACCAGAGGAAGCAGGGCAGTGCTGGGAGGGGGA
This sequence comes from Neoceratodus forsteri, assembly GCA_016271365.2. NCBI lineage: Eukaryota > Metazoa > Chordata > Ceratodontiformes > Ceratodontidae > Neoceratodus > Neoceratodus forsteri. The sequence continues at coordinate 164,573,789 of CM028137.1, forward strand.
AGAGGACCAGCGTTAGGGTGTATATTCCCAGACATCAACAGCAGGAGGGAAAGTATTCTGAGGAGTACAAGGGCTAGCTGCCTACGGTGGCCAGTGATGGTGGTACGTGAGTGGATGGGCTGGGAGAGACCAGTAGGGATGGATAGGGCACGGAGGAGGGGAATAGCCATGAAGGGAGGCCAAGGCGAGCCAGGACTGGAGGTGGCAAGAAGTGGGGTGTAGGTAGGGGGTGGGGGTAGAGGGAGGGCCAAGGTGGAGTGGTGTGTAGATATTGGGGAAGCAAAAGGGCAGTCTGGAGGGAGGGAGGCAGGAGAGTGGACTATGGGGGGGAGTAGGGTGAGAAGAAGAGTAACAAGGGGGGTGCAGAGGGTTGATAGAGCAGCCAGGTGAGGGGTGGCCATGATAGGCAGATTAACAGTGAGCCAGGGACTGGGGGACTGAAGAGGTACTAGTGGACACCCAGCAAGAAGGTGGCCCAAATGGCGTAGCGGTAGAGCAATGGACTGTGGTGCAGAGGGTGCAGGGTTCGAAGCTGGGGCGGAGGGTAGGAAGAGTGGGGATTAAGGGGTGAGGAGAGAGAGAGACAGAGAGAGAGAGAGAGAGAGAGACAGGGAGAGGGTGGTGGGCTGGATAGGGGGTGGTAGGGGAGAAGGGGAGGAGTAGGGGAAAAGGGGGGCAACACTGACTCCTAGTGGTCTAGGAGGGAAATAACCGGTAGGGGGAGGAGGAGACTTGGGGATAAGGGAGAGGAGGAGGGAAGTAGAGATCGAGAGTTTGGGAGAGAAAGGAAGAGTAAGGGTGATGCATACTACTATCATCTGGTGGTATAGACAGATAACCTGCTAATGGAAACACAGACACTTAGAAAAAGATGGGGGGGGTCACGTGACAGGAAAATGTCGATAAATTAAGGGACACCCCTGAGTGGGAGTGTGGCTGGAGTGGGAGTTGCAGCTGACGCAAAGCATCAACGGGCTAACACCCCACACCAGAGTAACAGCAGGAGGGAGGAAAGTTACCTTTAAGGTGACGTGGTCCACGCTGTCCCCAGCTACGAGAGCTGTGTGAGGCTTGTGGTGAGTAGAGGGGATGGGGGTCCTGAGGGGCCTAAGAAGGAGAGAAGACATAGGACTCAATTATTATGCAGCGGGGGAGAAGCAGGCTGAACCACTGGCGTTACACTGGGTGCTCTAGTGCGCATGTGTGAGTAGGTACACTGAACAGCTAGTGAGAACTGAGAGGAGACAATGAAGTCAGGGCAGGAGAAACACCAGGGATGCTACAGACCACGCAGTAGGCACCAGGCAAGCCCTACACCAGCCACCAGCAGAAGGTAACAACAACTAACAAAATGTACACTATGAGCTATCTGTGCTGTAGAGAAAAAACAAACTGCACTCTCCTTCAGGATTGTCTCCATCAGCTTTCCCACAATGGATGTGAGGCTTACCGGTCTGTAGTTCCCTGGCTCCTCCTTAGGGCCACTCTTGTGAAGGGGTACCACATGCACCATCCTCCAATCCTGAAGTACACTCCCTGAGTCCAGGAAGGCATTGAACAGGTCTGCCAGGACTTCTGCCAGCAGCTCCTTAAGCACCCTGGGGTGTATACCATCAGGCCCTGGCACCTTGTCAACCCTCAGTGTCCTCAAGCCCTCCAGTACTTTGCCCACTGGGATTTCCCTGTCTGTCAACTCCACCCCATGCCCACCATCCCACCCCCCTTGGGTACAGCTCCCCTTTCTCTTTAGTAAATACTGAGCAGACATACTCATTTAATGCTTCTGCCGGTTCTGCCCATTTCCACCCCCCCCATCCCTCTTTATCCTTAATATTTGGTCCTTACAACTCATTTTCTCCCTGATGTACCTGAAGAAGTCCTTCTCCCCCTCTTTGATGGCTTGGCTAGCCTGAGTTCCCTGGATGCCTTTGATGACCTGACTGTCCTTGTCACCTCCCTCGACACCTTCAGGTATTCCTCTCTGTCCTCCCCTCTCCCTGTTTTGTTGTACCTTCTAAAGGCAGCTCTTTTCTTCCTTACTTTTTCCATGATCCCCCTGCTCACCTAGCTCAGCTTCTTGGCCCTAGCCCTTTTACTCAGGTCCTTTGTACATGCTAGAGTTGCCTCCTCAATTCCCAGTTTAATGACCTCCCACTTCTAGTTAGTGTCCATGTTTGGATAGAGCCTGGCCAGATACCCCTGAACTATTTCCCTCATCCTCCCGAAGTCGGCCCTCCTGAAGTCTAACACCCTTGTGCCCATTCCTACTCCCCCTTTCCCCATGTTTATCGTGAACTACACCGAGTGGTGGTCACTCCCTGCCAGTGGTTCCTTCTCCCCCAGCTCCCTCACAAACTCACCACTTGCCAGCTTGAGTTCTAGGGTGTTACATACATACTAACATACATACTAGACGCCAGCAGAGTAGGCCTATTGGTCTATTAAGTCTGCTTGTGCTTCAGCACCCTGATTGGGTACCATAGCCCTCTATCCATCTCCTTCCACTGTTACTCCATCCCCCAGTCCGGCCCCCACTCCTGGGCAAACCAGTCTCTGCTTCACCCCTTACCTATACCTGTCCCACCCTCTCTTGAATCCCTCCACCGTAGCTATCTGTACCAGCTCCCCGGTCAGTGCATTCCACAGTTCCATCACTCTTTCTGTGAAGTACCTCCTCCTCCTTCCCCCCCCCCAATCCTGATGTAACCCCTAGATGGCGCTATCCCAGGGGCTACTACCCCTGCCTGATTTGCCACTAACAGGTTGAGGGGCCTGGATCCAATGGCGGGTGCCTCCACCCAGAGGTCAGGGTTTGCAATAGTTAAACTTACTTGGTCACAGCCTTCTGGGACACTGCAACCCCCCTTTCTTCCCACTAGTGGCCCACACAGTATATCAGAATTACCTTCACAGTATACACTTACCCCCAGAACTGGTTCAGGCACTGGGACCCCCTGTAAAACAAGATACACTGCAACAATCACAGTACAGTACTTTAACATAGACAAATACCTCAGGCAGTATAACTTTGCTGAAACAAGCAGCTCTGATTTATTTAGGGGGATATAACAAGGACAGGGGTAAATCAGGATAATTAGCTTTCACTCTAATAATCTACCTATGGCTCTGTGCACAGGCCTATCCCTATCAGTTACTGTCCTGGGTACCCAAGCCCTAGTGGCTAGTCCAAACCGTGGCAGCTGGTAGGGGCCCTTTCACACAGAGAAAAGGAAAATTAAACAGTCAGCAGTACAGTAATTCCATTTGGATTTAGTGTAGCAATTCAACAGGGGGCGACCCTGAATTAGTACTCACGACCTCCAAATAAGATAGGGTCCTTCAATGTCAGCAGGGCTCACTTGAGGTACACAAACCTCTTCACACATTTATATAAAAGAAAGCACTATACCAGGCAGGCTGCATCTGTATCCCGATCGCAATTACTGCACAATACCCGGGAGAACACACAGCAGATTCAGTTCCTGACAGACCGAGTGCAATTTTCAGCAATTTCTCCAGTCTCCTACAGGGTGAGCCTGGTTTCTACTCTTCAGAGATCCTTCGATTCTTTTCACAGGACGGATTCAGTCCTAACAAGCTGTTACACAAGCTGCAGACTGGAACTCTGGGCCTTACACATGTTTTTGACTAAAACTGCACACTGAAAGAGCACAGGCCCTTCCTTCTTCACTGCCAAAGCTCAACTGAAACTCCAACTGACAAAACCGGGCACTTCCTTTGAGTTCCTCCCAGTTCTTGACTGGATTGGCTGTCACTCACAATAGACTGCTGCTGTTGGTCCAAAAAGGTGCTGAAGTCTAAACTACATCTCCCAGAGTCACTGCTCATACAATCCTCTTGTGGCTGGCTCAGATTATGAGTCCAAGTTCTGATTCGTCCAAGGCACCATTTTAGAGCTAGCTTACCCCACACTGATTGGTCCAGTTCAGCAGTTCAAAACCAGAATGGGGAACTAGGCAGACACTGTTCTGACTGCAAAAGAAAGCAGGTTAGACAAACTGTAATTTCATTATTACTGTAAATGATTTCTGGCAAACAGTTACATCTTTCAGATAGGTTCCTTTGCACTCCTAGTGACTGCAAAATGGAGTGAATTGGCAGCAGCTTGAGTGGTACTCAATCAAAGAAACACACAGTCCCCCATACAAACTAATTATGTCTGCAAGCAGACAGCTCTTAAGAGACAGTACCAGAGGTTCTAAAAACACTCACTGATAAATGGCTTAACGCACAAACACCATTCAGGCTTGGAGCATTCAAGCAAGCTCCTGAAGTCTTTGGGAACCCCATTTGCAGGGGGTTACACCTTCCTAGCCTGGGAAAGCTTGGCGTCCGCGTCAAGCAAGTACCATAAGTTTTAACTGCAACCATATACATTTGCATTAGGCTCACACATGTAATCATCAGTCAATATATCATTTTACCAAGAACACATTTCTGAAACATTGCAGTGCGTCACTCTTACACAGTATTACACACACATTGTACCATAACTCAAGTTATTACCTCTTGTACATGAAACCTGAGAGAGGGGCCCTTCCTATCAGTTACCTTGGGGCTGGACGGGGCAAGGGCACCATATAGAGGGCAACACAAGTAACTTGGAGTTAGCACTGGACGCTCAGTTTGGGCAATGAGCTCGAGGACACATACACTCCTTTATGGACAACATTGAGAGGCAAATCCACAGGCCTCCCAAGGGAATCATAACTGAGGTGCAACACAGGCTTTACAGCTCGACCAGTCTTTCTAGGGGAACTGTTATAGTCTCTGCACTCTGAGCCTCATTTTCAGCATTGTCCTCACTTGTCAGGGGTCTCCATGGGGTAGAGAGGTTAGAACTTGGGGCACTTTCAGCTCCAGGAGTTACAGTTTCTGGAGTCCACAACATTTGGCTCGCATGGAGAGCTTTCGGACACTGGCAGTGGACTGTCAGGGCACTCAAAATACTCTTCTTGTTCGGTGTATCACCAGTCTGCCCCAATCTATCATTTCCTCCCTGAAAGCTCAAACAGTTCAACCATGCACAATGATTCCATTTCATCTGATCTGATGCTTGCACTTCACTTTCTGGGAGCATTGGCTCCAGGGATGAAGCTGGGGCTTAGACAGTCCAGAAGGCCCAGCTTTGTCTCCAGTATTGACTAGGGATTGCCCCGAAACAATTGACTCAGTTCGTAAGAAGGATAGTATTCAAAGTCACTCTCACTTTCTTCTGATATGGACTGACAGTCATGCTCAACTGGGACTTGTGCAGGGGAACACTTAACTCTGCTTCTGTAGGTGCAGACTTCCTTGATCTTTTCTTAGCAGCAGCTCTAGTCACTGGTCCAGAGGGGCATCTTCTAGGGGCTCAGACTCAATCAGGATTTGTCCAATGGGCAGTAAATGATTTCTATGCATTGTTTTACATCTTTTGAATTATTTTCAGGCCTTACTTTGTACACTGGCAGATCATCTAGTTTGCCCACTACAATGTGAGGGAGATGGTGCCATCTGTCAGCAATCTTGTGCTTGCCATGCAGTCCCAGATTTCTTAGCATACCCGATCTCCCTCCTGGAGTTCCTGTGCTTTCACCTTTTTATCATACCTTTCTTTGTTGGCCAGATTTCTTTTGGCAGCCATGGTTTGAGTCCAGTTGGTACGCATGAGTTAGCTGGGCCTTTAACTTTTGCACATACTGTAAATAGTTGTCAGCTTGAACCCCATCAGGAGACCCCAAAACACACATCTACTGGTAGTCGAGCTTCTCTTCCAAACATCAGGGCGTAGGGGGAGAACCCAGTGGCATCACTTTTGGTGCAGTTATAAGCATGTACCAGGGTGCTAATTTGTTGGCTCCATCTAGGCTTGTCCTTTGGGTGCAGGGTGCCTAGCATATCTAGCAAAGTGCGGTTGAAACGTTCAGGCTGTGGGTCCCCCTGGGGGTGGTAAGGAGTGGTTCTGGACTTTCACACTCCCCACAGAGAAAGCATCTCTTTGATCAGACGACTCTCAAAGTCTCTCCCTTGATCAGAATGGATTCTTTGTGGAGCCCCATAGTGAACAAAAAAGTTTTCTACAAGTACTTTGGCCACAGTGGATGCTTTCTGGTCTTTGCTGGGAAAGCTTGGGCATATCTGTGAAATGGTCAGTGACCACCAGCACATTACTGATATTTCTTTGATCTGACTCCAAACTTAGAAAATCAATACAGACCAGCTCCATGGGTGCACTGGTGGTTATGTTAACAAGGGGCAGCCCTCTGGGGCAAAGCTTTCCTCTGTAAGCAGCGACTACAAGTTGAATGTGTTGCTCACATCAGCCCCATCTTAGGCCAATAGAATCTGGATCTGCAAGTCAGTGTTCTGTCTATACCAAGGTGCCCATGTGGTTGTGCAAGGACCTCAATACTGAGTCTCGAAGGCAGTGGGCAGCACTAGTTGTTGTTTGTCTACTTGTCCCCTCTGTCTACTGTTTCTCTGTATAACAGTTTATTGATCAGTTTCAATTTAGGACCTTCTTTGTATAACAGTGCAGTTCTCAAATCAGTGGAGCGTAATTTGGACACATCTTTTCCTGCATGAGGGCTTCTAAAGCTGCTTTGATCATGGGATCAGGGATTGAGCCCGTCGAATACTGTCATTGTCCAGCTGAGGCAGTGCACCAATGTCTATTGCAGAAAAGTGGCAATAAGCGGCAGGTATGCAATTCTCAGAGGGTCCCAAGCAATCCACCATGCAGTCCTCGTCCGTGGACATTTTTCCTCCCTGTCAAACTTCCGCAGAGTGCCCGAATGTCAGGTTCTGCCAATCGGACCCAATCATTCTGGGAACAGGCCTCCTGGAGAGCATCAGCATCTATGTGGTTCAGACCTGCTCGGTATTCGAGAGCATAGTTGTATGTAGATAATGCAGAAAGCCACCTATGGCCAGTGGCATCCAACTTAGCTGAGGTCTGCACATAGGTTAAAGGATTATTGTCAGTTTTACTAGTATTTTAGCCCCATACAAGTACTCATGGAATTGGTCAACAATAGCCCACTTCAAAGCTAGAAACTCTAACTTATGTACAGGATAGTTCTTTTCAGATGGGTCAGACTTCTACTGGCAAAGGCCACTGGTCTCAGGCCATTCTCGTCTTATTTTAACACAGCCCCCAACCCTTGCAAGCTAGCATCAGTGTGCAGGACATAAGGTTTTCTTGGATCGGCATAGGCCAGCACTGGAGCATGGGTAGTTGATAAATGATCTCATGAAAAGCAGTCTCACAATCAGGAGTCCAGCGGGCCCCAAATACTTCACTCGGATGAAAATACACTCTTTCAGTCTTGAGGGACGCTGACTTTTGGTATTTTTGTGGGTTGGGGATACCCTTGAGTAAGGTTAAGTAAAGGCGGATCACTCTTGAATAGTCCTTGATGAACGCCGATAATAACCACAGAATCCCAGGAATCTTTGCAGTTCTTTTAGATTCTTGGGCTGCGACCAGGTGGTCAAGGCCTCAACTTTACTTGGGTCGGTCTCTATTCCTCGGTGGATACTATGTGTCCCACATACTTTACTGATGTTTGAAAGAATTGACACTTATCAATGGACAGTTTAAGGCAAAAAGTCCTCCAGTCGGTCCAATACCTTAAATAATCTGCTCTCATGTTCCTCCAGTGAGCTGCCAAACACAATAACATCATCTAGGTATACCAGGCACTCTAGTAAGTTCATGTCCCCACTGCACGCTCCATCAATCGTTGAAAAGTGGCTGGGGCACCTGAAATCCCATTGAGGCATCCTCATGAATTCATAAACCAGCCCGGACAGATAAAGGCTGTCTTTTCACGGTCCTCTCGGGGCCATCGGACTCTGATAGTACCCACTGCGGAGATCCAGCACAGAGAACCACTTGCTCCCGCTTAGGCAGTCCAAAGCATCCTGAATGCGGGGTATTGTGTACTGATCAGGATAGTCCACGGTTTAAGGTGCGATAATCCACACACATCCTTACTGTTCCATTCTTTTTCCCTCACTACCACAATGGGGAAGCATAAGGGTTTCTGGATTCTTGTATTACACCAGCAGCTAACATCTCTTGCAGATGCCGTCTCACATCATCTATGTCAGCAGGTGCCAGGCGTCGAGACCTCTCACGAAATGGTCTTTCGTCATGCAGCCGGATATTGTGCTCAGCTCCTTGCACGCATCCTACGTCCCATTCCTTTAAAGAAAACACCTGGTCTCTCTGGGCAAGCTTCTCACTGATCCTCACTTTCCATTCAGCTGGCAGTGGGGAGTCGCCGAAATCAAACAAGTCAGGCGTTACTCTGTCATTCTTCCTTGAACTCTTGCTGCTGGGTAGCACTGCAGTGTCTGCACAATGCACATTAGCCAGGATGCAACCTCTATTTACTCGAATGTCTCTTTCAGACACATTATGAACTTGGACCATTACCCTTCTGGCATAAGCATGGGCTCTAGCGGGCAAAATACTAGGCTTGACCAGCAGTCCCTGTGGCAATTTTCCATCGCCTGGTGCATCCAACATTAATATTTTATTCTTAACATCCTTTTCTGATACGGACCTCTCCTGTAAGGTACTGGGCATTTGGCGCCAGGATCAGAGACTCAGGATCCTTCTTCCATAATTCGACCGGTTCCTCTGGTTCTATTTTTCAGCATCTCTGTGCCTCATAGGCCTTCTTAATTAAAGCCAGAACTCTTAAAGCTCTACTAGTCTTTGACCCTGTTTTTCATAACACAACTGAGCCAACCTTCCGAACATATGAGCATTTGTTCCAATCAACAAAGGGACACCATCATACAGTCCAGTAGGGGACACACTAAGGCTAGGGTCTCTACTTGTTCGGCCACTCCAGCCACGGAGGTGGGGAAAGACAGCCAAATTCGGATATACCCGGAATAGGGGTAGGCCTTCTCACTTAACCCCCATACATGCAGTCCTTCTAATGGTTGTAAGGGTACATCTGACAAATGCTTCTGATACCAATCTTGGAACATAATTGTCACTTAGGAGCCACTGTCTAATACAGCTCTTGTAGACACTCCATTCACCTTTACAGTGGTCTCCATGGAGGGACCCACTATTCTGGACCAGTCTGGAGAGCAATAGTGGGGCCTGGGCAACTGACCTGCCACAAAGGACGTGAGTTAGCATTTTTGGTGCCCTCACTGGGATCATTTAGTGCACCTCTTAACCACTGATTTGTTCTCCGAAGCTCTCCTTGTAGCCTATATGCAACTTTGTCAGTGTCTTTGGGACTGGCATTCCCTTTCATGTGCCCATCTTCCCACAATTATAGCAAAACATACTTTCTGGAGTTTGAGCTGGCCGAGGCGCCACACTGGGAGCCAGGGGGGTATTACTAACTGGAAACCTGGGTGCCATCTCTGTCTGCGGCGTGATAAGAATTTGGAGACATCTCGTCAGTTTCTCCACTTCCATGGTCAAGGAATTGAGTTTGGAGCTATCATCGTCAGCAGGAGATACATGGGTGGGTACCCCCAACCCCATAGCAGATGCAGTCGGATATAGGTCAGGGCCCGTACTTGCAGGCGTGGCCTTCATAAAGGGACTGTTTTTGAATTCCGGATCTCTCTCAACAGTTCGCCCCATTGTGGCATATCTTTTCCTTGTCAGAGCACTCATTGACTGCCAACCTCTGCCCTGAACTCACTTGATGGGTCACCCTCAGTCACTCGAGTCGTAGCGCAGCTATTGGTGCAGGTCCTCCCAAGGTCGTCTTTCTCAACTCCTCGAATTTCTCTCATTAACTCATCATAGGAGGTGGGATTCCAGTCGATCTGCCAGGCGTAACTGAAGCAACAGCAGTTCTGAGAAGGGGCAGACTTAAGGATCCTGTCCAGCCTGGTTCGGTCCAGTTCAATCGCTGGCAAACTACCTTTTCTGAGGCATTCTTGCAACAATTTTTCCAGCGAGATACATACACAGGCGACAACTCCTTGGTACTGTTGGCATCTCTTACTCTCCACCATAGGTCCTCATCAGAATCTGGGCTCCCATACACATTCTCCAGGGCCTCAAGATGAGCCTGTGCAGTCACTTCAGGGTTACTGGCCGTTTAGCATGAATGGTAGCCAGGGCAGGACCTCGGAGGCTCTCACTAACCCTCTTTGCTGCTCGACTGAGCATTGCCATTCTAGCACTTGGGGGCAACATAGTCTATCCAGGTCTCCAGTCATCCTCCCTGAGGGTGGGAGGTGCCAGAGAAGATCCTCAACCTGGTGAAGTGCGTGACTAATGGCAGGTGCAGAAGTGGAGTCTGCATTGGTTCAGCCACCATTACGGGCACTGGAGCGGGAGAAGGTGTTGGGGGAGGAACACCCCCAGGTGGCAAGAATAGTTTCTTCAAGTCCTCCACAGTTTTCCCTTCCCCCAGCAACATTTAGCAAATTTCTCCTCAAAAGTTTCAGATAGTGGTGGGGGCTCATTCCCCCCCGGGTCTTTACTGTCCTTAGTTACCACTCTCCAAGCAGTGAGGGCTCCCTCTGGGGTAATGGTCTGTGGCACTTTGGAGCTATCTATGGGATCCTTAAACTCTACTAGGGCCAGGAAAGTGTAGGTGAGCAGATTAGCATGCCGACCCACCACCACAGGGTTTTGTAAACCTTCCACCTTGGAAAGTACTCCCTGCACAGTGTCTGTATTGATACCCAGGGGGATGTCCAGGATAAGCATAGCATTTTGGGTCGATCTCCTCCCCAGTACACCACTCCACCAGCAGGTGCACAGCCACTTCTGTCGGGTACCCATTTTTCTTAACAGTGGTTACGTAAATATGGCCACTAAAGGACACACAATCCCAGCGGTGAGCCTCCAAGATGCAACCCCTAGTGGCGCTATCCCAGGGCTACTACCCCTGCCTGATTTGCCACTAACAGGTTGAGGGGCCTGGATCCAATTGGTGCCTCCACCCAGAGGTCAGGGTTTGCAATAGTTAAACTTACTTGGTCACAGCCTTCTGGGACACTGCAACCCCCCTTTCTTCCCACTAGTGGCCCACACAGTATATCAGAATTACCTTCACAGTATACACTTACCCCCAGAACTGGTTCAGGCACTGGGACCCCCTGTAAAACAAGATACACTGCAACAATCACAGTACAGTACTTTAACATAGACAAATACCTCAGGCAGTATAACTTTGCTGAAACAAGCAGCTCTGATTTATTTAGGGGGATATAACAAGGACAGGGGTAAATCAGGATAATTAGCTTTTCACTCTAATAATCTACCTATGGCTCTGTGCACAGGCCTATCCCTATCAGTTACTGTCCCTGGGTACCCAAGCCCTAGTGGCTAGTCCAAACCGTGGCAGCTGGTAGGGGCCCTTTCACACAGAAAAGGAAAAATTAAACAGTCACAGTACAGTAATTCCATTTGGATTTGGTGTAGCAATTCAACAGGGAGCGACCCTGAATTAGTACTCACGACCTCCAAATAAGATAGGGTCCTTCAATGTCAGCAGGGCTCACTTGAGGTACACAAACCTCTTCACACATTTATATAAAAAGCACTATACCAGGCAGGCTGCATCTGTATCCCGATCGCAATTACTGCACAATACTCGGGAGAACACACAGCAGATTCAGTTCCTGACAGACCGAGTGCTAATTTTCAGCAATTTCTCCAGTCTTCTACAGGGTGAGCCTGGTTTCTACTCTTCAGAATCCTTCGATTCTTTTCACAGGACGGATTCAGTCCTAACAAGCTGTTACACAAGCTGCAGACTGGAACTCTGGGCCTTACACATGTTTTGACTAAAACTGCACACTGAAAAGCACAGGGCTCCTTCCTTCTTCACTGCCAAAGCTCAACTGAAACTCCAACTGACAAAACCGGGCACTTCCTTTGAGTTCCTCCCAGTTCTTGACTGGATTGGCTGTCACTCACAATAGACTGCTGCTGTTGGTCCAAAAGGTGCTGAAGTCTAAACTACATCTCCCAGAGTCACTGCTCATACAATCCTCTTGTGGCTGGCTCAGATTATGAGTCCAAGTTCTGATTCGTCAAGGCACCATTTTACAGCTAGCTTACCCACACTGATTGGTCCAGTTCAGCAGTTCAAAACCAGAATGGGGAACTAGGCAGACACTGTTCTGACTGCAAAAGAAAGCAGGTTAGACAAACTGTAATTTCATTATTACTGTAAATGATTTCTGGCAAACAGTTATATCTTTCAGATAGGTTCCCTTTGCACTCTAGTGACTGCAAAAATGGAGTGAATTGCAGCAACGAGTGGTACTCAATCAAAAGAAACACACAGTCCCCATAACAAACTAATTATGTCTGCAAGCAGACAGCTCTTAAAGAACAGTACCAGAGGTTCTAAAACACTCACTGATAAATGGCTTAAGCATAAACACCATTCAGGCTTGGAGCATTCAAGCAAGCTCCTGGAAGTCTTTGGGAACCCCCATTTGCAGAGGTTACCCCTTCTAGCCTGGGAAAGCTTGGCGTCCGCGTCAAGCAAGTACCCCATAAGTTTTAACTGCAACCATATACATTTGCATTAGGCTCACACATGTAATCATCAGTCAATATATCATTTTACCAAGAACACATTTCTGAAACATTGCAGTACGTCACTCTTTACACAGTATTACACACATTGTACCATAACTCAAGTTATTACCTCTTGTACATGAAACCTGAAGAGAGGGCCCTTCCTATCCAGTTACCTTGGGGCTGGACGGGGCAAGGGCACCATATAGAGGGCAACACAAGTAACTTGGAGTTAGCACTGGCGCTCAGTTTGGGCAATGAGCTCGGGGACACATACACTCCTTTATGGACAACATTGAGAGGCAAATCCACAGGCCTCCCAAGGGAATCATAACTGAGGTGCACCACAGGCTTTACAGCTCGACCAGTCTTTCTAGGGGAACTGTTATAGTCTCTGCACTCTGAGCCTCATTTTCATCATTGTCCTCACTTGTCGGAGTCTCCATGGGGTAGAGAGGCTAGAACTTGGGGCACTTTCAGCTCAGGAGTTACAGTTTCTGAGTCCACAACATTTGGCTCGCTGGAGAGCTTTCGGACACTGGCAGTGGACTGTCAGGGCACTCAAAATACTCTTCTTGTTGGGTGTATCACCAGTCTGCCCCAATCTATCATTTTCCTCCCTGAAAGCTCAAACAGTTCAACCATGCACAATGATTCCATTTCATCTGATCTGATGCTTTGCACTTCACTTTCTGGGAGCATTGGCTCCAGGGATGAAGCTGGGGCTTAGACAGTCAGAAGGCCCAGCTTTGTCTCCAGTATTGACTAGGGATTGCCCCGAAACAATTGACTCAGTTAGTAGAAGGATAGTATTCAAAGTCACTCTCACTTTCTTCTGATATGGACTGACAGTCATGCTCAACTGGGACTTGTGCAGGGGAACACTTTAACTCTGCTTCTGTAGGTGCAGACTTCCTTGATCTTTTCTTAGCAGCAGCTCTAGTCACTGGTCCAGAGGGGCATCTTCTAGGGGCTCAGACTCAATCAGGATTTGTCCAATGGGCAGTAAATGATTTCTATGCATTGTTTTTAATCTTTGAATTATTTTCAGGCCTTACTTTGTACACTGGCAGATCATCTAGTTTGCCCACTACAATGTGAGGAGATGGTGCCATCTGTCAGCAATCTTGTGCTTGCCATGCAGTCCCAGATTTCTTAGCAATACCGATCTCCCTCCTGGAGTTCCTGTGCTTTCACCTTTTATCATACCTTTCTTTGTTGGCCAGATTTCTTTTGGCAGCCATGGTTTGAGCCAGTTGAGTACGCATGAGTTAGCTGGGCCTTTAACTTCGCACATACTGTAAATAGTTGTCAGCTTGAACCCCATCAGGAGAGACCCCAAAACACATCTACTGGTAGTCGAGCTTCTCTTCAAACATCAGGCGGTGGGGAGAACCAGTGGCATCACTTTTGGTGCAGTTATAAGCATGTACCAGGGTGCTAATTTGTTGGCTCCATCTAGGCTTGTCCTTTGGGTGCAGGGTGCCTAGCATATCTAGCAAAGTGCGGTTGAAAGCGTTCAGGCTGTGGGTCCCCCTGAAGTGGTAAGAGTGGTTCTGGACTTCGCACTCCCCACAGAGAAAGCATCTCTTTGATCAGGCGACTCTCAAAGTCTCCTTGATCAGAATGGATTCTTTGTGGAGCCCCATAGTGAACAAAAAGTTTTCTACAAGTACCTTTGGCTACAGTGGATGCTTTCTGGTCTTTGCTGGGGAAAGCTTGGGCATATCTCGTGAAATGGTCAGTGACCACCAGCACATTACTGATATTTCTTTGATCTGACTCCAAACTTAGAAAATCAATACAGACCAGCTCCATGGGTGCACTGGTGGTTATGTTAACAAGGGGCACCCTCTAGGGCAAAGCTTTCCTCTGTAAGCAGCGACTACAAGTTAGAATGTGTTGCTCCACATCAGCCCCCATCTTAGGCCAACAGAATCTGGATCTCGCCAAGTCAAGTGTTCTGTCTATACCAAGGTGCCCCATGTGGTTGTGCAAGGACCTCAATACTGAGTCTCGAAGGCAGTGGGCAGCACTAGTTGTTGTTTGTCTACTTGTCCCCTCTGTCTACTGTTTCTCTGTATAACAGTTTATTGATCAGTTTCAATTTAGGACCTTCTTTGTATAACAGTGCAGTTCTCAAATCAGTGGGCGTAATTTGGACACATCTTTTCCTGCATAGAGGGCTTCTAAAGCTGCTTTGATCATGGGATCGGGATTGAGCCGCTGAATACTATCATTGTCCAGCTGAGGCAGTGCACCAATGTCTATTGCAGAAAAGTGGCAATAGCGGCAGGTATGCAATTCTCAGAGGGTCCCAAGCAATCCACCATGCAGTCCCTGCGTCCGTGGACATTTTTCCTCCCTGTCAAACTTCCGGCAGAGTGCGAATGTCAGGTTCTGTAATCCGGACCCAATCATTCACGGAACAGGCCTCCTGGAAGAGCATCAGCATCTATGTGGTTCAGACCTGCTCAGTGATGAGCATAGTTGTATGTAGATAATGCAGAAAGCCACCTATGGCCAGTGGCATCCAACTTAGCTGAGGTCTGCACATGGTTTAAGGATTGTTGTCAGTTTTACTAGTATTTTAGCCCCTATACAAGTACTCATGGAATTGGTCAACAATAGCCCACTTCAAGCTAGAAACTCTAACTTATGTACAGGATAGATTCTTTTCAGATGGGGTCAGACTTCTACTGGCAAAGGCCACTGGTCTCAGGCCATTCTCGTGCTCTTAGTACACATGCCCCCAACCCTTGCAAGCTAGCATCAGTGTGCAGGACATAAGGTTTTCTTGGATCGGCATAGGCCAGCACTGGAGCATGGGTAAGTTGATAAATGATCTCATGAAAAGCAGTCTCACAATCAGGAGTCCAGCGGGCCCCAAATACTTCACTCGGATGAAAATACACTCTTTCAGTCTTGAGGGCGCTGACTTTTGGTATTTTTGTGGGTTGGGGATACCCTTGAGTAAGGTTAAGTAAAGGCGGATCACTCTTGAATAGTCCTTGATGAAACGCCGATAATAACCACAGAATCCCAGGAATCTTTGCAGTTCTTTTAGATTTTGGGCTCTAAGCCAGGTGGTCAAGGCCTCAACTTTACTTGGGTGAGTCTCTATTCCCTCGGTGGATACTATATGTCCCACATACTTTACTGATGTTTGAAAGAATTGACACTTATCAATGGACAGTTTAAGGCCAAAGTCCTCACAGTCGGTCCAATACCTTAAATAATCTGCTCTCATGTTCCTCCAGTGAGCTGCCAAACACAATAACATCATCTAGGTATACCAGGCACTCTAGTAAGTTCATGTCCCCACTGCTGCGCTCCATCAATCGTTGAAAAGTGGCTGGGGCACCTGAAATCCCTAAGGCATCCTCCTTGAATTCACATAGAAGCCAAGCGGACAGATAAAGGCTGTCTTTTCACGGTCCTCTGGGGCCATCGGGATCTGATAGTACCCTCATGAGATCCAGCACAGAGAACCACTTGCTCCCGTTTAGGCAGTCCAAAGCATCCTGAATGCGGGTATTGTGTACTGATCGAGGGATAGTCCGCCGGTTTAAGGTGCGATAATCCACACACATCCTTACTGTTCCATTCTTTTCCTCACTACCACAATGGGGGAAGCATAAGGGTTTCTGGATTCTTGTATTACCAGCAGCTAACATCTCTTACAGATGCCGTCTCACATCATCTATGTCAGCAGGTGCCAGGCGTCGAGACCTCTCCACGAAATGGTCTTTCGTCATGCAGCGGATATTGTGCTCAGCTCCTTACACGCATCCTACGTCCCATTCCTTTAAAGAAACACCTGGTCTCTCTGGGCAAGCTTCTCACTGATCCTCACTTTCCATTCAGCTGGCAGTGGGGAGTGGCGAAATCAAACAAGTCAGGCGTTACTCTGTCATTCTTCCTTGAACTCTTGCTGCTGGGTAGCACTGCAGTGTCTGCACAATGCACATTAGCCAGGATGCAACCTCTATTTACTCGAATGTCTCTTTCAGACACATTATGAACTTGGACCATTACCCTTCTGGCATAAGCATGGGCTCTAGCGGGCAAAATACTAGGCTTGACCAGCAGTCCCTGTGGCAATTTTCCATCGCCTGGTGCATCCAACATTAATATTTTATTCTTAACATCCTTTCTGATACGGACCTCTCCTGTAAGGTACACTGGGCATTTAGGCCAGGATCAGAGACTCAGGATCCTTCTTCCATACAATTCGACCGGTTCCTCTGGTTCTATTTTTCAGCATCTCTGTGCCTCATAGGCCTTCTTAATTAAAGCCAGAACTCTTAAAGCTCTACTAGTCTTTGACCCTGTTTTCATAACACAACTGTGCCAACCTTCCGAACATATGAGCATTTGTTCCAATCAACAAAGGGACACCATCATACAGTCCAGTAGGGGGACACACTAAGGCTAGGGGTCTCTACTTGTTCGGCCACTCCAGCCACGGAGGGGAAAGACAACCAAATCGGATATATACCGGAATAGGGGTAGGCCTTCTCACTAACCCCCATACATGCAGTCCCTTCTAATGGTTGTAGGGTACATCTGACAAATGCTTCTGATACCAATCTTGGAACATAATTGTCACTTGGGGGCCACTGTCTAATACAGCTCTTGTAGACACTCCATTCACCTTTACAGTGGTCTCCATGGAGGGACCCACTATTCTGGACCAGTCTGGAGGCGATAGTGGGGCCTGGGCAACTGACCTTGCCACAAAGGGCGTGAGTTAGCATTTTGGTGCCCTCACTGGGATCATTTCGTGCACCTCTTAACCACTGATTTGTTCTCCAAGCTCTCCTTGTAGCCTATATGCAACTTTGTCAGTGTCTTTTGGGGACTGGCATTCCCTTTCATGTGCCCATCTTTCCACAATTATAGCAAAACATACTTTCTGGAGTTTGAGCTGGCCGGGCACCACTGGGAGCCAGGCGGGGTATTACTAACTGGAAACCGGTGCCATCTCTGTCTCGGCGTGATAGAATTTGGAGAACATCTAGTCAGTTCTCCACTTCCATGGTCAAGGAATTGAGTTTGGAGCTATCATCATCAGCAGGAGATACATGGGTGGTACCCCCACCCCCTAGCAGAATCTGTCGGATATAGGTCAGGGCCCGTACTCAGGCGTGGCCTTCATAAAGGACTGTTTTGAATTCCCGGATCTCTCTCAGCGGTTAGCCCCATTGTGGCATATCTTTTCCTTGTCAGAGCACTCATTGACTGCCAACCTCTGCCCTGAACTTCACTTGATGGGTCAACCCTCAGTCACTCGGTCGTGGCAGCTATTGGTGCAGGTCCCTCCCAGGTGAGTCTTTCTCAACTCCTCGAATTTCTCTCATTAACTCATCCATAGGAGGTGGGGATTCCAGTCGATCTGCCAGGCGTAACTGAAGCAACAGCAGTTCTGAGAAGGGGCAGACTTAAGGATCCTGTCCAGCCTGGTTCGGTCCAGTTCAATCCTGGCAAACTACCTTTTCTGAGGCATTCTTGCAACAATTTTCCAGCCGAGATACATACACAGAGCTGACAACTCCCTTGGTACTGTTGTGCATCTCTTACTCTCCACCATAGGTCCTCATCAGAATCTGGGCTCCCACACACATTCTCCAGGCCTCAAGATAGGCCTGTGCAGTCACTTCAGGGTTACTGGCCCGTTTAGCTTGCAATGGTAGCCAGGGCAGGACCTCGGAGGCTCTCACTAACCCTCTTTAGCTTTACGGCTTCTGAGCATTGCCATTCTAGCACTTGGGGGCAACATGGTCTATCAGGTCTCCCAGTCATCCTCCCCTTGAAGTGGGGAGGTGCCAGAGAGATCCTCAACCTTGGTGGAAGTGTGACTAATGGCAGGTGCAGAAATTGGAGTCTGCATTGGTTCAGCCACCATTCACAGGGCACTGGGCGGGAGAAGGTGTTGGGGAGAACACCCCAGGTGGCAAGAATAGTTTCTTCAAGTCCTCCACGAGTTTTCCTTCCCCAGCAACATTTAGCAAATTTCTCCTCAAAAGTTTCAGATAGTGGTGAGGCTCATTCCCAGGTCTTTACTGTCCTTAGTTACCACTCTCCAAGCAGTGAGGCTCCTCTGGGGTAATGGTCTGTGGCACTTTGGAGCTATCTATGGGATCCTTAAACTCTACTAGGGCCAGGAAAGTGTAGGTGAGCAGATTAGCATGCCGACCCACCACCACAGGGTTTTGTAAACCTTCCACCTTGGAAAGTACTCCTGCACAGCGTCCGTATTGATACCCGGGGGATGTCCAGGATAAGCATAGCATTTTGAAAGGTAGATCTCCTCCCAGTACCACCCTCCACCAGCGAGTGCACAGCCACTTCTGTCGAGTGCCATTTTTTCTTAACAGTGGATTTACGTAAATATGGCCACTAGAGGACACACAATCAGCGGTGAGCCTCCAAGATGCAACCCCTGATGGCGCTATCCCAGGGGCTACTACCCCTGCCTGATTTGCCACTAACAGGTTGAGGGCCTGGATCCAATGGTGGGTGCCTCCACCCAGAGGTCAGGGTTGCAATAGTTAAACTTACTTGGTCACAGCCTTCTGGGACACTGCAACCCCTTTCTTCCCACTAGTGGCCCCACAGTATATCAAAATTACCTTCACAGTATACACTTACCCCCAGAACTGGTTCCAGGCACTGGGACCCCTGTAAAACAAGATACACTGCAACAATCACAGTACAGTACTTTAACATAGACAAATACCTCAGAGCAGTATAACTTTGCTGAAACAAGCAGCTCTGATTTATTTAGGGGATATAACAAGGACAAGGGGTAAATCAGGATAATTAGCTTTTCACTCTAATAATCTACCTGGCTCTGTGCACAGGCCTATCCTATCAGTTACTGTCCTGGGTACCCAAGCCCTAGTGGCTAGTCCAAACTCGTGGTAGCTGGTAGGGCCCTTTTCACACAGAGAAGGAAAATTAAACAGTCAACAGTACAGTAATTCCATTTGGATTTAGTGTAGCAATTCAACAAGGGGCGACCCTGAATTAGTACTCGACCTCCAAATAAGATAGGGTCCTTCAATGTCAGCAGGGCTCACTTGAGGTACACAAACCTCTTCACACATTTATATAGAGAAAGCACTATACCAGGCAGGCTGCATCGTGTCCCGATCGCAATTACTGCACAATACCGGGAGAACACACAGCAGATTCAGTTCCTGACAGACCGAGTGCAACATTTTCAGCAATTTCTCCAGTCTTCTACAGGGTGAGCCTGGTTTCTACTCTTCAGAGATCCTTGATTCTTTTCCGAGGCCGATTCAGTCCTAACAAGCTGTTACACAAGCTGCAGACTGGAACTCTGGGCCTTACACATGTTTTTGACTAAAACTGCACACTGAAAAAGCACAGGGCTCCTTCCTTCACTGCCAAAGCTCAACTGAAACTCCAACTGACAAAACGAGCACTTCCTTTGAGTTCCTCCCAGTTCTTGACTGGATTGGCTGTCACTCACAATAGACTGCTGCTGTTGGTCCAAAAGGTGCTGAAGTCAAACTACATCTCCCAGAGTCACTGCTCCATACAATCCTCTTGTGGCTGGCTCAGATTATGAGTCCAAGTTCTGATTCGTCCAAGGCACCATTTAGAGCTAGCTTACCCCACACACTGATTGGTCCAGTTCAGCAGTTCAAAACCAGAATGGGAACTAGGCAGACACTGTTCTGACTGCAAAAAGCAGGTTAGACAAACTGTAATTTCATTATTACTGTAAATGATTTCTGGCAAACAGTTACATCTTTCAGATAGGTTCCTTTGCACTCTAGTGACTGCAAAATAGGGTGAATTGGCAGCAGCAGGTGGTACTCAATCAAAAGAAACACACAGTCCCCATACAAACTAATTATGTCTGCAAGCAGACAGCTCTTAAAGAGACAGTACCAGAGGTTCTAAAAACACTCACTGATAAATGACTAGCACGCAAACACCATTTCAGGCTTGAGCATTCAAGCAAGCTCCTGGAAGTCTTTTTGGGAACCCCCATTTGCAGGGGTTACACCCCTTCCTGACCTGGAAAGCTTGACTCCGCGTCAAGCAAGTACCCCATAAGTTTAACTGCAACCATATACATTTGCATTAGGCTCACACATGTAATCATCAGTCAATATATCATTTTACCAAGAACACATTTCTGAAACATTGCGATACGTCACTCTTTACACAGTATTACACACACATTGTACCATAACTCAAGTTATTACCTCTTGTACATGAAACCCAGAGAGGGCCCTTCCTATCAGTTACCTTGGGGCTGGGACGGGGCAAGGCACCATACTGAGAGGGCAACACAAGTAACTTGGAGTTAGCACTGGCGCTCAGTTTGGGCAATGAGCTCGGGGACCATACACTCCTTTATGGACAACATTGAGAGGCAAATCCACAGGCCTCCCAAGGGAATCATAACTGAGGTGCACCACAGGCTTTACAGCTCGACCAGTCTTTCTAGGGGAACTGTTATAGTCTCTGCACTCTGAGCCTCATTTTCAGCATTGTCCTCACTTGTCAGGGAGTCTCCATGGGGTAGAGAGGCTAGAACTTGGGGCACTTTCAGCTCCAGGAGTTACAGTTTCTGAGTCCACAACATTTGGCTCGCATGGAGAGCTTTCAGACACTGGCAGTGGACTGTCAGGGCACTCAAAATACTCTTCTTGTTCAGGTGTATCACCAGTCTGCCCCAATCTATCATTTTCCTCCCTGAAAGCTCAAACAGTTCAACCATGCAATGATTCCATTTCATCTGATCTGATGCTTTGCACTTCACTTTCTGGGAGCATTGGCTCCAGGGATGAAGCTGGGGGCTTAGACAGTCCAGAAGCCCAGCTTTGTCTCCAAGTATTGACTAGGGGATTGCCCGAAACAATTGACTCAGTTCGTAGAAGGATAGTATTCAAAGTCACTCTCACTTTCTTCTGATATGGACTGACAGTCATGCTCAACTGGGACTTGTGCAGGGGAACACTTTAACTCTGCTTCTGTAGGTGCAGACTTCCTGATCTTTCTTGCAGCAGCTCTAGTCACTGGTCCAGAGGGCATCTTCTAAGGGGCTCAGACTCAATCAGGATTTGTCCAATGGGCAGTAAATGATTTCTATGCATTGTTTTACATCTTTGAATTATTCTCAGGCCTTACTTTGTACACTGGCAGATCATCTAGTTTGTCCACTACAATGTGAGGGAGATGGTGCCATCTGTCCAGCAATCTTGTGCTTGCCATGCAGTCCCAGATTTCTTAGCAATACCGATCTCCCTCCTGGAGTTCCCTGTGCTTTCACCTTTTATCATACCTTTCTTTGTTGGCCAGATTTCTTTTGGCAGCCATGGTTTGAGCCAGTTGAGTACGCATGAGTTAGCTGGGCCTTTAACTTTTGCACATACTGTAAATAGTTTTCAGCTTGAACCCCATCAGGAGACCCCAAAACACACATCTACTGATGAGGCTTCTCTTCAAACATCAAGCTGGGGAGAACCAGTGGCATCACTTTTGGTGCAGTTATAAGCATGTACCAGGGTGCTAATTTGTTGGCTCCATCTAAGGCTTGTCCTTTGGGTGCAGGGTGCCACTAGCATATCTAGCAAAGTGCGGTTGAAAGCGTTCAGGCTGTGGGTCCCCCTGGGGGTGGTAAGGAGTGGTTCTGGACTTTCGCACTCCCCACAGAGAAAGCATCTCTTTGATCAGACGACTCTCAAAGTCTCTCCCTTGATCAGAATGGATTCTTTGTGGAGCCCCATAGTGAACAAAAAGTTTTCTACAAGTACTTTGGCTACAGTGGATGCTTTCTGGTCTTTGCTGGGGAAAGCTTGGGCATATCTCGTGAAATGGTCAGTGACCACCAGCACATTACTGATATTTCTTTGATCTGACTCCAAACTTAGAAAATCAATACAGACCAGCTCCATGGGTGCACTGGTGGTTATGTTAACAAGGGGCAGCCCTCTGGGGCAAAGCTTTCCTCTGGAGCAGCAACTACAAGTTCGAATGTGTTGCTCCACATCTTCCCCCATCTTAGGCCAATAAGAATCTGGATCTCGCCAAGTCAAGTGTTCTGTCTATACCAAGGTGCCCCATGTGGTTGTGCAAGGACCTCAATACTGAGTCTCGAAAGGCAGTGGGCAGCACTAGTTGTTGTTTGTCTACTTGTCCCCTCTGTCTACTGTTTCTCTGTATAACAGTTTATTGATCAGTTTCAATTTAGGACCTTCTTTGTATAACAATGCAGTTCTTAAATCAGTGGGCGTAATTTGGACACATCTTTTCCTGCATAGAGGGCTTCTAAAGCTGCTTTGATCATGGGATCGCGAATTGAGCCCGTCGAATACTGTCATTGTCCAGCTGAGGCAGTGCACCAATGTCTATTGCAGAAAAGTGGCAATAGCGGCAGGTATGCAATTCTCAGAGGGTCCCAAGCAATCCACCATGCAGTCCACTCGTCCGTGGACATTGTTCCTCCTGTCCAAACTTCCGGCAGAGTGCCGAATGTCAGGTTCTGCCAATCGGACCCAATCATTCTGGGGAACAGGCCTCCTGGAGAGAGCATCAGCATCTATGTGGTTCAGACCTGTCGGTATTCGAGAGCATAGTCGTATGTAGATAATGCAGAAAGCCACCTATGGCCAGTGGCATCCAACTTAGCTGAGGTCTGCACATAGGTTAAAGGATTATTGTCAGCTTTTACTAGTATTTTAGCCCCATACAAGTACTCATGGAATTGGTCAACAATAGCCCACTTCAAAGCTAGAAACTCTAACTTATGTACAGGATAGTTCTTTTCAGATGGGGTCAGACTTCTACTGGCAAAGGCCACTGGTCTCAGGCCATTCTGCGTGCTCTTGGTACAACACAGCCCCCAACCCTTGCAAGCTAGCATCAGTGTGCAGGACATAAGGTTTTCTTGGATCGGCATAGGCCAGCACTGGAGCATGGGTAAGTTGATAAATGATCTCATGAAAAGCAGTCTCACAATCAGGAGTCCAGCCGGCCCCAAATACTTCACTCGGATGAAAATACACTCTTTCAGTCTTGAGGGATGCTGACTTTTGGTATTTTTTGTGGGTTGGGGGATACCCTTGAGTAAGGTTAAGTAAAGGGCGGATCACTCTTGAATAGACCTTGATGAAGACCGATAATAACCACAGAATCCAGGAATCTTTGCAGTTCTTTTAGATTTTGGGCTGCGGCCAGGTGGTCAAGGCCTCAACTTTTACTTGGTGGGTCTCTATTCCCTCGGTGGATACTATGTGTCCCACATACTTTACTGATGTTTGAAAGAATTGACACTTATCAATGGACAGTTTAAGGCCAAGTCCTCCAGTCGGTCCAATACCTTAAATAATCTGCTCTCATGTTCCTCCAGTGAGCTGCCAAACACAATAACATCATCTAGGTATACCAGGCACTCTAGTAAGTTCATGTCCCCACTGCGCTCCTCATCAATCGTTGAAAAGTGGCTGGGGCACCTGAAATCCTTGAGGCATCCTCATGAATTCATAGAAGCCAGCGGACAGATAAAGGCTGTCTTTTCACGGCCCTCTGGGGCCATCGAGATCTGATAGTACCCACTGCGGAGATCCAGCACAGAGAACCACTTGCTCCCGTTTAGGCAGTCCAAAGCATCCTGAATGCGGGGCATTGTGTACTGATCAGGGATAGTCCGCCGGTTTAAGGTGCGATAATCCACACACATCCTTACTGTTCCATTCTTTTTCCTCACGACCACAATGGGGGAAGCATAAGGGCTTCTGGATTCTTGTATTACACCAGCAGCTAACATCTCTTGCAGATGCCGTCTCACATCATCTATGTCAGCAGGTGCCAGGCGTCGAGACCTCTCACGAAATGGTCTTTCGTCATGCAGCCGGATATTGTGCTCAGCTCCTTGCACGCATCCCACGTCCCATTCCTTTAAAGAAAACACCTGGTCTCTCTGGGCAAGCTTCTCACTGATCCTCACTTTCCATTCAGCTGGCAGCGGGGTAGTGAAATCAAACAAGTCAGGCGTTACTCTGTCATTCTTCCTTGAACTCTTGCTGCTGGGTAGCACTGCAGTGCCTGCACAATGCACATTAGCCAGGATGCAACCTCTATTTACTCGAATCTCTTTCAGACACATTATGAACTTGGACCATTACCCTTCTGGCATAAGCATGAGGCTCTAGCGGGCAAAATACTAGGCTTGACCAGCAGTCCCTCTGGCAATTTTCCATCGCCTGGTGCATCCAACATTAATATTTTATTCTTAACATCCTTTCTGATACGGACCTCTCCTGTAAGGTACACTGGGCATTTGGCGCCAGGATCAGAGACTCAGGATCCTTCTTCCATACAATTCCGACCGGTTCCTCTGGTTCTATTTTTCAGCATCTCTCTGTCCTCATAGGCCTTCTTAATTAAAGCCAGAACTCTTAAAGCTCTACTAGTCTTTGACCCCTGTTTTCATAACACAACTGTGCCAGCCTTCCGAACATATGAGCATTTGTTCCAATCAACAAGGGACACCATCATACAGTCCAGTAGGGGGACACACTAAGGCTAGGGTCTCTACTTGTTAGACCACTCCAGCCACGGAGGTGAGGAAGACAATAGAATTGGATTTAACAGGAATAGGGTAGACCTTCTCCATAACCCCCATACAGTCCTTCTAATGGTTGTAAGGGTACATCTGACAAATGCTTCTGATACCAATCTTGGAACATAATTGTCACTTAGGAGCCACTGTCTAATACAGCTCTTGTAGACACTCCATTCACCTTTACAGTGGTCTCCATGGAGGACCCACTATTCTGGACCAGTCTGGAGGCGATAGTAGGGGCCTGGGCAACTGACCTTGCCACAAGAGGACGTGAGTTAGCATTTTTGGTGCCCTCACTGGGATCATTTCGTGCACCTCTTAACCACTGATTTGTTCTCGAAGCTCTCCTTGTAGCCTATATGCAACTTTGTCAGTGTCTTTTGGGGACTGGCATTCCTTTTCATGTGCCCATCTTTCCCACAATTATAGCAAAACATACTTTCTGGGTTTGAGCTGGCCGGCGCCCACACTGGGAGCCAGGGCAGGGGTATTACTAACTGGAAACCTGGGTGCCATCTCTGTCTCGGCGTGATAAGAATTTGGAGACATCTCGTCAGTTTCTCCACTTCCATGGTCAAGGAATTGAGTTTGGAGCTATCATCAGCAGGGAGATACATGGGTGGGTACCCCCCCCCACCTTGCATGCAGTCGGATATAGGTCAGAGCCCGTGCTTGCAGGCGTGGCCTTCAAAAGGGACTGTTTTGAATTCGGATCTCTCTCAACGTTCGCCCCATTGTGGCATATCTTTTTCCTTGTCAGAGCACTCATTGACTGCCAACCTCTGCCCTGAACTTCACTTGATGGGTCACCCTCAGTCACTCGGCGTAGCCGCAGCTATTGGTGCAGGTCCTCCCGAGGTCGTCTTTTCTCAACTCCTCGAATTTCTCTCATTAACTCATCATAGGAGGGTGGGGATTCCAGTCGATCTGCCAGGCGTGAACTGAAGCAACAGCAGTTCTGAGAGAGGGGCAGACTTAAGGATCCTGTCCAGCCTGGTTCGGTCCAGTTCAATCGCTGGCAAACTACCTTTTCTGAGCATTCTTGCAACAATTTTTCCAGCCGAGATACATACACAGACAACAACTCCCCTTGGTACTGTTGTGCATCTCTTACTCTCCACCATAGGTCCTCATCAGAATCTGGGCTCCCATACACATTCTCCAGGGCCTCAAGATGAGCCTGTGCAGTCACTTCAGGGTTACTGGCCCGTTTAGCATGAATGGTAGCCAGGGCAGGACCTCGGAGGCTCTCACTAACCCTCTTTCACTTTTCGGCTTCCAAGCATTGCCATTCTAGCACTTGGGGGGCAACATAGTCTATCCAGGTCTCCCAGTCATCCTCCCCTTGGGGGGTGGGGAGGGTGCCAGAGAAGATCCTCAACCTTCGGTAAGAGTCGTGACTAATGGCAGGTGCAGAAATTGGAGTCTGCATTGGTTCAGCCACCATTACGGGCACTGGAGCGGGAGAAGGTGTTGGGGAGGAACACCCCAGGTAGGCAAGAATAGTTTCTTCAAGTCCTCCACAGTTTTCCTTCCCCAGCAACATTTAGCAAATTTCTCCTCAAAAGTTTCAGATAGTGGTGGGGCTCCATTCCCCGAGGTTTTACTGTCTTAGTTATCACTCTCCAAGCAGTGAGGGCTCCCTCTGGGGTAATGGTCTGTGGCACTTTGGAGCTATCTATGGGATCCTTAAACTCTACTAGGGCCAGGAAAGTGTAGGTGAGCAGATTAGCATGCCGACCCACCACCACAGGGTTTTGTAAACCTTCCACCTTGGAAAGTACTCCCTGTACAGTGTCCGTATTGATACCCAGGGGGATGTCCAGGATAAGCATAGCATTTTGGGGGTCGATCTCCTCCCCAGTACACCACTCCACCAGCCGGTGCACAGCCACTTCTGTCGGGGTACCCATTTTTTTCTTAACAGTGGTTCGTAAATATGGCCACTAGAGGACACACAATCCCAGCGGTGAGCCTCCAAGATGTAACCCCTAGATGGCGCTATCCCAGGGGCTACTACCCCTGCCTGATTTGCTACTAACAGGTTGAGGGGCCTGGATCCAATGGCGGGTGCCTCCACCCAGAGGTCAGGGTTTGCAATAGTTAAACTTACTTGGTCACAGGCTTCTGGGACACTGCAACCCCCCTTTCTTCCCACTAGTGGCCCACACAGTATATCAGAATTACCTTCACAGTATACACTTACCCCAGAACTGGTTCAGGCACTGGGACCCCCTGTAAAACAAGATACAGTGCAACAATCACAGTACAGTACTTTAACATAGACAAATACCTCAGGCAGTATAACTTTGCTGAAACAAGCAGCTCTGATTTATTTAGGGGGATATAACAAGGACAGGGGTAAATCAGGATAATTAGCTTTTCACTCTAATAATCTACCTATGGCTCTGTGCACAGGCCTATCCCTATCAGTTACTGTCCCTGGGTACCCAAGCCCTAGTGGCTAGTCCAAACCGTGGCAGCTGGTAGGGGCCCTTTCACACAGAGAAAAGGAAAATTAAACAGTCAGCAGTACAGTAATTCCATTTGGATTTAATGTAGCAATTCAACAGGGAGCGACCCTGAATTAGTACTCACGACCTCCAAATAAGATGGGGTCCTTCAATGTCAGCAGGGCTCACTTGAGGTACACAAACCTCTTCACACATTTATATAAAAGAAAGCACTATACCAGGCAGGCTGCATCTGTATCCCGATCGCAATTACTGCACAATACCCGGGAGAACACACAGCAGATTCAGTTCCTGACAGACCGAGTGCAATTTTCAGCAATTTCTCCAGTCTTCTACAGGGTGAGCCTGGTTTCTACTCTTCAGAGATCCTTCGATTCTTTTCACAGGACGGATTCAGTCCTAACAAGCTGTTACACAAGCTGCAGACTGGAACTCTGGGCCTTACACATGTTTTTTGACTAAAACTGCACACTGAAAAAGCACAGGGCTCCTTCCTTCTTCACTGCCAAAGCTCAACTGAAACTCCTGACAAAACGGGCACTTCCTTTGAGTTCCTCCCAGTTCTTGACTGGATTGGCTGTCACTCACAATAGACTGCTGCTGTTGGTCCAAAAGGTGCTGAAGTCTAAACTACATCTCCCAGAGTCACTGCTCATACAATCCTCTTGTGGCTGGCTCAGATTATGAGTCAAGTTCTGATTCGTCCAAGGCACCATTTTAGAGCTAGCTTACCCACACTGATTGGTCCAGTTCAGCAGTTCAAAACCAGAATGGGGAACTAGGCAGACACTGTTCTGACTGCAAAAGAAAGCAGGTTAGACAAACTGTAATTTCATTATTACTGTAAATGATTTCTGGCAAACAGTTACATCTTTCAGATAGGTTCCTTTGCACCCTAGTGACTGCAAAATGGAGTGAATTGGCAGCAGCTTGAGTGGTACTCAATCAAAGAAACACACAGTCCCCCATACAAACTAATTATGTCTGCAAGCAGACAGCTCTTAAAGAGACAGTACCAGAGGTTCTAAAAACACTCACTGATAAATGGCTTAAACGCCAAACACCATTCAGGCTTGGAGCATTCAAGCAAGCTCCTGGAAGTCTTTTGGGAACCCCCATTTGCAGGGGGGTTACACTACCACCCTCAATCTTCTGTGTCCTCTGGTGATTCCACCCTCCTTCAGTCGAAAGATCCTATCTCGGCTTACCTTATTTACTCCCCTGAGGTACTTGAAAACCTCAATCATGTCCCCCCGGTCCCTCCTCTCCTCCAGCGAGAACAGGTTGAGCTCCCCTAGTTGTTCCTCTAATGTCATATCCCCCAGGTCCTGGATCATTCTGGTTGCTCTCCTCTGAACCCTCTCCAGGAGTTGGATGTCCCTCCTTAGGTGCGGCATCCAGAATTGCACACAGTACTCAAGATGTGGTCTAACCAGGCTGTTGTA
The DNA here is from genome assembly GCA_016271365.2 of Neoceratodus forsteri. Taxonomy (NCBI): domain Eukaryota; kingdom Metazoa; phylum Chordata; order Ceratodontiformes; family Ceratodontidae; genus Neoceratodus; species Neoceratodus forsteri. The sequence continues at coordinate 164,602,856 of CM028137.1, forward strand.
CAGTGGCAAAATCACCTCCCTGTTCCTTGACCCCTAACCCTAACCTATCCCTAACCTGGTTGGCTCTTTGACCATCTGCAATAAGAAGCTGTCCTGGAAGGTGTCCAGAAGTACCTGCTCCCTCCTATTTGTGGTGGCTGGGGTATCCCAGTCCACTCCCAGCAGGTTGAAGTCCCCCACAATCACCATGCTGCCCCTCCACAGGTCCTTCTGATCTGTCCCATTAGTTCTCTGTCTAACTCCTCAGTCTGAAAGGGTGGTCTGTACACCACTCCCATCCTGACGGTCCTATTTTTGGAGTCCTGGAGCTGCACCTATAACGACTCCTTGCTGCCCTCCTCCCCTTCCTCCCTGACACACTTTAGTCCTTCTCTCACATACAGCACCACCACCCCTCCTTTTCCTTTTACCTTGTAAGCCCTCTGCAAAAGCGGGGCTTATATTCCCACCGATTAGGCATGCCTCCCCCCCCCAACCCCGAGCTAAGAAATGGGTTTAGTGCTCTGGGGGTTATTGCTCTGGACATCTCAAGGTGGCAGCAGAGGTCAGGAAATAAGGTATAAAAGGGAGCTGACAAGACGTATCATGGCCTTTCCAGCCCAGGCATTAGGCCTGGGGCTGGAGGGGGGAAGCTGGAGGCTGGAGAGTAGAACCAGGACCAGGACAGTTGGACACGGGAGGGAGCTCGGCGATCCAGGAGGGCCAGTGGGGATTCCTCCCCCCCCAAAGCAAGTGCAGTCAGGATGGTTTTATGCACTGTGGCCAGCGAGGAGTGGGGGTATGGAGCTCTGTGGGGACACAGGTAGCCAGGTTCTGCATCGTTGGGGGCTAGGGCATTAGGGAGGCTTTAGCAAGCCCAGCTGATAGATGTTGGAGCCCTTAGGAAGCCCAAAAAAGGTGTTTTCCCAGGTCACCAGGGCTGGGAGGGCTGTGGCAGGGTCCTCTCAGGAGGGGAGCCAGTGGCAGAGGTTCCCCTCATACCCGGTGTGGCAGGGCGGCCTGGGGGGGTCGAGGGAGCCGGGGAGCCTTTCACCCATGGTAGGGCCTGTTTGGAGGGACAGGTCCTGGGGCGCCGGTCCAGTAAGGCCAGGCAGGCTGTGGACCCAAAGGATTGGTAGGCCATGGAAGGTGGTCCCCATGCTGGTGCTTAACTCAAGCCCAGGAACCATTGTGAGAGATGTGGGCCTGGCAGGGACTCCCCGTAGGAAGGAAGAGGTGACATCGGAACAGGTGGGGGACATGGAGGGCTGAGGCCGAGGCAAGTGATCAGAGAAGTGGCCTCAGCCTGTATTTCAGAGCCAGCCAGTTGTAAGGGGGGTCAGGGCCTGGGTCATCAGGAAGAAATCCTGGATGCCCTGCGGTTTAGCTTGACTACACAGGGGTCCAGGTGGGGAAGACAGATCGCTTTCCCACACCAGAGAAAGGGGGAGACAACCAGTGTCATAAAGGAAAAAAGGGGACCTATAGGAAAACAAGTAAATGGAAGGTTTGGCTTACTGGATCCTTATATGCCAGGAGATTGCAGGGATCCAGGTTCTTGGGTAAAACACCTGGGAGCAAGACGGTAGAAAAGTGAGTGTCCTGGTGTCTGTCAAATCAGTTGTCCTGCTGTCTATTAAGTCCAGGCCCAGTGTAAAAAGTTTGTAGCCCCATGGAGCTGTATATGTATATTTTTTATAAAGGAATGATGACCCCTGTATCGCTGAAATCATTTGCCATGCAGGTGAAAATAAAAGCCACTGGGGAGAAACAGTGGTTTGTGCCTTATTCTACTGTGAGAGGGGTATTTTAATGAAATGAAATACTTGTTTTTCCTCATATCTTAGCAGTCTGATCAATTTGTCACAAGTTATATTCCAGGGGAAAGAATCCAACCTCTGGGGGCTACAGGAACTCTGCAGGACCTCCAAGAGAGATGAGGGAGGTCTCGATGTCCATTGGGTCAGTTCGGGGGGGGGGGATAATCCATTTTCTGGGAGTGAGGAGGTAATCCAGAAACCATGAAGACTTCAGCAGGTAAGGACTATCAGTTTACCCTGGTCCAGTATTGTACTGTCTCGTATGCTGGTTCTTTGGAGTGCTCTCTTCTTCCTGCCTGAACCATCTGTGATGTTTTAAAGTATGCCCCTAGACAGGGCGGGGAGGGGTTACAACCCTTTCCCTCTGAAAATCCTATACCTCAGTACTGCCAGGTCCCAGTCACGGTAATGGGTGGCCCATGTCTCAGTGATGGCCACAATGTCCACCTCCCCATTTTCCATGAGAGCCTGTAACTCTGCTGTTTTGTTCCCTAGACTCCTAGCATTCAAGGTTACCAACCTCCACTCCGCTTCCTTCCCCCCTCTCCCTACTTTGCTCTCCCTTTATAGCATCCCCTCCTGATCTCCCCTGAAGTCCCTTGTTGCTGGTATGGGGGGTAAGCTCATTCGGCTTCCCTACCTGTGGATCCTGCCTGACTCCTGCCCACTTGGCACCCCCTCTTCTAGTTTAAATTCTCATTGTTTGCTAAGTATTCCCCCAGTTTCTGTTTCAACACCCTCCTTCCCTCGTCACTTAAGTGTAGCCTGTCCTTAGCAAAGAGATCAATGCCCTCCCAGGTTCTTCCCTACCCCCATACCTGCCTATACCCTTTGAACTGACACCATTCTCTTAGCCACGTGTTAAATCCCTCCATCCTCAGCTTCCTTGCCGTGCTCACCCTGGGTACTGGAAGCACCTCTGGGAAAGTTACTGATCTTCCTGCCTCCTCACAAATCAGCCCCAGCTCCTCAAACCTCCTCTGGACTACATCTACCGTATTTCCCACTGGATCATTTGTTCCCAAATGCAGAACTATGTCAGGTTTCTCCCTACCCCTCCTAGCATACTTCAGAAAAGACTGACCCAACCTTTCCGCTGTCATGCCTGGCATGGCCTCCACCCATATGCAACTATGCCTGTCCCCCATTCTTCCCCATTTGATCGCTTTCAGAACTGATTCTCCCAGCACTAGGCTCCCACCCCTATTTTCAAGTTCTACTCACCTTGTCCTTCCTTTATCCTGTCCCCTTCCTCTCCACTCCACTCCTCCTCCTACTCCAGTGCAGTTGTTCCCCCTTTCACTCCTGTTGTAATGTCCCTGTCTCTGCTCTACCTTCCTTCTCATCTGATTTTACCTCTCCTCTCCACCTGTCTCCACCTGCCTCCTCCTCTGATGCATCCCTACCCCTTTCTTCTCATACCTCTCCTCCCTCCTTCCCCACAACCCCCCTTACTCGACCTATCCCCCATACCATATCTCTTCAACCCCTTGGCCCCCCTCCCATTCCCTTGGTCTATCATCAGCTCGTCCTCCCAGCACTTCCCCTAACACATCACCCAATCCTGCCAGTACTGTGAATCGATTTTTCGATGTCCCTTCACTACCACCTATTTCCTCCTTCCTTCTGTTCGCCACTCCACCGCTGATGACTCTGCGACTGTTAGATCCCTCCTTCCCTCCCATCCTCCATTCCTCCCCTTTTCCACCCTCATTTGTCCTCTGAATCAGCACCCCCTGTCTCCTTCCCTCATCTGCCACCTTACTGCTGCTGCTCCCCAACCCCTCTCTCTTTGATCTGTCCTCCCCCCTCAGTTACCCTCCTTCCCTCCCCAGCCACTGAGTCGTCCTCCACTGCAGCCTGCATTCCCCTCCTAAGCTCCATTTGCAAACAGCTGATCTCGTTCCGCAGCTGCCTTATATGACTGCACACCAAACACCCTCCCACTCTCCACGTAATTTTCAGAAAGATTGCTGCTCCATACAGAAGTGTAGCCAGACACTATAAATACGTACACCAGGACTGTGTTTGTTGCCCCATTTGGCACTATACAACTTTTGTACACCATGACACTGGTTGCTGCCCCCCCCATGCATGGGTATACACAGATGCCATGCCTTGTTCCACACCAATATACCAGCCCAGATCCTGTAGGCTGTATAGTCCTTGGGATGCAAAGGCAGTATCAGTGACCAATCCTTCTGGTTTTGACTAATATGAATAAACTTACAGAAAGGTTCTGCTGGTTCTGTTGTGTTTCCATGGACTAGGGAGGCAGTTCAGGGCCTGCTTGCTGCCCACCCTTCAATAAATGTGTACACCATGGAGTACATGGTGTACACCACGGAGTACATGGTGTATGCCTGCCTACATCCATGGCTCCACAGTTGTTGCAGCCTACAACCCTTCCCATCTCACTCTTTGCCCACCAGCATCTCCCCCCTCCATTTACAGTAGAAGGATGCCCATACCACCCTCGTGACCCCCCCCATCCACCTTTTCCAGTTCTGCCCTTGGTTCCCCCAGCTCTCCGATACCTTACCCTCATGTGAAAATTAGCCTACCAACAAAGCTTGCCCCACCAATAAGTGCAGTCTGTTCCCTAAGCACAACCAAAAGCAACCTGCCCTTTAAACCTTGATTACACTTCAGTAGTACAGCAAATCCTAACCTATAATCACTGTGCCAAACATATCAATACTGGGGTTTCCAGACATCCCCTGCTAACACCAACAGTATAGGATGCATTTGTACAGTATGCAATAATCACTGTGCCAAACATTTCAACATTGGCGCTAACCTCACCTAGTAAGACGGAATGCAACAACTGTATAGCATCAATTGCTGTTCTATAACATTATCATCCACCTGGTGTATTAGTCTTGTCTTGTATATTCTTCCTTGTTACCAGACGTGCTAGGACTCGTATGTTGTGATGCAACAGGATATGATGTGGGGGTAAACGAGAATAAAGGGGAAGTGAGCCTTGGGGTGGAAGGGTGTGGGGTGGGGGGGTTGGATTAGACACCGGCCTCCTCAAGAAACAATCAGGCCAACAGTGCTCAGAGCACTAGAGCTCCGTATGGTTCCCCGAGAAAGCAGCAGTATCTAGATATTTGTACCTCAGTTGCTAACTGCTTCTGGGGGGAGGGGAGCAAATGTGCTCAACAACCTCCCAAAAATCCCCTGAGCTGCCCTGAAGTCAGACACAAATGCTGCTGTTTTTAACTAATATCTGACTCTACAACTACGCTGTGTACCTGCAATAAAAAAAAACAATAAAGTAAGACAAGTCTAGCAAGAAATCCTAAACTCTGTTAACTTAGAGCAGCACATTCTGGTCCTCTATGCATCCAAAAAAGTGTACCAACACACCTTAAATACTATAACAGAATACCTAGAAAAAAAAGCTAACAATCCCAACACCTGGAAGAACAACAAAATATGTATGTATATATAAATATATATTATGGTGGCACGGTTGTGCCACTATAGTTAGGGTTGAGCAGCCAGTCACATACTAAAGTCAAAAGTTTGGACGTTAATAACTTAGGATCCGTTCAATGGATTTGCCTGAAAATTGGTACATGCGTTGGGGCACATTAGATCTCTCGATCTGCCAAATTGCGTTTCTGTCGGAGTGCCGGTCTTCGTGTACGAAAGCGCTGGAAAATGCAAAATTATCCATTTTTGGAGGCACCTTTTGGCATTCTTAATGTGGTCCTACATGGCCGGTTTGCAGTGTGCCACTCTGCAAGATGGCTCGTTTGAAAGAGCTTTGGAGGCCAAATATGCTGCTTTTTGTTTGGTGAAAAAATATTAAGGCATTCAAAAGTTAGGGCACTTTTAAGTTCCCATTATAAGTCAATGGGGAAATTTATATGTATATCTTGCGATCAAAGAATCGGGGTTCTGGCCATCTCGTCCCACCTGGCGGTCAAAGAATTTGCAGCCTCATGGTTCAAGAATCTCTGATCCCGAGGAATTTAAACAATTCTTTGACCACGAGGTCCGCCATCTTGTTTTCAGTTTTCCGTTTGCACAAACACAAATATCTCTGCTCAGGGGTCACTTCTGAAGCAAAACTTCGATGGATTTTACTCAGTGGACCCGATCTATCAAGCCATGGGTTTGATTCCATCCAAATTGGTCCAAAAATAGTGTTTTTAGCTTTTAAATTCTTCGTTCACGGCTTGCTAACGATCTTTGATTGCGAGCCGACAAATTCTTTGATCACGAGAATCTTTGACCGCGATCTTGCATCGCGACCTAAAAACACAAATATCTCAGCTCAGGGGTGGGCTAGGGACACAAATGAGGGTGGGTTTTGCTCAGGAGGGTCCGTTCTATCGAACCATGGTGTTGATTTGCTTCAAAATCGGTCAAAAAATTAGCGTTTCACCATTTTTTATTCTTTGATAGTGAGCGTGCAATTTCTTTGATCACGAGCCTGCAAATTCTTTGATCGCGAGAATCTTTGATCGGGATCGTGCATCACGAGTGAGGGACGAGATGGCCAGATTTAAAAATTCATTTTTTCAGCCCGGGGTGCCCTAGACTGTGAAATAAAGGTGGGTTTTGCTTAGGGGGCTTCATTGTGCCCCATCTGCATGCCCAAAATAATGTAATAATGATCCCTGGTAGTCTAGTGGCCCCCCCATAAAATATATGAAGGATGTAATGCTCTGGTAGTCTAGTGCCCCCACCCTGTTTTTTTTTAGATCCCTGGTAGTCTAGTGGCCCCCCCCCCGGGCTGTATTGTCTTATAATATGTGAATCTTCATATCCCTGGTAGTCTAGCCCCAGCATAATTAAAGAAATAATGAGTTTATAATACAACTGGTAGTCTAGTGGCCCACCACCCCCACCCATCTATCAAAGCCCACCCAGCACCCCCCACCCTTCGTCAGCTGGCGACTGGCACTGCCCTCCTCTCACCTCCACGGCCAGCTGCCGACTGTCTGCATTACAAGCAGTAATGCACACAGTCAGCAGACAGTCAGTCAAAACTAGCCAGGAAAGTAATAATTCATACAAAATTTAATTTTTTTTTCTATGTTGCACAGTTCCTGAGATATAAGCAATTTAGTATTCTAAGTAGTAATTTTCTGCTCCGAAGTCAATTATAATGCCTACATTCTTTGTTTTCAATGTGTTTTTTCAATGCAGTTTTTGGGGGAAAGAAGGGTGTGCCCTTTCATTACTGTGTCAGTTAGCATTTCCAGTTGCACTTCTGTTAACTTTCACATCACTGTTCTCATCTACGCCACAGTGTGCGTTACAGTTTGTGTTTTCGTTTGCACTTGCGTTTCTGTTTTGTTTCGTGTTATTGTTGCTGTTACCATTACCTTTTGCAATTGCGGTACCGTGCCCGTGCGCGTTACGGTTTGTGTTTTTGTATGCACTCGCGTTTCTGTTCCTGTTGGTTTTAATGTTGCTATTACTGTTACCATTTACATTTACAATTGCGATATCATGACCTTGCGTGTAACAGTTTGCATTTCCATACGCGCTTGTGTTTCTGTTTCTGTTGGCTTTATTGTTGCTGTTACTGTAACAATTTGCCTACCATTGCCACTTGCATTTACTTTGCAGTTCCTGTTACTATGAAACAAGACATCACTTGGCAGGGGCCCTGCGCTCCCGCCACTGCATTCCATTCACTATTTATCATCCTCATTTTCAAAAAGAAGGGAAATTAGGGGCAAAAAACTCTGTTTAATGTGTCAGTTAGGGTTGTTCTACGGCAACAAAAGTGAGAAATTCGAGGTTAGGGTTGAAAGCCCCTTGGATCCCCAGCCACCCCAACTGGCATCGGTGCGCGTTAGGTCATCGGTCCTAACTCTCACCCCATTCTCCTATACCTCTGCTTCTTTACACATGTGATGGGGTGAGAGTTACGGCCGACGACTCTAATGCGCACCCGATGCCAGTTGGGGGTGGGCTGGGGGTCCAAGGGGCTTTCAACCCTAACCCTGAATTTCCTCACTTTTTTCACTGTAGAACAACCCTAATTGATGCATTGAATGGATTTTTTTGCCTCTAATATATATGTATATGTATTATGGTAGCACGGTAGTGCTACCATAGTTAGGGTTGAGTAGCCCTTTTAAGGTTAAAGGGTGAAATTTTGCACCTTAATAACTTTGTCACTGTTCAATGGATGTACCTGAAATTTGGTAGGCACAATTGGGCATGGTAGATCTTGGGATCTGCCAACTTTTGTACCGGTCGGCTATACAGCTGCGGAGTTATTAAGAGACAACGAAAAGCGCAATTACGTTTTTTTGCAAATTCTTTGCTCTCGCCTACAGGTCACACGGTTTGCATGACCGGTCCAAAAACTTCAGGAAACGTGCATCCGGGGTCCCCGATGTGCCTTTTGAAGATTTTGTGAAAAAATATTAAACGGTTCAAAAGTTATTCAAAAAACAAGTTCCCATTATAAGTCAATGGGAAAAGTTAACAAAAAGTGCAACACTTTCGCAAATGCACTTTTTAGTGTCACAAATAGCCCTAGTAGTGTCGCAAATCTGCCATTTTGTTTTCAGTTAGTGATCAGAAAAATGCTTGACATTTAAAATTGGGACCCTCTAGGGACACAATTCTTTCTGTGTTCACCTAGTCGGACCCTGAGGATGCTAGCCATGTCTTTATTTTGGGGTTAAAACACCCCAGAAATATGTTTTTCAAATTTCTGGAAACAGTAGTGTCACAAAGTAGTGTCGCACCTGCGACACTTTTGCAAATTTTTGTGAAAATTGCTGCAAATTGCGACAGTACTTTTCCAGACTATGGCCAAAATAACAGGAGTTCTTTGCCACCTTGCTGCAAAAGAACGGTTTGGTCTTTTGGGCTGAAATTTGGAGGAAAGGTAGCCAACATCTCACAGATGTGCCTTTTGGTGGTTTGGTGAAAATATATTGCATGGCTGCCAAGTTACTGTACTCCAAAGTTGGCATTTTTTCCCATAGACTAACATGGTGGCGCACGCCGCACCTTTCGAGGCTCGAATCTCGAAAACGATGCGAGATACAGATTTTTTGTTGCAAATTGCATAGCCCTATGGGTTACGTAATGGCAAAAAACTAGCCAGGAAAATCATGATTTTTGTGAAATTTACACTTTTTTCTACGTCATGCGGTTGCTGAGATATTAGCAATTAAGTACTTCAATGCTTTCGTTTAAGCTGATGCCCATTACAATGCATACATTCTTTGTACACACTGGCCCAGATATTCAAACTGCGCCATTCTGGGCGCCAAGCCCTCGCTGCTCAAAATAGTTACGCAGGGGGTGTGGCGAGCGATATTCAAAGGAGTTGTGCTATTGAGCAACCCCTTTGAATATCACCCCTGTTATTAGTGGAACTTGCACCACCGCAGTTGCCAGAGTTGAGCATTAAATTTACGGTGGCGCAAGTACCATTGCGCCATGCGCAAATTTCTGATATTCAAAAGGTGACATGCAAATGGGGCCATAATTTATGCAAGGCACAGGGGGGGCCATTTGCATCTATTTATGGCCCCATTTGCATGCCATTAGCATGTAGGTGCGCCGATCCCCGAGGACTTGCACCTGGCTGGCAGCAGCCATCGGGGACCGACGCACCCTGCAGCCCGATCGCGGGCAGTATCTCTGTGTATACATTCTCCCCCCCACACACAGATCCCGAAGCCCGATCGCGGGCAATAAAGTAACATGAACCCCCACACCATCTCCGAAGCCTGATCGCGGGCATAAATGTAACATGAGACCCCCGCCCACATCTCCGAAGCCCGATCGCCGGGCATAAAGTAACATGACCCCCCACATCTCCGAAGCCCGATCACGGGCAATAAAATAACATGAACCCCCCATACATCTCCGAAGCCCGATCGCGGGCATAAAGTAACATGACCCCCACACACATCTCCTGAAGCCCGATCGCGGGCAATAAAGTAACATGAACCCCCCGCCCACATCTCCCGAAGCCCGATCGCGGGCAATAAAGTAACATGAACCCCCGCCCACACATCTCCGATGCCCGATCGTGGGCAGGCGTAGTATCAACCCCCAGTGCCCGATCGCGGGCAGAATGTAAAAGCCCCCAGCGAATATCTCCTGGTGGTCCAGTGGACTGTAATGCCCGATCGTGGGCAGAATGTCAGATTACAACCCCCAAACATCTCCTGGTGTCTAGTGTCCCCCTCCCACCACGAAGCCCCTCCACCGCTCCCCGGCGGCGGCGGGTGGCAGCATCCACCCGCCTGCCGCCCGCCGCCCGCCGACTGACTGTCGGTGGGGCTGCCGCCCATTGGTGCAGAGCTACAGCCAATGGGTGTGCAGCCCATACCATACCACGATCGGGCTTCGGGAGATGTGGGCGGGGGTCATAGTTACTTTATGCCCGCCGATCGGCATCGAGATGTGTGGGGGTTCATGCTATTTATGCCCGCGATCGGGCTTCGGAGATGTGTGGGGGTTACTTTATGCCCGCGATCGGGCTTTTCGAGATGTGGGGGGCTGTTACTTATGCCTACGATCGGGCTGGTGGGGGGCATAGGACCGAAAGAAGTTAGGTGGTGGTGCTGCTGTGTTAAGCGCCTGCACAGCAGCTCACCTGTGGGTGGCCCTCAACTTGATCCTTTTTTTTTTGGCTCAAGGTTGTGCAGGCGCAGGTTGGGGGTTGCGCATGCACAACTCTGCACAACCCGACTGAATATCGGGTTGCGCAGTTTATGCATGGTTCCTCCCCCTCCTGTTGAGCATGCATTCATTTGCATTGCGCTGTTGCGCAACCTGTTGTCAGTGGCGTAACTGCCTCCTGCTGAATATTGCAGAATGGCGCAATGTAGGACTTGCACATGCGCAACCCTGTTGCGCATGGCGCAACCCTTTTGAATATCTAGGCCACTGTGTTTCTCTATGCACCTGTTCAGCAAAAATGGTGTGCGCTTCCGTTGCTGTTACACTTACTGTTTCCACTTGTGTTTATGTCCCCGTTTGCGTTACCGCTCCCGTGTACGCCACCGTGTGCGTTACTCTTTGCATTGTCATTTGCGCTTGTGTTTTCATTACTGTTACCATTTCGTTTCCACTACTGTTTCTGTTTGCATTTTTGTTTGCGTCACCATGCGCATTGCCATTTGCGTTTCCGGCAGCCCTTTCGTTTGCATTTTCGTTTCTCTTTTGTTTTGCGTCTTTCTTGCTGTTACTGTTACCATTTGCGTTTGCAATTGCGTTACTGTGCCCATGTGCATTACAGTTTGCGTTTCCATATGCGCTTGCATTTCCTTTTGCATTTCTGTTTCCTTTGCTGTTATTGTTCCTGTTACCGTTACCATTTGCGTTTACAATTGCGGTACTGTGCCCGTGCGAGTTTCGGTTTGCATTTCCGTAAGCGCTTCTGTTCCCATTTCCATTTATGTTCCTTTGGCATTATTCTTCATCTCAACTTTACCATTTGCATTTACAAGTGCGGTACCGTGCCTGTGCGCATTACGGTTTGCATTTACATGTGCGCTTGCGTTCCTGTTTTTGTTCTCTTTCGCGTTCTTTTTGCTGTGACACTTAACATTTCCATTTAAAATACTGCTGCCATCACTGTTTGCATTACCAGTTGTGTTTCCGTATGTGCTTCAATGTCCGTTTGCATTGCTGTTCGCTTCGGCGTCACATTGCGCTTGCGTTTCTATTAACGCTTCCTTTACCATTTACGTTTCCGTTACCATGTGCGCCACTGTTGGCGCTTCTGTTTGCATTGCTGTTCCTGTTACTATGTCACAAGACATCACGTGGTGGGAGCGCGGGGCCACTGCATTACATTCACTATTTCTCATCATCATTCTCAAAAAGAAGGGAAATTAGAGGAAAAAACTCCATTTAATGCATCAGTTAGGGTTGTTCCACAGCGACAAAAGTGAGGAAATTCAGTGTCAGGGTTGAAAGCCCCTCTTGGACCCCTCAGCTCACCCCCAACCGGCATCGGGTGCACGTTAGGGGTCATCAGTCCTCACCCCATTCTCCTATTCCTCAGCTTCTTTACACATGTGATGGGGTGAGTGTTAGATAACGACCCCAACGTGCACCCCGATGCCAGTTGGGGTGGGCTGAGGTCCAATGGGGCTTTCAACCCTAACATCGAATTTCCTCACTTTTGTCACTGTGGAACAACACTAACTGATGCATTAAATGGAGTTTTTCTATATATATATATATATATATATATATATATATATATATTTATATGAACAGAAGTAACAAGGTACTTTCCTTTCCAGCCGAAGTCCTGGGATGCCCCTGGCTTCCTCCCTTCACAGTAGCCCAAGCCCATTATCAATTATCAATGTGAGAACAGCAGAAGAGTCAAACCACACAATAGCAAGGGACCTGGATTTCAGGAGGGCCGACTTTGCAACGACGGGGGAATGTCTTAGGAAATCACTGGCAGGGAAGGAGAAAACAGTGGGGGTGGAGGAAGAATGGGATAATCTTAAGGGAGCTGTAGTGGAGGCAGGCAACAAGCCATTTCATTAGGCAAGTAAGCAAAATGAAGAGAAAGAAAAACACACTATGGTTCTCAAAGGGAGTGGCCGAGAAGGTAAGAGAAAAAAAGGGTGGCATTCAGGAGGTACAAGGAAACACAGAAAGAAGAAGACAGGGAACTGTTTCTGGAAAAGCAAAGGAGGAGGAGAGGAAGCAGTCAGGAGTGCAAAGGCATAAACAGAAGAAAAGATAGCCCAGGCAATACAAAAGGGGACAAGAATGTTTTCAGGTACGTTAGTGAAAGAAAAAAGACTAAGGGTGGGATTGTGAAACTAAAAATGGAAGGAGAGAAGTGTGCAGAGGGGGCCAAGAAAAAGCAGAACTCCTAAACAAGTATTTTTGTTCAGTATTCACAGAAGAAGGGGAAGGGGAGGAAGCAAAGTTAGGTGATGGAAGCACCACTGGGAAGGAGGTGGACACCAATTCATTTAAGGAGGAGAGCATCTTAAAGGAACTCACTAATCTGAAAGTGGACAAGGCAATGGGGCCAGACGGGATACATCCTAGAATATTAAGAGAACTCAGGGAGGCGCTGGCAGTACCACTGACAGCCCTGTTCAACAGTTCACTGGAAACGGGTGTGGTACCATAGGACTAGAGGAGGGCATATGTAGTCCCTCTCCACAAAAGTGGGAGCGGGGAGGAGGCTGGCAATTACAGGCCAGACAGCCTGACCTTGATGGTGGGGAAACTAATGGAATCACTACTTTTTTTTTTTTTAACAACTATATTTCTCCTCTTCGCAGAGCGGATCTCCAAGATCTCCAGCCAACAACACCCACACCCCCTGGGCCCGGTCAGGCACCCCCACAGAGCCAGCCATTATCGCTCATGCTACTCTGCGACAGGATCCTCCCGGGAACCAGGGGGCACCGGCATGGCCATTAGCCACCAGACTGTCACTCTGCCATTTTCCGCCTGGTTTTCACCCCTTGCAGAGTGTGGGCGTGCAATGACATCTGGGCACAACGTGCCGACGTCTGCCACACTCCATCCCCTTGCTGCCATCGCTCTGGTGGTACCCCCGGTCATCACCAGGGGCTGCCACAGAGCGGTGGTTCCCTGGATCCTTCCCTGGGATAGGAAAGCAGTCCTATGGATGCTCAATCCTATCCCTCCCCTGCCAACCAGCAGCCCTGACTCACATCTGAACACAGGTCGCCAGCATGGCGTTAGGTGTGGCGTCCAGTGCCTCAACCCTCAGCGCCATCGGGCCGGCCTATGGAATCACTACTAAAAGAAAGGTTTGTGATATATCTCAAATCTAACAGAACACAGGATCCAAAGCAGCATGGCGTGACAGCAGGAAGATCGTGTTAAACAAATCTGATAGATCTCTTTGACTGGGTGACTAGGAGGTGGATCAGGAAGGGGTGGTGGATGTGGCCTACCTGGATTTCAGCAAGGCCTTCAACACTGTCCCACATAGGAGGCTAGTAAACAGGCTGGGCAGCCTAGGAGTGGGTCCCAGAGTGGAAAACTGGGTCAAAAACTGACTGAGCAATAGGACACAGAGGGTGGTGGTGAACAGAGTGCAATCTGAAGGGGGGGTGACCAGCGGGGTCCTGCAGGGGTCAGTGCTTGGATCAATCCTCTTTAATGTCTTCATAAGCGACATTGCAAAGGGGCTGAAAGGGAAGGTGTGTCTCTTTCCAGACAACGCAAAGATCTGCAACAGGGTTGACACTCCAGGAGGGGTAAAGAAAATGAGTAGGGACCTAAGCAAGCTTGATTAGTAGTCAAGAGTGTGGCAGCTAAGATTCAATACAAAGAAGTGCAAGATTCAATACAAAGAAGACACAAGGGAAACCTGACTACAAAAGGCAACTAGAGTATCAAAATAGGTCTAAACCAAATGGGAAGACTAGATGGACCTAGCAGTCTCCTTCTGCCATCAACTTCTATGCTTCTATCATGCACTTTGGGAACAGAAATGAGGGGGAGGAGTACATGATGGGGGGGAGGTACTGCTGGCCACCAAACAAGAATGGGACCTGGGAGTAATCATATCTGATGGTCTAAAGGTTACCAATCAATGGGAGAAGGCTGTGAGGAGAGCCAGTGGAATGCTGGGGTGCAGAGGGAGAGGTATCTCCAGCAGAAGAAAGGAGGTGGTGATGCCACTGCATAGAACATTGGTGAGCTCTCATCTAGAGTACTGTGTCCAGTTCTGGAGGCCACATCTCTGGAAGGACATAGACAAAATAGAAGCGATTTAGAGAAGGGCAACAACAATGGTGCAGGGGCTGCACCAAGTCATATGAGAGGAGACTGGAGGATTTCAATATGTATTCCCTGAAGGAGAGGAGAGAGAGGGGGGATATGATAGAGACTTTCAAATACCTCAAGTGTGTAAATAAGGTACATGAGGGTAGCATCTTTAAAAAAAATTATGTTCAAAAACAAGGGGCCATGATATGAAAATAGAGGAGGTAAACTTAGGGTTAACGTGAGAAAGTATTTTTTCACAGAAAGTTTGGTATAGGCATGGAACAGCCTCCCACCAGAAGCTGTAGGGGCACAAATGGCAGGGAATTCAAAAACGCATGGACAGACAAAAAGGAACTCTAGCGATAGGAAAGAGAGGGTAAGCTGCAGATCATTTAGGATCTGTGGTATATGAAACACGTAGGGGAAAATGGGTAGACTAGGTGAGCCAAGCGGTCCTTATCTGCAATTAAATTCTATGTTTCTATGTTTCTGTTTCTATATTTTTATCAGTTCCCATCCGTCAACTCAGATTAGCACACTAAATTCTGTGTTTTTGTTTTTACCCTAAATGAAGGTCCCAATTTACCCTGCAGACCCTACATTTATAATAAAGTAGCTGTCTGCTTACCCCAGTTAGAAATGTTCTAGCACAAATGATCTAGCTGCCCCTTTGCTCTGATAGCAAGACTGCTCTGATGAATGGATGAATGAATGAATGAATGAATAAATGAATGAATGGGTGGATGAATAAATGAATGAATGAATAAATGAATGAATTTCCTTACATCAGAATTTCTTTACATCACTAGGCTATATATCACCAAGCTGGGGAAGGGGGGCTGGGCCCATGCTCCCCAGAAGCAAATTAAAAACTTTTGTTAAATTATTGGCATCTACTGTACTGTTGACTATTGTCTAATGAGGATCTCAACCTTAACTGGCATAAAACAGTGTTGCACTGTAGTGGAATACTCCAGTTTGCTGGTGTGCGGTCAGGAGATAAAGGCAGTTTGAGGATGCCACTCACTAAGCAAGGGTAACTTGGCAGAACTTAAAATGCAATGGACCCTTTCTCCAAACCTGTCAGAATATGCCCCCAATTGCCTAGTTATGAGCACATTCATGTCCTGTGTTAGTGATAGAGCTTCATACCCTGAGCCTGGATCATCATCGCACATGAGGCAACAGAAATACTTCTTGGTGCAACAGAGACAGTTGTGGGTATTTGCATGACTTGGGGGGGGGGGAAGTCCCACCATGTGAGGCCATGCCACAAATGGAATACAGAGCAGGGCTGGATGGCTGTCCTGTAGATGTGGTGACACTGACTCCTAGGACAAGCAGAGGTGTGGCAAAGATGGAAGGAGGTCCTGGAGAGATTTGTAGAAAAATGGAGATAGAGGGAGATTAGAAATTAGAAAAGGTATTTAGGGGGCGCTGCTGAGCAGCTCTAGAGGAGGCAGCATGTTTGGAGAGCTCCTTGGAAATCATAATTTTATCTGTATTAAAACTGCTCTTTTTGGACTTCAGTTCTGGTTTCTATGCCCTTACTGGGTTTAATAACCTACCAGGAGGACCCATGTGGAAAACCAAGGGCAACACGGCTGCCTCTGCCGAGTTTTTCATACCAAAGGGTCGATGGGATGTTGGGCCTACAGGAAACAATGCAGCCGGGGCCTCTGTTGCAACCAATACTGGAGAGTTCACGCTTGCCACAGTGAACACCACCCTCATGAAGTTGGTCTCCACAGTCCAAGATTTGGACAAGAAATTTGATGTTCTAACACCACGTGTGGCCGTTCTGGAGACTAAAGTGGACATTACTGACCAAAAGCTAGCTAAAATGGATGCTATGCTGAATAAAAATACAGATGTCTCCACGAAGTTGGTTAAAGACAAATACATGGCTGCATCAATGGTTGGAAATGGTGGAGAACCAAGTCCGCGAGCAAAATCTATGGATCCTAGGATTACCTGAGGCTGCTGAAGGAGGTGACCCATTGGGCTTTGTGTGCACCTTCTTGCCAGAAATATTGGGGCTGGGAGAGGAAGATCAGCCACTATCATTTGAGAGGGCCTTCCGGATCACCCCATGCAGAGGATCAGCAAACCAGTCTGTGCCTCATACCTTTGCTGTGATATGTTCCGGGATTGGGGATCAAGACCGGGTGTTAGCGGAGGCCAGGAGAAAGTGCCATCTGAAATATGGTGAGGCGGTCATATCTGTGTTCCTGGACTTGTCTCTCTCGGAACAAGGCAGCGCTGCAAGGCTTACGACGGGGTGAGGAGGCAACTTCGTAGTCTGGGAGTCCAGCACCAGCTCGTCTTTCCTACTTATCTCAGGTTCTTCTGGCAGGACAAAGTCTACATATTCAGCGCCCCAGAGGAGGCTGAAAAAATCCTCCCGATTGTAGAGCAGGGGGTTCTCGAAAGCCAGGATGATGGGGCTTGAACGCTCTGATCGCTACATCTGTAATGTACTGAGCATGTTTTTACTATACTGTGACTAAGCCTCTGATTTTCTTTTTTGTGCTGGACCTTATTTTTTGCTCGGCTTGGGATGTAGTAATATAATTTTTGGTCTCCTGTTGTTATATGGGGATATTTTTAACAGATGATTACTAAAGTAAGGACTATGTAAGGGAGCTGTTATGGGGATTATCCTTTGGGAAGCATGGTCCTGATTGCTGAGTGGGATCCCCCTGCTAATTATTCACTGTTCTTAGTTTCTCTGGTTCATAAGGGTGAGGTAAAAGACGTTGCCCATTGAATGTTGATGTTTACATATCTGTGTTAAGAGTGTGGGGGCATTGATCCAGTATCAGAAACCTGATAAGTGATAATTCCTATCTTTTAAGAGCATAACAATAATTGATATTCTACACTATTCTATAGAGCTGTTAATAAATGTACAGATAAATATCCTCAGGGGAAAGTGGGTCACTTGACCGGCTCACCGACTGGCTTGGATTGCTAGTCGGGTAGGAAGTTCCTCTGAGGTACTCCTTGAGCTGTATGCATACGACATAGTCTAAGAAGTTTTTCCTTTTGCTCTGTACTTCCCCTAATATGATGAGTGAACCTAGGGGTGTCTCCTTATTCCATATTGTGGTATTTGGTATCCTGTTTGCAGTATTAACTATTGTATAGATTCACCTGTGTATCTATGCTTTATGTGAGCTGGATTCTTGCAACAAAGCTTAATAAAAATATTATACAAAAAAAAAGAAAATGTATTTAAAAGATAATGTGCTGCTATAACAATGATAATTATAATAGATTAAATGTTAATGAGTCTAGGCATACTAACTTTATTATAGTGGTGCTTTAGTTAGGGTTGGGCAGGGGCTTCTATGTTAAACCCCAAATGTTGCACTTTAATAATTTTGCAACTAATCAACAGATTTGCATTAAATTTGGCATACACTGTCTCAGTGGCAAGATCTCTTGGTTTGCCAAGTTTTGTTCCAGTCAAATTTGCAGATTCTGAGATACCGATAGTGAAATGTGAAAAATTCAGGGGCTTTTGCTGTGTTTTTTTGGGGGGGGTTGTCATCACCTAGTGCCCAGACAGTTTCGAATTCTGCTCTGAAATTTTCATGGAACTCAGGACTTGTCCCACAATGGTGCCTTTCACTGGTTTAGTGAAAAAAATATGAATCCATTCAAAAGCTATAAAGATTTGAAATTTCGGGTCTGAGCATGCACAATTCGGTCTTTTGGATAGCTGCTTGGAATGAAAAAAGAACTTCGGCTATACAAAAAAAGATTTTATATCATATATGGCTAATCTTGCTTCATGAGGAAAAATTATTTTTTTGTATTGCCGCCAGCTTGTTTCCATTTTGTTAAGAAAAAATGTCAAAACCCATAAAACTTGTGTCATACAAAGGCGCCAATACATGTATCTTGCTAATCAGAACCCTGTTAGGTGGATTCTTCAGTTACTTTTTGGCAAAATGATCAAGAAATGTGTTTTTCACATATTTAAAAATCTTTTTTATGACTTGATTTTCTTTTTTTTTTTTGTATGGCTATACAAAAAAAGAATTGGGCAAACAAAGCAAGATTGGGTTCATACGAAAAAAGAATTTGGACTTAGTTTTTTCTCCAATTCTTTTTTTGTATGAGGGATTCCTTTTTTCTTGAGTACGACCCAATGACATGAAAAAAGAAACCTTCATACGAAAAAAGAACTAAAAAAAAAACTAAGTCCAAATTCTTTTTTCATATGAAGGATTCTTTTTTCGTGTGTACAACCCAATCTCATACATGGTTGTATGCAGGCTCTGCATTTTCCATAGGCAAATGTTCACACAGGTCCCTGCAAATGAGGATATGATTATAGTATCTCAAAAAGTAAGGAAATTCTTAGCAAAACCTTTTTTTTTTGCTCCTTCCCCCGCAACCCAACCAACCACCCCTTCTGACCCCAAGGGCCCCACCTTCCGGCCAGGTCAGTCCACCTGCTGCCATCCGCTGCTAACCTGATTCCATGCCCCCAGACAGCCTGGTTGTATCCCTTTGCTTGGGGGGGTCCTCCCCTGGGAGGATAGGGAGGGGAGACTGGGACTCCATTCTGGATCCAGGGCAAGGGGCTATGGGTACAGCCCAGAGAAGGTATTCCACTGGGGCTTCATGGCAGAGGGGGATCCTTCAACATTCATCAGGTTGGTCGGGCAGCCATTTTTCATTTTTTTACCCACCCGCCCGCACCTCAACACACCTCACACCCACAGCATCCTGGCCAAACACACACACATGTGGTCACCCATGTTGCAATGTGCATCATCATAGGCTGGCCACTAGGAGCCACTCAAGAGCGATGATGGCCTGCATCCCTCCCCATGGGGAGGAGAGCATCCCACGGATGCTCCTAACCCATCCTCTGCTGGTTTCCATTCCTGTCATCCCAGGCTCAGGTGTGAACCTAGATTGCCAGCATGCCAGGTGAACCCCTATCATCCGGTGTCACAGAGCCAGCCAGCAAAACACTTTTTTAATGCAATGGTTAGGGTTCAGATTAAAGCTACAAAAGTAGGGAAATGTGGTGTTAGGGTTCCCAACTCTAACATCCCACCCCTACCCTGCAGGCAGCAAAAAGGAAAAAAAATTACGACTTCCTCTCCTGAGTCTTCGTAAATCAGGGCTGGGCTCTTTCTTGGGGTTGTCAACCCTAATGCTCACCCCATTCCATCAACAAATAAGCTCAATTAGCTCAGATGTGCAGACTATATCTGAATGGAGTGAGCATCAGGGCTGACAACCTCAAAGGAAGAGCCCAGCCATGATTTGTGAAGACTCAGGAGAGGTGAAGTCTTAATGTTTTTTCCTTTTGCTGCCTGCAGGGTAGGGGTAGGGTGTTAGGGTCGGGAACCCTAACACCACATTTCCTTACTTTTGTCACTTTAATCTGAACCCTAACGGTTGCATTAACAAAGTTTTTTGCAAAGAATATAATTATACATAGTCTTCAAAACAGAGCGCACGACTGGGATAATCCAGTGTAGTCATACTGGAGTTAAAAACAGTTGGCAAGCCATGATCATTTTCACCAGCAGGTATTCCTAAAAGCCTCACATGAATTCAGAATGATCAAATAATTAGAGCACTGAACTGTGAAACAGAAAATAACAGGTTGAAGATTGGTGTGGAAGAATGGCATGGAGGGTTAGGCAATATGAATAGGGGGTAGCATCCTCACTGTTATGCTTGGATGTGTGTCTGTACTCAAATTGGGTATAGTCACTGTGGCACAGTAGGAGGGTTGTACAAGATGGACCTAAGTGCCTTCTATCATCACAGTGCTGAGTTACGTACGTGAATCTGATGACAGCCACTTCCTCTCTATTTGACCTTGAGCACGCCATTTAACCTGCTTGTGCTTCATGCCTACAGCTATAAAATTAAGTAGAAGCAGAACCTGCTGAAAACAAGATGTTGCATCTCAGCTAGGTTATCCTGGGTAAACATATTGCTGCTGTTTGTGTTTTACAACATTTGCAAAATGTTTAATGTACTTGTTTTGAACCAAATGCTCAAAGAATGCACCAGTGTGAAGTTTCAAAGGACAGTATACTAGATAGTGTACTTCGATAGATGATCGAGTATCTGTTAAATAGTAAGATACACTAGGCATTCATATGCCTATTTCCTGACACAACTTGGGAGAATTACAGACTAAACCGCAGTAAAAAAATATACAACAAACAATATACTTAAATTGAGAGCAATATTATCGGGGGGGGGGTCACAGTTAATAGACATCACAAAACAAGCAGCAGTGCAAACAAAAAAAATAAGGTGCAGTCAAAAAATGTGTTTGCAAAAAAGGAAACATGGAATGGGAAAATCAGTGATATCAACTTTGCTAGTGCAAGTGCAACATACAGAGAACAAATACCTTTAGCATAAAAAAATAATTCACATCAGAGAAATTGAGTGGAAAGTGCACAGTGGCTTGGGCAGTCAGTCCTGTGGTTTCTAGCAAACATAACGGCTAGGAAGTCAAGTTAAGTCAAGTCAAATTTATTTAAAAAAAGACACAGTGAGTCCTTTAGAGCCTTACAGTCACAGAAGATCAGGTGGCTGGGAAGAGAGTTGTAATTCTGGGGAAAGGGAGTACCAGAAGCTCATTTCATTTTTTTTTCCATTCTTACTTTTTATACTTATTGGCTAATAAGCATTACTGTCTGTTTTCATTAGCGACAAGGTCATAAATACACAAATACAAGACTAATAAAACAGTTAACACATACATTAGTTAAGACATGTGCAAACACTACACTGAAAGAGCCAGATCAGAGAAGGGCAATTGCTATGAGCTAGCAATTTATGAGACTCTGGAATAAGAAGCTTCTTTGTCCTAAACAACAAACCAAGCCTTTGCTGGATGTTTTTTTTTTTTTGTTTGTTTAATCTTTTTATTAGTTCCCCCCCCAAAAGGAAAAAACAACAACAAAGGAAAAAAAAAGGTTTACAGAGTCAGGAACCATTAAAGATGTACATATGCAGTCCCAAGTATACTGATAATACAGCACTAAATAGTACACTTTGTCCTATTGCCCCTATACACAGTAGACAGTCACTGCTGTCATATACATAATAAGCCCCTTTATCCCCTTTTCCAATGTCATCTTACGGAAAGACATTGCAACAATTATTCGAATTGTAAGTAAAAATCGGCCTACCCAAAGTAGACAAAGTTGGTTACCATTCCTGACGCCCTGCAATCCATAGCAGAGGCATACTGCCAACAGGAAACATGAGATAGAAGAACAGACAAGACTGAGGCATAGGAACTTGAGAAAAAATAAAATTATATAGAGAAAGAATTCAGAAAAATAGAACAGGAAGAAGCAAAATAGAAATCATTCTGTCATCATATGTAATAGAAAACGTAGCCTTTTACATTAATGTACCATACATGTCCATATCATTGTTCCTCCTTGTATGTCCATTGTCACCTCCTCCTCCCTTTTCTTTTCCCTCCCCTGAGAGATATTTTCCTTTCTTCCCAAGCTGAGGTGCAGCGCTGTTGGGTGTAGTCAGAACCTTTTTTTTTTATTTCTAGTGATCCCAGCTTATATATGTCTCCCCCACACACCATCCTTCCTAGGGTCCATACATAGTCTGGGCTTCCACTGGATCCAGGGATGCCAGGAGTCTTGCCCACTCCTCCAAGAATCACTCTTCCCTACCTTTCAGGGCATATGTGAGCCTATCCATGGCCAGTGTGGAGATGTCTTCCACATTTGAAGGGATGGTTTGTTATTTGAAACCCATGTGTTAAGTATGATTTGCCAAGCCACCCCTAGGACCACTCTAACCCATCTTGGATATAATTCCCATTCATCCCATGTCCGTCTCCAGACCCAAGAGTAGTGAAGAGGCGCTACAGTCACCTCTCTCCCCCAAATCTCTCTTGATTTCTTCCCAGTATTTCTGTAGCACTGGGCATGCCCAGAAACCATGGAAGTAGGTACCCCTAGCAACCTGGCACCTCCCACACCTGTCAGAAATATTCGGGTGGAATTTATTTACACTGGGGTAGTATAGCCGATAGAGGAATTTGTATTGCGATTCTTTAAACCTGTTACAAAGCAACAGACCCATGTGTGAGACAACTAAAATTCTCCAATTATTCTCTGACATTTGCATTCCTAGGTCCTCCTCCCATTGCATTCTAATTTTCCTAGTGTGGTCTGGGAAGAAGTCCCTGTCCAGTCTTGGATGGATGGTTTTAATAATATAATTAACATGTGGTTTAAAGGACAGTGATATATCAAGTATTATTCCTAAATACTTGAAACAATCAGTGTGTTCAATGTGATCACCACTCAAATCCACAACTGATAATTCAAAATCTCTTTCCATCTTTGGACAGGAAAATACCACTAATTTGATTTTTTTTTTAATTTCAAAACCATCTTTATTAACTGAAGCCAATACTGAAAAAATGTAAATCTTTTTGAAACCTGCCAACAGCTACTCTAACATTTTGATCAGAGCTAAATAAATTACAACATTATCTGCATATAGTAAACCTTCAGATAATTTACAGGTTTTTGGGACAGTTTATTTAAAAAAAAATGTATTTTTATTCAAAGTTATTTACACAGATAAAGAGTGCAAATAAAGTATAGAATTAGGTAGTAAAAACCAGTGATACAATTTGCAGTTAATGGCAGTGTTCAAAAGCATACCTCGGCAATGAGTTCACAAGTAGGTGGTATCGAAGAACAGGCTTAATTTTGTCACATATCCTTGGTAATGTTCTAAACTGAAGTCAAAACAGCATACAGGCAATATTAACTAAATACTAAGAATACAGATCTGCAGTTTTTGGTTGCAATAAAGTCTCAGAATAAAAGAACAAGAAGGCTTAAGAAAGAGGCAGAGATAAAGAACTGTTGAAGAAGGGAGAAGATGAGGAAAAGGGAGCAGAGGGGTCCAGCTTCATGGGATAAAGTCCAAATAATTATCTAATTGGCATAAAGTCCATGGACGCCAGCATATGTCAAATAGCAGGAGTTAATCCATAAGCTGATACGTCATACGTTCCAGAGTGCATAGCTCCATAACATGGCCCATCCAGCTAGCCTGTGTGGGATTCTGTCAGCTCATCACTGTCTGGTGATGGCTTTCTTAGCCACCAGGATCAGCAGTAGTATCAGCCTGAGGGAGTTTTTACTTAAAGAGCACATGACAGGGGGGTTGCCACTAGGATAAGAGTTTGCCTGGGCAATCAGAAATTGCTTCTATCTCCTGTAAGACATCATGTCAGAAAGGCTGAAGGTGGAGACATGCCAAGAGTACATAGGTTTGGACAGCATTAGGCAGACCACATTTCCGCCAGCACATGTCTTCGTGTGACCTGAGTACTTGGCAACTACTGCTGGTCCATGGCAGTATCTGTAATGGCACTTCTAGGAATATTCCCTCCAGTAAGTGGCCAGTGTGAGTTTGAAAGCAGGGAGGGAAAACTTATTCCAGGTTTCTAAGGTGTCAGCAACTGCTAGTTCTGAATTCCATCACTGCAGGATGGTGGCAGTAGTCTCAGTGGTTGTCTCCTGCAGCGCTCTGTATAACTGGCTAATAAGATGCACCTAAGTGTCACCTAATAAATAAGCTTTAAGCAACTGTAGAAGCAAAGGGGGCTTAGCTGAGAGACAAACTAGAGCTGCTCCTCAGTCACTGAGATAGGAGCACCATTGAAGATATTTATAACGGTCTCTGGCAGGGAGATGGTAGGATGCCTGTAGGGCAGAGAATGGCAGGATCTCCTGCAGGTCTATGAGCTGGAATACATATTGTAGTGCTAGTCTGTGCAATCGGTGTAGTACAGTGTCAAACTTGTTGGGAAGGAAGTCTGAGTCATAGGCCATGGGCTGTAGGAAAAGTTGGTCCATAAAGGGAAAGAAAAGATTTTTGTATTACTAGTAATTGGCGGTAGATCTCCTCTGTATATTGATAAAACTTAGTTAAGGGCATGCATACCAGAGGGTTGCCAAAGAGGTACTTATCCTGGTTGAGGGAATCATTCTATATCAGTTCGATCTATTTCCAGTACACATGATAGGAAGGAGCTAGCCATAAGCACAGCATCCTCAGATGAGATCCTAGAGAGTACCACCCTAAACTGGATAAATTCACCCATCCCCTACCTCAGAGGAGGCACAGGGTCATTATGTCATGGAAAAAACTGTGCAACACAAAAATGCCACAGACATTACAGCGTGTGGCAAAGTAAGGTAGGAAGAAAACACCAACCACAACCCAAAAACGCATACCAGTGGGACACATAAGGAAATCTTTGTTTTAGCACCCCACACCTCCCCTCCCCAACTTAAATATCTAACTCCAAGGGGGTGTGGACAGAGGGGAAAAGTGGAAACTAAGAGTGGGGGAACTTAGTTGTTTTGGGGGGAAAAAAAACATGTTGGGAGACAGGAATCTAAACCCCGATCCCCGGGCCTCCAACGCACCAGTTGCATGTGCCTTAACCACTCCACCACGGAAGCAGCTCAGCCAAGCATAGCACCTATCATAGCAATGTGTCAGCAGAAAAGGCCCATCCTGGTCTGTCTGGTCTGCCCATTTCCCATCCTCCCCTACTTGTCTCCACTTCCCAGACATATTTTCCTCTGCCCACTAGGCAAACCTTTGTGTCTATCTCATGCCCTCTTGAACTCCTCCACTGTTTCTGCACATACCACATACCTCATTAGTAATCTGTTCCAGGGTTCCACCACCCCCTCAGTGAAATAACATCTCCTTACATTGCTCTTAAATCTTCCCGGTTCCAATCTTAAATTATGATCCCTTGTTATAACTCCTACTTTCCTTCTGAATAAGCTACATTCATTCGCTTTATTTATTCCCTTCATATACTTAAAAGTCTCTATCATGTCACCTCTATCTGTTCTAACCTCCAGCTGGTATAGATTTCATTCTCTCCATCTACAGTAGTCTTGTATGGCTTGACTTGCATACCTTGCACCATCTTTGTTGCCCATCTCTAAACCCTCTCCAACCCATCTATATCCTTTCTTAAATGAGGCCTCCAGAACTGTACACAGTACTCCAGGTGCAGTCTGACCATGGTCTTATATAAAGACATCAACACCTCCCTCTTCCTACTTGTTATACCCCTTCCTATGCATGCCATCATTCTATTAGCTTTACCTACTGCCTTACTACATTGGTCTCCTACCTTAAGGTTGGTTGAGATTATAATACACAGGGGTCCCTTTCCTGTTCTGTTTGCTTTATCAGTTCTCTCCCCAGTGAGTACTCAGCCAGTGGATTTTTATGCCCCACATGCATCACTGCACACTTTGTAGCTTTGAACTTTAGCTGCCAAATGTCCAACCACTTCTCTAGGGTGCTCAGATCTCTCCTCATGGCCTCAACCCCTCCTGTTATGTCAACCCTATTATATAACTTTGCATCATCCGCAAAAAGACACACTTTCCCCTCAAGTACACTTCACTTTATTTTACGTCCGGTTGGATTTTCAGTTTTCGGCGGCTTCACATATTTTTTTTTTAAATGTTCAAAGTCCCCCATCTGTAAAACTAGTTCTCATTTTGATTTTTTTATTAAATTAACTCACCGCCATGTTTCTTTGGCGGCTCCATTGATAGTAAGAAAGAAGCGCGAGCCAGGAAGGGAAACGCTGCTGTAGGCGCATGCACAGAGAGAGGAGAACCGTGCGCGTGTTTGCCATTATAAACGCTCCTTTATAACGGCAAATTATGCCATGGTCTCTCAATGGCAAAAGGGAAGACCCATTAATTATATCACCATTATATACGTTAACCTGTGGTGTCTTCATTCCTTCCTCCACTTCAGAGTGAAAGAAAGGGGAGCGGTAGTGTGCTACCAGTATTATACCTCTGTCACTGTATTTTATTATGTGCTTTAGACTGCCCGGTTATCCTTGCGTGGTTTCATCCATGACATATTAACCCAGTACCCTCAGGAGAGAAGAAGTATTGAGAGACAAATTCTTGGGGCGTTACCCTGCCAGATAAAGCGTGATCTTGCTTTATCCCAGGCTTGAAAGTAACTGTTATTTGGCATAAGTGGGAGGGTCTACAAGTAATAAAGGAGTTTTGGGAGAATGTTCTGGCAGATGACCTCAGTTCTATTAAAGAATCCAAAGGAGAGTTGCATCCAAAGGGATAGGTTGTCACCTATATGCTAGGTCAGTGGTTTGTAGTTTAGTAACTCGAGGTGTTCCAATTTTGGGGTGAGTTTTATTTCCAGATATCAGATTGCTAGCTTGCACCATTTGAAGGGAAAATTATTTTTTTAAGTTTGGGAAGGTGAAAAATTGTATAAAAGAACTTTTCTCTTGAGGGTATGCAGTTTATATCTGGAAAGAGCACCAAAGTTGAGAAGGATGAACCAGACTGCTGGGACTGACCCCTCTGTAGAGGTAACAGTTAACAGGACATCGTCCGCAAACAGAGAGACTTTGTAGGTTTACCCCCAAGGGGAATCCTTTCCACCTTGGGTTCCCTTTGAATGGCAATTGCCAGGGGTTCTAAATATAGGGCAAGGACTGCAGGAGAGAGGGAGCTGCCCTGTCGACTGCCTCTGTTCCGTGGGAATGATTAGGACAGAGATCCATTTAACTGGAGGTAAGCCCATGGGGAGTCATAAATATCTACTGAGATCTGTATAAAGTCCTGCAGGAGACCGAACTTTACCAGGGCGGCCCATAAAAATGACCAGACCACCTTGTCAAATGCCTTCTCCGCATCCAGGCATAACAGAGCAGGCACAGGATCATAATGTCACAAGACATTACAGCACAGCAATATACCGCACTGCCAATATAGCATGGTATATTACCAACTGGATTACTGCATGTCTTGCGGAAGGCTCCGACACCCCCTATTATGGGGAGCTGTGCCCCTCAGAACCCCCCAACTTAAATAACCAACTCGGGGGGGGGGGATAACACTAAATCACATGAAGTACAAAAATAAAAAATTCATGCATCTGGGACGGCAATTGAAACCCAGTCCACAGATGCACTGCCTACTGCTGCGGAGGCTCATCCCATTGAGCCACGGCAGCTGCTCGCCGGCCCCTCCTCCCAGCAGAGGTCTTACCCTCTGCCTGGGAACAGTGGGAGGGTGCACTACTGCACATACACTCTTTTGTGGTTTTGCACCCTCTCGCTCTTCCCAACTGCACTGTTCATGTTGCACAGTTTTGACATGCGCGGCAGAGCATGCGAGATACTGACCCAGAAGGAGCGAGGTAAGAGGGATTTGATGCTGTATTGCATGATCTATAAGGAGAAAGCTGCAGCAAACACTGTCATGGGCTGTCTGCAACAGATAAAACCAACTTGGTCTGGGTCCATCAGGTACAGAAGGAGATGGTACAACTGATGGGCAATTATGGACATGAATATTTTATAGTAATACTGTAGCTGAGCATCGATACGGGTCTGTAGGAAGTAGGGTTACAGGGGTTCTTGTGAAGTTTTAATATGGCTGATATCACAGCGTATTTTCACGATGGGGGTGGGGCCTTGCCTTGCTGTATCATTCAGAAGGTAGCCAGGAGGATGGGGAATAATGCTCTCTGAATAGCTTACAAAATTCAGCAGGGTAACCCTCCAGGTTGGGTGCATTCTGAGTATTTGAGTCCCAGATCACCAAGTCTATTTCTTCTAAGGTTACTGGAGCCAAGAGGGTCTGGCCTTTCTCTTCCAAGAGCTTGGGAGGAGGTAAATTGTTCAGATATGTCCAAAGCCATTCTGAAGGGGGTGGTCCCTCTTCAGCATAGAGCTGCTGGTAATACATGGCCATCATGGACCTTTTTTCAGCAGGTTGTTTCAGAAGCACTCCAATGTGGTGGTCAGTTAACTGATAAATGTTCACCTGGGAATGCCAGATCCACAGTTTTTAGGCCAGGTTGTGCACCCACCTTGGGCACTACCCTCATAATACCAGTGTTTAATCAGAGTACAGTTTGCTCCACTCTTAAATCCATAATCCTTTGACTCTCTTGTTTAACTCAGTGTATCTGTGGAGCCACCGAATGGTCCCCCTGATGCTGAAAACTCTGCAAGGTTCTTAGCGTTTGTTGAAGATCTAGTGGTCAGGCCTCTCTTTCTTTCTTTTTCCCTTGCAGAATAGGCTATGAGCTCCCCTCGAATGACCATTTTAATTGTATCCCAAAGAATGGCTGGGATAGTCAGTGGAGTCCTATTATCTTGTTGAATCTGTGGAATTTTATCTACCACAAGTGTTTTAAAATTGGGATCATGAAGTAACATTAAGTTTAACCTCCAGTGGGTTATGCAGGTGGGCCTTCTGAGACTGAATACAGCATAGAGCAGGGAGTGCTCTGCCAACAGAAGGGGGCCATGCAAAATGTTTTGGATAGAGTCTAAGTGCTCCACTGTGGTAAATATATAATCTAGGTATGCCAAAGTACCAGTTCAGGGGGTGTAATATGTAAATTCCCTCGTGGTCAGGAAGAAATGCCACCATAGGTCAACAATTCCCAAGTGTGCTAGGGTGTGTCTGAGGCACTTCTGCAGAGGTACCACATGATGTACTGTTGGGTCTGTTGTATCTACAGTTGGGGAGAGTGCAACATTAAGGTCCCCACTCAGGATTAATTGACCCTGAAGTGTGGGGAGCAGTTTACTGTAGAAATGATGGACTACCCTTTTGGTAGACCCGGAGAACAGATACAGAGTAGTTAGGATTACTGGAAAATTGTATAGACATCCTGCTACAATGGCAAAATGGCCCTCTGGATCAACAACCTGATACTGTAACTCAAATGGTACCCTCACTGGTGTCAGGACTGCCACACCTCCCTGATGCCCCAAATGATGTGAGGAAGCTATTACATCTTGAAACCCAAAGTTTAGAAATTTGGCATATTTGGAGGCTGGGAGGTGGGTCCCCTGCAAGAACACTATGTCTGGGTTATCTTTTTTCAATTGTTGTATGAGGCGAAACCTTCTGACAGGGCTACAGATTCCATTTATATTGAAAGATATTACTTTTGAGGACTGAGCCATCTAATATGCTGCATCATATAGTGGGGCTGGAGATGGGCTGGACCTCCACCATCCTAGGGGCAAAATAGGGAAGAGGAAAGGGGGGGTGCAGTGAGAGACAGAGATATAACAGATTCCAAGGAACATCCTACAACCCAACATAGACTAAACAAAGCCACTTGGCTTAACCAAATTATGCCAACAGGGCAATGGGAACAATGATAATGAACAAATATGGCAAGGGAGTTAGTTTGTGGCCAGGGAGCCAGTGGGGTAAGCCACCGGCAGTGCTTCCTAGGCAGGGAGAGTGTAGGTCACTCTCCTACAGGGGAATAGGTCAATGCTCTCTGTGGGGGTAGTGCACAGCAGTGGTGTGGGCCCCCATAGTAGGGTGCCTGCTACTTAGGAGCTTTAGAGGGAAGGGGAAGAATGCTCCTTCCTCCTTACCTCGAGCTAGATGTCAAGCAGACAGCTAAGAAGTGAGGCTGGAGTTGGCAGACTGGCTGGGTCTCTTCCCATGCCGAAGAAATCTGCAAAGAAAGTGCCAGGGGAGTTTGGTGTGAAAGTCAACTTGCACTCTATAAAGCTGCTCCAGAACATGATATCAGCACAGGGCCGTATGAGCTAGGGGAGAGCTGTGGTATCGGGGGAGCTGGGGGTCAGAGAGTGCCATGCTACATAGGTGGTTCTGGATGGTTTCTACAAGAGCATAAGGGCTAAGATCCGTGCCCACCAGGTGCCAAGCTCCACCGATGGGTGACTGCCCTGGCCCAGGACAAAGGTGACTCAACATGCCTATGTCCCCACCCCACCTCCGGATGGGAGCCCCATCCCCCAGTCAGCTGCCCATGATGTCATGTATGGTGGCATCAGCCCCAGTAGGTGCTGCCCCATTCTCCAGGCTGTAAAGATACTTAAGGGGTATCCTCCTGTAGTATGGTTGTGCAAGCTGGGCCTCCGTATACAAGTCCCAGTACTGGAGCAAGGTTGTCCTACGGAAGCATATACAGGTGTCTAGGGACCCTTCTCAATGGAGGGTGTCACCCAGAGGCCCCAGCATCTGCCAGCAGCCTGCTGGGGTCTACTGGAGGTAAAAGGCTAACTTAGACTGAGGATCGAATCCAACAGAGAAATAGCGCAACACTACGAGCGGGTGCTCACAGCGTGAGGTGCAAACCTCAATACTTCACACAAAAGCCAAGGTAATGAGCACTCCAGGACACAGAAAAATATACTGCAAGTGATTTTAATCCAAATGGCAAGTCTAGACCCCAGCGCTCTGCCTATGCCTACAAGGGGTTATATCAGCGTGAGGTCTGGACTTGCCATTTGGATTAAAATGACTTGCAGTATATTTTTTGTGTCCTGGAGTGCTCATTACCTTGGCTTTTGTGTTAACTTAGACTGAGGCATTGCAGGGACAGCTGCAGGGGGGGCCAGCCCCCAAGTGTTGGTTGATAGAGATTGGCATTAGCTTAGGTTTAGTATGGCCTGGAAGCAGTTCACCCCCATGCTGCCTTTTCAGATGGCATCACTAGTGAGCATGTGGCATCAAGTGGTGGAGGCCAAGAGCATGAGACAGGCCAACCTGTGATAAAAGAAGCTTAGGTCTGCCTGTGGGTAGTCCCCCATGGAAGCAAGAGAGGGCCGCCAGAGCACAATGTTACTCCCCACACTCCCAAGATCAGAGCTGTAGTTGAAAAGAAGTTGGAAGAGAGAGTCTTCAGAAAGGTGCCCAGAAGATGGGGAGGTCATCACTTGGCGAAACCACCAGTCACCACATCCGCAATGGGTGGAACAGCTGCCAGGCCATCTGAATGGTTCACCCCACAGGGTGCAGGGAAAGCAGAAGCCACAGCCATGCTCCCTTGGGAGTTCCCCCAGTGAAGTAGTAGTTGTTCCCTTGGAGTAAACATCTCCCCAAATAAGCTGTCTGTAAATTTGAAAGTATAAGCAACCATGCAGCACCCCCGCCCCGATCCAGCCTGTTAGTCACAGTACAATTATATTCTTCAGCTAACAAGAGACTGTTGCTCCCCCACCCCTCCCTGACACAAACAAGCAGTATATAAGTGAGTTCTTTGGTAGAATTGGAGGTTCTACTGAAAGTTCACTCACTAGCCTCAACTCATTCCCGGAAACCATGAGTCAACAAAAAAAGTCTTTATTTTTCCAAGTCACTCAGGGGCAGCTCATTGAAATGAATGCAGCAGCTGCTCAAAGACCTTTAGGGCTGAAAGTCCTTGTTGTTACTGTTTAGTGCAGGATTGTGCAAACAAGTTTTTTTTTTTTTTTAATTATTGACTACGGTACAGAGGTCTTGTTGGTCTGAGGCAGGAGTTGCTCTATGAGTGATCGGAACCTCTACACCCCTGGTGCGGAGTTCTTGAAGAGTTTCTTCTGGAACTGAAAACAACTTGGGGCCATCCAGGAACATCACTGTTAGATGAGCCAGATGGGGAGATTCGAACTTAAATTGATGTGCCTTCAGTATGCAGGATTGGTGAGTCGGCCCTTCTGCAGGCTGCCACAGCAGGAGAGTAGTTGTCAAAAAAGCTTTGTGTGTTTTTATATTTCAGAGCCTTCATGTGTGCAAAGCTGAGGAATTTAATAATGAAAGAGCACAGTTGCTCTGCAGGACTCTTAGGCTTCGGTGTGAGCGCTCTGTGGGCTAGCTCTTTGTCAGGTAGGAATTGAGGGCCCAGCTGAAGAAGATCCTGGAGAAGGCCTTCGAGGAAGGATCCAATCTCCCAACCTTTCTCATCCTTGGGAATGCCGTAAATTCTCAGATTACTATGGTGAGACCTATTCTCTAGGTCATAGCACTTTTCAGTGAGGGCTTGGTGGTCCTTCATGAGTTGCAGGACTATCCGCTCAAGTCAGTCGGCGTGGGAGTTCAGGTTGCCATGGTGTGTTTCAAGCCCAGAGACATTTTGCTCTATTTTAGCTATTTCAGTTTTAAGTTCCATGCGAACGTTGTGGACTTCAGTTCTAAATTCTCTTAAGTTCTGCCATAATCGCTGCATTCGTTGGTTGGGTGGGAAGGGGCAGATCTGCCTCGGCCATCATTGCCATGGGGCTGGAGCTCTGATGCTCAGCTGATGATTAAAATAATCACTCTGATTCTGGTGTCGAGCAGGAGGGTTTTACTTTTTTCATCCTCCCACCAAATCTGTAGACTCCCTGATGCTGGTGGATAACAATTTCAAGAGAATTACCTGAGTTTGGTAGCTTTTGGGAAGATTGAAGATGGAGTACAATGTTCAATGCTGCACACTCTAGGGTGACATCACCACAACATTTTAGGATAGAGTTTAAAAAGAAAGAAAGAAAGGAGGGGTCCCAGAATTGAGCCCTCAGGACCCCACACTTGATGGGAAAAGAATCTGACAGGCAACCCAGAACTGACACTTTATGACATCTCCCCGACAAATAGTTTAAAAACCATTACAAAACACCTTGTGAAAAACTACAATCCAACAGACTTTACCAGTAGATCAGGATCAACCAGATCAAAAGCCTTGGTGAGGTCCACAAAAATAGTTGTGGCGTGGTGCCCCCTATCGATGGCTCCAGGCACTCAACCAGTGAACCTCACCAAGACTGTCTCTGTGTTGTGTGAAGCATGGAAACTGTTTGGCATTTGCCAGCAGGTTGTATTTACTTAAATAACAGGTGACTTGATCATAAAGTATCCTCTCTAAAATCTTAGAAAGAGGAGCCAGTAGAGAAATTGGATAAAACTGGAGATTACCTTCTTATTACCAGACTCATGGATGGCTTTGATTATTGCAGTTTTCCATTCATTAGGAAACATACCCTGACAGAATGAGTAATTAAAGATGGATGCTCTAGCCAATTGGGAGATTGTCGGTTTTGAAACTCTGTAATCCAAATCATCTAAACCTATGGTAGGATGAGGGTCATACTTCATAACATAATCAAAAACCATTTTAGGAGGGACAACGTTAAAAACTGGATGAGTTCTTCTTAACCACATCTTCTATGGGGGGGTGTAATGCACATTAAACTTTGCCTTATAAATTTCAAGGTTTCCAAGTAATTATTAAAAACCTTGGCAATCTTCAAAGGATCAGTAACTAAACCTGAATCGCCCTGATGAGAAAAGTATTCAGTATGGTCCTCCCTTCCTAACAAAGTGTTGAAGGTTCACCATGTATTTCTGGAATTGCCCAATTCACTAAGCTGTTTAGATCTGAAATAGCTGATTTTAGCAGCCCTCACTGCAGACTTACATTTATTTCTCAACTGCTTATGTTCTTGTAGGGACATAGGATCATGAGAAACTCTATACTTTTTCCAGTTTTTGTCTAAATTTCATGAGTTTTAGAAGGTCTGAGGTGGCCCATTTATTTTTATGGGCTCTTTCTCTCATCTTCCTTTCTGGAATTATTCCATCACATATTTATTTAAACAACTAAACATATCTAGGGCAGCATCAATATCTGATACTGTTTCTAAAAAGGACCAATCAGCCATTTCAAATGTCCTCCTCAGGACTTCGCTGTTTAAAGACTTAGACTCCTGGAATGGATGAATACAGGGGGACTGGTACTCCTTTTGGCAGTCCATTCACAGTAGATGGCACAGTGATCACTAAACGAATCAAGTAGGAACAGCTCTCCTAAATATCCACCCAGAATATTTTTCATGGGGGATTTCTCTAACTTCCTAGAGGAATCTTTCCTGGCCACTCTCTCTGAGACTGACTGGCACCGTATCTTTGAGCTGCCAACAGTAAATGATGCCTTGGGGTACCTTGTAAATTACTTTATTTCAGATGTCAATAAACATGCCCCATTCTGGAAACTTAGGGTAAAGGGAAAATGCCTCAAATGACTAGCCCCTAATCTTAAAAAAAATAATGATCCACTGGAACAGGGCTTGGGAACATTATAAAAAAAATCAGGGTTTACGGCTGATTAGGTTACAGACAGGGAGTTTAAGAACCAGTGCAAATTGAGGGCAGAGGGCCAAAAGAGACTGTATCAAAGGCCTCCAAAATAATAATCTCTCTGACCCTAAGAAATTTTGGTTTCAAGTCAACTCCTGTTAAAGGGTCATACTGGAGCCTCAGATGGCCCAATTACAGTTAATGGACAGATTATCTGTGACCCCCAGGCTGCTGCCAATACCTACAATCATTTATTGAACTTTCCAGATTCAAAACTGGGCCCCCTTAATCCCCACCACCCTACTCCAGCCCAAAAGGGTACTTGTCCCCTACCTCCTAAATCTCACCTCCACTTAGTTATTACAAAACAGGTGCTAGATATACTTAAGAGAATAAAAATTAGCAGCTCTTCTGGCACAGATATGTTGGAACCCATGCTACTAAGGTCGGTGCCTCAGTCATAGCTACCCCAGTTGCTATGTTGTTTAATAGGTAATTTCTCTAAGGGGATATCCCTAGCAAATGGGAGGAGGGTGTGGTTGTCCTGGTTCACAGAGATGGACTCAGGGAAACGGTGAACTACCAGCCTATCTCCACACTTTGCACACTTGACAAGATACAGGAGAAGCTAGTATATAACCAACTTCAGGATTACCCTGAAATGCACCACTTCTTATCTGACAAGCAGCATGGCTTTAGGGAGGACCATAGCATGAAAACTGCTCTGGTTAAGTTCACCTTTGATGCCCTCCAGGCCCTGGATAAGGGGGTTCCAACTGGAGACATCTTTATTGATTTTACCAATGCCTTTGACTCGGTCAGTCATACCCTACTCCTCGATAAACTAAAACACCTTGGTCTTGATTCTCACTTGCAATCCTGGTTCACTCACGATCTCACCCATAGGTCACAAAAGGTCAAACGGAGAGGCATTTTGTTTAGCTGCATGCCTATAACGGATGGTATACCTCAGGGTTCAATTTTTGGCCCTTTACTATTCTCAATATTTATTAACGACCTGGAAAATAACTGCGGCAAGGTCACCTCATACTTTATGCCGATGATGCAGCCCTTTATAGGAACTCCCTTGATGCAAAGACTCTTAGTGCCCAACTGTGAAGTGACTTCGAGCCTGAATCTCAAAGCTCCCAAGGTGGTGTAAGGGGTTTGCATCCCAGTGACTGGCACAAAGTGCCTTGCATAACTGTGCCCCAGAGTCATTCACAAAGGCAGCCTACACTTACTAACGGACTTGCACAACCCTTAGCTACGTAGCGGCACCAGAGGCATGCAGCAGACTCTAGGATGCCAAATCCTGAATTGGGATTCACAAAACTCCCCAAGTGGTGAAATTTCTAAATACCATTAGACCAGCCAGGGTACATAGAAATTTCACCACCAGGAGAGTTGACATGGTAGTGGCAATGTGCCACGGTCCCCTCTCCCACATGTCCCCATGAAAAAAGGTGTAATATTCATCCCTGGTGGTCTAGTAGACCCCTGATCCCCAAGTACCCCCATATCAATAAATAGTACCCGAAGCTCCTTCCCTGGTTGACTAGCAGACTCCCCTCCCCGATGACCCCAAGAAGTATTTATTAATCATAAGACTCTGGTGGTCTAGTGGACCCCCTCCCTGATGTCCCCATGATGTATTACTCTATACAAAATCTCTGGTAATCTAGAGGCCCCCCCCAAAGCCTAAATCCCCTATTATGCCATAGTATGTAATGGTTGGCGGTATAGTGGCCCCCCACCCTCGTAGGCATTTCCCCCACCCTGCTCCCCCATCCCCAGAATGGGGCGGCAACTGGCACAGCCAATGCTCACCACCACAGCCAGCTGCTGACTGAGCTCTGAAGGAGCATGTACTATGTACAGTGCATGCTCAGTGACAGCTGTCAATCACTGAGTGTGTACTGTAAACATTTCATGCTCCTTCAGAGCTCAGTAGACAGCTGCCCATGGTGGTGAGTGGTGGGCTGTGCCAGTCGCCAGCCTGTTCCAGGGATGGGGGGAGTGGGGTCGGGGGACAGCCTACCAGGGTGGGTGGTGGGGGACCACTATATCACCATTACATACTATGGCATAATAGAGGATCAGGGCTTGGGGGCACTATATCACCAGGGACTTTGTATACAGTAGTACTGTACATTATGGGGACATCGGGGATCAGGGTCCGCTAGACCATCAGGGTCTTATGATTAATAAAAACTTCATAGGGACATTGGGGAGGGGGGCCATTAATCCACCATGGAGGGAGCTTTGGGTACTATTTTATATATAGGGTACTCGGGGATCGGGGGTCTACTAGGCCACCAGGGACATATACTACACCCTTTTTCATGGAAACATTGGGGAGGGGAGACTGCTAGTCCACCAGGGATTGTATGAGGACTTAGCTGCATGGCCACACACACCTTGCAGCACCCAGTCCAGGTGCGCCCTCTGTTCAGCGCACTGCTACTGTTGCCGCAAGCCATGGGACTTTGCCACCTGGATCCTACCCAATCAAGAATCGGGTGCAGGGTCCCTGGCACTCTCAGGTTTTCCATAGCCCTAGATTGCCACACTTTGCAGTGATCTAAGGGCTTTTTTGAGAATCGAACCCCAAGTCTCTTCAAAAATGGATCACCTCGAACAGTTTGGTTCTGAATTTTTAAAAATATTAAGGTGGTTCTATTCAGACCCAAACACCTTGGACCTGACAAATGGCAACTGCTTTCCCTAGCAACCTCCTTGAGAACTCAGACCGAGGTGGTGGATGTGTTTAAGTATCTTGGGCTCCATACTGACCAAGATTTTACCCTCAAATCACAGGTGGATCATGTTATCTGATCCATCCACCAGAAGCTCGGTTTTCTATATAGATTTAATGGCTATCTTACTTTGGACTCCAGGCTAGCAATATCAAACACTGTCCTGCTACCTAAACTTTTATATGGTGCCCTGTCATGCAAGTTCTTAGGAGATCTAAGTCTAGTAAGCTTGAGGTCTTATGCCAAAAAATAGGTCACTTTGCATTCCCCCCCATGAAACATCACTGTGATGTGCTTACCTCATTAAGCTGGCCCATGTTTGATGGTAGACTGCAGTACCCCCTTTTATGCATTTTAAGCTAATCTCTGTACATACCCCCACCTAGTCTAGCTGGCCTTCTAGCCCCCAAACCCTCTAGAAGACTTCTCTGCACCTCTTATAGAAAATTGCTTGAGGTGCCTAGGATCTGTACTTCATTGGGCAAGAGGTCCTTTGTCTTCCTGGCTCCTTCCCTCTGGAATGAGCTGTCTGAGGTCCTACAGCATGCCAACACTCTCTCCTACTTTAGAAATGGGCTAGAGACTTACCTGCTTGAGAATCTGCCTCGGCTCCTGCTACCATTGATTGTTTCCTTACTTGGTTTACCCAAGTTCTTCTGCCCGTGATGCTGAATGACAAACCCTAGCTTAATAATATACTTGCTATCTCTGTAAAAGTCGTAACATAGAAACATAGAAGTTGATAGCA
The DNA here is from genome assembly GCA_016271365.2 of Neoceratodus forsteri. Lineage (NCBI taxonomy): Eukaryota > Metazoa > Chordata > Ceratodontiformes > Ceratodontidae > Neoceratodus > Neoceratodus forsteri. Next base: position 164,640,858 of record CM028137.1, read on the forward strand.
GATAAGGACCGCAAGGCCCATCCAGTCTGCCCATTTCTTTTTCAATCTTATAAATGTGCCATCGGCCTTTGCTCTGTCAGTGGCCTATCTATTCATAGTCATTTGTATTGCTCCCTTATGCCTATCCCATGCCTGTTTGAAGCCCTGCACTGTATTCATAGCCACCACTTCTTGTGGTAAGCCATTCCATGCATCCACCACCCTTTCCGTGAAAAAGAATTTCCTCACATTCCCCCTTAATCGGCCCCCCTCTAATCTCATGCTGTGACCTCTTGTCCTGCTATTTTTCTTATATTTAAACATGTCTCTTTCACCTTGTTAATGCCCTTAAGGTGTTTGAATGCCTTGATCATATCACCTCTCTCCCTCCTTTGCTCAAGGGTATACATATTGAGCTCTGTTAATCTGTATTCATATGTCTTCTGATGCAGTCCCTGCACCATTTTGGTTGCCCTTCTCTGGACTGCCTCAATTTGGTTAATGTCCTTGTGAAGGTGTGGCCTCCAATACTGCACGCTAGCACCAGATGGGGCCTAACTAGTGTCTTGTAAAGAGGGATTATTACCTCTCTACAACTTGTGATACCCCTACTAATACACCCTAACCCCACCCAGCCTTACCTACCGCTTTAGAGGTCTGCTTGGATGATTTCAGGTCATCAGTGATGATGATGCCCAAGTCTCTTTCTTCCTTTGTGACTGCTAGCAACTCCCCTCCCAGCCTATAGGTGGCTTCAGGGTTTCTCTTCCTATATGCATGATTTTGCACTTCTTTGCATTAAATCCCAGTTGCCACTCTTCTGACCATTTTGCTAGTTTATCCAGATCTCTTCTCATTCTGCCCACCCCATCTGGATCATCTACTCTGTTGCAGATCTTGGTGTCATCTGCAAACAGACAAGCCTCCCTCTAGTCCATCTGCAAGGTCACTAATGAAGATGTTGAAGAGGACTGGGCCCAGGACTGATCCCTAGGTACCCACTTGTGACTTGCATCTCTTCTGACTGTATACCATTTACCACCACTCTCTGTTTTCTGCCTCAACCAGTTTGCCACCCAGTTGACCAACTTCTGACCCACCCCGAGCCTACCCAGCTTATTTATCAATCTTCTATGCGGAACAGTGTCAAAAGCTTTGCTGAAGTCAAGGAAGGCGACATCAACTGCTCCCCCTTGGTCCACCACTCTGGTTACCCAGTCAAAGAAATCTATGAGATTAGTTTGACAGGACCTTCCTTTTGTAAACCCATGCTGTCTTGGATCCTGTGCCCCTATGGATTCCAGGTGTTGCACTATCCTTTCCTTAAGGAGTGCCTCCATAATCTTGCCCACTACTGAGGTAAGACTGACTGGTCTGTAGTTCCCCACCTCCTCCCTGCTACCACTCTTGTGGAGCGGGATCACATGAAACCCTTCTCCAGTCTTCTGGGACCTCTCCTGTGCTCAGAGACTCATTAAACAGTTCTGCTAATGGCTCTGCTAGTTCCACCTTTAGCTCCTTAGAATGCAGCTGGGATGTATGCCATCAGGTCCCATTGCCTTATCCACCCTGAGCTTAGCAAGCTTTTGTAGGACCCTTTCTTTTGTGAAGGGAGTAGTGCTCACCTCCCTCCCCGCTGTGTCCATGATGCTGAGCTGTGGGCCCTGCCCTACCTTCTCTTCAGTAAATACTGAGCAAAAGCATCTATTTAGGATAGATGCCTTTACAGGGTCCTCCTCCTCACATGCTCCCTTTTCTCCATTAAGCTTAGCAATACCCCCTCTGGACTTTCTCCTTTCACTAATGTATCTATAGAAAGTCTTGTCACCTTCTTTAACTGTTCGTGCTAGTTTTTCCTCAGTTTGGGACTTTGCCTGCCTTACTGCCTTCCCTGCTTCCCTTAGGGCAGTTTGGCATGCTTCCCTATCTTCATTCTGCTGTGTTCCCTTATATTTCCTGAAGGCCAGCCTTTTGGCTCTGACCTTTTCTGCTACTGTATTTGAGAACCAAAGTGGTTTTCTTCTTCTTTTGCACTTCCTTTTTTGTCTAACACAATGGGATGTTGCTTCAAGTATTGCATCCTTAATGCTTGCCCACTTTGCCTGTACCCCCTCACTTGTGTTTCTTTTGCCAGGGCTAGCTTAACTCTGTTGGCCATCTTATCAAAGTCAGCTCCTCTGAAGTCCCATATTTTTTGCCTTGGAATGGGATGATTTAGATGTAGTAGCCAAACTGAACCATACCATGTGATGGTCACTGGCCAGGTGACCTTCTACCTGCAGATCTGTGATCCCTTCCTTGTTAGTCAGTACTAGATCTAGGATAGCCCTGTCTCTCGTGGGTTGCTGTACCAGTTGTTTGAGGCCCTCCCCCTGCAGGGAATCCACTATGTGTCTAGTTCTGGCAGATGTTCCTGCTGGTATTGACCAATCTGTATCCGGCATGTTGAAGTCTCCCATTATCAGAACCTCCCCTTTAGCTGTCATGTTTTGTATATCTTCTAACAGTAATGTGTCTATGTCCTCCCCCTGGTCTGGGGCCCTGTAGACAACCCCAGTTCTTATGGCTGTCCCATTTCCTGTTTCCAGGGTGACCCACAGTTCTTCTGGCTCCTTATGTGTATTCTGAATTTCTGTAGCTTTGATTTTTTCATTGACATACAGGGCCACTCCTCCCCCCCTTTTTGCACCTCGGTCTCTTCTGAACAATACATAGCCAGGTACTGAAGTCTCCCAAGTGTGGTTACTGGTAAACCACGTCTCACTAATTGCTACTATGTCCAGTTTAGCCTCTGACATTATTGCCTGCAGGTCTGGGATCTTATTTCCCAGGCTGTGAGCATTTGTGTACATGATTTTCCATTGGCCAGATTTTGGTGTGTTAGTTGTTGGGTGAGGTTTGGCATTACCCCTGTGCGTCGTATGGGGAGACAAACCTTTTTTCTTACCTGGTGATGCAAATGAACTGCAAACATGCTGAATCCCTGTTTGACCACTAGCTGAGGGGGGAGGGAGGGGTGTTCTTCCCATTCGACGTATGGGGTGCTGCACCCCTCTCCCCATTTGCTAGTTTAAATATTCTGCAAAGACGTCAAACTTCTGACCCAATGCACTGACTCCCTCCTTAGTCAGATGCAGTCCATCAAATTTAAAGAACTTTCGCTCCCAGAACTGTTGCCAGTTCCCTAAAAATCTGTGTCCTTTTTCCTGGCACCAGCCCTTGAGCCATGTGTTTAGCTCCCCTATCTCCCCTTCTCTGACCTTCCGTCCATCTGGTCCCCTCTCCCAGACTGGCAGGATCTCAGAGAAGGAGATGTCGGACAAAATAGATGATAGTTTTTTCACCCAGCCTGGTCAGGTGTTCCTTGGTCTCCACAACTGACCGGCTGGTGAGATCATTAGTCTCTATGTGTCTAGGACATCATGTTTTCTCCTGCTTTGTGAACAATTTTAGTAATGCGGTCAGTGTCTCCATGCTGATGTACCTGGGAGACATCTGACCATTACCCCTGGCTGGAGATGGGTATCAACTCCCCGAATCATGGAGTCTCCTATGATCAGAAGTTTTTTGGATTTCCTTTTTGCTTTTTTTGTTTTGGTTCCTGATTTGGGTGTGTTTTGTTGTGCTAGCTCCTGTGCTGCAGTGTCCTGCTCTGCAGTGTCTTCTGCCTCTTTGTTTGATTTCAGAGATAGAGGCAGATACCTGTTTGTAGTGTTTATATGGTTTTTGAAGGTAATGTGTTGGAGAGCAGAGGTGATGGGGCACCAGGTTGCCTCCTAACCACCTGCCAACCCCTGGACCAACTACCCTCTGCGGTCGAGGTTTTTCTGCTGGATGCTGGGGAAATGGCGGGTGGTTCTTATAATGTATTTCCTCTTGAATATGAAATTTGAGGCATGCAATCTCTGCCCATGCTGCCTGGAGCTGAGCCCTAAGATCTCCGAAGGCCCAGCATGTAGGACAGTGTCCTAAATCCTGTAAGACTGTCCTTCTGAAAATTGTTCCACAGTACCTGCAGTTAGTGATATCCATTCCAGATGAGTTGCTGGGTTTATAACCTAGGCAGAGTAATTAGAAGGAAAAAAAAAAAAAAAAAAAAATGCAAGTAATGGTTTGATTGTGTTTTGTTTAACTTGTTATAACAAGTTAAATTACTAGTGCCCCTGTAAATGAGCTCACCTTGTGGAGGCCCCACTGATCCACCCCTTCCTGCTCTGCCACAGGAAATGTCACAAATGGGGGACCCTATAAAAGGAGTGTAGTGTGGGGTGGTTGGGGATGGGGCTGGGTGGCTGGGCCCTTCCCCTGCCGAAAAAGAAAAACCATGGACGAAAGAACAAGGAGGTAAGAGCAGAAACAATCAGTCAACAACAAATGCAGTAACCCTGAAAGCTTATCCTAATGTTAGATAAAACTGTAAAACCTGTAAAGCACCACCTGTAATAATTTAGAGAAGATATACGCTGTAAGAAACACTTTGCTACAGAGAAAAATAAAACAATGAAATGTTAGCAACAAACAGTAGCAATCCCTGTGAGTAAAAAATAAAAACAACATCACACAGTAAATCTGCTTAGCCAAAATAAGTCTTAATCCTTTTCCCTTGCTCTGTAAGTTTCTCTACTCTGCCTTTCAAGCAGTCTTAGAAGGAAAGAGCTCAGGTAAAGCTAGGCGCCTTGGCCAGCACACCAAGTCTTCTCGTCGTATGATTACTGTTCAAGAAAATGTACTTCTTGCCTTGACTTACTCTGTGCTTGAACCCTCTATTGTAATGTTATCCTATTTATTACATAGTAAATAACGTGTTAGTTATGCACTTGCTTTCCTTGTAAGCACCGCTGTAATGTGCATTTCCCTTTGTACTTGTTATGATATATATGTAATTAATCCCGGGACACTGCTGAAAAAGGGACCTTTGATCTCAGTGGGTCTACCTGGTTACCAAACTGAAAAAATTAAATAAATAAAAAGGTAGTACATTTTTGGTGACCAACTTGAATGGATGGGTCGGTGACTACTATCATTCTAGTGTTGTTCCTGTGCCAGCCTCATACTTACTGCATACTGGATTACTTCCATAATCAACTGCTGCACTCCAAGCTCTAACAAGCATTTGTCAATGCCGAATGTTTGCTTGCTGGCATTGGCATTGGTAGTGTAGGAGTTACAGAGCTGCATAATAGGAATGGCAGTGAAGTATTGAATTGAAGCCAACCCCACCACCACCCTGCAGATACTGACAGGCATTGGGGTGTGCCTTTGGGTCGTCAGGCATAACGGCCATGCCATTTCACCACACCCTACCTTGCAGACACCAAGTGTTACAGTGTGCCTTGGGATCTTTGGCCCTTGTGTTCACCCCATTCCATTAGGAAATACGGTGAGATGGGTGCAGTATAGGAGAATGGGGTGAACTTTGGGGCCAAAGAGTCCAAGGCACACCTCGATGCCTCTCACTGGCTACAGGGTGTGGGTGGGGGTGGAATGGTATGAGCATTACAGGCGACAATCACAAGTCACACCCCTGATGCCTGTCAGTCTCTACAGGGTAGGGCGTTAAGGTCGGAAACCCTAATGCCTCAGGTGTTTGTTGGTATTTTCACTCCAAATTTTCAACATGGTTTTTTTGTGACCCCCACCTTATGAACAGTGGCAATATCAGTTCATTAGCGGAAAGCTGATTTTGCACAGCGACTACGCCACTTGGCACCACAGGTGCAAAAACACATTTCGAACAGGATGTGAAAAATGACAGCTGTACTGTTCATGGGGAGGTGTAAAAAATGGCAATGTATAAAATCTACAGTGAAAATATTAAAAAAAAACTGGTGAAGTCACGAGCATGCATACAGGGCAGGATTAAGGCATAGGCAACATAGGCACAGGCCTAGGGCCCCTGCCTGCTAGGGCCCCCTAGCAATCCCCAACATATATTTACTATACATCTTTTTCTTTCTGCCTGAGCTGCATGTTTTTTTGTAAAAGAGTCAGCCACCGAGTAAGTCAGGGGCCGAACTGTGACATGACTCTCACCTCCCTGATTAGGTGTTAAGTGCAGCTGACAGCTTCAGGGGCCCCAGCCAGGATGGCCTTTAAGGTGTGAAAAAGACCATTTCCTTTGCTTTGTCTCCCACACCCATTTAGAATCCCAGCTCAGAATCTTACTCTTAACTATAAAAGATTAACAGTGCACTTCAGTGTGTATGCTTTATATTTTATCTTAAGTATCTGTTTTATTGGCTTGGGAAACCTTGTACCATCCTTGAAATTTGAATGTAAGCAATAGCTTAATTTGCTTGAAACCTCTGTACCATGTTCGACTCTAGGTTGTTTTACCCTCCGCGTTCAGATGAAATACCATTCAATGTATTGCTCGTTACCTTTGTACCATACTTGGCTCTGGGTTGTTTTACCCTCCACATTCATTTGTGATACCTTTCATTGTATTGTCCATTTCTCTTGTTTTGTACTTCCCTGACGTGGAACCTTTGCAAAGGAGTCTCTGACGCAAAGGTTTGTAGTTCTAATATCTCAGTAAATAAAAAATAAATATTTAATCTCACTCCTAAAATTAAGAAATCTACAATAAGTTTTCAACGGTACAATTGAAAATCATATATTATTTTATTTATTTTTTTAATTCTCTCATCTAGTTCATACTCGTATTCTGACCCTGGTACAGCTCTGTTTTCAGGGTGAACAAATGAATGTATTTCAAGATTCCCATCAGTAAATCTTGCCATTTATGGATCCTGGCTTACTTATCAATAAAATAAATGTCTGATCCTGGGAATGATTTCAAATTCTTCCAATAATCACTCACTTTGCGGTATAATCTCTAAAGTTCATAACCCCCCAGTAAATACAGGTTACTCACCTGTAACAGGAGTTCTAGGAATGGTATATGTTGTTCATCCACACTTATTGGCAGGTTTCTTGCCGCTTTAAATCTTGCGGAAGGTCTTCAAGCTGGCTCCTCCCACCCACCCGGTGGTAAAACTCTCGGCTCTGCCCCATGATGCCAGATCTAGCCCACTGGAAGCCAGGTTGTGCGTGAGCCAGGGAGGCCAGGTGGGTCGTGGATGAACAACATACCATCCCTAGAACTCCAAATGAGTAACCTGTATTTCTAGGGACATGGATATGTTGTTCGCCCACACTTATTGGCAGACTCCTAGCAGTTCTCCGGGAAGAGGGAGGCAAGGCGCACACCCCCTACTTAGGAATGAAGACTGGAGAACCGAGGCCCCGACCAACATCCCGGCATGACCCAAGGTCGATGTGGAAGGGGAAATCGTTAAATGCCTGCTTCCGGGCAGGAGCCCTGTGGATATCCCAGACAGGAGTATCCTCGGAAGCAGCCACCGATGCAGCCGAAGGGCGGGTAAAATGAGCACTTATCCCTCTGGAAGGCTCCATGCCCGCCCACCTATAGCAGAGACCTATGCAGGAGGTGACCCACCCACTCGTCGTCCGCTTGGCTGCAGGTCTGCTAGGTGCGGCTTCAGCGTAGATGACCAACAGCTGGCGAACCTCTCTCGAATTTCAGCCCTACGCTCCCCGGGAAGGCGAGCGTTAAATAGGGTCCCAATGGATCTTATATACGACCTCTGAGGTGTGAATGGGGATGAACCCCGGCAGAGACAAAACCCAGTAGGGAAAAAGACTCCGCCGCCGCCTACGGGAGGAACCTCGGGTGGGGCGCAGGACAACCTTGTCCCTGTGGAAGACCAGATAGGGAGATTCAAAGGAGCGCCTAGAACTCTCCCATCCTTCTGGTTGGCGTGGAAGCCCCAAGAAGGTGTTCTTCCACAACAGGTGGGGAACTCACCTGTGCAAAGGTTCAAATGGCTTGCCCGTGAGCTAAGCCCATACCAGCGAAGATCCCACAGAAATGGGGATACTCTCCCCGGAGGGGAGGTGTGATCGAGGCCTAGAAAAGCACCAGACCACTCTTTCTGCGCCACTGACTGCCTTCCGGCCCACACCCAGAAGACAGGGGTGACCAACAGAAGCACCTAGAGGGTCGTCGACCGAAGCCCTTGTTCAATAAAGAATGGACCGCAGATGGTCCGGAATGCTCGCCGAGGAATGGGAGAGGGGACCAGGCCCCATCCCAACACCAAATGGAGAACTCTTCCATTTGAAGGCGAGCATGTTTGGCCGACTCCTGGCAGGATGCCTCAAAAACGTCGAGGACCTTGCCGGAGGACCCAAGGCCTGGTCCCTAGCCGCACTGGGGCCAGGCCTTCAGGTGCCGGGATTGAAGGTCCAGATGGAATACCTTCCCCTGAAAACAGCGATCAGGACCGGGCAGGCTGGAAGCCGCCTCGGGAGCCTGGGGCTGAGACTGAGGAGAGCTGGATACCAGAGCTTTCAATCCAGTCTGGGGCTACCAGCATCGCCTGCACCTAGTCCCTCCTCGCCTTGCCCATGGGTCAAGGGAAATGGGGGAGAAGCATAGAAAAGGCCCGGGATCCGCGGCCTTGACGGCATCCCCTACAGCAAACCTTGCTGAGGGGGCGGGCATGAGACAGTCTCGGCCTCGTATTCTCCCTGAAGGGAAGGAGGGAGAAGATCCTGTGCTACCTCCGGCAGGGGAGACCACTCGTGAGGCACAGCCTATGTCCGGCTTAGGGCATCAGCCAGGGTGCTGGAGGCTCCTGCCATCGAATGGCTAGGAAACCGCCTCCCGAGCTGCGCGAAAGACCCAATGCAGAGAACCTCCTTACGCAGAGGCAAGGGGTTCGACCGAACCTGGAGGGGTAGGTAGCACATAGTTGTGGTGTTGTCCGCCTGGACTTAAACCACTAGACCCCACACAAATGGAGCGAGCGGTACAAGCAAAGCGGACCGCCTGGAGCTCCAGCGGGTAGGAAAGACATTGGGACTCCCGAGAGGACCAGAGGTGGAGCACTCTGTATTCCCCTAGATGGGCACCCATCTGAGAAGCATCGGTCGGAGAAGACTGTCAACTCAGGGCAGACGAACAGGATGTTCTCCTGCAAGAGCTGGAACGGTCCGAGGGAGAGTGTTCCCGTAACTCCTGGGCTGTAGTCACAAACTGGTCCGAAGGAACGCAGCACTGTGACCGCTGGCTGGCCAGTCCCCACTAGGGGACGCATGAACCAGCGGGTCCAACAGACCACACTGGAGCCGGCCGCCGCGAGGCCCAGGAGGTGCAGGAGGTCCTGGCAGGGTGCAATTGCCCAGTCAGACCTGACTAGGTAAGGGAGGAAGAACCTCAGCCCTGTCCGCCAGGAGCCGAGCTCGGACTCAAGAGTCGAGCCTCGTCCCGAAGAAGGATCATCCGCTAAGACACGAGTTCCAACGTGGCTCCGATAAAAGGAGACCAGTCTGAGAGCCAGAACTCTGGATTGTCCCCTTCTGCCTGGAAGGGTTGCAGTCAGGCCGCCATCTGGGTGGGGTTACGCCCGGACCCCTTGATGCCACAGAAAGCTGCTGAGCAGAGACCGAAGGGCCTGGCCTGGAACTCGTAAGGAGATCCCCCGCTTAAGAAAGGGAGAAGTCTCCCAAGAAATGGACGGAACGAAGGGCAAGTATGTCCTGGAGGTCCAGGAAAGAAGCCACATGCCTCGTTCTGAGGATGGGATATCTAAGGCAGAGAGACCATCCAGACGTGCGGAAGAATGGGTTGCAAGCCCCCCATCCGTTTGGGACCAGAAATACCTGGACACGAACCCAGGGTCTGAAGAAGGATCCGCAACCTTCCTGATCACCTCTAATTAGACGGCCAGGCAAGTCGGCTCAGCGGGCCGACAATGAGGCTGTGGACCCCAAGACCCCCCTGGGGAAACAGCTCGAAAGGGTGGTGCCTGCTCGCAATCCCGAGGCAGGGCCTTCCCCTAGCACCTCCGACACCCAAAAGTCCGGGAAAGCGGACCAGGTGGAGGAGGGGCGGAGCCATCTCCCCACGGGGGAACCCGGGATGAGCGAAGGGGCCGGGGACAGTGCCCCTTAGCCGTCACTGAGCAGGCTTGTAGGAGGAACTGGCTGAGGGAGCTCCTGGGCCTTTACCTCCCTGCTTCCTTTTAGAGGAAGACACTGGCTTGGAGTCAGGACGCCCAGCGCAAGCCTGCTGGCCCTAGTGCTGGGCGGTCAGTTCCACAGGGCAGGGGCAAGGGAGGCTTATGCAAGGCTGCCAGCTACCCTTGTCCCCTCGAGGCGGGAGTGACCCGAGTCGAGGTGGCATGGACTTCTCAGTCCCCTGAGGTGTCCCTCTACTCCAGGGCCAAAAGGTCAGTCCCCAAGAGGGATGTCCACCAACTTGTGCTGGGTTTCCAATGAGAAAGAGAATAACTCCATGCGCCCTGCGGCGCATGGCCACTGACCACCACCGACCTGGCACAGGAATCACCTAAGTCCAGAGCAGTCTGAAGCTGCTGCTTCACCACCGCCCTACCCTGGTCCCGAACCCGCCGGACCGTGGTCCGCAGGTCGGCCGGGAGATGAGGGAGCACCTCATCCAGGGAGCCCAAAAGGGCGTGGGAAAAATGTGCCATCAGTGCAGCCGAGCTGGCCTGTCGGAGGCCTAGGGAGGATGCAGCGTAAACCTTGCGCCTGACATAGTCCATCCTTTTGGACTCTTTGTCAGGGGGCCTATCCACATCCCGAGCATTCCCAGAACACTGGAAAACATTGTCGGTGACTAACCCCTCAGCCGAGGGGTGCTCCGAGAAACCGGGGCAAAGAACCGACAGGGACAGAGTACTTCCTGGCCATCCTGGCCGAGGGCGCAGGGCAGGAAGTAGGCTGCCGCCAGAGCTCCAAGGCCGGGCCTACGATGGCCTCGGCCACTGGGAAGGCCTCCAAGGGTGAACCCCTTTGGTCTAGAATCTCCGTCAGGGGATAAGGGGCCCATTTGGACACGGGCTCGAGCTGCATCCCGGTGAACTCCGAGATGAGCTGAAGCAGACCCATGAAGGACGATGGGCTGTCATCCACAGATCATTCCGGAGAGGACCCCGGGTCCTCCTGACTGGGGAACATAGAGGAGTCGACTTCGGACTCCGAGGGTCTGCAGAAACTGCCTCAGGCCTGAGTCACTCTTAGTCCGCCGAGGGTGGGCAGGAGTGAGGGGGACAGACAACCTGCAGGACAGGTCATGACCCGACCGAGGTTCCACCGAGGGTGGTGGGGAAGCAAGGTTCGGACGAACAACCGGCCCGGGAGTGGGCACCTCGACTGCAGCGAGCGGTTGAGTCGGCCGATCGGGCGGCAGCTGCTTGCTGGATGGGGAATGAATCAGAGTCGATTGATTCCTGGACAACAACAACTGCTGCCACATGAACTCCTCGTAACGTCGACGCCACCTGCATCGAAGCCACTCCTCATCCGAGGAGGGAGACGAAGAACGGTAATGCCACTTAACTTGGTGCCCCAACCGAGAACGCCGAAGTCGGCGTGAGCGGCTTGACCGAGAGGAGGACCGAGACTGAGACCTGAATCCTCGGGGAGACCTGGGAAGGAGCGGGGCGCGCCCGCTCCTGCCTCGGCTCGGAAGAAAGGGCCGAGGCCTGTCGACCCGAAGGTACAGGCAGAACCTCAGCCTCCGCCGGGGGGACCAGCAAAGGGATGGCGGCTCCAGCAGAAGACAGCCCAGATGACGGAAAGTCAGAGACTACAACGCCGATGGGAGTCCTGGCCGGCCACCTGACAGGGACACCGTGAAGCCAGCGGCCTGAGCCGCACCCTTGACCGAAGTTCCAACGCTCAGCCGGCAGGGAGGGGGAACCTCCGCCACTTCAGCGCTCGACGATGGGACTTAGCCTTCGACTCCTTGGACTTGGGCCGAGAGGCAGGTCCCGAAGGTCCCTCTCCCTTCGAGGAAAGGGACTGGCGAAGCTCCTTGAATGAAGCTGAATGAGGAGAACTCAAGGAGAGCGGGATAAGCGCCGCGACCGAGGAGGAGGGAGGGGCAGCCGCCCCCTCCCTGGAGGAAAGAAGATCGAGCTGCTCAACCAAGACAGCCGATGCAGACACTGCCCGACGAGTCTCCAAGGAATTTTCCAGAGCGGGAAAAATTTCAGGTCGCCCGAGCCCCAAACGGGCCGCACGATCCTCCAGTGAGCTGGTCGAAAGGGCACAGCAAAAATCGCAAACTTGCGGATCCTGATCCAAGTCGAGGCAGTAGACACACATGGAGTGCGGGTCTTTCCTGGAGGAATTAACCGGGCACCTCCGAGAGCCAGAAAACGAATGATTCATCACACGAGCGAGAGAAGAAGATTGAAGTTTAGAAAACTTCCAATTAAATTCGGAGACTGAAAATTTCAGGAACCAGTCAAAGCATGAGAGTGCTAAGGAGGAACCTGAGCTTCCAAGCGAGAGAGATCTAGCGTCATGGGGCGGAGCTGAGAGTTTTACCACCCGGGTGGGTGGGAGGAGCCAGCTTGATGACCTTCCAGCAAGATTTAAAGCGGCAAGGAACCTGCCAATAAGTGTGGATGAACAACATATCCATGACCCTAGAAATCACAAACTTAACTCCTACACCACCCAGGACATCACCTCTTTTAAACATCGGTCCCTACTCAACCCAATAAAACTCCCACATCCTGGTTCATACTATCTGACAGGACAATATGATAACACCCAGTCTGCAAGTGCACACATGTGTGTTTGGGGGTGGGGGGCTTTGGAGAAGTGCAAATCATGACATTTCACATACAAAAGATTATTTTTATCAGGCCTATTATTAATTATTTTCCCTAAATTATCAAAACTCAGGATATTGTTATTTTTCCATACTGATAGTATTAGTTTCATTAATTTTTAAGCATTTATGCCACTTTTTAGGGACAGTATGAACATTGTTTTCATGTTTCAGTAACTGATATGCAATAGCCACGAGGTGCAGTCATGGTGAAGGGGCATTTTATTTATTTATTTATTCATTCTTGGATTAGAAATACCTTTGAGCACAAAAGGGCTCATTTACAAAGGTTCCACATCACAATGGGAGAGGGTTACAATTGTACACATTCCAAAGAAAGGGGGTCACTAGTGGAGTACCTCAGGGCTCAGTACTGGGTCCAGTCCTCTTTAACATCTTTATAGGTGACATTGCAGAGGGTCTGGAGGGAAAGGTATGCCTCTTTGCAGATGATACAAAGATCTGTAACAGAGTTGATACACAAGGGGGGGTAGAAAGGATGAGAAGGGACTTGGCAAGGTTGGAGGAATGGTCAGACATGTGGCAACTTAGATTCAATGCAAAGAAGTGCAAAGTAATGCATCTGGGAAACAAAAACCCAGGAGAAGAGTACACAATAGCAGGGGAGGTACTAACAACAACAAAAATGGAACGGGACTTGGGGGTAGTGATATCAGATGATCTAAAGGTGGGTAAGCAATATGAGAAGTTAGTAAGGAGAGCCAGGGGATACTGGGATGCATAGGGAAGGGCATGCTAGAAGAAAAAGAAGTGGTTATCCTCTCTACAGACAGTTGATGAGACCCCATCTGAAGTACTGTGCAGGTTTGAAGACCCTCATCTACCAAGGACATAGACATGATGGAAGAAGTCCAGAGGAGGGCAACTAAAATGGTGCAGGGTCTGCATCAGAAATCATATGAAGAGAGACTGAGAGAGCTTAATATGTATACCCTTGATGAAAGGAGGGACGGGGACATGATAGAAACGTTCAAGTACCTCAAGGGAATCAACAAAGTCCAGGAGGGTAGCATCTTTCAGAAAAAGAGATGTGTAAGAACAAGGGGACACAATTTAAAGATAGAGGGGGGACGGCTCAGGGGCAATGTGAGGAAATCTTTTTTCATGGAGAGAGTGGTGGATGCGTGGAACTGCCTTCCTGGGGAGGTTGTTTGGGCTAAAACAGTGGGGGAATTCAAGCATGCATGGGACAGACACAAGGCAATTGTAGTGGGGGGTGGCAGGAAGTAGGCTGTTGGTTAACTAGAATCTGCAGCTTATCCAGTAGGTAGGGAAATGGGCAGACTGGGTGGGCCAAGTGGTCCTTATCTGCCATCAAAGTCTATGTTTCTATATTTCTATTACAAAAACAGACAGAAGAGGAAGTATATACATTCTAGTGTACAACGAAAACAAAATCATTAGACATAGCTATTAACATTTCAAAAATAGTAGTGTAAGCAAAAGAGGGAGGTCATACAGGAGATGTGGGAGGGGATAGGTGGTAGGGCATAGTAGTGGAAAAGGTTGCAGCCATGAGGCATTGTCAGGACAATGAAGCAAGGTATGAGGGAAGTATGAGGGTGGCTGGGAGGAAAAAGAGAGAGGGAGAGGATGACACCAGGAGAGACAAGGGTGTCTAAATGGTAGGGTGTTAGTGAAAGTTAAAGGAGGGTGAGAAAGGATGCAGCACATGTAGTGGTCAGATGGTAAACCAGGTAGAGTAGGAAAAGGGTAAGAGGCGAAAGGGAAAGGGGTGAGTGGGAGGGGGAAAGTGGTGCAATTTGAGGAGGCAGCCAGGGCCAGCGTCATTGTGGTAGATGTCGGCTGGGAGGTGGCAGATGGCAAGAAGAACGATTAATTGAGGCAATCACAGGCAGCTTCAGTCATGATGTGCTACTGCAGGAGATGCTTAAATTGGGCAATATATGGAAGATTGATCAGTTGGAGGCCCAGATCATTAAGCCAGTTAGAGGCTCTGTAGATGGCATTGGGTAGTCCGTACTCTAGGAACAAGAAAGAGTTCAGTGTCAGAGGTCGTGTGTGACGGGACCTGAGGGACTTAGGCAAAAGACAGGTGACGCCAACTGGCATGACTCCAAGTAGCACTTGTCTGGCAAGTATGCACGATTGGTATTTGATCCAGTCTTGTAGTTGTTTTAGCCAGCCAGTCAGGGTGTTGAGGTCACAAGTGTGTGTGACTTGATCAGCGCCAGTGATAAGTCGACAGGCTTTGTTAAGGGTAGTGCTTAGCCTTTTGAGAGATGTGTCTGGGGCAGAGCCATATATTACCAAGCCATAATCAGTAATGGATAGTACTGAGCTGTGAACAGCAAGTTTAAGTGCTTCTTGAGTCAGACTCCTTCTATGTTTGAACAGCTGACCTAGTTTAGTGTTCACATTCTTGGCAACATTTTCGATGTGAGGTGCACAAGTAAGGTGATTGTCCAAAGTAAGGGGTTATATTGAGGGGAGACCCCCAAATTTCTCTTGGGCCTAAGGTCCCAGCTTGACTTAATCTGGCCCTGCATGCGCAGAAACTGCGCAACGCACTCCGGTAATGTAATCAGTTTGGGAATTTTTTTACAGCAGATTGTCAACACAGGCATTTTGGGATTGTCGCTCATGAACAGTGTCACTGTGATTTTCTTAATCTGTCCCGAACAGTGATTTCCCACAGCGACCACGCATTTCTGCACTGGAAGTGCGAAAACACGTTCCGGCCATGGTGTGAAAAATGACAGCTATACTGTTCATAAGGAAGTGTGAAAAAATGCCAGTGGTGAAAATCTGGACTGAAAATATTACAAATTCATGAACTTACGAGGGTGCATGGAAACTGCGCAATGCTCGCTCGTAACACAGTCACTTTATGGACTTTTGTCACCAAATGTTTAAAATAGCCATTTTAAGACCTCTGCTCATGAACAGTGTCACTGTGATTTTCTTAATCTGTTCCGAACATTGATCTTGCACACTGAATGCACCATTGTGCGCTACATGCGCGGAAACACAGTTTGGGCGAGATATGAAAAATGACAGCTGTACTGCTCATAAGGAGGTGTGGTAAAATGGCAATGTTGAAAATCTGGAGTGAAAATATTAAAATTCATGAACTTACAGTGATGTAGACTGCACAATGCTGCGTACGTCAGTCATTTTGGGAATTTTTACACCAAATTTTCAACATAGGGTTTTTGGGGGCCTACCTCATGAACTGTGACACTGTCATTTTGTAAATCCGTTCCGAAAGGTGGTTCTGTGCAGTGACCACAAAATCAACTTTCAGGGCTGATTAACGCCATGACAGTGCCAGAATTCATGAGGAGGGGTCCCAAGAACCCCATGTTGAAAATTTGGTGCCAAAATTCCAAAAAATGGCTGAGATATGCATCAAAGTTGAAAAAAACCTATTTATTCCATTATACAGCTTACCGGCATTTCCTCAGTTCGCGATCGACTTTGAAGAGTGCAGATGTGTTCCTGGTCCACCGAAGATCATCGCGCCGGCATCTGGAAGTAAGTATGAGGTGAGGTAGGGGTGTGGAAAGGCAGGGTGCGCAGAGGGTGGGCGCAGGTGGGGGGGTCAAGACAGTCAGCGAGGGACCGTTTTTTCTTACAGGGCATGTTTTTTTTTTTTTAAAGACGACGTGGGACTTTTGCTACGCTGGGGTGGGATCCCAGCGTGGCAGCTGAAAGGCTGTTTGGGGGGGCAGTAGAGCCGATGGGGGATTGGGCACCCCCGTCAGCCATACAGACTGTTGCAATGCTGGGGTGGGCTCCCAGCGTGGCACCTGGAAGTCTGTTGTGGGGGGAACAGTGGAGCCGATGGGGACTGGGCACCCTGTCGGCCTTATGGAACTGTTGCCACGCTGGGGTGGGCTCCCAGCGTGGTGCCTCAGAACTCTGTTGGGGATAGGGGCCGTGGGATTAGGCACCTCATCGGCCCTTGGTGTGTGGGGGAGTGCATGAGCACGCTGGGGTGGGCTCCCAGCATGCTACTTGTTACGGGGGATGGAGCTGTCTATGACAGTTGATTCAGTGTAGTGCCTACAAGTAGGCACTTTGCATACTGCCGACACGGCAGTATGCAAATAGCCTACGTTACCACCGCTGATTGCAGTGGGGTTTTGCCTTCAACTGTACACCACTGCATCTGAAGGGCTGCCATAGACAGCTCCAACATTCATTGGCAGTGTGCTGCTGCGCCTGCAAAAGGCAGCAGGGCATTGGAAGTGGGGGAGGCACACCTACGACTTCTCGTATGGTGGCACTATGTTTCTTGCACATGCGTGCAAGCAAACATAAAAACAAATCTCTGGCTAGTGATGCAGAGTCTTGATTGACCCCTGTTAACATTGAAATTGCCAACCAAAATCCATTCACGATTTGCTGGAATATTATGCTTAAACCTAGAAAAGAGGTCAAATATCAATTCACTCTATCCAGAAGGAGCATATATAAAGCTAATTAGAAGCTTTTTTTTTTGCGCCAGGTGTTACTTCAACAATGGTAAGGTCATAAACACTGTGGTTAGGAAGAGAGGATACCTCTTGGGCCTGAAAATTGGAGGCAGCATAAATCAAAGCCACCCCCCCATTCCTGTCCTGTCTAAATACAGAATAACCTTTTAATGTTATTTCATTCTTCCCATTTTCATTGCTTGACCATGTTTCTGGAAGTGCTGCAATATCAAATTTATTAGATTCTACCCAGGCTTCAAAAGAGTCCCATTTAGCCAAGAGGCTTTGTATATTTAAGTAAATATACATGACAGGTTGTGTGTTGTGTTGGGATAATATCACGCCTTGGGTGGTTAGGCACGAGACTGAAGGCCTTGTGCATCCTACACCCAAGAAGTGACATTATCTCAGCTTATAAAATGGGTCAAGGTTTTTCTGAGTCCTGATTGGCTGAGAGGCACCTTTGACAGTGTCCTTATCAGAGCATATTGTGCCAAATGGCACCTCTTCAGCCAGTCAGAACGTTTCACAATGCAAATCACTGTGCAGTGTGTCAGTGTCTCTAAACTGGACCTCCCTGACCAAGCGAGAGAACGAACCATAGTGACCCCCCCAAATCACCACTACACACAGAACTGAACAGCATAATATCATATAAATCAGCTGCCCAAACAATGTAAAAATAAGATGTAACTTGCGGTACTCCAGAAAAAGAAAAAAGCCGACCGTGATGACAGGAACCAGGTACATGCTGCAACCACGCAGCTTTGAAATAGCAGCCCTCAGCCACTCATCCCTTGTGAGCCCCAAGTATAAGAGTAACTGTGTACAAACGTTTTGACACCTTTCCTCAATTTAAAAATAAAAATCTAACCTCTGCAGCATTTTTTTCTTGTTCTTCTTTGTATAGACAGGTCCCGAGATCCAGTGAGCTTAGCCCATGCCTTCATAAAGTGACTTTCAAATGCCAACAGAAACCCCAACATCAACTCTAACAGTGCTGTTATTATGAAACATGCTGAAAAATATAAACTATATCACCATTTAAACATTTTAATGGCGAGATAGCTACCAGCTGCTTATTTCAGGTTGTAAGCGCACGGACAGAAGCGCTAACGCAGCCAGCAAGGGACTCACACAGACGGCTTTCAGATCCACAACATGCTGCTTCCTCTTTCATTCCCCCATTCCCTGCAGTCCTTCGGTATCTTATTTTTGAACAACTGAATGGCTTTATACCATTACACTATCTTTTTTTAGTTCTGTGATCAATCATTCAAGCTGGAAGGCACCACACAATTACTGAAATATGTATTTAAAAAAAAAACACGAACTAAGAAATGGCTGTGTATGGTTCCCATGCAGTCAAACCAGTAGCGGCAGCAATATATAACCAAAGCCTAAATAAAAAAATATGACCAAATAAAAGCATAGTGTTTCTAACAAAGGACAATCTAACTAGTGGGGTTGGGGAGGGGGGGGCATATGTAGTGGACATCACAGCAAAGAAACTACCTAAATAAAGGGACTATTTTACTGCTTCAGGCATTAAAACCTAAAACTCTTAAAATGTTTTCCCTGTTTTCTAATCTTTTTTTTCTTAAATAGTTACTTGACAGACCCATTTTATAAGCACAATAACACACTCCGAGGTGTGGGTTATCTCCTGATAAGAGCACGCCCAGGTGCATAAGGCACATGGTGCAAGCGCCTACGTGTAACATTGCACCTGGTGCTCTTATCAGGAGATAACCCCACTACATCATGTGTTATTGCATACTACACAGCCTGAAGCGCATTATTTCTATTATACAATAGCTCGCCTACAAAGGAAGCAAAAGCAGATTAAAAAATACATGTTTAAATGAAGTTTTTCTTTCATTTTTGCTGAGTGTAGGAACATGTTTAGGTGAACAGTTTCTGTTTTGTCCACTAGATGGTGCTGCCTTCTGTTTCCTTCCCCACACACAGGTCTGTGTCCCAGTGTCTCACAGTGGCATATATATGATTGTCCATGCTCACTACAGTAACTATGTTTATTTATTTATTTAGTTATATATTTTATGGTGTTACTAATGCAGCCATTTTTTGTTCGAAGGAGCGCGGCTGCCGAGCCAATTAGCAGATGGAGCTACTGCGGTACTGCCGCGTGGGAGAAAGCCAATCATAGATATGACTTTGTTTTATTTTATACTTATTGTATTTTTAATTTTTAGTTGTTTATGGTTCTGGGGAAAACAGGGATGCGCTGCTACTGAGTTATGGAGTGAGCGCAGCACTGCTCTGTGCACGCACTACAATGGATGCTGTTCCTGAAGACAAGGGGTGAGAGAAGCCAAGAGAAGAAAAAAAACATTGTTGTGTTTGGGAGAATACTGTGTGGGGCAGAAGGCTGTTGCCAGTGTGTGTGATTGTGGCTGGTGGCGACAAGTGACACGGGGACACTGAAGGTGGCTTGCAAGCGGGAATTAGTTTAGTGGGCTGCCGAGCAAGGCTCACCGAAGCAGGTTGCATGAAGTGATTCTAGTAACAGTTGATGCAGCCATCTGTGTGCTGGAACTAGACCCATGATGTTATACTGGAATAACATCACAGGTCCAGTCCCAGACTGACCAATCAGAGCCCAGGATTCTTGTCTTGTCATTGTATAAGAAAGAGTTAGTGGAACCAAAAATAGCAGACTAGAAAATGTTACAAATATTAAGAAGTAGTCATTTGTAACTTTTTATTTCTAAAGTATTTTTCTTTTTCCTTTTGCCCATTAGAAACTTTTCTATGTGATAGTATTTTGCTGGATGTGTGGAACAGCACTCTGCCTGGTATCTGACATATTCTGTTCCTCCCGCTACATCATCAGCACTGTGACCACACTGAAAGTGACATCACAGGTGACTGACCTGACAGTTTCTGAGTGGCTCTTCCTTGTTACAGTCAGTGAGGTCACAGTGCTGATGATGTAGTGGAACTAAAAGAACTAGATATGTCAACTGTCAAGCAGAGTGCATTTCCGCTCTTCATACTTACTAACATTAGGTAAAAAAAAAGTCTAATTAAACAAAAGCAAAAAAAAGTACCACCTCAGATATAAAAGGTAATAGTTGACTGCTTTTAAAAACTAATAGTTTTAGGCAGTACACTGGCTGTTTAAAGTGAATAATTTTCAAATGGGAGAAAGTATCATTCAAAACATAATTATAAGCAGTATCTGTAAGAATATTCCCAGTGTTCTCTGGACCCAGATGGAGATGGACAGCACCTGAAATTAGTGACAGTAGCAATAATAACCCCCTGACGCTATTTTTTTAATAAAATAATGGATTCACTTTTAAACTTGCTAAGTGTTATGTAATAACACTTAACCCTTTGTTGAAAATTACAAAACTTAGAGTGAATGGCTTGAAAACTAACCAGCCTTATTGCTGAACTTTCTAAGCTGTCATCATAAATTACACAAGGCTGGTAATAAATTTTTTATGTTTGCTTGCATGCATGTGCAAGAAACATAGTGCCACCATACGAGTTTTCCTAGGTGTGCCACCCCTCTTCCAATGCCCTGCTTCTTTTTGCAGGCGTGGCTGCATGGCACCAATGAATGTCCCAGCTGTCTATGACAGCAATTCAGATGCAGTGGCATACAGTTCAGAGAAAACCACCACTACAATCAGCAGTGGTAACGTGCAGACAATTTGCATACTGCCGTCGGCAGGCAGTTTGCATACTGCGTTGGCAGTATGCAAATTGCCTACACATCACCACTGCATCTGAACTGCTTTGCACAATTCATTTGCCGACAGGGGATCCCACTACCTGTCGGCATAATGCACACCTCCCATTTGCTGTGTGCCGAGGGGATGCCCAATTCCCCTCGGCATCATGCCCCCCCAGTCTTTATTTGCCAACAGGGGGCCGAATCCCCATCAGCTTAAGTCCCCCCTTCCCCAAAACACAGGTGGTGCACTGGGAGCCCACTGCAGTGTGCACAAATGAAGCCTGGAAGAAAAAACCTTCCCGCGATGTCCTTTATATTATTTTTGCTCCTGAAATAAAGAAAATGGTCCCTCACAGTCTTTTGTGCCCCCTCCGACAACCCGCGCCCACCTACTGTGCACGCACCTCCTCACGCACACCCTCACCCTATACTTACCTCTGGAGCCTGGCACGATGATCTTCGGTGGACCAGGAACGCGTCTGCACTCTTCAAAGCCGACTGAGAACTGAAGAAATGCAGGTAAGCTGTATAATGGCATAAATATGTTTTTTTCAACTTATGTGGATATCTCGGCCATTTTTTGGTTTGAACTTTTGCCACCAAATTTTCAACATGGGGTTATTGGGACCCTCCTCATGAATACAGTCACTGTCATGGCGTTATTCGGTCCCGAAAGGTGATTTTGCGGTCACTGTGCAAAATCACCTTCGGACTGATAAATGAAATGACAGTGCCACTGTTCATAAGATGGGCTCTCAAAAAGCCTATATTGCAAATTTGGTGAAAAAAATCCAAAAAACTACTTTCATGAGCGTGCGTTGCGCAGTTTCCACGCTCCCTCGTAACTTTGCAAATTTGTAATATTTTCACTCCAGATTTTCAACATTGGCATTTTTTTGGACCTCCTTATGAACAGTACAGCTATCATTTTTCACATCCTAGCCAAAATGTGTTTTCGCACTTCCAGCACATAACAGCATGGTCACCGTGGGAAATCAGTGTATGGGACACATTACAAATAGCACAGTGACACTGTTCATGAGCAGAGGTCCTAAAATGCCTATGTTGAAAATTTGGTGACGAAACTCCATAAAATTACTGTGTTATAAGCATGCATTCCGTAGATTCCACACACCCTCGAAACTTCGCAAATTTGTAGTATTTTCACTCCATATGTTCAAGATTGGCATTTTTTCACACCTTATGAACAGTACAGCTGTCATTTTTCACATCTTGGCCGAAATGTGTTTTCACACTTCCAGCACACAATAGTGTAGTCGCTGTGGGAAGTCAGTGTTCGGGACAGAGTAAGAAAATCACAGTGACACTGTTCATGAGCAGAGGTGCTAAAATGCCTATGTTGAAAATTTAGTGGCAAAAGTCCATGAAATGACTGTATAATGAGTGTACACTACACAGTTTCCAAGCACCCTTGTAATTTTGCACATTTGTATTTTTTCACTCCATATTTTCAACATTGCCATTTTTTCACACCTCCTTATGAACAGTACAGCTGTCATTTTTCATAGCCTGCCCGAAATATGCGTTTACACATCTGGTGCATAATAGTGTGGTCGCTGTGGGAAATTAATGTTTGGGACAGATTAAGAAAATCATACTGACAGTGTTCATGAGCAGGGGTCACAAAATGTCTATGTTGAAAATTTGGTGAAATAATTCCACTACATGACTGTTACCCACATGTGCTGCGCAGTTTCCACGTACGATCGGAAGTTCAATCATTTTTAATATTTTCACTACAGATTTTCAACATAGCCATCTCTTTAGACCTCCCTATGAATGGTACAGCTGTCATTCTTCACATCCTGCCTGATGTGTGTTTTCATACATCTGGCGCAGAATGGCACGGTCACTGTGGGAACTCAAAATGTGAGACACATTAACAAAATCACAGTGCCACTGTTCATGAGAAGAGGTCCCAAATGTTTTCATGAGGTGTGGGTCACAAAATGGCCATGTTGAAAATCTGTAGTGCAAATACCAACAAACGCCGGGGGCGTTAGGGTTTCTAACCATAATGTCCCACCCTGTACAGACTGACAGGCATCAGGGGTGTGCCTTTGGATTGCCAATTGTAATGCTCATGCCATTCCACCCCCACCCTGCAGCCAGTGACAGGCATTGAGGTGTGCCTTGGTCTCTTTGGCCCCAGAGTTCACCCCCATTCTCCTATACTGCATCCACTTCAGAGTATGTCCTTCTGGAAAGGGGTGACTGTAAAGCTGAACACCCCAAGGCACACCTCAACACTTGTCGGTGTCTCCGGGACAGGGTGAGGTGAAACGGCATGAACGTTATGGGCGACGACCCAAATGAAAATCTCCAATGCCTGTCCATCTCTGCAGGGTGGAGGTGGGGTTGGCGTGAAGTTCAATACTTCACTGCCAATCCTATTCTACATCTAACTCCTGCATTCCCAATGCTAATACTAACAAGCAAACATTCGGCATTGACAAATGCTTGTTTCTTTACTATAATGGCCTTTTCCAGACACAGGCCCACCCATTTTAAAGGTTCCCCTTTCACCATAAACTAAATTACCACTAAGACACATGCACACACACACACACACACGCACGAAACACACACACACACACACACACACACACCTCATTCACACGGCCAATTCTGAGCCATTATTGGTGGTGCACAGCGGCCAAATTGGTGCTGCTGTGCACGTCTGAACGCTACCATTTTTTCAGTGTTGCACTGCCTGGTGTTCTCACTGCAATCCCTCTTTTCCTGGGACTGCACTGTGAATTAGCAGTTTTCTTCGGCCGTCTGAACAGCCGTATCACCTACAATGACGGACATCCTTTTCCCAGCCTGCACTTATGCGGAAACTGGAAGTGAGCCTGAAGCCCTTTTGTAGATTTCAGTTTAATAAATATTCACAGTTTGCCGGCCCGGTGGCACTGAAGATTGAGGTGCTGGATGCCACATCTCGTACCACACCGGCAACCTGGGTTTAGGAATGGACTCGGGTCATTCGGGGATCAGTCGGGGAGGTAAGGATTGAGCGTCCAGAGGACTGCTCTCCTTCCTCAGGGAGGGGGGTTTGTGCTGCATGCGTCAGCACAAGAGAGGTTCGGCCCACACCCAGGGTGCTTGGCTGCCTCCACGGAGGTGGAGACTGCTGTTACTCCCATTGCACGGGCATGGGGAAGAAAAAACAGAGGAAAAAAATGGGACCCGGCAGGACCCATGATGGCCCCGAGGATGTACCCCTCTGGGGGGGGGGTCGTAGCCCCTGCCAGGTCCGTGGAGGTGGTAAAATAATCTTGTGATAAAAAAATATTCACTGTTTAAAAGAATTTCTGCCTAAAGACTACAAAATGAAGAATTAAACCGCCCTTAATGTAGCCAAAAACTATAACTTGGGATGGTTTTCACAAATCTTTACAGTCGCTGAGCCCAAGAACACGATAACAAACATGGTAAGCAAACAACAAACAAGTCCAAACAGTGTTTTCTCGGGATCAGCGACCACAAAGGTTTGTGTAAAGCATTGCAATTTATAGCTTTAGGCCACATTAAGGGTGGTTTAATTTATCATTTTGTAACACTCCTTCCTGATTGTGGCTTGGCAGAGGATGTGAGGTCAGCACTGGTTGTACACAGACCTCCATGATGTCACCAGAACTCCACCACCCCTCCACAACCAGAACACTCCTGGAACCGCCAGAAAAGGAAGGCAAGTCAGCAACATCACTGCAGAGTGATGTCATGTGAACGCTGCTCTTTAGCATCTCACAAAATGCCACGGGAATGATTAGAATGGTAACATTGTGGCCACTTGCTGTATGAGCGAGCCTACATACACACACACACACAATAACAACAGGGAACCAATTAACACCACTTGAGAAAGCATTATAAACTTAAAACAACTAAAAATCAGATTAAACACAACCTGAGTTTCTGACTCAGTTTCAGACAATAATGACTCATGTAGACTCGCTGCACACACTCTTGCTGCACTCCGTTAGTGCTGCACCATTCCAACCACTCACTAGAATTGGAAGCTTTTGAAGTCAGTCAAGCATGAGAAACGGCCACACAAGATGCACAGTTAAAAATACACACAGAGCTGCCATAACAAAATTGGCACTCACCCCCCACCCCACCCCCATCGATATCTGGTCCTCTGTCAAGCAGCGGATATACAAAAGGCCAGATATCGTGGAGGGATGAGTGCTGGTTTTGTTATGGTAGCTTTTGAAGTTACTAGCGGCTCCCCCCCCCCCATGGCTCTGCCACAGCCATGATTGGATACTCAGGAGAGGGGGAATGGGATGTGCGTTCATGCAAGGACAGCAGTCAATTAATGAAACCTGGGCAGTTATTTATTTTATTCTTTGGTAACCAGGTAAGGCCCACTAGACACAAGTGCCCGTTTTCAGAGGTGACCTGTGAGCACTGGGTGGTTAAGTGACTTGCTCAGAGTCGCACAGTATAGAAGTGGAGGTTGTGGGAATCAAACCCAGGTCTGCTGGATCTACCAAGCTCATTACTCTAACCTGTAGGCTATACTGCTAGTTAAGGCACACAATAGCAGTTAAACAATGGGGCACAGTCACCATAAGTGAAGGAAGCAGACATTAAACACAAGTGAACTACAGCCTATAGGGTTGATCAGAGCAACTTTAGAGGGACACTGTTTGCTGGCTGAGGGCTGTCAGATGAGTGTCCAATAACTTGAAGCAGGACCTATGTTCCTTTTGCCCAAACAGAGCTGCACAGCAAACAAATGTCAGAGTGAGAGAGCCAGTCACTCACGTCTCTCACGCAGACTCCTTGCACACTCTGTTTTATACTCCATTACTGCTGCTCTGTTCATAGCAACTCACTGGAATGGGGAGCACAGACAGCAAAAGGCAGTGTTCCTAGGCCAGTGGAGCACCAATGCTCAACGAGAGGCTTGGAGTCTATAGACATTAGTGAGTATGCAGGAGGGGATGAATGCTGCAGATATCCTGCCAGAGAAGATGTGGAACCTATTTGAAGGAATTTGTCCACAAAATGACCCAAAACAACCCATGCCAGAATATGGCTTTTTAACATAAGACAGAGCAATAAAAGATAGCTGCACTTCTTAACAACATAAAGAGAAATAGCTGACAAAAGTGTGTATGCTGTATGTTTTGATCTTTTCCCTTTTGCTTATT
Organism: Neoceratodus forsteri; assembly: GCA_016271365.2. Lineage (NCBI taxonomy): Eukaryota > Metazoa > Chordata > Ceratodontiformes > Ceratodontidae > Neoceratodus > Neoceratodus forsteri. The sequence continues at coordinate 164,666,874 of CM028137.1, forward strand.
CAGACCCTGCAGCTGCTTCTGGAAGGAGGTGCCACAGTTCACACTACCGACAAAGATCTTCTCACCCCCCTGCACCGAGCCGCAGGAAGTGGTTCAGCTGGTTCAGTGCACCTGCTTCTGCAGCATGGAGCTTCAGTAGATGCCAGAGACTTGCTTCATATGACCCCACTGCATCATTCTGCCTTCAGGGGTCACACTGAAACTGTGACTGTTCTGCTCCAAGGTAGTGCAGATGTCAATGCAACAGACTGGCTTGGAAAGACGCCTTTACATTTTGCTGCAGAGAAGGATCACTGTGAGGTCCTAAGAACGCTGATAGAAAATGATGCAAATATATTTGCTAAAACAAAGTGGAATGAAACGGTTATGGAGATTGCTTCAAAGAGAAAACATCAAGCTATACTCAGTTTGTTAAGTGAGTACAGTATGGCTTCCTTTTAGGCAGTGTTGAACTGGCCCACCTGGATAGCAGGAAATTTAAAGGTGGGACCCTTCATACACTGCAAACACTGGACATCCTATACTACTACATATCATCTATTTTCAAATTATATGAGAGTTTAATCTCTAGCGCAAATAGAACCAATGAACCAAACTGATGTGATATGTTGACAAGTATGAGCCACACCTGGGTCCACAGTACTCTCTCTCTCCAGGTGGCCCATCTATACCAACTAACACACAAAGCGATGTGCCGAGCTGGTGCCACGATGTGTGCTAAAAACTTACCTTAGCAAGGCATAATGCAGACATGAAAGAAATTCTGACCACATTACTTAAAGAAAAGCTTAGTCAATGACAATTTTGTACCTATGGTATTTATTATTGCAAATGGGTGGTGGTTTTTAAGTTCTGGCTAGAGGAATGTCCTGAATATTGGCATGATACCATAGGTGTGAACTAGTCATTAACTATTTGACCTCTTTTTTCCGGTAGCGTGTACCATATTGATTTCTTATGAGCCCTCTGTACCAACTATCAAGATAAGCCACCTACACCAAAGTTGACCCTGCTCACAGCTGTGGTGCCTACAATATATGTTTTAACCAGCATTTCTTCTTTTTTGTGTGAAGTCTCAGATATATAATACTGGCACAACAGTATTGTTAGGGTGAAAAGTAATTTCTATGTTTAAGATTTTTGAATGTTCATAACTTTGGAACCAATCAAAGGTTTTGCATGAAATGTGGCATGCTTAATGTCTCTGGGTAGGTCTCTTGGCTTGCCAAATTTCATGGGAATTTGTTTTGTGGTTTCTGAGACAGTGAGTGTTGAAAAAACTGAAAAATCTGTGTTTTCTGACATTTCTTATCCACCTGGAACTCAGAAACGGCTTTAGGCTGTGGTCTGTAATTTTCTGGGTAGAAAGTCTTTGTCTCACAGATGTGCCTTTTGAATGTTTGGTGAAAAAATAGTAATCCACTCAAAAGTTATTAAACTTTAAAGTTTCCCATTATAGCCTATGGGGTAAAATATATGATCTAAAAGTGAAAGCAGGTAAACGGCTCCAAAAACCAGTTTCCGTGACACTTCATAACAAGAAATTGGTTAGGACTTTTGGGCTGAAATTTGCAGGGTTGCATGCCCTTGCCCCACAGATGTGCCCTTTGCTGGTTTGATGGAGAAATGGGCACCAGTTCTATAGTTACAGCCCTCCAAAGTTACAAATTTTCCCATAGAATAACATTGTGACACATTTCGGCGGCTATATCTCGAAAAAGGTTTGAGATACAGATTTTTTACTTAGCGCAGCTTAGTACTACGAAGCATGTGTGGAGGAAACCAGGCCATGAGTACAACTGCGAAGGAATGTTTTCCAAAGTTCCTGAGATATTGTAACTTTTGCAGCACAAGGGTTACCTGGAATGACTCTAGGCATGTGCTATGTATCTATACTGCGCTCCCACATTTGGATCCCATTAGGCAATAATGGGAGTGCAGGGCCATACACTGGAGATGTGATATTAAAATATCAGTATTAGAGACAGTTACAAAATATATGCATGATGGCGCTCCCACAACCACATACAAGTAATGTTATACTTTCTCAAAAAGAAGGAATACAATTGTAGAAGTGAAAGGAAAAGTGTGACTCTTACTGGGATTCGAACCCAGGTATCAGCAATCCGTGCTTTAGCTTTTGAGCAACTGAGCTATGAGAGTTCAGCCAATTAAGGCTCCAGAGTTTTCCCATGTGAATCACACATACATTTCTTTCTGGTGCTGCAATGAGCAACCAGGAAGTATTTTTACAGACTCAGAGAACTCCTCCTCTATCCCTCCCAAGACTAGTATATGCCACTGTGAGGCAAATTTAGAAATCCAATTGTAGAGATGAAAGGAAAAGTGTGACTCTCACTGAGATTCGAACCCAGGTATAAGCAATCCGTGCTTTAGCTCTTAACCAACTGAGCTATGAGAGTTCAGCCAATTAAGGCCCATGAGTTTTCCCATGTGAATCACACATACATTCCTTTCTGGTGTTGCAATGAGCAACCAGGAAGTCTTTTTACAGACTCAAATAACTCCTCCTCTATCTCTCCCAAGAGCAAAAAGAAGGGAAATTCATTGCAAACAAACTTCACTAATGCATCAGTTAGGGTGTCATTAGAGTGAAAAAGGTTTGCAAATTCGATGTTAGGGTTACCAACCCTACCCCCTCCACCCCCACTCTCCACACACCAACAGGTCGCAGGGTGTGCCTTGGGGTCGTCGTGCCTAACTTTCACCCCATTGTTCTATACTGTACCACTCAGCTTCCTTAGAAATGGAATGGGTGAGAGTTAGGCTCGACAACCCAAGGCACACCCTGACGCCTGTTGTTGTGTGGAGAGTGGGGTGGGGGTAGGGTTGGTAACCCAATATCCAAACTTTTTTCACTGCAATGACAACCCTAACCGATGCATTAATGAATTTTTTTGCAATTAATATAAATATATATATATATATATAACACACACACACACACACAGAAATGCATATGCAAAAAAGATGCTTATTGCTCTTTCACGGTATTTGGGGCCTGATTTACTAACGGATTCATATCTAAAATAGTAAGTGTTAATTCAGCACATTTCAGATGGTGCCTACATTCGCAAAGAAGCTTTAGCATCAAAAGACAAGCAAATCTACTGTGATTCAAAAAGAAGCATTCAACATTATTTCTGCGAGTTGACCTTTTATGAAGAAAATTACTCCCAAGAAAATGTTCTATAATAGCAGAGAAAATTGAACTACACTAAAGTACTCTGGCTGTGTGTGTGTGTGTGTGTGTGTGTGTGTGTATGTATATATATATATATATATATATATATATATGGTTAATAGGTTTAAATGTCAGTGGAACACTGTTCTTTAAAAAAATGCATGTATATTGTTTATTTCAAGTTTTGCTACAATTACTATAAGTTAAAAAGGAGCACTGAGTCGTGATACTTTAATTCAACATCAGAATTTTCCTAATATTCAGTTTCTTCAATGTCAGTTGAAGATGTTGTTGGCAAGAATAAAAATTGTCCTTCTAATGCTTAAATACTGTCATGCAACATTTGCTTAAAAGCACTAATCAAGAGTGAATCAATCCCTTTTTTTGCTGCTATTCCTTCTTAAAGTTACTGCTGCATAACCAGTCCTAAGTATTTACCTCATTTTTGTCATCTGGGAAAGAGGGTTAGGACATATTGTACTTCCTGTCTTCAGCAGCTTCTGGGATACAGATGGATATCAATTGATATTGAACCAGGTTAAGTCGTTTTGTTGTTGTGGTTGTTTAGTGAATGGAAGAAATATAGCCAGGACACTGGAGAAATTCCCCAAAGTATACTGTACATCTAGTTATCAAAAAAAAAGGTCGTGAGACGGAGTAGAACCAGAAGACCCAGGTTAAAATCCCACCAGAGCCACTTAAGTTCTTTGTGACCATCTCTTAAATCGGCAATATTTGTTAGCAGGGAAAATTCTTCATATAGATTATATATATATATTTTTTTTTTTATTTTTTTTTTAATAATAATGCAGTTTTGTCAAAAATGTTAATATAATTTTTTTCCATGTATTTCATTCCTGAATCAAGATATAAGGTTGTAAAGCTGTTGTTTTTTTGTTGTTGTTGTTTTACAGTAACTGCTCTACTTGATGCCCACTATGAATAAATTAAACATCGTGGGTGTTGCTGTGCTGATTACCATAAGAAATGTGTGCTAACACTCTCCTAATACTTCCACAGTATGACTCCAGTATGTAAAGTCAGAAAGTAACCGCAAGTGAAGGAATTTTCAAACATGGCTAATGGAGGCCATTTATAATAGCTTGAGTCATTAATTATGAATATTTGTAAGAGAAGATGTTTTAAAAAACATCTGAGAGAAATAAAATTATGCTGACAGTAAATCTTATCATGGTTGAAATATATTATTGAAAAAAAATCTATTTGATGACATTTTTGTCAACTATGAAATAGTATTAAAATTGGTTTCAGTCTGCCCAGCAGTAAAATAGGTAGAAACAGGATTCCATGGAAAATAAGATATATTTACCGCTACGTAGGTAGGCAGGCAGGTGGGTAGTCAGTTAATTTATTTGGTCCCATTTTCTGGGCTGCCCCTGGCTTCAAAATGGGTATATATTTTATTTAGAATCCTCACACACCAGAAGAGCCTTGTTCAGGTGAAATACCTACTTTTGGAAAGCCCTCGGGGACACATACGGCAGCAGAGTTTTTACAGAATAGAGCCAGGCTAGCCACTGAAAGATAATTAGTAGTCATCAAATAAACAATGCATTAACATTATACTTTTTACAGATATAAAAAATACATACCTGTATAACAATTGACACATCGGCCCAGATATTCAAAAGGGTTGCGCCATGCGCATTAGGGTTGCGCCAGCGCAAGTCAGAAAATGCGCCATTCTGCAATATTCAGCAGGAGGAAGTTGCACCCCCCAAATCACACTGTGCAATAGTGCAATGATAATGAATGTTATGTGCAACTGAAGGGGGAGGAACCATGCATAAATGGCGCAATGCGATATTCAACAACACGCACCATGCGCAATAGGGGAGCAAGCGGAAGTTGCGTGATAGCGGAAATGAGCCAAAATAAAAAGGAACAAGGGAGAGGTGCAAGAACGCTACAGGGAAGGCACATGTTGCTGAACTATAGCCAGCCACACAGGCAACACAGACACACAGGGCACGACAGAGAAAGGGCACCTGGGAGCCACAGCCACAGTGCAGAAGGTGGAAGTGCCACACAGCACTGAGGCCACCACAGGTGTTCCCGGTGCTGGGGAAGTAGCAGCCAGGACAGCGGGGAGAACACAGAAACAGCTTCCAGAGAGGGTGAACACAAGCCAGGGACATGGCCAGTGCCACCATCCGGATGGAGGCAGTAATGAGGGGAGTGAGAAGGCGGGCAGTGGGGGGCACGGCCATGGAAGGGCCCTTCGGCGGTATGCCCCCAACAGGCAGTACCGAGCCCACACCAGCTTCGAGCTGTACAGTGATACTGAGATCGTGGGCCAGTACCACCTGAATCAGGCAATTCTGAGGCGGCTCTGTGAGCTGTGCAGTGATGTGATGCAGGCACCCACATGATGGAGCCATGCTCTGTCAGTGGAGACTAAAGTGACAGCTTGCATGTGCTTGCTCGCCACGGGTACCTTCCAGAGACCAACAGGGGACACCACAGGCATAACCCAGTTGGCCGCGTCACGCCACCTCACCCAATTCCTCAGCGCACTGCTGCCACATGCTGCGGAGTACATCCATTTCCTCAGCACACCGGCGGAGTGCACAGAAAACATACAGGAGTTCCACAGGGTAGCACGTATGCCAGGCATGCTGGGGCAATAGACTGCACCCATGTGGCCATCCGCACACCACCTGGCCCCGAGGTGGCTGCAGATATTAATTGGAAGGGCTACGCTAGCATCAGCTTTCAGGTGGTGTGCAATGCCAGGGGGTGCATAATCAATGTCTGTGCCACGCACCCTGGGGGAGCACATGATGCCTTCATCTGGCACCAGTCAGCACTGTGCCACAGATTCGAGAGTGGGGACATCCCCACTGGCCACTTAGTGGGTGAGTATGCAAACCACACGGACAAACTTAGGGCTTGAGAGTGGCATGGTCAGAGGTGACATGGGTAGTGGCCTACATGGCCCAGGGCAGGGCGATGCTGATCACCAAACTAACCTCCACCCTCTACACACAGATGACAGTGGATACCCACTCTGTCCCTGGCTGCTCACACCATACTGGCGGCCCGCGATCCCATCGCAGCAACGCTACAATGAGGCACATGCCACCACACGTAATGTCATTGAGTGGGTGTTCGGTATGCTGAAGGCACGTTTCCGCTGCCTGAACAACTCCGGCGGTGCCCTACAGTATAGCCGCTCAAAGGCCTGTGGGCTATTCCTGGCCTGCTGCATCCTGCACAACATGGCCAACGAATGTAGGATAACCGTACAGGTCAAAGGGGGGACAGCGATGGGGACGATGAGGATGCCAGTGACAATGGTGATGGGCAGCCCCCCCATGGGCAACAGGACCCCCTATTGCTCTGGCTGGCACAGCTACACCGGGACACCATCACGGAGGAGCACTTCAGCCAACCCAGGTAAGTCATGGGGCCATGTGCAACCACCAGTGGCAAAGGCACAACCCACAAACACGCATGGACACACACCAGGGGTGGGTGCATGCCGTCAAGGGAAGTGGCCGGGCATGGAAACACACACCTCCAGGGATGGGTGAGGTCTAACATGGCACGTGGTCAGACACACACACACACACACACACACACACACACAACTCACCAGACATGCACAAAGGGTAGAAGGCACGCTGACCCAGAATGCCACCCCTAGCCACACACATGTCCACAGACCACCACGCCCACTGCCTGTCATTGTGCATGTGTCAGACACTGGGCACCACTGCACAGTGGTGTACAGCACAATGCAGGCATCATCATGCACACGCAACTGCGAACAGCAGCCGGAAGGGTGTGCAGATGGACTGTGTGTGTGTGCATGCAAGGCTGGGTACCCACCCGTGCATTGCCCGTTGAATGACACAATGCACACAGGGCAGCATCAGACAGTAGCCGCACTGGGAGACAAAACAGTCACGCGCCACAGTGCCACGGCCACCACGGATGCGTGGGCGGCCCTGCCGAGACCCGCCAGCAGTGACAGGCTGACCACTGGCCTCATGGGGTGGCACCGATGGTCCCCCAGGGGTTCCACTGTGTGAATGCAACTGTGCTCGCGCAGGGGTCTGCAGCACACCAAACATGCCTGCACCAGGCATGCTCAGGATGCCCACAGCTGAACCTGGTGTCGACAAGAACGGTGTCGCACGACGCCGGGAATGGGGGTGGACATTGCACTGCGTGGTGTCTGCGACGCATGGGCAAAAAACTGTGTGCCCACTGTGGCCATGGCAGCTGTGATTGTGTCAGCCTAACAATGGCAGCGGTCACATCCTCCTGCATCTGATCCATCCCTGCCAGGAGCACAGCGGTGTCTCTGCTGCGACGCTCCTCTACCTGGTGCAGAGCCGCACTCAGTGCATCCACCACCATCACAAGCCGCATCTGCTGACTGACTGATGCTTGCAGTATGCGGGTGTGCTCATCCAAGAAGTCATCTGCCTGATCAGCATGCTGTCCCTCAGGGTGTTCGCAGCCCTGATGCTCATCACCCCTTGAGGGTTGGTGCTGCACACCAGGGCCAGGCCTGGGCATGTCCACAGGCGGTGCACTGATGCCGCCCCCTGACACTGTACCCCCATGCCCATTGGCTGACTGCTGATGCTGCCCCTCCGGCTGCCGCTCCCCAGGGCTCAATGGTGCCGCTGCAGTGGCCACAACAGTCCCACTGTCCTGTACATACAACAGTGCTGCCCCACCGGTGCTGACAGACACAGGCTGGGACTGTGATGACACGCAGGCCTCCATGGCGGCACCACCCACAGCCATGGCCGCAGTGTAAACTGCTGTGTGGCCATCCTGTGGCACACACATGTCACTGCACATGACGTCAGCGACATCATCATCGGTGACGGATCCAGCACCAGCCCGAGTCTCAGCATGCTGGCATCTGTGGACACTGGCACGCTGGGACACGGGCAGGGCCTCCTCCGTACCTGCTCCACCAACATCAGTCTGGACGTCCAGGCCGGCCCACTGTCGCCCTGAGCCGTGTATTCCTGTGGAGGTGGATGGGTCCTCCTCCATCTCCATCTGACCGGCTTCAGTGGAGAAGCCCACCACTGCTGACCCATGCAGACGCTCAGGAGCTGTAAGGGAAAACAAAGTCGTGTTACTGCATGTGACCTACCCTGTCCCCCCCCAATAGACAGACCATGACCTACCATGCAGTGACGGGCTACCACCCATCTGGAATCCACCACCCAGAACACCCTCAATGGCATAACTCTGCATGCTTCCAGCAACCCGCTCCTCCTGTGGGGTCAGGTGTAGCACTCCAGCTGTGCCCCACCTGTAGCAGACCATACTGCCCTGATGGCAGCCACCTTCTCCTTAATCCTCTGCCTGTCTGTGCCCATCTTCTTCTTGCACTCCTGCAGGGAGCGCTGGTGGCTTCCATGCAGGTTTACAGCACGCGCCACCTCCTCCCATGCAGCAGCACGGACCTGTGGTGTTCCCTGGCGTCTGCTGAGAAGTGGCTCCTGGTCTAGGTAGGCCTCGAACAGGGCATCCATCTTGGCCTTCATGAAATTTGGCCTCCTCCTCCTCCCACAACTCTGTTCCTCTTCCTCCACAACACACTCGGTCATGATTCAGCCTGTGAGAATAACAGGTGTTACCTGTGACTGTGCAGTCCCATGCATGTCCCAAAATCCACAGTCCACACTCCCAAACAGCATGCAACTCACCGCAATAGACTGCAGTAACTGACTATGGCCAGTGCAGCCCAATGTCGCACTTTTATAGCGCAACCCATGCAAATGATGCGAGGCGCATCTTTAAGTTGATGCAAATGCAGTGACTGCACCATTGAATGGCTGATTAGCTGATTTGCATATGCCGGCTGAATATCGCACTGTTGCGCTTTGCGCAATTGTGTTGAACGTGCTGAGCCAAGGGTGCAGTTCTGTGACATGCACAGTACACACCTAACTGAGCATGCCTGGGTTGATGACACAGGCGCCTGCTGTGCTGCTGATGTGCTGTGCACAGGCGGCAATGCAGGGCACGGCCACCATTGTGCCAGTGGTGCAACAGCGCTGTTCACCTATATGGCGCTGTGGCACTGGGGCGTCATAGGCGCACTGGGGCAACAGCGCAGTAGGCCGTTACAGGAGGTGGCACACAGGCACCCAATCACGCTACACGCATTGGGTTCCAATCGTGCTGTGGCTGTCCGTGCGCCAGAGATCCTTGACCCTATGCCCGACCTTTGCCCCTAGGCGCCATGCATCAGGCATGGGTGCACCACTATCGCGCTGTTCGGTGACAGCGCGATAGGGAATGGCAGCGCTGTACCACGCAGCATTTGTACGTGGCAGAACCGCACTGCAGAGCACCATTTTGACTAAACTGAGCAGCAGAGATGGCGCGGAGGCATGCTGTGCAGTGGAGCTGGCAAACCTGGTTGCCATTGTGGAGCCACATGTTGGGCCCTTATTTGGGGAGGCACCCCTGGACAGGGCCAGGAGTCAGGTGTGGTAGAAGGTGGCCGACGCCCTGGAGAAGGACACCAGTATGGGGCAGATGGCAGAGCAGTGCCGCCACCCATATGGGGACCTGAGGCAGAGGGACCCAGACCTGCTTGCCACCTACGGGCACATGCCAGGAGGGGCATGGTGCCACGGCCAGGTAGGTGCAACATCCATACACTTTTATCATCCATACGGCTATCACGGTTGCATGTGTCCAGCACATGGGGGGGCCGTCTGGTGTTGGCCATGGTGGTGTTATCAGGGTGTGGGGTGGGTGGGTCTGGCTGTGTGAGACTGCACACACATGGGGGCGGGGGGACTTTGCTACAGGATTGTACTGATGTTCCTCTCTCCATGTTTGCACCTTAGGCCCAGAAAAGCGCAGGCTGGCGAGAGAGAGGAGGTGCCGCCAGGAGGACCATCAGGCCGGGAGGGGTGAAGGTCCGCAGAGGCGCAGGGACCAGCCTGATGATGGTGAGTGCCTTACATCCATGATTACTATTGCATGCTGTTTAACAGGGCGGGCAGCAGGCCATGGCCACCATCCATTGACACCATTGCCATGCACGCAACTTGTTACAGTCAGCACTGTCCTGTGGCACTGCATGTCCGGGAGTGCGTCAATGGTGGTCCATGCGTGCACCGGGCACATGGCTATGCCACTGCCTTCACACCGCATAGCCAAGTCACTGTACGGCCATGGTGGTGCTGTGCAGGACATGGGCGGTGGGTGCGTGCAGTGGTCCACATGGCTGTGGCTGCCTGGGTAGGCAGGTCTTGTGGACACAGTCACTGTGGGTGGTCGCACACCATCACAGCGGTGTGACACATGGCTGTATGCCATGCACAATGGGTTTGCTGCAGGGGGCTGGACAGTCACACGTATTGACTCTGCTCCCTTGTCCTAGATGGACAATGCTGGATGGCCCTGGAACGGGGAATACAAGAGCTTCTGCAGCTGGCACGGGCGTCCCTGGCAGCGCTGAAGCAGATGGAGCGGCATGGAGTCCAGAGAAGATGAACCCGGAGGCGCCACAGGAGTGGACAGTGGGGCACAGAATAAGCCCTCCATGACCCCCCTGACACCCATAACCCCCTGTACCCACCCTCACACCCCTTCTTCCCTCTCCCATTTGTACACCCCTGCCCCATGCCTGCCCCCACCTGGTTTGTGGCCCTTCCCCCCACCCTTGTGTATATTTGTACATATGTTTCATAGTTGTTATATTTTAATGTATACATTTTGTTATAACAACTGTTGTGGTCTCTGATTTGCAACGGGCTACAGGTGCTCAGCTGCAGTGGTGTGCATGGCGTCAGGGGTGGTGCACGCATGGGCGTGTGTGTGTGTGCAGAGGTGAACTACCTATGGTGTGGGCAGGGGGATCAGTCACTGTCTGTGGTTTGTGTGTTGTACTCTGTGCACTGGATGCCTGTGTGCAGTGGTCCATGGGGCCTGCACTGTGTGCATGGCACTCCTGTCAGACCGTCCATGGCCTGTGCAGCTGACACCCTGGCATGTCTGTGATATGCATGGTCTGCTGACGTGTAAAGTGGTAGCTGTTGTGGCCAGTGCTGGGACGGGATGTGTCCTTGGGAGGGTGTGCAGGGTGCTGTACCGCTGGAGGTGGGGTCCGGGGCACGCCCTGTCACATGTGGGGTACCTCGTGTGCTGATGCATGGTTGGTCTCTCAGCTGTACCTTGGGGGCGACGTGCAGGGCGGCACTGTGTATGTATCTGTTGCAGCACTGTCTGCTGCCACCCGCTGCAGGGTGCCCATGGTGGGGCTGCCTTGCATGGCTCCATGGTGCACAGGGTTGCATTGTCACAGTGGGGGTCGTGGCATGCATGGGGTGTCCTGCACTGTTGGGTGCTACTCCTGGGCAAGGTGTATGGGGATCATGGTGTAGGGTGTGCTCTGCATTGGTGGGATGGTGTGGTACGGGGTGGTCGGCCATCCTTGTGTGCCGGTCACAGCTTGCCAGGGGGTGTGATGGGGCACCATGGCCCAGCTGTGGGTTGGTTGCTGGTCTCCATGGGCCAGTGGTTATTCCAGCCCTCCCCCAGTTGTGCAGTGCATGGGGTGTGGGGGGGAACGATGTCTGTTCTGCTGTGTGTTCCTCTGCCCATCTGTGGCATGGCTGGTGGGCCCTTGCATCCCTGGTTGTGCTGTTGCATTGCTGCCCTGCTGCTGGGGGCGTCCCTGGTTGCGCTATGGCACATCTGGACTGCTCAGCTGAACATCCCTTGTTGCGCTATGGCACATCAGATATACTCAGCTTCACCTCCCTAGTTGCGCTATGGTGCAGGTGGTGCGATATTCAGTTGTCGGCCGTAGGCGCATCTTGGCCCGCGCAGTTTTTGAATATCAAGCTTCTTGCGCATGGGCGCAGTGGACTTGCACTTGCTCCTGTTGTTGCGCACTCTTTGGGCGCAGTTTGAATATCTGGGCCATCATGTACATATGAAGCAGTAAATTTAAGATAATAGGATAAGTAAAAGTAAGTGAATGTTACAGTAAGTACTGGGTAAATTAGAGATTTAGAGAGTAGAGATTATCTAACAGTCACACAGTCCATAGAGGTGGCAGAACTAGGCCCCATTAAAAGCATTCATACTCACTCCCTCGGAGTCGACCATTTTGCATCAAGGTTAAGCAATGGAATTTTCAGACTTTAAAAATGCTGCTGGGCAAAAAAAGAGTTTTTATTATTGTCAGGATGTGAGTTCCAAGCAGTCAGGTAGCATGACCAAATGCATTCACACCAAATGACTTGTGCATTCTTTGTATATTCCATGGCTCATAGTTGCGAGTTCAGAGTGGATCTGGTTGGATCACGTGATGAGCTAGAGGACAGAGGATGTCCTTAGTGCTGCTCCCGAGCCCTCGTCAGCCTATTCTACTTTTAAAATATATTCTGGGCTCATATTGGCAGTCTAATTGCTAAAACAGTTCATTAAGACTCTGCTTTCCTTTTGAGGCAAACGGTGGGGATTTCATTTCCTTACCTGGTCTTTCTGGAGTGCAGCAAAGGCCCAATCGCATGGCCGAGATGGAGTGTGGAAATCCCGAGCCTCTGTCAGCTCGGGTTCCGGCAGTGAAATGCCCAAAACCCCTCTCGCCCATACCTGAGGATCAAGACGATGAAGAGAGAGTGGAGGGGGACGATAAAGCAAATGCAGATGACATCCTTGAAATTAAGCAAATGTTACAGGGGTTGGTGGTGGATTTTTCTACAGTAAAGCCGACTTTAAATGCCCTAGCAAGGAGGATGGGAGACCTAGAGGCCAGGGTCTTGTCGCAAGAAAAGAAAACCACGACAACAGATCAAGAAGTAGTCATTTTACGCAAGCAAGTTAAAAAGCTGTAAGACCGCATCAAGGATCAGGAATCGAGTAGTTGGAGAAATAATTTAATCATGGCTGGGCTTCCCAAGAGAACGGAGGGGGTGGACTGTGTAACTTTTCTTCAGGATCTGCTCCTTAAACTACTAAGCCCGACTCCACATGGGGACGCATATAATTTAGAAAGAGCACTCGAGCCTTTAGAGAGACCCCCGGAACTCGCCTCGCGCGATATTAATAATGAGATTTCTAAATTATAAAGAAAGGCTTTGTTCTCAGTAAAGCAATCGAAAATCTGTAATGGAACGGGCCGACTCTGTGGCTGTTCCAGGATCAGACCCCATCTGTTAGAGATCGCCAGAAAGAGTACTCAGAAATTAAAAAGAACTTATACCTAGCTGGGATCAAGTTTCGGATGCAGTATCCAGCGATTCTAATAGTTAAACTCCAAGCAGGAGATAAAAAATACTTAACAGCGCGAGGTGCTTTGGAGGGCTTGAGGTCTGAGCTTCCATCACTATTCAAGTCTCCGACCTGACTTTCCTATTTGTGGCAATGGGGAGTTCTAACTCAATTTTGATATGAAGAAAAGAAAGGTTGAAATACTTTGCATGGACTGAATCGGTTTAAGATTTTATAAAAACTAAATAATTTGTTGATTACATTTGGCAGGTAGCTTATGTTTGTGTTTCGGGGTATCACTAGGGACTTAGTGGGAGAAAAGAGATATGAAATGCTGCAGGGAGGTGTTTTGCCAGGGTTGATGCTGTGAGCTCGGATGGGTGACTTTCCCTTTCAGTGCAATTTTGGGTTGCAGCAACAAGATTACTGGGTGATGCCACAAGAGGGCCGATGTGCCATTATTTAGGCAATCAAACGGTTCTACAATGGGGGAAGGGGGGTTTAAGGCCTGCTCCAAATGGTGTGAGGAATGCGCCTTATTTAGTCCAATGTTTCCTCCTGAAAAACAGGTTCGGTGTTGTACCGGATAATGGAGAATCCACTGCTTTAAAGTTTGCAGCAGCGAGACGAATGCAGAATACCGATCCATAGGGAGAAAAGAGGCAAGGGTTTATGCTCACACAGTTGGGGTGATTAGAGAGCAGCTTTTGTTCTTTCCCTTTTTAGGTTGTTCCTCAGGTAGGCTGGTACTTCCTTTCACCAGACCAATCACAGTACTGTGTGCAGTCTATTTGAGGGGGAAAGAGGAGAAGAGGATTTTCAGTTCAGTATAGGATCGGAGGTCCAGAGATGGGCTTTCTTTGCAAGACAGGGAAAACAAAAAGCTGCATTATAAGAGAGGTGGCTAATATAAGAAACAACGAAGGCCAATGGGGTAATAGTGTGCAAAGAACTTGCAGTGCACTATAATAGCTAGTTAAAAGTAAAACGCCATTGAATACTAATGCACATCGAAACACAACCAGGCAGGATTGCTATAAAAAACCTATATTTTGCAAGACCACTGGGAGCGTTTCCCCCTCATCTTTACATTTTTTTATTTATTATTTTCTTTTTTAGTCATTGATCTAGTTCCCTTCCTCTTCCTCACTGTTATGGAAGAGAAGGATGGAATGTGGTGGCATCTCCCCGAGTCTGCTGTTTTTCGCATTTTACGAAGGGACTTGGATGGGGAGGAGATATTTGAAGCAGCATTGGAAGTAAAAGCAGGGGAGGGATTTTGATAAAGGGGTTCTGAGGAGGATAGAGAGGGGGTCATCTGGTGCCCTGGAGAAACTAAATTAAGGGGCACTGCAGGGTGATAATGGAGGGATGGGATTACCTCTAATATCTGTTATGAGCTTTAAGTGGGGACCGGGGGGGGGGCACTCAGGAAATTGCTCATACATGGATCGCTATTTCTTTAGGAGGGTGATCATAGGATCGGAGATTTGTGTTGGGGGGGTGGGAGGAAAAGAAAAGAGAGAAAGTCCGTTGGCTAGGAACAAGGCAGTGGCAGATCTTATTGAGGTAAAGGCTAGGGGAGTATTCATGTACAATTTTAAATCTTAAAATCATCTCTTGGAATGTTAAAGGCTTTAGGGGTAGACGAAAAAGGTTGGCAATTTTGAGACATAGTCAACGAATGGGGGCCCAACTTGCGACTTTACAAGAGACTCATCTTCTGTCTGAGTAACTGGATGTGTTGAAAAAACTGTGGGTGGGTCAGGTATTTGGAGTGGGAAGCACAACTGCTTCGGGGGGGGGTTGCTATTCTTGTGGGGAAGGCTTGCCCATATGTGGTAAAGAGGGTGGTAACAAGAGGTGACAATAGGGGGATTTTTCTTTCAGGCTCTATCCTGGGCTCATATTTGTCAATCGCCTCCATTTACGGCCCAACACCCTCTAACCCGGACTTTTCGCTTCATTAGAGGCTGACGTAGTGGTGTTGCCAGCACACCCAATTATTTTAGCAGGGGACTAGAACCTGTGCCTAAATAACTGGGAAGATAGGAACCCACCCTCTAAAAAAAACCTTTCCAGAGCACAGGAGGCCATGGGTCGTTTCTTACAGGCTATGGCATTGGTGGACCCTGCTCAGATTCACAATCAGGGACCCAATAGCATGACTTTTTTCTCTGGGGCTCACAAAATGCTCTCCAGGATTGATTTTTTCCTGGTTAATAAGGAAGCCTTGGTGGGAATCAAGGAAATGGCTACTTATAATAGAATCCTGTCTGATCATTCCCCAATACAGATGACGTGGGAGCTAAAAGCCTCTCCGCCCAAGCCATATAGATGGAGATTGGATGAATCTCTATTGACTGATACTAAACTACAGGGAAAGCTAGAAGATGCTCTTAAAGAGATCATCCAAATCCAACTACCAACATTACAGGATAAGCAAACAGCTTGGCCAGACTGTAAAGTCCTTTACTCGGGGGTAGCTCAAAGATATGCAGTGAGAAGAAACTAACTTAGACAAGCCCAAGAGGAGCTTATCCTAGGGGCTATTGATTCTCTTGCTCCCTTAGAAGGGTCATCTACAGAATTAGATGCTGAACTTAAGGACCTTAGGGATGAGGTGGCAGAACTGATTTATGGCAAAGTGGATTTCTGGTTGGAGAAAATCCAAGCTAAGTATTTAACGCAGGGGGATGTGCCGGGCCACCTCCTAGCGGCTACAGTGAGAGAATGGGAGGCAGCACGAACGGTAAATTTAATTAAAGTGGAAGGGGAAACTATAACTGACCCTCAAGAAATGGCTGATGCTTTTGTATCTTACTATAAAGGGATCTATCAAGGGAGAGTGGTTGACAATGAGGCAGAAATACAAGCATTTCTTGAAAACATACCTCTCCCTGTTCTAGACTCGACACAGGTAAAGGGGCTTGCAGCTCCAATAAGTGAGGAAAATATCTCAGAAGTGGTTAAATCATTGCCGAATGGTAAAACTCCTGGGCCTGATGGCCTCACAGCCAAGTTTTATAAAACACATATTTCAACTATACTTCCTCTCCTAAAAGATATTTTTACTAGCATAATGCAAACAGGAGTATCTCATCCCCCACTTTACCAAGCATATATTACCCTCATCCCAAAACCGGATAAGCCAAAGGAGCTTCCGGAGAGCTACAGACCGATAGTATTGATGAATCAGGATATTGAGATTTTGACAAGGATCCTGGCTAATAGAATTTTGAAAGTTGCTCCAAGTTTAACTAGTCAGGAACAGGTAGGGTTTATGCCGGGCAGGGGGGCACATGATGCACTAAGGAAGCTTCACCATATTTTAAACTACGCGCTGGATTCCCAGATACCTATGGCGCTGATTTCTTTAGATGCCGAGAAGGCCTTCGACAGGGTTTCTGATACCTTTCTTTTTGCCATCATGGAGAGGATGGAATTCCCGGAAGGCCTTCTTAGGGGAATCAAAAATCTATATGCAGCCCCTACTGCCAGGGTGATATGCAATGGACACATATCACAAGAAATTAAATTAGCAAATGGGACTAGGCAAGGATGCCCTCTCCCCCCTATTTTGTTTAACATTTACTTAGAACCCTTGCTAAGGGCACTTAACTTAGATCATAGGATCCAGGGGATCAAAATTTGGGGGGGGGGGAGAACTCAAATTGTCTCTTTTCGTGGACGACATACTTTTACACTTGCAGGACCCAGCTGAGGGCTTTAGACACGCACTGGGAATTATACGAAGATACTCAGCAGTTTCAAATTATAAACTGAACTTAAAACACAAATTCTCCCTCTTACACCACACACTTTTAGGGCAGACTTCGAGCCACTGCAGATCCACTGGGCCCCTAAATTAATTAAATACTTGGGTATATGGATTACTCCTAATATAGAGGAGGGAGCGGAGATCAATCTGGAAAAACTCCTAACCACAATCAGAGGAGAAATGCTCAGATGGAATAAACTTCCACTGAATTTTACAGCTAGGTTAGGATTGGTTAAAATGAACTTATTGCCTAGGCTGTTGTACCCAATTCATTTAGCACCATATCTTTTCCCTCAGTTCTGGTCTATAAAAATCAGAAAGTTGTTTATCTGACTTTCTATGGAATTCCAAGCCTGCTAGGAAAAAACACTCTGTCCTGCATCTTCCACAGGACATAGGGGGGCTTTAAGATGCCGGATCTCCAATTATATTATGTGGCAGGACAGCTAGGATTAATGGGACGGTGGAATGGACAGGGAGTGGGGGTGGAATATGTGTCAACTTGGCTTCAAACAAAGAGGCAGATTCTAAAAGATTTGGGAGTTTCCCCAGAAGCATTACTTTTTTCTCACCCAGAAAAGCTTCATAAAAAAGGAAAGCTGACTCCAATAGGAAAAACGGCAAATGCTTGGTGGTCCTTTCTACTGCTGGCACAGAAAAGAGGGCAAGAGAAAGCACGGGATCAACCTATATTGGGCAACCCGAATTTCCAACTAGGAGGTCAAATTATTACAAAACAATGTGCCAGACAGCTATGGGGCCTTAAACTGTCTGAGTGTATACATGAGGATAGTGTAGTTCTTCCACCTAAATGTGAATGATTGCATTTCTTCAAGAAGATGCAGCTTATTAATTTGCTGAACAGGGTGAAAAGAGGGATGGTGGATCCCCAGGAGAAGGGGTTTACTTGGGAAAAATTAAATGAGGTAGATCTCGCAAATAACCCCATCTCCCAGGTTTATAGGGTGCTCTTGAATTTTACGGGCTCAAGCTCCCCAATTCAAATCCCATACTGGGATAAGATCATGTCTCCCCTAAGGCCTAATTGGAAGATTGTATGGAAGAGCTGTAAATATATAACCATACCTAAACTCAAAAATATGCAATTATTTATCTCTTCTAATATGTACCATACTCCGGCTAAGTTATGTGCGAGAAACCTCAGACAGACAGACCTATGCTTTAGATGCAGTGAGAAGCAAGGGGATATTTTGCATGTGATGTGGGATTGCTCTAAAATTCAGCCCCTTTGGATCAAAATTAAACAAAACATGGACCCCATATTAGACTATTCAGAGCTTATACTACCTACGACCTGTGTGCTAGGGGACCTGACTCAGGTTTCAGGAGTTATAGGCAAATACCACCTTTCTTTACTCACAGCCCTCATCGAATCTTTTGTTTTAAAGCACTGGAAAGATAGCCTTACCTATACATATGGTCAATGGGTGGGGGATCTTATACGAACCCTGGGAATGATACGGAGGCAGATGTTGAGCGAGGTTAAGATTGGATTATATAATAAAAGGTAGTTGGCTTTGGAAGCAGTTTATTCCATACAACTTGAAATTACCCAGAGCAGGGGTCTGTCTGTCGGGGTGAGATTAGCAGATGAATAACGGTCTGAATTTTGGCTTATTTGCTATGTTTATCTCTCGAGAATATGCAGCTAATTCTAACTGTTCCTATGGCTCTAGCTAGGATAGGAATATAAAGATCTGCTGACTAAGAAGGGGTAGGGGGACTCTCTCTCTTTTCTAGGGGACGCAGCTGCATTTTGCTTGACTGAACTTAGCAGAAGTAGCTAAGATAAGCCAAATATATTTTGGGATGGGCAATCATTTATTATGTTTTGCATTTCTGGGTTAGATTATGGCCTATCCTATCCTCTAGGTTGGATAATGGTCAGATAATTATTAGAGGTACAGGACTTTTTATTGCAGCTGTGTATGTACATAGTATCCGCAGCCAGTTTTGGGCTGAGGTGCCGGGGTTATGCCCTGGTATATATGTGTGTAGGTCTTTGTGTGTTATGTCTGTGATATGTATGGAAAAACGTAATAAACAAGTTTAAAAAAAAAAAGTGGATCTGGTTAATGGATTATTTGGGTATGCCAAATTGAGGCTATGCACTCATTTGTATACTAATGTGGCCCATATGAGTTCTCTAGCAAGACAGGTGGAAGGAGTCCACGTCTGGTATATAGAGGCAATGGTTGGTTCTCCTAGCTCAACTCTAGGCAAATCTGCACAGGCTGTTGAAAGCAACTATGACTGCAAAGTGCTGTGGAGGAAATTATTCCGTAAATGTAATTCCCAGACTCCGGTTGGCAGCAGGGATTGCAAATAAAGTACACTGTAAAACACTTCACCTGTGCCGCAGCTTGTCAAAGGCTAACTGTGTGCTCGTCTTTTGAAGCAGGTAGTGAAGACACTGGGGCAATAGGGAAAGGACTGACTGTCCTACAGCAGAATCCAGAAACTATATGACACAGTAGAGCCCTCACAAAAAGCTGCAGTCCAGCTGCTATGTTTCTCAATACTAACCTTAACTACCATGTTTATTGTAACCATAAACATGGAAGTTAGGCTGTCTTGGCAAAGAGGCAGATATGATATATGTGAAACTCTCCATACATTGGACACTACAGTGAAAGGCACCTGTATAGCATCATCTTGCTAGATTATCACGCTCATCAAGCACAAAGTCCGGGGTGGGCAGAGCAGAACAAATGCCTGTCTGCACTGTCTGGAGTGTAGCTTTTTGTGAGGGCTCCATTTTGTGATACGGTTACTAGATTATGCAGCTGGATCAACACTCCTTTTCCTATTGCCCTAGTGTCTTCAAAAAGGTGAGCCCACAGTTCTCCTTTAATCTTTTAAGAAACTCCAACTAAAGTGCACATTAACCTGCTTCACTGTGCCACTGTTTCAAGACCTCAACCCTCATCCCGAGTCCAAGGTATGACTTAAATCCAGGAAAGGCACCATATTCTCAGCAGGAGTAAAGGTAAGCAAAGCCTTTTTGGTTTTTGTGGAGCTCAGAGTACCTCCCAAGGTGATTTGTGCACACACTGATACTATGCCCTGGGCTGGGAAATGGCATGGGTGTTCTACAGAGATAAATCTCATGATTTATGAAGAATCTGTTGGGGGCATCCCAAACTGGCAATGCACTCAAGACCCTGATGTTTCTCAGAGCAGTTCGAAATAGTGAGGGCCCCAGAAATTATGAGTCAGACACAGGTCCAACAATTTTGACTTTAGCTATCATTTACATGATTTGGTGTTGGCATTACCACGGATGTGAGATTGTCTTTTGTTTGTTACTTTCTTTGGCTAGTCTTTCTGGACAAGGAGAAGGCATCCAGGAGAGCAGTATCAGTCTGTAGAATGCGCCGAACATCAACTGCCTTTATACAGCCTTGTGCAATGTGTCCTGTGAAGGCAGCTTTGATTGTCAACTGTTGCTATTCAATAAAGAGTCTCCAGAGATGTGTGGAACTTACAGGTGGAGTGTGTGTCCCATCGTCTGTCTGGCTTGGCTTCTGGGCATCCCGTGTCATGTTAATGCTTCCTGATCTGGTTGCAGTGGAGGGGTTTTGTGTAAAAGACTGTCCTCCTCCTGTCAGAATCATTGGGTGTGCTCCCCTCCACAGTTTGCAAGGGAGCACTTACATTCTGTCTCTTGCTCTCAGTGGTGCATGGGTTCTTGGATGTCAGCCGATGTATTTGATGGCTCACTGTGATGCTTACCTCTTTGCTGGGCATCAGGTGAGAGTATGCATCTGTTGTGGTTGCTCAGTGACTTGTGTGATAAGAGCTGATATCTCCTCTTTGGGTAAAGCTTGTGGAACTGTGGAAAAAAAGAAAGAAAGAAAGAGAGAGAGAGAGAGAGAAAGAAAGAAAGAAAGAAAGAAAGAAAGAAAGAAAGAAAGAAAGAAAGAAAAAGAAATGAGCAACCTTGACTGCCATTGTCGGAGAGCAGCCAGGCTCATACTTGCGTTGGTTATGGTACTTGTCCACCAAGTTTTCGATTCTCAGACCGACTGCCTGTCCCTTGACTACTTTTTCCATGCCAAAGAAAGCCAACCATGATCCATCCATCTCGAGTACAGGGGTATTATGATCAGTCACTCCTGGGCTCAGTCGAGGGAGCAGTCGCCTTGAATGCTTTGCACAGAGCTGAAGTAACTTGAAGAGCCCACTGTCTAGAACCAGTCTGGCAGGGCCATGAGTTGCAATTGGTTTGTGAAGCAAAAAGGTTATGACATAGATGTCTTCACCATCAACAACCAGTCTTTCTGTTTTCTGCAGGTTAACCAGGGACATATTTCGGATGGCTCCTTAGTCTAACTGGGCATTCAGCATGTGACAGGCACAGAGAGGGAACACATTCAGCGTAGGTGTCTTTAACAGTTCATCTGGGCTTAAAACTTGTAAGGAAGCACTGGTGTACATTCTAAAAGTGCTGACCTAGATCCTGTACAATTGTTAAACAGTGTGTATAGGGGGGGCAGCATTCACAAAAGCGTTTATCTCCTATTTATTTCATTTTTGTTAACCAGGTAAGGTGTCATAGCCATAGTTATGACTATTTTCAGACATGACCTGGGAGGTTACAGACATTTTAGACAGTCAAACGTTTTACAGACAGTCATACAGAAGATGAGCAACAACTTCAAAAAGAGAATCTACAAGACATTTCAGGTAATAACAGTGATGATATGATGCTAGAAAACAGGTAGGAAAAAAATTTACATAGTTCATACAATCATAGGTACTAGAAATGTTACATATCATCCATGCTAAGTGCTACGTATTACAGTAGTCAGGTTCTAGAGAGAGATGATCATTCAGTGATAAGAGGTAGGAAATAAGAGCAGCCTATGGAGGGTTAAAACAGGTGCATTGGGCGCTCTTGATCAGGAGAGTGTGATGCATTTTTTTTTTAGAGTCAGCATGACTGGGGCAGAGCGAACATCAAGTGGGAGGGAGTTCCAGTACTTTGGAGGCCAGGCATGAGAAAGCTGAGGTATCTTTCAGAGTCTTACACCTGGGAGTACTTAGTAGAGAGAACTCAGAGGAGCGGAGGCCATAGGTGGGGGTTTGGGGCACTAGCATGGTTGCAAGAGAGGTAGGAAGACCAGTTTTAATTATATTATCTAGTAGCGAATCAAGGGCAAGAAGGCAAGAAGACTATGGGCAGACGTAGAGGGCCAACTTAGGTCTGTGGTTGGTTACGGAGCAGCCACCTAAGGTATTACAGTGCCATCACCCATGTCATGAAGTGTACCTCACAAAGATGCCTCAATAACGCTTGACTTGTTTCTCTCAGCGTGGGTAGGTACACCAGGGTCTCACTCTCTTCCTCAGTATTCCCACTGCCACATCTGTAAAAAAAAAAAAAAAAAAGGATCAGGATATCAGTAGTGCCAGTGAGCATGAAACACTATTTTAAAATGAAATTACCATAATGTCTTGGTGACTATAGGAGAATCAGGCAGCAATGTGATCAGCTGCCTGTGCTTGCCTGCCAGTGGGACTATGGAGGCAAGGAGTAGTAGTACTTGCCAGGAAAACCCCATGTTGTATGTAGAGGTACCTTCACTTGGACCTGATAAAATATAAGGTAAACAAAACTTCTTACCTTTCAGGTCTTTCTGAGCACATTGTATTTCTTACTCACTGTCCCATTCAATTTTGTCTGCATAGTAAGCTGAGCACTAATTTCCGAGAATCCTTGTGTGGTACCTTGACATTTAACCAATGAGCTTTGCTTGTACAGTATATCTTCATATAGAAGAAAAATGGAAATTGAAATACAAAAACATAGAATGGATCTGTGTACAGCCATGCCACAAGGTAGGTGGCTGTCTGAGGTGTCCTAAGAACAGAGAGACCAAGATGAATCCTTTGACACCCAGGGTAAGGTGGTACAATATACATTTCTCTGGCAGCTGCACTTAAAATGCAGTGTGCCCAGGCCATGATCTCTGGCATCAGACGTGGAGTTTTAAACTGTTTTCAAGTCTCCAGCAGGGCCATGCCATGAAGTGTGGTCAGCTAAGGTGTCCTAAGAATGGGGAGAATGAGAAAAATCTGCCGGTATCTGCAGGAAGTTGGTATGATATATTGTTCTCCAGCAACTGGCCTCTGAATGTTTTCATGTGTAAAGTGTGGCCGTGCATAGCCATGTCACAAGGTAGGTGTCTGCCCGATGTGTCCTAAGAATGGTCGGTACCTGGGGGAAAGCAGTATATAATTCAGTTCTATGGCAGCTGGTCTTCAAATGCAGTGTGCCCAGGTCATTGATCAGATGGACTTTTTTTTTCTATCCTTGCCTTTATGTTTCTCGGACAGGCTGGGTGACTGTTTCTATGTATCAGCCTGTCCTTTTGACACCAGAGCAGTCCCAAGTCTCTGACTCCTTGGTCCTCTGAGCCCTTGGGTGAGCCATTGGCATCAGCTGGGAGGGGGCTTCGTTAAGCCCCAACCCCCAGTTCTTTCCACTGATTTTCTCTCCTTATTCTCGGAGCCACAGACAACGTGGGGCGTGTGCATGGAGACTTACACGCACGCCTTGACCTGTGACAACTCCACTCCTCCCAGCCCTGGCGTAGTGCATGGCCCCACTTTGACACCCACACCACCACCACACCTCCACACAGTGGTAGTCAAAGGCCAGGACAAACAACTTCCCCATATCCAGGAGAGAAGAGCTACCTGGTGGCTGCTTGATCCAACACCCAGCTGACCCCCCAGTGACCCATGCTTGTCACCGAAGACGGGTCACCGATGTGGCAGGAGGTAAGGCCCAATGCCTCAGCCCTCCATGCCACTGGGTCAGCTCAGGTGGGTGTTTAGTGTTTTACTTGACCAGATGGCCTTCATTGGATATTACTGGACATTACCAAAGCTGACCCACCCACAGAAGTTGGTGACCAGATGACGTTCTTCCACACAGGTAACCAGATGGCTGATTTTTCCATTTTACTTGACCAAATGGCTATTTTTTTTGTTTTAGCTGACCAGGTGACTGGTTTCCACTGCAGTTGAGAAGATGGCCCAATCACCTGCAGGGTGGGATTTCTCCAAAATAGGGTCAGGCTTAAAAGTTGTCAGTGGGTCTTCCTCTGGGCCCTAGCTGGGCTATGGTGAAAGTTCCTGAGCAGGGTTTTCATGAAGGAGTCTGTCACTGTCTGTGTCTAGAACAGAAGAGGTTTGTCTGACCTAATGGAGCTTGAACCTGGGCAGGTGAGGTGACTTGGGTGGGGTGTTCCTGAGGTGTCAGGAAAGGCCCAACAGCAGGGGCTGAGGCTACAATCTGTGGAAATGGCATGAGAAGTCCTGTGATACAGGGGCCTTCCTTTGACCCTAGAAGAACTTCCAAAATCAGTAAAGGTCCAAAGTCAACCCAATCTTTAGGCACCTAAACCCAGGTCGGGCCATTGTTCTAGAACCCTAAAAAAAATTTTTCTTCCCAGCACATCAGGGGATTGTAGGAAGGCATCCCTTAGAGGTCAGCTTCCAAGCCCCCTAAGAAGTGCTCTAAGCAGAGTTATGGGAGGGGATGGGGAAAAGGTCTCAGGTCTACCCGACCTCCAGGTTCCCAAACCCAGGTCAGTCTCGTAGTCCAGACACGTAAATTGTTTTTCATTTCTAGCATATTAGGGGAGTGTAGAGGAAGCACTCCTTCAAGTCTGGGGCTCCTAGACCTTTTGGAAGTGCACCAACAGGAGTTATAGAAGCCCACAAGAGATCAGATATTGCAGATCCAGGCCAAGCACAGTTCCACAAGCTTGGTCTTAGGGTGCCTCTATCTCCCACCTATGGGGTGAAGGAGATTTTTGAGAGGTATCCAGGTCACAGGCTCAAGGACATTTTCAGGATGACAGTTTTAAGTTAGGTAGATCCTTGCCTATGTGGATGAGGGGGTTCTGCTAGAAAGGTCCGGGCCTGGGAAAATCGGGATGGGGAAGACTGACACTGGAATGCTGCCCTGGCAAGGGGTAGTGGTCCAAAGTCAGTAAGGGGACAAGGTCAAAAAGTTGCCTGACCTCAAAGAATCCAATCTCAGGAAGGTGAGGTGCCTTAGATTAGGGTGTTCCCAGAGTGCCAGGTGAAGAACAGTGGGGGCTGAGGCTATGCATTCCTAGTATGTGGCCTAGAAGTGCTTTGCAGAAGGGACCTTCTGCTGGCCCAGTGCAAAGTTCCAAAGTCAGTAAAGAGCGAAGGACAGAGATCTACCCATCCCTCTAGAATCCAAACCCAAACTGGTTCAGTGATCCAGACCCCTCAAAAATGTTTTCATCCTCAGCACGTTGGGGGAGAATGGGAAAGCATCCCTCTGAATTTGGAGCTCCTAATCCCCATGGGAAGTGCTCCAAGTGGAGTTATGGAATTCCCAATATGGTTGAAGATGGGTCCCTCTCCCCATTGGGAGTTTTACAGCCTGGGCATGAACAGTGACCACATCCTGCTGAACAGCCCAAAAGGCTCCTAGGTAGAAAATGGGTGGCCACAGATGACCAGATGACTGGTCCAGATTTACGGAAGTTTCAATGAGGTTAAATCTGCCAGGACAAGGCCAAACAGAGTTCCACAAACTCAGTCATAGGGTGCCTCCACCTCCCGTCTAATGTGATGAAGGGGACTGTTGGAAGGTATCCCACAGGCAGGTTCCAGGAAATCTGGGGGATAATTTTAAGTGGGAAAGAACGTGGCTCAGGTGGGAGTGGGGGTACCGTTGGAAAGGTCCTGTCCTCTGAAATGTGGGGCAGATGTTGACTTGTCCCTGTGAGCCTCTGTGTGGGGCTGGTGACTGAAGAAAGGTTTCCTGTCGGTCAGCCCCTGCCACGGACTTTATGACTGTACCTGGGCTGCAGAAATCTGTATCAGAGCATGGCCAGGCAAAGTTCCATGCCTCCAGCCTGAGCCCTGGCCTGGTACGAACATGACGTAAGAAAGGCCCTGGAGCAGATAATGGTCTTACCAGGAGTTATGGAAGACCAGATGAAATTGAACCTGGGTCTCTCTACCCACAGAGAGTTCCACTGCCTGGGCATAAACCGTGGCCATGTCCATTGACTTGTCCATGGGCCACTAGGACAGATAATGGGTGAATATGGACCGAGGCGAGTTTAAGATGTCAGCAAGTTTATTAGAGCAAAATCACAAAGTACTGCCTGCCACTCACTCTGGTACTTCAAGTTAAACAAGTGTTTGCCACCTGATGAAGACCTGTTTAAGTCAAAGTGTCAGGGCAAGTGGCAGGCAGATCCAGTTGCACCGACCTAACTGTAAGCTTTGTACTGTTTGCACTTTGTAATTTTTCTTTAATAAGTTTGCTGACATCTTAGCTCACCTGGGTCCATAGTCTCTTTTGGTTTTCTGACTGCTACGAGTCTTTGGCATGATTGTATGTAGGGGTAGGCAACCCCCTCCTGTGAGAATCAGCCTTGTACTGTGGACTGTGGCTTCACAGCCTGGAGATAATGGTTGACTGTAGATGACCAGATGGCTAGCCTAGATTTACAGAGGTCTGGATGAGATCAGCTCTATGACTGGCCGCAGGGGCCGTGTTCCATGACCCCAGCACCACGGTGGCCCTAGGTGCCCCTGGAGGGTAACTGGGGACTTCTGGGAGATATCCAGGAAAAATGTCGCTGGTCTCCATGCTGAGCTGGCTAGGACCTAGGGGACCTCTTCCCCCACCCAAGGGCCACAGAGTCTACTGCCGCTGCCCGAGAGGTTGCCTAGGAGAAGGAGGGCCAGCTGAACCGTGGTGGCTCTGAGAGAGAGTAGGGGTGGCAGGTCAGGGGCACATTCCTCAGCCTGTGCCACTACAGATATCCTTCGCTATTATAACAGGATAGTACTGCTGGGAGGAGGCAAGAGAGGATGCGGGGGTCCTCTGTCAGGGAGGCCCCAAGGTGGGAGGTAGAGGACCCCAGCAGAGGTATAAGCAGCTCATGGTGGGGTACTCAACTATCAGGAGCATAGTTTTGGGAACAGCAAGGGAGAGCGAGGGAGGGAGGTAAGGTGCCTACCTGGCGCCAAGGCTCAGAGGAGTGGGTGGTGAATCCTAAAGCTCGCTAGAGTGGCAGGGCAGGAGGAAGAGCTGGATGTCATTATCCACCTAGGGAATGGTGCAGAGAAGAGGGGTTCAGCTGCACTGAGGACATTGGACCAACCTGGAGGGACAAGGCCCATACAGAAGTGATGGTCTCCATCCCTCTGGGAGGGAACCGAAGTCCTCAGTGGGCGGTTTAAATGTTACTTTGATGAACATTTAAACTAGCTGGGGGGGGTTAGAACAACAAAAGGAGTCAAACTACCTCCCCCTCAGACTGAAGCAGTAGGAAGAGAGAACCCAATGGGAACAACAGAGTAGAAGAGGACAAGGGAACAAAAGTTGAAAAAGAGAGGGGAAATGAGGCAGGGTACAAGTGGAGGAAGGGCACTGCAGGCAGAGTGGAGCAAGGTGTGGAGGGCCATGTGTGCAAATGTAAGGTGTCTTTTGAAATGGAATTCCAGACCTGGAGGCCATCATGAGGAGATGGCCCTGGATATTGTGGTCATTCAATAGGGCTGAGTTGGGCTGGCAGTATAGCCTAGAGGTTAGAGTAACGAGCTGTGAACGAGCTTGGTACATCCAACAGACCAGACCTTGGTTTGATTCTCACAACCTCCATTTGCATACTGTGCGACTCTGAACAATTCACTTAACCGCCCAGTGCTACTAGGTCGCCCCTGAAAACAGGCACTTGTGCCTAGTGGGCCTTACCCAGTTACCAAAGACTAAAAAAAAAAAAAAATTACTTAGTCATGGTACACAGGCAACCAAAACTGGGACATGGCCATACCAGGCTACACTCAGTTTAGGGAGGGTAGGAAGGGAGGAGGGATTGTGCTGTATTTAAGGGAGGGTATGAAAGTAAGGGAAACGCAAGGGAACCTGGAGGGAAAGGTGAGGCAGGAGGTACTGTGGGTCACCCTGGATACAAGAGCTGGAGCCACCATTTCACAATGGGATTATATACAGACCTCCAAAACAGGAAGAAGAACTGGGTAAGGAAATGAAGGAAGGAAGCCATTAGTACAATGACAGAAAAGGGGGCAGAGCTGCTGGCTGGGGACTTCAATCTGCAAGCTGTAGACTGCAGCCTCCCAGCCATGGCCTAGGCTAGAAGAAGGGACATCCTCGACTCCTAGCAGGGGTGTTTCTCAGGCAACTAGTCAGGAAGCCAAATCCTACTCCTGATGGGGCACTACTGGGCCTGGTGCTCACAAAAGTGACAGTCCTGTAGACATCAAAGTGTGATGCTACCTAGGGACCAGCGAGCACCATACAGTGTGGTTTAACTGAAGGATAGTAGCAGAGGCAAACCACACAAGGATGAGGGTCCTGCACTTCAACAGGGCTGAGTTTTAAAAAATAGCTGAATGCCCCAGAGATGATCAAGCAGCGGGTGAGTGCCTGGGTGAGGTGTAGGAACACTGAGCCAAATTAATAGGGCTACCACCTTCTGAGAATCCCAAAGTGGGATATTTCTTACTGAAATACGATTTTTTGCAGCACAATATGTAACCTCAACCAATGCAACAGATTTGTTTACTCTAAATAATCAGAATTAAGACTAAGTGTTGTAGGGCTCCATTTTCAGAGAACAGTCAGCTGCGCGCACACACTAAGGCACCGCACGAAAAATTAGGGCCGGAGGGCTCTGACGCCTTATTCAAATGAATAGCAGGATCCATGCTGACCTGTGCTATCCATCTGAATATCAGGCCATGGTAGCATGGCACACAGCTGGCGGTCGCCATGTTTGTGCCACGCTACCAGAACGCCTGGCCAAAGACCACCCATAGGGGAAAGTGTGACACAAACTGGATAGCGCTACTACCCCATGGGCAATACTCAGCCCAAACATGCAGATGGGCACACTGGGCATGCACAGTGCTAGTGGGCCATTTACATGCTCATTATGGGCTCATCAGCATGCCAGCACTGGGATGGAGTGCGCTGGGCCAGGTCCCCCCCCCCCAGCCCTGATCCGTGTCAGTCTGAAAGAAAAACCCATCATTTCCCTGGTAGTCTAGTGGTCTCCCTTCCCCGAGCCCTGACCCATGTCAGTTTGAAATGAAAAAAAGATCTCTTCCTGGTAGTCTAGTTGTCCCCCACCTCAAGCCCCGATCCATGATAGTGTGAAAGTAAAACCCATCTTTTCCCTGGTAGCCTAGTGGTCCCCCTTCCCCGAGCCCCAATCTGTGTTAGTTTTAAAATATAAACCCATAATTTCCTTGGAAGTCTAGTGTTCCCCCTCCCCGAGCCCTGATTCCATTCATAGCCATCACCGGAGTCCCGATAGTGCTGTGGTCCCCCTCCCTAATCCCAGCCTGCCCTTGTCTGTCCTCCAAGACCATCTCTGGTGGTGTAGTGCCCCCCCACCGTAGCAGATAATGTCCCACCACCCCGCTCTGCCCCCCCCCCCGTCACAACCTCGAGAGCCGGCAAGCGGCACAGCCCTCTGCTCACCACCATGGCCAGCCGCCAACTGAGCTCTCTGGGAACTTGAACTGTACAGCTCCAACCAGCCTCCAAGTTGCATGATCTTGTCAGAAAAATAAAATTATTGCAGACAGACACTTCCGAAAAAAAGCCTTACTGATGCTGTTCTACTCCTCTAGTGGCACAACAAAGAGTGAAGAATTAATGATCTGGGAATTCTTATGTGCCCAAGGCACTATGCTGATTGACAGCTTTGGGCTGCACCACTATTTCCACATGTCTTAACTCCCAATTGACAAAGTGAAGTATAACTGAAAATTGTGGCATAAGGTACCATGATGGCCATTTTACCATATAAACAGTGACATTTTTTTGTTTGTTCTGTTTGCTTGTGAT
Source organism: Neoceratodus forsteri (assembly GCA_016271365.2). NCBI lineage: Eukaryota > Metazoa > Chordata > Ceratodontiformes > Ceratodontidae > Neoceratodus > Neoceratodus forsteri. The sequence continues at coordinate 164,697,009 of CM028137.1, forward strand.
CCCCATCTCACAGCCACACAGGAAGCTCAAAAGTAAACCAAAAAAATAATAATACTAACAATCTTTGCCACATACTAGGAAATCCAGCATACTGGTCCCTTGATGAGTTGGGGCCTTTAATTTAAACATTACTGGCCAACTTTTCCAAGGTTCCTGGTCATTCTGTTTACTGAGCTCCAGGCTCTTGTTGGATGTGGCAGCAGTTTAGAAGAGCCAAGTAGTAACTAACATAAAGCTACCAACAGTCCCTATTTTCCCAGGACAGTCCCTATTTTAGGCAGCATGTCCCAGTGCCCCCACAGGTTTTGCAGAATGTCACTTTTGTCCTGGTTTTTGCTTACTTGTCCCAGTTTTGTTTCTTTTTTGGGGGGGGGGGGCTGACTACTAATCTGTGAGTGACAGTTATTTCAGCACCACTGTGGCGCTGCTTGGGCTGGACAGCAGTTTGCAACTTCAATCCCTGCCTGCGCCTGTCTTGTACCACAAGCATTGCAGGGAGAGCACAGTAAAGCATGTTCCTTCCTGTTAGATTAGACTGGGTAGTGGTGCAAACATGCGCATGTGGACGTCTGCTTGACAGCAGCTGAGAGGGACTCCAGACAGAGAAGAGACCGACAGCAGTGAACTAAGGTAACCAAACCTGATCAGCTGTAGGGAAGTGTGTGAAAACAATCTGGTGCGGTGGTGGGAGGCACTGAAGTGAAGTCTGCTCAGTAAATGAAGTGAGTGTAAGTGGGTTGGATGGGACTGTCAGGAGGAGCAATATATGCAGCTCGAATGTCTGATCACAATTTAACGTATGTTTGCTTCTAATGAACTTTCTGTACATCATGACTTGGAACTTGCTGCCGCAGAATGATGTATTGTTTTAATCTGGATGTTTGCTACCAGAGTTACTGTGGGACAGCATGGCTAGAGCAAGCAGCAACATTTAATTGATTGTGCGCAGCGTTGCCTGCAGCAGTGCCCATGAGAGTGACATGAGGGGAGGGTCATGGTCAAAATGGACTGTCCCAGTTTTAGGCCTCAGAAAGTTGGTAGCTTTAAACAGGGTAATGGGAAGGCAACAAGTAGCAGGCTTGCCATGACCCAAACCAGTAAGACCATCATACTGCTGGTTCCCCCATAGCCTGAACTGAGATACAGATGTAACCACCCCTTCCCTCCTACCAGCACACCCACAGGTGGTGCTGCCTCAAGGAATATAGGTTGGCACCCGGGTTCATGTTTACAATTGGTGGTGTGATTGGCATGGTGCCTCCACCTATGGGGATCCTTCCGACGGCGTACTGCCAGGGTGCTTCCCCACAGGAAATTATGTTCAGCCCCCTCCCTTGGAAACAGGTAAGACAATATACAGTTCCCTCCCCACTTATAACTCTAAGCATGAAATATCACACTACACAATAATGCAATGGCTGCAACAGTTTTCAGAAAATAAACAACAGGGTTATTTTGGGGTGGATAAAAAAGGTAGGGAGCAGTGGAAACAAAGGGGAATAAAAACATTCAATAATGTTCTAAACTCTATGCAAAATCAGTAACATCAAAACACATTGGCATTCATGAATGGTACTATGCAGTTCAGTATTACCAGTCCCAGTTCTACTCCCCCCACTGGTGCACCAGTTAACCCCACAGTCCCTGTGAGAGCTCTCAATTTTGGTGTACACACACTGAGCAGTTGCAGGCCTGTGACGTGGAAAAGCTAGGTGCAGCACAGATGAAACACTGAGTGCTGCAGAGCAAAGTACCAACTACACCTGGGGGTGCAGTGAAACAGTTGTAATTACTGGCTGTAACATAGAAACACAGAATTTGTCGGCAGATAAGGACCGCTTGGCCCACCCAATCTGCCCATTTCCCTACCTACTGGATAAGCTGCAGATCCTAGTTAACCAGCAGCCTACTTCTTCCTACCACCACCCCCTAGAATGGTCTTATGACTGTCCCATGCACGTTTGAATTCTACCACTGTTTTTGACTCCACAACCTCCTCCGGAAGGCTGTTCCATGCATCCACAACCCTCTCTGTGAAAAAATACTTCCTTAAATTACCTCTGAGCCGCCCCCTCTGTCTTCAAATTGTGCCCCCTTGTTCTTGCACACCTCTTTTTTTGAAAGATGCCACCCTCTTGGACTTTGTTGATTCCTTGAGGTACTTGAATGTTTCTATCATGTCCCCCCTTTCCTCGAGGCTATACATATTAAGCTCCTTTAGTCTCTCTTCATATGTCTTCCAGTGCAGACCCTGCACCATTTTAGTTGCCCTCCTCCGGACAGCTTCCATCCTGTCTATGTCTTTGCAGAGATTGGGTCTCCAGAACTGCACGCAGTACTCCAGATGGGCTCTGACCAGCTGTCTGTACAGAGGGATAATAACTTCCTGTTTTCTACTGGTGATGCCTCTCCCTATGCATCCCAGTATCCCCCCAGCCCTCCTTGCTGCCCTCTCACATTGCTTGCCCACCTTTAGGTCATCTGATATGACTACCCCCAGGTCCCTTTCCATTTTTGTTGTTGTTAGTATCTCACCCCCATTGTGTACTCTTCCCCTGGTTTTGTTTTCCAGGTGCATTACCTTGCACTTCTTAGCACTGAATCTATACATTTGACCATCTCTAACCTTGCCAAGTCCCTTCTCATCCTTTCCACCCCAGCTTGCATCAGCTCTGTTGCAGATCTTTGTGTCATCTGCAAAGAGACATACTTTTCCTTCCAGTCCCTCTGCAATGTCGCTTATAAAGACATTGAAGAGGACCGGTCCTACCACTGAACTCCTGCGGTACCTCACTAGTAACCCCTTTCTCCTGAGTGGACTCCATTTACTATTACCTCTGTGTCCTATTTTCCAGCCACCCTTACCCAGGCTGTCTTCTTGGGACCCACTCCCAGGCTGGCTAACTTGTATATTAATCTTTGTGTGGGACTGTGTCAAATGTCTTGCTAAAGTCTAGGTAGGCCATGTCCACAGCCCTCCCTGATCTAGTACTTTGGTCACCCAGTCAAAGAAATCTATCAGATTCGTCTGGCATGACCTTCCCGCTGTGAATCCATGCTGCCTAGGGTCCTGTGCCCCTCTGGCCTCTAGATACTCGATAATTCTTTCCTTCAGAAGTGAGTCCATCATTTTCCCTATCACTGAGCTTAAACTAACAGGTCTGTAGTTTCCTGCTTCTGCCTTGCTCCCACTTTTGTGAAGGGGAATCACATCTGCCCTCCTCCAGTCCTCAAGTACCACCCCATCCTCCCATGATTTGTTAAAGAGGGTAGTCAGTGGTGTCACTAGTTCTACCCTTAGTTCTTTTAGAATTCTGGGATGAATCCCATCAGGCCCCATTGCTTTGTCCACCTTCAGTTTTAAGAGTTCTTTCAGAACCCTTTCTTCTGTAAATGGGCTGGTATCAACTTCTGTATCCAGAGTGTTTCTACTGTTTGTTTTAGGTACCTCCCCCTCTTCATTTGTAAATACTGAGCAAAAATATTTGTTTAGTATCTCTGCTCTTTCACAGTCACCCTCTGCCCACCCTCCCTCTTCTTTTATTAAGCCTCACTATCCCTCCCTTGGTCTTCCTTCGCCCCTGATGTACCTATAAAGGTTTTATCCTTCTTAACTGAGTTGACTATCTTTTCCTCAGTTTGGGCCTTTTGCTGTTTTGACTGCCTTCCCAGCTTCCTTTTGCTTTAACTGATACAGTTCTCTGTCCTGCTCCTTCTGCGATTCCTTGTACTTCCTGAATGCTTTCTTTTTCTCTTGAACCTTCACTGCCACTTCCTTTGAGAACCATAGTGGTTTCTTACATCATTTTGTTTTGTTTATTTGCTTCTCACAAAGACTCGTTACCTCTGTGATGGCAGTTTTTATTATTCCCCATTGTTCTTCCACCCCTCCTTCCAGCCCATTTGCTAGTGCATTCCTTAGGCACTCACCCATTTTGGCAAAGTCAGCCCTCCTAAAGTCCAGTACTTTTGCCTTTGTATGGCTTGACTCTATTGCTGTGTTTATTGTGAACCATACTGTTCGATGGTCGCTAGTTCCCAGATGGCTAGCCACTTCAACATCTGTGATCCTCTCTCCATCTCCATTTGAGAGAACCAGGTCTAAGATTGCTTCTCTCGAGTGGGCTCCAATACTAGTTGTCTAAGGCATGCCCCCTGTAGGGCATCTATAATAACCCCACTCTTCGAAGTGGCTGCTGCAACTGCACTCCAGTTAACATCTGGCATATTCAGATCACCCATCAGCAATATCTCCCCTTTTTCTGCCATTCTAAGTATACTTTCTATCATTTCCTTGTCCATTTCCTCCCTTGAGAAGGGGTCTGTGTATAACCCTGTGCGGTTGTGGTGCCATTGCCTGTCTCCAAATTTACCCACAATGCTTCTTCTCCTCCCTGTTTACCCTTTTGTTCTGTTGCTTTTATTCCTTCCCTTATGTAAAGAGCTACTCCTCCTCTTTTACCCTCCCTGTCCCTCCTGTAGATAGTGTATCCTGGTATGTTTACGTCCCAGTCATGGTTTTGTGTGTACCATGTTTCTGTGACTGCCACGATATCCAGATGTTCCTCCTCCATCAAGGCCACTAATTCAGGAAGCTTGTTACCCAGACTACAGGCACTGGTACTCATTGCTCTCCATTTTTTGACAGCTTTACCTTCTGTTGCAGCATCCCCCACTGACCTTTCTACCTTGGTCTTTTTCTCATTTAGTACCCTGTTTTGTAGGGAGAGGCTGGGATTTTCTTGCTGCTTATCAGTGCCTCCCCCTTTGACTAGTTGAAAAGCTTGCCATTGAAGCATTTAAACCGATTGCTCAAAAGACTTGTTCTCTTCCTGGACAGATGCAGACCATCCTGCCAGTATAGGTTGGTGTCCCTCCAGGTGGAACCCCAGTCCCCAATGAAGCCAAACCCCTGTGTTCCATACCATTTTTTCAACCATTCATTAAACTGCATGGTGCAAATTATCCTCGCCTCACCCATGCCACTGACAGACAGCACCTCTGAGAAGGATACTGTGTGTGCTACTTGTCTTAGGCCCCTCCCCAACTCTACAAAGTCCTCCTGCACTGCTCTAATCTCATGATGAGCCAAGTGATTTGTCCCTAGGTGGACAATGATGCCCAGCTCAGACTCCCGTGCAGCTGTTCTCGTGATCCTGAGGATGCGCTTCCTGTCCCTCCAAGCCATGGCACCAGGCAGGCACCTTACTTCAGTTTTCCCTGCTCCCCCCAGTTCTATCCCCCTAATAACTGAGTCCCCCACCAGGAGCTGCTTCCTTTCCCTGTGGTGTCCTCTGCCTCCTTCCTGTGGGCCTCCCTTGTGACAGTTGTCATCAGTCTCCTCTGCGGGTGCATCCATAGGGGAGCTATGCTCCCCCAGAATGGTGTATGGATTGTGGAATGGAACAACTGTACTAGTTGCTAAGGGCATTACTAAGGTCACACAGGAAGCCCAGATGTAATGTTAACAAGACAGCTAGCTGAACAATTAGGAAAGTGTTTGGGTAAAAACCCAGTACTCACAACCTTGGATGAACAGATGTAGGATGTTGGGGGACGTCTCCCCTTTTCAGGCAATTTGGAAGAACAGGCAGGAAAGGCTTGGAATGCAGGCGATGATCCTCTTCACCCCACAGAGGGACTTGTCTTCACCCACCTCAGCTGTAGGTAGGCAGCAGCAGATCAGGTACTCAGGCAGAACCTCAGAGCATAGATTCAGGCAGAAAGCTCAGTCTTTGAACTGGTAGGGAAATGAGGCAGTAGCTTTGGTTTACCTCACTTTCCACAGCAGACAACAAACCATTCAGCAGGCTTTAGGATTTTCAGTCACCAGTTCTGGACCTGCACAGAAGGCACCAACAACAGGATCTTCTATCTGGCCACAGCAAAAGGAGATAAAAAATACACACTCTGATTTACAGTCCTTGGAAGGTCTCACTCTGTTTCCTAGCTCGCACAGAAGGCACAAAATTGCAGGATTTTAGGCTGTCAGCAGCAACAGCTGAAAAGAAACACTCCTTCTCACTTCAAAACCTCATACCAAGTCACACACACTAACTGTGAAGTTCAGAATCCTCAGGTTCAAAACTCAGTCTCTGGTTCACACGACTCACAAGCTCTTCATCCTGACTGGATGTACTGCAACTGCCAATCGGATCCTACGCTGTTGTCCAGCAACCTCTGCAAAGATGACTGCCATCAAACAGTTCTTCCCAGCTCAGTCACTTTCCATAAATTGTAAAAATATATATAGTCACTGTTGGCAGCATTTGGCTGCATGGCTAGCACCCTTCTGGTCCCTTCTAAGGGTCGCTAGGGCCAGGGGCTACATTTTGGGAGCAGAAGCCAAGTCGTTGGCTCTGTTTTGAAGGCTCCCCTGGTGGGGCCAAGTCTAGAAACGTCCATCCTCGGCCGCTAAGCATTATGGGACTTGTAGTCCCGGCAGTCACCATTGTCCCAGTTAGTCCCTGACCCACTGGTAGCATTGCAGGGTCAGGGAGTATTTTTAAAAGTAATTTTCTTTTTTCTTCTGGTCCCCCCAGCCCCTTTGGCAGTCCGGTGGGGCCTGGGAGAGAAATCCCTCCTTGCGCCGCTTCTGCCACTTCTTGCAAGCACCCTGGGACGCGTTAGGCCACATATGCAGCCTTTTCTGGAGCTCCCGGCCCCACTGTAAGACAGTTCGGAGGCAGGGGAGCAAATCAACTGTGCTGCACTTTTGCTTAGGCACAGGAGGTGCAAAAATTGCATTTCTCCACTCCCCGTCCCCACTGGCAGTTTGGGGGAACCGGGGAAACAAGGAGGACCAGACAGCAGTTTGGCTGCGAGTTTACAGGTGCAGGAGGTGCTGGAATCTAAATTCAGCGTTCCCTAATTACAGTCCAAGATTGGGCCGGGTGAGCAAAAAACAGACAGCTGCAGGAGCTGTAGGAGGCAGCAGGAGCAAGGTAAGCTCCCAACCTTGGGAGAAGGGTTACACAGATAAGGCACACTGATGAGTCCTCACAAGGAGAAAACACATGTTTGCGCTTTCTGTTTTCAGCCTTAAAGCATAACCAGCCAGGATTTAGTCATGGTGATTTGCATATACTTAAGCAAATGAGAAAGGATGAGACCTAACTACTGTGAAGTCCAGATTTACAGTCTTTATCTGGCAATTCTTCAGGGCCACACAGTCCCAACAGTTCACATACTCTGCTTAGTCACAGGATGTGGTCCTCCTCTAGATTATTAAAAAGTCTGGTAGAGACTATAATTGTATATTACAACATTATAATTACTGGTGACTGTCACAAATGCACTCAGCAGGTTAGGCCCTCTGCTCCCACAGTGCCAACCTCAGAGCGCAATAGTGTGAACAGGTAACAAACAGGGTAACCCTCCTGTCTGCTTTTGGGTACAATATTTTGCTAGGTGCACCAAGCCAGGCTTCCAAAAGGAACCCTTAAAACTCTATAAGAAACCTTAGGTATATCCTTACCTTTTTCCAGTTTGGTAACACCATCAACCCTTGAACAACTGTCAGACTTAACCATCTATACGTTACATGCGAAAAAGAACTGGCAGACACCCAGGCATTCTCTTAAGAATAGGTTTACTAAAAATGGATAAAAACAGTAAGATAAAATACAGAACAATATCAAAGAGCATCACAATCACATCAAAGAAAAACAAGGAAAACTACAGCACAAACTCCTACCAAAATACATTAAGATATTTTCTATCTGATGTATTACCTCTGTAAGTGCAGTTAAATTAGAGATCTTGGCCCAGATATTCAAATCTTTGCATGGTGCGCAAACCGCTTGTGCGGGATTAGCATGGGATTAGCGTGGGTCTGCTATATTCAAAAGGCCAAATGGCATGCGCAAACCGCTTTAGCACTGGGCAAACCATAATATATGCAAGGGGCAAACTGAACATGAGTACAGGCACTATGAGATATTCAGCGAGTAGCGCCGCGCTAAGGTGTTTAGCGTGACTTAGTGCGACCCTTTGCGTGGTACATATTACCGCCCAGGAAAAGCTGGTCTTAACTCTTGGCAAACAGCTTTGCATGAAATTGTGGCCTTGCGCGGCATTAGCACAGCCTTGTGCAACCCTTAAATATGACTATGACACAGAGAAAAAGCCAGACATGGAGGAAACATGCTGCTCACTGATGGCACCACAATGATGCCAACTGCTGCCTCTAGTCCCAGCCATGCCAGGCAGTATGTGGTGACCTGGCCCCCGGGGCCACCATGGTAGTATGGCCATACAGCACACACCTGCAAACCATATGTCTGTGGTGACCAACAGATGCCAGCACACACATGCAGCACTGTGGGCATGGTGTGTGTTGAGGGAAGGGTGTACGGGTGGCCAGGCCTCATCACAGATCAGATGCAGCCACAAAGCTGGGACACAGCATGCAGTGCACATGGGCCAGTATTGGGAATACCCCAATACCAGTGTGCCTGTCCAATTGTACATGCCCCCCCAGTCACATACTGCACAGCTGTACATACACCACAGCACACACAGCCAGCCATGTCTATGTCACTATGAGCATCCCATGCCAGAGATGCAACATCTGTGGGTCACATAATAATGTGACAGTACTGTCCACTGGCAGTACACACCTGAAAGATGGGCATGTGACTGTGTACAGTGCAGTAGTCATCATTATCCAACACACCATAGGCATTGCTGTGTCCCTCACACTACTGGCCCCCTTGCTACTGTGGTGTCTGCTGTGCACTGTACCATGCCCTACAGTGTGACAGTTGCATGCATCACCACCACTGGCAGTGCCTATGCTTGTTGTCCCCTGGGGTACACACTGCTATGCTGTACTGCATACATGTAGCCTGCAGCTACCATCATGCACTGTCAGACTGACCTACAGGTGGAGCTGCAGCCAGACCTGGCCAGCCCCTGTACTTCCAGACTGACCTACCGGTGGAGCTGTGGGACCCTGCAGTAATGCTGGACAAACTGCATGCAAACCAGGGCATAAAGAGATGCTAATCTGGATGTTTGACCAGAGGCTACCTATGTAGGCTCATTTGCATGTCACTTTTGAAAATGGCAAAGATTAGTACCAGGCAAATGTGTTTGCACCAGGCTAACAACTTAGCTCTGCGCTAAAGCCAAGCAAATGTGTTAGCGCGGCACTAACAGTTCGGGGAATATTATACATTTTTGAACACTGTTCTTTCACATCCGCTGTTGCCTGCAGCTGTACTGGGTCCACACATTTGCTGGCACACACACTGACCACATAGTTCACCTCTAACTACCTTCATGTCGCTGTGCATTGTGTTGCTGTTGTAGTTTGCACTTCCTGGTTGCTATATTCAGAGCTGTCTTAATCCAGGGCTACGTTTGCCCTGCACTCCCAGCCCAGTTTGCCCAGCCTCATTTCCATGCTATATTCAGAAGCTGTTTGCCCTGGGCTATTCCTTTTGAATATAGCTCTCTTTGTGCTCCGGGCTACGTTTGCCTGCCAAGCAGTGCTAATTTAGCCCCAGGGAAAAGTTTTGACTATCTGGCCACTATTTTCTTAAGAGCCCAAAAAGATATGACAGGGTAACCCTCTTGTCTGCTTTTGAGTCCGAATCATTTTTAGTCTCAAGTTCTGGAGGGATTCAAACTGTAAACCTTATGCTAGCGTACCCAAATGTACAAGCTTAGATATGTACCCTCTTCGGGGACTTTGGTACAAGCTTTCATCAGGGGCACCAAGCCAGGCTTCCAAAATGAACCCTTAAAACTCTATAAGAGACCTTAGGTATTTTCATACCTTTTTTCCAGTTTGGTAACATCATCAAGCCCTTGAACAATTGTCAGACTTAACCATCTATACTTCACATGTGAAAAAGAATTGGCAGTCTCTTAAGAATAGGTTTACTAAAAATGGAAAAAAACAGTAAGATAAAATACAAAACGAATATCAGAGAGCATCACAATCATGTAAAAGAAAAACAAGGAAAACTACAGAACATACTCCTACCAAAATACATTAAGATATTTTTTATCTTATGTATTACCTCTTTAAGTGCAGTTAAATTAGAAATCTTGTTTCTTAAAAGCCCAAAAAGATATGACATTCATCTGAGACACAAGTACCAGTTTAAACTATGTCTCCACACTCCTTCTGTGAGTCATCTAGCTCCTCCTATTAGAATACACAATTACAAAAAATGATTTCCTGTCAGGAGATATTTCATATTATGTGACTTCAGAAGGAAAAAGACATTTTCTAAATTAATCAAGCCTTTCCTTTGAACTGGTGGCTGGTTCCTGTTTTCCCAAGGAACATCAAAGGTTTTTACAACTCTACAGTCTGTCACCCAGGTGCGATATATAGCCAACAGGAATCAGCTAAATGGTGTCCTGTCCTGTAATAAACTATATATTTAGCTTCCCAACTTCAAAGCAGCAACAGGTCATAAAAAAGGCCATAAAGTGCAATTTTTCAAGGAAGTTAATTACAATTCAGAGATCTCCTGGTCAGTTACCTATCCTGTAGCTTCACTGAAACCTGGGGGGGGGGGCACCCATGGAAACCCAGGCTGTCTTATGTGAGACAATCACATACTATGTTTTTATATTACAAATATCATACAATAATCATAATCAGCTGGCCAAGCGTCACACTCCTCCCCGCCTAGACTGAATTTGGGGGCTCTATCCCCTGCATGGGATGAGCTTCCCAAATCAGTTCACTCCTCATATAGATGCAATAAGCCATCTGCATTCTGATTGCTCACTCTAGCCCTGTGTAAGCTCGTCATGTCATACCCTTGCAAGGCAAGACTCCATCTTAATAGTCTACCATTAGTTTTTCCCATTTGGGGCAGCCAAACCAAGGGGTTGTGGTCAGTTTGTACCTCAAAATGCTGCCCATATAAGTATGGCAGTAACTTCTTTAGGGCTCACACTATGGCAAGACACTCTTTTTCCACAGTAGAGAAAGCCTGCTCCCTGGGAAGTAACTTTTTACTCAGGTACACTACAGGGTGATCTTTCCCTTGGTTCGATGTTTGACTCAGTACTGCCCCAATACCCATGTCTGAGGTATCAGTCTGGACTATAAAGGGTCTGCTATAGTCAGGACTTGTCAACACAGAAGCACTGCCAGTACCTCCTTCAGTCCGGTAATGGTGTTTTCACAGGCTGGTTCCCAGGTAATTTTCTTAGGCATCTTTTTCTTTACCAGGTCAGATAGGGGAGCAACTAGAGCACTGTAACTGGGTACAAATTTTCTATAGTACCCTGCCATCCCAAGAAAACTCTTGACCTGCTTCTGCATTTCTGGTCTGGGCCATGCCTTGATCACTTCTATTTTTACTTAGTTAGGACGGAGCTGTCTCCAGCCTACAACATGCCCGAGGTATTCCACTTCAGCCATGGCCACCTGGCACTTCTCAGCTTTGACAGTGAGCCCGGCCCTCTGTATCCTGCCCAGCACTTCCCTAAGGTGGGACAGGTATTCCTCCCATCTGGCACTAAAGATGGCAATGTCATCCAGGTACGCCACAGCATACTCCTCAGCACCATTTAACACCTGGTTCACCAACCTTTGGAAAGTGGCCAGGGAGTTCTTCATTCTGAAAGGCATTACTTTAAATTCAAATAAGCCTATCAGAGTGATGAAGGCCGACCACTCCCAAGCTCTTCTGTTAACTCTACCTGCCAATACCCCTTTGTCAGGTCAACAGTCGTAAGGTATATTGCCCCTCCCAGCTTGTCCAGGAGTTTGTCTGTCCAGGGAATCGGGTGGGCGTCTGACTTTGCGACTGCATTCAGTCCATGATAGTCCACATAGAAACGAGTAGAGCCATCTGGCTTGGGCACAAGTACTATGGGTGAGGGCTAGGGGCTGCAGGATCTCTGGATTACCCCTAAATCCAGCATTTCCTCCACCTCCCTCATAATGTCATTTTGTACAGCCTCTGTCACCCGATATGCTGTCTGCCGTATGGGCGTCTGTGTCCCTGTTTCCACATGGTGCGTTGCTAAGGGGGTTAGTCCAGGCTTGGCGCTAAACAGTGGGGCAAAGTCTGCTAAAACCTCCCTTACTTCTTGGATCTTGTCCAGAGCCAGCTGGGGAGACAATTTAACTGCTTCCACAGAAGACTCCCGCTTGCTTTCTTCCAGCAAGTCCAGAAGGGGGTCTCCTTCATCTGTCCCCTCCCCATGACTACATACTGCAAACACCATGTCAGCCCTATTAGCATATGGTGTCATCATGTTGCCATGGTACTTTCTTCCTGTATGTCTTCTGTCAGGCAATTCTATGATATACTGTAGTTCACGTCATTTACCTTTCTAACTACTTTACATGTTCCTGCCCACTCAGCCTGCAGCTTGTCTTTCCAGACCGGAATAAGGACCATGACTTCCTGACCCACTGTGTACGAGTGAGCTCTGACTCTGCAGTCGTACCACACTTTTTGTTTCTATTGGGCAGCTGCCAGGTTGCTCTGGGCTGTCCCCATAAGCTCCTTCAGCCTTTCCCTAAACCTAAGGATGAAATCCACTATGGGAGTGCCCTGGGTGGCATGCTTGCCTTCCAAGTCCTCCCAGATCAAGTCTAGGGACCCATGTACCTGGCATCCATAAAAGAGCCTGAAGGGGGAAAAACCCTGTTGACTCTTGGGGCACCTCCCTGTATGCAAACAACAGGTGGGGAAGGTATTTCTCCAAGTCCCTCTCATGCTGTTCAGCAAACACTTGGAGCACTGACTTCAGGGTCCTGTTAAATCTTTCCACAAGCCACTGGCTTGCGGGTGATAAGGTGACATGTGCCTCTGCACCACCCCACACTTCTCCCACAAACATTTCATCAAGTCAGACATGAAGGAACCCCCTCAATCAGTGATAACCTCCTGCAGAAACCCAAAACGTGAGAAAATCCCAAGTAAGGCATCTGCCACTTTGTCTGTCCTCAGTGAGGATAGGGCGACTGCCTATGGGTAGCAGGTGACATAATCCACCACAGTCAGGATAAACCTCTTCCCAGAGGAGCTGAATGTAGTTAAAGGCCCCACAATATCCATTCCCACCCTTTGGAATGGCTCCTCCACTATGGGCAATGGAATTAGGGCTGCTTGGGTTTTCTTACCCACCTTCTCTATTTCTTGGCACCGGTGACAAGACATGCAATACTCCTTCACCTGCTGGGTGAAGTTGGGCTAATAGAAATTCTTGACCAACTGCTGCGTAGTGCGTGCGATTCCCAGATGACCAGACAAAGGAATATCGTGTACAATCTTGAGCAACTGCTCACGATACCCCTGCAGAATGATAAGCTGCCTGCCTATCACCCCTCCCTCTGTCTTTATAGCCTGAGTATACATCAGTCCATTTTCCCAATGAACCTTATGTTTACCGTCACCGCTCTGTGCTCCATCAGAGTCTGCCCAAGCCCTCAGCTTCTCTAGACTAGGGTCACTTTTCTGAGCAGCTGCAAACTCGTTACACATTCCCAAGGCATGGGACAGGTCCCCTTCAGTCTCTAAACTAGGGTCCCTAGCACTAGCATCAGGGCACTCAAGATCACTGTCATCCCTAACCCTCTGACAATGGGTCACCCCTCCTTCTTCGGAGTAACCCTCCATAGCTGTATGGTTAACTGCGCCTGGGGAAATTTCTACCCCCTTTTCATTAGTCTCCATATCAGGAGACACAGGCTGGGGAACCAGCCTCCCAGTGGTTTTCACAATGGCTTCTGTGGGGTCCAGGGAACTACAATTTGCCCTTGCTGCTTGGCTGCACAGCTGCAGGTAACTGCACAGACCATCCCCTGTTTGAGATTGTTTCCAAGGATGACATCAACTACTAAAGTTTCGGCTACAGCCACCTGTTTTACAGTTCCCAGTTTCACCCCAGTCTAGGAGAGCACTAGCAAGTGGCAATGTTTTCTCCTCACCAGTGAAGTCTTATACAGTTACAAATTCATTGGGTATAAGCTGACCAGGCTCTACCAGATCCCCTTTTACCAATGTCAGGGATGCCCCTGTGTCCCTTAACCCTTGTGTCTGTACACTATTCACCGTGACTGGGTGCATGTGTTCCCTCATGTTCACAGGCATGCTTCCAGGGACACACAAACAACCCACTTCTTTCCTAGCTCCATTTTGCATATTGCTCGTCCTTTTGGGACACTGTCTGGCAATATGCCCAGTTTCTTTACACACCCAACATTTGTTTCTTTTCTCAGAAAAATCTTTTATTTGAGACCTGGGGCTAACTGGTTTTGGTGGAGGCAGTGAGGGTTTTAGCTGCCCTGAAGGTGCGCATTTCACTTTCTGTGCTGCCATGCCCACCCCATTCGCTCTCAGAGGAGGTCTGCTCTTGACATAGCGGTCCAAGAGTTCAGCAGCCTCTTGCACAGTTTTGGGATCTCGGTCCTCCAGCCAGGTTTTTAGCTCTGCTGGGCATGCCCCAAAAAACTGTTCTAATAATATAGCATTTTCAATTTTATCTACAGAGTTTGCTTCAATTCCTTCCCACCAACGTTTTAAACACTGAAGCTGTTTTATGGCTAGCTCCTCGTAGCTCATGTCAGGCTTCTCCTGAGTTTACGGAATTTAGCTCTGTATACTTCTACAGTTAAATCAAACTTTTTTAAAAGTGCAGCTTTAAGTTTACTGTAATCATTACTGTCCACATTGTCCATTTGACCCAATGCACCCCGAGCTTTCCTGGTAAGTAGCGAGGATAGCTGAAAGCTCTAGGACCCTCTAGGAATATTTTTCTGAATACAAACTTTTTCGAAGGAATTTAAAAAGGCATCCATATCCTCCCCCTTTTTAAATTCAGCAATCAATTTGGAATTTAATTTATAACCCAGTCCTGGAGTTCCAGTTAAACCCAAGCCACTTACTTGCTTTGCTGCTGGTGGTTGGAGTCGTAACTTCTCCAGTTCATGTCACCTCTGGCACTCATGCTCTTCACGGTCCACCTCTTGCTGTTCACAGTTCACTCCTCACCATTCTTGCTCCCTCTTCTCCTCCTCTGCGGCTCGCTGTTCTCACCCTCTCTCATCTCCTTTGCGGCTCACTGTTCTCACTCCCTCTTCTCCTCTGCGGCTCGCTGTTCTCACTTCTCTTCTCTCTGGAACTCCAACTCCATTCTGTGCAACTCAATCTGCAGCCTGATTGCTTCTGGCTCCAGAATGCTGGTGACATTCCCATGCTGCTGTGGCCCTTCGCTTGCACTGGCCCTGCTGCCCTCCTCACTGGATC
The DNA here is from genome assembly GCA_016271365.2 of Neoceratodus forsteri. NCBI lineage: Eukaryota > Metazoa > Chordata > Ceratodontiformes > Ceratodontidae > Neoceratodus > Neoceratodus forsteri. Next base: position 164,712,245 of record CM028137.1, read on the forward strand.
TAGATACTGCACTGGCCACTGGCCCCTCCATGCCCAAGGTTTGGTCCTTTACAGTCATAGTTTGTGATTCGATGCTCTGGGCATCAGGGCATCCATGAGGTTCTGCTTGGTGGCTCTCACCTCGTGCAGGACTCCTCTGTCCTCCTGGCACAAGTACCTCAAGTAGTCTGCAGTGTACCTGCTGTAGTTGGAAGCCATCTTCTTCCCTAACTATGGCTACTCCAACTTGCACTTTAGAAAAAAAATAAAACAGGTTGGAACTTGACTGTAAGCAAAATGATATAGTTCTGTTTCCTTTTTAAAAATAAATCATTGCCTTATTTTGCAAGTGAGCTGCACAGTATTAAGCTGACACACTGAACTGTTAAAGCTTGTGTTACCAAATTTATCACACTGCTGCTAACCAGATCTGTCACAAACACACTCAGCAGGTCAGGCCCTCTGCTCCTACAGTGCCAACCTCAGAGTGCAATAGTGTGAACAGGTAACATACAGGGTAACCCTCCTGTCTGCTTTTGGGTCTGAATCACCTTTAGTCTCAAGTTCTGGGGAGATTCAAACTGTGAACCTTATGCTATCGTACCCAAATGTACAGGCTCAGATACATACCCTCTTTGGGGATTGTGGTACAATATTTCACCAGGGACACCAAGCCAGGCTTCCAAAATGGACCCTTAAAACTCTATAAGAGACTTTAGGTATATTCATACCTTTTTCCAGGTTGGTAACACCACCAAGCCTTTGAACAAATTGTCCGATTTAGCCATCTATACGTCACATGCAAAAAAGAACTGGCAGACACCCAGGCAGTCTCTTAAGAATAGGTTTACTAAAAATGGATAAAAACAGTAAGATAAAATACAGAACCAATATCAAAGCGCATTACAATCACATAAAAGATAAACAAGGAAAACTACAGAACAAACTCCTACCAAAATACATTAAGATCTTTTCTATCTCATGTATTACCTCTGTAAGTGCAGTTAAATTAGAGATCTTGTTCTAGAGAACATTACTGTTGGAGGATCAAATAGAATAAGCACACCCTTAGAAAAGCATATTTTATTTCAGGACTTGGTCAATTGTTCTCCCCTCTCTAGCATTTAAAATCATAATCTAAGCTAACAGACAAAGGGTACAAATAAAAGTACAGCGTGTTAAAAATAAAAAAATAAAACTATAAGATGTTTATTGACAACAATATCACAAGTACCAGTGATGAAAAGAAATAGTGAAAAGAATATCAGCCCAATCGCAAAATGAGCCTGCTCGTCCATAGCAGGCAACCTAAACAACATCTGAAAGGTGAGCCCGATTGTTGCTTAGCAACAATATCTGAACCTAGTAAGGTTCACGAGACCACATCGCGTGTGGTCACATGGACGAGCAGGCTCAAGAGGTATTGAAGCCTTCCTGTCCATACATTCAGTGGGAAACAGCGTTAGAAGCAGACGCCATTACTTAACCACGCTAAAACTGAAAGTAAGTTTGATATGCATTTCAACCCGAAAGACATTTAAAAACTAAAGGAAAGAGGCATGAGCCTCAGTGCACTTTCATGAAACTACTGGTGCAATTTACAGATTTAGAAGACCACAAGAGAAAAAAATTAAACAAACAAAAAACGACTGCATGCTGAAACTGGAGAGGCTTCTGGTTATGGGATCAGTAAAGCTCAAAGGAGCAATTAAAACTAGGGTCTGGCTTTAAATCATTTGACAATATTGTCATGAATCACTACTACATAAACTAAAGCTAAAAACAGTATTTCAGAGGAGACACGTGTACAAAGGAATTTAAAACGTTTTTTTCTTTATTTTTAGAAACAAATACAGACAATTTAAAGCATTTCTGTAGCGCATGAGAGCAGATTATCTAAAAGCCATAGAGGTAACAGATTAATCTGTATCACAGGTTTACTATTAAGTGTTGAACAAATCTTAAAGAATGAAATAAGTTAATGAACACTGTGACAGAAATGGTATGGAAAGAGTTAATGGTTTGGATTCTCTAGCTGGTGTTTTTTTGTTTTTTTTTTAGCAGTTTGGAAAAAAAAACACACACACACAGGCTAAAATCCACTGTCCTGCAGCACCCACAAGCTGGAATTTTCAGTCCTCCCTAGCTGCTAGATAAGAGCTGGGTATTAAATCTCGAGTGGACATCTCCACACACAGACAGGGCAGTTTGAACAGATTGGGTCATTCAAATATAAACTGAAGGTTTAAAAGGGAATATAATTGGTCACTGATAGGTGTTCGGTCTGATTGAGACAATTAAATACATACATGTTATATGGTTGGTGCATTCAAAGGGGGAATAGGCATTACCTATTCCCAGGAGAATAAATAAGAGGCTGAAAGACAATGAAGGGGCTCTTTGCTGCTTTGGAAGCTGGGAGGGGAAACATAAATTTGGAGCCTACCCTTGTAGCTATTTCTGTGGGAGCTGGCAGTTAGAATAGGGTCCAGTGTCTCTTAGAAGGACAGGAAAGGGTAAGTTTAGTGCTAGCATATTTCAGTAATAGCCTTGTTCCTTTGCCATCTGTTATTTAAAAACATTTGTTTACTTTTCCTGTACGAGTGTTATTCTCTTGTGTTGTAAATATATATCCTGTAAATGCTCAGTGCACTTTCTGTTAAGTAAAAAGCGATTTATTTGCTGAACAGTTGTGACTGTAGTGTCAGTTTTCTAAGGTAATATTTGGGTTTCACTGGCTGAGGTAAACTCAGTGTAGCATCCGCCACCTGAGAGACACACTACCAGACTTTAACTTGTGCAATTGCACGTTTGATTATTCAAGTTTGTAAGTTGGAAGGTTGGCGCTGGAGACAGTCCAGCTGGTGGCAGTGAATACCCGAGGACAGACACCTCTCTAAAAGCTGTTTCAGCACAGAGGGAGAGGTAGGTTGTCACAAACACTACATAAAAATGGTTAAAAATTATGTTCTTCTGATTTAACAGATGCACAGCAGTCAAGTTTCATTGTAATTAAAAAGTAACAAAACGAAAGGAGAAGTAAAAAATACAGAACTAATACGTAATTAATGCAGAAGAATTGCAATAAGTGGAACTATAATTATATGGATTCGTAAAAAAATACTGGATTACTCGTTGGTAAAACGAATATCTTTATGAATTTATTTCAGAAAATACATAAGCCCTTTGAAAAAGCACAAGAAATATGCGAAAAGTCAGGGCAGTATTGAAAAATAAACAAAAGAAGCTTTTTAAAGAAGACCTGATTGCTTTGTGGAGTTTGTGAAAATTTTCAGCATCCCACACTACATTTTCCGACACTTCTGGGACACCCCAGGGATGCACTACTGAACTGAATCGCACCATTCCCCCGGATTTCTAGAATTCTAGAACTTTTCTGTTTCATGTTCTGTGACATGCCATGGCCCTGGGTCACGTAGTATACAGACAGAGGTTGTGGTTCACAAATCTAAGTGTTCTCAGTCTACATGTTTTCGAGGTTCTTGGCTTGGGGGCTGTAGCCATTTGGCTATACTGCCTAATTAATGTATTAATTTTTACACTCCTTGACTGGAATTGGATTATCATTGTTAAATGCAATTCTCCTCTCAGGGAAAATTAGTAGGAGGGTTCATGGTTGAGTTTAGGTTGGGGTGATTAGTGTCTTGAAAATGATCATCAAAGTTATGCAAAAAGATAAAAAGGGGTCCGAATTCTCCAGGTCCTTTAACAATACTATATTACAATTTGCAAACAGTATGGCTAAGCCTGATCTTTAACACCACCTACAAAACCACATTTTAATGACACAAAGTAGCAAAGGGGCTACAGTGCTATAGATAGGCTTACAATGCCGTCAGGGGCAGCAGTGGCCTTTAGACCATATTTGTTTAGTTTGTAGGCAATTGTATATTTTATGGAGCTAAATATATAAAATGCTACCCCCAAGTATGTACAATTTCCTACAAAGTAAACAAATAGTATCTGAATGTCACTACTAACCCTGACCATTATAAGTCTATCTATAGCACTACAACCCCTTCCCTGTGTGGTTTTATGGGTAGGGCTGTATCAGGAGGTAAGACTGTACTTGCAGTAAATTAAGTAGCATAAGAAAGGTGACAATCCTGTATGCTGAGAGTAGTCTTGCACATACAGTGATCCTTCGATTATCCACCAAATGTTTGTACAAAATGATAGCCCTTCCATTGTCCCTTATTATCTCGTACCCTTGATTATCCACCCAATTTTGCTTGTACGAAAATGGGCTGCGCTGATAGTCAAGGGTGCACTGTAAATTATCAGACTAAATTCAAACAGTATGTGACACTTGGGGAAAGGGAGACTAGAGAATGGTGTGCACAGTTGCTAATATGATTTTGAGAAAGGGAAGCAGAAGGATAGGAATACTGATTTGTATTCTACGGCCCATATCTCTTTACATACAAACTGTATCCCGAGATACAGTTTGTCTGTAAATGGATTCCCAAGGTGCCTTACAGTCTGTGACAGTGTCCCTTTGCAGCAAAGGGCCATGGTCATGGCAAGAGGGAGATCCAGACTTCTCCTGGACCTAGGGCCCCAGATTGCCTTAATCTGGCCCTGCGTGGGAGGCACTGGGCAGAGAGGGGGAGCTGGTCATGGTGGAGAAAGAAACTAGAGAGAGCCCCACTCTGATGAAACACATCAGCAGCCCTGCAGCAACTGGTTAGCTGTTGCCCACGTCAACCCTCTTTATGAGGGAGGCGGGACACACTGCAGCCACTCAAACCAGCGATTCTCTTGCTGTTACTAAACCAGGAGTACTGCTGAGCATAGCTGGGATGTGGGGGGGGGGAGTAGTGCTGCTCCATTGTTTGGGAAGCAGGTGGACAAGGAGTACTGCCAAGCATGGCTGTGATGCGGGGGGGGGGGTGAGCAGGAAACAGTGACGCTGCCTTGCTGGAAGAAACAAGCCAGATAAAGATAGATGTTCTCACTTAAGGGTTCTTTTTCATAATACCCATGCTATGCCGCCAGCGTATATACACATCCCAAAAACCTATGCATTCTAAATCTTCTGGCAGCCTAAGGGTTAAGAGCCAGTGTATTGTAATAGGTATATATACTTTTTGACACCATCCCCAAGTGTAAAATTGCCAATTTAATAGCTGTTTTGTAGCTATTTAGTTCTTCTGTAATTTTCAATATTTTCATCATCTTATTACATTATGTATTCTCTGTATCTGCTCATCGCCATTCACAAAGAACATTTGATCGTGACATAGTGGGAGGAATCTTATCAATCAGCTGCTCCCATCTCTGAGAATGATTACAGCTGGACACCGGTAAAATCATTCAAATGCATGCTTGACTCACACTGTATTTGTGTACAATAAAAAAAGATAATCTTCATAACAAAAAAACACAAGCCTAACATGCTAAATATTGTTATTCACTTCACCAAAACAAAGAAGTAACCAGACGGCTAAACTTTTGCAAGACTATGCCCCCACTCCCCCAACTAACTGCATAAGCTCATCCAGAACAATCTGCATGAAGGCTTCAGATCTGAGAAAATGTGTGACTTCCACAAACTTAGATATATATTTTACATTTCAAACAGACTTACTGTTATGGTGAAACTTTCTATTGCAATGTCAGTTTAGAAAGACGTGCTGATAGAGGAGTGTGATTGCGTTATCTGACTTACTATTACTTTCTCTTTTAGGAAATACAGAAAAATAAACAATGTACATAAGTCGTGCATCGTCACTTGCAAATGTTAGCAGGAAAATAATATAAGCAAACTGTATTTGTAAAGATCAGATCAAAAGTAGTATGAACATATGTGTGTGTGTGTGTAGGAGGGCATCATGGTTGTACTGCACTGCAGAACTAAAACAGCTAACAGTTCACTGGATTACCACCACATTCACTTTCAGTAAAATCAGTAAATTTACAGCACATCGTAAAACATGCAGATCCAACTTTTAAAATAACAAGATGAGAGGTCTGTGTGTGAGCTGGCATGTGTTTGATTGTGTGTGTGTTGGGGGGACTACAACGACCAGGGCTCTAGATAAGATTTTTTGGGGATGAGTACCTGTACTCCTCATTTTGAAAGTGAGATGAGTAAAATGAAATTCAGATGTGTACAAATGTCTTGCTAGAGTAGACCTAGGAGTACATTTATTTAAAAAATTTCATTTTTCTTCTAGATAAGAATTTCAGGTGCCAACAATGCTCCAAATAATGTTGGCAGGTAGGAATTTACTCACCAGTTTTAAAACAAAATGGCCCAGATATTCAAACTGCGCCAGTCTGAGGCGCAAGCCCCTGTGCTGCTCAAAATAGTTGCGGGGGTGTGGCGAGTGATATTCAAGGAGTTGCGTCTTGAGCAACTCCTTTGAATATCACCCCGAGCCACAGCACTTGGCGCATGGCTTAGTGGAACTGCGCCACCGCAAGGCCAGAGTTGAGCATTAACTTGGCGGTGGCGCAAGTACCATTGCGCCATGCTCAAATTTCCGGTATTCAAAAGGTGACATGCATCTATTTATGGCTCCATTTGCATTCCATTTGCATGTAGGTGCGCCGATCCCCGAGGACTTGCTCCTGGCCACCTCGCTAGGCAGCAGCCTGCCGGGGACCGACGCATAATGGCAGCCCGATCACGGGCATCACAGTTACATGACACCCCACACATCTCCCACAGCCCGATCACAGGGCAGAACACGACATGTCCCCCCACACACATCTCCCCACAGCCCGATCGATGGGCAGAACCTGTATGACCCTCAGTGCCCGATCGCTGGCAGAACCTGTATGAACCCCCCAGTGCCCGATCGCGGGCAGAACCTGTATGAACCCTCCCCAGTGCCCGATCGCGGGCAGAATGTAACCCTCCCCAACCCGAATAACTCCCTGGTGGTCCAGTGGACCGTAAAGCCCGATCGCGGGCAGAATGTCACAGCACAACTCCCCACACATCTCCCTGGTGTCTAGTGTCCCCCCACCCACGAGCCTCCCTCCACTTCGCCTCGCAGCCGGCGGCGGCAGCATCCCACCCGCCTGCCGCCCGCCGCCCCGCCGACTGACTGTCCGGTAGGGCTGCACGCCCATTGGCTGGAGCGGGGTGGAGGGGCTCGTGGGTGGGGGACACTAGACACCAGGGAGATGTGGGGAGTTGTGGCTAGACATTCTGCCCGCTGATCGGGCTTACGGTCCACTGACCACCAGGGAGTTATTCGGGTTGGGGGAGGGTTACATCTCTGCCCGCGATCGGGCACTGGGGGTTCTACAGGTTCTGCCCGCGATCGGGTACTTGGGGAGGGGTTCACAGGTTCTGCCCGCGATCGGGCTGTGGGAGATGTGTGTGGGGGACATGTATGTGTTCTGCCCGCGATCGGGCTATGGGAGATGTGTGTGGGGGGTTCGTATCTGTATCGCCCGCGATCGGGCTGGTGGGGGCAGGGACTGAAGTTAGCCAGCCAGGGATGGCAGCTGCTTGTGTTGTGCCTGCAATGCGAGCAGCTCACCTGTGGGTGGCCCCAACTCAAGCCTTTTTTGGCTCAAGCTGTGCGGGCGCAGGTTGGGGTTGTGCATGCACACTCTGCGCAACCCGACTGAATATCGGGTTGCGCGGGTTATCATGGATCCTCCCCCTCCTGTTGAGCAGGCATTCATTGCATTGCTCTTCTGCAACTTGTTGCCAGTGGCGTAACTGCTTCCTGCTGAGATAATCGCAGAATGGCGCATTTTGGACTTGCGCATGCGCAACCCTGTTGCGCATGGCGCAACCCTTTTGAATATCTGGGCCAATGAGTAAAACAAAAGTGGGATGCATACAAGTGCTGTAAATCTGGCAAAAAGCTGTTTCTTTTGAATCACCAGTTATGTTATGAAGCACTATTCTTTGGCGTGTGGAGTATTTACAGATGTTGGGTGAGTACTGGTACTCATTAAAAAAATTTCTGAAAAGTATTTCCTAAAATGAGGTGAGTAAAATAGGCAGGTACACACCTTATCTGAAGCCCTGACAATGACCATACCAGACTGTAGAAAGAAAACTGCATTTGCACATATAATTAATAAAACAATGAAAGACCAGAGCATCTGGCTTTTTTAAACATGTGTTTTAAAAACACAGATACTCAAAATTACTAATGGCTCCCCATCGGTTCTTTTCGTATGCAACCACCATTCGCAGTGACACTGAGGCCACCCCAACCCAAAGTACCAGTTCAGACTGAGTCTCACTCTCTCAATTTGCCATCCTCAGTTCACATCTACAAAACAAAACAAGAAAAATCAACAAAAGAAAATAAGGCAGAACAAATCTTACATAAACAATTACAAACCCATCTGTCAGGCAAACCAATACAAGTGTAAAAAAAAAATACATTACAATTTTATCTTCTTTTAAAAATCCCTGTCAGTGTGCAGTTATCCAGACATACACGGTAGCTTTACTCCCACAACTCTACTTCCTATGCAGCTGCCTGATGCACAAAACGAGCATAGAAACATAGACACTTACTGCAGATAAGGACTGCTTGGTCCACTTAGTCTGCCCATTTTCCATACCTACCGTAACACCAAAGAGCTTACTTGATCTCCGGCTTTATCCACCCCCCTTTCCTAACTACTAAGATTCCCTTATGCCTCTCCCATGCATTTTTGAATTCCGTTACCATTTTTGCACCAACCCCCTCTGCTGGGAGGCTGCGCCATGTAACCACCACCCTTTCAGTGAAGAAGTACTTTCTCACGTTTCCCCTAAGTCTACCCCCCTTCAGCTTCATAGCATAACCCCTTGTTCTTGAACATCTTTTTCTCTGAGAAATGCTTTCCTCCTGTACCTTATTTCTACCCTAGAGGAATTTGAAAGTCTCTATCATATCCCCCCTCTCCTTCCTTTCCTCCAGGTTGTACATATTGAGGTCCTTTAGTCTCTCCTCATAGGGCTTTTGGTGCAGACCCTGCACCATTTTAGTTGTCCTCCTCTGGACTGTCTCTACTCTATGTCTTTCCGGAGATGTGACCTCCAGAACTGGACACAGTACTATAGATGAGGTCTCATCAATGATTTGTACGGTGGTATCACCACCTCCTTCTTTCTGCTGGTGATACCCTTCCCTATGCACCCCAACATCCCACTGGCTCCCCCACTGCCTTGTCACACTGTGTGGCCACTTTTAGGTAATCAGACATGATTACCCCCAGGTCCCTTTCCTCTTTGGTGTTTGTCAGTACCACACCCCCTATCACGTACTCTGCCCCTGGGTTTCTGTTCCCCAAGTGCATGATTTCCCATTTCTTCTCATTGAATCTTAGTTGCCACACTCTTGATCACTCCTCAAGCTTACCTAGATCCCTCCTCATTTTTCCACCCCCTATGGAATGTCAGCTCTGTTGCAGATCTTTGTGTCATCTGCAAAAAGGCATACCTTCCATTCTAACCCCTTTGCAATGTCACTAATAGAGACTGATCCCTGTGGCACCTCACTGGTCACTCTTCCCTCCTCGGAGTGAACTCCATTTACCACCAACTGCTGTTGCCTATCCCTCAACCAATTTCTTACCCATTTTTTCACCTTAGGTCCCACTCCCAGGCTGCCCAGCTTGTGTACGAGTCTCCTATGTGGAACAGTGTTGAAGACCTTACTGAAATCTAGGTAGACCACATCCACCACTCCACCCTGATCTAATTCCCTGGTCACCCAGTCAAAGAAATTTATCAGATTTGTTTGACATGACCTCCCCCCAGTGAGTCCATGCTGCCTTTGATCCTGCAAGCCACTGGATTCAAGATATTCCACAGTCCTTTCCTTCAGCAGTGATTCCATTAAATACCCCACCACTGAAGTCAGGCTGACTGGCCTGTAGTTGTCAGCCTCCTCCCTGCTCCCACATTTGTGAAGTGGAACTACATCTGCCCTCCTCTAGTCCTCTGGAACCACTCTCGTCTCCAGCGAGTGGTGGAACTGGACCATCAGTGGTGCTGCCAGCACCTTTCTAAGCTCCTTCAATATCCTTGGATGTATTCCATCTAACCCCATTGCCTTGTCTACTTTCAGTTTTGCTAGTTCCTTCAGGACTCTCTCCTCCATAAATGGACTGGTGTCCACCTCCCTTCCTTTGATGCTCCTGTCACTTATCTGTGGTCCCTGTCCTTCTCCTTCTTCTGTGAATACTAAGCAAAAATATTTGTTTAGGATGTCTGCTTTGTACTGGTCACCCCCCACACACTCCCCTCCTCCCTCCTTAGTCTTACAATTCCTCCCTTGGTCTTTCTCCTTTCGCTTACATACCTGAAAAATGCCTTGTCCCCTTTGTTTACTGCCTGGGCTATTTTCTTCTTCATTTGGGCATTTGTGATCTGACTGCTTTCCCTGCCTCCCTCTGCTTTATCTGCTACACTTCCCTGTCCTCCTCCCTGAGTCTCGTTATACCTCCTGAATGCTGACTTTTTTGCCTTTACCTTCCCCACCACCTCCCTTGAGAACCATAGCGGTCTTTTCTTCCTCTTGCTTACTTGCCTAATGCAGAGGTTTGTTGCTTTCACTATAGCTTCTTTTAGTTCCTCCACCCCACTCAAGTCCCATCCCACCAGGGCATCCCTGAGGCATTCCCCATCTTTGTTAAGTCAGCCCTCCTGAAGACCAAGACAGTTGCCTTTCAGCTCAGCCACTGTTATATAGAAACAGGATTTGATGGCAGATAAGAACTGCTTGGCCCATGCAGTCTGCCCATTTTCCCTGTCCGTTTCATATACCACAGATCTTAAATGATCTGCTGCTTACACTCTCTTCCCTATTGTTAGGGTTTCCTTATGCCTATCCCATGCATTTTTGAACTCCCCTACCATTTTGTCCCCACAACCTCCACTGGGAGGTCGTTCCATGCAACCACCACCCTTTCCATGAAAAAATGCTTTCTCACGTTATCCCTGAGTCTGCCCCCTTCTATCCTCATATAATGGCCCTTTGTTCTTGAACACCTTTTTTTCAGAAAGATGCTACCCTCTTGTACCTTATTTATACCCTTGAGGTATTTGGAAGTCTTTATCATATCCTCCATCTTTCTCCTCTCTTCCAGGGAATACATATTGAGGTTTTCTAGTCTTCCCTCATTTAACTTCTGGTGCAGCCCCTGCACCATTTTTGTTGCTCTTCTCTGCACTGACTCCACCATGTCCATGTCCTTCCAGAGATGTGACCTCCAGAACTGGGCACAATCCTCGTGATGAGGTCTCACCAGTGTTCTATACAGTGGCATCACCACCTCCTTCCTTCTGCTGGAGATACATCTCCCTTTGCACCCCAGCATTCCACTGGCTCTCCTCACAGACTTCTCACATTGCTTGTTAACCTTTAGATTAGCACATATGATTACTCCCAGGTCCCTTTTCTGTTTAGTGGCCACCAGTACCCCCCTCCTCCCCGTATTTCTGTGCCCCATATGCATGATCTTATACTTCTTTGTATTGAATCTAAGCTGCCACACCCTTGACCACTCCTCAAGCTTGCTTAGGTCCTTTTTCATTTTCTCTACCCCTCCTGGAGTGTCAACTCTGTTGCAGATCTTCGTGATGCCTGCAAAGAGACATACCTTCCCTTCGAGCTCATCTGCAATGTCGCTTATGTAGACATTAAAGAGAACGGGTCCCAGCAATGATCCCTGTTGCACCCCACTGGTTACCCCCCCTTCAGACTGAACCCTGTCCACCACCACCCTCTGTGTCCTACCACTCAGCCAATATCTGACCCAGTTTACCACGCTGGGTCCCACTCCCAGGCTGCCCAACTTGCTCACCAGCCTCTTTTGTGGGACAGTCTCAACAGCCTTGCTGAAATCCAGGCAGACCATGTCCACTGCCCCTCCCTGATCTACTTCCCTAGCCACCCAATCAAAAAAATGTATCAGATCTGTTTGACAAGACCTTACCACTGTGAATCCATGCTGCCTCGGGTCCTGTGTGCCGCTGGATTTAAGATATATCACCAACCTTTCTTTTAGTAGTAATTCCATTAGTTTCCCCACCACCAAGATCAGGTTGACTGGCCTGTAATTGCCAGCCTTCTCCCTGCTCCCACTTTTGTGGAGAGGGACTACATTCGCCTTCCTCCAGTCCACTGGTACCACCCGTTTCTAGCGATCTGCTGAACAGGTCTGTCAGTGCTGCTGTCAGCACTTCTCTCAGTTCTCTTAATACTCTGGGATGTATCCCATCCAGCAGCATTGCCTTGTCCACTTTGAGATTTGTGGGTTCCTTTAGGACTCACTCCTCTGTAAATGGACTGGTGTCCACCTCTCATCCAGTGGTGATTCTGTCGCCTAACTGTGGTCCCTCCCCTCCCCTTCCTCTGTGAATACTGAACAAAAATATTTGTTCAGGATTTCTGCTTTCTCTTGGTCTCCCTCTGCACACTCCCCCTTTCATCTTTTTAGTCTCACAATCACCCCCCCCCTTAGTGTTTTTCCTTTCATTAATGTACCTAAAAAAGTTCTTATCCCCTTTTATTATTGCCTGGGCTATTTTTTCTTTGGTTTGCACCTTTGTGCTCCTGACTGCTTTACCTGCCTCCCTCTGCTTTTCCAGATACCGTTCCCTGTCTTCCTCACTCTGTGTTTCCTTGTACCTCCGGAATGCCACCTGTTTTGTCCTTACCTTCTCAGCCACTTCCCTTGAGAACCATAGTGTTTTTTTTTTTCTTTCTCATTGTTTTGCTTACTTGCCTAATACAAAGGCTTGTTGCCTCCGTTATGGTTACTTTAAGATTCTCCCATTGTTCCTCTACCCCTCCGCTTTCTCCTTCCCTGACAGTGCTTTTCCTAAGACATCTCCCCAGCTTTGTTCTTACATTGAACCACATCGTTTGGTGATCACTGGTCCCCAGGAGATCTCCCACTGTGATGTTTGCAATATTGTCCCCATTGGTGAGTACCAGGTCCAATATTTCTCCCTCACAAGTGGACTCTCTTACTAATTGCATGAGGAACGCCTCCTGCAGGGAGTCCAGGATATCACTGCTCCTAGCTGAAGCTGTAGCCAGGATGCTGCCATCCATATCTGGCAGATCAGTTCTAGGGTGACCCACAGTGCTTCTGCCCCTCCTTATATTCCCTGTATTTCAGTTGCTTTTATGCCATCCCACCAAAAATGGTGCAGGGTCTGCACCAGAGACCATATGAGCAGAGACTAAAGGACCTCAATATGTACACCCTGGAAGAAACAAGGGAAAGGGGGGATATGATACAGACTTTCAAATACCTAATGGGTATAATCTAAAACATAAAGTTAGGGGGACTCTTGCCAAACTATGTTCAATTTACATGCACATTACCTTAGGAGTATTAGGTGGGCCAGGAAAACACAACCACTCATGCAGTGAGTCTGGAGGTCAGCACTGATACAGCAAAAGACTGAAGGTCAATGTTAATAAAGTAGTTCATTTTTATTCACAGGTAAAGGAAATGCCTGAGGCTAAACACCAGCAACAAATATAATCACACAGGCACATGGGCTTGTATTATCTCAGCAGCAGCAAAAAAACATAATCAGAGCAGATCACTCGAAGTAGCAGGGAAGTTGCAGGGAACAGTTAAGACAGCGCAGCAAAAAGTGAGCACAAACTAAGCAGTTAAAATGTACCTTTTCTTTTTTTTTTTATAATTTGTAGCATGCTGTGCAATAAAGTGCCATGTGCGAGAGGTGAAGCTGACTACGCACTTATGAATCGATGTATGTCATCATCAGAGCAGGTACATTTGAACTGCTTAGTTTGTGCTCGCTTTCTGTGGAGCTATCTTAGCTGTTCCCTGCTACTTCAAGTAATCCACTCTGATTATGTTTTTTGCTGCTGCTGGGATAATACAAGCCTATGTGCCTGTGTGATTACATCTGTTGTTGGTAAACTCACTGCGTGAGTGGTTGTGTTTACCTCACGTGTATAAATAAGGTACAAGAGGGAGGCATTTTTAAGAAAAAAAAGATGCTCAAAAAAAGGGGACATGCTATGAAGCTGGAGGTGGTAGACTCAGCAGAAACTAAGGAAGTATTTCTTCATAGAGAGTGGTATATGCCTGGAAAAGCCTTCCAACGGAGGTAGTGGGGGCAAAAGCTGTAGTGAGGTTCAAGAATGCATGAGACAGACATAAGGGAACCTTAGTCATTAGGGATGGGAGGGCTAAGCCAGAGATCAAGTAGGGTCTACGTTATTACAGTAGGTAGGGAAAATGGGCAGAATGGATGAGCCAAGTGGTCCTTACCTGCTGCGAGAGTGGTGGTGGATGCCTGTGTAACCCCCCTGCAAATGGGGGTTCCCAAAAGACTTCCAGGAGCTTGCTTGAATGCTCCAAGCCTGAATGGTGTTTGGCATTTAAGCCATTTATCAGTGAGTGTTTTTAGAGCCTCTGGTACTGTCTCTTTAAGAGCTGTCTGCTTGCAGACATAATTAGTTTGTATGGGGGGGACTGTGTGCTTCTCTGAGTACCACTCGAGCTGCTGCCAATTCACTTAATTTTTGCAGTCACTAGGAGTGCAAAGGAACCTATCTGAAAGATGTAACTGTTTGCCAGAAATTATTTAGAGTAATAATGAAATTACAGTTTGTCTAACCTGCTTTCTTTGCAGTCAGAACTGTGTCTGCTAGTTCCCATTCTAGTTTTGAACTGCTGAACTGGACCAATCAGTGTGGGGTAAGCTAGCTCTAAAATGGTGCCTTGGACGAATCAGAACTTGGACTCATAATCTGAGGCCAGCCACAAGAGGATTGTATGGGCAGTGACTCTGGGAGATGTAGTTTAGACTTCAGTGCCTTTTTGGACCAACAGCAGCAGTCTATTGTGAGTGACAGCCAATCCAGTCAAGAACTGGGAGGAACTCAAAGGAAATGCCCGGTTTTGTCGGTTGGAGTTTGAGTTGAGCTTTGGCAGTGAAGAAGGAAGGAGCCCTGTGCTTTTTCAGTGTGCAGTTTTAGTCAAAAACGTGTAAGGCCCAGAGTTCGGTCTGCAGCTTGTTAGGACTGAATCCGTCCTGTGAAAAGAATCAAAGGATCTCTGAAGAGTAGAAACCAGGCTCACCTGTAGAAGACTGGAAGAATTGCTGAAAATTGCACTCGGTCTGTCAGGAACTGAATCTGCTGTGTGTTCTCCGGGTATTGTGCAGTAATTGCGATCGGGATACAGATGCAGCCTGCCTGGTATAGTACTTTCTTTTATATGGATGTGTGAAGAGGTTTGTGTACCTCAAGTGAGCCCTGCTGACATTGAAGGACCCTATCTTATTTGGAGGTCGTGAGTACTAATTCAGGGTTGCTCCCTGTTGAATTGCCACATTAAATCCAAATGGAATTACTGTACTGCTGACTGTTTAATTCTCCTTTTCTCTGTGTGAAAGGGCCCTACCAGCTGCCACGGTTTGGACTAGCCACTAGGGCTTGGGTACCCAGGACAGTAACTGATAGGGATAGGCCTGTGCACAGAGCCATAGGTAGATTATTAGAGTGATAAGCTAATTAACCTGATTTCCCCTGTCCTTGTTATATCCCCTAAATAAATCAGAGCTGCTTGTTTCAGCAAAGTTATACTGCCTGAGTTTTGTCTATGTTAAAGTACTGTACTGTGATTGTTGCACTGTATCTCATTTCACAGGAGGTCCCAGTGCGGAACCAGACCTGGGGGTAAGTGTATACTGTGAAGGTAATTCTGATATATTGTGTGGGCCACTAGTGGGAAGAAAGGGGGTTGCAGTGTCCCAGAGGGCTGTGACCAAGTTAGTTTAACTATTGCAAACCCTGACCTCTGGGTGGAGGCACCGCCATTGGATCCAGCCCCTCAACCTGTTAGTGGCAAATCAGGCAGGGGTAGTAGCCCTGGGATAGCGCCATCTAGGGGTTACATCTTGGAGGCTCACCGCTGGGATTGTGTGTCCTCTAGTGGCCATATTCGAACCACTGTTAAGAAAAAAAATGGTACCCGACAGAAGTGGCTGTGCACACGGCTGGTGGAGTGGTGTACTGGGAGGAGATCGACCCCAAAATGCTATGCTTATCCTGGACATCCCCTGGGTATCAATACGGACACTGTGCAGGAGTACTTTCCAAGGTGGAAGGTTTACAAAACCCTGTGGTGGTGGGTGGCATGCTAATCTGCTCACCCACACTTTCCTGGCCCTAGTAGAGTTTAAGGATCCCATAGATAGCTCCAAAGTGCCACAGACCATTACCCCAGAGGAGCCCTCACTGCTTGGAGAGTGATAACTAAGGACAGTAAAGACCCGGGGGAATCAGCCCCACCACTATCTGAAACTTTTGAGGAGAAATTTGCTGAATGGTTGCTGGGAGAGGGAAAACTGTGAGGACTTGAAGAAACTATTCTTTCCACCTGGGGTGTTCCTCCCCCAACACCCTCTCCTGCTCCAGTGCCCGTAATGGTGGCTGAACCAATGCAGACTCCTATTTCTGCACCTGCCATTAGTCACGACTCTTACCGAAGGTTGAGGATCTTCTCTGGCACCCTCCCCACCCCCAAAGGGGAGGATGACTGGGAGACCTGGATAGACTATGTTGCCCCCCAAGTGCTAGAATGGCAATGCTCGGAAGGTGAAAAGCGAAAGAGGGTTAGAGAGAGCCTCCGAGGTCCTGCCCTGGCTACCATCCGTGCTAAACGGGCCAGTAACCCTGAAGCGACTGCACAGGCCTATCTTGAGGCCTTGGAGAATGTGTATGGGAGCCCAGATTCTGATGAGGACCTATGGTGGAGAGTAAGAGATGCACAACAGTACCAAGGGAGTTGTTGTGTGTATGTATCTCGGCTGGAAAAATTGTTGCAAGAATGCCTCAGAAAAGGTAGTTTGCCAGCGATTGAACTGGACCGAACCAGGCTGGACAGGATCCTTAAGTCTGCCCCCTTCTCAGAACTGCTGTTGCTTCAGTTACACCTGGCAGATCGACTGGAATCCCCACCCTCCTATGATGAGTTAATGAGAGAAATTCGAGGAGTTGAGAAAAGACGACCTCGGGAGGGACCTGCACCAATAGCTGCGGCTACGACCCGAGTGACTGAGGGTGACCCATCAAGTGAAGTTCAGGGGCAGAGGTTGGCAGTCAATGAGTGCTCTGACAAGGAAAAAGATATGTCACAATGGGGCGAACTGTTGAGAGAGATCCGGGAATTCAAAAACAGTCCCTTTATGAAGGCCACGCCTGCAAATGCAGACTGACCTATATCCGACTGCATCTGCTATGGGGTGGGGTACCCACCATGTATCTCCTGCTGATAACAGCTCCGAACTCGATTCCTTGACCATGGAAGTGGAGAAACTGACGAGATGTCTCCAAATGCTTATCACGCGCAGAACAGAGATGGCACCAAGGTTTCCAGTTAATAATACCCGCCCTGCGCTCCCAGTGGGGCGCTCGGCCAGCTCAAACTCCAGAAAGTATGTTTTGCTATAATTGTGGGAAAGATGGGCACATGAAAGGGAATGCCAGTCCCAAAAGACACTGACAAAGTTGCATATAGGCTACAAGGAGAGCTTGGAGAAGAAATCAGTGGTTAAGAGGTGCGACATGATCCCAGTGAGGGCACCAAAATGCTAATTCACGTCCTTTTGTGGCAAGGTCAGTTGCCCAGGCCCCCACTACCGCCTCTCAGACTGGTCCAGAATAGTGGGTCCCTCCATGGAGACCACTGTAAAGGTGAACGAGTGTCTACAAAACTATATTAGACAGTGGCTCCCAAGTGACAATTATGTTCCAAGATTGGTATCAGAAGCATTTGTCAGACATACCCTTACAACCATTAGAAGGGACTGCATGTATGGGGGTTAAGGAGAAGGTCACCCCTATTCCGGGTATCCGAATTTGGCTGCCCTTCCCCACCTCCGGCTGGAGTGGCTGAACAAGTAGAGACCCTAGCCTTAGTGTGTCCCCCACTGGACTGTATGATGGTGTCCCTTTGTTGATTGGAACAAATGCTCATATGTTCGGAAGGCTGGCACAGTTGTGTTATGAAAACAGGGGTCAAAGACTAGTAGAGCTTTAAGAGTTCCGGCTTTAATTAAGAAGGCCTATGAGGCACAGAGAGATGCTGAAAAACAGAACCAGAGGAACCGGTCGGAATTGTATGGAAGAAGGATCCTGAGTCTCTGATCCTGGCGCCAAATGCCCAGTGTACCTTACAGGAGAGGTCCGTATCAGAAAGGATGTTAAGAATAAAATATTAATGTTGGATGCACCAGGCGATGGAAAATTGCCAGAGGGACTGCTGGTCAAGCCTAGTATTTTGCCGCTAGAGCCATGCTTATGCCAGAAGGGTAATGGTCCAAGTTCATAATGTGTCTGAAAGAGACATTCGAGTAAACAGAGGTTGCATCCTGGCTAATGTGCATTGTGCAGACACTGCAGTGCTACCCAGCAGCAAGAGTTCAAGGAAGAATGACAGAGTAACGCCTGACTTGTTTGATTTCGGCGACTCCCGCTGCCAGCTGAATGGAAAGTGAAGATCAGTGAGAAGCTTGCCCAGAGACCAGGTGTTTTCTTTAAGGAATGGGATGTAGGATGCGTGCAAGGAGCTGAGCACAATATCCGGCTGCATGACGAAAGACCATTTCGTGAGAGGTCTCGACGCCTGGCACCTGCTGACATAGATGATGTGAGGCGGCATCTGCAAGAGATGTTAGCTGCTGGTGTAATACAAGAATCCAGAAGCCCTTATGCTTCCCATTGTGGTAGTGAGGAAAAAGAATGGAACAGTAAGGATGTGTGGATTATCGCTTGCTTAAACCGGCGGACTATCCTGATCAGTACACAATGCCCGCATTCAGGATGCTTTGGACTGCCTAAGCGGAGCAAGTGGTTCTCTGTGCTGGATCTCCGCAGTGGGTACTATCAGATCCGATGGCCCCAGAGGACCGTGAAAAGACAGCCTTTATCTGTCCGCTGCTTCTATGAATTCATGGGGATGCCTCAAGGGATTTCAGTGCCCCAGCCACTTTCAACGATTGATGGGCGTGCAGTGGGGACATGAACTTACTAGAGTGCCTGGTATACCTAGATGATGTTATTGTGTTTGGCAGCTCACTGGAGGAACATGAGAGCAGATTATTTAAGGTATTGGACCGACTGGAGGACTTTGGCCTTAAACTGTCCATTGATAAGTGTCAATTTTTTCAAACATCAGTAAAGTATGTGGGACACATAGTATCCACCGAGGAATGAGACCGACCCAAGTAAAGTTGAGGCCTTGACCACCTGGCACAGGCCAAAAATCTAAAGAACTGCAAAGATTCCTGGGATTCTGTGGTTATTATCGGTAGCTTCATCAAGGACTATTCAGAGTGATCAGCCCTTTACTTAACCTTACTCAAGGGTATCCCCAACCCACAAAAATACCAAAAGTCAGCATCCCTCAAGACTGAAAGAGTGTATTTTCATCAGTGAAGTATTTGGGGCCCGCTGGACTCCTGATTGTGAGACTGCTTTTCATGAGATCATATCAACTTACCCATGCTCCAGTGCTGGCCTATGCCGATCCAAGAAAACCTTACGTCCTGCACACTGATGCTAGCTTGCAAGGGTTGGGGCTGTGTTGTACCAAACACGAGAATGGCCTGAGACCAGTGGCCTTTGCCAGTAGAAGCCTGACCCCATCCGAAAAGAACTATCCTGTACATAAGTTAGAGTTCCTAGCTTTGAAGTGGGCTATTGTTGACCAATTCCATGAGTACTTGTATGGGGCTAAAATACTAGTAAAAACTGACAATAATCCTTTGACCTATGTGCAGACCTCAGCTAAGTTGGATGCCACTGGCCATAGGTGGCTTTCTGCATTATCTACATATGACTATGCTCTCGAATACCGAGCAGGTCTGAACCACATAGATGCTGATGCTCTCTCCCGGAGGCCTGTTCCCCAGAATGATTGGGTCCGACTGGCAGAACCTGACATTCGGGCACTCTGCCGGAAGTTTGACAGGGAGGAACAAATGTCCACGGACGCAGTGGACTGCATGGTGGATTGCTTGGGAGCCTCTGAGAATTGCATACCTGCTGCTTGCCACTTTTCTGCAATAGACATTGGTGCACTGCCTCAGCTGGACAATGACAGTATTCGCGGCTCAATCCCGCGATCCCATGATCAAAGCAGCTTTAGAAGCCCTCTATGCAGGAAAAGATGTGTCCAAATTACGCTCCACTGATTTGAGAACTGCACTGTTATACAAAGAAGGTCCTAAGTTGAAACTGATCAATAAACTGTTATACAGAGAAACAGTAGACAGAGGGGGACAAGTAGACAAACAACAATAGTGCTGCCCACTGCCTTCGAGACTCAGTATTGAGGTCCTTGCACAACCACATGGGGCACCTTGGTATAGACAGAACACTTGACTTGGTGAGATCCAGATTCTATTGGCCTAAGATGGGGCTGATGTGGAGCAACACATTCGAACTTGTAGTCGCTGCTTACAGAGGAAAGCTTTGCCCCAGAGGGCTGCCCCTTGTTAACATAACCACCAGTGCACCCATGGAGCTGGTCTGTATTGATTTTCTAAGTTTGGAGTCAGATCAAAGAAATATCAGTAATGTGCTGGTGGTCACTGACCATTTCACGAGATATGCCCAAGCTTTCCCACCAAAGACCAGAAAGCATCCACTGTAGCCAAAGTACTTGTAGAAAAACTTTTGTTCACTATGGGGCTCCACAAAGAATCCATTCTGATCAAGGGAGAGACTTTGAGAGTCGTCTGATCAAAGAGATGCTTTCTGTGGGGAGTGCGAAAGTCCAGAACCACTCCTTACCACCCCAGGGGACCCACAGCCTGAACGTTTCAACCACTTTGCTAGATATGCCAGGGCACCCTGCACCCAAAGGACAAGCCTAGATGGAGCCAACAAATTAGCACCCTGGTACATGCTTATAACTGCACCAAAAGTGATGCCACTGGATTCTCCCCTACCGCCTGATGTTTGGAAGAGAAGCTCGACTACCAGTAGATGTGTGTTTTGGGGTCTCTCTGATGGGGTTCAAGCTGACAACTATTTACAGTATGTGCAAAAGTTAAAGCCCAGCTAACTCATGCGTACCAACTGGCTCAAACCATGGCTGCCAAAAGAAATCTGGCCAACAAAGAAAGGTATGATAAAAGGTGAAAGCACAGGAACTCCAGGAGGGAGATCGGTATTGCTAAGAAATCTGGGACTGCATGGCAAGCACAAGATTGCTGACAGATGGCACCATCTCCCTCACATTGTAGTGGGCAAACTAGATGATCTGCCAGTGTACAAAGTAAGGCCTGAGAATAATTCAAAAGATGTAAAAACAATGCATAGAAATCATTTACTGCCCATTGGACAAATCCTGATTGAGTCTGAGCCCCAGAAGATGCCCCTCTGGACCAGTGACTAGAGCTGCTGCTAAGAAAAGATCAAGAAAGTCTGCACCTACAGAAGCAAAGTTAAGTGTTCCCTCCACAAGTCCCAGTTGAGCATGACTGTCAGTCCATATCAGAAGAAAGTGAGAGTGACTTTGAATACTATCCTTCTTACGAACTGAGTCAATTGTTTGGGGCAATCCCTAGTCAATACTGGAGACAAAGCTGGGCCTTCTGGACTGTCTAAGCCCCCAGCTTCATCCCTGGAGCCAATGCTCCCAGAAAGTGAAGTGCAAAGCATCAGATCAGATGAAATGGAATCATTGTGCATGGTTGAACTGTTTGAGCTTTCAGGGAGGAAAATGATAGATTGGGGCAGACTGGTGATACACCCGAACAAGAAGAGTATTTTGAGTGCCCTGACAGTCCACTGCCAGTGTCAAAGCTCTCCATGCGAGCCAAATGTTGTGGACTCAGAAACTGTAACTCCTGGAGCTGAAAGTGCCCCAAGTTCTAGCCTCTCTACCCCATAGAGACTCCCCTGACAAGTGAGGACAATGCTGAAAATGAGGCTCAGAGTGCAGAGACTATAACAGTTCCCCTAGAAAGACTGGTCGAGCTGTAAAGCCTGTGGTGCACCTCAGTTATGATTCACTTGGGAGCCCTGTGGACTTGCCTCTCAATGTTGTCCATAAAGGAGTGTATGTGTCCCCGAGCTCATTGCCCAAACTGAGCATCAGTGCTAACTCCAAGTTACTTGTGTTGCCCTCTAAGTATGGTGCCCTTGCCCCGTCCAGCCCCAAGGTAACTGATAGGGAAGGGCCCCCTCTCTTCAGGTTTCATGTACAAGAGGTAATAACTTGAGTTATGGTACAATGTGTATGTAATACTGTGTAAAGAGTGGCTACTGCAATGTTTCAGAAATGTGTTCTTGGTAAAATGATATATTGACTGATGATTACATGTGCGAGCCTAATGCAAATGTATATGGTTGCAGTTGAAACTTATGAGGTACTTGCTTGACGCGGACGTCAAGCTTTCCCAGGCCAGGAAGGGTGTAACCCCCCTGCAAATGGGGGTTCCCAAAAGACTTCCAGGAGCTTGCTTGAATGCTCCAAGCCTGAATGGTGTTTGCATTTAAGCCATTTATCAGTGAGTGTTTTTAGAGCCTCTGGTACTGTCTCTTTAAGAGCTGTCTGCTTGCAGACATAATTAGTTTGTATGGGGGGACTGTGTGCTTCTCTGAGTACCACTCGAGCTGCTGCCAATTCACTTAATTTTGCAGTCACTAGGAGTGCAAAGGAACCTATCTGAAAGATGTAACTGTTTGCCAGAAATTATTTAGAGTAATAATGAAATTACAGTTTGTCTAACCTGCTTTCTTTGCAGTCAGAACTGTGTCTGCTAGTTCCCCATTCTAGTTTTGAACTGCTGAACTGGACCAATCAGTGTGGGGTAAGCTAGCTCTAAAATGGTGCCTTGGACGAATCAGAACTTGGACTCATAATCTGAGCCAGCCACAAGAGGATTGTATGGGCAGTGACTCTGGGAGATGTAGTTTAGACTTCAGTGCCTTTTTGGACCAACAGCAGCAGTCTATTGTGAGTGACAGCCAATCCAGTCAAGAACTGGGAGGAACTCAAAGGAAATGCCCGGTTTTGTCGGTTGGAGTTTGAGTTGAGCTTTGGCAGTGAAGAAGGAAGGAGCCCTGTGCTTTTTCAGTGTGCAGTTTTAGTCAAAAAACGTGTGTAAGGCCCAGAGTTCCGGTCTGCAGCTTGTTAGGACTGAATCCGTCCTGTGAAAAGAATCAAAGGATCTCTGAAGAGTAGAAACCAGGCTCACCCTGTAGAAGACTGGAAGAATTGCTGAAAATTGCACTCGGTCTGTCAGGAACTGAATCTGCTGTGTGTTCTCCCGGGTATTGTGCAGTAATTGCGATCGGGATACAGATGCAGCCTGCCTGGTATAGTACTTTCTTTTATATGGATGTGTGAAGAGGTTTGTGTACCTCAAGTGAGCCCTGCTGACATTGAAGGACCCTATCTTATTTGGAGGTCGTGAGTACTAATTCAGGGTTGCTCCCTGTTGAATTGCCACATTAAATCCAAATGGAATTACTGTACTGCTGACTGTTTAATTCTCCTTTTCTCTGTGTGAAAGGGCCCCTACCAGCTGCCACGGTTTGGACTAGCCACTAGGGCTTGGGTACCCAGGGACAGTAACTGATAGGGATAGGCCTGTGCACAGAGCCATAGGTAGATTATTAGAGTGATAAGCTAATTAACCTGATTTCCCCTGTCCTTGTTATATCCCCTAAATAAATCAGAGCTGCTTGTTTCAGCAAAGTTATACTGCCTGAGGTATTTGTCTATGTTAAAGTACTGTACTGTGATTGTTGCACTGTATCTCATTTCACAGGAGGTCCCAGTGCGAGACCAGACCTGGGGGTAAGTGTATACTGTGAAGGTAATTCTGATATATTGTGTGGGCCACTAGTGGGAAGAAAGGGGGGTTGCAGTGTCCCAGAGGGCTGTGACCAAGTTAGTTTAACTATTGCAAACCCTGACCTCTGGGTGGAGGCACCCGCCATTGGATCCAGGCCCCTCAACCTGTTAGTGGCAAATCAGGCAGGGGTAGTAGCCCCTGGGATAGCGCCATCTAGGGGTTACACCTGAAACAGTCTTCCAGTGGAGGTGGTGGGGCAAAAACTGTGGCTGGATTCAAGAATGCATGGGATAGGCATAAGGGAACCTTAGTAGTTGGGGAAGGGAGGGCTAAGACAGAGATCAAGTAGGGTCTACGGTATTATAGTAGGTGGGGAAAATGGGCAGACTGGGTGGGCCAAGCAGTCCTTATCTGCCATCAAATTCTATGTTTCTATGTAGAGAACTGCTCCTCCGCCCTTCTTACCCACCCTGTCCTTCATAAACATAGTGTAGTTTGGTATGGCCATACCCCAGTCAGGGTTCTCACTGCACCATGACTCAGTAATAGTGACAATGTCCAGGTCAGCCTCTGCCTTTATGGCCACTAGATCCTGGATTTCATTTCCCAGATTACAAGCATTTGCGCACTTGGTCTTCCAAATTCTGCTACCACCCCTCATGTCAGCCCCCCTTTTTCCTTCTTGCCTACTCTCCTTACCCCCTTTGCCTTCATTCCTATCCTTTATGTATCTACCATTCTGCTTTTCCTATTTTCAGGTAGCTCTGGGGTTTTAGGGTTCTGCTTACTCACCATTACCATTTGCGGGGGTGGGGGGGCAGTTGCTTCTCCCTGCTTCTTTCCGCCACCCACCTTGGCTAGTTTAAATACTTGCTAATAAAGCATTTAAACCATTCACTGAGGACTCTGGTTCCCCTCCCAGATGGATTCAGGTCTACACCATGGAGGACCCCACATCTTCCTTGGTCACTACTGCAGGTGCCTCCATGGGATAGTCCCACCCCGCCAGAGCGGTGTAGGAGTTCTGTAGTGGTACCATCTGGGGATGTGCCTATAACCCACGACCTTCACTCTCCCCAAGCCCACCATGGTCTAGCCACCCTTCCCCCTTGGTAGCCTCTGAGGCAGCGGTGGCAGACAAGGTGGTCCCTGGTGGGGGGAGGCTCCCAGAATCACAGCCAACACTGCCTGGAGTTGAGTAACCTCTGCCCTCAGCCCAGAGAGGTGTCTGCAGATGGGGCAGCACTGCAAATTCCAGGAAGTCTCCTGGAAAACAGCTGCCCCACAGCCATTGCACTGCACCACTCCCAGCATGTGTGATTTCTACCTTTCCTGTTTTTGTTTACCTACTATTAAACCCTTTTTTGCCCTGCCCTAGACACAGTGTTTCTCTTATTCCCAAAACTCTGCTTGCTTGAAATCCTTTTGGTTCTCCTACCATAGACAGGGTCCGTGGCCTAATACCGACTTTTTGTCTACTTTTAAACACATATATTTTTTTTTTACTCCTACCCCCGATTAGGCATTTGGCCAAGTCACCCTTTTTATTTATTTCTAAATCCCTTTTTACGTTCGCTTGCGCAAGGGACGTCTTGGGAGAATGGGACACATTGGAGGTGTGCCCCTGCTCTCCAATCCTGCTCCATTGAGCAGGCGTGGCGAGTCCTGCACCAATCGGGATGCGTGTGTAGATACAGCCGTGGTCTCTCTGAAGAAACCACCGCTGTCATACACAGCAGCACATCACGCCACCCCCCCTGCATCTTTGCTGCCACACTGGGAGCCCACCCCAGCGTGGGCTAACGTCCCAAGGTTTGCCTGCCGACGGGGTGCCTAACCTCCTGGGCCAGCTCCAGGCCCCCCAGCCATCCTTCTGCCACGCTTGGAGCCCACCCCAGCGTAGCAAACCTCCTGCCGCGTCATCTGCCAACAGGAGTGCCCAATCCCCCATTGGCTCCACACACCCCCCAGCCATCCTTCTGCCATGCTGGGAGCCCACCCCAGTGTGACAAATGTCCCACGTCATCTTTTTTGTTTTTTAAACCTGTAAATTGAAAATGGTCCCACGGCGCTTCTCCCAGGCCCCCCTCCCTCAACCCGCACCCACCCACTGCGCACCCTGCCTCCCCACACCCCCCCTCACCCCATACTTACCTCCGGAGCTTGGCGCGGCGATCTTGGTGGACCGGGAACACGTCTGCACTCTTCAAAGCTGACCGCGAACTGAGGAAATGCCAGTAAGCTGTATAATGGGCTAGATAGGGGTTTTCAACTTTATTGCATATCTCAGGCATTTTTGAATTTTGCACCAAATTTTCCACATGGGGTTTTGGGACCCCTTCTCATGAATGATGTCACTGTCATGGCGTTATTCAGGCGAAGATGATTTAGCAATCACTGCGCGAGTCACTGCCGAATCACCCGCCCGGGCCCGAATGTCTGCATGACAGCACATCATTCAAGAAAGGTCTAAACTATCCATGTAATTCCTAAGGCTCAGCAAACTGTTCTGAGTGTCGTTGCGCGGTTCCTATGCACGCTCATAAGTTCGCGAATTTTCAATATTTTCCTCCAGATTTTCCAACATTGCCATTTTACCACACCTCCTTAGACAAGTACAGCTGTCATTTTTCACATACTGCCCAAAGCGTGTTTTCGCCCATGTAGTGCACAATGGCGCAGTCAGTGTCTGGAAATCAATGTATGGGACACATTAAGAAAATCACAGTGACACTGTTCATGAGCAGAGGTCTTAAAATGGCGATGTTAAAATTTGGTGAAAAATTCCTAAAATGACTGTTTTAAAAGCGTCGTTCTTGCCAGTTCCTACGCATGCTCGTAAGTTCGCGAATTTTCAATATTTGCACTCCAATGACTTCCAAATACCTAAACAGCACATAGAAGCAAGCAACATTCGGCATTGACAAATGCTTGTACTTCTTTGTCACTGATTTTTTTAAGCCATGTCCAAGTGCCAAATACCACTGCAAATACCTGTAAGCGAACGTTCGGCATTGACAAATGCTTGTTACTCCTATTTTAGATACAGCATTTGGCCTAATCCAAACTTTTTCCTACTTTTAAACCCCCTTTTACCCCTTACCCTACATGGGATGTTAAACACCACGTCCCACATTTTATTAGTGATCTTTATACTCCTCCTTCCTTGTGGTTTGTAAGCTACGACAGTAGATTAGCCGGACTCTTACCTCAGTTGTTAGGTATGACTTCCTAGTTCCTTGCTTCCACCCTCTGCTTACCTCAGTCTCTTACTGTTCCTGGCCTCCCTTCTGGAATGCAGTCTCCAGATGCTGGCTGCCTTGGGCTGACTCCAGTGGGAAGACTCCAACATCCTTAGTGCGTCGGTCCTTCATATGGGGGCCATAGCATGGGGGGCCGCTGAGTAGACCTGCCCTTAAGAAAGCCCCTGCTGACTTTCTGATGTACCCTGATTGGCTGGAGTGCCCTGAGGAGGCACCACTTCTTTAATGCTGCTTCTCTGATGTGTGCCTTTCTGATCCTGCTTTGGAGCATCTAGTTCTGCTGTACAAGGGTCTCCTGGTGTCCAGAGGTCAACGAGCGGTGACTGTGGCAGTCAGAGGGCACAAAGCCCATTCTCACCATGACACAGCTCTTTTGTGATGTGTGGTGGTGGCTGGGCTTTTAAAGAGCCTCTGCCAGCTTCCTGCTGTCCCCGGATTGGCTGGAGTGCCCTGGGGAAGCGTGGCTTCTTTCCTGCTGCTTCCCCGATTGGTGCCTTTGTGATCCTGCTTTGGAGCTTCTAGTTCCACTGTCTGTGGGTCTCCTGGTGTCCAGAGGTCGGTGATCGGTGAATGCTGCGGTCAGAGGGCACGAGAGCCTGTTCCTGACGAAATCACAGCTCTGTCATTGTAGGAGCCCTGATAAAAGTAATGATAGTTCAGGATTTGGCTCCAGTGATAGAACAATTACAACCTCAAACAAAAAAAGAAGGCAAACACACTGCAAACAGAAATAATTATCTACTCCAGTAAGTATGGAGTGCTTGAAATTGCTCTGTACACTAGTTCATTAAGTTTATTAGAGACTCACAAAGACTCACTGGCTCCTGTGATAATGTAACAAAAATGGTTCAATAACAGTGAAATGGCAACTAATAGCACACTGACTCAGAGGTAAGTCTTGAATGCTGGAGTGACAGAAACGGCTGTTTTTTTTTCTTTTTTTCAAACTGCCTGAACAGTCATTGATGCCGTTTCTATCAACATAATAAACAGTGTGTAAGCATTCAGTAGAGTAATGGATTTCAGTTACAACAGCTTGTGTATTTATTACATTGACAGAAACAGCATCAATGACTGTTCAGGCAGTTTGAAAATAAAGGGGGAAAAAGCCGTTTCTGTCATTCCAGCATTCAAGACTCACCTCGGAGTCAGTGTTATTAGTTGCCATTTCCCTGTTGAACACTGCTGCCAAAGATGGGTACACAAATGTAAATTTTTTCTGTGTTCCAGCCCTCTGCTAGCGGGGCTGGATTAAGAAAATAGTGCAGCGGGGAGGGTGGGGAGGGAGGAAGCAGCCCCACTGCACCGAATGGAGAGGACACAGAGATATGTGATTCAAGTACACCCCGTTAAAAGATACAGACTGTGCTATGTTTGAACCATTCCAGAGCCCCCTTTCTCTACTGAAATAATCACAATACATCAGCGTAACTCTGCTGTGCAGCCAATAATTACAGACCAATAAGTGTGATGTCTATACTGGGAGTGCTAATGAAGAAAACTGTTAAAAGACTTCCACTTCCTGATCACTACGGATGAAATCAAAAGCAATATAAGTGGACTAAAAATAGATAAATCAGCAGGGCCTGATGTCATAAGGTCAAAGCTAATTAAAGAATTGCCAACAAATGAAGTCCTATTTTACTGTGCCTATTTACTAACATACTATTTGCCAGCAGATTAGGCCTTACGGTCTATCGAGTCTGCTCGAACTTTAGATCCTTAGTTGGGTGCCGAGACCCTCCCATCCCTTGTGCTCCAGAAACCCGTATCATCCATCCCCACCCCCCTGGGACAGGCCATCATCTGACACATCCACTTTCTGTGTCTGTCCCATCCTCTCTTGAAGCTCTCACTGTGGATCTCTGAACTAGCTCACCAGGCAGTGCATTCCAAGGGTCCACCACCCTCTCAGTGAAAAAACTCCTCCTCTTTTCCCCTCACCCTTCCACCTTCCAACTTCAAACCATGCCCTCTGGTGATACCTCCTGCTTTAGTCTAAACATCCCTCCATGTTTACCCTATTTATTCCTTGAGGTACTTGAAGACCCTCAATCATGTCCCCTGTCTCTCCTCTCCTCCAATGAAAACAAGCAGAGCTCCTTAAGTCTGTCCTCATACGCCAAATCCCCTAGCCCTCGTGATCATCTTTGTTGCCCTCCCTCTGTACCCTCTCCAGGAGCTGTATGTCCCTCTTCAAGTGTGGTCTCCAGTACTGTACACAGTACTCAAGGTGTGGTCTAACCAGTCCATTGTACAGCGGCAGAATCACTTCCTTGCTCCTAGAGGTGATCCCCCTTACGATGCATCCCAACATCCTGTTTGCCTTGCTAGCCGCTCTCCTGCACTATAAGTATACAAAGTATTTAAATATAAATATACAAAGTATATTTACACAGTCCTTTAATACAGGGGTAATGCCAAGGATGCGGAGGACAGCAGAGGTAATTCCAGTATTTAAAAAAGGGCAACTAAGAATTACCTAGTAATTACAGACCAGTAAGTCTGACGTCTATACTGGGAAAGCTAATGGAGAAAACTGTTAAACCGATTATAGAGGAAGAGTGTGAGAGGCTAGGAATTAATGGCAAACTGCAACATGGCTTTAAGGCAGGCAGGTCTTCAACCTCTTCACTTTCTGTGAGCCTAATAAGGACCTAGAAAATGGAATGCTGTGGATATTATTTTCTTGGATCTAAGCAAAGCCTTTGATGTGGTGTTGCATAACAAATTAACTGAAAAACTAATACAGCTAGGAATAAATAAAAACATCATTAGATAGGAAATTGGTTAAAAATACGAATTGAAAAAGTCAAAATAAAGGGTAACCTATCAGAGGAGGGTAACGTCATGAGTAGTGTGCCCCAGGAAGCGATACTGGGACTTGTATTGTTCACACTTTTCACAGGAAACTTGGGCAATAACTTACACAGTACATGAAACAAGTTTGCTGATGACACAGAAATAGGTGGGAAGGCAAACACGCTGATGAAGAGGCAGGAGAACAGATCTAAATAATATTGTGGAATGGTCCAACAAATAGATGAAATTCAACAGTTTGAAATGCATGGTAATGTATTTGGGAAAAAACTAATAGAAAGCCTGTTATAGTGAGTAAACCCTCCCCCCTTTTTGTTTTTTTTTTCTTTTCCTTGTTGGTATGGGTTTCACTTCAGTCTGGACCCCCTCCCCCCTTTTTTCTTCCCTCTCTCTCTCTCTCTCTCTCATCTGTTTCGCAACAGCACTCTTTTTCCTTCTGTATCTCTCTCATGATCCTTGCTTTTATTTGCCTGGAACTCTGTTACAGTAGATTGGCCACCTACTGTATCTGCTTTATTCCTCTTCTTAATTCTTCATTCCGTT
Organism: Neoceratodus forsteri; assembly: GCA_016271365.2. Lineage (NCBI taxonomy): Eukaryota > Metazoa > Chordata > Ceratodontiformes > Ceratodontidae > Neoceratodus > Neoceratodus forsteri. The sequence goes on from CM028137.1 coordinate 164,742,656, forward strand.
TTTTGTATCCCCGTATCCAGACCCTTGTGGCCACACTAGCCGATTCTTAGGACATATTAAATTAGCAAAGAAGTGAAAGCCCATACATTTACGTCCTAACAGTCCCAGAATTGGAAGGTTGGGCCTGTAGTTCAATGAACAAGCAGCCAGCCACTCCCACTTCCTGAGCTATATAAGCAGTTCCTCTCAGCCTCATTGTGAAACACTTTTCTTTCCCCACCATCCTCCCCTCCTCCTCCAGTGGCAGTACTTCTTCCATAGGGGGCTTCCTAAGGTACCTTTAGCCACGGTAATCGTCCCATGGCATCTCTAGGGGTGGAATCCTCTCTAAAGGGGTTCCTTGCCTTTCGTACCCCTACACAGTGGTAATTCCTCTGGAACAGAGAGTGCGAACAGCCAAAACCAAACTAACACAGTTGCACAAGCATAACACTATACTGGCTGCACAGGACATTGAACTGATTTAATATGGACTAAGCGATGTGGTGTTTCCATGCAGAGAAATGCGACTCACACAGCTCAGAACGCCCTACTCTTTCTGGTGTTCTGCTCCCTCTCGCACGTTCGCGAGCGGTGAGTTCCGCTGGTGTTTTTGTACCTTCACACACATTTGTGCCACATAATGCAGCTTAGCTAGAATACAGTGTTGAGACTTATGTTGTTTTGTCATACATCCACAAGTAGTGAGAAATAGGTGTTTTCAGAACTCCTCCAGCCTCACATGTTCTGCGGGTTAACACTAACCAGTGTTTCGGGAACGTTCTGCATACAGAGGTAAAGAGGGTAGCCCGTATACGCTACACATTTTGCTGCACTGTGACCAAAGGAGTTATTTTAGCAATACAGGCCATAGTGTGTAATTCAGGCTGTAGCAAACAGAGCCCTCCTCAGCAATGTTAGCGACACACTGCAGTCCTAGAAACGGACCGAGAACAGCCAACAACACTGAGATTAAACCACCTCTTAATACGTTTCTGTGTGGTGTTTTTTTTTCATACTTAAAACAGGTACAAAAGAATAAATAACGTTCTTGGAGTTACCTGTACCAAAGGGAGAGTCTGGGGTTGTTGCTTGCAGCCTGACTCCCATACCAATCAGGACAGCCATTCTAGCTGGGTGTAATCTCCTATAGGGAGTCAGCTGCACCCTCCTTGCTTCTTTTATAAGAAAGATAGGTGCCCAACATGAAAAAGGAGGCGGAGTTTAGGTACATTATAGCCCCTTTTTGGGTTCAAACAAAAAAAACTCTGATGTAATGTATGCTATAATGTTATTTTCAAGAACATTGTTGATTATTTGATGTTATCTGTATATAATGAAGATTTTAGAAGGGACAATGCGAAGTATACCGTCATGAGTGCAAGTGGCATCAGAAACGCCGTGTTTCTGATGCCACTTGCACTCATGACGATGTGTTTTTAACGTTTTCTACAATAAAACTGCTTCATTTGGAAGCTACTTTTGAGTGGTGCGGTTCCTTGTTGCTTTCTTCTCATTTTTTTGCAACTGCACACTCCTTGACCTGCTGAGCTGTTTTGATTTTGGTCGAAATGCGAAGTGTGGAGTATTTCTGATTACATTAAATATACTGAGGGTGGAGTTCCCAGCTAAGGGAAGGAGTTTTGGTATTATTTAAACCACGACAGTAGACAGAAACGTCAGATGTGGTTTGGGAGTGAACCTGTATGCACCTCCCAGAGTATCTCTCCGAAGGGAGACTAGGCACAGACTAGACTAATGTTAGGGAGTTAGCTACCATTATTCCCTAAGCTGTGCAGTTTTGTGTTGCTCTTTATTTTCTATTTTGAAAGAGTCAATTTCTTTGCATCTGCTGTTTATTTTTGTTTTAATTTTTTTTTTATAAAACTAATCACATCAGTTTGATGTGGTGTACCTAAAATACTGTTGTTTGTGTGATCTATGCTACCTCACCCGTGACATTTGGCACCAGGAGTGGGGTAGTGTGGAGGTCCAAGGATACTGGGGGACTCCACACCTAAGATACTGCACCTAGTATCTAGGTCATAACAGATTGCACTTGGTACATGGCCCATATATTGGAAGACTCAGCAGTTACTCCAAGGGTCTCTACCAGAACTCGAGTAGCCAAGACTGGGGAAACTTTGCTTCCTGATTTGGGTCCAGTTACTCAGCCCAAAGTAAAAAGAGACTCCCCTCCCATCGTTATTGTCATGGAGGCAGCAAAACCATAAGATACCAGTATGAGCGAGGACCTAGAAGATACTCCACCTGAAGATATAACTGAATTGCTTTAATGGCTTGCGGTTCGACAGCTGAAGATGGAGAAACAAAGGACTTTAGACTTACAACAACGAAAGCAGGACAGACGGTGACAAGATCAAAGGTGGACAGATACAATGCGTGCTCTACAGATTATTGGGGCTGGACAGGAGGCAGCCAAGACCAATCCAAGGGACATAAAACTTACTAAGATGACACCTACTGATGACATAGAATCCTATCTGACAACATTTGAAAGAGTGGCCAAGGCATGTGGGTGGCCCCAACAACAGTGGGTGGTCCAGCTAGCCCCATATTTGACTGGAAATGCGCAATTGGCTTACACAAGTATGGACACTCAGGCTTCAAATGATTATGCAGCTGTCAAGAAAGAAATCCTGAAAAGATGTGATATAAATACCGAGACCTATAGACAGAGGATCAGGACATTGAAGCACCTACCTCATATCCCACCCAGAGAAACTTTCATGTGACTAAATGACCTATGTACCAAGTGGCTGCAGTTCGAGGGTAAAAGTGTAAAAGATATTGGAGCAACTGGTATTAGAACAATTCATTTCCATCATGCCAGCTGATGTTCAGTTATGGATTCGAGAACACAATCCTGAAAGTGCAGAAATTGCTTTAACCCTTGCTGAAGATTTTCTTTCTGCCCATCAGCATCTAAGGAATTAACGAAGAACAGATCATTTGTTTCCTGCCCCCTCCACGACTACATCAACCAATACATCCAGCACTCAATCGGTAAGACCCTCAACCTTTCCTTTTACTGGGCCTGGGACTAAACAGAGAGGGGATGGCAGGGATTATCCAGTAAAAACATCTGACCCAAATATAGGATGATACTATTACCATGGTCTGGGACACATTGCGCAGTATTGCCCAAAACAGAAAAAAGACCCTGCATATCTCGCCTCCATGAATTTGGGCAATTTTATTATCAAAGTACAACTTAATGGGAAGACCATAGAGGAACTGATGGACTCTGAAAGTAGGCAGAGCTTAATACTGGCTGATTTGACACCTCCTGTTTCCAAGGTGACCATATCAACAGGAGTAATCTGCATTCATGGGGATGTACATCAATGTCCTACTGTTGAACAGGAATTGGGTATCAATGGACAGACACAGACTTTAAATGTGGGGCTGTACCCACATTACCTGTTCCTCTTATTATAGGAGGAGACCATCCTGACTTTAGTTCTTTGGTTCTTACCTGTAACAACCCTCTGGTAGCTGTAACTACCAGAGCCCAAAAGAAACAAGAACAGATGGGGACCCTTTTTCCTTTCACAGATGATGTATTTGGGACTGCTGGAGAACCAAAGAAAACAAAGATTGAGAAGAGGAGGTTACAGAGGGAATGGAAGAAGACACATAATATTAAGGGACAAAATGACTTTATACCATCTGTACAAATGCCTGATATTGCTAGTGACCAGAAATTGGATGTTTCCCTTAATTCTTTGTTTTTAAAGCTAGGAAAAACAGCAACCCCTGGGGCTCCTACTGTAATACAGAAATCAGGTATATTGTATAGAGTGTGTATCCATCCTAATACCCAGGAGCAGGTGGAACAACTGATAGTCCCAGAAAAATATAGACAAGATCTCTTATTTCTTGGGCATGAGTTACCCAGTGCTGGACATGCTGGGAAAGAAAGAACTACTGCTCAGTTATTGCAGCATTTTACTGGCCTAGGTTACATGAAGATGTTGCAGAATATAATAAAAGCTGTGTTGAATGCCAACAGATAAGTTGGATGAAAACAAAAGAGAGAGTACCCCTTATGCCCCTTCCATTACTGGCACATCTATTTGAAAGATTAGCGATGGCTACAGTGGGCCCCTTAGAGAAAAGTAAGAAGGGAAATAGGTTCATACTGGTTCTCTGTGATTACGCTACAAAATATCCAGTGGCTTTTCCCTTGAGAACAACGACTGCTCCCAAAATAGCTGAAAATCTTATAGAGCACCTTAGCCGTCTAGCTAATCCAAAAAAAATTCTAACTGATCAAGGTGCCAAATTTAGTGCAGAATTACTAAAGGAACTCTATAAGGTGTTGGGAGTAACAGCTGATAGGACATCTCCTTATCACCCACAAACTGACGGCCCTGTTGAATGCTTTAATCAGACACTGAAACAAACAATCAGAAAGTTTGTGGATGATGAAGGAAGAGATTGGGACCACTATTTACCACTATTTCTTTTTGCATACAGAGAGGTACCATAAGCTTCCACAGGTTTCTCTCCGTTTACTTTGCTATATGGGCAAAACCATTGTGGACCCCTTGATGTTGTTAAAGAAGCTTGGGAAGGCAACACTATTGTTAAATATACTAACATCTTGGAGTATATGACAAAATTACGTAAGCGGCTATTGTGTTATACCCAACAGGCCCATCAAAATAGTGTCTCAGCCCAACACAAACAGAAAATGATTTATGATATTAAGACCAAAAAGAAAAATTTCCAACCAGGGGATAAGGTTTTGCTACTTCTTCCCTCATTGGAAAACAAATTATTAATGAAGTGGCAGGGCCCCTATACCGTTAAGGAACAAACTGGACCTGTAAAGTACAGGTTTGAAACCCTGGGTAAATAAGTGGCTACGAAGGTATACAATGCCAATTTGCTTACAAAATGGCATGATAGGCCTAAAGAAAAGCCTTGTCTATATGTATTACCTGAAAATCCAGTCACAGAATTGGAGGTAGCCTATAGGAGATTAGAAAACCCTGAAGGTATAGACGATATTCATATCAGCCCTGATCTTTCCACTAGAGAACGGAGCGAGCCAAATCGTCTTCTCCAACAATTACAGACACCTTTACCAGTATACAGGTAAAGCTGTCAGTGTTCATCATGAAATCAAAACAGACTCTGCTCCAATCAGACAAAAATCATATTGATTACCAAAATGTATCAGGGTTGATGTGGATCAGAAAATACATAAATTACGACAGCTAGGTACCATTGAACCTTCCGTCAGTCTGTGGTCCTCCCCTGTGGTAATACTACCTAAGAAAGAAGGCGGTATATGTCTTTGCCTTAATTTTAGGAAATTTAATCAAGTTTCCCAATTCGATAGTTATCCCATCCTTAGATTGGTGATATCCTTGACCACATCGGACAGGCTAAATTCATCTCCACACTTGACCTTACCAAAGGGTATTAGTAGATTCCTTTGGAGGTGACATCAAAGGCAAAAACAGCATTCACTACCCCAAAAGGTCTCTACCAGTTTGTTTATATGCCCTTCGGTCTGCATGGACCTCCTGCTACTTTCCAGCAGTACATGGACCAACTGTTGAGACCACATTCAGGATATTGTTCAGCCTATCCTGATGACATGGTTGTTTTCAGTGCTGATTGGACATTGCACCTAGCACACCTAACCAATGTCATCTGGGCCATACAAACTATTGGACTTACGATCAATCCTTCTAAATGTACCCTAGCCGCAAAAGAAAGATTTATGTGCATCACCTGTTTTAGTCCCCTAATTTCAGTCAACCATTCGAGGTACATACTGATACCTCGGAAACAGGATTAGGTGCTGTGTTGTGCCAGACCATTAAAGGAGAAGAGCATCCCATTGTATATATCAGTCATAAATTGTTTCCTAGGGAATGCAAATACGTCACCATTGAAAAGGAATGTTTGGCCATCAAATGGGTACTGAGGCCTTAAAACTTCATCTATGGAGAAGACAGTTTATGATGGTTACAGATCACAACCCGTTATGTTGGCTTCACCAAATGAAAGACAAAAATGCCAGAGTCCTTCGTTGGTACCTGGCACTACAACCCTATTGGTTCAAGATTAAACACAGACCAGGGCGTCAACATAAAAATGATGACTACTTATCTAGATATGGGGCAGGTTAAAGGTTTGACCCCGTGTTCATTGAATGCTGAAATATAGAATAGGATAGATATAGGAAATATCTATATACCCACAGGGCAAATGATGTTGTGTAACTGTCAAAATATAGTTGGTGATGATATTGTATGTATCGTATTATTAAGGGTGCCCTGGGGTGGAGCTTCTGTGAGGGTGGGTGGTAACTCCATCCCATCCCCTCGGGAATGTGTTTGACAAATCACTAGCTTAACACTGGTTTGTACTTGAGCAGGGGGAAATGTGATAGCGAGTAACCCCCCCCCCTTTTTGTTTTTCTCTTTTCCTTGGTGTGAGTTCCACTTCGGTCTGGACCCCTTCCCCCCTTTCTTTCTTCTCTCTCTTATGTGTGTTGCGCAACAGCACTCTTTTTCCTTCTGTATCGCTCTCATGATCCTTGCTTTTATTTGCCTGGAACTCTGTTACAGTCGATTAGCCACCTACTGTATCTGTTTTATTCCTCTTCCTAATTCTTCATTCCATTTTTGAATCTCTGTATCCAGACCCCTGTGACCACACTAGCTAATTCTTAGGATGTATTAAATCAGCAAAGAAGTGAAAGCCCATATATTTACATCCTAAGAGTACCCAGAACTGATTTAATATGGACTAAGCAATGTGGTGTTTCCAAGTAAAGAAATGCGACTCGCACCGCTGAGAACGCCCTACTCTTTCTGGAGTTCTGCTCCCTCTCGTACATTCACGAGGGGTGATTTCTGCTGGTGTTTTTGTACCTTCGTACACATTTGCGCCACATAATGCAGCTTAGCTAGAATACAGTACTGAGATTTATGTTGTTTTGTCATATTTTTACAAGCAGTGAGAAATAGGTGTTTTCAGAACTCCTCCAGCCTCGCATGCTCTGTGGGTTAACAATAACTAGTGTTACAGGAACGGTCTGCATACAGAGGTTAAGAGGGCAGCCTGTATAAGCTACACATTTTTATGCACTGTGACTGAAGGAGTTATTTTAGCAATACAACATAGTGTGTAATACCAGCTGTAGCAATTAGAGCCCTCCTCAGTAATGTTAGCGGTGCACTGCGGTCCTAGGAATGGACCAAGAGCAGCCGACAGCACTGAGGTTAAACCACCTCTTAATACATTTCTGTGTGGTGTTTTTTTTTCATACTTAAAACAGGTACAAAAGAATAAATAAGGTTCTTGGAGTTACCTGTACCAAAGGGAGGGTTTGGGGTTGTTGCTTGCAGCCTGACACCCATACCAATCAGGACAGCCATTCTAGCTGGGTGTAATCTCCTATAGGGAGTCAGCGGCACCCTCCTTGCTTCTTTTATAAGAGAGATAGGTGCCCATCATGAAAAAGGAGGTGGAGGTTAGGTACATTATAGCCCCTTTTTGGGTTCAAACAAAAAAAACTCTGATGTAATGTATGCTAGAATGTTATTTTCAAGAATATTGTTGATTATTTGATGTTATCTGTATATAAATACAGGTTACTCACCTGTAACAGGAGTTCTAGGAATGGTATATGTTGTTCATCCACACTTATTGGCAGTTTCTTTGCCGCTTTAAATCTTGCCGGAAGGTCTTCAAGCTGGCTCCTCCCACCCTCCCGGTGGTAAAACTCGGCTCCGCCCCATGCCAGATCTAGCCGCTGGAGCTGGAAGCCTGTACAGCGTCAAGCCGAGGTCGGTGGGTTGTAGGGATGAACAACACATACCATTCTAGAACTCCTGTTACAGGTGAGTAACCTGTATTTCTAGGGACATGGATATGTTGTTCATCCACACTTATTGGCAGACTCCTAGCAGTTCTCCGGGAGGAGGGAGGCAAGGCGCACACCCCTTACTTAGGAATAGAGACTGGAGAACCGAGGCCCCAAAACCAGCATCCCGGCATGACTCAAGGTCGATGTGGTAATGGGTAATAAAGGTGTGTGCTGACTTCCAGGTAGCAGCCCTGCAGATTTCCTGGATAGGGACATCCCTGGAAGCAGCCACCGATGCAGCAGTATGGCGGGTAGAATGAGCTCTTATCCCTCTGGGAGGCTCCATGCCCGCCAACTTGTAGCAGAGATCTATGCAGGAGGTGACCCACCTGCTTATCGTCCACTTGGCTGCAGGTCTGCCAGGTGCGGCTTCAGCGTAGGTGACAAACAGCTGGCAAACCTCTCCCCGAATTTCAGCCATGCGCTCCTTATAATAAGCGAGCGCCTTCTAGGGTCCAAAGTATGGAGCCTGTATTCGGCCTCCGAGTGTGATTGGGGTAGAACACCGCAGAGTCAACACCTGGTTAAGGTGAACTCCAACACCACCTTCGGAAGGAATTTGGTGGGGGCGAGGACAACCTTGTCCCTGTGGAAGACCAGGCAGGAGACTCAATGCAGAGTGCCTGGAGTTCTCCCATCCTTCTGGCTGACGTGATAGCCACCAAGAAGGCAGTCTTCCACGACAGGTGAGAGGTTCACACCTGTGCATTGGTTGAATAGCTTGCCCATGAGCTTTGCCAGTACCAGCAGTAAATCCCACGGAGGTGGAGGTTCCGATCGAGGAAATGTGATCAAGGCCTTTGAAAAAGCGCCAGACCACCTTCTCCTGCGCCACTGACTGCTCCCCGGCCCGCGCCCGGTAAGCAAAGATGGCTATCAGGTGCACCCTTAGGGTTGTCGACCTAAGCCCTTGACTAGAAAGGGACCATAAATAGTCCAAGATGCTTGCCAAAGGACAGGAGGAAGGGTCCAAGCCCTTGCCCTGACACCAGATGGAGAATCTCTTCCATTTGAAGGCATAGCACTTCCTGGTCGACTCCTTACGGGATGCCTCAACAACATTGAGGACCTCGTCGGAAAGACCCAAGGCCTGGAACTCTAGCCGCTCAGGAACCAGGCCGTCAGGTGCAGGGATTGAAGGTCCAGATGGAACACCTTCCCCTGATTGACTGAGAGCAGGTCCGGGCGAGCTGGAAGCTGCCTCGGGAGCCTGGAGCTGAGCCTGAGGAGATCTGGGTACCAGAACTGGCAGGGCCAGTCTGGGACTATCAGAATCACCTGCGCCTTGTCCCTCCTTGCTTTGAGAAGCACCTTGTGAATCAAGGGAAATGGGGGAAAGGCGTAGAAGAGGACCGGGGTCCACGGCCTCAAGAAGGCATCCCCCTGCAGCGAGCCCTGCTGAGGTGGGGCGGCATGAAACAGCCTCAGCTTCGCGTTCTCCCTGGAGGCAAACAGGTCCACCTGAGGTGTACCCCAGTGGGAGAACAGATCTTGTACTACCTCCGGCAGGAGAGACCACTCGTGAGATGCAGCCCCTATCCGGCTCAGGGCATCGGCCAGGGTGTTGGAGGCTCCTGCCACATGAATGGCTAGGAGATCCGCCTCCAAGCTGCGCACAAGTGACCAAATGCGGAGAGCTTCCTTGCAAAGGAGCATGGAACGCGTCCTGCCCTGGCGGTTTAGGTAGTACATGGTCGTGGTATTGTCCGTCTGGACTCGGACCACTTGACCCCGGAGAAATGGAGCAAAGGCGGTGAGAGCTAGGCGGACCGCTCGGAGCTCCAGCAGGTTGATGTGGCATCGGGACTCCCGCGGGGACCAGAGGCCGTGCACTCAGTGTTCCCCCAGATGGGCACCCCAACCCATCAGAGAGGCATCGGTCGATAGAGAGACCGTCGGCTCGGGGCGGACAAACGGGATGCCCTCCTGCAGATGAGATGGAACGATCCACCACCGGACAGCGTTCCACATCCCTTGGGTCACCATCACTAGCTGGTCCAATGGATCACAGCGTTGTGACCACTGGCTGGCCAGTCCCCACTGAAGGGGGCGCATGTGCCAGCGTGCCCAACGGACCACGCTGGTACAGGCCACCACGAGACCCAGGAGGCGCAGGAAGTCCCGGGCAGGGCGCGATTGCCCAACCAGAAATGATTGGGCAAAGGAGGTAAGAACCTCGGCCCTGTCTGCCGGGAGCCGTGCACTGGCTCGAAGAGAGTCGAGCTCTGCCCCGATAAACAGAATCACCTGCTTTGGCTCGAGTTCCGACTTGGCCTCGTTGATGAGAAGGCCGACTTGAGAGCAAACCTGGAGGGCCAGATCTCTGGACCGCTCCACCTCCTGTCTGGAGGGGGCTGCTATCAGCCAATCGTCCAGGTAAGGGTACACCCGGACCCCTCGGCGCCGCAGGAAAGCTGTCACCACTGCAATGCATTTGGTGAAGACCCTGGGAGCTGGAGACAGGCCGAAGGGCATGGCTCGGAACTCGAAGAGGGATCCCTCCGCTCGAAAGCGAAGGAATCTCCGATGAGACGGACGGATAGGGACGTGAAAGAACGCGTCCTGCAGGTCCAGAGAGCAGAACCACACGCCGTGTTCCAGGGATGGTATTATCTGAGCCAGAGTGACCATCCTGAAGGTTCGAGACCTTAGGAACTTGTTCAGGTCGTGTAGGTCGAGAATGGGGCGCCAGCCCCCCGTCCGTTTCGGAACCAGGAAGTACCTGGACACAAACCCCGGGTCTGAGGGAGGGTCCGCTACCTCCCTGATCACCTCCTTTTGGAGGAGGAGAGTGATGTCGGCCCGACGAGCCGACAGTGAGGCTGCGGACCCTGAGGCCCCCCGAGGTGCGACGGCTCTGAAGGGCGGAGCCTGCTCGAATTCTAGAAGCAGGCCTTTTCCCACCACCTCCAGTACCCACTTGTCCGTCGTAATAATGGACCAGGTGGAAAGGAAGTGCCGGAGCCGTCCCCCCACAGGTGGAACCTGGGGTGAGGTGACGGGGTTGGGGGCGACACCCCTCAGCCCGTCACTGGGAAGACTTAGAGGAGGGACCTCCTGGGCCTTTACCTCCCTGCTTCCTGTTGGAGGAAGCTCCGGGCTTGGGTTTGGGATGCCAAGCCTGAGCCTGCTGGCCCTGACGTTGCTGGGCCGGACGCGCCGGGGGCGCAGAAGGATGAAAGGGCTTAGGCTGAGGTTTGCGGCCTTTGTCCTTCTGAGCGGAAGAGACCGAGTCCAAGGTAGCATTGGACTTCTCGATCCTCTGCAGGTGACCTTCCAGCCCAGGGCTGAAGAGGTCAGTCCCCAAAAAGGGAACATCCGCCAACTTGTGCTGGGTATCCGAAGTAAAGGTGGATATCCTCAGCCAAGCCCGACGACGCATAGCCACTGCGGCCGCCACAGACCTGGCACATGAGTCCCCAATGTCTAAAGCAGTCTGGAGCTGCTGTTTGGCCACTGCCCTGCCCTGGTCCCGCACCTGCCTGACCATAGTCTGCAGATCCGCGGGAAGATGAGGGACGACCTCATCCAGGGAGCCCAACAGGGCATGAGAAAAATGTGCCATGAGGACGGCCGAACTGGCCTGGCGGAGGCCGAGAGAGGACGCAGCATAGACATTTCGCCTGGCATAGTCCATTTTCTTGGACTCCTTGTCGGGAGGTTTGTCCACATCCCTAGCGTTCCCGGCACGCCGGAAAACGCTGTCGGTAACCAACCCCTTGGCCGAGGGGTGTTCTGAAAAACCGGACAGGGAACCGGTAGGGACCGCATACTTCCTGGCCATCCTGGCCGAAGGTGCAGGACAGGAAGCAGGGCGCTGCCAGAGCTCCAAGGCCGGACCCACTATGGCCTCGGCCACCGGAAAAGCCTCCGTAGGAGAATCCCCTCGGTCCAGAATCTCCGTGAGGGGATACCTGGTCCGTTTAGAAACAGGTTGGGCTTCATCCCGGTGGACTCCGAGATGAGCCGAAGCAATCCTAGGAAGGACGAAGGGCTATCATCCACCGACTGTCCTCCTGAGGACTCCAAGTCCATTCACTTGGAGAAAAGGGAGGAATCATCCTCGGACTCGGAAGAGTCCCCAAAGAGCTGCCTCTGGCCTGAGCCACCCTCCACCTGCCGAGGTCTATCGGGAGTGAGGGTGACAGACAGCCTCTGGGGCAGTCCCTGAGCCGACCGAGAATTTTTGGTCGGAGCCCCAACTAACTGCTGTGGAGGCGGAGGTTCCACCGGAATCGGTGGGGCAGCTGGTTTTGGCCAAACAACCGACCTGGGTACAGGCTCCTCGGGTAAAACGAGGGGTTGTTTCGGCCGCTCCGGTGACAGCCACTTAATGGCCGGGGAAGACGACGGTGTCGGCTTATTCCCGGTCAGAAGGAGCTGTTGCCACATGAGTTCCTTATATCTTCGACGCAACTTGGCGAAGCCTCCCTCGTCGAGGAGGAGGAAGAGGATGAGCGCGCGGCTTGCCGCGCTGGTGGCTGAGGACCGACCGCCTATGACGGCGGATCGGCTGGACCGCGAAGACGCTCGAGACTGAGATCGAGAACCTCGGCTAGGCCGAGGACGGTGCGAGGAGGTGTCACAGGAACAGTACTCCCTCGGTTCGGACGAACCACCCAGGGCTCCGGAACCGGAGGCACAGGCGAGCAGACGGGATCCCTCAACTCCACCGGGGAACCAGGGAGAGGATTCTCAGCTTCTCAGCCAACAACCCGTCCAGCGGGTCGAGAAAAATCTCGACGCGTCGGCCACGAGTCTCGATCAACTGGCCTGGCGGGGACACCGTGAGACCAGTGGCGAAGCAGCGGTCGACCGAAGTCAACGGCCGACAACTAGGGAGAGGATCTTCCCACTCCCAAGAGCGCGACGGTGAGACTTACTCTTGTCTCTCTTTTGGACCGAAAAGCGGTCCAGAAGAGATGGACCCTCACCTTTTGTCGAGAGGGTCAGGCAAAGCTCCTTAAAGAAGCGAATAAGAGGAACCGAGGAGATAAGCGGGTCAAATGCATGGCCGAGGTAGAAGCGGCCCGTGCCGCCTCCTCTTCGAGGTGATCAATGCTCGACTGTTCCGCGAGCCCGCGCGCGGACACCGCCGACCGGGCCTCTTTTGACTTAACGAGGAAATCTCTTCGGGGCGCCCCAGTTGTAAGCGGGCAGCATGGTCTTCGAGGGCGTGGGCGAAAAGGAAGAGCACAGGTCGCAGGGCCCGCGGTCGCTCAAGGCCCAAGCAGTAAACGACCGCGGAGCGGTCCGTCCGAGACATCTTCGCTCCGCAAGGGCATCTCCGGAAATCGGAGTCGACGGTCCATCGAGCCGTGAGGGAGAGAAGACCAAGTCTTTATAGCAAAAACTTTTGATTTCGAAAATTCAAGAATTAGGAACCAGTCTTATACGCAGAGCGTTAAGGAGGGAACCTGAGCTTCCAAGCGGTAAGGAAGATCTGGCGTCATGGGGCAGAGCCGAGAGTTTTACCACCCGGGTGGGTGGGAGGAGCCAGCTTGAAGACCTTCTGGCAAGATTTAAAGCGGCAAGGAACCTGCCAATAAGTGTGGATGAACAACATATCCATGTCCCTAGAACGAAGATTTTAGATGGGACAATGCGAAGTATGGAGTATGTTTGATTACACTAAATATACCGAGGGTGGAGTTCCCAGCTAAGGGGAGGAGTCTTGGTATTATTTAAACCACAACTATAGACAGAGAAGTCAGATCTGGTTTGGGAGTGAACCTGTATGCACCTCCCAGAGTAGCTCTCCAAAGGGAGACTAGGCACAGATTAATGTTAAGGAGTTAGCTACCATTATTCCCTAAGCTGTGCAGTTTTGTGTTACTCTTTATTTTCTATTTTGAAAAGAGTCAATTTCTTTGCATCTGCTGTTTATTTTAATTTTTTTTTTTAAATAAAACTAATCACGTCAGTTTGATGTGGTGTACCTAAAATACTGTTATTTGTGTGATCTGTGCTACCTCCCCCACAACAAAGCTACAATATTATATGGCTGGAACTAAGATAAAAGCAACCACATGTGAAAAGGACCTTAGGGTGTATGTCACAGAAAATCTAAAGCCAAGAAAGCAGGTTAATATAATACAAACAAAAGCAAATCACTTACTGAATACCATTAAAAGGCATTTTACCCATAGGTCAGAAGGAGTTCTTCTACCTCTGTATAGGTCACATGTTAGGCATTTACTGAATTATGTTTAACAGTTCTGGGGAGGTTTAAATGTAATGGAGAATAGAACAAATCCAACACAGGAAAATGAAAATGTTACGGGATATAGAGCAGGGGCTTGCATTCAATGAAACAGCAAAGGACACAGGGAGACCTATTATTACTGTTTAATATATACAATGACAAGGAACTAATGGATGCAATAAATCTAGGGGCAGGATGGGAAACCTATGCACTAAGACAGCACAACAAACAATTAAAAACATTGCTATTTAAGACAAATACAAGGAAACTGTTTTACACACAGAGGGCGGTAAATATGTAGAACAACTTACCTCAAGAATTGTCAGTACTAAATTAAATAATTTCAAAAATGATGTGGACATCTGGCTGCAGGGGGATAAAAACAGAGCATTCTTAATATGAATTGAGAGATAGACCTGCAGGGACAAACTGTCTAATTTCATCTCCAGAAGTGCAGCATTAAATGCAATATCTTTTCACTGAAACCTCTCTCCCAAACTAGACCTCATGTCCCCCAAATGTATGCAGTCCATAGACAGCCCCCCATTACCCTGATCCATGATTTTGGGGGATTAGTCAAAAATTCCAACTAGTTCAGTCTTCCCCTCCTACAGTGCACCCACTTTGACAGCCCTTGAGTCATCTGACTGTACGAGTGGGGTGCATGACCGGGGGGGGGGGACTGAGGCTCGTTCACTTAGTCAGATGTCCCGCTTGCACTACGTGGGAGGGGTTGAACTATACAGGATTTGACTATCCCCCACCCCACACTCACGGCCTGGGGTCCGGAAGAAGCTCCATTTAGAAATATATATATTTGGGGAATTGTGGGTCAGTCGAGGGAGAGTGTTGCCTATGACAACACACAGTTGGCTCCTGGCACAGAGCTAGGAGCTGGCATACTTTACAGGGGTAAAGAGCAGAAAATAACAGGGGTTGGGAGTGGCCAAGAGACAAGACCATGCCACCTGGGCAGCTATGGAGGTGTTTCTTTTATCCCTCAAGCCAAACAGCCAAGTAGCCAAATCTCTAGGGTGCCTCAGCAAGCACTTGTAATAAATACTCGTACATACTTGCAGATCTCTGTGTTTCAATGATTTAGTATACTAACTGGTTCTTTATTTTATGATATTTAACTGCACTGCTTTATTTTTGCTGTATCCCCCTCCCCTGGGTTACACAAGGAAGCAACAGATGCTACATAAAAAAATTCAAGGATACAAAAATGACAAAACTGCTGCTTTAATAACGAGGCTTTGACAGCTTCCCTTTCTCACCTTCTGTTTTAACGCCCCGGAGCTTTGACACTTTCCCTTTCCCTCCTATACTATACCACTCTGGTGATCAAAGTGGTATTCTGTGAACATGGCGATCGTGACTGAGCGACTGCAAAAAGGGTGAATCAATCACAGCGCCTGTGTTCTGGGAAACCTGGCAGGTAGTGATAGGATACCACGGTGGGCAAATACAGCGTCAGGATACATACACATGCGTGGAGAGGACCACGCCGTGCGAGGGGAGAAAGGAGAGGGAGGATATGTGGGAGGTATTGTAGCAGTTGGTTGCAGAGCTGACCATGTGGCATGGTGGGTAGGGTGGCAGGCTGTGGTTGGGAGGGTGCTGGGTTTGGTTCTGGGACAGGCATCGCTTTTTGAGTCCGCCATTTTGTAATTTTTGTTTTGTTTTCACACACACACCACATGGACCCCCCGAGTTGAAATCTTTAATTAGGGGCGCGGATGTTGCCCCTGCATATCTTCTAATCCCATCGCCGGATATGAGTGTACATCGCTGTTATTTATTTTTGGCGATGTACACACGCCGAAACACTGATCGCAGTTCGGTGATTGCCATTATGATGTAACCATTAAAGTCACAGTGCACTGAACAACTAGCATGAGCACATGCTAACAGCAGCATCAAGCAAAATGATAAACACATTCCCTCTTCCCCAGCATTACAATATCCAACATCCTAAGGTCAGATATACAGGGAACCTTGATAACCAAAAATGAACTTGGACAAATAGCATAATTTCCTAGGAAATGGAACTGGGAAGACGATATTTAACAACATGCAAGACTGAAAACTAGGGTGCAAAAGGAAAACTAATCAAAGTGCAGTGTAACAAACAGTGAGGCTGATGACAGTGTAGAATACATTACGTGGTAATGTTATGTGGAAACATTATTATTCGCTAACTTCATGCGGAACACATTAATTATGAAGTGAGAACTACCAGTACAAGAAGGTACCCCATTTACCAAACTGCTTGCATCATGAAACTCATGTTGCTTCTACATTACCCAAACGTGAACTGACAGTGTAGCACTGCTTTATGTAACTCGAAGCACACAGGCCAATTTGGATACTCGACTTGTAGTACTGCCCCTCAGAATACTAGTTTCTTCGAGTGACTTTTGCATTGGAAAGTGCTGAAACAAGAGAAAGAGGGTCCTAGTCAGTCACAATCACTGAGTTCTACATCAAGACCAGAGGACGGACATGTGCTGTCAGCTGATGCCGACGTCTGCCATGTTCCCAGAGCAGATGATGCTTGCAACCCACACACTGCCAAAGATTATGAGCTAGCTACCTTTGACGCTCATCTTCCTGCTCTCCTCCAATTGCAGATCAGGGCCAGGAAGCAATCTCAGGACCACAGCTGCAACAAAAAGCCACACTGGCATGCCCAAGTGTAACCCCCTTGCAAATGGGGGTTCCTAAATCTTCCCCGGAGCTTGGATAAATGCTCTGTGCCTGGTTAGAGTTCGGCGTTAAAGCTGTTTAACTGGGGAGCCAGTGAGCGCTTTAAAAGGCCTCTGTATACTGTCTCTTTAAGAGCTGCTTTGGTTTGCAGTCATAATTGATCAGGGAGGGGGTTTGAGTGTTGCTATGCTCGAGTTCCGCCCGGTCTGCTGATTTTTCGCTCTGCTGCTGCCATCGCTAGTGGTGCAGGGGAGCTCTACAAGGGGATGTGAATGTTGGCTTTAAATACTGGGAAATAGTAATGGCAATATAGTTGTTCTAACCTGCCTTGTGTTGCAGCACAGAAGGTTTCGATTGCCTCACTACATTTGGTCCAGAACTAGTGATTGGACCAATCAGTACCTGGGACCCTACAGAGCTGGCTGACCAATAGAGGAGCTGTTTGTATCTGAGAAGGGATTATGGGCTATGGCACTTTTTCGCACTCAATGAGAGCTGGAAAAAGTGACTGGCAGGTCTCGCCAGCCAATGGGAGCGGGTAGCGCCCGAACTGAAAGAAGAGCCCCTTGTTGCTGGAGGGTAGATGCGTTGTGGTTGGTGAAGGGAGAGGAGCTGTGTGCTTCTGCGCTGGAGAGTGTTCGTGCGGGAAGGCCTGAAGTGGCCGTTTGTGTTTTCGGCTCTAGCGGACTAAATCCGTTGGCGGCCGGTCAGAGGAGGCTGTGTATTGTACAGCTACCCACCAGGCTCGACCTGTAGGAGGACTGGAGAAAATTGTTGAATTGCGCTCGGTCCGAAGAAAAGTGGAAGCTGCCGTTGTAGTATCTCATGGCTGTGGATTTTGTGGGGAGCATTGGAAGCAGCTGCCTGGTGGTACCCTCTGTTGCTGTTTACCATATAAATGTGTGAGAAGGCTGGTGAAAGTCAGGCTCCATCCTGGTAGCGGTGAAGGAATCGTTATTTGCTGGGGTTGTGAGTACTAATTCAGGGTAGCTCCCTGCAGCGTGTCTACGCAGTGGTTTCAGTGCACTATTGTGTTGCTGACTGATTAATTAAACTTTCCTCCTACTTTGACCTGCTCAGGACTGTTATGTTTGTCTGTGCTAAGGGCTCCAAACCAGCTGCCACGTGTGGACTAGCCGTTAGGGCTTGGGTACCCCGGGACAATAAACTGTAGGGTTAGGCCTGTGCACAGAGCCCTAGGTAGATAAGTATAGTGATAAGCTAATCAACTTGATTCCCCCTGTCCTTGTTATTTTCCCCCAGAATAAATCAGATTGCTTTTTGTACAGCTACATCCTGGCTATTTTATTTATTTATTTATTTATTAAATTTTGTTAACCGGGTAATCCCGCTGGGCTCCGAAGATCCCTTTTTCAGGGGTGACCCGGGGAATTGGTACATAAGGATTGAACATACAGACAGGTATCACAGAGTCATACGGATCATACAGAGTTGGTAAGACAGTATACAATATCCAGATTTGTGCAAGAGGGCAATGAGGTACATTGTGTTAGTTGGTACAGTCGTAATACATTGTAGTGTAATTGATACAAGATATAGCACCAGGGTAGTACATGAACGGTCAGCTGATGCACAGAGAGTAGTACAAATAATACAGGGTAATGAATACACCATATAGTTTCTGTGGGCATATAATAGGGGTTATGAATACACCGTACAGTTTCTGTTGACACGGGCAACAAATACATTGTAGTATGGAATACAGCAGTGACGTCAGGTGGGGAGGTGAATAAGTGCTTCTGTGTCTACAGGAAGTTCTGTACGGGGTAGTGGGCCAGCTCAAACCAATGTTGGTTGTTGCCCTTATAGGGAAGCAGTGTCTAGTTGGTATGGACTATCGTGTACATTAATGGTGAACTGCTGCCTGGTGATTGCAAGCTAACTGTGCCTTACTTTACAGGGGTTCCCCGAAGGGAGCTGGAATACATTATCCGTGGGGTAAGTGTACAGGTGAACAGAATTGTTGGTACCCAGTGTGAGTCACTAGTGGGACGAAAGGGGGGTTTGCAGTAGCCCAGAGGGCTGTAACCGAGGTAATCTTAACTGTGCTAACCCCGACCTCTGGGTGGAGGCACCCGTCAATGGATCTGGACCCCTCACCCTGCCTCTGTGGGGCAGACAGGGGTAGTAGCCCTAAGGGTAGCGCCCCCTGGGGGTTACAACTTGGAGGCACCGCTGGGATTTGCATCCCCTAGTGCCTCAGTGAGGAAATACATCAGAAATGGAAAAAATGGAAGGGGATATGTTGGAAAAAATTAAACTGGGACCCATTAAAACCATGGTACACAGATTGATGGGTTGGGGTGAGGCCGAAGAGCTAGACTCCCAGAAGATTGTATTATTGTTAGATGAGCTCCTGGGTACCTCGACTGTTGATATTGTCTCTGTTGCCGAGAGAGTAAAGTGTTTGGGTAAGGTTGAAGTGAAAGGGCGTATGGCTGATCTGCTTGACCAGACTCTGCAGGTGTTACTCCTATGCAGTGTGGCCATCGGCCCTGAGAAGGTACCTCCTGTGATTTACCCGGAGGGTGTGTCCCGGGGTGGAGGCTAATTCATATCCGAAGTGGGTCAGTCACCCCAGGGGGGGCTCCCCCAGATGAACAGTTTTAAAGACAAACTGCTTAAATTGTTAGCTGTGGAGGGGAGGACTACCCAGGAGTTGTTGCAAGCCTTGGATTTGTCCAGTGATACTACCCCTCGGGGTTCCCCGGGTACCTCCCCTTGCCTGCCCAAAAGTTCCGTGTTGGCTTCTTTGTCCTTGGCAGTCCCATCCATATAGCTTGATTCCTACCATAAGTTAAAACTTTTCTCTGGCATGGTACCAGTGCCTTCCGGGGAGGATGACCTGGAGGCGTGGATGGACTATGCCACCCCTTTAGTCCAGGAGTGGCAATGCTCCGAGGGGGAGAAAAGGAAGAGGCTGATGGAGAGTTTGCAGGGTCCTGCCTTAGAAGCCATTAGGTTCTTCCAGGCCACCCATCCGGAAGCCACTGCTGCAGAGTATCTCTCTGCTTTAGAGGGGGTTTTTGGGAGTACAGAGACTGGTGAAGATTTACTATGGAAATTCAGGTCTGCTAAGCAGTGGCGAAATGAAAAACTGTCCGCTTTTGTTACTAGAGTGGAGCGGGCATTGCAGAAGGCTTGTAGAAAAGGGGGAATCACTGCTACAGCCCTGAATCAGGTTCGGTTAGAACATATTTTAAAGTCTGCCAGATTCTCTAGTGTAACGCTGTTGAAACTCAAGTTGCATGATCGTCGGGCCACCCTGCCTGAATATTGTCAATTGATGAGGGAAATTCAAGAAGTGGAGACTGACGAACAGGGGTGGGAACCCTGTGTGGGGGCAGTGAACCCTAGTGGGACCCCTGAGTCTAATACTCCTAAGGAGACTGGCTCGCCTAGAGGGTCCGAGGGGTCCCCAGATTTCCCAGGTACTGTGGGGATGCGGGCTGTTTCCTCTGACCCCTACGTGGAGGGTGAGTTGAGGGCTGAGATCAGGAATTTGCGGGAACTGGTGAGGGACTTAAAGCAATCTACTGTGTACCCTACCTGGCCTGGGGCCCCCTAGTCCTGTAGGGCCCCAAACCCTAGCCCTAGAGAGCTTTCTCCCTCCCCTCAGGGCCCCCCTCAGAATAGTGATCCCCGGGACCCTCAGTTTTGTTATCACTGTGGGGAAGATGGGCATTTCCAGCCTGACTGCCAGAGGCTGAAGAATTTAAGGAAAGTTAACAGCAGACTGATCGCTCGACACCGCCAGACCCAGTCTGGGGCCCCCAAGAAAAGTTTTGTGACTCAGGCCCATGCCCACCGGGCTACCAGTGTTGCTACCCCCAACTGGTCTGATGTGGTCGGACCGTCTATGGAGACCCGGGTGCAGGTAAATGGAATCCCCACTCGAGCTGTACTGGACAGTGGCTCCCAGGTGACCATCATGTTTCAGGACTGGTACCAAGCGCACTTATCTGAAGTGCCCCTGCAGCCTCTAACTGGTCTACATGTATGGGGGTTGAGCGACAAGGCCTATCCGTATTTGGGGTACATCCGTGTCTGGTTATCTTTCCCTGCAACTGTGAATGAAATAGATGAGCAAGTGGAAACCTTAGTTTTAGTTTGCCCACCCACTGGACTGCACGATGGGGTGCCCTTGTTGATTGGGACAAATGCACACATGTTTGGACGACTGGCAAATTGTGCTCAGAAAAGCGAGCATTCCAGACTGAGCGAGCTTTGAGCATATCTGCTGTGATTCAAAAGGTCAGGCCACTCAGAAGATGGGTAGTCTGGAGGAACCCAAGGCCCTGTGGGGTGGTGTGGAAAAGGATCTGGCCCCGTGGTACTCCCCAAATGCACAATGTGTTTTGCATGGAGAGGTACGACTAAAGACCGATGTCAAGAATAAGTTGTTGATGCTGGATGTGCCTGTGGAGGAGGATTACCTGAGGGTTGTTACTCAAACCCAGCATTCTGCCAGCTAGGGCCCATGCTTATGTTAAGAGGGTGATGGTTCAAGTGCACAATGTGTCTGATAAAGAGATTCGAATAAGAAGAGGGTGTACCCTGGCTAGCGTTCATTGTGCAGATACTGCTGTATTACCAAACAGAAAGAGTTCTCGGACGGGTGATAGAGTTACTCCTGATCTGTTTGACTCCGGTGATTCTCCGTTGCCCGCTGACTGGAAACGAAGGGTCAGTGAGAGGCTTGCCAAGAGGGACCAGGTTTTTTCCCTGAAGGAGTGGGATGTAGGATGTGTACAAGGGGCTGAGCATCACATTCAACTGCACAACAAAAGACCTTTCAGAGAGAGATCCCGACGTCTGGCTCCTGCTGACATAGATGATGTAAGGCGGCATCTGCAGGAAATGTTGGCTGCTGGCGTAATTCAAGAGTCTAGGAGCCCCTATGCCTCCCCCATCATAGTAGTAAGCAAAAAGAATGGGGCAGTTTGGATGTGTGTAGACTATCGTACTTTGAATAGGCGGACCATTCCGGATCAATATACCATGCCACGCATACAAGGCGCCTGGATTGTTTGAATGGTAGTAGTGGTTCTCTGTATTGGATCTTCGGAGCGGATACTACCAGATCCCGATGGCTCCAGACGACCGGGAGAAGACTGCTTTCATTTGCCCCTTAGGCTTCTATGAGTTTATTCGGATGCCTCAAGGAATTTTGGGTGCTCCAGCCACTTTCCAGCGCTTGATGGAACAAGCTGTGGGGGACATGAATCTACTCAAATGTTTGGTCTATTTAGATGACGTTATAGTGTTTGGCCGATCACTGGAAGAACACGAGCAACGATTATTCAAAGTCCTGGATCAGCTGGAGGATTTTGGCCTTAAATTGTCTATTGACAAGTGTCAATTCTTCCAGACTTCTGTGAAATATGTGGGCCACATAGTGTCCACGAGGCATACAGACTGACCCTGGCAAGGTGGGCGTTGACCATGGCCTCAACCAGGAATTTAAAGAGCTGCAACAATTCCTGGGGTTTTGTGGATACTATAGGCGGTTTGTCAGAGACTATTCACGTAGTAATTCGCCCCTCCTTAATCTCACTCAGGGGTATCCGCCTACTCACAAAAAAATATAAGAAGGGTGTACACTGACCTGGAAAAGAAGTACTTTCGGCCAAACGATATGTTCGGGATCGATGGACTGCTGAGTGTGAGGAAGCTTTCACGACATCATATATCAACTTCATTTAACACTCCAGTACTGGCCTATGCTGACCCAGTCAAGCCCTACACTCTTCATACTGATGCCAGCCTACAAGGATTGGGGGTCAGTTATACCAGGAGCACTCGAATGGGCTGAGACCTGTAGCGTTTGCCAGTAGAAGTCTGACACCTTCAGAGAAAAATTACCCCGTGCACAAACTAGAGTTTCTGGCTCTAAAGTGGGCCACTGTTGATCAGTTTCATGACTATTTGTATGGTGCCAAGATATTGGTAAAGACTGATAACAACCCTCTGACCTATGTACAGACCTCTGCCAAATTGGATGCTACTGGGCATAGGTGGCTCTCTGCCTTGGCCACTTCTGATTATGCTGTAGAATACCGGGCGGGCCTAAACCATATAGATGCGGATGCTCTCTCTGGGAGGCCTGCGTCCCAGACTGAATGGGTCCAGTTGTCTGAACCTGACATAAGAGCCCTTTGCCAGAAATTTGACAAAGAAGAACAGGTGTCTCCTGATACGGTGGACTGTGTGGTAGATTGTCTGGGGCCGCCGGAAAACTGTATACCTGCTGCTTACTGTCATTTCTCTGCCTTGGACACCAGCTTCCTGCCGCAACTCAACAATAATGATCTCCAACAGGCTCAATCCTGTGATCCTATGATAAGAACGGCCGTAGAGGTTTTGCGGGCGGGAAGGGATGTATCCAAACTACGTTCCACTGACATACGGACTGCTTTGTGTATAAAGAGGGCCCAAGTTAAAGCTGATCAACCAACTACTATATAGAGACTGTGAATAAGGAGGGTCGGGTACACCGCCAACAACTGGTGCTGCCAGTGGTTTTTAGAGAGCTAGTTCTCAGGTCATTGCATAATCAAATGGGGCACCTGGGCATAGATCGAACACTTGACCTGGTACGGGCTCGATTCTATTGGCCAAAGATGAGCGCGGATGTGGAACAGTATGTCAGGCCTTGTGGTCGTTGTTTGCAAAGAAAAACGTTACTCCGGAGAGCTGCTCCTCTGGTCAACATTACTACTACCGCTCCTATGAAACTGGTCTGTATTGATTTTCTGAGTTTAGAGCCTGATCTAAAAAGTGTCAGCAACATATTGGTGGTCACTGATCATTTTACTGCACGCACAGGCTTTCTCCGACCAAGGATCAGAGAGCAACCACAGTGGCTAAGATACTTGTTGAGAACTTCTTCGGCCCATTATGGGGCCCCATGGATTCATTCTGATCAGGGAAGAGACTTGAGAGTCGTTTGATTAAAGAGATGCTATCTTTGTGGGAGTACGAAAGTCACGAACACCACCTATCATCCATGAGGGAGACCTCAGCCTGAAAGGTTTAATCGTCACATTGCTTGACATGCTGGGCACCTTACAATCAAAAGATAAGTCGAGGTGGAGCCAACAGATCAGTACTTTAGTTCACGCTACAATTGCACAAGAGTGATGCCACAGGGTTCTCCCCATCGACTGATGTTTGGGAGAGAGGCTAGATTGCCAGTGGATGTGTGTTTTGGGGTTTCTCGATAAGTGTAGCAGAAAACCATTTACAGTACGTACAGAGATTAAAGGCCCAATTAAACCATGCCTACCAACTGGCCCAGACCATGGCTGCTAAACGAAATCTGGCTAACAAGGAGAGATATGACAAAAAAGTGAAAACAGTAGAGTTGAGAGAAGGGGATAGAGTGCTGTTGAGAAATCTGGGACTGCATGGCAAACATAAGGTTGCCAACCGATGGCATCACCTCCCCCATATTGTTGTGGGACAGCTGACAGACCTACCTGTATATAAAGTGCAGCCTGAAAACAATTCGAAAGATGTGAAAACCATACACAGAAATCACTTGCTGCCGATTGGGCAGATCTTGATTGACGCTGAACCTTCCACTGCCACTCCTTCCCGGCCTGTGACTAGATCTGCTGCTAAGAGAAGAACCAAGCCCGTGGAGCCTTCGACAAGTCCACCAAGGGAGCCTTGTCCCACCCCTCCTGCAGAAGGAGATGATCAACACTCAGTGTCGGAAGATAGTGAAGGTGATATTGAATACTATCCCTCTTATGAACTGAGTCAATTGTTTTGGGGCAATCCCCTTGTTAACTCGGGAAATGACAATGGCCCGTCTGTATTGATTGAGCCCTCTACTTTGTCCCCGGAGGAAATGCCTCCAGAAGATGAATGGGGTAGCAGACAAGCTCAAGGGGCTGAGTCCTTAGGCCTGGCTGAACTGTCTGGCCTGGCTGAATTATCAGACTTTTCAGAATACGAGAGTGAGATGGGGGAACAAGCCAGGGATATGCCCGAATCGGACGAATATTTTGAATGCCCTGATGGTTCCCCTTTAGTACTCAAAGTGCCCCCAGGTGAGCCTAGTGGGGTGGGTTCAAGGATAGAAGGTCAAGCCCTAATAGTATTATGAGCACTGAACCTGTCCCCCTTGAGGAGATTCCCTGCTAATGTCACTGATACTGAAGTGAGTCAGGCCTGGTTTAGGATCCCCAAGACCCCTAGACGATCCGCTGACAACACTGCCAGTAATAAAGTTGAGCTATGAATCGCTTGGTCAGCCTGTGGACCTGCCTTTAAATGTGGTTCACAAGGGGGTATATGTGTCCCCACGTTCCCTGCCTAAGTTAGCCTTGGGGGATAACTCCAGATTGTTAGTATTACCCTTTGAGTGTAGTGCTTCTGCTCAGGGTGACGCACCAGTGACTAGAAAAGAGGGGCTCCCCCAGTCCCGGTGCCATAAGCAGGAATTAGTAACCTGATTTGAAAACAAGAGGGAAACTAGAGTTACAGTGGCGTGAAAAAGTATTTGCCCCCTTCCTGATTTTCTCTATTATTGCATATTTGTCACACTGGATGTTTTCAGGTCTTTAGACAAAATATAATATTAGATAAAGGGAACCTGAGTGAACAAATAACACTTTTTTTTTTTTACTTATTTCATTTATTTAATGAAAAAAGTTAACCAACACCAACTGGCACTGTGTGAAAAGTAATTGCCCCTAGTTAAATCAACCCAATTAAAAGGATAATTAGAGTCAGCTGATTGAACACAGCCAGGCTTGATTACAGCCAGCCCTGCTAAATATAAACCTCACTTATTTTGACCCTTACCATCAGAGTCACGTTGCAGCACAAAGATTCAACCAGCACATTATGCCATGATCAAGGAAGTTCTGAAAAGATCAGAAAAAATTTGTTGCCTCTATCAGTCTGGAAAAGGGTTACTAAAGCTATTTCTAAGGCTCTGGGACGCCATCGAACCACAGTGAGAGCCATAATCTCCAAATGGAGAACACTTGGAACAGTAGTGAATCTTCCCAGGGTGGGCGGCCTGCAAAATTACTCCAAGGGGCAGAGCGTAAAATCATCCAGGAAGTCTCAAAGGATCCTAAAACAACATCCAGAACAGCAGGCTTCTCTTGCCTCAGCTAAGGTCAGTGTTCATGACTTCACAATCAGAAAGAGACTGGGGCAAAATGGCTTCATGTGAGAGTAGCAAGCGGAAACCACTGCTAACCAAGAAGAAATAAATGCTCATCTCTATTTGCCAAGAAGCACCTGGATGATCCACAAGCCTTTGGGAAAATGTTCTATGGACAGATGAGTCCAAAGTGGAACTTTTGACGACATGGATCCCATAATGTCTCGCAAAAGCAAACACAGCATTCCACAGTAAGAACACCATACCAACAGTCAAACATGGTGGTGGTAGTGTGATGTGTGGGGATGCTTTGCTGCCTAAGGACCTGGATGACTTGCCAAAATTAAAGGAACCATGAATTCTGCTCTGTACCAGAAAATTCTAAGAGAATGTCCGTCATCCTTCCGTCAGCTGAAGCTGAAGCGAGTTGGGTCATGCAGCAAGACAATGATCCAAAACACTAAAGCAAGTCCACATCAGAATGGCTAAAGAAGTAAAATTAAAGTTTTGGAGTGGCCTAGTCAAAGTCCAGACTTAAACCCAATAGA
The DNA here is from genome assembly GCA_016271365.2 of Neoceratodus forsteri. Classification (NCBI taxonomy): domain Eukaryota; kingdom Metazoa; phylum Chordata; order Ceratodontiformes; family Ceratodontidae; genus Neoceratodus; species Neoceratodus forsteri. The sequence continues at coordinate 164,769,163 of CM028137.1, forward strand.
GATGCTGTGGCAGAGACCTGAAACGAGCAGTTCATGCTCGAAAACCTACCAAATGTTACTGAATTAAAGCAGTTCTGCAAGGAAAGTGAGTTAAAATTCCTCCACAGCGATGTGAAAGACTGATATTGAATTATAGGAAGTGTTTGGTTGCAGTCATTGCAGCTAAATGTGGGCGTAACCAGTTATTAAGTGTAAGGGGCAATTGCTTTTCACACAGTGCCAGTTGTTGTTGGTTAACTTTTTTCATTAAATAGGTGAAATAAAAAAAAAAAACAAGTGTTATTTGTTCACCCAGGTTCCCTTTATCTAATATTACATTTTCTCTAAAGACCTGAAAACATCCAGTGTGACAAATATGCAATAATAGAGAAAATCAGGAAGGGGGCAAATACTTTTTCATGCCACTGTATGTGTACAATGTGTATGAATCATAATATATTGTTAATGTAATATTTCTGTATGTGATTTAAAATGTGATGTAGTGTTAATTGGAGTGTTCGCCTAAATGGCCACAGGGGTAGTTACTTGACGCGGACGTCAGCTTTTCCAGGCCAGGAAGGGTGTAACCCCCTTACAAATGAGGGTTCCTAAAGCTTCCCCGGAGCTTGGATAAATGCTCTGTGCCTGGTTAGAGTTTGGCGTTAAAGCCATTTAAATGGGGAGCCAGTGAGCGCTTTAAAAGGCCTCCGTATACTGTCTCTTTAAGGGCTGCTTTGGTTTGCAGTCATAATTGATCAGGAAGGGGGTTTGAGTGTTGCTATGCTCAAGTCCCGCCCGGGCTGCTGATTTTTCGCTCCGTTGCTGCCATCGCTAGTGGTGCAGGGGGAGCTCTACAAGGGGATGTGAATGTTGGCTTTAAATACTGGGAAATAGTAATGACAATGTAGTTGTTCTAACCTGCCTTGTGTTGCAGCACAGAAGGTTTCGATTGCCTCCTCCATTTGGTCCAGAACTAGTGAATTGGACCAATCAGTACTATGGGACCCTACGGAGCTGGCTGACCAACAGAGGAGCTGTTTGTATCTGAGAAGGGATTATGGGCTATGGCGCTTTGCACGCAACAATGAGAGCTGGAGAAGTGACTGGCAGGTCTCTGCCAGCCAATGAGCGGGTAGCTGAACTGAAAGAAGAGCCCTTGTTGCTGGAGGTAGATGCATTGTGGTTGGTGAAGGGAGGGCTGTGTGGCTTCTCGCTGGAGAGTATTGGCAGGGAAGGCCTGGAAGTGGCCGTATGTGTTTTCGGCTTTAGCGGACTAAATCCGTCGGCGGGCGGTCAGAGGAGGCGGCTGTGCCTTGTACAGCTACCCACCAGGCTCGACCTGTAGGAGGACTGTAGAAAATTGCTGAATTGCGCTCGGTCTGAAGAAAAGTGGAAGCTGCCGTTGTAGTATCTCAGTGGCTGTGATTTTGTGGGAGCATTGGAAGCAGCTGCCTGGTGTGGTACCCCTCTGTTGCTGTTTACCATATAAATGTGTGAGAAGGCTGGTGAAAGTCAGGCTCCATCCTGGTAGCGGTGAAGGAATCGTTATTTGCTGGGGTTGTGAGTACTAATTCAGGGTAGCTCCCTGCAGCGTGTCTACGCAGTGGTTTCAGTGCACTATTGTATTGCTGACTGCTTAATTAAATTTTCCTCCTACTTTGACCTGCTCAGGACTGTTATGTTTGTCTGTGCTAAGGGCCCCAACCAGCTGCCACATGTGGACTAGCCGTTAGGGCTTGGGTACCCCGGGACAATAAACTGTAGGGTTAGGCCTGTGCACAGAGCCCTAGGTAGATAAGTATAGTGATAAGCTAATCAACTTGATTCCCCCTGTCCTTGTTATTTTCCCCCTGAATAAATCAGATTGCTTTTTGTACAGCTACATCCTGGCTATTGTGTACGTTAATGGTGAACTGCTGCCTGGTGATTGCAAGCTAACTGTGCCTTACTTTACAGGGGGTCCCCGAAGGGAGCTGGAATATATTATCCATGGGGTAAGTGTACAGGTGAACAGAATTGTTGGTACCCAGTGTGAGTCACTAGTGGTGAGAACATGAACTCGAGGTAATCTTAACTGTGCTAACCCGACCTCTGGGTGGAGGCACCATCAATGGATCTGGGCCCCTCACCCTGCCTTTGTGGGGCAGACAGGGGTAGTGCAGCTCATGGGTAGCGCTCTGGGGGTTACCAAGCATCTTGCTAACCATGGATCAAGCACCTGTTCCCTGTAACTGGTGCTGGAAACACGTGTGATTTCCCATTCAACCAGCCCCCACAAACGATGAAAATGGATTGGGGAATGGGAAACACAACAGCCACAATTTTATTTGATGCTACAAGTGCCACTGGACCACACCTGGAGCCTGATTATTGGCTTAGTGGTAGAGCTGCTGACTTTGGGGTTCAAGGGTACAGGTTTTGAGACCTGCAGTGGGACAGAAAATAAGTATTGGGTAGGGTGGTAGGCTGCAACAACTGCAGTGCACCAATCTTTATAAAAATTGCCTGGAGTGTGGGAGGAGGATGTTTCGTGTGCAACCACATAGAGAAACTTAGAAAGGAGATCAAGGGTCTGCAAGAGGAACTAAGACAGGCAAGGCAGATTGGGGGTGGGTTTAGCACAATACTGGAGGGAGGAAGAAGGGGAGATGAGGGAGGACGATTTAAGCCAACAGTGGTGAGGAGAGGGTCAGAAGAAGGGAAGCAGAGACAAAGGGGCCCAGGCCAGGAAGAACAACTGCCGGGGAAACCAGGTCATGAGACAAAAGACAAGTGGAAGAAGGAGATAGGGACTTGTGAGGGGTGGCGAAGAAGTGGCAAAAGTCATGGAGTGAAAAAGAGAGAACAGGTTACTATGAAGAGAGAGGGAGTGGGCATTTGTGAAAGGTCTTCAGAAAATAGTTTTGCACTGTTAGAGAGGAAGAAGGTGGAGGAGGGAAATGATGAAATTAGAGGAGTAATTGATAAATGCCTGGACCAAACCAGAGCGGGGGGAAGTTCTGCTGGGAGAATTGCAAAGGGGCAAAAGGGAAATAATGTGCAGGAGGAAGAAGAGAGCTGGAAATGAGAGGAGATGAATGGAAGCAAGCAGGAGTAAGAGTGGTGGAATCTTAGTGCTGGGGACTCAATACTAGAAGAGTTAGGTGGGGTAGCAAGGGAAGAGCATAGTCGCATTTGGGTGGAGGCCATGCCAGGAATGACAGCGGAAAGGGTGGGACAATCTGTTCTGAAATATGCTAGAAGGTGTAGGGACAAGCCTCATTTAATTATACATCTTGGGATGAATGACCTGGCTGACAAGACAGTAGATATAGTCCAGACGAGGTTTGAGGAACTAGCACAATTATGTGAGGGGGCAGGAAGATCAGTAACTTTTTCAGAGATACTTCCAGTGCCCAAGGCAAGCACAACAAGAAAGCTGAGAATAGAGGAATTTAATGGATGGCTAAGAACCTGGTGTGGTGATAAAGGGTATGGGCTGTTGGGGGGTGGGGAGGGACCTGGGAGGACAGTAGTCTCTATGCCAAGGACAAGACTACACTTGAGTGAGGAGGGAAAGAAGTGTTGAAACAGAGGATAGAGGAGTACATAGAGGAAGTTGGGAATTTAAACTAGGAGCGGGGGTGGCAATTGGGCAAGAGATATGCAGAGACCACAGGTTGGGAAACCATATGAGCTATACCCCTCTATAACAGTGACAAAGGACAAATGGCAAGTACTGTTGGTGATGCTAGGAAAGGAGGGCAGGATGGGAGGGGAAGGGTGGAAGGTGGTTACCCTTAATGCTAGGAGCCTTGGAAGGAAAACTGCAGAGTTACAGATGCTCATGGCAGAGGGAGAGGTGGACATTGCAGCCATCACAGAAACATCGGCCACCCAATACAATGACTGGGACCTGTCTGTACCAGGGTACAGGTTATTTCATAGGGACAGGGTGACTGGGAAAGGAGGTGGTGTGGCACTATATGTGAAGGAAGGACTGAAGTGTGTAAGGGAGGAAGGCTAGTACGGAGTCACTTGGGATACAAATCCAGGATTCCAAGAATAGGATTTCAGAATGGAGATGGTGTACAAGGCCACCATCTCAGATGGAGGAGTTAGACAGGGAACTAGCGGGACAGATCAGGAGAACCTAAGAGAAGGGTAGTGTGGTGATTGTGGGGGGACTTTCAACATGCCAGAGGTGGACTGGAGTACCCCAACAACCAGGAACAGAAGGAGCAGGAACTGCTGGATGCCTCAGGACAGCTTCCTGCTGCAAATGGTCAGTGAACCAACCAGGTTAGGGAATACCCTTGGCCTTGTGCTGGCAAATGGGGACTTTGTGAGAGAACTTACAGTGGAGGAACCGCTGTCAGGGAGTGACCACCACTCAGTATGGCTCTCATTGGATATGGGCAAGGAAGGTGTGGAATCTGGCACAAGAGTGCTGGACTTCAGGAGGGCCGACTTTGGGAGGATGGGGGAAGTGGTAAAAGGGTACCTGGCCAGAATTCAATCTAGTATGGACACTAACCAGAGGTGGGAGCTCATAAAGCTGCAGGATAGTGGAGGCAACCAAAATCTGCTGCAAGGCCCAGAGCAAGAAGGCTAGGGCAAGAAACCGAGCTGGTTGAGCAAGGAGATCATGAAAAGGTAAGGAGGAAAAGAGCTGCCTTTAGGAAGTACAAGAAAACAGGGAGGGGGGAGGACAGGGAGGAGTACTTGACAGAATCGAAGGAGGTGACAAGGGCAGTAAGGGGAGCCAAAGCATCTATGGAACTCAGGCTGACACAAGGTATTAAGAAGGGGGAGAAGGACTTCTTTAGGTACATCAGGGAGAAAAGGAGCTGTAAGGACCACATAGTAAGGATTAGGAAGGAGGAGGTTGGGTGGAAGCAGGGTGTGATAAGGCAGAAGCACTAAATGAGTACTTCTGCTCAGTATTTACTAAAGAGAAGAGGGGGGTGACACCCAAGGGGGGAGAAATGGCAGAAACGGGGGGAAGGGTTGACAGATGGGGAAATCATGGAGGGCAGCATTCGGGAGGGTTTGAAGGCACTGAGGGTGGACAAGGTGCCAGGCCCAGATGGCATCCACCCCAGGGTACTAAAGGAGCTGGCAGAGGTCCTTGCAAGGCCTTTGGCAGACCTATTTAATGCCTCATTACATTCGGGGTGTGTACCTCAGGACTGGAGGATGGCTCATGTGGTGCCCCTCCACAAGAGTGGCCCCAAGGATGAACCGGGAAACTACAGACCAGTGAGCCTCACATCCATTGTGGGTAAGCTAATGGAGACTATCCTGAAGGAGAGGCTGGTGGCCCTCCTAGAGACCAAAGGACTACAGGACAGCAGACAGCATGGCTTCATACGGGGCAGATCCTGCCAAACCAACCTGGTGGAGTTCTATGACTGGGTAACTAGGCAACTGGACAGGGGCCATGCAGTGGATGTCCTGTATCTGGACTTCAGTAAGGCATTCAACTCGGTGCTGCATGGAAGGCTGGGAAGTAAGTTAGTAGGCACAGGGACGGGTGCAAAGCTGGTGAGCTGGGTAGGAAACTGGCTTCAGGAAAGGCAACAGAGGGTGGTGGTGGGTGGGGAGCTCTCACACCCAAGGGTAGTGACGAGCAGTGTTCCACAGGGCTTGGTGTTGGGACCAGTGTTGTTTGGGATATTCATTGCAGACATATCATGGGACATAGAGAGCAAGATCAGTCTGTTTACTGATGATACCAAGGTAGGAGTGGTGGTGGATGACCTAGGGGGATGGCAGGGTTTGCAGGATGGTCTGGCAAAGCTTGAAACCTGGTCAGACACCTGGCAACTGGGATTTAATGCCAAAAAGTGCAAGGTGCTGCATTTTGGGATGAAGAACCCAAAGAGGAGTTACCAGCTGGGGGGAGTGCAGCTGGCCCAGACAGAGGAGGAGAAGGATCTGGGGATGCTCAATACAGGGTCAATGAACAACTCAGCACAATGTAGGAAGGCAGCTGCAAGGTCAACAAAATGCTAGGTTGTATTGTAAGGGTATATCTCGGAGGAGGAGGTGATTCCGCCACTGTATAGGTCATTAGTTAGACCACACCTGGAGTACTGCGTGCAGTACTGGAGCCCGTATCTGAAGAGGGACATTAAGTTACTGGAGGGGGTGCAGTGCAGGGCGACAAAGATGATCAAGGGGCTGGGGGACTTATCATACGAGAGGAGGCTGAGGGAGTTGAACATGTACTCACTGGAGGAAAGGAGGGACGGGGGGACATGATTGAAAACTTTAAGTACATGAAAGGAATAAACAAGACAGGTACAGAGGGGCTGTTCAAAGTAAGGGAGGGGAGGGACACTAGGGGCCATGATATGAGACTGGAGGGAGGAAGGTTCAGGAGGGAGATGAGGAGACACTTTTTTACAGAGGGTGGTGGCTGGGTGGAAAGTGTTACCTGCAGAAGTGGTATCCAGTAGAACAGTGAACTGCTTCAAAAGGGGATGGAACAGGACAAAGGGGAGGATTAATGAAGGGGAAGGGTGGAAGGGAGGGGCAGCTGCAGAATAAGGGATGCTAGCTTCACATTTGAGCAGACTTGATAGACCTCTAGGCCTTTATCTGCTGGCAAATTTCGTATATTCGTACACAAGGATGAGAGGGTCCTGGACTTCTGGAGAGCAGATTTTATAAAGATGGGTGAGTGCCTCGGGAATGACCTGGCGGGGGGTTGGGGTGGAGGAACAGTGAGCAAAGATAAAGGGAGCATAGTAAAAGCAACAAAGTTCTGAGTCAAACAAGTGAGCAGAAGCAAGAGAAACAAAGGACCACTATGGTTCTCGAAACAGGTAGCTGAAAAGGTAAAGGCTAAAAGGGTAGCATTCAGAAGGTATAAGGAGACACAGAGGGAGGAGGACAGGGAGGTATATCGGGGGAAGCAGGGAAAGCAGTAAGGATCGCAAAGGCAAAAACTGAAAAGAGAATAGCCTTGGAGGTAACAAAAGGAGATAACACATTTTTAGGTATGTAAGTGAAAAGAGGAACACCAGGGTTGGAACTGTAAGGTTAAAAAGAGATGGGGGTACTGTGCGAAGGGGGGACCAGGAGAAGGCAGACCTCAACAAATACTTTTGTTCAGTGTTCACAGAGGAAGGAGCAGGGGAGGGACCACAAAAAAGTTACAGAAGCTTTAGAGGGAGTGGGTGGACACTAGTCCTCTTTTGGAGGTAAGTATCCTGAAGGGACTTGCTAATCTGAAGGTGGACAAAGCAGTGGAGCCAGAAGGGGTGCATCCAAGGAAACAGAGAAATAATGTCTGCACCTCTGACAGTTCTATCAAATGGCTCACTGGAAATAGGGTGGTTCCGGAGGACTGGAGGTGGTCAGATATGGTCCCACTACACAAAAGTGGTGACAGGGAGGAGGCTGGCAATTATAGGCTAGTCAGCCTGACATTGGTGATGGTAAAGTTAATAAAATCACTGCTGAAGGAAAGGATTGTGGAATATCTTGAATCCAGTGGGTTACAACACCTGAGGCAGCATGGTTTCACAGGGAGGAGGTCATGTCAAATGAATCTGATGGACTTCTTTGACAAGGTGACAAAAGATTTGGATCAGGATGGAGCGGTGGACATGACCTACCTAGATTTCAGTAAGGCCTTCAACACCATTCCACACAGGAGAGTAGTAAGCAAGCTGGGTAGCTTAGGAGTGGGTCCAAAGGTGGTAAACTGGATAAGAAATTGGCTAGGGGATAGCCAACAGAGGGTGGTGGTAAACGGAGTTCACTCTGAGGAAGGAAGGGTGACCAGCGGGGTTCCTCAGGGATCATTGCTGGGACTGGTCCTCTTTAATGGCTTTATAAGTGACATTGCAGAGAGCTAAAAGGGAAGAAGGTCTGCCTCTTTGCAGATGACACCAAAATATGCAATAGGGTGGACACTCCGGGGGGGGGAGGGATGAGCAGAGACCTGAGAAAATAAGAGGAGCGGTCAAGAGTATGGCAGCAGGGTTTCAATGCAAAACAGTACAAAATAATGCACTTAGGGCACAGAAACCCAGAGGCAGAGTACAAAATGAGTGGAGTGGTATTGATGACCACCCAGCAGAAAAAAGACTTGGGGGGTAATCATATCGGATGACCTAAAGGTGGCCAAGCAGTGTGACAAGGCAGTAGGGAGGGCTAGTGGGATGCTGGAGTGCATAGGGAGGGGTATCACCAGCAGAAAGAGGGAAATGGTGTCCCCTCTGTATAGATCGCTGGTAAGACCCCACCTAGAATACTGAGTCCTGTTCTGGAGACCACATCTTCGGAAGGACACAGACAGAGTGTAGGTAGTCCAGAGGAGGGCAAGTAAAATGGTGCTGGGTCTGCATCAAAAGCCCTATGAGAAGAGACTAAGGAACCTCAATATGTAAATCTTGGAACAGAAGGAGGAGAGGGGGAGTATGATAGAGACCTTTAAATACCTCACAGGTTTAAATAAGGTACAGGAGGGAAGTATTTTTCAGAAGAAAAGGTGCTGAAAAACAAGAGGACATGCTATGAAGCCTAAAGGGGTTAAATTCGTGAACGATGTGAGGAACTACTTCTTCACAGAAAGAGTGGTGGATTGCTGAAATAGCCTTCCAGTGGAGCTGGTGGGGGGCGAAAACAGTGGTGGGGTTCAAGAATGCATGGGATAAGCACAAGGGAATCATAGTGCGAAGACACGTTGGGAGGAGAAAAAGCTGCATATAGGGCACAGTCTGTGGTTATTGTGTAGGTCTCAAGAAATGGGCAGATTGGATGAGCCAAGCAATCCTTACTTCACATCCAATTTTGTGTTTCTAAGTTTCTATGAACACTCATGAGCGTCTTGGGGTCATATAGAGAGGAGGGATCCAGGGCTGGATTAAGCAAAGCTACCAACAGTCCCTATTTTCCCAGGACAGTCCCTATTTTAGGCAGCATATCCCAGTGTCCCCACAAGTTTTGCAAAGTGTCACTTTTGTTCTGTTTTTTGCTTACTTGTCCCGGTTTTGTCCCTTTTTTTTTTTGCCAACTACTAATCTGTGAGTGACAGTTGTATCAGCACCACTGTGGCGCTGCTTGGGCTGGACAGCAGTTTGCAACTTCAACCCCTGCGCCTCAGCTGTTCAATAATGTGAACAAGGAAGGGGCTGAACTGTGACATGACTCTCACCTCCCTGATTAGGTGTTAAGTGCAGCTGATGGGGCCCTGGCCAGCCCATTTCCTTTGCTTTGTCTCCCACCACCTGGTATTCCACATGGGGAGAAGTGGCTAGAAAGATCACTGCCCCCCCCCCCCTTGGTGTTCCCAGACTGAGAGTAGGACTGCAAGACCTGCTGATCTGAGTATCATTTTTTATAATTTAAACTACATGATTACACACAACCAAACATTTTATAAAATGCTATGCAGTTGTGTCTACTGGTAATTCTGTGTCAATTTCAAAATTATTAAATGTTTTTTGTCAGTCCTGTGAAACTTACTTATTTAGAATCAACTTTTAACATAAAAGAATAACTGCGAGAGGTGGCCAGTGGCCAGAGGCTGAGGTGCAGGATCGCCTACCTCTTGCCATGCCGAAACCCATGTTCGCTGCCGGGTCGCTGGAAGGTCGCACCGGGGGAGGAGGTGTGGTGCAGGATGAGCTGCCGATAGACAGATCTCCTCTCCGGCAAGGGACCTAAACTTCCCTCAGCGCTTCACTGCCTTGCAGTGGGCCAGGGGCAGTGCAGCCGGGGAGCCAGGGCGCTAGGCCAATGGGGTGGGAGGAAGGGGCCGTTACCGGAAGAGGCACATGTGCCTCCACGTGCATCGCCTCCTGTCTGGGACCCGGAAACTGGGGAAAGAAAACCGGACAAAGGTCAGGAGCCGCAGCAGGATGATGCTTCCGGGTCAGCTCCAGGGGATCCGCCGGGACATGCACAGTGTTACAAGCTCACACACAACTCCCAGAGTCCGGGAGGTTGGCAGATGGCAGCTGCGGCCCTCCTAGGAGAATAAACACCTATATGGAAAAAAAATAAATAACTGCGTAGAGTTATTTATATTTAATCTCGCTCCTAAAATCAAGAGATCTGCAATGCGTTTCAATGGCACAGTTAAATAACGTACTTTTTTTTCTCCCCATCTCACTCATTTTGAAGTCCTAATCTTGACATAGAGTGAACACATGAACATATTTCCAGGATCCCATCAGTAAATTTTGTCATTTAATGATCCTGGCTTACTGATCAATAACAGGAATGTTTGATTCTGGGAATGATTTCTTCCAACAATCACTCGCTTTGCAATATAATCTCTACAGTTCATGACTCCTCTAGTAAACCACCAGCTGAACTCCTACACCACCCCCGGACCCAGCCTCTTTCAGAGATGGTTCCTACCCAACCAATAAAAACTCCCACATCCTGGTTCATACTATCTGACAGGATAAAACGGTAACACACAGATTGCAAGCACATGCCTGTGTGTTGGGGGAGGGGCATATGAAGAAGTGCAAATCATAACATTTCACACCCAAATAATTATTTTAACCAGGCCAGTTAGTAATTATTTTCCATAAATTGTCAAAATTTTGACTAATATTACTTTTTCATACTGGTATTATTAGTTTCATTCATTTTGAAGCATTTTAGTTAGGTTATTTAGGTTTTATGCCACGTTTTAGGGGCAGTAAGAAAATATTTTTGGGGGGATTCAGTAACTGATATGTGATGGCGAAGGGCCACAGTTGCGGCAAGGGGGGCCCCAGAGTTCTCTTGAACCTAGGGCCCCAGGATGCCTTGACTACTGCTCTAGCCTACCCAGGTCCATTAACATGTCACTTACTCTCTCCTCACTGTCTACTGTCCCATCCAGCTTAGTGTCATCTACAAACAGGCAGCTCTTGCCCCCACCTACATCACTAATGAACAAAGTGACTAGGACCGGGTCCAAGACTGATCCCTGGGGTACGCCACTAGTAACTTTTCTTTCCTAAGAGTGCTGCCTATTAACCGTCACCCTCTGGGTCCCCCCCTCCCCCACATGCAGTTCCCATTCCATCTGGCAATGCCTTCACCTTACCCTAGGTCCCCAAACCTTTTCACTAGCCTGAGTGGCACTTCTCAAAGGCCCTGCTAAAGTCCAGGTACAGGATATCAACAGCCTGGCATTTATGTGCTGTCTGAGTCACCTATGTCATAAGATTTTGAAAAACATTGTCCGCAGACATATGCCCCACCTCCAGCTTGTGCCCTAGTATCTGAGCTTCAGTCAACCCATTGTCCAGCAGTGGTCCCTCTTTCTCCTTAGTGAAGCCTGAAATAAATTACTCAATAAGTACATAGATACATACTGTACACACTGTTGGCAGATAAGGGACTATAGCCCACCCAGTCTGCCCATTTGAGCTTATAGGTTCCCTTTATGTTTTTCTAGAAGTCTGTTGCCCCTTACCCCTGACCTCCAGAATTCCCTTATGTCTATCCCATGCATTCTTAAATCCTGTGATTGTTTCAGCCCCAACCACGTCCTCTGGCAGGGTGTTCCACTTGTCCACCAACCTTTCTGTGAAGAAATTCTTCCTCACATTTCCTCTGAATCGCCCTCCCCCTAACTTCATCCCATGCCCTCTAGTCCTGGAACATATTTTTCACTTGAAAATAGTGTATTCCTGCATCCTGTTCCTCCCTGTAGGGTACTTGTATGTTTCTATGATATCGCCCTCTCTCACTCCTCTCCTCCAGGGAGTACATATTCAGGTCCTACAGTCTGTCCTCATAGAACTTGTGATGCAATCCCTGTACCATCTTTGTTGCCCTCCTCTGAACCGTCTCTACCTTGTCTATGTCCTTACATAGGTAAGATCTCCAGAACTGTACACTGTACTCCAGGTGGGGCCTCATTAGTGTCTTATAGAGTGGAATTATGGCATCCCTTTTCCTGCTGGTGCTGCCCCTGCCTATGCACCCTATTTGCTTTATCTGCTGCCTTTTTGCACTGTTTCCCTACCTTGAGGTCATCAGAGATGATAATCCCAAGGTCCCTTTCCTGCTTGATGCATGCTATATCCTCACCCCCAACTGATATGTTGTTCCAGGGTTTTTGTGCCCCATATGCATTATCTTGCACTTCTTTGCGTTGAATTTCAACTGCCAAACCCTTGACCATTCTTCAAACTTCTGCAGGTCTCTCCTCATTCTGTTTACACCCTCTGGCATGTCCACTCTGTTACAGAGCTCTGTGTCATCAGCGAACAAGGAAATTCTGCCTTCTAGGTCCTGCGCAATGTCACTGATGAAAACGTTGAATAGGGTCGGTCCCAGAACTGATCCCTGTGATACCCCACTGATCACTCTTCTCTCTGTGGAGTGACAGCCATTTACCACCACCCTCTGTGTCCTGCCACCCAGCCAATTACCCACCCACTGCACTACTGTCCTGCCCACTCCCATATTCCCCAGTATGTTTAATAGCCTTCTATGTAGCACAGTGTTAAAGGCCTTGCTGAAGTCCAGATAGGCCACATCCACTGCCCTCCCCTGATCCACCTCCCTTGTCACCCAGTTGAAAACTTCAGTGAGGTTGGTCTGGCATGACCTCCCCCCAGTGAAACTATGCTGCCTTAGGTCTTGTAGTCCATTGGCAACCAGATGTTCCACCAATCTCTCCTTTAGTAGTGCTTCCATGATCTTCCCCACTACCAAGGTCAGGCTGACTGGTCTGTAGTTCCCTGCTTCCTCTTTCTTCCTGCTTTTGTATAAGGGGACTACATCTGCTGTCCTCCAGTCTTTGGGTACCTCCCCTGTTTTCCAGTGATTGGCTAAACAGGATTGCCAGAGGTTCAGCCACCACCTCTCTTAGTTCCTTTACGACCCTGAGGTGCACCCCATCTGGCCCCATTGCTTTATCGACTCATTCCTTCCAGTTCCTTTAGGGCCCTTTCCCGTGTAAAGGGCCTTTTGTCAATTTCTACTCCATTCCCACCCCTTGTACTCCCTTCAGGCCCATTACCCTTCTCTTCCTCAGTAAAGACTGAGCAGAAATACCTGTTCAATATGTCAGTTTTACTGTCGTCATCCTCCACGCTGCCCTCATCCTCTCCCTTCAGTCTCACTATCCCTCCCTTTGCCCTTCTTTTTTCACTAATGTACCTGCAAAAGGTTTTGTCCCCTCTACCCATTGATTTTGCGATGCGCTCTTCTGTCTGATCTTTGGCTTCCCTTACTGACCTCCCTGTCTCCCTTTGCTTCTCCTGGTACTTCTCCCTATCTCCTTCCGCCTGTGTCTTTTTGTATTGGCGGAATGAGATCTTTTTGCCTTTCACTTTCTTCGCTACCTCCTTGGAAAACCATAATGGCTTCCTCTTCTTTTTCCCCTTGCTAACCACATCAGCTTTGCCTTGGTCATCTGCCACTCAGCACACCCCCACTGCCAGCATTTCATTACCCTCATTTTCCCTCTTTTTACTGGCATATCTAAAGAAGTCCTTATCATTTACTTTCAGCCCCTCTGCTATACTGATTTTGGTCTCCACCTTGGCCTTCACCACTGCACTGGCTGCCCTAAGCTTTTCCTGGTATGTTACTCTGCAGTGTTCTGACTGTTCTCTCTTTTATACGCAGATCGAGGGAGCGCCTCCCAAGCAGTCGGAGCTGCTTTCCCTGTACATGACACACTCTTATTCTGTAAAGAATGTCTTACACAAAGCTGCACTGGAAATGGGCACATCCAGGAAAGTTTTAAATTATAATATATTATTGATCAATCTTGATCAATAATATACAGTATTAATGCAGCCATGGAGACACAGAAACATAGAATTTGACAGCAGATAAGGACGCATGGCCCATCCAGTCTGCTCATTTCTCCTACCTACATATTTCAGACTGTGCCTAATCTACAGCTTTTGTCCTCTCCCCACTTCTTTTCCACTACGATTCTCGTATGTTTATTCCATGCATTTTTGAACCCCACAATTGTTTTCACCCCCACCACTACTGCTTGAAAGCTGTTCCAGGAATCCACCAACCTTTCTGTAAAGAAGTACTTCCTCACAGGTCTCCTGAATCTACCCCTTCCAGCTCAATAACATGTCCCCCCTTGTTCTTGACCATCTTTTCTTTGAAAAATATTTCCCTCCTGTACTTTATTTACCCCCATGAGTTATTTAAAGGTCTCTATCATGTCCCGCCTCTCCCTCCTCTGTTCCAAGGTGTACATATTGAAGTCCTTTAGTCTCCCCTTGTAGGGCTTTTAGTGCAGACCCTGCACCATTTTAGTTGCCCTCCTCTCTCACTTCCGCTCTATGTCCTTCTAGAGATGTGGTCTCCCAAACTGGACACAATACTATATGTGGGGTCTTACCAGTAATCTATACAGAGGCAACACGATCTCCCTCTTTCTGCTGGTGATACCCCTCCTATGCACCCCAGCATCCCACACACCCTCCCTACTGCCTTGTCGCACTGCCTGGCCACCTTTAGGTCATCCAAAATGATTACTCCCAGGTCTCTTTCCTGCTTGATGGTTGTCAATATCACTCCACCCATTCTCTGCCCCTGGGTTTCTGTGCCCTAGGTGCATTATTTTGCACTTTTCTGCATTGGAACCCAGTTACTATACCCTTGACCACTCCTCTAATTTTTTAGGCCTCTGCTCATCCCTTCCCACCCCCCCCACTCACACACAGTGTCCATCCTACTATAGATTTTGGTGTTATTCACAATGAGGCAGACCTTCCATTCCAACTCCTCTGCAATGTTACTTATAAAGACATTAAAAAGGACTGGTCCCAGCACTTATCCCTGAGGCACCTCGCTGATCACCCTCCCTTCCTCGAAGTGAACTCTGTTTGCTACCATTCTCTTTCACATATCCCCTAACCAAGTTCTTATCCAGTTTATCACCTTTGGACCCATTCCTAAGCTACCCAGCTTCACTAAATGACAACAAGCAGCAGCATTTTTTTTATCCCCTTAAAAGTCCTGCTCTGCCAAAACCCAGGATTGAACCAGGGACCTTTAGATCTTCAGTCTATTGCTCTCCCACCTAAGGGATTTCAGCTCCCTAAAGTTGTAAAAAGAGATCTCACTTACATTCTTAAGGTATCAGAACCACTCCCTTTAGGTTTGCAGTTCTCACACCCTAAGATGAGACAACTTTTACAACAATTAGAGTGGATTCAGTGGTGGTATTAACACACAGTTCATTCTAAAAGCAGCTCTTTCCTCCCTAACCACCCTTTTTACCTCCCCTGTGAAATGCATCAGACTTTTATGTATTTTGCTCTTACTGTTTTCCTTTAGGAAGCACTTGGTGACCTCCTGTTCTTCCCTTTTTATGACCTCACATTTATCCTGTGCCCCCTCCAACTGGCCTACCTGTCACAAACGCATGCCACAGGTCAGGCCCTCTGCTTCCACAGTGCCAACCTCAGAGCGCAATAGTGTGAACAGGTAACAGGGTAACCCTCCTGTCTGCTTTTGGGTCCGAATCACCTTTAGTCTCAAGTTTTGGGGGGATTCAAACTGTGAATCTTATGCTAACATACCCAAATGTACAGGCTCAGATAATATTCTCTTCGGCGGGATGCAATATATCTTTCACCTAAGGGAACCTAACCAGGTATCCAATATGAACCCTTAGAACTCTATAAGAGACCTTAAGTATATTCATACCTTTTATCAAGCTTAGTAACACCATCAAGCCCTTGGACAGTTGTCAGACTTAATATCCGCTCAGCAATAACATGCAAAAAATGACTGAGGAGACCCAGGCAGTATCTTAAGAAAATGTTTACTAAAAATGGATAAAAACAGTAAGATAAAATACAGAACAAATATCAAAGAGCATCACAATCACATAAAAGAAAAAAAAGGAAAACTACAGAACAAACTCCTACCACAATACATTTAGATCTTTGTTGTCTAAGGTATTACCTCTGGAAGTGCTTAAGTTAGATCAGAGAACTGTTTTTCTCTCTGAGTCCCAAAATAATATGACCTACATTTCAGACACAAGTATCAGTTTAAACTCTGTGTCTCCACGCCCCTTCTGTGAGTCATCTAGCTCCTCCTTTTAGAATATAAAATTACAAACATGATTTCCTATCAGGAGGTACAGTATTTTATATAATGTGACCATCGGCAAAAACCCATTTCCCAAATTAAGAATCTTTGATCAACCAGTTCCTTTGAGGTTTACAACCCTGCAGTCCGTCACCCAGGTGTGAGATAGCCAACAGGAATCAGCTAAATGGCGTCTTTTCCTGATGTAATAAAATATATATTTAGTTTCCAACTTCAAAAGCATGAGGTCATAAAAAGGCCATAAAATGTAATTTCTCAAGGAAGTTAATTACATTACATAGATCTCCTGGTCAGTGTAATACATCCTGTGATTTCAGCTGCTGACACCTTGTAATTTAAAAGGGCCAAATCTCACAGACTGACATTTCATACACTGACCATTTATTTATAATACCAATATAAATTGGGCTGGCAGTATAGCCTAGAGGTTAGAGTAATGAGCTGTGAACGAGATTGGTACATCCAATAGAGCAGACCCGAGTTTGATTCTCACAGCCTCCACTTACTGTACATACTGTGTGACTCTGAGCAAGTCACTTAACTGCCCAGTGCTCCCAGGTCACCCCTGAAAACAGGCACTTGTGCCAAGTGGGCCTAACCCGGTTACCAAAGACTAAAATAAAAAAATAAAATAAAAATATCATACAATAATCATAACCAGCTGGCCAAGCGTCACAATACTGGAGTCTGATCTCCAGAATCTCTTCTATTTTTCCCAGATCAGCTCTCCTAAATTCCAGAATCACAGTTACATAGATACACAGAAATTGTAGGCAGATAAGGACCACTAGGCCCATCTAATCTGCCCATAAGCCCTAAACTTGTATGCAGTCACTCACCCTAAGTGATCAATGGCTTTTCATCACTCCTTCCCCACCCCATGTTCCCATGTGCCTGTCCCAGGCATGTTTAAACCCCTCCACTGTGCTTGCCCCCCCACCCCTTGTGGCAGACTGTTCCAAGCATCCACCACCCTCTCTGTTTAGGAAAACTTCCTCACGTTACCTCTTAATCTACCCCCCTCTAATTTCATATCGTGTCCCCTCATTATGATATCTTTTCTACATTGGAAAATATCCTCCATTGTTTATGTCCTTGAGGTACTTGAAAGTTTCTATCATGTCCCCCCTTTCTTTCCTCTCCTCCAGTGAGTACATATTGAAGACTCTCAGTCTCATACTAAGATTCATACTAAGAACATTAAGGAGCCAGAGAGCCAAAGGCCCATATTTACTTCTGTATTAATAATAACAAGGGCAAAAAATCAGACAGAATTAAGTTATCCAAACTGGACTTAAACATTTCTTTGGAACTGCTAATGATCACATCAAGCGGTAATGCATTCCATGGTTTGGTAACACGAAGTGTAAAATAATATTTCATGGTAAACAATTAAATCTTCTAGATTGTAACTGAAGGGGGTGACCGCTAAGATCATAGAAGTCCTCTTTAAACAAACCCAAGACTAGTCAATAAGTAAGGATCTTTCATGATATCATACAACAGGTCCCCCCTTAAACGCCTGTTAAAAAGAGGCATCAAATTCAAGGAGAGCAGTCTGTCCTCATACGAGGTATTTCTCAACCCGTGCACCAATTTAGTGTATCCTCTTTGCACCATTTCAAGTATAGTAATATCCTGTTTCTTATATGGGGACCAAAGCTGGGAGGAAAAATCTAAATGGGGGCTTACGTAAACTCTATAGAGTGGCATGAGGACATTTCTATCTCTAGATGTAATATTCCTCTTAATGGACCATATAATCCTGTTTGCCCTAAGGATTACCTCATTAATCTGGGAGTTAGGGAGAAAATCCTCAGATACCAGGACCCCAAAATCCTTCTCTCTGTCTGTAGAAGTCAATGCTATATTAGTCAATGTATAGATAAGAGAGGGATTATTGTTTCCAAAATACATCGTCCTGCATTTGTTGTGGTTCACTTTCATACCCCATTTATAGATCCATGCTGACACTAGGTCCAAATCATACTGGAGAGCATTTATTTGTTCTGAATTGGCACACAGACCACCGATTTTTATATTGTCCGCATACTTGATAGTGTTAGAACTGCACAGTCTTATAATATCAGCGATAAATAGCTAAAAAAGACAGGGGCCCAAAACAGAACACTGGGGCACACCACTAGTGACAGCACCAATATTGGAACATAATCCATTAATCAAAACTTGCTGAGATCTACCCATCAGCCAATTGGCTATCCATGTAATAATATTAGAATTTAGTGCAAAGGAATAAAACTTTTGCAACAATGCCCAATGGGGAAGAAGGTCAGAAGCCTTACTAAAATCAATGTAGATCACATCATAAGGTAACTTATTGTCGAGATTTAGACTAGTATCCTCATAAAAACATAACAGATTGGTCAGACAACTACGACCATTCCTAAAACCGTGTTGTTCAATATCGGATTCAATTAGGATGGGGACATTAAGTCCTTGTTCAAACTTTCCAATGTCTTACACATGGGGGCGGTTAAGCTGATGGATCTATAGTTTTCCCAGTTGCTCCTAGGGTCTTTTTTGTGGATGGGTATGACATATGCAGTTTTCCAAATGTTAGGAACAAAGTTATGATTTATACAATGCTCATACAATAACTTAAGGGGCAACGCCAAGCTATAAGCCAATAGATACAACAGATGACCAGGAACATTATCTGGTGAGACACTATTTTTCCCTTTTTGTAATAATAATTTTGTATGAACATTTGAAACAGAGATAGTAATTGGACAGTCCAAAGATTCCTTAGTAATACTTATATGCTGATTTTTTTGAAATATATTGCAAAAATTGATGTTAAATAGATTTGCCATATCCAACGGGTCATGTATTAAGGTACCGTTATCCGAAAGTGGGCCTACCTGACACTGAGGCTTTTTTAAAGAGTTTATATATGCATAAAAGAATTTGCTGTTGGTCTTACTCGCATTAGAGGCTAATCTCTCCTCCCAAGTTTTTTTTGCTTTACGTATGCAGTTCTTACATTGTTTTTGAATATGTAAAAATATACTTCAATTTGTTGGGGATGGTGATTTTTTATAAACCGAATAACATTTACCTTTCTTTTTTATTACTTTCGATATCGTCTTATTCATCCATTTTGGTTTTGGATTACTAGATTCAGATTTTATCCTAGAAGGAATATGACAATCTCGCAGACAAATAATAGTATTACGAAGTGTATGAAAATATTCATCAATACTCACAGAATTAAATGTTAACTTCCAATCCACCCTATCTAGCCCTGTTTTAATTTTAGAAATATATCAGCTTAATCATACATATACACTATAGAGTTGTTGAGCATTAGGGATATTTGGTGTTTTAAGCTAAAGCTAATGGAACAGTGATAACTGTTTCCAATAGCAACAGATATGGCAAAGTTATTAATTATCAGATTCTTGCTATAAAACACTAGATCAAGAATCTTTTTCCCCTAGTAGGTAAATTCCCAGCAGTAAGATGACATTGTTGGCACAGATTAATCAATTTGTTTCCTGCGCTAGTGGTAGCTTTTAACCCTGACTGATCAACATCACCCTGATTAAAGTCCCCTGTGAGTATGATATCCCTTAATATACAAGCTGTATCTATTTCATTAATTAATGTTTTCAAGAGCTCGACAGATGTACTCGGAGGACGATAAACTCCCAAAATGATACACCGGTTTTTATTCGACATAAGTTTAATCCAAACAGATTCCGAGGTACTAAGGGGCTTTTGACCTCAGTAGAGATGTCCACTACCTATAAAGCATTTTTAACAAAAATTGCTACACCACCACCCTTCCTATTAGGTCTATTATAATTAAATAAGGTAAACCCAGGTAGAGAAAAATCCCAACTGGATTTATCATCCCCCGGGTTTCTGTGATCAACACAGCATCAAAATGTTTTGAACGAATAGTGGCCCTGAGCTCGTCCAATTTATTATTAAGTCTTCTAGGATTTAAATATAGACATTTCATGTCAAATGGTTTAGCGTGCTTGTTATCTTTTCCCAGGAATAGCTTATGGGGAGGAACTGCACTCTCCCCTCAATCAAGCAGTTTAAATGCTGGTTAATATGTTTTAGAATATGTTCACCCAATAAAAAGTTACCCTTGCAGCTCAAATGAAGACCGTCTCTCCTCATATGTCTTGTGATGTAAGCCATGCACCATCTTCCGGATAGCCTCCACCCTGTCCATGTGCTTACACATGTGTGGTCTCCAGTACTGCATGCAGTACTCCAGGTGAGGCCTTACCAGCATTTTATACAATGGCATCAACACCTCCTGTCTCCTGCTAGTAATGTCTCTGCCTATGCACCCCAGCATGCCACTGGCCCTCCCTGCAGCCTCTGCACACTGCTTTGATAACCCCTAGATCCCATTCCTCTTTGGTGACAGTCAGCACCTCCCCCCCTCCCATTCTGTACCTCTCTCTAGGGCTCCCCTACCCAGGTGCATTATCCTGTACTTTTCTGAACTGAACCTCAGTTGCCACACCTCTGACCATCTTTCAAGTTTCTCCAGGTCCCTCTTTATTTTCTGCACCCCTTCTGGAGTATCCACTCTGTTGCAGATCTTGCTGTGATCTGCAAACAGGCAGACCTTTCCTTCCAGCCCCTCGCCAATGTCACTAATTAAGACACTGAACAGGACTGGCCCAGTACTGATCCCTGTGGTATTCCACTGGTCCGCTCCGCTAGTTGTGGATTTCTGGTTCCTACCCATAAATAGAATTTTGAATCACATCAACATGTGGTCACAGCCACCTCCTCAATGAGCTCCTGGTTCTTAAATACCAAATCCAGAATATCCCCCTCCTTGGTCATTTCTGTCATGTGCTGATAGAGGAAACTGCCCTGCTGATGTCCCACAGAGACATGCTCCTGGCACTTCTCACCCCAGTATACTCCAGTCCACATCTGGCAAATTCATATTCTCCACCCATAGTATATTCCCTAGTGCTTCAGCCTTCTTAAAGGACACAGTCAGCACAAAGGACCCCAAACTCAATGTAGGGCTGGTCCCAATGTGCACTTTGTGTGCAAATATCATTTTTGTTAACTTACTGTTTACTGTGGTATCGTAGATTATATCAGACTAAGTTTGCTTAGTTGTAGGCTGACATCTTCTTTTAAATCAAATCCCAGAATCTCCTGCAGCTGACATCAGAGCAGTAGGCAGCAGTGGGGAGTCTATAGCCTGCAGTACAAGCTTTTATAATGTCTGATTAAATGTTTTCCAGGGCTGCTTTTCTCCAGGGATTAAACAGAGTCCTCTGTGACTGTGCATAGCCCAGGGAGGACAGCAGGACCAGCAAACAAAAGATCAGAACTTATATAAACTCTAATATGCACTAAAATTAGTGTGTTTGTCTGAGTTAACTGAACTGAATGGTTATCTGAACAGTTATCTAGGTGTAAATCTAAGGTGAGTGAAAGGGATTGATAGCTGTGCAGTTTCAATTACTTGTAGAAAGATCTAGTAAGTGGGGGGGGAGTGGCCTAGCTAGAAGGAAGCTAAATTTAAAGACTGCCTTAGAAAAATTCTGTTAGTAGCTTGGCAGAAGACGCCAGGAGGAAGGAGTGCTGTGTGACTGGACTTCTCTACTGGGACTATATTTCCCTCCTTCCCACCCAAAGCTAGTTCTACTTTTATAGGCACAGGATTTGACTGACAACAGAAACTTCCTGTTTGGGAACAGGAAGTGAGTGATCACAGAGCCACCAAAGACCCACCATCCTAGAAGGGCAAGAGTAGCTCTCCGGCCCCCTCTAGCTGCTGGAGGCCTGCCTCTGAGCAAGTAAGGGGTCTACTGAGAAATATAGGATATTCTTTACTCAGAACAGGACAATCAGGAGCTTAAAGGGCACAGAGGCAAGTAAGTAGAGAGAGAGGAGAAAAAAAAACAGAGGAAAGAGTAAGGAATCCAAACAACAGTTAAGGGGCCAGAAATAAGACATGATGGGAGTGGTGCAGTACAGTGGCTGTGGAGCAGCAGTCTTCTGGGAGACGTTCTGGAGGATGTGGTGTTGTCCCATCTGCAGGCACCTCTCTGGGCTGAGGGAGGAGGCTGCTCATCTCCAGGCTGAGTTGGCCAGGATTTGTGGGACCTCCTCCTCCATCCAGGGACCACCAGTGCCACTGCCATTGCCTCAGAGGTTGCCAAGAAAGAGGAGCAGTTGGACCACAGTGGGCTCAGGGAGGGTGAGGGTGGAGGAACAGAGGCGCATCCCTCCAGTTGTACCTCTCCACAATTCCTATGCCATTCTGGCAAAGTGTGGTTCCTCTATAGAGGCACCTGCAGTGGAGACCAAGGAGGATGCTGGGAACCTCCACAAAGGAGACCCACAGGAGGGTGGCATGGGACCCCACAGGGGAAGGAAACAACTCCTGGTGGGGGACGCCATTGTTAGGAAGGTAGAACTAGGGGAGGAAGGGGAGAGGGAGGTAAGGTGCCTGCCTGGCGCCATGGCTTTGAGGGACAGGGAGCGAATCCTCAGGATTTCCAGAGCAGCTGCACAGGGGAGGGAGCTGGATGTCATTGTCCACCTAGGGACAAATGACCTGGCTAAGAAAGGGTTCAGAGGTGGCTGGGAAAGTCAGGGAGAAAAAGATAGCATTCAGGAAGTATAAGGAAACACAACAGGAGCAGGATAGACAGCAGTGCAAGAACGAATTGGGGAGGGGCCTTAGACAAGTAGCAAGCACAGTAACCTTCTCGGAGGTGCTGCCCATCTATGGCGTAGGAGAGGCTAGGGTGTTCTGCTGGAATTCAATCAGTGGTTGAAAAACTGGCGCAGAGCTCAGGATTTGGCTTCATTGGGGACTGGGGGTCCACCTGAGTGATGCAAGCCTATACTGGCATGATGGGCTGCATCTGTCCAGGAGGGGAACCAGGATCCTAGGTGATAGGTTTAAGCGCTTCATTGGCAAGCATTTAAACTAGCCAAGGGAAGAGGCACTGGAAAGGAGCAGGGAACTCCTAGCCCCCCCCAAAAAATCATGGTAGTAAGTGCGATAAACACCAACATAGAGGTGGCGATAGGGAGAAGGGCAGATGTAAATGGAGAAAGTGACAAAGGCAAGAAGGCCTCTGCCCACAGCTCTTAACTCCATTTTCCCAGGGATTGTTAAGCATCCAGTTTTATCACAATCTTAAACAGCACTAGTTACTGAATGTTAGCCTAACTGTACCTGTGACAAACCTAACTTTACTCTGTAACATTTTCTGTATTGTGCGTCTGTATCTATTATATGTGACCCGGAACCTTTGTAAAGGAGTCTTTGACTCAAAGGTGTTTTATGAATTCTGAAATAAATAAATAAAATAAAAAGAAGGACAGGGATGGGGCAAAAAGGAGTAAGGCCATCAGGAAATGGAAGGTAATGAGTACCAATGCCCGTAGTCTGGGCAACAAGGTCCCTGAGCTGGTGGCCTTGATGGAAGAGGGATGCCTGGATATCGTAGCAGTCACAGAAACATGGTACACAGAGAACCATGACTGGGATGTTAACATACCAGGGTACATAACCTACAGGAGAGACAGGCAGGAGAGAAGAGGGGGAGGAGTAGCTCTCTATGTAAAGGAAGGGATAAAAGCAACTGAACAAAAGAGTAAACAGGGAAGAGAGAAGGCACTGTGGGTCACCTTGGAGACTGGAAAGGGCACTACAATCCGCACAGAGGTTGTGTACAGACCCCCATGTCAGGGGGAGGGAATGGACAAGGATATGATAGAAGGCATTCTTAGGATGGCAGATAAAGGGAAGATACTGTTGATGGGACCTGAATATGCCAGATGTTAACTGGAGCACATTTGCTGCAGCCACATCCAAGAGCAGGGCCATTCTTGATGCCCTACAGGTGGCAGGCTTCAGACAGCTAGTTTCGGAACCCACTCATGAGGGAGCAATCTTAGACCTTGTACTCTCAAATGGGGGCAGTGAGAGGATCTCAGATCTAGAAGTGGGCTGCCATCTGGGAGCAAGTGACCATCAAACAGTGTGGTTCACGTTAAACTCAGCTACAGAGTCAAGCCATACAAAAGTGAGGGTACTGGACTTCAGGAGGGCTGACTCTGGCAAGATGGGAGAGTGCCTCAGAAAAGCACTATCAAACAGGCTAGAAGGAGGGGTGGAGCAACAATGGGGAATCATCAAAACTGCCATCACAGAGGCAACAAGCCTTTGTGTGAAGCAAATAAACAAATCAAAATGAAAGAAAGAAAAAGATAGCATTCAGGAAGTATCAGGAAACACAGAAGGAGCAGGACAGAGAGCTGTACCAGTTAAGGCAGAAGGAAGCAGGGAGGGAAGTCAGACTAGCAAAGGCCCAAACTGAGGAAAAGATAGTCAACTCAGTTAAGAAGGAGGATAAAACCTTTTATAGGTACATCAGAGAGCGTAGAAAGACAAAGGGAGGAATAGTGAGGCTGAATAGAATGAATGGTGGGTGGGCAGAGGGGGACAGTGAAAAAGCAGGGATACTGAATGAATATTTCTGCTCAGTATTCACAAAAGAGGAGGGGGAAGTGCCTAAACCAATTAACAGAAGCACTCTTGATAGGGGGGTCGATCCCAGCCCTTTCACAGAAGAAAGGGTTCTGCAAGAACTCCTAAAACTGAAGGTGGACAAAGCAATGGGGACTGATGGAATTCACCCCAGAATTCTAAAAGAATTAAGGGGGGAACTAGTGAAACCACTGACTACTCTTTTTAATAAATCATGGGAGGATGGTGTGGTACCCGAGGACTAGAGGAAGGCGGATGTGATTCCCCTTCACAAAAGTGGGACCAAGACAGAGGCAGGAAACTACAGACCTGTCAGTTTGACCTCTGTAGTAGGGAAAGTGATGGAGTCACTTCTGAAGGAAAGAATTGCTGAGTACCTTGAGACCAGTGGGGCACAGGACCCAAGGCAGCATGGGTTCACAGTGGGAAGGTCATGTCAGACGAATCTAATAGATTTCTTTGACTGGGTGACCAAAGTAGTAGACCAGGGAGGAGCTGTGGACATGGCCTACCTAGACTTTAGCAAGGCATTTGACACAGTCCCACACAAAAGATTAATAGTCAAATTAACCAGCCTGGGAGTGGGTCCCAGGGTGGTAGCCTGGGTAAAACATTGGTTGGACAACAGGACACAGAAGGTAATTGTAAATGGAGTCCACTCTGAAGAAAGAGGGTTACTAGTGGGGTACTGCAGGGTTCAGTACTGGGTCCAGTCCTTTTAATGTCTTAATGTTTTAATGTCTTTATAAGTGACACTGCAGAGGGACTGGAAGGAAAAGTATGCCTCTTAGCAGATGACACAAAGATCTGCAACAGGGTTGATACACAAGGAGGCGTGGAAAGGATGAGAAGGGACTTGGCAAGGTTGGAGGAATGGTCAGAAGTATGGCAGCTAGGATTCAATGCAAAGAAGTGCAAAATAATGCACCTGGGAAACAAGAACCCAGGGGAAGATTACACAATTGGGGGAGGTAGTAACAACAACAAAAAAGGAAAGAGACCTGGGGATAATCATATCAGATGACCTTAAGGTTAGCAAGCAATGCGAGAAGGCAGTAGGGAGGGCTGGGGGTATACTGGGTTGCATAGGGAGAGGCATCACCAGCAGAAAACAGGAAGTTGTTATCCCTCTGTACAGACAGTTGGTGAGACCCCAACTGGAGTACTGCGTCCCTGTTCTGGAGACCCCATCTCCTAAGGACATAGACAGGACAGAGGCAGTCAGAGAGGGCAACTAAAATGGTGCAGGGTCTGCAAGAGAAGCCATACGAGGAGGGACTAAAGGAGCTTAATATGTATACCCTTGAGGAAAGAAGGAGGAGGACATGATAGAAACTTTTAAGTACCTCAGTGGAATCAACAAAGTCCAAGAGGGTAGCATCTTTCAGAAAAGAGACATGCAAGAACAAGGGGACACAATTTAAAGATGGGGCGGTTCCGGGCAAATGTGAGGAAGTATTTTTACAGAGAGGGTAGTGATGCATGGAACAGCCTTCCTGAGGAGGTTGTGGGGTCTAAAACTGTGGGAGAATTCAAGAATGCATTGGACAGACATAAGGCAATTCTTGTGGGGGGTAGGAAGAAATAGGCTGTTGGTTAACTAGGATCTGCGGCCTATCCTGTAGGTAGGGAAACGGGCAGACTAGGTGGGCCAAGCGGTCTTATCTGCCGTCAAAGTCTATGTTTCTATGCACTGCAAGCTATTGAATCTTCTCTCTGCTGCCTAGTACTCGGATTTCATTTGCAGGGGATTCTGGGATTTGTAGTAACAGAAGATGTCAGCCTACAACTAAGCAAACTTAGTCTGATACAATCTACTCTACTACAGTAAACAGTAAGTAAACCAGAATGCTTATGCACCCAAAGTGCTTATTAGGGCCAGATCCACACTTGAGTGTGGAAGCCCTAGGTGGTGACTGTTCCCCTTTAAGTTCCCTCCCAAGGGCTTTATACCCCTTCTCCATTTAGTATGGGGGCCTGTACACCAGTGCCCCAAATCTGCTGTATAGCTGCACCCAAATTGAGTCAGCCCCTCCATTTTCTTCCACTAAGTTTTCCCCAGCTGCTCTGATACCCTCCCTGATGTACAGAGCCATCCCTTCTCTCTCTGGCCCTACTGCTCCTGAAGATGGTGCATCCCAGGACTGAGCGGTTCCAGTCATGGATCAGTATTGTCTACATTTCAGTGACTGCCATAAGGTCTAGCCATCCCTGCTATGCTAATACCTGATGTCACACATCTTGTTTCATAGACTCCTTGAGCTGGATTTTCAGAGCCCCTGAAATTTCCGCAGCTGCAGAAAAAAACTGGCACAAGTGGGCCTGCACATGAAGTGCAGCAGTGCTCCCCATAGCCACTGTATTTTCAAAGCGGGAGCCAGTTTACAACTGGCTTCCAGATTTACGGCAGCTTGCGGCCATTTTTTCACTGCAGCTGTGTCGAAGTGGCACTCCTAGTGGGACCAGGCATACTATTTCCTGCAGCTGCGTGGGCTAAAAATGTGGACATCCACAGGTGCAGAGAATTCAGTCCACAACAGCCACTGTGGAGTGTGGATTAGCCACAGAGGGGCTGAAAATCCAGACCCTGATGTTTAAGCTCACCACCTTCCATACAGTGAGTTAGTGACCTTCCCGCTGTCTGTCTCCTTACCCCAAATTAAATCTTCTCCTCAATGCCCCACAACAAACTTCTCCTGTTAAGTAAAGGAAAATCATACTTGCTGGGGAGGAAGCACCTCGCTGTGTGTGTTGAGGAGTAGTGTACAGAAGCAGGACTGCTAGGCGAATTTTTGTTTTAGAACAGGTAAACCATTGTTGCCTTAAGGGCAGTCTTACCAGAATTTCTTAAGCCATTTCCCAGTTTGTGTGGTCCGCTCCCATTGTTTTTTCTTTTTGTTCCAATAGGGAGGAAAGCCGACTGCAGTGGGGTGTGACTGGATCCTCGGAGCAAAGAAAGGCCTTCGGAAGGCCGGGGACAACCCCAAACAGCAGGAGTGAAAAGTACGCCTGTGTTTTTTCTCTTGGTTCCCCTGCTGTTCCTGTTAGTCCCTATAGCTGCCTGTCGACAAGAGACTGGAATAAGAAGCTGAAATTAGAAGGCTGTACAGTGGACTAGAAAGCCATTGAATGTAAGGAGAGTGGGTGATAGACCTCACTGCCTGACTATCGTGTCTACAATGAACGAAGGAGCCCAACGAAATGGATACAGACACTGGCAAGGAAGATGGAAGACAGAGGTTCGGAGAGAAGGTGAGAATCTTTGCAGTGAAAATGCTCTGTAGCAAATTGTTTATATTTCAGGACAATACAGGACAGATGGAACTTTTTCGATAATAGAACTGAGCGGAGGGATTTAGTGTAGCATTTAATACAGGATTTGGCAGGGTTAGTTGGAACACAGTGAGAGTGCATTCAAAAGAAATCAATAACAGATTGAGTGCTTTTTAGGATTTATTTTACATATATACATATATTCCTTTTTTTAGATTTTGTTTTATTAAATTTCATGCCCAGACTTTTACCGAGTCACGTGATATAATACTATAAATATGTATGCATGGCATCTGGGACCCACATTCTCCATTTTGAGCCAAGTACAACGAAAAGGTTCGTGTTCAAGAGTTGAACCCAGAGTTTGGAGCGAACCGAGCTGTTAAGAATATGTCGACAGTTACATTTAACTGCAAGCACACTGAGATTTATAAGGACACGTAAGTGGGTTTTACTTATAAAACTGGCATATGGAAAGTTTAGCTCTGAACCTGGGATAAGTTTAAATATTAAGAACCTGTCCTGCCTTTTTTCTTTTCCCCCTTATGATTTTTGCAGAGCCAGCTAAACTCCTTTTTATTAAATTCAACACTCAACAAGTCAAAATTGCCGATGTCATCTCAGACTCTAAATCAGTTCACTCAGGTGTCCCACAAGCGTCCTCTACTATTTAGTCTCTTCTTAAACAATCTCCCAAGATCCTGCCCCGAACAAATCCTACTATACGCGGACGATGCTGTTATCTACACAAGTCACACAGATCACATGCCTCTTGAAAGCCAGCTGCAACTCGGATTTGCATCAGTAGAGAAATGGTTCAGTGATCACAAACTGGTGCTAAACTATAAAAAAAAAACTAAGCTCATGCTCTTCAGCAGCTCCCACAATAAACACAGGAATCATCCCCTGACCATCTCTAACCGCATTGGGACCGCTCTTGAGCAGGTACAATATTCTAAGTATCTCGGTGTCACCATCGACAGCAACTTATCCTGTTGGGTGCATATTGATGACATTGCCAAAGCAGTCAATACTCGCATCGGCCTCCTCTATAGAAACAGGAACTCCCTTACACCAGAAGCCTTAAGGTTGGCCGTACAGAGCTGTGTTACCTCCATTATTGACTATGGATTGATAATCTATGGATCTGCCACTGAAACTGCCCTCCAGTGCATTTCCACTGCTCTAAACAAGGCGTGTCGCCTTATCTCAGGAGCCCACCGTCTCACCCACTCTTGCGACCTCTATGCCCAAACTGGTCGGCTCCAGCTCAAAGATTGCATCAAATATCAAACATGCCTGATGGCCAAGAAAATAACCCTAGGCCTCCTACCACCTGGAATTCAAGGTCTTCTCAGTCCCTCTCTTAATACCCGCAATACCCATGGCTCTGAATCCCAGCTCTTTCTGGTCCCTCACTGCCGAACCTCCCAGGGACAAAGATTGTTCACCTATAGAGCCCCTCTTTGGATGAATGCCCTCAATAGTGGCATCTCCTCCAAATCCAAACTGGGCCCTTTCAAATCCAAGCTACAGTGACTACTCTCTATCACTCGCTCCTGTGACTGTTTCCGCTAAACCCTTTTTGGCAATCTAAAACCCTAGCACTTGATTGCTGTTAAATCTCCTTAGCACCATCTCTGACATCCCCTCCCCCCTTCACCTTTCCTCCCCTCTACCTAATGCCCCCCCGTCTGTCCTGACAAGGCCTGTTGGCGGATTTCAACTTACCTTATGATTTTACGAGTAACTGACAAAGCTTGTTTTGGCTGATTTTCAATTTACTGTATGCATTCCTGTGCATGAAACTGCTTAAGCTACTCGCTTCTATTCTTTAATTCACTGTGAATGTCAACTATTGCTTCTTTTCTTATTTACAATTATTTTACCATACCCTGTTTAGTCTGTAAACCTGTTAATCTCCTTTCTCTATGTATACTGTTTTGCCATACTTTTTGTTCTGTTAACCTGTTGTATTATGCTGCTGACGTAGAACCTTTGTAAAAGCACTCTAAGCTTAAAAGTATTTGTAATCCGAGATCTAAATTAATTAATTAATTAATTAAATTGGGTCTGTATATTAAGCTACTATAGCAAGAAGAGGCTGCATTTTGGAGGAATAAGATTGTACCATATTACAAAAGACTGAGAGTACAGCTCCCCTGGATAAAAGTAGGTTGCACACCACCCACCCACCCTGTTAAGATAAAACAAATTAACAAACAATTTTTTAGCTGGATTATTAAATTAGTCTCTAGTCTGTTTTTTACAGTGGTGACCTGGAAGCTGGAAAAGTGGGTTTTGGATCTTGCTACAAACAAAATTCAGAGTAAAAAGGAGAAGGACGGAGTAATGCTATTGCACTATCATAACAGGAGAGTGGATAGTAATGTGCATTAAATAGAGAGCTTTCTAATGCTACCAAGGACTTCTACTGAACAGATTACTGAACTTTTGACGTAATATTATATATTGCATTTTACTTTAGACTTTTATGTAAAGACGGAGGAATTTTTATTTTTGCAATCTTTTAGCATAGAAGTGTGACAGCCTGTGAATATAAACATATGGATTAATGCTGCAAAAGTTGTATACATTGTATTTACTGTTGCCTGATTCGCACATAACACTTAGTAATTGAGTACCTGAGAATTCCAAATCTGGAGTGGTTTACCGGTAGTGTTTTGATAAGTGCTTGTATTTTGCTGAGGGGAAACATTACAACATTCTAAATATATCACCTTGTTTATTGTTCTAAAATGAAGGATACATCAATAATGGTCTTAAGAAATAGAAAAAAGTTATGGAGAAAGGTAAAGAGAGAACCTATAAGAACCCCCCCTCCAAAAAAAAACAAAACAGTAATATTACAACTCCCAAGAATAATAGCAAAATGACAGACTATACCAGTTGCTCCAACAGGAAAAATAAGGGAATCCAATTAACTTCCATACTGGAGGGCAAGGGAGTGGAACTAAGAGAAGATGATTTCCAGCTTTAGAAAATTTTTAAGCACTAGAATCACCACTACACAAAGTACTGAGTCAGTCAACCCCTTTCCAAAATGGATCTCGGTGTGAGTGCTACCTCAAAAAATGAAGACCACACTGACGCTATGAGTGAGGAAGGAGAAAATCATCCTTACCTTAAAGAGTGCAAGGAATTTTTAACACCATACCTACTTAGGCACAAAAAATTGGACCCACCCTCAAGAAGCCCGGAGGGAGCTTGTTTATGGTCAAAACAAGAGCTTGAAACACGCTCAGATGGGGTGCCAATAGAAGGGGTCTGTACTCACTTTATGGAGCTGAAAAGTACTTTTGAGAAAGAGCTTAATGATGTACGAATTGCTTTTATTCAGAACAAGTTCCTCCTGAAAGAAATTTTGTCAGCCCTAAGAGAAGGGAACAAAAAAACAATTTGTACCAGATAAAACTGAAGGGACTAGGGACTCACATCCCCAAATAGGAAGGGTTATATATAAGGACATACATAAAAGTATGCAGACAGATTATCAATTAGAATGTAATACAGAAACAATAAAGATAGTGAATACTGGAAAACAAGAAGCAAGAACCAAATGGACATTGAAGCAACTACGATTGCAATACAGGAGAAGGAAATAGCAGAAATCCACCAGGTAGTGGAAGGACTAAAACAAGTATTTGTCAATGCCGAATGTTGTCTTGCTGGTATTAGCACTGGAAGTGCAGGAGTTAGACAGATGCAGAATAGGAATAGCAGTGAAGAATTGAACTTCACGCCAACCCCACCTCCACCTTGCAGAGACGGGTAGGCATTGGGGTATGCCTTTGCGTCGTCACCATAACACTCACGCCATTTCACCTCACCCTATCCTGCACACACTAGCAAGTGTTGAGGTGTGCCTTGGTGTTCGGCTTTACAGTCTCCCCATTCCATAAGGACATACACTGAAATGGGTGCAGTATAGGAGAATGGGGTGAACTCTGGGGCCGAAGAGTCCAAGACACACCTTAATGCCTGTCACTGGCTGCAGGGTGGGGGTGGAATGGCATGAACATTACAGCCGGCAATTCAAAGGCACACCCCTGATGCCCGTCAGTCTATACAGGGTGGGATGTTATGGTTAGAAACCCCTAACACCCCAGGCGTTTGTTGGTATTTGCACTACAAATTTTCAGCATTGCCTTTTTGCAACCCCCAGCCGAAGAAAGCATTTGGGGCCTCTGCTCTTGAACAGTGGCACTGTGATTTTGTTAATCTGTCCCGAACGTTGTTTCCCACAGTGACCATGTCATTCTGTGCCAGATGTGCAAAACCACAGTTTGGGCAGGATGTGAAAAATGACAGCTGTACCATTCATAAGAAGGTGTGAAGAGATGGCAATGTTGGAAATCTGGAATAAAAATATTAAAAATTCTCAAAGTTATGAGCGTGCATGAAAACTGTGCAATGCATGACAAAATACAGTCATTTTTAATTTTTTCACCAAATTTTCAACATAGGCATTTTGGGATTTCTGCTCATGAACAGTGTCACTATGATTTTCTTAATCTGTCCCAAGAAGGTGATTTGCCAGTGACTTTCAGAACTGAACCTCAATAACCATGACAGTGACTGAATTCATGAGGAGGGTCCCAAGAACCCCATGTTGAAAATTTGTGCCAAAATCAAAAATGGGTGAGATATCCACATAAGTTGAAAAAAAACATTTATGCCATTATACAGCTTACCGGGCATTTCTTCAGTTCACGGTCAGCTTTGAAGAGTGCAGACGTGTTCCCGGTCCACTGAAGATCATTGCCCAGCTCCGTAGGTAGTATGGGGTGGGGGGTGGGGAGGTGAGGTAAACAGAGGATGGGTGCAGGTTGGGGAGGGACCCGATGGTAAGGTACCATTTTCTTGTTTCAGGGAAAAAACAAAAGACGTCGGGAAGTTTTTTTTTTTTGCAGGTTTGCTTTGGGCACACTGGGTTGGGCTCCCAGTGTGCCACCTGCTTTTGGGGAGGAGGAACTTAAGCCGATGGGGTTTGGGCCCCCCATTGGCAAAGAAAACCTGTTTGGGGGCATGATGCTGAGGGGATTGGGCACCCCTCAGCACACAACAAATGGGAGGAACATTATGCCGACGGGATTGGGCTTCCCCGCCAGCAAATGAACTGGGTGGGGCATGCCGATGGGGGATTGGGCACCCCGCTGGCTTTTATGGGGACGTGAGTTGATGGTGACAGTTGCCACCATATTGTGTTGAAATGTTATACCAGGCAAGGCACACCCTGCAATGATGGGTTGCTCCCTCATTGCAGCGCTAATTTGTTTCAAGTTGGTGGCATGTTGGCTGAACTAGTGCCAGCAGCAGCATGCCACCACACTGGAAAATGAGGGCCAAGCCCAAGAATACGGTAGTGGCATTGGCCACCACAGTGCCGCACCTCCAAAACACGCTTCTCTCCTATGCTGCAACATAATGTTTCTTACGCAAACACACAGGCAAACATAAAAAAAGAAAGGGAGGTAGAACCACCAAACTCCCAAGAAGAACCAAGACAGGGCACAGAATAAACGCTCAATTGCTAGTCAAACTGAAAAAGGGAAGGAGACTAGTAAGAAGGGAGAAGAAAATATACACAAGAATGAAATGGATCAGCAGCATAATTCTAAGAAAGGAGGTAGGGATAAGAATAAGGACGCAAGGACACCTATAAGGAAAGAGGATGAGAAAAAAATTAGACACCACATTCATAAAAGGAACACCGGTGGTTAGAAGAGAAACTCCTTTTCTTCTTAAAATTACGGTATATAATATATTAAAACCTATATTCAAGGAAAATTTAAGATGGGACAACATATCCTCGGTCTATAGGTATAAAGTCAAGCCTGCAAAGGGGAAAATTTGCCTGGTGATAAAACTCTAGTAAGATCAGAGAAAAAATCCTGGAAAGTTGCATATTATTGGTGGATAATGGTATTTACATGAATGATACACTGTCAGACAGTCATGTATGCCCAGATATAATACATGAAAATAGGCAGGGTAACCAAAAGCAAGATGGAAATAAAATAAAAAAAGCTTGTCAAGTTTGCATCACAGAATATATACAAAGGGGCGAGACCGAGGAATACTCACTGAAAGGTACACCTGAGAAGGAGACATATGTAAAAGGAAGAAAGGTACTAGGGGAATGAATACATAATAACTGTGTCTTGGATTCATGTTCAAGGAGTTTAATAGACATACTGTAGAAGACGATAATTCCATAGTCTCAGTGAATTCTGAGGAAATGGAAACATTAGTGGAGTACTCCGTGGACTGACAAATAGAGGAATAAAAGGAATGGTTTGAAAACAAAAAATAACACTTATACCAACCACAATTTAGGAAGTACTAATGCAGATAGATTGTTTACAATTACATCCTGGAATATTGCAGGGATCATGAATAAGATCGATGATAAATCTTGGATGGAGGAAATTAAGAAATATTACATAATACTCTTGCAGAAGACCTGGATGGGAAATGATCAGAAGATAGTTATGGAAGGGTATTCTAAATTTGACATAAAGGTTAAGAAAAACAAAAATAATTGTGGCCGGAATAAGGGTGGGATCATGACTTTAATATCTAACAATATAAAAATGCATAA
The DNA here is from genome assembly GCA_016271365.2 of Neoceratodus forsteri. Lineage (NCBI taxonomy): Eukaryota > Metazoa > Chordata > Ceratodontiformes > Ceratodontidae > Neoceratodus > Neoceratodus forsteri. The sequence continues at coordinate 164,803,614 of CM028137.1, forward strand.
AGACCCATTCATTGTCTCAAAAAAACATTGTCTTATAAATGTCTTGCATATCTAACGTGGTCATAATTTGTGTATGGTGAATATGGCCTGGAAACTAGAATGTCCATTCAGATGATATTACAGGAACTAGAGGACACTGAGATGGAAATGTCTTATTTAAGTAATAAATTTAGTGACTTAATAATATTGGGGATGGGAGACTTGAATGCTCGGACTGGATGTCATTTATATCTGGGAGAAAATCAGCAGATCGGTGAGAAAATTGATCAAGCATTGGGGATAAGAGATAGAAGCTCTAAGGATACTGCTGTAAATGGTAGGGGCAGAATTATATTAAACTAGTTAAGTAACAATACTGTACAGTTAATTAATGGTTGTGTTAAAGATGATTTAAATGGCGCTTTTACTTTTTTTCCCACGGTAACAGGAAGAGGATCAATTTTGGACTATGCATTTGTTGATGCCTTTCATTGGCATTTAAACTGAATCTTTTAATATGGGCAGTAATTGCAGTAGTGACCACTTACGTACTGTTTTACAATTAAAATGGGAGAATAATAGAAATAGATTACATCAAGAGCAGGAAAACAGCTTCTTTATTTATAACGATAAAAAAATCAAGTGGGATCCACTGCTGCGGGAGAAAATTTTAGATCTGCAAAACAGTGAGGAAGTTAGGCAGCTGCTAATTGACATAGAAGATGGCCATGAAGTTTTGGAAAATTTTAATTTAATCCTTAAACTAATTATTGCCAATTCTCAAAACAAGAAATCCAATATAGGAAATATCTAAGGTAGGGATAAAGCACCCTGGTTTGATAATTAATGCAAAATGATAAAATCAGATATTAATAGAGCTAGAAGACTAGCAATAAAACATCCGGAAATGCTATTATTTAAGGGATTATAAGAATTAAAAAAGGAATATAGAGATTAGAGATAGTATAAGAGCCAAAAGAGAAACAACAATCCTATTTATGGGATAAATTACAAGATGCGATAGCACAGAAGGACACTAGCCAATTTGGGGCCCTAATTGCATATGGTGAAAGTAAAATAGTAAGAAAAAATTACTCACTGTAGTAATCTTCTTTCTTCCAAGGTGTCCTTTAGCATCAGTAATTTAAAGCAACTAGCTGACCAGGCAGTACTACCCCGGAGGTGTGGTTTATGCTAATTAATCAGCATCAGGAGAGACTTTTGGGGGTTGCTGAGGAGAGACTGCCTGAGAAGGCACCAGAATTTTTTCAAAGATAAATAGGCACATGCCCAGAGTTATGAATCAACAGGAATTAAAAATCATGCAAAAAGCATGTTTAACAATAAACCAGAAAAACTTTGCTTAAAATGAAGTTCCAAGTGGAAACAGAGAAAAATTTGAAAGAAAACAAAGGCAGAGACCTCTGTAGTCAGGTTGTCAGGGCAGGAAGGGTGGGAGCTTACTGATGCTAAAGGACACCTTGGAAGAATGAAGATTACTACGGTGAGTAATTTTTTCTTCTTATCCCAGGGGTCCTTTAGCAACAGTAACTTAAAGCAGACTACAAGCAGTGTAGTTGGGAGGAGGACAGAGAACCTACTTAGGAAAGAGACTCTGCAACACCACCCTTCCAAATTTGGCATCAGATCTCGACTGTACATCTAGGCAGTAGTGCTTAGTGTATGTGTGTACAGTCTTCCAAGTGGCTGCTTTGCAGGCATCCAGCAAAGGGATGTCATTAGTCACTGCCACTGAGGCAGCAGTGTCCCTGGTAGAGTGGGCTCTGAGGCCCTCAGGAGGCTGTTTGCCAGCTTTGTCGTAACAGAAGTGAATGCGAGAGACTATCCAATGAGAAACAGTTCTCTTAGTGGCTGGTCTGCCTCTACCCACTTCCCCATAGGTAAGGAACAGTTGGGTGGAGAAACCCCTAACCTGCTTACTGTGTTCCAAATAGTGGAACAGGGCTCTCTTGATGTCCAGGCTATGGAGTTTCTGTTTCCCAGGAGTGGACTTTTCGTAAAGAACACTGGTAGAGTAATGGATTAGTTAAGGTGGAACTCAGACACCACCTAGGGCAAAAACTTCCTATTTGTCCTGAGCTCAAACTTATCCCTGTGAGGGATAATGTACATAGGCTCGGTACAGAGAGCTTGCAGCTCTGAAATCCTCCTTGCAGAAGTAATGGCTACCAGGAAGACAGTTTTCCAGGTGACATACTTGAGATGGGTTATAGCCATGGGCTCAAAGGGAGACTCCATGAGCTTGGCAATACACAGATTAAGACTCCAAGGGGGAATAGGTTCCCAAACAGAAGGCTGAAGGTGTGACAGGCCTTTAAAAAACAACATGTGGCATGTGTAAATCTGACAACAGTACATACCCTTGTGTGCATTATAAAATGGGTCTTGAAAACCCTGTTGGTCAAAACATGTCATATGACTGCATGTGAATCTTGCAACAGACAACTGGAAAAGATCCCGGGTAATCAAATGTTAACTCTCTTTGAACCGAATTCATTTTTATTTTAATTTTTAATAAATTAAATTTATAATCGCAATATGCACTTCAGGGCATGTGCAGTAGTGGGATTTACATACTTCTTGTGTGGTTAATGTAACTCGGCTATGCCTCGTGACACACCACTCAAGGCGTGTGTAAATCCTGCAACACATGCCCTGTTATGCATTATTGCTTAAAGCAGCAGTGCAATGAAAAAAGTTATACCGAAAAGCTAATTTTCTGCTATGGTTATGAAAAATATTGGCAGAACTGTTGATTTGGGTTTCCTGGAAGCTTCCTGTGCTGTGTACTGTATATGAGCATTTTGTCTGGATTCTTACCCTCCTCAGGTCCTCAATATTATTTCTATGCAAAAATGAGGTGGCCATCTTTTTTTCTTCAGAAATAATTATTTTAAAATGTTCATAAAATTCTCAAGTGATAATGGAAACTGAAAATTTCACCATCAAAATAAACTGGAAGACACCTGGCATCAGTTAGGAAGAAAAAAATATTTGCTCAAATTTTAGCCCATTTTCGTTGCACTGCTGCCTTAATTATTACTTACGTAATTCAAGACATGGTGTGTGTTGCTGTTAGCTTTACACATGCCTGTGTGCCACAAGGTGGTAGGACGAGTGCTGTTAAACGCCCACACACAACCTGTCATGAAATAATGTACTAAGGGGCTGGTGTGTTGTTCTGAGAATTACTGCCACATATAATACTGCAGCAGCAGGAACCCCGTTAATATGGCATGTTACCATGCTGCAATTAAGGGTACTGTCAACTTTTTTATTACACTGATCAGTGTCTGACAGTGATATTGTGCTGGAGAAATATGTGGTAAGGTTAAATGTATAGATGCTGGCACCCAGATGCATAAATCTTCACTGTCTGCGTGATCTGTAAACAGAACAATGTAGACAGATCACTGGGATGGTTGCCTTTATGCAGAATAGTAGCGGGAGGAGGGGGATGCACATGCCTGGGATCGCAGCTTCATTTTTTTTACATACAAAATAATAACATTTTGCAGTGCTTGTTACAAAATAGGACTGACTTTTTGCTACCCTTTTACTCTCCCAGTTACTACCTTCTGTAAACACAAGTCATAAATGATCTTACTAGCCCCTCCCTCCCACGCTACTGTACTAGGTGAAGGCAACCATTACAGTGATTCCTCTACGTTATTCTGTTTAATAATCACACAGACAGTGAAGATTTAAGCATATGTCTGCAAGTATCTATACATTTAAGAAAGGACACTGTCAGCTTATGGGGGGGGGTGTTAGTAGTTTGATTATACTGTCTGTTGTCAGCTTTTGTGTGATGAATGGTCTCCATGATCTACAGTTGAGAAGTCTTTACAGTTTATTTAAAAAAAAAAAAAGTAAAAGTAGTGATTTTCTGGCGCTTCAGAGCATAAACCGAACGTAGCCCCCCTTTCAGATTTTTGTTGTTGTTGGTTTGATCACAGTGCCTGTTGCCAGTTTTTTTTTTCCCCTAAGAAATGCTCTTCGTGTTCTCCATTTTATAATCAATGATTTTTCTGGCGTTAGGAGCATAAGCAGACACTGCTACCCTCCCACCTCCTCCGACAGGTAAGCAGCGTGCATGCGCACTCTGGGCTCAACTTGGTGATAAACTGGTACATGCATGCTTACTTCCAATCTGAGGCAATGTGCAATGAATAAACATATTTCCAGCATTTAGTCTCCAGAGTACAATAAAATGGCTGTGGAAACAAAACAAAGCATGAGAAAGTACTAAAATCAGGCACTGAAAGCTGAAGCCGTAACCTGGAGCATGCGCAGCTGCACCATGCAACAGCACATGCTCCAGGTTATGGTTTCAGCTTACACAGGCCATTTTTATACTTTCTCATGCTCATTTTGTTTCCACAGCCACTTTATTATACTCTGGAGACTAAATGCTGCAATGCGTTTATTTATGCCTTATTGACTCAGGACAGAAGTAAGCATGTCTGTACCAGTTTACCAGCAACTAGAGCCTGGAACGATTGCAATCATCGCTCATGGGGGCTATAGAACCATTATGCCCAATGCCAGAAAATCAACAATTATAAAATGGGGAACATGCAGAGAATTTCTTAGACAAAAGAAAGATAAAACTGGCAACCAGCACTATGATCTGACCACCAACAAAAAAAATATCCTCATAAGCTAACAGTGTCCCTCTTACCTTACAACCTCTTTTTCCTGCGCAATGTCTCTCTTAAACTGTGATCAGTGATACAGAAAGGAAATATCAGTGCTACTTGCAGTTTTCTTTTTTGGGGGGTGAACAGTTTTGTTATTTGCAAACAAAAAAAATGAAATTTGAAGGATCGCACAGTGTGGACGTGTTTATACTTTGTACACAGTCACACCCCATTTACATCTAACACAATAGGTGGAGCCTGCATATTTTTTTTTTATTTAGTTGTTTAACCAGGTGAGACACAATAAGCTGAAAGCTTTTTTACAGGTGCAACCTGGGAGCACAGGGAAGTTAAGTGACTTGCTCAGGGTCACACAGTATGCAAGTGGAAGCTGTGGGATTCAAACCCAGGTCTGGTCTGCTGGATGTCACCAGATTTGCAGCTCAGAGTCTTAAACTACTGCACTATACTGCCTCCCAATTATTTATTGCAGGCGTGCCCCCGATATGGCCAGCTGCTGTTGGGTGGGCGTCTATGGGAGGGGTACTCGCCACATTTCCAGTTACATCGCCACTGAGGAGGGGTCGATACTGCGGGACAGGAAGAAGGACTTTGAAAACCTCTCCTGTACTGTTTGTTAGCCATGAAGCTTTCAAGTTAATGTATGTTGCCATATCAGCAACTCATGTAGCACCGTTGATTGCGGCTATCTGTATTTGGTCATTGTGGGTCTTGGTGGTGGCCACCAAAATCAATGCTACCTCAAAGCTACCCATTTCAGCTGTACGAAGAAACTCGTCCAGGGAACCAGCGATTATTTATTTATTTTATTTCGATCTTTTTTTAACCAAGGTAAGCCCTCCGAGACCAAAGATCCCTTTTTCAGGGGCGACCCGGGGTTGAGTACTCCAACCACTTTACATTGGGATACAATAAGACAGTTTCAAAATACATACACAGTTTGTACAGGAGGCAAGGGAACAGTAAAGACAGTGTCAGAGTACATACAGTAAGAAACAGTGCCAGAGTACATACATTGGCAGTGGGGTACATTTGCCTACAGAGATATTAGCATTAGAGGTTTGCTAGTCCAGAGGGAGCAAGAGTTTTGTCTGTTACCAATTTAGGGGGGGTGAGGTTAACTGAAAAGAGGTATTCTCCATTTTTTTTTAAACTTTACTTGGGATTAAAAGAAAATCAGAGCCTGTGGTGTGGCTTTTTATTTTAAAAGACAGTACGGTTGTCAGTTGCAGCCTCAATGTTTTAAAGAAATGGCGGTTTCTGACCACGCGAACATTTGAAAACCCTGAGGAAACACTGCGCGGATGTTATGGGGCAGGCAGTGGTCAGCTGGGACTTTAGCCATGTGTATGTTGTGAGATTTACTCACGGCTAAAGCCCTAGTCTGACCAATCAGCTTATGTGGGAAGGGGTTCCCCCATTTTATAATAATAACATTAATTTGAACTTTGGCTCCATCCTTAAAACTAAATGTAACCCCCCTGCAAATGGGGGTTCCCAAAAGACTTCCAGGAGCTTGCTTGAATGCTCCAAGCCTGAATGGTGTTTGGCGTTTAAGCCATTTATCAGTGAGTGTTTTTAGAACCTCTGGTACTGTCTCTTTAAGAGCTGTCTGCTTGCAGACATAATTAGTTTGTATGGGGGACTGTGTGTTTCTTTGATTGAGTACCACTCAAGCTGCTGCCAATTCACTTCATTTTTGCAGTCACTAGGAGTGCAAAGGGAACCTATCTGAAAGATGTAACTGTTTGCCAGAAATTATTTAGAGTAATAATGAAATTACAGTTTGTCTAACCTGCTTTCTTTGCAGTCAGAACTGTGTCTGCTAGTTCCCCATTCTAGTTTTGAACTGCTGAACTGGACCAATCAGTGTGGGGTAAGCTAGCTCTAAATGGTGCCTTGGATGAATCAGAACTTGGACTCATAATCTGAGCCAGCCACAAGAGGATTGTATGGGCAGTGACTCTGGGAGATGTAGTTTAGACTTCAGTGCCTTTTTGGACCAACAGCAGCAGTCTATTGTGAGTGACAGCCAATCCAGTCAAGAACTGGGAGGAACTCAAAGGAAGTGCCCGTTTTGTCGGTTGGAGTTTGAGTTGAGCTTTGGCAGTGAAGAAGGAAGGAGCCCTGTGCTTTTTCAGTGTGCAGTTTTAGTCAAAAAACGTGTGTAAGGCCCAGAGTTCCGGTCTGCAGCTTGTGTAACAGCTTGTTAGGACTGAACTGTCCTGTGAAAAGAATCAAAGGATCTCTGAAGAGTAGAAACCAGGCTCACCCTGTAGAAGACTGGAGGAATTGCTGAAAATTGCACTCTGTCTGTCAGGAACTGAATCTGCTGTGTGTTCTCCCAGGTATTGTGCAGTAATTGCGATCAGGATACAGATGCAGCCTGCCTGGTATAGTGCTTTCTTTTATGGATGTGTGAAGAGGTTTGTGTACCTCAAGTGAGCCCTGCTGACATTGAAGGACCCTATCTTATTTGGAGGTCGTGAGTACTAATTCAGGGTGCTCCCTGTTGAATTGCCACATTAAATCCAAATGGAATTACTGTACTGCTGACTGTTTAATTCTCCTTTTCTCTGTGTGGAAAGGGCCCCTACCAGCTGCCACGGTTTGGACTAGCCACTAGGGCTTGGGTACCCAGGGACAGTAACTGATAGGGATAGGCCTGTGCACAGAGCCATAGATGAATTATTAGAGTGATAAGCTAATTAACCTGATTTCCCCTGTCCTTGTTATATCCCCTAAATAAATCAGAGCTGCTTGTTTCAGCAAAGTTATACTGCCTGAGGTATTTGTCTATGTTAAAGTACTGTACTGTGATTGTTGCACTGTATCTCATTTCACAGGAGGTCCCAGTGCCGGAACCAGACCTGGGGGTAAGTGTATACTGTGAAGGTAATTCTGATATATTGTGTGGCCACTAGTGGGAAAGGGGTTGCAGTGTCCCAGAGGGCTGTGACCAAGTTAGTTTAACTATTGCAAACCCTGACCTCTGGGTGGGGCACCGCCATTGGATCCAGGCCCCTCAACCTGTTAGTGGCAAATCAGGCAGGGTAGTAGCCCCTGGGATAGCGCCATCTAGGGGTTACATCTTGAGGCTCACCGCTGGGATTGTGTGTCCTCTAGTGGCCATATTTACGAACCACTGTTAAGAAAAAAATGGGTACCCCGACAGAAGTGGCTGTGCACCGGCTGGTGGAGTGGTGTACTGGGGAGGAGATCGACCCCCAAAATGCTATGCTTATCCTGGACATCCCCCTGGGTATCAATACGGACACTGTGCAGGGAGTACTTTCCAAGGTGGAAGGTTTACAAAACCCTGTGGTGGTGGGTCGGCATGCTAATCTGCTCACCCACACTTTCCTGGCCCTAGTAGAGTTTAAGGATCCCATAGATAGCTCCAAAGTGCCACAGACCATTACCCCAGAGGAGCCCTCACTGCTTGGAGAGTGATAACTAAGGACAGTAAAGACCCGGGGAATCAGCCCCCACTATCTGAAACTTTGAGGAGAAATTTGCTGAATGGTTGCTGGGAGAGGGAAAACTGTGGAGGACTTGAAGAAACTATTCTTGCCACCTGGGGTGTTCCTCCCCAACACCCTCTCCTGCTCCAGTGCCCGTAATGGTGGCTGAACCAATGCAGACTCCTATTTCTGCACCTGCCATTAGTCACGACTCTCACGAAGGTTGAGGATCTTCTCTGGCACCTCCCACCCCCAAGGGGAGGATGACTGGGACACCTGGATAGACTATGTTGCCCCCGCGCTAGAATGGCAATGCTCGGAAGGCTAAAAGCTTAAAGAGGGTTAGTGAGAGCCTCCGAGGTCCTGCCCTGGCTACCATCCGTAGCTAAACGGGCCAGTAACCCTGAAGCGACTGCACAGGCCTATCTTGAGGCCTTGGAGAATGTGTATGGGAGCCCAGATTCTGATGAGGACCTATGGTGGAAAGAAATGCACAACAGTACCAAGGGGAGTTGTTGTCTGTGTATGTCTCTCGGCTGGAAAAATTGTTGCAAGAATGCCTCAGAAAGGGTAGTTTGCCAGCGATTGAACTGGACCGAACCAGACTGGACAGAATCCTTAAGTCTGCCCCTTCTCAGAACTGCTGTTGCTTCAATTACTCCTGGCAAATCGACTGGAATCCCACCCTCCTATGATGAGTTAATGAGAGAAATTCGAGAAGTTGAGAAAAAGCGACCTCGGGAGGTACCTGCACCAACAGCTGTGGCTCGACCCGAGTGACTGAGGGTGACCCATCAAGTGAAGTTCAGGGCAGAGGTTGACAGTCAATGAGTGCTCTGAAGGAAAAGATATGCCACAATGGGGCGATCTGTTGAGAGAGATCCGGAATTCAAAACAGTCCCTTTATGAAGGCCACGCCTGCAAGTACGGGCCCTGACCTATATCCAACTGCATCTGCTATGGGGTGGGGTACCCACCCATGTATCTCCTGCTGATAACAGCTCCAAACTCAATTCCTTGACCATGGAAGTGGAGAAACTGATGAGATGTCTCCAAATGCTTATCACGCCGCAGACAGAGATGGCACCCAGGTTTCCAGTTAGTAATATCCCCGCCCTGGCTCCCAGTGTGGCACCTCGGCCAGCTCAAACTCCAGAAAGTATGTTTTGCTATAATTGTGGGATAGATGGGCACATGAAAAGGGAATGCCAGTCCCCAAAAGACACTGACAAAGTTGCATATAGGCTACAAGGAGAGCTTCGGAGAAGAAATCAGTGGTTAAGAGGTGCACGACATGATCCAGTGAGGGCACCAAAATGCTAATTCACGTCCTTTGTGGCAAGGTCAGTTGCCCAGGCCCCACTACCGCCCTCCAGACTGGTCCAGAATAGTGGGTCCCTCCATGGAGACCACTGTAAAGGTGAATGGAGTGTCTACAAGAGCTGTATTAGACAGTGGCCCCAAGTGACAATTATGTTCCAGGATTGGTATCAGAAGCATTTGTCAGACGTACCCTTACAACCATTAGAAGGACTGCATGTATGGGGTTAAGTGAGAAGGCCTACCCCTATTCCGGGTATATCCAATTTGGCTGTCTTTCCCACCTCCGTGGCTGGAGTGGCGAACAAGTAGAGACCCTAGCCTTAGTGTGTCCCCCACTGGACTGTATGATGGTGTCCCTTTGTTGATTGGAACAAATGCTCATATGTTCGGAAGGCTGGCACAGTTGTGTTATGAAAACAGGGTCAAAGACTAGTAGAGCTTTAAGAGTTCCGCTTTAATTAAGAAGGCCTATGAGGCACAGAGATGCTGAAAAACAGAACCAGAGGAACCGGTCGGAATTGTATGGAAGAAGGATCCTGAGTCTCTGATCCTGGCGCCAAATGCCCAGTGTACCTTACAGGAGAGGTCCGTATCAGAAAGGATGTTAAGAATAAAATATTAATGTTGGATGCACCAGGCGATGAAATTGCCAGAGGGACTGCTGGTCAAGCCTAGTATTTTGCCCGCTAGAGCCCATGCTTATGCCAGAAGGGTAATGGTCCAAGTTCATAATGTGTCTGAAAGAGACATTCGAGTAAACAGAGGTTGCATCCTGGCTAATGTGCATTGTGCAGACACTGCAGTGCTACCCAGCAGCAAGAGTTCAAGGAAGAATGACAGAGTAACGCCTGACTTGTTTGATTTGGCGACTCCCGCTGCCAGCTGAATGGAAAGTGAGGATCAGTGAGAAGCTTGCCCAGAGAGACCAGGTGTTTTCTTTAAAGGAATGGGACGTGGGATGCGTGCAAGGAGCTGAGCACAATATCCGCTGCATGACGAAAGACCATTTCGTGAGAGGTCTCACGCCTGGCACCTGCTGACATAGATGATGTGAGCCGGCATCTGCAGAGATGTTAGCTGCTGGTGTAATACAAGAATCCAGAAGCCCTTATGCTTCCCCATTGTGGTAGTGAGGAAAAGAATGGAACAGTAAGGATGTGTGTGGATTATCGCACCTTAAACCGGGACTATCCCTGATCAGTACACAATGCCCCATTCAGGATGCTTTGGACTGCCTAAACGAGGAGCAAGTGGTTCTCTGTGCTGGATCTCCGCAGTGGGTACTACCAGATCCGATGGCCCCAGAGGGACCGTGAGAAGGCGGCCTTTATCTGTCCGCTTGGCTTTTATGAATTCATGAGGATGCCTCAAGGATTTCAGGTGCCCCAGCCACTTTTCAACGATTGATGGAGCGTGCAGTGGGGACATGAACTTACTAGAGTGCCTGGTATACCTAGATGATGTTATTGTGTTTGGCAGCTCACTGGAGGAACATGAGAGCAGATTATTTAAGGTATTGGACCGACTGGAGGACTTTGGCCTTAAACTGTCCATTGATAAGTGTCAATTCTTTCAAACATCAGTAAAGTATGTGGGACACATAGTATCCACCAAGGAATAGAGACCGACCAAGTAAAGTTGAGGCCTTGACCACCTGGCCACAGCCCAAAATCTAAAAGAACTGCAAAGATTCCTGGGATTCTGTGGTTATTATCGGGCGCTCATCAAGGACTATTCAAGAGTGATCCGCCCTTTACTTAACCTTACTCAAGGGTATCCCCAACCACAAAAAATACCAAAAGTCAGCGTCCCTCAAGACTGAAAGAGTGTATTTTCATCCGAGTGAAGTATTTGGGGCCCGCTGGACTCCTGATTGTGAGACTGCTTTTCATGAGATCATATATCAACTTACCCATGCTCCAGTGCTGGCCTATGCCGATCCAAGAAAACCTTACGTCCTGCACACTGATGCTAGCTTGCAAGGGTTGGGGGCTGTGTTGTACCAAGAGCACGAGAATGGCCTGAGACCAGTGGCCTTTGCCAGTAGAAGCCTGACCCCATCCGAAAGAACTATCCTGTACATAAGTTAGAGTTCCTAGCTTTGAAGTGGGCTATTGTTGACCAATTCCATGAGTACTTGTATGGGGCTAAAATACTAGTAAAACTGACAATAATCCTTTGACCTATGTGCAGACCTCAGCTAAGTTGGATGCCACTGGCCATAAGTGGCTTTCTGCATTATCTACATATGACTATGCTCTCGAATACCGAGCAGGTCTGAACCACATAGATGCTGATGCTCTCTCCGAGGCCTGTTCCCAGAATGATTGGGTCCGATTGGCAGAACCTGACATTCGGGCACTCTGCGAAGTTTGACAGGGAGGAACAAATGTCCACGACGCAGTGGACTGCATGGTGGATTGCTTGGGAGCCTCTGAGAATTGCATACCTGCTGCTTATTGCCACTTTTCTGCAATAGACATTGGTGCACTGCCTCAGCTGGACAATGACAGTATTCGGCGGGCTCAATCGCGATCCCATGATCAAAGCAGCTTTAGAAGCCCTCTATGCAGGAAAAGATGTGTCCAAATTACGCTCCACTGATTTGAGAACTGCACTGTTATACAAAGAAGGTCCTAAGTTGAAACTGATCAATAAACTGTTATACAGAGAAACAGTAGACAGAGGGGACAAGTAGACAAACAACAACTAGTGCTGCCCACTGCCTTCGAGACTCAGTACTGAGGTCCTTGCACAACCACATGGGGCACCTTGGTATAGACAGAACACTTGACTTGGTGAGATCCAGATTCTATTGGCCTAAGATGGGGCTGATGGAGCAACACATTCGAACTTGTAGTCGCTGCTTACAGAGGAAAGCTTTGCCCCAGAGGGCTGCCCCTTGTTAACATCACCACCAGTGCACCCATGGAGCTGGTCTGTATTGATTTTCTGAGTTTGGAGTCAGATCAAAGAAATATCAGTAATGTGCTGGTGGTCACTGACCATTTCAGAGATATGCCCAGGCTTTCCCACCAAAGACCAGAAAGCATCCACTGTGGCCAAAGTACTTGTAGAAAACTTTTTGTTCACTATGGGGCTCCACAAAGAATCCATTCTGATCAAGGGAGAGACTTTGAGAGTCGTCTGATCAAGAGATGCTTTCTCTGGGGAGTGCGAAAGTCCAGAACCACTCCTTACCACCCCCAGGGGACCCACAGCCTGAACGTTTCAACCGCACTTTGCTAGATATGCTAGGCACCCTGCACCCAAAGGACAAGCCTTAGATGGAGCCAAACAAATTAGCACCCTGGTACATGCTTATAACTGCACCAAAAGTGATGCCACTGGATTCTCCCCTACCGCCTGATGTTTGGAAGAGAAGCTCGACTACCAGTAGATGTGTGTTTGGGGTCTCTCCTGATGGGGTTCAAGCTGACAACTATTTACAGTATGTGCAAAAGTTAAAGGCCCAGCTAACTCATGCGTACCAACTGGCTCAAACCATGGCTGCCAAAAGAAATCTGGCCAACAAAGAAAGGTATGATAAAAGGTGAAAGCACAGGAACTCCAGGAGGAGATCGGGTATTGCTAAGAAATCTGGGACTGCATGGCAAGCACAAGATTGCTGACAGATGGCACCATCTCCCCCACATTGTAGTGGGCAAACTAGATGATCTGTCAGTGTACAAAGTAAGGCCTGAGAATAATTCAAAAGATGTAAAAACAATGCATAGAAATCATTTACTGCCCATTGGACAAATCTAATTGAGTCTGAGCCCTAGAAGATGCCCCTCTGGACCAGTGACTAGAGCTGCTGCTAAGAAAAGATCAAGAAAGTCTGCACCTACAGAAGCAAAGTTAAAGTGTTCCCTCCACAAGTCCCAGTTGAGCATGACTGTCAGTCCATATCGGAAGAAAGTGAGAGTGACTTTGAATACTATCCTTCTTACGAACTGAGTCAATTGTTTCGGGCAATCCCTAGTCAATACTGGAGATGAAGCTGGGCCTTCTGGACTGTCTAAGCCCCAGCTTCATCCCTGAGCCAATGCTCCCAGAAAGTGAAGTGCAAAGCATCAGATCAGATGAAATGGAATCATTGTGCATGGTTGAACTGTTTGAGCTTTCAGGGGAGGAAAATGATAGATTGGGGCAGACTGGTGATACACCCAGACAAGAAGAGTATTTTGAGTGCCCTGACAGTCCACTGCCAGTGTCCCAAAGCTCTCCATGCGAGCCAAATGTTGTGGACTCAGAAACTGTAACTCCTGGAGCTGAAAGTGCCCCAGGTTGTAGCCTCTACCCCCATGGAGACTCCCCGACAAGTGAGGACAATGCTGAAAATGAGGCTCAGAGTGCAGAGACTGTAACAGTTCCCCCTAGAAAGACTGGTCGAGCTGTAAAGCCTGTGGTGCACCTCAGTTATGATTCACTTGGGAGGCCTGTGGACTTGTCTCTCAATGTTGTCCATAAAGGAGTGTATGTGTCCCCGAGCTCATTGCCCAAACTGAGCATCAGTGCTAACTCCAAGTTACTTGTGTTGCCCTCTAAGTATGGTGCCCTTGCCCATCCTGCCCCAAGGTAACTGATAGGAAGGGCCCCTCTTCAGGTTTCATGTACAAGAGGTAATAACTTGAGTTATGGTACAATGTGTATGTAATACTGTGTAAAGAGTGACGTACTGCAATGTTTCAGAAATGTGTTCTTGGTAAAATGATATATTGACTGATGATTACATGTGCGAGCCTAATGCAAATGTATATGGTTGCAGTTGAAACTTATGGGGTACTTGCTTGAGCGGACGCCAAGCTTTCCCAGGTCAGGAAGGGTGTAACCCCTGCAAATGGGGGTTCCAAAAGACTTCCAGGAGCTTGCTTGAATGCTCCAAGCCTGAATGGTGTTTAGGCGTTTAGCCATTTATCAGTGAGTGTTTTTAGAACCTCTGGTACTGTCTCTTTAAGAGCTGTCTGCTTGCAGACATAATTAGTTTGTATGGGGACTGTGTGTTTCTTTGATTGAGTACCACTCAAGCTGCTGCCAATTCACTTCATTTTTGCAGTCACTAGAGTGCAAAGGAACCTATCTGAAAAATGTAACTGTTTGCCAGAAATTATTTAGAGTAATAATGAAATTACAGTTTGTCTAACCTGCTTTCTTTGCAGTCAGAACTGTGTCTGCTAGTTCCCCATTCTAGTTTTGAACTGCTGAACTGGACCAATCAGTGTGGGGTAAGCTAGCTCTAAAATGGTGCCTTGGACGAATCAGAACTTGGACTCATAATCTGAGCCAGCCACAAGAGGATTGTATGGGCAGTGACTCTGGAGAGATGTAGTTTAGACTTCAGTGCCTTTTGGACCAACAGCAGCAGTCTATTGTGAGTGACAGCCAATCCAGTCAAGAACTGGGGAACTCAAAGGAAGTGCCGGTTTTGTCGGTTGGAGTTTGAGTTGAGCTTTGGCAGTGAAGAAGGAAGGAGCCCTGTGCTTTTTCAGTGTGCAGTTTTAGTCAAAAGTGTAAGGCCCAGAGTTCCGGTCTGCAGCTTGTGTAACAGCTTGTTAGGACTGAATCCGTCCTGTGAAAAGAATCAAAGGATCTCTGAAGAGTAGAAACCAGGCTCACCCTGTAGAAGACTGGAGGAATTGCTGAAAAATTGCACTCTGTCTGTCAGGAACTGAATCTGCTGTGTGTTCTCCCAGGTATTGTGCAGTAATTGCGATCAGGATACAGATGCAGCCTGCCTGGTATAGTGCTTTCTTTTATATGGATGTGTGAAGAGGTTTGTGTACCTCAAGTGAGCCCTGCTGACATTGAAGGACCCTATCTTATTTGGAGGTCGTGAGTACTAATTCAAGGTCGCTCCCTGTTGAATTGCCACATTAAATCCAAATGGAATTACTGTACTGCTGACTGTTTAATTCTCCTTTTCTCTGTGTGAAAGGGCCCCTACCAGCTGCCACGGTTTGGACTAGCCACTAGGGCTTGGGTACCAGGGACAGTAACTGATAGGGATAGGCCTGTGCACAGAGCCATAGGTAGTATTAGAGTGATAAGCTAATTAACCTGATTTCCCCTGTCCTTGTTATATCCCCCTAAATAAATCAGAGCTGCTTGTTTCAGCAAAGTTATACTGCCTGAGGTATTTGTCTATGTTAAAGTACTGTACTGTGATTGTTGCACTGTATCTCATTTCACAGGAGGTCCCAGTGCCGGAACCAGACCTGGGGTAAGTGTATACTGTGAAGGTAATTCTGATATATTGTGTGGGCCACTAGTGGGAAGAAAGGGGGGTTGCAGTGTCCCAGAGGGCTGTGACCAAGTTAGTTTAACTATTGCAAACCCTGACCTCTGGGTGGAGGCACCCGCCATTGGATCCAGGCCCCTCAACCTGTTAGTGGCAAATCAGGCAGGGGTAGTAGCCCCTGGGATAGCGCCATCTAGGGGTTACATAAATACTAGGTAAAAATCATGAGACCCAGGCCAGAAAGTTGTCCCTGTTAAAGTAAAAGAAAAATGATGACTAGCTATAATCAGAAATAGGGTATCAATGACATTGTCCAATTCCTTTAACAAAAAATTAAAAAAAAAACTTGTCGTTATCCCATCATGTTTGAACCTTGAGATAGTGCTAGCATTAATGACACCACTTGGAAGTCTGTTGCATTTATTCAAAGTTTTTCTACCAGAAAGGCCTGCTGAGTTGTAAAACAGCTAGTTTCCACAGACGTTGTGGCGGGTGGTGGGTTGGGGGGGGAACAGGTGGAAGCAAAAACAATAACAGAAGCAAGTAAAAAAGCGAAAAGCAGGGCACTACCAACCTCTCCCAAAGGTACTGGTGCCAAACCAATCACAGGAAACACTAACAAAAACAGCGCTACACAGCTGGGCTGAGTCCATATGTTATGTTATTATAGTCCCAAACATGCAGGAAAAAAAAAACAACCGGGCCACACTGCCCCTACGTACCGCCTTACAATAAGGCTTTGTCAGGTGGCGGAGCCAGTGGGTACAAACAACCCTTAAACAGCACAGATCTCACAGAGATTGGACAATTCATATCAATGTTTAACCAATGTTGTTGTACAAATGTGCATTTCATTATAATATGCAAAGTGCATACATTTAACCGCCAGTATAAAACTTCTTAAATTTTCAAAAAGAATTCTTACCCAAATACCACAGAATCATCTTTCCCTTGAACAGACTGCTGTAAATTATATTTCAAATTTTTTCATGCTGTTGTCTATCTGAAGCACTTCCACTTGCAATATCCTTTCTAATTAATGTACTTATTTATGCATGCTGCTCTTAGTGCTGGATTCTTTTTAAGGGGGTTCTAGATAGACAGCTACAAAGCAGTACATTAGTTCTGTGGCTATGGGATAAAAAGGTGACGGATCACTAAATCAGGAGATACTAAATCCTTTTTTGACAAGAATATAGGCAATACCTTAAATAACAACCATTTGATACTACTGGTTTCATCACTTTGCTGGGTGACTTCCCCTACAAAGTATATGAAACTGACTTTTACAACTCTAATTTGTAACATTCAGCACATATTCAGCTCACTACCATTCAGTACAGTCAGAGTTAGTCAATTCCATTGAGCATACCTCTCAATTGTCCCT
The DNA here is from genome assembly GCA_016271365.2 of Neoceratodus forsteri. Taxonomy (NCBI): domain Eukaryota; kingdom Metazoa; phylum Chordata; order Ceratodontiformes; family Ceratodontidae; genus Neoceratodus; species Neoceratodus forsteri. The sequence continues at coordinate 164,820,693 of CM028137.1, forward strand.
CATTTTCAGGGACGTCCCTGATCTTACCTCTTAATATAGTTACTGTATACCCTTTCCTTCAGATGATTTTTTTTTTTGAAAGGACTCGGCTGTTCAATAATCTGAACAAGGAAGGGGCTGAACTGTGACATGACTCTCACCTCCCTGATTAGGTGTTAAGTGCAGCTGATGGGCCCTGGCCAGCCTGCCTTTAAGGTGTAAACAGGCCCATTTCCTTTGCTTTGTCTCCCACCACCTGGTATTCCACATGGGGAGAAACGGCTAGAAAGAGCACTGTGCCCCTTCCCCCCACTGGTGTTTCCATAATGAGAGTAGGACTGCAAGGCCTGCTGATTTGAGTATCATTTTTTTATAATTTAAACTACACAATTACATATAACCAAAACATTTTATAAAATGCTATGGAGTTGTGTGTACTGGTAAATCTGCCTCAATGTCAGAATTATTAAATGTTTAATTATCCCAGTCCTGTGAAACTCACTCACTTAGAATCAACTCTTTAACAAAAAAGAATAACTACAAGGGCCGGCCTGGTGGCGCAGAGGGCTTGAGGTGCAGGACGCCTTCCCTCTCACCATGCCTGCGACCCTTGTTCGGGAGCGAGCGCGAACTGTCAGAGATCAGCATAGGAGGGGAGGGTGCGGTGCAGGATGAACTGCCGATAGGCAGATCTCCACTCTGGGGAGGGGACCTGAGCTTCCCTCAGTGCTCAGCTGCCTCGCGATGGAGGCCAAGGGGCAGTGCTGCCAAGGGAGCCGGGGTGCTAGGCCAATGGGGTGGGAGGAAGGGGCCGTTACCCGAGCAAGAGGGCGCATGTGCACCTCCATGCGCATGTGTTGCTCTGTCTGGGGCAAGAAAACCAGGACAAAGGTCAGGGGCCGTGGCAGAATGATGCCTCCAGGCTGGCTCTGGCGGCTCTGCCGGGACATGCACAGCATTACAAGCTCCCGAACAACTCCCAGAGTCCGTTAGGTAGGCAGATGGCAGCTGCAGCCTGCCGAGGAGAACAAACACCTATATGGGAAAAAAAAAATATCTGTGTAGCACAATTTACATTTAACCCTTAGGCTGCTGACAGAATTAGAACGTATAGGAATTCTGGACAGATATACGAGTCCACGGCACAGCAAGGGTTAATCTCACTCCTAAAATCAAGAGATCTGCAATGCGTTTCAATGGTATAGTTAAAAAATACAGGTTACTCACCTGTAACAGGAGTTCTAGGAATGGTATATGTTGTTCATCCACACTTATTGGCAGGTATCCTTGCCGCTTTAAATCTTGCCGGAAGGTCTTCAAGCTGGCTCCTCCCACCCACCCGGGTGGTATAACTCTCGGCTCCGCCCCATGACGCCAGATCTGGCCCGCTGGAAGCTCAGGTTGTGCGCTCGTCAGAGGTCGGGTGGAATGGGGATGAACAAATACATACCATTCCTAGAACTCCCTAAGTTGCAGGTGAGTAACCTGTATTTCTAGGGACATGGATGTTGTTCATCCACACTTATTGGCAGACTCCCTAGCAGTTCTCCGGGAGGAGGGAGGCAAGACACACCCCCAATACTTACTTGGAAAGAGAGACTGGAGAACCGAGGCCCCAAAACCAGCATCCCAGCGTGACTCAAGGTCGATGTGGTAGTGGGTAATGAAGGTGTTTGCTGACTTCCAGGTAGCAGCCCTGCAGATTTCCTGGATAGGGGACGTCCCTGGAAGCAGCCACCGTTGCAGCAGTATGGGGGTAGAATGAGCCTTATCCCTCTGGGAGGCTCCATGCCCGCCAACTTGTAGTAGAGATCTATGCAGGAGGTGACCCACCTGCTTATCGCCACTTGGCTGCAGGTCTGCCAGATGCGGCTTCAGCGTAGGTGACAAACAGCTGGCGAACCTCTCCCCGAATTTCAGCCGTGCGCTCTTTGTAATATGGCGCCCTTCTAGGGTCCAAAGTATGGAGCCTATATTCGGCCTCCGAGGTGTGACTGGGGTAGAACACCGGCAGAGTCAACACCTGGTTAAGGTGAAACTCCGACACCACCTTCGGAAGGAATTTCGGTGGGGGCGAGGACAACCTTGTCCCTGTGGAAGACCAGGTAAGGAGACTCGATGGAAAGCGCCTGAGCTCTCCCATCCTTCTGGCTGACGGATAGCCACCAAGAAGGCGGTCTTCCACGACAGGTGAGAGAAAGCACACCTGTGCATAGGTTCGAATGGCTTGCCCATGAGCTTTGCCAGTACCAGCAGTAGATCCCACGGAGGTGGAGGTTCTCGCACCGAGGGGAAATGTGATCAAGGCCTTTGAAAAAGCGCCAGACCACCTTCTCCTGCGCCACCGACTGCTTCCTGGCCTGCGCCCGGTAAGCAGAGATGGCTGCCAGGTGCACCCTTAGGGTCGTCGACCTAAGCTCTTGATTAGAAAGGGACCATAAATAGTCCAAGATGCTTGCCAAGGAACAGGAGGAAGGGTCCAAGCCCTTGCCCTGACACCAAATGGAAAACCTTTTCCATTTGAAGGCATAGCATTTTCTGGTCGACTCCTTACAGGACGCCTCAACTACATTGAGGACCTCGTCGGAAAGACCCAAGGCCTGGAACTCTAGCCACTCAGGAACCAGGCCGTCAGGTGCAGGGATTGAAGGTCCGGATGGAACACCTTCCCCTGATTGACTGAGAGCAGGTCCGGGCGAGCTGGAAGCTGTCGCGGAATCCTGGAGCTGAGACTGAGGAGATCTGGTACCAGAACAGGCAGGCCAGTCTGGGGCTATCAGAATCACCTGCCTTGTCCCTCCTCGCTTTGAGAAGCACCTTGTGGATCAAGGAAAATGGGGAAAGGCGGAAGAGGCCGGGGTCCACTGCCTCGAGAAGGCATCCCCTGCAGCGAGCCCTGCTGAGGGGGCGGGCATGGAACAGTCTCAGCTTGCGTTCTCCCTGGAGGCAAACAGGTCCACCTGAGGTGTGCCCCAATGGGAGAACAGATGCTGTACTACCTCCGGCCGGAGAGACCACTCGTGGGATGCAGCCCCTATCCGGCTCAGGGCATCGGCCAGGGTGTTGGAGGCTCCTGCCACATGAATGGCTAGGAGATCCGCCTCCAGGCTTCGCACGAGTGACCAAATGCGGAGAGCTTCCTTGCCTAGAAGCATGGAGCGCGTCCCGCCCTGGCGGTTTAGATAGTACATGGTCGTGGTATTGTCCGTCTGGACTCGGACCACTTGACCCCAGAGGAACGGAGCAAAGGCGGTGAGAGCTAGGCGGACCGCTCGGAGCTCCAGCAGGTTGATGTGGCATCGGGACTTCCGCGGGGACCAGAGCCCGTGAGCCCGGTGTTCCCCCAGATGGGCACCCCAACCCATCAGAGAGGCATCGGTCGATAGAGAGACCGACGGCTCGGGGCGGACGAACGGGATGCCCTCCTGCAAATGACCTGGAACGATCCACCACTGGAGAGCGTTCCACATCCCCTGTGTCACCGACACAAGCTGGTCCAAAGGATCGCAGCATTGTGACCACTGGCTGGCCAGTCCCCATTGAAGGGGACGCATGTTCCAGCGGGCCCAACGGACCACGCTGGTGCAGGCTGCCATGAGACCCAGGAGGCGCAGGAAGTCCCGGGCAGGGCGCAATTGCCCAACCAGAAATGATTGGGCAAAGGAGGAAAGAACCTCGGCCCTGTCCGCCGGGAGCCGCGCTCTGGCTCGAAGAGAGTCGAGCTGCGCCCCGATGAACAGAATCACCTGCTTCAGCTCGAGTTCCGACTTGGCCTCATTGTTAAGGAGGCCCAGTTGAGAGCAGACCTGGAGGGCCAGATCTCTGGACCACTCCACCTCCTTCCTGGAGGGAGCTGCTATCAGCCAGTCATCCAGGTAAGGGTACACCCGAACCCCTCGGCGCCGCAGGAATGCTGTCACCACTGCCATGCATTTGGTGAAGACCCTGGGAGCTGGAGACAAACCGAAGGGCATGGCTTGGAACTCGAAAAGGGATCCTTCCGCTCGGGCGAAGGAATCTCTGGTGAGACGGACGGATAGGGACGTGAAAACGTGCCCTGCAAGTCCAGAGAGCAGAACCACACGCCTGCTCCAAGGATGGTATAATCTGAGCCAGAGTGACCATCCTGAAGGTTCGAGACCTTAGGAACTTGTTTAGGGTCGGCAGGTCGAGAATGGGGTGCCAGCCCCCATCCGCTTCGGAACCAGGAAGTACCTGGACACAAACCCTGGGTCTGAAGGAGGGTCCGCCACCTCTCTTATCACCTCTTCTGGAGGAGGAGGCGATGTCGGCTCGGCGGCCGCCAGTGAGCTGGGACCCCGAAGCCCCCGAGGCGACGGCTCCTGAAGGGTGGTGCCTGCTCGAATTCTAGAGGCTGGCCTCTTCCACCACCTCAAAACCCACCTGTCCGTGGTAACAGCGGACCAGGTGGAGCAGAGTGCGGAGCCGTCCCCACGGGGACCCAGGGGTAGGTGACGGGGATGGGGGCGACACCCCTCAGCCCGTCACTGGGCAGGCTTGGAGGAGGGACCGGCCGAGGGACCTCCTGGGCCTTTTCCTCCCTGCCTCCTGTTAGAGGAAGCCGGCGGCTTGGGTTTGGGATGCCAAGGCCGAGCCTGCTGGCCCTGACGTTGTTGGGCCGGACGCGCCGGGGCGCAGAAGGACGAAAGGGCTTAGGCTGTGGTTTGCGGCCTTTGTCCTTCTGAGCGGAAGAGACCGAGTCCAAGGTAGCATTGGACTTCTCGATCCTCTGCAGGTGACCTTCCACCCCAGGGCAAGAGGTCAGTCCCAAAAGGAACATCTGCCAACTTGTGCTGGGTATCCGAGTAAAGGTGGATATCCTCAGCCAAGCCCTGACGCATAGCCACTGCAGCCGCCACCGATCTGGCACATGAGTCCCAATATCCAAAGCAGTCTGGAGCTGCTGTTTGGCCACTGCCCTGCCCTGGTCCCACCTGCTTGACCGTAGTCTGCAGATCCGCTGGGAGATGAGGGATGACCTCATCCAGGGAGCCCAACAGGGCATGAGAAAAATGTGCCATGAGGACGGCCGAACTGGCCTGACGAAGGCCGAGAGAGGACGTAGCATAGACTTTTCGCCCGACATAATCCAATTTCTTGGATTCCTTGTCGGGAGGTTTGTCCACATCCTGGCGTTGCGCCGCTGAAAACGCTGTCGGTACTCAACCCCTCAGCAGAGGGTGCTCGAAAAACCGGACAGGGAACGGTAGGGACCATACTTCCTGGCCATCCTGGCGGCGCAGGACAGGAAGCAGGGTGCTGCCAAAGCTCCAGGGCGGACCCACTATGGCCTCGGCCACGGAAAGGCCTCCGTTGGAGAATCCTCGGTCCAGAATCTCCGTGAGGGATACCTGGCCCGTTGGAAACGGTTCGAGCTTCATCCGGTGGACTCCGAGATGAGCCGAAGCAGTCCTAGGAGAAGGACGGGCTATCGTCCATTGACTGACCTCTGAGGACTCCAAGTCCAGTCACTTGGAGAAAAGGGAGGAATCATCTTCGGACTCGGACGAGTCCTCGAAGAGCTGCCTCTGGCCTGAGCCACCCTTCACCTGCCGAGGTCGGTCGGGAGTGAGGGTAACCGACAACCGATGGGGTAGACCCTTAGCCGACCGAGAATCCTTGGTCGGAGCCAATTAGTGGCTGTGGAGGCGGAGGTTCCACCGAATCGGTGGAGCAGCTGGTTTGGCCGAACAACCGGCCTGGGTACAGGCTCTCGGTTAAATCGGGGGTTGTGTCGGCGCTCGTCAAACAACCACTTAATGGCCAGGAAGGCGACTGCGTCGGCTTATTCCCGATCAGGAGGAGCTGTTGCCACATAAAGGTCCTCGTGCCGTCGACGTAATCTGCGCCGCCTCCTCGTCCGAGGAGGAGGACGAGGACGAGCGGCGACGCCGCTTACCGCGGTGCCGAGACCGAGACCTCCTATGACGGCGGGATCGGCTGGACCGCGAAGAGGTCCAAGACCGAGACCGAGAGCCTCGGCTCTTCCGAGGTCGGTGCGGGGAAGTGTCGGCAGGAACCGGTACTCCCTTCGGCTCGGAGGGTTCATCCGAGGGCTCCGGAACCGGAGGCACAGGCAAGCCCACGGGATCCTCAACTCCCCCCGGGGGAACCGGGGAGAGGGAATCTCGGCTTCTATGGGCGACAGCCCGTCCAACGGATCGAGAAAAATCTCGACTTCGTTGGCAGGAGTCTCGGTCAACTGACCTGACGGGACACCGTGAGTACAGTGGCCGAAGCCGAAGCGGTTTGATCAAGCCGACGGTCGGTTTCACCGAGGGGACCTTCCCGCCTCCCAAGAGCGCCGACGGAGGGATTTACCTTTGTCCCTCTTTTTGGACCGAGAAAAAGGTCCAGCAGACGTTGGCCCTTCTCCCTTAGTGGAGAGGGACAGACAGAGCTCCTTAAAGGAAGCTGTGTAGGAAGAACCCAGAGAGAGCGGGATAAATGCCGCGGCCGAGGAAGATACGGCCCGCGCCGCCTCCTCTTCGAGGGCGATCATCTGCTCGAGCTGATCCGCCGAGCCCGCCGCCGCGGACACCGACCGGGCCTCCTTAGACTTCACCGAGGGAACGCCGGACGGCCCAGATGCAATCGGGCAGCACGGTCTTCGAGGACGAGGCCGAGAAAGAAGAGCACAGGTCGCAATCCCGCGGGTCGTGCTCAAGGCCTAAACAGTAGACACACGCGGAGTGTGGATCCGTCCGAGACATCTTCATGCGCAGGGGCATCTCCAAAACCGAGTCGATTTGTCCATCGCAGCCGCAGGGATCGAAGACTGAAGTCTTTTCAAAAATACTTTGAAATCCATAAGCGGAGAAATAGGAACCAGTCTCAAGCGCGGAGCGTTAAGGAGGAACCTGAGCTTTCAAGCGGTAAGGAAGATCTGGCTCATAGGCGAGCCGAGTTATACCACCCGGTGGGTGGGAGGAGCCAGCTTGAAGACCTTCTGGCAAGATTTAAAGCGGCAAGGATACCTGCCAATAAGTGTGGATGAACAACATATCCATGTCCCTAGAATCGTACTTTCTTTTTCCCCTCATCTCACTCATTTTGAAGTCCTGACTTTGACACAGGGTGAATAAATGAACATATTTCCAGGATCCCATCAGAAAATGTTGTCATTTATTGATCCTGGCTTACTTATCAATAACAGGAATGTCTGATCCTGAGAATGATTTCTTCCAACAATCACTCGCTTTGCAGTATAATCTCTATGGTTCATGACTCCTCTAGTAAACCACCAACTTAACTCCTACACCACCCCAGACCTAGCCTCTTTCAGAGATGGTTCCTACCCAATCAGGTCTGGCCTTAACAATTCTAGGCCCCTGTGCGACCCTCTGTTGGGCCCCATCACTCCATTCCCTGTGGGCCCTCCCACATCCAATGTTTTTACCCCTCCTGCACCACAGTTCTGTACCATATCGAAGGCTAAATAAAAAAACATTAAAATTAATGACTGAAATCAGACCTGAAAAGACAGATTTGTATATTTGGGAAATGGGTATCATCACTCTGTTCTCTACACCACTACAGGCAGTAGTGGTAGTGGTGTGGTGAACAGAAGAGAAACATAATAGTGGTGGTATGATACCCATTTCCCAAATATACAATTCTGTCTTTTCTGGTCTGATTTTATTAATTTTACACTGTCATTATTTTCTTACATGTCTAAGTAGTATTGTTATTGTGTGCTGACCAATTTTTTTTTTGTTCCTTCTCCCTTGGGTTGCACCTGAAAACAAGCCTTTGCTCAGTGTGTGCCTTACTGGTTGGGTTACACATTTTCAAATAAATAAACTGCAGAAATATACTGTTCCACAGAACCTGGCTGTGAACACAATTAATCAGTTAATATTCCTCTCTTACAAATATTATCTGAGCTAGTGCCCAGTGACACGACATTACAGCCTGTCCTTACTCTTTTCTCTGTCTCATACTGTGTAGTGTGTGTAGCCTCTGACTGCCTGCATCTGCCTCATCATGTGCAATAACAATAATTCAACTTAGTTTTACTATGAAAAGGGCCGCTATCTAAAATGGAATATATACCAACAAGGAAAAAAGGTGACACAGTGCCCAGTGGCAGTGCACATTGCATTTCTCCAGTGGCATCAGGCATGCCCGTCTGACATTCCTGTATGTCAGACAGCCTGGAGCATGCCACTGGAAAAATGCAGTTGTGTCACTTTTTTTATTTTTTGCTGGTATATATTCTGTTTTAGACAGTGGCCCTTTTCATTGTAAAACTAAGTTGGATTATTATTATTGCACATGATGATGCAGAGGCAGGCAGACAGAGACTACACAGTGTGGGACAGAGAAAGGAGTTAAGGACAGGCTGTAATGTCATGTCACCGGGCACTAGCTTGGATAATATTTGTAACTGTAAGAGTGATATAAAAAAAAAGTAATACGGTGCCCAGTAGTGGCAGTGCATATTGTACTCCTCCAGTGGCATGCCCCCATCTGACTTGCAGGAATGTTGGATAGGGGCATGCTACTAGTCTGGAGGAATACAATGTGACTGCCACTGGGCACCATATTACTTTAATATCACTGTCTTACAGTTACAAATATCACCGAGCTAGTGCCCAGTGACATGACGTTACAGCCTGCCTTTACTCTTTTATCTGTCCCATACTGTGTAGTAACCTCTCTGTCTGCCTGCCTCTGCCTCATCATGTGAAATAATAATAATGTAACTTAGTTTTACTATGAGAAGGTCACTGTCTAAAATGGAATATATACCAGCAAGAAAAAAAAAGGGACACAGTGCCCAGTGGCAATTCACATTGCATTTCTCCAGTGGCATCAGGCATGCCCCGTCTGACATTCCTGTATGTCAGACAGCCTGGGGCATCATCGTGCCACTGGATAGAGAAATGCAATGTGGACAGCCACTGGGTACTGTGTCACTTTTTTTTTTCTTGCTGGTGTATTTTCCATTTTAGACAGTGGCCCTTCTCATAGTATGGGGCGCATATGAACAATGGCCTTGGCTCATATGCTTACCCAGTTAACAAATTAATAAATAAAAGTGTAATTATTATTGTTGCACATGATGAGGCGAGCAGGTGAGCCTGAAGGTTTACTACTTGCAGTATGGGACAGAAAGGAGTAAGGACAGGCTGTAATGTCATGTCAATGGGCACTAGCTCGGATTATATTTGTAACTGTAAGAGAGTGATGTTAAAGTAATATGGTGCCCAGTGGCAGTGCACATTGTATTCCTCCAGTGGCATGCCCCTGTCTGATATCTGATTTACAGGAATGTATGTCGGACAGGGGCATGCACTGGAGGAATACAGTGTGGGAGTACACTGCCACTGGGCACTGTATTACTTTTTTTTGTGTCTTACAAATATCAGAGCTAGGGCCCAGTGACATGACATTACAGCCTGTCCTTACTCCTTTCTCTGTCCCATACTGTGAGTGTGTGTAGTCTCTGTCTGCCTGCATCAGCCTCATCATGTGCAATACAATTCAACTTAGTTTTACTGTGAAAAGGGCCACTGTCTAAAATAGAATGTATGCCAGCAGCAAGGAAAGAAAAGTGGCCTCTGACCTCTCTGTCTGCTTGGCCTGTTCATCATGTGAACTAATAATGCAAGCAGCTTAGTTTTAATATGAAAGGAGCCACTGCCTAAAATGGAATATAATATACCAGCAAGAAAAAAAAAGTTATACTGTGCCCAGTGCCAGTGCACATTACATTCCTCCAGTGGCGTCATGGCCCTGTCTGACATTCCTGTATCCCCTGTATTCCTTGCTGGTATATTATATTCCATTTTAGGCAGTGACCCTTTTCATATTAAAACCAAGTTGCTTGCATTATTAGTTCACATGATGAGCAGGCCAAGCAGACAGAAGTCACTACACAATATGGGGCAAGCAAAGGATAAGGACAAAACAAAACAGGTACAGTTGTAGGTCTGCTGGTCTGGATATGTGTTATTATTTTTTTAACTTAATAAATTTATTTCTGTGAGTTGGCAATGGCGCTGTGACTATAATAACCTCCTGCCTACAAGGCCCTCTCAGTCAGACCCAGGGACATTACAGGAGGACATAAACACTCACACCTCCGCTAATCTAACGTGGTTACAAGGTAAATTATTTAAACATTTTCTGAGGTGTGAGGAGTGAAATATAATAGAGTCTGGAGAGCTGAAGATTGTGTGCCACTTGTGAATGAATCAGACCGCTCATTACCCAGGATCGCTGCAAATGACTTAGTACTTACTGAGTGGTCTGTCTAACATGGTTTCCATTTGAAATTAAGCTTGTCACCTGACTTCAAATGAAAAACATTGTTAATAGACCACTCAGTATTAAGTACTAAGTCATTTGCAGTGATTCTGGGCGATGAGCGGTCTGAATCGTGGGGATAATTTCATCAACTCTCAGGTGTTGTCATTTCCTTTGTTGTTGGTGCAAAAAAAAAAAAGTTGTTCCGAATGCCAGATGGAGCAGGCACAAGCACTTATTTTGTGTGTGTCTGTGCTCTTCTAATCGTCGATAACAATTCGATTCCGTGAATGAAACTCTGTAAAGACTTTAATCGCTGGCACTGCTCTGAGAACCTTTATCTCTGGCTAGTCACAGCTTAGCAGGTCTTCTGTTCTGTTGTGTTCCTATTATTACAGACCAGTTCAATCACCACTCATCGCTCGTCATCATGTTCTCTCTACAAGTGACAAGACTGACATCAATCATTCAGGGAGGGAGCCGGGCAGCCAGGTGCATTTCAAATTAAAGTTTTAAACCCCTGCTAGCTAGCAATTCACGGAGGTGGAGGTGGAGGGCAGGGGCGGGGGGGGGAGGCTTGCTGGAACTTGGAAGTGGGACAGAGCTGCTCAGCAAAGAGTCAGACAGTGAATATGATTTGCAGTATTGCACACAGCGCAGTGCAGGCAGCAGTGTTATTTCAAACAATAAACAAATAAATATCAGGAAAAACAAAACAATGTTGTTGCTTTCTATGGAGGCAGACGGCAGTCGAGGTGGGCCCCCAATCTGCATGGGCACAAGTGGCACGGTGCTAAGGCTGGCCCTGTACCCAACCCAAAAAAACTCTCACAACCCATTTCATACTAACTGACAGGACAAAATGGTTATACACAGACTGCAGGCACATGCCTGTGTGTTGCGGGAGGTACCTATTGAGAAATGCAAATCGTGACATTCCATACCCAAATAATTATTTTAACCAGGCCAGTTAGTAATTATTTTCCATAAATTATCAAAACTTGGACTAATTTTACTATTTCATACTGGTATTATTAGTTTCATTCATTTTGAAGCATTTTAGTTAGGTTATTTAGGTTTTATGCCATCTTTTAGGGACAGTAAGAAAATATTTTTTCAGGATTCAGTAACTGATATGCGCTGGTGAAAGGGTGTAGTCACAGCGAAGGGCCACGGCTGCGACGAGGGTGGCTCCAGATTTCTCTTGGGCCTAGAGCCCCAGGATGCCTTAATCTGGCCCTGAAACCTTTGACTACTGCTCTAGCCTACCCAGGTCCATTAAAACGTCACTTACTCCCTCCTCACTGTCCACTGTCCCACCCAATTTAGTGTCATCTACAAACAGGCTGATGTTGCCCCCGCCTACATCACTGATGAACAAATTGACTAGGACTGATCCCTGGGGTACGCCACTAGTAACTTCTCCTTCCCAAGTGTGCTGCCTGTTAACCATCACCCTCTGCCCCCCCCCCACATGCAGTTCCCATTCCATCTGGTTATGCCTTCACCTCACCCTAGGTCCCTAAACCTTTTCACTAGCCTGAGTGGCACTTCTCAAAGGCCTTGCTAAAGTCCAGGTACAGGATATCAACAGCCTGGCATCTATGTGCTGGCTGAGTCACCTATGTCATAAGATTTTGAAAAACCTTGTCCGCAGACACATTCCCCACCTCAAGCTTGTGCTCTAGTATCTGAGCTTTAGTCAACTCATTGTCCAGCAGTGGTCCCTCTTTCTCCTTAGTGAATCCTGAAATAAATTACTCAGTAAGTACATCAGCTTTGCCTTGGTCATCTACCACTCAGCGCACCCCCACTGCAGGCCTTTCATTACCCTCATTTTCCCTCTTCGTACTGGCATATCTGAAGAAGGCCTTATCATTTACTTTCAGCCCCTCTGCTATCCTGAATTTGGTCTCCACCTTGGCCTTCACCACTGCACTGGTTGCCTTAAGCTTTTCCTGGTATGTTACTCTGCAGTGTTCTGACTGTTCTCTCTTTTATACAGTAGATCGAGGGAGCGCTCCCAAGCAGTCGGAGAGCTGCTTTCCCCTGTACATGACACACTCTTATTCTGTAAAGAATGTCTTACACAAAGCTGCACTGGAAATGGGCACATCCAGGAAAGTTTTTAAAATTGTAATATATTATTGATCAATCTTGATCAATAATATACAGTATTAATGCAGCCATGGAGACACAGAAACATAGAATTTGACAGCAGATAAGGACGGCATGGCCCATCCAGTCTGCTCATTTCTCCCTACCTACGTTATTATTTCAGACTGTGCCTAATCTACAGCTTTTTCTCCCCCCCCTTCTTTTTCACTATGATTCCCGTGTGTTTATTCCATACATTCTTGAACCCCACGATTGTTTTCACCCCAACCCCCTCCGCTTGAAAGCTGTTCCAGGAATCCACCACTCTTTCTGTAAAGAAGTTCTTCCTCACGTCTCCTGAATTTACCCCCTCCAGCTTCACAGCATGTCTCCTTGTTCTTGTGCACATTTTCTCCTGAAAAATACTTCCCTCCTGTACTTTATTTACCCCTGTGAGTTATTTAAAGGTCTCTGTCATGTACCCTTCTCCCTCCTCTGTCCCAAGGTGTACATATTGAAGTCCTTTAGTCTCCCCTTGTAGGGCTTTTGGTGTAGACCCTGCACCATTTTAGTTGCTCTCCTCTGGACCGCCTCCACTCTATGTCCTTCCAGAGATGTGGTCTCCCGAACTGGACACAATACTATAGGTGCGGTCTTACCAGTGATCTATACAGAGGCAACACCACATCCCTCTTTCTGCTGGGGATACCTCTCCCTATGCACCCCAGCATCCCACTCACCCTCCCTACTGCCTTGTCACACTGCCTGGCCACCTTTAGGTCATCTGATATGATTACCCCCAGGTCTCCTTCCTGCTTGGTGGTTGTCAATACCACTCCACCCATTCTCTGCACTTGGGTTTCTGTGCCCTAAGTGCATTATTTTGTACTTTTCTGCATTGAAACCCAGTTACCATACCCTTGACCACTTGTCTAATTTTTTTAGGCCTCTACTCATCCCTTCCACCCCCCCACCTCCCCCGAGTGTCCACCCTACTGCAGATTTTGGTGTCATCCGCAAAGAAGCAGACCTTCCCTTCCAGCTCCTCTGCAATGTTACTTATACAGACATTAAAGAGGACCAGTCCTAGCACTTATCCCTGAGGCACCTCACTGATCACCCTCCCTTCCTCGAAGTGAACTCTGTTTGCTACCATCCTCTGTCACCTATCCCCTAACCAAGTTCTTATCCAGTTTACCACCCTTGGACCCACTCCTAAGCTACCCAGCTTCAGTAAATGACAATAAGCAGCAGCACTTTTTATCACCTTAAAAGTCCTGCTCTACCAAAATCCAGGATTGAACCAGGGACCTTTAGATCTTCAGTCTATCACTCGCCCACCTAAGCTATTTTGGCTCCCTACAGTTGTAAAGAGTGGTCTCACTTGCATTTTTAAGGTATCAGAACCACTCCCTTTTGGTTTGCGGTTCTCACACCCTAAGGTGAGACAACTCTTACAACTGTTAGAATGGTCTCAGTGGTGGTATTAACACACAGTTTGTTCTAAAAGTAGCTCTTTCCTCCCTAACTGCCCTCTTTACCTTCTCTGAGAAATGCATCAGACTTTCATGTGTTTTGCTCTTACTGTTTTCCCTTAGGAAGCACTTGGTGACCTTCCATTTTTCCCTTTTTATGACCTCACATTTATCCTGTGCCCCCTCCAACTGGCCTACCAACCGGAGCCTGGTTTCCAGGACCTCTTCCATTTTTCCCAGATCAGCTCTCCTAAAGTCCAGAATCACAGTTGTGGATTTCTGGTTCCTACCCCTAAACAGAATTTTGAAGCACATCAACATGTGGTCACAGCCACCTCCTCAATGAGTTCCTGGTTCTTAAATAGCAAGTCCAGAATATCCTCCTCCTCCTTGGTAATTTCTTTCATGTGCTGCTAGAGGAAACTGCCCTGTTGGGTGTCCCAGAGACTTGCTCCTGGCACTTCTCACCCCCAGTATGCTCCAGTCCACATCGGGCAAATTCATATTCCCCACCCGTAGCACCTTCCCTAGTGCTTTTGCCTTTCTAAAGGGTACAATCAGCACAAAGGACCCCAAACTCACGTGTAGGGCTGTTTCCAACATACACTTTGTGTGCAAAAATAATTTTTGTTAACTTTACTGTGGTATGGTAGATCATATCAGATCAATTTTGCTTAGTTGTAGACTGACATCTTCTTTTACTTCAAATCGCAGAATCTCCTGCAGGTGACATTAGAGCAGTAGGCAGCAGTGGGAGATTCAATAGCCTGCAGTGCATGTTACAGTTTTATAATCTCTGATCAAATATTTTGCAGGACTGCCTTTCTCCAGGGGCTAAACAGAGTCCTCTGTGACTGTACATAGCCCAAGGAAGACAGCGGGACCAGCAAACAAAAGATCAGAGCTTATATAAACTCTAACATGCACTGTAGGCTATTGAAGCTTCTAACTGCTGCCTAGTACTCTGATGTAATCTGCAGGGGATTCTGGGATTTGTAGTAACAGAAGATGTCAGTCTGCAACTAAGCAAAATCAGTCTGATACAATCTACCCTACTACAGTAAACAGTAAGTAAACCAAAAGACTTATGCACCCAAAGTGCTCATTAGGACCAGATCCGCACTTGAGTGTGGGAGTCCTTGGTGGTGACTGTTCCCTTTAAGTTCTCTCTCAAGGGCTTTATACCCCAAATCTGCTGTATAGCTGCACCCAAATTGAGTCAGCCCCTCCATTCTCTCCAACTGAGCTTTCCCCAGCTGCTTTGTACCTTTCCTGATGTACAGAGCCATCCCTTCTCTCTCTGGCCCTACTGCTCCTTAAGATGGTGCATCTCAGGACTGAGCGGTTCCAGTCATGGATAAGTATTGTCTACATTTCAGTGACTGCCATAATGTCTAGCCATCCCTGCTATGCCAATATCTGATGTCACATATCTTGTTTCATAGACTCCTTGAGCTGGATTTTCAGAGCCCCTGAAATTCCCACAGCTGCAGGAAAAAACTGGCACAAGTGGGCCTGCACATGCGAGCTGCAGTGTTCCCCATATCCACTGTATTTTCAAAGCGGGAGACAGTTTACAACTGGCTTCCAGATTTACGGCAGCTTGCGGCCATTTTTTCACTACAGCTTTGTCGAAGTGGCACGCCTAGTGGGACCAGGCATACTATCTCCTGCAGATGCATGGGCTAAAAATGTGGACATCCGCAGGTGCAGAGAATTCTGTCCACAACAGCGTGTGACTTAGTCCCAAGAGGGCTAAAAATCCAGACCATGGTGTTTAAGCTCACCACCTTCCATACAGTGAGTGAGTGACCCTCTGCTGTCTGTCCTCCTTAACCCCAAGGAAACCTTCACCTCAGCACCCCGCTACAAACTTCTCCCTCCTGGCTGTAAGGATTCTGCATGTTTTTTTCTGGATGTGGGAGTGCCTGCCTAGCCTCCACTGACTGGAGTTATGCCCTGCATGTCCTCAGCTGCAGCCCCCCCTCTCCCCCCAGTCAGTTCAACTGGCCAGCTATGAAGGCATCAATCAGTTCAAATAGGCATCTATAAAGGCATCAAACTTCTGGACCAATACCACAGTCATCTCAGCTGTGGCATGGAGGCCATCATATTTGTATAACCTCCTGTCCCTCCAGAACTATCTCTAGTCCCCACTACTGTCTCACTCTTGAACCATACAGGCAGGATCTCAGAATATGATACCAAGGTTGCTGCCAGTCTAAGCATCCTACCCAGCTCCTTAAATATGTCTTCATCCTCTCCTAGAGTACCACATGCCAGATCATTTGTCCCTGGACAGTTACATCAAGCCCCTCTCCACCTCCAGTGCCTCAAACAATCTACTCTATTCTTTGTGCATCCCCCCTGCCAATGTCATAGGGAGGCATCTGACCATCCTACCCCACTAGCCCCTTGTACACACACCCCTCCCCATTCCACTGACAATGGAATCCTGTATTACTAATAACTTCTTATCTCCTTCCTGCCCTTGGACTTCAAAGTTGCTTAGGTGCCTCTCTATGGGCAGTCCTGGTTGCCAGTGAGGGAATAGGTTCCAGCTCCCTCTCTGAAGACAATGGGAGAACAGAGTTGCTCAGAGGAGCAACACCATTCTCTATTAATATCAATGGTCCCCCACCATTTGTCTTCAGAACATTCCTTCTTCCCTCACCCTTGTCAACTATCCTTCACCCTTAGCTCAGACCCATAGTATTTGTTGAGGAAGCAGAGCTGCAGCCATCTGCCCCAGCCTCCACTTGGCTTGCCGTGGGGAAGTTCCAGTACAGCCTTCACCTCAGCCAGTTACAAAGTGAGTGCTGCAATCTTACTGCGCACCGGGCAGCAGCAGCCGCGCCTCAACAGCAGCTCTCTGATGATATCTGATCCAGACACTGCAGGTTACTAACCCCTCCCCCCATCCTAAACCATCCTGCCACCCTCCAGCATTCCTCAGGCTCCTCATTTTGTACCCTTGGAAACCTTACCCACAACACCAAACAGTTATAATTCATTACCGTTAGGTCATAGAATCTTTTTAATATTTACTAAGCAGACCACATCTGGTCCCCTAGACAGTGGTAATTACTCTGTGTCCCTACTAGAAACCTCTTTAACAAGGTACCATAGACAGGGTTTGCTTAGGATGAGTAAGCATTCTGGACGTTTGTGAAGTCCTGCTGCATCAGCTTTCCATTCCTAGACACCCTCTTTATAACCAACCCAACACCAGCAATCCCCCACAACGTGCTCTGATCTGGCCTGGACTGTACTCAGAAGCTAACAATGAGGACCCATGAGGGACTCCTTTGATGCTTCGCTCTCATGCTGCTGATGTCACTGATCTAACTCAGTGTTGAGAATCTGCTCGTTTTTAAAAAGACGGGTTAATTATTCTATATATAATTACTGTAGAAGTCACTTAATCGAAACAAAGATAATCGGGATGTCTGCTTTATTGGGATGTCCCACCGGGAACCGATTAATTGGCCATTCAATTCCATGTATTCTACATCCCTTTAATAGGGATGGTAGCGCTGGATTATTTGGATAATTTAGTCCCTCAGCACTTGATTCCATGCCCCACTGTCACACACTGGATGAGCTAATGAGTAGGTGTTAAGAACATTCCCTTACACTCCACTACTGTACTTCCTCAGACTGGCAGCTTTTCTCCAATGCTTACTATTGCCGCTTGTAGGTATTCACAGTATGTTAACTGCATTCCTTTACACACGGCTACATCCTCAGACTCATAGCTTTCCCCCATACTCAGTATTACCACTCCCTACCAAAGAACCAGCCATGTCTTGAGTCTTGTTTAATTTAAAACACATACATACCACACCATTTTTATGTTTGCTTGCACACATGTGCAAGAAACATAGTGCCATCATCCGAGTTTTCGGAGGTGTGGCACCCCTCTTCCAATTCAGTCAGTGTGTTTGCAGGCGCGGCCCCAGTTCTCCAACAAAGGCTGCAGCTGTCTATGACAGCAGTTGAAAATGCAGTGCTGTACAGTTGAAAGGGAGAGCTCCGCTTCAGTGAGCAGCGCTCCCCCCACACACGCACGCACGCATTACGCATATTAATGTAGAATGTGCACAGAAAACAGATCAAAGAGCTCCCCCATGCTCCTCCTCGATAGTCTATTTACATTTCTACTATATATTTATAATATATTTATATTTCACCTAGTGAAAGGGAGCAGCTGCCGTACTGCTACATGCAGGGAGAGACAGAGACAGCAGTTAATGTGTGGGAGGATGTAACCCACGTCTGTGTGTCATCTCTCTCAGGAGTTACAGTGCCATCTCTCCCCGTACTCCTTCTGTGTCAAGAAAGCTGCCCATGTTTGATCCCCGTCCCATCATCTGCCAAATCTGTGTGCTACCAAGGTCCCATCTCCCTTCCCTCCCCCCCCCAGCCACCATCAGAGCCAAGACAGGCTGAGGAGTCATCCTGAACTAGTTGTCTCCAGAGGTGTACTGCCATCAGAAACAAAAGTGTGTCCTGAGGGACATTCACACAGTGGCTGTGTTATTTCCGTGCAGTAGCACTATGTATATTCCCCAATTGTGCTCCAGGGGAAGTGGTTTCACCCCGTATGCCTAGAGAGACTGCTCACTGGAGAGAGAGAGAGAGCGAGCATGGGACAGAGAAAGGCTCTATTCTTTTCCCCATCCCCGATACTCTGTGCAGAGTGAGCCACTACACAGCCACTAGAGAGATGTGTCACTGGTCCTGTGTGAGGAGCCGCAGTGCAGAATGGCAACTGCCAATGATGGGCACAGCTTTGGATTCTTTTTCAAATACACAGTGAGTTTTAAGAAAGATTTATCAGGATTTTGGTTGGCAGTTAAATAGACCCGACGGTGAGCCGCAAGTCCGATCGGATAGATGTCGGACAATCATACCAGACCCAACGGCAGTCATTGTCCCACAGCAGAATTCTTTGGCCCACGCCCACTCCTACAAAAATGTAGAAACTGAGGTTGTGGTCTGGTTTTCTGCACCTCATTGCCCCTTTGGCCGCCTACCCAGTTGTTGCAGGAGAGCAAGAGAAAAATAAAAACAGCAATTGGAACCCACTCGAGAGGCAGCAATCTTAGACCTAGTCCTCTCAAATGGAGATGGAGAGAGGATCACAGATGTAGAAGTGGGTAGCCATCTGGGAACTAGCGACCATCGAACAGTATGGTTCACAATAAACACAGCAATAGAGGCAAGCCATACAAAGGCAAAAGTACTGGACTTCAGGAGGGCTGACTTTGCCAAAATAGGTGAGTGCCTAAGGAATGCACTAGCAAATGGGCAGGAAGGAGGGGTGAAAGAACATTGGGGAACAATAAAAACTGCCATCACAGAGGTAACAAGCCTTTGTGTGAAGCAAATAAACAAAACAAAACGATGTAAGAAACCACTATGGTTCTCAAAGGAGGTGGCACTGAAGGTTCAAAAGAAAAAGAAAGCATTCAGAAAGTACAATGAATCACAGAAGGAGCAGGACAGCGAATTGTATCAGTTAAAGCAAAAGGAAGCTGGGAAGGCAGACAGAACAGCAAAGGCCCAAACTGAGGAAAAGATAGCCAACTCAGTTAAGAAGGGGGATAAAACCTTTTTTAGGTACATCAGGGAGCGAAGGAAGACTAAGGGAGGGATAGTTAGGCTTAATAAAGGGAGGGGGTGGGCAGAGGGTGACTGTGAAAAGGCAGAGATACTAAACAAATATTTTTGCTCAGTATTTACAAACGAAGAGGGGGAGGTACCTAAAACAAACAATAGAAACACTCTGGATACAGAAGTTGATACCAGCCCATTTACAGAAGAAAGGGTTCTGAAAGAACTCTTAAAACTGAAGGTGGACAAAGCAATGGGACCTGATGGGATTCATCCCAGAATTCTAAAAGAACTAAGGGTAGAACTAGTGACACCACTGACTACCCTCTTTAACAAATCATGGGAGGATGGGTGGTACCTGAGGACTGGAGGAGGGCAGATGTGATTCCCCTCACAAAGACCTGTTAGTTTAACCTCAGTGATAGGGAAAATGATGGAATCACTTCTGAAGGAAAGAACTGTCGAGTACCTAGAGGCCAGAGGAGCACAGGACCCAAGGCAGCATGGATTCACAGCGGGAAGGTCATGCCAGACGAATCTAATAGATTTCTTTGACTGGGTGACCAAAGTAGTAGATCAGGGAGAGGCTGTGGACATGGCCTACCTAGACTTTAGCAAGGCATTTGACTCAGTCCCACACAAAAGATTAATATACAAGTTACCCAGCCTGGGAGTGGGTCCCAAGATGATAGCCTGGGTAAAGAATTGGCTGGAGAATAGGACACAGAGGGTAATAGTAAATGGAGTCCACTCTGAAGAAAGGGGGGTTACTAGTGGGGTGCCGCAGGGTTCAGTATTAGGACCGGTCCTCTTGATGTCTTTGTAAGTGACACTGCAGAGGGACTGGAAGGAAAAGTATGTCTCTTTGCAGCTGACACAAAGATCTGCAACAGAGTTGATGCACAAGGTGGGGTGGAAAGGATGAGAAGGGACTTAGCAAGGTTAGAGGAATGGTCAAATGTATGGCAGCTTAGATTTAATGCTAAGAAGTGTAAGGTAATGCACCGGGGAAACAAAAACCCAGGGGAAGAGTACACAATGAGGGGTGAGATACTAACAAGAAAAATGGAAAGGGACCTGGGGTAGTCATATCAGATGACTTAAAGGTGGGCAAGCAATGTGAGAGGGCAGTAAGGAGGGCTGGAGGGATACTGGGATGCATAGGGAGAGGCGTCACCAGTAGAAAACAGGAAGTTGTTATCCCTCTGTACAGACAGCTGGTAAGACCCCATCTGGAGTACTGTGTGCAGTTCTGGAGACCCAATCTCCAAGGACATAGACAAGATGGAAGCTGTCCAGAGGAGGGCAATTAAAATGGTGCAGGGTCTGCACCAGAAGACATATGAAGAGAGACTAAAGGAGCTTAATATGTATAGCCTCGAGGAAAGGAGGGAGAGGGGGGACATGATAGAAACTTTCAAGTATCTCAAGGGAATCAACAAAGTCCAAGAGGGTAGCATCTTTCAAAAAGAGGTGTGCAAGAACAAGGAGCACAATTTGAAGATAGAGGGGCGGCTCAGAGGTAATGTAAGGAAGTATTTTTTCACAGAGAGGGTTGTGGATGCATGGAATGGCCTTCCGGAGGAGGTTGTGGAGTCAAAAACAGTGGTTGAATTCAAGCATGCATGGGACAGCCATAAGGCAATTCTAGGGGTTGGGGGTAGAAAGAAGTAGGCTGCTGGTTAACTAGGATCTGCAGCTTATCCATTAGGTAGGGAAATGGGCAGACTGGGTGGGCCAAGCGGTCCTTATCTGCCATCAAATTCTATGTTTTCTATGTTTCTATGAGCAGATTGTCACCATTCTGTGTCGGGTTCCCCCACTCTGTACAACACTAAGAGCACTGAGCAGATGCACCGAGGGAGCCATAGACAGTGAGTGACTGGGACAGTTCATACACTGTCCTCTGTCTGTGCTGATTGCCCTTCTGTCCCGTAGCTACTTGTGCACCGAGACTGTGGCTGGCTGGTGACGTGTGAGAGGAGACACATAGAGCAAGTGGTGAAGCAGTTGTGGTGGGTCTCTTTCTCTCTCTCTCTCTCTCATCTCCCGTCGGATCCTCTGAAGGTTGCCCTGTGTCAGTGTGCTCTGAGGGTAATAAATGCTGTGGACATAACTGCGGAATTAATGGATGACCACAGAATTTGCAGTCGACCGCGGACGTTTCAGAGGATCGGCAATCATGAAAAACAGTGAAACTGTAAACCATTTAAAAAAAAAAAAAGTATTGATCACCAAGAAATTCAGTATTTCTTTTAATGAGCCCTGGCATCGCTGCCTGCCCTCACTGCATTCTATCAATTTCCCACCCACTTCTATCCCTCCCTTTATTGCAGCCTTCCGTTGCATAGCCCAAGCAAAATAAATACCCAGATGCTGGTATTGCACCTGGCAATGACATTCCTCCATATACTCTGTCCCCCTGAGTTTCCTTCCAAGTTCTTTTTTTTAGCTTTATTTATAAGTTTTTCCATATATCAACAGACATACAAAAAACATAACACTATATCAATCAGACATTATACACAAAGCTTGACAGTACATTGCATGCTTTCAATTAACCATGTGGATATCCTTAGGTTTAAAAAAAAAAAATCTTAATTTATTTCTTGGGTACATAGTCATGGCTAAAGGAGAAATGCAAAGGGTAATCAATGAATTATTTCAGGGGGAGTAAACCTAGCAGTCCTAATCTTATCCTAAGGAACAAAATCAGGCCTCAACAATGAGATATACAGTACCCATCTTCTCCATATTATTTCAAACCATGCCTGCTTCTTGTTTATAATTGCTGTCAGGGATTCCATCCTGTAGATGGACATCATTATATCCTGCTCGTGTGTTCTGGTTACAGGATCCTGGGTCAACCATTTTTATGTGATAGCTTTTTGGGCTGCAAGGATGCAGATCCTTAGCAATCTTTTTGAGTTTGGATCCCTGCACTCAGGAGGAAACTCAGAGAAGAAAAACAAATTGGAAGAAATGATCAAGGACTGAGTAAAGATATTCCTCAGAGCTTCTTGTAGAGTCTGAATATAGTGTCCTAATCTGGGACAGTGCCACATAATATGGGCTAGGGCTGCTGGGGAATGTCCACATCCCCGCCAACAAGCAGGAGACCTGGTGGGCTGGAATTTTGCCTGGATTGTGGGCGTCCTAAAATATCTGTGTGTGACTTTCCATGAAAAAACTTTCCAGCTAATAGCTTATGTTCCCCAGTGAATGCAGCCCAGGGGTCTGTCCCATGTTTCCTCAAGGAGAGTTTCCTTCCAATTTCATTCCTATCTCCTTTCCTTCACACAGAGTATGTGCCCCACTCTGACTAAACTGTGTGTGTCCATCTCACTGTTTTTCATAGTTTTTTACTGCATATACAACATATGCCTAATATGCATTTCACAATCACTGCACTGTTCATAAAATATGCTGCAACTAACTGCACCCTGGGAAAAAATACACACCTTTGCCTCTTCCTTACTTTTGGGTTTCATCGGTGCTGCAAATACCCAGTGTGTATTTTTGCTATGGTAACATCACTTCATTTACTTGTGGCCATAACAACGGCATATTCTCTTCTAGATGCAAATAAATCCCCAAACACATGTGGTGTACAGTTTTCAAGGCACTGGGGAATGTTTTACTTTGTATTTCACTTTAAATCTACGCAGTAACTATGGGCATGAGGTTAGCAGAGATCAAACCCATAAGGGCAGCAAAGCACAAAACGAGCCAGGCATTAGCGAGTTAGTGCACAGTGCTGACAAAGGTGAATGAGGTGCAACATGCGTTTCCATACAAGCCCCAAACAGAGGCGTCCCTGAGATCCAAGTCAAGAGCTGCAGTTACTAGCGCTGCCAAGAGTCTCACAAACTATCTGAGTGATGTCAGTTGCAGATAGCACAGGTCAATACATATAAACCAAGTTATTTATAAAAGATATTTAAATGATTTATACCAGAAAAGCTGAAAACCATTCTTAAATGTCCACCCACCCACCACCCCATACCCACCACCCCTCACACACCTTAAAAATTAAATCTTTCACTGTCTATGTAACCAAAATGAATATTCTAACACTTGTTTTTCCTGAATTAATTTTTGGTTATACAGACAGTGTGAAGATTTGTTGTGTCCCTGTCCTGGCTGGCACCCGGCCACAGTAAACTGACACCACCTCCACTTGCTGGGACCCTGGGCTGAGCTAAGGCCTGCTGCAATCAGGAAAATTAAAATTTTAGCCAAAGCCTCTGCAGCTCTCCTTTGTAAAATAATTCTACCCAGCAGGGTGTTAACAAAAAGAAAAAAAATTTCCCTAAGTGTCCCGAGCAGGGAGTATGCTGGCAAGGAGAGGAGGTTATTTCTTCATTTTGACCTTGGAGTGGGTTCGATCCCCCACTGAGCCAGGGAGGCTTCAGTACAAATTGTAATCTTTTTTGTTTCCCACCAACAAAGGAACTGAGCACTGAAATACAGAAATTTACATAAAAAGAAAAAGAAAACTAATCGCATCCCCTCCTAGCTGGTACCATCCCCGCCAGTGACATCACTTTCCAGTTTATTTTTGGCTGAAATACTTTAAAAATTGCAATGCCGTCCTGACCAGAGACCGCCACAAGCAGAAATTATTTAACTCAGTTTGAGCCCTTCCCTGACTCCCGTGCTCGATCCATTTGCTGGTTACCCAGAGAGGCTTCAGTTCAATTAAAATACAATGAAAATATTTTTTGTTTCCAACCCAGCTCTGGGCCAGGTGTTAGTCAGGACAGGATAGGGCAAAACAGGGGCACACCAAATATACACGCTATACGGTACTTGCAACATTAATTCAGTAATGGCAACATTCCAAAAATTCATAACAGAGTTCATATTGGCTGAAAACTGCACGAGGACGTGTGTCCCTGTTTTGCCCTATAATGGTTGGCACCATGCCAGAGTAAAGAGCTTTCCCCGCCCCTTTTTTTACCTTTTACTTACTTGAAGCCCCTCCATGACTCTCTGGGGCTAGATGCATTTGCTGGGTTTCAAACCAAATAAAATACTTACATTATATGTGTGTGTGTGTATACGCGCTTCCAAATTGTTTGACTGCAGTTAAAAAACAACAAAGTTATGAGGCTACATTGAAGTTTGCGATTGCAGGCTCATAACTTTAACACCCCTGC
This sequence comes from Neoceratodus forsteri, assembly GCA_016271365.2. Classification (NCBI taxonomy): domain Eukaryota; kingdom Metazoa; phylum Chordata; order Ceratodontiformes; family Ceratodontidae; genus Neoceratodus; species Neoceratodus forsteri. The sequence goes on from CM028137.1 coordinate 164,845,300, forward strand.
CACATACACTATGCAAGGAAACATTCGGCATTGACAAATGGCAATGTGCAATCTAATGTTCCTACTTAAAGCCACACATTGGCTCAAATATTCTTCTCATATGTTCACATGTATTACATTCACATTATAGGTTGCCTGTAGATACATAATTACACATTAAAAAAAGTTCCAAGGTAATCATACACCAGGATTTAAAACCTGTTGCTAAGAATACTGGATGGGCAACTATGAGCAACCAGTGTGTTCTGCCACAGAGGGTTCTGGTTCCTCTGACCTCGGAGCAAAAGCTCACCAGGAATCCATGGGAATCAGGACAGTGACAGAACACTAGATTGTCTACTCAAAGTTGCTCATCCTGTATTTTATAAGTGTATAGTAAATCCTCCACTTCCTCCCTCTGCTGCTGTCTTCCTCGCTCCCTCATTCTCCGGCTGAACATATATCGTTCCTGATTTTGCAACTGCACCTCTGAACAGCAGGAGGAAAAGCCGGTGAGAGAGAAGGGTTTGTAGGTACACCGAAGCGCTGCACTGACAGCTTGCAGGAGGAAAAAGCAAGAGCTGCTTTGATTGTAGTGGTGGGCGACTGTAGAAGAGGAGAACAGAAGGAGAGCTGCCTGCAAAGTCCGCAGCACACAGGTATAGGAGTCGCTGCACACTCCCCCATCGATCCAGAAGAGAAACCGCTGCAGAGGTCACTGCCAGTCAGAGGCTGCTATTACTCGAGACCCTGCTCCAACCAGATGGATCTTTCTAGTGGTTAAGTCTAAGGGCCCTCGCTCTGGGCACAGAGATGCAACTGGCCACTGTCGCCGGGCCATGATCGCCACCTGCCCCGGTTAGCTCTGAGCACACAGCCCAGCACCACAACAGTCAGGCGGTCGGCGGATTGTTGCGGCCAAGTCCCCTGCATCCCAGTGCAGCCTTGGCTCTGCGAGTAGCTGGGAGTGACGGTGGATCGATCGCAGCAGGCTGGAGGGAGATGCTCTCCAGGGCTCAGCGCTACCCTGCTCCCATCACCAGGGCACCAGATAGCCATTGTGGAATCACCCCGGGATCAAAGCGAGAGACACAGGCACCGAGCTGGAGAAGATACAATCAGAACCCCTGACCATGGCACCAAACTGCTGTCGCCTCCCTGGCACCCTGACAGAGGCATCCTGTGACCCTCACTCCAAACCCTGGCTTGGGCAGACAGGCTCTCCTGCACTGACCTGGCCAACTCCTCCATGGCTTTCCTGATGAAAAAGAAGCTTTCATTCCATTCTGCTCACTGGATCCTGGACCTACCCAGTTTTGTTAGACTGTAGAGTCTCCATTCGTCCAGTGATTGCTGAGCTTGGCCGGTGTTCCCCTGGGGAAGGTATGGGGCCTGTCCTGTATATTATCTTCATAAGTGACATTGCAGGGGGGCTGGAAGGGAAGATGTGCCTCTTTGTGGATGACACTAAGATCTGCAACAGGGTGGACACACTGAGAGGGGTGGAAAAATGAGGAGGGACCTAGGTAATCTAGAGGAATGGTCTAGAGTGTGGCAGCTAAGATTCAATGTGAAAAGGTGAAAAACCATGCATTTGGGATGCAACAACCCGGGGAGGACTACATGATGGTGGGGGGATACTGATGGTCACCAAACAGGAAAGGGATTTGGGGGTAATCGTATCTGATGACCTAAAGGTGGCCAAACAATATGACAAGGCTATGGAGAGAGCCAGTGGGATGTTGGGGTGCATAGGGAGAGGTATCACCAGCAGAAGAAAGGAGGTGGTGATGTCATTGTACAAATCATTGGTGAGGCCTCATTTGGAATACTGTGTCCAGTTCTGGAGGACGCATCTCTGTAAGGACATATACAGGGTGGAGGCAGTTCAAAGAAGGGCAACAAAGATGGTGCAGGGCCTACACCAAAAGTCATATGAGGAGAAACTGGGAGACATCAATATGCATACCCTGGAGGAGACGAGAGGGGGGAGATATGCTAGAAACCTACAAATACTTAAAAGGCATAAATAGAGCACCAGAGGGTAGCATCTTTCAGAAAAGGAGATGTTCAGGAACGAGGGGGGTATGACATGAGGTTGAAAGGGGGCAGAATAAGGGGTAGCATGAGGAAATATTTCTTCATGGAAAGGGTGGTGGATGCATGGAATACACTCCTAGTGGAGGTGGTGGGGGCAAACACAGTGGAGGAATTCACACATGCATGGGACAGGCATAGGGAAACCATAGCAATAGGAAAGAGGAGGTACAGTGAAGCTTGCTACAGTGAAATCCAATTCTGCAGCATTTTGCAGTACTAAGCAGCATGCTGCAGCAGAGCTACTGTGGAAAACAATGTAATTTCAATGGCAATTAGTCCCTTTTGTCATGCAGGCAACTGTGACATTCATTTCATCCTGGCACATTTTTCTGCATGACAAAAAGGATCAATTCCCATTGAAATTACATTGTTTACTGCAGTAACTCTGCTGCAGCATACTGCAGAATACTGTGGAAGTGGGTTTCATCCTGGCAAGCTTCTTTGAAAAGCCGGAGATCACGTAGGGTCTGTGACTTTTACAGTAGGCAGGGAAAATGGGCAGACTGGATGGGTCCTAGCGGTCCTTATCTGCCATCCAGTTCTGTTTCCAACGGCCTTGAAAAGGGCTGCCATGAGACTCCTTCTCAAGAAATCTCTGGACCCAGATATCTTGACAAATTACAGACCCATCTCTAATCAACTCTTTTTGGGAAAGGTTACTGACAGTGAGGTCATAACGAAGCTGGAGATGCACCTGGAGGCTTTCTCTACGAGCCTTTTCAGTCTGGATTCAGAGGGCATCATAGCACGGAGACTGCACTTGTCAAGATGCAGAATTATCTTCTTCTGGCCAGAGACAGATGGGAAAGTTCCATCTTGATTCTCCTTGAACTCTCGTCAGCATTTAACACTGTAGATCATGGGATTTTAACAGCTTGTCTGAGGGACTTGGTGGGGCTCGGTGGGGTTGCATTGAGGTGGTTCGAGTTCTTCCTCTCCAGTAAGGTGCAGCAGATTGCGTGGGGGGGGGGGATATTCTGTCTCTGCCATCTGCCCTGACCTGTGGAGTACTTCAAGGTTAACAGAAACATAGACAATGCCAGAAGAAAAAGACTGATGTCCATCCATTCTGACATTGTTTCCCTAGCTATCCCCAGGACCGGTCATCCAGGGTACTAGTCCATGCTATCCTCCTCCTATTCTCTTCCCTGCTACTTGTAAGCACAATTACTATTGATCAATTTAACTCTGTGGCTGTCTTAAGGAAAGGCATACAGTAAATTGTGCCTGCTTCTTGTTGTGGTAAATTCCTGAGACGACAGATTTCACTTGGACATGTAGTACGATTAAAAGCTGTTTATTTCAACATACAGTTAACATTTAACATATTTCTAACACTTAAACAGTGCAAGACATTTCTAGAAAACCTTATTCAGACTGTTGTCTTAATTTGTGCACTTTAAATCATTACACAGTTTTTACTACATACGTATAAGACCTAATGCTCCCTATCAGGAGGCACTTTAAGGTTGTATTCTTTTTAGTGTAGCCTGGACTAACCAGTTCACAATTCCTTGGTACTAATAATCTTTGCTAGCATTTAAAGCAATATTTCACTGCAGTATTTATCTATGTGTATATATTATGGAACCAGGATTTTTCAAAGAGACAATTTTAGGCACCTTAAATCAAAGTTTATGCTCAACCAGTCCTTTGGCAATTAGTTGTCTTTTTATCTCCCTGATGCCTGGAGATTTGAAGTATCTTTGAGAGCTATATGAAGAAGATTTCTTCCTGGTTCTTTGGATTCTTTTCTCCTCGAGCCTTTGCAAATGAAATAACAAAGTTAGTTTAATTCTAATGTTTCTCACTTCTGGCAGAAGCCAAAAGTCTTCAGAGTTTCAGCAGAGTGATAGTTTTGAAGTTAGTAGCAGTAGCACAGATGCGAGATCTCTTCCAGCGATGAAACACAGATTTAGGTCAAGTTAGTAGGTAATACGAATAATTGGTATTGGGAGACGTTTTATATAAGCCAAATACTTCCTTCAGAAGTGTCATAATGTAACCCCTAGATGACGCTATCCCAGGGGCTACTACCCCTGCCTGATTTGCCACTAACAGGTTGAGGGGCCTGGATCCAATGGCGGGTGCCTCCACCCAGAGGTCAGGGTTTGCAATAGTTAAACTAACTTGGTCACAGCCCTCTGGGACACTGCAACCACCCTTTCTTCCCACTAGTGGCCCACACAATATATCAGAATTACCTTCACAGTATACACTTACCCCCAGGTCTGGTTCCGCTGGGACCTCCTGTAGAAATGAGATACAGTGCAACAATCACAGTACAGTACTTTAACATAGACAAATACCTCAGGCAGTACAACTTTGCTGAAACAAGTAGCTCTGATTTATTTAGGGGGATATAACAAGGACAGGGGAAATCAGGTTAATTAGCTTATCACTCTAATAATTCTATTTATGGCTCTGTGCACAGGCCTATCCCTATCAGTTACTGTCCCTGGGTACCCAAGCCCTAGTGGCTAGTCCAAACCGTGGGCAGCTGGTAGGGGCCCTTTCACACAGAGAAAAGGAGAATTAAACAGTCAGCAGTACAGTAATTCCATTTGGATTTAATATGGCAATTCAACAGGGAGCAACCCTGAATTAGTACTCACGACCTCCAAATAAGATAGGGTCCTTCAATGTCAGCAGGGCTCACTTGAGGTACACAAACCTCTTCACACATCCATATAAAAGAAAGCACTATACCAGGCAGGCTGCATCTGTATCCCGATCGCAATTACTGCACAATACCCGGAAGAACACACAGCAGATTCAGTTCCTGACAGACCGAGTGCAATTTTCAGCAATTCTTCCAGTCTTCTACAGGGTGAGCCTGGTTTCTACTCTTCAGAGATCCTTTGATTCTTTTCACAGGACGGATTCAGTCCTAACAAGCTGTTACACAAGCTGCAGAGCCGAACTCTGGCCTTACACACGTTTTTTGACTAAAACTGCACACTGAAAAGCACAGGGCTCCTTCCTTCTTCACTGCCAAAGCTCAACTGAAACTCCAACCGACAAAAACCGGCACTTCCTTTGAGTTCCTCCCAGTTCTTGACTGGATTGGCTGTCACTACAATAGACTGCTGCTGTTGGTCCAAAAGGCACTGAAGTCTAAACTACATCTCCCAGAGTCACTGCCCATACAATCCTCTTGTGGCTGGCTCAGATTATGAGTCCAAGTTCTGATTCGTCCCAAGGCACCATTTTAGAGCTAGCTTACCCACACTGATTGGTCCAGTTCAGCAGTTCAAAACTAGAATGGGGAACTAGCAGACACAGTTCTGACTGCAAAGAAAGCAGGTTAGACAAACTGTAATTTCATTATTACTCTAAATAATTTCTGGCAAACAGTTACATCTTTCAGATAGGTTCCCTTTGCACTCCTAGTGACTGCAAAATGAAGTGAATTGGCAGCAGCTCAAGTGGTACTCAGAGAAGCACACAGTCCCCCATAAAACTAATTATGTCTGCAAGCAGACAGCTCTTAAAGAGACAGTACCAGAGGCTCTAAAAACACTCACTGATAAATGGCTTAAATGCCAAACACCATTCAGGCTTGGAGCATTCAAGCAAGCTCCTGGAAGTCTTTTGGGAACCCCCATTTGCAGGGGGGTTACAATAAGATTTCATTCTTCCCCAAAAGCATCATGAGGCCTTGAACTGATATAACCATATCTGGACAAAGGCTTATCTGGTTCGGAAGTCTATAGCATACGTGTAGCGGTATTAATTCTTATCAGACATTCTGTCAGCAATTTGTCTGTTGTCCTGGTGAACTTTTGTCCATGAAGTGACAATTAATAGACATGTAACCACAAGACCTTTCAATGTGTATGTTCAAGATGAGATAATGGAAGATTATCTCATTGCAGTCTTATGGTGCTAGGGTAGCTGGTAGCAGGTAGCTCCCTGTTTCAAGGACCCAGTTCCTCGGTTATATGGTTTTAGAGGTGAGGCTCCTTCTTATGGTATGACTCAGTGACCTTAAGAAATGCTGGGTCCTGATTTCAAAGTAATTTCAAAGTTGTTAGCTCCTTGCACAATGTCTGAATCTAATGAATTTATTTGGTTGGTATTTTGAATGTCCTTGAATGGCCGCTATTGTACCTACATACTATTTCCCCGAGTAGCCACAACAGCCTTCACTCGGTCCCAACCATGCTTGAAGCCATTTATGGCTTTGGCTGCTACCACCTGAGCTGGCAGAATATTCCAAGGTTCCACCACCTTCTCTTTTAAATAATACTTCCTCATATCCCTCTTAAAGCTTCCTCCTTTCAGATTCCACTCATGCCCCCCATGACCTCGTATTTGTGCTTATGCAAATTAACTCTTCGCAGTTCACCTGACTGATTTCTTCCAGGAATTTGAAGGTCTCTATCATATCACCCCTCTCCTGTCTGGTCTCAAGTGAGTATATGTTTAATGCCTTGAGATAATCATTGTAAGATCTTCCCTGCTGGCTCTGTATCATCCTGGTCACCCTTCTTTGCACCACGTCTAACCTGTTCTTATCCTTCCTGAGGCGAAGACTCCAGAACTGAGTGCAGTACTCCAGATGTGGCCTTACTGTTATTCTAGAAATAGGTAGTATTACCTCTTTCTCTCTACTGTCAGTGCCCCTCCCGACACATCCCAACATCCTATGTGCCCTACTAATGCCCTTAATGCACTAGATTGATTGTTTAAGGGTGTTGCTGATAATGACTCCGAGGGCCCTTTCCTCAGTTATAGTGCTTAGCTTAACCCCTCCTGTCCAGTACGCCATCCTGGGGTTCTTCCTTGCACTTTTTGGCATTAAATTTTAACCGCCAGACCTTAGACCACCTCTCCAGCCTATGCAAGTCATCCTGCATCTCCTTAATTCCATCATCACTGTCCACCCTCCCACAGAGCTTAGTGTCACCTGTGAAGAGACCCAACCTGCCCTGGATTCCTTCTCCAGTGTCACTCATGAACATTCTGAATAGGACTGGCCTCGGGACAGGTCCCTGTAGCACCCACTAGTTACCTCACTCTCTTCCGATTTCACCCCATTTATCATGACCCTCTTCTGCCTCCCCCACAACCAATTTCCTATGCATATTCCTATGTCCCTTGCAGTCTTCAGTTCCTCCATCTTTTTCAGCAAATGCTTGAGGCACTAAGCCGCTGCCCGAGACCTCATGCCCGGACTCTCCAAGCTCAAGCCGGGATCAAGCTCTCCAAGGGCTCCCTGCCCCTCGGGCGCAGGCTCTCGGACACCGGACGGTCAGCATTTTCACAGCCACCGCCCGAGACCTCAAGCCCAGACTCTCCAAACTCAAGCCGGGATCAAGTTCTCCAGGGGCTCCCTGCCCCAGAGATGCAGGCTCTCAGACACAGGGCAGTCGGCGTTTCCACAGCCGCCGCCCGAGACCTCAAGCCCGGACTCTCCAAGCTCAAGGTACGGCAAAAGCTGCTAACCAATTGGAACGCGAGCGCTCTTGGGTGCTGGCCTCCAATTGGCTCCTATAGTCTGCTTCTATTTTTCTTGGAAAATTCAGCCAAAAATGAACTTTCTTACTGAACTTTGCACAAAAAAGCTGTATTTACTTGTTTTCTGATTGCTAAAAGTTAAATTTTGCCACTGTTTAGAGTGTAAAGGGCTAAGAATTTATGTGATTAAGCTCCTTTCTGAAACTTGTGTGTGTGCCAGACTTTAGGCGCCAAGGGAATACACATCCCTTTGTTCTGCTAATTTGGCTCTCCTGCTGGTGCAGACGGTCCTTTGTCCATGGCCAGCACTTAATCTTGTGCTTTTCCCTCTCTCCCGAGCCAGGATCAAGCTCTCTAGGGGCTCTCTGCCCCACAGGCGCAGGCTCTTGAACACCGGGCGGTCGGCGCTTCCACAGCCGCCGCCCGAGACCTCAAGCCCGGACTTTCCAAGCTTAAGCTGGGATCAAGCTCTCCAGGGGCTCCCTGCCCCACAGGTGCAGACTCTCGGACACCGGGCGGTCGACGCTTCCACAGCTGCCACCCGAGACCTCAAGCCCGGACTCTCCAAGCTTAAGATACAGCAAAAGCCGCTAACGAATCGGAACGCGAGCACTCTCAGAAGCTGGCCTCCGATTGGCTCCTGCAGTCTGCTTCTGTTTTTCTTTTAAAATTCATCCAAAACTGAACTTGCTTACTGAACTTTGCACAAAAAAACTATTTACTTGTTTTCTGATTGTTAAAAGTAAAATTTTACCCCTGTTTAGAGTGTAAAGGGCTAAGAATTTATGTGATTAAGCTCCTTTCTGAAACTTGCGTGTGCGCCAGACTTTAAGCGCCAAGGGAATGCGCATCCCTTTGTTCTTCTAATTTGGCTCTCCGGCTGGTGCAGACAGTCCTTTGTCCATGGGCAGCACTTAGACTTGTGCTTTTTCCTCTCTCTCCAGCCAGGATCATGCTCTCCTGGGGCTCTTTGCTCCACAGGTGCAGGCTCTCGGACACCGGGCAGTCGGCGCTTCCACAGCTGTTACCCAAGACCTCAAGCCCGGACTCTCCAAACTCAAGGTACAGCAAAAGACGCTAATTTCAGATCACCCACCCATCCCCGCCCTCCACTTATTAAATACACCATTTCCCTGCCCACATCTAAAGGCGCGCCTATGAAGGTCTTCATCAACCTCTCCAATTCTTTGGTTGTCCAATTAGGAACGCCCCTATAATAGCTGGCCGATATCACAGGCACCTCCTGATACTGTTGCTGAGGTTCCTTTGCCCTAAATTGTACTTAACATTACCACCTATTGCGTTTGAGCATGGGGGGCCTCAATAGCACCCTTACGAAGGGCTCCTCGCTAATATCTCTACTGATCATCCTCTGTTGTGTCCAGGTGGCATTTTACCCTCAGAAGCCTGTGCATGCAGAGACTGACCCCTTAAAGTTTTGTTCTCCATACACCGACTTACCCACTAGTTATTTATGTGCTGTGCAGATAATACTACTGTCTGAGCACAATCTGGGTACTTATCGTGATGGTACCCGTATTGAGCTGCCTCCTCAAGTTAGTCCTTCTGTTCCATATTGTATTAGCCACCCTCTGCACATCTTGGTCAGGGTATTGCTTCGCCTAGCATTAGGGCGGTACACCCGTTGTGGTGGTGATAGGTTTACCCATCATATTAAGAATCATAAGCGTACCATGGCCAGGCTTCTCAAACTAACGTTTGATGCCCTAACGAGGCTGCTACTTCTATTACTGATATGCTCGGGTAACATCGAATTAAACCCTGGTCCCATCTCTCCCCTCTCTTCTCAATCGGACATGGCCACTCTTAAAGGAATGAGTTTCTCGCATGTCAATGTCTGTAGCCTCCTAAAAAAGTTCACTATGATACAGGCGTGGATCAGCCATACTCAACCTGATGTCCTGGTAATAGCTGAATCCTGGCTCAGGCCAGCCTCCCAGGATAGTGAGATTAGCATCCCCTTCTACCGGCTATTCAGAACTGACAGACCTACTAGGGGAGGTGGAGTAGCAATATACGTCAAGGAAAGGTTCGCAATGTCCTGCATGGATTCAACCTCTGTTAAAAATGAGTTTGAATGTCTGACACTTAAGACTGAATTATCTACTTCACTGGCCATTACAGTGATTGGTTGTTATAGACCCCATCCGCAGGAACACTACTCCTATCACACCTTGGTAATGTCATTGAGAAAGAGAATCTTGAAACAATTATACTTGGGGACTGTAATTTTGACTGGCTCGCCAAAGCTGCTTCACCCCTAAACACTTTTTGTGATGCTCATGGGTTGGGGCAGCTAATTCAAGAACCTACACAGCCTAATAAAAAGAACCCATATAATAGCTCATTATTGGATGTTATACTAGTTGATAAGCCACAACTTTTCACGCACGCTGGAACCTTCTTCACCGATGTCAGTGACCATTGTTTTATTGCTGCAGTTAAGTCACTACATCACACAGGCCCTTCAACTAAATTCATCACTAAAAGGACACGGCGCAACTTCGATGTGGCCGCCTATACATATGAACTGGGACATTCGCCATGTTGGCAAAACTGCTACCTAGCCACCATGGTCAACACGGCATACAATATCTTTAATGAATTTCTAGTAGGAGCCCTAGATGCACACGCCCCAATGGTAAAAATCTGAGTAAAACACAAAACTTGTCGCTGGTTCACACCTGAACTGAAAACTGCCCTGCTAGGCAGGGATAAGCTGTGGAAAAAGGGGTGGCAGATGAAGCTGGACTCAGACTGGTGCCAATTTAGGAAGGAACGTAATGCATGTACAAAAATGATCAGAGACGCCAAGGCATCATTCTATCTTAGGGAGCTGCACTCTGCTGCAAAGTGCTCCTCTAAATTCTGGAGGACAATCAAGTATATGTCCAGTCATACCCCAGGAAACTCCTTGCTACCAAAAAATCACATCCAAGGGGAAAACTATATGTGATAAACAGGGGATCTTAGAAGCTTTCAACAATCATTTTGCCACAGCTGGTCTAGCCTTTGACAATTCCCCTGCAGCCCTGGTTCATTCCCAGGTAAGTGTCCCTTGTGTAGACACTATCGCCCAAGTACCCGGCTTCTCTTTCCAACCTGTATTACTGAAGGAGGTCGAAGACTTGATACTTCGGTTGGATGTAAAGAAGAGTGCTGAAGCTGATTCTTTGGATCCCTACTTTATAAAAATCGCTTATCATGTCCTTGCTGTTCCCATCACCCATCTATTTAATTTATCACTGTCCCAAGGGTTCCTTCCTATAATTTGGAATGCTGCCCATGTTATCCCGTTGTTCAAATCTGGGGATACCTGCAACCTCAAGAACTATAGACCAATTTCCTTACTGCCAATCTTGTCAAAGCTTCTGGAAAAGGTTGTCAGCAATCAACTTAAAGCCTATCTGGAAGTTAACAACTTACTAAACCCTATGCAATCAGGCTTTTGGTCTAAACATAGCACTATCTCGGCTCTTGCCAAAGTAACAAATGACTGGTACAGAGATCTAGACAGCAGAAACTTTGTCTGTGCAGTATTTCTAGACCTTAGTAAGGCTTTCGATACTGTGGACCATAGCCTGCTAATCTCCACTCTGAAGAGCATAGGTCTTGACTCGGCATCCTTGCACTGGTTCACGGAGTACCTGGTAGGACGTCAGCAACAAATCAAAGCTGAGGGGAAGCTCTCCCCACTCAAACCTCTTCTGAGGAGAGTGCCACAAGGATCCATACTTGGTCCATTGCTCTTCGCAATCTATGTAAACAATATTGATGTGGACATAAACAAGGTAAAAATACACCTGTTCGCTGACGACACAGTGGTTTACATAAGTCATCCGACTGCCGAAGCAGCCTGTGCAGACCTACAGAAAGAATTTGACCTGCTTCAGACTCAGCTCCTCCACAAAAAGCTTCTTTTAAAAGCAAAAAAAAAAAAAGCAATACTGTTCTCACCCTATAGCCGTGTGAATGTGTGGCCATTCGTGGGGGTCCAGGTGCAGGGTGCAGTTTTTCCTAGTTTATCGCCCTCCTGGGATGGTGGGGAATTTTCTGCAGGAGATTGCTGAATTGGTCGCCGGTGAAACACTGGAGGCCCCCAGATGTATTATTCTGGGGGACTTCAATGTTTGGGCCAATGATGAATTGTCTCGGCCTGGTTACAACCTCCTCAAAATTATGTCTTCTTTGGGCCTGTCACAAGCTGTTTCTGCTGCAACCCATCAGAGTGGCCACACATTGGATCTGGTGTTCTCACTGGAGCTTGAGATAGATAATCTCGGGATTGATCGGGTGGTTTGGTCAGATCATTGCACGGTGCAGTTCATGTTCAGGGCTCCCGACGGATGCCCTCCCCCTACTGAGATGATGAGCTGTCGCCCTTTATGGGGTTTGACCCCAGAGATTTTTTTGGCAGCAGCCGATCTACCCGACGTGGGAAACGTATGCGTCGAAGACATTGGTTCTATGGCAGACTCTCACAACAGGGTTCTATCTGACTCCATTGACTCCCTTGCACCTGTCCGTGTACGTCCCAGATCTTCATACCTGAAGTCTCCTTGGTTTGATGGGGACCTCAGGGAGATGAAGAGAAAGGGTCGGAGGTTAGAGCACTGCTGGAGGAAATCCGGCCTGGATGCGGACAAACTGGCCCTACGTGTGCATTACAATGCCTATTAGGGGGCAATCAACCATAAGAAAGCAGTATTTCTGTCTAGGGAGATTGCTGCTGGGAAGAGCCGACCAACTATACTTTTTCAGACTGTTGACAGGTTACTCCATCCTGCCTGTCTGCAGCCAAAGAAGGTTTTTCCAGATCTTGAATGTGAAGAGTTTGTTCAGTTCTTCTCGGACAGAGTGTCCAGTATTCATCGGGGTGTTTCCCCAGTCAGCAATGTCATAGCTGGCAGTGGTTGCCAGAGGTATCCTAAGTGCACTCCGCTGGTTGGGGGGAGTTTAAACCAGTGGATGCCAGTGAGGTTATTGAGGTGGCGACCAATCTGAAGCACACTTTTTGTGAACTGGATCCGGTGCCGACACATTTCTCGATGAGATGCATCGGCACTGTTGGCCCGGTGTTTGCCCCGATTGTCCGGTATTCCTTATCTGAGGGGGTCTTTCCTGATGCCTTGAAGGAGGCACTGGTGAGACCATTCTTAAAGAAACTATCTTTGGACTCGGAGATCAGGGCAAATTACCAACCTATCTCCAATCTTTCCTTTTTAGCGAAGGTTGTGGAGAAGGTAGTGGCACTTCAGTTGGAGGAGCACCTCTTGACCCATGAGTTGTACGAACAATTCCAGTCAGGGTTTTGGGCAAGGCATAGCACAGAAACCGTGCTTGTTCAGGTGCAGAATGATCTCCTCAGGGCTAGAGATCGGGGAGACAAGACAGTTCTTGTTATCCTGGACCTCTCCTCAGCTTTTGACACTGTAGACCAAGGTGTGATGCTCGATTGTCTCGGGGAGCTCTGCGGACTCACCAGCACTGTCATCTGCTGGTTTGAGTCCTTTTTATCAAACAGGAGGCAGTGGGTTGTGATGGGGAATTTCTCCTCCTCCGCTAGTCTCCTTTCCTGCGGAGTACCTCAGGGTTCAGTTTTGGCCCCCATGTTGTTTGCAATGTATATGCTGCCCCGGGGGGGGGGGTCATTAGGAAGTATGGCTTGGGTTTTCATTGTTATTCTGATGATACCCAGCTATACTTATCCTTTGCCCCAGCAACATCCAACCCAGTGGATGTGCTAAACAGCTGCATTGCCGAGATTAATGACTGGATGGCGTCTAGCTGGTTGCGACTGAACCCCGATAAGACAGAAGTACTGGTAGTGGAGTCGAACAGAGTTTGTGATAGGTTGGCCTCTGATTCAGAGACTGGACTAGTTCTGGGTTCTGTCTCATTGAAGGCCTCCTCAAGGGTGTGAAATCTTGGCGTTATTTTTGATAGGAGTATGACTATGGAGGCGCAGATTTCCTCCGTTGTCCACTCCTGTTTTTTCCATCTTAGAAATGTTGCCAGGATAAAGCCCCTTGTTCCGCCTCTGGACCTCCCTACTTTGATGCATGCCTTGGTTACATCAAGACTTGACTACTGTAATGCACTCTATCTTGGGAGGATCTCTCCGCAGACTGCAACTACTGCAAAATGCAGCTGCCCGGTTACTTACTGGGCAGCCTAAGTCTTGCCATATTACACTGGTGTTGCGTGAGCTGCACTGGCTGCCAGTCAGGTGGAGCTTCTCACCTATAAGACCCTACATGGTCAGGGCCCCGGTTATCTGTTAGACCTTATGGGTCCTGTAGTCTCAGCTTGCCCCCTCCGTTCCTCCTATGGGGGCTTCCTAGCAGTTTCAAGGTTGAGGTTGAAATCGGCTGGCGACAGGTCATTTAGTGTCGCCACCCCAGCCTTGTGGAACTCGTTCCCTTTTAGGGTTATGGAGGCCCTGACTTTGGAGGTTTTTAAGGCCTGTCTTAAGGCCCTCCTACTCACCCAGGCATTTTTAGATTAAACTGATGATTGAATTAATTCTGGTTTTAAAATTAGAGTATGTATAGCTGATTACTTGCTGCAATTTAATATTTTATGAAATTATATGTATTAACTATATTATATTATTTTGCTGTTGCCTTCTGAATATATGTTAATTTGTTGTGCGGCGCCCAGAGCCTCCGGGAATGGGCGTCTTTAAATAAAATTTTACTTACTTACAAACCCTGCCAGCTCTGGATCACTGCCTCTGATCTCCCCAATTCTGAGAGAGAAATTGGAATTTATCCCAAAGTTTAAATACTTAGGAGTGTGGTTAGACCAGAACCTCTCATTTTCTGAGCATGTTGAAGACCTGGCAAAGAAGCTAAGGCAGAGGTTGGATCTATTCTATAGAATTAGCCAGTTCCTCACTCGTGATGCCAAACTGCGACTAGTCCAATCTACTTTTCTCTCCCTAATCGACTATGGAGATTTTCTATATCGTCATTGTCCCAAAGCCTCGCTTATCAAGTTGGACTCACTTTATCATAGGGCCATCAGGTACATTACCGGTCTTCCCCACTCTACTCATCACTGCCTATTGTACAAAGCTGTAGGATGGTCCTCGCTTACCTTCAGGCACAAAAGAAATGCAGTTCTTTGGACCTATAGAGATATCTTAAAAAGGCTCCCACATTATATTTCTGAATGTCTTCCCCTAAGTGAGCTAACGGCTTAAGGAGTGCCTCCTATATCTCCCTATGCATCCCTAAAGCTACCACCCGCTATGGCAGAATGGCCTTTAGCTTCACAATGATATCCTTACGGAAAAAAATGCAAAAACTACTGAAACTAAGCTACCTCCGACATATTAATGCTTTCAAGTCAATATATGCTCAAGGTGTGTGTGAACCGTGCAACTGTTTCCCCGGCTCCTACTCGCTAACCGCTGTTAGCTTGCTCCCCCGAGACTGGCCTTAGCCATGACTGGCCTTACCCCAGGTTAATTTGTACGTTTTAATGATCTGCATGAATTTATCCCTTCCGGTCCCTGTACCCCTCTTGCTTGACGTAGGTAAGTCTTACAGGGGCATCTGCACCTAAAGCGCAAAATCTCTACCTCCCGGGTGGTTGCACCTTCACAAGCTGCCATCCAAAACCATTCGCCCAGATTCTTCTTCAGCAAAGCACCGATAAAGCCACCAACCAATTGGATTGCGAGCACCGTCCGGCCCTTGCTCCCGACTGGCTTCTGCAGTTCTCTTCGGCAATCCTTCCAATGCCAGCAAAAATCAAATGGTCTGTCCGTAATCTGCTAAAATAGCTGTAACTGCTTCCTTCCCTGACCGATGTGATCCTTCACCATGACTTAAAGTGTAATTATCGGGAGTATGAGTGATTATTCTCCTCTTTGAATCTTTGACCGTGTATTCATACCTTCCCTGCCTTGTGACCTTCCCGTGGCCCGACAGTCCGTTGGACATGGACAGCCAGCGCTAGCACCTAGTTTTGGAATATATGTGCGGTAGGTGCTGTCCCATCCGTTGCCTCAGTACCTGGCTCTCACCTTCTACCAGCAAGCCACGGCACAGCCACCCCCAGTCCCAATGTAAGCACTCCCTGGGGTTGCCATGATAGTGCCTGGCAGGCTGTCTGCTCCCTTCAGACCTAACTTTACCTGTTTTACTCCTTTGTGAACTGTCAAGAGAAAAGCTGTTATCACTTATTTTGTCTGACTATTACGATAGTGATACCTAAGTCTCACTTATGCTTTTTTTAAGAAAATTACTGTAACAATATCCATCTCTGTATCTCCATGGACTTGCCTGTTCCCACTATTCTTACTGTTCACTTGTCGTATTGATGATCCAGAACTAACTGTTGTGCTATGTACGTCTGTGTATCCTGATTTGCACTTCTACTATGTTTTATTCCCACTGTAAATATAGCTGTTTGTAATATAATCTGGATTTAACCAGGTTCATCTTGTAAATGAGCTTGCTCAACGATGTTCGTCTGGATAAATAAAGATTTGACTGATTGATTGAAAGCTTTGCTGAAACTGAAATAGAGTAAATCCACTGCATGTCCCCCATCCAATGTCCTCAACGCCCAATCAAAGAAAACTATCAGGTTCATCTGATAAGACCTCCCTACCACGAACCCTTGCTGTTTACTATCCGGGTGGCCACAGCGCTCCAGGTAGCCGACTAGGTCTTCTTTGTCTAGCGACTCCATCAGTTTTCCTACAAGTGAGGTGAGACTGACAAGACTGTAGTTCCCTGCTCGTTCCTTGTCTCCCCCCTTGTGGAGCGGAACCGCATCTGCCACCCTCCAGTCCTTTGGAACTACCCGTCTGCAACGAGCTATTGAATAGACCTACCAGGTAGTCAGCTAGTTCTGCTGCCAGCTCCTTGATCACCCTCAGCTGCATCCTGTCTGGTCCTGTGACCTTATCTATCCTAAGAGCTGCTAGCCCTTTCCAGATCCTTTTGCTGGTAAATACTGGCTGACTCATCTCTGGGACCCCCATAGCACCTGCTTTGATGCCACTCTCTGGCAAAGGACTGCTATCTTCCCTAGTGAAGGCAGAGCAAAGTAGTCATTAAAGATGGCTGCCTTTTCAAGGTCCTCCTCCATTACTCTACCTTCTTCTGATAGTCTAACACTACCCCCACCTTTCTTCCTTTTTCCCTGATATACTGTACCTGAAGAATTGCTTTTCTCCACTTTTGACCCCCTTAGCAATACACAGCTCAGTGTTTGCCTTTGCCTCCCCGACCACTTCTTTCCTTCTCTAGTTATCAGTTGGTATTCACCCATTCTTCCTCCCTCTGCTTTTCTCTGAACCTGATGAATGCCTTTTTTGGGCCCTCACCGCTTCTCAGATCCTTTCTGAGAACTGCATTGGTCTCTTGTACCTGTTGCTCTTGGTCACTGTCCTAGGATATATCTTTGATGCCTCAAGAAGAGCCCCCTTTATTGCCCCCCCATCTCTCCTCCACCGCTCCTATGATCTCTACGCTGACTAACTTGCCCTGGACCAACTCCCTCATCCTGTTGAAGTCTGCCCTTCTGAAACTGATGACCTCAGCTTTTGATTTTGGTTTACCACTCCCAGGGGCAACTCAAACCAGATAAATTTATGGTTGCTGTTCCCTAGTAGCTTCCCTATCCTCACCACTCCAACCCTCTGAGTTGGTGAGTACCACATCCAGCACTGCAGCCTACCTGGCGGGTTCTCTAGCTAGCTGCACCAGCAGACAGTCCTAGACTGTACCCAGCGAGGCCTGACTTCTGGTGCTTCAGGCAGCCGGCACCTCCCAGTCAATGTTCAGCAAGTTCAAATCACCCACCACCACAACCATCACCACCACCACCACCACCTTTGCCACTCCCCTGACTAGTTCCTCCCAAGCACTCTATCCCTCTCTCTGTCTGTCCCGGCAGTCTGCAATCACTCCCACCTGTAGTTTTTTGTCTGGGGCCACTGTGAGCTGCACTCACAGTGACTCTGTCTTCCCATTACCCTCCCTGATGTGTAATCCTTCACAGCCTCAGTGCCATCCCTTCATCTTTCCCTGTATCCCTCCTAATCATGGTGTAGCCTGGGATTGTGAGGACTCAGGTGTTATTTTCCAAGGCCCAAGTCTCAGTGATGGCTACAAGATCCACCTCAGTATCTGCCATCATTGCCTGTAGTTCACTGATTTTATTACCTAGACTCCTGGCGTTGTGGCTGACCCCCACCCAAACTAGCCTTTGATCCCCTTGGCTGCTTCCTTCTCATTTTCATTATTCATCTCTGGCCTCTTTCTTTCCCTGCCAGTTACATGCTCTGTGATCCCCCTCCTTGGTCCCTTCCGCCAGCACAAAACAGACCCCAACTCTATTTTTACCCTTTGTGCCTCTAGACGCCCCAAGATTAGGAGAAGTACTAGCTGGATTCCCCTTCCTCTCTCCTACCAACTTAGTTCCCCTAGCCTCAGTCTCCCCCACATTTAGTTTAACTGTGTGATATGGATGTCAAACTTCTACCCCGGTGCACTAGTCCTCTCTTTTGTCAGGTGAAGGCCATCACCCTTGAAAAGTCTCCTGTCCCAGAACTCCTACCAGTCCCCCACAAAGTGGCAACCCTTCTCCTGACACCACCCCTTCAGTCACCCAGACTCTTCCATCTCCTCCCTCTTAATTCTATATCCTGCCCCCCCGCCCCACATAGAGGGGACCTCGGAAACGGCCAGGGAGGCCGAGTGTGCCTTCAGTCTTACCGCCAGACTGTGAGGTTTCGCTCTTCACCATCTCCACAGTCTGGTTTGCCAGATCACTGGTACCTAGGTGTACCAACACTCCCAGTTCCTACTCTCTCTCCACTATCTTCCCTCTCCTAGCTACATCCCAAATGGCTGTTGCCCCCGGGAAGGCACTTGACCACCTCCTCCTGTCAACCCCCCCCTTCCGCCACCCTCTCTACTACCCTGATCCACTGAATCCCTGTCCCAGCCATGCTTGAACCCTTTAATAGTCCTTGCCCCTTGAGGTAGTTGCCATCTGTACCCAGAGTGATTCCAACCAATCTTCTGTGCCTTCTATACTGCCTCTAATATAGCAGGCTATTCCACCCCTTTGCCCTTACCCCTATCCCTGCTGTATAGTGTATACCCTGGTATCACCAGGTTCCAGGCATTATTCCCGGAGGACCACGTTTCAGTAAGGGCCACCAGGTCCAGTTCTGCATCTGCCACCATCACCTGGAGCTCACTGGTTTCATTACCCAGGCTCCTGGTGTTAAGGCAGACTACGATCTAGCTTCTACTCTTACCCACCCTCTTCTTGTCAGCACGTCAACCTTTGTTCTCCCAGACACTATTATTCTTCCTAATGCTCTTGCTCCCTACTCATTTTTTGTGATCCCTTCTATTGGCACCATTTTGTGAACTAGGTCTGCCCTCTGTCGAGTCTCCCTTCCCCTAGTCCCCTATTATGGGGGAGTCTTAGCTAGGTTTCTCTTTTCCCCTTGCATCCCCAATGGTTCCCCCAACATCATTCTGCCCCATCTCAGTTTTTAAATGTCTACCTAGAAAGATATCCAGTTCTTGTCCAGTCACACTGGTCCCCTCTCTTGTCATGTGAAGGCCATCACCCTTGATGAGTCTTCTGTCCCAGAAGTCCCCCAGTCATCCACAAAGTGATGTGGTGCCCATGTTTCTGACACTACCCTTTCGATCATTTATTAAATGCCTCAGTTTTGTCTCTCTCACACTGACCTCCCCCTTGCCCCACACTGGAAGGACCACTGAAAAGCCCAGGGGATGTTGCGTTTTTCTCCCCAGTCTGTCTTCCAGCTTCTGAAAGTGAGAGTCTAACTGTTTCCAGAGACACATTATTGTACCGAAATGTACCAGTACTCCCAAATTCACCTTCCACCCCTTCTACCAGTCTCTCTGTCCTGGTCATGTCCTCAATGTGTGGTGCACCCCAGAGGCATTTAACCACCCCACCTCCCCTTTCCTCCACCACACACCACTCTCTCCACCCTCCTTAGCATGAAGTCCTCTACCACTAGGATTTTATTAGCTGATTTCTTCTTCCCACTATACCACTGGATGTTACACTGTCAGAAAGCTCTCTTCTCGACTGGGTGACCTGCACCTCCTCCAAGAGGTACAAAAATATTTTCAGTTAATACTGAAGGAGCTTGATGTACACCCTCGCCACCCTTCCCCTTCCCCCCTCTGGCCAATGGGCCTCTAGGAGAGGGTGTGTGTGTATGGAGTTGACATTGACATCTGGTCTCCAGCTCAGCTGGTGACCCAACAGGTATATCTCTTCCCTTGCGGCTACCAGCTGCACCTAGAACTCAGTAAATCTACTACCAATCAGGCACATCATGCCCATAGAGTCTGGGGAACACATTCCCCCCCAAATTCCCATCCAAGTATTGCATTTTGTGCAGGTAAGGTATATACAAGTGTAAATTCATGCCCTCCCTTGATTAATTTTTAACTGTATGTCCCCTCAGAAATTCCTTTGGTATGAGGTCCCTGCTACAGATGGGGCACTGACCCACCCTCCAGAGCATTACCCCATGGATTAGCACCCCACAGTCTCTACAGCTGCCTACCCATGTCTTTCTGTACTCAGTCTTGCTCTATTCTGGCTTGTGCTTACCTCCCTCTTCCAAAAATCCCTTCAGACCACTATCTGCTACACTATATCCCCCTACCCTATATACTGTAGACTGTTGCTACCTCTATCTGTTAGTCCCTGATTTATAACCCTGTGTGTAATCATCCTTCTAAGTTGTTTTATTACCCTCCCCTACATTGGGTGTTGGACACTTTTAGCAGTTAGCTCCCACTTCTGCTGCCCTACCTCTCAGATCTACCAAGAGCAATGTTCCCTACAGACCTGTAAACTACCTGCTGACCCCTGCAGTCGCTGCATGTCATATGCTGCACTCCTGCTCGATGCGCTCACACTTCAGGATGCTCACACATGGGGGACGCTTGCCACACCCTGAACTTCAACTGCCTGTAGCCCTCCAACTGGTCGTATTTTATGAGCGCTCCTTCTCTCCACCTCTGCTGCACTGATTGGTGTCCATTTTCTCAGTATGCCATCTTCCCAATCACCTGGTTTCCCCTTTACACCAAGAAGTTTCTACAAAGTTCCCCTGAAAAAGCTGCCCTCTCTTTCTGAGAATCTGCAGTTCTCCTCTCCAACAGACTCCACCATTGAAAAAGTAAAAATCAGCACCCTGCACACACTGGGTTTCATACTATCAGTGCCTCTTTGCACTGCCCCTGCTGCTCAGATTGCCTTTCCATCTGCTCAGCGTGCCACCTTCCAACCCACCAAGTTTCAGCAAAGTTCCAGAAATATTTCATTCGTCCCAAAAAAGCTGTCCTCTCCCTCTGAGGACAGGTGTTTCTCCCCTCCAATAGATCACACCCTAAAAATTTAGAAAGGCGAGGTTATCCACCTTAAATTCTTTAGGTCCCTTGACCTGTTCTGGTCTGCCCTGCTGTGCAACATATGCAGTGCAACTGATCCTCTATCACTACATGCTCTGACGCAGTCGATGCCCTCAGCAAATTTCACCTGCGCTTACAGCCAGCCTTAAGGATCAGGACTCAGCATTCTGGAGAATGTAGGGCCTAATCCATAAAGGTCCTCAGAAACAAATGAAAATGTGTGTAAATCTGGTATGGAACTCCACCCTGAAGAATTCATATGCACAAAGTGTGATCCACTATGCTGGTGAGTGGGAAAGCCAAGTGCACAAGAGTGTGCGAAGAGGTGCGTAGTGAGCAGGAACTGTCTCTGTGGAACCATGTTAACACCAATGGAATGTCCCTTGACCCCGTCATGTAAGGAGGTGTATGCACTGTGTGGAGTCATGTGACCAAGGCACTTTGGGTTAAGAAACCTCTGCTAGGCAATGATCATACTGTAGCCAGAGTCAGAGTGCTGAGGGAACCAAATCTGCTCTGGTGTAAATGTCTAAACAGCGTAGGTAACAGCTGCACTGAACCCTAGAATGTCAGACATGACCAACCATAGCAGCCACTTGTTCCAAACTGTACATCAGTGTGAACATGGTAGTAATTATTAGCAACAATGTGGAAAGTGCTGGGAAAATTCCGCCAGACGATATGGCTGATAGCACGTGTTACACTAGAACGGTACTGCCTCTGCCCACAGTCTGGTGGTGTTTAACCATTAACAGATGTCACCCAAACATGCAGGGCAGGGTTCCAGCCTGTGCTGCATCAGTGGCTGGATGTGTGACTGTATAGTAGAGTAGGGCTGGAAAAACTTGGTGAAGTTCTGACCCTTATTAAATAAGAAATGGAACACAGAGGGGGTTCAGATTTTTTATGAAATTATGAAATAAATACCAAACATGCAGAATTAGAAGCTGTAACTATGGTAGTTAATATTGTGGGGTAAAGGGAACACTTCATTAATTTGTGCACAAACAGATCCTTTAATGCCTGCTTTGGCCCACCAGCTCTATCCCCCAGCACAGCACCTTTCAAGGCTTGTAGCTGTCACTACTACCCTCTGCCACCCCCTGCACAGAACTGTCCACACTGCTCGACATACCAATCCATTCAGCGTCCCACCAAACGTTCCCAGATCCAAACACCCGCTGGTGCCACTTCTAGAATACCTCTCACTGGGCATACTACAGTGCAACATACTGTCTATGCATCACTTTTCCAAGCTACCACTAAAACTGCAACTGTCTGCCCAGCCAAATTCTAGCTACCCTGTGACAGTATGTCCTTCTACTTGTGTCTGTTGCCTGAGTGGCGTGAGGCAAAAAAGGCAAGGTGCACGTCAGTCTCCCTTTCTTTCAGCAATGCCTCCCGCTGTGTAGTACGGCAGGCTTAACTGCAGGGCTACCAGCTAGCTCCCCTTATCTGTAGCCTACTGCCAAGGAACTTGATCAGGATGAGAGAATTATTTAAATACAGTAGCTACTTGCAGCTAATAATATAAAATGTCTACACAATCACCTTGAACCCCCCCCCCCCATGCAAAAGAGTTAGACACAGAGGCCTCCATGCCCGCCCCCTGCTCCTACCCCTTTAGAAGAATACACCACAGTCCGTCTTGTCTGGGTTGAAGGCCACAGCACAACTTTTACTTAAACTTAAATTTCAAATGTCATGCATCTCACACGTTAATATTTGCCACAGTTACATAATTTCTCAGTATTTTATTGGAAACTAGAATACATCCATCACCCATTTTGACCCCTAGGGTTCGGATCAGCCCCAGCTGTGTTCACCCCCCCTGCTCGGGGGGTCTATTCTCCAAGACGGCCCCTTCCACCTCATCTGCATGCAAAGAGGCGGACAAGCTTCTTCCAATCACTCCCCACCCTGCCAGGGTACAGACCCTACTACCTGCACCTGCCTCTCTGCCCCTCTGCTGCACAGCTTTGGATCAACAGGGAACAGGGGTACCACACTCATCAGGCCTCCCGGAGGCACCCCAACCCACCACCACCATTAACTGTTGAGCAAGTTGTGTGCAACATTTTCCTAAAGCAAGCCATTCTCAAGCCCAGTTTCTCTGTCATGTGGGGTGCCTCAGGGATCAGTGTTGTCCCCCATGATGTTTGCAGTGTATATGCTACCCCTCGGAGATATTATAAGAAGGTATGGGCTGAGATTTCACTGCTATGCTGATGATACCCAGCTCTACCTTTCTTTTGTACCTGACCAGGATAGAGCTCTCTTAACGTTTAATAACTGCCTTGCTGAAATCCAGGACTGGATGAATTCGAGCTGGTTGAGGTTGAACTTGGCAAAGACTGAGGTGCTGGTAGTGGACCCGGGGCGCCGGATAGGGGGCTGGGGGTAGGTCTGCCTCAGGTCTTTTCCTTGGGGAGTTTTTGCTCCTGACCTCTGAACAGGTGCGAAACCTGGGGGTAATTTTTGACAAAGGGCTGACTCTGCGTTCACAGGTGTTGGCTGTCATCAAATTCTCTTTCTACCATCTGAGGAATATCTCCAGGGTTTAGCATCTTGTTCCGCCCGGTGATCTCCCTAGGTTGGTCCAAGCCTTTGTGTCCTTGTGTCTGGATTATTGCATTTCCCTCTACCTAGGGCTTCCTGGGGTGGATATCCACCGCTTGCATTTGGTGCAGAACGCAGTGGCCCAGTTATTGACAGGAACCTCTCGGTCCTGTCACATTTCTCTGGTGCTGCGTGAACTACACTGGCTGCCAGTACAGTGGTGTATTACCATTAAAGTCGGACTTCTGACTTATAAAGCCCTACATGGACTGGGCCCAGACTACCTGAAAGAGCTTCTGGTTCCTTACTGCCCTGGGGGATTGCTCCGCTCGGCTGATGAGGGATTGCAAGAGATTGCAAGTGTCTGTTTAAAATCTTCAGGGACCCGGGCATCTATGCATGCGGCCCCTACCCTTTGGAATTCTCTACCCCGTCAGCTATGGGAGTGCATGACTGTGGAGAGATTTAAACAGGCCTTTAAAACTTATCTGTGGAAAAAAGCATATGATAACGGATTTAAACTATGGTTTTATCTGCATTAGTTGCATTTTATATTATTTATGATGTGTGGATTTTATGACTCATTCTGTTTCAATTGTTAGGTGCCTTGATGGTTGAAAGGCGCCATATAAATAAAGATTTATAATTATTATTATTCTAATGTCTCTACCCCTTCCCAACTAGCCGTGGCCTCAGGGACCCAAAGAAGGGTGGGTGGGAAACTCTGGGATGGCATACGCGAGTCCGGTCAGGGAGTACAGCTACAGAGGCTGTGGCCATTCCAGGTGTTAACCTTTAACCCCTTAAGCCAACCCCACCTCTCTTGCTCTGCAATTCCCTTCAGGACCGCCCACCCATCGTCCAGTTGCCAGGGCCTGCACAGATCCCTCCCCGCCCAGGCCACGTCATCCGCCAGCCTGTCGCTGGCCATTTTGTGCCCTTGGGGGGCTTCCAGCAGGGGCTGCAGTAGCAGGAGAAGACTCATGCCAATTCCTCCTCTCCCTTTATCTGGGGTAAGCTCCCTAAACTGGAGTGATAGTGGCAAAAGAAAATTCTACATTTTCCCTTTGCTGAGCAGACTGTTTTACAAGCAACTCTGTCCAAGTCTCCAATTACTTCCCCTGCCCCCCTTTTAAATCTGAGTCACTCTGGCTGCCTCGAGGGAGAGCTAAGCTTAAACAAAGCTACTTTTGTTTTCACTGTATAAATGTGTGTGTGGAATAGTAGACTCCAAACAGGTAGAAAAATGTCATTCAGACTGATAAAACAATGAGCGCACAAGCATGCAAAGGTGACCCAACTGGTATCAGGTAAGTACTCCTTTCAGCCCAATAGCCCACACTAACTGATGAAAACGGTTACGGAGATGAGCTGTACAAACCACATGCTTCGCTAACTGCCACTGCAGATCGGGTGTCTCCTACCTCTGCCTGCTTCAGCTCAAGTCCAATCACAGCTGGTTTTACAAACCTCAGCAGAATAACCCAGTGAAGTCAGCATCCTCCAGTGCTATGGTTTCTTGAATTTCTACTGAGCCTGTTTATTCATTAATGTTTTTTTACTATGTCTGTGTAGTGTGCTCTGCAGAATGGATGTAAATCATATACTCGTCAGTTGGGAGCACAAGAAAATAAGCTGTTGGCTCCTCTAGGGTTGCCACCTGTCCCGTTTTGGACTAGATTATCTGATTTTTAGGCTCCTTATCCGGTCATCCGGTTTTGCTTAGATGTAGTCTGGTTCTTGGGACATTTTGAGTGCTCGGGTACTCTTAAAACTGAGGCCCTGTCCACAATCACCTGTGAGTACCGTTACGCAGGTCACAACCATTATGGAACATGCTAAAAATGGTGCACGTCCACACTAGTAACAGTACCCGATGCATTTTGGCAACTGATCTCGAGACCCGTTGAAAGGTAGTCTCAAGATCAGTAGCAGAAATGCTTAGCTGTTAAAACTGTGCGTAAAACTGTTTTTCACCAGTGCGGATGGGAGACTGCTCCTACAGTAACCGCTGATCCTCCATGGCACCACCAGGCATCCCATGAGGGAGCGTGGCAAATGCACATGCGCGTTAAGAGCACATCATGAACCCGGAAGTGCTGTGAAGTGGGCTATTTAAATGCCCTGTAATGACAGCAGAATCCAACAATACACAGAGTGCCATCCAAACCTCTGTGTGTGTGTGTGTGTGTGTGTGTGTGCTTGCATGCTATTGAGCCAGCCTAGTGGCCAAGTAGCCAGGCAATTACAATTTCGGGACAATTAGGCTTTAGGTGCTCTGGTTCTGCCACTGCTAATTTTGGTGCTACCAGCATAGCCGCAGTAAACAGAAACAGAGGCTGCCTACAGTTGCCTACAAATGGCTGCAAATTCTGGCAGCTATATACTGGGGCAAGTGCAGCTATATCATAGGCTGATTGTGTCAGCCACTGCTAGCTAGTCTGTCCGAACTTTGCTAAGTATATTCAGAAATTGCATTGTGGTGCTGCCACTGCTAGTTTTGGCTGCATACAGCTGATATATGCTGGGGCAGGTGCCGTAATGTCTGCAGTTCTCTGCCTTCACAGCCTTTTTTGTGGCTGGTAGTGACTGTATTCCAAGTTATAATGGCCGACCGAAGTGCAACCTGGTTAGATGAGGTGACCCACTTGCTGATTGACTACTGGTCACAGGAGTGCAACCAGGATGAGTTCGCTACCTATTGGAAGAACACATGTGTGTGCCAGAAGATACTGGAATTATTAAGTGACCATGGGTTTGACAGGACAGTGAAGCAATGCCAGGACAAGATTAAGCAGTTAAAGCTTAAATACCATAAAAC
The DNA here is from genome assembly GCA_016271365.2 of Neoceratodus forsteri. Taxonomy (NCBI): domain Eukaryota; kingdom Metazoa; phylum Chordata; order Ceratodontiformes; family Ceratodontidae; genus Neoceratodus; species Neoceratodus forsteri. The sequence continues at coordinate 164,871,688 of CM028137.1, forward strand.
CAGGGACTCCAACTACCGGTCTGGCAGAGGTCGAGTCATCTGTCCTTTTTACGATCAGTTGGACCAGATATTGGGCACCCGACCAACATCTGAGCCTCAGTGTGTCCTGGAAAGTACCGCCATCACTGAGGAGAATGACAGCGAGGAGACCAATGACGACCTTGATGAGTATCCGGTACCCAACAAGCTGGAATCAGGTACCTGTTCTCATGTGTTTATACTGCCCCACACAAATTGCAGAGCCTACAGAGGATACATCCGTGAATGCAGACAGCAACATCGGCATGGAGTCTGCATTGGGGACCAGTGATGACAGCGCATTGCCTGCCACAGATGGGCCATCATGCTTCAGAGCAACAGGCACAAGCAGAAGTACCCCCAAGCAACCAACCAAACCACTGCTCATTCTACAGAGGAAGAAGAGGAGCACCCGTATGCAAGAAATGCTGGAGGCTGTATTCAAGCCGACACGAAAGATGATGGAGAAGCAGCATAGGGAACTAGTGGAACTTGAATGGGAGAGGGTGAGGGAGGAGAGGGAGATGCAGGAGAGGCTGAGGAAGTATGAGGCAGAGCAGAATGCTGCATTTTTTAGCAACATGCTTCAAATTATGTCAATCCACTTTAGACAGTCATCCCAAGTTAATGTCAATGTTCAAAACTGTGGTACCATGCCTGACCATAATATTAGTTTCCCAGAGAGTGGCCTCAGTACCCCCACAGGCACCACAGAAGCTGCCACAGAACCTTTATGCAGATCCACAGCAATTGGCTGGCCCTGTCAGTAGCACCGGTATACCCCCACATACAACACAGACCCATTATACCGGTCCACAGCAATTGAGTATCCCTGATGGTGGCCTCAGCATTGGCACCACTCCACAGGTGCCACAGACCCCACAGAAGCCACCACAAAACCCTTATGCAGGTCCACAGCAATTAGCTGGCCCTGCCGCATACCCCCACATACAACAAAGACCCATTATACCAGTCCACAGCAACTGAATATCCTTGCTGGTGACCCTGGCATTGGTATCCCCCCACAAGCACCACAGAATCAATACAGAGGGCCACAGCAAGTTACAGTTGCTCCGTCAGGCCATGGCGTTGCCAGCACATCCCAGGCCACATGCTGCATGGCTCCGATTTGCCTCCAGCGGTCCACTTACCATTGCTGCCCACTGCCCACGCCTCAGGTGGTAATCTAGAAGGAGTGGAATCTTTCAAATACCTGGGTTTGACTCTCGACCAGCACCTATCTTTCGACATCCATGTCAACATGGTCAAATCTACTAACCTGAAACTCAACCTACTTTATCGTACCTCCCCCTACCTCACCCCAAATGCTAGGAAGGTTATCTCCTCAGCTACCTTGCTCCCTGCGCTATTCTATAGTGCTCCCATAATTCATTCAGCCAGAGCCACCACCCTGGCCAAAATCAAGCAGGTCTACCACAGGGTTGCTCGCTTCGCTGGCACAGCTCCAGCCTGGGCACACAACTGCAACACTCTCAAATCCCTAGGCTGGCTATCTTTTGAGCCCAGAATGGATTTTCCTGTACATTGACCACGTTCAGACTTACCCACCTTCCTCCTCAACTCCCAACTTATCCGCTTGGGACTTCTCACCCATAAATCCTTCTCTAGGACCCTTCGTTATTCCCACCTCCCATTGCTGACACTTCCAAAGGTTCACTTAGCCATGGCAGTGATCGTTCACTTTCTCTGCTCCCCAAAAATGGAATACCCTCCTGCATAGTCTACTCTCCTGTGCATCTCTTCCTCTGTTCAAAAGGAACTTTAAGGAAATTTTCTGTCCTCCCCCAACCTGCTCAGGCAACTGCTCTTAACAACCACCAGCTATTTCTCCTCCCTTCTCACCACTACACTGTACTTCACTCCTATCTCTCCACGGATCCCTTCTCCCTCGCCATTGTGTTCTCTCTCCATATATATATATATATATATATATACACACACACACACATATACATACATACATATATACATATACATAGTGGACTCCACATTAGACGGACGCTGTTAATGCGGACAATCACTTTGCATGGACAGAACAGTATTGCTGAAACCAAAATCTATATGTAGAAAGTAAAATTAGCACTTTAAGGCGGACTATGCATGCCGCGTAGCACGGACAGTTAATTACAGCTAATCGCACCCTGTCTACACAAGCTCTAACAGTGATAACTGGTGTTAATTAGAGATGTTACTTAATCTGTCTTGGTCATTACACCTCATTTCAGAGGTGTTGCTTTGTCTGTGCACAATGGCTTCTTCAAAGTGCCCTGGCATTCCTCTGGCTAGAAAAATTTAACTGATACGGCAGATTGAAAGTCTCCCCCACATGAGCATACATGATCTTGCTGCTCATCTCTCTCTCTCCCCAAATCAACTGTGTCAGACTTAATTCAGCAAAAAGAAAGGCTTCAGGCAGAATGGCACGGCAACCAAAATCCTGAAAGGAAACGAAAGAGAGAGAGATGGTAAGGAGCAGGAAATAGAGGAGGGCTTACTGCTGTGGTTTGCTGAGGTTTGTCACAGAGACGCTATGGCCAGTGGACCTTTGTTGCTACAAAAAGCTAAACAGTTTGCAGTCGCTCTTGAAAACCCTGAATTCAAGTCCGACTGATGGATGACTTCAGTGTTGGAAAGTCAGGAACAACATTTGCTTTCGCCGTGCGCACAGCGAAAAGCAAAATGCCAATGGGGAGGGGGCTGTCTTTTGGATGAGAGATGTTTACCAGATCTGCTTGAAGGCTACGGGCAAAATGAAATGTTTAATGCTGATGAGACCGGCCTGTTCTTCAGGTGTGTCGGCAGCGGCACACTGTCATTTAAAAATGAAATGCCGCAGGGTCAGAAAAAAGCAAAGGAGCATGTTTCAGTCATGGTTTGCTGCAACATGACAGGAACTGAGAAGACAGCATCAGGTGATGATGCAGAGGACACCGAGGAAAAAGAAATTCCAACTGTCTCCACTTCAGATGTGCGAAACGCCCTCAGCATCCTGAACTTTGCCATGGCTCAATGAGTGAACATAAACCCAGATTGGGAAATGCTAAGGCGAACTGAGAAAAGTTGGCAAAAATACACGATGGCACCCGAACTGCAGACTAAGATAACCAGTTTTTTTTCAAGAGAACAAAAACAATAACATTACTGTTCACCACTTGTTTTAACCTGCACTCCACAGCTTGTTCCCTGGGAATTAAAGGAACTGTGTTACTGTCATAAAAGTCACAAAGCATCTAACTGTTAAAAAGCACGTCCCCAATCCTTCGACCCTCCTACCTAGCACAGATTTCCTCACAAAAGTCACAAAGCATCTAAATGCTAAAAAGTACATCCCCGATCCCAATCCTTCTAGCCACCTACCCAGCACAGATTTCCTCACAAAAGCATCTAAGCACTGATTTCATAAAAAAAAAACAAAAAAACACCACTTTACACAAGATAAAATTAAGAAACGCTGCTCGCGCTCAAGTAAAATAACTTGCTCCAGCTTCTGCGGACAGCGGTTTCAGTGGACAACTTATTCATGCACGGAATTGTCCGCCTAAACCGGCATGCACTGTATATCTAAAATACCATCAACAGCTTAATCTGGTTTAAGGTCAGTTGGTATTCATTTGTATCCCCTTCCCCCAGGTCGTGCCTGAAAATAGGCAGAATTTGTTTAGTGCACTTACCCGGTCAACAAAAACTAACTAAACTAACATCCCCATGGCTCTCCTATCTCTTTCTACAACTTGCCTCTCCCCACCTCTCTCCCTCCCTCGAGACCTCACACCCCCTCTGGCCATCCTATCTCTCTACTAATCCCTTCCCCTTTCCCTCCTTTTACCCCTACTATATTTTTTGCAATTAAAATTGCAATTAAATAATAAAAAGTGTCTTTTACATTTTTTGTAACCATAATATTGTATCTGTAAGTACTAGCTAATGCTCTAGGCATGATGTTATGACTTAGTCCACGCTGTATAATCTCTGCAGTCCTCAGAATACTCAATGGGGCCCCATGCCCTAGGGGTGTAGCCAGGGATTTCAGATCTGCACACCAAGTGGACTGACTGCCACCCCCCATTAGGATGTGCACCCCCGGGGTGTGAGCAGACAATTTACAAATGTACACCAGGACTGTGTTTGTTGCCTCATTTGGCACAATAAATACAATTTTTGTATCTCATGACAGTGGTTGTTGCCATACATGGGTAAATACAAATGCCATGCATTGCTCCCTAAGACACCCACATACCAGCCCAGAGCCTATAATGTTCTATTGTCCTTGGAATGCAAAGACAGTATTAGTGACCAGTCCTTCTAGTTTTGACTCCTATGAATAAAATTACAGAAAGGTTCAGCATTTTCTTTAGTTTTCATGGAAAAAGGAAGCAATTCAGAGCCTATTTGCTACCCCCCTTAAATAAAATTGCACACTATGGAGTACATGGAGTATGCCTGGCTACACCCATGCCATGCCCCTCCAAAGACTTATCAACAGTGGGCTTATCAATAGCTTATCAACCTAAGACTTTCTCATTAACTTATCAGTCTTGGACTTTATCAAAACCTATCAACGATAGACCCTCCAGGACCTCCCCGGTGTCACAGGATTGTAGATGTGGATACTGTCTGCCTGTTCCCTAATCTCACCTGCTGCTTAATTTACTGCTACTACTTGTATTATTTATGAATGCTGTTTCTCCTGTCACTGTCTGTACTCATTTTATTGTATTGCTCTCCAAACTGTATCATGTACCTAAATATGGAATAGCTTCATTCCCCGGGTCGCCCCTGAAAAAGGGACATGCCTGTCTCAGAGGGCTCACCCAGTTACCAAAGTTCAAATAAATATGCCACCTTCCACTGGTGATCCACAGGTTCTATCGACAGCATATGCAAAGGGGTGTAGCTACACACAGGATCTGCTCAGTGAGGACTACCTTTGGGTACAGCTGTAGCTGGTGTAAAGAAACCTACCTATTGGAAAGCAGCATATCCCTGTTAACCACAGCCTGTTCTGCCTGCCACTAGAATTGTCTTATGTCTGTCCCATTCATTCTTTCCTTCCCCCACTTTTTTGGACCCATGGACTTTTTTTTGATTACCTTGAGGTACTTGACAGTTGCCACCATTTTGCTGCAATAAGGGTCTAGAGACAATGTAAGTGTTTAACACAGTTTTATAGATGCTTTCTTGTGTGAAACCACTATTTGTGTTTAAATCTCTTCATGCATTCATACCAGGCTACAACGTCACTTCTTATACATATGTCGTTGATCAGGGAGGCAAATCAGATAGCATTAGTGGCCATCACTGCACACTAGCGGGCATTTAGGTACTCGCACAGTGCATCGCGAATTGATGCAGCCTGCCTGTTCATGGCTGCAATGGTCATCTCATTGGCCAGTGTGCAGTTCTGCATCAGCAGGTTGGGAGAACTGCACATTCTACTTTCACTGACCCAGGTATCTAAGAACAGTTCAGATTTGTCCTCGCACAGATTGTGTAAGGCGCAACAAGCACCGATTATATGAGGCATACTGGTAATGCTGACCTCTCTGTGCTTTAAGAGGCACCTCCACCTCTATTTAAGATGGCCAAACACGCACTCAACTGCCATCCGTGCACGACTTAGCCTGTAGTTGAAATGCCGCTTTGCTGGGTCACTTGTAGTTGCTGTACGGCTTCATGAGCCATGGGAGGAGGGGGTACGCAGGGTCCCCCGAGAATGACCTCGGGCACAGTCACACCACAAATATCCCGACTAATGCCAGGAAAGAGCTTTCTAGACTGTTCCATGTGGTACAGGTTGCTGTTGTAGAAAACTCTGGCGTCACGAACCTTCCCAGACCAGCCAACATTTATGTCACAGTCTATGAAGCTATATCTGTGATCAACCACGGCTTGCATGACCACAGAGTAGTAAGACTTCCTGTTGAAATACTCCGTGGCATTCCTGGGAGTGAGATGATAGGGAAGTGGGTACCATCCACAGCGTCCCACAGTTAGGGAACTCCCACTCCCTTTCAAACCCTTATATAACAGCTCCAACATTGTGAATCCTGATGACATCTGAGAGCAGCACCCTCACGATAGCGTTGCGGACCTCCACCACAATTTCCCCAACAGTCAATCTTCCCACTCCAAAGATGTTCCTCAGGGTCCAGTACTCTACATCTGTAACGTAATGATTCGTTGCGAGGCACCACAGGGTGACAGCAACCCTCTTTAGGACAGTGACTGCCTTACGTAGCCTGATGTCTCTTCAATATATGTAAGGCTGCAGCTCACCACATAGAAACTGAAAGGTCTGTCTCGACATCCTGAAGTTTTCCAACCTTTATTCATCAGACCAGGAACACAGGACTATGCTGTCCCACCAGCTGGTCAACCTGGGGTGGCTCCACACTGTCCTATGCACTGTCTCACATGTATACCTGCTGGAAATTAGGTTGTGCATAGCAGTAATATGGCACATGCACTGCTCCATCATTTCAAGGGCTCTCTCTGCCCTCTGATGTCTTGCCAGCTGCCTGTTCGTCCAAGCTCTCCAGATGACTTGCTGTCTATGGTACCAGTGGTACAGTAGCAGCACAACAAATATCACAGTGAAATCCACCGCCTCCATGCTCTTTTCCATTTACCATGCCCATGGAAACAAGCAGCGGCATGCTGGGATATATAGGGAAGTGAGGAACAGCATTCTGGAATTGCAATTTACAGAGTCTCTGAACACCAGACAGCAGTCTCCAGGGCCCTAAAGTGACTGCTGTATTCCTTATCTGGCTGCATTCCAGGAGCACGAGACTGATGTCTTGCTGTTACCAGATGCTAACTGGTGGGGGGGGGGCAGCTGGAACTGTGGAGAGGGTTACACTAGTATTCTAAGTAGGGAACAGCATTTATCAGCATCCCTGGAGCCCTTGAGCCCTGTTCTCCTAATAGTGAATCACTCTGGGACTTTGGAGGACTCGGCAGGGTCCTCCAAGCTCTGGATAATAACAGCCTGCTTATAAGTGTTTTAAGAACAGTTTTAGCAACTGCACCAGTTTCTGGCAGCATTGGGGGTAAGATACTGACAACAAAAATGGAACGGGACCTGGAGGTAGTCCTATCAGATGACCTAAAGGTGGACAAGCAATGTGAGAAGGCAGTAAGGAGGGTTGGGGTGATACTGGGATGCATAGGGAGAGGCATCACCAGTAGAAAACAGGAAGTTGTTATCCCTCTATACAGACAGTTGGTGAGACTCCATCTGGAGTACTGCGTGCAGTTCTGGAGACCCCATCTCCGCAAAGACATAGAGAGGGTGGAGGCTGTCCAGAGGAGGGCAACCAAAATGGTGCAGGGTCTGCACCAGAAGACATATGAAGAGAGACTAAATGAGCTTAATATGTATACCTTCGAGGAAAGGAGAGAGAGGGGGGACATGATAGAAACGTTCAAGTACCTCAAGGGAATTCAACAAAGTCCAAGAGGGTAGCATCTTTCAGAAAAAGAGATGTACAAGAACAAGGGGGAAAATTTGAAGCTGGGGAGGATGGCTCAGAGTTAGTATTTTTTCATGGAGAGGGTTGTGGATGCATGGAACAGCCTTCCTGAGGAGGTCGTAGAGTCAAAAACGGTGGGGGAATTCAAGAATGCATAGGGCAGACATACGGCAATTCTAGGGGGGTGTAGGAGGAAGTAGGCTGTTGGTTAACTAGGATCTGCAGCTTATCCATTAGGTAGGGAAATGGGCAGACTAGGTGGGCCAAGCGGTCCTTATCTGCCATCAGATTCTATGTTTCTTAGCTGACTAGCAGCATACCTTGAGCCCCTGGTGTGGTAATAAAACCCCTACTACTACACTCCCGAACCTGGAACTGTCATGGCGCCAGTATATACATCCAAATGCTTGTGAACGTTGGCAACTGCATGGCAGAGGCAACGCTGGCAGAGGTAGACATGTTGCCAATGTCAGCTCTCATCCAGGTCTATCATTGCCACCCCATGCCAGGTATCCATGCCCAGTTACCCTCCAGCTCCCCCTTTAAATGTAATCTCCACCTGTGAAATAAACAGTTTGAGCATCATAACAAGTCCACTGTAGACATGCTCAGGCATAGGTATTGGGGCTGTATGTGTTTCCCCCGAAATATGAGACCGAGTGCAATTACTTTCTTAGTGAAAGCACCCCACTCAGTGGTGCAGTACAAGCAGTTTTCCAACCACAGAAAACTATATTAAAATGTAATAAAAAAACCTGCACAGTCCCTACAGCCCTGTGTGGAACAAGGGGAACAGCATTTATCAGCATCCTTGGAGCCCCGTGCTTGTCTTCATTTACTGTGCCCATGGAAACGAGCAGTGGCATGCTGGGATACACTGTGAAGTGACACACAGCACTCTGCAATTGTGTGCATCACTTCGCTGAATTCGGATCATGGTGGCCATCACAAAACACGCTGGAGTGGCGAAATGGACACGAGACAAGTGAGATCACACCTGATCGAAACACAGTTTCTGGATAGTATGGACCGACTTTAACGGTGAGCGATAAACCAGTACCAAAACCGTTACGCTCCCGCGATCGCGAGTGTGGACGGGGCCTGAGTGTATCTTACCATTCTTTGTTTTGGTGCATGTTCAGGTTACAAAGGAGTTCTGATGTTATTCAGACCTTTGTTTGTAAAATCAGTCAGCCTAGGAAGTTTAAATAATGGCCATTAAGACCATTAGCAGTAAATCAACCTAATCTTTTCCACTCTGAATTTTGAGTGTCATCTTTTGCTGTTGTAAAATGAAAGTTTGTAATAGCATTATATGCTCTTCTGTGTTCCCTTTTGTTTGTCTTATATTCTAATATTTTTTAGATCAGGGCTATAGCCAGCAATTTTGAATGTGTACTCGAGAGTTGACAGAACTGTCTGCCCCCTCTCCCTGTAAACACAAACCAAAAGATGTGCTGCCCCTCCACACTAGCATTGCCCCACCCATTCCATTCAACAATATGCAGTAAGCCAGTGCTCCTAAAAGATTCACAACATTTTATTTTATCTATGTTTAGGATACATTGTGATAAGCCTCTGTACCACATCAAGGTGGCCAGCATTTCAGAAGTCCATTCACACAAACACTCATACATACATACAGGCTGGGCATCGGGTCGGGTCACAAATTCAAGCCGTTCAGGTTTGGCAGTGTTCAGAATTAATGGTCTGAATCGGGTTTCACACTGCCAAACTTGAAACGGCAACCCAAAATTTAAACCCACAATTTCCCTGCACACTACATGTAAAGGACCACAGTTGTGTACCGTTCAAAGACCGCCTTTTTTTTTTTTTCACATTTTAGCCAGCTACTGATTGGTCTGATCTCCCCTGTCCCTCCCACTTCAGCAAAGTGGGCGTGCATCTATGGAGACTGTGTAACAGGGGAGGTTGGAGGTGGAAAGCAGCAGCGTGTTTTCCGCCAACTTGCCGAGTATTTTGTTTTAGGCCAGAACCACCCAAAATGACTGCCGATGTGTCACGAAATTGACGCTGTCTGCCTCCCAGAAAATCTGGAAACCCCTTGTCCAACACACATGGAGGTATGTTTTTGTTTCTTTTTTTCATGTGGACTGGAGACCATGAAGTGTCTGCTCTGCAGCATCCCTCAAGATGAGGAGTGAATGTCACTGTCTTCTGGGGCCCGATTTTACTCCCTCCCGTCAGCCAGCCTGTGTTAGTCCCAATCAGTCTGTACCTTCCCGACGTGAACATGAAATGCACCCTGTCTCCTCAACACCCACCTATGTGCATGGCACAGTACTATTTAAGTAGTGAGGTTGGTTATTATTAAATTTAGTAACCAAGCTCATAAGACAAAGGGATCCTTCTGTCCCTGTCCTGCCTTTGGCCCACCCTGCTGTGTTCATCCAAGTCGAACTCTTGGATAGGGCTGGGCATCGGGTGGGGGGAGAAGATATTGCCACTGTGGGTAAACTAGGGCCATGCAACTTGAGTCTGCAAATTTGGCATTTAAATTTGGGCCAAATAGGGCCATTTCAAGTTTTGCCAAGCCTGGCTCAAAATTGGCTCGTCAGGCCACATTTGCCGACTCGCACAGCCTTAATACATATATACGTGTTTGACTGGGTCACTCGTGTAGTCATGGCCTCCAAGTTAAGCACCCACACATCTTCAAAAGATCATTCACAAACTTACACTAAACTAGCATCCAAGAAAGGGAAAAACAGTTTTTCAGCTACATCAGGCTCTGGCTGTGTTTGTTACCCTAGTCTGAGACTCGTGTTTCTTCTGGATTTTCCAGATTGTATTGTACTCAGCAAAGTACACGGAGTATGCCTGCCAACACCCATGTTTTAGATCTACTGTTAAATTAATAATCTATTTTTCTACTGCCTTTGTTACTAGTCACAACATTAATCCCCTTTCTCCTGAATCCGGAGCAGCTGCTGCTCTGAATTTTCCTACTACCTGGACATTCCTTGATCTTTGTCACAGCTGTACAGGCTATTCTGATGAGTAGCAAGGAATGGCGTGTCTGACATTGTGGAATGTCTTAGTAATATGAAAAAAAAGCAGCAGTAGTTGGTGCGGTAAAAGGAACACAATACAGAATTGAGGGTACCACAGACAGATAATTAATCAAAAACTGATCAAAGCATATCAGAATACATGGCTGACATGGAAAGGAAAACGGGAGTGTGTTTAACAAAGGTTAGAGCGCAACAAGCTTGGTACATCCAGTAAGCAGTCCAGTTTGATTCCCAAAGCCTCCACTTTCATACTGTGTGACTCTGAGCAAGTCACTTAACCTCCCTGTGCTCCTGGTTCACCCTATAAATTGGTCTTCGGCTCAGTGGGCCCTACCTTGTTACCAAAGAATAAAAATTAAAACAATAAATAGAAAAATAACAGTTTAAAAATGATTTCATGTCACTTTTAAAGTGTTTTCTGACATGACAAATGGCTTTGAAGGAGGAGTGCTATACTCCTCAGTCATAAAATAGGGTGGAGTCAGGGATGGAGTTGGGGCCTGGTTTAATATCTGGTTTTCACCTCATCCAAAGGTGGCAACCCTACATGAACTCAGAACTGGACTTCAGTAGGCGAGTCTGTATTAATCCAAGTCTGGGGGTGATTGCTGGATCCAGGGGGCGGGGAGGGGGCTCTGATTTCAATAAAAACAGTCCATCCAGCCCTAGTGTACAGTGTAGCAGGTGACTACTGATTCACTCACAAAAACAGAAACATAGGAACCAAAGGAAAGAAAAAGACTATCATTTCATTTAGTTTGCCCTGATGCCCTATAATGCATGACTCTGAATTCTTCAGTCTTCCCCGTCTCCTTCCACCCTTTGGGTCCTAATAACCCCCTTAAACACAGATATGGATGTTATTCTGTGGCTGTCTCAACGTATGTATTCTGTTGACCTTCATGACTTCCCCATACAAAGGAACACAGAACACATACACATAGCAGGTATATCCTACAGGATAGCACAGACCAAGCTGTGGAAAAGCTCTTGACCCTCCCAAAATACTGAAACAGTCCTGGGCCTCCCCATAGAAAAATAGCATGTTTTGCACAGTACATCATGAATAAAGTGAAACTCCTTTGAATAGTTGGCTCTCATTTTATTCAGCTTTATTGTAACCCCTCCCTTAAATCCCCTCCCCAGGCAAACCTACTTGTTCCACTATTTTGAATCTCAAACTATTACTACCCCTTGTTGCAATACCTTTTTGGGTCAGACTGCATGTTCTGTCTGTTTCCTCTCTATCTGGGATAGAGATGTTTGAAATTGTCAAATTTCGTTATGTGGAATATTTTCCGAAATTCGCCCATTTTGCAAAATTTTCGCGGAAGCAAAATTTGGAATTTTGCCTATGGGATGCGAAATTTCACCTGTGAAATGGCGAAATTCTGCTTTCGTTGGTGAAATTTCACCTCTTTTCTGCATTTCACGGGCAAAATTCTGCATTTCGCACTCCGCAAAATATTTCGTATAACGGGCTAATTTCACAAAATATTTCAAGCCACGAAATTGTCAATTTCATGGGCTTTTCACCAGTGAAATATAATTTTGCAACAGCTCTAATCTGGAATAACCTTCCTACCCACCTCTGCCTCTCCTCCTCTTACCCTGTTGTTATGCAGCTTCTCAGGGGTCCTTTTGCACCCTCCTGATCTTCCTCCTAGTACAATATCTCGCTGCTTACCCTTGTATTTGGTCTGTTCTGCCAACAGTCTAACTGGTCAATTGTTATCTCTCATTACTTGTTCATTGTTCCTATTTGTTTGCATTATTGTTCATTTTGTATTGCTTGACTGTTCAGCAGTTACCCTTTGAATTGTATTCACTGTCTATCCTTCCCTGGGTACACCTGAAATGAGCCTTGGTTCAGTGTACCTTTCCCGGGTTATTGATTTATAAATAAATACATACATTCACCTACTATTATCCTCTTTCAGTTTGCCTCATCCCTTCATACAAAATATCTAAAACACAACATTTTAAATACAGTACTTTTTTAGTCATACTTAAGTCTCCCCAGGGAGGCTGGCCTCACCATTTGAGAAATCCTGGCACAGACCAAACCACTGACACCAATCAACATGGACTCACAGACAGGACACAGTCCAGCTGGTAGCACATCAAAACGGCGAATCAAATACGGCAACTACAATTACGGCAACGGCAATTTGGCAAGAGTGAAAACGGCGACCAGAAATTTCGGCAACTGCATTTACGGAGATTGCTCCCCCCCCCTCCAAGGTGCTATGACCTCAGAGTTAGATATATGTAATCCTCATGCCAAATCGGGGGCTTACCTGCAGCCCATTTGCTCCATGTTCCTGCTCTCTTCCCAGGTGCCTCCCAATATGGTCTGCATTTTTTTCTGTCCCTCTTGGTCCTTTTCTGCCCTCCCTGGTGCCCCAGAAAACAGCCCACAAAAGAATCCAACCCTCCGGGGCTCAAAAAGTGTAACAGCGAACTCCCGCTTGAAGCATGCCCTCGGGGCAGCGGGGATCGCGCAAGCGCAAGCGGCGCCTTTGAGCTATGGCTGCCCAAATTTGTGGTCATCCCAAGAGGCGTTCCGTCAGTCCCAGGATCCCCAGTAGCTAAATGGGACCCAGTGACCACGGACAGAGCCTTGAGCAGAAGTGCTCTTAAAGAATGAAAGAGATCCATGGGGTGATTTTGGTCAGGGCTCATGAATATTGATAAGCCACAGCCTCAATCAAATTTACATACTCATGAGGGTCTGTCTGCCCTCGGGGTAGCTGGTTCTCGGCAAGCACCGAGAAAGCAATATAAAAAGAAATGCTTCAAATAAATATAATGTAACTGAAAGTATGTTTAGGGGAAACATGTTTTACAAGGAAGAAAGTAATTAAATAAAACAAATGCTGCTCCTGGCTGTGCCAGTTCTATTTGGGACACACATAAGATAGCCTGCCTGCTGCAAATCTGGCAAGTAAAATATTGGCAGCAGTGACGGGTTAATGGACTGAGCAGTTTAGCTAATTTATGCAGCAACAGCAAGTATACTACCAGGCCTAATGAACTATGGGGCATTGAGACAAATACTTATTTTATTCTGGCTGCATCAGGATTTTGTTTGAGACTGTACCTCTTCTGTTTAAGGACTGTATGTTTACAGCAACCACTACAAGCAGCCACAGCCAATCAGAAAGCCAGGATATCAAAGCCAGGACTTGTGGGACATTAGCAAAAGCTCATGTGAAATCACCAAGTACACATGGAGAACTGCAGGCACTTAATTTCAGGCGCCAAAACAGCAAACCAACTGTGCATCGAGTGAGGTTCATGCACTATTCATTTTCTTGACTGACAGGTCCTCCAGCCAGTCGAAGGTCATTCACCCAAAAGCTTCAGCCAATCAGGAGCCTCAGGAGAGCCCTATACATGACTGTGTTTTAGCTGTGCGAGCACACAGAAGGAGATCGAGGGAGAGTTGAGTGGGAGCCCCCCTCCCACAGGGGGTGGAGGCTCAGGTCCCCAGCAGAGTAAATGGGCCTGGTGATCCAGCTTCAGCCTCTTCATCAAGGAGAGGAAAGCTCTCCTACCGAAAGGAAAGATCAGCAGATGCGTGCAGCAGAAGTTCCTAGCCTGGGGCTGCCAGCAGAATGTCCTCCTGGGCTAGTTCTAACCTTTCCATATTTGGGGAAAACATGGGCCAGTGACCTGATCGTAAGCCAGCTGTGAGAGAGCTCAATCTGCCTCAGCAGTGAGCGTGCTGATGAATTCTGAGACACCAAAAGAGAAAACCCATCTCTGCTAAGTAACCTGAGTGAGTAAAACAGTGTCTGAACGTGTAACTATATATCTGAGCTTTAACGGGCCACCCAGCCCGAGCTAATAAGTGTGACTGTGCAATTTAAAAATATCTGCAAGGGGCAGCCAAGCCCAAAGTGTGCCAGATGGTGACTGTAACTTCAAAGTATCTGCAAGGAGCAACGAATGCCCAACATAACTGGATTATGATTGTCTGTGTGTCTGCACCCTGTGTTTGATCAATGCCTGGAATGGGTGGACATCTGCTAGTAACTGGAAAAGAGTTTAAAACCGTATAAATGTGTTTGACTTGAGCTATACCACAGGACTAAATGGGAGTTCCCTGACCATGCGGAATGTTCCGGACAGTGCCTGGTGGGCCAGCAGTGTGTTATGTATAATGTGGAAGCTGCAAGTGCCAGCAAAGAGCCACACAGGACTGCATGTTGTATTTGAGCTTAGGAATGCTACAGAAAATCAGTACCGCCAATGTGCTACAGTGAAGTGTAAAGCAAAGCAAGTTACCAAAGTGCTGTTGAGCTCAGGGAGCTCAAGTAAATAAACATATATCCAAGTATCAGTGCTTGCATCAATAGAGTTTGCTGTGTCTGTTTTTGCCAATAAGCAAATGTTCTGCACAGAGACAGTGATTCTTAACACAGGCTCAACTTGAATAAAGTGTTGCAAGTGGCAGTGAGGCAAGTTTAAGCTCAGTCCAAGACAATATGGGGTCCAGTGTGAGTAGTCAAGTCTTATTCAAGGTCTGGGCAGTGAAAAATGTAATCCTAGCTTCACGAGTCAAATACACTGCCTGACAAATAAATGTACTGAATGCAACTTCTTCAGCTCAAAATGGATTGGGAGATAGCCTGGTAGCGTGCTACCCTCTGAGGCACTGCCACATGTGCTTCCCTCGAGGGGTACAGCCTAGACGTGAAGTTAAAGCGTGCCAGCCCTGCTCCTACCTGTTCATTCAGCAAAGTGTTCCAGCCTTAAAGAGACACTGGCTTTGAAATTGAAATGCAAGTTTTCATGTCAAAAGCTGTAAGACCCTTTGCAGTCAGATTCTGGCTCCTGGCTGTTAGCTTTGTCCGGTGTCTTGATCTTTGAAGTTAGAGTTCCAGACTGCTGAGAGCACTAGTTTCTGACTTGTCTGAACCAATAAGGACATTCTCTGCAAGAAGGGCAACGCCTGCACCACTGATCCTGACTTGTGCATAGTTCAAGAGTGTGATTCTTGCTAACTGCAGGTAATTTGTTTGATCCATTTAAGGGCTCCAACCATACCAGCCTATGTCCAGCTGCACCGTCCATCAGGCCTGCAACATGTCTAAGAAATTTACAGTTACTGGGTACCCAGGTTATGTGGGATTGCGGGGTCTTGCACAGAGTGGGATGCTGGTACTAGTGTGGGTATTGCTGAAAATGACCTGTCTTACACAGCTAGTTAGATAGCCAGAGCTCTGGTTTATCTCTAAGGTTGGGGTTGGGGGATACAATACCAAAAAACATGATTTAAACTGCACTGATTTACCCAGCTGGACGGTTTCACCAGCACAAACTAAATTGTACATTTTGTAAATAGTAATTACTGCATAACTTCTACTCTTCCTGTTTCCCCCATTCCTAACTCCCATGTCCCCTCAAATAAATATTATTGTTACTGTTTTTGCAAATAGTTGTCGTGAACATATTATTAGAGTCTTTAATTAGCAAATGTCTGAAATGTGAGGAACTGTATATTGGGTCATGTGTTGGCGTGGCAAATGGTATTGGTGGGTGGTATAACATCTCAGGGGGTTGTACCAGGTAACAGCTAGCCCACTTTAAAGTTAGACCCTGAGTGGAGGCACTGTGCATTGCAAATGTAAGTTTGGGAACCCAAACCCCTCAACCTACATCCTAAGTAGTAGGCAGGGGTGCAACGCTAGGAGTAGCGCCGCCTAGAGGTTACATATATAAGGGGATGTGGGGGCAAAGCCCCCTGCAATGGGGGGGGTACGGGAGGCAAAGCCCCCCCCATAGAAAGCAAACGTCACCATAACTGCAGTCACTGAAATTTCCGGTTGCCGTTTTCACTCTCACCGAATTGCTGTCGCCGTAATTGAATCGCCCTTTTGACATGGAGCCGTGCAGCTCTGTATAGATGTCACACTGCATTAGCTAAGGTAGCATGAAAGTGGTCTGCCATCTGCAATGAAGGGCTTGTGAAGTCCAGCAACAGCCTGATCCTGCATGAGCATCTCATCGAACAATATAACCCACTCATTTTTTACTCCCTGAAAAACACAACAAAAGGCTTATTCTACACAACCTGACAGAACTACATGTGGCGTACATACAGTATGCAACACTGCAAACAGTACTTTACAGTGTAAAACACAATGCTGTGATACTGCTATAAGCCAGAGCTATATACACAGCCTTCTGGGCTCCTGAATGACAGGCTGGAATGCTGGGGAGCTGTGGTTGTCCACCTGTTGCCATCTTGCAAACATACACAGATTCTTCAAGTGTGCCATAGTTGTTGAATCATGGTCATGGGGTCATGCAGCGTCAAACAAGATTGGTGTCAAAAGTCACTGTACAGAAGGGTACAAGACAGCTGGACACAGTTGTATGCAGAACACACACCACGCAGTGCACATCACACAGCCAGCAAAGGACATGACACATACTTCACAGCAGACATGCAGGACCTACAATGGGCAACACACAAGATGCAATGGCCAAACACACAGCATGTGACAGTGCAACACAATTATACTTACAACACTGTTGTGACAGAAACATATTTTTATGCTTACAGTAATAACATATGGTGGGACCTGGTCTTTCTGGATCTCCTGGGGATGGTCTGATGCTATTCAGAGCCGTGACAGGGTCCACACTCCTTGACCATTGTTGTCCACCTGAAAGCATGTCAATATGTGGGTGTCAGAACCCATGGCAATATACCCAGCAGTGTGCTCAACACATGTCCCCACCTGGATGGACATACAGAATATGTAACATGACACATTTACCTGATGGCCCACAGATGGCTGAAGGCATGCTGGTATCGAGCCCCGTCACCACGATCACAAGAAAGGGGCAGCACGATGCTGTCCTCAGTGATGCGATGGAGGTATCCTGTAAAGTCCAGGTCACCATGTGGCACCTCGAGGATGCTGGGCTGGACCTCTCCATATCCCACTGTAAGCAATGTTAGAATGTTGAGGCCAGGCATGACCAACCAATGCCATGCAACTCACTGGAGATACATGACTACATGCCATATGGTATATTAGAAACTCCAGCTGGAGGGGTCTCAGCCAGGTAGGCCAAATAAGCTAGGGTGTGACATGTTATTTGCAGCTGCCACTGTCAGTTCAGCACTTGTGCACAAGTGCTGTCCCACACCTGCAATCACACACATCTATGGGATCACTGACCATGTACTGTAACTAATCAGCCATCTGTGTAGGGTCAGCGTACACTAGGTGGTCACATTCATGAGTCGGGCTTGCACACCCCAGTGCTTGTGTAACCCCTAGATGGCGCTATCCCAGGGGCTACTACCCCTGCCTGATTTGCCACTAACAGGTTGAGGGGCCTGGATCCAATGGCGGGTGCCTCCACCCAGAGGTCAGGGTTTGCAATAGTTAAACTTACTTGGTCACAGCCCTCTGGGACACTGCAACCCCCCTTTCTTCCCACTAGTGGCCCACACAATATATCGGAATTACCTTCACAGTATACACTTACCCCCAGGGGTGGTTCAGGCACTGGGACCTCCTGTAAAATAAGATACAGTGCAACAATCACAGTACAATACTTTAACATAGACAAATACCTCAGGCAGTATAACTTTGCTGAAACAAGCAGCTCGGATTTATTTAGGGGGAATATAACAAGGACAGGGAAATCAGGTTAATTAGCTTATCACTTTACTATCTACCTGTAGCTCTGTGCACAGCCCTATCCCTACCAGTTACTGTCCCTAGGTACCCAAGGCCCTAGTAGCTAGTCAAACCGTGGCAGCTGGTGGGGCCCTTTCACACAGTGAAAAGAAAAATTAGTTTAAACAGTCAGCAGTACAGTGATTCCAGTTGGATTTAATGTGACAATTCAACAGGAGTGACCCTGAATTAGTACTCACGACCTCCAAACAAGATAGGGTCCTTCAACGTCAGCAGGGGCTACTCTTGAGCTCCACGAGACTCTTCACACATTTATATGGTAAAAAAAGAAAGTACTATACCAGGCAGGCTGCTTCTCTATCCTGATACGCAATTACTGCACAATACCGGGAGAACACACAGCAGATTCAGTTCCTGACAGACCGAGTGCAATTCAACAATTTCTCCAGTCTTCTACAGGGTGAGCCTGGTTTCTACTCTTCAGAGATCCTTTGATTCTCTTCACAGGGCGGATTCAGTCTAACAAGCAGTTACACAAGCTGCAGACGGAACTCTGGGCCTTACACGTTTTGACTGAAACTGTGCACTGAAGGAGCACAGGGTTTCTTTCCCTTCACTGCCAGATCTAAACTGAAACTCCAACAGACAAAACCGGGCACTTCCTTTGAGTTCCTCCCAGTTCTTGACTGGATTGGCTGTCACTCACAATAGACTGCTGCTGTTGGTCCAAAAAGGCGAAGTCTAAACTACATCTCCAGAGTCACTGCCCATACAATCCTCTTGTGGCTGGCTCAGATTATGAGTCAAGTTCTGATTCGTCAAGGCACCATTTTAGAGCTAGCTTACCCACACTGATTGGTCCAGTTCAGCAGTTCAAAACCAGAATGGGGAACTAGGCAGACACAGTTCTGACTGCAAAGCAAGGTTAGACAAACTGTAATTTCATTATTACTGTAAATGATTTCTGGCAAACAGTTACATCTTTCAGATAGGTTCCCTTTGCACTCCTAGTGACTGCAAAAATGGAGTGAATTGGCAGCAGCTCGACTGGTACTCAAACAGAGAAGCACACAGTCCCCCCATACAAACTAATTATGTCTGCAAGCAGACAGCTCTTAAAGAGACAGTACCAGAGGCTCTAAAAACACTCACTGATAAATGGCTTAAACACCAAACACCATTCAGGCTTGGAGCATTCAAGCAAGCTCCTGGAAGTATTTTGGGAACCCCCATTTGCAGGGGGGTTACACCCTTCCTGGCCTGGGAAAGCTTGACATCCGCGTCAAGCAAGTACCCCCATAAGTTTCAACTGCAACCATATACATTAGCATTAGGCTCACACATGTAATCATCAGTCAATACATCATTTTACCAAGAACACATTTCTGAAACACTGCAGTACATCACTCTTTACACAGTATTACACACACATTGTACCATAACTCAAGTTATTATCTCTTGTACATGAAACCTGAAGAGAGGAGGCCCTTCCCTATCAGTTACCTTGGGGCTGGACGGGGCAAGGGCACCATACTTAGAGGGCAACACAAGTAACTTGGAGTTAGCACTGATGCTCAGTTTGGGCAATGAGCTCGGGGACACATACACTCCTTTATGGACAACATTGAGAGGCAAGTCCACAGGCCTCCCAAGTGAATCATAACTGAGGTGCACCACAGGCTTTACAGCTTGACCAGTCTTTCTAGGGGAACTGCTATAGTCTCTGCACTCTGAGCCTCATTTTCAGCATTGTCCTCACTTGTCAGGAGTCTCCATGGGGGTAGAGAGGCTAGAACTTGGGGCACTTTCAGCTCCAGGAGTTACAGTTTCTGAGTCCACAACATTTGGCTCGCATGGAGAGCTTTCGGACACTGGCAGTGGACTGTCAGGGCACTCAAAATACTCTTCTTGTTCGGGTGTATTACCAGTCTGCCCCAATCTATCATTTTCCTCCCCTGAAAGCTCAAACCGTTCAACCATGCACAATGATTCCATTTCATCTGATCTGATGCTTTGCACTTCACTTTCTGGGAGCATTGGCTCCAGAGATGAAGCTGAGGGGCTTAGACAGTCCAGAAGGCCCAGCTTTGTCTCCAGTATTGACTAGGGATTGCCCCGAAACAATTGACTCAGTTCGTAAGAAGGATAGTATTCAAAGTCACTCTCACTTTCTTCTGATATGGACTGACAGTCATGCTCAACTGGGACTTGTGCAGGGAACACTTTAACTCTGCTTCTGTAGGTGCAGACTTCCTTGATCTTTCTCTTGCAGCAGCTCTAGTCACTGGTCAGAGGGGCATCTTCTGGGGCTCAGACTCAATCAGGATTTGTCCAATGGGCAGTAAATGATTTCTATGCATTGTTTTACATCTTTGAATTGTTCTCAGGCCTTACTTTGTACACTGGCAGATCATCTAGTTTGCCCACTACAATGTGAGGAGATGGTGCCATCTGTCAGCAATCTTGTGTTTGCCATGCAGTCCCAGATTTCTTAGCAATACCCGATCTCCTCCTGGAGTTCCTGTGCTTTCACCTTTTTATCATACCGTTCTTTGTTGGCCAGATTTCTTTTGGCAGCCATGGTTTGAGCCAGTTGGTTAGCATGAGTTAGCTGGGCCTTTAACTTTTGCACATACTGTAAATAGTTGTCAGCTTGAACCCCATCAGGAGAGACCCCAAAACACACATCTACTGGTAGTCGAGCTTCTCTTCCAAACATCAGGCGGTGAGGGAGAACCAGTGGCATCACTTTTGGTGCAGTTATAAGCATGTACCAGGGTGCTAATTTGTTGGCTCCATCTAAGGCATCCTTTGGGTGCAGGGTGCCTAGCATATCTAGCAAAGTGCGGTTTGAAGCGTTCAGGCTGTGGGTCCCCCTGGGGTGGTAAGGAGTGGTTCTGGACTTTCGCCTCCCACAGAGAAAGCATCTCTTTGATCAGACGACTCTCAAAGTCTCTCCCTTGATCAGAATGGATTCTTTGTGGAGCCCCATAGTGAACAAAAGTTTTCTACAAGTACTTTGGCCACAGTGGATGCTTTCTGGTCTTTGGTGGGAAAGCTTGGGCATATCTCGTGAAATGGTCAGTGACCACCAGCACATTACTGATATTTCTTTGATCTGACTCCAAACTCAGAAAATCAATACAGACCAGCTCCATGGGTGCACTGGTGGTGATGTTAACGAGGGGCAGCCCTCTGGGGCAAAGCTCTCTCTGTAAGCAGCGACTACAAGTTCGAATGTGTTGCTCCACATCAGCCCCATCTTAGGCCAATAGAATCTGGATCTCACCAAGTCAAGTGTTCTGTCTATACCAAGGTGCCCCATGTGGTTGTGCAAGGACCTCAGTACTGAGTCTCGAAAGGCAGTGGGCAGCACTAGTTGTTGTTTGTCTACTTGTCCCCCTCTGTCTACTGTTTCTCTGTATAACAGTTTATTGATCAGTTTCAACTTAGGACCTTCTTTGTATAACAGTGCAGTTCTCAAATCAGTGGAGCGTAATTTGGACACATCTTTTCCTGCATAGAGGGCTTCTAAAGCTGCTTTGATCATGGGATCACGGGATTGAGCCCGCCGAATACTGTCATTGTCCAGCTGAGGCAGTGCACCAATGTCTATTGCAGAAAAGTGGCAATAAGCAGCAGGTATGCAATTCTCAGAGGCTCCCAAGCAATCCACCATGCAGTCCGTGGACATTTGTTCCTCCCTGTCAAACTTCCGGCAGAGTGCCCGAATGTCAGGTTCTGCCAATCGGACCCAATCATTCTGGGGAACAGGCCTCCGAGAGAGAGCATCAGCATCTATGTGTTCAGACCTGCTCGGTATTGAGAGCATAGTCATATGTAGATAATGCAGAAAGCCACCTATGGCCAGTGGCATCCAACTTAGCTGAGGTCTGCACATAGGTCAAAGGATTATTGTCAGTTTTACTAGTATTTTAGCCCCATACAAGTACTCATGGAATTGGTCAACAATAGCCCACTTCAAAGCTAGGAACTCTAACTTATGTACAGGATAGTTCTTTTCGGATGGGGTCAGGCTTCTACTGGCAAAGGCCACTGGTCTCAGGCCATTCTCGTACTCTTGGTACAACACAGCCCCCAACCCTTGCAAGCTAGCATCAGTGTGGGGCGTAAGGTTTTCTTGGATCGGCATAGGCCAGCACTGGAGCATGGGTAAGTTGATATATGATCTCATGAAAAGCAGTCTCACAATCAAGAGTCCAGCGGCCCCAAATACTTCACTCGGATGAAAATACACTCTTTCAGTCTTGAGGGCGCTGACTTTGGTATTTTTTGTGGGTTAGGGGATACCCTTGAGTAAGGTTAAGTAAAGGCGGATCACTCTTGAATAGTCCTTGATGAAGCCGATAATAACCACAGAATCCCAGGAATCTCTGCAGTTCTTTTAGATTTTGGGCTGAGGCCAGGTGTCAAGGCCTCAACTTTACTTGGGTCGGTCTCTATTCCCTCGGTGGATACTATGTGTCCCACATACTTTACTGATGTTTGAAAGAATTGACACTTATCAATGGACAGTTTAAGGCCAAAGTCCTCCAGTCGGTCCAATACCTTAAATAATCTGCTCTCATGTTCCTCCAGTGAGCTGCCAAACACAATAACATCATCTAGATATACCAGGCACTCTAGTAAGTTCATGTCCCCCACTGCACGCTCCATCAATCGTTGAAAAGTGGCTGGGGCACCTGAAATCCCTTGAGGCATCCTCATGAATTCATAGAAGCCAAGCGGACAGATAAAGGCTGTCTTCTCACGGTCCACTGGGGCCATCGGGATCTGGTAGTACCCACTGCGGAGATCCAACACAGAGAACCACTTGCTCCCGTTTAGGCAGTCCAAAGCATCCTGAATGCGGGGCATTGTGTACTGATCAGGGATAGTCCGCGGTTTAAGGTGCGATAATCACACACATCCTTACTGTCCCATTCTTTTCCTCACTACCACAATGGGAAGCATAAAGGGCTTCTGGATTCTTGTATTACACCAGCATCTACCATCTCTTGCAGATGCCGTCTCACATCATCTATGTCAGCAGGTGCCAGGCGTCGAGACCTCTCACGAAATGGTCTTCGTCATGCAGCGGATATTGTGCTCAGCTCCTTGCATGCATCCTCGTCCCATTCCTTTAAAAAACACCTGGTCTCTCTGGGCAAGCTCTCACTGATCCTCACTTTCCATTCAGCTGGCAGGGAGTCGCGAAATCAAACAAGTCAGGCGTTACTCTGTCATTCTTCCTCGAACTCTTGCTGCTGGGTAGCACTGCAGTGTCTGCACAATGCACATTAGCCAGGATGCAACCTCTATTTACTCGAATGTCTCTTTCAGACACATTATGAACTTGGACCATTACCCTTCTGGCATAAGCATGGGCTCTAGCGGGCAAAATACTAGGCTTGACCAGCAGTCCCTCTGGCAATTTTCCATCGCCTGGTGCATCCAACATTAATATTTTATTCTTAACATCCTTTCTGATATGGACCTCTCCCTGTAAGGTGCACTGGGCATTTGGCGCCAGGATCAGAGACTCAGGATCCTTCTTCCATACAATTCTGACCGGTTCCTCTGGTTCTATTTTTTCAGCATCTCTCTGTGCCTCATAGGCCTTCTTAATTAAAGCTGGAACTCTTAAAGCTCTACTAGTTTTGACCCCTGTTTTTCATAACACAACTGTGCCAGCCTTCCAACATATGAGCATTTGTTCCAATCAACAAAGGGACACCATCATACAGTCCAGTGGGGACACACTAAGGCTAGAGTCTCTACTTGTTCGGCCACTCCAGCCACGAAGGTGGGGAAAGAAAGCCAAATTTGGATATACCCGGAATAGGGGTAGGCCTTCTCACTTAACCCCATACAAGCAGTCCTTCTAATGGTTGTAAAGGATACGTCTGACAAATGCTTCTGATACCAATCCTGGAACATAATTGTCACTTGGAGCCACTGTCTAATACAGCTCTTGTAGACACTCCATTCACCCTTCAGTGGTCTTCATGGAGGGACCCACTATTCTGGACCAGTCTGGAGAGGCGATAGTGGGGGCCTGGGTAACTGACCTTGCCACAAAGGGCGTGAGTTAGCATTTTGGTGCCCTCACTGGGATCATTTCATGCTTGTAACCACTGATTTGTTCTCAGAAGCTCTCCTTGTAGCCTATTATGCAACTTTGTCAGTGTCTTTTGGGACCGGCATTCCTTTTCATGTCCCCATCCTTCCCACAATTATAGCAAAACATACTTTCTGGAGTTTGAGCTGGCGAGGCGCCACACTGGAAGCCAGAGGCGGGAGGTATTACTAACGGAAACCATGGTGCCACTCTCTGTCTCTTGACGTGATAAGCATTTGGAGACATCTCAGTTTCTTCCTTCCATGGTCAAGGAATTGAGTTTGGAGCTGTTATCAGCAGGAGAAACATGGGTGGTACCCCCCACCCACCTTGAATCTGATGTGGATATAGGTCAGGGCCCGTACTTGCAGGCGTGGCCTTCATAAAGGACTGTTTTTGAATTCCGGATCTCTCTCAACAGTTCGCCCCCATTGTGGCATATCTTTTTCCTTGTCAGAGCACTCATTGACTGCCAACCTCCCCTAGACTTCACTTGAAGGGCCACCTCAGTCACTTTCGGGTCGTAGCCGCGTATTGGTGCAGGTCCTCCCGAGTGCGCTTTTCTCAACTCCTTGAATTTCTCTCATTAACTCATCCTAGGAGGGTGGGATTCCAGTCGATTTGCCAGGCGTACTGAAGCAACAGCAGTTCTGAGAAGGGGCAGACTTAAGGATCCTGTCCAGCCTGGTTCGGTCCAGTTCAATCGCTGCAAACTACCCTTCTGAGGCATTCTTGCAACAATTTTCCAGCCGAGATACATACACAGACAACAATTCCCCTTGGTACTGTTGTGCATTTCTTACTCTCCACCATAGATCCTCATCAGAATCTGGGCTCCATCACATTCTCCAAGGCCTCAGATAGGCCTGTGCAGTCACTTCAGGGTTACTGGCCCATTTTAGCACGGATGGTAGCCAGGGCAGGACCGGAGTCTCTACCACCTCTTCGCCAAGCCCGAGCACCTTGCCATTATAACACTTTGGGGCAACATAGTCTATCCAGGTCTCCTCAGTCATCCTCCCTTGGGGTGGGAGGTGCAGAGAAGATCCTCAACCTTCGGTAGAGTGTGACTAATGGCAGGTGCAGAAATAGGAGTCTGCATTGGTTCAGCCACCATTACGGGTACTGGAGCGGGAGAGGGTGTTGGGGGAACACCCCAGGTGGCAGAATAGTTTCTTCAAGTCCTCCACAGTTTTCCCTTCCCCAGCAACCATTTAGCAAATTTCTCCTCAAAGTTTCAGACAGTGTGGGGCTCATTCCCACCGGTCTTACTGTACTTAGTTATCACTCTCAGGCAGTGAGGGCTCCCTCTGGGGTAATGGTCTGTGGCACTTTGGAGCTATCTATGGGATCCTTAAACTCTACTAGGGCCAGGAAAGTGTGGGTGAGCAGATTAGCATGCCGACCCACCACCACAGGGTTTTGTAAACCTTCCACCTTGGAAAGTACTCCTGTACAGTGTCCGTGTTGATACCAGGGGATATCCAGGGTAAGCATAGCATTTTGGGGGTCAATCTCCTCCCAGTACACCACTCCACCAGCGGTGCACAGCCACTCTGTCGGGGTACCCATTTTTTTCTTAACAGTGGTCCGTAAATATGGCCACTAGAGGACACACAATCCCAGCGGTGAGCCTCCAAGATGTAACCCCTAGATGGCGCTATCCCAGGGGCTACTACCCCTGCCTGATTTGCCACTAACAGGTTGAGGGGCCTGGATCCAATGGCGGGTGCCTCCACCCAGAGGTCAGGGTTTGCAATAGTTAAACTTACTTGGTCACAGCCCTCTGGGACACTGCAACCCCCCTTTCTTCCCACTAGTGGCCCACACAATATATCGGAATTACCTTCACAGTATACACTTACCCCCAGGGGTGGTTCAGGCACTGGGACCTCCTGTAAAATAATACAGTGCAACAATCACAGTACAATACTTTAACATAGACAAATACCTCAGGCAGTATAACTTTGCTGAAACAAGCAGCTTGGATTTATTTAGGGGAATATAACAGGACAGGGGGACATCAGGTTAATTAGCTTATCACTTTACTATCTACTATGGCTCTGTGCACAGGCCTATCCTCATCAGTTACTGTCCCTGGGTACCCAAGCCTAGTGGCTAGTCCAAACCGTGGCAGCTGGTAGGGGCCCTTTCACAGTGAAAGAAAAATTAGTTTAAACAGTCAGCAGTACAGTGATTCCAGTTGGATTTATGTGGCAATTCAACAGGGAGCGACCCTTGAATTAGTACTCACGACCTCCAAACAAGATAGGGTCCTTCAACGTCAGCAGGGCTACTCTTGAGCTCCACGAGACTCTTCACACATTTATATGGTAAAAAAAGAAAGTACTATACCAGGCAGGCTGCTTCTCTATCCCGATGCATATTACTACACAATACCCGGGAACACACAGCAGATTCAGTTCCTAACAGACCGAGTGCAATTCAACAATTTCTCCAGTCTTCTACAGGGTGAGCCTGGTTTCTACTCTTCAGAGATCCTTTGATTCTCTTCACAGGACGGATTCAGTCCTAACAAGCAGTTACACAAGCTGCAGACCGGAACTCTGGGCCTTACACACGTTTTTTGACTGAAACTGTGCACTGAAGGAGCACAGGGTTTCTTTCCCCGTCACTGCCAGATCTAAACTGAAACTCCAACAGACAAAACCAGGCACTTCCTTTGAGTTCCTCCCAGTTCTTGACTGGATTGGCTGTCACTCTCAATAGACTGCTGCTGTTGGTCCAAAAAGGCGCCGAAGTCTAAACTACATCTCCCAGAGTCACTGCCCATACAATCCTCTTGTGGCTGGCTCAGATTATGAGTCCAAGTTCTGATTCGTCCAAGGCACCATTTTAGAGCTAGCTTACCCCACACTGATTGGTCCAGTTCAGTAGTTCAAACCAGAATGGGGAACTAGGCAGACACAGTTCTGACTGCAAAGAAAGCAGGTTAGACAAACTGTAATTTCATTATTACTGTAAATGATTTCTGGCAAACAGTTACATCTTTCAGATAGGTTCCTTGCACCCTAGTGACTGCAAAATGGAGTGAATGGCAGCAGCTCGAGTGGTACTCAAACAGAGAAGCACACAGTCCCCCCATACAAACTAATTATGTCTGCAAGCAGACAGCTCTTAAAGAGACAGTACCAGAGGCTCTAAAAACACTCACTGATAAATGGCTTAAACACCAAACACCATTCAGGCTTGGAGCATTCAAGCAAGCTCCTGGAAGTCTTTTGGGAACCCCCATTTGCAGGGGGGTTACACTTGTATCAGGTGTGCATGTGAATCACCCAAATCACACAGTAGTGAAGGAGGAGGGACGGCTCTTGTGACATGTCCATGATGAAAAAGATGTCATAGCCATTGATGGGGCCTGTGCCATGGCACACGTGCTAGCCTGCGTGACAGCGGCGCCCCTGAACAGTCTGTTCCCTTTGGGTGTAGGATTTATCGCCATATCCCTGTCTGACTGGGTGTGTGGGTTGTGACACTTCTGTGGTGAATGGATTCCAATATCACCTAGATTCCAGGAGAGGTAACTGCACTGCTGGACAATGGGGAGCACTGAAAAGCCCCATACAAATAAAATGTCACTGGTGGGGTTCAAACATGTTTCCAGCGTCACAGAGCCTCAACCTAGAGGATTCCAAATAAGTCAGATGAAACCAAGGAACACAGAAGGGTTACAAACTGAACCAAGTGGTTCACACTGGCCTTTTGAGAAATACTAAAAGAGTGCCAGAAGTGCTCGCTGAGGGTGGCTTTGAACACACACCTAAACAGTGCAGGGATAAACTCAAACAGCTGAAAGTCAAATTTTACAAGCCAAAGATGGTAATCACAGGTCTGACCAAGAGCATATACTTTTTTAACGAATTACACAGAATTCTGGGGGTGAGACCCACTACTGATCCCCAGCATGTACTAGTGTCCTGAAGCCAATGAGTCAGAATACCGTGTAGTCATGAGGATATCACTGAGCCACGTGAGTGCTACATATCTTACACATTAACAAAATGAAAGCATTAACACCATTTATTGTTTGCTAAGTTTCCACTTTTTCTATTGTTTTAATTTATTTTTGTCCACACCATGAGACTACACTGGAGGAGGAAATGAACAGGGTTAAAAATAAAATGGGGGAGGGGGGCACTGGCCAGGAATCGAAATTTAGTTTTACAGCCACTAGTCAGCAACCTAGTGACTGGGAAAATCCAGTGGCCCAACTCATGTACTTACTGAAATGTTATATTTTATAATGCAAGCCAACAGTGCTAGTTAAAGGGAAATTTTACTAACCCAATACAAAATCTACCAGCATTTGACTAGTGAGCCAGTGTCATTTTCAGCTTTGCTGACAGTAGTAACACTACTGATGATGCTACTGGGCAGTCCACATCAAGTGCTGGCACAACTTGCCTTCCAGTGATATTGAGAAGCTGCCTTCCATCACTTCCGTGCACCTCAAGTTAAAAGAAGAAAACCCACATGGAGGAGATTATTGAAATGGTATTGGAGCCAACCAGCAATATGATGATGCAGAAGCAAGCAATGTTCATTCATGTGGAAACAGAAAAGCCCACCTCCGAGACAGAGCTGGAGGAGAGGATTCTCAAATACTGTATAAAGCCAAGCAGCAACTCAAAATGTTCCAGAGGCTGATGCAATTGGTTCCAGAGTGGTCCACAAAGGTCGCTGCTCTAGCACTCGCTACCCAGCATCCACCTCAGTAAAATCCAGTTTATTTGGACATATATAACTGTCTTTGACTAGCAGCATACTTCTGTTGGTCAAGAATTTCATCAGCTGGAGGGCCGGCCGGAGGAGAGGACTTGAGCGCCCAAAGGAATCAGAGCTCGGCTCTTGTCTGGCCCCGGGTGGAGACCAGAGGTACAGCAAGCCCGACGCTCAACAGAGGGGCGACGTGCCAGATGTCGGCGCTTCAGTGCCTTGACGTCCGGGGACATGGCACGCCGAGAGAACATCGGAAAATAACCGCGCAGCCTTCCAGTAGATGGAGCACCAGGCCCCGACCTTCAATGCCCCTACCAGCCCGGAGACAGTGTTCCAACGAAACATAGATGCATCAGGGTGTAAGGGCCCCTACCCTGTTCCCGCCTGGAGGGATATAACCACGGTTCCATGGGGGACGGACTGCACCGGTCACCAGGTAGGTGAGCGAGGGCTGAAAAGGCCGCAGGTGTCTCCCGAAGAGGGGAAAGCTGCGAGGAGAGGGGAGTAAAAAAAAAAAAAAGAATGTCATCATTCCCCAAGGATAATTTAGCCCTCAGGCAGACCAGGATAGATTCACCTGGACACAGCTACACAGGCGGTGGCTCACACTACACCATGTGCTTTTTCATGTTTGCTCTGTATTTAAGTTTCCCTCACCTGAAAAACTTAATCATGTTCTGTTTTTTCAAATGTGAATGCTTGTAAAGTTGCATATGTTGTCTTTGAACCTATTAATCCTTTAGGCCACTGTTATGAGTACTTGCACAAACTGAGAGTGTACATTCAGGCTGATACAGGCATAAGGGCAGACCAGATAGACCAACTGGCCTTCTTCTGCCATCAATGTCTATATTTCTATGTTCATTGGGAGATGTAGGCACTCGGTTGTGTGTGATGAGGCATGAAGCTGCAGGCCACATGCTCTTCAGTCCACACCAGAGAACTTCCTGTATCTCCCAGTGAAAGCAGCATCCCAGAGTGTTTTATTACACTTAAAAATGGCCTGGAATTAAAAGTTTTGACATGGAAAATGCAGCAACTGGTGTTCATGAGTACATATAGGTAGGCAAGACAAGTGACCAGATTTGTCCAATCAGAGAGCAGTATTTATGGCAGCCATCTTGTCCCATTTTATAAGTGCTTGTGTTAGCACTATTTTCATATTTATTGTTAAAAACTTAGAAATATGCATGTCTCTGAGTAGACTGTATTTGGGCAATTGGCTTTCTTTGACAATAAAAGTCTCTGAACTTTAAAGTTGTTGTTCTGTGGTTTTATTTACGCAATAACCCCCAAAAGGGTTGTGCACTGGAAGGCACACAATTAATTCAGTGCAACTTTGTGCATATCAAATGGAGTACTATTAAAGAAAAAAAAACAGAAAAGCTAACCAGTTCCATGCAGTCAGGTAGCACTGGGCTACCTGGGATACCTGGGATGCAGGCTTGAGCCCCAAACTACAGATGGCAGGAGGGGGCCCAGTTGGGAGGGCATAACAATGAGCAACTGTGGGGATGCTCTCTTCCTAGGGGTTAGTGGCTCTGCCTAGTTGCTCATGAGGGGATACCTAGTGAAGGCTTGGTGGTGCTGCAGCTGATGGTGTGGGTGACCACACTACATATGGCGACTCCCCAGCCCCATCTTGTGTGAACACTCATACGTATAGTGGGATGGGAGGGATCTTACGTGGGGAAACACACCCCACTGGATGCTGGATGAGAATAAAGTCAACTGCTGCCTAAATGCGTTGGATATATTAAAACATATTTATGGATGTTCCTAATCTGACTCCTGTGGTCATCTGTCCTAGTTTATAGCCGCTTGTTGCTGCAGATTTGTTGCTGTGTATGTTTCTGCACTGTACGTTTCTTTATTAGCTTTTGCTAATATTGCACTCCGCTCTCTCTGCATTGTTGGAAAAGCTAATATTCCTTTATTGTTTTTTTTAGTTCTCCTGGTTACTACTTCTGTGCATGGTATTACATTTTTTATAATTTTGATTTCCCAGTTTTAACATTTTCAGTGTTACCATTATTTTATTTCTACTCATGTTCTTGCTATTATTTTTGCACTATTATTTTGGTACTTGATGTTGTTACTGTAATGTTTCTGTAACTCTCCCAGGTCATGCCTGAAAAAAGGCATCTGTGTGCCTGGTGTACTTACCTGGTAATTACAAACAAATATGTAACCCCTAGGTGGCGCTATCCCAAGGGCTACTACCCCTGCCTGCTTGGCTAGCAGCAGGTTAAGGGGCCTAGGTTCTGTAACGGGTGCCTGCACCCAGAGGTCAGGGTTGGAAGTGGTCAAGCTAACCAGGGCACAGCCCTCTGGGACACTGTAACCCCCATATCCCTGCTAGTTGCCGGAACAACACCCAATAGTCACTTTCACAATACCCCTGATACACTTCACAAGTACCCCCACAGTTTGCACTTACCACCAGGGCTGGTTTCCCTTGCTCAACCCTGGGAACCCCCTCTGTAAAACCAAGGTTAGACGCAGCAAATAGTCACAGCACGGTACTCTTGGTACAAACTGGAACCACAGTCAGGTTAAATGCAGAAAAAATTAGATCTGATTTATTCAGGGGGCTTGAACAAGGGATGGGCATAATCAGGTAGATTTGCTTAAATGCTCTACCAAATAAACAGTTCTGCATGCACTTCAGAGTCCCTAAACAGTCACAATCTCTGGGTACCCAAGTGGAGAAGAGATGGGCTAACCAGGACCGTTGCCCAGGGGTAGGCCGGCATTGCAGCTGGTTGGGGCCCTGTGATGGAATAAAACAACATGCACAATACACACTATTTGTAATCTGGAGCTGAAGGATTCAGTTCAAGAAAGAAAAAAAGAAAAACAAGACAATCAGATGACACACTAGATTAAGATGCTGTTGCAGGGAGCTACCCTGGTAATTACTCACGATACCCAAGACTGGACACAGGCGGGACAAAAACAGAGACAGCAGGTGGTGAATCTGGAGTGCCAGGAGAAGAAGGGCCCACACGATTCGCCGAGGCATTGTTCCTGTTCAGACGTGGAGCAGGGAGCTGATCCCCAGGTAGGTCTCTCGTCGATGGCTTTCTCTGTGCAGTGGAGTAGTCTGGCAGGGTCCATGTGGCAAGGCCCGGCTGCATGGAGATAACCGTGGATTCAGTCCGATTGGGCTGGATACAGCTTCCAGCAAGCAGAACACAGTTAATGCAGTGGGGAACCAAATCACGACCCACCACCAATACACAGCACATTTACATGTAAGAAATCCTATAGTGCCAGGTAATCCCTCTCCAACTGGGCTGGAACTCCTGACAGGCCAATCATATTCAGCAACATCTTCGGTCCTCCTCAGGTGCTGAGCCTGGTACAAATCAGTGGCTCACAAATCAGATTTTGTCTGACAAATACTACTCCGTTCCCTCTCAGGGCAGCAGGCATACTAGCAGGCCAAACTTAGGCCTCTCCACAGTTCTCCCATGCGAGCTACTCTAACAGCCGCTCAACTCGCTTGAGCTGTTGCATCTTCAGCTTCCAACTAAGATCTGCCTCAAGACAGCAGGCAGCGTGGTGATGTCCCCACAATCCAAACGGCTCGGTTGGCTGACTCAGCTGTCAGTCACGACAAGGCTCCCCCTCTGGGTGCAAAAGGCACCAACAGCCCAAAACTACAATCCCCACACTTTTCACTCCACACAGCTCCTGCAAGCAGGCTCCATTTTAGAGTCCCAAGGTAGTGATTGGTCCAATTCGGCAGTTCGGGACCAAGATGGTGGAGACAAGCAGAAAGTCCTTGCTGCAAAGAAGGCAGGTTAGAACAAACTACAATATTATTACCCTAAAGGTTGATCAGTAAGCACGCACACCTTCTATCAGAGCTCCCTCTGCACAATTAGCGATGGCAGAAACGGAGCGATTATCCAGCTGCCCGAGTGGGACTCGAGCATGAAAACACTCAGCCCCCCTTCCCAGTTCGATTAAAACTGCAACCAGACATCTCTTAAAGAGGCAGTAACCAGAGGCTTTACAGGCACTTCCATATTTACCAATTATACGGCTAGAATGCCGAACACCAGCCTGGCAGTGAGCATTTAAGCAAGCTCACGGAAGGCTTTTCGAACCCTCATTTGTAGGGGGTTACAAATATATTTAACTATTCAATTGTGTCCTCCTCCTGCACATGCTGTGATCCATTTCAACCCCAGTACACACCAGAGAGGCCTGAGTGTCTGAGGGACTGCTCTCCTTTCCCTGGGAAGGAGGATTTGCTAGCCCGGCCTCTGAATGCCACCAGTGTTACTTGCAGCATATGACACCTA
The DNA here is from genome assembly GCA_016271365.2 of Neoceratodus forsteri. Taxonomy (NCBI): domain Eukaryota; kingdom Metazoa; phylum Chordata; order Ceratodontiformes; family Ceratodontidae; genus Neoceratodus; species Neoceratodus forsteri. Next base: position 164,905,087 of record CM028137.1, read on the forward strand.
ATGCCAAGCATATCATGAGCAAATGTTGTCTTTTTTCCAATTCCCAATGTGAATATGAAGGGTGATTTTTAGGTAATACTGTCCAATGATTTTAATCTTTATATTGTTTTAATGCTAGAAATGGCAGTTTCAAAATCATATAAAGATTATGTTCATAAGTTAAATATTTCTTTACACGTCTGTCTTCAAATCATGTCAGGAAATGAGAAAATTATGCCATTTACTTAGAAAAATTTGCTTGGTATATTTGGTATCCAGGTCACGAGACAGGTACTTTCCACTCCCCCAAAAATAGTAAAACACAAGTGTTCTGAGTTAGCCAACTTACTTTTAGAGGATGGCCCTACCAAATTATGTACCTTTAAAAACAACTAAGTGGCAAAGCAGAATGCACACATTGATGGTTATGCGATCTTGCAGAGTAAAAAAGAAGCAGTTTTCAGGGCGTTTTTTTTTTTCCATTAGTGCCGTTTCTATTTGCTGGCTATCTTCAGACCCAACTCACCAGCCCTGTCACCCAGCTCTTCAGGGACTTACCATCCATATCCTGGTTTTCTTCCTCCACGGGCTTGTCCCCGGTGGTGGGAGTCAGCAGGCTCCCTCAACCCACCAGCGAAGCGGATCTGGTTTAAGCCTAAGAGCCCTGCCATGGTTGCAGGGACACTGAGCTCAGGTCCTTATTGTGCACTGCCCGAGATTTTTTCCCCCGTCTGTGCTGGGATGCCGACTAGTGGTGTCACAAGCCCGTGCATGCATGCGTGTGGAGCATGATGCCGTTAGGTATCCCAAACAGGTACTCTGTGTTGTCCCATGCGTACTACCTCTTGTGGTCACCCAGGTGGTAGTACAGCACCAGAACCAGCTGTCCCCCCTACCTGGAGGAGAAAAGCGTCAGCAGGGATGCTAAATCCTCCTCCTCCCTGACTGGCCCCCAATGACCCAGGCTAGTTCCTGAACCCAGATCGCCAGAATGGCAGGAAGTAAGGGGCCCAGCACCTCAGCCCTATGCACCACTAGGCCGGCCCACATTCCTTATTCTGGAAGTTCTTTTCATACAGGTTGGGTGTGTGGCTGATGGGGAAGGTGTTAATTGTATAATTGGGATTGATGTTAACAACTTTTAGGTTCCTGTCTGCAGGGAGTTTCCATTTCAGTTTAAACTGGGATGCACACAAACTACAAAGCAGACCATGACTGCTTCTCCCCTGCCCTTGCATGCATTAAAGCGGCACTTTGTATGCTAATGGACAAAAGTGCCCCACACCCATTGGTTCTGGCACATTTGCATTGAGGGTGGAATGGGCTGAAGAGGAAAAGGGATTATCGTCAGATCAGATGGCTGACAAGTAGTGGGAGTGGTGCTGGACAATGGGCACTGGGTAGGTAGTAGAGTATATAGGACTGGGAAGTGGTGGCTATGATCGGGGGGGGGCAGCATAGAGAATGGATCGGAGGGGGATCCGACCCCTTCCACAGCAGTCAAGAGACCATATATATGTGAGACGACCATGACCCTCCAACCCCCAGCAGCACAGACAGCAGAAATATAAAGTGAGGGGAGCCTGAGGAAAGAATGGCGGGAAAGGGGGAGGCCTTTTAAGGTCTAGTACCAGAAGAAAATGTATTGATACTGGTGGGGGTGGGGTGGGTGGGGTTATGCAATGGGTGTTGTATTTCCGAAATTAGGATCTTCTGACTCTATATTTGAAAATCCTAAATCCGAAAAAAATTCCACGATTCCAAGAATATCTTATTCTGCATCATATTCCGATCATCCCTTGTGCTGGCCTTTAGGGTAAGCCAGGACAGATTTCTGCTTCCCAATGGAATGAACGGGTTCCCGGTATCATACAGGGGGTAGGGACTTGCTTTGAATTAGTACTTGTTTTTGCACAAAACGGAAAAAATGTTTTCATCCCTGCTCATGAAGTGGGGGATGGACTTGATGGATCTAGTGTCCCTTCCAACTTTACATTACTGTATGCCACTTGTGGCCTTCTGGCCTGAAAAGGATTCCCATAAAGAAAGGAATGCCATAATTGCTGATGTAGGTAAAGCTCCAGCTTTCTGAGGTCTAAAACTGGGACAGTTCATCCTGATCATGACCCCCCCACCGAGTCACTCCCATGGACACCGCCGCAGTCAACGCTGTGCACAATTAGTTAAATTTTGCAGCTTGCTCTAGCCATGCCACCCCTCAGTAACACCAGTAGCAAACATTCAGATCAAAACATCATTCTGCTGCAGCAAGTTCCAAACCATGATGTACAGAAAGTTCATTAGAAGCAAACCTGCATTAAATTGTGATCAGACATTCAAGCTGCATGTGTTGCTCCTTCTGATAGTCCCATCCAACCCACTTACACTCACCTCATTTGCTAAGCAAACTTCACTTCAGTGACTCCCACCACCACACCAGATTGTTTTCACACACTTCCCTACAGCTGATCAGATTCAGGGTACCTTAGTTCCCTGTGTAACCCCTAGATGGCGCTATCCCAGGGGCTACTACCCCTGCCTGATTTGCCACTAACAGGTTGAGGGGCCTGGATTCAATGGCGGGTGCCTCCACCCAGAGGTCAGGGTTTGCAATAGTTAAACTAACTTGGTCACAGCCCTCTGGGACACTGCAACCCCTTTCTTCCCACTAGTGGCCCACACAATATATCAGAATTACCTTCACAGTATACACTTACCCCAGGTCTGGTTCCGGCACTGGGACCTCCTGTGAAATGAGATACAGTGCAACAATCACAGTACAGTACTTTAACATAGACAAATACCTCAGGCAGTATAACTTTGCTGAAACAAGCAGCTCTGATTTATTTAGGGGATATAACAAGGACAGGGAAATCAGGTTAATTAGCTTATCACTCTAATAATCTACCTATGGCTCTGTGCACAGGCCTATCCCTATCAGTTACTGTCCCTGGGTACCCAAGCCCTAGTGGCTAGTCTAACCGTGGCAGCTGGTGGGGCCCTTTCACACAGAGAAAAGGAGAATTAAACAGTCAGCAGTACAGTAATTCCATTTGATTTAATGTGGCAATTCAACAGGGAGCTACCCTGAATTAGTACTCACGACCCCCAAATAAGATAGGGTCCTTCAATGTCAGCAGGGCTCACTTGAGGTACACAAACCTCTTCACACATTTATATAAAGAAAGCACTATACCAGGCAGGCTGCATCTGTATCCCGATCACAATTACTGCACAATACCGGGAGAACACACAGCAGATTCAGTTCCTGACAGACCGAGTGCAATTTTCAGCAATTCCTCCAGTCTTCTACAGGGTGAGCCTGGTTTCTACTCTTCAGATATCCTTTTGATTCTCTTCACAGGACGGATTCAGTCCTAACAAGCTGCAGACCGGAACTCTGGGCCTTACACACGTTTTGACTAAAACTGCACACTGAAAAAGCACAGGGCTCCTTCCTTCTTCACTGCCAAAGCTCAACTGAAACTCCAACCGACAAAACGGCACTTCCTCTGAGTTCCTCCCAGTTCTTGACTGGATTGGCTGTCACTCACAATAGACTGCTGCTGCTGGTCCAAAAAGGCACTGAAGTCTAAACTACATCTCCCAAGTCACTGCCCATACAATCCTCTTGTGGCTGGCTCAGATTATGAGTCCAAGTTCTGATTCGTCCAAGGCACCATTTTAGAGCTAGCTTACCCACACTGATTGGTCCAGTTCAGTAGTTCAAAACTAGAATGGGGAACTAGCAGACACAGTTCTGACTGCAAAGAAGGTTTGACAAACTGTAATTTCATTATTACTCTAAATAATTTCTGGCAAACAGTTACATCTTTCAGATAGGTTCCTTTGCACTCTAGTGACTGCAAAAATGAAGTGAATTGGCAGCAGCTCGAGTGGTACTCAGAGAAGCACACAGTCCCCCCATACAAACTAATTATGTCTGCAAGCAGACAGCTCTTAAAGACAGTACCAGAGGCTCTAAAAACACTCACTGATAAATGGCTTAAATGCCAAACACCATTCAGGCTTGGAGCATTCAAGCAAGCTCCTGAAGTCTTTTGGGAACCCCCATTTGCAGGGGGTTACACCTTCCGAACCTGGAAAGCTTGGCGATCGCGTCAAGCAAGTACCCCCATAAGTTTTAACTGCAACTGTATACATTTGCATTAGGCTCACACATGTAATCATCAGTCAATATATCATTTTACCAAGAACACATTTCTGAAACATTGCAGTACGTCACTCTTTACACAGTATTACATACACATTGTACCATAACTCAAGTTATTACCTCTTGTACATGAAACCTGAAGAGAGGGGGCCCTTCCCTATCAGTACCTTGGGGCTGGATGGGGCAAGGGCACCATACTTAGAGGGCAACACAAGTAACTTGGAGTTAGCACTGATGCTCAGTTTGGGCAATGAGCTCGGGGACACATACACTCCTTTATGGACAACATTGAGAGGCAAGTCCACAGGCCTCCCAAGTGAATCATAACTGAGGTGCACCACAGGCTTTACAGCTCGACCAGTCTTTCTAGGGGGAACTGTTATAGTCTCTGCACTCTGAGCCTCATTTTCAGCATTGTCCTCACTTGTCAGGAGTCTCCATGGGGGTAGAGAGGCTAGAACTTGGGGCACTTTCAGCTCCAGGAGTTACAGTTTCTGAGTCCACAACATTTGGCTCGCATGGAGAGCTTTCGGACACTGGCAGTGGACTGTCAGGGCACTCAAAATACTCTTCTTGTTGGTGTATCACCAGTCTGCCCCAATCTATCATTTTCCTCCTGAAAGCTCAAACAGTTCAACCATGCACAATGATTCCATTTCATCTGATCTGATGCTTTGCACTTCACTTTCTGGGAGCATTTGTCAGGGATGAAGCTGGGGCTTAGACAGTCCAGAAGGCCCAGCTTCATCTCCAGTATTGACTAGGGATTGCCCCAAACAATTGACTCAGTTCAGAAAAGGATAGTATTCAAAGTCCTCTCACTTTCTTCCGATATGGACTGACAGTCATGCTCAACTGGGACTTGTGGAGGGAACACTTTAACTTTGCTTCTGTAGGTGCAGACTTTCTTGATCTTTTCTTAGCAGCAGCTCTAGTCACTGGTCCAGAGGGGCATCTTCTAGGGCTCAGACTCAATTAAGATTTGTCCAATGGGCAGTAAATGATTTCTATGCATTGTTTTACATCTTTGAATTATTCTCAGGCCTTACTTTGTACACTGGCAGATCATCTAGTTTGCCCACTACAATGTGAGGGAGATGGTGCCATCTGTCAGCAATCTTGTGCTTGCCATGCAGTCCCAGATTTCTTAGCAATACCAGATCTCCCTCCTGGAGTTCCTGTGCTTTCACCTTTTTATCATACCTTTCTTTGTTTTGCAGATTTCTTTTGGCAGCCATGGTTTGAGCCAGTTAGTACATGAGTTAGCTGGGCCTTTAACTTTAGCACATACTGTAAATAGTTGTCAGCTTGAACCCCATCAGGAGAGACCCCAAACACACATCTACTGGTAGTCGAGCTTCTCTTCCAAACATCAGGTAGGGAGAGAATCCAGTGGCATCACTTTGGTGCAGTTATAAGCATGTACGCAGGGTGCTAATTTGTTGGCTCCATCTAAGCTTGTCCTTTGGGTGCAGGGTGCCCAGTATATCTAGTAAAGTGCGGTTGAAACGTTCAGGCTGTGGGTCCCCCAGGGGTGTAAGGAGTGGTTCTGACTGTGACTCTCACAGAGAAAGCATCTTTGATCAGACGACTCTCAAAGTCTCTCCCTTGATCAGAATGGATTCTTTGTGGAGCCCATAGTGAACAAAAAGTTTTCTACAAGTACTTTGCCACAGTGGATGCTTTCTGGTCTTTGGTGGGAAAGCTTGGCATATCTCGTGAAATGGTCAGTGACCACCAACTCATTACTGATATTTCTTTGATCTGACTCCAAACTCAGAAAATCAATACAGACCAGCTCCATGGGTACACTGGTGGTGATGTTAACAAGGGGCAGCCCTCTGGAGCAGCTTTCCTCTGTAAGCAGCGACTACAAGTTGAATGTGTTGCTCCACATCAGCCCCCATCTTAGGCCAATAGAATCTGGATCTCACCAAGTCAAGTGTTCTGTCTATACCAAGGTGCCCCATGTGGTTGTGCAAGGACCTCAGTACTGAGTCTCAAAGGCAGTGGGCAGCACTAGTTGTTGTTTGTCTACTTGTCCCCTCTGTCTACTGTTTCTCTGTATAACAGTTTATTGATCAGTTTCAACTTAGGACCTTCTTTGTATAACAGTGCAGTTCTCAAATCAGTGGGCGTAATTTGGACACATCTTTTCCTGCATAGAGGGCTTCTAAAAGCTGCTTTGATCATGGGATCGCGGGATTGAGCCCGCCGAATACTGTCATTGTCCAGCTGAGGCAGTGCACCAATGTCTATTGCAGAAAAGTGGCAATAAGCAGCAGGTATGCAATTCTCAGAGGCTCCAAGCAATCCACCATATGCAGTCCACTGCGTCCGTGGACATTTGTTCCTCCCTGTCAAACTTCCGGCAGAGTGCCCGAATGTCAGGTTCTGCCAACGGACCCAATCATTCTGGGGAACAGGCCTCGGAGAGAGCATCAGCATCTATGTGGTTCAGACCTGCTCGTATTCGAGAGCATAGTCATATGTAGATAATGCAGAAAGCCACCTATGGCCAGTGGCATCCAACTTAGCTGAGGTCTGCACATAGGTCAAAGGATTATTGTCAGTTTTACTAGTATTTTAGCCCCATACAAGTACTCATGGAATTGGTCAACAATAGCCCACTTCAAAGCTAGGAACTCTAACTTATGTACAGGATAGTTCTTTTCGGATGGGGTCAGGCTTCTACTGGCAAAGGCCACTGGTCTCAGGCCATTCTCGTGCTCTTGGTACAACACAGCCCCAACCCTTGCAAGCTAGCATCAGTGTGCAGGACGTAGGTTTTCTTGGATCAGCATAGGCCAGCACTGGAGCATGGGTAAGTTGATATATGATCTCATGAAAGCAGTCTCACAATCAGGAGTCCAGCGGGCCCCAAATACTTCACTGGATGAAAATACACTCTTTCAGTCTTGAGGGCCTGACTGTTGGTATTTTTGTGGGTTGGGGATACCCTTGAGTAAGGTTAAGTAAAGGGCAGATCACTCTTGAATAGTCCTTGATGAAGCGCCGATAATAACCACAGAATTCCAGGAATCTTTGCAGTTCTTTTAGATTTTGGGCTGTGGCCAGGTGGTCAAGGCCTCAACTTTACTTGGGTGGTCTCTATTCCTCGGTGGATACTATGTGTCCCACATACTTTACTGATGTTTGAAAGAATTGACACTTATCAATGGACAGTTTAAGGCCAAAGTCCTCCAGTCGGTCCAATACCTTAAATAATCTGCTCTCATGTTCCTCCAGTGAGCTGCCAAACACAATAACATCATCTAGGTATACCAGGCACTCTAGTAAGTTCATGTCCCCCCTCACGCTCCATCAATCGTTGAAAAGTGGCTGGGGCACCTGAAATCCATGAGGCATCCTCATGAATTCATAGAAGCAAGCGGACAGATAAAGGCACGTCTTCCACGGTCTCTGGGGCCATCGGGATCTGATAGTACCCACTGCGGAGATCCAGCACAGAGAACCACTTGCTCCCGTTTAGGCAGTCCAAAGCATCCTGAATGCGGGGCATTGTGTACTGATCAGGGATAGTCCGCCGGTTTAAGGTGCGATAATCCACACACATCCTTACTGTTCCATTCTTTTTCTTCACTACCACAATGGGGGAAGCATAAGGGCTTCTGGATTCTTGTATTACACCAGCAGCTAACATCTCTTGCAGATGCCGTCTCACATCATCTATGTCAGCAGGTGCCAGGCGTCGAGACCTCTCACGAAATGGTCTTTCGTCATGTAGCGGATATTGTGCTCAGCTCCTTGCCATCCTACATCCATTCCTTTAAGAAAACACCTGGTCTCTCTGGGCAAGCTTCTCACTGATCCTCACTTTCTTTTCAGCTGGCAGCGGGGTCGCCAAATCAAACAAGTCAGCGTTACTCTGTCATTCTTCCTTGAACTCTTGCTGCTGGGTAGCACTGCAGTGTCTGCACAATGCACATTAGCCAGGATGCAACCTCTGTTTACTCGAATGTCTCTTTCAGACATTATGAACTTGGACCATTACCCTTCTGGCATAAGCATGGGCTCTAGCGGGCAAAATACTAGGCTTGACCAGCAGTCCTCTGGCAATTTTCCATCGCCTGGTGCATCCAACATTAATATTTTATTCTTAACATCCTTTCTGATACGGACTCTCCCTGTAAGGTACACTGGGCATTTGGCGCAGGATCAGAGACTCAGGATCCTTCTTCCATACAATTCCGCCGGTTCCTCTGGTTCTGTTTTTCAGCATCTCTGTGCCTCATAGGCCTTCTTAATTAAAGCGGAACTCTTAAAGCTCTACTAGTCTTTGACCCTGTTTTTCATAACACAACTGTGCCAGCCTTCCAACATATGAGCATTTGTTCCAATCAACAAAGGGACACCATCATACAGTCCAGTGGGGGACACACACTAAGGCTAGGGTCTCTGTATTGTTCGGCCACTCCAGCCCGCAAGTGGGGAAGACAGCCAAATCCGGATATACCGGAATAGGGGTAGCCTTCTCACTTAACCCCCATACATGCAGTCCTTCTAATGGTTGTAGGATCGTCGACAAATGCTTCTGATACCAATCCTGGAACATAATTGTCACTTGGGAGCCACTGTCTCAATACAGCTCTTGTAGACACTCCATTCACCTTTACAGTGGTCTCCATGGAGGGACCCACTATTCTGGACCAGTCTTGAGGCGGTAGTGGGGCCTGGGCAACTGACCTTGCCACAAAGGGCGTGAATTAGCATTTTGGTGCCCTCACTGGGATCATGTCGTGCCTCTTAACCACTGATTTCTTCTCCGAAGCTCTCCTTGTAGCCTATAACACAGCTTTGTCAGTGTCTTTTGGGGACTGGCATTCCCTTTTCATGTGCCCATCTTTCCCTGATACAGTAAAACATACTTTCTGGAGTTTGAGCTGGCGGGCGCCACACTGGAACCAGGGGGGGTAATACTAACTGGAAACCTGGGTGACATCTCTGTCTCGTGGCGTGATAAGCATTTGGAGACATCTCGTCAGTTTCTCCACTTCCATGGTCAAGGAATTGAGTTTGGAGCTGTTATCAGCAGGAGATACATGGGTGGGTACCCCCACCCCATAGCAGATACAGTCGGATATAGGTCAGGGCCCGTAGTACTTGCAGTGGCCTTCATAAAGGGACTGTTTTTGAATTCCGGATCTCTCTAACAGTTAAGCCCCATTGTGGCATATCTTTTTCCTTGTCAGAGCACTCATTGACTGTCAACCTCTGCCCTGAACTTCACTTGATGGTCACCCTCAGTCCACTGGTCGTAGCCACAGCTGTTGGTGCAGGTACCTCCGAGTGTCGCCTTTCTCAACTCCTCGAATTTCTCTCATTAACTCATCATAGGAGGGTGGGGATTCAGTCGATTTGCCAGGCGTAATGAAGCAACAGCAGTTCTGAGAAGGGGCAAACTTAAGGATTCTGTCCAGTCTGGTTCGGTCCAGTTCAATCGGCTGGCAAACTACCCTTTCTGAGGCATTCTTGCAACAATTTTTCCAGCCGAGAGACATACAGACAACAACTCCTTGGTACTGTTGTGCATTTCTTACTCTCCACCATAGGTCCTCATCAGAATCTGGGCTCCCATACACATTCTCAAGGCCTCAAGATAGGCCTGTGCAGTCACTTTAGGGTTACTGGCCCGTTAGCACGGATGGTAGCCAGGGCCGGGACCTCGAGGCTCTCACTAACCCTCTTTAGCTCCTGCCTTCCGAGCATTGCCATTCTAGCACTGGGGGCAACATAATCTATCCAGGTCTCCCAGTCATCCTCCCTTGGGGGTGGGGAGGTGCAGAGAAGATCCTCAACCTCGGTGAAGTCGTGACTAATGGCAGGTGCAGAAATAGGAGTCTGCATTGGTTCCAGCCACCATTACGGGCACTGGAGCAGGAGAGGTGTTGGGGAGGAACACCCCAGGTGGCAAGAATAGTTTCTTCAAGTCCTCCACAGTTTTCCCCTCCCCAGCAACCATTCAGCAATTTCTCCTCAAAAGTTTCAGATAGTGGTGGGGCTGATTCCCCGGGTCTTTACTGTCCTTAGTTATCACTCTCCAAGCAGTGAGGGCTCCCTCTGGGGTAATGGTCTGTGGCACTTTGGAGCTATCTATGGGATCCTTAAACTCTACTAGGGCCAGGAAAGTGTGGGTGAGCAGATTAGCATGCCGACCCACCACCACAGGGTTTTGTAAACCTTCCACCTTGGAAAGTACTCCTGCACAGTGTCCGTGATTGATACCCAGGGGATGTCCAGGATAAGCATAGCATTTTGGGGGTCGATCTCCTCCCAGTACACCACTCCACCAGCGGTGCACAGCCACTTCTGTCGGGTACCCATTTTTTCTTAACAGTGGTTCGTAAATATGGCCACTAGAGGACACACAATCCCAGCGGTGAGCCTCCAAGATGTAACCCCTAGATGGCTATCCAGGGGCTACTACCCTGCCTGATTTCCACTAACAGGTTGAGGCCTGGATCCAATGGCGGGTGCCTCCACCCAGAGGTCAGGGTTGCAATAGTTAAACTAACTTGGTCACAGCCCTCTGGGACACTGCAACCCCCTTTCTTCCACTAGTAGCCCCACACAATATATCAGAATTACCTTCACAGTATACACCCACCCCAGGTCTGGTTCCGGCACTGGACCTCCTGTGAAATGAGATACAGTACAACAATCACAGTACAGTACTTTAACATAGACAAATACCTCAGGCAGTATAACTTTGCGAAACAAGCAGCTCTGATTTATTTAGGGGGATATAACAAGGACAGGGAAATCAGGTTAATTAGCTTATCACTCTAATAATCTACCTATGGCTCTGTGCAGGCCTATCCCTATCAGTTACTGTCCCTAGGTACCCAAGCCTAGTGGCTAGTCAAACCGTGGCAGCTGGTGAGGCCCTTTCACCAGAGAAAGGAGAATTAAACAGTCAGCAGTACAGTAATTCCATTTGGATTTAATGTGGCAATTCAACAGGAGCGACCTGAATTAGTACTCGACCTCCAAATAAGATAGGGTCCTTCAATGTCAGCAGGGCTCACTTGGTACACAAACCTCTTCACACATTTTATAAAAGAAAGCACTATACCAGGCAGGCTGCATCTGTATCCGATACATAATTACTGCACAATACCGGAGAAACACAGCAGATTCAGTTCCTGACTTGAGACCGATGCAATTTTCAACAATTCCTCCAGTCTTCACAGGGTGAGCCTGGTTTCTACTCTTCAGATATCCTTTGATTCTCTTCACGGGCAGATTCAGTCCTAACAAGCTGCAGACCGAACTCTGGGCCCTTACACCGTTTTTTGACTAAAACGTACACACTGAAAAAGCACAGGGCTCCTTCCTTCTTCACTGCAAGCTCAACAAACTCCAACCCGACAAAACGGGCACTTCCTTTGAGTTCCTCCCAGTTCTTGACTGGATTGGCTGTCACTCACAATAGACTGCTGCTGCTGGTCCAAAAGGCACTGAAGTCTAAACTACATCTCCCAAGTCACTGCCCATACAATCCTCTTGTGGCTGGCTCAATTATGAGTCCAAGTTCTGATTACGTCCAAGGCACCATTTTGAGCTAGCTTACCACACACTGATTGGTCCAGTTCAGTAGTTCAAAACTAGAATGGGGAACTAGCAGACAGTTCTGACTGCAAAAGAAAGCAGGTTTGACAAACTGTAATTTCATTATTACTCTAAATAATTTCTGGCAAACAGTTACATCTTTCAGATAGGTTCCCTTTGCACTCCTAGTGACTGCAAAATGAAGTGAATTGGCAGTAGCTCGAGTGGTACTCGAGAAGCACACAGTCCCCCATACAAACTAATTATGTCTGCAAGCAGACAGCTCTTAAGAGACAGTACCAGAGGCTCTAAAAACACTCACTGATAAATGGCTTAAATGCCAAACACCATTCAGGCTTGGAGCATTCAAGCAAGCTCCTGGAAGTCTTTTGGGAACCCCCATTTGCAGGGGGGTTACACCTGCTGCCAGTCTCTTCTCTGTCTGGAGTCCCTCTAAGCTGTTGACAGGCAGACGTCCACATGTGTTTGTTTGCACTACTACCCATTCTAATCTAACAGGAAGGAACATGCTTTACTGTGTTCCCACTGACATGCTTTGCAGTGCAACACAGGCGCAAAGACTGAAGCTGCAAACTGCTGTCCAGCCCGAGCACTGCCACAGTAGTGCTGAAATAACTTACTCATGGATTAGCAGTCAGCAAAAAAAAAAAAAAAAAAAGAGGACAAAACTGGGACAAGTGAGCAAAAACTGGGACAAAAGTGACATTTTGCAAAACTTGTGAGGACACTGGGACATGCTGCCTAAAACAGGGACTGTCCTGGGAAAATAGGGACAGTTGGTAGCTTTAGATGTAGGAGACAAACTCTGAGACTCTGGACTAGGCTGAAATATCTGTTCGGCAATAAGCAGGCCTTTCTGTTGTATTGGGTGGCCGAAAATAAGTACCTTAAATACATCAGGGTCTTGGTAGAAAGAAAAACATCCACCACAGAAATTTAGGCCTTCTGTTTACTTCCATTCAGCTCAGACATAAAGGGGAACACTTATCTCAATACACACAGGAAGAGTTACAGTAAATACATTCCTTAAAGCTGTACTGTCTAAGATTTCTTAAAGCTGTACTACACATAACACTTTCCACCCCGGTAAAGAGAATCAAGTGTTCGACATCTCTGTGTTAGAGACATTATTTTCCACCTGTGTCCCAGCAGCTCCTGTAGGATGCAAAAATGATCCAGTTATTGTGGTCGTTTGCAAGGAGCTCCCGGCTAGCTTAACATTTCGACAGGGGAGTACCCTGGGACATGCCCACCCCCATCCAGGGCACAGAGGCAGGTCAGTCAGTACACTGATAGAAAGGGGAGTACAGAACCATTTTAAGTGCGCCAATAGAGCCAGTGGAAAAGTCTATGGGGCCAGTGGATTTTCCAAGTCAGACTCACTAGTCCTACTGGCTAGAGGCTACAAAACATAATTTCAGCAACTGGGTGTGTAAGAGCCTCCCATTACTGTTGAATATGAGGCTACCATGATACATGTAACATCATCTGAAAATGCACACAGCACAAGATGCAACAGCGAATAAAACAGTTTGGTTTTACTTAATGTATTATAGGGTAGTACATTATTATACATAGCACTTGCATTAATATTAGGGATGGGCGAACCTCAAACGGTTCAGAGGTTCTAAAAGGTACTCATAAGCAACAAAAGGTTTGGATGGTTATATGAACATTTTAGACCCTTCATACATTAGGGTAACTATTAAAAAAATTAAAAAATAAAAGCTGTTTCTAGTTCCTTTTGTAGTGTTTCGCAGACCCCTCCCTATCCCCTAGAGTGCTCCTACATTCATTTCCCTGGTGTCTAGCGGCCCCCTCCATTCCTGAGAGTGCCCATATAATTCATTTCCCTGGTGTCTAGCGCCCCTTGCCCCAGAGAGTGACTGTATTGTATATTAAATTTCCCTGGTGTCTAGTGAACCCCCCATCCCCAAGAGCACCCGTATATTAATTTCCCTGGTGTCTAGCGGACCCCTCCCCCCATCCGAGTGCCCTAATTAAATCAAACAGGTTTTCCCTAGTGTCTAGCTGATCCCCACGCCCTGGCAGGTAGCGCCCCGCTCCCCCATCCCCGAGCTGGCCACTGATACAGCTCTCCTATGGCCAGCGACTGGACTGAGCTCTATCAATCAATGAGCGCATACTTATACAAATACATGCTCATTCACTAACAGAGCTCAGTCCAGTGGCCGGCTGTGCCAGTCGCTGGCTCGGGGATGGAGGGTGGGCAGTGGGAAGCTATCAGTCAGGGTGGGAGGGGGTCCACTAAACACCAGGGAAAACCTCTTTGATTTTCATGGGGGCACTCGGGGATTGGGAGGGGGAGTTTGCTAGACACCAGGGAAATTAATATAGGGGTATCCAAACCGATCCGAACTGAAGAAAAAGTTTGGATGTGGTTCAACTCCCTTGAATATTGTTGGTTCAGGTTTTTTCCAAACTGGTTGGCCCCTCCCTAATTAATATACTGGTAAAATGTATTACAAATGATGGTCAAACTAAAATATGCTTATTTTTAGTGTTTACTTAAAAATGAAGCTATTTATTATCCCCTGCTTTAATTGCTTTGTTTTCACAAGCCATGATTCATATGCGACCATCAAAGAGTAGCTGAGCACCTCCGCAAATACATTTACAAAAACAGTGATTCAATTATTACATTTTACTTGAGAACACGTGTTTTCCCCCAGTTGTTTCATGGCTTAATACACCTCTTGGTAGTCTATCCAAAAAGTCAGTCTAAATTGCAGTCTGTTATCAGCTGACCTCACAGGGCCATAGTTCACTTCTCACCATAACTGACTGATGTCAGACAGCAAGTGTAAAAGTCGGTTTGGGAGTCAGATGCTGTTCTGTAAAACACTTGGTGAAAGGACTGCCTATTACTTTATTTAGTAGCACAAGAGAGCAGAAAAAAAGAAAAAAAAAACAGAAAACACAAGTTAAACACAAAATCTAAATAAATATAATAGTTTTAAGCTTTTTATTTTAGTAGAGAGACGTCCTTTAACATATTTCTGATATGGCACTCGTAACTATACATCAAACTGGCAGATACCTATTTATATCTACTCGTGCGTGAGGGAATACAATAAGGAACACATTGTACCAAAGCGACCTTACGTTACTCCGACGAGCCGCCACCCGGCTTCCTGGCATGACTCATTGTTACGTCATTTCTAGGAATTTGTGTGGGCCGTTCCATCACCTTAGTCCCTGTTGTTACAAATTCATCCGCGCCTGGCTTCGTGACCGTTCCGTTCCATATTAGGACTAAAAGACATACTCACGCTGTCAGCGCATCTGTTCAGCTGATGCACCGCATCCGCCCTATTGCGGAAGAGGCAATTAGAAGTCGGGTGGAACTACTGGCAGAGAACTTGAGCCCAAGGTTTTGGGTAGTACACTGAATTCGGGTGGCAGTATAGCCTAGAGCTTTGAGGAACAAGGTGTAAACGAGCTTGGTATATCCAGCAGACCAGACATGAGTTTGAGTCTCACAGCCTTCACTTGCATACTGTGTGACTCTAAGCAAGTCACTTAACCGCCCAGTGCTCCCAGGTCGCCCATGGAAACAGGCTCGTGGGCCGTACCGGTTACCGAAGACTAGAAAACACTTACTATGGATCTCTATGGGCGCCACCCGCCCTCCGGTCTCGCCGTCCCGGCGATTGTGTAAATCCCCGGCCGTGTTGCGCCATATAGGTACATTACGGTAAGCTCAGACACGCTCGGTTCCGGTATAACGCTTTATGTTGGGGCTGTACGCTTCTACACACACCCGGGTGCACCGATGAAGCTGTAACTCGAAGTCAATATTACACTTAATCGGAGCACCCGGGGGTGTTGGGGACGAAGCGCCACACAGAAAGAATATCAAAAAACATGTTACTTTTTGTATTGCTATCACTCGAAGTAAACCTTTTTTTTAGAGATGAGATCAGTGATATTATTCTTTCTTTCTGTGGGGGTGCTCCGATGAAGTTGTGTAATATTGACTTTGAGTTACAGCGTCATCTCCGCTCCACATAAAGAGTTGTCCGAGGAAGTTGTGTAAAATTTAGTTTGATTGTGCTGTTAAATAGTGCAATAATTCTTTCTATGGGGGCGCCCCCCTCTCCCCCCTTCTATGATTTCTCAAGTGCTGCCATACGTTTTTGTAATTGATGCTATATTATCTCAGAATGTGTTTTTGGGGACGATGTATTGATTTTTACAGGTGCAGCTCAGTGGCCTAGCAACTTCCCATAGGGCCAGGGTTCAAGAATGTTATTGGCCCCCAATTTTGAGATCTAAAAACTTGCTAAGCTTACTTAACCACTGTGGACAAATTTTAAATTAACTACAATTTCTGTTTCCGAGCCTTTTGTTCAGCAAAGTGGCAGGGCCAACAGTAGTAGTAGTAGAACATTATTTATAAGTTTGGGTTTTGATTATGTTAGTGTGGTCGTTATATGGATTTGCTTATGCGTTTTGAAAAAGGATCTACAATCCAAAATGCATTAAGGTGTGTTTCAGTTTTTTGGTACTTAATAAAATTGGTCTTTTATTTCAGTTCTGAGAGCTGCATCTTTCTGATATGAGGTGAAGAGTGATGATTCCGTGGCTTTGTATATTTTAAACGTATTTACGTGTATACCATCCCAGCGTGTGTCCCTATTCTGTTCTCATGATTACAATCACCTAGTTGTAATTTGATGTCACAACTAAGTTGTTGTATCCACTGACTGTCAATCACACTCGTGTATGTCAGTGCAAGCAAATCTAAATGACCACCACACTAAAATAATCAGAACCCAAACTTATAAATATTGCACTACTACTACTAATAAAACAAGGGTGGATGTGTCACTCAGAATTGTACACACACCCTCAGTGTGGGATGCTTCTATAAACCCCTTGAGTTTCGCTCTCTTGCGACAGAGGTGCCTATGTTCCAGGTTGCAAGGGGGTTTGCATCATGGTGGGGCTGCAACATCCAATGCTTTGCTATTTTGGAACCCCCACCTTGGATGCAGCAAGGGATTCAACTCAGAGCATCCAGGAGGTGGTCTAAGGGACTTGCCCTAGTACCACACACTGTGGTAATTTGGGGAGGGGAATCTGAACGTGATGGGCTGGGGCAGAAGGGCATGGGCTGCCCTGGAAGCATCGGGAAGACTGCTGGCATAACAGGGAGAGATGTGGTGCCCATCAGGAGTGCCATTTGCAGACCCATGCACTGATCAGATGGGACCACATTGTGGAGGGTTGGCAGGGATGGAAAGTGACATGGCCCCAGGTGGTCACAGCCCTGACAGCTGCCCCACAGGTGCAAAAAGGTGAAACCCTGTAGGCTGGAATCTGGAACTGCAGGTTGCAGGCTACTGTAGTACCACTCTCCAGGCACCGTCACAGTCCCCCTAGTACCCACACTCCAACAATGTGGCAGGCTGTCTCCCACCTACAGGGTTTTGCCTTAGTGCTTCTATGAGACAGCTGCCAGGGCTGTGCCTACCTGATGCTATATCACTTTCTGTCCCTGGGGCAATCCCCCACAATGTGGTCCCATCTGATCAGGTGTAAGGGTCTGCAAAGGACTCCCCTCAATGGGTGCCACATCACTCCCTATCACACCTGCTCTCTCCCCAACACCCACTAGGGCACCCTTGCCCCTTGTGCCCCGGCCCCCTCCTACCACACAGATTCTCCTCCCCCAACCCTCATGGCCCCTCCATTGCTGTGATGGGGGGACAGATCCCTGCAGCAATTCCCACAGGTGCACCAAATGTTAAGCACTAGCCTGCAGCAGTAGCAACTCCTGGGCTTTTTGTGCAGAACCTGCTCCTTTTATACAACTGCGTGCCGGGTCCCTGACACTCTTGCAGTCATCACAGCCCTAGGGAGATGCAGGAACTTGGAAAGGGCTCTTTAAAGATCAATCCCCAAGTTTTCATCTAGATGCCCTTAGTAATAAAACGGATTTGCATAAAAGGTAGTTTTGAATCAAACAAACTGATGACAACAAATTAAAAAAAAAAAAAGCCACTGAGGAGTGGAGATTTATGAGGACATGAGCACATAAAAACAATCAGCAACAGCGGATATGAGCAGAGGTACATTTTTTAATTGATCACCCTGGCTGGGACTTAGGAGGGAGATGGGAGTGGAGCCCGAGGATTTAATGTTTATTTTTTTCATTCATTAGCCCAGGCCAGTCCTGCAAGATCCATT
Organism: Neoceratodus forsteri; assembly: GCA_016271365.2. Lineage (NCBI taxonomy): Eukaryota > Metazoa > Chordata > Ceratodontiformes > Ceratodontidae > Neoceratodus > Neoceratodus forsteri. Next base: position 164,923,049 of record CM028137.1, read on the forward strand.
AAGCTGACCTCCCCCCCACCCCAAGCTGGCTGAGGGAGAGCAGAGGCACTTTTTTAATGAATCGCGCCAGCTGGGAAGGAGCAGAGCCCGAGAGGATTGATTGAATTTTCATTTATTAGCCCAGCAGAAGTATCCATAAATTAACCCTAAATAAGCTAAATCCTTAACCCTACCTAGTCACTGCCTGCTGCGGCCTCAAGCCTGCGACCATCCGTCTCAACCGTGACATTGTCGGCTTGTCTCGCGACTCCACCACTCTCTCTCACATGCTCACTGCAGGCCAGGGCCAGACTGCGCTGCTGCTAAATGTACTCTCTCAGTCCACGCCATCCCACACTCTACTCGAACTGCTGATGAGAAGGTGCGTGATTTGACAGGCATGCGCACTTGTTTCCTCCTCCTTCTTTTACCACGACTCCACTCTCTTGGTGCTAGTCGCATAGCAATCATGCACCCCCCCCACTGATGAGGAAGACACTGCTGGCTCCTGACTTCAGAGAAAAAAATACAAAAAAAAAATCGGCTGCAATAGCGCGAGTGAGCAAACAAATTCAAGGGCCGCTAAACACTCCAGGCCGGTGCGACTCTACCCTGCCATTCTAGCCCTGGGGTACAGCTAGAATGGTGCGCGAAGTGCTGATCGTCACCAGACCTGAAATGTGGGGTACAGCTAGAATGGTGCACGGGTGCAGTCGCACCCGGCCTGGAGTGTTTAGGGGCCCTTGAATTTGTTTGCTCAGTTGCACTATTGCAGGTGATTTTTTTTTTTTTTTTTTTGTATTTTGTCCTCTGGAAGTCAGGAGCCAGCAGTGTCTTCCCATCAGCGTGAGGGGGTGTGGTTGCAAAGCGACTAGCACCAAGAGTGTGGAGTCGTGGTAAAAGAAAGAGGAGGAAACAAGTGCGTGATGTTTGTCAAATCGCATTACCTTCTCATCAGCAGTTCGAGTAGAGGTGGGATGGCGTGGACTGAGAGAGTACATTTAGCAGCAGCAGTCTGGCCCTGGCCTGCAGTGAGCATGTGAGAGAGAGTGGTGGAGTCGAGAGACAAGCTTCGACAATGTCACGGTTAGGACGGATGGTCGAGGCTTGAGGCCGCAGCAGGCAGTGACTAGGTAGGGTTAAGGATTTAGCTTATTTAGGTTAATTTATGGATACTTCTGGGCTAATAAATGAAAATTCAATCAACCTCCTCGGCTCTGCTCCTCTCAGCTGGCGCGATTCATTAAAAAAGTGCCTCTGCTCTCCTCAGCCAGCTTGGGGTGGGGGAGGTCAACTTAATGGATCTTGCAGGACTGGCCTGGGCTAATGAATGAAAAAATAAAATTAAACTCGGCTCCACTCCCATCTCCTCCCGAGTCCTGCCAGTGATCCATTAAAAATGTACCTCTGCTCATATCCGCTGTTGCTGATTGTGTTTTAAGTGCTCATGTCCTCATAATTCCATTCCTCAGTGGCTTTTTTTAATTTGTTGTCCTCAGTTTGTTTGATTCAAAACTACCTTTACACAAACTGCTTTTATTACTAAGGGCATCTAGATGAAAACTTGGGATTGATCTTCAAAGAGCCCTTTCCAGTTCCTGCATCTCCCTAGGGCTGTGATGACTGCAAGAGTGTCAGGGACCCAGCACTCAGTTATATAAAAGGAGCAGGTTCTGCACAAAAAGCCCAGGAGTTGCTACTGCTGCAGGCTAGTGCCCAACATTTGGTGCACCTGTGGGAATTGTTACAGGGATCTGTCCCCCATCTCAGCAATGGAGGGGCCATGAGGGTTGGGGAGGAGAAGCTATGTGGCAGGAGGGAGCCGGGGCACAAGGCAAGGGTGCCCTAGGGGTGTTGGGGAGAGAGCAGGTGTGATAGGGAGGATGTAGCACCCATTGAGGGGTGTCCTTTGCAGAGCCTTACACCTGATCAGATGGGACCACATTGTGGGGATTGCCCAGGGACAGAAAGTGATATAGCATCAGGTGGGCACAGCCCTGGCAGCTGTCCCATAGAAGCACTAAGGCAAAACCCTGTAGGTGGGAGACAGCCTGCCACATTGTCGGAGGTGGGTACTAGGGGGACTGTGACGGTGCCTGGAGAGTGGTACTACAGTAGCCTGCAACCTGCAGTTCCAGATTCCAGCCTACAGGGTTTCACCTTTGCACCTGTGGGGCAACCTCAGGGCTGTGACCACCTGGGGCCATGTCACTTTCCATCCCTGCCAACCCTCCGCAATGTGGTCCCATCTGATCAGGTGCATGGGTCTGCAAAGGGCACTCCTGAAGGGCACCACATCTCTCCCTGTTATGCCAGCAGTCTCCTCCCGATGCTTCCAGGACAGCCCATGCCCTTCTGCCCCAGCCCATCACAGTCAGATTCTCCCCAAATTACCACAGTGTGTGGTACTAGGCAAGTCCCTTAGACCACCTCCTTGATGCTCTGAGTTGAATCCTTGCTGCATCCAAGGTGGGGTTCCAAAATAGCAAAGCATTGGATGTTGCAGCCCCACCATGATGCAAACCACCTTACAACCTGGAACATAGGCACCTCTGTCGCAAGAGAGCGAAACTCAAGGGTTTATAGAAGCATCCCACACTGAGGGTGTGTGTAAAATTTGAGTGACACATCCACCCTTGTTTTGTTTATTAGTAGTAGTAGTGTATTATTTATAAGTTTGGGTTCTGATTATTTTAGTGTGGTGGTCATTTGGATTTTCTTGCACTGAGATGCACGGAGTGTGATTGCTAGTCAGTGGATACAACCACTTAGTTGTGACATCAAATTACAACTGGGTGATTGTAATAATAAGAACAGAATAGGGACACACGCTGGGATGGTATGCATCGATACATTTAAAATATGTAAAGTCATGAATCATCACTGTTCATCTCATATCAGAAAGATGCAGCTCTCAGAACTGAAATAAAAGGCCAGTTTTATTAAGTACCAAAAACTGAAACACACCTTAATGCATTTTGGATTGTAGGTCCTTTTTCAAAAGGCATGATAAGCAAATCCAAATAACGACTCACACTAACATAATCAAAACCCAAACTTATAAATAATGCTCTACTACTACTACTGTTGGCCTGCCACTTTGCTGAACAAAAGGCTCGGAAACAGAAATTGTAGTTAATTTAAAATTTGTCCAAAGTGGTTAACATAAGCTTAGCAAGTTTTTAGATCTCAAATGGGGAGGGGCCTGGGGAGGCCCGAAGGGGGTCTGGGGGCTCGGAGAGGGGGCCCAATAACATACTCTTGAACCCTGGCCCTATGGGAAGTTGCTATGCCCCGTGCAGCTATGTTTCGCATTGCAACGCTCAACACATCGAGCTGTAAACACAGACTTGTAAAATAAGCACAGCAACAGGCCGGAGAGATACACAGTTGCCTGGTGATTGTGTGGATCCTCGCCATGTTGCTCCTAATAGGTGCATTATGGTAAGCTCAGACATGCTCGGGCTGATACAACTCTTTCTGTGGCCTACCCTGGTGCACTGATGAAGCTGCAACTCAAAGTCAGTGTGACACAACTATATCAAGGGAGCACCCGGGGTGGGGTGGGGTAGTAATATCACAAACCATGTTACTTTTTGTATTGCTGTCACCAAACTGAATCTGTTTTCAGTGGTGATATTCTTTCTTTCTGTGAGGGCGCTCCGCCTCCACAACCCCTGGTGCTCCAATGAAGCTGCTTAATATTGAAGTTAAGCTGTCTTTGTGTTTTGAGCGCCAAGGCTGGAAAATGGCAGGAAGATGCAGGGAAGTGCAGGAGTGCAATGAGCAAAAATAAAGAGCCATCTGGGTTGCTCATCTCGCATCTGGTACAGGACGGAGTGGGACCATTAAAGGACGTGGGATTGGCAATGGAGGCACTATGACAGGGCTTCGCCAAGGCCTGCGCTTGAAGAGTGCAGTTCTTTGCCACTGGTTTATATTAGTCACTCGTAATTTGCATCACTGCACAGGTCATATACTGTTAGCAAATTGCAGTCATTTGAAGTATTCAAGCTGCTTTTGGCCAACAATGAAGGACAGTGATCCGCTTAAAAAGAAGCACGCTGACTAGTGTTGTCAGAACCCGCTGCAAGTTCTGGTTCTGATCTAGAACTTTGTAATGGTTCTAGGGTTCTAATCTTCTTTAGAACTCGAACTCTTTGTATATAGGATTGAGAGCAAGAACAAGTAAAGTTACTGAGAGGAGGAAAAATAAAAGACTTGCATTCTAAGCACAGCAATAGTATTATAATACCATTTGGGAAACTGGCATAATTAGCCGTTATAAAGGACGTTTATAACGCGAACACGCACCAGTTTCCCTTGCACTCATGGCGCCCTCACCTCTGACACTCTTCTTCCCAGCCACTGTCCGCCTCATCTTTCCCCTTTGGACCACTACTCTTAATTCTGGTAAGTGCTGGCACGCAGAAATGACTCAAAATGAGGGAAATACCCTCAAAATGAAATAATAAAAAAAAAAATTAAGCGTAGCAACTGACAAAGGTAGAGCACTAAGGCAGCTAAGCAGACTGCAGCGATCGCACAACAACGTCTTTTATTTTATATAGTTGCTGTAAGGAAAAAGGACATCAGCAATATATAAAATAAAGTATGGCTGTGGGTGTGTGTAAACTCGATTTACACACACCCTCGGTTAGATGCTATGCATAACCCCTCGGGTGTGTGTAAATTCTCATTACACACCCAGACCCATATTTTATTCTCTATATTATGTATGGACAATGTCTATTAACCCCTGTTTTTAATCAGTTTATAACCTGATAATTCCATCATTATGAAATCAGTATGCTGTAAACCTGCTTAACTATGTCATGATGGGATTACAGGATAGATTGTCACCACCTGTCAAAATTCTTGGAAAGGAAAGGTGATCTGCTGCTTGGACATTTCATTCAGAACACACACATTCCATTCAGACAGTTACAGACCCGCTGCAGTATAGATCACAATGGCTAATTTCAGCACTTCAGTTGCTCAGCATACAAACCAGGAGGCATTCATAGCTGAGCAGGAGAACAAACGCATATGAAAAAATGTTTTTTTTTTTTACCACAGTGACTAGTTTTCTATACACTGTAAAATACAATGCCTGAGTAACAGTGGTCAGCCATAGGTGTAATCACTTCTACATGATTTGCCATGGCGACTGTAAACCTCTTGAGCTGCACTCTCAAGGTTTACTTGGTTGTCCTGGCAACTGCTTGAGGTGATTATATTGTGTTAACTACGTTACTCAGGCATTATTTCTATGTTTCACTGCACATCCAGATAAGAGAAACACAGTGTGCCTTTCAAAATTCAAATATTAAGCATTATAGTTCCATGCGTGTTGCACATCTGCATGTGAGCAGTACATTCTCACATTGTCTCTCTCTCTGTCAAAACATTTTTAGGGTGTAATTCCCAACAATTTGTTTTCCAGGCTAGCAGCTCCTGTTTTTAAACGTTTGAACAAATAAAGCATTTTATTCAAAGAGCTAGTGGAGCCAAAACAGGCAGACAGGAAAATAAAACAAATTTTAAGTAAGTAGTTGTGACTTTTTATTTCTGAAGTATTTTCTTTTTCCTTTTGCTCATCAGAAGGTCTTCTATGTGATAATATTGTGCTGGATGTGGAACAGCTCTTGGCCTGGCAGCTGACATATTATTCTACTGCCCCACACTACGCGGCATTATGATCTCACTGACAGTGACGGCCACAGGTGAATGACCTGGCAGTCACCACTTGCTGTTCCTAAGTAGCAGTGGTGTCACAGTCGGTGAGGTCACAATGCTGATGCTGTAGTGTGGGGCTGTAGAGCAAGATAATATCAGCTGCCAGGATAAGAGCTGTTCCACACATCACACTACTAACATCAGGTAAATAATTTTCTAGTGGGACAAAGGGAAAGAAAAGTACCTCATATAAAAGGTAATGGTTGGCTGCTTTTAAAATCTAATATTAGTTTTAGACAGTACTCTAGCTCTTTAATATTTAGAACTTTAAACAGTTAGAACCCATGGGTGTTGTAGTTCTAAATTAGAACTCCAACCCCTGGGTTCTAAAAGGGTTCTAATCTTTTAGAACTAGTTCTGGCAACCCTAACGACACTGTGTACCATTTTATTTTAGAGTGGCTTGAAATTATTGCAGGCTATCCTGTCTATGCCTGCAAACTGTTGCACAGTGCATAACCTGACTATAGGTTACTTTGCACTTTATTGCAGTCATCACATACCTGCCAACCTTTCCTCACCCAAATGTGGAACAGTGTCCTTTCTCATTGTGCCTCCTCCTCATATCCAAGTTCTGGTTTGGGTTTCTCCCTGCTACTTCCATTATGCCCTACACCTCTTCATCACAGAACTCGAAAGAAAGACTAGAATGGCAACACCCCTGCCAGGGCAAGTAAAGCATGCCACCCTCTTTGGATGGCAAAAGTGCACAGTCTCTGAGGGGTTGCCACTGGTATACAGTATCGCATTAGGCTGCATGCTAACGCCTGGCTTCTAAAACCTTTGATGCTCAGCTTGTTGCCTCCTGGCCCCTTCTAACTGCAGACTGGGGCCAGGGAGCAATCTCAGAGCCACAGCAGCAACTAAAAGCCACTCTGGTGTGCACAAGCATCCTGCTAAACATGCATCAAGCACCGTTGGGAACTGCCTGTGACAGTCCCATTCTTCCAGCTCACAATAACATTGAAAATGGGATGGGAGTGGGAACACAACAGCCACAATTTTATTTATGACTACAAGCCCCATAAACCCTCCAGAGAGGCTCAGGGGTCACATGGGGGGTATCACACCTGAGTCTCGGTAAAGCTCTGATTCTCGCCTCCCTCCCCAGTGACTTGCACAGGTTCCCAGCTGGGAGTGTGGTGGGGAGGTAATTCCAGAGACATTGCTCAGCTTGGGGAAGGCTGGTCATGGGGCTGGTTGTTTGGTTTGGTTTATGAAGGTGGTCCGGGAGGGACCCCAGCTGCAAGGAAGGTGGTCGACTGGGGATCCCAGCTGCAGGGAGGGTGGTTGCATGGGGGAGGATGCAGATTTGGGGTGTAGCCAGGGGTTAAGCTGCAGGGAGCGTGATCAGTTTGGTGGAGGTTGGTTGAGGGCAGAAATGGTGGTCATGTTGAGTGTTTGAGCTGTAGGGGTTGTGTGTGGCTGGTCCATGGAGGGGAGAAAATTTTAGGTGGAGGAGAGTTCAGCTGTATGGATGTTACTTGGCTTGGGGGTAGCAGGTTTAGTTGCTGTAGTGGTCCAGGGAGGGTGCTTAGCTTGTGGGAGGCTGGTCCAGCTGCAGGTGGGTAGGGTGTTCTAGCTGGAGGAGAGTGGTCAATATGGTGTGGGTCACTCATCCGTAGGGTGGTTCAGGGAGGTCCAGCTGCAGAAAGGGTGCTTAGCTTGAGGGAGGCTGGTCCAGGTTCAGGAATGGTGTATAGTTGCTGGGAGGGTGGACGGGTATGTGTTCCAGGTGTGGGAGGCTTTGTGCAGTTGGGCCATGGACAGGAAGGGTTGTGGTGGGAGAGTCTGGTTATAGGTAGGGTTGTCGGCTAGGAGGGAAGGCAGGTTCAGGGGCTGTAGTGGGCCAGAGATGGTCCTCGGCTTTGTACAGGATGGTGAGCTGGGGGTCTCTAGCTGTGGGGAGAGTGGTTGGCATGGTGTGGGCAACATGTCTGTGGGTGGGATATGTGGTCCAGGGTGGGGTGCAGCCAGTTGCAGAGAGAGTCCAGTGGTTGTGGTGTGGCTTAGGGAGAGTGATCAGCTTTGTGAAGGCTGGTTCGGGGATGAAGGTTAGTACAATTGCAGGGATGGTGGAGGGGTGTTGCAGCTGCAGGAGATTGTCAACAGGGTGGCTGGTCCGTCGGCATGAAGGGTGATCCATGCAGGTTGGTCATCTGGGAGTAGAAGCTGGTCCGGTGGGGCTGGGGTGATTTAGCTCCAGGTAGGGTGCTCAGCTTGGGGACAGGGCATTTTTCCATAGACAGGTCTGGGAAGGACAGCCTCCTCCTTGGAGAAGGGGGACCGCGATCCCACAGCTTGCCTGACACTTAGAGGAATCAGTGGCATGAACATGAGACAGCAAGGGACGGGCACATCACGCCAAGATGCCAGGGCATCTCCACAGAGACAGAGTATGCACAGTGCCCCATTACACACGTAGGGCCCCAGTGGGGAGAACATTGGAGGGGAAAACCCTCCAGCTGCAGCATGATGACATCCCGGTCCCTCACAGGCCCTACACTTACCACTGGGCATCTCCAGCATGGAGAAGGTAAGTCCCTGAGATGTTTGGTAGCAGGAGTTGGGGACCAGGCCAGATGGGGGTGGTTGGAACGACTGGAGAGAAACACATAATTGGAAAAAATAAATACAGGCTAGAGAGATGGCCTGTCGACACAGTGGTAGCGCTGCCAGTTGCAATGACTGTGACTGAGGTTTGAAGTAGACCGGGTTGTTGTGGGTCAGCCGGGAGGAGGAGGATTGAGGATCCCAGAGGCCACTCCTCCTCCTCCTTTGGGGAGGGAAGACTGTGTGCTCTAGCACGTTACCTCCACTTGGGTCACCACATGTGGTGATGCAGGCTGGAGCCGTAATGAGGGGCCAGGTGCCTACTGACTTAGATGTAAGTATTCTTGGTGCCTGCACTCACACAGACCTTGTTTCTATGAGGTGCCCTAGGGCATGGGAAATAAACAGGAAGAATCATGCTCAACCTAAGCAGAATGGAGCAACTTCACTTTGCAGGCCCTTCACCACCCACTGGGCTACCTGCTGCAACATCTGGAGCCAAACAGTTCTCAGACCTGGAGAACCTGATGGGCTCACCACAGGGAGCAAATAGTGGGGCACTGAGGTGGTGAGTCATAAACCCCAGGGACTGTGGTTGACATGCCAGACAGGCATACTTTTGGAAACCAGGACAGACAGCCTACCAAGAGGGCTGCTGTAGTAACATATCTTCAGTTCTGCTAGCGAAACTATATTGCTGCTTAGTGCTTACTTAATGCTTTTATATGTGAGACAGACATTATTTTTGGAAACAGTGACAGCTTGTCCCAGTGGGCTGCTATATGTATCTACATCATCCTGACAGCAAAATATAGAGCCATCTTCCTCTCCCCAAGAATCTCAGATTACTTCACTTGTAATCACAGCTCTGACTCAAAACACTCAGAGTAAACTCATAACTGCACACACATCTGTGCTAAAAACAAACTTTTTAAACATTTATTACCTCTTTGCACACCTAGCAGCACTCTGGAGACACAATCTGCTCCTTCCTCTAACAGTATAGGACTGTACACTGTAAGGGGAGCACTTGGCTGCATACTTGTGCTGTACTTCCTGCAGCAATGTAACTGTGTAATCACAGAAACCTTCCAGGCAGAAAGAGACCAAAGCCCATCCAGTTTGCTCCATTCCTACCTAACTCGTGCCCTACTGCTTATCACTGCATAGCTGTGCCCCTAGTTTTAGGTCAGCCCCCTCCCTTCCCAACACTGTCCCAGAATAGCTCCTTGTGTCTATCCTTCCCTCTGTTGAAGCCCACCACTGTTCAAGTTTCTACCATCTCCCCAGGTAGCCTATTCCATTTGTCTACCATCATCTCTGAAAGAGATGCTTCCTCACATCCTTCTGACCCTCCACCTACCAGTTTTACCCATACCTTCTTGTGGTAGACCCTTGCAATGCTTGAAAAGTTGCTGTCCACCCTGTTAATTCTCCTAAGAAATCTGAAACTAAGTTTGGTCTAATATTTTAATGAAATTCAGTATTTTTATGTATTTGTGATAACTGTATTTGTATGTTGTAACACTGTTTTATGTTTGGACACAATTGTAAATGAGAAGAAATGTCTCAATTTTGCTATCCAATAAATAAATGGTTCTGCTTCTGAAACTTTCCATCATGTCCATGTCACCCTATTCCCTTGTAGCCTCAAATGAGGACTGCGTATATTTAGGCTATTCAGGTGCTTCTCATCAAATTTCCCTAATGTCCTTGAATCATCTCAAGTTACCCACGTTGTACAAACGTGAGCCTATCCTGTCCTTTTCAGGTGAGGACACAAGATCTGTGTGCAGTGCTTCCATTGTAGCCACAGCAGGGATCTGTACAGGGGCAGGATCACCTTCTCATTCCTACTGGAAGAGATCCGCTTCCAGTACAACCCAGCATTCGGTTCACTGCCCCATAAGCCTTATTGCATTAAGCTCTGATTTTTAGATATCTGCTAGTATCACTTCCAGGTCCCTGTCCTTAGATATCTGGGCTAGTCTGACAAATCCATGCCAAGACTCAGTTTAGTACTGTTTCTGCCAATATACATGACTTTGCATTTTATGGCACTGAATTTGAGCAGCTTATGTAAGGATGTGAAGATGAGGCTTGGACTGTGAAGCTAGGCATACTGGAGTACTCTAGTCCCTTATAAAGGCAGATGAGGCTTGGACTGGCTAGGCGAGGGCATGCTGGAGTACTCTAGGTCCCTTATAAGGCAGATGAGGCTCGGACTGGCTGAAGCTGGGCATACTGAATAGAGGTCCCTTATAAGGCAGATGAGGCTTGGACTGGCTGAAGCTAGGCATACTGGAGTACTCTAGGTCCCTTATAAGGCAGATGAGGCTTGGACTGACTGAAGCTAGGCATGCTGGAGTACTGTAGGTCCCTTATAAGGCAGATGAGGCTTGAACTGACTGAAGCTACATGCACTGGACTAGGCCCTTGATGAGGAAGATGATTTTGGATTGACTGAAGCTAGCACACTGGAGTAGGTCCATGGTGAGGAAGATGACATAGGTGACTACAGCTAGGCACAATGGATTAGGTCCCTGATGAGGAAGATCATGCTTGGGTGACGGATGAAACATATGTAATCGTCCCTTCAGCATGGGTCTAGGGGTCCCTTATGTTACCAAGCTGAAAGGGGGACAAGCCAGGAATTCACCAACAGGAACATAGATGAAAACAAGCATTTGTCAGTGCCAAATTTTGTCTTGCTGGCATTGGTAGTGCAGGAGTTAGAGATGCAGAATAGGAATGGCAGTAAGTATTGAACTGACACAAACCTCCTCCCACCCTGCAGAAATTGACAAGCATTGGGGTGTGCCTTTGGGTTGTCGGCCATAATGGCCACACTATTTCACCTCACCCTACCCTGCAGACACCCGACAAGTGTTGCGTGTGTGCTTTGGGGTCTCGGCCTCACGCTCACCCCATTCCATAAGGAAATACGCTGAGATGGGTGCAGTATAGGGAGAATGGGGTGAACTCTGGGGCGAAGAGTCCAAGGCACACCTCGATGCCTGTCACTGGCTGCAGAGTGGGGTGGGATGGAATGGTGGAGCATTACAGATGACAATCCCAAGTCACACTCCTGACGCCTGTCAGTCTCTACAGGGTGGGGCATTATGGTTGGAAACCCTAACACCCGGGCGTTTGTTGGTATTTCTCCAAATTTTCAACATGGGCTTTTTGTGACCCCACCTCATGAACAGTGACACTATCAGTTCATTAGCGAAGCTGGTTTTTGGCGACTGCGCCATTTGCACCACACAGGTGCAAACACATTTCGGGCAGGATGTGAAAAATGACAGTTGTACTGTTCATGAGAAGGTGTAAAATATGGCAATGTTGAAAATCTGAGTGAAAATGAAAATTGGTGGTCATGAGCATGCGAGAACCTGCTAACGACAGTGCATAACACAATTATTTTGGGATGTTTTTAACCAAATTTTCAACATAGGATTTTGGGACCTCTGCTCATGAACAGAGGCATTGTGATTTTGTTAATCTGTCCCGAAGTTGATTTCCCACAGTGACTGCGCCATTGTACACCAGATGTGCGAAAACACATTTCAGGCAGGATGTGAAAAATGACAGCTGTACTGTTCATAAGGAGATGTGAAAAATGGCAATGTTGAAAATCTGGTGAAAATATTAAAAATTATGTGATTACGAGCATATGGGAAACTGCTCAATGCACGCTTTCGTAATACAGTCATTTTGGAATTTTTCACCAATTTTGCAACATAGGCTTTTGGACCCCACCTCTTGAATAATGCATTGTCATTTATTACTCATTCCCAAAATGTGATTCCACGCAGTGACCGCAAATCACCTTTTGGGACTGAATAACAAGATGACAGTGCATGTGTTCATGAGGTGGGGTCCCAAACTCCATGTTGAAAATTTGGGTGGATAGGTGGGATACGCAGAGGGTGTGCAGGTTTGGAAGGGGGTACCATGCACAATGAGGGACCGTTTTTTTTTCAGGTACAAAAAAACGGACATCACAGGGACCGCTTCCTTTCTTTACAGGTGAAATTAAACAAATGTTGGGCACACTGGGGTGGGCTCCAAGTGTGCTCCATGATTTTTGTTGGGGGGAATGTTGGCCACACTGGGGTGGGCTCCCAGTGTACCACACAATGGGGGTGGGGGTAGGAACGTGCTGACACATTCGGCTTTCTGTGGCACACGGGGTGGGCTCCAGTGTACACACACAATATGGGGAGTGTGGGACATACTGACAAAGGATTGCACCTCCGATGTCGGCTGTGTTTGTGCCGCCATGTTTTAAATATTTCTCCAGGAAACGCGTCCCAGGCGTGTCATCTGTGCCGCTGCATGACGAGCTTATCTCTGATTGCAGCGGCACATTTCTTTCAAGTTAGTGGCACTTTACATAATTCTTGCATCAGCGCTTAGCATGCTGGCTAATTGGGGAAAAGGGACGTGACCTCACCAAAGCTGCGCTCCTGCATTCACCAACACTGACACACCTCTCACTGTGCTAATATTATCAAGAAGATGTTGCTTGTGCCTACACAAGACAACATAATCAATTAGATTTTCTTAACTTGTCTGCTGAATTCATACCAGACAGGCAACTGTCTCTTAGCTGACCCCGGAGAACAGGAACAGGGCTTGCAGCCAGGGAGCAGCTTTAAAACTTGCTAGGGGCAGGGGTGATTAGAGTAGGCAGGAACACATTGAACAGAAGCACCAAGTAAAGAATAAAAATATTCAATTATTAAAATTGATCAAAGAAATAAAACTTACACAGCTTCATGGGGCTGGAGGCACAACGGAGCGCTAGCACCAGATTACACAGGGGAGGCTAGCAGCACAGAGCTGCATTAGAACTTAGGCCTAAGTAGGCCAGGCAACAAGCTACATGCAGGTTCACAGAGCCGAGAAGGCGGAGGAAAAAGAGCTAAGTGTGGTTGGCCATCAAAAAATACAGGCCGCAGACACCAGGGCTCACTGAACTACTCTGCCCTTGAGACCACTACAGGCCTTGTGCTACTTCCAGGCTACCCACACTCCAGGCCACACAACAGGGAGCTCTCTACCAAGCAACTAACTCCTCCTTACTGTTACTCCTGACATCCTGCAGTTTTGGGCCAAAGCAGGACCCACCCTGGATGCAGGCCCACTGGGTCTAGCTAACATCTCTTCTGGCAGGCCACCACACAACAGCAGTGTACCACACAGGTACAGTCATCCTGGTGACCATATCATGGCCCTGCCACAGCCATGGTGCCTCCACTGCCAAACTCTAGCAAAATGTTTAATGGGCCCCGCCCACCTTGTTGCCGCAGAGTATGAGGGGGCCAAACAGTATGAACTCCTCCAGGCCGCTGCTCCAACCACATATGGGGTCCCATCCCAGTGGTCACTTTCCTGCCAACCACCCCAAAAAGAGCACAGAGCAGTGCCGAAAAGTGAAGGCCTGACCTCCCTAGGCCGGGGTTCGAACCCTGGTCCCAGCACTTGTGCACAGAGTGACACTGTCAGCCTGTTAAACTCTCTGCCACCCCTACATAAGACAGATGGGCCCAGAAGACACACCCATGGGGCAGACACCAGCTGCCAGTTACCCTACCAGGCCAAGCCCACAGAAGGAGAGCAAGGTAACTTATAGTAAGCCCACCCCAAAGTGGTGGCTAACACATAAAAAATGTATCTCATATATTTGTAATATAAAATATTATATTTATTTTATTACTAATTCTTATTGAGTGTGACTGTAATGTAAGCATCGTGTGGGTATGATGTGAGAATGACAGTAACTAAACTTTCTTTGGGCTGGTTCCAGGACTACTTAACGGACAGGCACCAGCAGGTCAAGGCAGAAGAGGAGCTCTCCTCTCCTAAACTGCCATTAAGAGGTGTCCCACAAGGCTCCATCCTGGGACCAATACTATTCACTATATATAGTAACAGCATCACCTCGCATCAAGGAGGCCAACATTCACCTGTATGCGGATGACACAGTACTCTACAAGCCGGACAACACCTGGAGCTGCCTGTAAAGATCTGCAACTTGACTTCAGTATCCTACAATACCAGCTTCTCAGTAAAAGCTGCTCCTCAATGCCAAAAAATGAAGGCAACGATACTCTCACCTGGCAACCATCCAGCTTACCCTACTGTTGGCACGCCCCCCATTACCACCTTATTGGGTGAAAACTTGAGTTTGTCACCAAGTTTAAATACCTGGGGTCTGGCTAGACCACAGACTCTCCTTCGGGGAACACTTGGAGGATATGGTGAAAAACTGAGGCAGAGACGGGGCTTTTCTACCGGATAAACCGCCTTCTGACTACAGAGGCAAAAGGCAGCTAGTCCAGTCCACATTCATCTCCTTAATTGATTACGCTTGACTTCATCTATAGTCATTGCAATGCCTCATACCTGGGTAAACTTGACGTCCTATATCACAGGCGCTGCTTTCATTACTGGCCTCCCTCTTCTACCCACCACTGCTCCTTATACACTGCAGTGGGTTGGACCTCCTACAATACAGATGCAACAGAAATGCTGCCGTATGGACATTTAAACCGACATCGCAAATTACCGTAATATATCTTTGATCTACTGCCTCTAAGCTGGCTCTGAAACTGTGCCCTAAGGAGCTGCCCCTAATTTCTCTGAGGATTCCTAGGGTTCGCATGCACCTTTGGGAGAGCTGCCATAGGCTTCTCACTGCCAGCTCTCTGGAACAAGCTACAGAAATTCTTGAAACTAAGATCCTCAATTAGTTTCGCAGTGTTCAAGACTTTATACACAAAAACAATCACAGAAGTATGTCACTGTTTCCACGCTATGAACTGCTCCTCTCTGCATATCATCATCCTGTGCCTTGCACACTATAAAAACTCTACCTCTCAGAAACCTTATACCTTCGTCACCCTTGCCTGATATTCCTTCCATAGAAACATAGAAACATAGAAGTTGGATTTGCAGATAAGGACCGCAAGGCCCATCCAGTCTGCCCATTTCTTTTCTACCTTATAAATGTGCCATCGGCCTTTGCTCTATCAGTGACCTATCTATTCATAGTCATTTGTATTGCTCCTTATGCCTATCCCATGCCTGTTTGAAGCCCTGCACTGTATTCATAGCCACCACTTCTTGTGGTAAGCCATTCCATGCATCTACCACCTTTCTGTGAAAAGAATTTCCTCACATTCCCCTTAATCGGCCTCCTCTAATCTCATGCTGTGTCCTCTTGTCCTGCTATTTTTCTTATATTTAAACATGTTAGACTCTTTCACCTTGTTTATGCCCTAAGGTGTTTAAATGTCTCGATCATATCACCTCTCTCCCTCCTTTGCTCAAGGGTATACATATTGAGCTCCGTTAATCTGTCCTCATATGTCTTCTGATGCAGTCCCTGCACCATTTGGTTGCCCTTCTCTGGACTGCCTCAATTTGGTTAATGTCCTTGTGAAGGTGTGGCCTCCAATACTGCACGCAGTACTCCAGATGGGGCCTAACCAATGTCTTGTACAGAGGGATTATTACCTCCTCTACGACTTGTGATACCCCTACTAATACACCCTAACACCCCCTAGCCTTACCTGCATGCTTTAGAGGTCTGCTTGATGATTTTAGGTCATCAGTGATGATGATGCCCAAGTCTCTCTCTTCCTTTGTGACTGCTAGCAACTCCCTCCCAGCCTATAAGTGGCTTCAGGGTTTCTCTTCCCTATGCATGATTTTGCACTTCTTGCATTAAATCCCAGTTGCCACTCTTCTGACCATTCTGCTAGTTTATCCAGATCTCTTCTCATTCTGCCCACCCCATCTGGATCATCTACTCTGTTGCAGATCTTGGTGTCATCTGCAAACAGACAAGCCTTACCCTCTAGTCCATCTACAGGTCACTAATGAAGATGTTGAATAGGACTGGCCCCAGGACTGATCCCTGAGGTACCCACTTGTGACTTGCATCTCTTCTGACTGTATACCATTTACCACCACTCTCTGTTTTCTGCCAGTCAACCAGTTTGCCACCCAGTTGACCAACTCTGACCCACCCGAGCCTACCTAAGCTTATTTATCAATCTTCTATGTGGAACAGTGTCAAAAGCTTTGCTGAAGTCAAGGTAGGCATCAACTGCTCCCCTTGGTCCACCACTCTGGTTACCCAGTCAAAGAAATCTATGAGATTAGTTTGACAGGACCTTCCTTTGTAAACCCATGCTGTCTTGGATCCTGTGCCCTATGGTTCCAGGTGTTGCACTATCCTTTCCTTAAGGTGCCTCCATAATCTTGCCCACTACTGAGAGTAAGACTGACCGGTCTGTAGTTCCCCGCCTCCTCCTGCTACCACTCCTTGTGGAGTGGGATCACATGAGCCCTTCTCCAGTCTTCTGGGACCTCTCCTGTGCTCAGAGACTCACTAAACAATTCTGCTAAAGGCTCTGCTAGTTTCTCCTTTAGCTCCTTAAGTACCCTGGGATGTATGCCATCAGGTCCCATTGCCTTATCCACCCTGAGCTTGCAAGCTCTTGTAGGACCCTTTCTTTTGTGAAGGGAGTAGTGCTCACCTCCCTCCCCCTGTGTCCATGATGCTGAGCTGTGGGCCTGCCCTACCTTCTCTTCAGTAAATACTGAGCAAAAGTATCTATTTAGGATAGATGCCTTTACAGGGTCCTCCTCCTCACATGCTCCCTTTTCTCCATTAAGCTTAGCAATCCCCTCTGGACTTTCTCCTTTCACTAATGTATCTATAGAAAGTCTTGTCACCTTCTTTTACTGTCCGTGCTAGTGTTTCCTCAGTTTGGGACTTTGCCTGCCTTACTGCCTTACCTGCTTCCCTTAAGGCAGTTTGGTATGCCTCCCTATCTTCATCCCGCTGTGTTCCCTTATATTTTCTGAAGGCCAGCCTTTTGGCTCTGACCTTTTCTGCTACTGTATTTGAGAACCAAAGTGGTTTCCTTCTTCTTTTACACTTCCTTTTCTGTCTAACACAATGGGATGTTGCTTCAAGTATTGTATCCTTAATGCTTGCCCACTTTGCCTGTACCTCCTCACCTGTGTTTCTTTTTGCCAGGGCTAGCTTAACTCTGTTGGCCATCTTATCAAAGTCAGCTCCTCTGAAGTCCCATATTTTGCCTTGGAATGGGATGATTTAGATGTAGTAGCCAAATTGAACCATACCATGTGATGGTCACTGGCCCTCAGGTGACCTTCTACCTGGAGATCTGTGATTCCTTCTTTGTTAGTCAGTACTAGATCTAGGATAGCCCTGTCTCTTGTGGGTTGCTGTACCAGTTGTTTGAAGCCATCTCCCAAGCCTCTCAACCCTTTGCTCTGACTATGCTCTCTGAGAGTCAACGATCCCACAGGACCCTCAGCTTAGTCGCCGCAGAAACCGTGGTCTCCGGCAGTCGGCGCCCCTGCAGCCGCCACCTGAGACCACTCGATCGACTATGCTCCTGAGAACCCTCCAGGGCCTCCAACTTGACGCCCGGAGGCAACCGCAGTCACGGGGCGGTCGGCTCTCACCGAGCCGCCGCAGTATCTGTTTGATCATACTCCGGCCCCTGAGAGCTGAGAACCCTTCAGGGCTCCCAGCCCATCTGCTGCAGGGAAACCAAGGCCACTGGGCAATCGGTGACCCTGAAGCCTTCAACCCTAAACTATAAGCCCTAAGCCATAAGTGAGTATTCCAGCATAGCACACCATGCAGGACTCCTTGCCCCTGCACCCCAGTACCCCTTTGCTACCTACACCTCCTCGAGGTTCCACTTAATTCCTGCCCTTGTGTCCCTCTCTTCATATATAGCCCCTTGCCCCAACTCCTTTTCTCATTTTCTTAAACATGACATGTACATAGTTAGATATATTGCAATGTGTGCCTAAATGGACTATTTGTCTTACTGTTATTTAGCTTGCTTTATTATACTGTATATGCCGTGTTTTGCCTTAATGCCAGTACTTATGTGTATTGTACCTGACCTTGTGTGATGCAGGTCCACTTTGTAAAATGAGCTTGCTCAATGTGTCCGCCTGGATAAATAAAGATTTGATTGATTGACTGACTGATTGATTAAACATACAATACAAGTAAAGTGAGCAGTGAGTTACACAACAGGAATGTTAACCTCACAGTCCTACATGAGCACTGTGCACTGAAAGCATGCAGAAAAAATGGATCCTGTAACACTGTAAAGAAGAAATGTATCTCTTATATGTTTTTTTAATATTATAATGGAAAATGAATATTGTTTATTTTATTTTTATTATAGATTTTTAAAGGTGAACATGACATGAGTGTACTTAGTGAGCATGAAGTAAGTTACTTAGTCAAGTGGTGAGCACCTAAAGTCAACTCATGTTGTGAAAAGAGGATGATAATAATTAAATGTCTGAAATATTTCTCTTACAAAGTTCCTCTGAATGATACTATTCCTCCATGAAAGCACGAAAGTAAACAAAGTGGCAGAATACCGTGCCATGAAACCTTGAAGAAATAACTATCTCATATATTGTGTAATGTCAAATTCATATTTTTGTTGATTTTTTATTTAATATTAAAAAAAAGTTAAAGTAAGCAATCTGGGAAAGTGAACAAAGTGATCCAATGCCCGCATAAAGTGGATTTATTTAATGAATTATCTGTTGTTATTGTAAATATTATAATTTGGTCTTGGCTATCTTAAAGACCACTTGGCCTGATATACTCCCAGGCTCTCACGCTTCTCTGAGTAGCTGTTGTTGGCCATCCTGAGGTTGCGCCTTAGGCTATCTGGAGATAGGACATTCTTACTGGCGGTCCCATCCATCTGGAACTTCTTGCCATGCCATCTGAGGAGTTCCTCCTCAGTGGAGGCATTTAGAAAAGGCATTGAATGCCATATGTTTATGTCAGCCGCTACTACAGACTGTATGTAATATTGGCACCTTAGCATTTTATATCACCAATGTTGTTTTATTGTACTTATTTTGTCTGTTGTATTATTTATGGTCTGATGTTTCTGTAACTCACCTCTGAGCCTTCGAATATGGTGTATATAAAATGCCTTTCTTACGTATTTAATAGTACTAAGGTTCATACTAAGATCATCAGAATAGAAGGTGGTTGTGGTGCCCATAAATTCAGTTCCGCACTTCTCAGTGGTTGTAAAATTGAATTTGTCTGAGGAAAACTTGTCTCCACTGTTTTGAAAACTGCGTTTTGTCTTACTGGAAACAACTCATCTGAGAACATAGTCCATATTATATGATACGGAAATGAAAGTATTTTCTCCTTTCTGTTCCAACAGTATTACATTTTAATTTGCTGCTTATGACCCCTTTGTCATGTGCAGTTTATTTTTAATTCAAGTCTAAGGTCTGATAGCAGTCCTTTTTGCATTGTATCAGATGGGAATGCAGATCTTCCTTTAGCTTTCTTTTTTTTGCCAGATACATTAGTTGGAACCTGAATAATCGCTCATTTTATGTTACATTTTCTATACCATTTGTCATCTTTGTAGCACTCTGTTGGATCCATTCTGTATCCCCAACATCCCTCCTCAGATAGAGGGACCACAACTGTGAAACGTAGTCCAAAATTGGTCCAACATAACCCAGATATAGTGGGACAATAATTTATTGCTTCTACTGTATATTCCTTTTTAATATTACACAATATCTTGTTTGTTTTATTAAAGACTGTGTGGCATTGTTTGCTGTATTTGAATCAGGAGTTATAATAATCATTTCAAGATCATTCTCTTCGTGGTTTTCCTGCCACTAACTTTATCTATATACTGTCACATCGTGTATTCAGGTTTCTGTGGCCCAAGCCCATAACAAAATATTTGTGGTATTAAGTTTAATTCCCAAATTATTAACTCATATACAGATAGTATTTAAGCCTTGCTTGTAAGGTTTCCTTATCATATCTGCTTTTAACAACTCTACCTTAATATTGTCAGCATATTTATTTACCTAACTGTGGATATCTGTATGTGTGTCCATGATATAAAGTTGAAACAGTACTGAGCGCAAAACTGATGTCTGTGGGTCTCCTCTTGTCACTAACTCTCTCTGTCTCTCTCAATAAAGAGAAATAATATGTGTGTGCTGTGAGCTGTGAGGGTGCAACATAAACCCCAAGAGCAAAGCTCGAGGGGTTATAAAAGCTTCACACCTCAGTTGTGTGTATAATTCTGAGTTACACACCACCCATGTTTATTTTTTATAATGTGGTAGAACACTGTTATAGGTAGAAATCGACCTTTTTATAACAACATTTTACCATCGATGTAGCGTCATGATGTTGATAACCCATCGATGGTAAGTCACATCGATGGGTTAACAACCGAGAACAGTCTGGGCATGCACGCAAATGTAAAGGACTGAAACAACCGCCAGTGAGGGTAGGAGCAGCTGCAACATAAAAAAATGCAGTAAGGAACTGCTTTCTTTTGTAAACCTAAATTGTACCATACACTATAAAATATAATGTATGGTACACCGATGGGTTACACACACCACCCATGTTTTATTTTTTGTAATTACTAGTGGACCATTTTTAATCAGGTGGGATTTTGTGCAAATTTTTTTTTACTAGCAGCAGTTGTGTGTTTGCTCGTGTGACTCAGCTTGATTGATAGGCACAATTACAACTGCCCATTTGTAACATGATTTTTAAGAACCTGTTACCCAGATATTAAAAATATTCTCTAGTAATTATTTGACATTTATGCATCACTTTTTGGTTCTGTTTTTATAAACATAAACTTGTCCAACTAACTATATCTCTGCTTCTCCCTTCACAATGTTTGTTCACAATGTCTTGCTCTCCTCAAATGAAATCTACTGCTGGCCAATCTGCCTTCTTGTTCCATTTCCTAACTATGGGGATTTCTACCCTTCCATTCACTCATTCCTTTCCTGCTCTGAAATCTCTCCTTCAGGAGTTCCCTATTCACCCCTACACTTGCTTCTGATGTTGTTTGGACTTCCATTCACCTGCAACACACCCGACACTGACAACAGCACTGCCCCACTCCTTAGTATGTAATTTCCTCTGTTTCTTATTTTATGTTGATACTGTTTAATGTTCATTATCCTGTTCCACAATTCACTGCGTGGTAATTTACTGTTTGTCAGTTTATTCTTTAAGCGTTCTTGAACTATATATTTTGACTTCCTCATTTCCATTTATTGTATTTTATTCATTGTGCTTATATATGTATGGTTCTTCTCTTCCCTCCTCTCAGGACACATCTGAAAATGAGCTACCAGCTTAGTATATCTTTCCTGTAAAACCTTTTGAAATAAATAAATTTCATGCTGAAAATGTAAGAGCTTCTAAGCTATGGTGCAGGACTGTTGCTGTAGCCAGGATTTGATTGGGTAGTGGATCCTAAAGACCTCCAGCTGGGTGCAGGAGCATAACCCTCCCCACCACCTGGAAAAATGTGAAAGGGAAGTTAATTGTACATTTTGAAACAATTCTGGACCCTAGCTCATGGGTCCTAACTTGCACCAAACTAATACATAGAAACATAGACTGTGTCAGAATAGGACTGGTAGGTCCATCCAGCCTGCCCTTATTTCCCTGCTTAATACTACACCGGATTCGCTTGGTCATAGGTGTCCCCTCCCTCTCATGCCTGTTTATTATACCCATGTGCCTATCCCAGACCAGCTTGAAACTCACCTCTGTCTTTGCCCCACCATCTCCTCTGGCAAGCTGTTCCAGGTGTCTACCACCCTTTCTGTTAGGAAGTAGTTCCTCACATCCTCTTAAACTCTACCCCAAACTTCATAGCATGCCCCGCTTTGATGCTCCTTCTCCTATTGAAGAGACCTCCTGTACCTTGTTCACCCCCATGAGATACTTATAGGTCTCGGTCATGTTCTGTCTCACTCTCCTCCTCTGGGGAGTACATGTTGAGCTCCCACAGCCTGTTCTTGTATGGTTTCTCATCCAACCCCTTCCACATTTTAATAGTCTTTCTCTAGACCACTGCCACCCTGTCAGTGTCCTTGCAGAGTGCGGCCTCCAGATCTGGACACAGTATCCAGGTGGGGTCTCATAAGTGAGCAATACAGGGCAACACCACCTCCCTTGTGCTACAGATCCCCTTTCTACACCCCAGCATCCTGCTCGCCTGCCTGCTGCCCTGCCACCTTGAGATCATTAGATATGATCGCTACAAGATCCCTGTCTTTCTTGGTAACTGTATGTACCTCCCCCACATCACACATACACAGCCCTGGATTTCCTGCCCCAGGTGCATGACTTTGAACTTTTGGCATTCAAACCCAGCAGCCACTCCCTGGACCATTCCTCTAGTTTCCCCAGATCTCTTTGCATTCTATCAACCCTTCCTAGGTACCCACCCTGTTGCAGATTCTTTGTCACCTGCAAAAGACATACCTTCCTCTCCAATTTCTCAGTAATATCCCCTTTGAAGATGTTGAAGAGGACAAGACTGAGTAACAACCTTGTGGTACTCCACTGGTCACTCTCTCATCCTCTGAGTGACTGACATTTACCACCACCCTCTGCCTCCTATCTTTCAATCAGTTTGATACCCAGCACATCACCGTCACCCAATCTGAGCCACTAAGTTTCATATCAACATCCTGTGTGGAACAGCATCAAAGCCTTACTAAAGTCCAGACAGGCCACATCCACTGCCTTCCTGATCCATTTCCTTTGTTACCCAGTCAAATAAATCAATGAGATTTGATTGGCATGACCTCCTCTCTGTAAAGCCATGGTACCAGTGGTCCTGCAGCCCATGTGCCTCCAGGCACTCCATCAGTCTCTCCTTCTGCAGGGACTCCATTATCTCCCCCACTGAAGTGAGACTGACTAGTCTGTAATTACAGGCCTCCTCCCTGCTGCCGCCTCTTGCAGAGGGACCACATTGGCCCTTCTCCATTCCTCTGGAACCCCCATCCGCCCGTCTCCCACTGCCAGAGGGTGACTAGCACTGTGCTCAGTTCCTTAAGTACCCTTGAGTGAATCCCTACTGGTGCTATCACCTTGTTTTCTTTAAGGGCTTCCAATCCCTGGCAGACTCTCTCTTTAGTAAATGGACTTGTGTCCACTACACCTCCCCCACCCAGTGTCTGTTAAGACATGATGGCCCATCCCTCCTTCCATTGTGAAGACCAAGCAGAAGTATTAGTTTTAAATGTTAACTTTTCTTGGTCTTCCTCTGCACATCCCCCAGTCCTCTGAGTTTCACTATACAGTACCACACTTGCCTTCGTCTTTTCAGCTTATGTATACGGTGCAGTCTATACCTGTTCTCAGTGTAGCAGTGGGACATGTCAGTTGCAAATCAGAGCTAGGAATAGCTCCATCTCTACAGAGACACAAAGATATAAGGGAACCCTAGCAATAGGAATGGGGAAGGTAAGACATAGATTAGGTAGGGTCTGCATGATTGCAGTAGGAGGAAAATGGGCAAACTAGGTGAGCTGAGCGTGTCCTTATCTGCCATTAGTTTCTATGTTACCACTGTGCATGCTGCTCCCCAGTTCATACGTCACTCTCAGGACAGCTGCGGAGGCTGTGGCGCAACTGCCAGTGGTGCTTTGACTCAAAACGCCAGCAGGTGGGGCAGCAGGATCAACCTGATGAAAAACTAAATTAATAAAGACATTGTAAGTAAAAATATGATTATTCTTTGCGAAAATGCTAATGGACCCATTTCACACGAGGTGGGGCCCGCTTACAGGCAGATGTTTCTTTAATGTTTTATGTTTTTGATGGATAGCTTTGCTTTTGGAGGTTATTATATACTTTGAAAATTCATGGAGCAAGGCTCCAGAGAGAATCTATTTAATTGACACAGAAGTAAAGCAGAGATCACGGGTGTAGACACCTTGAGGTCAGCGATGAATACTATTTTTGAAGCTTCCACTGGGCTGTGGTGGTCTAAGTGGGTTTTGCAGATTTTGTCAAAATATCACAAACAGTAATCCACAGCAGCTGGCACAAGTAAGCTACAGTAATTAAGTTTCACCACTAACCTGAAGGCTCCTGCCCATTTGTAGACTGCTTTACCACGCACAACTACTGCAGTGGGGGCCAAAGTAGTTCAGATTCTCAAAGCTTAATTGAATTTTGAGTCCCAACTCAAAAGTTGAAGCAAAGGTTGAAGCGGCCTCTTTTCTCACCCTTAAGTCAAGGTGAGCAGATCCAATTCAGTATCAGGAATCGGTGTTATCATACCATTGCAGCTCTCTGTAGGATGGGTGTCTTCTCCCACTCTTGTTGCTGGCACTGTGGTGCCCTGGAGTGATCCAGATTCATGTTCTTTAGTCCTGCCTGGTGATCTAAGGTTACTGGGTGGTAGTGTTGCTGTACAGGCCCTCAGTTTAACCCCTTTCTGGTGACCCAGGAGGCAGGAGATACTCTATTTTAAATATTTGGAGGACACCGCTTTACCCTCTTCTGCTGTTGGTTGCATACAGGCACCCTCCTGGCCACAAACTAGGTGAACCTTCACAACCGGAGAGGTCCTCAGCCTCCTCTTTTCAAGGAGTGGCTGTCTCTCTTCATAAAATTGCTTTGCATCGGTGCCCAGCATATGCAGTCTGGAACAGTCTGCTCTCAGGCTTAAAATCTGCAGCCTGTACTCATGGTTGATTGGCCACCTGCATCGGCAGTTGTTACCTGAGTATGTGGTGGTATCCTTATTTCTTTGTCTGCCTTCCTGGGCAGTCTTCCTTCCCTTGCACTTCCGACTCTGACACTTTGCTCCTATTCAGCTCAAACCCTTCTAACGGTTATAGTCCTACTACTTATCATCCACTACACCTGCTGTACCAGGTTTTTAAAGTTGTCTACATTACCTCTGACCCTCACTGTTCTGCACCTTCTTCCCCAATCCCTACTCCCTCTTCACAGAATGTTATCAATTTTCCAATCACTGTGAACCATTTTGCAAACCTTGTGCATCCTAAACATACATTTTGCTCAGCTGCTTTGGTCATAGTTTTGTACTGCTTCCTCTCTAGGCCTCCCAGGGGTAGTAGTTCTAATTTTTTCTTGCGTAATACCATGTGAACTTCTGTGTATCTGTATTATGCTGTGACCTGAGTGTCTTGCTCAGTTAATTTCTGCCTTCTGGGATTGTGTAATCTCCGATAACTGTATCTGTTTTGCCACTCTTTTCAGATGCTGGTACTGCATATACTCTTACTTTCAGTAATGAGGTATCACCTTATTTTTGTTTTGTGCAATTATCTGGTTAATGGCACTCACTCTGATGGGAGAGTGACCACTAGGGTGTTCAGTACTGGACTGGTCCTCTTCAGTGTCTTCATAAGTCACATTACAGATGAACTGGAAGGAAGGTATGTCCTGAGTATAGGCTGGGGGTCAGGTACTGATAGTCACTAAACAGGAAAGGGACCCTAGGGTTATCACATCTGATGACCATAAAGTTTCAAGGTGGTGTGAAAGCAGTGGTCTGAGCCAGTGGGATGCACACAGAGAGAGGTATCTCCAGCGTGATGAGGGAGGTGGTGTTGCCACTATATCGCTCACTAGTGAGACCCCACCTGAGTATTGTGTCCAGTTCTGGAGGCTCATCCTCAGAAAGGATATAGATAGGGTGGAGGCAATGCAGAGAGAGCAACTAAAATAGTGCAGGGGTTGCACCAAAAGCTCATGAGGAGAGACAGAAGGATCACAACATGCTCTTCTGTCTTCCAGGGTGTACAAGAGGGATATGCTACAAACCTAAAAGTACTTCACAGAGGTGAACAGGGTGCAGGAGGGTAGTCTCTTTCAGATGAGGAGGAGCACCAGAAGGCATGCATTGCAGCTGGCGGGAGGGAGTTTGGAAGGATGTGAGGAATACTACAGTACAAGTCACATTCAACTGTTCCCTCAACTCACTGGTGTAGCATTGTTCAATGAGTTTCCTAATCTCTGCAGTGTTTAATTCAATGACTTATTAAAAGTTTAGCATTGGTTTGCAACTAGCTGTTAAGACTACAAGCTTTCTTTTCAGCTTAGTGCTTATGAGTTTCATTTCAGAAGGCAGATTATACAATGGGCATAGAAATGAAGCACAAATCCTCTAATCTCATTGGTTACCTGGCACACCTCTCGCGTGTAAAAGCTACAATCACCCCATCGGAAGAGGTGCCAGCCACCAGTAAGCCGCATCAAGGACCCCTGAAATCAATGCACCATCACAAACACAAACCGCAAAAACACTGACAGTCGCAGGGCAAAATCCCCACAAAGCCACGATGTTGCTGTCAGAGTAAACAATATGAAAATCCCGAAGTTTCAAAATGTAATTCAGCTATGAATTAAAAAAAAAAAACTCCAAATCACAGGAAATTCATTTTTTCTTTTCTGGCTTGGGAAAAAAAAAGAAACGCTCTTTTCCTGGGCTCTCTTTCCGCTTTCACTTTTAGAACCCTGTTCTTACAGTTTGTCAGCTTACACTGTAAAAAGTCCCACAACAAAATTACCTCTTCGCTTTTTCTCCATTTAAATATGCACTAGTACAGCTTACATTGCTGGACTCCAGATCCGTGGTTTCTTGAGCCTCTGTTTTCCCAAACTGTAACCATTAAGGGTATCTCTCGCCCGCTTGCTGGCACCACTGCACACACGCATACCTACCAACAAAGCATTATTTTTCCAAGTGTAACAACAAATCTAATAAAAACTAATAAAACATCTAAACCAACTTAGTTTTTCTTATTTTTTCACACACAAAATATACAGGTGTCCATTATATAATCGCAATATGCCATTGAGATCATAGAGATGTTAGACTGAGCGTCTCTGGTGTTTTGGCCACTTGGCTGCCGCGGCCAAACACCCCAGGCATGGGTAAATCCTGGCATCACCAACAGCCTGTCGTGGGTATATTGCTTTAACTAAACAACTCTTAAGGAATGCTGTGATATTTATAAACAATGCTTCTTAGGAATGCTGTGATGTTTATGAATAATGCCATGAAAATGCATTGCATAAACACTGCAAAACAGCTACTGCCATATCACTCAACAGGTACAAGTGAGTTGTATAGGCAGTGAAGAATGGTTGAAAAGAATTAAAAGCTTCAACAATTCAAGCTGCCACTGCAGTAGAATCACACAAAAAAATGCTACACCAGTGAGTTGATGGAACAGTTTATTGTGACTTGTACTGTACTTTGCTGAAAGATTGGCGGCGCCTGGAATAGATTGGCAGCAGAAGTCATACAGGCGAAAACAGTACGGGTTCAAGCATGGGACAGACATAGGGGAAATTAGGAAATAGGTAAGGAGGAGGAGGGTCTCCAGAGACCAGTTAGAGTCTGCAGAGACAGACTGGGCAAGGACCAGCTGGGCAGACGGGTGGTCCAAGCGGTCCTTTTCTACTAACAAATTCTATGTTTCTATTGATCTTAGATCTACCTCCTGTATACATTACCAACATGTATGATATGGTAACATTTTATTCATATCGAATGAGAACCAGGCTGAACTTGATTGTGCTGAGGCTCATTTACAACGAGGTCCCACAACATTTTGTTACAAAATAGCACAGTATTGAAATTCGATAAATAATTTGCAAAGAATAAGCAATAAATAGGTCCCAGAACCTCGGACAGCATATAGTCCCTTGGGCCACTGCTACAAGAGGACTTCAAGACCCTAGAAAGATGGCTGTTGGATAATAGGCTGTTGAAAGCAAAAAAAAGTCATGT
This sequence comes from Neoceratodus forsteri, assembly GCA_016271365.2. NCBI lineage: Eukaryota > Metazoa > Chordata > Ceratodontiformes > Ceratodontidae > Neoceratodus > Neoceratodus forsteri. Next base: position 164,951,010 of record CM028137.1, read on the forward strand.
TGTACGGGCTTAGAACTCTAGGCTCAGACAGAACCCTACTGCTCCTCTCATATCCTCATACCGCTCATAGAGGTTGTGAGCTCTTCAGGTACCTAGGCCTCACTTTCAGATGCCATGTGACCAAGTAACCAGATCCATAAACCAAAACGTAGACTTACTCTATAGGCTGAACTCACATTTATCCCAGAAGCCAGGATAGCTATAGCAAACAGTATCCTCCTACCCAACCTTACCTATGCTGCTCTAGCCCTGCAGTCACTTACAGCAAGGGAACTTGGTAGGATGCAAATACTACATAATAAGAAAATTCTACCCAAGGCAACATCACCGTGAGGTACTTGACTCTTAAACTGGACGTCCCTTTCTCAACAGCTCCAGTACCCTCTCCTGTGCACTACCTACAAAATAATAAATGCTGCTCGTGACAGGACTTGCTGGTCCCCAAGCACCCAGGCAGACTGCTCTGCACCTCATGCAGGAAGCTCCTGGAGGTCCCTCAGGTAAGGACAACAGCAGGCAGCAAGTCCTTCCCCATTCTCTAATGCTCTGGAACAGTCTCCTGACGATCTGCAAAATGCCAGCTCCTGGTCTCCTTCAAAAAGGGCTCAGAGAGCACCTGCTGGAAAACAGCATCTGCACATGCCAGTGATAATTCGGTTATAGACTCAGAGCAACTAACCCCATTACGAGATGTAAAAGCCCCAACAAGAAAAAGAACGCCTACATAACTTGAGTAGTGCAAAATGGTCCGTGTGGTTTGATGTCTGTTACCTGTAACCATAGTAACTTGTATTAACACTCTGTCATTGTTGGAAGCCACTTCCTGTAAAGCTGTAAATGATTATATCATGTCTAGGTATGTTCCTCTGTAACATAAGAGACTTTAAATTGCCATAATTGTTCCAATAACTGTCTTGTCTCACGAAATGCCCTATATCCAACAGGTTTTGCATAATTAATTCTGGGTCAACCCTGAAAAGGGACCTCTTGGATCCAGTGGGCCTACCAGTTAACAAAATGAAATAAATAAATAAAATTTAGCACAACAAATAAGAAACATAGAAACATAGAATTTGATGGCAGATAAGGACCACTTGGCCCACCAGTCTGCCCATTTCCTACCTAATGGATAAGCTGCAGATCCTAGTTAACCAGCAGCCTACTTCTTTCTACCCCACCCCTAGAATTGCCTTATGGCTGTCACATGTACGCTTGAATTCAATCACTGTTTTGACTCCACAGCCTCCTCCGGAATACCGCTCCATGCATCCACAACCCTCTCTGTGAAAAATACTCCTTACATTACCTCTGAGCCGCCTCATCTTCAAATTGTGCCCCTTGTTCTTGCACACCTCTTTTTGAAAGATGCTACCTCTTGGACTTTGTTGATTCCCTTGAGGTACTTGAACGCTTCTATCATGTCCCCTCTCCTCCTGGACAATAATAGGGAATGAAAAATAATTTGCAAATAATCCCAACATAAGCATTAAGATGTCTGACAACAGCCGAGAGGTTCTTTAGTTTTATCTTTAAGTCATATTTATGTTGTCTTGCTATGCAATGTCAGTGTTGGTGAATGCAGGGAACGCTTTAGTGGGTGTGTCCCTCAGCCACCGATTAGCAAGCATGCTAGCGATGACAGTAGTTTCAGAGAGAGCCACAGAGATGAAACAAATGTGCCGCTTCAGTGAGGTGCAATTTCCTCATTGGGCGCCAGATGACAAGTCTTCATTATGTGCCTTTCCTGGTGAACTCCAATAAATATGGCGTGCCCTGCCACCCACCACACAATCCCCACAAAGTTGACATCAGGAGCCAGTCCCGTGTGGTATGTCTCCCCAGTTCAATTTGTTTGCCGATGGGGTGCCCAATCCTAAATCATGCCTCATACCACACACTTTCTTTTGCCAACAGGGGTGCCCAGTCCCGTCTGCATCATGTCCCCCCAAACTGGTGGCACACTGGGAACCCACACCAGTGTGCCCCAAATCTTTTTTTACTTGTAAATAAAGCAAACCGTCCCCTGAAGTCCAGTTTCTTTTTTAACCTGTAAAAAAAAAGCGTCCGGCCATCGCTCCCTCCGCACTCTCTTCCACCAACCCGCACCCACCCTCTCACGACCTACCTCTCCACACACACCTCACCCCCATACTTACATCTGGAGGGCCGATGCTGTAATCTTCTGTGTAGCAGGAACATGTCTGAACTCTTCAAAAGCTGACCAGGAACCGAACAAAATGTGGTGAGCTTTATAATGGCAGGCAATGGGTGGGTTCAACTTAGGTGGATATCTCAGCCATTTTGGAATTTTGGTACCAGACTTTCAACATGGTGTTCTTGAGACCCCACCTCGATGAACACATGCACTGTCATCTCATTACCGGTCCCGAAGGTGATTTCTTGGTCACTGCACGGAATCATGTTTCGGGACTGAGTAATCTAAACGACAGTGCCACTGTTCATGACGTGGAGTCTCAAAAGCCCATGTTGAAAATTTGGTGAAAAAATTCAAAAAATGACTGTTATGAGCGTGCATTGCACAGTTTCGATGCACGCTATAACTTCGACAATTTTAATAGTTTCACTCCAGATTTTCAACATTGCCATTTTTTCACACCTCCTTATGAACATTTCAGCTGTCATTTTTCACATCCTGCCTGAAATGTGTTTTTTCACCTGTGGTGCACAATGGCACAGTCACTGTAGGAAAACAACTTTCGAGACAGATTGAGAAAATCGCAGTGCCACTTTTCATGAGGAGGTACCAAATGTCTATGTTGAAAATGTGGTTAAATCCCCAAAATAATTGCGTTATGGGCGCATTAGCAGTTTCTACGCACTCTCATGACTTCACTAATTTTTCATATTTTCACTCCAGATTTTCAGCATTGCCATTTTGTTATACCTCCTCATGAACAGTACAGCTGTCATTTTTCAAAGCTTGCCCAAAATGTGTTTACACACCTGTGGTGCCAAATGGCAGTCGCTGTGCAAAATCACCTTCGCTAACAAACCAATAGTGCCACTGTTCATGAGGTGGGTCACAAAAGCCCATGTTGAAAATTTGAGAGAAAATACCAGCAAATGCCCGGGCGTGGAGCTTCCAACTGTAACGCCCACCCTGTGGAGACTGACAGGCGTCAGGGGTGTTACTTGGGATTGTCTGCTGTAATGCCTCCGCTATTCCACCCCACCCTGGCAGCCAGTGACAGGCATTGAGGTGTGCCTTAGCGCCTTCAGCCCCAAAGTTCACCCCATTCTCCTATACTGCACCCATCTTGGTGTATTTCCTTATGGAATGGGTGAGCGTAAGGCTCAAAACCCCAAGCCAAGGCACACTGTGACACTTTCATTGTCTGCAGGGTAGGGTGAGGTTAAATGGAGCAGCTATATGGCCAGCGACTCAAAGACACACCCCAATGCCTGTCAGTCTGCATGGGTTGGGGTTGGTTTCAGTTAAGTACTTCACTGCCATTCCTATTATGCATCTCTTAACTCCCAGACCATTAATGCCAATGCCAGCAAGACTGCATTCGGCATTGACAAATGTCTGTTATCTCACCCACCTAATCTTGCTAGAGACTGGTCTTAAGATATGTGGAATGCTTTTCCAAGCCACTGGCACAAGATAGAAAATAGAGAATAATGGATGGGTAGGTGGTTATAACGAGGCTTTTACACCCTCGCCCCAAGGTGTGAGATGCCACATAAAACCCCGAGTGAAGCTCGAGGGTTTATTAGGGCATCCCACCTCAGGGTGTGTAAAATCTGAGTTTTACACACTTAACCATCCTTTATTTTGTATAATTGTTGGGGACTGTTTTTCGCCACAGCAATTATACAAAATAAATGTGGTATCTCTATGGAGCAGAGCCACGACCATTGGGTTTCACCACAGTCCACAGCAGCTCAGCTCCTGACCTAAACCACTGTTTATTTTATTTTTTTATTTCTGACTGAAAAACGAAAGTATTGTATGTGCCCAGTCACATAATTTTTTTAGAAAAAGAACTTATCGCTGACTCCTATTGTCAGCAAACTGCAGAGTTGAGGAGTAAGACGGCAGAGGATGTGCCGAGCTGAGGAAGAATGCAGCTAGCAAATGCACCAAGATAGGGACACCAGGCGCGTGTTTGTCATTATAACCAGCTGGTTTATAATGATAAAATTACAATCCAGTTTCCCTATGGGAAAAAACAAGAACCAGTTATTGTAATGACATTCTGCCTATTTCCAGTTACATTTGGGACCACTAGTACCAGTCCTGTGGCTGATCTTAAAGAGGATCTTTTCTGTCTGTAAATAAAGTTGGCAAATATACATTCTGGGAGTTGTCCGAAATGTCTTTGTACATAAATGAGAGGATGTGAGCATTTCCACCATCACTCAACAATTAACAATTGCAAGGCTATGCCTGTAGTTCAATGGGCGAACAACAAACCATTCCCCCATCAGGTCTTTAAAGGCCACTTCTCCTGGCTAGTCCAGGATTTGTTTCTTTCATTGCTGCTGGAGGTACTGCTCCTCCTTCCTATTCTCCTGTTCTCCTGTCTCTTCTTCATTTCTCATTTTTTGGTAGCTCTTTTTACCCTGCTGTCCGTCCTACGATTCGTTCCTATGACTCACTCCTCACTCCTTCCTGCAGCCACTGGCTCTGCGGATATCTCTCAGTCCCCCTCCATTACCCTTGTCTCCTCCGCTTGGAGTTCATTTTTTCTCACCTGCTGCTCATTGTCCCTCAGAAGCTTCCCTTCCTGTTCCCATGGTGGTCCAGTCTGCTGTAGCCCTTTTTGCTGTAAGCCAGTTAAGTCTACTGAGGAACCAGGGAAGTTAGTGGGTGCCTGCTGGTCGTGGGCATCACTCTGTATCTTTACCCCTTCCTCAACCTCCGGTCACTTACCCCTCATCTGCTCTCCTTCCAGTTCCTCATTTTCATCCCTCCCCCCAGCCTCCTCTTCTTGGCCGCACTGCCCACTGTGAGCACTCCCTTCCTCAGGCCCTCCCACCCTGGCCTCTCATCGCTTTCTTCAGTTCTCCACCCAGGCTGTGCTCTGCATCTGCTGCCTTCCTTTCTTGGCATTACTGCCTTCCTTGTGTGGATTGTGTCTTTTGGGCTTTCTTTCTTTTGGGCCCTCGTCTCTGCCTGCCTCCTTATTTTGAGCCGCCTTCCCTGCACTCCATACCCCATCTCTATGTCCAGCTTTCCAGCTGCCTGCATTGTTCCTTGCAGATCTGCCCTCCAGAACCGTCTCTGTTTCATCTATGGTCTCTGACCATGCTTTCTTTATTCTAGGAGCTAGCACCCTTAGTCCTCCCGGTTCCACTGTATCGAGGGTGTCTACCCTATCAACTCGACTTGTTGCTGCCCTTGACATATCTATTCAGGGTCCTTCTCCATTGCTCATTCTCAACTCTGCCTCATCCTCCGGGTTTCCCTGTCTTCCTAGATTCCTGTATTCGGGACTTCAAGCCATTTCATGGATGTTCTTTCATTGCCTTGTCTTGTTTTTTATATGGCCACAGGAGGCTCTAGCTCCGTAGCAATAGTAGCAACCGTATTTCTGCTGCTGCCATTTCTTGATTGATCCATTTTCAAACATCCTTCTGCTTGCAGTAACTCTCATCCAACGTTGCCACCTGCTGCCGAGCTGTTACTCGGTTTCAATCCTGTTCCTCGCTTAGCTCGTTAACCTTCATTGCCAGTCAGTGGGCATTGCTTCATGTTCCCAGCATTCCTGCTCCCTGCTTGCCCCTGTTCTTCCTCATCCTCTGTGCTCTTCTTCCTCTGGTCTACTTAGCTCACCTGGATTGCCCCATCTCCCACCTTGCCCCACAACTGCAACCCTCCTCTTCTTCTTCCTCATCCCATGCTTTCTTTGGGGTGTTTCCTGTCCTGCTATCACCATACCTATTCATATGCTCCTCTTACCCTAGTCCCACATTCTGGACCGCTCAACTCATCTATCCTCCACTCCACGTCATATCGACTTCTCAACTCATTGTAGGCTATGGGTTTCACCTGGCCATCTTTGTCTCTCCCTTGTACCATTCATTCCATTCTGTAGTCCATGCCAGCCTTTAGGCTTCCCCATCAGCATACCTCATATAGTCATCTCGAACTCCACTATCCATTCTGACTTCATGACTCCAACACCACTACTCCTGGTACTTAGTACCTCCCGTCCGGCTGCTGGCTTCATCCAGTCATTCTTGTTCCTACCTTCATGAAGTTCGCCCTCCTGATTTGGCTTCTCAATGGACCTGCAGTTGGCACACCCCTGGTTGCTACTGCGACCTGCCTCCTCTGGACCCATGTCAGGGTCTCCTTCTCAATCCAACCTCTGTAGGTCCACTCATTCATGTCAACCAATTGAGCATACCCTCATATGGGTCCTATGCTACCTGACTGACCTGCCTCCATTCGGAGATGTGCCTTCCATGTCCATTGCCCATGGTTTGGGCCAGCCTGCAGCCGATGATCTCACTCTGCACCCATGAAGTCTGCATCTAGCGTGTGTGAAGCTCAGGCAGGGTCCTTCTTCCTGGCCCATAATGAGTATATCTCTGTTTCAGGTGGCTCTTCAGTTGTCCCTCATTCGCGACACCTCTGGATGTAGAATTTACAACTTCAAACTGTGAGGGGTGGGGCTTTCATCGTCAGGGCCCCTTTGGCTGCCCGAGCAGGTTCGGAGGCACCTCTACGCCATTCTCCATCTGACTGCCTTTGGTTCACCTGGTCTGTTTCAGAGGCTCGTGTAGGCCGGCTGAGTGATTCAGCGGTCATTTCTCTCCTCCTTTGCTTTGGGAGTCTAGTTGCAGAGGTGTTGCTCACAACCCTCAAAGCTTTCCTGTTAGAAGGACAGAGGGAGCTTCCAAATTGGAATCTTTCCTCTTCCTTGATATCGACTCTAAATTGCAGTAGCTGAGCTGTCACTAACCAAAATATCCTCTAGCCTGGAGGGAAGGCGACTAGGCCTTGGATCCCCAGAGGTTTCCTCCTCAAAGGATTTTTTCCTCTCCTCCATACTGATGGTCATAATATTGAGACAGGGTTAGTGCTTTCATAGGTTCTGTAGTTAGGTTCTGCTGTTGGATGGAGTTGGATGATGGTCCCAGCTGATCCCTCTCTCCTTAGGAAGTCTGCCCTTCTGCATCTTGTCAGCTTTCATTTTGTTCATCATTCTCGTCATATCTCGGTCTTCTCCTGTCCTTCCCATCTACGTCTATCACCTTCATTTCCAGTCTCGATATCTTCTGACTTCCCTCCTCTTCGATGCTCGACACCCTTTAGGTATTCTTTTGGGCTTCTTCCTAAGCTACCTTTAGCCTAGGGAATCATTCCAGGGCACCTGTGGGTGGAACCCTTCATTAGGTTCCTCGCCATTGCATTCTCACAGAGTGGTATATCCTACAGGATAGAGAGGCTAACAGCCACAATGTATCTAAGTCACAGAAGCATACATCATACCAGTTGTGTAATCACATTAAATTGCAAGGCTATACCTGTAGTTCAATGGGTGGAGCAACAAACCGCTTCCCGATCAGGCCTTTAGGCTGCTCCTCCTGGCTAATCCAGGATTCGCTTCTTTCATTGCCCCACCAGCCTCCCTCCTCCTCCAGTGGCATGTCTCTTTCCTGTGGGCTTCTTCCAAGCTACCTTTAGCCAAGAGAACCATTCCATTGGCACCTATGGGGGTGGAACTCTTCACTAGGTTTCTCACCATCGCATTTCCCTACAGGGTGGTGGTATATCCTATAGATAGAAAGGGCTAACAGCCACAATGTAGCTAGCCACACAAGCATACATCATACCAGTTGCAATGCACATTGAACTGTAGCCATGTGAGGAACACCGAGTATATAGCTCAAGTAGCTAGTTACAGTAAACATCATGTCTCGCCAAATCTCCTGGCCACACCTGTGTACATGATGTCCCATAATCAAGAACTGGAAGAAGCATTGTATTCAGTATGTTTATAGTTTGTTCTGCTGGAATACAGTTTCCTGTGAATATGCTGCACTTTACTCTTTTCCACCCTTGTTTGAACTTTGTACTGTTTATGCTTGTTTCCATAGTTGTATTATATCAAGTGCTTATGCATTTCCTGTACCTTTTTATTGTTCCTGTACTACAATGTGTTCGTGACTCTCCTAGGTAGTGACTGAAAATAGGCATATTATTGTAAGACAGACAGGCAGGTAGGCAGACAGACAGACAGACATACAGATAGATAGATAAACAGGCCTGACTGTTAACTCTGGTGTTAGTAACAAACCTGATTGTTACTCTGGTGTTACTGTATTGTATTTTAAAAAATCCAACTTCTTCATTAAAAAGGTAACCCAAAATATGGCCTTGCATGGTGAGTGTTAGTATGCTCAACTATGATGATTTCTTCACTGAGATTTTGTTTCTTACAAAACACAGTCTTTGCTGCTAAGGACCCCCTGTTGTTGTAGGGGCACACCAGCTGTTTCTCCAGTGGTTTTGGGTTATGGTGGTGCAGCAACTCCTCCTAAATCATGTGTTTTGAGGTTCCAAAGTATGTTTATTGTACCATCATGGACATGAATGTCTGGCAGACCAGCAAGTGCAGCGATTTCAGCTGCCATCAATGTTCTCCCTACGAGCCCATTTGTAGCTTTAGAAATGGGGGTTGGACTTCCGATGGCGTCACCAAGATGGCTAGATCCTAACCCGGAGAGCTCCGTAACCACCCCAGTACAATCTAATGAAATCCTTGTCCTTCCAGCATCTAAGTTCAATTTTGCGTTCACACATCTGCTGATTATGGCAGGGAAGGCACCGAGAACCAAAAATTGGAAAACCACGGCATCACAGAACAAGTTTAAGCAGCTGCATATAGGAGAAATGCTGGAGGCCTGAAGCAACCTGCTCCCACGAGGTGCCAACCATCCGAGTCAGCAATAGAGATGGATCCTGAAGAATCAGACTCGCTGAACAATACAGCTCAAACTTTAAATCATATACTCAGTAAGGTAAATAAAATAGATTCAGCACTTGCTGACCAGAAGCAGGATGTCCATACTTTGGACCAGAAGGTCTCTGCGAATGCTACGAGGGTAGCGGAGCTATCAGAGGCACAGGACATGACAGAACTCTTGCTGCTCTTTCTCTTATAGAGAGACGGAAACCCACTCTAAATTAGAAGATCTAGAGAATAGATCTCGTCGGAATAATTTCAATTCATGACATCCCAGAGGGTCAGAAGAGGGTATGCCACTGGCTGGCAACTTTATGCAGCATTTGTTGCAGCCACCCTCTCAGTCCCACCTGATTTAAATGTGGACATAGACAGGGCTCACAGATCTTTAACAACAAAGCCTACAGACCCCTCAGCAAGGCCTCACTTATTCATCATCCACATGGTGTATTTTCAAACAAAAGAATGGATTTTGCAGGAGGCCTGGAGACAAAGAGATTTAAAATACCATGAAGCAAATATATTCTTTGACCAAGATTTTCCAATGCCCTACAAGCAGAAAGACTAAAATGGAGGGATCGTCAGGGAGCTAAAAGTTAAAAGGATATCAGGGCACAGCTACTCTACCCTGTGCATCTTAGAATCCATCTAGAATCTAGGGTGAAAACTTTCTCCTCACTTGTGGAAGCGCTTCCTGTATTAAAAGAATTAGGCATCTCTGTGCCAGACCTGGAACCTGAATGACTGGAGCAAAAATTAAGGATGGGAACCTGGAACATCGTAGCTAGAAACTCAAACAAATGGAAGGATCCCCAGATACACTACACACACAGCAACGCCTGACATAACCAGACTGCTGCAACGATGGACCAGAGAGAGAGGAAGCGGGCTTGTGGCTATCGCACACACAGGCAGCAAAGGAGTGAAAATGAGCTTGAAGCTAAGGTACTGTCAATTTTGTATCTCTAGGCAGAACATAGCCTAGTTTGGTGTTCTACTTGGTCTGTTGAATCCGAGTGACCAATAGGACACAACATGAAAGTGCAGTGTTTGGCGGACTATGGCTTCTCGCTTCACAATTACTGGACTTTATTTGACTCTTGTTAACATGCCATCTCTTTTCATGAGGTAGTCGCCTTATTTCTTAGGGATGCAGAAAGGGGATCAAAGGTTGAAAAGTGGGGGCAGCCCCTGAATTGTAATTCAGTTAACTCTTCTTGGAGGAAAGGGTGCTGTGTGCCACTCATTCTCTACCTCCACAGCACAAAGTAGTGTTAATGCTCTTGGGTAACAACATGATTAAGGATGGCACTTAAGGTTTCGTTATGGGGAATGGGGTTTCTTACTACCCAGCTGAAATTCCTCAAATAGAAGCGAGGGTGGCAGATAGGAATACTTGGGGAGATTTTAATAGAATAGGGACAGCACTAGATGCACAGGTAAGAGGGTGTTTGGATCAAGGCAATGGGGACCTAAAAGGAACAAAATGTGACAAGGAGTGATGTGAATATATATATTAGAAGCAGGGAGGGGTGTGGGAGATATTTTGGGGGAACTGGTTGCATCTGGTGGCGTTATTACATTGTGGGCACACACTACATTCTAGGGAGCCCACAATTTTATTCTGACAGGAGCATAGACCTCTGTTCAGTTGATATCCCAGAAAGAAAGGATATTGAGCCCTCACGGCAACTACATTGGAGGGAAGGAGATATCTATTTTGTTTTTCCCAAAGTAGGAATTTACCCTAGGAGGACAGTTTAGCCTCTCTTTGGGTTACCTTGGAGAAAGTTAACAATGGCTTTTCCTTTAGTTTGACTGTAAATAGTTATAAATTGAATGTGTTTCTAATTTTCACGTACTTTGAAAAGTTCAAGATTGTTAGAAAGTTATTTATAACAGTGTAAAGTCATAGTACTGGTAAACTAGAAAAGATGCAAACACTTGGAAGGTGCACTGGGATAAATAGAAATAAGGACATGGGGCTGCAGGACTACCTTTCTCATGCTTGTACTGTTGTACATGCTGTACTGTTGTACTCTTGCATCTACTGTCTATTTGTCTGTATATAAATGCATTGTTACTTGACTTGTGTAATACAGGTCCACCTTGTAAATGAGCTTGCTCAATGGTGTTTGCCTGGATAAATAAAGAATTTGATTGATTGATGTAAAGGGTATCCACTCTTCCATCAAGAGGACCTGATTATTAGAGGAACTGAAACGCTTAGGTGGAGACATTTCTTCTTACAGGAGACACACCTAACAGGGTCGGAACATTTAAAACTCAATAGAGAATGGGTGGGTGGGTGGATTATGCAGCCTCATCTAATCCTAGGAAGGCAGGAGTGGCTATATTGATAAAAGAGATTTTCCATTGAGGTATCCTCAGTGGAAGCAGGAATGGAGGGAAGGGTTTTAAGAATTATGGGAGAAATTAGAGGAACACAGTTTCATTTGATTAATATGTATGCTTCTAACCAAAACACACATGAGTTTCCCAGTAAAGTATTACATCGGGTTACTGGATATTCTCCAGGACAAATAATATTAGGGGAATTTTAACACAGTAGCTAATGGCCATCAAGATAGATCTTCAGGGGTATTGTCTACAAATATGAACGCTACAAGGCCATTAAATAATTTGACAAAAGAACAGGAGTTATATGATATTTGGAGATATCACCATAAAGGGAAAGGACTACTCCTTCTTTTCAACTGCCTATAGGTCATACTCTCGGATGGATGCAGTTAACACACAATCCCAATATATATACAGAATCTTTAAGGTCCTCAACAGGTAGTTTTACTTTGTCTGATCATGCACCAGTTTCTATTGAAGTTGAGTGGACCCAGTTGACAGATTTCGCTATGGAGACTGAATGTCTCTTTCTTGAATAATAAAGGGCTGGTAGGAAAGCTAAAGAAAATGATAGAAGAACTAGTGAATATAAATCGTCAGCAGGGCTTGCTCAATCTTTCAGTCTGGGAAGCTGTAAAAGCAATAATCTGAGGGGAGCTAATTAGCCACTAGCAGGATTAAAAACTAAAAGTTTTAACATATGAGAGACTTGACTAACAGATTAGCAGAACTGAGATATTACATAAACAAAACCCTCACTCTACAGAAACTTATAAGGACATGCTTAAAGTAAGAGAGGAACTAACTAAACTGGAGAATGAGAAAGTGGAGGGAAAACTGAGATTTCTAAACCATAAATATCAAGAAGTAGGGGTGGGCTGCAAGATTACTAGCCTATCGACTACGGAAGGCTCAAGCAGACAGAATAGTCCCTCATATTATAAACAGAGACGACCTAAATAAACCATGGACAAAACCTAAAGAAATTGCCCAAGAATTCTTAAAATTTTACAAAAACTATACACAGAAGACAAGAATGTAAAAGAAGTGAGGAAAAGAACTAAGTCTTTTTGCAGCATTTGCACCTACCTAAATTAACAACAGAAATGACTGATATACTGAATGCCTCAATCACAACTCAAGAAGTGAACCAGGTGATTAAATTAATCTCCACAGGGAAATCCCCAGGATCTGATGGGTTCAGTTCGAATTCTGTAAACAATTAAAGGGCACTCTGTCACCTATTCTAGCCCAGGTTTTTAATGATTGCTTGAAGGAAGATAAACAGTCAGATTCATGGGCGGGAGCCTTAATTACGATCATACCAAGCCAGGAAAACAAAAAGACAGATGTGAAAATTACGCGCCCATATCCCTCCTAAACCAAGACATGAAAATCCTGACAACAAAATTACTAGCCCTTAGGGTTACAAAATTATATGGAATATTTGGTGCATATAGATCAGACAGGATTTGTTCCTAACAGACACTTGGCAGACATTATTAGAAAACTGTTAAATATAATGATATATAATAGCCCCACAAACTCGTGTACAACTGGCTATATTTCTGGATGAAAAGGCAATTGATCGCTAAATTGGGCTCACCTGACATTGGTACTAGAAGATATAGGTATCAAGAGGATTTTTGCATTAGATAACACTATGCTACAGGTGTCCACAGCTAAAATCAAAGTGAATGGTACAATCTCTGACAGGTTTAATATAGAAAGGGATCTAGACAGGGATGCCCGCTGTCCCCTTGTTATTCGCTGTAAGTCTAGAGCCATTTGCAGCTACTATTCAGCAATCGAGCCACATTCAGGGAATAGCCATAGGGTCTAATACTTCTAAACCTCTTTGTACGCAGAGCATACCTTAATTTACATGGATAATCCAGAGAAAGCCCTACCACCTTTCCTAAAATTATTAGAAGAATATGAGAACATATCAGGTTTTAAAATTAATCAGGACAAATCCAAGTCTTACTTAAAGGAAAGCTTCATAGACCTGAAAAATTAATCCCTTTTCGATGGGTGGTGGATAAGGTATGTTATCTAGGTATGTGGATCCCGAACCCCCGGAACATATTTGCAGATAATTACACCCCACTCTTCTCGAAATTTTCTCAGATCTTAAAAGGTGGAATAGCCTCCCCTCACACTATCAAATAGAATACATAGAAACATAGACTTTGACGGCAGATAAGGACTGCTTGGCCCACCTAGTCTGCCCATTTCCCTACCTACAGGATAAGCTGCAGATTACAGTTAACCAACAGCTTATTTCTATAGAATAGACACCTTTAAGATGAATATCTTACCGAGGTTCCTTTCTCTTCTCAATGCTCCCATTGCCTATACCAGCCAGAGACTGGAACAATCTAAACAAAAATTATGATATTTCATTTGGGCGGCAAGAAACCGATAATTAAATGGGTTGTGCTACAGGAAACAAAAAAGCTGGGGATGGGGCTACTGAATCTTTTATAATTACTATATAACAGCACAACTTCAGATGTTAGTTAACATGATCCACCCCGATAATGAGGAGGATGGCACATTCTAGAAGAAAATGCCCACCTACAAATCCTCTTTACCTTTTACCTTGGGTAATCTTGCCGGTAGATTTGAAAATTATCAAAAACTGCTGGACCAGACATACGTTAGCTGTATGGTTACAGGCAAGATAGATACGGGAGCTTCCCACTAGAGTCTGGTCATCCATCCCACTCAGATATTTACCAGGATTCCCCACAGAGACAGCTGGTAGATGCCTGATACAGTGGAGAAGAAAGGCGAGATTTTACATCAGTTAATAGAAGGGCAATAATGAAGGACTTTGACACAATACGAAAAGAATTCAACATACCAAAGCAAGATTTTTATTGCTACTTGCAATGTAGACATTTCATAATTACAGGCCCTGGACTCTCTTCAGTAATGGCAGACCCAGTACCAGAAATTAAATTAATACAAGAAAAAGCAGGCAGTCAAACACCTGATTTCACAAATACATGGTTCTCTGCAAGAAGGGATGGGGACCCTGGCTATTCATCATATACAGACCAAATGTGAAATGGAGTGGGATCAACAGCTGGGGAAGAAGCCTGGATAAAATATGACAGGATATACACAGAACTACAGCAATGGCAAATTGGAGGGAATTCAGGTGGAAGGTCAATGGATGATACTTCATTACCCCAACCATATCCAAATACTATAACAAAATTCAGTCAGACAAATGTTGGAGGAAGTGTGGACAGAAGGGTTCACACTATCATATTTTGGGGAATGCCCAGGTATGCAATCCTTCTGGTCACAAATAGGATGCATAATACAAAGGATTTTGGGCCTCATACATCCACTAACATTCCCAAACTTAGTGTTGGGAATGCCACCACAGAAATCTCAGGAACAACCTCCGGTATCTATTCTATATATTAGTGGTTCCAGCTTTAAAAGTAATCACTCAAAATTGGCTCACTGATAATATCCTGTGTATTGATCAGTGGAAAACAAATATTACCACTATTAAGAATCTGAAGTAGAACTTCTAAGAAATACTCAGGGACATCACGTGATGACTAGCTGAAGGGAAGCAGCTCGTCTCAACTACTCCTGACCCTCTCACAAATAAACAGCTCCAAAAATACATTTACTGAATAATTACCCGCTAAAGCCGGTGCCAGTGTTCAAGAGACTCAGCAATCTTGATTATAAGGAATATGGACATAGAAATGAAAAAGCGCTCCCGTTCACTCCTCCTCGACTCGGGGAAAGGACAAGGCGCTTGAAGGCAAAACAGCAGGCCACAAGTACTGCCCGAAACCCATCATCTGCTACAACGTTTACTGAAGAACGCTTCCTAGAAATAATGCAGCTGATGCAGGAGATGATATCTGTCATCTCCACGGATCTCCAGCAACTCTGTACTTCTGTGGATATGCTTGCATCAAGCCAGTGACTCGAAGCCGAATCTCCTCCATGGAAAATGGCAAGGAAGGGTAGAGCAAAACTCAAATGCCACGAGGCGCATACTCAAAAAGCTAGAGGAAAAGTTGAAGATTTGGAGGGCTAGTCGGCGCAACAATCTTCTGATTCTCTGTTTGCCAGGGAATGAAGAAAGCACCAATCCCATCACTTTCCTCCCAAAATTTTGTAGCAAAATAGCAGGGCCATCTCCAAATGGAAAACGAATATATTATTGAATGGGCACACTGTTCTTGCGCCCTCCCTACTCTGGGAGGCCATAAAATATGGAAGGCAGGGCTCCATCCCTTGGTTTCAAGCTGATAGCGCTGGCAAGCTATTCAGGGTAAGATACCCTGCAATACTTTCAGGTTAAGCATCAGGAAAATGGGTGCCTTTCGAGTCTCCTGAGCAAGCGGCAACAGAGCTCCCGCTCTTTTCCCTGATGTTTTTAAATGAAGAGCTGCGGTAGGCAGTCAGTGAATTGTTTCCATTGACAAGTGAAGGTGGTTGTAAGTGCAATGGCTGAAGCGAGCTGACTACTTACGCTAACACCATTTATTTACTTTCCACGATCTTTAACCTGGAGGGCTTTACAGAAAGAAATTAATCCTGAAACAGGACATAAGAAAGCTTAATCCTAAGCACTCACACGTCACAGTACTGTGTTATGAACAATGACTAAGTTTAATCATAGCCCTCATTCTGAGTAGGACAAGGAAAACCTGCTATATCCTTTTTTTTTTTCTTCCTTTAATACCTTGAAGAGAAATTCGATTTGATTAGTCATTGAACCAGCAAATTACTCTAAGGGACAATTTTGCTTTCTTTAATGTAGGGTAACTTGTCATGTTTAAAATGGACATAATGTGAGCACCGTACACATTATTATTTTCTTTAGGGCATGGAGGTTGATAATACTAAAGTGGGGCATAGATTTAATGGACAACTTGTCATGCTCCTGCAGACCTCTTGACCACAATTATGAAATCATAATGACAGTTATACTGAGAATCCGGTTCCTCTAAACTACAGGATAATGGTGTTAGTAATAGTGTTTTTGTTATCTAAAATATGGATTACTTATAGCAGCCTTACTAGTCAAGTGTACTGCACCATGTTTCAAACTTAGTAAGGCAACTTATGTTGCGGGGGCAGTGGGTTTTATGACTGGCTTTCTGGTTAGTTTAAGAAACATCACCTGATGGTATGTAACTGGTGATGCAGTTAGAAAGAACTGGGGAATGATAGAGTTGTTATGTGTTTTGTAAGGTCTGTTTGGTATGGGGTTTTATTGGGGATATTAGGAAAGGGGGTGGGTGCAAAGGGATAGATTACGTTTACTTAACCATAGTTTATCTCACACATGGGAAGGGAGGGAGGGTTGTGCCACACTACTTTTTCTCTCTCAGTATAGGGACTAAAGGGACTAATAGAGGCGGTCACAAGGATGCCCCTTGCTTTCAGCATGCACCCATACAGTTTACAACTCTTAAAGCTTGTATAGTGTGCCTGCAAGAGACACACCTTCAAAGGAGGATATAATGTTCTTTCAAGGAACTGGGTGGGACAGGTCTTTGGTTCTGGATCCTCCTCGCAGAGAGGAGGTGTTGTTATTCTTGTTGCCAGAACCGTTCCTTTACTATGGTGCAGGAATGCCATGACCCAGAAGGGCGATATATTATCCTTCATGGCAAGTTAGAATCCCAAGCCATTCTATTAGGTTCAATATACAGACCAAATATAGACTCTCCTCAATTCTTCTCCCAGTTATTACCCATACTTATTTTGGACCCTGCCAAACTGACAATTCTGGGGAGACTGGAATCTGGTACTCCAAACAGACCTAGATAGGTCTGATAATAAAAGAGTAGGGTTAACCCTGCCCAACAAACCCTGCTGGACCTTATAAAGGGTACTGGAACCGTAGACGCCTGCAGAGTCCTACACCCTGCAGAAAGACAATATACCTACTATTCTCCTGCACACCATACACTCTCCAGAGTCGACTACTTTCTCATTAGCTCCTTTGGTCTCCCAGGAGGCTTAGATATTGAAATACAAGCCAGGATGATATCTGATCATTCCCCTGTTACCTACTCCTGTTTATTAGGGCCTGGGATTAAACGCGACTCTATCTGGAGGCTAAACAATCAGCTTCTTAAACCCCCCTCCGATACTTACCCATATGCAAGATATTATCCCTTATTCATAGAAGAGAACAGGGCACGGTGAACAAGCTAGACATAATCTGAGCAGCCCTTAAATGCTCCTTGAGGGTGATTTCATTTGCCTGGCGGACAACGAGATCCCCACAGAGCCCGTGATCACCTCTCATCCTTGCTTTTGAAATTGCCAATTTGGAGAGCTCCCTGAATCGCTCATCTCATGACGCAACTTGGGCAAAACTGCACTCTCTCCAATTTCAGTATTTGACTCATGGCACAAAAATCAGAGCTGGCATTATGCAATACTAAACTCAAATATTTAGAATCTGGGAAACAGGCAGGTAAACTCTTGGCCCTTAGGTTTGCGACAGATGGAACTAAGTAGATTCATATGTGCCCTCCAGTCTTCAAAATATGGGGTGGTGCCCACGGACTCCAGGACAATTGCAGCAGTGTTTGGGACTTTTTCCGGACTTTTACTCGATACAAGCAGAATCCTGTCCATCTCTTCAGTTCATAACCGCCTACCTAGAATCTGCTAATCTCCCCAAACTATCCCCTACCTCCACTGTCGCCTTGGGCTGTCGTATCTCACTGTATGAGGTGCAACAGGCAATCAAACAGCTACTCCTGGACAAAGCCCCTGGTCCAGATGTTTTTCAATAATCTATATAAGTCCTGTATTGTGCAACTAGCCCTCTCCTAGTAGAGGTCTTCAACTTCTGGTTCAATAAAGGAGTGACAGATCCAACATTTTAGAGGCACTGATTACTCTTCTCCCTAAACCGGGAGGGACCCCAATTCCCTGAAAATTATCACCCCATTTCATTACTTAACACAAATATAAAATCTAGCTAAAAATCCTGGCAAATTGTCTTTCTCCAGTCCTGGGAGAAATCATTGGCCCAGAGCAGGTGGGCTTTATGGCTGGATCATCCAGTGACCATATGAGAAAGCTACTCCATATTATTTCGGCAACCAAGGATTCTGATCAACCCATGGCATTAATTTTACTAGATGCTGAGAAAGCCTTTGATCAGGTCTCCTGGGAATTCCTGTTCAATCCCTCCACCAGTTCGGTTTCCCATCTGATTTTATTAAATGGGTCCAAATTTTATACACTTCCCTACAGCACGTATATGGTGCAATGGTTGTCTATCTGACTCTTTCCTTCTTCAGCGTGGCACTCAACAAGGATGCCCACTTTCACCTTTACTATTCAATATTTATCTAGAACCCCTCATCCGCAGATTAACTAATTTGCCTACCCTAACAGGCATCCAAGTGGAAGGCAGGCACTATGTCCTTTCAGCCTCACGAGATGATTTATTACTGCACTTGGAAAATCCGCATCTTACTGTTCCCATCCTCCTTAAAGAAATACGAGAATTTTAAGGTTTAGTATTATAAACTTAATCTTTCCAAATCTAAGGTTTTCCTCTAGATGTTTATACGGTCTGAGCTAATGTTAATCATACAGGACTAACTTGGGAACCTACTACTCTAACATATTTGGGAATCAAGGTGGCAAGAAATCTCTCGCTCATGATTAAGGAGAATTTCACCATGCTGCTCCATACAATAGAACAAGATCTGAAAAGGTGGGATGCTCTCCTATTTCCTTATGGGGTCAAAGTAATACTATAAAGATGAATATACTTCCCCGACTACTATATCCTATGAATATGCTAGGTATCCACTTTCCCAAAGTCTGGTTCACCTGTCTTCAGAGTTCCCTTAATGCATTTATGTGGAAGACAAAGGGAGTCCAAAGAGCCTACACAAAACTTACTGCTCCCAAGTCTAAAGGTGGCCTGGCACTCCTTCCTTCTTCCTTTATTATGGGGCCCATCATATTAGCAAACTTGCATTGTGGACAACACAGTCAACAGCTCAAGGAACTAAGGAATATACCCCTCTGTGGCTAGAATTAGAAAGGGCCCTTGCCAGCAAAAATAAGTGCTCACTCATGTCACTGGTCTATTTATTTCCCTCACAAGTCCTCAAGACTTTAAGAAATTCCCCAGTCGGGTGATCACTAAGAGCTTTATCTCAAATCCAGGTGCATCCCTTGAGAAACTGGCATAAGTCTGGTGAACAACCTATCCTAAATAACCCACACACTTTCAGATAAACAATCAATCCCAACCGCTTTTGCCCCGAGAGACTGTACATTGTCTACTTTTTAGAGGGTGACACTATAGTCCCTTTCCCAACACTGCAAGCCCAGCTTAATCTCCCTAGCACGGACATGTTTAAATTCTTACAGGTCAGAAAGGCTATAATTTCATTCATGAGTAAAAGCCATGGCTCCCCTCCCTACTGAGGCACTCTCTTCTTTGTTTGAGGCGGCCAACCAGCGACATGCAGTCTCTAAGACTTATAAGATTCTGCAATCCCTGGATCCCCATCTTCCCCAGAGCATATGTCACTACTGGGTACAAGAACTGTCTCTTCCCAGTGAGGAAATGGACTGGAAGAAAACTTGGAAATCAATATACCGACTCATCAAACAGGACAGACTTAGGCTAGTCCAATTTAATATCATGCACAATCTTTATTACACTCCAACCAAGCTTTATAAAATGGGTAGACTCCCTCCCCACCTGCTTCCAGTGTGGAGAAGTCAATGGCACACTATTACACCTACTGTGGCATTGCCCAAAGACCCAAGAATTTTGGACTATGATTAAGCGGGGTCTAGCTCCTTATTGGGCCTTGAGTCACTATTTACCCTGGAGAGCTGTCTAATAAACGTCTTTCCAATGGCACTCCTAGAATAAGGAAAGCACATCTAGCCCTGACAGCAGCCACAGCAAATTAACCATGTTGAGGCACTGAGATGCTTCACTCCCAACAGTGCAGGAATGGCACCGTGAAACAATGCTGGCCATCCAACTGGAAAAGCATATTGCACACATGTATAATAGACCTCATGCTTATAAAAGGACATGGAAATCCCTATTTACACTTCTATCTATATGGAGGCCATAAAGATATACCTAACTCCTAAAGTCAGACTATCCCTCCTATACACATACTACTGTTTTAGTGTCGGTTCAGGGATAAAGGGAGGGTAGATGAGAGGGGGTGAATGAGAGGAAGGGGTAGATAGGGGTAGAATGTAATGGATAGGTTGTACTGTTTTTGTCTATGTTTTGTCTTACTCAAATATTCTCTCTATGATACCATGGTCTGTACTCTTATGTGTTGTTTTTGGTTTTGGTAAAATGAATAAAGCATATTGAATAAAAAAAAGAATCTGGAAGCAATCACAGCTAAAATGAGATTGCAGATAGACAAGTTCAATACAAGATGGCTGCCATATTACTTGTATATCAAAGAGGTAGACGGATCGACAGTATTGGAACAACTACTGATTTGGGGATGGAGGAGGGAGGGAGAGAGGCATTAGAGCTTCTGAAGATCTAAAAGTGAGGGTAGGGTAGAGGGAGAAATCCTTAGTGCACACAGATACATTTAAAATACACATGGGATTACTCAATTTGAAATGCTAAAAGCTAAATGAAATAACAAGACACTGTATTTGTTCGTTAATTAATGTTTATTTATTGTTATTGTATTTTACGTTTTCTAATAGAATTCTTACATGATATAATTTACATGTTTAATGAATATTCCATAATATAAAAATAGCAGTTTAAAAGCAGATTAGCATAAATAAGACAGACTTTAAGGTATAGAGATTGGCAGAAGAAATTCAATATCACAAATGGACTGGCGGAATCTGACTCTCTTCACCAAGAAACAGGAAATGTGGACACTAAAAAGAAAATATTGAGAGTTAGGAGGAGAAGGAGCAAAAGGTCACTATTTTGAAAGGTATCCTTTTAGTAATTTCCTGGCTATAACTTGAAAAACCATCCTACCTAACCAAAAGATGTAACTAACAATTGGTACATAGTATGTGTGTCTTATATTGTTGTAAAAGAACGTACAAGGATCTGCTAAATGAAAATCAGGTTAAAAAATAGAAATGGGGATGTTTGTTTTTGTTTGGGAGGGTGCACCTGATGTAGCACCTGTTTCTGGCAGTCTTCAGTGTAAGTGGTGCAGCTCTTTTTCTAGGTGAGGTGTTTTTATACCTTATGCCTGTGCTGGCTGTGTGGTCTCAGGGGCCTGCCAGTTAGGTGCCACATCACTGGGCTCTTGCCACTGTACCTCAAGGACCTCCTTGTGCTGTATACCCTAGCTCACCCCCTCTTCACTGCTGATTCAGATCTTTTACTGATGCCAGAGTCTCTGTCACACATCTCCTGAGGACAGATGTTTGCAGTTGTAGCTCCTGTATTTTGGAATTCATTGCCATTTTTCATTCACTGCAGCCGTTCAGTGGAGGTTTTAAAAAAATGGACTAAAAATCTTTCTACTTGAACTGACCTTCTCAAAGTGTTAATTTATTGTGTTTTAACATGAGAACTAATTTATCCAAGTACTCTGTCCTGCTGAATTTATTGTAATTATTGTTTATTTATCCTTAATTTATGTCAGTAGGAGTTTGCTTAGTTTGTTGGTTCTAGGATTCTTTCCTGTAAAGTGCTATGAACCCCTGTTGAACAGGCACTATAAACAACTAAAATTGTAAATGTGGTTTTGAACTGCAGTGTGAACTATTCAGTTTTGGAGTGACAAAACCTAAAGAACTCCCACAGGATTGTGAATACCACCTGCTTGCTGTGGAAAACAAATGTGTGAAAGCACTTTTGCAATGGAAACCATCAACCACCTAATGTGGAGATCCGATATGTGACAGTGTAGAGCATACATACTGTACTGTAGAATCTGACAGCAGATAAGGGGCGCTTTGCCCACCCAGTGTCACACATATCCATACCTGCAGTGTCACCCAGCCCCACTTGATCTCTAGCTCTTCCCTCCCCTTCCTTTCCATTAAGATTTCCTCATGCCTGTCCCTGCATTCTTGAACCCCACCCCTGTTTTCTCTGCTACCACTCCACTGGAAACTGTCCAGGAATCCACCACTCTTACTGTGAAGGAGTAGTCCTCACATCTCTCCTGAATCTACCCCTCTGGCTCATAGCATGCCCCAATCTTCTTGAGCTCCTTTTTTTCTGAAAAATACTTCCTTCCTGTACTTCATTTACCCGTGAAGTATTTAAAGGTCTCTGTCATATTACCCCTCTCTCTCTCTTCAGAGTTGTACATATTGAGGTCCTACAGTCTCTCCTCATAGAGCTTTTCCTGCAAACCCTGTACCCTTTTAGTTGCCTTCCTTTGACTGCCTTTACTCTGTCTATGTCCTTCTGGAGATGTGGTCTCCAGAACTAGAGACAGTAGTCTAGCTGGGGTCTTAGCAGTGATCTATACAGGGCAACACCACCTCCTTTCTGCTGGTGATATCCCTCCCTATGCACCACAGCATCTCACTAGCCCTCCCTACTGCCTTGTTGCACTGCCTAGCCACCTTTAGGTCATCCAGTATGATTACCCCAGGTGTCTTTCCTGCTTGCTGGATGTCAGTACCACTCCACACATTTTGTTCTCTGCCCCTGAGTTTCTGTGCCCTAAGTTCATTATTTTTGCACTTTTCACATCAAAACCCATGTACCATACCCTTGACCACTCCTCAGGTTTTCTCAGGTCTCTGTTCATCCTTTACACACACACACACACACACACACACACACACACACACACAGTGTTTCCACCCAATTGCAGATTTTGGTGTGATCCAGAGAAGCAGACCTTACATTCTAGCTCCTCTGCAATGTCACTTATAAAGACATTAAGAGGTCCAGTCTCAGCACCGATTACTGAGACACCCCACTGGTCACACTCCATTCCTCAGAGTAACTCCATTTACCATCACCATCTGTCACATATGCCCAAGTTAAGGCCACAACACATATGTCTTCAAAACAAAAATTGTTATTCCATATCCCAAAATTTTGCCTAAAAGGCTTCCTCAAGGGACACTATTTATTTGATTTTTATATGTTTTGCTCATAGAAAATAGTTACTCATTGTCTTTAAACAGCTGCCTCTAATCCTGAACCCAATACCACTTTGCTGAATTTGTCCACCCTCCGTACTTTCATATTATCAGAGTTATTTTCTGTTGTTGGCATCCATTGTTTGCACCATGTCTGCAAACTCCTCTGAGCCATTGGCTCCTCTGGCCATCCCAAGTTCAGTGATGCATCCAGACCAATGATCCCTCCACATTCACTGGCATTGCACGAATGGGAAAATACTCTGGGTCACACAAACTATTTTTCTGATTTGCAGAGTGCATTTGTTATCTCAAACATTAAACCATTTGTACTGTTCTGCATCCAAACATCATCTATGCATACCTAAATAGCTGCTGTAGCGTAACCAATACAGTTGTAAAAAACAGTTTTAAGGAGCATTGGTTGTGCTTAGTCTGTAGGCCCTTCTCAAAGCCCATGGAAAAGGCTTTTATTTATTTATTAAATTCTCAGATTACAAATACTTTTGAGCAGAAACTGCTCGCTTACAAAGGTTCCATGTCAAAGGATGAGGGTCAACATACATACAGAGGTAGTAAAAGAATGCACAATAAACAACCAAAACAACTAAAAGAAAAATAAAGATACTCAGTTATAACATACTTTGAGATAATATTCATATAATGAGCAGCTTGAGTAGGCAGCTGGCTGCGTGTAACAATAAGAGATAGGGCACCATAGGCAGTTAGTATTGCAGGCGTGCGACTGGGAGAGGAAGTTGGCAGGCTAATGGGCCACTGTCTGATGGTGGTGGAAAATGTCTTGTACCAGTGGAGATGCAAAGCAGGAAAGGAGTCACAAGGAAGGCCTGGTGCCAGAGGGAATGAGACTGGGAAAGGGCGGGCTGTGAGACATGAGTGATATGGGAGGTGTTTGAGAGATCTCTGTTCAGAGAAGCAGTCACATTGAGTGGTAGAGGTGAGGTAAAGTTTGAGATTCCTTTTGAAGGGTCCAAGTGTAGTAGAGGAAAGTGCTTCTTTATTGAGGAAATTGAACCATTGAGCAGCTCTATAGATAAAGGACCACTGACCCATGGAGGTAC
Organism: Neoceratodus forsteri; assembly: GCA_016271365.2. NCBI lineage: Eukaryota > Metazoa > Chordata > Ceratodontiformes > Ceratodontidae > Neoceratodus > Neoceratodus forsteri. The sequence continues at coordinate 164,975,509 of CM028137.1, forward strand.
GACATCTGGGAACCTGAAAGGTTAGAGATTGGGCACCACATGTTTGTTGAGTGCCACTGTAGGTAGAAGGAGTGAGCTAACACCAGGTGGCATGAGACCCAGGAGAATCTTTTTGGTAAGTAAGCAGGTCTGGTATTGTGTATTCTGCTAAGTAGGGGTAGCCAGCTGGCCTGTGCATAGAGGTCACAGGTGTGAGTTTGTCGGCCACACCCATTAGTAGACTACAGGCTTTGTTGAGAGAAACTGAGATCCTGCAGAGAGCACTTGTTGAGGCAGAGCCATAAAATGGCAAGGCCGTAGTCAATGATAGAGGTGACAGAGCTGTAGATGGCTAGTTTAAGGCATCTGCAGGCATACAGTGCTTGTGTTTGTGTAGTAGTCCAGTCCGTATATTGGCGGTCTTGGCAACAGTGTCAATATGTTGAGTGTAGGAGAGGGTACTATCCAGGGTAATGCCAAGTTACTTGAACTCCTTGACATGTTCAAGTGGGTTCCCAGCATGGTTCTTGATGGTGAGGGACAGAGAGTTGTGCCTGCTCCATCAGTTACAGAAGGACAAGGCTTTAGTCTTGCTGTGGTTCAGGACAAGTTTATGAGAATTGAACCAGTCTTCGATGCGCTTGAAGTCAAGCTGCAGCTGGGATTCAAGGACTGTAATGTCATGGTGGCTGGAAAACAGGACTGCATTGTTCGTGATAGTAATATTTTTGGTGGCAGGCACTGGGAGATTGTTGATGAAGAGGGAGAAGAGTAGAGGGCCCAGAATAGACCCCTGGGGACTCCAGAGTGGACCGGTTTCTCATCCGAAGAGATCCTGCAATTCTTACGTTGGATCCGATTATCAAGGTAGCTGGTGAACCATGGAAGGGCATCGCTGGAGATCTCAATGGAGGACAGTTGCTTAAGCAGTAGGGGTGGTTAACTGTGTCAAATGCCTTAGTAAGATCTATAAATACTGCCCCTCCACAATTCCCTTTGTCAAGCGTGGCATGGATGAAGGTTGTAAATTCCAGTAGTGCAGTGGTGGTGCTGTGCCCTTTTCTGAAGCCATGCTGCTCTGGGCACTTTAAATTGTACTTATCCAGGAATTCAACTAGTTGGTCCGACACTATTCGCTCCAGCACTTTACATAGTGGGGGAGGAGTGAGATAGGTCTGTAATTGGTGTGGAACATTCTAGCTCCGCTTTTGTGAACTGGTGTGACAGTGGATTTCTTACAGAGAGAGGGAAATGGCCCAATCTAAGCGAGAGATTGAAGATCTTTGTAAGTGGTTCTAAGATTTCATCGAGGACTTGTGCCAGCAGTTTCAGGTCAAGGGAGTCACCACTGTACCCTTGTTTGCCGATGGCCTTTTGAATGTATTTTCTAGCTACTTGTGGGACCTCCTTAAAAAACTTTGAGGTTGTACATTCTAGTTGGGGTAACTTGGAGGAGCTGGAGGTCGTCGAAAAAATTTGGTGGAAGGACACTGTCCAGGTTTGTAAATGCATTATTAAAAGTGCTGGTGATGGTACCTAGATCGAGTGTAGGAGTGCCATGAAGGTTGAGCATAGTGGATGGTGCTTTAGGATCCTTGCCTGTGAGTTCTTTCATGTTGTTCCAGAATTTGTTTCCTTGGCCCCAAGAGTTGGTCAGAGCCTCTTTGTAATAGCTGCGTTTAGCATTCAGTATTTTTCGAGTGCAATCATTTCTGGCTGCTTTGTATAATTGTATGTTTACTTGCTTGAGTTGCATGAGCACAATGCCAGAGGTGGTCTCTGTGCTTGAGTAGAGTTAAATGGTCAGTAGTAACCCAGGGGTTGGTCTGTCCTTTGACCTTCATCTTTTCACTGGTGCATAGATGTCACTAGCTCGTTGGAAACGCTTTGATAAATAGGTCCAGAGCTTTGTTGGTGTCACTGAGGGAGTCAAGCACTGCCCAGTTCAGCCTGGTTAGATGGGATTTTAACAGCTGGAGGTGCCCTTGTTTGATAACTCTGGCATAGATAAGCTTGGGAGGGGCTTGTGGTATTTGTTTGACCAGGAGCAGATGACAGGCGAGTGGTCACTTATTGTATCTGGCAGTACAGAAACATTGGAGATGCGTTCAGGGTGGTTAGATAGAATCCAGTCTAGAAGTGTAAGGGAGCCTGTCCTATAGTTACACCTAGTGGGGACATTGACCAGTTGAGTGAGGTGATGCTCCGTGGCTGCATCCTTATAGGTAGCTGCCTCAGCAGAGAGCCAGTTAATGTTAAAATCACCCATGATTATGGTTTCCAGAATTATATTGTTGGACCCTTAGATATTCCATGATGCTATGGAAGCCAGCAGCCTGGTCTCTTGGGGTAGGTAAACTGAGATGACAGTGAGTTCCTTGTTATGTGCACCAAGGAGGATTTTGATTGTGAGGGCCTTAGAGGAGTTGCTCAGGTTAGGGATGGGATGATGTGACCCATAAGGGTATCCTTAAGATAGATGGCGCAGCCCCCACCCCTGTTAGCAATCCTGTCTTGCCTGAAAATGCAGTAGCCAGGGATAGAGACTGAGGTATCAGGGATTTTAGGGTTTAGCCATGTTTCCACAACTGAGAGGACATCAGGGTTGTGCTGTAGGATCCATGTTTGGAAGGAATCAAGTTTGTTGAGGATGCTGCAGGCGTTGATGGATGCCATGGTGAGCATCCCTGTCCTTCTGCTTGGTGCCACTGCTGGCTGCCCAGGTGGTCCTGGGTTGGGGTGAACATTTCCTGAGAGCAGGAGCAGCATATGGAGAATTTGTGGAGAAAGGATTTCAGCATCTTGTAGATACCTGGTGGTTAAGTCATAAGCCAAAAGAAATTATCAACAGCTGAGGTCCAGAGTCACAGAATGTGTTAGAATTCCTGAAGGTGATGAACTGTGCTCTGCATATGCAGGATGTGAAATCCTTTTGTCTGCATGCTTCTTTGTCATTCAAAGAGGTTGTTAAAAATCCCACATACAGATCATGGAGCAGGTCAGACGAAAATGTGGATTCAAGCAGGACCTAGAGTCACTGAGCTTGTCAGACTTAGTTGTTTGACTTATGTTTTGCTTGGGATAGCTTCCAAAAGTTGATTTTTAAATGAAAATGCAGATACCTGGTGATGATGTTTGCAGAAATCCAGTTCAAAAGACTTTCATGGATGTAGTGAGCAAGAATGGTGTAGTTACTCAAGCAGAAAACCTGTAAATCCACTAAAACTAAGCTACAGACACAGACAATCAAGCTACCACACAGACCCAGGAGACCAAGGCTTGACTGGAACAGAGGCAAACAGACTTACAGTAGATCTGCATTCTGCTCACACTTTTCCAGAGAACTGATCCTCCTTAATTAGTTTCAAGACTCACTCTTTCAGGGATGAAATTTAATTTCCTCTTCACTTTAGTGGCTCCTACCTCAAAGAAAGTGGACTATGATACAAGGTGCGTTTACATGCCTGGCTGATGCGAATCCATCTGCTCCACATGCCTCCACTCCAGCTGCACTGCTCTCCATGACTGTTAACAATAAATACTAAGGGCTGTGCGCGGTTGAAGGGTGGCAGGAGTACCTCCTGTGTTTCCTTTCTGGATTTCTACAATGGCCAGGAGTGTAGAAGCTGCCAGTGTTCTGTTGAGAGTCACAATGGCAATTAAAAATCCTGTAATCTCATTGGCTATCTATTATTTGGCAACAGTGAGGTTATCTGAGTACAACCTCACTGTATTGATGCATTGTTTGGAGCTGCATGATTTTCATTTGCATTGTTTGCATCTTCTCTTAAGAAACAAAGATATATTTCCACACTAAAATCTACTAAAACCATTTTAAATGTCTCTTTTTATTTTGTATAACAACGAGCCATTGCATAATAGCAATAATGCATTCCAGGGTGTGGAGTGATGCTGGGACTTTCTCACTTCTGGGACATTGGATGCACTCGGCCTGCAGCCTCGCTGCCCCAACCACCCAGGCATAAGGTTATCCCAGCATGGCCACACCCTGCCGCATTGTTGCTTAAATAATGCAGCCTGTTCTGGCAACTAGACAGTCCACACCAACTGCAGTCAGAGAACACACAGTATGTGGAAAGGAGATGTATGAATCTGTCCTAAAAGTCCAGAAACAAAGTAAACTGTAGGCAATTCAAGGGTGCACTGGGAATACTTTTTGGTGGGGTGGGGCACCTGTAGTGCAGTATTAGCAGTTTATAATATGGAGCTGTCTGCACATTTCATGGAAATAATTTTCATCATCTAGGCAACTTCAGTTAAAATTGTAGGCGATACAGCTGCCTCAGTGAGGTGGGTGAGCTGTCAGAAGAGGAAGCATTTAGCCTGGCACAGGGTACCATGGACTGTACCGTGCAGGCAAAGCAGTGTTTTTATATGCTAGCCTTAAATTCCTGCAGACCGTGCAAGATCCCACCATACAGGGATCGTAGTTTGCTGTAATGGAATGATATACAATAATGTAGGCTCTTTTGTAAAGTGGCAGGCACAGGAGCCATATGGGACAATTTGACCTTTTGGTCAAGACATGGTCCTCTGCCTTAGAACATTAAGTTAAAATGATAAAAGAATAGAAAAATGTTTGACAGAGAATTAATTAATATTCAACTGTATCTAAGCCTGTTCACATAAATGTACATGTGGGCCAGTTTTCCTGATGAAGGGATAACCCAAAACACTGGAGTGATTTCTGGTGAAGAAATACTTATACTTAATAAAACTGTTTTGACATTTATATATTTGGTGAGTGAGCTTCTTTGATCCAGTCTGTGAATACAGTGCTATACAACACTCCATGCATTGTTTACATGATCTAATCTTCACGGTGCGACTCATCTGCACTGCATACAACAGTGCAGGTCATGTTGTGTAAACAGGCCTTAAGAAATGCAGATTTCAGAACCTGCCACCCTAAGGAAGTAACCTTTAGTGGTAACCTGATGGTTACCTAGACAGTCAAGCCGAGAATGCAACATCTCATTTTTAGGGGGTCCTGCTTTACACATTTTTATAATGTAGTTATCCATGATAGCCCAGCTGAGATGCAATCTCTCATTTTCAGTGGGTTCCTGCTTTTGCCTCAAGGTACTTTCAAGGAATTTCCACCAATTTGTTAAGTCATAGAAAATAAATCCACACATTGCATGGCTCACATTTCAGTGGATTTTCCCACATTTTACTCTCAGTAATGGCTCACTGCCATTTCTGCTGAATTCATGAACTGTTCAACTGTCTCAAAGATTGTCTCCACATTTCATAAGCTGTGTTAGTACAGTGAAGACATTTCACACAGCTTAATAAATACTTACAGGTAGCGTTGTATGAACTAATAAATTATGCTGAAAATTGTTCATTCTGCTGCTGAGATTTTTTTCCAGTATTTTTGAGTAATTCTTTGACATTCCTCAAATGATTAAACTGCAGGATGTTTAGTGTAAAACTATGCAAACTGGGGAATTTTTGCTATAGTTAATGTAAACCATGGGATTTTTCCATGCATGCTCCTCACATGTAGAACAGAATAGACATCAGTGTGCACACTCCGTGGTCTACAATCAGCTGATAAATCTTTTCTGAATTTGCTGAGGTGCTGCACTAGGAAAGGAACTCAACTGTTGCATTTGAGCATGCAGCTCCACAGCTGTGGAATTCCCTTCCCTCGACATTAGACTTTCTAGCTCCCACACATGCTTTAAGAGAAAATTAGGCTCTCAAATCTGCTGATTGCTGATACCTGTTCCTGCTTTCACCCTACCTAATGACTGATGTCTCTGGCCATACAATAGTATTTCCTCACCTCTATATAACCCTCTACTGCCTCAGCCTGTCCCAGCTCCCTTTCCCTGCCCATATACAATCTTTGCACTGCAGGCATCTCCCTTAACACTTTACATACACTCATCTAATCTAATTTCATGGCTTGCTCCTTTTCCTCACTTACCGACCTTTTCCTTAATGACACCCCTGCCTCGATGGTTATTTCTTCCTTTTGTGTTACTTGTTTTGTTTTTGTGTACCTTGTTTTGTTTATATGATATGTCACCTGATAATTTATTGTCCAAGGTCCACTTATTCATTGCATAGGTAGGCACCTATGAACTTATGAATGGTCTACTCTGTATGTCTCTGATATATTGTATCCACTTTAACTCATTGTATGTAAAGCACTTTACTTTGTATGTTCCGATATATTGTATCCTCTTTAACTCATTGTATGTAAAGCACTTATAAATTGTTACCCTGTTAAGTTTTCGCATGTCTGTACTCTCCCGGTTGTGCCTGAAAATAGTCATTTCATGGCTAGTGCACTTACCCGTTAACAAAAGCTAAATAAATAAATAAAAACTGTGAAAGGTATAAATTACTGCAAACTGTATATTTGTTTTTCAATCTAGTGCTTTCTACGGTGGCCCTGAAGTGCAAAACACAATCCAAACAGTAAATGTAATCAAATAAGTAAAGCAGAAAACAAAAATTAAATCTAACAAAAAGTAAAGCAGCAAAACCAAATGTAAAGTGTGATGCCACACAAATAATGTAACGGTTCCAATCAAAATAAAAGATAAAACATCAAATGCAACCCAAACCAGTAAAGTGCATATAAAATGGCAAACTTAAAAATATATTAGTGCAAGTCAGACAGCAATGCAAACAAAATGAAAATAGAGCAACAAAAAATGAATGTAAACAAAACAGCACAGCCCAATGAAAAATCTGTGAATGCAAACAAAAAAGCAAGCACAACTAAAAGGGAATGCAAACAAAAAAGCAAGCACAACTAAAACGTAATGCAAAGAAAAAAACATAGCACAACAAAAAGTACACATAAGCAAAATCAGCACAGCATAACTAAAGAATGGATGCAAACAAAAAGTGAACTAAAATCCATGAGTTGGCTGGCACCTCAAATAGTTGGTCCAAAAGAGTAATTGCAGCTGAATGCATCCTGCACCGAGCATTCCCTGTTGTCCAGTGGCACCCTCCTCCCATACACCATCACTTGCCAATGACATGCTACTTGCCAAGGAGTCCCTAGGATGAGAGAGGCAGTCTGTTCCTGTCCCAAGCTGATCATTTTCGTGCCCAGTGGCACACACCTCCTCCACTCCAAGTCCATGTCATGCAATTCCTGGTTCCCAGTGGCATCCTCAAACCACATCTCCATCCTGTATCAACCATTCATTGCATGTCCATTAGCACCTCCTCCTCTTTCTATCATTTTCTAAGCATTCACTAGGGTCCTAGGACTCTTCCCCACCCTCTTCCATGCTAAGCACACCTGTGTGTCTGGTGGTAGACCCTCCTCACCCCTCCTGGGAAAAGCACTCCCTGGTGTCCAGTGGCACTGCCTTCACTCACTTTATACCATGCCAAGCATTGTATGGTTTCCAATGGCACCTTCACCTCCCATCCTACACCAAGAACTCCCTGGTATCTGATGGCACCCCTCCTCACTCTTCCCCATGCCATGCATGCTATGGTGCCTGTTGGAGTTACACGTTATGTCAAGTGTCAGTTTCAATGAAACTAATCATTAATTACATGCAACAGGTAATTACACTGTAGTTACATGTTTGTTGCATGCAACTACATTACAACTGAAATGCAGTTACATTGTAGTTAAACTGTAACTACAGTGTAGTTAACTGACACTTAAAGTGTAACACCTGGTGGCACCTCTTCTTCACTCCATCCAGTGTTAACACTTGCTGGAATTCAGTAGATCCCTCCAATGCCAAACACTCCCTGGTGTGCATGGCAAGTGTTAGTCTCACAAAGATCAGCATGCACAGGAGTAATGGCTATTGGTGCCTCTCAGGCAGCAACTCTGTAGAACTAAACACAAAGCAAATAGAAAGTACCTATGGACACTTGGGAGATTACTGCTTAGAAAATGTAATGGTGCTCTAGAAGGAAGCTGAATGGCAGCCCCGATGTTTTGACTAGGAGGGTCTTTGACAGGCGTTAGGTACAAACATGTCCAGTGCCCTCAGCTTACTCCATGGCAAGCACTACTTAACGTGCAGTAGCCCCTCCTCTCTTACACAATATATTGGTGCAGCCAAATAACTTTTTCCACACATGATATACAAACAGAATTAGCATATGGTTCTGTCTCACATGTGAATCTCTGATGCACAGAACAGCTCTCAAACATGTCATTACACCCAGTCATACAAATAGTACTGTACAAAATGACACGGCGGGATTTGAACTTTCATCTAGCCTAGACTAAAGTGACAGCCACCAGTGCTTTTCTTGTATGGTATAAAGTCTCAGGTGAAGTCTACACCGCACTTAATGACTAACTGACTGACTCACTCGCTTACTTACACTCACGGACAGACCTAACAACTTACAAACTGACCTACTTTCTCAGCCTCTGACCATTGCACTCAGTCACAGATCAGCCCACTCACACACTTATTCACTGATTGACAGCCCAGGCAAGGATTTGACCATGGTACTGCTACATTCAACCACGGTTGGAAATGGTCAAAGATGCTTTGACTGTGGTTGCTGTAAACCATTGCCAGACTAGCTTGGTCAGAGCTTGGTCAGAGTGGTCATCACAGAATGTTACTTAATCATGACTGAACATGCTGATGTCACTTGTAATTTGTCATTACCTGGTAACCGGAAATGGAGCAAAGAAGAAGATGTGAAAGCAAGAGATGACATGATGTGCTGCCTACATCGAGTCTACACATTCCAAGTACATTTCAAGGGTGGCCCACATTTCGATGCAGAAAGCTTTAGCAGTATGTCCTCCTACAGATTAAATATGCTACATCCCACATATACACACATTTTAAAGGGTTCACTCCTTCTCATTTTAAATATACACTACCCCATTCCCTGCACTATATTTTAAATATTCTGTCCCCCACCTTTTTTATGTTTGCATGCTGTAGGCAACTAAAACATATTGCAATCAGGACAGGGTTGGGATAGTGAAGTACATGACAAATTATCCATTCTACACTATTTATGATTGCACTATATCGTTGCATGGAACTGTGCCATGCATGCACATCTTAGAGACTGGCAGTGTCACTGGAAGTTCTCACCCACCTGCTCTTCTATGGATAGCTTTTGGCTGGTCTTCAGGTAATATTTCTGGTGGTTCTGTGACCTTCCCAGGTAGACAACTGCCCCACTCCAAATATCCTAAGCACTACCTGGCATCCAGAGAAGCTCCCTTCCCAGTCCCAGTTTCCTCATCACATAGTCTACCAACTGCATGGAGCCTCCTTTTCCCTTACTAGCTCTCACGCAGCAGTTTGCAGATCTGTGACACCACCACAACTTTCCTAAACCTTTAATTTATACCTGTACTGTGTGTCTAGTTCAAGTGTTAAAGTTAACTTTTCTACACTTCTAAACCAGCTGGGTGAATGGCAAGAAAACCCACTTGCCCCATGACCATTCCACTAGCCCAAATTATGCACTTTATTTAGTATTACTGCCTCCGATACAGCCCAGCAGTGCTAGTGAAACAAACATTTTATGAGCCTAATAAAGCAATGCTACCAGTGTTTTGCTGAAGGGCTTGTGCCACTTTCAACCTCTACTACTACATCAGCCTTGCCCTATCTGCCCCTGTCATGTCTGCCACTCCTTACCTTCAGCACTCCTTCCAGCACCACAGTGTGCCCCCACCATCTTTCCCCTTCATCATGGGGATTGAAGGTAAGGGTGTCCTTCAGAGCACAGGCAAGTAGAGGCAACAAAGGCTATGCAGGTCCAGTGTGTGTTGGCCATCATCTGTTGCTAAGGCTTTTTTCCCACTTTTTTCCCTCCTGCTAGGGACACTGGCAATGGGGGCTCTATTGTATGCATGTGGATAAAACTGCAGAGTTACCATAAATCCTTCCTCCTCAGCCTGTCATGCCTGCACTACTACCTGCTGTAAACAATGTACTTACATTTGAGACGGATGCCTTGAAGGTCTGCTGTGTCTTAGAAATTCCATGCTGTGCAAGAATCAGGGTATCCACACAGGCACCAACATGAATAGCAGGTGTGATGACTGGTATCAAGTCTATCTCTGCCCCTGAACACCCCCTGCCTCCACATGAAGCTCTGCTTGCATGGATCGGGCTGACCAGGGTGGTGGTTTGACCACATGTGGTTGAATTAGATATGTGAGGATTCACACAATCCAACTAGTATTAGGAAGGCTATAAGCCTGAGGTTCGATTAGTGGAGCAATTAAGTCACTCACCCACCAGGCTTTATTAGGTAGCTCACCCGGGCCTTCCCAAGATTCATTTCATTTTGCAGCCAGAGGCTCTGTTGATCTGTCCTCTGACCTGGCTGGGGCCTGCCCCACCCCGCCTGTTGTTTGGAGTGTGTCTGCTGGACTTCGGTGCTTGTGTTTCCTGCTTCCGGTCTGTATCTTTTCTCTGGCTGTGTGCTTCCCAATGTTTTGTGTCTCTTGTTTTGGGGCCTTGTTCCCTGTTTTCTGTTTTGCTGTATTTTGGTTTTGTCTTTTGGGGCTTTATTTCTAAGCTCCTAGTATTCTGCTACTCAGAGCTCATACTATTGCTTTGGTTACCTACAACTGCAGCCACTGCTACTGTTTTTCTGTTATTACTATTGTATCCAGTGCTTGTGTTTTTACACTGTTGCTCACCTCACTCAAACTGCTGCAGTGCACCTGCAATCATTATCTGCATGTTTCGGCTCGACCATAGCTGCTCCATGTTGCATATTTAATTCTTTTCACCTGACACAGGTTTACTCTGACCCTAGCTGTGCTGCTCATTCATGCTCTCATTCTACTTGCAGCTTCACTGCACTGCCTTGCTTCACTTGTTTTCAGGACATTGTCTCCAAGTTTTATTGCAGTTTCAACTCTGAGGTCAGCCACCTGAACTGCTGCAGGCTGTTAATATAGCTTTTATTTTTTCTATAATTTCATTTTTATTGAATTTTTAACATACATAGTCGACATATCAGACTGTTTACAGCATTCAGATTTTACATACGGTCATGGAATCAATTCCAGTAAGCATTAATACAGTGGATTTAAAACTTTATGACAGAGGCCTCCAATAAATTAACTTCCATAATTTAAATAGTAAAGAGAAAGCGGAAATCACAACACTCCATGTTAATTATGAAAGATCAATCTGTTGCAACTAATATTGAGCAGGGAGGAACCAGCTGGAACATAGTTTAGACCAAGGCTTCCTCTTAGTTAGTGATTTATTCCATGCTCTTACATATGACAGAATTCATGTCTCTTTCGACCACCCACTTAAGGTGGGAGATGGTAAAGGAGGAGGACTACCAATGGGTGTCCCGCAGCATCCCAACCCAACTCCAGAGGCGGGAGGGGAACTATTATACTGGAGGGTAGAATTGAGGGGAGTGGGTGGTTAGGCAGATGTGAGTAACTAGAGAAGTTCAGAATAGCTATAACTATTTTGGGGTTCTCCCTCCCAATAGTGAGATTCAGGGAATAAAGGAGTCATCTTGTAGCATATAATATAGCTGCCATCGAGACCATCTGGATTTAAATTGCTCTCCCTGGTCATTTAGGTTATGTGTTATCCGCTCCATATAGTATATTTGTTTAGTGATCTGCCACCAATCTTGAATGGTTGGGATTTTGTGGGTTAACTATACTTTTGTAATGGCCTTCTTGGCCGCCATGAGAAGAAGGAAGAGGAGGTATCTAATAGATGGCTTTCTTAGTTCTCTAGGGATTAATAGTAAAAGATATGTTTCCTAGTTAATTGAAATTGTGGGCCAAAACATTCTCGCAGGTTGGCCTGAAGTGCTATTATAAAGGGTTGAAGCTTAGGGCAGGTCAACATAATATGTGAATGGGTCACTCTGACCTCTCTCACTGGCGCCAGCAAGCTGCTGACCCAGACTGTGTGTAGTGACTGGTGATTACAGGTGTTCTGAAATACCTGATAAGGTTTTCCATGCGTATTCACACCATTGATGTGAGCTGGTTACTTTGGCTACATATTGGCAGCCTTCTGCCATTCTTCAGGGGTAACAGGGTGCTCTAACTCCTCTTGCCACTGGAATCTAACATTATCTATAATAATTAGTTGTTGAGCTTTTGGGAGTTTGGTTTAGTTTAGTTTATTGTTCTAGGAACCTTTGAGCCAATGGCTCTTTTACAAAGGTTTCCACGTCAACAAATGTACAAATAAATAAGACATGTTACAATAGAAATGGTCAGCAATTTACAAAGGTTGCAATAAGTCAGTATAATACAGTACATCCAAGAGAAAAAAACAACTCAAGATCATTTAAGGAAGGGTCAGGTGTGAAAGGTAAGAGGAGATTAAGGAGGGAGCAGACTTAGAGTAGATTAGAGGTACTCAGATGTCTTTGTCAAGAGAGGGCCGAGAAGGAGGATAAAAACTGTCAAAGCGGCCAAGGGGAAGAGTCATTTGTTGAGGCAGTCACAGGAGCTAGAGGCTGAGAGGTGAGCATAAAGCATAGACTTGAAAGCTCCTAGTGATGTGGAGGATATAGTGGGTGAGCTCAGGGCATTGTACCAGATGGGGGCACGGTAGGCAAAGATCTTTGGCCTGGAGTGGTCCAGCATCTGGGGACCTGGAGAGCTGGTGTTCAGATCTTCTGGTGGGACGGATGCTTGTATTCAAGCAGAGTAGGTCTTGGAAACACAGCGGAGTGAGGCCAAAGATTGATTTTTGCCATCTAGCAAGTGAGGTACCTTATGGATTTGAGAGTTACAACCAACCGATTTCTGTGTAGAGCTCACATGTGGGTAAGTCTTTGCGCTCCAGTGAAAGTCGACAGGCCTTGTTTAGGGTGGTTGTGATGCTGCCTTAGTGCGGTGGTAGTGGCAAGTTTCATGTATAATTAAGCCATAGTCTATGATTGAGATGACAGAGCTTTGGATAGCAATCCTTAGAGCAGCTTGGTTAAGGAATTGCGGTTCTGGAACAAGATTCCAATGCATTGGTTCACTGTTTTTATACGTGTTATCAATGTGGGTTGCAAAAGGTAGAGACCTTGGTCAAAAGTGATTCCAAGGTATTTAAATGTAGACACTTGTTCAAGTGTATTTCCAGGGTATGTTTTTATTGTGAGTGGAATTAGTCTTTTCTGTTTTGAGGACTGGAGAAAACATGGCTTCTGTTTTTGTGATTTAGGACCAACTTGTGATCTAGGAACCACTTTTCTACATTGGAGAAAGCAAGTTGCAGGCTCTGGTAATGGTTTCAGGTCCTTGTGAGAGGAGAAAGTACAGCGTCATCAGCATATAGGATTATTTTTTCAGGCAGGATTCAGGGAGAGAGTATAGGAACAGGCTGAAAAGGAGAGGGCCTAGAATTGATCCCTGTGGGACACCTGAGAGGACGGTTTTGAGTCTGAGAGAACATCAGAGATTTTACTGATTGTGAGCTGCTAACAGGTAACTTTAACCCAGGCACCTGGTCCTTCAGAGAGCCCAAGACTGTGTAGTTGTGTGGATAAGTAAGCCATGGTGTACAGTATCAAACGCTTTTGTAAGGTCAATGAAAACAGCTCCGGTTTGATATCCCTTGTCCAAGGCAGTGTAATTTCTCCTGAGAATTCCAGTAGGGCCTTCAACGTACTGTGCCTTTCCTAAATCCATGTTGCTGCAAGCAGGTATGTTATACTTATGCAGGTAGTCTGTGAGTTGGTCAGCCACGATGCGTTCAAGGGCCTTTGAGAGGGTGGAAGTATTGATATTGGTCAATAATTCCCTGAGGGATTTGTCACCACCTTTGAACACTGGTATGACTATAGCAGACTTCATTTGCTGGGAAATTGACTAAGGCAGAGGAGAGATTGAGAATTTTGGTGAGAGGGTGGACCACTTCTTCCAAGGTAAGAGACAGAATTTTAAGATCAATAGTATCACTGCTTGGTCTGGATTTAGAGATACCTTTTATGTATTTGTAGACTTCATGTGCCTTAACCATTTTAAAGTGAAAAGTGGTTGGTCAGGTGAGGCAGTAGGGGATGCTGGTTTTGGTGAGACCGTGTCAGAGAAGAAGTCTGGCGGGAGGACCCCACTGGGGTCAGTGAAGTTTTATTTAAGGACTTGCCATGACCATTGGTCAAGGGTAGTGGTTCCATCAACATTCATTATAGTGGGAGAGGATTTGGACTGCTTACCCGTAATATTTTGGATGTTGTCCCAGAATGATCTCCCGTCACCCCAAGTGTTTGCTAGGGCATTTTTGAAATGGGAGCTCCTCATTAGCCTGATTTGTGTGGTACATTGTTACGTGCCTGCTTATACTTCTGCATATCATCAATTAGCCTGTGACTCTGGCTATGGCCCAGAGGTGGTCCCAAGCTTTGAGATGAGCCAGTAGTTTAGCCGTGAGCCCAGGGATTTGAGAGCGCTTTGATTTTACGCTTTTACTGGTGCGAGGTGTCGCAGGCAGTGCTGAAGGTTGTGATAAAATAATCTAGGCTACATCAACATCTAGAGTATTGTATATTGGGGACCTGTCTTGCTGTAAAGACAAGTCTTGAGTTTAGTGAGGTTTCCATGGGGTAGCACTCTGCTTGAGATGGTTTTAGGGGTGGTTTTGGAATTTATTTGTCCAGGTACAGATCACAGGGAGTGGTCACTGAGAGAGTCCGGGAGAACAGCTGTGTTTTTTATGCGGGCAGGGTGATTAAAGTACCCATCAATGAGTCACGAGTTCCAGTCTTGTAGTTTTTCTAGTAGAGGGAGCTAACCATCTGCGTTAGGTTAGCTGCTAGATTGCATCCTTGATGGACCCAACATCTGATGCGAGCCAATTTATATTGAAGTCACCAAGGAGAAGGAGCTCAGTGTCAGGTGGTTGCGATCTTACAAATTCAAGAACTGTCTGGAGGCGGACCCAGGATCTTTAGGAGGGATATAGACATCAGCCACAGTAAGCACTTTATTTTGGGCACCAAATAGTAGCTTGACAGGGAGAAATTGCACTGGGGTGTTTGTGGTGGAGAATCTGACAGGGTGGCTAGAGGTTGTCCTTAATGTAAATAGCACAACCCCCTTTATTTGTCCTGTCCAGTCTGAAAATATTGTAGCCTTGAAGCGAGATGGCATGGTCCGAGTGCTTGGTGACAGCCAGGTTTTAACAACGCTAGGATGTCAGGATTGTTTTGACTGACAAAGACTTGAAGGGATGCCAGTTTAGGAAGGAGGCTGCGGATATTTAGGTGGTGATGGTGAGACCCCCTCTGTTTTTGCAAGATTTGTTAACCTGTTAGAGATAGGGGTAGCGTTTGGATGGACACCTCCTGACATTAGAAGGAGGAGGGCAGGAGTTTAGGGACATCAGCGAAGCTCATGGTATGACACGTTACGCCTCTGTTGCTTACGGATTTGAGTACAGTGTAGTCGTTTTGGGTCCCAGCGGAGGATAATGGCTAGTGGCAGGTGTCGATTTGTCATCTTTCCAGCGGTGTGTGCTGCCATTTGCACCCAGTCCTTAGTAGTCCAAGTGAGGGTGGGGAGGATTTGCTATGGTGCCAGGCTGCAGGTAACAAGCTTGGATGGTTAGTGTGAGAGGTTGGGAGGATAGGAGGAAATTGAAGTTGGCATAGTGGAAGAAAAGGAGAGGGCTAGAAGAGTCATGAGGAGGTTTCTAGGGGAGGCATTTTGGGGAGACAGCACTGTGATGTGCTAGAGGTAGTGTGAGGCAAGAGCAGAAAAGAAAAATAAATAGGAGGAAACCTAGAATCAGGGGCTTTGTGAAGTATGCTTAGTGCTACAGGGCAAAGGAGGAGGAGGAGGAGGGGAGTGTTTTAGATGAAGGACAGGATGGGAGGCAGGATAGAGGATGGGTCCTTGGGCGGGAGGACGAAGAGACTATTTAATAAAGGTTGGGGAGGAGGGGGAGGAGGCGGGCGTAAAATTCGGCACAGAGCAGTGCAAGTGAATGGGCGCTGAGCCCAGCAAAGCACAAGTTCAGCAGCACCAATCGGAATGCAGTGGCTGGAACTGGTGGCCAATGGGCGTCGTGACTCAGAGCGCGATCGGCCAATAGCAGCCGATCACAAGCTTCCCCAGCCCAGTGGAAGTTCTTACCCGGCTTGAGTCAGGGTTTTTGTGGCGGCTGGTGGAGGCGTGCCGGGGCCCCGAACCATGCCTACGAGGCACACGGCTGGCCCGTCCTGGAGTCAGATCTGGAGTAAAAGGAGAGAGGCAGAGTGAGTATGCAGTTTAACCAGGCAGTAGAGAACAAAAAAAATAAAGTAGTGATGCAGAAGATCGTTAAATCATGGGGGCGGGAGGAACAGGGCAAGCAAAGGCAGCGAGATGTGGAGTCAACAGAAGTTTGAGAGAGAGAGAAAAAGTAAATACAAAGGAGTAGCCTAGGAAATAGCGGGGGTGGGGTAGCAGCCAGAGAACAATCAAGTCTGAAATCAATGGCACTGGTGCCGGCTGGGAAGGTCAGTTTGGGCAGAAATAAAATCTAATAGGGAGGATGAGGGAGAAATGGAAAGAGACAGCGTGAAAGTGAGATGGAGGTAATATAAAATGTGAGATAGAGGTGCATTGAGAACGGAGTTGAGGGACAGTGGTAATAGACAGGGTAGGCAGGCAGGAAAAGTGGAAGAGAGCAATAGTCTGCAGAAGTCCACCAGCGAGAAGAAGCAGGACACTTGAGAAATTAAGGCAAGAGAGCGAGGCCTTGACCACAGCACAGAGTTTGAGATACAGAGGAAGGGCAGACCTCAGTAGGAGTGTCCAAGGTGGTAGGCTTGTTTAGGAAAGACCAGGGCAGAATTTAGTTTACAGTTTGAGAGCAAGCTTGTAGAGGCTATCTGTGCAAAATAATAAGGAGAAAAGCAATCAATTGGACTAAAAGGAGCTAGAGCACTGCATAACAGAAATATGGTAGTTAAAATATATCAACTTATACTCTGCTATTGTGGTACAATGACAATAATTTAACATTACGGCAATCAAACAACACCAATAAAAGCAGGTGCAAATAATTCAATTAAAACACTATGGGAGCATGTAAATGCTAGTGCAGTATAACGGATTAGGCAACTTGCTGGAACAATTTGATATATCTGCTGCTACTAGGAGTGCATACAGTAATCAGAGAAATAGTAAAAGCAGAAAAATATCCAGGCGTAAAATTGGCAGAGCAGTGCAAATGAATGGGCGCTGGGCCCAAAAGCACAAGTTCATCAGCACCAATCGGAATGCACTGGCTGGAACCAGTGGCCAATGGTCGTATGGCTTGGAGCATGGTCGGCCAATAGCAGCCGATCACAGCTTCCCAGCCCAGTGGAAGTCCCACCCGGCTTGAGTCAGGGTTTTTGCGGCGGCTGGTAGAGGCGCCGGGGCCCTGAACCATGCCTACGGAGCACATGGCTGGCCCGTCCTGGAGTCAGATCCGGCTTGAGTAAAGGGTTTTGCGGCTGGTGGAGGGCGTCAGGGGGCCCCGAACCGTGCCTCTGAGGCACCCAGCTGGCCGTCCTGGAGTCAGATCTGGCTTGAGTCAGGGTTTTGCGGCGGCTGGTGGAGGCGTTGGGGGCCACGAACCGTGCCTACGAGGCACGGCTGGCCGTCCTGGAGCAGATCCGGCTTGAGTTGGGAGTTTTGCAGCGGCTGGTGGAGGCGTCGGGGGCCCAAACCATGCCTACGAGGCTACCGGCTGGCCTGTCTTGGAGTCAGATCCAGTTTGAGTCAGGGTTTTTGCGGTGGCTGGTGGAGTGTCCGGGGCCCTGAGCTGTGCCCTCAGGGCACAGGTTGGTCCTTCCTGGAGTCAGATCCGGCTTGAATCAGGGGTTTTGCGGCGGCTGGTGGAGGTGTCGGGGCCCTGAGCCATGCCTCGATTCACATGGCTGGCCCGTCCTGGGTCAGATCCGACTTGAGTCAGGGTTTTTGCGGCGGCTGGTGGAGGCGTCGGGGGCCCAGACTGTGCCTAGGAGGCTACGGCTGGCCCATCCTGGAGTCAGATCCGGCTTGAGTCGAGGGTTTTGCGGCGGCTGGTGGGCGTCGGGGAGGCCCCGAACTGTGCCTAGGAGGCACCACGGCTGGCCATCCTGAGTCGAATCCCGGCTTGAGTCAGGGTTTTGCGGCTGGTGGGCGTCGGGGGCCACAAACTGTGCCTACGAGGCACAGCTGGCCCGTCCTGGAGTCAGATCCGGCTTGAGTTGGGAGTTTTGCAGTGGCTGGTGGAGGCGTCGGGGGCCCAAACCATGCTTACGAGGCACACGGCTGGCCTGTCCTGGAGTCAGATCGGTTTGAGTCAGGGTGTTTTGTGGCGGCTGGTGGAGGTGTCCGGGGGCCTGAGCTGTGCCTCCGAGGCACGGTTGGTCCTTCCTGGAGTCAGATCCGGCTTGAGTCAGGGGTTTTGCGGCAGCTGGTGGAGGTGTCGGGGCCCTGAGCCATGCCTCGATTCACATGGCTGGCCGGGTCCTGGAGTCAGATCCGACTTGAGTCGCGGGGGGTTTTCTTGGCTGGTGGAGGCATCGGGGCCCAGACGTTGCCTAGGAGGCACCACGGCTGGCCCATCCTGAGTCAGATCGGCTTGAGTCAGGGGTTTTCGCGGGCTGGTGGAGGGCGCGAGGGTTCTCCAAACCGTGCCTACGAGGCACACGGCTGGCCCGCTCCTGGAGTCAGATCTGGAGTAAAAAGGGAGTGGTAGTGTTGATAGTAGTGTCTTTGCTCATGTGTATTATTCAGTCGGATTTGAAGGTTGATCGGTGGCATTACCTGAGCAGGCATTCGAGCTGAGATAGGCAAGGATTCATAGTAGTGGCAAAGTTGTAAAATCTATAAAAGTCACAGCATGGCAGATTGTATTGGGTTTGAATTTCAGTAAAGGATCGTATATTCCCTGAGTTATGACTTGTGAGAGGTATAGCAAGCCCTGTCTCCCCAGACCAAGAACCTGTGATCCATTCTGTTAGGAGTAAACTGGTCTATGCTTGCTATGGGGCATATAAGGGG
The DNA here is from genome assembly GCA_016271365.2 of Neoceratodus forsteri. NCBI lineage: Eukaryota > Metazoa > Chordata > Ceratodontiformes > Ceratodontidae > Neoceratodus > Neoceratodus forsteri. The sequence goes on from CM028137.1 coordinate 164,994,455, forward strand.
TAGAAAAGGGTCTAAACATTGTGAATTGCTTATAGTTCTCCAAGAGTTTAGATAATGAATTATCCATGGATTCGTAAGATTGAGTGGAGGAGGTCATTGTGTTGCCCTATATTTTCCCAAAGTATTCTCTATTGCTGATAAGTGACATTTCAGTTTCTGCCCAGTGCAGGGTAGTAATGCCATTCTGTCTTGCCATCAGGTGTGTAAGCAGTACAGCATTATGACAGAGCCGATGATCTGGAAGTGCAAGTCCCCTTCTGGTCTTGGGAGGGTGAGCACCTTAAGGCGGACTCTAGGTCTTTGCCCTGCCCAAATAAATCTGGAAATGGAGCTGTTCCATATCAAAAGGTGTTTTCCTAAGTGGAATGGGGACGTTCTAAAATAAATAAAGGGCCCTAGGAGTACTACCATTCTAATCAGCTCTATTCTTCTGGAGGCTTAGAGGCAGTGTGTTCCAAGTGGCCAAGTCAGTTTTAAGTTGAGAAGTGAAGGGACATGGTTATTCTTATAGTAGTCTGCCAGAGACCGGATGACTGGATACCCAGGTGTTTCAGTTTCGTCAGGGACCAGTTGCAGGGAAATAGGTTTTATGCGCTGGGAGATGGGGAAGCGGAATGTGAGGATCTCAATTTTGGAAAGATTAAGCTTGTATTCGACACCTGTCCAAACTCATCCAAAAGTTGCCTTATTGCTGGGATTGATTTTTCCAGATTCTGGAGATAAAGTAGCACGTCATCAGCATACAGTGCAACTCGATGCTTCATGCCCCCAGTGTGACCCGGTGAGATTCTGTGAGTCCCGAATACACTGTGCGAGAGGTTCTATGAATAGAGCAAATAAGAGTGGAGAGAGGGGCCAGCCTTGTCTGGCCCTCTACCTAGCTGGAAATATCCAGAATGATGTCCATCTATCTTTACACAGGCCTGGGGTGGCATATATATTTTGTATGACCTTAACTAGGGCTGGGGGATCCCAACTTTGTGGAGAACCCGATAAAGCAATGGCCAAGCCACCCTATCGAATGCCTTTTTAGCGTCAAGGCTAATTAAGACTGAGGGGTATTAGTAGAATGCATCTTATGGGTCAAATGGAGAGTCGCTTAATGTTATCAGTGGTGGAGCGGTACTCACAAAGCCAGTTTGGTCTCTATCTATGAGTTGGGGAGAAAAGGGTCTATCGGCGAGTCAAGATAGACATGAATAGTTTGTAGTCAGCATTTAGAACCGAAATTGGTGTGTAGGAACTGCAGAGCTGCGGGGTTTCCTGGTTTAGGGATAATTGAGATGGTCGCATATGACCATGAGGGTGGGAGCAAGTCTCCTCCATGATAGAATTGAATAGTCTCGGAAGTTTATGGAAAATCTGGGGTCTAGTTGCCCTATAGAACTCTATTCCATATCCGTCCGACCAGGAGCCTTTAAGGTTTTCGCTCTGGCTAAAGCAGCGCCAGCTCATTTTCTGTAATCATATTGGTCAGGATTTCCTCTCTGGTCTGGGAGAGTGAGCAAAGTTATAGGGCGAAGATATTGATCTATTTGGTGGGTAGTAGGGATTTTGGGGTATATAAAGGTGGAATAGTAGGAAGTGAATGCCTCCGTAACATCGTGCAGCTTAGTTAGCAGCTGACCATGGGCGGGGTGTCTGATAGAGGTTATAACTGAGGACTTCTTTTGTTTACGGATCTGGTAGGCTAATAACCTCATTGCTCTAGGCCCTACTTCATAGTGTCTTTGTCTCAAGAAAGTTAAAGCAATCTCTGTTGTAAGGCTAAGCGATCGAGGTCTGACTTGACTTGTTGTAACTGGGGAAGACTGAAGTATCCCCTTGTTTGTGGGCCATTTGTAAAAAGTGTAATGTGTCCTCTAATTTAGTCTTCTGCTCCTTCTTTGTTTGTTTAGTTCTGCTGTGTGCTGAATTATATGTCCATGGAGGACAGATTTCACTGTGTCCCAGTGTATTGCAGGGATGATTCTTCGGGGATTGTTTCCACGATTTCCTTAATTTTGTCCTGAAGGTATTTTTGAAACTGCTTGGACCAGAGATAATAAAGGGTTAAGTCTCCATCGGTACTTTTGGGTTGTAGTCCCATGTCCCAGGTAGTAATCAAGGGGCATGGTCATAGAGAGCTATGTCACCTATCCTTGCATCTTGTAATATGTTAAAGTTCTCAACTTGGGTATAGGTTTGATCTATGTCGAATAGGTATGGTGTACTGAGGAGTAATGGAAGTAGTTCCATGCTTGAGGATGAGCGTGGCGCCAAACATCACACCAGCCCACCTTCTGTGTAAATCTCTTAAAGAGTTTTTGATTAGCTGTTTGCCTTGGAGGCGTGGGTTGGAGGAGTCTATAACAGTATCTGGGAGGAGGTTGAAATCTCCTGCCAACAGAAGAGTCCCTCTAGTCATTTGGACTATTTTATCTAGGAGTGTTTTCAGTTGGGAGATAGGAGCCCCAGGGGAAATAGGCGTCAGCCAGGGTAACCTGCCTAGCACCGATCATGCCCTGCACAATAATAAGTCTACCCTCAGGGTCAGCCCATCATAGTCCCAGGCTAAAGGGTGTGTGTGGGGTATTATGATTGCCACTTCCTATGTCTACCACTATCACTAGAGGAGTAAAAACCTCACCATGGCTTAGCCGTGCTAATTTGGAATGTTCTGTAGAGATTAGGTGGATTTCTTGCAGGTAGATCAGATCGGATCTGCTCTTCCTCAAATATGCTAGTACTCTGGATCACTTAACTGGGAGGTTAAGCCATTTATGTTATGGGATAAAAGTTTCAGATGTGAGGTGGTCATAGGTTGAGTTGGGGTGAGACGCTGCCAAAGGATCCCCACCTCCCCCAGAACAACTAAATCATCACAGGGGTCCTCAGTCAAGGTTTTCTTAATCTAATTACATGGTGACAGTCGACTAGAATATTAGAACAATAACAAATTCGACATTCATACAATCCTTTCACAACAGGTACTTCCTGGAAGAAGCTAACTTGCAACAGAGACAATATTTACTAGAATTAAAACCCTAACTAGTAACAGGCTCCAACATGCAACCAACTGGGCACAACGTCGGTAAAACAAAACTAGTGCTTCCATGAAGCAGGGTCATTTCAGACCCTGGAGAAAGTTTCCTTCCAAGGAGGAATGATCCTTAAAGGGTCTTACAGACACCAACTGTGTCTAAATAGGGTATGGGGAAAAGGAAAAGAAAAAATGAAAGGGAGGTGAAAAATACAAGACGCCATATGGAGAGGCGGTGATCAACCATTAAGAGGCGTACTTAGTTAAAGGTTAGCCTTAAGCAAGGGATCCTCGCTAGGGCTACCAACTAGAAGTGAGAGGGCCAGGAGCCACTGTGTCTCCAGAATCCCAGTCTCATCCAGCGAGCAAGAGGAGGCTATGCCCTCCATAGTCAGCTATCTTGAATAATTAAGTCTAGCAACTCCGCTCGGGATGAGGTGAGGAGCAACCAACCATACAGTTAAGCGGCACTCCAGCAGCAGGGTGCTGCGGCTTCTGCATGGGAGGGGGAGGGGACAGAGGTGGGTGGGCAGGGGTCAGGAAACAGCCCTCCATCCAACCTGACCCAGCCACACTGGCCCCCATGGCTCAAACAACCCAGGATCCCGCGGTGAGAGGACAGTTCACAACTGCCTACTCCCATTCCCATAGCTCTAATTATCCATTAGCAGTAGGGATATATGCAGCCTACAGTGAAGCCCCCATACGAGAGGCCACATCAATCGCTGAGAGAAGCAGTAATCCAAATACACAATCCCTCTCCAATCGGCCATTCCACTTGGGTTCCGATGAATAGCTGCAATGAAATACTTAACCCTGAGCAGAATACCAATGCTGTATTGCCATGGGAATGTAAATGTGTGATTCAACTGGTGGGGTAGGGCAGCACGTGCTGCAGCATGCCTGCTGTTAAATTCATCTCCCTCCCCCAACCGGATCCAGAATGGTCCAGGGAAGGAAGTAAGGCCGGGAATATGGGGACAGAGGTGCCCCGTTGTCCCTAACACTCTCGCTCCAGTGCGGGAGGCCCACCACCCGTTCCCAGACAGAACTAGTGCCACAATGCACCAGAGGTTGGGCCGCAGCAGGCCCCACACTCTCAATCTCAGGGCATGGGAGCATGCTTAGCAATGTGGAGCTCTCTTCATCCATTATGGGCAGGGCCTTCACTGTACTTTCGTGACGCTCTCTCGCCAATCTATCCTGGGCCAGCGGCGGAGGTGCGCCACCCGCACATCACAAGTCCTCATCCAAGGAGCAAGCCAGGTCGTCACGCAGCATCAACGTTGTGCCCCCAGGAAAGCAAGTCCTACCACAGCTCCCCAAACTGAAATCCTAGAGGAATAAAACCCAAGGGAGGGAGAGGAGGCAAGGGAACACCGGGTGGGGGTAGAAAAAACATTAGATATGAGCTCGCCTGCTCTCAGAGCAACTTCAGGGAGGAATGTAGAGGGTGAGAGCTGAGCAATAGCCACTTCTGACTGGCAAGATGCAGCAAACCTTCAGGCCCAATGAACCTCCAGAGCTGCAGTTTATATCATTATACCAGCAAGGGTTGCACTTCAAACCCCTTCCCCAGCCCCAGCCCCAGAAGAACAATCAGATAATTGTATGTTTATATTTGTGGTATCTATAACAGGAAGAATACTCACTGTTCGAGACAGCCGACTTCAGACAGAGGAGTTTGCTTAACAGTGTGGAGCTCTGCTATCCCATAAGGGCAGGGCCTTAGCTCTAATTAATGCCACTCCTCCAACTAGCCTCTCCCAGGCCTGGCCAGCGTGTGCTGCAGCACTCAACACCAGGCTCCCTCCATGAGTCGCCAGGTCATCTAGCAGCATCGACGATGCTCCCCCAGGGACAAACCCCATCTAAATTTCCCCGGGCTGAAAATACCTGCAGGAACAAAACCTAAGGAGGAAGAGAAGCAGGGAACATCAGGGAGGAGTGTAGAAAGGTACTCAGCAGTGCACGCCTGCTCTCCAGGCTGTTTAGGGAGACAAGGGGAGGCGAGGCCCAGCACCAGCCGCCCTGTCTGGCACAAAGCAGCAAGAATACTAGGCCCCACGGCCCCCAGAGCTCCAATTTATGCTGTTATACCAGAGCGAGCTGCACCCGACACCCCCAGCTCCAGCCACAACAGATTAATCAGTCAGTGGTATGTTTATATTAGTAGTGTCTGTTACAGAGGAAATACTTGCTGCTCAGGACAGCCAGTTCTAGTCTCATGGAGGGGCATCTGAAGAATCCAGATGGTCAGGAAAGGCGAGACCGGCATGCCTTCAAAGAGCTCATAATGTCCAGCATTGCCTCTGCACCCCTAAGACAGCCTGCATTGTGCTGGTCACCACTCCACATCTTCTGAGAGAGTCTTGCCGCTATGGAGGGACCAGCTGGGTCAGTTCTGGTCTCTGCTGTGGGACCTCAATCTTTCTAGCTTTCAGGGCTGCCATTGCTGCAGTCACCGAGTCGAAGGTAAGGGTACCATCTTCAAAATAGATTGTCATCTTAGCTGGGTATGGAGTCCTGAATCAAGCGCCTGAACTTTTGAGCACCTTCATTATGGGGATGTAGGCCCTCCATCTCAGCATGATCTCTGGCGAAATCGTTTTCAAATACAGCCGCTAGCCGTTGAGGGTACCACCCCATCTTCCATGCTGCATGTAAGGCTCCCTTTTCTTGAAATCGGAGGAATTTAGCTAAGATCACTCTCTGCCTTGCTCCAGGGGCTGGTTTCAGGCCTAGAGTGCTATGGACACACTCGAACACAGGGTGTGGTGTCATGGGAGGTGAGCACTTCGTGGAGGGTGTTCTGGAGAAATTTGATGATATTGAGCCCTTGGCTCCTTCAGGAATGCCAGCAATTCAAATGTTATTTCAGCAATTCCTACTCTCCGGCGTCTTCAGCCCTGTCTTGGAGTGTTTAATGCTGTAGTGTAGCTACACAATAGCTCTCTCAGTGTTATCCACCCTGCCATCAGTTTCTGTGACCTGTGTCTCCGTGGATTCTTGCGCTTCTCCAATTTGGTGATATCAGTGCGGAGGCCTGCAATGGTGGATCTCATTTCTTTTCGAAAATCACGGAGTTTGGCCAACATCTCGCCATTTGTCACCGAAGAATATCTGTTGGAATGTGATTGCAGGTATTAGGTGCTACGACGACCGAGATTGAAGGAGGCCCAGGAGCCTTCACTCTCTGAGCTGCTTCTCAGAGAAAACTCCTCTTCATCCGCATAGTGAGCGGTTTAATTTTTGGTTGATCCTTTGCTCTGCATATTTATATCCTCCGTGCAGTTTGTGTAGTTTAGTTTTTGCTAAAACACTGAAATTTGGAGGCTTTGTGTTGATCACCACAGGAACTCCTTTCTAAGATGTGCAAGGGAGCATGGCGTCACCGAAGTTGTTAATATAGCTTTATTATTATGAAATCCTGCCTCACTCAAATTTTCTCAGAGTATTTGTCACCTTGATTTGGCCTCCTCCTCTGCTTCACCATCCTGCAGTCTCCTCCCCATGCCGGCCATCTTGGATTCGATCCACTCCTGGCCTGCTTTCATTCTTTTATTTTTGGCATTCATCCTACTTGTCTTCCTGCCGTTCTCCTTCCCTACTGGCCATCTGGGATTCATTCCATGCTGGACCTGCAATCGATATTTATTTTGGGCTTACCTATCATGGTTCCTATGCCACTTTGTCGAACCGCGGCCCTCCTGCCGCATGTATTCAGGTTCATGACTTCATTCCGTATTCCTCATCCATACTGTCCCTGCTCGGCCATCTGATTCAATCCTCTCAAGGTGTCACCCTCATTGTCCATCGTCCGCTTTGCTCAGTGATCCGCGGCCCTCCTGCTGCATGTCTCAGGTTCCAGACTCCTTATCTCATTCCAGCTGCCTTTTCTCATACTGGCCATTGGGACTTAATCCACTCATGGCATCCTCCTCTTCATCCATCATCCATTGCTTTCCATTCCTTTCCAGTTCATTTCTGAATCTACCTCCTTTCGAGGAGCTTCCTTCATCACATTGCTCAATTTGTTTCTACCTCCATGCAAGGCCATGCCTTCTTGTTCATTGCCCTTTGCTAAAGGCTGGTTGGCTACTCTCCATCATCATTCAGTTCATGTTCGAGTTCCTTCCTCTCTCCTTCCTCAGTCTTCTCGTGTTGGACTGCTGCACTCCTGTGGTGATCACCATCATCAGTCTTCCTCATCCTCAGTCTTCTCGTGGCGAATCTGAATAACCCTTGCTCCTCTGACTTCTACATGGATCTACTCCTTCCATCTCCTACTCGAGCATACCCTCTGGGATCCCTGCTGCCTCATGTTCTTTCTTCGATCTGTGCTTTCCTTTTGGGGTTTTCTCCTATCCTGTCATCTTCTCTTTACTCATCCTTCTCTTTAATGAATCCTTCTCTTTAACACATATGTCCTTAAATCAAACATCATTAGCCTGGAGGAAGGCAACCTAGACCTTGGATCCCCAGAGGTTTCCTCCTTAAAAGGGTTTTTCCTCTCCTCTGTGCCAATGATCATAATATTAGCTACAGTTAGTGCTTCCTTCGTTAATGTGCTGCCTTAGGTTAATTAATTAGGTTCCGCTGTTGGCGGAGGCAGATGGTGTCCCCAGCTTTCCCTCTCTCCTTAGGGAAGTCTGCCTTAATCATCTTGTCAGTTTGCATTCATTCATCATCCTCACCTCTTCGATGCTCGACACCCAATAGGGTATTCTTTTGGGCTTCTTCCTAAACTACCTTTAGCTGATGGACTCATCACCATGGCACCTATGGGGGACCCCTCCTCTAGGGTTCCTCGTGTTGTACCCTAATAGGGTGGTATATCCCATGGATGAGAGGTGGAAAGCCAAAACATAAATCATATTCACAACATAAGTCAAGTCACACAAGCATCATCTCATCCAGTTGCGTCAACTGTCCGAATGGGAAGGCTATAAGCCTGAAGTTCCAATTGGGTGAAGCAATTACGTCCTCCCCACCAGGCTTTATTGGTGCCCACCCGGCTCACCCGGGTCTTCGCAGGATTCATTTCATTTTGTCCCACCATCCACCCTCCTCCTCCAGCCACACGACTCTTACCCGTGGGCCTCTTCCTAAGCTACCTTAGCCGATGGAATCATCACCGCGGCATTCTATGGGGAGGAACCTCCTCTAGGGTTCTCATGTCGTACCCTAATAGGGTGGTATATCCCATTGGATAGAGAGGTGGAAAGCCACAACATAAATCATATTCACAACATAAGTCAAGTCACACAAGCATCATCTCATCCAGTTACGTAAGCACAATTGAACTGTGGATTGAGCCTAGAGGATAGGAGCCAGAAACATTTACTTCAACATGCATCTGAAAACATGGGGAGAAGATTTGTGTTGTCAGGCTTTGGGAAATTAGTTGGACCATAATGAATCCATCTGAGATTGCCAGTGAGGAAGAAATGGAGTCAGGTATGCCACTGTATTAAATGGGAAGGAAGGACTGGAAAACAATGTAAAGGAGTGAAGGACTTGAAGGGATGATATGCAAGGATAAATATGACATGGTGTGCAGTTATAAGGTAATAATGAATGCCTCAGGTAGTTGTTAGGCATGATGTGTAGCAGAGTGCCATAACCACCTGAGAAGTGCATCATTCCCTAATGACCTTATACCCCAAAGTATGTTATCCTTCTAAAACTGTTTTTTTATTTTATTTGCTTGAAAATATGTAGTTACTGTAAGGTGTGTGATTGTCTGACAAGAACAAAAGGTAATGTAACATGTTTTGATCTGCAAACCCCCAAAGTGTGGGCTTAACTGGGGGCCCCTGAATAGGAACCAACAAGCTACCACCTTTCAAATAAGTCCTCTGGCCCACAGGACCTGACTTACATGGATGGAGACCAGCAGTAGATAGCAAGACCAAGCATGAACCGTGGTTCGCTGGTATTGCTTGTGCCATGCAATTTGCTGCCCTTTGCCACACACAGCAAAGGCAGGCAGCTGCCACTGATAGAAGTCAGACTGAAATTCCACCCCACCATTACTAAAGACTTTTTCACCCTGCAACTTGAACTCGGGGCCTTGGGACCTTAGAACAAAGGCAGGATCCCTCAGAGGAAAGAACATTTGGGCAAGTATGCCAGCACTCTATGGGTTTGACCATCTTGTGAACCCTGTCCCTGGCAACAGTCAATAAGAGGCTAAAGCCTGCTCCTGGTGGCATCTGGAAGAGAGCAGGATAGTGGAAACTGGTGCTTTTCCTGTGCCTTTAATGTGTCTTTAATGTGGATTCTGTCTGATAGCTAGATGGATCAATTGGAACTGCCTCCAAAGTTAAGGGTATAAGTAAGGAACTGTATTTGAGGTTGTCAGATCTGGAAAAGATCTCGGAGGGGCAGAACCTGCTATCTGGGGAGGAGTTTGACCTGTGCTGTTTCGGCCTTGTATCTGGTAGACAAACAGGGAGGGAAGGAAGCTGAGGAAAAGAACAGCATTTGCATGTTAGCTAGCACAAGTGACGAAGATGAAGAGACAGCGTGGAGTGGGCAAAGTTAGGGCAGTTGGTACAGGTGCCATAGCAGGCACTGCAGCCAGGTTTGACTGCCACAACCCTGAGGTTTAGAAGCCAGGATGTATAGATAGGCACATGACCTTGGTAGTCAAGGACAAGAGAAAGAACAAGTTGATCCTCAGAAAGGACTCTGAGAAGTCAGCACCTGAAGGAGGTGGAGAGAGCCTGAAGATGGAGCCAGTTGATCCAAAGGTGTCATGAGAGACCAAGGTTCCAAAGGCCTGTGGTACCAAAGGGGCTGTACGGTTGGGGAACCTTGAGTAAAATCAGGACTTGCCCTGCTTCAGGGAGAGAATCACTGCTGTTGAGATTTGTTCTCTGCATTTGGCCAGTGGACCAGGATCTACAAACCCTTGCTGTTTCAGGTTCAGTGCCATTTAAGCAATTGTGTGACCTCAGGGAGGGGTTGTCACATTGAACACATTGCTCCATTGAGGTAGAAAGTACACCACTGTCCACCAATCATCAAAGGGCCTCCATCACTTCAACCCTGGATACTTAGAAACTGCTATATGTGGAACCTGTATCTTTCTCAAGGGGAATCCTGATAACAGGTGGAAGATGATAGTGGACTCCTATACAGGAGGGACAGCTAGGACTGTGTTTGTGGAGCATGGAGGTGGCCAAGTCTATTGAGTGGTGGCCCCAGGGAGACCAGATGATTATCCCTGCCTACTAGGGCACATAAGCAGGGTCATAGTGGTCTACCACACCTTCAAAAATCGTGAATGATCTTACACATAACCTTATAGACACTCCTGTGGTTGAATTGTGGGAGATCCTTCCTCCTTTGCCAAGCCCCTCCTGTTGGTACCCAGGAATGGACATTCTCTGGCCAAAGATCTTTCAATTGCATGGCACAGTAACAGTGGAATGCATTACCTTAAACATCAAAACTGGCCAGCACGGTGGCGCTTGAGGGTGGAGGCACTGGATGCCACACCTCCAGTTACGCCAGCGACTCGGCTCGAACAGCTCGGCTGCCAGGGGTCAGAGGGGATGAGGAAGAATTGAACATCCCTAAGACTGCTGTCCTTCCTCGGGAGAGGGCTAACTCGCAGGCGCAATAGCAGCCCCTAGTGGCTACAGGGGATTGCATTGCCTGGTCAGCAGATGCTGGTAATCAGGCTACGGCGGACACCTTTCAAGGATGCAGGGGTGTGCACCTGTCAAGCAGGGCATCATTGCACATCCGAGCCCAGGAACTATAAGTGCAAAATACCTCTCCTGCAAGCAGTATGATGGCCACCGACAGACGACCTAATCCAGTGGGCCAAACAAAGCGATGAATGGAGATGAGAGCTCAGGATGATATGGTCTCCTCCCGGTTCTCGCCGCGGTGGCCCTACAAATAGGGGGCAAGCTGTGGTCTCCTGCTCAGCTGTTGTGGTGGAGGCTTGCTCCACCTGGGGTTAGTTGAACATCTGCGATAAAGGCTTGATGGGGGTAAGTATCCTCCGCTGCAGTGAGAGTATAAAAAATCCAAAACTGCTGTTCCTCTCTGCCTTCAGAAGCGATCTTGTGACTCACATCCTTGACAGCAGGCATTGTGTCTGCCCTCGCTGACCTTTGTCTTTAATGTTGCACTTCTGTTCTCGGTAGATCTCACATACGTAAAACCAATTTTTGATGTAATCTGACTGTGTTAATGTCTGTATAACCCATACTACCATCAACTATCATGGTATCTGTTTTATATCTCTGTAATTAATTCATGGTCACACCTGTAAAAGGGACCTAGGTTTAAGTGTGTCCACCCAGTTCCCAAATTCAATAAGTAAACAGGTTAAGCCCACCTGGAGCGTTGCTTAAGAAGGATCGCATTTGTTCTGTACGAGTAGTTCCATCACCTAAATTATCTCATTTTTTTAGTTACACTGATTTGTCTTCAGTTTTTGATTATGCTGCCTGATACATTGTATTTGCTGTATATGGTTTTCCACATCCTCTTACCCCAAGGACGCATCTGGAAATGAGCTGTTAGCAGCTTAGGTATATCTTTTCTCATGAAACTTTTGAAATAAATAAGAAAGAATGGTTGCATTAATCATTTCCTTTCCAGGCCAGTGTGGTTAATAAGTTGTGTCATACTATTAAGCGTGCTCTCATTATTGACTGTGATACCACTCGCATCCCATTTGGGAGAACTGTTGTTTTGCTGGGGTCTATGGGAGATGTGACCATAGAAACATAGAAACATAGAAGTTGACGGCAGATAAGGACATAAGGCCCATCCAGTCTGCCCATTTCTTTTCTACCTTATAAATGTGCCATCGGCCTTTGCTATGTCAGTGACCTATCTATTCATAGTCATTGTATTGCTCCCTTATGCCTATCCCATGCCTGTTTGAAGCCCTGCACTGTATTCATAGCCACTACTTCTTGTGGTAAGCCATTCCATGCATCTACCACCCTTTCTGTGAAAAAGAATTTCCTCACATTCCCCTTAATCGGCCTCCCTCTAATCTCATGCTGTGTCCTCTTGTCCTGCTATTTTTCTTATATTTAAACATGTTAGACTCTTTCACCTTGTTTATGCCCTTAAGGTGTTTAAATGTCTCGATCATATCACCTCTCCCTCCTTTGCTCAAGGGTATACATATTGAGCTCCGTTAATCTGTCCTCATATGTCTTCTGATGCAGTCCCTGCACCATTTTGGTTGCCTTCTCTGGACTGCCTCAATTTGGTTAATGTCCTTGTGAAGGTGTGGCCTCCAATACTGCACACAGTACTCCAGATGGGGCCTAACCAATGTCTTGTACAGAGGGATTATTACCTCCCTCTTACGACTGTGATACCCCTACTAATACACCCTAACACCCCCTAGCCTTACCTACTGCTTTGAGGTCTGCTTGAATGATTTCAGGTCATCAGTGATGATGATGCCCAAGTCTCTTTCTTCCTTTGTGACTGCTAGCAACTCCCTCCCAGCCTATAAGTGGCTTCAGGGTTTCTCTTCCCTATGTGCATGATTTTGCACTTCTTTGCATTAAATCCCAGTTGCCACTCTTCTGACCATTCTGCTAGTTTATCCAGATCTCTTCTCATTCTGCCACAGTGCCACAGTGCCATTCTGACCACAGTGAGGAGGTGGGCAGGTACAGCATCCCAGGGCTGTACTGATTTATCACTTGACTCACTGTAATCTTTAGCCATGATGCAGCACCATGGTTTCTTTTCTTTTGGGCATGCTGCATACTCACTGCCAAGTGAGAAAAGGACCCAGGAGCCATTGCAAACATCTACAGCAGCCAGGTGGTGGTGTAAGTTGAGTGGTGCCTCATCCCCTGAGGAAATTGGGAGAGTCATCTGCCCTTACAGTGCTCTTAACCATAAGACTGAGACCCCCCAGCATCCCAAACAACACCCCCACCACGTAATCAGTCACACGCTAACACCCTTTTTGTCACCCTTCCTTTATTGGGACAAAGTAGACTTCAGGAAGCAGTGCACCTCATCTGTCCTTTGGTAGTGGCCAGATTTCTCTTATTTATATCATGAGGGTGGGGGACAAAGTGTCTGTCTGTGCTCACCATCCTAGTTTTACTTAGCTGGACGACCATGGGACTCATAAGGACAGAGTGGGGAGTTTGGAAATGAGCTTAGGGAGCCAGCTGTGTGGCCTGAGAGCTGCAGAGTGCTGTTGCATGGTTGCACGCTCAACTTGGAAAGGAAAGTCTTCAGGTTCTACCACTATGGGAACCCTGTGGTGTGCCAGGGATCTTGTGGCTCTGCAGAGGACATCAGCATGAAGACAAGGCTGTCTGTGGACTATACCTAATGTCAGGGAGGTGGGTGGGAGAAAAATAGAAAAAACAGAAAATCCACTGCCAGCAGTATGATTGCTGTGTTCGTCACTAGCCCTGCACCATCAACAGGTCCCTGGACTTATGTCTACATTGTGTCCTGGGGACAGAATGGCCCTCCCCTGGCCTCACCTCACTGATGGAGAGGGGACTCTATGGAGAATTCTAAATCCAGATAAGTCCCTGAGATGGTGTCAGGGGACTGGGGACTTGGAGACTGGAGGACTGAAGGCAGCTGTCACTGTGGAAGCATACAATACATATGGGAAAAGGTGATTCTTGGTTCTGAAAAAGAGTGAATCTACTGTATTCCCAAAGACTGTGACATAGAGTACTCTAAGTTGTTTTGTTATAACCGACCCAGTGGCGCTAAGGGCTTAGGTGCAGCCAAGTGCCTTACCTCGCCCACATTGGCAGCCCAGCCTAGGCTGCTGGTGGCTGTTGGGGGGCAAGAGCAGGATTGAGCAAGCCACCAGGCAGATGTTTTCTCCGGGGAAGGTTTCAGGCCATCCTCATCTTGGCTGATACCTAGTGATGGCTGGGTGTCACAGCACGAATGTTTGGAGGTCAGTGTAATGTTGGGAGGGTGGAAGGGGGTGGGCCATAGGCGCATGCGTGCCTCCATGCCCATGCACTCTCTGTTGCCATGGCCTCAGACCTGGGAGAAAACAGGTAGAAAAGGTCAGCACAGCAGGGTCAAATGATGCCCACCCACCACACCACTGTCTGCTACATCACCAGCACCTGCAGTGACTGCTACACCTTCTGCCACATCACCAGCACCTGCAGTGACTGCTGGATTGTGCTTCAGGGGAAGGACAGCCTCCTCCCTCCTGACCCTGCCAAAGGGTGCAGATCCACAAGGGTACTGCCAGCTGGTACGCTGGGGAGGTTGTGGACAATGGTGGGGGTGGTTGAGCTAGCTGAAGGGAGCCTACCCTCCACCATGGCCAGAAAGGGACAAAATGTATATGGAAAAAATTGTTTAATTATAAAGCATGTTTGCACTCTCCACTGGCACAGCAACAGCGTGCCATGCTGACAACCTGAATTTAAGAGCAAACTTGCACCCATGCTATGATACAGTGCTGCTGATTGCGGTGATTCCAAGTCAGTGAGGCTTGTAACCATGTTTGAAAAGCAGCCGAGGCTGCTCAGAGTATAGATTGTGCAGCTGGTAAGTCTCACTTATGGCCACAGAGCCGGCCCCTGTCACACAGAAAAAAACAGCAGACCGACACTTGTCTTTGATGAAAATCCATTTATGCACAAAATCAGAGTTAAAATGGCACCAATGAGCTGGCCCAGTGGTGAGATAAGCTGAGACACTAACTGCCTTGCCATCTGACATGCCAGCAACCCAGGTTTGGGAACAGACCAGGGTGTCTTGGGTGCAGAGCTAGTGCAAGGAGGATCAAGTGCACAGTGATGGCTCACCTCCCTTCAGTGTGGGGGTTGGTACATGCCGTTGCACTGATGACACCTAGTGGAAGCTGGGAGTTACAGCCAGTTGCCACCTCCCAGAGGGCCGACAAGGTCACTGAGTGAGTGTTCCATCTTCACGTTGCACGCCTGTGACATAGCACATGTGCCAGCCTTGGGGAGGGAGAAAGGCAGAAAAACCTCAACCAGCGGAATGAGGATAGAACACTGCAGGCCCTGCAACATCACCTGTGGCACCGACTTCTACCCATGGCGGCTGCAGAGGAGGGATTAAGTCCTGGGATGCTGTGTGGCTAGGCTGGGAGTCTGCTACAGATGGGGGCCAGTTGTAGGAGTCAGGAGGACAAACTTAAGGTGAAAAAATAGCACCAACAGCCAGCACCCAAACCACCACATGGCTTTGGTCTAGTGTTTTCTTTTTGCTATAATGGGGCCTAGATCTGTGGGTGTAACTGTCTCCATGTTCCACCTGGCAGCAAACCCTCTCTGTTGGTCATGGTGCCTGCTTACTTATGAACAAGAATGCATGTTCTAAGAGCCACTGCACAGTGCAAGAGTGACAAAGGCACCAACAGCCATTTTAACAGCGAACACATTTATTCACATGCTTTTACAGTAGACCAGTGACTAACTCAGAAATCAGGTAATGCTTTAGATACCAGTGTACTGCACAACATGTAAACTCACTATATACTGTAGTAACTTAGCCTAGCAGCCCTTTGGGCTAAGGAATTGTTCTAGACAGCACCAAGCAGAGCTTGGTGTCATGAGTCAAATGGATTGAGGTAGCAGCAGTCGTTAGTCATTATAGAAATCTCATCAGCAAGAAATAAAGGACTGAAGAGAGAAAAGAATGCAGATTGCAGACTTTTTTATCTTGCATCGAGAAACCCGCTGCACCCTTCCCCAAAAAACCGCTCAAAACGGCCAATAGTTTTGTGTTGTGTCCATGGAAGTGCATACTGGAGTCCATTTATTTCATCAATTGCTGCTGTGGGTTAAAATCTGGCCAGACAAGTGAATACATATGACCATGCCCGACCTCACCATGCATGACCCATGGTAGAATCAGAACCAACCACTACCACTACCTCTCATGTCCCTTCACACCTGGCTGGCTGACCTATGACCTTTCTGGCTTTGCAGTAGTTCACAGCTTGACCAACACCGACTGTTATAACCCTTCAACTCCCAGCCAGCAACAGTTTACACTATACTGCCTAGTGTGCATCACTGCATGACCTCTAAGATCCTGAATTATGTGTTAATCAGATGTTCATAATAGGAAACACAGCTACAGACTACACATGAAGGACTTCTCTGCTGTCATGTTGATTTTTATATTAATGTGATAGCTATCATAGTCACCACGACAGTAGCAATGCCTCCAATGTCCCGTTATATTGCAATACAGTGGAGTAATGTTAAGAGACAACGATAATTGTTTTTAATTTATATTTTATTGGTTTATAAGTAAAACCTACAACTGATCCACAGTTGGGGCGGATATTCAGAAATGCTAAAGGCAGGAGCAACCCGGTCGCCGCGCAACCAACTGCACAATGGCACAGTGACTGCGCTATTCAGCGGTTAGCACTGTAACATGTGCCAGTGCAACACGGCTGAATATCGCAGTCACGCCCCATGGCGCAGTGAGAGGTGTGCCAGGAGCAACCAGAAATGCTCCATAGGGCAACCAGAGATGCACAAGGGCAGAGGAAGATGCACCAAGGCACATCAGGAACAGCCACAGGCACAGCAGAGAGCCAGGCATCGGAAGGTGGGGGACATCACGGGAAGTGGGGAACCAGGCCAGCAACAATGGCTGGGACACACAGCCGGCACACAGGTGACCACTGCCCATGGGCGCAGGCATGCAGCTGCCCCAGGTGGTGGATGGATGGTACAGGTGGCACCGACATCAAGGGTGAGCTCCACTGGCCACCACCCTCTGGATGGCACCTGACTGCCCGAACAACAGCAATCCACACCCTGGCACACAACACACGCCACACAGCCTGAACAGCCAGCTCATGGCCACTCCAAGGCACAGCCACTGACCAAGGGCATGTCACCACCATGCATGGTCCACACAATGACACAGGCACACCACATGGCCACCCCACACCACTGCAGCATGGACCCACTCACCAGCTACAAGCAGACCGGACACAGACGGGTAAACAAGTAACAAATATAATTAAAGATAAACAACAATAAGGAATCAAAACAGTCAAGAATAAGGGGAGGGTAGGTGAGGGAGGAAGGGACAGGGTCTGTACAGTTGGATGGGGAAGGTAGGGGAAGGAAAGACAGAGGCGGGAAGGGAGCTGCAGTTCATCAAGGCCGGCCCACATGCCGTCGCCTGGCACCTTCCCCTACGCCCATCCCAAGAGCAAGATCCTCCTTGTCTGATCAGCAATCTCCATGGTATGGGACATAATAAGAATTATCTGTCACAGGACTCAACAATAAAGTGGCAAGAGGGAACTGCTATGGACACCTATAGCAGAGGAAAGGACAGGTGATCAATCGCGTCCACAGCACCCTAGCCCCCACTGTGCGCAGCAGACAGTGGGAGCACGCACCTGGAATGGCACCCTGGCCACCCACAGTGGTGGGCCTATGCCTGCCGCCAACCCAGCAAGCCCGGCAGTGCACAGCTGCGCGACACCACTGCCAAGGCCACCTGACAGCACAGTGGCAGGCAGGTGGCATGGTGCTGTAGTGGAACCACAGCAGCACTGGTGCCAGCGGATGCACACCAGCCCACCAACAGCTGCCACACATGTGCAATGGCAGCCCCCGGCTCCCACGCCACACTGCACTGTGTGCTGTACATAGCTGCCATGGCACAAGGCACAGGAGGCCAAGGCCGTGCACCCACCTGCCAACCACCCTGCACAACAATGTGGGAATGCACAGTGCCTACCTGCCCGCTGTGGTGCTGCATGCACCAATCCCACTGCTGCACCTCCGCTCG
This sequence comes from Neoceratodus forsteri, assembly GCA_016271365.2. NCBI lineage: Eukaryota > Metazoa > Chordata > Ceratodontiformes > Ceratodontidae > Neoceratodus > Neoceratodus forsteri. Next base: position 165,012,276 of record CM028137.1, read on the forward strand.
GTCCTGCACCACCAGCCGAGAGGGCCCGCAGTGGCCTGCTGCAGCCTGCCAGGTGCCCTGCCGCCTGGATCATCTCTGGTCTTCAGGTCCTAGGACAGGAACTCAGACAGGCACACATCAGAACACAGCCACAGCATGAGCCCACCGTCCCACCCCCAAGCACAGTGTGCGCCCCAGCCAAGCAAGGCAGCAGAGCAGTGGCGCAGCGGACCCAGTGACTGACAATGCCATGCCACAGGGCACACAATGACAGCCCTCCCTCCCTGGCATGGCATGCAGCCCCATGGAAAGTGGTGGTGCACAGACACAGTTTGAGCCCACTTACCTGGCGTGGCACGGCCCCTGTGGACGGCGATGCCTGCAGCACCTCAGCCTCTCCGGGTCCTCCTGACCAGGTCACTATACTGGTGGTGGCACTGCTCCCTGGTGCGTGGCACCCCAGTGGCCTGGACCAGCCATTGGCGATGTCCTGCCACACCTGTGTCCTGGGCGCTGTAGTGGCTGCTGCCCGAACAGGCTGACAGCATGGGCTCCACCTGGGCCCAGGTTAGTGAGTTCCACCTGGCTCCAGTTCCGTGATCGTGGAACAGCATGGCATGCCATGGTGCCAAAGCAAAGCAGCAGGACAAAATGGCACCCAGTAGCACCACGTGCTGCGCTGCACAAGATGTGCGCCACGAAGAAGTTGCGCTGCTCATGCAATCGCATTATTCTCGAGATGCGTAGCATGGGCGTGCCACACCGCACATGGGAGCAGGGGTCCCAAGAGGGCATAGGGCAGGGGTCAGCATGCTAATGTGTGCATGACCACCATAGGGCCCATGATGCATGGTGTGCAATAGGGCCATGAAGGCACCATGCCCCATGAGCCCAATAGTGCCCCAAAGTGCCATAGGTTAAAAAGCACCCTAGCCATTGGGCCCAATTGCATCCAATATAGCCGCCAAACCCCAAGGCGCTTGAGCACCATAGGATCCATGGTGCATAGGGGTGCAATGGCCCCTATAGCGCTCCAGCGCACGCTGAGCAATAGGCAGTAGCACATGCCGTGGTGCATGCGATGTTGACGAGGCGCCTACGGCATGTCGGCATTGCACTACCATTACGCACTGGAGCAAGTCCATTGTGCAAAGTGCAAGGCGCGATATTCAACCATCATATGCAAATTAGCTCATCAGCCTATCCATGGCGCAATGGGGACATTTGCATGTCATACCATTGTGCATCAGGCCATTTGCATGCAATGCACTATAAAGCTACCACCAGCAGCACAGGCCATGGACGGCATTGCAACCATCAGAGGTATGTTTGCGCCTGCCAGGGGATGGCCAGCACAGCGGATGGATGGCTGGGGTGAGCCGCTGCAGCCACTAACCACATGTCCATGTCCACAGGTAGCATCGTGTCCGAACTTGAGGATGGTGAGGTGTGGGCCTGCCCTCAGCCCAGGCCCAACTCTACTAAAGCGGAAGCAGATGCCCTGTTCAAGGTGTACCTCGACAGGAGCCATTGCTGAGTGGCACCACTGGCACACCCCAGGCCTGGGCCGCAGCCTGGAGGAGGTTGCGGAGGCTGTGAACCAGCCGGGCAGCCACCAGCGGTCTGCACAGGAGTGCAAGAAAAGGTGGGCACTGACAAGAGTCGGATCAAGGAGAAGGTGAGTACCATATGGGCTGCCAGGTCAGCCACAGGTGGGGGCCAGGCCACCGTGCCACAGCTCACGGCACAGGAGGAGCTGGTGGTGGCCACCATGTGGTGCAGCGCAGTCGAGGGTGTGGCGGTGGCTTCCAGACTGGAAGGAGCCCATCACTGCATGGTAGGTAGGGCTGCCCGGGGGCTGGGCCGATGATTCAGCAGCACTAACGCCAGCATGCGGCTGCCATGGGGCATGCCCAGCCCCTGAGGACCAGCCATCCACCTCCACGGGCATCCGGGGCCCGATCGGCTGCAGCACACCACCGGCCCAGCCAGAAGTCCTGGGCATGGTGGCAGATGAGGCCCTGGCTGTGTTCCAGTGGGACGCCAGCCATGGCGTGATCTGTACAGAGACACAGATCAGGGCGGGTCCGACACTGATGACGATATGACCATAGTCCTGGATGGTGCGGGTCTTGTTGTGGGGAGACACCATACCATCCACCATCACTGGCAGCGTGGTCAGTTAGCCTGTTGGCGGTGGAACAGCTGTCCACCACTGCCCTGGTACGCTGCAATGCAGGCACAGCAGCGGTGGCAGTGGTGGTGCAACTGCACAGGCGTGGCCAGAGCACAGGGGCGGAGGGGCAGCAGCAGCAGGCGGCAGGGGACGTTGGGTGGCTGGGCACAGCACCCACCACCGGTGTGCCTGTCATTGTCCAACCCCATGAGGATCCGCTGTGCAGCACCCACCTGGCGGGGGGGCCGTGAGCTGGTCATATCCACGGTAGGTCGGTGCCATGCCCATGCATCCCGGGGCACCGACCACCTGCGACCACCCAGTTGCTGCGGACCTCTGTGGAGCAACAGGTGCTGCTCATAGCTGGAGTGCATGCACTCCACACAGAGAATGCGTCAGGCAGTGGGCAGTGCGACAGGGGCACGCAGTCCCTGGAGCACTCACGGGCGCCTGCGGGAGGACATGACCGCAGCCTTGGACCGCATGCTGCCAATGCATCATGGTCGGCCTTGCCCCACTGGCTGCCACAGGGCATGGCTGACTGCCACTGACACCATGAGTGCAATGTTCAAGCCCACGGCCCCAGCGTTGGGTGACCTCATCAGTGTCGATGCCAGGTCTCTGTGGGCATCCCAGGCATGCCTGGTGCAGGCCTGTTTGGGAGCCTGCAGACCCCTGCGGGGACCCGGTCGCATTCCCGTAGTCCCACCCTGGGGCGGTGCATGAGACCCCGGTGGCCCTGGCTTGAGCCTGAATCTGCTGGGCAGCCGTGGTGCAGCGGCCCCCATGTCCATGGTGGCCATGAGTCTCGCGCCGCGGACCTGATGTGCACGCCACCATGTCCACTGTCTGCAGCCACCACCCTGCGTGCACATGGACATTGTGTGTGTGTGCATGATGACATGGTCGTGGCAACTGTGGTGTTGCGCCACACACTGCCCATGTGCGAACTGCCCAGCCACCGGCCCATGTGGCATGTGTGTGATGATGCCATCACAGCACTGGTTGCACATGTGCACTGGTGTCCTGCGTCTGATCCACGCCACGTGCTAGCACCTGGGCACACACCTGCAGGTGCCAGTGGGTGGGTGGGTGTGTGTGTGTTGTTGGGTTACTGTGGTGCTGTATGGTGTTGCGATGTGGTCGTGTGCACGCCCCGCCTCCCCACACCAGTGTGTGCATGCCCATGGCCATGCCACACATGCCTGTGTGCCTTGCCACTGTGTCGGTTCTGTGTATGGGTGTTTGTCCACCTACCTCGGTGCACTGTAGTGCTCCTGTGCTTATTGTGTCGTGATACTGGCATGCCATCCTCATGAGCAGGATCCTCCACCCGGGGCTGCTCACCACCACCACCCGGCCCATTGCCCGCATCATCCCCACTGCTGTTCCCTCTTCGACCTCGCAGCTATCCCACAGTCAATGACCATGTTGTGCAGCATGCAGCAGGCCAGGAATAGGCGCGGGGCTGTACTGTGGGCACCGCCGGACCTGTCCAGGCAAGGGAACCGTGCCTTCAGCATCCGAACACACGCTCAATGATGTTCCGTGTGCTGGCATGCGCCTCATTGTACTGCTCCTCCCTGGGGATGCTGGGCACTGGTAGGGGTGAGCAGCCAGGGCCTGGGTGGGTAGCCACTGTCACCTGTGTGAGAGAGAGATATGGTTAGCCTGGTGTCCCCTGTCACTGTGCTCCATGCTCTTCCTGGGCACACTCGGTGGTGCCCTGCCTTCCGCCCGCCTCCCATGCCCTGCTGTACCCATCTGCCTGTGGTCTCACCATACTCACCCACTAGGTGACCCATGGGGATGTCCCCACTCTCAAACCTGTGGCACAGTGCTGAGCTGTGCCAGATGAGGCATCATATGCTCCCCAGGGGTGTGTGGCACAGACATTGGTTATGCACCCCTTGGCATCGCACACCACCTGGCGGTTGATACTGGGGTAGCCTTTCTGTTGACATAGGTCACCCCTCCATGCCAGGTGGCATGCAGATGCCCACATGGGTGCAGTCGATGGCTCCTAGCACACCAGGCATCGTGCTATCCTGTGGAACTCCTGCATGGTTGCTGTACGCTCTGCCTGTGTATTGGGGAGTGTATTCCACAGCATGTGGCAGCAGGGAGTTGAGGTGTGTGAGGAGCCATGGCGTGGCTGACCAGGTTATGCCTGCGGTGTCCCCTGTTGGTCTCTGGAAGGTGCCCGTGGCAAGCAGGCACATGACAGCTGTTACCTTTGTCTCCACTGTCAGGCGTGGCTCCGTCTGGTGGGTGCCTGCATCTCCTCACTGCACAGCTCACAGAGCTGCCTCCAGAATCACCGGTTCAGGATACTGGCCCACGATCTCGCGTCAGCGGGTCTCAAAGCTGATACGGGCCAGTAACCGCCTGTTCCAGGCATCACGGGCCCTTCCATGGCCACATTGCTCTGCCTCCTGCCTCCACACACCCCTCATTCGGCCTCCATCTGGAATGCCACACTGGCCATGCCCCTGTTGTCTTGTCACCCCTGGGTGTCTGGATCCACTGGCCCACCTGGCTCTGTGGGCAGTGCCTGTTGCTCGGCAGGGCCCCTCCTGTGTACCCTGCCTGGCTGACTTTTGCCTGCAGGCTCTGTCACCCACCCTTGTGGGTGCCTGTCGCTCACCCTGGGTGGTGACTCTGTGTGGCAATCCTCTCTCTCACTCCCTCCATCGGCCTCCTGTCTGTCTGCTCTCTCTCTCTCTCTCTCTCTCTCTTGTGGTCTCTCTCTCTTTGCTCTCTCCATGTCTCCTTCTTCCTCTCTGACAACCTGTCTGTCTCCCTCTGTCCTGCTCCTCTGGTGCAAGTGCCCTCCTCCTGCTTGCTCCCTGTTTTATAGGCTCAAGTCTGCTCCGCGCAACTGGCAGTTGCTCCTCACTTGCGCCATTGGTCGGGGTTGAATATCGCACTGTGCCACATATTCATGGGTATGCCCCTGCACTTGTGCATGCATTCATTACTATTGCACATTGGTGCTTTTTCTGCTGTGCTGCGCCAGTTGCTCCCGCTGAATAAAACTCTGTGGTGCATCCGCGGTTCGCATGGCGCAACCCTGTTGCTTCATGCGCGCATCTGCTTTGAATATCCAGGCCAGAGCGTTATACATGCTAACAATATTGCACTAACAATGCATTGCAATAGGGAATGTGATACCCCTCAGCTGTTATGTTGTTGTATCATGATGGCTAGTACTGTATATGAGCAGCACATAGTAATATTTTTTATAACTGCTGTATGGTTTGATAGCACCATACAGTAATTGGATCATTTAAATACAGTGATCCTGCTATAGCTTAATATGAGACTGTTAATGGACCTTAGGTCCAAATAACATATACATCACGCTCTGGGGACACTCATTGTTGGATAAGTGTGGTTTCACGCACGTTCTGATTGAGAGAGAACAGCAAAGCTGAGCTGTTCTGGCACAAATAAAACACAAGTGACACCGCTTATCCTTCAATGAGTGGCAAGGGAACATATTAAAATATTATAAATTAAAGGAGTGCTCACTGTAATTTAAAAACTCCCAGAATGTGCCCATTTCAGGGCATCTGCATGTGAGATGCTCTTCATAGAATAAGAGTGTCTCATGCGCAGGGGAAAGGAATGCTCCAATTGGTCGGGAGCACTCCCTCGATCTATAATCAGTTTAATATACCATCTCATAACTTGTGCTCTCCCCACCAAACCCATAAATGAAATTACCAGTACAATTAACTGTAATTCTGTAGAAGTCAGAGTTCCCTACCCACCCAAGCATTTCCAATTTAAGCACTGCTCCTAGCACATCATACTGATATTTCCCAAATAATTCCTGTCTGGAAGAGCTGAACAAGGGTGGTTTGATTAAATTCATTGCAACAACAAAGGGAATCACAGGAGCATGTGTATGTTAGGAGGACAGAAACTGAAACCTAGACATACATAATATATTATCTAATATTTTCTGTGCACATGACCGAAGGACAGGCGTTGACATGACAGGTGGCATGTTTTATTTGGACATACGGGAGTGAGAGAGGCTGAGGCCCAGACTGTCACACTCTCAGCATGTCTGGGGAACAGGATGGGGAGGCAGAAACACACGTATGAATGTGGGCATGTTTGCAAGGCATACTTTCTTTTTTTTTTCCCTGCTTAAGTAAGGGAGGCTGGACCTCACTTCTGTTACTCTGACGGCATTTTATCATCATGATCTACAGTGTAGATAATGACTGATGACCGAGGATGGCACACAGACTAACCATGACTCAGAAAAAACAGCAGCTTTAGAATTTCTGCTTTGCACTGAGCAAGCCAGGGGAGTGGCAATGAGAAGCAACTGGGGATTTGCAGTCTTGTGTGCAAAGGTAAAGCAAAAGTGGCAGATACCCTGGACCTGACAGTGCACTTACAGTCAGGGTGTAGCCAGAGACAATATAAACATGTACACCAGGACCATGTTTTGCCCCATTTGGCAGAATTAATACAATTTTTATGCGTCATGACTGGTTGCTGCCCCCAAGCATGGGTAAATACAGATGCCATGCATTGCTCATAAGACACAAACATACCAGCCCAGAGCCTGTAAAGCTGTATAGTCCTTGGGACGTAAAGATGGTATCAGTGACCAATCCTTCTAGTTTTGACTAATATGAATAAAATTACAGAAAGGTTCTTCTAGTTCTGTGTTTTGTTTTCATTGACAAAGGAAACAGTTCAGAGCCTATTTGATGCCCCTTAAATAAAATAGTACACCATTGAGTACATGGAGTATGCCTGCCTACACCCATGCTTACAGTTCTCTGGCCACTTACATACAGTGGTTGCTAGCCCCAGAAAAATTACATAATGCCCCCTCTAGTTGCCATCAGGGCAAGCACTGTACATTAGTCCACTTGTAAATTATTTTAATAATCTAGCTCTCCTCTCATGATATGAATCGCCATCCACCCCAACCTCTCATCCAGACTCATCGTGCCAGCAGCCAGTAAGCACTGTACATCAGTACATTTGTAAATTTTATGTAATCTTTCTTTATCTGACTGATCCCGGCTCCACTCTCCGGTAGTGCCGACAGCGGTAAGCACTGCACATCCATGTATTTGTAAATTATTTTCACTTTACTGGTCTATGTCAGCCCACATTGCAAATTCATTTAGAGGTGCAGCTGGGTACATAATGCAGCATGGCTGGGTAGGTGATGTCCCCAGCAATGAAATTACCCCTCCTCCCAGCAGCTGAACAGGAATCAATGGCAGGAACTCAAGGGATTCCCCTGATTATCAACCTGCTTCCCTCAGTTCCTTGGGAGACTTATGTGGGGTACAGTAACACCGTCCTCCCTCCATGAGCTCATCTGGGCTACACAATGTAGCACAGCACCATGGCAGAGAGTTTTGTGATGACACAGAAGCAGACCTAGGAGCTGAAAATGCATCTCACTTGATAGCGATTTTCTTTATATAGGTCCTGTACACTATAGTAGGTCTTTGACACATGGAACACATTCCTCCTAGCATAAGAACTTCTGGAAGCTATTTATCATGTTGTCACTCTAATGTCACTGTCCAGCTGTCTCCTTCCTTCATGACTAATTGCTGTTGCAGTATTCTGTATGTGAATCAATGTCTGTTGCTTCTACTATTATAATTTCTGAGTCAAATGTAGATTGTGAACTATATAAATGATGTATGTAATTAACTCTGGGTCGCCCCTGAAAAAGGGACCTCTGGTCTCAGTGGGTTCACCCCAGTTACCAAAATGCAATCAGTCAATAAATAAATAAACTAAGAAACCTAAAAAGAGAGCAGGGCCTACGGATTTAAAAACTGTACATCCTGTCACTGGCTCCTGGCAAAAGTAGACTACTAAATGGTGTACATTAACTGTTTTGGTCCTAACCATGGTTTTAGAAATTATTTGTGCAAAAGGTTTTGCAGTAAAATATAAAAGAACATCGCTATCAAATGAGAAGCTTTTCAGCTCCTAGGTCTCCTTCCATGTCATCATAAAACTCTCCAGTAAAAGCTCAAAAGTGGAGGTGGTTACCAGTGATGACGGAAAGCAGGCATCAGAAGGTTCCTCATCTCGGCAGTGCCTTCAACATCCATATCACTAGCTGAACAATGCTGCCAGATGTAGCCTCTGCCCAAAGGGACTGATAAAACTGCTAAGTCATCTTGAACCCAGTAAAGAGCACAGGGTGCCCAATTGGGGGCTGATGCAAATGATAGCAGAAGTGTCAAAGAACTTCTGGCCAGCTGCTGCCTGCAGTGGCTATCAAATATAAACAACAAGAAAACATCCCTGCCACTCCATCCACAAGGGGAAGGAGCAGGCAGTTGAAATGAGAGCTATGTCCTCTGTGGAGGACATAGACAAAATAATAGTAAATCTTCCGTTATCTCAAGCTATGCAGAAACTTGTTACTTCTGTAGCCCTCCTTTCCCAGGCTCAGGTCACACAAGCACAACCTGTCCTGGACAAGGTATAGGAGGAAGATGAGGATGAATCAGTTGAGCCTGCGGTTACCCCAGATCAGGACTTCAGTTCCCCACTTAGAGTAAATGAGGATTCTACATCATATTCTTCATCTGTTAGACAAATGGTTGACACTCTTGATATCCCCTCAGAGGAAACAGAGAAGCTATTGAAGAGGCTGATTTTATGAATATTTTAGTCCTGTCATCCACTACAAGATTGTTAAGGCCAATACACAAATCCCTCAGAAAGGCTACTGCTAAGATCATGTCAGAACCATACTCCGCTGCTGGCATAGATAAAAATATTTAAAAAAGTACCAAGTGGATAAACAGAGCGAGTACCTGTATGCCCACCCAGGTCATGAAGGAGTGGTACAAGCTGTAGCTTGTAAAAAGCCAAAGTCCCTCTAGCAACACATCCTCCTGAAAAACATTCCAGGAAGCCGCATAAGTATGACCAAAGTAGTTTACACAACAATGACCCTATGGCTGAGGCAGGCAGCCTATGTGGCTTGCCCTACTAAGTATCAAAAGGTGTTGTGGGATATAGCACTGGCTCTGGTGAAAATGCTGAAAGCAATGTGGGGATGATTTTGCAGCACCAGCTAAAGCAGCCCTTGATGCAACAAATACCAGTTTCACGTGGCAGTGGATGCCAATGACGACATCCAGCCCTCCACAAGAAGGTTTTTCTGGCTAAGGACAACTATTCTGGCCCAGGACACTCAGAGCAAGACAGACCATTGATTTCCTTTGGGCATATCGTTTGGTAGAAAAGGGCAGATATAGTCCCAATTCACAAAAGTGGTAGCAAGGAAGAGGCGGGTAATGATAGGCCTGCCAGCCTGAGATCGGTCGTAGGGCAGTTAATGGAAACACTATTGAAAGAAGGGATTGTGAATACCTTGTATCCAACTATCCAAGACAGCATGGGTTTGCAGTGGGTAGGTCATGCCAAACAAATCTGATAGATTTCTTTGACTGGATGACAAAGGAGCTGGACCAGGAAGGAGCAGTGGACATGGCCTACCTGGATTTCAGCAAGGCTTTCAACACAGTCCCACATAAGACAGGGGAGGATTGAGGAGGAGGAACAACAAAATAAGGGCAAATTACAGGAGGGTAGGGATAGGGATGGGGGTAGTATTAACAGATGCAGGAGCTTGGGGAACAAGATGCCAGAGTTCCAGGCCATGCTGGTTGAGGGAGAGGTGAATGTAGCAGTGGTCACTGAAACTTGGGCCACCCCTGGGCATGAATGGATTTAAATCTGAGTGGGTACACGGCCCTTAGGAAGGATAGAAAGGAGGGTGGGGGTAGCTATGTTCATTAGGGATAACAGAGATTCTTAGGGGAGGAGGCGGAGGGCAATGTAAAGGCCTTATGGGTCACCTGTGAACACCCACACGAGGGAAGATCAAGATGGGGTGGTATGTAAGCCCTCAGGGCTGGTTGAGGATCTGGAAAATTGTCTGCTGGCCAACATAAAGGACCAGTGTGGCCCAGAAGGGGTAGGAGTTGTGTTGATGGGGAACCTAAATATGTCTGCTACTGATTGGGGCACTATGACATCCACGTGACCAGGAACAGAGGCTGCTGGACTGCTTCCAGGATCGTTCCTCACTCAACAGGTGTTGGAGCCAAGTAGGGAGGGCAGGTCCTGGATGTGGTCCTGGGATGGGGACCTAGTCACGGGACCTTGTGGTGGAGGATCCCTGGTTGGGAGTGACCATGACACAGTCCAGTTTCAGCTAAACTTGGGGATAGAGGGGAGAGTTCCAGGACAATGACTCACAGTTTTAGGGGGCAGACTTTAGGGAATGGGAGAGATTCTCAAGGAGCATTTGAGGGGATTACACCAGGGACGGGTGTGGAAGGAAGGTGGGAGATCATTAAGGGGACTACAGGAGGCCATAGGGTCCTGTGCAAGGGTTAAGCGCAAGGAACTAAGTCCTGTAAACCATGCTGGTGGTCAAAAAGGTTCAGGATGCGGTGAGGGAGAAAAGGTGGCCTATAGAAGATATAAAAGTACTAGAGGGAGAGGGACAGGAAAATTACCAGCTGACAACCAGGTGAGTCACCAAAATGGTCAGGGTGGCTAAGGCCAGAAAGGAAAAGAGGCTTGCCCAGGGATACAGGCGGGAAATTGGGTTCTTTAGGTACACTGGGAGAGAAGGAAGTGCAAGGGCCAGCTTGGTAGATTGATGACAAACGGGGCGGATGGAAAGTGCTAGGGAATAGGTGGAGGTATTAAATGAGTACTTTGCCTCGGTGTTCACTAGTGAAGAAATTGGGAGACCTGCTAAGAAGGGTGGAAGGCTCTGGAAGGGCAGTAGGCATGCGAACTGGAGCACCTCCTGATGAGAAAGAGGTGGGGGAGATATCTCAGGGCTCAGAGTCAGGATGGATCAACTGTGGGGACCGACATTGCCATCCCCATAGGCCGGGTATGGGAAGCCCCAAGGTCCCTAAAATAGGACAGATCTCCGGAACCGGATGGCATACATCCTAGAGTTCTGTGGGAACTAGAATATGTTCTGGCTGAACCTCTGGCGGATCTCTTTAACATGTCGCTAGAGAGCGGAGGGTGCATAGGGACTGGAGGGTGGCACATGTTGTGCCCATCCACAAAGGGGATCAAGGAGGTGCTGTAAACTATAGGCCCGTTAGTTTAACATCGGTGGTTGGGAAAATGATGGAGAGCATTCTAAAGGAAAGACTGGGGGTGGATGAGAGGGATACCTGGTTAGTCATCAGCATGGGTTTGTGCCAGGCAGACCGTGTCAAACCAACCTTGTGGAGTTCTATGAATGGGTGACATCAGAACTCAATGGGGAGGCCTGTGGATATCCTGTTCCTAGATTTCAGCAAGGTGTTTGACTTGATCCCTCATAAAGGTCTACTAGAAAAGCTGGGAGATGGGGGCAAGTCCATTAATGGTCAGGTGGATCGGGAACTGGCTTGTCGGGCGACTCAGAGGGTAGTGGTCAGCGGGAGGTATCATCTCCTGGGGGGTCATTAGTGGGGTCCCACAAGGCTCAGTCCTGGGACTTCTCCTTTTAATGCATACATTTCGATATCAGGGAAGATATTGGGTGTGAAATAAGTCTCTTTGCTGATGACTCTAAGCTGGGTGCAGTGGTTGAGGGGAGATGGGAGGTTGGCCTGCAGACCTGGATACACTGGACAGGTGGGCCTGTACCTGAAAATATATATTTTTTATTATTTTTTTTATTATGTTTTCTAAAATATATAGATGCAGTTAAGACAAGACAGCATGGCATATTATAAATGAATACAGTCCACATTTGAATTCCATTGTAAGTATAGTAAAGTGTACAGTGCAGATTTCTTTGTCCACCCCACCCATGTGTTTCAGAAATTAAATTTAACACCTCAAAATGCAAGGTGCTACACCTTGGGCGGGGACCTCAGACTTGGGTACACCCTGGGAGGGGTAGGTGTTGCAGGCAGCGGAAGGGAGAAAGATCTTGGAGTCCTGGTGGATGTCAACATGGATAACTTAGAACAGTGTAGGAGGGCTGCAGTTAAGGCTAATAAGGTGCTAGGATCCATCACAAGGGGATTACCTCAAGGAGCATGGAAGTGATTCTGCCAGTGTACAATGGCCTCATTCGACCACACCTTGAGTACTGTGTGCAGTTCTGGAGACCACACTTAGAAGGGACATCCAACTCCTGGAAAAGGTTCAGTGGAGAGCAACCAAGATGATCTGGGGGCTGGGGAACTGATGTATGGGGAGAGGCTAGAGGAGCTTGGCCTGTTCTCACTGGAGGAGAGGAGGACGGGGGACATGATTGAGGTTTTCAAGTCCCAAAGGGAATAAATAGGGCAAATCATGTTGGAATCTTTAGACTGAAGGAGGATGGAATCGCTAGAAGGCATGGCTGGAAGCTAGAGGAAAGCGGCTGAAGGGAGAAAGGAGGAGGAGCTATTTTACTGAGAGGTGGTGGAACCATGGAATGTGCTGCCGAGAGGCTGGTGGGGGCTACTACGGTGCTGAGGGTTCAGAGGCGGTGGATAGGTATAGGCAAGGGATAAAGCGGAGGAGGCTTGCCCGGAGGCTGGGTTCGGGGACAGAGAAGCTGGGAAAGGTGGCTGGAGGATGGCTTGATACCCACCTAGGGTTCTGAACTACGAGCAGACTCGATAGGCTGTTAGGCCTACTCTGCTGGCGACTAGTATGTTAGTATGTATGGTGAGCAAGTTGAGAGACTTGGGAGTGGGTAAAAGGTGGCAACTTGGGTAAGAAACTGGTTAGCGGATAAGATCAGGAATTAGAGTGGGGGCGGTCCTCTTTAATGTCTTTTAAGTGACATAGTGGAGGAACTGCAATGGAAGGTTTGCATCTTTGCTGATGACACCAAGATATGCAACAGAGTAGACACTCCTGGGAGGTGGAAAGGATGGACAGGCATCTAAAAAGACTGGAAGAATGATCAAGGGTATGGCAGCTGGGTTTTAATGCAAAAAGTGCAAAATAATTCACCAGGGCCACAGAAACCCTGGGGAGTACAAAAAGCTGGAGCAATACTGACAAAGACAAAGCAGGAAGGAGACCTGTGGTAATCATATCGGATGATCTAAAGGTGGCCAGGCAGTGTGACAAGGCATTTGGAAGGGCTAGTGTAATGCTGGGGTGCATAGGAAGGGCATCTCCAGCAGACAAAAATTATATATATGTGTGTGTATATATGGCATATACAGTACCCCCATCAAAAATATCTCAGATATTTTCCCCCAAGTGCAGTTAGACTTTTGACATCACGGTGGCGAAGCCACAGTGATACTATAGAATCAAACTGCTGAGAAAAAAATATCTGAGATACTTTCGATAGGAGCATTGTATGTTCCATTATGCAATGGGCCAAGTTCTTTTATCGGTGTAATTTTCATTTTTTAAAATAAGTATGTCTTTATTTATTTCCTTTGTTTCGGATGACTGAGCGTTGTGTTCATGAAACTGAACTTTGCATCAGGGCGCTGTGCGTTGTGCTACTGGGAGAGTGGTAGAGTGAAAAAAGAGAGAGTTGGTTACTTTTTGTGTGCTGGGGTTTGAAGGAAGTGAATGTTTTTGTGAGGCTAAAAGTTTTATTTAATATTTGAAGTGAAAGAACGTGGGGTGGGGAGACAATGAAAATAACTCAATGTGCTTTGTCAGGTATTTTGGACCTTTAGAAGAAATGGTAATTAATATTGTGTGAAGCTGAAAGTTAATCTTTTAAGTAAGTTACAGTGAAAGAACAGGAGAAAATGAAACTGTTCTGTGTGCTGCGGAGAGAAATGAAACTGCCAGTGGGAGCTGGAATGCAAGTGAGCAGGTGCATTCTGATTGTGCTGCTCATGCTGCCAGCTCTCACCAATCAAAACCTTTGGAGCAGTTGTGCTGAAGTGCAGATAGTGCCTGGTTATTACCTACAGTGAGGATAAATGACCTACAGTGAGGATAAATGCGATATTCTCACTGCAGGTCTGACCCAATAAAAATACTGCTATTTGCCACTTTTTATCCTCATCCGCATTACATATATATATACTGTATATAGGTAAGACTCCACCTTAGTACTGTGTCCAGTTCTGGAGACCACATCTCAGGAAGGACAAAGTGAGAGCGGTCCAAAGGAGGCTACCAGAATGGTGCATGGTCTGCATCAAAAGCACTACGAGGAAAGGCTTAAGGAGTTAAACACACATCTTGGAGGAAGGGGAAGGGGATATGATAGAATCATAGGGACAGTGCTGTGTCATTATGAGCATTCTTAGCAGCGTGATCTCAGGGGTGGGGTATACTGTGACCTCGGCTAGCCACAAGTGGGTGCCTGTGATGACCCACTTGCAGCTGGGCTAGGAGAAGGCGAGGTGTGAGGAAAGTGACAGGATGGGGGTTCCTCGTGCATATAGCGACAGAACGTGCGCTATGTATATTTACATGGGATCGAGCATGATGGGAGGGAGGGAGGTTGGCCTGGCGTGGTGGGTGTGGGGCTGCTGAGCTGGCCCCACAGCATGGTGGTGGGTGGGCCTGAAGCTGCGAGGATTCCAGGTTTGGGTCTGGGCGCATCTTGCATTTTGCACGTCCGCCCAAAATTGACTTTTGCACCCCCAGACATGCACCCCCAGAGTTAAGAATCTTGTAGTGGGGTGCAGGGGCACAGACACCTGCATTAACATTTAAAGTCTAAGTCTCTGGCCATTTTCCTGTGCACGGGAGTGTACATCGCCATAATTGGTTGCCTTTCAGCAGTCGCCATTATGACAAAGTGCCAGTGGCTCAGTAGGTAGCACACTCGCCTCTGAGACCAGGAGATCAGAGGGCTGTGGGTTCAGTTCCCACATCTGGCACTTGGGATAATATCCCAGTACTGACACTGTAGTGCAGCATGAGAGGGTACTGCACTTCTGAGGTACCGTCTGTCGGATGAGACATTAAACTGCCTGGATTGGTGGTAGTTCAGGTGGATGTTAAAGATCCCATGGCACTTATCGAAAAGAGTAGGGAATGTCCCTGGTGTCCTGGCCAAATTTCCCTCATTCACTAAAAATACCACCAACAGCTTACTCTGGTTCAAGGTCAGTTGGCATTCATCTGTATCCCCTCCCGGGTTGTGCCTGAAAATAGGCAAGATTTGTCTAGTGCACTTACAGTCAACAAAACTTAATACAAAAAAAGAACCGAAGTAAGGACTGCCATACTACAAGATGTCGGCTGGTACAGAACTTCTGGCACTTTTATAGTGAAATATTGTGCCTACTGGGGGACCTGTGTGGCGAAGTCCCGATCTGTGTGCTTGTCGGGGCTTCATCTCTACAACAGTTGTCCTTTAAAGACAGACATTTTATATACTAATGGGATTTGCACCACCTCCCTCCTCCTCTGTCTCATGCTGGCATTCCTGATCGACTTCAGGTTTCTCCCATCCCAACGCATTCCCCACCTCACACTCCCACCTCTTGTCTCGCTCCTCTAATACAACCTCAGGATTTAATTTTTAATTATATTAATAAGACACTGATCCAGATAAATAATGGAAACAAGAGAGACTGACCAAAAAGCAGTAAAGTAGCAGTTCTCCAACCCACCATCTTACACCAGCAGACACTGTTCCTCCAAGTTGCACACACTGCATGCACCACCAACATTCAAGCTGCAAACTCTGATTGATGCTGATGATGTGTGTGTGTGTGTGTGTGTGTGTGTGTGTGTGTGTGTGTGCCGCAGCGTGTGTGTGTCTGGCGTGTGAGAGACAGACTGTGTAGTCACCTTAGCAGCATCAGAGTTTACGTGGTGGCATGTGCACATGCTTTCATTGAGCAATTCTTAGAGATCTATGTTAAATGTGGAGTAATCACATTTGGAGGCTTGCTGGTGAAACAGCGGTCTGAATATCAGATGAAAGAGTATACTGGCAGACAGCTGGAAGTCAGGCAGGGATAAAGGGTCCGACTCCATCCACAGGGCAAGAAAACTAATGCAAGAAAATCTTTCAAGTTTAAAGGGTCAGGAGGCCAGTGGCAACATTGCTACACTAAAGGGTTGATTTTTCAAGACAGAAACTGGGTTTGCAGTTGAAACTGAGACAAAACACCAGTTTTAAAAATAGTATTGGGACACCAGGATAAGGCAATAAAAATCAGGAGTGTCCTTGTAAACCTGGGATGTCTGGTCCCCTCATCTTAGAGATCATGTCATGAATCGGCACAGATCTTGGTGTCACAGGCTGTAGTCAGGGGACCTGGGGGGCCGATGGGCTCCACGCTAGCTTTATTTATTTAGCTTTTGTTGACAAGGTAAGTACACTAGACAAGACATTTGCCTATTTTCAGGTACAACCAGGAGAGCACAATGAAATACAAGTTCATACAGAGGGACACATGATAGAAGTCAGGCGTTACACAGAATCAGGTAGAACCAGATGAACATAACACAAGCAGTCAGTAAACACAGTTAGAATAGGAACAAAATATATACATAGAGTCACCAAGGCTATGAACAGTGCATTATACAATTCTGTACAGCTCAGAGCCCCAAAAGCACAGCCTCGGTCAACGCATCGCCTGAAACAGAGGTAAATACATTATATACAGAGCAGAACCAAGCAGGCAGGATGCATCAGCAGTACCTGCGCAAGGGTACCAAAGAAGGACATATAAGTCGGTGCAGGGGACCAAGGTAAGTTATGGCAGTTTAGGACAACCACACATGAGCGAGAGCTTCAAGGAATTCCACAGGGAGCTCCAAAGGCATAAATAAGTGGGAGGGAGGGGCGGACCTGGGTGGGAAAGGAGTTCCATACTCTGGGGGACATGAGCAAAATCCCTGCCCCATTTACGTTTGAGTGGCAGGAACTTTAAGAACAGCAGGGCCCAATGACCTAAGGGAGTAAGAAGAAGAGGCAGCCAGTTTGAGGAGCTCAGCCAGTCCGGGGTGGGCCAGTTCTGAGAACCTTCCCGTGAAGCTGCCCAAGACAAAATTCATATGGTTGGGTGAGAAAAGCAAGTCAAGTTTGTTATACAGGTCACAGTGGTGGGTGAGGCGAGGGGCAGCAAGTGCAAAGCGGCAAATGTTATTATAGGCTATGTTCCACCTAGAGGTGAACTCTGGAGGTGCATGCAAACAGGATGAGTCCATAGCAGAGAAGGGAGAAACACACCTCTGGCCAGTGCAAGAGAGAGCAGCAGAAGTAAGATTGTCCTTCGCTTGTGAGCCGGACTCAGTTTGCAGTTGACAGCTCTGCATACATTTTGGATATGATGCCCAAGGTCAAGCTGGGGTCAAGTGTCACCCCAAGGTATTTGGTGGAGTCAGTGATTAGGACAGGAATACCATCAATACCAGTAATATTCAGTGGGGTAGGGAGGCCTTTATCTTGGCAGGGACCCAAAAAGCATGGCCTGAGTTTTTAAGGTTGAGGACCAGCTTGTGGGTCATTATCCAGGACTGGATATTCCTGAAATCCTCACTCAGTTGGTGGTTGATGACCCCAATGTCACGTGAATGGGTGAGGATAACCCATTCATCTGTATATAGATAGAGCTACAGCTGGAAGAAGTAGAGGGAGATTATTGACAAAGATAGAAAGAGAAGGGGCCCTAGGACTGAACCCTGGGGACACCAGAGGTCACAGGAGTGGTGGCTGAGAGGACCTTACTGAATTTAGTAAGTTGCTGTCTGCCCTGGAGGTAATTAGTGGTAATTAGTGAACCATCTTAGGACAGGTGGGGACAGACCAAGGGACCAAAGTTAAGAGCAAAGTAAGACATGGTCAGCTAGGTCAAAGGCCTTAGATAGGTCAGTGAAGATGGTGCCTGAGAGCTTACCCTGGTCCATAGCTGCCTGATCCCAGAGGAGACAGTGACAAGGGTGGAGAATGTACTGTGCCCTTTGTGAAAGCCATGCTGCATGGGAGACAGTAGCTCATGTGCCTGAATATTTTATTTTTTCCCAAATGTTTAACTAGGAGAGACACACTAAGCTGAAAGCTTGCTTACAGGTGCGACCTGGGAGCAGGGAAGTTAAGTGACTTGCTCAGGGTCACACAGTATGCAAGTGGGGGCTGTGGGATTCAAACCCAGGTCTCCAGATTTGCAGCTCAGAGCCTTAAACCACTGCGCTATGCTGCCTTACTCCATGAGTTGCCCAGCCACAACTTTCTCCAAAGTTTATTGATAGCCAACAAGATGGCTATCGGTCAGTAGTTGTCGAGGATCTTTGGGTTGCCCTGTTTGAGAACAGGGACAATCCTCGCCACCTTCCAGAGGTCAGGGATAACTCCAGAGGCTAGGTACATGTTGAAGATATGGGCCACTGGGGAGGCAATATAAGAGGCACCAAGATGGAGGAGCTTGGGTCCATGCTATCGTGGCCAGCACTAGAGTGAGGGTGAGACCAGAGAGAAGTCTCCAGGCCATCTGTTCCCTCCCCACCCTGTTGGTTCATCCCGAGTTCCCTTCCCAGCCCCCACCCTACCTGCTGACACTTACTTCTGTTTGCATTTGATTGAACCTGTGTCGATAATTATGTGCACTGTACTTATCTTGTTCTAAATAATTTCTAATGCTGTAACTACCTACTCAAACCTGCTAAGCGTGTCATTTTCTGGATGTCAAATTCTGATATCGCCTGTTATCCCATTATATGTAAACTTGACTTCCTCACTGTTCTTGTATGCTCTAACTTGTAACCTCCCAGGTCGTTTGTAACCCTCCCGGTCGTGGTCATTTTTCTGGTTGTCAAATTCTGATATCACCTGTTATCTCATTGTATGTAAACTCGACTTCCTCACTGTTCTTGTATGCTCTAGCTTGTAACCCTCCGGGTTGCACCTGAAAATAGGCACCAGTAAACAAAAGCAAATAAATAAATAAATTTCCTGTGCCATCACAGCCCTGAAGTACAGTAGCAGACGGGAGATAGGGGCCAACTGTGGGGCAGAGGCCAGGACACGACTGTCACTTCCACCAGTGGAGAACAGGAGGTGAAGGCAGACAAGTCCGAGAACTGGGAGTTGAATGCATTGGTGATGATTAGTAGATTGTTATAATTAGATCCATCTATGAGCATGTCAGAGAACCCACAGTTGGAGGAACCACTTAATATATTTTAATGCTCCTCCAGAAATTCCTATGCTACTTCTGGACTAACCTCAGCACTAAAAGTGTTCTTCACAGAGTGCCTAACTATGGCGGCAGCGCTTGAGAAGGCAGGGTTTAGTGGTTTTCCCTTATCTAGGCGACTGGCTCGTATTATGGAAAACAAAGGAAGGAACAGTGCACCCCTTTTCTGTGGTAGAGCACAGTAGAAGGTAGGAAATTCTCTTAGACCTGCAAAGTCTCAGCTAGAACCCAGTCAGGTACTGAAGTTCATAGGTGCAGAACTGGACACCCTAGCTGCAAGGCAAAGTTTTTCTGCTACTGAACCAGGTAAAACAAATCAGATTTCACATGCAAATTCATTCCGGGTAGGCCAAAGACAGCCAGCCATGGAATTCCTGCAGCTTCTAGGCCACATGGCATCAGCAACAGTGGTAGGTTTGTTGTTGCTGTTTTATTTATTTAATTTTTTTATTTAAGCAATTGGATGAATACCTTTGAGCAGACATGCTCATTTGCAAAGGTTGCTCATTATAAACTAAATTGCTACAATAAGTCTTTGGTACATAAAAGGAAGAATACAATAGATAACAATCAAACAAGGAGTGGCAACCAGTGTAGCCATTGTCAGCAACCAGGATAAGACAATGGAGCAAGGCATTGCACGAGTCCATAATCGGCAGCCCTTTATGACATTGTCAGGCATTCAGGATTCAAAGACAATAGGAACATAGTATTAGCATGGGGATTGCTGTATAGTTAGAGCTAGAGACCTTCCAGCCTGCTTGGTGGAATAAGTTAAGTAGGTAAATTAGTGTGGAGTGGGGAGGCATGGCAATCAAGTGAGATGGGGGTGAAGTTACTTGGGCAGCTACATGGGGTGCCAGGTGAGAGAGCTTTTAGATGCTCCTTCTGGGCGACCAATCTTGGAGGGCCCCAAAAGTGGCACAGCCAATTCATTTAACCATTCGGGGCTCTGGCCCCAAATGAACGTTTGGACAGATTTGTTCGGCAGTAAGAAACTGATAGGTTGCTGTGGGTCAAGCTCTCGGTAGCATAAGGACTATGTGCAGGGACTAGGAGTGTTTGAACCCCAGGGAGTGATGCCAACAGCACCTTTGCTCCAGGCATGCAGGTCTGATATTTTATTCTATTGTGTAGGAGAAACCAAGTTGCGAGGGCATAAAGAGTGCAGTGGGTGGTTCTGTCAGCCCCAGCGACAAGCGACAGGCTTTATTCAGTACCAACTTGCCCTGCTTAGTACTGTATCTGTGGCAGCCCCACAGACCGTGATGCTGTAGTCGATCATGGTGAGGATGGAACTGGTGACTGTCACTCTTTTGGCCATGGTGATAAGGTTATCTCCCAGTCTGTAGAGAACCCCAGTTTTTGTTGATGTTGCATACCAATTAATCAACATGGGGATGGGAAGCAAAGGTGAGGACTGGTTGAGTGTGACACTTAGGTATTTAAAAGTCTCAACCTGATCTAGGACAACACCATTTGAGTTGAGGATGATGAGAGGGGCAATCTTGTTTCTCTCTGCAAGCTGGAGAGGAGCATATCCTTCATCTGTAGTTCCCTGGGCTCACCTGTAAATGAAGGATGTACAATACCAGCTGAGAACATACTGGTACCAAAGGAAAGACCGTTTGAATTACTCAGTACCAGTCACAAAAGTTTCTTTGGGCCCTGGAGTGGTGGAAGGACAAGAAGAACCTCAGAGAAGGTATTTTCTTCCTTTAGTTGTCTCCGGCTCAGGTACTTACAGCAGATGCCTTTCTCTTAGGATAGGGAGGTCATTTGGGAGACAGACTAGCAAGTGGTGTCTGGAGTGTACTGGAATGAATGCAGCATATAAACCTGTTAGAACTCAGGGCAGTACTCCTCTTAATGTGGTCCTTCTCCTCCTGCTGCAAAGTCAATATTGCAGATAAGAATAGACAATACAACTGCCATGTATTATATAAACAAACAGGGAGTACCCAGATCCTCAAAACTTTGCACAGAGGCAATGAGGATATGAAATCTGCATCGTATAAGATGCCAAAATATCTACAGTTCACCCGCTGTGCAAAGGCAATGTCCTGGCAGATTCACCAAGCAGGATGAGCCAAGGCAATCAGGAATGGTCACTGAATTAGCATGTGCTGACAACAATTTTCAAGAGACAGGGTTAATCCAGAGATAGATGTGTTCGTCTCGTGGGAAAACAAAAACAACAAAGTTCTGTTGCAGACGTCCTCCAGGGGACATTGCTGGGGGATGCACTGTTCCTTTTATAGGAGGAAAATTCCTGTATGACTTTCCCCTTTTTCTCTCAAAGAGTATTGATGAGGCTGAGCAGGAGTCAGCAACAATAGCTGATAGTTTCAGACTGGGCCAGAGAGCCTGGTTCTCACTGCTCCTGACCCAGTCATGCCTTTTCTAGTGGGTCGGGCTACCAGAGGCACCACAGTAATAACCAGGGAGGATGTGTGGCCCTCCATAGTGAAGATCCCATGAAGGGTGGTAGAGGACCCCAGAGGGAGGAGGAACCAGCTTCTGGTGGGGTATTGAGGACCCCAGTTCTCATGGACAGAAGACTTCAAGCATAAATCATTGGTATAAGTGACTTTGTGTGAAAACAGTGCCCAGACCACGAACCCAAAGCCCCAGCACTTCAACCCGGTTTGGGGCTGGAAGGCTGGGGCTTTGGGGTTCATTCCTGGGCACTGCTGCCACACAAATTCCTTTTATACCAATGATTTATGCTTGAAGTCTCTGTCTGCAAGTGCTGTGCTCCTCAGTACATGTTTGTTTCTGGCCAGCTGTCTTCACGTCACCACTTCCCATTTCCCTGTGTGCATGCCACCAACACTTTGGACACAGCTTCTGGTGGGGACTTGATTGTGAGGGGATAGATTTAGGAATAGGAAAGGGAGGAGAGGCAGATAAGCTGCCTATCTGGCACCATGGTTTGGAGGGATGGGAAGTGGATCTTGGGGATCACTAGGGCAGCAGGATAGAAGGAACAGCTGGATGTCATTGTCCACTTGTGGACTAATGACCTGGCTAGGATGGTGCTGGGAAAGTGCAGGGGAGTTTAGGGAACTGAGGAGGTGTCTTAGTCAAGTAGTTTGCTCAGTGGCTTTCACTGAGGTGCTGCCTGTCTAAGACAGGGGAAAGGAGAGATCACCACACCAGGAACTTCAACAGTCCTCAGTGGATGGTTTAAATGTTAATTTGATGAACATTTAAACTAGCCAAGGGAGTGCTGGAAGGAATCAAGGAGGCAGAAACTGCCCTCCTGCCAGGCTGAAGTAGAGTAAGGAGAACCCAAGGGAGAGGATTCCTCCAGAGTGCAAATGTAACCCCTGAGGTGCTATCTCAAGGGCTACTACACCTGCCTGCTCAGCCGACAGCAGGTTGAGGGGCCTGAATCGTTGCGGGTGCCTCCACCCAGAGGTCGGGTTAAGACAGTCTGATATGACTTGGTCACAGCCCTCTGGGTCACTGCAACCCCTTTCTTCCCACTAGTGGCCCACACAAATCAATCACAGTACCCTAACAATACACACTTACCCCAGGCTTAAACCAATCAGCTTGCTCGGGAACCTCCTGAAAAGTAAGATGCTATTACATAATAACTGTGCAGTAATTCACCATAAACACAAGTTAGCCAGTATACCTTGGCAAAACAATCAATCTGATTTATTTAGGGGAATTAACAAGGACTGGGGTGATCAGGTTAATTAGCTTACCAATCTAATATATAAGTATCTATCTAGGGCACTGTGCACAGGCCTAACCTATAAGTCACGGTCTCTGGGTACCCAGGCCATAAAGGCTAGTCCCTCGATGCAGCTGGTTGGGGCCCTGACACAAAAACAAGCATAAGGTTCCTATGAAGATTTAATTGAGCCAACAGGCTCAGTTAATGTAGTCAACAAAGTAACCAGAAGATCTTGCCCTTACTAGAAACATTTGACAAGGAGCTATTCTGATTTAGTACTCACAACTCAGAAGGAAAAACACTCTCACACCACTGCAGGACCGAGCCTGGACTTCAAACACTTCTCACACATTTATATGAAAAGCAACAGAGGGTACCATACCAGGCAGCTGCTCCTGGGGCCCAACCGAACTCACAGCTAATCGGGAGTCCGGCGCAGCTTCACTTTTCCTGACAGACGGAGCGATTCAGCAGATTCTCCAGTCCTCTACAGGGTGAGCCTGGTAGGTAGCTGCGCTTTTGCAGCCTCCTCTGACAGCTGCCTAGCAGATTTAGTCCGATACTCGCCAGCGACTGAGCTGCCCGATCCAGCCTTCCACACACGTGCTTCCTGCGTGAAAACTCAATGGTGCAGGAGCCCAGAGCTCCTTCCTCGCTCACAGCCACAACGTCTCTGCCCTTTGGCAGTTAGGGCAAGTCTCACGATTCGGTGCCACCCAATCCCATAGGTGGGCTGCAGATGCCAGTCACTTGATACTGCCCCTATTGGTGCAAACAAGGTGCCATAATTCAGACTTTACTTCCAGAATTACTAGCTGTGTCTCATTGGTCAGCCGGCTCCCACATGAGTCCCGATCCTGGTTGGTCAAATAGATTTCCATTTAGTGTTCCCCATTTACCATTGGCCCAATTCAGTAGTCAGGTCCAAAATGGAGGGCCAAGTACACACAGTCCCAGCTGCAAAAGAAGCAGGTTAGACAAACTGTAATTCCACTACTACTCTAACTAATTATAGCCAAACAGCTACAGCTTTCAAAGGGCTCCCTTTGCGCTTATAGCGACTACCAAATTGGGCGATTTCACACAGCTCAGGAGGATTCGAACAGGAAACACCAGTCCCCCCATACCAACCTGCTGGAGCCTGCGAACAGGCAGCTCTTAAAGAGATAGTACTGGAGGCTTTAGAAGCACTCACAACACCGCATTTTGGCAGCATCTTCGAACACCAGTTAAGCAGGGAGCATTTAGACAAGCTCTGGGAGGCTTTTAGGAACTCCCATTTGTAAGGGGTTACACCAACAAATAAATAAAGGAAGCAGAGTGGTAGAGATAATGGGGGACAGGAACAGGGCATTAAAAAGAGGGAAGGAGGGGGAAGAGGGAGGAGGGAGGGAAAAAGGGGCAACATTAGAGTGGAAACAAAATTTGTGAGGACATGTGTGTAAATGCTAGAAGTCCAGGAAATAAGATTCTGGACCTAGAGGCCATCATGGCAGAGGCTGACCTGGATATTGTGGCCATTACGAGTCATGGTGCACTGAAAACCATGTCTGGGACATGGCCATACCGGTTAACTCTGTTCAGGAAGAACCGTGTGGGAAGGAAAGGAGGTGGTGTGGTGTTTTATGTGAGGGAAAGCATAAAAGTGATGGAGATACAGCAAATACCAGAGGAGACAGGCGTACTGTGGGTCACCCTGGAGATGGGAACTGGAGCCATTATTCACACTGGAGTGACCTACAGACCTCCAGCTCGGGGAGGAATTAGAAAAGGTGCTGGTGTTAGCCACTGGCAAGATGGCAGAAAAGGAGGAGGTGCTGCTGGTGGGGACTTCAATCTGTCAGATATAGACTGGAACCTCCTAGCAGCAGCTTCAGCTAGAAGCAAGGACATCCTGGACTTTCTGCAGGGGCATTCCTCGAGCAACTTGTCAGTGAACCCACTCATGAGGGGCAATACTGGACCTGGCACTCACTAACAGGAACAGTATTGCAGACATCAAGGTGGGAGGCAACTTGGGGACCAGTGATCACTGTACAGTGTGGTTCAACACAGGGGTGACTGCAGAATCGAACCACACAAAGGCAAAGATTCTGGAGGGAAGATTTTATAAAGATGGGTGAATGCCTCAGGGATGATCTGGTTGGGGGTGGCCTGGGTGGGGTGGAGGAACATTGAG
Organism: Neoceratodus forsteri; assembly: GCA_016271365.2. NCBI lineage: Eukaryota > Metazoa > Chordata > Ceratodontiformes > Ceratodontidae > Neoceratodus > Neoceratodus forsteri. The sequence continues at coordinate 165,037,424 of CM028137.1, forward strand.
GTGAAGCTAAAGGGAGCACAGTAAAGGCAACAAACCTCTGCATCCAACAAGTGTCAAAAGTGGTGAGTGAAAGGTAAAAGCTAAATGGGTAGCATTCAGAAGGTATAAGTTAGTTTAGTTTAGTTTATTTATTTAATGAAGTGCTCTACTTCAGTTGTGACTCAAGGCACCGTACAAATGACTTGAGCAAATTCATTATAAACAGATTAAAATACATAAAGCAGCATTAGCTTAAGTTAATTATCTAGATTAGGTTTATCAACTGGAGAAAAAGCTTCCCTAAATAAAAATGTCTTCAGCTCTCTTTTGAAGGCATTAACTGATGGGGTCTCTCTAAGAGGAAGAGAGTGGAATTCCACAGGGTGGGTGCCTGGCGAAAATGCCAGGGCACCTGATGATTTCAAACAGACCCTGGGAATCACCAAAGAGCTCTCATCAGCTGATCGGAGGGGACAGAGAGGCTGTAGGGCTGTAGAAGGTCTTGCAGGGCCGGCCCCAGATCAAAGGATGAGAACTGAATAAGAAAGGAGATGCAGAGGGAGGAGGATAGGGAGACATGTTGGGGAAACCTAGGGAAGCAGGGAAATCAGTAAGGAGTGCAAAACACAAACTGAGAGAGAATAGCCCAGGAGGTAACGAATGGGGACAAGACATTTTTAGATATGTAAGTGAAAGAGGAAGACCAAGGCTGGGATTGTAAGTTTAAAAGGGAAGGGGGAGGTACTGTGCAGAGGGGATCAGGAAGAGGCAGATATTTTGTTCAGTATTCACAGAGGAAGGAGAAGGGCAGGGGCCACAAAAAAGTGACAGAAGCATTGGAGGAAGGGAGGTGGTCAGTCCTTATTTAAAGGTAAGAGTCCTGAAGGGACTTGCTAATCTGAAGGTGGACAAAGCAATGGGGCCAGATGGGGTGCATCTAAGGGTATTGAAGGAGCTCAGAGAAATATTGGCTGCACCTCTGACAGTTTTATTTGACAGCTCACTGGAAACAGGAGTGGTTCCTGAAGACTGGAGGAGGGCAGATATGGTCCCACTACACAAAAAATGGTAGCAAGGAGGAGGCTGGCAATTATAGGCAAGTCAGCCTGACAATGGTGATGGGAAAGTTAATGGAATCACTGCTGAAGGAAAGGATTGTGGAATATCTTGAATCCAATGGGTTCACGAGACCGAGGCAGCATGGTTTCATAGGGGAAGGTCATGACAAGCGAATATGATAGGCTTTGACTGGGTGACAGGATTTAGATCCAGGGTGGATTGGTGGGCGTGGCCAACCTAGATTTCAGTAAGACTTTTGACACCATTCCACATAGGAGACTAGTAAGCAAGTTGGGTAGCTTAGGGTGGGTTCAAGGATGTAAACTTAATAAGAAATTGGTTGGGGATTGGTGACAGAGGGTGGTGGCAAGCGGAGTTCAATCTGAGGAAGGAAGGGTGACCAGCGGGGTGCCTCAGGGATCAGTGCTGGGACTGGTCCTTTTAATGTCTTTGTAAGTGACATTGCAAAGGAACTAGAAAGGAAAGTCTGCCTCTTTGTTGTGGATGACACCATAATCTGCAATAGAAGGTGGACACTGGTGGGGGGTAGAAAGGATAAGCAGAAGCCTGAGAAAACTAGAAGAGTGGTTAAGGGTATGACAGCTGGCTTTCAATGCGAAAAAGTGCAAAATAATGCACTTAGGGCACAGAAACACAGGGCAGAGTACAAAATGGGTGGAGTGCTTTTGATGACCACCAAGCAGAAAGAGACATGGGGTAATCATACTGGATGGCGTAAGGTGGCCAGGCAGTAGGGAGGGCTAGTGGGATGCTGGGACGCATAGGGAGGGGCCTCACAAGCAGAAAGAGGAGGTGGTGTTGCCTCTGGGTGTATAGATTGTTGGTAGGATCCCACCTAGATACTGTGTCCAGTTCTGACATTTCCAGAAGGGCGTAGAGTGGAAGCAGTCAGAGGAGGGCAACTAAAATGGTGCAGAGTCTGCATCAAAACCCTATGAGGGAGAAAACTAAAGGACCTCAATATGTACACCATGGAACAGAGGAGAGAGGGACATGATAGAGACCTTTAAATACCTTATGGGGGTAAATAAGGTAGAGGAGGAGAATTCTTCCTAAGAAAGGTGCTTACAAACAAGGGACATGCTATTAAGCTGGAGGGGTAGGTTCAAGAGAGATTGAGGAAGTACTTCTTCACATGAAGATTAGCGGAGTCCTGGAACAGCCTTCCAACGAGGTGGTGTGGGTGCAAACAGTGGTGGGTTCAAGAATGCATGGGATAAACAAAAGGAATCATAGTGGAAAGAAGAGGAAGGAGAAAGCTGTAGATTGGGCATGGCCTGCTGTTATAGAGTAGGTAGGAGAAATGGGCAGACTGGATGGGCCAAGGTCCTTATCTGCAATCAAATTCTATGTTTCTATGTTCAGGAATTATGTTGGCCAGGTTTTGAAAATGTCTGGCCTGACCTCTAGAAGATATCATCACCTTCTGCAGATGTGGATGCCATTTCCTCATCTGAGTTAACTTGGACCTTCTTTGAACCTGGAACCTTGCAGTCCCCAACCATACAATCTCAGACAGAAAGGCCCCTTCCTTTTCTCCCTCTGTTTCTGGCTCTGGGACTTCTTAGGCTTCCCTTCTGGACCAAACATTTCCGAGCTGGTAAAGGGAAATACATGTTCTGAACCCTCTGTCTGTGTGGCCTCCTTTAGTCGCACTTTTAGTATTGCTGTGCAGGAGATCATGAACCTCTACTCAGTCTTGCCCCAAGACTACTGACCAGGATAAGGTCTTGGAGATTCCCATCTTTATTATCCCTGCCCAGTTGCCTACTTTTACCATACTGGGACTGTAGGGTATTTAATGATAGTAATAAACTTTATTTATAAAACACCCTTCTCATGATCAAAGCTGAACATAAAATTTCAATAAAACACACACAAATAAATATAATCTTCAAAGTATTTCATATAATCAAACATTCCAATGAATAAATAATCAGCAGTGGCATTAATTAAAAGTTCTCTCAGCTGGCACTGTCAGGAAAGCTAAACTAAATAAATGAGACTTGAGGGCTGATTTACAGATATGCCCTATGCGTAGCCAATATTTATGGGATTTGTCCACTGACCTAGGTTGGGTCCAACTACTGATTTTTAACCAATGTCTGCCCAGAGCCTGAATCCACAGAGCCAGAAATATTTGGTTCCCCATTTGCATAGGTATTGTATATGGGTTTTGGCTCGAAACTTGTGTATGTGCTGTAGCTATGCATTCCACAAAGTCACAGTCCCCAACGAAAACATGCAATGTTACTGTCAGGTCTGTGACCTGCATTCCAACCCCACCCATTTTGGTCACAGAGAGTGGGGTCTTGGAACTAAGGGAATTACAGTAGACTTTGAGGTTATATCTTTTTGAAGTGGAGGGTAAGTAATATTTCATCACTTGACCATTCACCCATACCAATAGGTTTGTTTCTATCCCCCCATGTCCTTTCTCCACTCTTCTCAGGGATCTTCTCCATGAGTCACGCATGAGGTTTGTCATGGTTCCACTCTTCTTAGGGGCCTCTGGTTTTCACATGTAACCCCCTGCAAATGGGGTTCCCAAAAGACTTCAGGAGCTTGCTTGAATGCTCCAAGCCTGAATGGTGTTTGGCATTTAAGCCATTTATCAGTGAGTGTTTTAGAGCCTCTGGTACTGTCTCTTTAAGAGCTGTCTGCTTGCAGACATAATTAGTTTTGTATGGGGACTGTGTGCTTCTCTGAGTACCACTCGAGCTGCTGCCAATTCACTTCATTTTGCAGTCACTAGAGTGCAAAGGAACCTATCTGAAAGATGTAACTGTTTGCCAGAAATTATTTAGAGTAATAATGAAATTACAGTTTGTCTAACCTGCTTTCTTTGCAGTCAGAACTGTGTCTGCTAGTTCCCCATTCTAGTTTTGAACTGCTGAACTGGACCAATCAGTGTGGGGTAAGCTAGCTCTAAAATGATGCCTTGGACGAATCAGAACTTGGACTCATAATCTGAGCCAGCCACAAGAGGATTGTATGGGCAGTGACTCTGGGAGATGTAGTTTAGACTTCAGTGCCTTTCTGGACCAACAGCAGCAGTCTATTGTGAGTGACAGCCAATCCAGTCAAGAACTGGGAGGAACTCAAAGGAAGTGCCGGTTTTGTCGGTTGGAGTTCAGTTGAGCTTTGGCAGTGAAGAAGGAAGGAGCCTGTGCTTTTCAGTGTGCAGTTTTAGTCAAAAACGGTGTAAGGCCCAGAGTTCCGGTCTGCAGCTTGTTAGGACTGAATCCGTCCTGTGAAAGAATCAAAGGATCTCTGAAGAGTAGAAACCAGGCTCACCCTGTAGAAGACTGGAGGAATTGCTGAAAATTGCACTCGGTCTGTCAGGAACTGAATCTGCTGTGTGTTCTCCGGTATTGTGCAGTAATTGCGATCGGGATACAGATGCAGCCTGCCTGGTATAGTGCTTTCTTTATATGGATGTGTGAAGAGGTTTGTGTACCTCAAGTGAGCCCTGCTGACATTGAAGGACCCTATCTTATTTGGAGGTCGTGAGTACTAATTCAGGGTGCTCCCTGTTGAATTGCCACATTAAATCCAAATGGAATTACTGTACTGCTGACTGTTTAATTCTCCTTTTCTCTGTGTGAAAGGGCCCCTACCAGCTGCCACGGTTTGGACTAGCCACTAGGGCTTGGGTACCCAGGGACAGTAACTGATAGGGATAGGCCTGTGCACAGAGCCATGAAATGAATTATTAGAGTGATAAGCTAATTAACCTGATTTCCCCTGTCCTTGTTATATCCCCTAAATAAATCAGAGCTGCTTGTTTCAGCAAAGTTATACTGCCTGAGGTATTTGTCTATGTTAAAGTACTGTACTGTGATTGTTGCACTGTATCTCATTTCACAGGAGGGTCCCAGTGCCGGAACCAGACCTGGGGTAAGTGTATACTGTGAAGGTAATTCTGATATATTGTGTGGGCCACTAGTGGGAAGAAAGGGGTTGCAGTGTCCCAGAGGGCTGTGACCAAGTTAGTTTAACTATTGCAAACCCTGACCTCTGGGTGGAGGCACCGCCATTGGATCCAGCCCCTCAACCTGTTAGTGGCAAATCAGGCAGGGTAGTAGCCCTGGATAGCGCCATCTAGGGGTTACACACAGGTAATGTTCTGTGATTCTTACTGCTGCAGCCAAAGTGGTCTGTTCATATCAGCTTACCCAATCATAGACTCAGTCTTCCAAAATATTCGGTATTACTCCAGTACAATCAAATCCATAATTTCCTCTTTATTGTGTACCTTTGGTTTTAACCACCAAGTACCCAAGTCTTGTAAGTTTTGTTTCAGCACTCTAGGTCGTGGTTCTACCCTTGAAACCTAAGGTACGCAAGTTCCATCAATGACTCTCTTTGGTTATTCTAACCATCTAAGACAGCTGCCGCTACCTGATCATTCTGATGGGAGACAGTTAGACCTCTGCAGCTTGGGCAGATCCAGTCAGGTACGGTGCAATGCAAGTACCCAAAATTTCTTGTGGCCAGGCAGTGGTACTGGCAACTCTCTCAAAAGTCATAAGGTAGGCCTTGGGGTCATACACAGGACCCATTTTGTTAGCAGCGTGGGGTCCTACAGCAACTGTATTCCTTGTGGCCTGGAGTTGGGGCACAGTTTCATTCTGTGCCTGCAGAACTTGCTTTATAAACCATTGTTGTTGCTAGTCTCTTTCTGTGCCTGCAATTGCACTTGCTGGGCCATCAAGTCACTTGCATCTGGACCTGTTATGCCATTTGTTGAGGTGGCACATAATTCGGTGGCTCAAAACAGCGACTCCACAAGTCAACAAGGCAATTACGGTGAGGGCAAAATGGTGACATAAGTTTACCCCTCTCTGAGTGCTACAACCTCAGAATTTGTTATTTAAGTAAGGGTGCAGGGAAGCAAAGCCCAATGAAAAAAAAAAGTTGCCATTTGTGTCCTCACGAATTTCCTTTGTGATTCGGACTCGCCATTCTGGAGTTGCTGTTATCACATAAAAGCATTTGTTGGTCTCTCTTTGTCTGCTATTGTACCACATAATCAGTATAAAGGGTTTGGCAAGCTCAACCCTGCATTTATTTATTTTCTTTTTTAGTTGTTTAACCAGGAGTAGCACACTAAGCTGAAAGCTTTTTACAGGTGTGACCTGGGAGCACAGGGAAGTTAAGTGACTTGCTCAGGGTCACACAGTATGCAAGTGGAAGCTGGGATTCAAACCCAGGTCTGGGCTGCTGGATGTCACCAGATTTGCAGCTCAGAGCCTTAAACCACTGCACTATACTGCCTCCCTATTTACAGTGCATCTTAGTAAAATGTGTGGGGAGGCACCTGGTGTGTGACCAGATAAAGCATATAGTTAAGGGACAGAGCCCCCGCTGCTTCAAAGCATGCAATTTTTTAAAGTAACTCCTGTGGTCTTACTTGTCATACATTTTGGAGGGGTTCTTGGTCTCATCATCCAGCTGAAGTATGTTTAAGCCTGACCACTTTGGCAAAGTGACCACCTCCATCAGTCAGGAAAAAGCATCACATTTTAACTTGCCTTACAGAGCTGAGGTCCCCTGCTTTCTCTGTATTTTTGTGGGAAGCCACTCTCCTGGCTTTATTACTTAGGTAGTGTGCTCTGGCCAATAAGAAGCACAGGTGTTCAATGGGGAGCTCACCAATTAGAAGAAGGCCACAGTTCTTCTGCATTCACATCAATATAAAGGATTTGGTAAGCTCAACCCCTGCATTTACAATGCATCTTAGTAAAATGTGTTGGGAGGCACCTGGTGTGTGACCAGATAAAAGCATAAAGTTAAGGTACCAGAGCTCCCCACTCCTGAGCCTCTTATTGTCCAGAACACACACTACATAGTAATAAAGCCAAGAGAGTGGCTTCCCACAAAAAATACAGAAAGCAGGGGACCTCACCTCTGTAAGGCAAGTTAAAATGTGATGCTTTTTCTGACCGATGGAGGTGGTCACTTTGCCAAGTGGTCAGGCTTAATCATAATTCAGCTGGATGATGAGACCAAAACTCCTCAAAATGTATGACAAGTAAGAACACTGGAGTTACTTTAAAAAATAATTGTAGGCTTTGAAGCAGCAAAGGGGAGAGCTCCGATTGTACCAGCTAAGTCTACTGTTCGCTTGTTGAGCCATCCAGTCCCTTTGTATTTGGGCCAGTTGCATTTGCTGTTCTGCCAGCCATTTCTCGTACATTGTCTGAGTCTCATGACCAGGGCCAGATTAATGTAACCTGGAGCCTTAGGCCAAAGAGAAATCTGGGGTCCCTCTCGCCATGACCGTGCCCTTTGCCGCAATGGGACCCTGTCACAGACTGTAAGGCACCTTGGAATTCATTTACATACAATCTATATCCCATGTTAGATACAGTTTGTATGTAAGAGCTACAGGCAACAGAATACAAATCAAAATTCCCACCCTTCTGTTCCTCTAAAATCATATTAGTGACAGTGTACACCATTCTCTCCTCTCCTGTTTCCCCATATCTCACATGCTGTTTGAATTCAGTCTGATAATCTGTAGAGCACTCTTGATTATCTGCCCATTTTCATACAAGCAAAATTGGGTGGCTAATCAAAATTATTGAGATAATAAGGGGAAACAGAATAGCTATATTTATACAAACATTTAATGGCTAAATGAGGGATCACTGTCTACTCTCACCATACGTGACTGCCACCTTTCTTACACTACTTAACTTACTGCAGGTACAGTCTTACTCTGTGATACAGCTCCACCCTCAAAACCACATTAAGGAAGGGGTTGCAGTGCTATAGATATAATGGTCAGGGTTAGTGGTGGCCTTCAGATACTATTTGTTTACTTTGCATACAATTATACATAATGGGGGAAGTATTGTAGATATATATATAGATATAAATATATATGTATACAGTATTATAGTGGCATGGTAGTTAGGGTTGAGTACCCCATTTAAGGTTAAACTCTGAAATTTGGCAGCTTAATAACTTTGCCACCATATGAAGGATTTGCCTGAAATTTGGCATGCACTGAAGCGGTACCATAGATCTCTGGATCTTCCAAGTTTTGTAACAGTCGGATATACGGTTGCGGAGCTACATAGCGCCCGAGGAGAATGTGGTAGTTAAATGCATTTTTGTGCATTCTTTGCTTGTGCCTACAGGGTCGCAGCGGTCTCGCGCGACCGTCCAAACCTTCAGGAACATGCAGCCAGGGTTCCCGGCAGTGCCTTCCAAAGATTTCGTGAAAAATATTAAACGGTTCAAAGTTATTCAAAATCAAGTTTCCCATTATAGTCAATGGGAAAAGTTAATAAAAAGTTTGACAGTGTCACAAATGCAATTTTAGTGCAAATGACCCTGTAGTGTCATAAATCCGCCATCTTGTTTTCAGTTGGTGGTCACGAAATGCTTGGTATTTAAATTTGGGACCCTCTAGGGACACAATTCTTGCTTCGTTCACCTAGTTGAATCCTCAGGATGCTAGCCATGTCTTTTTTGGGGAGTTAAACACCCCAGAAATATGTTTTCAACTTTTGTAAACAGTAATAAAAGTAGTGTCGCACATCTCGACACTTTCGTGAATTTTTTAGAAAGTGTTGCAAATCACACACTACTTTTGCAACACTATGCTCAAAAGAATAGGAAGTTTTTGCCACCCTGCTGCAAAAGAAAAGTTTGGTCTTTAGGCTGAAATTTGAGGAAGAAAGCCAAGATCTCACCGATGTGCCTTTTGGTGGTTTGGTGACAAAAAGATTAGAGGGCTGCAAAGTTATGGCACTCCAAAGTTTACAGTTTTCCATAGGCTAACATTACGGTGTCCGCCGCACCTTTCAGGGTCCGATATCTTGAAAACAAGTCGAGATATGGACTTTTCATCAGTAAGTTCAAAACTAGCCAGCAAAGTCATAAATAATATGAGATTTTAATGTTTTTCCTCGTAATACGGTTCCTGAGTTATAAGCAATTTAGTATTCCAAGTGTTAATTTTCTGCTCAGGGCCCATTATTATGCATACCTTCTTTGCATTCACTGTGCTTCTGAATGCAGCTATTGAGGAAAAATGGTCTGCATTTCTGTTACTGTCACAGTCACCGTTCCGCTTGCATTTCTGTTAGCGTTTGCGTTAAGCGTTTCCTTCGGCACCCTTTGTATTTACTCTTTGTGTTTCGTTTGCACTTGCGTTTGCGTTACTGTTACCATTTGCATTTCCATTACTGGTTTTGTTTGCATTTCCTTTTGCGTCACCGTCAGCATTTCCATTTGCATTTGCATCTTGCGTCCTTTGGTGTTTCCGTTTGCATTTCTCTTTCCTTTAGCGTCATCATTGGTGTTACGTAAGCATTTGCATTTCTAATTGCGTTACCATGACTATGCGCATTACGATTAGCATTTGTGTGCGTGCTTCCAGTTGCGTTCCGTTTGTGTTACTCTTCCCTTTGGCGTCATCGTTGCTGTTACCATAACCATTTGCATTTCCAAATTGCGTTACCATTACTGTTTGGGTGTTCGTCACCATTTTCCTTCGGTTGGCCTTAACATTTGCATTTTCAGTAGCATTTCTGTTGTCAGTTGCGTTACTGCTCCTTCTAATGCGCCGTTGCCTTTAATGTTTGTATTTCTGTTTGTGTTTCTCTTACCGTTTGCATTTCATTATTGTTTGAGTTTCCGTTGCCGTTAGCGTTTCCGTTCCGGTTTTGTTAACGTTGCATTTCTGTTGCCGTTAGCGTTTTCGTTACGTTTGCGGTACCATTTCTGTTTTCATTAACGTTTGCACTTGCGTTCTCTTACCATTTGCGTTACTGTTTACATTTGCGTCACCATAATGCGTTACTGTTTCGCTTCAGTTTAGCGGTGCGTTACTACTTTCTATTCACTATTGTGGTCACTTTCTCAAAAGAAGGAAATTCATGGCAAAAACTCCGTTTAATGCATCCACATGTTCCACAGCGACAAAGCGAGGAAATTCGGCGTTAGGGTTGAAAACCTAACTGAAATTCCCCTACCCACCACCACCACACACATATACATGCAAGTAGGGGAAGGATCGAGGCAACACAACCAATCACACACAACCAGCAACAGGTGACAGAACTAACATACAACTATGTAAACCACAAAACCACACACACCCATGCGCCCATCAGACTGTAGCATGGGTTGTCACTGCTAACTCTGATCCCCGGACATTCCCGCACCACATAACACATATCATTAAGCACAACTGGGCATCTTTGGCCACATGCTGCCACTAACACATAACACACAGAACACATACGTTATTTTGAGTTCACAAGATCCAAAACAGGATTTTGCACATTCCTGATATATTTTCAAAATCACTTTCGCTTAATGTCACAGTGTTGTGATATGCATTTACGACGCTTCCTTCTTTGCAACAGTATTTTCCATGCTTTTGCAAATGCAGCACTGTTGTGTCTTCCATTTGCATAGTATTTGGCCACACTTTTTATATGCTTTTGCACATGCAACACTTCGTCTCTTCCATTTCCTACACTTTCTTTTTTCCAGAAGTATTTTGCAACAGTATGCTCCTCATGCTAAATATCTTTGCCATCATCCTGCAACCAAGCGGTTGGCTCCTTTGGGCTGAAATTTGCATGGTGGCAAGCCCATGTCCCAGATCTGCCTTTGCTGCTTTCATGCTAAAATACTTAAGCATGACAAACTTACACTGTTCCAAAATTGAGCAATTTGCCACAGACTAACATTGCAACACCCAAGACCTTTTCACCACCCATATCTTGATAACGAAGTGAGGCACACAGTTTCGCTACTGCCAGCTGAAGTTAGATTTCTTACCTGCTTGCTACGGTAACACAGCTATACACGCTCTGCTGGTTGTCTGTGATTGGTTGTATGGCCTGGTCTTTCCCCTACTTGCATGTATGTGTGTGTGTGTGTAGAGGGGTGGGGGAATGCTCAGTTAGGGTTTTCAACCCTAACACTGAATTCCTCGCTTTTGTCGCTATGGAACAATCTAACTGATGCATTAAATTGAGTTTTTGCCATATGTGTATATATATATATATATAAAACCACCCAGTCCCTGGGGTTACTAAAATCCCTTAGTATCAGTGCTAGGCAGGGAGAGGCAGCAGGTGACTAACTAGTTAAATGGGGTTCACCTGCTCACTCTTCTGTTACTTGGCTTCAGCTGAGATGGAACTGATGAGCTCATCTGGAACTCTGCAGCAGCATAAGCCTTGGCCAGCTGTGAGAAGGGAGTTTAGAATATTGAGATGAGAGTCAGTAGTTGGGAGTAGCAGCTTGGAGTTGGAGGAGTGAGAACTGCACAGCTGTGGGCTCTGGGTTGAGGGCCTGCATTCTCACCCTAGTCCTGGTATTCTTCAGCTTGCCAAGAGAAGTGGTGGAAACCATTGTCTACTGCAGGATCTCCTGATTTTCATCCCTGGAGGGTGAAAGGACTGCTAATGGATGGATCAAGGAAATCCCTTTGGATCCAGGATGTTTGAAGCTGCCTGAAATGTCTAACAGTGAGTAGGATCTGACTTTTACTACAGAAAACAAGTGCCTGTGCTGTTGTGTTCTCTGGCTAAAGGGAAGGCACAACTCTTCTGAGAATTCAGAACTGTGAGACTGTTCTAATTTAAAGTTGGCTGAATTGTGTGATGTCCAGAGGTATGACTATATCACATTGTTCAGGACTTTCATTTTCCACTACCAATGCAGTGATTGAATGCTGGATGCCAAAGTTTCATTCAATAAGCATTTCCAAAGTGTGTTTTCTGAATGTTTAAGGTGTAACTCTGAAAGAATGGCTGAGTATGGATTTGGAAGCAAAGGGTGGGCAGACCCCATCTGGAGTAACCAGTTCAGGACTACAGGTTCAGTAAGGGTGCCTGGTTACTTTAGACAAAGGGCCAATGTCTAAACAGAATTCTACCCTGACGTGGGTTACAGTTTCTTCTCTGGTTATGAAGAATGGTGCTAGTCTTAGCAAAATATGTGTTCAATTGTGGCTAGTGCCACTGGAAAAAATGTTCAATGTCTTATGACATGTGGGATTACAAAGTGAAAGTGTCCTATGTCCTACTACAGTGGGAATACAAGAGTTTCTGTCAAATATAGTCGATTTGTTGTTCTGTAAGTTCCTAGTGCCATGATGTGTAAACTTTGGGGTCCACCCTTGCTTCAGAGAACATCTTTTGAAAAAAGTCCTCTAAAACCCCAACTATGGTCTGGACAGCTCGTTATTGCTTCCTGTGTGGAGTTACAGGATACCCCTCCAGAAGTTATGTCTATATTGCCCTTACAAAAGTTCTCTCCCAGGACCTGGTTTTGTAAATACCAAATAGGTTATATTGCTTTTACTCCCCACCCCTTTTGATCTCTAGAAGAATGAGCCTGGTATACATTCCCAAAGCTGGGGTGGTACCATTTCTAAATGTGTTCCAAGTGTCTGTGCTCAGTTATGGGGGCCAGGGGTAGCTAACTTGTGTAAAGTAGCGTTGGGGGTTGTGGTTACACACACACACACACACATGTATATATATATACATACAAACACTCTATAAGATGTACAATTGCCCTAATAAAAACAAATAAGACCGAAAGGCCACTGCCTCATGACGGCATTTGTAAGCCTATCAACAGCGCTGTAGCCTCTCTGCTACTTTGTGTCATTAAAATGTGGTTTTGTAGGTGGTGTTAAAGATCAGGTTTAGCCATACTGTTTGCAAATTGTAATATAGTATTGTTAAAGGACTTGGAGAATTCTGCCCTTTTTCTTTTCTTCATAAGTTTGATGATCATTTTCATGACACTGATCGCTCCATCTCAAATTGAATTAGAACCCCTACTAATTTTCCCTTAGAGGAGAATTGCATTTAACAATGATGATCGACTTCCAGTCAAGGAGTGTAAAAAATAATGAATACATTAGGCAGTATAGCCTAGTGACTACAGCCTCATGCCAAAAACCTGGGAAACATGTAGACTCAGAACACTTGGATTTGTGAACCACAACCTCTACCTGCATACTATGCAACCCAGGCCAGGGCAAGTCACAGAGCATCCCTGTGCTAAGGAGAGGCACATGGAACTTGGAACAGGCTCACCAGTAGGCAGACTCTGCCGGCATTCTGAGCCATAGAAATATAGAAGTTGACAGCAGAAAAGGACTGCAAGGCCCATCCAGTCTGCCCATACACAGCAGCCATGTCCATTACAAAACAAGCATTTGTCAATGCCGAATGTTTGCTTGCAGGAATGTGCTTTGGTGTTTGGCATTTGTGCAGGCCCCCAGTTGTATCCATGTCCCTTTAGCATCATGATCCCAACAGAGTACCCTCTCTGCAACTCCTCTTGCATTGGATCAACATTTCACCCTCATACTTCTTAAGCGTCTGTCTTAGGAACCCTAACACCCTGGGCGTGCTCAAGGAGTGCGAGTCTCGTGTGGAAACCGCGCAACCCGGTGATTGTAACACAGTCATTCAGTGGAATTATTTCACCAAATTTTCAGTATAGGCATTTTGTCACCTCTGGTCATGAACACTCACTATGATTTTCTTACAGTGTGCGAACACTGATTTCCCACAGCGACCGACTATTCTGCGCGGAAGTGTGAAAACACATTTCGGACAGGATGTGAAAAATAACACCTGTACTGTTCATAAGGAGGTGTGGGAAAATGCAAATGTTGAAAATCTGGAGTGACAATATGACAAATTGCTGGTTACAGAGCGTGTGGAAACTGCACAACGCTACGTCAAACAGTCATGTTTTGGAATTTTCCACTGAATTTTCAAACTTAGGCATTTTAGGATGTCTGCTCATGAACAGTGTCACTGTGATTTTCTTACTCTGTAGCAAACACTGATTTCCAACAGCGACGGAAGTGTGGAAACACATTTCGCCAGGATGTGAAAAATGACAGCTGCACTGTTCATAAGGAGGTGTGGAAATATGCCTATGCTGGACATCTGGAGTGAAAATATTACAAATTTGTGAACTTACGAGTATGCGTGGAAACTGACACGCATGCGCCAGAAACAGTAATTTTTTAATTTTTTCACTAAATTTGCAACATAGGCTTTTGAGAGCCCACCTCATGAGCACCAATGCTGTTGTTTTTATCTGTCCCGAAGGGTAATTCCATGCAGTGACAGTTAAATCACCTTTCGACTGAATAACGCCACGACAGTGACTGAATTCATGAGAAGGTGTCAAGAACCCCATGTTGAAAATTTGGTGCCAAAAGTCAAAAATGGCGAGAGATCCCTAAGTTGGAAAATCCCTATTTATGCCATTATATAGCTTACCGGCATTTCCTCAGTTTGCAGTTGGCTTTGCAGAGTGCAGACGTGTTCCTGGTCCACGAAGATCATCGCGCGGGCTCCAGAGCGAAGTATGGGGTGAGGGAGGTGGGTGCACAGACAGTGTCGTGGGTTGGTGGGGAGGGGCAGGGACTCCCCAAGGGACTGTTTCTTCTTTCACAGGAATTGTGAAAAAAAAAAAAAGGCGGACACTTTTGGCATGTTGGGGTGTGCTCCCAGCGAGCCACCTACATGTTTGTTGGGGTGGGGGGCTGGAGCTGGCAGAGATTGGGCACCCCTCTGGTCATACAGTGGGGAAAGCATTAGCACGCTGGGGTGGGCTCCCAGTGTGCCAGCTGGTTGTTTGTTTGGGAGGGCTGCAGCCGATGGGGATTGGACACCCCATTGGCCACACAGTGTGCCTGGGGGCGCATGAGCCAAGGATTAGGTGCCCCTTGGCATAAAACGTGGGGGCCAGGAGAATAGTAATGAGGGAGGGGAGGATATTAGCAGAGGGAGGAAGCGGAGAGATTTCATGCTGAGCTGTGCATGACAGCAGTTCGGCTGAGGTATGCTAATTGCATACACGCTACCACCGTGATTGCAGCGGACCTTTTCTTAGAAGTGAAGACCAACACAGCCGAACTGCTGTCATACACAGCTCAGCATGTATTGGTCCCTAGGGTCATGTCTGCTACACTGAGCACTACATTGGCGAGGAGGGTCACACACCTCCAAAAGTAGTACTGTTGCATGTAACATAAACATGCAGCTCAAGCTGAAAGAAAAGAGTATGCAGTAAATATATTTTGAGGATTGCTGGGGCCCCTGGCAGGTGGGGCCCTAGGCTAGTGCCTATGCTGCCTGTGCCTTAATCCTGCCCTGGCTGGCTCTTACTCCCTATTTAGACAAAGGTAAGTGCAATTCCACTGCCAAAGCCAACCACATGTGACAGGGTAGTGAGCAGGGTGGCGTCTCGGGAACACTTTTAAACAGAACACTCAGAATGCAAGTTGAAAACACACCGCTGCCAGTGCAAAATCCTTTGCCCATGCAGCTGTGGTCCTGTGGAATAAGCTACCACAGCAATTACAGGATGCAGCCTCTTTGGGAAGCTTCAATCCGAGGCTACGGGCACACCATCTGGGAATCAGCATTTGTTCTTGCACTAAAATTCTGACCTAAAAGACTAGCTTCCTACTTATCTGCCCCAGGCAAGCCCAGACCACCCCTATTCAGGGAGACTCAAGATATTGTCTACTGTTCTATTTGTATGTCAAGTTAACGAACTCCACTGTATTCTAAATGTATGAACGACCAATCAGCGCCATGTGCTAAGACTCAAACTCTGCATTGTGCTGGCCAGTTTGTAACCTGAAATGGCCGCAAGCACCCACCTGTAATATATTGTCTCTGTATGTGTAATGCTCTTCTGTGTAACTAACTCCAGGTCGCCCCTGAAAAAGGGACCTTGGGCCCAGTGGGCTTACCCAGATACCAAATTTAATAAATAAATAATAAATAAGAAAACTGCTTTACTTTCAGTAACACACACAAAGAAACAGCTTGTATTCAGCTTTACAACAAAGGTTTATGCAGATCATTCTCTGGTTGTCTCCACATAACAGAAACAGAAACCTCTTTTCTTCCTTTTTGGGCTCAGGTGTTGCTTGTTAACAGTCCTCCTCCACCTGAAGGACAGCCAGGTAGAACAGCAATGCATAGGACAGCAATGCAGTGAGGTCTTAAAGAGCCGGTGACACAATGTGTTGTAGTTTTCATTTTGTGCAGCATTCTTTCATCAGTGTAATATTATGTCATATTTTCCTCAATTTCTTACTTTTTATGCCTTCTTTTTCATCAGTTTTGCTGACTTCAGTTGGATGTGCATTCCCACTGATGTGCTGCACTGCTGCTCCCTATCAAGAGGCACTGATGGCAGGTAGAGAAACCAGAGCCTTTAAGTGAGAGGACGTGCCTAGCTGTCGTTCAGTGGGAAATACGAGTTATATCATGTGCTCTGTGTTGATCGTCCCTTATTACTGAGTGCCAATTCAGTCATCAAACAAAATCATTTATTTGTTCAATTATAAATGTTTGTCTGTTTTGCAGCGTTATCTGCTGATGTTGTCCAGGTATTTTATCTGAGACATAGATGCTGTCCTGTAATTTCTGATTGTATGAGCAGCATTTATTGTGTGCTCTCTGTGGAACATCACAGTTTATAAGTGTTTTAAACATTGTTATTCAATGGCAAGTCACTCACCAAAACTAAAGAATTTATGTGGCCCTTGAAAGAAAAGTGTGTTTTGCATAGTTATATGCTAAAGATGATGTCCTGTAATTTCTGATTGTATGAGCTGCATTTCTCGTGTGCTGTCTGTCGGACATCCCAGTTCATAAGTGTTTTAAACTTTGTTATTGAGTGGCAATTCAGTCATCAAAACTAAATAATTTATGTGGCCCTTAATAGAAAAGTTTGTCTGTTTTGCATCGTTATATGCTGAATTTGTTCAGGCATTTTATGTCAGACATACATGCTGTCCTGTAATATCTGATTGTCTGAGCTGCATTTTTCATGTGCTCTCTGTCAAATGTTCCAGTTTATAAGTGTTTTAAACTTTGATCTTCTTCAGAGATATCTCTGTCATCAGGTCACCGATGGAACTTAGCCACCAAGCGTCAAGATCCCACAGAAGCTTTTCTGCAGCAGTCTACTAGGGACCACCCACCGATGTCAGACTCCAACATCACACACCCTATATAAGCAAGTGGTCCCACTGCCCCCATAGTTCTTTCCCACCATCGACCATTCGCACGGACTCTAGAAGCTTTTGTCACCAGTTTGTCTGCCAACATTTATTTCCTTTTTCCTTTACTTACCTCTGAATCACTTTAGCTTAAAGTGATTCTCTAGTCATTTATATGTCAAAAACTAAGCTTTTGTCTGCTTTTTTTGTTGCTGCGGAAAGAAGATTTCTTCAACTGATAAACAAAAGCTCTGTGTCTGCTGTCTAGGGCCTAGCCACAACATTCTTGCCTGTGATTCCTGCCTGTAGTTCAACCTCACCAGCCAGCACTGATGCAAGAAAGTCCTGCAGAAGTTCCTCATGGAGCAACAGGCGGCCAGTGGAGAGCAGGGTCCTCGGGAGCCTCCCTACCCAGTTGCCGCTGTCTTCCGGGCTCTCTGCCATGAAGGCCCAGGACAAATCCTGGGGGAAGATTTTGGACGGGACAAGGATCGACCTAAGGACTGTTCCTCATACTTTTCTCCAGGGGTCACGCCATGAAATGCTTCAGCGTCAGTGTTTTGCCCCATGCAGGCCTCTGCTCTGACTAGGTCCTCCATGGAGCACTCTTCTCCCAGCCATCATAGGGCTGTGGAGGGGTTGTCAGCCTCTGCATCGTCGGCACCCACCCCATCATGAAGACCTCTTGATCCTCAAAGTCCCCAGGCACTGGGCCCAACTGCTTCTGCCTCTGCTAGCAGTTCATCATTATGGACTGGGCTATGTGTCCCTCCATCGATGTCTGTGTGGGTGACAATTCCCTATCCTGTCGCTGACCTCAATGCTATCCTTCCTCTATTACTATGTTTCTCATTCAACAGTTTGTTCCATGGCCTGGGCCATCATCACCCGCGCCTTTGGTTGCTGCTTTGGTGTCGATGCCAGTCCAACCTGTTCACTCTGTGCCTTCAGGAGGACATCGATACTCTGCCCATCAGTCTCTGCCTCAGAGCAGTTCGACATCAAGAGGAATACCATCTTGAACTCATTCTTCCTGAGGAAGAGGATGAGAAGGAAGATATTGAAGTGACTCCTCTGACAGGTCCACTGTCTCCTCCAGGAGTGAGGACTCTATCAAACACCTCCAGGCCCCCAAGAGGACCCCTCATTTTTCAGTATTATGAAGCAGCTCTCCTCCACCATGGGATTTCAAATGGAGAAAGAGTATGAAACCAGGAGGAATCTGGTAGACATTTTGGAGATCCCTGAGTCTTCATCCAAAGTTATTCCTCCTTTTCTGCCTACCCTGAATGAGCTGCCACTGCACCTGGCACAGGCCCAACATGGTACCAGCTATGCCCAGAAAGGCTAATAAGCTCTACTAGGAACCTCAGGGGTTGCCCTTTATGCTGCCTGCCTAAAACCAATTCAGTGGTCATCAAGGCCACTCCTGACAGAATGAAGGCCCCTAAGCACCTTAGTTCCCTGCCCCTGACCGGGAGTCCAGAAGGCTAGACCTCTGGGGCAAAAGGACTTTTGCCTCTGCCACTCTGGGCTTTAGGATTGCCAGTTGTTTGGCCCACCTGATTAAGTATACAAACACCCTCTGGATAGGGTTACCACCTTTTAAGAAGCTCAAAGTGGGACATTTCTTACTAAAACATGATTTTTGCAGGACAGTACGTAACCTCGACTAGTGCAACAGACTTGTTTTCTCTATATAATCAGAATTAAGGCTAAGTGTTGTAGTTTTTAGTTGCTTCTATGGGTTCATATCATTTTAATGTATTTTAGTTAAGGTACTATAGTTTTCTACCAGATTTAGAGGAAAGTTAGAAAATATTTTTTCTACTAAAAGTCAGGACATGTAGTATTTTTCATGTTTTTTGCAGGACACAGCTGCTAAATCAGGACTGTCCTGCGAAAGCATGGGACAGGTGGTAACCCTACCTCTGGAGGAAGGGTAAAAGCTGCTGTGCAGGCCTTCCCTAAGGGTTCCCAAAGACAAGAGTTTCTCAAAGTGCTCCAGGCCTTGGGAGATGTCGGTAAGCATCTCCTCAGAGCCACCTACGATATTGTGGATACTATAGCCATGGAAGCTGCCACGGCATTTGCCTCAGAGGCACTCCTCCTGGCTTAGGGTCTCTGGCTTGTGACTGATATCCAACAAAAGGTGTTTTTGAGGCTGCAGAGTACACTGGGGCTCTGTAGAGCAACTTAGGAAGTAGCATTCCTCTGGCAATGGCAAGGTGTGCCTGAGGAGTCATATCCTCGCAAAAGGGGCACACTGGCCCTCATGACACACTGTCTGACAGGAATCTGAAGCTTGCTAGTCACTGTCCCTCTCTTGGAGAGAGGAGGGGGCACTGCTGAGTGCCAAAACAGTCACTTACATTTAATAAAGGTTGAACATTACCTCAGATCCTTTGTCCATTGAACTCTCTGGCACTCACTTCCTCATAGACAGACCTCTATCTTCTCTTGGTGGGCTTTTCTCCTGCTGGAGAGGGACACCCCTTTAAAGACTGTAGTCGGTAGAAGATAGCTGCTGCCATGATTGGACACTTTTCTCAACGCCAGGCTCTACAAAGGAATTTTCTGTGTAGTGGGATCTGGCACAGTGTGCCATAGTACCTCTCCCACCAACTCTGACTCAGCAGAGAACACTGGATCCTCCCATTTGGAATGTCCAGATCAGACCAACTGAACCAATCCTCCAAGGGCATAGAAAACTGGCACACCCTAGAGGTCAGTACTCCTGAAGGGATGACACCTGTGTGGGCCACCCCTGGGGGCCATATTAGGCCTGTGGTGTGCTACCCTCAGGTTTGGACAACTCCATACAGGCTACATGGGTGGAAGTGGGAGCAGGTGGGTGGAACTAAAAGCTAACAATGGGTTTCCCAAGTGGGAATCTCTTCAAGGGATTTGCATCAGTGACTTTCAAACCTGTAGGATTTCCCTGAAGACACCTCACAAGAAGTGAGGGAAGAAGCTGTGGTCTGCCCAGAGGAAGAGAGGGCATCCTGAACCCGAGTTCCAGATTTGGTAACTGCCTGAGAGGCCAGCACATTTGATGTAAAGAGCATGTGTCCTAAATATTATGGATTCAAGGAATGCCAATAAGACAGCGGTCATACAGAATGGGTACTGAAAATAGGTCAGCACATAGTATCCAAGAATGGGGTCACAGTACTTCCTGTATTAGTGGGGAGGTGCATATGGTGACAAAATTAGTATCAGACATTGGAGCCCACAATGAGATCCATGAATTCTGCATATGAGAAAATTTGTGAGCGTAACACTACATTCCTCTAGAATCAGAGGAAGGAGGAGGTGCTACTTCATTGAGAGGCGATGGAGCCATGGAATGCGCTGCCTAGGGGCTGGTGGAGGCAGAGACAGTGGAGGGGTTCAAGAGGGAGTGGGACAGGTACAGGGAAGGGTTCTGGAAGCAAAATCCAATGCAGCAAGAATATCCGGAACTGGGAAGGAGAAGCCAGAGAAGGCGAGGGAGCAAGGTCAGCACCCAGGTGGGGCTGACCAAACGAGCAGACACGAAAGACTGTTAGGCCTATTCTGCTGGCATTTTAGTATGTTAGTAATCACTTATACAGTATGTATCTGTATTGCTTCTTTTAACTCTGAAACTGATGTGGAACCTTTTTAAATGAGCACTTGTGCTCAAAGTTATGCTCCAAAAATCACAATAAATAAATAAATAAAATGGTGCCCAAATGTGATGATCTGTAATTGGGACATTTGTCTCTTCAGACAATTAAATTAATTCTGAGCAGAGACATACACTACCTTACCTCTGCCCCTAAATAAAGGGACTACATAAGAAGTTAGTCGTTCTGGTGTGCTGTATGATTATTGGGTAACATTCTATCCATTTTAAAGGTCTGAAGTGAAAGGAGAGGACTGTGTATGCTAAATGTCCACAAGGGAGCTCCTGGCAAGCTGTACCACACAATACCTTCAGACACAGGAGTTACCCTGGGCCATGCCCACCACACTGGCAGAAGTAACACTTGGCAGCATAGGCTGGAGGGGTTGTACATATAACATTGTTACTTAAAGGACCATGGTAGCTAAACTGCTGATATGTTCGAGCCATCTTCATGGACTGGTCATGCCTGAAAAATGGTCACAGGCTGGGACCGTTTTTCAGACATGATCCAGGGACCCTCCTCCTACGGTGAACAAATAATTAAACTTCCATCAAATTACTGTATGCTCAGCTTAAACTGCATGTCCAGTTTGGTTGTCTAAAAATCAAAGATTAATTTTTTTAAAAAGCACACATTTTAACAGAACATTTTCATTTTGTGTTCACCATACACAGGCACAAGCAAACATATTGTTATGATACTGGGTTTTGAGAGGTGTGTCACTGTGGTCCAATGCAGGACAGTCTATAAGGGGCTCGTCAGTGTCACACCAATCATCCAGGCTGATCATAACATTGTTCTGGCTTGCTGGGCAGAAACGTTGTGTAATTCAAAGGAGAGTTGGCCCAATCATAGTGGGGCTTTTCCTTTGATCTACATGACACCACCAGCAAAGCACAGCTGATCTATCACGATCAGCCTGCTGCCCCAAACATGTGAAGGCCACTGATGGAGCTGTCAATGAGCGTGTATTATAACATCTAATTGTACAGTATGTGCTCACTGCCAGCTCAGTCAGTAGTCAGCCGTGGTGGAGAGCGGAGGGATGTACCAGCCGCCAACTCGGGATCGGGATGGGGGATGGTGTGGGGGGCACTACCTGCTGGGGTGGGGGTCCGCTAGACACCAGTGAACAGCTTTCCTGTAATAGACAGGGGATCGGGATAGGAAGGGGTCCGCTAGACACCAGGGAATGTTTTATTGTATTAGTCAGGGATCGAGGCTAGGGAGAGGTCTGCTAGACACCAGGGAATGGATTTACTGTATTATACAGGGGATCACGATGGGGATACACTGGACACCAGGAATGGTGTATGTTATTATACAGGGGATCAGGATGGGAGGGCGGGACCACTGAACACCAGGGACTATGACATAACTCATTGGCCATGGGTCGGGTGGGACCACTGGACACCAGGGAATTATTAGAATTATTATTTAACATTGGGCTTGGGTGCAGGTAGGGAAAGGGACCACTAGACACCAGCGAAAGATTTATGTTTAACATTGGGCTGATAATTGGCAAGGGTACCACTAGCACCAGGAAAGTTTATGTTTAACATCAAGCCAGTGATTGGCGGGGAGGGGCACTAGCACCAAGGATAGCTCTCTGGGACTGGGCAACTGGAGGGTGGAGCCTCACACCCATGCAAATGAGCCCATAATGGGCATGCAAATGGCCCCTCAGCACCTTGCATGCGCAATGCAGGGTTCTCCACTCTCTGAAAATATAGAGGCGGTGGCAATGGTGATCAGGTCAAAGAGGCGTTACTTTTCTGGACCTCCATATGCACTGTACATGTGACATTGACCTGGTTCAAGGATTACCTGCAGGCCGTCGCAACAAGTCAGGATATGCTCTACCCTCTCACCCCTAAAACAGTTTCCTCTGGGGTCCCTCAGGGTCTATCCTAGGCCCACTGCTGTTCACCCTCTTCCTAAACTCCTCCCTAAGGCTTGCAGCGGTCAGTTGCTCCTCTATGCCGATGATGCGGTTCTGTTCGGAAACACGCCCACCCTACCGCCTCCAGCAGACCCTTCAAAGGCAATTCCGGGAACTAGAGACCTGGTTCTCTGAACACCGCCTAATTATCAACTATAAAAAACTAAGTCCATGATTTTGCCCACCGCCAAAGTCCTTATAGTCAGTCTGCTCTCCTCATCAACAATGCAATAGGTGCCCTCTGGAACAAGTTTCCGATTTCAACTATCTAGGTGTCACTTTAGACACCTCCCTCTTACCAGAGGCATACCCAAATTCTCTCCTCCTCTATCAGCTCTAGGGTAGGCCTCCTGTACCGGCTCAAGCACTGCTTACCCCCAAGGCTATGCAGCCTGAGTCACCTCCTCCATCCTCTCCCTGGTGGACTATGGGATCACTATCTACGGCTCAGCTGAACCCACCTCCCTGAATAGGATAAACATTGTCCTGAACAAAGCCTGCCGCCTAGTCACTGGTTGTGAGAGGCTAACCCACACCTGTGATCTTTATGCTTTATCTGGCTGGCTAAACTTCCAACATCGATTACAGTTTCCACACCTGCATCGCCAAAAAAAATACACCTTCACCTAGCCCCCGTCGGACTTTTTCCCCTTAATCAGTTCTGCACCTCACGGATGCAATCACGAGACTCTCATAAGCTCCCTTTCCTTGTACCTCAATGTAGAACCTCTCTGGGGCAAAGATCCTTCCGATACAGGCGCCTCTCTGGCTCAATCGTTACCTCACTCACTTGCACAGACCCACAGCATCTCTCAATTTAAAACAGACCTCAAAGCTCACCTCCTTGAAAGAGCCATATGTGACTCGGCTAACTCTGCTCACCCAGATGACAGCCTTCCCTCCCCTACTCTTGACTCAGGGTCTCACAAGGCCCCACGTAACTCACCAATTCCTGCCTGGGTAACCCAAGATTGCAGCCTAACTTCCTTATCAGTCATTAAGTTTTGCCTGGAATACTCCTGTGATTTTGTTATGTATATTCTATCTGTTTCAAGTATGTTCTCTACTGTATCTGTCTTCCCTCCACCCTTTGTAACCGACGTGGAGCCTTTGCAAAAGAGTCTGTGACTCAAAGGTTTGTAATTCGATTGTTTCAATAAATAAATAAAATAAATAAGTAGATTTTAAGCAACATATAGTGTGCTGGTATTAGCTGGGTAGTAGTGCAATAAAGGATGTCAATAAAAGACAAATTTGGAGGATTTTATATAAAAAAAATAGCTAAACGTATAGGGTGGTGGCAAGAAATATAGGGTGGTGGTAAAAATATAGAGCGGTGGTAAAATATAGGGTGGTGGCCCACCGCTAAAACAATGAATGGGGAACACTGCAATGGTCTCATTCGTATGGGTCTGCTCCATTAGAATACCAGAAATTTAGAGCAGGCGCAAGCCATTGTGGTGCCCTGTTTCAGGAGTCATGTCTTCCCGCCTTCAGTGGCTTAGTGCTTCGGCCAACATGGCCCTACATTCAGTCGAATAGCAGCCTGTGCTATTCCACTAAATACAGCATCTTTAGGCTCAAGGGCAAGTGCAAGGCATAGCACAAATTTTAGCGCTGCACTTTGCACTTCTTGAATATAAGGCCCCAAATTTTTAACATAACCATTTTTTCACACCACCTCATGAGTGTGACAGCTTTCTTGTCTCAAATCCTGGACAAAATGTGTTTTACACTTGTGGTGTGGAGCAAAATGACATTTTGGACACTCTTTATAATAACAGCTGTCACGTTCAGGAGTGCTGATAAAGACTACGTTGAAAATTTGGGGTAAAATGTGAAGAAACAAGTAAGTTAGGAGGAAAGGTTGAATTGTTCCAACCTTTACTCATTAACTGTTTTGCAGATTTTGGCCCCTGATGTTCAACTTATGCCTTGTGTTCCCCATCTCCAGAACATGGTTGGTGTCATTTTAACTCCTCTCCAAAACTTGCTTCCACAGTGGCACAGCGAAATCACCTTTTGGATGGGATGTTAAAAATTCTAACAGTCTTAATCATAAGCAGTGATGAAAGTGAGCAGGAACGCACAGGAACTCGGTTCCTGTACCTTTTTGCAGCGCAGGAATGGAGTTCCTGTACTTTTTCCCACTGACACTACAACTGAAATTCTTTTTTTTTTAACTTAAATTTTATTGGTTTTCCATTTCATATTACATTAAACTGCATTACAGAACTGAAATTCTTAAACCAGCAACAAATGCCACTTTCTGTGTCCTGAAATCAGGGTTTCCAGAACAACATTTGACTTGTACAATAATCAGCTATTACCTCTCAGCTGCCTTATCCTGGCCAGTTACAATTCTAACATGTAAAAACAGGACTCCACCGAAATGACATATTGCATCTAATCTAGTCTGGGTAAATAAATATGTAGTAAAAGAAAGACCCAGTAAAATGCTTGCGTTAGCTGCCTGGAATTTGATTTTGGCTAATTAGCTTTATTCTACAGCAGGAAGTGATGAAGAAGATGGTAGAAATCTGGGAGAATCGAAGCGGAAAGAACCTCCCCGCACATCTAATCCAGAAACGCAATTCTCGTGTGTGATTATTTCGTAAGTGTACTATTTACGTGTACATGTACTGGAAGGACTCTACTTCCTCCCGCCGGCGCGGAGTGATACGCTGGAGTGGCAAGGGCGAACGTTCTGTCTCCACTCCTTGCGTCACTCGCCGGGTTCGTTCTCATTTCTCCGGGCCGGGTTGAGCCTGTTAACAGCTGCTGGAGAAGAAAGCGAGAAAAAGATGGCTTCCGGCCACATCCCGCCGCCGCTACTCCTGCTCCTCCCAACTCGACTGGCCCTTCAAGGGATCTTATCGGGACCGGCTGTACTCGGAGGTAAACCTTACCATCGACCTCCTTGATCCCGGAGGAGCGCCTTTCCCGACCCTAGCATGCTGGATGGACTGGACCTCGACACGGAGACGGACCTCCGCATCCTGGGCTGCGAGCTCATCCAGTCGGCCGGCATTCTGCTCCGCTTACCGCAGGTAAGTGGCTTGGGCTTTTGGCGTTGACAGTTTGATAACACTAAATATTTTACACTTTTAACATAAGCGGGAAAGGTAGTTATTTTGTTATGTACGTAATTCTTCCCCATCACGAATTTTGTCGAAGGCATGTTCCGGTCGTGGTGAGAGCAACGAAGGCCAGCGACTAAGGCCGGATACAGCTTGTTGCGTTTTTAACTAGGCTATCTGTTAACATCCCATTATGGCATTTAAATAGACAACTGGTTAAGAACTGCATTATAAGATAGCATTTGTTTCTTGTCTAGTAACGTATTTTTGGGGAAGGAGACTCTCAGCTACACAAAATGGCGGCGAGGCTTCTTCTAATTCTCGATGTTGGCTTCTTTACAGGTGGCGATGGCGACCGGGCAGGTTCTCTTTCAGCGTTTTCTACTCCAAATCCTTTGTCAAGCACAACTTCGAGGTAAGCTTCGGCTTCTAAATGGCAATTCTCTCAATACAAAATGCTCAACGGTAGTATATACTAAAAGAAACAAAATTGGTCAAACCGGTAGTTGCTGTGTTACGCTGTACGGGGGTGGATGGAGTTAAACATAGAAACTGGACTGCAGATGGTAAGTATACTGGGCAGTAAATACGGTTTATAGATATTATGAAATGGACCGGAAACTTTTATGGAGAATGCTTTGTGTCCTCCGGAGGTATTAGTCATTTCCCAAATGGTTACGTCATCGCTAACCAATTTGACACAGTGGCTAAAGTTCAGAGGCCAAAATGCACCCTCCTCCTATTTTTTTTTTTTTTTTGTGTGACTGTTTTAGCCACAGCTGCTAAATAAAGGAAATCCCGGTGAGAACTGTGGGAGAATACGGGTGGCGGGTTTAGCCACTCCCGTTATCTGAGGACTTCTGGAAATGGAAACTATAGAGCATGGTGTCCCTGCTTAGGTCAGATTACATTCTGGAGTGCTGTTATGCTGTCAGTAATAGACATATTAAGGTTGCTTGTCCATGTGTGGTAAAAGTACAGTTTAAAATGCCTATTTTACTGCAGGTTTAAGTTGCAGAACCATTCGGTCACCAGTATTCTATGTGCTTTTTCCCCTTTTGTTTAAAGTAGTAATGTACAACGGTATATGTGCTGAGATGACATCACGTCTCGATTTAGGCCTTATCGTCTAACTCCAAGTGATGTTACCCCATGACACACGCTCTAAAGTGCATTATTATAATTTTAAGAATAGCTTGCGTAAAAAAACAAATATTTAGCTGCTCTTTTTGGATATGCTTTATAGTTGTGCTAGGATAACATCATTCTTGAAGGTCAACACTGACCACTTGGAGCACAGAAACTGTTTGCTTTTGTTTACGGGTAAGTGCACTAGATAAGAACCTGCCTATTTTCAGGCACGGCCCAGGAGAGTACAATTACAGGGCAGGAACATCACATTAAGCAGGATTCAGCAATACAGAGATGAGGGGTACAATGCAGTAGAAATGTAAATTTCAGTAGTCTGAAGTCGTTATTATAATTTTGGCATAATTCATACAGATACTGAAAATAGGTGAATACTGATATTAAGACAGTAGTTCAGTAACAAATGCAACAGGGATCAGCACGAGAGAAAAACAATAAAAATGGACTTGGCAATATACTGGCAGTCAAACATTGATCAACAGAGGCTAAGAGCTAGTCTGTGATGTATAAGTGCATTAATATACAACTTCCGACAGGGGCAGACTAAGGGAAATGGGTGAAGATTTGTGAAATTTCAGGGTGAAAGGAAGAGATTTTGGTCTGCTGAGGGAGAACAAAGGGAACCTACAAGAAGTGAGATAAATTAAGGAGGGAAAGAAAGTGGTATGGGCTACAGGAGCTAAATGAAAGGAGATAGAATAATGTAAGGAAGTGTGGTTGGCAGGAGGGAACAGCACAGTAAGATGTAGTAAGGCAACTATCGGGCAGGAACAAGTGTCTTAAGGTTTCAGGTGCGACAATAACTTTCTGTAAAGTTCTAGGATTTAGACACTTTAAGGTTATAGAGAGCGTTCCAAATGTTTAGGGTGAAGTGGGCAAAATCTTGTTCTCTCATTTAGGTTACACAGCTGGGAACCATGAGGAGGGCTAAAGTAGAGGACGGAGTCGGTGAGAGTAATCAGCAGGGACAAACATTGAGGCCAGTGAGGCAGGTTGAGAAGACATAATCAGTTAGGCATTTGAGGACATAAAACCGTCAGAGTATGGAAGATAGCCATTGTAGGGTGGAGTAAAGTTCACAGTGATGGGTGTGATGAGGGGCAGACAAAGCAAACAAGCAGATGTTACTGTAAGTAACATCCGATTTATGAAGGAGGCTATCATTTGCCTGAGAAAAAAAACAGGGCAGGCATAACAGAGACCTGGCAGTAAAACACCCAGGGCAGTTGTAATCCAGGCTGCTGGGGTAAGGGCATGGTGGACTTGATAAGCCATCCTGATTTTAGAGTGAACAGCTTTGCAGGTATTATTAAGGTGGAGGGCAAAGTCGATGGTTGCCTCTAGCATTAGCGTGACACCAAGGTATTTGAAGGAGGCGGATAACAGCGACAGGAGAACCATCAAGGCGTTGGATCGCAATTCTTGAGATGATGTGCAGGACTTTTGTGGGACCCAAACAACATAGCTTGAGTTTACCAACATTTAGGACCAGACAATTTGAGGTAAGCCAATGCTGGATGTTATGGAGGTCTGCCATAAATTGGGTGTTTTATAACATCCATACACCTGGAGGCCATACAGTACTAGGTCGTTGGCATACAGAAAAGCACAACTGTGAGAAGAGGTGGGTATGTTACTTATAAAGATCGAACAGTAGAGGTCCCAGTATAAAGCCTTGAGAGACCCATAGGGATATAGAGGCAGGGCAAAGAGGACCTTGTTGAAAGAGACTGACTGAGAGCAGCTGTGGAGGTAGTTTTGAAGGCCATGTTAGAATTGTTTAGGATGCCCGAGGTGGGAACAAACACTGTGGATGGATTCAGGCATGCTTGGGACAGGCGTGGAGGTACAGCAGCGGGTGGATCGGAAGCAGTAATCCAGTGCAAGGGCTTATGGGCAGACTAGATGGGCCAGGTGGTCCTTACCAGCCAACAATTTCTGTTTCTATGTTCTAGTTCATACAAAGGAGGGGGTGGCTGACCAAGTCAACACTCTAGGAGGTCAATGAAGATTGCCCCAGTGAGCAGACCATTATCCATATTGGATTTAACCTCACTCGTGAATTGTGCAAGAGCAGTTGAAGTGCTGTGAGCTGTCCAGAACCCATGTTGAGCAGGGATTGAATATTACATTTGAGTAGAAAATCTGAGACCTGGTGGATACGGTTTTGAAGAATTTACTAAAAGTGGGAAGTAGAGCAATTGGGAGGTAATTAGAGATTTGGGATCCCTTTTTATGAAATGAACCTGGATAGTCCTAGCATTGTCCATAGTTGGGGCACTGTAGAGGTATGTAAGGATATTTTAATAACTGTAACCAGCATGGCGAAAAGAGGCAGCCTATTTGAGTATTTTCGGCTCCATCTCCTCTGGGCCCACGCTACCATGGGGGAGGATAGTGTTGAGAAGTCACAAGACCTGTCGGTAGCGAGACAAGGATCAGCGGAGGATGAGCTGTGGGAGAGCCTGTGGGCGAGGTAGGGATAAGGGTGGACTTGAGAGATTCAGAACTTGAAAGGTTGGAGACAAAGGAGTTAAAGGTATTCGCAATGGTGATGGGGTTGTCACAATTTGTATTGTTTGATATCCATTCCCAGGGGGTGAGGTTTGCCTCTGTTTTTACCCAGGATTCAATTTATTTGCAACCAAAAGTTTTATGGTTCCTGGATGTGGTAGTGGTAGGTCCCTGTAGTACGACTTTTAGCTGCCCGAATTTCTTTTTACATGTGTTTCGCATAGCCTGATATGCAGTACGGTCCAGTGAGAGAGGAAGATGTCAGCTTGGCCCATAAGTGGTCCCGTAGCTTAAGCATTTTCAGAAGGAGTTGTTTTAGTTTCTTGTCATTTAAGATCAGCAGCTTCCTGGAATTGGGGTGGAGTGCTGCATGATATTGGAAAATCGCAACTGTTGTACTCCTGCATAAGAGTAGGAAAAGGGCAGAAGCCTGGGATCTATGGCAGGGCTAGCACAGGCTTTGTTTTATGCACCAGTATCTTTCATAATATGCTCAGCCTGCCACACATCACAAAACTATTTTCAGCTCTTCTTAATGGTGCCAGAGGGGTGCTGGCATTCCACAGACTGGGGAGGAAAGCAGCAAAAATACCCAGAGCAACTGGATGATGCCGACCAACTTGCAGACCCAGCACCTGGCTGCCTAGGTGTAATCTCCCACACTGGCTCTCTGGTTTGGGGGTCCCCACCAGAGAGGGAGCAGCTAGAGGGTGCTGGGGCTTGGGTTGAGCAGATTGGGGCCGTTGGAGAGTAGGGGCACAAACAGAGAAAAAATGCTTTGCTCTTGTTTGAATGACAAAGCAAGCCCATAGACCAGCATGCCTGATGCCCATTGTAGGTTAGATGCTAGAGGCCATCATAATGGAAAGAGTAGTGGATTCCTTTTATACAGATGGACTCCAAGATGAAAGGAAGCATGTGCTAACTGCAGGTGGTCCTGTCAAATGAATTTGACTGGGTCACAAAGGCAGCTGATAAAAGCCAGGTGGTGGATATGTTGCACCTGGTCTGAAATTAAGTAAAGCCTTTAATTCAGTCCCATGTGAATTTTTTTTGGGGGGGGAGAGATGAGATCTGAGGGTGGGAGAAAGATTGAGGTGGTTCAGGAATTGGCTGAGTGGAAGAAGCAGAGGTAATCTTGAATGGGATTTCTCTTTAGAAAGGTCACAAGTGGGGTTCTGGAGACCAAAAAGTCTTTGTTAATGTCTTCATAAAATATATTGGTAACGGATTGAGAAAAACTAGCAGAGTGGGCTTGACGAGTGTAGGAACACACAGGGAGTATCTGGGGAAACTAGAGTGGTCCAGGGCTGGCAGATGGAATTTAATGCAAGTACAAGGCCATGCGCTTAACGGGCATGGAATCGGTTTAATCACTTAGGTACAGCAAGGCCCTTGCTTATTCATCGCTCGTGGATATACAGTGTTCAAATGACTGACATGCTGTCAATACAAGTAACATGTTTACAACCTTGTATTTTGCAATAAGTGTAGTTCTGTCAGAGTGGTTATCTGTTTAACTGTATATAACAAGCTCTATCTCTGTAAATAAGTTATATTCTCTGTAACCATGTATATATCCTCATATGTTTTGTGTTTTAACTGGACGTTTGTGAAAGCGGTCATTTTGCCCACATTCCTTTCCAGAATGGAATGAAATGAAACAGAATACATGATGGGGTGGGGTGAAGATAGAAAAAACGGAGGATCGAGAGAAAAAGTGGAGTAAGTTACAAGGAAGTGTTCTGGCCAAACAGTAGTGGATTTAAATAATGGTGGGGTAGGGATTTGGGGAGGATCACTGGGTACTCAAAACATACTGTAGGTAGAATTGGGCAGACTGGATGTGTCAGTGTTTTTTTTTTCTTTCTTTTGCTGTCACTGTGCCTTAACCAAGATTTGATGGTAGTGTAGGCTCTTAATCAGTTGGGTCCAGACTATGTAGACCACCTCCCCTGCACCCATATGCTCTGTATCCGCCTCCCACTCTACTGGGAGAATCTGTTAGTACTGTGTGTCCATGTGCCTCTTTAAGGAGAACTACCTGGAGAGTTGAAGCCGACCGTTGCACAGATTGGGGCTCAGCTCTCCGATCCTGGAAGCACCATTTCAAATAAGGTAGAATATACTTGACACTTATAAAATTTAATCGCTACATGACCTTGCATTTTGAAGATGGTGCTGGACCCCGTCCCAGATCTCGCTGGTATTACTGTGAGATGATGCGGCATTACCCTTGCTGTAACGCTCATATGCGGAAATGCAACGAAGTGTATATATCCCACACCAAGCTCTGTTTACTGATGTGCCTAAATCCCATGTGTATGCATGCCATACATATGGAATTTAGGTGCATTAAGCAAAAATGGAGCTTGGTATGGGATGTATACATTTAGCTGTATTTCCACACATAGGGACAGTGTTACGGCAAGGGTAATACCAGCGAGATGGGGGCTGAATACCATTTTCAAAATGCCAGGGCCATCTGAACTGATTACAGATTTTAGAAGTGTTAAGGTAGAAGTATACTTATTTGAAATGGTGTTTAGGGTGATCGAGAGTTGAAGACACCATCTGTGCAGCGCCTGGGGCTTCAACTCACCAGATAGAACTTTTAAAGTCTTGGGAGAAGGGGGGCGATAGGGTCTTTCCTGAGGCCATCCTGTGCTTTAGAGAATCCTTAACTATCTCAGGTTACACCTGATTTTGGTAAATATATTTTTTAAAGGCCCTAGTAACCCATCTGTTTTCCTGGCTTTTGTGGGTGCTTTTTAGTTTTAGCGTGGAAGAAGATAGATCAGTTTCCGTATGGTGGTTTTATTTTATATTGCATTTATGTGGTGGTTCAAGATCTCTGAAATGGCGCTTAAAAAGTAAAGAACTGCATAAATGCATAAAAGGGATGATATTCTTCGTTTCCTTGGTACTTTTTGGGGTGGTTCATAAAGGAATTCAGTTTAACTTTTGTTTTCATTGGTAGCTGATTTGTATGGGTTTGTTTCTTTGAGTTCTGGTAACATATTTAACACTAATTTTATGCAGCAGTCTTTTTTTTTTGTCTGTTATCACCAAAATATGCTGTACTTCAGTAACTATGCTCTCTGATGTGCCCTTTCAGGCCCTACAAATAAACCCCATTAAGACTGCATGTTGGCTTTTGGAAAAAAAATAGGACATTATCCATTCTGTGTTGTGTTGACACCTCATTCTTTGATAGCTTTGGACCAATTAAAAAAAATCTATGCTCTCATTACCTGACTTGTTTTCAGATTGTTGCCATGGCTTGCATTAATCTCATCTAAAAATTGAAGAAGCACCCCCGTGTACGTAGATGTGATAAATGTGTTCCATCATTTACGGCAGTTAAGAGGAAAGAGGTGAGTCTAACTTTTTATGTATCCGAAGCTTTACTTTTTATATGTATTAAATTGCCATTGAAGTTGAGTCCCTATTGTATGCTTGAGCTTGCAGAGTCTGCACTCATTCACTGGAATGTGTATAAACTCGTATTTCACAAATAGGTTGACAGTCCAAAAGTGAAGCAAGGACACAGCCCAAAATGGAAAATAAGGCCAAAATGACTTAGAGGTGCGTAACTGAAGGAATGCAGAAGTAGGACACACCCTGAAAAAGCTAGGAGTTGTCAATAATCCTTTATTGAAGGCCCAAAAGAGGAATGGGCTAATCCTCAAATTGGAAATGATCTGGATGGCTTATTGCCAGCTGACTGCAGTTGTTGCAGGCCTACTGCAGGGTAAAGTTTGCAGCACTTTCAAGATGGATTCTGTCCATGTTTAGTGCTGTATTTAAATATTGTGACCTGCAGATAACTGACAATTTTTATCTAGACACAATCAATCTTGTATGTGATGTCATTTCTTCTCTCCCCAATGATTGAAACTGAAGTTTCTTCATGATAAAGGTGGTGGGCACTGGGAAACTGTTTGCAATGATGGAAAACATGGCACGGGGGCAAGTTGACACAAGGAGGTTCAAAAGGACATCAGTATATATGTTTATTATAGAGGTGGTAAATAAGTGGAGCAGTCTGCCAGCATAGGTGGTGAGTGCCAAGACTGTAAACGGTTTAAAGCATGGCTGGGACAGAGTAAAGGGCTTGGTGGTTGCTCAGTTCAGTAGCAGTTGAGAGAAGTACCAGGAGTGGATTGGGTAGCAGTGGGAGAGGAGCACCAGAGGTGGACTGGGTAGCAGTAGGGAGAGGAATATGAAGGTAGACTGGGAGGATAAAGCCCACTATGGGACAGTAGGTCCTGGGGCAGATGGGGAATTCTGGGCAGACTAGATGCACCTTTGGTCTCTTTCTGCCATCATTTTTCTGTTTCTCTGAGGGTGGGACATACAAAAGGACTGGGGAGGACGATGTGGGTTAGAGGAGTTGCTGATCAAGAGGCCATTCACATCACACTATGTAGGGTTGGGCAAACTTGATGGGCAAGTGATCCTTTTCCAGCTGCCAGGGTTGGACGGTTAAAAGCATTGCTACAGCAGAACTTGAAAAAGGCAACGTGAACTCTGAGGCGGATGTGACACAAATCGGAGATTTAACTTGGGAAGGATCAGCAGTACGGACTAAATCGAGGGATGATAGAGAGGGGAGATGTGGCGGGAGAAAATAGGAACAAGAGCAGACTGATAGAGGAGAAAGTACTGGCGGCTGGAACAAAAATGGGAAAGCCTGGGAGAATGCGGAGTTCCTAAGGAGTACAGAGAGGGGAGATGGTAATTTAAAGAGTCACTACGGTAGCAGGGGATAGTGTCAGGCCAGAATTTGGGAATGAAAGGAAACTGCTGTTGGGGTGGAGATGGTTAAAATAAACAGTGATTGTTATGGGAGGGGAATTCAGCCAGTGGACAGAAGAAGCAGAAAATAGCATCCAGTCCGCCAAAAGATGGTTTTTGAGGGCTGCACTATACAACATTTCCCCATGATCAAATATTGGATCTTATTTCAGGAAGAAGTCTTCAAAGATCTACTGGGCTTATTCTGTTTTATAGATTTCTCTGTACTGTTTGAACTGAAACTCAGTCTAAGCAAGTGTGTTGCCATTTTATTTTACGGAGGCTTAGTCTCCTGCAACAGCTTCCCAAAGCCCCTTCCACTGCACATAGTCCTTTAGCTTCTAAATACAGTAACATTGCAGAGAAGAGACCGAATGGGCTGCTATAAGGGGACTTCTAGAATGAGTCCCTTTCAGGGCACGTCAGTTTTCCTTTCAGTTTTGGGCATTGGGGAGAAATGACCTGCCGTATATACTCCAGTCGTTGTTTGGGAGTTTTAGCAGCCGTTAAATTAAGGGTCCCGACTTATGAGCGGAGTCACATCTAATCACTAAATCAATTCTTGACACCAGTGCTGTGGAAATATATGCTTTTCAGCCTGCTTTAATTGTCTCCCGTTGTAAATGGCATTCTGGCTGTTTTTGGCAGAAGAGACCTGTTGCACAGCAAGAAACAGAAGTCCAGAAGTACATATTTTTTACTCTTTCCCTCCTTCCCACCCTCCATCCAAAGCCAGTTCTAGTTTTATAGCCACTGAATTTGACTGACAACAGGAACTTCCTGTTTGGCAGTAGGAAAGATCACTGAAATGCATTAGTTTCAGCAACCTTGAACCTGGGGGCTCTCTTCTCCTGGCTGCTGGAGGTCTGAATCCGAGGAAGGAGACTACTGAAGACTACAGGAAGTTCCTGTCCCAGAACAGGAAGGGTGAGAGTTGTAGAGGCACGTAGGCAGTAAGAAAGTAAGTGTACAAATACATGGAGGAGACAATAGGCATACAAAGCAACAGGAGAGGGACACAAAATAAGTCAAGATGGGAGTGGTGCAGTGCAATGGCTGTGGAGCAGCAGTGTTCAGGGAGACATTCTGGAGGCTGCCATGCTGTCCTGTTTGCAGGCACCTCTCTGGTCTGAGGGAGGAGGTTGTCCGTTTACAGGCTGACCTGGCTAGGATTCACGAAACCTTTCCCCACCCAGGTAGCACCAGGGCCACCACCGTTACCTCAGAGGTTGTCAAGAAAGAGGAGCGGTTGGACCAAGTTGGGCTCAGGGAGGGAGATGGTGGAACAGAGGTGCATCCCTGCAGTTGAGCTCTCCACAGTTCATATTCTGTTTTGGCAAAGTGGTTCCTCTATGGAGGCATCTGCAGCGGAGACCAAGGAGGATGCTGGGAACCTTCACAAAGGAGACCCACAGAGGAAGGAAACAACTCCTGGTGGGGACTCTATCATTAGGAGGGAGGACGTGGGGAGGAAGGGGATAGGGAGGTAAAGTGTGCATGGCGCTACAGCTTGGAGGGACAGGAAGCGAAACCTCAGGATCGCGAGCAGCTGCATGAGGGAGGGAGCTGGATGTCATTGTCCACCATGGACAAATGACCTGGTTGTAAATGGGATGAGTGAAGCAAGAGGAGTTTGTGAGTTGGGGAAGGGTGCAGACAAATAGCATGTGTACAGTAACCTTCTCGGAGGTGCTGCCTGACTATGGCAAGGATGATGCTAGGTATTCCGCACCATGGGATTCGGCGAATGGTTGAAAAACTGGTGTGGAGCTCAGGTTTTGGCTTCATTGGGACTGGGGAGCCACCTGGAGGATGCAGGCTTATACTAGCGCGATGGACTGCATCTGTCCGGAGGATCCAGGATCCTAGTTGCCGGTTAAGCTGCATTGGCAAAGCATTTAAACTAGCCAAGGGGAGGTACTGAAAAGAGCAGGGAACTCCCAGCCTCCCCCACAAAGCGCAGTACTTGGAGGTAAACACCACCAAGGCAGAGAATGCAGTAGGGAGCAGGACAGGGATAAATGCAGAAAAAGGTGTTAAGGACAGGGATGGGGCTAAAGGGTAAGACCATAAAAAAAAAAAAAATGGAAGGTGAGTACCAATGCCTGTAATCTGTGCAACAAGCTCCCTGAACTAGTGGCCTTAATGGAAGAGGGAAGCCTGGATATTGTGGAAGTCACTGAAATATGGTACACAGAGAACCATAGTGGGAAGTCAACATACCAGGATACACAGTCTACAGGAGCGAAAAGATGGGTAAAAGAGTAGTTCTCTATATAGGGAAGGATTGAAGCAACAGAACTAGAGTAAACAGGAAGTTGATGAGTCACTGTGTCACCCTGGAGACAGGAAATGGCACCACAACTGCATGGGGGTTGTGTACAGACCCCATCCCAGGGGAAGAAATGGACAAGGAAATGATAGAAAGCATCCTTAAAATGGCAGAAAAGGGGAGATATTGTTGATGGGGAACCTGAATATGCCAGATGTTAACTGGAGTACTTTGCTGCAGGCACATCCAAGAGTAGGGTCATTCTTGATGCCCACAGGGGGCATGCCTTAGACAGCTAGTGTTGGAACCCACTCGGAGGGAGCAATCTAGAGCTGGTATTCTCAAATGGGGAAGGAGAAAAGATCTCAGATTTAGAAGTGGGTAGCCATCTGGGAACAAGTGACCAACAAACCGTGTGGTTCACAATAAACATAGCCATAGAGTCAAGCCATACAAAAACAAGAGTATTGGACTTCAGGAAAGCTGACTTTGGGAAAATGAGTGCCTTAGAAAAGCACTAGCAAATGGGCAAGAAGGAGGCGTGGAGGAACAATGGGGAATAATCAAAACAGCCATTGCAGAGCAACAAGTCTTTGTGTGAAGCAAATCAATAAAACAAAACTAAGGAAAAAACACTATGGTTCTAAAAGAGGTGGCAGGGACGGTTAAGGAGAAAGGCTAGCATTCAGGAAATATAAGGAAATGCAGAAGGAGCAGGACAGAACTTTATCAGTTAAAGTAGAAGGAGGCAGGAAGGTAGTCAGAATAGCAAAGGCACAAACTGAGGAAAGAGAGCAAACTCTTAGAGGATAAAACCTTTTATAGGTACATTAGGGAGTGAAGAAAGGCCAAGGGAGGGATGACAGAGACTTACTAAAGGGGAGGGAATGTGGGCAGAGGTGACAGTGAAAAAGCAGGATACTGAAGAATATTTCTGCTTAGTATTCACAGCAGATGGGGGTGCCTAAACCAAACAAGAGAGAAACTCTGAATAGGGGGGTCGATACCAGTCCATTCACAGAAGAAAGGGCTTTGAAAGAACTCTTGAAACTGAGGGTGGACAAAGCAATGGGGCCTGATGGGATTCACCCAAGAGTACTAAAATAACTAAGGGTAGAACTAGTAACACCACTGACTACTCTCTTTAACAAATCGTGGGAGGATGGAGTGGTACCTGAGGACTGGAGGAGGGCAAATGTGATTTCTACTTCACAAAAGTGGGAGCAGAGCAGAGGCAGGAAACTACAGACCAGTTAGTTTGACTTCAGTGGTAGGGAAAATGATGGAATCACTTCTGAAGGAAGGATTATTGAGTACCTAGAGGCCAGTGGGGCAGGGACCCAAGGCAGCATGGTTTCACAGCAGGAAGGTCCTGTCGGACAAATCTAATAGATTTCTTTGACTGGGTGACCAAAGTAGTAGACAGGAGGGCTGTGGATATGGCCTACCTAGATTTTAGCAAAGCATTTGACAGTCTCGCAAAAGATTAATATACAAGTTAGCCAGCCTTGGAGTGGGTCCCAAGGTGGTAGCTTGATAAAAAAAATGGCTGGACAACAGGACACAAAAGGTAATAGTAAACGGAGTCCACAGTGAAGAAAGGAGGATAACTAGTGGGGTACCATGAGGTTCGGTACTGGGACTGGTCCTCTTTAATATCTTTATAAGTGACATTGGAGAGCACCTGGAAGGAAAGGTATGACTCTTTGCAGATAACACAAAGATATGCAACAGGGTTGATACACAAGTTGGGGTGGAAAGAATGAAAAGGGACTTGGCAAAGTTGGAGGAATGGTCAAATACGTGGCAGCTCAGACTGTTGCAAGAAAGTGCAAGGTAATGCATTTGGGAAACAAAACCCAGGGAAAGAGTACACAATGAGGGTGAGTTAATAACAAAAATTGAAAGAAACCTAGGAGTAATTATATCAGATGACCTGAAGGTGGGCAAGCAATGTGAGAAGGCAGTAGGAGGGCGGGGATACTGGGATGCATAGTGAGAGGCATCAACAGTGAAAACAGGAAGTTGTTATCCCTCTGTACAGACAGTTAGTGAGACCCCATCTGAGTACTACGGTGCAATTCTGGAGACCCCATCTCTGCAAAGACATAGACAGAGTGGAGGCTGTTCAGAGGAGGGCAACCAAAATGGTGCAGAGTCTGCACCAGAAGACATCTGAGGAGAGACTGAAGCAGCTTAATATGTATACCCTTGAGGAAAGGAGGAGGGGGGGACATGATAGAAACTTTCAAGCATCTCAGGGAATTAACAAGGTACAAGAGGGTAGTATCTTTCAGAAGAAGAGATGTGCAAGAACAAGGGGCACAATTTGAAGATAGAGGGGACGGCTCAGAGGTAATGTTTGAAAGTATTTTTCACAGAGTTGTGGATGCCGCCTGGAACAGCCTTCCTGAGGAGGTTGTGGAGTCGGGAACAGTGGGAGAATTCAAGAATGCATGGACAGGCATGAGGCAATTCTGGTGGGGGGCAGGAGGAAGTAAGTTGTTTAACTGAGTCTGCAGCTTATCCATCAGGTACGGAAATGGGCATACTGGGTGGGCCAAGCAGTCCTTATCTGCCGTCAAATTCTATGTTTCTATGTAAAGGCGTTTGAAGTTACACACAGTTACTGTAGAACTGATTGAATTGGCGGTCACCAGATTTCGCTGATGCTACTGCACAGGCATATTCACTTCTGATTGAATTAGCTTATCAGCGGTACTGGACAGTTAGTATTAGCCGATTTATAATAGCGGTCCATTTAAATTAGCGATTTCCTCCGGCGAATACAGCGAAAATAAACTGGCGCAGTTATAATCAGTTCTACAGTACATTGTGTTCTGTGGTGTGCTAAACAAAGGCTCAGTTATGTTAATTGGCGTATTAGTGAAAAGCATTTAGTTAATTGCAGATAGTGAGCTGTTAAAAACAAGTGCATACCTTCGTTACCATCTAGCTTCTGAAATGCCCTTGTTGAAAGGAAGCGCTGCTCCTATACGCTGAATTCAAATTAGTGGTTGTTGAGTACAGGAAAATCACATAAAATAAATGAGCTAATTTGACTTTGATTTTGCAGTCACTTATGTTAAATAAAGCGCTTACATTTTTTTAATCATTGTTTATTGCTTCAGTTAGTAATTCATCCAAGTCCTCGCTCAGTTAAAAAGATGGTCCGACTTATGAGCGGGTCAATGAGAAATGTGCTACAGCATTCAGTTGAATCATACCCTGACTTATGAGCAAGTATGTGCAGTGAGCAGAATCCTGTTAGTCTGCTCCTCTGCTGACCTATTCAGTTGCTTTCTCTCTGATTTCATCGAGGAAAAGAGCTAGCCTGAAGGTCTTAATTCTTGCTAGAAATCACTGAATTATCTCCAAACACAATTTTTTTTCCCTCTCTCCTGGGACCAGTAGTTCTCTTGAGTGCATTTTGGAAACTGCAAGACCACGTACAGTTTATGGAATGCCATGGTAATAGTGAAGAGATAGCAGAAACAATAGACAAGTAATTGTGAAGCGTGCGTTTTTAATTAAAGGGTGGTAAATGAAAATGAGGCAAAAGGAACTATCCTGTATATAAACAAAATAGATACTGACAGAAATATCTCTAGTAGTAATATCAAAGAACTTTTAGATCCAAAACCCTATCAGTAATTTTATACGAAAAGAAAATCTCCCAAAGGTTGGCTTGTTTAAAGCAGCAGTGCAATGAAATTTTTTTCCCAAAAAGCTAGCTTCAGGTTCAGTTAATAAAAATACCAATATCGTGTCAAATATATTCTTATTAGGTTTTTCTATGCTGTGCATCATGTGTGTGTGTTTTTTTTTGTGTTTTTTTTTTGTTTGTTCTCTCCAGCTTTAACCCTGTTTTAGATCGGTATGTTGTGTCAAAGCCAAATGTGGTGGCCATCCTTTTTGGTAGTGTTGTGTCAAAGCCAAATGTGGTGGCCATCCTTTTTTTTTTTTTTCCCCTTAAATAAAACCTTTTATAAAGTGTTCAGTTTGGAACTAGGTTTTACCATGTAGTAAAACTGAAAGTTACCTGGAATCTTTACGGAGGAGATGGGATCAAATTTTTTCCAGATTTTGTTGCACTGCTACTTTAACACATAGCAACCTTAAGGATATCTTTATTTTCATTTAACCTTTATTGTACCAGAGAGCAAGATCAGCTGTAAAGTCAGTTTTCACAGCGCCCAGTTGTGTGGAGTAGAAAATAACAATGACAGCTGGTTATTTAGTTTGATTTAGTTATTGTTGACCAGTAAAGGTGTGCTAGGCAGCACTGTCTACATTTTATTTATTTATTAAATTTTGGTGACCGGCTAGGCCCACTGAGCCCTGAAGGTCTCTTTTTTCCAGAAGCGACCCAGGATAACAATACAAGTTATAAGAATGAACAAGGACATGAACATTTGAGGCATTGTGAGTTATATTGTGAGGTGGTTACAGTAAGAAAAATAGTGGATACAGGCATGGTAAAGGAAAAGCCGTGGATACAGGCATGGTTATCATCATGACATATAAGCAATTGGTAGTACTTTGCATATAGTTTATTCAGGTTTTACATGGCCTCTGGCGAAACAGTCTATAGGGCAGGTAGTAGGAAGGTTAAGCTAGGAGACAGGAGTTGGAGAGGAGAGTACCTTAGGAGCTTTAAGTGCCATGACAGTGGCATGTGCTTGAGGTCAGCAGATGGGACTTAAGCCTGTGTGTGGAAGTTCATGAGTGAGGAGGAGGGAGCTTGTTCCATTGGCAGGCTGCTTGGGAGGAAAAGGATCTTCCGCCAGTGTTTGTCCTTACCCGTGGGACTTCTAATAGCATTCTATCTGAGGTCCTTGGGTTCCTTGGGTTGTGTTTGAGGGTTATGGTCCCGGCAGTGCTTGGTGAGTGTGGGGTTTGAGAAGCTTGTAGGCCTGGACAAGCAAGGGATGTTGGAGGCAGAAGCGACCAAAGTGGGCCAGCAAGATTGGCCAAAGTGTCACAGTGGTGACGTCTCGGGTGGTCTAAGGTTGCAGAACAAGCTATCTTATTATATAGGTTTTGCATCCTGGTAATCTCTTATTTAGCATGCCCTGTATAACAGGGCCGCAAAGGTCAGGTTGGGTAGAAGGACCCTGGTAGCTATGGAGAGCCTGGCTTCAGGGATGAGTTGGTCCGAGTTGTACAGGGTGCCAAGTTTCCGATGTAGGGTCCTGGTGACCTGGTCCATGTGTTCCTTGTATG
Source organism: Neoceratodus forsteri (assembly GCA_016271365.2). Classification (NCBI taxonomy): domain Eukaryota; kingdom Metazoa; phylum Chordata; order Ceratodontiformes; family Ceratodontidae; genus Neoceratodus; species Neoceratodus forsteri. The sequence goes on from CM028137.1 coordinate 165,079,158, forward strand.
TGATATTCTGATCCAGTATGAGGCCTAAGTATTTAAGGGAGGGACTACGTTAATGGCTTTACCAGAGAGTGAGGTTAGGAGAGGGATCTTGGCCGAATAGCATTGCCTTGGTCTTGTCAGCATTTAGTACCATTCTGTTCTTACATAGCCAAGTCTCTAGTGAAGTGAGATCCTTTTGGAGTAGAGGGCCTAGGGCAACCACGTCACGCAGAGGTCGGAAGATGACAGTATCATCAGCGTACTGCACAGCGAGCTCTCCCGCAGTGGGTGAGTACGCGAGTGGTTGGTAAACAAGGAGAAAACAGGAGGGGGCCTAGAATTGAGCCCTGAGGTACACCCTGGTTTAGGGTAGTGGGTCAGACATGGTCCCTTTCCATGAGACTCTCTGTGCCCCACCTGATAAGTAGCTCCCAAACCACTTCAGGGCATGATTGTCTAGGCCTATATTTTGCAGCTTTGCAGCAAGTTGTAGTCGAGCGTCTAACGCCTTGGATAAGTCTATAAAGACTGCACCAGTAGGGTATCCGTTGTCCGTTGCCCTGAGAACTTCATCTATGAAGTTAATGAGGGCAGTGTCAGTACCATGGTTTGTTCTAAATCCATGTTGGGAGGAACAAGAGAGCTGATGAGCTTCCAGGTAGTCCTTCATTCGGGTTTTTTTTGGGGGTTAGGGGGGTCCGGTGCGAACCAACTAAGATTGAGCCAGGTTAAGCTGTTGGTGTTGTCTTGGTGAATGGAGTAATTTGTCAGGACACCGGGGGTGTCTCTTACTTCTCAGTGGCATGGGATCTTTAGCGACCACCAGGTGGTTAAGCGGGACCTCAGTTAATGTCTCATCTAAAGGATAACACTCCCGACAGGAAAACATCCTTTAGTACTGCACTCATTTGCCATCGTTTGTTGGTATTGGCCTGATCCTGGTGTCGACTAGAACCTACAACCTTCTGGCCCAGAGGGGCGGATGTGCTACTAAATATGCCCATTGACTGATATCCGTAGATGCAATCAGTGTTTAACGTGGAACAGACTGGCGCGATGGTCTGTGAGGACATGTCTAGCAGTCTGGTGTTAGTTTCATCAGGATTGTTACTTTAACCTTTGTTCAAGTTTATTGGTATATTTACTGTGTGCTGTTAAAGGGAAAGTCCACTTGGCCTATTTTCTGTATACCTGGTAAGCATGAACAGTGATTCCTTACATCCATATCGGCAGACTAGACGAACCCTTGGTCTCCTTCTGCCGTCTATTTTCTGTTTCTATCCCCAATGTCATTCTAATTTAAATATGTAGTTGCTGCTCTCTTGTTTTGTCCTTGTGTGAATACCTGTTTGTCTCCATTCCAAGGTCATGAACCCACCACTTATGTAAGGCATTGTGGTAGTTAATGTGTATCTGCACAAGCCAGCAGAAGGTTAAACTCTCGTTCAGTTACATGTCTTGCGAAGTTCCTTTGTCTAAAAGCATGTCTTTCCAACTCTGATATGCATTAAACTGCTGAAAACAGGGCAAAAAGTTTCATAGGCCAGCATAAAACAAGAACATAGGGACTGCAGAGGACAGCAGCAGCAGCACTGACTACAATATAACAACTTCAGGCTTTAGCACCAAAATATCTAAAATTCAGGATGCCTTTCACGAGGTCTGGTCATGACCTTTGCATAGGAGTAGAGTGGCTTTTTCACCATGCTTGGTACCCCCATTAGATCACAGTGAAATTAGGAGGGTGCAGTAGAGGCAATCATTGTGCGCTTGCAAAGTACACAGGAAAACAGAATAAAAGGCTGCAGGGAATTTTTAGTGCAACACTATTTTACTAATACAGTACTATTTCCAGGTTGCCCCTCTGCATTCTCAGTTATTCTTGCCATACTCCATTATGAGAACCTAAACAATTTTTGTGGTTTCTAAATAAAGCTCGTCAAAATTAAGTGTTTGCAGAATTTTTTACGATGAACCTGAGTTTTTCATCACATCTGAAAGCAAAATCCACCAGTATTAACATTAGCGGAAAACTGTCTACCTCTTCTTCTGCATCAAGTGCCATATTAAATTCAGTTTGGAAATAGGCCATAGAAATAGCAGTGTGTACCTAAGTAATGTGCACAGAACACTACAACTGGCCCACAGTGATGAGGCTGCTTTAGGCGTAATTTCCTGTTTTGTGTTTTACCCAATTGTTACTACATAAGGCAATATACAAATTTTATAATACCTTTTTTTTTTTTTTTGGTGGATCGTCAAGACTTGTGATTCCACAACACAATGTGCAACTGCCTGTCTTTTCAGAAATATGCTTTCTGTCCATTACATGTTTTTAAATTTTTAGGCTAATCGCTGTCCCTTTTTTTTTCTTTCTTTTCTTAGATTTTCTCCTTTCCCGATATTGGGGCAGTCACAACCACCTTAACTCCAGCAAGAACTGGAAACCTAATGGGTCTGAGTGGTTACATTTTATAAATGAGTAGCCCCACCACTTTCCACTTGCTTAAAGGAAAGCTGTCAACAATACAGCCTCCTGTCCCTGCAAGGCTTACCCTCTAGTTAAGCTTTTAAGTATGTTGCAGTGTGTGTTTTTTTTTTTTTTTTTCTTTCATCATAGCATTCTTTATTTTAATAAAAGAAAAGTCACCCAAGTATGGTGGATGCCGTTTTTTAGGGGGGTGCCTCCATTATCTGTAAAGGTGTGGTGATTATGGAGCCCCCAGCATCTGCCATACTCTGGGTTGCTGATTCTTTATTAAAATAAAGTATGTTGTGGCATGAGATAAGCGCTGCAAAATACTTAAAGAGAAAGAAAGAAAAAATTAACCAAGGGGCCAGCCTTGCGAGGACGGAGGCTATATTGACAGTTTCCTTTAATATTACACTTGTACAGGGTTAATTTCAGATATTTATAGATATGGGACACTGACCAGAAAGGGTCAATTGGGAGGTCATTGTGCTCATCGAAGTCCAGATTCATAAAACAGCAGTTTAAAACCTCTAACAGTGAGCAGGTTGTCCCCAAAGTAGAAGAAAAGGTGGGGCACAATTAAAAATTTTGCAAATTGTCCCAATCCCCACACCAAAAATGAACCCTGTTTATATCAGTATCCAATCTTGAGACCTGGTTGTAGTCAAATTGACTATAAAATGTTACACAGTGTATATATGTGCACTTATAATGTATATACATCTTTTCACACATTGTGTGTATACAGTATTAGGTAGGAATAAAGAAAATCTAGTGTGGGAGGTGAAATACCAAAATGTAATTTTGGTATTCTTCTAGGTCTAGTATTTCATCCGTTCAGAATAGCAGTGCTATAGGTTGAACTGCAGAGCAGCAGCGTGGTGGAGCAGTATTCAGTTTGAATACCAAAATGATAAAAATGGTATTCTGCCACCAAAGCGGGGTAATAGGATTGGAGATAAATCCACTCTGATAAATCTTAGCTGAGCAACTGTCTGTAAATATTATAACTAATAATCTCTGTATCATTTTCCAAAGCGTTGGTTCATTCTGCCTCTTCTGCTTGCTCTGCTAAGTCTCATCTTCATGACGTTTCTTCTACCAGCAACTGTCCATGAGTTTTCATTTGGTCGTCTTCCTACTTTAGTTTTGCCTGACCATGATGTTCCTTCCATCGTTTAAAGTAGTTCCTTCTGCCTGTCCTGTATTTTATTTATTGCATGTATTTGTTTACTGATTTTTCCTTTAATATTTGATAATGCTTCTTTGAAATACCACTACTGTATCATTTTGCATCTGGAAATGAGCTGTTAGCAGCTCAGTATAGCTTTCCTAGTGAAAACTTTTGAAATGAAATTTATGCAAATAGTAACTGTCATCAAGATTTATAAACCCACACCAGGCACTTGTATTAAATCTCAATACTGACACTGGAGTGCAGCATGAGGGGTGCTGCACTCCTGAGGTGCCATCTTCCAGATGAGGCGTTAAACCGATGTCCCATCTGCCTGTCCTGGTGGTAGTTCAGGTGGATGTTAAAGATCCATGGCACTTCTCGAAAAGAGTAGGAATTTCCCCATTCACTAAAAATACCACCAACAGCTTAATCTGGTTCACGGTTAGTTGGCATTCATCTGTATCCCCTCCCCTGGGTCGTGCCTGAAAATGGGCAGAATTTGTCTAGTGCACTTAACTCAGTCAACAAAAACTAAATAAATAAACCTAGAGTTTTATACACACAGGTTAGTCATCAGACATCTCTTCACACCCCCAAAAAATAAACACTGCTGTACTCATAGCAGGGCATATACACAACCCTACAGTGCTACCGCTGCCATATTGGTCCCTCAACTCTCTCCTTGCTGAGGCTTGCACGAAAAACTGGACACTAGGCGCAGATCAACCAGATTAAAGGATAAAACATCGCTCCTCCTAACTCTTGCTAGGAGAGAGATGGAGTACCATGTTTGCCAAAAGCTTCAGCCCCAAAACACAAATCTCAGCCAGTGCAGTAGCATGTCTCAGAGGGACAGATGTGGTGTCCCTAGCAACCTAGTTCAGGCAGCACACTAACACACAGGCGCTTTAATAAAATTATTGGATTTTTTTAGAACTCCAGACTAAAATGGAAAAAAAATCAGACTCCATGTGCATAAATGGCATCGCAATATGCAGCTCATTAAATGTTTTATGTAGACTAGAGCAGTTTGGCACGCACACCTCACTAGTAGCTTACCCCACTTGTGAGGGTACCCAAGATTAAACTGCTCTCGTTCACATAAATCCTAACTCATCCCTAGTTGCATATCCCTTATTTATACAACAGGACTGGATATAATTTATAACTATCGTGGGATGTCTTTCAGCTGAGTTTGAAGGTATCAAGATACCTCCTGTTGGGTTCTAAGATACTACAACTCTGATGCATCACAATTGACCGGTAGCTACAGGGCATACCACATTACCTCTTATCACACATTCTTCAGAGATATTCATTCATTCTTCAGAGAGATTAGTTAATAGAAATGACCATAAAAACAGTGAAGGAAAAAATCCCTCATTTATAGCTTTGTTTATGAAACTTTTAGGACCTGTTGTATACATCAGATGAGATGAGCTAATGCATTGTATCAGAAATATTAATTGTACTTTACTTCCCATGAGGTCAGAGATGTAAAGTACAACTCAAGATATATCTGATGTCTAAGTCTTCTCATATCATCTATTAGAGAATGAATGATGGCCAAATGTGGTGTACAAGGAAATACCATTGAGGAACCAGCAAACCATAAACCACAATCCCAAAAGGCAATTGGCCTTTATGAGGCTTATTCAAGCCAGAGATGGTGTTTCACGAGTATGCTGGCGTTTGCCATATTTTATATAATGCATTAGGTTGGGCATTGCTTTCCCTCTCCAGTACTGTAGGGGATTATTTGTAGTGTAGTGGGGTATATGGTAGTGTTTGTGTGTTTGTGTCCCCATAGTGTAGGATTTTCATAATACAGTGGTAGCTTTAGTAGTTTTTGCTTAATATGGTTGATTTGCATGGGACTGCCTGTGTTTTGTATGTATGTCTTCTGTAGTGGAGGGTATCATGTAAGGGACATGTGGCCCTGTTGGTCTTTCACTTTCAGGATGGAAGTGACATGGTGTTCAACAGGAGTCTCTTAACCCGCCCAGTGGTGCTGAGGGTTGGGCGCTGGATGCCACACTGCGCCGTGTTGGTGACCAGTGTTCGGGAGCATGCAGGTCGGCAGGGAGGAAGATGGAACATCCGATGGACTGCTGTCTTCTCCTGGGGGCGGTGGCTGATTGCCTTCCTGGCAACAGCGACTCCCAACGGAGGCTGGGGCACGACAGCCAGGGGATTACGCGGGGGCTGGGAGGAGCCTTGGCGGATGTCCGTGGAAAGGTGTGGGGCGTGCCCGGTTGCACTGGACATCATTGCACGTGTTGGTGGGGGGTCGCTCTCCAATATTGAAACCCCTGATGGCTGGGAGGAAGACTTCATATGCCACCACTTCCAGCATCTGGCCCTGCCCACTGGGACCGTGCCTACAGTGTACACAGTAAAACTAAGCCAGTTATTCTATCACGGTCTACACGTCACTCCACAAATATCAGTACTGTGTATATGTCAGACCGCTGACTAGCTGAACTACCATTTTTACCTGAAAAGAGTAACACACCTTAGCTCAATTTAAGTAAAATGCATAACATCCATTTCTTGTGCTCACTGTAAAGGGAAATCAATGTAAACCAGAGAACTATTTCCCCAACAATTCAAAGCATAATACCACCAAATAAATACTTCAAAATTAAAGGAAACCTACTGTACCTCACATTTCCACTCCCAAAGCTTCTCACGGATGCCTGTGCTTATCGTGTTATACAGACAACAGTTCTAAACACAGCTGCACACAACTCCCAAGAAAAGCAGGCATAAAATAAATAACATTAAAAAATAAAGCATACCGACTCCACACCAACATCAGACTACAAACTCCAATCACTACAGCACACATCCAATCAAAAAGCAAACCATATTTTTTATTTATGAATCACATAGGAATTACAACTTTTGAGTCGTGAGATCTTTTGAAAAGGCTCTCGTCATTAATACAGAGGTTAAACCTAGATACACAGCAGTATAGTGAAGCAAGAAAACATTCTAGGGCTGGTATACACAGCATAATACAATCTAGAGTATTTATATTAACTCTGTATCAAATGGTGCTATACATCTCTACAGAGATATTGGAAAGCCCCATTCAAAAAAAAGTCAACACTCGGAAGAAAACACAAGAGAGAACACTACAAACAACTATAGGTAAAATTAACAAAGCACCAAAACTGCATGACATACAACACCCTGTTGTATAAACACACAATGATGGCAAGGGATGTGATAGCGAATATTTTTAAGTCGTGGCAAGTGAGCTGGGGGGTTAATCACTCGCTTTGCTACGTGGAGCCACTCGTAATACACCCCAAGCTCACTTGCCACTCATTAAGATATTTCTCTTATTACATCCCTTGCCATCCTGTATCCCTTAGTATCGCACACTGCGCAGGCGTCGTCATAAATCAATTCACTTTCCAGTGGGCCACCGTGATTTTCTCTTGGCCCAGAATTTTGACTCAGTTGCTGGCCCCATGGCCACTAGGTTGTTGCCTAAAATCAGTGTGTGTGTGTGTGTGTGTGTGTGTGCGCTGTATATTTTTACATACACTTTCTAGCTCTCTCCCCTCTGGCCAGGATTTTCTTCAACCACTGCCAGGTCAGAAGTGAAGCCCCAGAGTGTTCAGGTGCTAGGAGGAGTAGCCCAAAGGTGAATGTGGGAGACATGCAGGGCATCATCTGCCAGCCAGTTAGTGGTCTGTCTCTTTCTCCCCGTCACCATGGTGTAATAACTTGGTAATCACCAGTGTATGCATGGGCAGTTGAGCAACATTCCATCCTTATTCTTGCTTGACCGACCTCTGGTCTTGTTTGATCGACCGCTGGTCGCCACTGCGTGGGGTGGTCAGATAGCAGGCTGCATGTTTCAACCTCTCCAAAGAGGAGAGCTGTCTTTGTGCGCCCCCATCATTAGCTAATTTCCAAACTCTTGACACTGGCCTAGTGAACAGTAGCACTACTGCAGTGCTGCTTGTCCAGCCTCCGATTGCCTTAGAAAACATTAACATTCTCTGCCTCGGGTCAGAAGCATGAACGTGTAATTGGTCATAGTTCACTTCTTGCCTTTTTAAATCAAGTATATTTAAATTTTGCAGCTTAAAATGCATGTTTTTTATAGGTGGCATATTAAATGAGCACATTTTCAGACATAACATTAGGATATTCTTTTACCCTGGTGTGCCTTTATCCACTATGACCAACATTTCATTGTCATTTTAGTCACTGGACTTGCCCGTATCCTTTGAGATGTTTGAATAAGCCTTTTAGAAGACTGCGGTGACTAAAAACATCTTGCTTAAACTGTGGTAGCAGTGACAGTCCTAATACAGGGGCACATTTAGCAATTGTTTAAAAGCGTTTTCTTACAAATTTTAAGTGAAAATAAAACTTGTCTTGCTATTTATGGTTACACATTTAGCGTTCATCTTGTACTGTATATGTTAGGATCCATTATTATGGCAAAGGCTAACCCTTTTATGCAGGTCCTGGTAATCAGTACATCAATTGATGTACAAAGGATAAATGTTAGTCTGTGGAAGGTGAAGTCAGCATAATTAAAGGGTGCCTGGCCGACCTCATGCAAGGATGCAGAACTTTAGACATGAAAATGAATTGCTTTTATTACACCTAGTTGAAATTAGCAGTGTTTCTTTACTTGGTCAACCCATAAGTGTAGTTCATAATAGGATTCCTGGTCAAGATTTGAAAGTTACATATGTGCATGGAATAATTTAAGACAGTTTAATTGCTCTTATACTCGTGTTTGTAAATCCACTGTATTGGTTTAAATGATCTATGCACTGGAGCTTAATGATGTGTAATTTTTGTTATGCTTGCATTACGTAATGTGATTTTAATATTAACTTTGAATTCTTTTTTCCTTGCAACTGACTATACAGCGACCAGCTACATTTACCAAAGCCTGGGTGATGTGGGTGGTAAGCAGAGATGAAGCAGTCGTCATGGCAACAGTGAAAATGAAGTATCGATGATCCCAAGGAGAAGCCAGTGGACTGAGAGCAGGTCACTGGAATCGAGAGGACTAACAGGTTGGCCGGTGAACCATTTGAGAACTCCTGTATCTTGTTCTGAGCTTTTGTCTTTGCTGTCCAAGTGGTAACATCATGCACCTAGGTTTTCACACCAGCAGAACCTTTTTTTGAATTGGAGCTGTCCAGTTGAGTGTAAAGGTGATGTGTATTGTACTGGGAACAACTACACATTTGGAAATATGGTGTGAAATGACTGACTTGGAATGTCATTTTATACTTCCAGGTTCTTTATTTTGTTAAATGTTCAGTATCTAGCAGTTACAAGGCACAATTTAAGGAGCGACTTACCTTAAATCAGTATGGACTGATTTTTAACTCATTTAATCACTTAATTAAAAGCAGTAATTATGGGTTAGAAAGCTGATAGCTGCAGTGAACTTAATAGAGCATGATTAGGATTTTAGAAATGGCCACAAGTGACTTTTGATGGTGATTAACTAGCTTTATGAATTCGATTTTATTGCTTTTTTTGTTTGTTTTGGGATGGACAACTTTAAGATTTAAGCTGACCAGTTTTTTTATATATTATTTTTGTCTCGTTGTGAGATTGAGTCTTGCTAATACCAGCTGTTGATTTGCAGGAAACTAGTAAATCAGCAGTGTACTATAGTACCTCGAAAAGGTGGTGAAGCTCCCCAGCTTAATGCTCATTTTGTATAGCTAAAATACAAGCGGGGTTTTTTTGGGGGGTTAATAGACCATTAGGTTTTGTTATGGCCAGTTAAAAGCCCTGTGATCCAGGGTCGCCCCCAAAAAACTTTATGTATTGCAGAAATGTAAAGTAACAGCCAGCTGCAGTGGTACACTGCTTGGGATTCTGGGCTGTTGGAATAGGGTCAGGTGGGTGGGGTGCTCTAGCCACGGAGAGGTGAGATTGAATAGTCCATAGGATGCTGCTCTTGGAGAGCGTATGTCTGTGAAAGATGCTGCTGCTATACTATGTGACAACAGTCCTCTGTGGGAGGGACAGATGTCTGTTGTACTGTGATGGCAGTCTTTTGGTGTGTGCACGCATGGAGTCCTTGCATGTGGATGACCACAGAGGGCTGGTAGCATAACAGGAAATATACCTGGAGTGCAGTGGGATGCTGGTATCTAGATAAAGGGACTGGTACCATGCGGAGGCATGCTGAGCAGTGCCAGGAGGGTAAGTGTGCCAGAGAAATGGGACTATGTGGCTGCCGCTGGAAGGACAAAACTCCAGATCATCAGGTGGCATAAACAATAGAGGAAAAATGGAAAGAAATGCAAAGCAGCAGATAATAAAAAGGGTCCTGCCATCCCAAAGGGTTGTTACCACGTTCAGAGGCATGTACCTGCATCACTGCCATCCCATTGGTTGTTGCAGTTTGTTCCAGCGCTGCCAGCTAGCGTTCAGACATACGACTTTTGAGTGTTGCAGGATGCCGCTCTCTTGCTAACTGTGTTTTGAAGAGTATTAGATTTTTTTTGTGGGGGAGGGGCAGGAGATGCAGTGGAGATATGCATGTAAGAATACAGCAGATGACTGCTACATTTGTTCATACACTTTGTTGGGATTCACTCAAGCAGCCCAGAGTCCCTTTAGAACCCCATTGTCTGTTCTGTGGCTGTGCTCAATGGCAAATGGTCATTCTATCTTTTAATAGAGATGCGGTAGAAAGATATTCAGCTAAACTTTTATATGGCACTGGGGTATCATATGGCACCATTGAGTGGTGCCAGCTGTTAAGATAGCGCATGAAGCGCCTACACAACTGCGTGATCCCGAGGGATTGTGGTGAAATGCAACTCTATGCAGATACTGGTGATGCACATTGCATTCACATGACTGCAGTGCTGTAACGCTCTGCACCACTTACAGCGGTGCAGAAAATGCCATGTGAATGGCGTTTTGATTTCCTTAGCATGTAGCACTTGTTAATCAAACAGGTTTTGGTTAGCAAAGTTACCATGCAAAAGCATATCATGCTCATGCCAACACTTCCATCTTCTTCTGTCCTGTTTCCTCATGGTGTGTGCTAATACCTTTCCATTTCCTTGATACTTTTCTTTTGCCCATGTTTCTTTGGTCTCCTAGTTTCTGTTTTAAGCACTCTCTCCTGTTCCATTTCTTTTCAGTCTGTTTTGTCCAGTTTGTCTCCTGATTTCCCTTCCCTGATGGTATAGGGCTCGTAAAGTCATTGTAACATTCTTCACAAAATTTGATTTTATGATACACTGTTGGTATCCCCAAAAGTCAGACTGGTTCCCAGGAAGACTAGAGGCAAATAAATGTGGGGTTCCGTCTCAAATGACATGTAAATATGGAGAAAATGTGTGTGGGAGGGAGAATGTAAATTTATTCAGCTGTTAGCCACATCACATTGTAAACAAGTGTTTTATGATACATTACGTTGCTTCCTCAGGGCAGTGGTCCATTAGAAATCCCAGTATCCTGCTAAGTCTTAGACAACCGAAGGCCATGGTTATCGGGGAACACATGCCAGACAGCAGACTAGAGCCAGGAAGGTCACAGTTTAAGCATTGACAGTATAATTGAGGTGCTTTCGAGTATTAATAAATAAAATTAAAATAAAATTGAGGGTTCCAAAATCCTCAAACACTGTTAAAGGGATATAAACAGGGTCCTGAGTAACTAAAACCAAAATGACAGCACTGTAGGTTAGAGGCATCACCTACATGATGTTATGCTGTTTACCTCACAAATGTTTTAATGCATTTTGTCACATTTAAATGTTCTGAGGAATGTAAACAGAACCTGCTGCCTGTTTAAACATCGCTTTGGTAGGTGCCTAAAATGGCTGCACTATCCCATAACACACTGACTTTAGTGGAGTGACAGCGCTCGGGCTGATATTAGGTAGGACTTTATAAAACTGTTATACTACAAAGCGCTTCTCCTACAGATCCTTTACTCTGCATGTGTGACAACCCTTTCCCACATGTACAGTAAAAGAATTTGGAGAAAGTGCTTTTAGTGTTTAACACAATTAAACCCCTATGCTGACTTCTGTAATACCGCTCGAGCACTGTTGCTCCAGTACTTCATCATGTTAAGGATATCACTGCCATTTTGGGCTGGCAGTATAGCCTAAAGGTTAGAGGAACAAGGTGCCACGAGCTTGATACAACCAGCAGACCAGACCCGAGTTTGATTTTCACAACCTCCACTTGCATACTGTGTGACTCTGAGCAAATCCTTAACTGCCCAGTGCTCCCAGGTCGCCCTGAAAGCGGGCACTTGTGCCTAGTGGGCCTTACCCATTTACCAAAGACTAAAATAAAAAATAAAAAATTTTAGGCACCTAACGAAGCACAGTGTTTGAATAGGCAGCAGGGTTTTGTTTACGTTCCACTGAACTTATGACAAATGCATTAAACACATTTGTGAGGCAAATGGAGCATAACAGTATGTAGGTAAGTCTTTAACCCACAAGGCTGTGGTTTTGGTTATTCAGAATCCTGTCAATTTTCCTTTAAAAATCACAGGTCCCATGAACATTGTGACTGATTTTTCTTTCTGGATTTTCACCTAGTAAGGCTTCTAATGGACCACTACCAAGGAAGTGATTTAATATTTCAGAATGTTGGGTTAGTGTGATATGAACTGCAACCGTGAATAACGTTTAAATTGTCTTTGGGCAGTGGCAGTTTTCTGTTTTGTTCTAGTTCACACACAAGTCACGTGGGACTGTGGAATCTTTTGTTTCATTTTGTAGCCCTTTCATATGGCATGCGTCTCCATTTTCTATGAGTGTTAAGACCTGCTGATGCATGTCCACTGTAGAGCAAGGATATGGATCTGAAGTGAAGTGCAGGAATAGCTTTTAAACCTCAGTTTTCAGTTGGCAGATGTTAAGACATCATAGAAATTGCTGCAACCTTTCCCTCAGGTTTGTTATGCAAAGCGTGTTACTACTGTAGTCGATAAAATGTGGGAGGACAAAAAATTAACTGGGCCTAATAGGGTTGGTAGATTGGTTTAAAATTATTTGTATGGTGTTATAATTGATTTAACTAACCAGGTATTACACCAGACAGTAACTGCCTATTTTTCAGGCATGACCCAGGAAAGTACCTAGCAGGTCAGGAAATTGTAACATACAATAAATGGTGACCCAGTACATCACATTAAAATGCGCGGCATATTACAGGCAAATGAGCAGCAATAACTTAAAATGAAATATTTACAAAAATATTGCTTATGGGACATACTACCATTGTATTATAACTGCTCCAGAGCCAAGGTAGCAGCAAAATACGAAGCAGAATTGAAAGTACACGGTAATTAACAGGATATAGATTAACCAGTGGCACAAGCTGCAAGTACACACCTATGTAGCCCACAGATAATCACTGAATTTTAGTCTAAATGATGGGCGAGTGGACTTTGTGCACTCAGCCTCAATGGAGAGTAGTCCAGAAATGAGGGCGAGGAAGGAAGGCTTGCTTCCCCAAGTTGGAGAGTTTAGGAACACACAATTGACATTGTGACCTAAGGGGTTAATATTAGAATAGCGACAGTAGTTCAGAGGATGGTACCTGTGACAAGAGCATCTTACCTGTAAACTGTCAAGCATAAACAAGTAGCCAGCCCAAAACAGTATACAGCAGACAGTAGTGGGTAAGGTGTGGGAGAATGACATGACATTATCGTATGCCACGTCAGTTTCGTGTTTCATTAGAAGGTATTAAAGTGGGCCAGTAAATCGTATGCAAGAAGGGTATAAAACACCTTAGGAAATTGCTAGAGGAGCTTTGTGAGAATGATTATGCTAGACTCTAATCAAGGCCGACGGAGTTAACCACATTGCAGACAGCATTAACTTGTTACCTCCAGTAGCTCCATTTGAAGTTCGAACTAGCCATTGTTTACCTGACACAGAATGGCTGCCCAGGAGGTAATGAGTTTGGGTCAAAGTGTATTCACAGCTTCCAGCCTGTAGCGTATGGGTTAAATTTCAGAACTGTGTACCTGCAGTCACTTTTGTAAGCCACTTTCTGTGGGAGTTTGAGCAAGTTACTTGACATCTGTGTTGAACTGTTTCTCCTCCTTCCCTGCTTTAACTTGCCCAACCCTTATGAACCACCAAGTGAATGCCTTATGGCTGCAATTGTGTGTGGCTTGTAAGGGTGTTTGAATATGGTGAGACATTCTCGGCACATGTACTTCCTGAGCAGTGATGAAGTAGCATGTTGTCCAAGCTTGCGCTAATCTAAACAGTAACTGATTCCTTCTGGGGCACATCAGAAAAAGTTACACAGGTCGGCTCTCATTTCACATTCTTCTGTGTTTCTCCTCATGTATTACTTAATGAATAATGAGGTAATTTTCCTTTATCTCCTGACTGGCTGGCCCCAAGGTCCTAACTGCCAGTGCTCAGCCCTGGTATAACCTTAACTCCCAAGCACCCTGGTTTGCCTCCCAGGGTGGGCCTGCTTTGGGAGGGCTTCTTCCTTGACGGAGACTGAATAGCATGGCGGGAGCAACAGCCTGGTCAGTCACGGGGTCTGCAGCATGGGGTGGACTTCATTGTATGGCAATCAGCACACCTTTTCTCCTTGGGAAGGCATGGCAAGCAGTGGCATTGATGGCTTGCTCACTGAACATCTGACATGCCTCCCATCATGACCAGTCCTGGCTGTTTGGTGTTGGACACGGCGCCCCCCCAAAAAAAACAAACTTCTGCAGGGTCAGTCAAGCAGCGCCCCTCCCTCGAGGAGAACTGTCTATAGGATGCTCACGCCCAGAGATTCCTGACTTGAACCCTGGTCATTAGTGTTAAACTAATGAGGTCATTTTCGTGAAAGCAGGATCTTTGTTCCTTAAAGGAGTTCTATAGTCGGCATTTGCCAAAACCTTATGTTGCTAGAGTGTTTTAGAAACATAGAAACTTAGACTTTGACAGCAGATAAGGACCTCTTGGCCCATCTAGTCTGCCCATTTCCTACCTACAGGATAGGCTGCAGATCCTAGTTAACCAACAGCCTATTTCTTCCTATCCCCACAAGAATTTGCCTTACGTCTGTCCCATGCTTTCTTGAATTCTCCACAGTTTTGATTTGTTTGTAATCCTAGTGTGTCCTTCCTTTGTTTCTGAATGTGCATACAAGTTTTATGACCTCTGGGATCTCCATGTTAGCATGGTTTTATTGCTCTTCCTTTTTCTTACAATGCCTTCCGTCTCATCGCCAGTGATGCATCAGAGATCCCGATTTGGGAAGAATAGTACTACAGCAGTAATCTGCAGAAAGGAGCCTGATGTTCTGGCTTCCAACTAAACCAAGTATTTTAGTTTTCTCTGTCTCCGTTCTAGCCAGCAGGAGTAAATGTTTGCTTCTTAAAACTTCTCATTTCATCAAACTACACAGAGCCATAACATAATGGCACAAGAGTCCCTCAGATAATCTATGCTGTTTGCTAAACTGTAAATGCAGCCGCCAGTGCTTGCTTGATAAGGAAAATTACTTAAAATCACATCTCTACTGCTGAAAATTGACTCTAAACCAGTACTTGCTGAATCTCTGGTCGGCTGCATCAGTGTTACATAGGACAGGAGTAGTCTTGGGAGAAAAAAAGAGCAGTAGCGTGCTAACATGGAGATCCCTTGGGCCATGAAACTAGAGGCAAATTCAGAAAAAACTCCTCTAATAGCAAGCAGGGAAGGTTGCATTAGGACTTGCACTTGAATCAAAACACTCTGCACAACGTATTTTTTTTTTTGTTCCTGTTTTCTATTCCTGCCGTACTGTGACAACCTGTTATCCCCATGGCAACCGACTGTCTCAGCAGAGGATTATGACTTCAAGTAGGGACTAAGCCACAGCAATAAATGAACTGTAAGGATTACAGAAATGTCCTCTGTAGTAAAGGGAAGAGATGGCGGGTATTAACAAGCTGAATTGTACCCAGAGAGAGTGTGTGTGTGTGTGTGTGTGTGTGTGTGTGTGTGTGTGTTGGTTTAGAGGCATGAACAGTTCTTTAAAGGGTTACCTTCCCACACTACTATCCAAGGTATCCTGTGATTCCCTTAATAAGCAGAAATTTGTCCAAGCTTTCTTTAAATGCATTTGTCTCCATGTCCATTGTTCCTACTGGTGTGCTGCTTCATAGATTCAGAAATGCTGTGTGTGAGGCATTATATACTACTGTCACTTAAGAGATTTCTACTTGTTACAGCGCCACCCCTGATGAAGAGGCAATGTGCCCTAAAGTGCTAGGTTGTCTGTTCCTGGCTGCATGTCACACTAAATTCCTTCTGTTAGCAGTTTTCTGTGACCGTTTGTCATGAGTGACAGCCTCTGTCCATTTCGGATGCATGCTGTATGTACCCCACCCGGTCTGTGATTCCCAAAGTTCACCACCCTTTGGGAGAAGTGCCTTTTAAAGTTAAATTTGTCCCCTCTTGAGCTTGTAGATGCTCTTGAACAGGAGTCGACTTTAGCAACATTTTCTGGCCAAAAGAAGCTGTACTGGCTGGCTCGACTGGCCAGCATATTTTGTGCACTACCCCTCCCCAAAAAATCACATTCCTCAAAGTATCATGAGTGCTCGAATCGGAACTATGTGCGATGGAACTTACCAGTCTGAGTATGGACACCGGCAGATGCAGTGGGACCCTAGCGGACTACCCAAGTATGAACATGTGATGGTGCAGGCTTCCTACTTGTGAGGGCTCTGTGCTGCAGAATAGGGAGGGCCACAGAGAAGTTGCGTCAATTGGCTGTCAAATTGGGGCGCACTTTGGTGATGGTGAGAGAGGACCGCCCGTGACACCTTCTACTGACAGTAAGTACAGTCTCCTACCCTCTGTTCTGTCAGTGTAAGCAGGAGCAGCCCTTCTAAAACTTCTGCTGCTGCTCTATCATATTTTTCATGCTATAAGAAATTGTACATATATATTTACTTATTTGAAATTTTATTTTTAGTTCACGTTGACGGGTGAGTGCAATAGACAAATCCTACCTATTTTCAGGCACAACCCAGGGGAAGGGATACAGATGAATGCCAACTGACCCTAGACAGATTAAGCTGGGTAAACTCACTGAGACTGTCCCTTCCTTTTTCAGTCCTGGGATTAATAAGCGTACAGTAAAATTAAAATGTACAGTAGGTATGATTAGGAGGCATAGAATTCTCTGTGGGATAAGTTAAAATTTCTCATTGGGCGCCAGCAGTTTTATCCATGGACTGATTCAAAGGCCATGGTCTCCACCCCCACCCCCAAGTCCTGCTTCGAGTATGTGGAAGACTGAGATTATAGGATGACCCATCTTCTCCTTTTCTCCAAGCTAAGCATATTAAAGGCCACCAGTCCTTCCTCCTAGGTTTCAGCGCCCCCCAATATGCCCCTTATCGTTTATGGCCCTGTGTTCTGCCACTATATATATATATATATATATATATATGTATGTATGTATGTATGTGTGTATATATGTATATATGTATATATATATATATATATATATATATATATATATATATATGTATATATATATATATATATGTATATATATATGTATATGTGTATATGTATGTATTGAGAAGCCCTGAACTGCACAACGTTCTCCTGGAAGGGCCTGGCCATTTATAGTGGCAGGATTACTTCCTCTGACCTGCTGGCAACAAACCCTACAACATTAAATGTATCCCACTAGTCCACTGGCTTGCCTGAGCACAGGTGCACACTGTCGTCTTTCAGCCCTTTGTCTGTTATTACCCCAGTCGTTTTCAGTCTACTGCAGCAGGAGAAGCCCCACAGTGTAGCACCTTACATTTGACTGCATTAAATCTGAAACTCCTGTGGTCTGACGCATCACCCAGCATGTTCATGTCCTCTTGAAGTTTGTCCCCATCCTCCAGGAAGTCCACACTGCTCAGCTTGGTGTTATCGGTGATCTTGAGCTACCTGTTGAAGACCCCAGCAACTGAACCCTGGGGATGCTGTGGAGTACTCTCCGTTTGATAGTAGTGCCCATCCACCACAACTGTCTGGTTACTACAAAGCCAGTTACCAGTCCACCCTGTATACCACTCTGATGGATTTTATCCATAAGCTTGTCATGTGCCAGTGTCCCAAGGCCTTGCTGATGTCCAGATAGTCTACATCTGTGGCTCTGCCTCTATCCATCTTGCTGTTCACCATCTAGAATAAGCTGATTAGGTGCTTCTGTGCCCTGCAGAGTCATGCTGAGAGAAGGCAAGAACCATGACATCACATTTTTTCTGTTCCTGATAATGGCTTTCAGGATGCTGACCAGCCTGTAGTTGCCTGGGTTCTGATCTTGCCTCCTTCATGAATTCAGCTTCTCCAGCACTGCAGTTGTCTGGCCAGATTCCTGAAAGATCTGCAGACAACCTTAACCTCACCAATTGCTCTCTTAGCTCCACTATGATCCCATCTGCCCTGTAGGACTTGGGTGGTTTAATCTTACCGGTAGTTTGCTGCCGGGGTGTGTGTGTGTGTGTGTGTGTGTGTGTGTGTGTGTGTGTGTGTGTGTGTGTGTCTACATGCTGTATCATGGCTGCTACTAATTGTTACTGGCCATCCCAGTGAGCACCGTCCCTTCCCTATGAGTCCCTCAGAATTCTGAATGGTGCTGTACACTACCAAATTTCCTTCCAGCCAGTAGAATGTCATGAGGTCCTTCCAGGTGAAGTCGTGTGAGGTTCAGACAATGGGGTAGTCCTTTACCAGTCCCATGTTCAGTCATCCTAGAGTATCCCTAAGTTTTTATAATGCTTCTAAGCATAGCTGTGCTATCCAGTCCCCTGATTAGCCACAGTAATGCAGCAGGCAGGATCTTAAAACTGGCCTGTGACTCACTAGACATACTTGTATAAGGCATAGAACTCTAAAGACTAGAACAGCAGTGGTAGCTGGGCTCATGCACCTTTTCCTGGTAACCAACAGAGGTGCAGTTTATCAAGGGGTGAAATCGTAATATCAGCATTGCCATTCTACTCCTTACATTTTGTGATGTTAGGTGACTGGTTGCTATTTCACACCTTGATTTGTATGATATGAAGTCTGTGTTCATGTATTTAAGGACTGGTCACTCTGTTCCCACCCCTCGCCTCTAATACAAGACTGCTATGCTTGTATGGTGGGCTGATGTCCAGCAGTTGTCTAAGATGTGCCTGCCTTTGCTTCTCCACAGGACACTAGTATAAATTAGATGTTTCCTCTCATCTGGATTTTTCTTGATAAACATTTTGAAAATAAATTTCGTACTGTTTTGTACTATGCAGCCTGCCAAGTCGACCCAACTTTAGTTGTCTGTTTTGTATGGCTGACTGCAACTAAATTACATGTAGTAGTATGCCTCATTCAGCCCGCACTTGTAATGAAATACGATCGCTGTATAGGGAAGAGTTCTTGAAGAAAAGATGGCAAAGAGGTGAGGCACATGAAAAACAATCAGTATAAAGTCACTAAAGATGAGTTCTAGCGCCCGCAGGCTTCCTGGCACAATGCCAGTTCTGCAAAATTCTGTGACTCCGAAATATGAAGTATTTGCCTTTTGAGACCAAATAGAAGTTTGGCACAGGATGCCTTGATAATGGCTTTAGTTGCAGTTAAAGTTCTTTTATATATTAAAAAAAAAAAAAGAGCATTCTGTTTTGAACAGAAAAGTGTAACTATTGCTTCTGCCTTCTTAGGTTAAGGGGACATGGATTCTAGGCACTAGTTAAGGAGGCCTGGATCTAAATGAGGCTAGCAGTGATAATGGTTGAAAGTATGACACTTTAAATTTTAGATTTGAGTGCATCGTGTGAACACACCACACCATTTTGGAAGCCATTTATAACTAAACAATTGTGTTCAAAAATTCTATATTTTTGCTAAGGATTTGTTTTTAGTGCTAGGGCTGTAAGCTTACTGTTCTTAGTAGTTACTAGCTTTCAAATGAAATTTGGTCTTCCATGTTTTAGATTCCAAATGCTGTACCTTAAATGAACACCTGTTCTCTCACTTATGAGACTTTTAAGCTCCCAAAATTTTTCATTACCTTTAAGTCTTAATATTTTTGTGATCTAACAGTGCAGTGTAAACCACCACAGAGCAACATGGCATACTTCACATACTCTGCGCTGCTCCGTACTGCTCCAGCGTATCACTTATACAGTGAATGGGGTGGTGCTGAGCGTGTGAAATGGGGCTGCACTGCTCCATGATCATTTACATTAACACTGTTGGATCAGAGCAAATATTAAAGAACTACCTGGAGAATTGAGCTCCGACCGCTGCACAGATCAGGGCTTCAGCTCTCCAATCAGCCCTGGAAACACCATTTCAAAGTATATTTTCTACCTTAACACTCATAAAATTTTGTCACGCTCCGATGGCGCAGCATTTTGAAGATGGCGCTTGACACGATCTTACTGTGAGATGATGTGGCATTACCCTTGCTGCTTACTGTCCCTATATGCGGAAACACAACTAGAGTTACATATCCCATGCCAAGCTCTGTTTTTGTGATGTCCCAGGTCCGGCATGTGGCATGTACACATGGGACAGGCACGATAGTAAAAATGAACTTAATTATGGATATATACGCTGTATTTCAATACATAAAGGGACAATGTTGCGTACAGAGATAATACATCATCTACATAAGTAACTACCGTGAGATCGCTTGGGGGTCCGAGCTCCATCTTCCAAAATGCTGTAACAATGGAGCTGATCACAAAATTTGAGTGCTAAGGTATAAAATACTTATTTGAAATGGTGCATCCAGAGATGATCGGAGAGTTGAAGCCCCGATCTGTGCAGTGATCGGGGCTTCAACTCACCAGGTAGAACTCCTTTAAAGCAGCAGTATTAGTTAGGTGACAAACCCCCCAGTTGAATTTTTGGACATTCTTAAATTCATCCTCAGTGTATTCTTAGATTTTTAAAACCGCTTTTGTATTTAATTTTGTGATAACTGAAATCATGAAAGATGTTCGCTGTTTACAGTTTTTAAAATCTTTTCCGTGGAGGATACCTGTTGAAAGTAAATGCTAGATTTGTACTGTTGGTTCCATCCGTTAAACAGCATGGCACACCACCAGGATATTTATTTTTATCACGTCTGGCATTATGCGGGTGTGGAGCGTAAAACTTCAAAATCCTGTATCTCTGTTCAGGAATGAAAAGAAGATAAAAAGCAAAGTGGGCATCTTGATTTCGTCAGATGCTGAAAAACTAAGGGTGTGACAAATACTGCTGCATTAAGACTCTCGGATAATGAAATTTAGTTTAGGGTCTTAAAACCCATATCAGTTTTTTTTTGTTTGTTTGTTTTTGGGGGTAGCAGGAGGACAAGTGTGTGTGTTTTTTTTTTTTTTTTTTTGTTTTTAAACAAAAATAACATTTAGCTGAAGTTGTGAAAGATGGCACTGCAGGCTTTCAAAGCAGGACTGTACAGATTCCTAAGGGAGAATGGCATAGTGTGTTCCACATTGAGTTGGGGTAGGATTGCAACTGATAAGCTTGAGGTGTGTCCATACTGAGATTTATTCTAGCCTCCATCAGCAGTAGCAGCAGCAGGAGTTTTGGACCAGATGGACCCAAAGCCATTTCAGAAATCAGTTTGAGAGGCTATGGCTCGAATCAAATTGCAAGACTGTGTTTTTAGTAGTGTTGGGCAACATGATGGTAGCCGTTTGGTGCTCATGAAAGGTGCCAGATTGACAACTAGAGAGGGTGCTGAGTAACGTGTTGACTACAAATAAATGGGTTATTAAAGCACCAGTATTCATCTCTCCCTCTCTTCTCCCCCAAAATCAGTAATGTTTTCCTGGAAAGTATCATTTAAGAGTTCTTTCATTTTTGAATGAAGATGCAGGATTTTAAAGCAGCAGTGCATGATGCGAAAATTTTAACCTATACTTTTTTCTGTTTTTCGATTGCCCCATTTGCTGATTTATGATACCTCTTTCCTCATTTTGAGTCTGCTTTAGTACTTTTCACATTTGAAATAATAAAGGAGCACTTCTTTTAATATAGATTGGAACAGGTTTTTATCAGTATTCTCAGCTGTTTTCCAACACGTTTTTTTCCTCATAAGGCCAGGGAGCACTGTCTGCTGCATGATGGTTCATTTTGTCACAACAGAAGTGTTTTTAAACTGACTAACCTTATGGGGACAACAGGTGTACAAAAACAGAGAATATTGATGAAACTCTGGTCCAAGCTATATCAAAAGGAGAACACTTGTTTTATTTGATATGAACAAAAGTACTGAAGCAGACTGAAATTGTCGAAAGAAGGGCATCAGACAAAGGTGATAAGGGGCAATCCAAAACAAAATAACAGTATAGAAGTCTAGGTCAAAATTTTCACCACTATCATGCACTGCTGCTGTAAGTTTTCCATACCCATGCTATTAAAAAAAAAAAAAAAAAGCCTGGTACAGGACTGTGTTTACCATCAGCAACATGTGGTGGGCACCATCCTCCATACCCACAGCATAATCTATTGTGTACATACACAGGTCATTGTAATGAGAGAGAGGGTTCAAATTAGTGGCAGCCATCTTCAGTGACTTGAGTGATTAGTTACTAAATTGGCTGTAAAGCTGTTTGAAAAATATCAGAGAATCAAAATATACTTTTAAGGATGCCAGAAATACATTTTTGCTTTTAAGGAAGTATAGTTACTCGTGACTGATACTAAAGTGGCTGTAGTGCAGGATTCACAGAACTGGTCTGCTGACGTCTGTTAGCACCATCAGTTAGCTGGGTCAATGATAAGGTCTAACAAAAATAAATATTGGCCATTGTGGCAGGAACGCACCGTTTTATTTTAAAGTGCACACCCAAATGCAAGGATCCTGTAAGTGGATTGGAGGAAGTTTAAAACTCCAAACACACAAAATGCTTAACCTGTCATGTAAACTACAAGGATGCCAGCTGTGGGGGTGGGGTATCTTTCCTCTTCCTCTTTCCTCCCTTTTATACAGGAACTTGGGACTGAGACCACTAACTTGTTTAATTGGTGACTGACTGAATTTTTTTATTTGGGTTTTGTAGAAGCCAAATGTGCTTTCTTTAAAGGTAGGAATTGCTCCTTTCTCAGATAATTTCTTTAGTTTTATATTTCTAGCCATAGCAGGCAAGAGTGTAATTTACTCAAACTCCAGTTCAACCAGCGGCCCTTGTTGAAAGTCAGGTTAGACCAACATACCACCAGTGGACTACAAAGTGGACTTTAAAGATGCTTCTCAGTTCCATTAAGCACTGTAGGACAGTCTCTGTATATAATTCAGTTTTAATTGCTCCATTTGTAACATGCACCCGTATTACGCCACATTTACAAACCAGTTTCACGACCATCTCTTGTTTGTGGCGGTGGTCCTTGTCAGTTTCAGATAAACAGAAAACTGCCGTTTGGAGAGCCAGACTGTTTAAACAGCAGGTTGATTTTGGAACTGCACAAGGCTTCCACCCTGAAGAAGTGGGAATGGTTGCAAAACTCAATGATGAAGGTCAGCAAATGTTTAGGGCAGTTAAAATTAGTGAAAAATGTACTATGCATTGCTGCTATCTGTTATGAAGTGGAAGTTGTTTACTCATCCCTTTTCTTTTTGTTCTTGTTGCTGCAAACTTAAGCATGCAGTGTTGTGACACTGTTCCTTCTTGCATGGCGTTATTACATATGTAAGTAAGAATTGGTAATTAAGCAATAAGGCATGACCAGGGATTAGATTAAGTTTAATCACCCCTAGGGGTGTAATATGCATGAGGTGCAGCAGGGTGTCACATTGCCCCTAGGGGTGATTGACTAACTCCTGGGAGTGCCTTATTGCTATTTCAAAAATTATTCCAAAAGAAAAGTGTAGTTTTTGAAATTTTTTCCTCATTTAGAGGGATATTAACCCCCAAAAAATTTGTTTCCTCAGGGTGCAGGTCAGGCAGGATACAGTCCGCTCCTCATGAGAATCAGTTCTCCGATCTCTGTTCAGGGCTTCATGGAACCTGACCTGCTTGCCCCATGTCCATTTTCTCCCAGCTGTGTCCGAGGCCCCAGAGCATGATTCGCATGCCCGTGGATGGGCGCGTGCTCCCGTGGCTCCAGAGACAGCCCCTGTGCCAGCCTAATACCAGAGACTCTTTGGGCTGGCGCTGCCATCAACCTTCACTTGGGTGGCAACCAAAAACCGAAAACTGACAGTCCTCCCGGGATAAGAAAACCTCCAGCTTTCACTTTCGTTCCAGAACCGCGGGTTGCTGGCGTGCCTAGATGTGGCATCTACAGCCTCGACCCTTGGTGCCACAGGGCCTATGAGGAGATTCCCAAAAATATAGTTCTTCCACTAACTGTTTCAGAATGCATCATTACACACATTCAGCAGTGCTAGAGGATGGAATGCTGACAGAATTCATGCATTATGGTGGTCAGGCTGTACATGACAGTGTAACAAGGATTAATGTTTGACTGTTGGCATTTTAGCAGCCTATCGGATTGCAGCATTTCTGAGACCCTTTTCAGGGTGTTAAAATAGCTGGTATAGCATAGAAAATGCTCATAAAGCGGAGTAATGCTAACCATTTCCACAAATGCGTGGCAATGAGACTATCCTCTTAAAGGAGCTCCGTGCAACAGTTGGCAAAATTAATAAAAAAAATATCTTTCAATTCGCTAGTAATCGTGTGCCAAGTTCTATGCATTTCACAGCTGATTAGTATTTTTGGCTTATTGAAAATCTTGTTTTCTATAACCGTTAATTTTAAAGGACACTTGGCATTTCGGGTAGATCTCAAGCATGTCTAAGCATTTGATCTCTTGGCTGTCTCATGTCTGCAGATAGCATAAATGTCATTGGAATCCCATAAAAGTAACGTTCTTAGGCTTTCTTTTAATGTAATATGTATTTGAAGTGTCCTGACATAAATGCCGGCTGTCCGGTGCTCCTCTGGTCTGATGAAATAGCACCAACCTGCAGGTAAACTAATTCCACGAACAAGTTGGACTTTGTGAGCCCTCTCGGCTAAACAAGCGTGTGTAGTACTCTATGAACTGTACCTGGTAGAGCTGATCCCATTTAAACTCGCGCATTGGAGCATGTTTAATTGCAGATTGAAAACTGAAGCCTTATTCCTAGCATGGCCATTGGTGTATGCGTCGATAATGCACATGCCCAGAAACGATAGCTTCAGTTTTCAGTCAGTAATTCAACATGTTACAACGCTCGTGTCTGGATGGGATCAACTTTGCTAGGTACAGTTAATTAAAAAGTACCACTAATACACACTGTTCTGTTGAGGCATTTAAAAAACAGAAACATCCAGCTCGTTCGTGAATGAGTTTACCCATGGCTTAACACCATTTTATCACATGAATGGGCAGGAGTACCAGGGGTCGAAATTGGTATTGGCCCGCTAGCCAAATGCTGGTAGATTTTCATTTAACTAGCCCTGCGGACTTGTACTGGAGAAAGCAACACTTAGTATGAACACCAGCTGGACCAGTGGAAATGTCTGTACGGCCATTGGATTTTCCACTCACTAGCCCTGCTGGCTAGTGGCTGCAAAACAATTTCGACCACTGGAATACCAGACAGTAGGCATTTATGTTGGGACACTTAAAACTAGTAATGTTGCTTTTAATGGACTTGTTGACATTTCTGCAGTTTACAACCCTTGGTCATCCAGCAAGGAAAATATGCATAACATTTTAACAAAGCGAAACAAAAGCCAACCAGCACCCCTTTAAGAATGACACCATTATTTCAAAAATCATGCAGCATCCACAGAACTCTGCACACTTGAAACTATTACTTTCAAGCCATTCTGTTTATAGTATTTTCATTAAACTGGAGCTTTGAAGTGCAGCATACTTGAAATTTAGGAATAGTCGGGAGCTGAAGTCACAGTTCTGTTCATGGCATCAGTTCTGTTTTGGCAGAAATGGTTGTGAAGTCACAAGTAGGGTGTTGCCAACTCCAGTTCTGAAAAAGCTGTACCTGTAGCTAAACTGTAATGTCTGCTTTCATCGAAATCCTGTACTAATAGTATGAAATATATAAGGGATACACAGCCCCACCCTTGGCGATATTTTTTGTTAGAGTGCCTACTGGCCCGATAATGTCATGAGTGGAGCCATTCATGGCGTATAGGGTAAATTGGCACTCTAACAAACACAAAAAAATTTCCAGTAGGGGTTGCGTGTTCCATTTATGCCATACCTCCAAAAAGTGAAAACAAATTTTACAACCATTTGTTGTGGATTATAAAAATCTGAAAGATCTATAAATTAAACGCCACTCATTTTGTAGATATTTTGAGCTGAGCAGATTTGTGTGCTCAGAACCATGCTATCATTTTTCACTGTAGTTACACATTTGTTGTTAAAAATGCAAACAAAATTGCATTTTTGCCCTTTTTGTGCTAATTATAACACATTTTGCCTATAAATGAGAACTAATAATTTGTTTTTATAGAACAATCTTCATGCTCACAGTATAATGCTACCATTTTTCATTTTAGTTATTAGCATTTGAATATGGTTAGTACTGTTACTGAGGCAGAATATGCAAATAAGTTCGAATGATCCAGTCGCTACACAGTGAGGATAAATGTGATTCTCACTGTAGGTCTGACAACCCTAAGAATATTGAAAATATTTGCCTTATTTTGTCCTCACTGGTATGGCATAAATTGGAATTGTTAAATTTTAATATTAGAGTTTACTGATGCAAACTTAAGATTTACCTTTTTATTTTTTAGTGCTTCTGGCCAGCTCCTCTTAAGTGCATTTCTTCAACTGTATAGTACATTGAGATAAGAGTTGCATATCTGTAGTGTACAAATATGCCATCAGAAAGCAGCACAGCTAGCCTTCCCAGTGGCTCTGAGGGTTGACGCTGGACACCATGCCAGCAATCAGAGTTTGGGAGCATGCTTGGGTTGCAGAGGGAGGAAGGATTGAGTGTCCCCCTGACTGCGCTCCTCTCCTGGGGGGTGTCTGCCGTCTCGCTCCTTGGTAGCCACCTGGTGGAGGCTGGGTGGCAGCATCAGAGCTTAGGATGCAGGAGCACGGCTGTGTGCGCTGGCGCCTCCATGCGTGCATGCTAACTATGCCACAGCATGGGAGAAAGGAGGAAATGGTGACCATAGGCTCTGAGAAGCCCTGCCTGCCAGCCCGGTTGCTCTGTGCGGCTGCCATGAGCAGGATCTGGATTGTGAATCTTGGGTGGGCGGAGGATGGCCCTCCTATTCCTAGCCCTGCCATGGGGAAGTTGGGCTCAGTGATACCTTAGAGGCGGCAGATCAGGGACAGGGTGGAGGAAGCCTTCCACGGTGCCCCCACACACCCCAGAAGTATTAAAAGCAGCACCAAGCATTATCCGTAATATGGCCCTGTTGGCCAGTATTCATGGAAATGTGGCAGTGCAAGCGAGAGGAAAAGTAGGGTGATGTCATACTAACATATTAAGAAACCAGCAGGTTAGACCCTATGATCTATAGCATCTGCTTGATCATTGCCTTCCCGGACGAAACATTAGTTTTATTAACTTTTAAATGAATGCTGTGATCTCGTCGGGAGCATGCAGACTTACTAGGGAATGCAGAGTTCTTCATCCAGCTACAATGTAATCCTGCCTTCTCAGGCACCATATTTCAATTGAAGTTTTGTAGTGTGAAAAAGGCGGACAACTGCAAGATGTCTTGTCTTTCTGATCTCTAATGTCTTTTCTAATATTTAAAATATATTCTGCTACTTATATGGCACTAGAATAGAGGCCGCAGTTTTGCCATTCACCAGGCAGGTTAAAAAAAAAAAAAAATCTGCCAGTAATGGAAGGGCAAAATTAACGAGCTGATGTACTGCCTGGAATTAATAGTAACTTTAAGATGTAGTCAGCTATCACTTTCAAGTTCATTTGCAGGAAAACACCATTGAGCACATTCATTTACAAGGCAGTCCTGGTATGACTATTAACAAGACAAGATCAAAAACAATTTACAAGTTTGAAATAAAATCCGGTCACAGTAATAGTTTGCAGTGATAACACTTGATAATAGTAGCATAATTGGTAATGAATAGTACAGTATGAGCAGCCAAGACAGTATAGATAGCATTCTGCTTAAGTGCAGAATGCATGTGGGACTAAAGATGCAGGAGCAACTGCATCAGTGACTGAGCAGAACATGGAGTCAGTAGTTGGCAAGTGAGCAGTGATGAAGGTTGGTGATGGAGAAGAATGTGTAATAAAGGAGGAAGAGCGGAGCATGCGATGGGTCGGGGTTGGAGAAGAGTGGTCCAGTTGCTGGGGGCCATCGCCCCAGCGGATAGGGAGCAGGAGAGATGATGTTGGCTGAGAAAACTGCAGTCGCTAGATGGCTTAGGTAAAAGTGCATCGGAACTGGATGCAGTGAGGTGGGCAGACCCATGACTGTGGGTGTAGCTAACTGCTGTGGCATTGGTAGGTTTCCTGAAGAACTTGTTGAACAAGGATTTGAAGCAATTGACAAGCGAGCTTGGTGAGCTTAAGGTGAGTAGGTATTGTGTTCCAGTAGTACATTATGGTATAGCTGGATGCAGCTCTGCCGTGGAGAGTACATGTTCTGTATTAAAGGAATAATGCATGACAAGAGGTGTGTGTGGGTGCTGGGATAGCGCCACCCCTGGGGTGGTTGGCCCGCAGGGCTGCAGGCAGGTCGTCCAACACCCACGTGGCTGATATCCTGACATGCCCTAAGTGTGCATTATTCCTATTATACAATGGTTCCTGAGTTAAACAGAAGGAAAACAGATGAAAATTACCCTTGCAAGTATATATTTTGGTGTTTTTTCTAATGTGTAGGTGTACTTAAGCACTTTTTGTTTTTATTTCTTTTGGCCAGCAGGTGGCTCTTGTGTTGTCACTGTGGCTTTACACCTAGTCCCACCTTTCAGCATTTTTGTTTGTGTGCCTTGTTTCTTTGCTACAAAACTCGCTTTTTAATTAGTTGGGGTCTGCATCCTACATGTTTGACTTTTCTTGCTGGCACCTCCGGAAATCTGAGCCGCCAGAAAATGTGGCTTTGCATCCCGCCCGCAGCTGTCAGGATCATGGCTGATGGAGATTGCCTCCCAAGACCACCATCTGACTCTGGTGCCTGTGAGTCTTCTCACAACTTGTGTTTTGGTGGCTTTGAGAGGATCGGAACTGCAGAGTGCTCAGGAATGCAATGGGGAACCTACTTCTGGTTCTTGATTACTGATTAGATTACCAACTGGTTTCTGTTTACAGTATGCCTGTATTTTATCGTGTGTTTGCTTTGTTTAGGTGGCAGTAAGAAAGCGGGCGGTCTGTGGACTGTGTGTGGCGTGGCTGGTTTTACAGCGCCTACAGCACCTGAAATGCCATTTTAGGTGACTGCTTTTCTTTTAAAAATATTTTCTTTGGGAAATAAACTGAGGGTAGGAGTTTGTTGCCAGCAACAAACTAATGACACCAACAATGTCATGGCTTCATTGTAAGTGTCTCGGCGGCAACTAAAGGCGGGAATGCTTTAAATTCAGTCGCATGATTGAGAAGATCAGGATTGACTGCATGTGTAGTAATTCTTATATTGATGGGGCATTCGGTCATCTGTGCTGGGACTAGATATGTGATGTTATGCCAGGATAACACCACAGGTCCAGTCTGACACTGACCAATGAGTCTAGGATTCTTTCTTGCCACTGTATGAGACTTTTATATCCGAGGTATTTATTCTTTTCTGTTTGCTAATTAGATTTTCCACCTGGAATTTACTGGGGTCATATGTGGAGTAGCACTCTTGCCTGGAGGCTAAAGTCTGTTCTCTTCCTCCACTACATCAACACTGAGACCACACTGATCGCACATCACTAGTAATCAAGGAGGGCCATTTCTCACTGCTAGGTTATTCTTTCACATGAAGCAGCAGGGATTGGCTCTTCTTGTTTACTAGTGATATCCGTTCTACATTTGATTGGTAACTTGTGAAAGTCACTACCGGGCTGCAAGGGTTGTGATGCCTGAATGTGTTTGGTCATATTTCTGATGTAGTGGGAGGAACAGAACTGTTTATTTTTTATTTTTTAGCTTCCAGAGTGCTGCTCCACACTTCATAAAGTCTTCTAATTGGCAGATAGAAATGAAGAAAAAATACTTCGAGATAAGTAATTGCTGACTGCATCTGAAAATTAGTTAATTCCGGGCAGTACACTAGCTCCTTAAGCGAGTCAGCAGTGAAGACATTAAGATCTCGGTCCAGTTGATTTTCTTATGATTCTGGTGAGCTAACTTGGTAAAATGAATGCGTGTGTGTATATATAGACATTGACAGCAGAAAAAAGGCTCTTGGCTCATCCAGTCTGCACATCCTACATAACTATTCTGCCTTGCCCTAGTGGCAGTCCTCCCCCTTTTACTGTCTCCCCGCCCCTTTACTGAATTCCCTCTTGTGCTTGTGTTTGGTCTCAAGAAGAATAGTTCCTTGGCATTTACTCTATCCCATGTAGGTACTTGTATGACTTAATCATGTCATCCCTTCCCCTACAGGTTGTACATGTGTTAAGTCCTGCAGCTTCTCCTGGTATGTCAGATCCCCAAGACTATGCCCCATCTTAGTTGCCCTACGCTTTACTGACTCCGTCTTGTTGCATTCTTTCTTCAGGTGTGGACTCTAGTACTTCATACACTATTCCAGGTACAGCTGTATCAGTGACCTGTATGGAGGGCGGATCTCTCTCACCTTGTACTGCATATTCCACCCCCAATGCACCCAGCATTCTGTTTGCAGGGGACAGTAGGCAAAGCAGGGTGCAGATGCTTTAGGTCTTGTGTTCAAATCATTTCTTCCAGAATGCTATCCAGCACCACCTCTCCCATTTTGTATTGCACCCTTGGGTTGCTTTTCCCAGTGTGCCATACTTTAACATTTTTAGCATTAAAGTTCAGCTGCCAAACCTTGGACCAGCTCTTCAACCTGGCCAGATCCTTCCTCCATGTCTGCCCTTGCATAATCTCTGTCTGCAAAGAGGCAGATCTTTCCAGTGATACCTTCACTTAGATCATAGATGAAAATATTGAAGTGGACCAGTCCTAGTATCGAGTCTCGACCCTTGAGGTACCCTGCTGGTTACTTCCCTCTTGTCTGAAAAGTCCCCATTGACCACCACCCTCTGGTCTGCCTCCTACCTCAAGCCAGCTCTCTCTCTAATTCGCCATCTTTTCTTCATCCTAATGACCCTAATCTTTTGACCAGCCTCCTGTGGGAACTGAAATAAGGTCTTGTTGATGTCCCCTATCTCTTGTCTGCTGTAGTAATCCAGTGGTAAAACTTCACTAGATTGTTCTAAGATCTTCCCCTTGTGAACCCATGCTGTCTTGGGTTCTGTAGCACAATCCCTTCTAGGTCTTCCTGAACATGGGTGCTGTTAGTTGATTGTAAAGATTTGGGATGTAAAGTAGTGTTTCTGAAATGTGAAGAACCCCCCAAAAAAAAAAGATATTTTTCAGTGCACGGGCAGAAGGAACTTCAGTTTTTGTATGCTGTGTGAACATTGACTTGGCTATATCTGGAATTAACAGGGAAAGAATACAGAGAAGAGCCTCCAGTTCTGGGGACTACATTGGCGTAACCTGTATATTCTGGGGCCACACTTTGCATTTGAGGCCAGCAGGTTTTCAGGCTTGACACACTAGTGTCCTACAGAGATTTCAAGCCTCAAATTTTGGTGGCCTCAAAATGTGGCCACCAGTGCTTACTCTGTAGCCTTTTATATTTCTCATCTCAAACCCTGATATAATACATTTCTTTCCACACAGTATCTCCCATTTTCGCATTATTTTTTTAAAGGTAGAACTTTGTTAGTTGAATTACCCTTGTAATTGCCACTCTAAATGGCTCTGTGGCTACACACATTGCACAGTGGTGCATTTGAGAAGCACTCTTCAAAAATGTTGCGCAATGAGTGTATAGCTTGAATAATGGTGTTGGATCTGAGGCTGTATTTTTGAGTGTATATCTTTTCTGGATCTAGTTGGTCCTGCTTTGGTAACCCTAGTAATTTTAAGATTTAAAATCTGCCATTTTCCATATGTGGGTGTTTAAACATGCTAACTAAAAATGCTGAGAACCATACTAAGCATGGTAGACCATTAATGTCTTAAAACAGGACTGCTGCAATAAATTTTGAATAATCTACCCTTAATTTCTTAAGCTGTGGAACTTGGAAAAAAATATTGGTTTAAGGAAGTACAGGTTTGGTTAAAGGAAGCACAGGTATTACTTAGTCATTTTAGCTTAACTTGGACAGTGGAAGACCAAGGCTTGAAACAGTTCCAGGAGTTTAAAACTAGTTTCTGTTGCCGTTAGTTGGTTGTAAGGAAAACTAGAAAAAAATAATGCGGTTTGGGGCATGCAAAACACTTGTGATTTTTCTTGTATACTAGGACTCCAAGCCCGTTGATGCTTAGATCAGAACTACATTAACACCAAAACCAAGTTATCAAAGCAGAAAGGAGAATACTGAAGGAATTGGGATTTTGTGTTCATGTAAAGCACCCACACAAAGGTGAGTTACAGGCAGCAGACATTTTTATGGTGTTTCTTATATTTAAATGTATATAAACTTCACCATGTGAATGTATCCTTGTTAAGTTGCTTTTGAAAACATCAAACCACTGTACATTAACTGCAGCTATAGCCCGAGCTTGTGGGCTGCCTGGGTGGGATATCCATTACTGAACTCCTACTGTTGAACCACTTCTACTTAAACCGCTTGACTAGGGCCCCTTTGCATTTAAAAGTACGTGTTATGATGCCCAACTCCATCAGAATTATGTAATCTCCTAGACAAAACACTAAAACTGGAAACCATACCTTAAGGCCCTGTCCATACTACCTCTAACATTAGAGGGGCAAAGAAGCACTAAAGTGGACAAGGCACCAGGGCCAGATGGTATCCACCCAGGGTGCTGAGGGAGATGGCGGGCGCTGGTGGATCTGTAAAAGCACCTCCCTGGATATGGGATGTGCCTTGGGACTAGCAAATGGCCGTGTGGTGCAGATGCACAAGAGCAGCCAAGGGACGGATTGGGCAATTGTCGGCTGGTCAGTCTCACTTCCATAGTGGGCAAACTTATGGAGACTATACTGAAGGAGAGGCTGGTGTCATTTCTAGAGGACAGTTATCTCCATGATGTGAGGCAACATGGGTTCCTATCAGGAAGTCCTGTCAAACTAACGTAATACAATATTACGACTGGGTAACTAGAGCTGGATAGGGGCCATGCAGTGGATGTCCTTTACTTTGATTTCAGCAAGGCCTTCGATTCAGTACCTCATGGCGATTTGGGGAAGCTAACTGGTGTGGGGGCGAGATGGCAAACTGGATTACAAAGGCTCCGTGGGAGGGTACAGCAGGGGTGGTGGTGGGAATTATCAACATCTAGACCAGTGTGGCGGGGTGCCGCTGGACCCGGTGCTATTTGGGCTCTTCATCTCCAACATCGCGCACGGAGTGGTGAGCAGGGTAAATCTGTTGCAGACTATACCAAAATGGGTGCAGTAGTGGACAAGGAGGAGGGATGGAAGCAACTGTGGGGGAACCTAACCAAACTGGGGAGTGGTCTGAGAGGTGGCAGCTGGGATTCAGCATCACGAAATGTAAAGTTGTGTACTTGGACAAAGAATCCAAGGATAGAATACTGTTTTTTGGGGTGAATGGGGCTCACTGGGGAGGAGAAGGACCTAGGGGTGATGGTAACAGGAGCATGAACAGTTCTGCCCAGTGCAGGAAAGCGGCAATGAAGGTGAACAAGATGCTGGGGTGTATGGGGGGTTCTCATCCAGGTGGAGGAGGTGATCTTGCCCTCTACAGGTTACTGGTCCGCCATACTTGAGTACTGTTCAGTTTTGGAGGCCATACCTGAGGTGGGATATCTGGCTACTGGAGGAGTGCAGCAGAGGGCAGCGAGGATGATGGAAGGGAGACTACAGAAACAGGCTGTGGGAACTGAATGTGACACCCTTGAGGCGGAGGGATAGGAGGGACATGATCACAACTTTCAGGTGTCAGAGGGAATCAACAAGGATGGAGCCTCACGGGTTTTAAACTGAGGAAGGAAGGGACACTAGAGGGCACAGGCTAAAAATAAAGGGAAGATTTAGGAGGAGATGAGGCATTTTTCATAGTGTGGTATTGAAATGGGCAGCCTACCAGGGGTGATATCATGCAAAACTGTGGGTAGCTTTAAAAGGGCATGGGGCGGAGAAGTGCAGTGGGTGAGGATGGGAATGGCAGGTGGACAAAAGGGAGGGTGGGGCAGCTGTAACTTACACTCAAGCAGACATTGATAGATCAGGCGATCTGTTTCTTCTAGCGCGTGCGTATGTTACAGCAGGAGTTTTCTGAACCAGTACAGAAACCACTTGAGGTTGCAACAATGGTTTAGAAAACAGTTTTGCTGCTGTAATGTTACTGGTGGCAGTGTGGGCGTGTGGCGTGTAGCTCCAGTATTGCCCTTGGTGCAGCCACGAACTGCATTGTGGGATAGGGAGCCAACCATCCTTAGTCACCTTAAGCCCAGTATGTGGACAGACTGTAATGGCTTCAGAATGGTTCACAGATAATGTAGATGCACTGTAACGTTACCTGTTTGAACCGTTTGGGAACATTATGGATTTTTGGGTGGTAGTGTGGACAGGGCCTTTTTGACTGGGTGCTGGTAGCTGGCCTGACTGTGTCCATTTAGTTGGGATCATCTCGACTCCCAAGTGACTACTTCCTGGTATGCTGTATTTGGAACAGTAGTTTCCCCAGAGCCTTCCCTAGGGTCACTGTCTGAGGACTACTCAAAGTTACAGTGCCTTGGAGGACCTCTCCAGTGCGACTTGGAAGGACTTGAGGACCATACAGGGTGTCGACTTTGCTCTTGAGACTCTGCTTCCCAGTTTGACTGCCATAGAAAATAGGCATGTCCCATTGTTGCAAAGGCCTCTGCTCAAAAGGCTAACCCCATCCCTTTGTAACTTAATGAAATAGAGGGATAGGCCTGAGGGCTTACAAACTTCTGGACAACAAAAATTGACAGGCATTCAAGCAGCTACATTCCTGCAAGTCATCCTTACAAAGGTCAAGATTAATTACATGAGGGATGTGCAGACAAACAACATGCAAAACCCCAAATGCTTTTGGACCCCTAATAGATCAGCTTTACAGGGTGACAGTCATGTTGGCTCAGGAAATCTAAATCAATGAATATGTAAGTGACCCACTTCTTATTACTGAAGACTTGTAGATTCTTCACAAATTAAAGATCAAACCTAATAAGTCCACTAGTTGTGATGGACTTGAACCCAGAGCTCCTGTGTCTTGCTGTCCGGTACTGGTCTCGTACTGTTCAACATGTCTTTCTGCAAGGAGGTTCCCAAAGATGGAAACTGGCCCATATTGTCCCTGCTCAGAGGAGGAAACAAAAAGAACTGATTGAGGGTTTTCAACCTATATCAGTACTTGATGCCCTTTCAGAAGTCCAATAGCAGTTAATTTGCAACCAATAGCCTTTACTAAATCCAGTTCCTTGCTCACTCCAGCATGGTTTCCAAAGCATTACAAAACTTAACACTTGTTCGGTTCACCTCAGGTGTCTTCATGGCCATTTATGATGGAAAAGCTACAGGAGCCATATTAATAGATTGTTTAATTTGACTTGGTTAATCATGAACTGCTGCTAACAAAATGGTGAGATTGGGACTTGATCAGTTATCCTCACCTGATTGAAGAGCCGCTCATGGAATCCTAGCCAGTCCATAAAGTGGGGACCCAGTCTTTCCTCAGGATGTGAAATATCTGAGTACCACAGGCTCCATCCTAGGCCCTTACTTTTCTTCCTGTTTTTATCAATGAACTACCCTCTAACTGCAGCAGGGCAAAAGCACTACTGTAAGCAGATGCTGTATGGAACTGGCTTTGATAATAGAATCTGTCTTATGTGCAGACTTTACGCTACTAGAAAAGTGGCTTATGTCTAACCTCCTTGCTCTAAACACCAAGAAAACAATATCTTGAACCAAAAACTGGGTACAGATAGGACAGTCACTTAGCATCATCACCACCACCAGGGTGCAAGACTTGAGGTAGTTAACATAAGGTACCTAGGCATTTTAATAGACCTGGATCTTTCCTTCAGGCCCAAAGTAGAATCGCTACCAAGTTGGTGTCTCAAACTGCTTACTCTACCAGCTCAATGCCTACCTTGCAAAGCGAGGTCTGCCATTCAGTTGCTTGCTTACTACCTCACGCTTCTTTATGGAGCTCCTGTTCTCTCCACATTTAGGAAGCTGAGCGAGTAAACTCAAAGCGGCTCTATTATAGGGAAGGCAGGATTGCGGCAGGTACTGATTAGCTGGGAACACCACTGTGCTGTCCTTGCTTCCTTCAGTTGGCCCACCCTTGAAAGAGACTAAATTATCCAATACTTTGCCCATTTAAATCCTATGTGGCTGCTTCCCTAGCCTCAAGGGCATAGTGGTGCTCTCCTCTGCTCATGTTTCTCGGAAGCTTCCAGAGCCAAGACCTTGACAGGCCAGTAATCTTTCTCACCACAAAGCCTCATGGCTCTGGAACCTTTCCTATTTGGGATAGCACCTCTTTAGTGTCCTTCAAATGTCTTAAGTGCTTCCCAAACCCCATAACCAGTGCACCTGTACTGCTGAATGTTGGATGTGGTGGCTGTCTCCAACTTTTTCCCTTCTGCATAAACTGAGCAGCCCAGTTGTGGAGTTGTAATATTTCATTATGGCACTGTGGGTATGGTGTGTTGTACAGCTTTATGTATTTTCAGTTAACTGTTAGTCATCTTGCTTTTTATTGCTGCTGAACTGAACATTGTTATCCATGTACAAGTAAACTGTTTGCCTGTTGCATATAACGTAACACCAGGTCGCTCCTGGAAAAGGGACATCTGTCTGTGAGCCAACCTGGTTAAGAAAATTCAATAAATAAAAATAAGCTGTAACTGTCTGTGCTATTAATTCTTATTTGTTGTCTTGTTTCTTTGTTTTAATTACAGATCATTGTAATGTACCTTCAGGTCTTGGAATGTGAACGTAATCAAACACTTGTCCAGACAGCCTGGTAAGTCCTTTGAATTCTTTCATACCCAGGTAAATGGTAGTCAGAAATAATTTATAGTTGACAAAGCTTTATGGTAGGGGTAATGCACTGTTGGGTTACCATTGTGCAGCACTGAAAAACATTTTGAAAATTAACCGTTCAAAATTTAAGTGCATGGTTGTTTCTATATACTGTTTTCATAGTTTGAATAATTTAGAACTAAAATGGAGAACTCAATTTAACTTTGTTCTTTTCTACTCTTTAATTAAAGGGTAGTCCATGATGGTAAGTCATAGAACTCTGAACTCTACCCTCTGCTCCACAACCACATGACCTCAGGATGGCCCGATTGGCTGCCCTTCACTCCAGCCAATCCAGTGCAAGCTCTCATCCGAGATTCACTGAACTGGTCCATATCCATCTGGCAACATCTT
The DNA here is from genome assembly GCA_016271365.2 of Neoceratodus forsteri. Lineage (NCBI taxonomy): Eukaryota > Metazoa > Chordata > Ceratodontiformes > Ceratodontidae > Neoceratodus > Neoceratodus forsteri. The sequence goes on from CM028137.1 coordinate 165,116,330, forward strand.
CTATTTCTGTCTGGGTGTCAAAGGATTTGTATTTTTTCTTCCAGACTTAACTGTTCAATGTGCATATTTAACAACTTGATTAGAATAGATATAAACTGTAGTGCAATGAAACAGCAACTCTAACTTTTGCTTCTGAATAGAAAAAGTATGAACACTAAAGTTACATTGAATTATATTGTAATAGTAAAGCGTTTCTAATGAATGAAGTGTAGTGCAGAATTACATAGCAGGTAAGCACCTATTACTGATTGTCATCAAGAATTTGTTTTACAGGCACCAAACCTCAGGTTGTTTCATTTATACTAATAACCTTCTAGTGTATTAAGTCATCACTGGAGCACTTAAAGAGCAAGTGCTTAGTAAGGATGTATATCTTAAAGAATGAAGGTTTGGTGCCTTTCATGCCTCAGTAATCATTTTATTTGTTCAATTACCTTTTCATTTTATTTGTATTTTGTGAACTGCTAGTAAAAGGAATCCAGCTGACTTCTTGTATTAAGTTATCAAAGGTTGTACTGGCAAGGCTGGCAGTGTATTTCAGTGGAAACTTCAAACCTGTTTATATTTATTTCACATTCAGATTAATGCCTTTGAGCACAAAAAGGCTCTTTACAAAGGTTCCAAGTAAGCTTTAGCATAAAATGTAACAAAGAGTAATAGGTGCAACAAACATGAAACAGAGGTTGCTAGGGATAATTAGGTTGAACATAAAATCAGTTTCAAGAAGTGCATGCCTTAACATAATCAAATTTCATACATTGTGATCAAGGGTCTGAAGACCGCTAATTGTCTACTAAAGTGTCAACCTGCGGATAGAGTGCAGCCTGTACAGGCTTGTCAGAAAGCGAGGGAGATAGGAGAAAATGGGAGGAGAGGGAGGGAACTGTTTATGGGTTGCAGCCTGAGCAGGCCTTGTCAATGAAAGGGAAGAGGTAATGGGAGGGGTGCTAGGTGTGGGGTGGAGAGTAAAGTAGGGATAGGGAGTGAATAGGGGAAGGAGAGGTGTGAAAAGGAAAGAGGAGGGGTTGGGAAACTAGAGGAAGTGGGCGCTAGTCAAGATTATACCAAGTGAGCACAATAATCAGGCAGGGTGTTCATAAAGATTTGCTTGTTCCAGCAAGAGACTGAGGTTTCTTTTAAAAGGCCATTTTATCACATGCAGGGAGGTCATTGAACCTGTTTTCCGGTTTTTATAGAGACGTAACACACTATATATATATATATATATTAAAACAAATGTGTGAATTTTGATCTTTGGTTTTGTTGCACTTTGCAGGTCACATTGTCTTCATAATCGGATTTTGCTTGGGAAGAAGAGAAGCCAATTACTGTTTTTAAAAATTGTAGTCATACAGATGTACCAGGATTGATTGATTGAATCTCTGATTTATTTATTGAATTTTGAAGACGGGTAGGCCCACTGAGCCCCGAGAGGGTCCCTTTTTCAGGATTAAACAGCCTTTAAGCAAAACTGCTCCTTTATAGACTTCAAGATAGCACATGCTGAGGCTTGGAAGAATTGCCCTGGACAGGAAGTGGGGCAAGGAAAAAAGGAAGGGGGTACTAAGGGAGAGTTGGCAAATTGTGGAAAAGAAGCAAGTTGCCAAAGAAGGCAGGTAAATAAGTCAGCGAGGGTTAAGGGAGGAGCCAACCCATATGATTTTGTCAGTGCAGTAATAGAGGAGATGATTTCTAGCAGGTGAAGAGATGGCAGAGTAGAGTAGCAGGCTTTGTTTTTCTGACCATACCTAGGGATGTTGGCTCATGAAGTATAGGATAGCTTAAACATGTACAAAGCAAAGTTTGCTGTTGAAAGAATGTTTGTTTCTCACTAAAATACATTGGGCTAATAAGCAGTTGGCAGTTTCTGATATCAAATTACCAGAATTCTACTGAATCCATTTTACTAGCCGTGTGAAAAGCAAAGGTCAAAATCCACTTGTTTACTGCATTAACAAATATTTTATTGTGAAAGGTAGAAGATAATTACTAACTCATCAGAACACAGTAAATGAAGGTTGTCTGTTAGAAGTAAACACCTGCTGTTAAGCATCATCTGGATCTTAGTAGTCTAAGTTTAACCTGAACATTGGCTGATAATCCTGCCTGATAAGGATGTAGAATAGTGTCTGATTATTTGAATATGATTCTTGTGATCCAGTAATTGGGTTGTTAAATGTGACTCATCAGTAAAGTATAGAAAGAGAACCTAGGTAATGAAAATAAATCGGGAATATGCTTTACAAACATGAATCTCTACAGACTTTTACATTGGCATGACACAATGTCAGTAGTTGAGAATATTGAACAAGATTTTTCTGTAAATGTAATTCATTCATATATCAAGTATACATTAACATGAAAAGCGAGAGGAGGCTGATAATCTAGACTTCATTATTGAGACTTAAAGGAAAGGGGCTCGTACCTCCCTATTTGTGTATCCAACATTTAACACACCCACCCTCGGGCTTGGCAAAGTTGTGCAGTCAGCAGTGAGGAGAGAAGACTGTCCAATAAAGGAATTACTGACCAAACTGAAATTTAATCAGTGCTCAAGAGAGCTGCACAAAGGTAGTCTCCCCTTTTTTTTTTCTTCCTTTGTTAAGAGTACTGACCCAGCAGCACTGCTCCTTTCCTGTGTGGTGGAAGGGATGACTCCTGTGATTTCTTCCCATGGTCATTGGAATTGTTGAGCTTTTAAAGTAGCGGAAGGAGATGTAAAACTTTGAAGTCATTAAACAGTTATCCTTGGTAACCTGTTTGCACCCTGTTTACCACTACCTACTGTTACCCACATGCCAACTCAGTTGGTGCCATCACAGTCTTGATCCGACTGATGGCTGTGTGTGAGGCAGAATATTACAGTACTGCAGAATTTTCTAATCTGAGGAGACACTAAGGTATGTTATCGGGTCCCCATGTCTATTGACACACAAATGTGTGGCGGTCTGTGCCACCTGATACAGCCATCATTGCGCCTGAAAGCACCATCCAAAGGGGACAACCCTCCTGGCTATCAGACCGGTGGGTGGGGGCGGGACTATACAAGAAGTTCTACAAATGCCATAGATAGATTCTGCCGAGAACACCAGGAGGAAGGAGCTGCTGTAGTGACTGGACTTCTCTATTGGGACTGTGTTAGGCCCCCAGCCAGTTCTGTTTTTATAGGCACAGGATTTGACTGACAACAAGAACTTCCTGTTTGGGAGCAGGAAGTGAGTGATCACAGCCACCAAAGACTCTCCATCCTAGAAGGAAAAGAGTAGCTCTCTGTCTCCCCGCCACCTGCTGAAGGTCTGCCTCTGAGCAAGTAGGAGACTCTGAGAAATACAGGGTCTTTTGTCTCAGAACAGGAAGATCAGGAACTTAAAGGGCACAGAGGCAGTAAGTAGGGAGGAAAGAAAGTATTGCAAACAGTGTAGGGGCTGAAATAAAACATGGGAGTGGTGCGGTGCAGTGGCTGTGCAGCAGTCTTCCGGGAGATGATGTGGAGGATGCGGTGTTGTTCCATCTGCAGGCACCTCATTGGGCTGAGGGAGGAGGTTGCTCATCTCCAGGTTGAGTTGGCCAGGATTTGTGGGACCTCCTCTCCCATCCAGGGACCACCAGGGCCACTGCCGTTGCCTCGGAGGTTGCCAAGAAAGAGGAGCGGTTGGACCACAGTGGGCTCGGTGAGGGTGGTGGAACAGAGGCGCATACCTCCAGTTGTACCTCTCCACATTCATATACTGTTCTGGCAAAGTGTGGTTCCTCCAGAGGCACCTGCAGTGGAGACAAGCGAGGATGCTGGGAACCTCCACGTAGGGTGGCATGGGACCCCACAGGGAAGGAAACTACTCCTAGTGGGGGGCTCCATTGTTAGGAAGGTAGAACTTGGGGAGGAAGGGGAGAGGGAGGTAAAGTGACTGCCTAGCACCATGGCTTGGAGGGACAGGAGCGAATCCTCAGGATTGCGGAGCAGCTGCACAGGGAGGGCTGGATGTCATTGTCCACCTAGGGACAAATGACCTGGCTAAGAAAGGGATCAGAGCAGTGCAGGAAGAGTTTATGGTGTTGGGAAGGGGCCTTAGACAAGTAGCATGCACAGTAACCTTCTCGGAGGTGCTACCTGTCTATGGCGTAGGTGAGGCTATGGTGCTCTACACCTTGGGATTCAATCAGTGGTTGAAAAACTGAGCAGAGCTCAAGGATTTGGCTTCATTGGGGACTGGGGGTCCACCTGAGTAATGCAGACCTATACTGGCGTGATGGTCTGCTTCTGTCGGGGGAACCAGGATCCTAGGTGATAGAGTTTAAATGCTTCATTGGCAAGCATTTAACTGGCGGGGGCACTGGTAAGAGCAGGAAATCCTAGCGCCCCAAAACAAACTGAGATAGGAAAGGGCTTGTAAACACTAAGATGGATATTTTTTATCAATAAGAATGCTTATTTCAGTATAAATAGGACATTACTAATGTAAAAAATAGAAAAAGTTGGTAACATTAATTTACCTTAACGTGAACTTATAACAAAAATTCCTTTTGCATCATAAGTTTTCTTGGAATTTTCTATTTGCTCAAGTAATGAATAGTTAGAACATGTTAATAGATTATAATAAAATGCTACTGGTAGATAACCATGTAAATAAGTAGTTAAATAAAATAATTTTGTAAACTTCAAGTAAACTCCAAATGTTTTTAAATCAAGATGTACTTTAAAATGGATTTAAAAATGTCTGATCTAAATGAATAGTCCCTGTCTAACGATCAAATAACCAGTACATCTGTAAATAGGATAACTAAAATATATATATGTATTTGTGTATGTATGTGATATATATAATGTATATATATATATATGTAGTATATATATATATATATATATATATACATATACACACACACACACACACACACACACACACACACACACACACACATACACACACACAACCTAGATACTAAATCTATATAGTGGTGTAATAACTAACATGTGTACCATATATTAAAATAGTAGAAAAGGGATGAACAAAGAAGAAAGAGGAGGATCATCTGCAAGTTTACTAGATATACATAAATAACAATGGTTTAGACTAACAATGTTTACTACATGTTTATTAGATGGAGATGTCGATAGGGAAAAGGTAGGGTAAATGGAGAAAGTGACAAAGGCAGTAAGGACAGGGATGGGGTAAAAGGGTAATGCCATCAGGAAATGGAGGGTAATGAGTACCATTGCCGTAGTCTGAGCAACAAGCTCCGGAACTGGTGGCCTTGATGGAAGAGGGATGCCTGGATATTGAAGCAGTCACAGAAACATGGTACACAAAGAACCATGACTGGGATGTTAACACACCAAGGTACAACCTACAGGGAGAGACAGGGAGGGGAGAAGAGGGAGGGTAGTTCTCTGTGTAAGGGAAGGGATAAAAGCAACTGAACAAGAGTGAACTGGGAGAAGAGGAGGCACTGTGGGTCACCTTAGAGACTGGAATGGCACTACAATCCGCACAGGGGTTGTATACAGACCCCCGTGTTAGGGGAGGAATGGACAAGGATATGATGGAAGGCATCCTTAGGACTGCAGAGAAAGGGAGATACTATTGGTGGAGACCTGAATATGCCAGATGTTAACTGGAGCACCTTTGCTGCAGCCACATCCAAGAGCAGAGCCATTCTCAGTGCCCTACAGATGGCATGCCTCAGACAGCTAGTTTTGGAACCCATTCATGAGGGAGCAGTCTTAGATCTCGTCTCTCAAATGGGACAGTAAGAGGATCTCAGATCTAGAAGTGGGTTGCCATCTGAGAACAAGTGACCACCAAACAGTGTGGTTCACGATACTCGCTACAGAGTCGAACCATACAAAAGTGAGGGTGCTTTACTCAGGAGGGCTGACTTTGGCAAGATGGGAGAGTGCCTCAGAAAAGCACTAGCAAACAGGCTAGGAGGAGGGTGGAACAGTTGGGAACGCTAAAACTGCCATCACGGTGGCAACAAGCCTTTGTGAAGCAAATCAAAACTAAAGAAAAAGCCACTATGGTTCTCAAAAGAGGTGGTTGGGAAGGTCGGGAGAAAAGGCAGCATTCAGGAAGTATAAAGAAACACAGAAGGAGCAGGACGGAGCTGAAGCAGGAGGGAGATCAGAATAGCAGATGCCCAAATTGAGGAAAGATGGCCAACTCTAAGAGGGGATAAACCCTTTTAAGTACATCAGGAGCATAGAAAGACAAAGGAGGGATAGTGAGGCTGAATAGAATGGACGGTGGGTGGGCAGAGAGACAGTGAAAAGCAGGGATACTGAATGACTACTGCTCAGTATTCACAACGGAGGAGGAGGTGCCTAATCCAGTTAACAGAAGCACTCTGGATGGGGGGTCGATCCCAGTCCTTTCACAGAAGAAAGGGTTCTGAAAGAACTCCTAAAACTGAAGGTGGACAAAGCAGTGGGGCCTGATGGAATTCACCCCAGAATTCTAAATTAAGGGAGAACTAGTCAAACCACTGACTACCCCTTTTAACAAATCTTGGGTGGATGGGTGGTACCTGAGGACTGGAGGAAGGCTGATGTTGTTCCCTTCACAAAAGTGGGACCAAGACAGAGGCAGGAAACTACAGACCTGTCAGTTTGACCTCTGTGGTAGGAAGTATGGAATCACTTCTGAAGGAAAACATTGACTATCTAGAGGCCAGTGGGGCACAGGACCAAAGGCAGCATGGGTTCACAGCAGGAAGGTCATGTCGACGAATCTAATTGATTTCTTTGACTGGGTGACCAAAGTAGTAGACCAGGGAGGGCTGTGGACATGGCCTATCTAGACTTTAGCAAGGCATTTGACACAGTCCACACACAAGATTAATAGATTAACCAGCCTGGGAGTGGATCCCAGGGTGGTAGCCTGGTAAAACACTGGCTGGACTACAGGACACAGAAGGTAATTGTAATGGAGTCCACTCTAAAGAAAGAGGGGTTACTAGTGGGGCACCGCAGGGTTCAGTACTGGGTCCAGTCCTTTTAATGTTTCTGTGTGATATTGCAGATGGACTGAAGGAAAAGTATGCCTCTTTGCAGATATGACAAAGATCTGTAATAGGGTTGATACACAAGGAGGCGGAAAATACACAATGAGGGGGAGGTAGTAACAACAAAAAGGAAAGGACCTGGGGTAATCGTATCAGATGACTTTAAGGATAGCAAGCAATGTGAGAAGGCACTAGGAGGGCTGGGGATACTGGGATGTATAGGGAGAGGCATCGCCAGCAGAAAACAGGAAGTTGTTATCCCTCTGTACAGACAAGTTGGTGAGACCCATCTGAGTACTGCATCCTGCTCTGGAGATCCTATCTCTGCAAGGACATAGGATAGAGGCAGTCCAGAAGAGGGCAACTAAAATGGTGCAGGGTCTGCAAGAGAAGTCCTACGAGAAGAGACTAAAGGAGCTTAATATGTATACCCTTGAAAGGAGGGACATGGTAGAAACTTTTAGTACTTCCGTGGAATCCAAGAGGGTAGCATCTTTCAGAAAAAGATGTGCAAGACCAAGGGGACACAATTTGAAAAAGGGGAGTGTTCAGGGCAATATGGGAAGTACTTTTCCACAGAGAGGGTGGTTGACATGGAACAGCCTTACTGAGGAAATTGTGGGGTCTAAAATGAAGAGAGAATTCAAGAATGCATGGAACAGACATAAAGCAGTTTTTGTTTGGGGGGTAGAAGAAATAGGCTGTTGGTTAACTAGGGATATGCAGCTTATCCTGTAGGTAGGGAAATGGGCAGACTAGGTGGGCCAAGCAGTCCTTATCTGCCATCAAATCTGTTCCTGTGTATTGGGAAGTAAGAACTGGAACCCATTCAAGCAGTGTATGAGCAAGGATATTTTTATGAAGTGTCCAACCTGTAATGTTATGGCCTCACGTTTTGCAGGTGGACCGGCTTTATCAAGGCCTACTGGAGCTACAGTTAAGGTACATATGACTTTATTTATGTACAGGTACACTAGGATGGTCAAACCTGTAGACGTCTGCTTATGTAGAGCATACCTGAACACTGAGCAGTATAAGTATATCCCGACTTTTCTCTAGGGTTTCCCATACAAGCTATTCATTTAATTTATAAGGAACGATTATGGTACATTCCTCAGTTTTTTATATTCAGTAATATTTTTACAGTCTGGTATACAGTAGTCTGTTTTCTGAAGTTAAATTGAATATTGAGTTCTTAATACTGTGCAATAGTTACTCATTTTCCTGTTTCTGCTAGTAAATGTCATTTTATGTTTGCTTGCAAGTATTATATATGACAGCTTAGGAGAGGCGGGTTAGGAGGCGGCAGTGTAGCAGCCAAGGAGGCACAGCATTTTGGGGCTTGACTATGTGCACCAATGGAGGCACAGTGTGCTGATGACACTGGCTTCCAGAAGCTGCATCAAGTTGTAGCATTTTTGTCGCAGCAGTCACAGGTCATTTGTCATTGCAGCTGAAGCGATTTGCTGCAATGAGGAGCGACCTGTCATTGCTGGGTGGAACGTTGCTACTGTAATGTTTGTGAATATGGCAGCTTTCGTTTGCCACCTGTTCACAAACAATAATCATAGCCCCAGTGGAGCTAGGTGCCCAATCCCCATTGGCGACATGTGCCCTCCCACACAGTGTGTTTTTGGCGAACGGGGGCCTCAATCCCCGTCCAACTTGCATCCTCGGGTGCGATTTGAGTTACTGACGGGGGCACACTCTCATTCACCTCCTCGTCGGCATTATCTCCCCCAGGTTGATGTGCCGACAGGGGAGCCCTCCCGTTGGCATAATCTCCCCACTCCCAAAAGAGTAGTGACAGTACTGCCGAGGGGTGCCCAATCTCCCTCTGCTTTGCGCCGCCCCCAAAAACGCCTTTGTGCCGACAGAGGTGCCAAATCCCCATCAGCTACAACTGCCTCCCCAACAGTCGGTTGGCACGCTGGGCTGTCCGTTGTCCTATTTTTTTTTAAACCACTAAACAAAGGAAACTGTCCCTAGCGGTCTCCCTGCACAACCCGCATCCACCCACAGCGCTCCCTGCCTCCCATCCCCCCCATCCTTGCCTCCGGGTCCGTGCGACGATCTTCGTGGTCTGGGAACACGCCTGCACTCTTCAAAGCAACTGCGAACTGAGGAAATGCCGTAAGCTGTATAATGGAATAAATGGGGTGTGTTCAACTTTGATGCATATCTCTGGCATTTTTGGAATTTTGATACCAAATTTTAAACATGGGTTTCAAACATGAAGTCTTGCTATATTATAGACATTAGCAGTTTGATCCAGCTCTAGAACTGCCCCGGAGTGAAATGGTTAAAACCATTCCAAAATAGAATTTTGGCACGAGAGCAGCTCTGTCTGTGCATTTCAAACCTGAACTGTCAGATTCTTTACTCCGCCTCAGTGAACAGTCGCTCCGAGATTTCTCCTTCTGCTCGGTTCATTTCTCGGTTTAAAAAGTGTTTTCTCGGTTGGATTTAACCGAGAATAGTTTTATTTTAACCGCAAAACCGTTCGGTTCAAAGCTCTATCTGTGGTAACCGTAAGTAAATTAAGGTTTTGTCTGTGTAGAACTTGTAAGTTATCGGTTCGGTTTTGAACCGATCAGTGGGTTTAAAACTCATTTAAAACTAAAAGTTACTATTTTAGAGTAGGTTCGGTTCTTATCGGTTCTAAAAACTGGATTTATTACGGTTTTTCCAATACCAGTGACACGGTTGGGAACCGATAAGGGTGTCTTGCCTGGCACTGCCGTTAAAGGGCAAGTTTTTGGTTAGCTGGCATTATGTCTGAGAAACCCAAAAGAAAAACCGGGCCCACTGGGTTTCAACACTGTGATGTTTGTGGGAAGTCTTTGCCAAGGCTGACCCACACCACATGTGTTTATTGTCTGGGGTTTGACCACCTCAGTCAGACTGCCAGGTATGTAAGAATTTCCTCGCGGCCACCCTGGAAAAAGATTGGGCAGGCTCAGGGAACGAGAGGCCAAAAGTCCGCTGACCGGATGGCCAGCCCGTTCGGTGCCAACCGAACCAGAGGGAGTGCCCTCTGACCAGGGCCAGACTGGCAAAGAAAAGCCGGTTCTAGGAACCAATTCCAGTAAAGAAAAAAGAAAATCAGCAGGTCTGGAGTCCAAAATTCCTTCTCCAACTGCTGCAGAGATAGCAAAGCCTTACAGATTTTCCAGTCATTGTCTCAGGGTCCGTCCAACCACCACTATCTGGTAAAAGGTCGGTTCGTCCGTCCCAGTGGTTCAGTATTATGATATTGAGGAATTTTATGAACCAGAGGAGGGGAGGAGGATTATGAACAGTATGAATGTGGCTGGGAAGGTCTGGGTGTGCCCATTGAACCGGACATCTCCTCAGACAGACCTTTAGAATCTCCCCTATGCTGTCTGAGTCCCCATCTCATTTTATGTTTTATAAAAAGTTGTTGAAACCCTCCAGCTTCCTTTAGAAGAGGCTGTGGATAAGCAAGAGCCTGATTTTGTAGAAATGATGGATATTCCAGAGTCTAGGAGATTGTCTATTCCTTTACATAAGTCTTTTAGGAAACAAACAATTAAAATTTTAAAAGCTCCTAATTCTGTGCCTCCTGTAGATAAAAAGATGGACAGAAGGTATACATTGTCAGGCCCTGATACAGAATTCCTTTCTCAGCAATGCAGTCATGTTAGTAGTTCAGGCTGCTGCCTGTGATAAAGCTAATATTCCTTGGCTTCACATCCTCCTGACAAGGATTCCAGGAAGATTGATGCCATGGCAAAAAAACAGTATATGGCAGCCTCTCTGGGACTCGGGCAAGCAAATTATATGGCTTATGTAGCTAGGTATCAGAAATCTAGATGGGATACTGTTATGCACTGGCCAAGCAGGCCCATGGCCAGCTGGCTAGTGAACTAGAACAGGCGGCTGCTGATGGCATTGAAGCTTCTAAGGTTCAGTTTCATGCTGCTGTGGATGTTAATGATGTTTCCTCTAGGGTCATGGCCACATCTGTAGCTTTCAGTGGTTGGCCTGGCTCAGGTGTATTAGTTTGTCACAGGATACCCAGACTAAGGCTATGGATTTTCCTGTGGTGGGAAATTCTGTTTGGAGAGCAGACAGAGAATTACATGAAGAAGATGGATGAATATAGGACTACTTACAAGAGTGCCCAGGCTAAGGATCGTCAAGCCACTCCTCAAAGGCATGCCCCAGGGGTAGGGGTAGGCCTTTTCACAGGCCTTTCTACCAGACTCAGGCCTCCTCTATGCTCAGAGGGGCTTCTTCAGAGGCAGGCAGCAGGGTGGGCAGACCTGCTCCCACCCCCAGCCTAAAGCTCCAGAAAACAGGCACCCTGATGGGGTGCCCAGGGCCGATCTCCTATACCAGTGGGGGCAGGCTGGCTTACTTCAGTCCAGAATTGGGCTTCTTTAACCTCAGACAAGTGGGTTCTGGAAGTAGTAAGTCAGGGTCTGGTTCTCAGCTTCAAAAGTTTCCAAGTTGAGAAGCAGATTTTTTCTACCTGCAAGTGTTTCAGAGACCCCTCTCTGGAAACAGAGGTCTCATCCCTGTTAGCTCTCAGAGCAGTAGAAAGGGTCCTCCCTGCATCAGGGCAGGGGTCTGTATTCCAGATACTTCCTTACCCCAAAAGACAGGAGAATGGCGACATTTTAGATCTCAGATATCTGAACAAGCATCTTTTGAAACCAAAGTTCAAAATGGTAACTCTGGCAATGATTTTACTCTTCCTAAGGCCAGGGGACTGGCTAGCCTCCCTGACCTCAAGGATGCCTATTTCCATGTCCTAATCAGAAGATCCCATCGAAAGTACTCAGATTCGAACTGCCCTCAGGTCATTACCAGTTCAGAGCAATGCCCTTCGCCTTACCTCTGCTCCAGGGGTATTCACAAAGTGTCTAGCAGTGGCCCACTTAGAGGCAGAGGATTGCTGTTTTTCCCTGATCTAGACGACTGGCTCATTGTAGGCCAGTCCCCAGAACAGGTAAAATCTCACCTGCAGGTCACCCAGCAGCTTCTCACCTCCCTGGGTTTTCTGCTAAACCTACTAAAGTCTGTTCTGGAACCAGTCCAGGTACTCACCTTTATAGGGTCAGAATTGGACACAAAGCTAGCCAGAGCCTTTCTTCCCCAGAAAGGGTAAGGAATTTAGTGGCTCTGGCCTCTTCCTTCACTCTGCAGGTCTCTCAACCAGCAAGACACTTTCTGCAGCTCCTGGGGCACATGGCTGCATCCACAGCTGTTGTGCAGGGAGCCAGATTTCAGATGAGAGACGTCCAGTTTCACTTGAGAACCTTTGGTCTCCGAGAAGAGACCCTCTTTCCAAGTTGGTCCCAGTGATCAACCTTGATCCTAGCTTCCAGTGGTGGCAGGATCAGAGCAATTTAAGAGCGGGGTCCCTTCATTTCCCCTTCTCACGACTTGACTCTCACTACAGATGCTTCCCTTCTGGGTTGGGAGCCCACATGGCGACCTTTCCACTCAGGAGTTTGGTCCCCAGGAATCTCTGCTCCACATCAATTTGCTGGAACTCGAGCTGTCTTTTTAGCTCTTCAAGCTTTTTCTGCATCTGTCCACGACAAAGTGATACAAGTCAGAACAGACAACCCCACAACAATGTGGTGCATCAACAAACAGGGGCACTCGTCTTCGGCCTTGTGCACCGAGGCAATGAAGTTGTGGTCTCTGGCCTATTCCCTGAACACTTCCTCATAGCAGTTCATCTTCCAGGAAGGACAATGTCCTAGCAGATGCCCTCAGTAGGATTTCCCAGGGCCATCACGAATGGTCCCTGGATCCTCAAGTGCTGGGATAGTTTTTGCCAGGTGGGGCATCCTCAGATAGATCTTTTGTAGCCCCAGACAATCACAAACTTCCTCTGTTCTGTTGCAGGCCTCCAGTGCTGGGCTCAGTTCCCCTGGATGCCCTTCTCTGGATTGGGAGGGAAGTTCCTCTGTGCTTCCCCTTTCCTCTACTATTCAAAGTACTAGTCAAAATCAGATCTCAGCCTTGCAGGGTGTTTCTGATTGCTCTCGGATTGGGCCAGGCAGCCCTGGTACCCACTCCTTCTGTCTCTGACAGTCCATCTTCCCTGTGCCTCCCCAGGAATCACAATCTGTTGACTTGTGCCCAGGGAAGGGTTTGGTATCCGGACCTCAATCCTCAACCTCAAGGCCTGGCTCTTGAGGAGATAGAGTTTGCTGATTTACACCTCTCTCAGGGTGTTCTTGAGATCCTAAAGGCTTCCAGAAAGCCTTCCACTAGGGCTACTTATAGTTCTAAATGGAAAAGGTTTTCATTTGGTGTGCTGGGAAAATATTTCCCAGAATCTGCTGAATTGCCCATTTTGTTAGATTACATGGTACATCTTAATTCCTTGGGTCTCAGACCAGCTACCCTGAGACTTCATTTGGCAGCTGTCTGCTTTTTGTGTCAGCAGGAAAGTCATCCCTCTTTCCTCTCATCTTGTGTTTTCCAAGTTTTTTTTTAAGGATTACTCCATACTAATCCTCCTTTCGGGAACAGGCCCTCGCTTGGGACCTTAATGTTTGCATTGCCCAGTTAATGCAACCCCTTTGAACCTCTGTCTTCTGCAGAGCTTAAGTACCTAACTTGGAAAACTGTTTTTCTAGTGGCTATCACTTCTGCCAGACGATAAGTGAATTGCAAGCCTTGTCAATGGAGACTGACTTTATTTCTTTCCACAGGGATAAGGTAGTCCTTAGGACTAATAGGAAGTTTTGCCTAAGGTGGTTTCAGATTTCCATCTTAATCAATCTATCTCCCTTCCAGTATTTTTCACTGATCACTCCTCTCTGGTGAGAGAAGGTTGCACAGCCTGAATGTTAAGAGAGCTCTTAGTTATTATATAGAGCTGCACCAAAGGTCACAGGTTCGAATCCTCCAGCTTTTCCTTACCTATGGTGAAGTTGGGAAAGGCAAACCTGCCACTAAGAGATCAATAGCCAGGTGGATTGTCTCTTGTATCCAGTTTTGTTATCAGAAAGTGGGCAGAGCCCCCTTGGTTTGAGGGCTCATTCTACCAGGGTACAGCTGTGTCTCTAGCTGCTGCCAGAGATATCCCTTTATTAGAGATTTGCCAGGCTGCTACTTGGAAAACGGTACACTTTACCAAGCATTACTCCCTGGATGTCCAGGCCAGGAGAGATGCTCGCTGGCACAGCTGTTCTTCAGAGCCTATTCCCTAAGTAGGTTCTGCCCTCCTCCATGGAGGTACTGCTGTGTATTCTGCTAATGTCTATAATATAGCAAGACTTCATGTTGTTTGAAGAAAAATTATTCACCTTAGTAATGTTGTTTCTTCTAATGGAGTCTTGCTATATTATAGACTCCCAACCTGCCCCTCTCAGAACCTCTACTTGGTGGGTGCGGGCAACTTAGTGTGGGCACTACTTATGTCCTGTTAGCATTTTGTCCCCTTTGGGGTGTGTGTGTGTGTGTACGCGTGTATTTTATTATACTTATGTTCCATTTTCATATTATTAGAATGGTGTTAGTATTTCTGGTCCCCTGACTTGGGTGTTGGGACCATCAATGGTTGTTATTATTTAGGTAGCCATTTGGCTAGTGTAGGTTACAGCTTCCACACAGACCTTAGTGAGTTTGGCTCGTAAAGATCTGACAGTTCAAGTTTGAAATGACACAGATAGAGCTGCTCTCGTGCCAAAATTCTATTTTGGAATGGTTTTAACCATTTCACTCCGGGCAGTTCTAGAGCTGGATCAAACTGCTAATGTCTATAATATAGCAAGACTCATTAGAAGAAACAACATTACTAAGGTGAGTAATTTTTTCTTTTGGGACCCCTCATGAGTTCTGTCACTCATGGCAGTAATTTGCCTCGAAGGTGATTTTATGTCACTGCACGGAATCACTTTTCGGACTGATTAACGAAATGACAGTGCAAGTGTTCATGAGGTGTCTCAAAAAGCTTATGTTGCAAATTTGGTGAAAAAATCCCAAAATGAGTTCACGGCAGTGCGTTGCGCTGTTGCTACGCACGCCGTAACTTTGCGATTTGCGATATTTTCACGCCTAGATTTTCAACATTGGCATTTTTCACACTCTCCTGTGAACAGTATAGCCGCTAGTTTTCATACCCTGGCTAAATGTGTTTTTGCACTTCCGGTGCAAAATAGCGCCGGTCGCTGTGGGAAATCCATGTTTGGGACACATTATGAAAATGACAGTGACACTGTTCATTAGCAGAGGTCGAAATGCCTATGTTGAAAATTTGGTGCCAAAAGTCCATAAAATGACTTATGAGGGTGTTGCTGGTCCATGCACACTTGTAACTTTGCACATTTGCAATATTTTCACTCCAGATTTTCAATATTGCCATTTTTCCACACCTCCCATGAACAGTACAGCTGTCATTTATCACATCCTGGCCAAAGTGTGTTCGCATTCGCGCAGAATAGCGTGGTCGCAGTAGAAATCCGTGTTCAGGACACATTATGACAATCACAGTGACACTTTTCTTTAGCAGAGGTGCTAAAATGCCTGTGTTGAACATTGGTTGATGGAACTCCGTAGTGATTGTTACGAGCATGCTGCTGCACAGTTTGCACGCATGCTCAACTTCACATTTGTAACATTTTCACCCAGATTTTCAATATTGCCATTTTTCCACACCTCCTTATGAACAGTATAGCTGTCATTTATCACATCCTGGCCAAAATGTGTTTGCACTTCCGCGCAGAATACAGTGGTTGCTGTGGGAAATCTGTGTTCAGGACATTAACACAGTCACACTCTTCATGAGCACAGGTTGTAAAATGCCTATGTTGAAAATCTGACGACAGTCCATAAAATGTTGTAAGTGCATGCGCTGCGCAGTTTCCACGTATGCTCAGAAGTGCGCATTTTTAATATTCCTACTACAGATTTTAAACATTGCCATCCCTTCACACCTCCCCATGGATGGCATAGCTGCCATTCTTCACATTCTGCCCAATCTGTTTTCGTACATGTGGCACAGAATGGCACTGTCACTGAAAGTCAATGTTTGGGACACATTGACATAATCACACTGCCACTCTTCATGAGAAGAGGTCCCAAATGTGTTCCTGAGGTGGGATCACAAAAGGCCATGTTGAACATTTGTACTGCAAATAAACGCCCGAGGCATTAGGGTTTCTAACCATCACGCCCTACCCTGTATAGACGGACAGGCATCAGGCTGTGCCTTTGGACTGCTGACTGTACTAAGCATGCCATCCCAGCCCCCCAAGCCACTGACGGCCATCAAGGTGTACCTTGGACTCTTAGGCCCCACACTTCACCCCATTCTCCTATGCTATGCCCATTTCAGCATATGTCCATGTGATGGGGTCACTGTACAGCCAAACACCCAAGGCACACCTCAATACGTGTCACTGTCTGCAGAATAAGGTGAGGTGACATGTATGACTGCTTATGTATGACGCACCCATACACTTACCCCAATGCCTCTATCTCTAAAGATGGAGGTGGGGCTGGCGTGAACTTCCATACTTCACTGCCATTCCTTTCTGCATCTGTCTACTCCTGCATTTCAAATGCTAATCCCAGCAAGCAAACATTCGCATTGACAAATGCTTGTTTTTGCCAGGGCCTTTGTTGTTCATGACATCAAAAGAAATATACATTTTTTTTTTTTCTTAAATTATTTAACCAGAGTGGCACACTAAGCTGAAAGCTTGTTTACAGGTGCGACCTGGGAGCACAGGGAAGTTGAGTGATGTGCTCAGGGTCACACAGTATGCAAGTGGGGCTGTGGATTCAAACCCAAGTCTCCAGATTTGCAGCTCGAACCTTAAACCACTGCGCTATACTGCTGTGTGTGTGTGTATAATATATGTGTGTGTGTGTATATGTATATGTATGTGTATATATATATATATATATATATATATATATATATATATATATATATATATATATATATATATAAATATATACACACATACACGTATGTGTATGTATGTGTATATACGTATGTATGTGTTTATAAAATATATTGTATATAAAATATATATAATATAATACGATTCAATATATACACACTTTTTAGTAAATGCTGGTTTCAGCAGTTAAAATTATAACAGGCCATGGTTATGTTCTGATTTTTCAGAACTATTTTCATAATTTGCTTATGCCTGTATTGTTCAGGAAAAATTATGTCACTGTCTTTCAGTGTTCTCTTAATGAATGTGTCTTGAACTACCAGGGATTTCATTCTTTAAATTGGTCAGTCTTGGTGGAAGATGACTTGTGAAAGAAAAGTGTATTGAATTTCTTGGAACCACCACAAGTTTTACCTCTTCTTATGCTGTGGAGCACTGACAATAAAGGTAGAAATAATGGTCCCATAAGCAGTCTTAATCGGGCTCAGTCTGCTTTTATAGGCATCAAAATGTTATCATTTTTTTTTTTAACCAATTATTTTACCAGGTGAGACACACTGCTGAAAGCTTGTTTGCAGGTGCAACCTGGGAGCACAGGAAGTTAAGTGACTTGCTCAGGGTCACAGTATGCACCTAGGGGGCTGTGGATTCAAACCCAGGTCTCCAGATTTGCAGCTCAGAGCCTTAACCACTGCGCCATACTGTTTGATATCTGTATATAACATTATCTGTAAGAACGAAATGAAGACATACAAAATACAGTGAGTTTTCCCAAACTATGCAGACGTAAGCAGATTATGATTAACAAAAATTGTTTAATAGTCAAACAGCAAATAAGTATATTGCACAGTAGGAAATCAGAAATTATTCAAAACAGCAGATTATTTTGTTACTTTAGAAAAACTAGTGTAACACTGTAAAAAAAAAAAATTGAACATATACTTGGTATGTACCACAGTGACCCTAAGCAGATGCAGTTTGCAAACTTTAAACGACAGCGAAAGTAATTGAATAATATACAGACACACAGTTGAAATTAAAACATTTTAATTTGTTTTAAATTGTATAAAGATTGTATGGGTAACCCAGTGAAGTCTGGGATATATTGGTCAGTGTTCAGGTATGCCCATGCAAGTTGAAATCCTATTTATAGGTTTGACTGGCCTAGTATATCTTTGTACATAATCGCGTGTATCTTATTTAATATTAGAGCTCTGTAGGCCTTGATAAAGCCTGTCCATTGGCAAAATGTTGGCCATGATATTACAGGTCGGACACTTAAAGTGATCATATATTGAGTGGGTTCCAGTTCTTACTTCACATTACCATCCAAAAACTTGCTGACTGCATGACTCTGTGAACCGATGAGAGGAGTGTGTATGTATACTGGATCTGCAACGTAGACTTTAAAGAGATCATCCTTTAACTTGGCATTCATAATTGGGGGTGCAGTTAAAGATGGGTGAATTTAGTGAGAATCTGGAAAAGGTAAAACTTGTAATAAAAATAACCATGTCCGAACTCTGTGCTAGAAACCAATACAGTAAACAAAAGAGCTACATGTGGCCTTCATATCTCCCAAGAGAATTGTTGAGGTACGGGTTGGTCAGGAACTGATTGTGAAGCTGTCCCAGCTTTTCCTATTCCAGATGCTTTACATTTATTTTTAAGAATTGACGTAAAACAAGTTTCCAGTCCAGTGGGAAGTCTGTGAAAAGTCGATGGATGAGGCCCTTTTTATCCAAGAAGAGAAGTAATGAAACTGTGTGCTATTAGCTCCACAGTGAAATGAATTGCTATGCATTAACTTTTCAAGGACCCTCACTGAGAAGAGGAAGGTTAGAGCTAGGTGGAAGTTGGCAAGGGTATGGCCTCATGGGATTTGGATGCACGTATGCCAAAATAGATGAAGTACTTGATAGCAGAACTGTATTAAGATGAACGGGAGATTTATGAACAGATGTGAAGAGTAGAGAAGATCATGGGGGTGCTGGTAAAGGAGAGCTGAAGTGAAAGGATAAGCAATAGCCATAACATTGTGCAGCAGATCAATGAACTACTGTTTTCTGACTAGGCTTAATCAAGAAGAAAAATACTGAATTAAATACATAAAAGTCCAGTTCATTATATTTCAGTTGGATTCTAATTAGTGTGAGCAAATGATTCCTTGCACTTTGAACTGGCAAGACTTTAAAGGGAACAGTCAGCAGCACTCGTGTAGGGCTGGCTCCAGTGTGCACTTTATGGGCAAAACCTTTTGATTTACCAACTGTTCACTGTAGTAGATTACATCGGATCTAATTTTGCTTAGTTGTAGGCTGACATCCTTTACTACAAACCCAGAATCCCTGCAGCTGACATCAGAGCAGTAGGTAGCAGTGAGATTCACATGTTTTCTGCATCTGCTTTTCTCCAGGAGCTAAGTGAGTCCTCGGACTGTACTTAATACAGGAGGACAGTGGGAACAGCAAACAAGATCAAGGCTTGTATTAACTATAGCATGAACTGCAGGCTTTTGAATCTTCTCACTGCTGCTCTGATGTCATCTGCAGGGGTTCTGGGATTTGTAGTAAAAGTGCCAGCATACAACTAAGCAAAATTAGTCTGCTGCAGGCTGTGATACTGCAGTTAAACTACAAGTAAACCAAAACATTGTGACCAGCCCCACACTTGTATGGTGGTGGAGGGGCGGGTCCTTGGTGGCGACTGGTCCACTTTAGCATTACATCAGTGCCTTTCCTGTCCACAAAGTAGACATCTCCACATTACTGTTCAAAACTGTTTTTCTGAAGACATTTGTTAGTAGCAGTCCAATAACTGCATCATTGTGGAAGGTGGTTTGCACACAGGAAATGTGGTGAAATAAAGGTTTGAAAAATACCATCTTTGGTATGTTTTGATAACAAAACTGATACTGATAAGAGTGGGCCACAATTTCACATTTTGATTGTGTATCTTCGGGATATCTCCTTCAGCCAGTCACACCTTTGAAACTACAGCCATCAGGCACTAGGATCACGCGGAAACATTTTACAGCAGTCTCCTGGGGCCGCCCATGGCGATGTCTCACGCTTGACGTTATCCCTGTAAAGCCATGGACTGCCCCAAACCCTCCTTGGTTCTTTTCCGCTGTCTAACATTGTACATTGGCCTCACAGAGACTGTCTCTTCAGATGACTACCATTCTTAACTTCGAATTTTCTTTTCTTTCTCACCCTAGCTTCGCTGCCTTTTACCCCTAAAGTGATACTTGCTTTCCGCTTATGCTGACCGATTCAGGAAACATTTGACTCTGGGGGTGCGGTAAGATCATCTACAAGGACGACTACAAAGCCTGTGTCAGCTGCCTCGGCAGTGACCACAACATCAAGGCTTGTGAAATCTGCCGTAGCTTCAACCAGGCTTACTAGGAAGTACCGTCAGAAGGCCTTCGAATCCTTCCTGATGGAACAGAAGGTTGCCCAGATGGAGTGAGCTCCAAGTCGGAAGCTCCTCAGCATCCCCAGCCCTGTCCACGAGCTCTCATGCTTTTAAGGCCTGGGACAAATGGCTAGGGAAACAATCATTGGGACAAAGACAGAACCTCCCAGGAGTGTTCTTGGTAGCCACTTCAAGCGCTGGACCGCTATGAGGTCGCCTGGTGGTGACCCTGCTGCCGCCCCACACTCTTGATCTTTCAGGGTCAGCCCTAGCAGCTTTTCCTGCTAGTCCTCTGGCTGGTGTTGGTCTGTCTTTGGCATGATTTCCTTCACCCCGCAGACTATTCCTACTGGCTCCTCACCCAATCTTCTGCCGGGAGGTAGAGATTCTGGCAGTTTAACCAATCAGCTCTGTCTCAGCCGGCATTAGTGCAGTGTTGTCAGGGCTCCTCTTGCCCACCGCTGATGCTTAAGCCGCTGCCGCACCCATTTCTCTCTTGGGCCACAGTCAGAGGGCTTAGATGGCTTTCCTTTCGTCGGCGGTGGCGGCCTCTACGCCGGGTTTTAGGTCCCTTCAGTCGATGCCTTGGTTTTTCCTTAGATGCTGGGACACTGCCTTCCCGCTTAACACCTCAGCTGCTGACGCCAGGGCCCCAGTACTCCAGCTGTTGCCACAAAGTCCGCCCTAATGCTGATTTATCATTGATGTCCAGACCATGCTTCCATCCTTCTGGAGTTGTATGCATTAGGTAGCCCTTCTCCAGTCCGATCACAGGCAGTGCCTGCTAGGGAAGCCCCCATATCAACTCCTCCTTTATCATCCTGGCCAGCTCCCTCTGTGCTAGTTTCTGAACCAGGGGACGAGGATGAGTGCCATCCTGTTCTCCCACCTGATAAGGAGGATGCATCTCCTCAAGGGGTGAGGACTCCATTAACTATTTCGATGTCTCTCGGATGACCCTCCTTCATCTCTGCAGCGGCTGCAGAGTGCTACGGGGTTTGATACTGCTGAGCAACCTGTTACTAAGAGAAACCGACTATCTGAAATTGCTGGATTCTTCTCCCATAATTATTCCTTCTCTCCTGAATACTTTGAGGGTGCCACAAGGGCCACTTGGGGCTGTCGGAATATGATGCCTGCTATGTTCGAAAGGCTGATAGATCAGGCACTGCTGGGAAACTTACCTGGCGGGCAGACTTGGTTATCAGTGTGGCCATGATTGGTCTGAGGCCCAGCATCTTGGCACTTTCCCCCACAAGTCATTCAGAAAGCTAGACCTTATAGACAAGAGGGTCTTTGCCTTCCACTTTGGCTATTAGAATTATTGTACCAATTATTGGAATTACCAGTTATTTGGCTCACATGGTCAGATTTCTGAATACTCTCTGGAAGAAGGCCAAAGCTGCAGCTCAGGCCCTTCCAGAATCTTCTCTGAGGCAGGAGCTTCTTAAAGCTCTTCAGTCTGGGGCAGATGTGGGTAAACATCTCTTGAGAGCAGCCTATGATGTTACAGATGCCTGTGCTAGAGCCTCTGCTGCAGGATTCTGCCTAAAGAAGCTGCCTGGCTTGGAGTATCTGGTTTTGCTACTGACATTCTGTAATCCATTTTGAATGCTCCTTCAGGGGCAGTAAGCTCTTTAGGCGATGTGCAGGATATCCTTAGTGACCTGCAAGCCGCTGGGAGGATTCTCTGTTTTAGCCACTCTACCACACTCATCTGAAAAGTGGACAGCAGGTGCCTTTCGATGTGCCGCACACAGACCCAAGTCTGGGGCAAGACAAGTAGACAAGTTTAAAGCAGCAGCTGCCCTGCCTACTTGTCCTTCACTATGGGGAAAAGCCCTTGAGGTGGAGGAGCCCTTTCAGCCTGACTTGCTTGCGCGCAAGGCCCCCTTCGCCCAGTAACCCAGGACATAGTGGTAGGGGTTGCTTTCCTTAACCTGGACAGGTGGAAGGAAATTACAACAGATGCCTGGGTCCTGCAACTGATGGAACAAGGACATGCTCTGTAATCTCTGGATCTGCCTCCGAACCTTCACCTGCAAGCCACATACCAGTGTTGCTGGAGGAGGTTCTACTCTGCAGAAAAGAGCCATAGAACAGTTTCCCGAGACCCAAAGGAACACGGGTTCTATTTCCACTTCTTCCTTGTCCCCAAATCCACAGGGACTTGACGACCCAATATCTGCATCCAGTACAGAGTACCGCAGGTTCCTATTTCAGGGTCTCACTACCAGTTCGGAGTATTGCGCTTTGGCTTGTCTTCTGCACCGTGGGTCTTTACCAGATGCTTCGTGGTGGTGGCGAGTGGCCCTCAGGATATAGGGCTGTACATCTTCCCATATCTGGGTGACTGGTTGCTAAAAGCAGAGACCAAGGAGCTACTGTCTGTGGACCTTGTGTGTACCAGACAACTGTTCAGCATATTGGGGATAACAGCAACTTGTCCAAGTCGGTCTGGACTCTGTCTCCATTACATAGGACTAGACTGGATACTGACCACAGGACTCTGCTTTTTCCGCCCCAGCCAGGGCAGAGCATCTAAGTCCAGGCACAGGAGCTTTACAACAGCAGGTATGTCACAGCCAGGCCATTCCTGAGACTGCTGGGCCTGATTGCAGCAGCCATTGTCACGTCCCCCTAACAAGGCTGCATATTCAATCCCCAATGGACGTTGAGGGTCCAGTAGACTAACAACCTAGAACAGAAGGTTCTAGTAACCTTGCCTATGAAGGAAGTTCCTCGTGGTGGATTGAACCCAACAGTTTGCTCAGGGGGTTCCTTTCTCTCATTCCTTCCCTCCGCTGATCCTTGCCACAGATGCCTCAGGGACAGGTGGGGGTGGGCCTCACCAGACCCAGGGACATGGAATACAGTGGAAATTTCTCTCCATATCAATATCCTAGAGATGAGAGCTGTTCTCTGTGGCCTGCATGCCTTACAGTCACCTGTCCCCAGGCCATCTGCTAGTGCAGACGGACATCAGTGTGGTGCACTACATCAGCAAGCAAAGGAACGTACTCTGTGCAGACAAGTAATAAGGGTTTGGTACTGGGCTCTGAGCCATGGTCTTGAAGGCTAAGCAGGTCACAGTCCAGAATGCACGAATGGGAACTGTTGACCTCAGTGGTAGAAGATCTGTTCGACAGGTGGGGTCGCCAGAGTTGGACCTTTGCATCCCCACACAACGCAGAACTGCTGCTTTTCTGCTCGATCGATCCAGGGTCTGGATTTTTGGTGACTCATGGTCCTCTTGGAAAGGGAAGTTCCTCTGCTGTCCTCCTTCCTTCTAATTCAGAGGGTGGTAAGGTAATCAAGCTCCAATGGAGGGAGCCACTGGATTCTGGTGGCTCCTTTGGCCTTGTCAGATATGGCTCATTGCTGCAACAGTTTTCATCTTCATTCTTGGCTCCTGAAGATGTAGCCATTGCAGGGTTCGGGATATCTCCTAAAGTGGCTGGTGGCTGCCAGGAAGTCTTCTGCCAGAGCTATTTATTCGATGAAGTGGAAGTGTTTGATTCTGTGGTCCACTTCACACCAGCTGGACCTCTACTTGCCAGTGAACCATATTCTGGAGTATTTGCTGCCCTTGTTGTATGCAGGCCTGCAATACACCTATTAAGGTGCACTTATCTGCCATTTCAGCCTTCATGTGCCCATTGAGGGACATGGTGGTCCAGCTGGACATGGCATGTACGCTTTTGCAAGGCATTTTTATTTGAAGCCTCTCATCTGCAATCCAGTACCGCTTGAAACTGAATTTTGTTTTAGAAAGCTTACTTTGGCTCCTTTTGAGCCAGCTGTGACTATGAGCCCTCTGCCACAGAAAGCGCTTTTAGTTGCCATGTCTTCTGCTTGAAGGATTTCAGAGCTACAGGCTCTGTGTGAGCAGCCTTATTTGATTTTCCACAAAGACGGAGGGTGTCTTTGTGTACTAACCCTATGTTTTACCAAAGGTGGTGTCTGAGTTTACTTTAAATCAAACCATCCACCTGCCTGTTACCCAGAGCATGCCAATTCAGGGGAAACGCTGCTTCAGACTTCAGATGTCCATAGAATATTTGGATACTACTAACACTGTACAAAGGACTGGTAGGAAGTCTTTAGTTGTTTGTTTGCTTGCCCTGGAAGGAAAAAAGGCATCCGTTTCTGAACTTTTGCTCAGATGGTTGGCTAGTTGTTATTTTTTTTGTTACAGGAAGTACTGTGAGGAACTTCCTGGGGCTAAGGACCACCAGCCAGCGGTATGGTCACTTTTGCTGCCTGTTTCAGGGCGTTAAGCTGCTGACATTTGTGCTGTTGCATCTTGGAATACTGTCCACACTTTTACCGAGCACTACAGTCTGGATAGTGCCTCTAGAAGAATAGGTTCTAGTCTGGTTGTGTTACAGGGCCTCCTTTTCGTAGGCTTCTACTGTCCAGCCTCCCAGCCAGCTCTCCAGAGCAGCACTGCTTGGTATTTTTTCCAAAGGTGTGACCTGCCTAAAAGAGAGACTGCATAAGAAGATAGAACAGTTACGCAACAGCTTACCTAACAGATCTTCATGAGGATATCAGCAGGTCATGCCGTCAAACCTCTCTCTCCCCTTGAAATTTCTTCTTCCTGTATCTTTCTCCAGGACGGTATACATTCTGTTATCCCTTACCTAGTGGTGGAACCTCTCTCTCCTTCGGTCCCCTCAAGAGTCTGTCCTTGCTGAATGACTGGTCTCTAGTGGGAAATTCCAAGGGCAGCCCATATCTATATAGGGAGGACGCTGTGTGATGACTCCGCTGTGGGTGGCTCTAGGAAGACTATCAAAAAGGTATCCATGTGGTCCTAGTGCCTGACAGCTGTAGTTTCAAAGGTGTGACCTGCTGAAGCAGATTCTCTGAGATCTGCTGTCACAGTAAGTTCTCACGTAACTTTTCTTTCATATCTTAATTTTGCTGTGAATGCTTTTGATACAAAAAGGTTGTGTTGTGCTGGATGCAGATTTAGGCTATGGGTATTGGTTGGTATGAGAGGGCTAGTATTAAGTAAAATGAGAGAAAAACAAAGTAAATTGAGTCTCCAAATCATTGTAAAAATATAACTGTTAAATCAAGTGCGCAAGTGTAGTGTTGGAACATCTCCACTGAAACTTCTATCTTGTATTTTTCAGGAACTACATGAATGACACTCTACTAACTAATGTGTTTGTAAGGTTTCAGCCAGAGACCATTGCTTGTGCTTGTATCTACCTTGCAGCAAGAGCTCTACAAGTAAGCAGTTACATTATTTGATGTTGTAAAATCAGTGAAACATCAGTTACCAGTATATAAATTCTTCAACTGTCACTTCTAGATTCCACTGCCAAATCGTCCTCATTGGTTTCTTCTTTTTGGAGCAACAGAAGAAGAAATTCAAGACATTTGTATTACAACTCTAAAGCTCTACACAAGGAAAAGGTACTTTCCTATTTTGTATTCGTATGGAAATTAAAATGCTGTGATATGGGTTGTAATTATTGGCATGTCAGTACTCTGGGTGTTTGAGGTCTGATAATGGCTGAAGGTCATGTTTTGGAAACATACAGTGGAGGTCCTTGCTGCTGGTTCACTAACAGCATTTTGAAGTGGCTGTTCATGCACGCTAGGCCCATGTGTGGTGCTAGTAGTATCCATAGAGGGTCCAGGATGAAGGAGCAAGAATTGGTGTTGAAGAAAATAAATGAAAGTTACGGATGTGCATTTTGGTTACTAAATTCTGACTACAAGAACATGATTTATAATGTGTCACTAATTGCATCAGGTCTGCACCTGCGTGAAGTCCTGGTGAATTTACAGATTTCAGAGCCTGCCCACTGTGCTGGCCCCGCCTCTGATCTAATGGCAGATTTTTCTTCCCACCCAGAGACGGTGGTCACCCTGGACATGGCTTTGGATGAGCCAGCTGAGTTATTTGCAGTATTTGACCAGCCAAGATGCACTGAGCTGCAGCAGCTCATTTCAGGTGCATCATGGAGGAGACTAGTACAGAGGGTACAGAAATAAAACAGGAAATGTACAGAAAAGTAGCACAAACAATTTAGTAACGTGAGAATTCTTGAGTAACAATTCTAACTACCTTAATTTAGTTGACTATCCACACTACAGCAGCATCCGCTGAGCATGCTCGGTCATTGGCATATCTTTTGCTTGCTCTTCCACCAAAAAATGAGGTAATCCTCGGCTCTCACCCCATTTGCTGTCCGATCTTTTGTCTGTTGGAAAGATTGGAACCTCCCGCACCTCCTGTTAGCTATAGAGGATTCTAGAGTTCAAGTGCTTTTCACAAATTGTTCTGCTAGAAATCGGGTAACTTGCTATTTTAATGTTCACCTCAGATCTAGCCTCGACAATTTTACAATGGAATGAAATAAACCAGGGTTCAAGAGATGCCTGTCAAACATGACCTGAAATTGTCCCTTGTTCAAGGCCATGCTCCTATCTTCACTTGAAAGTGCCAGATGCCCATCCTCCTAGGAAGGCCCCAAGAGCACAAGGCCACTGTGGTATTAGTGCTGCAGTTAAAGTCCATGGAGGAGGCCAGGGATACCCTGTTGGGAGCTTCATGTGGTTGAGGTGTACCATAAAGCCTGTAACAGCCCTGTGGAGGCCCCACAGGAGCTGCTGATTGATCTGTGGAAGTTTGGCAACTCAGAAGATCCTGACGAACATGTCGGGCATGTGTTGGGTAGGAGAATTCTCCGTGCAGATGCTGATGCTGCTAGAAGTCCATCCACATGAGGGGTGGCTCAGCCATTCTCCTGGTCAAGCCCCCACGAGTGCAGCAGCCTCTAGTGGTCATGACTCTGGCTCAGTTCTGGTGAGACTGGTACCCAGGCTACTGGTGTACTTTGTGTTGTGACCAGTGTGCCCCAGTCTTACCAACTGGCTGCCAGAGGTAGGGTTCATGAACTTGTTTTTGATCCCAACATTGTTACTACTGTCACCAGTTGAGCTTTTTCTCCTGTCCAGGAGTTTCCCAGGAGAAACAGTTGTGGACTCATAAAGCACTTGAATGTAAACTTCTTTCATGTTTCACCTTTTCTCCTTTCCTGCCTGTTGGCTTAGTTCTTGAAATATATATAATTTAATCATAACTTCCTCCAGTGTACATTGTTTACCTGTCTCAACACTGTTCAAACTTGATGCATCTCAAGTGTACTGTATTGTACTGTAATATTGTGTATACTTTGTACCAAGTTGTTCTACTAGGACCTCCTTGTAAATGAGTGTGCTCAATGGAATTTTCCTGCAGATAAACTCGAACTTGTCCAGTGACCACCACCACCACCAGTGTAGGAGCTTGTTGCACACTGGAGAAAGTCTGGCAACATTGGGCTTTGGGTGAGTTTGCCCAGGGTCATGTCATAGGTGACCAGTGCTTCCTGCCAAACTGGCCCAGCCATCGATGCCTCTCTTGATGTCATGGTGCATTGTTCAGCAGCCATCCTTCCAGCATTACCAGCAGCAGTGCAGCGACCCATTCCAGTGGGTCAGCCCCATCGCAACTGTAGTAGAGGTCCCCACTGAGGGACTGTATGCCTTGGTCTGTAATTACATATCTTAAGTTGGTGGTGCTCCACATCGGGGACTATACATTCTACTTGACCTTGTGGACCATATGTCTGTCCCTGACATTCTCTCTCTGGGGATGTCCAGTAGCAGGAGATGTACACCCTCCCCAATGGACATCTTGAACTAGGATTCCTCATGCGGGTTGTGTTCTGGGTCACTGGCTGTGCTGGGTCTGGCGATCAATGTTTGGCAGCACCTGATTTCTGCCAGGAGTTTCCATATAGTATCATTTGCAAGTTCCTGTGGTGGGCAAGTTGTCTGATTCTCCAAACATCTGTCCTCGGAGAGGCATTTTGCACACAGTCTTCCGTAAAGCCAAGGAGCAGGGTGAGTCAGACAAGCCACTGGACAAGGAATCTTCAGAAGCGGACTTCTGGTCTGTAAGTTGTATGCAGCTGCCTTCTTTGGTATTTGGCAGGCCAGTTGTGGAAAATTGCCAGATTTGCCATGAGCTCTTGGGTAAGCTCTCTGGCATTCCTTTACTTCCTGCAGAAAGAAGCACAGATCCTCTGTGAACCGGGATAATATCTTTACAAGCATAAGTTACAGGTGCCGCTGCACTTTGGAGGTAGTTCTACATATGCCAGACAACAAGGTAGAATAGAAACATCTATAAATATCTCCTTAGAGAGCGAGAATTTTGGTGCTGGAGAGAAGTATGCATTGCAATGTGCCCATATCCCTTAGATAGGAAGGAAAGGGAGCTATGGCAAGGAAGACACCTAAGAGATTCTGCTAGACTGCATACTTTATGCCATCATGTCTGCAAATTTTTTTTTTTACACACATTGAAGCAGAGTAATAGTCTGATCATGCCCAAGGCAGTCTGTATTAGAAAGGGTGAAATGGTGGCAATTTTGGTGTTGGGAGAGCAGGAGTATGCAGTGGTGCACATCTGTTTCTACAGCTAAGGATAACTGATGGGGAAAAAAAAACACCTAGGAGATTCTAGTCTTCACAAAATCCAAGTATGCCCATTCCTGAAGGGAACTTTGAATTTTCAGTCTTATCCAGCTTAATCATGAATGATCCTTTGTGTCCACACTGTATCGATTGTATGGTATGAATGTTTTATTTTTTCCCGTGCCCGATTTTTGGGTCTCCTCTTCTCTTATAGCTCTGCCAACGGCATCTGATGTCACAACAGGGCAGATGTGTCTTAAAATATACATTTGATTTCTGTCAGGACTATTCCCCCCTTTATCATCTCTCTCTGCTCCTTTGTAGGCTGGGAGTAAACCCCGGGAGGACCAGTACATGCCCCTTCTAGGTTCACCTTCATGTTGTGGCAGCCCGGGAGTCTACTGGGGATCGGGAGACTGTGGCATGCCCCCACGATGGAGTCCCTGATGACCCCCCAAACTCTGGGGGAGGGGGCAAGATGCTAATCCAGACCCCGCATCCTCAAAGCAGGCTCAGGTGGCACTTGCAAGGGCCCTGTGTCATTGTGTGGCTGGCACAGCGTTTGCTTACTTAAGGTTGCCCCTGGAGGTGCGGACATGCAGTGACGTTGGTGCAGGCCACGTATGTACCCTCATGCACCCTGCAAGTCTGCCCCATCTGTGTGGTCCAGTGCTGGTTCTGGTCTCTAAACCCCCAAAAAGAAAAAATTCATTGGACACTCCCTCCTACCTACCCCACGACCAGCCTTCTGATGCTCTAGGCTCATTTACGGGCCTGAGTAATCAGCGCCTCGTGGTAATGCCACTGTGCCAGCTTTCAGTCAGGGCCATTTTCACAAGTTACAAATAGATTTTGTGTAAATACATTTGCATGGTTTTGAATCACAAAGGGCACATTTAATTTGTATTGTTGTAGTACTGCGTAATGCTACTGAGCTGTGGGCTCACTGTATTGTCATTACATTGCACGTCCGCAACAGTTTCAGGGTTTGTACAGGTGGGACTTGTTTAGTCCAGAAAGGCTTTCCTTACATTTTCAAATGCGAAACTGCATTTATCCTAATTAAATACAGTTTCAGCATAAATGTAAATATCAGCCTCTTTAGAGACGCCAGCCCCCTCGAGCCTCAAATTGTCCCTTTATTAGAAAACTTATTGATTGCTTGCATTCTGTAGAGATTACTGATGTAGGTAGTAGTTTGATTCTGATGCATTTTCTTGTTTCAAAAGTAAAAGGACTGCCCACTTCATACTGTTGCCACACACACTTTACATTCTTTTCATCACCTTCCACTGCATCTTTTCCTGGACTTGAACTCCCTAACACAATCTAACTGCTCAAGATACTGTATAGGAGAGACTACTGCATCATTGGTGACTGCAGTGTTTGGGGGTGTTCTTATGTTTGAGGGTGCTCAATGTTGAAGATGTATACAGTATGAGTAGATCAGATTTGAAGCTGGTACAATTACACCGTTCCCATGGGGTGGGGAAAGTGGTGGTTTTAAAGCCATGGTTGATGTTGGTGTTTGTATACAAAAGGCAGCACTGCAGACTGGGAGTATAAAGAATTGTGAGGGTGGAGGAATATGTATTAAAATTTTCTGTAAGCAGTTCTGCCATTAGCTGGCTTGTCAGCTCTGAATTAGGGTTACGGCTCTGACGTGGTGATCTCAGGGTTGGAAACGAGTTTGAAATCGTCCGGTGCTGGCAGGGATATAGGATAACGTCCACGGAATGCTTTCCTTCCTCCGGGATGGTGGGTTCAACACTTGGTTGAATTACTGCCACCTAGGGTGAAACAGGTGCGGTGCAGCTAGGTTATGCTGTCATGTGGGGATGGGAGAGCATGGCTGTCTCACATGTCTCAGTAGGGATGGGGAACAGTATATGTAACACATCCACATACCCTCAAGGAGGCACAGAAATAACATGAGGAAAATAACCTTGAGAATAAGTTGTCAGCCCAGTGACCAACATGAGTTGCTCCCAGGGACTCTGAAATAGTTGGCCAGTTAATGTGGATTACGCTGCCAGCTGCTGAGGAACCACCTGTGTGTGTGTGTGTGTGTGTGTGTGTGTGTGTGTGTGTGTGTGTGTGTGTAACAGGACAGCAAGGTCAGGAGCTGGTGTTGGGGTGACAGGAAAGAACTCTGCAGTCTAGCAGAAGGCCTGTGATGCTGGTGGAAGAGCAGCCAGTGAGTTGGGCCAGGAGGAAGAAAACATGTTAAAGATTATCTCTTGTTTTAACAGCCTAATTGTGAACTAGTAGAAAAAGAAGTTGAAAAGCTTAAAAGTTGTCCTGCAAGAAGCAAAGTTAAAAGCAAAGGGATTAAACCCTGATGGAACACCAGCGATGTCTACAATGGGTGGTTTTTCTCCAGCCTCTAAAACATGTAAGTAAATAAAATGAGATCGCATAAAATGTTAAGACATAGGTGTATAGCTTATTTGGAAGGTAGAGCTGAAACCCATTTCTCTCTAAGCTTCAGGAAGTTAACCAGGGCTAGACATTTTGTGGATGGCTGTCTGAGGACCGTGCAATATTTGTTTTGACTGTCCCATAGAATTCGCATCTGTCCTGTTAAACAACATTTTGGTTTCAGATACAAACTAAGTGTGCCCCTGGTTGGCACAGTGTCCTGAAAAGAGCTTAATAACTGGTACCCATTATAAGGTGCCCTGAAAAGGTCTGCTAAATATTACCCACTGGCTGGTACATGGTCCTGAAAAGAATTTAAGCATGCTCCCAGTTCACTTCCTGATAAGGACTTTTAATTTCTTCTTCCTCCTGCTCAGTAGTAGCCCTGACAAGGGTGCTTAATTAACTTCCTTCTGCTCTGCCCAGACAAGCAAATCAGCTTCCTCTGCTCCTGTGTAGCTTCTCTACTTGGTAATCCTGACAAAGACTCTTTAACATAGTTTTGCTTCCATTGCCAGCACTGGTGTCAGATATACCCATCTCCCCACCTGCCTAGGGACCATCCAAGGGCCTGGTGTTGGGGATTTCCCATAGTTTCTCCCTTGTTCTCCCCCACCCCGGGACTGTGGCACAGAGGACTAACATGGCTGGTGACATATTGACACATGTCTGTCAGGTGTCTTGATGTCATTTCTTCCCTCCCTACACTTCTGCCCTGCACTGCCATCGTGGCAACGCTACAGCGGTATGACGGGCAAGACGGCTTCAATTTCACCCACACACGACATTCACTTGGGGAGGGAAGAGATTCGGAACATGTCATGCTCAGCCTCCATGTAAGGCAGTGTTCTTTGGGTCTGACCACAGCACCCAGGGTGTCACAAAGTGCTTATCAGTGGTAGGAGCCTTACTGCTCAGGGAGTAGGTATTTCCTTTAGCTAGCCATCTAGTGCATGAAAACAAAGGTGGAATTGTGGTACTAAGTTCAGATTAAAAAAAAAAAAAAAGAAGTCAGACCTGAATCTCTGGCAGATCTTACTACAGAGATGAACACAGAACCTGACAAAATATGTGGCTCCAATTCAGTATTCAGATGCATTCTGGCAGGTTTACTAAGACTACACAGGAATGCTTAAACGCCTGGGCTATACATGGCTTCTGCTGCGGCAAGGATGCAGTGGGATAGATTACAATTGAAGGATGTCCAGTACCACTCCAGAAAGGCACTAGCGCCCAAAGAAGTGTAGCATTGCAACAAAAAAGACACCTGTATTTATTTATTTTAGTTTTGTTTACCGGTAGGTGCACTAGACTGTCTATTTTCAGGCACAATCCCGGAGGTTACTAAGCAAATTGAAGGCGCCAGCAAATACAAGAGATAATACAACATAGAAATAATAGAAATTCCAACACAAACGTGCATGACATAAGGATGAAAACATAGGCAGAACATATGTCAAGCAAATTACTAGTACTAAGATCCACAAGTGCAGGAATACTTGAGGTAAGGGGTTAGAGGGAGAGTCGGTACAGCACAGGAGCATTTGTCATTGGCAGGAGTAAAGATTTTTCTTAAAGGTCAGGTGTGACTCTGAGAGTCTGATGTGATCCGAAGGGAGTTCCAGAGCTTCTGTGCCGCCGAGGCAAAAGCATCGCTTCCCCCATTGTGGTTGCATACCATGGAGTGTGTAGAAGTGACATCTCAGTAGGTATAATGAGTTTAGGTACAACATGTTAGCAAGGGATTCAGGTGCTCCAGAACGGATAATGTTATCTATAAGGCATCCAACCGTAAGTACGAGGGAAGAGGAGGCCAGCCATCCTAGATTAGAGTATAGTACACAGCGATGGAGAGTTTAGGACAGCCAGAGCTTAAGCAACAGATATTGTTACGCCAGGTGTCCGCTTCGAAGAGCACTTTGTTAGTCCATGAACGCTACAAGGCCATAGGTAACATTAGACTTGGGGACTCTCAGCAACAGCAAGCCTAGCAGCAGCCGTTATTGAAGATCTGATTTTATATGCTATCCCCAGTTTAATGTTAACCACTCTGCAAAGAATAATTTATGTGAAGGCTGAAATCAGCTTAAGGGTCATAGGTGACACCCAGGTATTTAAAGTGATCAGTTACTCCAGGAGGGCTCATCAGGACCAGATACAGCAAGCGGTGCAGGACAGGACTTGATCCTGGGGCAGAGCCAAACATGGCAGCTGTTTTCTTGGTGTTCAGCAGGAGCAGGTTGTCAGCCATGTGTTCAGTCACTTTATTTAGTGTGGCATTTATTGATGCAAGGTCCTTTACTGGTATAAAGAACCATATAATCTGTGTAGAGGATAATGGAGGAGCGACAAGGAATTAGGCAGGTTGTTGATAGAACAGTAGGGGTCCCAGAATAGATCCTTCGGAACACTGAGGCAGTACGGGCAGGATTGGACTGGACTGTGTTGATTTCAGCGAACAGAGTATGGCCTGTGAGGAAACTAACCAGGAGGTGGTGTCTCTTGAGAAGCTGACAGCTTGATATCAGTAAAGGGTGATTGACCAAATCGACGCCTTAGACAGGTCAACAAAGACTGCACGTGAGCAGGCTTTTATCCATGGCAGATCTAATGTCATTTGTTAGTTGGAGGAGTGCCATATCGGTGCTGTGAACATCGCCTAAAGCCATGCTGGGCAGGGAGGCAGGTTGTTTTAAGCCAGGCATTCAGACACCTGAGCTGCCACTAGTTTCTCCAGTAGCTTGTTTAGGACAAAAAGGATAGCTATAGGGCGGTGGTAGTTTCAACACAAAGGATCTCTTTTTGAACACTGGCACGCACTCCTCACTATTTTCCAGACTGAAGGTACCACTTCAGTGATTGAGGATCCTGGCACAGGTGCGGCAGGGCAGCCGCTTGATGAACTGAGGCAGCAGTCTATCCGACCTGCAGAGCCATGGGCAGGAGTATATTTCAGTACATGCTGAACCTCCCAGTGGATGGTAACTTGAATGCACTTGATTTGTGATCTGTACTTTCGATGGAAGGGTCAGGGGTTGTACAGGAGCCTAGTCAAGTCAAAAAGGTCAGAGAAGTTGGAGTTAAGGCATTAGTTATAGTGTGTAAATTGTTAAAGTTGATACCATTTAAAGTCATGTCAGTGATTTTTTTTTTTTTTTTTTTTTTTTTTAGCCTTTTTCCTTGCCCCAGTAGGGACTTGATGTGAGACCAGAAGCCACGTGATTCTTTTACAGAGGTCCGCTGCTTACATTAGGATCCCTTGGTTTTAATGGCTCTATTGCAGGTATTTCTGCATTGCCTGTAATTCTCCCAATCCCCTGCAATGAGGATTCTTGGTCCATGCCTGTCCTCTCTAAATTGCAGACCGTAAATCTCTTGTCACCATTTAGTGGCAGCGCCTCCGCATATCGTCCTCCTAAGGGGCAGATGTTTATCCTGAATAGCCAGAAGGGTGGTAATGAGGTAGTTTAGTGCACACTCGACGCCTGTGATGTGATGCAAGGAAGACCAGTCCGTGCTGCACATATCTGCCAACAGTGCATCTGATATTGAGATTCAAGGAATCTCTGAATTGAATTTCCTTGGCGGAGGTTTCAGCCCACAGGCACTCCAAACACACACAAACTATAGATGGTCGCTGATGGAGTCAGGTAGAGTGCCAGCAGCCATGATTCTGTCGACTCTGTTAGTAGCAATCCAGTCGAGTAAGATGTGACTGTTGCCACAAGTTGGGACTCTGTTTGGCAGGTGATGAGTTGGGAGAGGTGTTTCTCAGCACAGTTGTAGGTACCAGCATTTTTTCCAAGTATGTAAGGGTTTAGATCCCTAGTAACAGGATTTCATTGTTACCTTTAAGTGTTGGCAAGGTAGTCGGTGATTCTTTGTCTGTGGTGCCACACTTGGGAGGGTTGTACACACACATATCAGCTGAAGTTTCTTTGCAGACCTGAGCACTAGGACAGTGTGTAGAGCCTCACAGGAGCCCAAAGGCAGTGTGAGAGCTGTAACGCTAGGTGATACTTGAAGAAAAAGGCGACTTCCCACTTCTTTGAGGAGGGCGATCTGCTCTGAATAAGTGTAGCCCTTTACGGAACAGGAGTCGGGAATGGAGGGCTTGAACCATGTCTCAGTCAAGCCAAGAACGGCATGGGAGTAGTAAGACATCTAGGCTTCCAGTTCAGTAGCATTCGCAGTGAGGCTATGAATATTCATGCGTAATCCTTAGCCCTATGTTTGAGAACCACTGGGGAGAAGTAACAGGTGAGGCACCAGATTGTGGTCCTGGGTTTGATTCAATGTCTCCAGAGAGAGAGAGACATGGATACATCTGATATGACTAAGAGTTTGTGACGTGGTTATAAAATCTGAGCATCTGCAAGGTGGGTAGATAGTGTGTAATGGCCCAGTTTTACTGCATGTACAAACTTTGTTTCAATAAGTACAGCTGGACAGGCTTCATCCTGACGTAGGTGGTAGTAGCTGAGGTTTGGCTGAGCTTGGAGAAGGTGCAGCACACTAAGCAGAACAAATAGGGTTCCCCAGTCACACAGCAGACACCTGGAGACGAATATGCAACAACATTTTAGGTAGATCACAGTGCAATATTAAGGTCAAGTAAATACCCTAGTAGCCATTACTCATGGGAACCAGGTTAACCAAAAATTAGCTATTAGATGCAGCAGGTATCTTTTCCAGCAGCAACTGAAACAATAATTTAAGCATATGGATTCAGGCAAAAGATGCAGAAAAGCTCAGTCATTCTGAGGAGAAGGTTTGGAGCCCAGCACAAAAGTACTAACACTTGTGGGGAGTGAAGGGAGTGGCACAGAGACTAATTGGGGCAGTATATCAACCCAAAATAAACAAGGGCTTGGGAACAGATACACTTGGCAGCCCGCAGGAGAAGAAACAGATCTCCGGTTTGAGGAATAAGCCCCAAATTAATCACAAGTGGCAATAGTTCAGTATTATGCAGATTGACACAGCACTCGAGTGGTAGAAATAAGCTGGCAACTTCAGAGGGTGTTCTTTCTTCAGTTTCAGCCTACAGAAATTCCCACTATAGCTGCATACCTGAAAGGATAAGGAGAACATCTAGATGGAGAATTTCAAATGGAATTTAACTCCTCAGAAAAGAGCATGTAAACTTCTCAAACTCTGAGCAGTGCTACTTTCCATGAAGTCTTTTCCTCCCTGCAGTATCTGATCAAACAGTGCTGATGATAAAGATGGACAGTACAACAACCACGTTACCTAAATAGGGAGGCAACAGGTCATCATAGTTCTATACAGTCAGTGATTATCTAAAACTGGCTTATTTTGAATGCAAAACTATGCGGTTCACATAGGAGCAGTGGAGAATATACTGGCAGGATGGGTCATGCAAAGCACAAATGGTCTCTGAACCAAAGGGTTCTGAAGTCAGCATTTCAGAGATGGGTGTGCCGCACAATCGGTGTACTCATGGGGCCCTCCCTGGGGCTTTCTCGGAGGACCCATTAGCTTTACTATGGAAAACATGTCTCTGCATTTCCTCCATTTCCACGAGTGCTACTGAAGTTGGGAAAGGATAGAGCAGCTATAATTCTGATACCATCAGACAGTCATGATACTCCAATGCATGCAGTGTTTACATAGAATGGTGGTAGATATATCACGGAGACCAGATCAGCTGACTCTATCCCAGAGCAGTGCGTCTCACTCAGACCTCAAACCCCTGATACTTGAGAGCATTGTTCCTGAAGCATTGGAATACTCCAGTTAAAACTAGTCAAGCCAGATCCTGGAAGTTATAAGTTGTTAAAGCAAGTAACCAGTAAAGTGTATGTTGGTGTGATACATCATATCACTGCCAATACCACAGACATCAGTGTCTTTTGGATTATCTAGTGCAATTAAAGGCACAGTTGATAAAAAATCATCCACCTTTAAAAGTATATATAGTAAGCTGTCTGCCTTAAAATCTACCGGTGGGGGGACCTTGCATCTCCTCTTGTGTTTAAGAGGGTTTTCATAGGCTTGAATCATTCTTGTACCCTTGTAAGGGAAACCAGTCCCGCATTGGATTTAAACCTAGTACTTTCACAGCTGATAAATTCTGCATGTGAATCTGTGTCCTCCTCATCAGAGCTCAATATTGGACATGGAAAATTTGTCCTACAGCCCATTACTTCTGCAAGGCAGGTAGTCTGTGAGTTGCAAGTTGCAACCACTTGTTTCATGGAGATAGATGGTGGTTAGAAAGAATGTAACATTTCTACCAGGGGTGAGTTCCACATTTCATATGAATCTGTCTGATACATTGCCTGTGCCTTTCAGTGTCTCACTCTAGTGCTGGTGAAGATAAATGCACTCGACATCCAGGCTGTGAAGTGTTTTGTGTTTTGTTTTGTTCCTGCAAAGAACTGAATAGCACAGAACTAATAGGCAAGTTGATGTCCCTTACGGTGAGGTAGGAAAAGAGGTCTACAAAAGCGCATTTCTCAATGCTGCTTGCATTGACTTGTTAGGAAGCCACCAGAAGGCTAAGTGGACATTCAACTAGGGCATTATCTGCCACAGTAGCAACAATAGTTAAGGTATACCTTTGCTGGAGGTGTGCAAAGTGGCAACATGGTCTGTAGTACACACCCTCACTTCCTATAATTGTCTGGGCATCCAAGTTAGAAGGGATGCCTGCTTGCATCTTCAGAAAGGTTAATTAGAAACATAGAATTTGATGGCAGATAAGGACCGCTTGGCCCACCTAGTCTGACCATTGTTCTTACTTTACAGATTCTGCTTGGAGTCTGAATGTTGTGACCTCACAAATAACACTCAGTGCTAGAAGAACATTTTTACCATAGTTGTTTTTCCTTGTCTCAAGATGGTGTATTTGAGTCCTGCAAGCTTTCCTTATCTCCGCTTCTAGGCCCTAAATAAAAGGTGTCTTCTGGGTGTGTGTGTGTGTGTGGGGGGGTGTTGTATATGTATGTGTATATATGTCAGAATTCCATTTTGCTGTATAGTTTTCATTTAGTAATTTATTGGTAATTTTATCACATTTATATTACATAGCATGGATTACTTGCGTGGTTGCTGCTACTTTGTAAAGATGGGAATGCAAAACATTTGCCTCAGCATAGTTTCATATTTTCTTTTTAAGCATCCCCAAGAGAATCAAAAGCTGAGAAGACTCAAACTCTCAGAATATGAAAGTTATCAAAAAGGAACCCGAAGATAGACAGCAGAGCTCCAAGAGCCCTTACAATGGGTTAGTAACCATCTGCTATGTCGCCACCCTGTTACATGTTTATTTTTAACAGCATATCAAAACTGTACAAGGGTAGTCGTACAGAAGTTAAGTACTGAGGTAATGCTGGGGTATGCTGAGGCACAATCAGTCAGTGTGAGTTTAATATTATACTAAGTATTACTTCAAGGTAGTTGATTTTTAGTCGGGTAACTACCATTGTATCTGTTACGCAATAAAATAAACATGTTAGACTGAGTAGGTTTTCTATTTTTCCTACTCGGTTTCTTAAGGCCAGAGCAGTGATTACTCTCCCACCTCAGATGACACAGACATAATTTCATTTGTTTTCTTAGAGGACAGGAAAAGTGTGCTAATTGGCAGATGTTAGTAATGTTCCTGTTTACAGCAATGCTGACATACAGATTTAGGCCCTGGACACACTGGGGAACTTAAAATGGTTTAAGTGCCTTAAACGTTTAAATCCCCTAACACTGTTTGCAGACAGACTACAAGCCCCTTAAAACGTTTTAACAAAAGCGTTTTAAACCCTGCTAGATACCTAGTCTTAAAACCATTTTAAAAATGTTTTGGAGCTAGCCTGGTTTTACTTGCAGATCTGTCCAGGAGTAAAAGTGTTTTTAAGCTGTAATGGGTTAACTAAAGCGGATGCAGCTGCAGTGTGTCCAGGCAAGTACGGTTCAGTGTGTTGGACTTAACACAAAATAGTTAACAAGGAGAACAGGTTTAACACCAGCAGTGTGGCCCCACTAAACCGTTTTCAAAAATGGTTACTGAGTAGTGTGGCTGCACTGAAATGGTTTAGCTAAACCAGTTTTAAAAACTGTTTTCAAAACAGTTCTGTAGTGTGTCCAGGGCCTTAGTCTTTGCTGTATTGGTCCTTGTAAGAATAGATCCAGAAGCAAATGATTTGATGCTTTTATTGGACCAACATAGATGTAACAAAGAACAAAGTGCTTTATATTCCAGGACCAACCAGTGTTTCCTCGACTTAAAGCTTCCAAGGAAGGACTAGGTTAGTCCAACTAAACATTGTCATTTTTGTTACCTAGAGGTATCCAGTCATTTGCTTCTGGAGCTGTTTACAGCAATGAAATTCGTAACTCTAGAATGATCCATATTTACTGAATCTGAATAAACACAGACGTGAAAAGTTTTTCCTTTCTGGGCACCATGTGCAGTTCTTTTCACAGGACTGGTATTTTGAGTTTGTACTATGTCACTATTTATGTACAGAATGCTAATTATGAACTATTGACCTATCAGAACCGTACTCAGAGTTCTGTGCATAAACCATGACATAGATAAAGGTGTCAAATTCAGGGTTGGATATCCTAGCCTGCTACTCTGCCATGGTGATAGTCCCTCTGTCAAAATGATACATTTTAATAGTGTCTTGTAAAGGAGTGAAGGGATCATATAGCGTTGGCGAACTGCCAGCTAGCTGACCACGCCCCACACTTTGACATTTGGTGACATCCTACAAGGAGAGCGTGGGGTGTGTTCCATTGAATCCTGTGGGAGAAGTTTGCAAATCATTACTATGCAGCTTTGAGCTACCTTTGACACACATGAAAGCCACTGCTTAACTAATAGGGCCCCTTAGGTCACTATTAAAATTTATAATTTTGATTTACAGGGACTATCCCTCGGCAGGGTAGTGGGGCTATGAAGCCCAAAACTGAACTGAAAAAGCACCTTTATTTTGAAACTCCAGGTCACAGGTTCCAGGAAGAGAACTGTAGCAGGATGTTGCCCATAAAAACAAAGCAATGCAAAATAGTGTTATTCAAACATGAAGTTTTGCTATATTATGACTTCTGGCAGTTAGCCACAGCACTTGAACTGCCCGAGAGAAAGAGTTAACTCCATAATGAATGGAGTTCTCAGCTGGCGCTTTACTAAAAGCTCTATCTGGCTAGTTTCAAACTGAAACTGTTAGATTCTTCTCCGCCTCACTGAACAGTCGCTCCGGAGATCTCTCCTTCAGCTCGGTTCATTTCTCGGTTAAAACAAGTAATTTCTCGGTTTAAATAAACGGGAAAAGTATTTATTTTACAGCTTTCGGTTCAAAGCTCTATCTGGTAAACCGTAAGTACAGGTCTTTAGTCTGTGTGAAAAATATATATCGTTCGGTTTTGAACCGATCGGTTTGGTTAAAAAGACGTTTTAAAGTATTGTATGGACATTTAGAGTGCTGTTCGGTTCTTATCGGTTCTAAAAAACGAACTTTTAATTTGTTTTCAAATACCCGTGACACGGTTAGGAACCGATAAGGGTGTCTTGCCTGGCACTGCCATTAAAAGGGCAAGTTTTGGTTAGGCTGGCATTATGTCTGAGAAACCCAAAAGAAAACCAGGCCCACTGGTTTCAACACTGTGATGCTTGTGGGGAAGCCTTTGCTAAGGCTGACCCACACACCACATGTGTTTATTGTCTGGGGTTTGACCACCTCCAGTCAGACTGCCAGATTTGTAAGATTTTCCTGCAGCCACCCTGGAAAAAAGATTGGGCAGGCTCAGGGAATGAGAGGCCTATAAGTCCGCTGACCGGATGGCCAGCCCGGTCCAGTGCCCACTGGACCAGAGGGAGTCCCTCTGACCAGGGTGAGACTTCCTCGGGCAAAGAAAAGCTGGTTCTGAGGAACCAGCCCCAGTAAAAGTCTAAAAATCAGCAGGTCTGGAATACAAAATTGCCTCTCCAACTGCTGCAGAGATAGCAAAAGCCATACAAATTGTCCAGTCACTGTCTAGGGACCGTCCAACCACCACTAGCTGGTAAAAGGTTGGTTCGTCCGGTCCCAGTGGTTCAGGAGTATGATGTTGAAGAATTTTATGAACCACAGGAGGGAGGAGATTATGAGCAGTATGTATGTGGCTGGGAGGGTCTGGATGTGCCCATTGAACGGACGCCTCTCCAGACAGACCATTGGAATCTCCCCATGCTGTCTGAGTCCCTTCTCATTTTATTTTTTATAAGAAAGTTGCTGAAACCCTCCAGCTTCCCTTAGAAGAGGCTGTGGATGAGCAAGAGGAGCCTGATTATGTTGAGATGATGGATATTCCAGAGTCTAGGAGATTGTCTATTCCTTTGCATAAGTCA
The DNA here is from genome assembly GCA_016271365.2 of Neoceratodus forsteri. Classification (NCBI taxonomy): domain Eukaryota; kingdom Metazoa; phylum Chordata; order Ceratodontiformes; family Ceratodontidae; genus Neoceratodus; species Neoceratodus forsteri. The sequence continues at coordinate 165,157,916 of CM028137.1, forward strand.
TTTAGGAAGCAAACAATGAAAATTTTAAAAAATCCAAATTCTCTGCCTCCTGTCGCTAAAAAGATGGACAGGAGGTATGTTTATCAGGCCCTGATACAGACTTCCTTTCTGAGTAGTGTAGTCATGTAGGAGTGGTACAGGCTGCAGCCTGTGACAAGGCTAACATTCCCTGGCTTCACATCATCCTGATAAAGATTCTAGGAAGATTGATGCCATGGCAAAAAGCAGTATATGGCAGCCTCTTTGGGACTCAGGCAGGCAAATTATATGGCTTATGTAGCTAGATATCAGAAATCTAGATGGGATACAGTTATGCAGTTAGCCAAGCAGGCCCATGGCCAGCTGGCTAGTGAATTGGAACAGGTGGCTGCTGATGGCATTGAAGCCTCTAAAGTTCAATTTCATGCTGCTGATGATGTTAATAATGTTTCCTCTAGGGTCATGGCCACTTCTTGTAGCTTTCCCGTAGGTTGGCATGGCTCAGGTGCACTAATCTGTCACAGGACACTCGGTCAAAAGCTATGGATTTTCCTGTGGTAGGAAATTCTCTGTTTGGGGAGCAGACAGAGAACTATATGAAAAAGATGGATGAATACAGAACTACCTACAAAAGTGCCCAGGCAAGGAGCGGCATGCCACTCCACAGAGGCACACGCCCAGAGGTAGGGGCAGGCCTTCCACAGGCCTTTTATCAATCCCAAGCTTCCTCTGCTTATGCTCGAGGGTTTTTTCAGAGGCAGAGGCAGACGGGCGAGGCAAGCCGTCCCCTCCCTCAGCTAAGGCATCTGCCAAGCAGGCACCCTGATGAGGTGCCCAGGGCCGATTCTCCTGTACCAGTAGAGGGGCAGATTGGCTTGCTTCAGTCAGAACTGGGTGTCCGTAACCTCGGACAAATGGGTTCTGGAAGTGGTAAGCCAGGGTCTGGTTCTCAGCTTCAAACATTTTCCAAAGATGAGGGCCAGACACTTTCCACCTGCAAGCCCCTAGAGGCCCTTGCCCTGAGGCAGAGGTCTCTGCCCTGTTAAAGTGCAAAGCAGTGGAAGGGTTCCTCCTTTCACCAGGGCAAGGGTCTGTACTCCAGATACTTCCTTACACCAAAAAGACAGGAGAAATGCGGCCATCCTAGACTTTAGGTATTTGAACAAACACCTTTTAAAACCAAAGTTCAAAATGTTAACTTTGGCAATGATTTTGCCCTCACTGAGGCCAGGGGACTGGCTAGCCTCCTGGACCTCAAGGATGCTTATTTTCATGTCTTAATCAGGCCTTCTCACGAAAGTACCTCAGGTTCGAACTGCCCTCAGGCCACTACCAGTTCAGGGCAATGCACTTCGGTCTTACCTCTGCTCCAAGGGTATTCACAAAATGTCTAGCCGTGGCAGTGGCTCATTTAAGAAGGCAAGGGGTTGCTGTTTTCCCTACCTGGACGACTGGCTCATTGCTGGACAGTCTCCAGAACAGGTGAAATCCCACTTGCAAGTCACCCAGCAGCTTCTCACCTCCCTGGGATTCCTACTAAACCTACCAAAGTCAGTTCTAGAACCAGTTCAGGTACTTACTTTCATAGGTGTGGAATTGAACACAAAGCTGGCCAGGGCCTTCAAACACCATGAAGTCTTGCTATATTATAACAATAGCAGTCAGCCACTGCAGCTGAACTGCCCGGAGGAAGGAGTTAACTCCAGAAGATCTGGAGTTCTACAGTGCGAGGGCGCTGTGCCCAAAGTTTCTGGCAGTTTCAAATGAAACTGTCAGATTCTTTACTCCGCTTCACTGAACAGTCGCCCGAGATCAGCTCCTTCAGCTTGGTTCAAGCGGTATTTTTCGGTTCATTTGAACCGCAAAGTTGTTATTTTACCGCATTTCGGTTTTAAAGCTCTATCTGGTAACCGTAAGTACAAAAATTTAAGTCTGTGTGGAAAATTATCGGTTCAGGTTTTGAACCGATCGGTTGAATTTCTGTATTTTGAAAGTGTACAGTGGGTTTTAGAGTGCGGTTCCCGTTCTTATCGAGTTCTAAAAACCAGAATTATAAAGTTTTTTTCAAATACCGTGACACGATTGAGGAACCGATAAGGGTGTCTTGCCTGGCACTGCCATCAAAAGGGCAAGTTTTGGTTAGGCTGGCATTATGTCTGAGAAACCCAAAAGAAAAACTGGGCCCACTGGGTTTCAACACTTGATGTCTGTGGGGACGCCTTTGCCAAGGCTGACCCACACTCCACTTGTGTTTATTGTCTGGGGCTGACCACCTCCTGTCAGACTGCCAGTGTGTAAAATTTCCTGCAGCCACCCTGGAGAAGAGATTGGGCGGCTCCAGGGCGAGAGAGCCAAAAAGTCCGCTGACCGGATGGCCAGCCGGTCCAGTACCCACTGGACCAGAGGAGTGCCCTCTGACCAGGGCGAGACTTCTCGGGCAAAGGAAGGCTGGTTCAGAGGAACCAGTCCCAAGTAAAAGACAAGGAAATCAGTAGGTCTGGAGTCCAAAATTGTGTCTCCAACTGCTGCAGAGATAGCTAAAGCCATTCAGATTGTCCAGTCACTGTCTCAGGGATCTGTAGAACCACCAACAGCTGGTAAAGGTTGGTTCGTTCAGTCCCAGTGGTTCAGGATTTTGAAGTTGAGGATTTTTATGAACCACAGGAGGGAGGAGGAATTTGATCATTATAGGTGTGGCTGGGGGTCTGGACGTGCCCATTGAACCGGACATTTCTCCAGACAGACCTTTAGAATCTCCCCTATTCTGTCTGAGTCCCTTCTTTCTTTATTTTTACAAAAGGTTGCAGAAACCCTCCAGCTTCCTTTAGAGGAGGCTGTGGATGAGCAAGAGGAGCCTGATTATGTGGAAATGATGGATATTCCAGAGTCTAGGAGGTTGTCTATTCCTTTGCATAAGTCATTTAGGAAGCAAACAACAAAGATTTTAAAATCCTCATTCTGTCCCTCCTGTAGATAAAAAAAAAAAAAAAAAAAAAAAAAATGGACAGAAGGTATACTTTGTCAGGCTCGGATACAGACTTCCTTACTGAGCAGTGTAGTCATGTAGGTGTGGTACAAGCTGCAGCCTGTGACAAGGCTAATATTCCTCTGGCCTCACATCCTCCTGATAAGGATTCCAGGAAGATTGATGCCATGGCTGTAAGAAACAGTATATGGCAGCTTCTTTGGGGCTCAGGCAGGCAAATTATATGGCTTATGTAGCTAGATATCAGAAATCTAGGTGGGACACAGTATTGCAGTTAGCCAAGCAGGCCCATGGCCAGCTGGCTAGTGAGTTGGAACAGGTGGCTGCTGATGGCATTGAAGCCTCTAAAGTTCAATTTCATACTGCTGTTGATGTTAATGATGTTTCTTCTAGGGTCATGGCCACTTCTGTAGCTTCCTGCAGGTTGGCATGGCTCAGATGCACTAATCTGTCCCAAGATACCCAGTCAAAGGCTATGGATTTTCCTGTAGTGGGAAATTCTCTTTTGGGGAGCAAACAGAAAACTATGTGAAAAGATGGATGAATACAGAACTACCTACAAAAGTGCCCAGGCTAAGGAGAAGCATGCCATGCCACAAGGCATGCTCCCAGAGGTAGGGCAGGCCTTTTTACCAATTTCAAGCCTCCTCTGCTGTCTCACAGAGGTTTCTTCAGAGGCAGGGTAGGCGAGGCTCAAGTAGACCGTCCCCTCCCCTCAGCCTAAAGCTGTCTAAGCAGGCACCCTGATGAGGTGCCAGGGCCGATTCTCCTGTACCAGTGGGGCAGGTTGGCCTATTTCAGCCGGAACTGGCTGTCCCCTAACTACGGACAGATGGGTTCTGGAGGTAATAGGCCAGGGTCTGGTTCTCTGCTTCAAACACTTTCCAAAGATGAGAGCCAGGCATTTTCCACCTGCAAATCCTTCAGAAGCCCTTGCTTTGGAAGCAGAGGTTTCTGCTCTGCTGGACTGCAAAGCAGTGGAAAGGGTTCCTCCTTGCCATCAGGGCAAGGGCTTTATTCAAGATACTTTCTTACCCCAAAAGACAGGAGAATGGCGCCCATTCTAGATTTAAGATACTTGAACAAGCATCTGTTGAAACCAAAGTTCAAATGTTGACTCTGGCAATGATATTGCCTTCCCTAAGGCCAGGGACTGGCTAGCTTCCCTGGACCTCAAGGATGCCTATTTTCATGTTCTGATCAGGCCTTCTCACGAAAGTACCCGGGTTCGAACTGCCCTCAGGCCACTACCAGTTCAGGGCAATGCCCTTCGGCCTTACTCTGCGCCAAGGGTATTCACAAAATGCCCGCTGCAGTAGTGGCTCGCTAAGGCAAGGGTTGCTGTGTTTCCTACCTGGACGACTGGCTCATTGTGGGTCAGTCTCCAGGTCAGGTGAAATCCCACTTGCAAGTCACCCAGCAGCTTCTCACTTCCTAGGATTCCTCCTAAACTTACAAAGTCAGTTCTGGAACCAGTTCAGGTCCTAACTTTCATAGGCGCAGAATTGAACACAAGGTTAGCCAGGGCTTTTCTTCCCTCAGAAAGGGTGGACAGACTCATCGCCCTGGCATCCTCCTTTACCCTGCGGGTCTCTCGACCAGCAAGGCATTTCTGCAACTCCTCGGGCACATGGCTGCTTCCACAGCTGTCGTGCAGGGAGCAAGATTCCAGATGAGGGACATTCAGTTCCATTTGAGGGCCTATTGGTCTCAAAGGAAGGACCCCTGACCAAGTTGGTCCCAGTTACTCAAACTCTGATCCTAGCCCTCCACTGGTGGCAGGTCCAGAGCAATTTAAGACAGGGTTCCCTTCATTCCATTTCTCACTCCCTCACCACGGATGCCTCCCTGTTAGGGTGGGGGGCTCACCTGGGCGACCTTGCCACTCGGGGGTATGTCTCCTCAGGAGTCTCTGCTCCACATCAATCTTTTGGAACTCAGAGCTGTCTTTTTAGCTCTTGGGTGTTTCAGATTCTGTCCAGAACAAAGTGGTTCAAGTCAGGACAGACAGTACCACCACAATGTGGTACATCAGCAAGCAAGGGGCACTCTGTCTTCAGCCTTGTGCACCGAAGCAATGAAGTTGTGGTCTCTGGCTTACTCCCTGAACACCTCCCTGATAGCGGTTCATCTCCCAGGGAGGGACAATGTCTGCGGACGCCCTCAGCAGAATTTCTCAGGGCCATCACGAATGGGCTCTGAATCCAAAGTGCTGGGGTCTGTCTTTGCCAGATGGGGCACTCCTCAGATAGATCTTTTCGCAGCCCCAGACAACCACCAACTTCCTCTTTTCTGTTGCAGGCCTCCAGTTCTGGGCTCAGTCCTCTGGACGCCTTTCTGTTGGACTGGAAGGGAAGTTCCTGTATGCCTTTCCCCTTTCCTCTCCTTTTCAGGGTACTAGTAAAATCAGATCTCAACCTTGCAGAGTGATTCTGATTGCCCCAGATTGGGCCAGACAGCCCTGGTACCCTCTGCTCCTGTCCTGGCAGTCCACCCTGCCCTGAGCCTGCCCAGAGTCCCACGACTTACTGGCCTGTGCACAGTGGAGAGTGTGGTATCCGGACCTCAAATCCCTCCACCTCAAGGCTTGGCTCTTGAGGAGCTAGAATTTGCTGACTTACACCTTTCTCAGGGTGTCATGGATATTTAAAGGCTTCAAGGAAGCCTTCCACTAAAGCCACTTATAATTCTAAGTGGAAGAGGTTTTCCATCTGGTGCTCTGAGGGCAGATTATCCCAGAATCTGCTGATCTTCCCATTCTACTGGACTATTTGGTCCATCTGAATTCCCTAGGCCTTAGACCAGCTACCCTGAAGGTTCATCTGGCAGCTGTCTCTGCTTTTGTGTCAGCAGGAAGCCTCCCTTCCTTCTTCTCACCGGTGTTCTCCAAGTTTTTAAAGGTTACTTCATACTAACCCTCCTTTTGGGAACCAGCTCCCGCCTGGGACCTGAATATTTGCATTGCTCAGTTAATGCAACCCCTTTGAGCTTCTGTCTTCTGCAGAGCTCAAGTATTTAACTTGAAAACCGTTTTCCTAGTAGCTATCACCTCTGCCAGACGCATAAGTGAGCTACAGGCCCTGTCAGTGGAAGAAGATTTTATCTCTTTCCATAGAGAAAGGTAGTCCTTAGGACTAATAGAAAGTTTTGCCTAAGGTGGTTTCTGATTTCCACCTGAATCAATCTCTCTCTCTCCCAGTATTTTTCACTGAGCATTCTTTCTCAGGTGAGAGGAGACTGCACAGCCTGGATGTCAAAAGAGCCTTAGCTACTATTTAGGCGCACCAGAGGTCATAGGTTGAATCCCTCCAACTCTTTCTTACCTATGGCGAGGTTGGCAAGAAACCTGCCACTAAGAGAACAATTGCAAGGTGGATTGTTTCTTGTATCCAATTCTGTTATCAGAAACTGGGTAGAGTACCCCCTCAGGATTGAGGGCCCACTCCACCAGGGGTACAGCTGCGTCTCTAGCGGCTGCTAGAGACATCCCATTCTGGAGATTTGTCAAGCTGCTACCTGGAAGACAGTTCACACCTTTACCAAGCATTATTCCCTGGATGTCAGTCCAGGAGAGATGCTCCGGTTTGGCACAGCTGTGCTTCAGAGCCTATTTCCTAAGTAGGTTCTGACCCTCCTCCATGGAGGTACTGCTGTGTAATCTGCTATTGTTATAATATAGCAAGACTTCATGGTGTTTGAAGAAAAATTACTCACCTTAGTAATTGCTTTTCTTCTCATGGAGTCTTGCTATATTCTATCCACCCTCCTCCTGCCCTCTCAGAACTTCTACTTGGGTAGGGAGTGGCAATGGTGCAAGCACTGTCATGCCATTGTAGTTTTTCCTTACCCTCTTTTCCTTTGGGTTAGGGATCTAGATTGTTTCATTTAGGTTATTTATATTGCCCCTTCCTGGACTTGAGTCTTTGGGGAGGGGGTTCATATAGTACTTGTCAAAGGGTGGTAAAGCAGACCATAATACCATCAATTTTTGTTGTTATGGCTCTGAGTGTTTCTTTGTTCTTTATATTGTTACTACTACTAGTAGGTAGCCATGGGCTAGTGTAGTTTTCCACACAGACTTTCCGTCCTTTGATGTTAGCTTAAGTAAAGATCTGACAGTTTCATTTGAAACTGCCAGATGAAACTTTGGCACAGCGCCTCCGCGTTGTAGAACTCCAGATCTTCTGGAGTTAACTCCTTCCTCTCCGGGCAGTTCAGCTGCAGTGGCTGACTGCTATTGTTATAATATAGCAAGACTCCATGAGAAGAAAAGCAATTACTAAGGTGAGTAATTTTTCTTCCTCCCTTGGAAAGGTAGAGAAGTTGATTGCCCTGGCCTCCTCTTTCACCCTGCAGGTCTCTCGACCAGCAAGACACTTTTGCAGCTTCTAGGGCACATGGCTGCCTCCACAGCTGTAGTGCAGGGAGCAAGATTCCAGATGAGACATTCAGTTTCATTTGAGGGCCTATTGGTCCCAAAGGAGGGACCCTGCCAAACTGGTTCCTGTGACCCGAACTCTGATCCTAGCTCTTCAGTGGTGGCAGGATCGAGCAATTTAAGACAGGGGTCCCTTCATTCCTATTTCCCACTCCCTCACCCTCACTACGGATGCCTCCCTCCTGGGGTGGGGAGCACACTTGCGACCTCCTCCACACAGGGTGTGGTCCCTCAGTAATCTCTGCTCCACATCAACTTGCTGGAACTCAGAGCTGTCCTTTAGCTCTTCAGCTTTTTCTGCATCTGTCCAGAACAAAGTAGTCCAGGTCAGAACAGACAATACCACAACAATGTGGTACATCAACAAGCAAGGGGCACTCGGTCGTCGGCCCTGTGCACCGAGGCAATGAAGTTGTGGTCTCTGGCCTACTCCCTGAACACTTCTCTAATAGCAGTTCATCTGCCAGGGAAGGACAGTGCTCTAGCGGATGCCCTCAGCAGGATTTCTCAGGGCCATCACTAATGGTCCCTGAAATCCCAGTGCTGAGAACAGTCTTTGCCAGATGGGGCACCCTCAGATAGATCTTTTGCAGCCCCAGACAACCACCAACTTCCACTGTTCTGCTGCAGGCCCCAGTGCTGGGCTCAGTCCCCTAGATGCCCTTCTGTTGGATTGGTAAGGAAGTTCCTGTATGCCTCCCCCTTCTTTTCAAGGTCTTAGTAAAATCAGATCCCAACCTTGCAAAGTGATTCTGATTGCACCAGACTGGGCCAGGCAACCCTGGTACCCTCCTGCTATCACTGACAGTCCACCTTCCCTGCCTTCCCAGGATTCACAATCTGCTGACCCGTGCCCAGGGAGAGTATGATATCCAACCTCAAATCCCTCAACCTCAAGGCTTGGCTCTTGAAGAGTTAGAATTTGCTGATTTACACCTTTCTCAAGGTGTCCTTGATATTTTAAAGGCCTCTAGGAAGCCTTCCACTAGAGCCACTTATAATTCCAAGTGGAAAAGGTTTTCCATCTGGTGTTCTGATAAGCATATTGTCCCAGAATCTGCTGATTTGCCCACTTTGCTGGACTACATGGTCCATCTTAATTCTTTGGGCCTCAGGCCAGCTACCTTAAGAGTCCACTTGGCAGCTGTCTCTGCTTTTATCTCAGCAGGAAAGCCTTCCTCCCTTTCTTCTCACCCTGTGTTTTCCAAGTTTTTTAAGGGGTTACTTCATACTAACCCACCTTTTCGGGACCCAGCCCTGCCTGGGACCTTAATGTTTGCATTGCTCAGTTAATGCAACCCCTTTTGAACCCCCTGTCTTCGCAGACCTTAAGTTCTTAACTTGGAAAACTGTATTTTGTGGCTATCACTTCTGCTAGACGATAAGTGAGTTACAAGCCCTTTCAGTAGAAAATGATTTTATCTGAAAACAGTCACTTGCTGACTAGTGCACTTACCGGTTAACAAAACTAAATATATAAATTAATTAATTAATTTCTTTTCACAGGGATAAGGTAGTCCTCGGGACTAACAGAAAGTTTTACCTAAAGTGGTTTCGGTTCCATCTTAACCAATCCATCTCCTTCCAGTATTTTCACTGAGCACTCTTCCTCTGGTGAAAGGAGATTGCACAGTTTGGATGTTAAGAGGGGCATTGAGTTATCTGGAGCACCAAAGGGTCACAGGTTGAATCCACCAACTCTTTCTCACCTATGGTGAGGTCGGCAAAGGAAAACCTGCCACTAAGAGGACAGTTGCCAGGTGGATTGTCTCTTGTATCCAGTTTTGCTACCAAAACTGGGTAGAGAACCCCTCAGGATTGAGGGCCCATTCTACCAGGGGTACAGCTGCATCTCTAGCGGCTGCTAGGGATATTCCTATTTTGAAATCTGTCAAGCTGAAACCTGGAAAACAGTTCACACTTTCACCAGCATTACTCCCTGGATATCCAGGCCAGGAGAGATGCTCGGTTTGGCACAGCCGTGCTTCAGAGCCTATTCCTAAGTAGGTTCTGGCCCTCCTCCATGGAGGTACTGCTGTGTAATCTGCAAGAGAGTCATAATATAGCAAGACTTCATGTTGTTTGAAGAAAAAATTACTTACCTTAGTAATTGTTTTTCTTCTAATGGAGTCTTACTATATTATGACCACCCTCAACCTGCCCTCTCAGAACTTCTACTTGGGTAGGTGTGGGCAAATTAATGCAAGCACTGTCATGCCATTATAGGTGTTTTTTTTTCCCTCTTTTCTTTTTAGGATTGGGAAATTAGGTACTACTGTTATTGATTTGTGTGTTGGCCCCTCCTGGACTTGAGTCTTTGGGGAGGGGTCTAGTAGTGCTTGTAAGGGGTGATAGTTTTGTTGTTGTTGTTACTAGCAGGTAGCCATTTGGCTAGCGAGGGTACTTTCCACACAGACTTTTAGTGAGTGTTGGCTCCGTAAAGATCTGACAGTTTCAGTTTGAAACTAGCCAATAGAGCTTTCAGTAAAGCGCGCTGAGAACTCCATTCATTATGGAGTTAACTCTTTCCTCTCGGGGCAGTTCAAGTGCTGTGGCTAACTGCCAGAAGTCATAATATAGCAAGACTCCATTAGAAGAAAAACAATTACTAAGGTGAGTAATTTTTTCTTCAGGTACAGATAATTTGAGGAATGAATGATTTCTGCAAATAAAAACTTCATAAAACAGCTGATAACTAGAAGTGATTTTCTGTCCTCGTGAACAATGGAAGTTCACTTACCATAGGCTTTTTCACTACATTATATCGCTGGGATTTTCGTTTTTCAAGCCCAAAAAAAGTTAACTTGCTTGTATTGCAGGGCAGGTCAAATAATTAATGAATGCTCCCACACACTTACTAGTTCACTGCATTAAATGCAGGGCATTTCACTGCCCTCCGCTGTTAACTCCTCCATTAGCACACATGCAGCCAGTGTTCTTATGCTTCCCCAGCAGCCTGGGCACTGAGCTGTGCTGCAGCTCTTTTTATTCTGGCTCCAGCAAGCCAAAAAAATTTAATTATAGTTCTGGTTCTGCAAACTGATCTGAAGCAGCATAGTCCACTAAATGCATGCTGCCCAGCAGACTAACCGAAAGCAGCGTGCAGTACAGTACGCTAAACCTGGTCTCTGCAAAGACATAATACTGTGCAGTGTGTAAACCAGTGTTCCAGTGAAACTAGTAGATTGATCAATGTTGGCTGAGCTGCCGAGACAATGTCATGGGGCGAGTCTTGGCAGTTCAGCTAAGATATATTTTGTTCATAATTTGCTGTGTTGGAGTAAGACATTCCCGTGCAGTGTCTGCCTGTTGCCTGATAAAGCGGGGAATGCAAGATATTTTTACGAGTGGAAAGACCAGTGCCTGGTAAGGGGAGCGCCAGCAGCCACAAGTGGAGTCTGTTCAAAATTGTGTTCATTTTATTTTGCTGCTACTGTCCAGCCTGCCACATGGAATAGCCAGTCACGGCTGAAATTGACTCTGTTGCCAGATCTTGGGTGCAAAATTGCGATACTAGTGTTTATTTTATGCCTTGATCATCTAGAGGAATACGGGACAGCAATTTGCCAAAATCTTATGAGATATCCTTGCTGACCTGAGTTGCCAGGCTCTGCAACCCACCAGCGCACTCCGAGATGGTGTCACAAAGCCAAAGAGAATTTTTTTTATTATAAATTATTGAAATCCTTGAGATTCTGGCTGTTGTGCTTGGCACAAGACCAAGTGTTTTCAGAAGTGGGTTGTTTAATTGTGTTCACTAACATAAATATGATATTCAAGGACATCTCCTTCATAAAGCTGCACTTTTTGAACTATAAGCGTAAGTCAGGACCTCTCTGAAACTTTTGCATAGCTGGCGCCACCCACGATTACCTAAATCGTCTGCACCTATGTATCTTGGTGGCCCAGTACCACCTCAGTTTTTATTTTCCTGCTGTTGACTTCACATTGGACCAAAAAAACTATTTGATTTCCATCATTAAAGTTTTCTGTCTTTGTTGACACTTTTACGTAATGCATGCTTTCAAACAACATGAAGTCTTGCTATATTATGACAATTGCAGTTTGTCCCAGCCTTAGAACTGCTCCGAGGTGAAGAGTTAACTTCCATGCCATGCATGGAACTTAGAGCCAAGCTCGTTAGAAAAGCTCTGTCTGGATCATTTCAAACTGAAACTGTCAGATTCTTTACTCCGCCTCACTGAACAGTCGCTCCGGAGATTCCTCCTACTGCTTGGTTCATTTCTCGGTTTAAAAGTGTTTTTCTCAGTTAAATTCAACCACGATTATAATTATTTTAACATAAACCGATTGGTTCAAGCTGCTCTGTGGTATTTAAGTAATAAGACAGGTTTATTTCTGTGTGGAACTTGTAAATGTTCATCGGTTCGGTTTGAACCGATCAGGTTATTTAAAACTGTTTTCTAAATTCATTTAAAGCTATTTAGAGTGCGGTTCCGGTTCTTATCGGTTCTAAAAACGGATTTCATTACGTTTTTTCCACGACCCGTGACACGGTTGGGAACCGATAAGGGTGTCTTGCCTGGCATTTGCCGAAAAGGGCAAGTTCTAGGGACATGGATATGTTGTTCATCCACACTCATTGGCAGGTATCCTTGCCGCTTTAAATCTTGCGGAAGGTCTTCAAGCTTGCTCCTCCCACCCACCCGGGTGGTATAACTCGGCTCCGCCCCATGGCGCCAGATCTTCCTTACGCTTGGAAGCTCAGGTTCCCCTCCTTAACGCTCTGCGTTTGTGACTGGTTCCTATTTCTCCGTTTGATTTAAAAAAAAAAAAAAAAAAGACTTCAGTCTTCTATCTCGCGGCTGCGATGGACCAAATCGACTCGGTTTGGAGATGCCCATGCGGGCAGAAGATGTCTCGGACGGATCCACACTCCGCGTGTGTCTACTGCTTAGGCCTTGAGCACGACCGCGGGCTGCGACCTGTGCTCATCTTTCTCGGCCCTCGTCCTCGAGCCGTGCTGCCGATTGCAACTGGGCGTCCGAAGCGTTCCCTCGGTGAAGTCCAAGGAGGCCGGTTGGCGGTGTCACGCGGTGGACAGGCTCGGCCGGATCAGCTCGAGCGGATGGTCGCCCTCGAAGAGGAGGCGGCGCTGGGCGTATCTTCCTCGGCCGCGGCATTTATCCTGCGCTCTCTGGGTTCTTCCTACACGGCTTCTTTAAGGAGCTTTGTCTGTCCCTCTCCACTAAGGGAGAAGGCCTCGTCTGCTGGACCTTTTCTCGGTCCAAAAGAGGACAGGGTAAGTCCTCCGTCGGCGCTCTTGGGGGCGGAAAGGTCCCTCTCCGGGCCGTCGACCGTCGGCTTCGGTCGACCGCTCGGCAGCCACTGGCCTCACGGTGTCCTCGTCAGGTCAGTTGACCGAGACTCCCACGCGAAGCTCGAGATTTTTCGACCCATTGGACGTGGCTGTCGCCTTTAGCAGCCGAGATTCCCTCTCCCGGTTCCCCGGGAGGAGTTGAGGATCCCGTGGGCTCGCCTGTGCCTCCGGTTCCGGAGCCCTGGGATGGACCATCCGAGCCGAAGGAGTGCGGTTCCGGCCGACACCTCCCGCACCGACCTCGGAAATTCCAGGATTCTGGTCTCGGTCTCGGACCTCTTCGCGGTCCAGCCGATCCCACCCGTCATAGGCGGTCTCGGTCCTCGGCACCCATGATAAGCGTCGCCGCTCGTCCTCGTCCTCCTCCTCGGATGAGGGAGGCTTGGCGTAATTACGTCGGCAATGAGGGACCTTATGTTGCAACAGCTCCTCCTGGCCGGGAATAAGCCCGCCCGTCGCCCCCGCCATTAAGTGGCTGTCACCGAACGGCCGACACAACCCTCAACTATCCGAGGAGCTCATACCCAGGCCGGTTGTCTGCCAAAACCAGCTGCTCCACCGATTCGTGGAACCTCCGCCTCCACAGCCACCAATGGGGCTCCGACCAAGGATTCTCGGTCGGCTAAGGGTCTACCCATCGGCTGTCAGTTACCCTCACTCCCGACCGACCTCGGCAGGTGAAGGGTGGCTCAGGCCAGAGGCAGCTCTTCGAGGACTCTTCGAGTCCGAAGATGATTCCTCCTTTTCTCCAAGCGACTGGACTTGGAGTCTTCAGGAGGTCAGTCAATGGACGATAGCCCGTCGTCCTTCCTAGGACTGCCTCGCTCATCTCGGAGTCTACCGGGATGGAGCTCGAACCCGTTCCAAGCGGGCCAGGTATCCCCTCAGAGATTCTGGACCGAGGGTTCTCCGGCCGGAGGCCTTTCCGTGGCCGAGGCCATAGTGGGTCGGCACTGGAGCTTTGGCAGCGCCCTGCTTCCTGCCCAGCGCCTTGGCCAGGATGGCCAGGAAGTATCCGGTCCCTACCCGGTTCCTTGTCCGGTTTTTGAACACCCTCTGCTGAGGGGTTGGTTACCGACAGCGTTTTCTAGCGCCCGGCATGCGCCAGGGATGTGGACAAACCTCCTGACAAGGAGTCCAAGAAATGGACTATGTCGGGCGAAAGTCTCACGCTCGTCCTCTCTCGGCCTTCGTCAGGCCAGTTCGGCCGTCCTCATGGCACATTTTTCTCATGCCCTGTTGGGCTCCCTGGATGAGGTCATCCCTCATCTTCCGCCCGATCTGCAGACTACGGTTAAGCAGGTGCGGGACCAGGGCAGTGGCCAAACAGCAGCTCCAGACTGCTTTGGATATAGGGACTCATGTGCCAGATCGGTGGCGGCCGCAGTGGCTCATCGGCCGTGGCTTGGCTGAGGATATCCACCTGCCGGATACCAGCACAAGTTGGCGGATGTTCCCTTTTGGGGACTGACCTCTTCGACCCTGGGGTGGAAGGTCACCTGCAGAGGATCGAGAAGTCCAATGCCACCTTGGACTCGGTCTCTTCCGCTCAGGACAAAGGCGCAAACCACAGCCTAAGCCCTTTAGGTCCTTCTGTGCCCCGGCCGGCCCAGCAGACGTCAGGGGCCAGCAGGCTCGGCCTTGGCATCCCAAACCCAAGCCGCGCGGCTTCCTCTAACAGGCAGGGAGGAAGGGCCCAGGAGGTCCCTCGGCCGGTCCCTCCTCCAAGCCTGCCCAGTGACGGGCTGAGGGTGTCGCCCCATCCCGCCACCTTACCCATGGGTCCCCGTGGGGCAGCTCCCGCACTTCCGTTCCGCCTGGTCCGCTGTTACCACGGACAGGTGGGTCTTGGAGGTGGTGGGAAGAGGCCTGCCTCTGAATTGAGCAGACACCACCCTTCAGAGCCGTCGCCCTCGGGAGGCCCGGGATCCCCAGCCTCACTGGCTCGTCGAGCCGACATCGCTCTCTCCTCCTCCAGAAGGAGGTGGTAAGAGAGGGGTGGACCCTCCTTCAGACCCAGGGTTTGTGTCCAGGTACTTCCTGGTTCCGAAGCGGACGGGGGCTGGCACCCCTTCTCGACCTACACGACCTAAACAAGTTCTAAGGTCTCGAACCTTCAGGATGGTCACTCTGGCTCAGATAATACCATCCTTGGAGCAGCGGCGTGTGGTTCTGCTCTCTGGACTTGCAGGGCCAGCGTTTTTCACGTCCCTATCCGTCCATCTCACCAGAGATTCCTTCGCTTCAGCGGCAGGATCCTCTTCGAGTTCAAGCCATGCCCTTCGGCTTGTCTCCAGCTCCCAGGGTCTTCACCAAATGCATGGCAGTGGTGACAGCATTCCTGCGGCGCCGAGGGTCCGGTGTACCCTTACCTGGACGACTGGCTGATAGCAGCTCCTCCAGGAAGGAGGCGGAGTGGTCCAGAGATCTGGCCCTCCAGGTCTGCTCTCAACTGGGCCTCCTTATCAGCGAGGCCAAGTCGAACTCGAGCGCAAGCAGGTGATTCTATTCATCGGACGCAGCTCGACTCTCTTCGAGCCAGAGCGCTGCCCCGAAGCGGACAGGCCGAGGTTCTTCCTCCTTGTGCCGATCATTTCTGGTTGGGCAATGGCGCCTGCACCAGCGTGGTCCGTTGGGCCGCTGGAACATGCGTCCTTCCAGTGGGGACTGGCCAGCCAGTGGTCCTAGCGCTGCGATCCCTTGGACCAGCTTGTGTCGGTGACACAGGGGATGTGGAAGCTCTCCAGTGGTGGACCGTTCCAGATCATTTGCAGGAGGGCATCCGTTCATCCGCCCGAGCCGACAGTCTCTCTATCGACCGATGCCTCTCTGATGGGTTGGGGTGCCCATCTGGGGAACACCGGGCTCATGGCCTCTGGTCCCCGCGAGATCCCGATGCCACATCAACCTGCTGGAGCTCCGAGCGGTCCGCCTAGCTCTCACCGCCTTTGCTCCGTTCCTCCGGGTCAAGTGGTCCGAGTCCAGACGGACAATACCACGACCATGTACTATCTAAACCGCCAGGGCGGGGCAGCTCCATGCTTCTATGCAAGGAAGCTCTCCGCATTTGGTCACTCGTGCGCAGCCTGAGGCGGATCTCCTAGCCATTCCGTGGCAGAGCCTCCAACACCCTGGCCGATGCCTCGAGCCGGATAGGGGCGCATCCCACAGTGGTCTCTCCTGCCGGAGGTAGTACAGCATCTGTTCTCCTTTAGGGGCACACCTCAGGTGGACCTGTTTGCCTCCATGGAAGCAGCGAGGCTGAGTCTGTTCCATGCCCGCCCCCTCAGCAGGGCTCGCTGCAGGGGATGCCTTCTCGAGGCAATGGACCCCGGGCCTCTTTACGCCTTTCCCCATTTCCCTTGATCCACAAGGTGCTTCTCAAAGGCGAGGAGGGACAAGGCGCAGGTGATTCTGATAGCCCCAGACTGGCCTCGCCAGTTCTGGTACCAGATCTCCTCAGTCTCAGCTCCAGGACTCGCGGCAGCTTCCAGCTCGCCCGGACCTGCTCTCAGTCAATCAGGGAAGGTGTTCCATCCGGACCTTCAATCCCTGCACCTGAGCCTGGTTCCTGAGCGGCTAGAGTTCCAGGCCTTGGGTCTTTCCGACGAGGTCCTCAATGTAGTTGGGCGTCCCATAAGAGTTGACCAGAAAATGCTATGCCTTCAAATGGAAAAGGTTTTCCATTTGGTGTCAGAAGCAAGGGCTTGGACCCTTCCTCCTGTTCCTTGGCAAGCATCTTGGACTATTTATGGTCCCTTTCTAGTCAAGGGCTTAGGTCGGCGACCCTAAGGGTGCACCTGGCAGCCATCTCTGCTTACGAAGGCAGCGGGCAGGCAGTCGGTGCTTGCCAGGAGAAGGTGGTCTGCGCTTGCTCAAAGGCCTTGATCCATTTCCCCTCCAGTGCGGGAACCCCCACCTCCGTGGGATCTACTGCTAGTACTGGCAAGCTCATGGGCAAACCATTGAACCTATGCACAGGTGTGCTCTCTCTCACCTGTAGTGGAAGACCGCCTTCTTGGTGGCTATCCGTCCAGCCAGAAGGATGGGAGAGCTCCAGGCTTTCCATAGAGTCTCCTTACCTGGTCTTCCACAGGGACAAGGTTGTCCTGCCCCCACCCGAAATTCCTTCCGAAGGTGGTGTCGAGTTTCACCTTAACCAGGTGTTGACTCTGCGGTGTTCTACCCCAGTCACACTCGGAGGCGAATATAGGCTCCATACTCTGGACCCTAGAGGCGCTCGCTTATTATAAGGCGCTGCGGCTGAAGTGAGGGAGAGGTTCGCCAGCTGTTTGTCACCTACGCTGAAGCCGCATCTGGCAGACCTGCAGCCAAGCGGACGATAAGCAGGTGGGTAACCTCCTGCATAGATCTCTGCTATAAGTTGGCGGGCATGGAGCCTCCCAGAGGATAAGAGCTCATTCTACCCGCCATATTGCCTGCAGCGGTGGCTGCTTCCAGGGACGTCCCTATCCAGGAAATCTGCAGGGCTGCTACCTGGAAGTCAGCAAACACCTTCATTACCACTACCACATCGACCTTGAGTCACGCGGGATGCTGGTTTGGGGCCTCGGTTCTCAGTCTCTCTTTCCCAAGTAGTATTGAGGTTGTGCGTCTTGCCTCCCTCCTCCCGGAGAACTGCTAGGAGTCTGCCAATGAGTGTGGATGAACAACATATCCATGTCCCTAAAATACAGGTTACTCACCTGTAACAGGAGTTCTAGGAATGGTATGTTGTTCATCCTATTCTCCGACCTCCCGGCTTGACGCACAACCTGAGCTTCCAGCGGGCCAGATCTGGCGTCATGGGGGCGAGGTTATACCACCGGGTGGGGTGGGAGGAGCAAGCTTGAAGACCTTCCGGCAAGATTTAAAGCGGCAAGGATACCTGCCAATGAGTGTGGATGAACAACATATACCATTCCTAGAACTCCTGTTACAGGTGAGTAACCTGTATTTTTAGTTAGGTTGGCATTGTCTGAGAAACCAAAAAGAAAACCGGCCCACTGGGTTTCAACACTGTAGTGTCTGTGTGGAAGCCTTTGCCAAGGCTGATCCACACACCACATGTGTTTATTGTCTGAGGTTTGACCACCTCAATGCAGACTGCCAGATTTGCAAGAATTTCCTGCAGCTACACTAGATAAGAGAGTTGGTAGGCTCAGGGTGCGAGAGGCAAAAGTCTGCTGACCTGGAGGGTGCCCTCTGACCAGGGAGACTTCCTCGGCAAGCGAAAAGCTGACTCAGTGGAGCCAGTTCCAGCAAAGAGAACTAGAAAATCAGCAGGTGTGGAGTCCAAAATTCTTCTCCAACTGCTGCAGAGATAGCCAAGCGATCCAAATTGTCCAGTCGCTTTCCCGGTTCCGTCCGAACCGCCACTATCTGGCAAAGGTCGGTTCGGCGGTTCCACCAGTTCAAGAATATGATGTAGAGGAGTTTTATGAACCAGAGGAGGGGAGGATAATTATGAACAGTGTGAATGTGATTTTGAAAGTCTGGATGTGCCCATTGAACGGACATCTCCCAGACAGACCTTTAGGAGAATCTCCCCTAGGCTTTCTGAGTCCCTTCTCATTTTGTGTTTTATAAAAGTTGCTGAAACCCTCCAGCTCCCTTTGGAGGAAGCTGTGGATGAGCAAGAGGAGCCTGACTTTGTGGAGATGATGGGATATCCCAGAGTCCAGGAGATTGTCTATTCCTTTATATAAATCCTTCAGGAAACCAACAAAATTTTAAAAGCTCTAATTCTGTGCCTCCTGTGGATAAAATGATGGACAGGAGGTACACCTTGTCAGGTCCTGATACAGAATTTCTTTCACAGCAGTGCAGCCATGTTGGTAGTTCAGGCTGCAGCCTGTGATAAAGCTAATATTCCCTGGCTTCCATCCTCCTGACAAGGACTCCAGGAAGATTGATGCCATGGCTAAAAACAATACATGGCAGCGTCCTTGGGACTCAGACAGGCAAATTATATGGCCTATGTTGCAAGATACCAGAAATCTAGATGGGATACTGTCATGGCCTTAGCTAAACAGGCCCGCCAGCTTGCCAAGGAGCTGGAACAGGTGGCTGCTGATGGTATTGAGGCATCTAAGGTGCAGTTCCATGCTGCAGTGGATTCTAATGATGTATCCTCTAGTGTCATGGCTGCATCTGTGGCTTTTCAGAGATTGGCTTGACTCAGGTGTATTAGTCTGTCACAGGATACCCAGGCTAAGGCCATGGATTTTCCTGTGGTGGGAAATGCTCTATTTGGGAGCAGACAGAGAATTATATGAAGAAAATGGATGAATATAGAACCACTTATAGGAGTGCACAAGCCAAGGAACGGCAAGCCACTCTTCAGAGGCAGCCCCCAGGGTAGAGGCAGACCTTTTACCAAACCCAGGCCTCCTCTTCAGCTTACGTTCAGAGGGGTTCTTCAGAGGAGAGGCAGACTGGGTATGAGCAGGCCTGCTCCCACCCCTCAGCCTAAAGCCCCTGCCAAACAGGCACCCTGATGGGATGCCCAGGGCCGATTCTCCATTATCTGTAGGGCAGGCTGGCTTACTTCATCCAGGACTAGGAGTCTTTAACTTCAGACAAGTGGGTCCTGAAGTAGTAAGCCAGGGTCTGGTTCTCGCTTCAGAAAATTTCAAAGATGAGAATCTGATCTTTTCCACCTGCAAATCCTCTAGAGACTCTTGCTTTGGAAACAGAAGTCTCAACCCTCCTGGCTCTCAGAGCGGTAGAAAAGGTTTCTCCCCTACACCAGGGCAAGGGACTGTACTCCAGGTACTTCCTTACCCCAAAAGACAGGAGAATGTGGCCCATCCTGCACCTAAGATATCTGAACAAGCACCTTTTAAAACCAAAATTCAAAATGGTGACTCTGGGAATGATTTTACCTCCCTAAGGCCAGGGGACTGGCTAGCTTCCCTGGACCTCAAGGATGCCTACTTCCATGTTCTTATCAGAAGCTCCCACGAAGTACCTCAGATTCGAACTGCCCTCAGGCCATTATCAGTTCAGAGCAATGCCCTTCGGCCTACCTCTGCCCCGAGGTATTCACAAAATGCCTGGCGGTAGTAGTTGCTCATTTAAGAAGGCAAAAAATTGCCATCTTTCCCTACCTAGACGACTGGCTCATTGTGGGTCAGTCTCCGGACCAGGTCAAATCACACCTGCAGGTTACCCAGCAACTGCTTACCTCTCTAGGCTTTCTTCTCAATCTTCCAAAGTCAGTTTTAGAACCTGTCCAGGTACGCCTTCATAGGCGCAGAACTGGACACAAAGCAGGCCAGAGCCTTCCTTCCCTAGAAAGGGTAAGGACCCTGGTGGGCCTGTCCTCCTCCTTCACCCTGCAGGTCTCCACCAGCAAGGCATTTTCTACAGCTCCTAGGACACATGGCTGCTTCCACAGCCGTAGTGCAAGGAGCAAGATTTCAGATGAGGACATTCAGTTCCATTTGAGAGCCTTTTGGTCTCAAAGAAGAGATCCCCTATCCAAGTTGATCCCAGTAACTCAACCCTTATCCAGGCCTTTCAGTGGTGGCAGGATCAGAGCAATCTGAGACAAGGGGTTCCTTTCATCCCTCTATCTCACTCCTTGACCCTAATACAGATGCGTCCCTTTTGGGATGGGAGCTCACATGGGCGACCTCTCCACCCAGGGATTGTGGTCCCCTCAGGAATCTCTGCTCCACATCAATCTGTTGGAACTCAGAGCTGTTTTCTAGCACTTCAGGTTTTTCTGCATCTGTTAAGAACAAGGTGGTACAGGTCAGAACAGACAACACCACTACAATGTGGTACATCAGCAAACAAGGGGCACTCTGTCTTCGGCCTTATGCACCGAGGCAATGAAGTTGTGGTCTCTGGCTTATTCCCTGAACACCTCCCTCATAGCAGTTCACCTCCCAGGCAAGGACAATGTCCTGGCAGATGCTCTCAGCAGGATTCCCAGGGCCATCACAAATGGTCATTGGATCCTCGAGTACTGGGGATAGTTTTTGCCAGGTGGGGCACCCTCAGATAGATCTTTTGCAGCCCCAGACAATCATCAACTTCCACTTTTTGTTGCAGGCCCCAGTGTTGGGCTCAGTCCCCTGGATGCCTTCTTCCTCGATTTGGGATGGGAAGTTCTCTATGCTTTCCCCCTTCCTCTCCTGTTCAAGGTGCTAGTCAAAATCAGATCTCAGCCCTGCAAGATGATTCTGATTGCTCCAGATTGGGCCAGACAGCCCTGGTACCCTCTCCTTCTGTCCTTAGCAGTCCATCTTCCCTGTGTCTCCCCAGGAACCACAATTTGTTAACCTGTGCCCAGGGAGAGTTTGGTATCCAATCTCAAATCCCTCAACCTCAAGGCCTGGCTCTTGAGGAGTTAGAGTTGCTGACCTACACCTTTCTCAAGGTGTTATCGAAGTACTGAAAGCTTCTAGGAAGCCTTCCACTAAGGCTACTTATAACTCTAAATGGAAAAGGTTTTCCATATGGTGCTCTAGGAGCATATTTCCCGGAATCTGCTGATTTGCCCACTGTTTTTGGACTATATGGTCCATCTTAATTCTTTGGGACTGAGACCAGCTACCCTGAAAGTGCATTTGGCAGCTGTCTCTGCTTTTATTTCAGCAGGAAGCCCTCTTCTCTCTCTGCTCACCCTGTATTTTCCAAGTTTTCAGAGGATTGCTTCATTCCAATCCACCATTCAGGACCCTGCCCCTGCCTGGGATCTTAATGTTTGCATTGCTCAGCTGATGCAACCCCCTTTGAACCTCTGTCTTCAGCAGAGCTTAAGTACTTGACTTGGAAAACTGTTTCTAGTAGCCATCACTTCTGCCAGGCGCATAAGTGAGTTGCAAGCTTTGTCAGTGGAGACGGACTTTATTTCCTTTCACAGGGATAAGGTAGTCCTCAGGACTAACAGGAAGTTTATGCCTAAGGTGGTTTCAGATTTCCACCTTAATCTATTTCTCTTCAGTGTTCTTCACTGACCATTTCCTCCTCTGGTGAGAGGAGGCTGCACAACAGATGTTAAGAGGGCCCTTAGTTACTACACAGGCGTACCAAGGGGTCACAGGTTTGACTCCCTCCAACTCTTTCTCACTTATGGTGAGGTTGGGAAAGGGAAACCTGCCACTAAGAGACCATTGCCAGGTGGATTGTCTCTTGTATCCAATTTTGCTATCAAAACTGGGTAAGGTTCCTCCCTCAGGCTTGAGGGCTCACTCTACCAGAGGTACAGCTGCATCTCTGGCTGCTGCCAGGGACATTCCTATCCTAGAGATATGTCAAGCAGCTACCTGGAAAACAGTTCACACTTTTACTAAGCATTACTCTCTGATATCCAGGCTAGGAGTGATGCTTGATTTAACACAGCTGTGCTTCAGAGCCTATTTCCCAAGTAGGTTCTGTCCCCCTCCATGGAGGTACTGCTGTGTAGTCTGCATATGTCATAATATAGCAAGACTTCATGTTTGAAGAAAAAATTACTCACCTTAGTAATGTTGTTTTCTAATGGGTCTTGCTATATTATGACCCCAGCCTGCCCCTCTCAGAACTTCTACTTTAGGGATGGGGTGGGCAGTCCAGTGTTGGCACTTATTGATGCCCATCTTGTGTTTTCACCCTTCTTTTGGGGTGTTTGGGTGTTATGTTTTATTTTATCTTATCTTATTTTCTGGTCCCTGACTTGAGTCTTGGTGTTGGGACCAGGAAAATGTATTAATACTTAGTAGCCAGTTGGCTAGTGTAGGTTACAGCTTCCACACAGAACCTTAGTGAGTTTTGCTCGTAAAGATCTGACAGTTTCAGGTTGAAATGATCCAGACAGAGCTTTTCTAACGAGCTCAGCTCTGTTCCATGCATGGCATGAAGTTAACTCTTTCACCTCCGGAGCAGTTCTAAGGTTGGGACAAACTGCAATTATAATATAGTAAGACTCCATTAGAAGAAACAACATTACTAAGGTGAGTAATTTTTTCTTCACTGCTGTATTGATAATGCTGTCGGCTTTTAAATCTCTGCAGCAGCGTTGCTTGCTGCTTTTCTACAACACAAGCTTTTGTCCATTCCACGAGACATCTTTGCCGCCACTCTCCTGTTACTCCAGGCTGCCATTCCAGCTTCTTCCCAAGTTGATTCCCACAGTTGGTTTCCCTGGCTTGTGAGATTTCTTCACCAGAGTGATCGGTAGTCTGTAGTTGTTGAACTGGGTCACTATTGTCCACCATCAGATTCCTCTGTGTTTAAGGTCTTACCCTCTCTATCACTGTGACACTGACTGTCTTTGTGGCCTTAAGGTTGGTTGCTGGTGCTAGGCTCTAGTCCTCGGCATCATAGCTACTTGCTTGGTCGTCACCTGGCTCTGCCTCGTCGATGGTCCTTCTACTTTCTCGCTCTGTTATCTCTTTTACTTAAGTGATCATTGCCTTGGTTGCCGTTGATCTTGTCTGCCGCTGCTCAGCCTACCATTATACCACTATGGCCGACTGCTGCCTCTGCTTGGGTCCTGGCTCCTAGTTCTCTGCTCTGTTCCTTATCTGGCTCTGCTTCAACATTCTGGCTCTTTAGCTCTGTTCTGTTGTAAATTCAGAGACTGTTTGTTTGCTTTCTTGTTAGCGTTCCTATTATGGCACCACAGTCTGTTGCTGGCTGTACTTTGGTCCTGATGAAGGCCGTCACTTTCTGGTTGTTGGATGTGTCCTGTTTTTGCCTTATCTATATTCTTGCAGTTCTTAGCCACTCTCCTGGTTGGCATTCCTCCCATGCTTCTGGTTGGGATTCGTTGCCAAGATGTGCCTATGGAGGTAGATGTCCACAAAGATAGTTTCATATCTTACCAGTAATAGATTTTCAGCTCCCTCAGCAGAAACACTGCTCCTTTACTCCCTTACCCCTTTGGTATTTCAGGCGACCTACTCTGAATCTGGCATCTGTTCCTACACACATCCTTTTCTGTGCCCTTGAAATGTGTTTTTCTTTCAGGAACAGTCACCTCTCCTGTCAACCTGGTTAGGTTCTGCCCTCCTGTTTCGTGATTGGTATGGCACAGCTCAAAGCTTGCCTCAGGCAGGAAAACGGAGGGTACGGGCCGCCCACCTTAAGGCACCAGTGATGTTGGCAATGTGCATTCTCCGCTAAGCAGGTTTGCAAGTGGTCCTGACCATGACAATTTACAGTTCCAAAGGTGTGGCTCTATGAAAGACTCTTGTGATCTACTGTTAACTGTTGCTGATCAAGAAGTTAATTAGAAACTACAGCGGCAGCTATCCTAATCTTCCACTTTCCCATAGAAATGTTCACCACATTAATTCAATAGAGCACTTCCCTATTACGGCGGTAAGATTCAAGGTACCACATAGGATGAAACCTTACTGTTGTCCTTGGCAATTTATGGGAAGCTTGTTAACTAGGTAAACTACGTTGGCACATGGCCTTTGTTAAAGGCATAACCAGGACAGGAAAACCACCATTTAGAAATACAGTATGCACTAACAGCACCCATACGCGGGGCTCTCGCCTACTAGTGGACAGATAGCTGGTAGCCCAGCAGCTTTCTTTCATCCCTTGAGGGCGGTAAGCTCTGCAGTGCCAGATCAGTGAGGAACAAGACAGCCATTGTGGTGGATTTAATGTATTGTTCGGCTTGATCTGGCTTGCATCAGTGAGAATTGGCTGAGCTATGATGCTGGTCCTGTATTGGAGGCAGGTGTCTGGGGGGTTCTCTGTGGTTCACTACCTTCTGAAGGGGTGGGGATGTCCATTTAGATCGGAGACTAACTTCACCATACTCCCAGTTGGGAAAACTTTTGATGTTTGAATGCGGTACCATGGGTGGGGGTCCAGGTGCAGGTTGCAGATCTTTCTTGTATTTGCAGACTACTGGGGCATGGGAGTGATGCAGGAAATTGCAAACTTCAGTGCAGAGAAGATACTGGAGTCAGATGTTTTTTCTGGGTGTTTTAAATGCCTGGGTTGACTGAATTTGCTGTTTGGTCTAGATTTCCTCCAGCTGATGGAATCGATGGGCCTAGCACAGGTACCTCTGACTCAACTCAGCTATTCCTTGGACTTGGTCTTTCACTGGGACTCAAGATTAACAACCTCCAGATTGATTCTGTCAGTTGGTCAGATCAGTG
This sequence comes from Neoceratodus forsteri, assembly GCA_016271365.2. Lineage (NCBI taxonomy): Eukaryota > Metazoa > Chordata > Ceratodontiformes > Ceratodontidae > Neoceratodus > Neoceratodus forsteri. The sequence continues at coordinate 165,182,779 of CM028137.1, forward strand.
TCAGGAGAAGTTCTTGTTTGAAGGCCCCTCCACACCCTGTTTGAGGTGGTCAGCTACCACCCTTTAAAGGGGTTATCCTGAGAAGGACTCCAGGTGGAGGTTGATCTATTGGGAGTGATGGCTGCTTGTGTGACTGGATTGGAGGCAGTGATCTGTAAAAGGACCCTTGTTGTGCCTGGCGGGCGATAACAGTCCATATACAACCTGAATCCTCACATTTGAGATCCCCATGGTTTGATGGGAGATCGGGAGTTGAAAGGGTTGGATGTTGGAGCATTTTCTACCATGCAGGCTAATGGGGACAAAACTGGCTTTGACGACTCACTACAATGAGTATTAAAGGACAGTTTCCTGTAAAGAGGCAGCATTCTCTCCCAGGAGTCCTTTAGCATCAGTAACTATGTTCAGTAAGTTGACCAGGTTGAACTGCCTTGGAGGTGGGGCCAAAAATAATTTGTATATGAATTAGCCAATCAGAAAAGAGCAGGAGGGTGTGCTGAGTGGAGTCTACCAGAGGGCACCAGAATTATTTCTCAGACTGACGTAAACACTGCCTCCGAGGTGCTGTTTCTCCTCATGGAGAACCACTTTTTGACCCCATTTCTTCACTTTTGTGCCGAGTCTGACTACTTTTGGTAATTGTTTTATTAGTTTTAGTGGTTCCCGACCAGGAACCATGTGTTCTCTCTCCATAGTTCCTTTTTAACTTTTCTAAGTAAATTTAATCATGTCTATTGTGTTTTTAACAGTTATTTTAATAGCGGTTCCTTTTTTTTTTTTTTTTTTTTTTATGGGAGCCACTGTTTTTTTGTTTGACTTTTGTTGAGTTGTAGTTCTAAACTGTGAGAAACCGACCTGCTTTTAATTTTATTCCCTTTGGGAACAGATGGTTTGAAAATAGGAGTCCTTGAGATGCAGGGAGACTAGCCAGTCTCCTTGCTTGAACTTTGGTTTGAGTAAGTACCTCCTCTTCTAAAAATTGGCATGTCAGAAAAGCCAAAAAGAGGACTGGACCCACAGAGTTTTCAGGTGCCACAAAATAGTGGCTAAAGCCAATACCCATGACCTGTGTTTATAGTGCTTGGGTCCAGCTCATTGCTCTAAATTTTGTTCCAGGACTCTTAAGGAACAGAGCAAAAGAATGGCTGCTAAGGTTACAAATGAGGGGCCGAACAAGGATGTTGATAAAGTACCTGCTAAACCTAAAAGTAAAAGCAGCAAAGGTGCTGATGAAGTACATTTAGGGAAAGAGAGCAGTAGAGGTGCTGATGGAAGTGCCTAACAAACCTAGGACTTCCAAAGGCAGTGAAGTGCCAAGTATGAAAGAAAACCAGATCAGGTCACCATGCCTGCTAAAAAAAAAAAAAAAAACTCTAAAGATAGGCGTGTCATTGCTCCTCCTCAGCAAGCAAATGAGACGTCAGTAGGCAAATGCAAAGATGCATCTAAAACATTGAGCTTCAGTTGCACAATTCTCCAGGGTTTTCGGGGGGGGGTTACCTCAGCGGAAGAGACTGCCAAAGCATGGCATATCTATCACTCTGCATGGCATGGGATCCATGTTCAACACTCCTAGTTACCACCCCAGTTGGGCCTTCTCATACAAGAGGCTCTTCTCTGGACGATGAAGATTATTGTGGCATGGACCCTGGCGCGAGGAGAAAGCCCCTGGAGCCTGTTTCCTCTATCCTAATTTTGGAGCTTCCCCAGTGATCTGGAGGTCTTCCTCTATGCTAACCTTTTGCAGCATATGGTGGACACCCTGGATCTCCCTCTCAGGATTCCACACAAGAGGAGGATGAAGACTACAGGAATAGGATTGGTCTTCCCTTCAAAAAGGTTGTACTCTCTATTTATAAGGTGTGAGATTGTGTGGGTAATGATGGGCCAGTGAGGCAAGATAGCAGCAAAATAGTGTTTATTTTGTACAATTACAAAGCGAACTGAAGGAGGCAAAATCAGAGAAGCAAAATAAAGCAAAAGCAATACAGCTAGAAACAATTAGCTTTTTACAGGATATTAATAGCTTCACATCCTCCTGCACACTGACTACCCGTTCAAGGTGAGCGGGTTATATATTTCAGGGACATGTGACAGTCTAACTCTGCCCCTGAGTCTTCATCTAAACATTCTTTTAAATACTGCACAAATAATTTTATTTACAATGCTTAAACATCTTTAAGCCAATAACAGCAATATGCAGTTCCAATAAAAGGATTACACTATTTTAGGGTTTTAAGTTCCAAACTGGCATCAGGAAGCATCACCCTCCTAGCTGTAGCATAAAGATGGATAAGATTTGGCGGCGGCTCCTAGAACTGCTGCAGCTGGAGTTCTAATGGTGCTCTGGAGCGTCTAAACAGGAAAACCTTTGTTTTACAAACATTTCTGAAACAGCCTAGAACCTCATTATTCCACCTCTGGAGAGTGCAGTACAGCATATCCTGCTAGTGGAATTAGCCTTAAATTAGTGTGACACTATAAAGAGTAGAACTGTGACGCCAGAAAAGTAACGCTTATGCGGGCATTTATTTTACTGGCGCCGCAGTATTGCACTTATACATGTATACTGTAGTGCCTTTGTCTTTTTAATTTACAGGGCACTTGCGAAACAAGCATAGCAGGGCTAAATGAAAGGACCAAGAGTTCTTTATTTCTTGAAGCTTGCAAGGTGCAAGCAAGCCCTCGAGCAAGGCAGGGCTCAACGGGGCATTTTAACACAGCGCCTGATATCTTAAACTACAGAGGGCTTTCTTTCTAAACCCTCTAACAAATGGGTTCAAAGCAGGCGTTTTATAACAGAGGGAGCCTGTGAGCCTGTTTCAATTTCCAACTAAAATTAACCAGGCACATATTAATTTTTATTTTATTAAGGAAGTTTTATACAGGATCCAGACACTAGAACAAGGAGCTAGACTGCATTCAAAACATAGTGGCAGTCCTGTTGTTTTGATTATAATTACTAGGTTTGTTTTGAAGGTATGTGTTCCTAGGATGTACTGGAAAAGATCAAGGAGAGATGGACATTTTGACAAGATAGGATAAGACGAAACATATAAACAAAGTGGGTGGCCAGCCCAACAAACATAGAACAATACAAATACTACACCTACAGGGGAAAGTAGTACATCCTGGACCTTTACCAAAAAAGGGGGTACCCTTTCACATAAAGCTTTCAGGAAAATACTAAAACTTCTCCAGACGCCTACCTCCCTGTTTGGAATTGACAAGAAAATAGACAAAGTACCAGCTATCTAGGATTGACACTGACTTCCTGTATATGCACCCCAGTCATGAAGGAGAGTAGTACAGTAGGCAGCCTATGATAAAGCTAATGTTCTCCTCTCCACCCCTGAGGAGAGTCTGGGAGACTTGACTTCATGGCCAAAAGATCATATACTTCAGCTCTCTTGCGCGCTTTCTTCATACCTGGCTTATACTGCCACTGCACGGAAGGCTCTATGGCAATCTGTTATAGCTGTTGCTCAGCATAACCGAGAACATGGCCCAGGACATATTAGAGACAGCTAGAACTGCATTGGAAACTACTAAATTTCAATTCCATATGGCAGCAGATAATGATGCAGCTTCCAGGATTATGGCCCAGGCAATTTCCCTTGGTTAAGAACAACTAACCTATCACAGGACACCCAGTCCAAAGCAGTGGATTTTCCCTGTGACCAAAACACCGTCTTTGGTGATGGATCTGATTCTTACATGAAGAAGGTATAGTGCAAAGTGGCCTACCAGAGCAACACTATCAAAGTTAAGGGCCCGTACTCAACAGAGTGCTCAAAACAAGAGTAACAGGGGTTTCTTCTCTATCCTTTGCCCGTGGACTATACTCAAATGAGGATATTTTGTAGAGAACAAAGGGGGTACCCTACTCCTGCCACATACTCCAAGCCGGACTTATCTGTCCAGATTGCCTCCCTCTACCAGTAGGCGGTAGGCTCTCCCACTACCTCCAGTCTTGGTCCTCATAACTTCAGACAGCTGGGTCTTGGAGGTAGTGGAATAGGGCCTGCCCTTTCAGTTCCACAAGTTTCCACCTCTCGGGGTTCTTTTCTGTCAAAACCCCAAACTCCTGTAGAAAAACTTCCTCTGGAGCTGTAAGTAAAAAAGATACTATCAACAAAGGTAGTAGAAGAGTACCTCCTTCCCAGAGAGGAAAAGGTCTCTATTCATGATAATTCCTAGCAGAGAAGAAAAATGGGGAGCGGTGACGATTCTCTACCTCCTGGCACCTGAACAGGTACTTACTCAAACCAAAGTTCAAAATGGTCACCCTACAGTGGTTCATTCTCCAGCAAGGAGACTGGCTAGTCTCCCTGGATCTCAAGGACTCCTATTTTCATGTTCCAATAAGGCAGTCCCACAGAAGATTCCTATGATTCGGGCTGCCATCAGGGCACTACCAGTTTGCAGCTATGCCATTCGGCCTTTCTTCAGTCCCAATGGTGTTCACAAAATGCCTGGCTGTGGTGGCAGCTCATCTCAGAAAACAGGGTATTTCAGTCTACCCATACCTGGACGACTGGCTCCTGGTGGGCAAGACTCCTCTACAGGTGGCAGAGACCCTTAACATTACTAAGTGAACCCTGCAATCTCTGGGCTGTCTCATAAATGAAAAGAAGTCCCATCTGATCCCAACTCTGTTCCTTACCTCTATTGGGATAGAGCTGGATACTCTGCAGAGCAGGGCCTCCTTTTCTGCAGAAAGGATGCAAAAATTCTGCTCTAGCAAACTTCTTTGTCTTGGGCCAGCCAGACATTTTCTAAAGCTCCTGGGTCAGATGGCGTCCATGACAGCCGTCATTCCAGGAGTCTGATTACAGATGAGGGACGTACAGTACAGACATTCTCTATCCAAGATGGTTTCAGTCACAAAACATTACCCTAGCTTTGGACCGTTGGACTGATCCCACCAACCTCTGGGATCTCCTCCCAACTGCCTTCTTCCACAAAAATCATACCAGACTCCTCCCTCCGGGTGGGGAGCTCATCTGGACAGCCATTCTGTCAGTGGCATTTGGACTCCCAAAGAATCTGCAAGCCACATCAGCCTATTGGAACTCCGAGCCATTCACTTTGCACTGAAGTCCCTTGCTCCACACTTCAAAGGCCATTCGGTGCAAATCAGAACAGACAACACCACTGCAGTGTTCTACATAAACAAACAAGGTGGCACAAGGTCCACAGTGCTATGTACAGAGAGTGGAAATCTGGCTCTGGCTTACTTCCTTTATCAGCCTTTCAGCCATACACCAACTAGACAAGGGCAATACTCTGGTGGATGCCTCTGTCGTATCAGCCAGGTGCACAATGAATGGACTTTGAACAGGCAGGTCCTTGCCAGAGTTTTCAGACTGGGCACACCAGAAATGAATCTGTTTTCCTTTCACCTCAACCATCAACTTCTCTGTACTCCTGCAGGCCACCAGCACTAGGGACTCGTCCAACAGATGCTTTGTCTCTGGACTGGTCGGGAAGTTCTTTATGCCTTCCCTCCTGCTCATTCACAGGGTCTTGCTGAAGCTGAGGTCCCAGCCTGCAACAATGATCCTGATGATACTGGATTGGCCACGGCAGTCATAGTACTCTCTTCTCCTAGCCCTGGCTTCCAGCAAGCGATTCAGCTTCCCCTCAGTCGCTCATGACTTTTCCTCAGACAGAAGTGACTTGTCTCAACCTGCAGTCTCATCGCCTCAAAGCCTGGCTCTTGAGTAGAGTACCCAGAATTCCAGTATTTGGAACAGGTCTGCAGCATCCTGACAGTGGCCAAGAAACCTAGTACCAAGGAGAAACGATGCAGCCAAGTGGAAGAGATTTTCTTTATGGTGTAAGACTGAGCACATAAACCCTCTCAAAGCATCAGTCCCCTGTCTTCTGGACTATTTTGCAACTTGCAGGCCTTGGGTCTGGAGGCCTTATCCTTAAAGCTGCACCTAGCTGCAGTTTACCTGTCCATAGGCAACGAACAGTCCATAATTTCTTTTATCTGTTTTCAAAAAATTCTTTAAAGATCTCCACCTTCAGCCCCCATCAGGGAACATGTTCCTTCTTGGTACCTTAATCTATGCATTGCCAAACATAGAAACATAGAATTCGATGGCAGATAAGGACCTCTTGACCCACCTAGTTTGCCCATTTCCATACCCAACGGATAAGCTGCAGATCTTAGTTAACCAACAGCCAACTTCCTCCTACCCCTCAATAGAATTTCCTTATGTCTGTCCCATGCATTCTTGAATTCCCCACTGTTTTTGACTCTCTGACCTCAGGAAGGCCGTTCCATGCATCTACAACCTCTCTGAAGAAATACTTCCTCACATTATCTCTGAGCTGTCCCCTTCTTCAAATTGTGTCCCTTGTTCGTGCACGTCTTTTTCAGAAAGATGCTACCCTCTTGGACTTTGATTCCCTTGAGGTATTTGAAAGTTTCTATCATGTTCCCTCTCCCTCCTTTCCTCGAGGCTATACATCTTGAGCTAAGCTCATGGAGCTGCTTTTGAGCCCATGCTTACGGCCCATCTGAAATATCACTTGAAGACAGTCCAATTGCCGTTACCTCTGCCAGAAGGATTTCTGAGTTGCAGGCACTCTGCACAGATCCCAACTAAATTATCCCTCACATGGACAAGGTAGAGCTTGGAACAAACATGGAAATTCCTGCCTAAGGTGGTGGTCACTGGAAATCCACCCCTGGGAACAGAGACTGCATGGTCTGGATGTGAAGAGAGCCCTATCCTACTCCCTACTACCTGGAGCACATCAAGAAGTTTAGAGGCTCCACTACCCAGCTTTTCCTTAGCTACAGTATAGGGAGAGGAAGACTCAGCCACTAAGAACTATCTCTGGATAGTCTTCTGTATTTAGTTTTGCTTCGACAGGCTGGTAGACAGCCCTGAGGGCCTCTGGACTCGCTCTCAGGGCATTGCTGCCACAGTGGCAGCTGCAAGGGATATTCCATTACTTGATGTCTGCAGAGTAGCCACGTGGAAGCTTTTACACACATTCTCAAAGCATTATTGCCTGGATGTACAGTCTAGATCTAATGCCAAATTTAGTAGGGCAGTCTTTCCTTAAGTAGGTTCTGTACCCGCCTCCCAAGTGCACTGCTCTGTAGTCTGCACATAGTTACTGATTGCTAAAGGACTGCTGGGGTGAAAAGGAAAATTTTAGGATCGTGGATATGTTCATCCTCACTTTTGCATGTCCTTCCCTTTAAGATCAGCCAAAGTCTTTAAGCTGGCTCCTCCACCCACCGGGTGGTATATCTCTGCTCCGCCCCATGGCGCTAAAACTTCCTTTCCGGCTGGAAGATTCGGGTTGCCTCCCTCGATCACGCATTTCGAAGCCCTGGCTTTCAAACCTTTGTTTTACCGAAAATTTGCATTTCTCGAGTTAGCAGTGGCAAGTTTGTGGCTTCAATCATGGAAGACAAGTGTCCCCAATTTTGTCGGTGCCCTTGTGGACAGAAGATGTCAGCGCACGATCCCCACACCACATCGTTTACTGCCTCGGTGTCGACCATGACACCTCTTCATGCAGTCTGTTTGGCTTTCCATCCCAGTGTTCTCAACGACCATCTTGCACGCCTGAAAATGGGGAGACTGGAGAAGAGAACCCTCTGGTGAAATCCAAAGAGGTCTGGTGGACAGTTTCCGTGGCTGCGGGTTCCGCCCGAGCAGTTGGAGCACATGCAAGCATTCTAGGAGGAAGCAGCTCATGCGGTGGATTCCTGAGTTTTTGTTTCCACTCAACCTGGGCTCCACCTTCCGGGTTCCTTCCGGAGTTGTGCCCATCTCTCCGACCAAGGCAGAGGCACCTGCAGGATCGCCTCCTCTCGATCCAGTAAGTAGAAGACCGGGTGCATCTTCGTCTCGACTGAGGCGTTCTTGGGAAGTGGGAGAGATCTCGATCACGAAACTTGGCGATCTTGACTTCGGTCGAGATCGCCGGCTTTGCTGTCTGGCCAGTCGGATCGAATTATCTGACAACGAGGTTGAGATCATGATCGATCCGATATCGCTGATTCCACTTGACGATTCCCCGATCGAACATGTCTGTTTTTCCAGATGACTAGACCCAGCCTGCTGGGACTCCAGTCAAGATGTGGTCCCTGATCCCAGGAAATCTCCAGTCCCACGGTGTCTCCCGAGCAAGTCGGCTCTCTCAAAGTCTCGGACTCCTCAACCGACAGGCGAGGAAAAGCCGAAAACACTCTAAAAGATGCCATTGGTTGTCCTCATCCTCCTCAGATGAGGAGAGGCTCCCAGGAAACTCTGGTGCTCTGAGGACCTCATGTGGCAGCAGTTGATTTTGACCCGGGCATAAACAGACTCCAGCTTCCACTCTAGCCGTTGCCTGGCTTTTGCCTCCCTAGGCAAGCATGACTCCATCAGAGCAGATTTTAAAATGGTTCCCCAGCCTGCGGAGCGGTAAAACCTCCAGTTCGGCCGAAAACCGTCCTATCCACCGATCGTGGTGGAACCACCACCAAACAACCTGTGGAGAGGCTCCTAAAGGAGACTGACCAGACACCAGGCTTCCTGGTGACTGTCTGTCACGGTCACGACGGGACCACCCTTCATGGTCGAGAGCAACTCAAGGCCAGACCCTTATACCCGGATTCTTCAGATTCGGGCGCATCGGCCTGCACTCACATCCAGGGGATGAGTTGTCCGGTGGCATAGAGGGACGGAAGGTCCCGTCTTTTCAAGGGATCCTGCGCCTCATCTCTGAATCTACAGGGATACCCTGGAGCCAATCCAGAAAAAGGCGGAGTAACCTCTTAAGGACATCCGTGAGAGAGGGATACCCGGCGAGGCTTTTGTGCAGAGGCCATTGTTGGGCCAGCCCTACAACTTTGGCAGTGTCCTGCCTCTTGCCCAGCACAGTCTGCCCACATGGCTCATAGCATGTGGTGCCCATGGGGTCCCTTGGGGTTCACAGAGCACCCTTGGCAGAGAGCCTGGTGACTGCCTCTGTGTTCAGGTATACTGGCACTTCTAACACTGACTGACTGACCTCCTAAGAGTCCAAGCTTTTGGACCATTCAGCCAGGAAGGTCTATGCAGCTTCATCCTTGGGCCTTCGTCAGGCAAGTTCGGCCGTCATGGCACTCTTCTCTCACACACTTATAGGGTCGCTAGATAAAATCCTCCCACATCTCCCCACCTATATGCAGACCATGGTCAAGCAAGTCCAGGATTGGGGCCGGTCTGTCGCCAAACAGCAGCTTCAGACGGCCCTAGACATTGGGGATTCTTGTGCCCGCTCGATGACTGCTGCAGTTGCCTCTCGTCGCAGGGGCTTGGCTGAGGATCTCCTTTCCGTCGGATACCCAGCACAAAATAGCTGATGTGCCCTTCCTTGGGACTGACTTGTTCGGCTCAGGAGTGGATGGTTACCTTCAGTGCATCGAGCAGTCCAGTGCCACCTTGGACGCTACTTCTGCCAAGGGTTCTTGGGCAAGAACCAGCAGAAGAAGCCTTTTCGGCACTCTTCCCTGTGGCTCAGCAGTCCTCCTTCCAGTGTGGACAGCAGCTCTCGATCAGCGGCAGCCTCAGCCCAAGCCCCCACCCCCAAAAAAAAACAGGCTCGTGAAGGAGGCAGAGGTTCGGGTCCTGGACTCTCCTCCTCCTCCTTCAAGCCTTCTCAGTGACAGGTGTGGGCTGCCACCCCTCCTGTCACACCAGCTCTGGCTTCACCGTGGGGGTCTGCTCCACCACTTCCTTTCCGACTGGTCCATTGTCACTTTGGACAGGTGGGTTCTCAAAGTGGTCGGTCAGGGACTGCTTTTGGAATTCGAGCAGTATCCTCCAAGCCAAGCCCCTCTGGAGGAGAGAGTAACCGCTCAGACCCAGTCGGCTCTCAGACATCGCTCAGCTTCTCCTCGGGAGGCAGTAGCTCCAGTGGCGGATCCTCCAGTAGACCCAGGCTTTGTCTCCAGGTATTTCCTGGTGCCCAAACGGGAGGTGGCACTCCATTCTATCTCTGCACACCTGAATCAGTATCTTGGGTCACACACAACTTCTGATGGTCACTCTGCCCACATCATACCATCCTTGGAGCGAAACGTGGTTCTGTTCACTGGATCTGCAGGATGTGTTCTTGTCGTCCCAATCTGTTCCTCCGCTTCAGTGTGGAAGGGACCCTGTACGAGTTCTGAGCCATGCCGTCGCGCCTGTCATCGGCCCCACCGGTCTTCACCAGATGCATTGCAGTGGTGGTGGCCCATCTCGGGGCTGTCAGGATTTACCTCACTCGACGACTGGCTCCTAGCAGGTTCCACCAACAGGAGGTGGAGAGGTCCAGGACCTGGCCCTCCAGACCTGCTCTCAACTTGGCCTCCTGATCAGCGAGGCCAAGTCTTAACTCGTGCCTTCTCAGGTGATGGGCTTCACCGGGCAGAGCTAGACTCTTGTCAAGCCAGAGCTTAGCTCCCGGTGGACAGGGCGGAGGTTCTTTCATCCTTTGCCCAATCACTTCTGGTTGGGCACTTGCACCCTGCCTATGACTTTCTGTGCCTTCTGGGTTATATGGCGGGCGTGCACCTCAGTGGTCTGTTGGGCCCAGTTGCACATGCACCGTCCAGTGGGAGCTGGCCGCCCAATGGACTCTGCGCCACGATCATTTCGACCAGCTGATCACTGTGACCCAGAAGATGTGGGCCGCTCAATGGTGGACCACCCCACACGGTTGCATGAAGAGATCCCGCTTGTCCGCCCCAAGCTGACTGTCATCCTCACGACCGATGCTTCTCATATGGGCTGGGGGGGGGGCAGTATAGCGCAGTGGTTTAAGGCTCTGAGCTGCAAATCTGGAGACCTGGGTTTGAATCCCACAGTCCCCACTTGCATATTCTCTGTGACCCTGAGCAAGTCACTTAACTTCCTGTGCTCCCAGGTTGCACCTGTTAAAAATTCAGCTTAGTGCCTCACCTGGTTAAACAGGTGGGAAGGGCGGAATGGGGACAACAGGGCCCACGGCCTGAGGAGTCCCAGTGCCACATCAGCCCTTTGGAGCGCAGAGTCTCAGACTGGCACTGTCAGCTTTCACTCCTCAGCCCGGGGTCAAATGGTTAAAGTCCAGACAGACAATACCACGACCATGTACTACTTAACAAACAAGCGCCTTACGCACTCTCGTCTGCTTTGCAGTGACGCTCGCATCTGGACCCTAGTCAGCAGTCTGGGTGATCTCCTAGCCATTCATTTGGCAGGAGCCTCAAACCATCTGGCGGATGCTCTCAGCCACTTAGGCAAGACATCCCGGTGGTCTCTCCATCCAGAGGTAGCTGAGTCTCTTCTTCCACTGGGCAAACCGATTACACCAAGCTGAGGCTGTATCATGCCCACCCCCTCAGCAGGGCTCACTGCATGGGATGCTTCTCGAGGCCGTGGACCCCAGGCCTCCTCTGCCTTAGCTCCATTCCTTTGATCCACAAGGTGTTACTCAAGGTGAGGAGGGACAAGGCAAAGGTGATCCTGGTAGCCCTAGATTGGCCCTGCCAATTCTGGTTTCCAGATCTCCTGAGCTGCAGGGACCCGGAGCGGCTTTGTACATTCCCGGACCTGATATTATTGAACAAGGGAAGGTATTCCATCTGGACCTTTAATCCTTGCACCTCACTGCCTAAAGTTCCAGGCTGTGGGTCTTTCCAAGGATGTCTGTACCATGGAGGCATCTTGTAAGAATTGACCAGGAAGTGTTCAGCCTTCAGGTGGAAAGGTTTTCCATTTGGTGTCAAGGTAAGAGTCTGGACTCCTTATTCTGCGTTGTGGCTAACATTGTAGACTACCTTTGGTCTCTCTCAAAGGGAGTTCACGGTCATTGACCCTTAGGTGCACCCGCAGCCATTTCTGCTTACAGGCACGGGCCAGTCAGCCGACTTTTGCTCAGGAGACAGTGGTCGGGCGCTTCTTCAAAGGCCTGGATCATATATCCTCCAGTGCGTGAACCTCCACCTCCATGGGATCTTTTTGCTGGTTTGGCAAAGCTCGGGGCAAGCCATTCGAACCCATGCACAAGTGTGAGCTCTCACACCTGTCAAGACTGTCTTCCTCTTGGCTATCATGTCGGCCAGAAGGACAGAGGAGCTCCAGGTGCTGTGGACTCCCTTATCTGGTCTTCCATAGGGACAAAGTTGTCCTCGCCCCCACCGAAATTCCTTCCAAAGGTGGTTTCAGAGTTTCACCTTAACCAGGTGTTGACTCTGCCAGTATATTACCTAACTGCACCTCGGACGCAGAGTACAGGCTTCATACTCTTTACCTGAGACGTGCTCTCTCCTATTATGAGGAGAGGACAGTGGAAATTTGGGGAGAGGTTAGTCAGCTGTTTGTCACCCACGCTGAAGCGCTTCTGGCAGACCTGCAGCTAAACAGATCATTCGAGATGGATTACATCATGCATAGGTCTGTGCTATGAGTTAGCAGGCACGGTGCCTCCGAGAGGAGAAGAGCTCATTCTACCTGCCATACGGCTGCATCGATGGCTGCTTCGGGACATCCCTATCCAGAAGATCTGTTGGGCTGCTACCGGAAGTCAGCAAACACCTTCATCACTCACTAGCACATCGACTTTGAGTCATGCTGGGATGCTGGTTTTGGGGCCTCGGTTCTCCAATCTGTTTTCTAAATGGGGATGTGTGCCTTGCCTCCTTGTCCGGAGAACTGCTTGGAGTCTGCCAGAGAGTGTGTATGAACAACACATCCATGTTCCTAAAACAGCTTATTCACCTGTAATGGTAGATCTTACTTGAGAGGCTCTTGCAGTAGGTAATTACACATAGGACTGAAGCCGGCAGGCATGGGGACCCATGAGAAAAATTTCTAGCCAGCATCCCGCACCCACCCTCCCGGCTTCAGGTGCACCACCTTGCTTCCAGCGGGCTAAGATCTGGCGTCATGGGGAGACTGCAGTATTACCACCTGGGTGGGTGGGAGGAGCCAGCTTGAAGACTTTCCAGCAAGATTTAAAGGGAAGGGACATGCAGAGAGTGGATGAACATATACCACTTCTAGAACTACTGTTAACAGGTGAGTAACCTGTTCTTTCTGTCCAGGGAAGTCAGCTGGGGAAATCGCCCTTCTGAATAATAGACATCACCTGGTCTGCCTGCACCAGTGAGAGCAATGTCATCTTCACAGTGCGTAAGAGTTTGCTTGTGTTTTTTCTGTGACAGTATCTTCAGTTTGGTCTGGGATTTACCAGATTGGGTTGTCGTGACCTGGCAGGGTATACACAATAGCTTCCTGCCAGTTTAGGAGGAGTTTAGGCTGATATCATTGGATGAGGTCTGAGGGGTAATCTCTGGAGTCAAGACATTGGTGCTACAGCTTAAGGAATGCCTCCACGGCTTTTAACATCCACGAACTCTCAGTCCAGGTTTAGGTCATGGCACAGCACTGAAAACTTCATTTTCAGTGTGCATAGTGGCTTTCTTAGGTGGGATAGAGGAGAGCAGTCCATTCTGGTTCTCCTCAATCTCCTTCAGCCTTTGACACTGTGGACCAGGGGTTGTTGGATAATCTTGGGAGCACTATGGACTTGCCAGAACAGTCATCTTCAGGTTTGAGTCCTTCCTCAGAGACAGTGCTGTGGGTGGTGGAGGAATTTCCCTCCTCCACCTACTCTGTGGTGTGCCTCAGGGATCATTCTCTCTCTCATGTTCTCTATGTATATGCTGCCCTAGGAGGGTTTATTAGGCGGTACAATGTGGGTTTTATTTTGTTATGCCGATGATGCCCTGTGTTGTACTAGTCCATTGCAGCCCAGATGCTAGACATGGTCAGGGTGCTAAAATGTGGACCTGGACGAGATCCAGGACTGGATGTTAGGCTGGTTAAGACTGGGTCCAGACAAAATGGAAGTACTAGTGATTGAGCCTGGTAGCCAGTGGAGTGCAGAGGTCACTGAGGAGTCTCTCTTGGTTTAGTGCTTGGCTCCTTTAGTTTGGTGGCCTCTGGTATGGTGAACCTGAGAGTTGCTGTCTGAGAGGCCGATACTTGGGAGTGGCTTTTGCCATCTCTGAAACATCTTCTGGATTAAAACCTTGAGAGAGAGAGAGAGACACACACACACAGACTTGCCTCTCTGGTACAGGGCTGTGTCAAATCCAGACTCCTGTAACGTTCTTTACCTCGGTCAGTGGGTGTCCTGTGATATCTACAGCTAGCACAGAACACTAGCTGTAGATTTATTTATTTATTTTTAGCTTTTGGTAACTGGGTAAGTCGCTAGGCAACAGACCTACCTATTTTCAGGCACGACCCGGGTGTCTTGTATGAAATGCACTGGCTGCTGTTAAAGTGGCATATCACCTTGAAGTAGGTTTTCTGACTTACAGAGCAGTATATGGATTGGGTCCTGGTTACTTCTGGGACCTCATGACTCCCTATTAGACTTCTGGTCTTCTCCGCTCTTCGAGATGGGTCTCTTGGCTGTTCCCAGGGCTAGGTAGAAATCTGGAGACCTGGCATTCATGCTCATGCCTCCTACCTTGTGGAACAGGCTACCTCTATCTCTACGGAAGATCCCTCAGAGGCCTTTAAGACGCCTGAAGTCCTTCCTGTTTCAGGAGGTTTTAGCCTTGTATAGCTAGCCCATGAGCTGATGCCAATAATTTTATAGCTGGTTGCAAATCTTGCATGTATTTGAATGTTTTTTGTGTTCTTTCTTGTACAACTCTTGGAGCCCCAGGGAATGTGTGCTTCATAAATAAAATTTTACTTACATTACATTATAGATATATACACTAGTAGAAATAAAATCATAGGCTGCATGGAATTACTAAAACATAAATTAAGCATGTCCTGCAGTAGCAGTTGTTTACAGGAGGGATCAAGCCAATATGAGTATTATACAGTATGAAATGAAAGAGCTATGTACTGCTTGGGATTAATAGTAATTTTCAGATGCAGTCAGCTGTCACTTCTTACATGGCAAGTGTTTTTTTTCTTTTCTTTTCTGTTTGCTAATTAGATTTTCCACCTGGCAGTACTGGGGTGACTTCTGGAGCAGCATTCAGTCAGTTCTGTTCCTCCCACTGCATCATCAGAAATTAGACCAACACCATGAGGCACCACAGTCCTTGCACCCTGAGCAGTGACTCTCCCAAGCTACCAATCAAAATGCAGAGATTAGACATCACTAGTAACCAGGAGAGCCAGTCCCTGCTGCTTCACAAGAAAGTGAAACCTGGCAGTGAGAAATGGTTCTCATTGGTTACTAGTGATGTCATAGTCTGTGTGGTCTCAGTGTTGATGTAGTAGGAGGAACAGAATTTACTTTTTTTCCTCCAGAGTGCCACCCACACATCACCCCAGCACTGCCAGGTGGAAAACTTCTAACTAGCAAACAGAAAAGAAAATTGAGATACAAGGCATAAAATAAGCAGGTTCACATTGCAGTTTGCTAATCAAAAACAGCAGTTATGAATCCGTTTAGGATTTGATTCTCAGTAGGTGCTAATTGAATTTCTCCAGGACTGCAGGGCTTGGAATACGCGAATGGCACTATTTCAGTTTTAGCCATCTCTCCCACATTCTGGACCCCCACGGCTCAATTTCTACCAGTTGCTAATCATTTTTCGTTTTGATTAGCAAAGACCACTAATCAAGTCTGGACACTAATTTATGCCTCGAGGTAGAACGTGATAGCTGACTACATCTGAAAGTTACAATTAAGTGCAGGCAGTACACTAGCTGTTTAAGCATTTTAAAACAATGATCTTTAGTCTTGTCCTTACTGGCCATTTGGCAGTGTTTGAGTACATTAGATCAACCTAGGTTGACTACACTGCCCACGAACCTGATCTTTGAACAGTTTTGGAACTTACTCATTTCCTTTGTTAAGCAGAATAAGAAAAGAAAACAAGAGGAGCCAAGCAGAAGGGGAGTAGATCAAGGTCAAGATCTCGGTCACACTCTCCTAGGAGGCAGTAAGTACCAGCATTATTTCCAAAATATAACACCCTTCCTGATGGGGAACCAAGGCCCTTCAACCACTGTAGGTATATTAAGCTTGGTGAATCCACAGATGGTGTGAAAAGAGCTAAAAGGGAGTTACGTGGCTCAGAATCATCACAATCTTTTAGTTTTGATAACCATTGATGTAGTGGTTAAATTGACAAGACCTTAAGCAACTTTTGATCTTACTTGAGATACAGCTCTTGCAGCAGATTATACCATTAGGACTGAAGTCGGCAGGTGCCAGGACCCCATGGAAATTTTCTAGCTAGCAGTCTTCAGCAGGGACCGCCTCGGTCCTGCCCCGACGTCGGGTGTAGTACATAAGGAGGCGGGTCCCCCATAATCCCTCAGTTCTTTTCCCACCATCGACTTGCCAGTATCGGCCTCTGTCTCCTTTTCAGCATGCTACGACTGTAGAACTATGACTATTTTCATCCTAATTCTGAATTTGGCAGCTGATGATCTTGAGATAGAGCTCTTGCAGCAGGCTATCACAATTAGGACTATACAGCATGAGCACTAGGACCTGCGGAGAAAACTTCTGCCAGCAATACCAGCTGGGGACCGCGCCGGCCCTGCCCCGTCGGTCAGGGTACAAGAAGCGGACCCAGCTCCACCTCAGTTCTTTCGCTGTGTACCCACATGCGTGAATAGCTGCTGTCTACGATTCACCAGCGAGAGAAGATCTTTAATCAAGCCATTTTAAGACGTTATTCCGTTTTTTCTTTTGCCACGCGACGCCTGCAGTGTACCGCTAGTGGCTCGTTTTTTTCGGCATTTTGTCGCCCTTCCTCGGTGTTTACGCCGCTGGCGCCGACATCAGTACCGCAGTTGGTCCACGTGGTTCGATGTCTTCCCGGCATCCCTTTCCCCAGATCACCTAAACAAGTGCGAGTACGGCTGGCAAATTCCGCCAAAGACGGGTCATCGGCGGTGTTTTCTTTGGGCCCGGACCACGACACCGCTAACTGCGCCGACTGCCAAGCATTTACAAGCCGGACTCACATCCGACGCCTGAAGGCCTATCTGTTAAGAAGAAAGTGGACCTGCACTCGCCGAGGGAAGGAGAAAAGGCGCCATAGTAAGGAGCGCAGTCGGTCCCGCACTGTCCCGCCGACCTTCCCCAAGAAGGCCCGCCCTTCGCTCAGGTGAGTCGCAGCGCTTCCCAGGCTAAGGCCGGCCTGTTGGGGAGCAGCCGGCCAAGCCTAAGGTGACTCGATTAAAGTCGCCCGCCAAAGTCCGTGGCGGTTTCTGCTTGACCCTAAATCTGCACTGGTGCGCCTGCTAAGGTGAGCCTCCGAGCATAAGGTCTCTCGGCACCCCCCATCGTCGGTTGCACGGCGACGGTCGAGAGGGCCAGGACCCAGGGTCGGTCGCTGTCCTGCCGACGCCCCAGTCGCCCAAGTCCTCCTCCCCCTGGGCCACCAGGAGAGCTCGCCGTCACGACCTGCGCCTGAGCTTCTTTCTCGGAGCGGCAGAGGTATTCTCCTGGACGAGCTGAAACAACTTTTTCGTTTTGGTGGGGCAGGTTCACAAAGCGTACCACGCTGCGCCCAGACACCGTACGGATCCTGCAGGTGAACCACAGCCAGAGGGCGAGACCTCCCGTTGAGGTCCCACGCGCGCTCGCGCGCCCCTGTCTAGGGCTTGTTCTGATCAGAGGACCGCCGACATCATTCCATAGGTTCAACTGACCGACGCGGACCCGGTCTCTTTCTCGGAGCCCTTCCGCGCTCAGCGGGACGCGGTTCTCGACGCCGGTCCCCTGACTGGTTCGGACTGTCATCGGTCCCCTGCATACCGACGCCAGCGCAGGCATGGACATGAGGCAGAAGCAGACTACTCTAAGTCGGATAGTCGGTCCTCCTCTTCCTCATCATCATCTTCTTCTTCCTCAGCCTCAAGCGCCCCTGAAGGGAAGGACATGCCTCGCTCTCCTCATAACAATCCCACATTCATGGACGCCAGAGGCATATCCAGGCTTCCAATGAATGGGACACGGAAGATCTGGACCCGGAACGCGGAGATTGGCCAGATACCTGAGGCAGAAGGAGCCAGTGTCTTTGGTCATTCCTTCTCTGGTGGATACCTTTCAGGACCTGCCTAGATCCACCTGGCTGCGCCCAGCCTCCATCCCGCAGCTCCCAAGAAGTCCGAACAGGCTTTACAAGGCTCCGAGGGCTGAACCCTTTTGGCTGAACACCCGGGCAACTCCACTGTGATCACGGCTGCTCATGACAAGTCTCGACAGCCGCAACACCTCAGCTCTCAGCCTCCCAACCGAGTCCGTTACCTGGATCAGGTGGGCAAAAATTTACTCTGCCTCACCTGCTCCATTAGATCCCTTCTCCTCACGCATATGTTGCAGTTCCAGAATGCATTGTGGGAACAGGGTCTTGAGCTGGCACAGGCCATGCCAGACTCCGATAAAAGACGGAGCTCCTGGCCCTCTTGCAGTCGGGCTCGGACGTAGGCACTCATGTTCTGAGGGCCTCGTACTATACTGCAGATCGGCTGCCAGAGCAGCTGCCTCCGGGTTTGTCTCCGGCACCATGCCTGGTTACGGCTCGGGCTTCCACCAGGATCTGCAGTCCGATATCCGGGACCTGCCGTTTCAGGGTACCGTCTTATTTGGGCAGGAGACTGAAGTTGATTTCCGTCTCCAGGAATCGGGCAAGTATATCTGGTCGGTCCGCCAGATGTACACGTGGCGACCAGCGATGCCCCCATTGCCGTCGGCTTTTGAAAGTCCTCAGGCAATCGGACTTCAACCCGTGGTTCCCAGCAGGGGCAGAGGTGGCTTCCGTGATCCGGAAACCAGCAGTCTGGTGGACCGTCTGGCGTGGGCCCAAGTCTCCCAGGCCTCTCCCTACCCCGGTTCCCGCCTAATGACTCTCTTCCGCCGCCCCTTTTGCTGGTCAGACGTCCAGGGGAGCGGTCAGGGGCCGCCGCTTCCTTCATCCCGAAGGGTGGAGCTCTATTACCACAGATCAGTAGGTCTTGGACATCATTCGGAGAGGACACACGTTGGAGTTCAGAGTTCCTCCACGTACTCCACAAAGCTCTCCCGTTATCCTCCTCCTCACATTCCACTCTTGGAAGGAGAATTCAGGCCCTCCCAGAAGAGAGCAATAGAAAGAGTTCCCATGGAGCAGTGGGGTCAGGGGTTTCACTCCCACTTTTTCTGATCCCAAAAGACGGGGACCTTCGTCCCATTCTGGATCTCATCCTCTTAAATCTCTTTATAGAGTACAAAAAGTTCAGGATGGTGACTCCTCAGGTCTCCTCCCTCTGCTGCACCAAGGATTGGCTCTGTTCTCTCGACATGCAGGATGCGTACATGCATATCGGGTCTTTCCTCCCAAAGGAAGTTTCTGAGGTTCCACTTCCTAGGAGAGCATTATCAATTCGGTGCTCTTGTTCGGCCTCTCTTCCGCTCCATGATCTTTACCAAATGCCTAGCAGTGGTGGCTGCGGCTCTCAGGCGATCAGGCCATTACGTTTTCCCTTACCTCACCCCGAGACTGGCTTCTGACAGCCCGTCGAAGGGACGGCCTCCCGCTCTCGGAGATGCCTATACTCTCTTCCGAGAGCCTGGGTCACCCTGAACTTAAAGTCATCGTCCCGGAGCCCAGCCAAAACCTCTCCTTCATTGGAGCGACTCTGGACTCCGTCCAGGGCAGGGCTTTCTCCCTCAGGACAGGGTACTCTCCTCGAAGTTTGGCAGAGCAGTTTCCATAGCACCTCGAGTTCCGGCTCGGAACTTCCTCAGTCTACTGGGGCACATGGCGGCAGCCATCCCAGTAATATCCTTAGCCCGCCTCCACATGAGAATCCCACAATGGATGCTCAGGGTGCAGTGGGATCAATACTCAGAAGACCTGGCGCCTTAGTCATGATCTCGAGCCACTCAGGAGAATGTTGCTTTGGTGGATGGACCCCAGCAATCTGGAAAGGGGTCAGCTTTCGTCCGGAGCCTCCAGGTCAGACTCTGACGATGGATGCCTCAGACCTGGGTTGGGGGCTCACCCGGTGGTCACCGCACGCAAGGGGTTTGGTCAACCGAGGAACAGTCCCTCCATATCAATGTCCTGGAAATGTGAGAGGTCCTCCACTCTTCAGGCGCTTCAAGAGGACCTGGTTCCTGCTCTCTTCTAATTCAGATGGACAACATGGCGGTTGTCTTTTATATCAACAAGCAAGGCACTCATTCCTATCTCTTTGCGGGAGGCGATGAGTCTGGTACTGGGCGCTGGAGCAGGGCATTCGTCTGTCGGCGGTGCACGTTCCAGGAGTCCTAAACAGTCTGGCCGACGATCTCAGCAGGTCGTCGGCCAGGGCGCCTGGCAGTGAATTGCTTCAGTCCGTGGCGGATCAGCTCTTGAAGATGGGGCCTTCCGAGCCTAGATCTCTTTACATCACCACGCAATGCCAAGCTGCCACGCTTTTGCTCGCGAGGAAACGCGCCGACGTTTTTGGCCAGATGTTATCCCTTTGTTGGGCGGGAGGTTTCTTTATCCTTTCCGCCTTCCCTCTCATCCAGAGGTTTCTGCTCAGTTACAGGCAGAGGGGCACGCATGATCCTTGTGGCCCCAATTGGCCTCGACAGATTTGGTTCCCACTCCTGCAGCGGTTGTCCCAGGAACCTCCAATCCGCTGCCTCTTATGCTCGCAACTGCTGTCCCAGGACCAGGGTTCTCTGGTCCACCCGGATCTCCGATCCCTGCACCTTCACGCTGGCTCCTCCAGGCGTAGCTAGAAACAGATATGGGTTTCCCGGAAGTGGCTGAGATCTTAGTGTCTGCACGTAAGCCCTCTACTCATGCTATGAAGTGGAAGCGGTTCTGTCTTTGGGCCTTGTCTCAGCATTTGGACCCAGTCACATGCTCTGTAACTCCGCTTTGCAGTATCTCCTCTCCTTGAACGAGAAAGGCCTGAGCCATTCCTCCATCAGGGTGCATATGTGGGCAATCTCGCCTACCACGCCTTGTGGGTGACAAAGCATTGGCCCAGCTAGAAGTGGCCGCACCTTCCTTAGGGGGTTCTTCACATGAGGCCTCCCGTCAGACACTCTGTCCCACCCTGGGACCTCCTTTTGTGTTGGAGAAACTTACCCTTCCCCTTTTGAACCCTGCAGCGTGCAGAGCTGCAATACTTATCTTGAAAGTTTGTTTTTAGTTGCTGTTACTTCCGATCGAAGAGTTTCCAAGCTGCAGGCTCTGATGTGTAAAGGGCCCTATTTGGTTTTCATGAGGAAAGGGTTTCCCTCCGAACTAATCCTAAGTTTCTTCGAAAGTGATTTCTGAGTTGACCCTCAACCCAGTCGGTTGATCTTCCTGTTTATTTTCCTTCTCCCTCCAATAGAGGGAGGTTCTCCTCCACACATTGGATGTCCACAGTCCCTGAGGTATTACCAAAGTAGAACGGTTCAACACGTAGTCAGACAACTCTTTGTGGCCTTTGCACCACAGCGCTTGGGTCAACGGTGTCCAAGCAGACTATCTCCAAATGGATAGTTCATTGCGTTTCGTTGTGTTACGAGCATCACAACAAACCCCTACTGGAATCGGTTAGGGTCACTCCACCAGGGGTGTATCCAGCTTCTTTGCGCGATGCGAATGTCGCCATTCAAGACATCTGTGCGGCCTGCGACCTGGAACTCTCTGCATACCTTCATCAAGCATTATAGCTTGGATATCGCCTCCAGACGCCGTGCTGGCTTCGCCTAGCGGTTTTGCAAGGACTCTTGTCCTGGCCGGTCTCTGGAGTCAGCATATTCCTCCTCCCGGGCGACTGTCTCTTCGCTAGAGAACTGCTTGGGACTCTGTCCTAATTGTGATAGCCTGCTGCAAGAGCTCTATCTCGAAGTAAGATAGTACAGTTACGCAATAACTCACTGTAACAGTAGATCTTGAGAGGCGCTGTTTTCCTCCCACCTTCCCCTCGGAGTGTGCAGGTTTCTTCTCTTCTCAAGGATGAGCTTCATCTCCTTCTCTTGTCAGGCCATCTGCTGGATACTGGCAGGAGAACTGAGGTGGAGCTGGGTCCGCCCCTCTTGTACCCTGACCGGCGTCGAGGGGTGGGGCCGGCGTCGGGGGCGGTCCCCAGCTGGTATTGCTGGCAAGAGTTTTCCATGTGGTCCTAGTGCCTGAGGCATAGTCCTAATGTGATAGCCTGCTGCAAGAGCTCCTCTCAAAGATCTACTGTTACGGTAAGTTCTTACGTAACTACTTCCCCACTACTACATCCTTAGAGGGTCACCATATGAAGTGTGCCTGCGGCAGATGGATCCCCACTCGGCCTGTGTGCGCCTGCCCAGGCCCGGACCACGACACCAAGGCCTCGCCTCTTGCCAGGGCTTCAACAGCCTCACCAGGATCTGCCGCCAGGAGGCTCTTCAAGTGTTTCTCCTGGAAGAGAAACTAAAAGCATGGACCAGGAACCTTCCTCCAGGGAGAGCCTTCAAGCAAAACCTACAAACACCGGGGCAAGGCGAGGTCCAGGTCTTCTCGAGGGCCTCTGACTCCCAGCTCTGGCTTCAAATCGGACCGCTGTCCTCCAGGGCTCTGTTGCAGCCTTCCCTGGTCATAGTCAGGTCATCCAGTGGTTCCTTCTCTCTCAACCTCTGAAGACTTCAAGGGTCCTTGGCCTCCTCTGCTTCTTCAAGGCCTCGAAGAGTTGGGTGAGCGCCATAAATCTTCCTCCCATGGCGGGACACCGGCGCCAGGTCAGTCTCCTAACCACCTCGAGGTTCGGATCCGGCGCCCACAAACTAAAGACCTGACGTCGCCAGACATCACCGGTGCTCACAGGAGCAGACGATACCTGTCGCTGGCCAGGTGTTTGCCTCTGAAGGCGTCAGACAGGGGTCGATGTCGGCTACCCCAGAGAAGAGACCGCACCCCTGTTGCCGTCTGGCGCGGTCAGAGGGACTCCACCGAGGCCACGCCACACAGCCCGCGGGCCGGGCGGGGAGACCGCGAGGACCTGGCATGCGACCCGGTGACAGGCCACCAGCACCAGGCCAGTCTTTGGGTATGAATCGTATGGAGGTAAAGGAGCTTTTTACCTTCTGGTGGACACCAGCAAGAAGAATGTCCCGCGCGTCGTCCTGCTACATCTGCTACTCCGCCTCCACCTGCTCCTTCACCACCTCGCCCCTCCTCCACCTAAGGGCCGTGAGGGCCGACCTCCATCCCCAAGGAGCAGACGCCACCTCCCAGGGGTAGATCTTCGGAAAGGAGAAGGCCTCTCTCCAAATCCCCTCGGGGGTCACCCAGCCCCAAGAGACCCAGGCGTCGGTACACTCCGTCGGAGGAGTCCAGGTCAGACACTTCAGTATCTCCCAGATCACCTCCTCTCAGCATTCCTCTCCTGACCCACCCGACCCTACCTAGGTCTCCTCCGGATGATCCCTCCGCAGACTTCCATAAGGCACATATAGGAGAACATGGGGTGGGATGTTGAGGGCTTGACCCCAGCGACAATGCCTTGCCACTATCTAAGGAAAGGACCCAAAGCCTGTGGTAGTACCACCCTTGGTAGATACTTTGCCAGACTGTCCTTAAGGCTTCCTGGAAGCGTCCACATTCCACTCCCTGCGGTGCCGAAGGCTGACCGCTGTACAAAACCCCTAGGGAGGACCAGTATTTGTGAACCATCCTCTGACTGATTTCCCTGGTCATCACTGCTTCGCATGACCGGTCTCGGAGACCTCAGCATTTGAGCACCCAGCCACCGAACCAGGAATCCAAGCAATTGGACGTCCTAGGAAGGCTACGTACATGCTGCTACTTGCGCCATCAGGTCGCTGAACTATCTGACCCATGGTCTAGTTCCAGAATGCCCTGTGGGAACAGGGTCAGGACCTGGTTGAGAAGATGCCCGATGGCGAACACAAGGAGGAGCTCTTGAACCTTCTCCCGACGGGTTCAGATTTGGGGCCCAAGTGCTCAGAGCCGCAGCCTCAGAAGTTTGTCTTTGGAGACACTCTTGGCTCCGTGTCTCGGATTTACCCTGGACATCCAGAAAAACATCCTAGGCGTCCCTTATAATGGCAAGGTCCTGTTTGGTGAAGCCTCTGAAGAGTAATCACAAAACTCCAGGGCCTTAGGGAAGGCAGTCCGATCTGTACAAGCTATGTACAGGTCTCTGCCTAGTTCCTTCGTAGGAACCAGAGCAGTTTCTGTGGCTCGCAACAGCAATGTTCCGTCAGCAGCAGAGTGGCAGTTTCACACACGAGGCCCAGGCCAAGTCATCCCCAGGCAGAGGCCAGCGATTTTCAAAGTTGGCTCAACCTGCAGGGTCAAATGCTGCCACAGCATGACTCCTCCGCCCCGCCTCCCCCAGGATCAGCGGAAAAGAAAGTTGGGGTTAGCAGCGCAAGCCACTTTTCAGGGTGGCACTCTATCACCACAGACAGGTGGGTTCTGCAGCTGGTCAAAAGGCCATTATATAGAGTTTATGAGCAGCCCACCTCACAAGGACCTCCCTGCTTTCCCGTTATTCGGTCAGCATGCCCTGCTCATACAGCAGGAAGTGGCTGCGCTTCTGGAAAAGGAAGCTTTAGAGCATGTTCCAGAGAGGACTAGGTACTGTTCTCACTTCTTCCTGGTTCCAAAGAAAACAGGGGACCTCCGCTCCAATACTGGACCCAGCGACCTCAGCCTTTCGGTTGCTTACAAACACTTCCGCATGGTGACCCTTCCTGGCTTGCTTCCATGCTGAAGCAGGACGCCTTTCTGGCATCTTTGGACATGCAGGGCGCCTACCAGCACATTCCCATTGCTCAGGCGCACGGAGGTTCCTGCGCCAGTTTCAGACCGCCATTATCAGTTCCGGAGCTCTTCCCTTCGGGCTGTCATCGGCACCTTGTGTGTTCACATAGCGCATGGCGGTCGTAGCTGCCTCTGAGGAGACAGGGCCACTACATGTTCCTATACCTGACGACTGGCTTCTCATGGCGCCTCCAGAGAGACCTTGATGACTGCCATCTACTGCACCCAGCGCCTGTTTCAATCCCTGGGTATTCTCAACTCGAGAAGTCACACCTGGTTCCGTCCCAGAAGCTGCAGTTTATTGGAGCAGTTCTGGACACAGTAAGAGGAAAGCTTTCCTTCCACGGACAGGCGGAACACATCAGATCCCTCATCAGGGAGTTGTCGGCGAGACCCGTCCCAGCCAGACTGGTCCTTTGCCTGCTTGGACACATGGCTGTTGCCATTGCAACAGTCCCGCTAGCCTCGCCACTTGCGGGTAACCCAGTGGATGTTATGGGTAATGGGACCAAAGGCAAGACCATCTGCAGCATCCAGTCCGAATCACGAAAACGTAGTCGGGATTGGCAATATGTAGCTACATCCAGGGAACCTCTCGGAGGGAGTTCCCTCTCACCGCTGTCCCCGACTGACTCTCTCCAGACGCCTCAGGGCTTGGGTGGGGGCACACCTCGATGGTGTTCGGTCTCAGTGGACAGCCCAGGAGTCTCATCTCCACATCAGCATCCTAGAAATGAGGGCAGTCCTTACGCCTGCAGGCCTTCCAGTCGGACATTCCACCGGGTACACTTCTGTTAGACGATTCCCAGCGGTGATGTACCTCAACAAACAAGGAGGCACCCACTCCTACCCGCTTTGCAGGAGGCTGTGAGTGTGGGAGTGGGTCTTGCAACACGGCGCAAACCTAATTGCAGTTCATGTCCCCGAGTGGACAATCATCGCAGACAGCCTGAGCCGCCTCAGGCCAGAGTCCACTAATGGGAACTTCTGCAGGATGTGGCAGAGGATCTGTTTCAAAGATGGGGTACTCCAGAATTAGACCTTTTCGCATCCCCATCCAATGCAAAACTGCCCAATTTTTGCTCGCTAGATCCAGGGCCTGGTGTTTTCTGGTGAGACATGTTGTCCCTCTCCTGGAGGCAAGTTCCTCTATGCTTTTCCTCCTTTCCCGTTGATCCAGAGAGTTCTTTTAAAACTTAGGAGGGAGCCAGCGGACGCCATTCAAACATGAAGTCTTGCTATATTATAGACATTAGCAGTTTGATCCAGCTCTAGAACTGCCCCGAGTGAAATGGTTAAACCATTCCAAAACAGAATTTTGGCACGAGAGCAGCTCTATCTGTGTCATTTCAAACTTGAACTGTCAGATTCTTTACTCCCTCAGTGAACAGTCGCTCGGAGATTTCTCCTTCTGCTCGGTTCATTTCTCGGTTTAAAGTGTTTTCTCGGTTGGATTTAACCGAGAATAGTTTTATTTTAACCGCAAAACCGTTCGTTCAAGCTCTTATCTAGTAACCGTAAGTAAATGAAGGTTTTGTCTGTGTGGAACTTGTAAGTTATCTGTTCGGTTTTGAACCGATCAGTAGGTTAAAACTCATTTAAAACTAAAAGTTACTATTTTAGAGTGCGTTCCCGGTTCTTATCGGTTCTAAAAAAAACGGATTTATTATGATTTTTCCAATACCCGTGATACGGTTAGGAACCGATAAGGGTGTTCGCCTGGCACTGCCGTTAAAAGGGCAGTTTTTGGTTAGAGCTGGCATTATGTCCGAGAAACCCAAAGAAAAAGCGGGCCCACTGGGTTTCAACACTGTGATGTTTGTGGGAAGTCTTTGCCAGGCTGACCACACACATGTGTTTATTGTCTGGGTTTGACCACCTCAGTCAGACTGCCAGGTATGTAAAATTTCCTGCAGCCACTCCTGAAAAAGATTGGGCAGGCTCAGGAACGAGGGTAAAAAGTCCGCTGACCCGGATGGCCAGCCGGGTTCGGTGCCAACCGAACCAGAGGGAGTGCCCTCTGACCAGGGCCAGACTTCCCGGGCAAAGAAAAGCTGGTTCTGAGGAACCAATTCCAGTAGAGAAAACAAGAAAATCAGCAGGTCTGGAGTTCAAATTCTTCTCCAACTGCTGCAGAGATAACAAAAGCCATACAAATTGTCCAGTCACTGTCTCTGGGGTCCGTCCGAACCACCACTATCTGGTAAAGGTCGTTCGTCCGGTCCCAGTGGTTCAGGATTATGATATTGAGGAATTTTATGAACCAGAGGAGGGAGGAGGATTATGAACAGTATGAATGTGGCTGGGAAGGTCTGGGTGTGCCCATTGAACCGACATCTCCCAGACAGACCTTTAGAATCTCCCCATGCTGTCTGAGTCCCCATCTCATTTTATGTTTTATAAAAAGTTGCTGATACCCTCCAGCTTCCTTTAGAAGAGGCTGTGGATGAGCAAGAGGAGCTTGATTTTGTAGAAATGATGGATATTCCAGAGTCTAGGAGATTGTCTATTCCTTTACATAAGTCTTTTAGGAAACAAACAATTAAAATTTTAAAAGCTCCTAATTCTGTGCCTCCTGTAGATAAAAGATGGACAGAAGGTATACATTGTCAGGCCCTGATACAGAATTCCTTTCTCAGCAATGCAGTCATGTTAGTAGTTCAGGCTGCTGCCTGTGATAAAGCTAATATTCCCTTGTTTCACATCCTCCTGACAAGGATTCCAGGAAGATTGATGCCATGGCAAAAAACAGTATATGACAGCGCCTCTGGGACTCAGGCAAGCAAATTATATGGCTTATGTAGCTAGGTATCAGAAATCTAGATGGGATACTGTTATGCAATTGTGCAGCAGGCCCATGGCCAGCTAGCTAGTGAACTAGAACAGGTGGCTGCTGATGGCATTGAAGCCTCTAAGGTTCAGTTTCATGCTGCTGTGGATGTTAATGTTTCCTCTAGGGTCATGGCCACATCTGTAGCTTTTAGTAGGTTGGCCTGGCTCAGGTGTAGTTTGTCACAGGATACCAGACTAAGGCTATGGATTTTCCTGTGGTAGGGAAATTCTCTGTTTGGAGAGCAGACAGAGAATTACATGAAGATGATGGATGAATATAGGACACTAATTGCCCTGCGAGTGCCCAGGCTAACTCCACAAAGGCATGCCCCGGGTAGGGGTAGGCCTTTTCACAGGCCTTTCACTAGACTCAGGCCTCCGCCTATGCTCAGAGGGGCTTCTTTCAGAGGCAGGCAGGCAGGGGTGGGCAGACCTGCTCCCACCCCAGCCTAAAACTCCCTGCTGAAACAGGCACCCTGATGGGGTGCCCAGGGCCGATTCTCCTGTACCAGTGGAGGGCAGGCTGGCTTACTTCAGTCAGAATTGGGCTCTTTAACCTTAGACAAGTGGGTTCTGGAAGTAGTAAGCCAGGGTCTGGTTCTCAGCTTCAAAAGTTTCCCAAGTTGAGAAGCAGACTTTTCTACCTGCAAGTGCTTCAGAGACCCTCGCTGGAAACAGAGGTCTCATCCTGTTAGCTCAGAGCAGTAGAAGAGGTTCCTCCTGCATCAGGGCAGGGTCTGTATTCCAGATACTTCCTTACCCCAAAAAGACAGGAGAATGGCGCCATTTTAGATCTCAGATATCTGAACAAGCATCTTTGAAACCAAAGTTCAAAATGGTAACTCTGACAATGATTTTACCTTCCCTAAGGCCAGGGGACTGGCTAGCCTCCCTGGACCTCAGGATGCATATTTCCATGTCCTAATCGGAAGATCCCATGAAAGTACCTCAGATTCGAACTGCCCTCGGGTCATTACCAGTTCAGAGCAATGCCCTTGACCTTACCTCTGCTCCAAGGGTATTCACAAAGTGTCTAGCAGTGGCCCACTTAAGAGGCAGAGGATTGCTGTTTTTCCTTATCTAGACGACTGGCTCATTGTAGGCCAGTCCCAGAACAGGTAAATCTCACCTGCAGGTCACTCAGCAGCTTCTCACCTCCCTGGGTTTTCTGCTAAACCTACAAAGTCGGTTCTGGAACCAGTCCAGGTACTCACCTTTATAGGGTCAGAATGGACACAAAGCTAGCCAGAGCCTTTCTTCCCCTGAAAGGGTAAGGAATTTAGTGGCTCTGGCCTCTTCCTTCACTCTGCAGGTCTCTCGACCAGCAAGACACTTTCTGCAGCTCCTGGGGCACATGGCTGCATCCACAGCTGTTGTGCAGGAGCCAGATTTCAGATGAGACATTCAGTTTCACTTGAGAACCTTTTGGTCTCAGAGAAGAGCCCCCTTTCCAAGTTGGTCCCTTGACTCGAACCTTGATCCTAGCTCTCCAGTGGTGGCAGGATCAGAGCAATTTAAGACGGGGGTCCCTTCATTTCCCTTCTCACGACTTGACTCTCCTACAGATGCTTCCCTTCTGGGTTGGGGAGCCCATGGCAACCTTTCCACTCAGGAGTTTGGTCCCCCAGAATCTCTGCTCCACATCAATTTGCTGGAACTCAGAGCTGTCTTTTAGCTCTTCAAGCTTTTTCTGCATCTGTCCATGACAAGGTGATACAAGTCAGAACAGACAACACCACAACAATGTGGTACATCAACAAACAGGGGGTACTCGGTCTTGAGCCTTGTGCACCGAGGCAATGAAGTTGTGGTCTCTGCCTATTCCTGAACACTTCCCTCATAGCAGTTCATCTTCCAGGGAAGGACAATGTCCTAGCGGATGCCCTCAGCAGGATTTCCCAGGGCCATCACGAATGGTCCTGGATCCTCAAGTGCTGGGGATAGTTTTTGCCAGGTGGGGCATCCCTCAGATAGATCTTTTTCAGCCCCAGACAATCACAAACTTCCTCTGTTCTGTTGCAGGCCTCCAGTGCTGGGCTCAGTTCCCCTGGATGCCCTTCTTCTGGATTGGGAGAAGTTCCTCTGCTTCCCCCTTTCCTCTCTATTCAAGTACTAGTCAAAATCAGATCTCAGCCTTGCAGGGTGATTCTGATTGCCCTGGATTGAGGCCAGGCAGCCCTGGTACCCACTCCTTCTGTCTCGACAGTCCATCTTCCCTGTGCCTCCCCAGAATCACAATCTGTTGACTTGTGCCCAGGGAAGGGTTTGGTATCGGACCTCAAATCCCTCAACCTCAAGGCCTGGCTCTTGAGGAGTTAGAGTTTGCTGATTTACACCTCTCTCAGGGTGTTCTTGAGATCTAAAGGCTTCCAGAAGCCTTCCACTAGAGCTACTTATAGTTCTAAATGGAAAGGTTTTCCATTTGGTGTGCTGGGAAAACTATTTCCCAGAATCTGCTGAATTGCCCATTTTGTTAGATTACATGGTACATCTTAATTCCTTGGGTCTCAGACCAGCTACCCTGAGAAGTTCATTTGGCAGCTGTGTCTGCTTTTGTGTCAACAGGAAAGTCATCCCTCTTTCCTCTCATCCTGTGTTTTCCAAGTTTTTTAAAGGATTACTCCATACTAATCCTCCCTTTAGGAACCGCCCTGCTTGGGACCTTAATGTTTGCATTGCCCAGTTAATGCAACCCCTTTGAACCTCTGTCTTCTGCAGAGCTTAAGTACCTAACTTGGAAAACTGTTTTTCTAGTGGCTATCACTTCTGCCAGATGCATAAGTGAATTGCAAGCCTTGTCAGTGGAGACTGACTTTATTTCTTTCCACAGGGATAAGGTAGTCCTAGAACTAATAGGAATTTTTCACTGATCACTCCTCTTCGGTGAGAGGAGGCCAACAGCCTGGATGTTGAGAGCTCTTAGTTATTATATAGAGCATACCAAAGGTCACAGGTTGAATCCTTCCAACTTTTCCTTACCTATGGTGAAGTTGGGAAAGCAAACCTGCCACTAAGATCAATAGCCAGGTGGATTGTCTCTTGTATCCAATTTTATCAGAAAGTGGGCAGAACCCCGGTTTGAGGGCCCATTCTACCAGGGGTAGGGCTGCGTCTCTAGCTGCTGCCAGAGATATCCCTTTATTAGAGATTTGCCAGGCTGCTACTTGGAAAGCGGATACACTTTTACCAAGCATTACTCCCTGGATGTCCAGGCCAGGAGAGATGCTCGGTTTGGCACAACTGTTCTTCAGAGCCTATTCCCTAAGTAGGTTCTGCCCTCCTCCATGGAGGTACTGCTGTGTATTCTGCTAATGTCTATAATATAGCAAGACTTCATGTTGTTTGAAGAAAAATTACTCATCTTAGTAATGTTGTTTCTTCTAATGGAGTCTTGCTATATTATGAACCTCCCAACCTGCCCCTCTCAGAACCTCTACTTGGTGGGGTGCGGGGCAACTTAGTGTGGGCACGACTTATGTCCTGTTAGCATTTTGTCCCCTTGGGACTTTGGGGGTGTGTATGTATGCAGCGTGTGTGTTTTATTATACTTATGTTCCATTTTCATATTATTAGAATGGTGTTAGTATTTCTGGTCCCCTGACTTGAGTCTTGGGTGTTGGGACCATCAATTGTTATTATTTAGGTAGCCATTTGGCTAGTGTGAGTTACAGCTTCCGCACAGACCTTAGTGAGTTTGACTAAGTAAAGATCTGACAGTTCAAGTTTGAAATGACACAGCTGCTCTGTGCCAAAATTCTATTTGAATGGTTTTAGCCATTTCACTCCGGGCAGTTCTAGAGCTGGATCAAACTGCTAATGTCTATAATATAGCAAGACTCCATTAGAAAAACAACATTATTAAGGTGAGTATTTTTTCTTCTGATCGCACCCTTCTGGCCCAGACAGATCTGGTTCCTCTCTTGCACCAGCTATCCGGGAACCTCCAGTGCCTTTGCCAATCAGCTCCCATCTATTGTCTCAGGAGGCAGGTTCCTTGGTCCATTCGGACCTACGTTCATTGAACCGGCATGCTTGGCTGCTAGAGACATAGCCATGATGTGATATGGGGTCTACATGAAGTGTGCAGACATGCTCTCTGCTGCCAGAAAACCAGTACCCGTAACTTATGCCATGAATGGCGTAGATTCTGCTTGTGGGCTCATGTGGCAGCTTTCCATCGGACTGTCCAGAAAAGCTGGTGCTGGACTACCTGCTT
The DNA here is from genome assembly GCA_016271365.2 of Neoceratodus forsteri. Taxonomy (NCBI): domain Eukaryota; kingdom Metazoa; phylum Chordata; order Ceratodontiformes; family Ceratodontidae; genus Neoceratodus; species Neoceratodus forsteri. Next base: position 165,214,587 of record CM028137.1, read on the forward strand.
TCCCTTTTCCACTCCAGATTGGCTTACTCCTCGATTAAAGTGCACCTTTGTGCCATTTCAGCTTATCATGCCCCCATAGGCCATCGGACGGTGGCCCAGCTGGACACTACTCATGTCTTTTTAAGGGGCGTCCTCCACCTTAGGCCTCCCATTAAAGATCCAGTCCCTCCATGGGACTCACCTTTTGTCCTGTAGCAGCTCACGCTGCAACCCTTTGAACCAGCCGTGGATTGTGAGCTATGTTTTCTGTCTTGGAAAGCGTTATTTTAGTTGCAGTTACTTCTGCCAAAGAATTTGGGAAATGCGCTCTTATGTGCAAGATCCTTATTTGGTTTCTGCAGGACAGGGTATTCCTGAGAACAACCAAAATTTTAGCCTATGGTGGTCTCGGCTCTCACCTTAATCAGGATATCGATCTACCAGTGTATTTCCCAAAGTATTCTAATTGAAAGCCTGCACACCCTAGACGTGCACAGGTGCCTCAGATACTACCTCACCAGAACCAAACAGCACTGAAAAGTGGACCAACTTTTAGTCTCCTTTGCCCATAGGATGAAGGGTGCTCCTGTCTCTAAACAGGCAGTTTCTAGGTGGCTCATCCAGTGTATTATTTTCTGTGATGAGAAGCACAGTAAACCCTTACCGGCCGCGGTCAAGGGTCATTCCACTGGAGGGTGGCTGCTACTTTGCGGCGTTAAAGAATGTCTCCACCTCAGCTATTTATGCTGCAGCTACTTGGAGCTCTGTGCATACCTTTATCAGGCATTAGCCTGGACGCTGCATCAGGCGAAGAGCAGGGTTTGGTCTAACTGTCCTTCAGGGACTTCTGTCTCAGGCTCCAGTTACCTCGAGGTCCCTACCTTGCCTTCTCCCGATGGTGCACAATTGCCATTACTGCTTGGAAATCAGTCCTAACTGTGTAGCCTGCTGCAAAGCTGCAGAACTTACCGTAACAGTAGATATTCGAGAACGGCTCTTGCAGCAGGTACTTCCCTCCCACTATCCCGCTGGAGGTAGGTCGGTCGAGCACCCATCTCATTAGATGGGACATTTCCTATTTACTTGTTTTGCCATCTGATGGCGGATCCTCTGTCCCCTTCTGTTGATGTCAGCCAGCGGCGGGGTCTCCCGGAGAACTGAGGATTATGGGACCGCCTCCTTATGTACTACGCCAGGCGTCGGGCGGGACAGACGCGCCGCCCGCTGAAGACTGCTAGCTAGAAATTTCCGTGGTCCTGGTGCCTGCCAGCTTCAGTCCTAATGGTGTAAACTGCTGCAAGAGCTGTTCTCAAGATTCATCGCACGGTAAGTTCTACTAAACTGTACTTTCCTCTTAGTTTAGGTCTGTTTGTAAGTTACGCTGTTGTGGAATTGATGTTTGATGATCTTTTGACCCCACCAGTTAGAGTTTCATAATCTCCAAAGAATGTCTTCATATAGTCTAGCTCTTCAAATCTTAAAAGCTGGGCCATGGACACTTCAGGAAGTAGACCCTTTGTGTCTGGCATCATCCACGTCCCTGTTAGGACAGAGCTGGCCCAGCCACCACCTCATTTCGCGCCACACACACACACACACACACACACACACACAGTACTGTAGCTTTCTGCATCAGGAACAAAACAAATGTGAAGCGTGTCACCTAGGCTGCGCTCTACAGTGGCATGCTCTCTGTCATTTCTGTAATAGAAACACGTGCTTGGCAGAGCAAGGCTCAAGCCCCCAGGTACCTCTGGGCAGTTGGGAACTGGAGGTTGAAGTGTATTTCTGGCAAATCAAGATCTTGCTTCAAGGGGGCTCTTGCAGCAGGCAACACTGGTAAGACCACATGGAAAACTTGTAGCTAGTAAGTCTGCAGTGGGGACCGCCACCTATGGGTATAAAAGGGGCGGTCCCCAGCTCCACCTCAGTTATTTTCCCGCTGTCAACCGCCGCATTATCGGATCTTCATGGATGCTTGTTTCAGTCAACCATCATTTTGCTTTGTGCGTTCTGCAATTTTTTATTTAATATTCGATTTTAGAATTGGTGTATTTTCTTGTGCATGCCTTCCTCCAACTTCATCTTCTGAGCGGAGTACAAAGTGTGCTTTGCAGCAAGCAGCTTCCTTCCAAGGACAGCCACTTTTCTTGCCTGTTCTGCTTAGGCCCTGACGACAACACCAAGGCCTGCCAGGACTTAAAGCAGCCCTTCAAGGCTTCTTGCTGCAACGGAGTTAGCTGTGATGGAGAAGGGCCCCAGGGCAATGGCTATCTTCCTCCCCGACTTCTTGAGGCCTTCTCTCTTTTTTTTTTTCTCCCAACCAAAGAAGAAATCGGCTGGGACATACAAGAACTGGGACAAGCTCAGGAACCATCCATGGTCAACTGTCCGCTCTCTGTCCCTTTCAGTCGGCAACTGACATGGGGCCTTCCTCCCATGGGAGGTCAACTTCTCTTCTCCCCTTTCAGCTGCCCTCACTTCCATGGGTTGCCTGTTCTCTCTGCTGCCTGAAGGATCAGCATCCGAGCTCCCAATGCCGGGTTGGCCTATGCCTGGGTAACCCACATCCCAGGGATTGACACCAGGATACCCGGCTGCCTCCTCCACAGTATCAGTATCCACCTCATCACCCGCACACTTTTCTTCATCTGGCAGGCCTTCGTGAATGATGGGCACTCGAGCCCCCACTGTCTCTAAGGACCCTCTTCCTAAGGACTCTGGTCGGGTTGGACCTATATTGGTCCCCAGTACCCTCCCATTTGGTCTTTCCTCGGCCCCGAGTGTTCACCAGATGTCTTTCACTGGTAGCGGCCCACCAGCATATCCAGGGGTTCTGGTTTCCATATCTGGACGATTGGCTCCTAGCTGTCTCATCCAGGGAGGAACTCCAGCGCTCCATTCCCCTTACCCGCATGTTTTCACCATCCCAGTATCACAGTCAACCAGGCCAAGTCCCATCTGGTCCTGTCCAAGACTTCCATTCATTGGGGCGATCCTTGACACTACCATTGGCAAAGCCTTTCTGCCACCGGTGGGGTGGACACTTCAGGCGCAAGCAAATCTGTTGTTCAGCCACAGAAGGGGTTGGCGCCGGTCAGTCATTCACCTCCTCGGCTAATGGCAGCTGCAATTCCGACAGTCCCCTCGTGCTCGGCTCCATATAAGAATCTCCCACTGGGCAGCCTCGTCTCAATTGGACCAGACTTTGGACTACCTAGATCAGGAGGTTCTGGTCTCCCTGGAACCTCCCTCCCAAGCGTTGCCGACAGATGCCTCCGGAGAAGGTTGGGGAGCCCACCTGGGAACTCACAAGATTCAGGCTCTTGGTCCAGTCTCGAGCAGCACTACCACACATCAGTGCTCGAGCTCAGAGCTCGTTCTGTATGCTCTTCAAGCTCTACTCTTGTATTCTCTGTCATCTAGCAGTACAGACGGACATGTGCATGGTCTGGTACATCAACAAGCAGGTAGGAACTCGTTCTACCCTCTGATCAGGGAAGCAATGAGGTTTGGGGTTGTGCAGTTCAGCACAATCTTCAGCTGACGGCAGTGCACATTCTGGGAGTAAACAGTACGCTGGTGGACCACCTCAGTCTGTCGGCCGATGCCCATGAATGGGAGCTAGATCAGGAGGGTACTAGACAAAGTCTTCCTGTGTTGGAGAACCCTGCAGTTAGACCTGTGTTTTCGTCTCCTCTAATGCAAACTTCCCGCCTTCTGCTTTCGCTTCCGGCTCCATGGCGACATGTTTTTAATGGGACACTCGTTGGAAGGACAGATTGGTCTCTGCCTTCCTCCATTCAAAATCTCTGGGGTCTTACACATACTCCAGTCATAAGGAGCTTGAATGATGCTCATCGCTCCATGTTGGCCCAGGCATGTTGGTTCTCTTCTGCAGCAGTTTGGAGGAACTTCCACTTCCTCTTCTCTGTCGCAGCACTTGCTGGCCCAGGATCAGGGGACCCTGGTCCATCCTGGTCTCAGATCCCTTCAGTTGCACTCGTGGCTGCTGGCAGGCGTGGTCAAGCGTTCGGGTTTCTTCGCTTGTCGCGAACATTTTGGTGGAGGCCAGAAAGCCTTCCACTGAGCCACATACCCCTGCGGAGTAGAAGCGTTCCGATATGGGGCTTTTGAAGGACTGGAACCCTTCTTTGCTCAGTTGAGGGTGTCCTGGACTACATATTCACCTCTTTGATCTGGGTCTGTCATTCCTCTTGAAGGTCCATATGTCTGGCATTTCAGCATACCATGCTCCCTTTGGTGACAGGACTTTTGCATGATTGGAAGTCTCCAAGACTCAGAGGGCTCTTCATTTAAGACACCCCCGCAATCGGTGTTCCTCACGCCTCCTTGGGATTTGAACTTTGTCCTCGAGAAGCTTATTCTGCCTCCCTTTGAATTCGGTGGCTAGCGGACTTAAGTTCCTTTCGAATACTCTCTCCTAGTGGCCATTACTTCCAGCTCTACCATTTCCGAGCTTCAGGCCTTGATGTACAAAATCCCTTATTTGATTTTCCACAAAGGCATTAGTGGCTCTGCACTAACCCCAGTTTCTCCCTAAGGTGGTAACTGAATCTCGAATCACAATCCATTGAGCTGCCTGCTTTCTTTACACAACACCCAATCAAGGTGAATTCCTTTTGCATACTCTGCATGTTCACAGGATCCTGAGATACTATACCACTAGGACTAAGGATTTCTGGAAGTCAGATCAGCTCTTTGCCCTCTTTTTGTGAGCAAAGAGATGATGCAGTCTCTAACAATGCCTATCGAGTGGTTGGCTCACTGTGTCACTTTCTGTTACAAGTAACACAAGACCCTGCCAGGTCAGAGTCCCTCCACCAGAGGGGTAGCTGCCTCTGCTGCATGTTTCAAGAATGTCAGCGGCAGACATCCGCAGCTGCATCTTGACTTCAGTCTGTACCTTTACAAAACACTACAGGCTTGCCTTTACGCCTGTCAGAGAGCAGGGCTTGGGTTGGCTGTTTTGCAAGGTCTTAAGACCTTACAGCCTGAGGTTTATTTTAGTTTTTTCTCCTAGTGTTTTCCTTGTTCCAGACTGCTTGGGACTCAGTTCTATATGTAATTACTTACTGCAAGAGTCCTGTCGGTAAGATAGTATGAATCGTAAGAACTACAGTACCAGTAGATCTTTTAGAGAGGCTGTTGCAGTAGGTAATGCCTTCCGCCTCCATCCCCTTAGCTTTTTCAGCTCCTTTTCCAGGAGGAGATATTTGCTTCTCTCATCTTGCCTTTTTGGCCTTTAGCGGAAAGAACTGGAAGCTGGGTGTGGGGACCGCCCCTTTATACTGATGTAGCCTGACTTGGGGCGGTCCCCCACTAGAGACTGCTAGCTAGAAATGTTTCCGTGGGGTCCTGATGCCTACCAGCTGCAGTCCTGTATGTAATTACCTACTACGAAACTTCTCTCGAAGATCTACTGTTACGGTATGTTCTTATTTAACTGTACTTTCCATTGTCCTTCTCCACTCACTTGCTGTCCCGAGAGCAAGGGACGTTGGTCCATCTGACCCTCTGGTCCCTGCATCTGCATGCATGGCTGCTGTGGACTTAGCTGGGATAGATTTGAGCATCTCTCGGAGTGGCAAAGGTGTTTGTGGCAGTGAGGACCCTCTACCAGGGCTGCGTATGCCATGAAATGGAATGTTTCTGCTTGTGGCGTCCCGATTCGCTCAATTGTCTGGTGGAATCTGTGCTGGAGTGTCTTTTCTACCCATCAGACTTGGGCCTCAGCTACTCTTCCAATAAGGTGCACCTCTGCACATTGTCAGCTTACCATGCACCAATGAATGGGAAGACCCTGGCACAGTTGGACATCTGTAAGACCTTTCTAAGAGGTATCTTGCATATCAAACTCCCAGGAGAGACCCAGTGCCACCTTGGGACCTCCTATTTGTTTTAGAGAGCTCATCTTGCCCCCTTTGAGCCAGCTGCAAGTTGCAAGCTCGCCTTTTCTCTTGGAAAAATATATTTCTAGGATTGTGGATGTGGTGTTCATCCACACTTATTGCATGTCCCTTTCCCTTTAAATCTTGCAGGAAGTCTTCAAACTGGCTCCTCCCACCCACCTGGGTGGTATATACCTCGGCTCGCCCCATGATACCACATCTTTCTTTCCATGGGAAGATGCAGGTTGCCTCCCTGTGCTCACGCATTTGTGGGCCCTGTCTTTCAATACTTTCGGTTTTAACAAAATTAAAACTCGTCCGAGTTAGCAATCAGCGTTTGCGTTCTCTATCATGGAAGAGAAATCTCCAGGATTTTGCGGTGTCCTATGCGGCAGAAGATGTCGCTCACGATTTCCCTACCTCATGTCGTCTACTGCCTGGGTGTCAGCCATGACACCTCATCCTACAACTTTTGCTTGGCCTTCCATCCCAGTGTTCTGGGCGACCGCTTGGATGTTTTAAGTTAGGAGACTGGAGAAAGGAATTCTCTGAAGTCCAAGGAGGCTAGGTGGGCAGTCTCCGCAGCCATGGGTTCCACGCAGTTGCTGGAGCATGTGAAGGCGTTCAGAGAAGCCACCAGCGCTTTGGACAGTCGAAGCTTTTCATTACACTCAACCTGGGCTCCACCTCCTCATGTTCCTTCAAGGAGTTGTGCTAGTCTCTCCTCAACCGGGAGAGGCGCTCGCAGTCGCACTTTTCCCAGTCTTGTAAAAGAGATAAGAAACAGAGTATGTCTTCATCTTGGTGAAGACGTCTTGGGACCGAGAGAGTCTCCGTTCTCAGGAGCATGCGTTTCTACTGCAGGCTTCACGGATCTTCTGTCAGGCCAGCTGACGGAGGATGCGGCCGATGAGGCTGAGATTGTCCTCGACTCTGTCGCTGGCCTCGGTCAGAGACTCCTTGGAAAGGACTCCAGTCCTGTCTTCCCAATTGAGACCCAGCCTGGGTGTCACCGGTGTCTCCAGAGTCTGCCCGTCCGATCTCGGTCGAGGTCTAGAACCCCTCGTCTGAATGTCCGAGGAAGAGCCACAAACGCTTCAAAAGAGGCGATGCACGGTCGTCCTCGCCCTCCTCTGATGAGGAGAGGCTCCGAAAGTCCGGTGCTCCAAGGACCTTATGGCAACAGCTGATTTTTGTTCAGGCACAAACAGAGTTCACTCCTCCCGGCCATTATTTGGCTTTCATCTCCCTAGGCGAAGCCAACCCCCTCAGAACTGAAGCCTTTGCTTTCTCCGCCCGTAGGGCCAGCCCGTCATCCGGTTCGGCCTATAACGGTCTCTCCACAGATAGTGGTGGAGCCGCCGCCTGAGCAGCCTATGGGAGGGCTCCTTCCAAAGAGGAACCGACCAGATGCAGTCTTCCCGGCGTCTGTCACGGTCACCCGTGCTGCTGCTCTCTCTCTGAGTCAAGGGTGATTTGGGTGACCGACGCTGTACCCAGATTCTTCGGACTCTGATGTCACCGGCTCTACTCCCGTCCTGGGGATAAGTCATCCATTGGCACAAGGATGGAGGAAGGTCCTTCCTTTTTCCAAGATGCGTCTATCTCATCTCTGATTCCACAGGGATGCCCTGGAACCCATCCAGAAAAGGCGGAGGACATCCTCAAGAGGATACCCCAATGGAGGCCTTTCTGGTGGCCGAGGCCATTATTTGTCCAGTACTCTCTGTGGCAGAGCCCTGAATCATGTCCAGCACAGTCTGCCCACATGGCCCGTAAGTACGCAGCCCATGGGGTCCCTGCGGGGTTCACCAAGCACCCTCGGATGAAAGCCTGGTAACTGCCTCTGTGTTCAGGCATACTGGCAGTTCTGCTGACACTGACCGACCTCCCGACAAGGAGTCCAAGTATTTGGACTACTCCGAGTGGAAGGTTTATCGGCGTCCTCTTTGAGCCTTCATCAGGCAGGTTCGGCCGTCGTCATGGCACACTTCTCCATGCCCTTCTTGGGTCATTGGATGAAGTCCTCCCACATCTCCCCGTGGACATGCAGACCACGGTCAAGCAGGTCAGAGATCAGGACCATGCTGTCACCAAACAGCAGCTCCAGACAGCCCTGGACATTGGGGACTCTTGTGCCTGCTCAGTGGCCGCCGCGGTTGCCTCTCACCGCAGGGCTTGGCTGAGGTCTCCTTTCCAGCGGATACTCGGCACAAGTTAGCTGATGTGCCTTTCCTTGGGGCCGACTTGTTCGGGCCCAGGAGAGCAAGTCATCTACCCGCTGAAGAGCAGTCCAGTACTACCTTGACCCCACCTCTGCCAAGAGTTCTTGGGGCAAGAACCAGCAGAAGAAAAAGCCCTTCGTCACTCCCCCTGCGGTTCAGCAGTCCTCCTTCCAGGAGGACAGCAGCATCAGTAGCAGGCTGAAGCTTGGCACCCTCAGCCCAGCCTGGACTAACAGGCCCAGAGAGGAGGCGAGGTCTGGTCCTGGAGCTTCCTCCTCAAGCCTGCTCAGTGACTGGGTGGGGGCTGCCACCCCTATTCCCATCACGCCAGCTCTAGGTCTTCCTGTGGGGAGACTCGCCACTTCCTTTCCGCCTGGTCCGCTATCACTCGGACAGGTGGGTTCTCAGTGATCGTCAGGGATTGCCTCTGGAATTGAGCAGTACCCTCCCAGCCGCACCCCCGGGAAGAATGGATCTCACTTGTACCCAGTCGGCTCTTGAGACAACGTCGCTCAGCTCCTCCTCAAGGAGGCAGTAGCTCTTTGGCGGATCAGTCTGCAGACCCAGGCTTTGTCTCTAGGTACTTCCTGGTGCCCAAGCAGATGGGGGCTGGCACCCCATTCTAGATCTCCATGACCTGAATCAATATCGCGGTCACGCACCTTTCAAATGGTCACTCTGTCCCAGATCATACCATCCTTGCAGCGAAACATGGTTTTGTTCACTGGGTCTGCATGCCAGCTTTCCGGTTCCTCCACTTCAGGGTCGAAGGAACCCTGTATGGGTTCCGAGCCATGCCGTTCGGCCTGTTATCAGCCCTCACGGGTCTTCAATGCATTGCAGTGGTGGCAGCCCATCTCCGGGGGTGGGGGATCATAATTTACCCCAACCTCGACTATTGGCTCCTTGCAGGTTCCACCCAACAGGAGGTGGAGAGGTCCAGGGATCTAGCCCTCCAAATCTTCTCCCAACTTGGCCTCCTGATCAGCGAGGCCAAGTCGAACTCGTGCCTTCTCAGGTGATGGGTTTCATTAGGGCAGAGCTCGACTCTTGTCAAGTCAGAGCTCTGCTCCTGGTGAACAGGGTGGAGGTTCTCTCCTCCTTTGCCCAGTCATTTCTGGTTGGGCACTTGCTGCACTGCCTGGGACTTTCTGCACCTTCTGGGTTACATGGCAGCGTGCACCTCAGTGGTCTGTTGGGCCCCAGTTGCATCGCCCCCTCCAGTGGAAGCTGGCCGCCCAGTGGACTTAGTGCCATGGTCATTTCGACCAGCTGATCACTGTAACCCAGAAGATGTGGGACATTGTCCAGTGGTGGACTGACCCAGAATGGTTGCAGGAAGGGATCCCATTTGTCACCCGAGCCAACAGTCGTCCCTCACTGCGCCTTTCATGGCTGGTGAGCCCACATGAGGGCAACAGTGCCCACGGACTATGGACACCTGAGGGGTCCCGATGCTGCATCAACCTGTTGGAGCTCAGAGCAGTCAGACTGGCACTGTCCACTTTGTCCTCAGCTCCGGGGTCAAGTGGTTAAAGTCCAGACTGACAATACCACAACCATGTACTACCTCAACAAATGGGCGGCATGTACTCCCATCTGCTATGCAAGGAAGGTGCTCACATCTGGACCCTCAGAAGTCATCCATGTGGCAGGGCCTCGAACCAGCTGGTGGATGCTCTCTGCCACATAGGCCAGACATCTCATGAGTGGTCTGTCCATCCAGAGTTAGCTTACAACCTGTTCTCCTGTTAGGTGAACCATTGGTGGACCTGCTTGCCTCAGGGAAAACACCAAGCTGAGGCTTTATCATGCTCCCCAAGCAGGGGCTCGCTGCAGGGGATGCCTTCTCAAGGCCGTGGACCCCAGGCCTACTCTACGCCTTCCCTCCCAAGGTGTTACTCAAGGTGAGGGACAAAGGCGAAGGTGATTCTGGTAGCCCCAGACTGGCCGCGCAGTTCTGGTATCCAGATCTCCTCCGCCTCGGCTGCAGACCCCGAGAGGCATTGTACACGCCTGGACATGATATCTCTGAACCAGGGAAGGTCTTCATCTGTACCTTCAATCCCTGCCTCACAGCCTGGTACCTGGCGGCTAGAGTTCCAGGCTTTAGGTCTTTCCAAAGATATCTACACCGTGGTGGAGGCATCTAGAAAGGAATTGACCAGGAAAGGTTATGCCTTCATATGGAAAAGATTTTCACTTGTGTCACAGTAAGGGTCTGGACCCCTTATCCTGTTCTGTGGCTAACATTCTCGACTACCTTTGGTCTCCCAAAGAGGGTCTACAGTCATCACCCTTAGGGTGCACCTGGCAGCTATTTCTGCCTACTGGGTGCGGGCCAGTCAGTCGACATTGGCGCAGGAGATGGTGCTCGGGTGCTTTATCAAAGGCCTGGATCACATATCCCTGCGTGTGTGTGAACCTCCACCTATGTGGGATCTACTGCTGGTATTGGCAAAGCTCACGGGCAAGCCATTCAACTTGTGCACAAGTGTGAGCTGTCACACTTGTCGTGGAAGACTGCCTTCCTGGTGGCTCACGTCTGCCAGAAGGACAGGGGAGCTTCAGGTGCTTTCGTGGACTCCCTCATCTGGTCTTCCACAGGGACAAAGTTGTCCTGCACACCCACTCGAAATTCCTTCCAAAAGGTGGTGTCGGAGTTTCACCTTGACCAGGTGTTGACTCTGCCAGTATGCTACCCTAATTACACCTCTGAGGCAGAGTTCAAGCTCCATACTTTGGACCGGAGATGTGCTGTTTCCTATTACAAGAAGAGGACGGTGGAAATTGTGAAGAGGTTCGCCAGCTGTTTGTCACCTTCACTGAAGCCGCTTCAGCAAACCTGCAGCCAAACTGACCATAGAAAGATGGATTACATCAAGCATAGGTCTATGGTATGAGTTGGCGGGCATGGATCCTCCCAGAGGGCTAAGAGCTTATTCTACTTGCCATACTGCTGCATAGGTGGCTGCTTCCAGGGACATTCACTATCCAGGAAATCTGTCAGGCTGCTACCTGGAAGTCAGCAAACACATTTATTACCCACTACCACATTGACATTGAGTCACGCCGGGATGATGGTTTTGGGACCTCTGTTCTCCAGTCTCTGTTCCCTAAGCTAGGGTGTGCACCTTGCCTCCTCCTCCCGGAGAACTGCTAGGAGTCTGCCAATAAGTGTGGATGAACAACATCTCCTCGATCTTAGAAAAACAGGTTACTCACCTGTAACAGTAGAGAGCTTACTTTGAGAAACGGCTCTTGCAGCAGGTTACACCATTAGGACTGAAGCCAGCAGGCCAGGACCTCATGGAAATTTTCTAGCTAGCAGTATTCAGCGGGACCGCCGACGCCTGTCCCGCCCCGACATCAGGCATAGTACATGAGGCTGTCCCTAGAATCCCCAGTTCTTTTCTGGCGTCTACTCACCAGCATCGACCTCTCTGTCTCTACCTAGCGATCTACGCACTAAGAACTTCTCTGAGTAGTTTTACAAAACTGTCCTCTCCTAGTCCGCGACTCCACCCCTGCTATGCCGAAGAAAGCTGACCGCCTGTACAAGGCCCCAAAAGAGGACCAGTACTTGGCTCAACAATCTCTGGCTGACTCCCTGGTCATTACGGCCTTTCATGACCAGTCCCAGAGACTGCAGCATATGAGAGCCACACAGCCACTGGACCAGGAATCCAAACAACTGGATGCCCTGGGGGGCGCATGTATCGGCTGCTACATGCTTCATCAGGTCCCTGAACTACCTATCTCACATGGTAGTTTCGAATGCCCTGTGGGAACAGGGCCAGGACCTTGTCTATAAATTACCAGATGGCGATCAGAAGGCGGAGCTCTAAACCTCCCAGCACAAGGTCTGATGTGGGAACCCAAGTGCTACGAGCCGTATAAGACTCTGGCGGACTGCGTCTGCCAGAGTTGCAGCTCAAGCATCTGTCTCCAGAGACTCTCTTGGCTCCATGTCTCCGCTTTACCCCGGACGCATACAGAATAACATTCTTGACGCCGTGATACAATGGTGAAGTCCTATTCGGTGAACCCTCGAGAAGGTTATTGCCAAGCTCCAGGACGCTGGGAGGCAGTCAGATCTGTACAAGCCATGTACAGATAAAGGACTGGTTCCTTCAGAGGAACCAGAACTGTTTCGCAGCCGGCAACAATGGCAGCAGCCACGCCCGCCAGCAGCAAAGGGCACCTTTCATCGTAAAGCCTAGGCTAAGTCTTCCCAGGCAGAGGCCAGCGTTACACCAAACTGGCCCAGCCTGTAGGAACCAGTGCTGCCACAGCATGACTCCTTCCCGCCCCGCCCCTCCTCTGATCAGCGGGCACAAAAGGTCAGGTCGCATTGCTCACCACTTTCAGGGTGGCAGTTGATTACCGCCGACCGGTGGGTTCTCCAGTTGGTCAAGAAAGGTCACTTCATAGAATTCTCGACCATCCACCGTCAAGACCTCCCTGCTCTCCCATTATTCGGGTCAGTACGCCCTGCTCATACAGCAGGAGGTGCTCGTGCTTTTAGAAAAGAAGCTATAGAGCATGTACCACGGAACTAAAGAGGTGCAGGTTACTGTTCTCACTTCTTCTGGTTCCCAAGAAGACTGGGTACCTCCGTCCGATACTGGATCTCTGCAACCTTAACGCTTCAGTCCTATACAAACGCCTTGCATGGTGACCTCCCAGGTCTGATACCCATGCTCAAGCAGGGTGCTTTTCTAACATCCTTGGACATGCAGGATGCTTACCTGCATATACCCATCGCTCAAACACCACGAGTTTTTGTGCTTAGTTTGAGTCACCATTATCAGTTCGAGCGCCCCTTCCGACTGTCATCGGCACCTCGGGTATTCACGAAGTGCATGGTGGTCGAGTGTGACTCTGAGGAGACAAGGCCACTACGCTTCCCTACCTGGATGACTGGCTTCATGGTGCCCTCTCGAGAGGCCCTGATATCCACCATTTAGTGTACTCAGTCTCTTTGTTCGAGATGTTGGGCATCATTATCGATCAAAGTCACACCTGGTTCCGCCACAGATTCTGCAGTTCATAGGCGCAGTTCTGGACACTGTCCGGGTGAAAGCTTTTCACCCCAGTACCGAGTGGGACACATCGATCCCTTGGTGAAGACTGTCCCTGCCAGACTGGTCCTTTACCTGCTTGGACACATGACCTTGGCCATTGCAACAGTCCCACTAGCCCTTCTCCACATGCGGGTGATCCAGTTGATGTTACGGGTCCACTGGGATCAAAAGCAAGACCATCTGCAGCTCCCAGTTCGGATCCACGAAGGCCGTAATCCGGGATTGGCAATGGCGGCTAGATTAGAAGAACCGATCTGTGGGGTCCCTTCATTGCGCCGTCTCAGATAGTGACATTCTCCACAGACTCATCAGGGCTCAGATGGGGAGCACACCTCGACTGTGTCTGGTCCTCGGCCTGTGGACAGCCCAAGAGACTCATCTCCACATAAATATCCTGAAATGAGAGCAGTTCTTACGTCCTACAGGCTTTCCAGTCTGAGATTCCACCGGTACTCCTCTGTTAGACAGTTTTGCGGTGATGTATTATCTCAACAAACAAGGAGCACCCATTCCTACCCGCTTTGCAGGGAGGCCATGAGGGTGTGGGATTGGGTTTTACAACACAGCACAAACCTCATTGCTGTTCATGTACCAGGGTGGACAATGTCGTCGCAGACAGCCTGAGTCACTCAGGCCAGAGTCCACGAGTGGGAACTATTCCAGGAGGTAGTATAGATCTGTTCTGCAGATGGGGTACACCAGAGTTGGACCTTTTCGTCCCATACAACGCAAAACTGCCCAATTTCTGCTCGCTAGATCCAGGGCCTGTGTTTTCTGGTGAGACGTGTTGTCCCTCTCCTGGGTGGGCAGATTCCTCTATGCCTTCTTCCCCTTTCCATTGATCCGAGGTCCTATTGAAACTTGGCAGAGAGCAAGCGCTGATTCTTATCGCAACGTTTTGGCCCAGGCAGATCTGGTTCCCTCTACATCAGCTGTCCTGGAACCCCCAGTGCCTCTGCCAATCAGCTGTCACTTGCTGTCTCAGGAGGTGGGCCCCTTGGTCCATCCAGACCTTCGTCACGAACCTGCACTCTTGGCTCCTAGAGACATAGCCATTATGCAATACGGGTCTCACAAGAGGTAGCAGACGCTCTAGCAGCTGCTAGAAACCGCCACCCATGCTACTTACGCCATGAAATGGTGCAGATTTTGCCTATGGGCTCAAGTGCTGGTTTCGCCAATGGATTGTCCAGAAAGGTTGGTCTTGACTACTCCTCAATAAAAGTACACCTCTGTGCCATCTCGGCCTATCACACTCCTATAGGCCAACATCCCGTATCCCAGTTGGACACGGCATGAGCATTCCTGAGAGGTGTCCTCCACCTTAGACCTCGATTAAGGATCCGATTCTGCCTTGGGATTTACCCTTTGTCCTGGAGCAACTTACACTGCCACCTTTTGAGCCAGCCACGGATTGCGAGCTACGGTCCTTACATGGAAGACATTGTTTTTAGTTGCCGCTTTCTGCCAGAAGAATTTCTGAACTTCACGCACTGATGTGCAAAGAACCTTATTTGGTTTTCCACCAGGACAGGGTATCCTTATGGACTAATCCGAAGTTTCTGCCTAAGGTGGTCTGTGCCCTCACTCTTAATCAGGACATTGATCTACCAGTGTACTTCCCGAGTATTCTAATCGAGGAGAGGCTCTGTTGCACATTTCAGATGTGCATGGGTGACTTCAATACACCTGACCAGAACCAAACACCACTGAAAATCTGACCAACTTTTGTCTCCTTTGCCCACGGGATGATGGAGCTCCATTTCCAGTCACTGTCCAGATGACTCATACAGTATCGTGGTTCTGTTACCAGAAGCACAACAAACCCTTACCGGGCGCAGTTAAGGTCATTCCACAAGGGTGGCTACCTCTTGTGGCCCTAAAGAACGTGGTCCACCTCAGCCATCTGTGCAGCAGCTACTTGGAGCACTCTGCACACCTTCATCAGGCATTATAGCCTGGATGTTGCATCGAGGCTAAGAGCAGGTTTTGGTCTAGCAGTCCTTCAAGGACTTCTGTCCTAGGCTTAGGTTCTATTAAGGATTTCTACCTTCCCTCCTCCCAATGGTGTGGGATTTCCACCATTGCTCGGAATCGGTCCTAATGGTGTAAATCGCTGCAAGAGCTGTTTCGAAGGAGATAGTATGTTACGAAGAACTGAGTCAGACAGTAGATCTTTGAGAACAGCTCTTGCAGCAGGTACTGTCCCTCCCACCATCCCCGCTGGAGGTAGACTTTGGCTCAGATATCCTTCTTCTAGGATCAGGTGTTCTTAACAGCACTCTGATTGCCATTTGATGGCGGATCCTCAGTCTCCTCTTCTGATGTCATCCAGTAGTCTGGAATCTCCAGCGGGAGCACTGGGGATTCTGGGGACCCTCTCCTTATGTACTGTGCCTGACATTGGGGGCAGGACTGACGTCTGAGAAGCGGTCCCGCTTGAATACTGCTAGCTAGAAAATCTCTGTGGGGTCCTGGAGCCTGCCGGCTTCAGTCCTAATGGTGTAACCTGCTGCAAGAGCTGTTCTCGAAGATCTACTGTTACGGTAAGTTCTTATAACTGTACTTTCTAGAAGTGGTAGATGTTTGTCATCCACACGGACCCACCTGACCTCCCGGCCGCGGATGCACACAACCTGGCTTCCAGCGGGCAAAGATCTGACGCCATGGGATGGAGCTGAGGTATATGTCGCCCAGGTGGGTGGGAGGAGCCAGCTTGAAGTCTTTGGCATGATTTAAAGGGAAAGGGACATGCCAGTAAGTGTGGATGAACAACATACATCACTCCTAGAACTACAGTTACAGGTGAGTAATCTGGTTTTGTTTTGTTTTTGTTGCCATTACCTCAGCTCAGAGGATTTCTGAGCTGCAGGCTCTGATGTGTAAAGATCCTAATTTTATTTTTCCCAGGGACAGGGTAGCCCTGTGTACAAACCCTAAGTTTCTAACGAAGGCAGTGTCTTGAGCTCACGTTGAACCAGGACATCCAGCTACCAGTTTATTACTCTGAGGGGAGGCCTTGTTACACACTGGATGTAATAGAATTCTGCATTACTATTTGGCCAGGACTGGTTCTGCCAGAAAGACAGACCAGTTTGTCTCCTTTGCCCACAGAAAGGTTGGGGCATCCATGACAAAGCAAACATTAAGTGGCTTGTGCATTGCATTACGTTCTGCCACTAGCAGCACACACCTTACTGGGACCGGTTAGGGCATATTCCACCAGAGGGAAAGCGACATCTTTCGCTTCCCTTCGACGTTCTTCAGCGGACCTCTGTGTGGCCGCTACTTGGAGTTCAATGCACACCTTTGTTGGGCACTACAATCTGGATATTGCTACTAGGAGGAGAGCAGGCTTCAGCCTAGCGGTCCTTCAGGGACTCCTCTCCCTAATTGCCTATGGCCAGCACTATTGTCCTGCACTCTTCTGACCTGGGTCTCTTCTTAGGCACTGCTTGGGACTCTGTCCTAATGGTATTGTGCTGCAAGCGCCCCTGAAGTGAGAGTACAGTTGGGCAAGAACTTACCGTAACAGTAGATCTTTGAGAGCTCTTGCAGCAGGTGGCTTTCCCACCCACCTGCCCCCAGGGACTAATATGATTTTCTCTCTTGGGATAGGAGGCCCTCCTCGGTTCATCTGTTTTTCAGCCAGGTCTCTGGCGGAGAACTGAGATGGTGCTGGGGACTGCCCCTTTATACCACATTTGACATTGGGTGGGGCGGTCCCCTACCACAGACTGCTGGGTAGATTTTTCCATGAGGTCCTAACACCTGACTGCCTTTACTCCTAATGGTATTACCTGCTGCAAGAGCTCCTCTCAAGATCTACAGTTACGGTAAGTTCTTAGTAACTGTATTTTTCTTGATCACTATAACCTTGTCCAGAGAAGTGTGAGCTTCAGACACATTCTGTGGGCACCCCCTCTTCCGAAACAAGGATATGGTTGTCCTTGCCCCAGTGCAGAGTTCCTGCTGAAGGTGGTCGCATTCATTTCGCCCTTATGAAGCTGCATGGTTTGAGGCAGAGCATGCACTCCATTCCTTGATGCATGCGGGCACTGCACATGGCAGAAGTTAGCAGTGAGGCTTGCCAGCTGTTCCTCACTTATGTTGAAGCCATTCTGACAAGACAGTGAAGCAGACAATTAACTAAGTTCCTACATCGATTTGTGCTGCAGGTTTGCTGTGGAGGAGCCGTCCAGAGAGTTGAAGGCTCATTCCCATACTGCTCCTTTTGTGGCTGCTGGCAGGTACACCCTGAACGAGATCTACAGGGCTGTTGCCCAGTCTAGCATGTGCACTTGTATATCCCACTACAGCACCAATGTGCTCAGTCATCACAACGCTGCATTTTGGACTTCAGTCCTCCAGACTTCTCTCCACCCATCCACTCTGGTGACTACTAGATATTTGTCCAGACGTGGATAGTGAACTAATTGTAGGTTGATGGAAATAGAAGATCTTACTTGAGAGGGTTCCTGAAGTAGGTCATTACATATAGGACTGCGCCTCTGGTGTCAGGAGTGCACGGCAAACTTTTCCCACAGTGTCTGGTGGGGGACCACCCACCCAACGTCACGTGACTGTCAGGCGTGACCCTATATAGTGGGCGTCCCTGCACCCGCCTTCCAGTTATTTCCTGCTGTCTACCTGCGCTAGTACCTCGTGGTAGTATGCAGCTTTGTCTATCACCACAGTTCTATTTTCCATGTTTACTAGTCTGTTTTTCGCACTTTGTCTTCTCCATCTCCACCTTCAAAGGCAAAGAAGTGCACCAAGTGTGGGGCACAAATTCCCCACAAAGACTGCAAATCGTGTCTGCCTCTTCTGTTTAGCCCGACCACTACACTGTAGCCTGTCCTGACTGCCAGCACACACATACTTGTGGTCTTGCACTTCAGGTGAGGGTGGATGAGGCAAATAACTGGAAGAGACTTTGTTGAGTTTGAAAACTTAATTCACTGCAGCTCCAGGTAGGACTGTAACATTGTGGACACAAATACCCAGCAGTCTCGGCTTCACTACAGAAAGCTTGGGTCAGGAAGATGAGGGAGCGGCGACGCGCTTACTACAGTACCGAGACAGACTGTAGGCGGATCGGCTGGACCGAGAAGATGTCGGAGACCAAGAACCCGGGCGCTTCCAGGAGGGTTCTGGGGCAGGTGGGGAAACCCGCCTCCCCTCGGCTCGGAAGCTGACCGTGGACTCCGGAACCGGAGGCACAGGCAAGCCAACGGTAACTCGACCCTCCGCCTGGGGAACCGGGAGTGAGGTTTTCGGCTTCACCAGTCGATAACCTGTCCGGTTGCCAGAAAAAATCTCACTGAGTCGACGGGTGTGACGGGGACACCGTGAGGCCAGTGGCCGGTTGAAGGGTCGGATCAAGTCTATGGTCGACTCACCCGGGAGGGGACCTCTCCGCCTCCCAAGAGCCGCCGACGGAGGGACTTCTACCTTGAGTCCTTCTTCTTGGACCGAGAGGGAAGTCCTGATGTTGGTCCCTCCCTTGGTGGAAGGGGACTGACTGAGCTACTTAAAAGAAGCTGAATTGGAGGATCCTATGGAGCGTGGGATAAAGAGGCCTGCGGCCGAGGAGAGAGCGAAATCATTGCATGCCGCACCGCCTCCTCGAGGGCGATCTGCTCGAGCTGTTCCGTCAAAGCAGCTGCATGAAACCGCCAAACGGGCCTCCTTCACTTACCGCGGTAACGCTTTTAAAGCCCATGTTGTAACGGCAGTGCGGTCTCCAGGACGACCGAGAGGGAAGAGCACAGGTCACAGGCTCGCGGGTCGTGCTCAAGGCCTGGCAGTAGACGCACGCGGAGTGCGGGTCCGCCTGAGACATCTTCTGCAAGCATGGGCACCTCCAAAACCGGAGTTGATTTGTCCATCGAGCTGCGAGGGAAAAATGACCAAGTCTTGAAAACCTTGTTATTTCGGCAAACCGAAAAATAGGAACTAGTCTTATACGCAGAGCGTTAAGGAGGAACCTGAGCTTCCAAGCGGTAAGGAAGATCAGCGCCGCGGGGAGCCGGGTGGTGGAGCCAGTTTGAAGACCTTCCTGCAAGATTTAAAGCGGCAAGGATACCTGCCAGAAAGTGTGGATGAACATATACCATTCCTAGAACTGCTGTTACAGGTGAGTAACCTGTATTTTTGGTTGTCACAACTGCTAGCCCTTCCACCAGGCCACCCAGCAAACGACAGACTCTGAGGCCCATCTCCTCAAGTCCAGAATGGCTTCCTTGAAAAGGAGATGCAGAAAATTCGGGACACAGCTTCTTCCCTTCCATCGATAAGAAAAGGACAAGGAGAGGCACAGGAAAAGGAGCCGTTCACAGCGATCTTCTACCAGCAAGGCCTCTCTCCTGTCGCCCCCCTCGTGGTGACCCAGGCAGCTTGGGTCGACTTGCAGTGCCTCTGCAGTCTTTCAACCTATTTCGACCGTAAGTCATCCGCTGGCTCCTCCAGTGAACGCCTGGTCCATGCCGGTAAGCTGAGACCCCTGCCCTCCAGTCTTGCCTAGCGGTCAGTGAGTCTGACGCTGCTCACCAGTAGTCCACTCTACCACCAATTAGCCAGTAGAGGGTCCCACTCCACCACCGTTGTTTTTTCACCCAGTCGGTCGCCTTTGACAACCGCCGGGCATTGCTTCTCAGTTGAGGGCTCACGCCGGTACCAGACGTCCGGCAGAGTCCACTGGCTTCCTCATGTCAGCCCTGGCCTTGCCCGCCGGAAACTTCCTCTCCACCTCCCTGGTGGTTTCCCTGCCCTCCAGCTTATGTCTGGAACAGAAGGAAGGATGCCTGGAAGTGTTTTTTTTTTTTTTTTTTTTTCCACTGTCTTGGTGGTTCCTCGGATACCCCTGCAGGATACTTCCCTTGCCAGGCCCTACAACTACCCTGGTATCGGGTCACTTCCGCTTGCTGCTCCTCCCTTGATGTCAGGAGCACCATCTGATCTTTCACGCTGGCTCCTTCCGTCAGGTCCCAACACTTTGCCCTTACGCGGGGTCGAAATGTCAGCAAACTCGCCAGAGGTTCCGATGGAATTCACTCTTATGTCTGCCACCCTGACAACTGTCATCATGATGTCAGGTATTCTTCCTAGCCTGTCCAGGCCTATGGCAAAGACCTGCCATCTGGCCCCCCTCTTATACCAGATATCTGGCACTACTTTTCCGCTGCCTGGTCCAACAACCTCATTATTCCTGGGTATCAACAGATACCTCATATCTGGTGTACCCCACTATCTGGTGTACCCCAAATATCTGGGTTTGGGGTCTCATTACGCACCCCCAGCCAAGTCGCCGCCTCCACCACCACCGCCTCCCGATTTTTATCCCTCATCCAGGCTTGATGGAAGGACACAAGGTCCGAGCTCGCTCTGACCTGGAACATAGACTTCCTAGTCTGGTGGCAGTACCACCACCCTCTTCTCCGGCCAACTTTCACAGTGCATGTCAGGAACTACCCTCAGAACATCACCCTCCCGGATTTTGAATGTTCCGAAGGTGAAAGCCCCCAGACTAATCGTGATGCATCAGTCTCTTCCTCAGAAGAGTTATCCTTTCTCCCTAGGGGCAAAGAGTCTCCCCCTGGAGAACCCCTCTTTCAGCGAGCTGCTCT
This sequence comes from Neoceratodus forsteri, assembly GCA_016271365.2. Lineage (NCBI taxonomy): Eukaryota > Metazoa > Chordata > Ceratodontiformes > Ceratodontidae > Neoceratodus > Neoceratodus forsteri. The sequence goes on from CM028137.1 coordinate 165,235,418, forward strand.
GCATAATCCAACACGTAAGCAATTGGAACACTGAGGATCTGGACCCTATGAGGAAGCGCCTAGCTGAACACTTGATCTAGAAGCTGCTTCCCCTTACCAGTTCCTCCCTGGATAGTTCTGCACGAGGACCTTACTACCACCATCTGGAAGTTGCCACATTCCATTTCCGCTGTCCCTAAGAAGGCAGACAGAATCTACTGCTCTCCTGAGGGCGCCCCTTCCTGGACTCTCATCCCAAGGCACTCTCTTGTAATTACTGCCGCCCATGATCGCTCTGCTAACAGCAAGCACATGAGCACTTCTCTTCAAGCGCCCCAAGATGAGGAGTCCAGGCAGTTGAGCATCTGGAAGGTTTACTTTTCTGCCATGTGTGCTTTGCACCTCTGAATTATGTGGCACATATGTCATTTCAAAGGACATCTTGGCTAAACTTTTCTCACTTTATTTTTCCTCCTGTCATGGCTAGAGGGAACTCTCTCTGGCATCCTCTCCATGTACCTGCCCGCCTGAGATCCACTGCTGTCTAAGCCCCACTCACTCCCCCACTTCTGCTGCCAGCACCCCTGGTTTAACCTGCCCAGAGAGGGTAGCACGACCATTACTTTGGGTCTTAAGAGGCACTCTAGCAAGCGAGAGAGGGCAGGACAGAGGAGCGATGAGGGTCGGCCTCAGTCAGATCTGGCACTGGGCTTGGAGGAAAGCTGCTGTGCCTCATCTCCACCTCGCGGTTTTTCCATTTTCTTCACCTCCTCGCTGCAAGATCCTCGACGCTTTCAAGCATGGCAACCCTGCTAGCATCTGGCACACTGACGATGTCCAGGCTTCTGTGGCACCCCGATTTTCCACGAGGCATCGCCAGAGCGCCCGACGATCCTGTGTCCTCCCCGGGACAGGAGAGCAGCCCACCGTGCAGTCTGGTCCCTCCCTGCCAAGCCCCGCACCCGAGCTCGGGTCACTGGCTAAGTGGTGTCCAGCTCAACCCTCAGCCACAGAGCCGGACTACCTTGGTTAAACTTGAGGCCAAGATCTCATCCCTGGAGGATTTGGATCTAAAACAGGAGATTGCTAAAGATCTTTGTCTGTCCAGAATCTCCTGCAGACATGCTCTTTAGGCCACCTGTGACTCAGTGGATGCAGTGGCCCGCTCCTCGGCTACGGGCGGTCAGCCTCAGGAGGGCACGCTTGGCTGCGCATTTCTGGACTGGTCGACAGATGTGCAGGCAGCCATTCGGAAGCTCTCGGGGATCGAACCTCTTTGAGAGGACACTTAAAGATCTAATTACGGGCCTCTAAGGTAGTGGTCAGGTCCTCAGATCAGTCCGTTATTTGTATGGGCCTGCACCCAAAAGCAGCCCTTTCTAGGGCCAGTTCAGGCACCAAGGAAACAACCGCCCCAAAGAAGCAATCGAGAAGACAAGCCACAGGCTTTTTTCTCTTCTCCACCAGCCGCCAAATCCAGAGATCGGCGAGGGCTCTTTCCCTTGCCCCTCTGCCTCGCCCAGTCTTCCCTCCACTTCAAAATGTGGTGGGGGTCTGCTTCATGTCCGGAGTGGTGGACATCACCTCAGATGCATGGGTCCTACAACTCCTTACTCAAGGCACATGCTAGAGTTCTGGAGTTTCCTCCAGACTCTCACTCTCTGTTGCTCACATTACTCCCCGCACTCAAGCCCCTTTGGTCGAGGAAGAGATCAGACTCTGAACGGACAGCAGCAATAGAATCTGTGCCTGTGTCTCGGAGAGGAAGGGGGTTTACTTCACGCTTTCCTGGTCCTGAAAGACTGGCGACCTCGGACCAGTTGTGGACCTCCATAATCTGAACCTCTTTGTCGAGCACAAGAGGTTCTGCATGCTGACTGTTCAGAGCCTCCTGCTCCTTTTGCAGCAGGATCATTCTCTCTGTGTCCTGGACATGCAGGACGCTTACCTGCATATCCGATCTTCCCAGGTCACCGCCGCTTCCTGTGTTTTTGTTTCCAGGGGATGACTTCCAGTTTACAGCCACTCCTTAGGCCTTTCCTCGGCACCCAGAGTGTTTGCAAGTGCCCTAGTGGTGGTGGCAGCGGCCTTGCACCATCAGGGTATAGCAGTGTTTCCCTACCTGGATGACTGGCTATTGACAGCTCTGCCTAGGGACAGTCTTCTGACTCCTCTCTGTTACTCTGGACCTTTTTCCTGATGGGGACCAAGCAGCTAATCTCCCAAGTAATCCTTATCTCCTCTTCTCCAACAACAGAACCTTCAGTTTATAGGGGTGGTTTCAGACACGGTCCAGTGCAGAAGCCTTTCTCTTCTCAGAGTGGAGACTCTTCAAGAGCAGGTCGTCCTGGTGATCTGCTCCAGATCGCTTCTGGCCAGACAGGACGCCCCACCCTACCAGTCGCTCTGATGCCTGCCACCAGACCTCCATCTGGGACTGCGGACAGGTGACTGTCCCTCCTGGGAGAGGAGAACCAACGTCAATTGCTCAAAATGAAACTGCTATCCTCTAATCGAAAGCTAATTTTCACCAGTATAGAAACTAAACCTTTTCAAGAACAAATACTTCCTGTTCACTTTACATTTTCAGCTTTTGTTACACACCAGGTGCACTGCTGTGGACCGACTGTCAAGTGAGAAATGGGTCATTCTGGGGCAGGCTGCCATTTTCTCTCTTAACTTGCACTGTCACTGAATGAAGCTATAATGTGATGCATTTGACCTCTTCATGCCTTTTATGGCAGAGAGGCAATTGTATCAAGACACTGGAATATAGCAGGTTGGTGTAAGAGCACTAGTGGATTTGGGACAACCCAACTGCTTTTGCTCCTAGGCAGCCAATGTTGAGTACATACTTGTGTGGCAGGAGTTATGCTTTGCACAGGCACACTTAAGTGCATTTCTTTGGACTGCACTCTAGGGGTGTTATTTAAAGGAAAACTACACCAAAACTTGAAAAAATATATGTTGTGCACAGTGTTTTAATTTGTATGTGAAGTTCTAGTGTTTCCTTCCTCTGAATGGTATTAGAGTTTTTCCTAAATTAGCCTGTTTGCTTTAGGGTAGTTTTACGACCCTGGAGATCTCCATATCAAATAGCTTTATTGTATTTCTTTGTCCTACAATGCACCTTGTTTCATGCAATGGTGATGTAGCAGAGCCCATAAATCCAGCAGAAAGCATTGCATTACAATCGGTTCACAACAATAGAGATGGCTATATTTTAAAATCTGTAGAATTCAGCTTTGGCATCACCCTCATCCCAAAGGTTTTATTGACCTGAAAACTTTGCTGCTGGTAATTTTTGTGCAGCTTGTAAAGTTTCCAAGATATTTAGTTTGTTTGACATGTGTGTGCTGAATGTTGGGTATCACTTACATCAGTCACATGAGACAAGATGCACTGTGGGAACAAGAAATACAATTAATCTATCAGGTATGAAGATTCCAGGGCGTAAACTAGCATAAAGCTAGCAGGCTAATTTGGGAAAACTCCTAATACCAGTCAGAGGGAAGGAAACAGAACTTCACGTACAAATTAAAACACTCTGCACAACATATATTTTTTCAAGTTTTGGGTGTAGTTTTCCTTTAACAAGTTACTGACATTCATAGGGCTCTTAGAACTTGTATGATTATGGAAAATGTATTGTCTGATACTACGTTGTTTTTAGAGAGGATTTTGCAAGGAGCAGACTAAGAATTTCAATATGGTGCCCATGGTTTATAGTGGACTGGTCTTCCTCCTTGACTAGCAATAATGTTAAATAGTCTTGTAACAATATCTTTTGTTTTGTTTTAGTTATAATAATCGAAGAAGTCGATCAGGGACATACAGCTCAAGGTCTAGAAGCAGGTCTCACAGCCACAGTGCCAGTCCTCAAAAATACCATAAATGCAGCTCCCCACACTTCAAATCCAAACATCGGAATGATGATGTGAAGATTTCTAGCAGACATGGTCACAAAGGAAAAGTCCCGGAGTCGCGACTCACTCCCCTAGCAGATCCAGGGATCAGACTGACATTGCAAAGAAAACACAGGCATGACCGAGGGCACTACAGAGATAGACGGGAACGATCGCATCTTATGAAAGACCACATAAGGTCAAGCATCGGTAGCAGTCATTCAGGACACAGGCATAGACACTGAACATCACCATAAGTTGAATGGTTGCTTATGCAAACAAATTACAAACCTACAGTTAAATGTAGTGTGGACTTTAATTATGTTTTAGGTATATTTTTGAAGTTTAACAAACTTCAGAAGGCTTTGATTTCGTAAAAACTACAGATATAATTTTGTAAAGCATTAAGGAATTTTTTTTTTTTGAAAGAATTGAATTTGGTAAACTTTTGCACATCAGAAATAATAAATACCTTATCAGTATCACATTGATTTAATAACCATGGTCAGGTTTAATTGTATATTGTAAAATGTACAGAACTGGAGAAAAATTTCTTTAAAAAACTTATTTTTATACAATGAAAATACAGACTTATTTAAGAGTAGTTCTTTGTTAAAACAGTGATGGGTTACTTTGTACACTGGTTTTAGTGTGCATGTATTGACAGATTTTTATAAACAAAATTTCAAATTCACTGTCTTTGGACTGTTTCAGTTTAAAGAATAAGTATAATTGGAAGTGCTGCAACTGAAGGTGCATTGAGCTGCTTAAGATGGCTGCCTGATCTATTTGCTTTGCAATAGCCCACATTGTAATTTGATAAGCTCTCTGTTGAGCCACACCCTTGAAACTGTAAGCTGTCTGAATCGGGACCACTTGGAAATCTATGCTAGCCAGGGCAATCACATATGTCGACGTCTGTGTAGAATGGGCCATCCTTGTTTGTGTGGCTTCTCCTATGGGCAAGCAGTAACAGTATGGGCCTTCTTCCTCTCAGCTGGGACAGATAGATGAGAGAATGAGTACCTGTCCCTTCATCCCATTATCCTGTATTTTCTGTCAGTTTAAGTAACTGGAGACAGCTTCCTGTCTAATTGCCTTTCAAACCCCAGGAATCCTTCATTATGCTTAACAGTATGCAAAGAGCCCAGCAGGTGAAGCTTCAGAGTGCGCAGGTAGAATTTGGAACAAAATTCAAACCTGCACTCTAGGTGTCGTTGCTTTCTGCAGCCTAACATCAGATCTTCTCCACCTGCAGAAGCAAGTCGCCCAAGAGCTCTTCAGTTATTAGAGATGATGATGATGATGATGATGATGATGATGATGATGATGATGATGATGATGATGATGATGATGATGATGATGATGATGATGATGTGAACAAGTATCTTATTTCATATTGTTTTCTTGTTTTGTCTCTGCTCTGTTTTGTTAATTTTTTTAGTTTTTCTTTAGTTGATATTAGGCGTGAGATCTCACTTCAAGGGGAGCTCTTGCGGTGGCAGTATAAGACTAAAGCCGCCAGGCAATAGAACCCCATGGGAAAATCTAGCTAGCAGTCTGATGAGGACACGCCCGAAGAGCTTTGCCCTACGTCTGGCGTATTAAGGGTGTCCCTGGCGCCATCTGTTCTTTTCCTGCCGTCGACACGCTTTAATTCGCTCCACAGATGCCTATCGCAGTTGACTTTTTTCCTTATCGCTAAATCGCTTTAAATTGAGTAGTTACCAGTCTTTTCTAAAAAGTCATTTGATGTTTTTGCATGTTTTCGCTTCTCCCACATGGGAAGTCTTAAGCGCCAGTGTGGGAGAAGATCCAGCCAAGACTGGCCACGTGGCCTGCTTGATCTGCTTAGGCTCAGACCACCGCCCGATTGCCCACACTGCGAGATTCAACCACAAGACCTGCATCAGAAGAGCCAGTGATCCGCAGGACGCCGGGTCGGTCCAAAGAAGATGTCCACCTCATCCCAAGATAAAAGTGAGTCCTTCCTCTTCCTCCCAGCTCACCTTGGCCCACAGACCCCAGAAACCTTCACAAGGGATGGCCATCCGCATCTGACACCTTTGCCCTTGTAAAGAGGACGCTCCCATGGGCGATAAATGACCCATAGCCAGGCTAACTCACCCTCAGGCCAGGACCAGGCACCAGCGGCCGACAAGGCAGTCTGACACCAAGGATCAGCGCCTGCCCCTACTCCCAGCGATCAGTTACCCTATGATTCTCACTCCAGGCCAGACACCAGGTCGGATGATAGGTCTGTCCCTGATACTGAACCAGACCTGCAGCCCGATACTATAGTAGTTTCCTGTCCGGACGCTGGCCCCGAAGGCCCTAAGGGCCCAGCACCCGATCCTCACACCGACACCAGCACCCCGGTCATCCCCTAGTGGATGTCTGCTCACTGTTCACCTCATGGTGGAACACCATCAAAGGGGTTTGTCTATAGGACTGCAGAGCCCTCCCCAAAGGAAACCCCTGCAACGCTGCCTCCACCCGCTGGTGGTTGGGTGCCTGATGAGGGCGCCATCCGCCGCCCAATCCAGTAGGAAAGATGCCCGCCGGTGCCTTCAAGTGGTCTGCCGCCATTCTCTGGTGACTATGCAGGGACCCTCCTCCTCAGATTACTCATCGGGATGATCTTTTGCTCCCTCCCCAATCCCCGATGACCCTTGTTTCTGGATATCATGAGGCATATCCAGACAACAGTGGGACATGGAGAAGCTTGACCCAGAGAGGCTTAGCTTAGCAAAATTTTTGGGATCCAAGGACCCCCAAACCCTTGGTCATTCCGCCTTTTAGTAGAGCTTTTTCAGGATGTTACCAGGTTCACCTGGCAGTGCCCTTCCACCAAGTTTGCAGTGCCAAGAGGTAGCTTAACTGTACAGGACACCTAAAGGGAAGCCATTCCTGGGGGAGAATCCCAAAGCAGATTCCATGGTGCTCACAGCAGCCCATGGAAGAGATTGACAACTAACATGAGTGCCAGCCTCCAGACCGAGGTCTAAGCTGGACCATATGGGTAGAAAAATTGTACATCAGCCACTGGGGCTATCTGTTCTCTAAATTTTTTTAGACCACATGGTAACCTACCGAAGTCCTCTGGGAGAAAACCATGGACGTGGTGAAGGCTCAGCCAGACTCTGACAGTAAGAATGAGCTTGTGGCTTGTACGCAGTCAGACATGGATGTAGATCAGCACGCAGCCAGGTGCTCTTACTGTTCTGCAGACATGGTGGCCAGGGCTGCAGCCTCGGCATCTGGAAGAGGAGGCACGCCTGGCTCAGAGTGTCGGGTTTCGCCAGACCTGCAGGATGCCATCCTGGACGCCCTTCCAGGGCTCCGTCCATTTTGGGCAAGAGGTGGGAGAAAGTCATCCTGGGCTTCAGGATTTGGGTAAGGTGGTAGCTGATGTACACAGGGTGTACAAATCGCCACAGGCCTTCTGTCTTCCTCTTCACAGAAACAAAGGGCAAAGGAAAAAAACGCAGGAGCTTTCAAAGAAGCGGCCACCCTGTCACTTCCAGCGCCTAGGGCTCCAAGCATCCCAAGGTGCCCCTGAACCCTTGCCCAACCCACAATCCCAGCATGACTCTCTGCCGCCCCTCCCATCCCAGATCCCACTGGAGGAGACTGTAGGAGGGAGATTATTCTCTCACCTGTCAGGATGGTCCAGTATCACTCAGTCCAGTGGGTCCTTCAGACACTAGAGAGGCTACTCCTTGGAGTTTCTGAGCTGCCCTCTGACAGTCGTCCTGTCCCCTCCCATTGCTCGCCCAGTCATGCCTTCTGAAAGCAGAAGTACCAGGTCCTCCCTGCAGAAGGTAATCCAGGTGGTTCCACCTACCCAGCAGGGCAAAGGCTTCTATTCACATTTCTTTCTGGTTCCCATGAAAACTGGAGATCTCCCCCTGTCCTGGATCTGTCAACTGAATGAATACATCCAGTACAGGAGGTTCAGAATGGTGACTCTAGCAAGCCTATTGCCCATGATCCATCGAGGAGACTGGCTGTGCTCCCTAGATATGCAGGATGCATACATGCACATCAGAATCCTGCCCTCACACAGGAAATTTCTCCGCTTCCTTTTTCAAGTTCAGCACTACCAATTCAGGGTACTCCTATTCAGCCTCTCGTCAGCGCCTAAGAGTCTTCACTGAAGTGTCTGGCAGTGGTAGCGGCCCTGAGAAGGAAGGGCCACTTTGCCTACCCTTACCTGGACGACTGGCTCATTTCTGCCCAGTCAGAAGACCAGCTGAACAATGCCTTGCAAGACACCACCTTGATGTTCCAGCCCCTGGGCATCACTCTGAATTGGTCAGTCACATCTTTGGCCCTCCCAAAAGCTTCAGTATGTTGGAGCGGTCCAGGATACCAGTCAAGGCATGGCTTTTCTGCCAGCAGACGGAGCAGAATGCCTGAGGAGTTGCCAAGAGTGCAGACCTCAGACCAAGTAGCAGCGAGAGCAACTTCAACTGCTTGAGGCATGGCAGCCGCCATAGCCACGTTCCCTTGGTACGCTGAACATGTAGACTCATCAGAGTTCAGTGGGACCAGGGCAGTAGACTAGCTGGAACAGCCTGTTCAGATATCAGAAGCGGTCCGTCACTCACTTCTTTGGTGGTTAAATCTGGTCAGCAGGTGGGGGTTCCCTTTCAGAGGTTGAGCCCAGTGCAGATCCTTGCTACGACACTTCGGTCTAGCTGGGGAGCCCCATCTGATGTACAATCAACGAAAAGACTCTGGAATACAGTGGAACAGTCTCTACACATCAGTATTCCGCATTGTACGCCATCCAGGCTTTCCAAGAAGAGATCTATAGGGCCCACTGCTAGTTCAGACAACACCCTGGTAGTATTTCATCTAAACAAGCAAGGGGCACTCGCTCTATCTCCTATGCAGAGTAGAACACTGTCTGGACATCAAGGCGGTTCACATACCAGGGCCGAGAATGTTCACACAGTCTGTCACCACGGTCTCTGAATCACGAGTGGGAATTGCATCAAGAGGTGGAAGAGGGGTCATCCAGAGTTGGACCTCTTGCTTCCCTGCAACGCCAAACTGTCAAATTTCTACTCGCTAGATCCAGAGCCTGGTGTTTTCTGGCGAGACTCGTTGTTCCTCTCTGGACAGGGAGGTTTCTATGTGCCTTCCCTCTCCTTCAGAGTTTTGCTAAGAATGAAGGAAGCCAGATGAGTCTGGTAGCTCCCTCTCTGGCCTAGACAAATCTGGTACCCCGCTTCTGCAGCAACTGGCCACTGAACCTCCCATGCATTGCCTTCCCTCCCTCTCTTGCTCTCCCAAGAACAAGGGACACTTGTCCACCCAGCTCTGCAGCCTGTGCACCTGCATGCCTGGCTCCTGCAGTCTTAGCTGAGGAAAGATTGGGATTGTCACATAGAGTGGCAGAGGTCCTAGTAGCAGTGAGAAAACCCTCCAGTAGGGCAATCTATGCCATGAAGTGGAAGCATTTTTGTTTGTGGGCAGCACTCCATTCCCTGGATCCCTTGGCTTGCCCGGTGAAATATGTGCTGGAGTACCTTCTCATCTTTGGACTTGGGCCTCTGCTACTAGTCCATTAAAGTGCACCTCGTGCTTGTCAGCCTACCACACTCTGAGGAATGGGAGAACTTGGCACTATTTGATGCTTGCAAGACCTTTTGAGGGGAATCTTGCACATCAGACTCGACGGAGGGATCTGTCCCTCCATGGGATATTCATTTTTTTAATAAGGTTTTTCCTTTTCTTGCAGTCCAGGAGACATTATACAATCACATCATTTTCTATGGTTACATCAGAGTTGTTACGCTACAGGTTTACTTTGCATTCATTTTTTTTTTTTTACTTGATAGAGGTTATTTTAAAAATACAGACCCATTATTTCAGTCTGTTCTTTTCTATTTAACTTAGTTCTTGCCCACTATGGACAAAATTCAGAATAAACTCCAGCTTGGTATAGAGACCATCTCTGCTAGAGGGAGGCAAATCTATCCACTTGATTGTTTAGTTTTGCAGTGATGTGTACTGTATATATCAGATAGAAAACAATTTGTCTCCATTCATGAATGTTTGGTATTGTTTTGGTCATCCATTTCTTTGTTAAAGATTTTCTTGCCGTCAATAGTAAGACAGGAAGTAGAGTTCTAGGGACATGGATATGTTGTTCATCCACACTGTCTGGCAGGTATCCTTGCCATCTTTAAATCTTGCCAGAAGGTCTTCAGTTGGCTCCCACCCACCGCGGTGGTAAAACTCCGGCTCCACCCCATGACGCCAGATCTTCCTTACCGCTTGAGGCTCAGGTTCTCTCCTTAACGCTCTGCGTGATAGACTGGATCCAATTCTTCTGTTCGCCTGAAACTCACTTTAAAATTTTCAAGACTTAGGTCAACTTTCTTCCTCGTGGCTGCGATGGACAAATAGACTCCTGGATTTCGGAGGTGCCCTTGTGGGCAGATGATGTCAGGGCGGACCCGCACACTCCGTGTGTCTACTGCCTCGGCCTCAGAACCGCACCCGCAGGCCGAGTCATGTTGTTCGCTTTTCGCCAACGCCCTGGAGGACCGCGCTGCCCGGTTAAAGCTGGGCGCCTAAGAAGCGCCACCAGCTGTTGTCAAGGAGGGTCTGCTGGGCTGTTACTGCGTGGTTGGCTCGGGCTGAACAGCTCGAGCAGATCGCCTCGAGGGAGGAGGTGGCCCAGGCCACATCTTCCCCGGTCGCTGCATTTATCTTGCTCTCTCTGGGTACCTCAGATTCAGCTTCGTTCAAGGAGCTTTGCCAATCCCTTTCCTTGAAGGAGAGGGCCACGGGACATTCCTCTTGGTCCAAAAGGAGGACTCTGAGTAAGTCCCGTAAATCCGACGTCGTGGGAGGCGGAGGTCTCCTTCGGACAGCCGACTGTCTACTTCAGTCGAGGTTGAGGCAGCAATGCTGGCTCACAGCCTCCTCGCCAGGCCAGCTGCCGAGACACCAGTCACACGCCGAGATCTTTCTCACCCGTCGGATCGGTTGCCGATCGAGTGAAGCAGACAACCCTTCTTCACCGGTTCCCCAGCGGAGACCAAGGATCTGCCTGCGCCTCTGGTGCAGCAGTTCTGATTAAGGCATCCTAGCCGAGGGAAGAGCTGGTGTCCCCGCCTCTTCCCAGACCTGGTCTTCTGACTTTCACGGTCTAGCGATCACGCTGACATCAGCCGGTCTCTCGGCACCGTGGTGCCGCCCGCTAGTCCTCTACTTCTCTTCGGATGAGGAGAGGCTTGCGCGCAGTCATGCCGATGCTAAGAGGACCTGATGTGGCAGCAGTTACTTCTGTCCGGGCAAGCCAACCCTCCCCCGCCATTAAGTGGTTGTTACCTGCTGTCAAACAACCCCCGCCGTAGAGATGCCCAAGTCTGGGCCGGTTGTTCGCCGAAACCTGCTGCTTCACCGATTGTGGAAATCTCTGACTCCACAACTGAAATCGGGGCACCAACCAAGGACTTCGGTCGGGTCGAGGCCTGCCCCATTGTTGTCGGTCACCACCTCCCGATCGCCCTCAGCAGGTGGAGGGGTGGCCTAGCCCCTGGCAGTTTTCAGGACTCCGCCGACTCCCCTGTTCTCCAGGCCGGTTGAACTGGAGTCCTCCGGGACCAGTCGTTGGATGAAAGCCCATCATCCTTCATATTTGCTTCGCTCATCTCGGCATCCACGGGATGCAGCTCGAGCCTCGATCCAAATGGACCAAGTATTCCTGACGGAGATACTTGACCGAGGGGAACTTACTGAGGCCTTTCCGTGGCTGAGGCGACGGCCGTTGTTGGCCCAGTCTTGAGCTTTGGGCAGCCTGCTTTCTGCCCTGTGCCTTCGGCCAGGATGGCCAGGAAGTATGCGTCCCCACCGCTCTTGTCTGGTTTTCAGAACACCTCTGCCGAGGGGTTGGTCAATGACAGCGCTTAGCCGCTCTGGGAACGCTTAGGACGTGATAAGCGCCCCCGAGTCCAAAAAAGCTGGCTCACGCCAGGCGCACGCTAAGTCTCCCTTGGCCTCCGCCAGCTCAGCCGCTGATGGCACACCTCTCCCACACCCTTGCTGGGCTCCTGGATGAGGTGATCCCTCACTCCTGGCCGCACCTGCAGACCACGGCACGGGCAGGTTCGGGACCAGGTGGGCCAAGCAGCAACTTCCAGACTGCTCTAGATGTTGGCACTTGTGCCAGGTCAGTTGCGGCCGCAGTGGCCATGCGCCGCCTGGCATGGCTGAGGATATCCACCACAGCGGATACCCAGCATAGTTGGCGGATGTCCTCTTGGGACAGACCTCTTGGCCCCTGGAGTGGAGGGTGTCACCCAGGGATCGAAAGTCCAATGCCACTCTGACTTGGTCTCTCCGCCCAGAGGGACAAGGGTCGAGACCTCAACCTAGCGCTTTCATCCATCTGCTCCACAGCACGTCCGCCCAGCAGCATCAGGGCCAGCAGGCTCACACTTGGCATCCTGTTGTTAAGCCTGCGGGCTTCCTCTTCCAGGAAGCAGGGAGGCAAGGCCCAGAGGTCCCTCGCCGGTTCCTCCAGCCTGCCCAGTGACGGGTTGAGGTGTGTCGCTCAACCTCACTACCCCACCCCGGTTCCCCTGTGGGGACGTGCTCTGACTCCTTTCCGCCTGGTCCGCTATCACCACAGACCGGTGGGTGTTGGAATTGCAGGAAGGGCCTGCCTCTGGAGTTTGAGCAGGCCCCGCCTTTCTGAGTAGTCGCCTCCCGGGGACCTCTGAGTCTGCAGTCTCGCTTGCATTTCGCTGCGAGCCGACATTTCTCTCTCGAAAGAGGTGATCAAAGAGGTGGGCGGACCCTCCTCAGACCTGGGGTTTGTAGTCCAGGTACTTCCTGGTTCCAAAATAGACAGGGGGCTGGCTCTCATTCTCTCACCTGCACGATCTGAACAGGTTCCTAAGGTCTCGGACCTTCAGGATGGTCACTGGCTCAGATAATACCATCCTGAACCAGGCGTGGTTCTGTTCTCTGACCCACAGGACGTGATCTTCCCTGTCAATCTTCACCATTCATTATTTCCTGGTGTAAGCCGGAGGCGCATCACGTCACGGAGCTTTTTTTTTTTTTTTTTGCTTTTTAAAGTTGCCTATGACCCGCCCCGAGGCGGCGTCACTGCTGGTGGCCGTGTTAGTAGCGACCCGCACTCCTCCTCCAACTCAGTTCTGTTTCTCCCGGCCATGAGGCAGCACCTGCTTTTCGAGCGCCCATTCTCTCATCGTGCCAGCGACTTCTTCTTTCCACACACCGACGCCGACGGTAAGACCGCTCTTTTCTTTTCAGTACTGCGTGTTTTTCCTACTGTTTTTCTTGTTGATTTCGCTATGTCCGGTCCGGAGCTCTCGTGTTTGCAAGACGGCCGCGCCCTCTATGCTGGTGTTACTGTGGCGGTATTTCTCCGTCTCGACCCGGCATGACCCTTGTCTTCGTTGCCTTGGGACCCAACCATGACATGGATTCGCTGCATGCTTGTTTCTCCATGGACCGCCGTCCTCAAAGTCCTGCTCAAGTTTCCTCGGCAAAGCTCCGCCGACTCGGGGACGATCACGCTCAAGGATTCTCAAAGGTCTCTAGGGCCTCTTCCGGTCCCTCCTGGGCCCATACTTGTCTGAGGAGGAGGGGGTCTCCTGCCTTTTTTGCCGGTGAGGAGGCCCCTTCTGCGTGTCGGGGCGTCTTAGTCCCTCCTGGGGCCGCGGCGATACCGCCTCGGCAGTCACCTCTTGAGGTGCAGGCTGCCCGTGGCGGAGGCCCCTGCCTTTTGGGCCTAGCTCGGGGACTCTGTCGCCGCCTTTCGCTGCTGGATCCTGGCGCTGTTCATGTGCCGTGATCGAGACGGCGCCGCTTTTGAGTCCCGGCCCGGTGATCAGAGCGGCGCCATTTTGGATCCCGCGCCATTCGCGGCGCCTGGTGATCAGGGCGGCGTTGGCATGTGCTGCTTTGGGCCTTTGGCGCTCGATGTCTGATGGATTGCGGGGCGGCGGTGCCGCCGCCTTGCGCGTTCCCGCCGTGGGCCTGGTCTTTCTCCAGGCGGTGCCGGCCTTGTCGGGCGCCTGCTGGGGTCTGGAGTTAGCCTGGCTGCCGGCGTGAGGGAGGCCAGCAGCGCCCTTGGTACCGGGCCGCCATGCCCCGTAGCCTCGGGGACCCCTGGGTGGCCAGCATTGAGGTCCTGCTGGTCTGCCCTCGGAGGGCGTGATGATTCAGAGTGTGACCCATCCTGGCACCCCCACTCTTCGGAGTCTGGGCCCCTCGGTGGCTAGAGAGGTACAGGCGGGCAAGAGCGGCCCTCCTGTCCCCCTTCTGCTGCCCTCCTGAGGGTTCCCGGCTGGGTTGCCGGAGCCCCTGGGGCAGGCGCTGGGTGACGGGGGAGGCTCCTCCTGAGGCCCGGTGACAGCTACCCACGGGTGCTGTCACCTCTCTAGGGACAGGGGGACTCTGTGGTTGAGGAGGAGGGCCTCTGGAGTCCCGAGGGGTCGAGGGGCAGGGGTCTGCTGCTCAGTCTTCCTGACCACCTCAGGGGTGGCCAGGAGCTCAAGTGCAGAGCCTCGCCTCCCAGGTTCTAGGGTGTCCTTCGGCGGGCGCTTGTGCGACTGCCCTTCTGGATCCACATTGGCTGCAGTCCTGGCTGCCGGCCACAGGGGAGGTTCCTCCCCAGGGCTCTTCCAGGCCCGCTCCCCAGAGTTCCGTTCATGCCTGGTCTCGATATCCGGATCCCCTTTCCAGGGCTCCTTTCCCTCGATTCCAGAGCCCTCGCAGAGAGCAGTTGCTCCATGAGGTGCTCCTCTCCCATCTCTCTGCCTTCACCACTTCCCGCACTCCCAGGCCAGCGTCGGCCCCACGGGTCCGTTATCCTGGGAGTGTTCCAGGGTTTTATGTGGCCTTCCCCACAGCCAGGGGTACATGCATGAGCCGGTCTTCGACTCTCCCACCGCCGCAGGGAATCCTCTGGGCATTCCAGTTCCCCATCATCTCGCCTCCTCCCGAGGGAGAGGAACCCCTGCTCATTTGTCTCCGATGCTGATTTCACATCATCAGCCGCTTCTCCGAGGATGGTGAGGGACTCCTCGATTTTCATGCTCAAGAGACAACACCGAACGGAGACGCGTGAATTACAGTGCTCAGCATCTGGTGGTACTCTTCCTGGTCCATCCTTCCAGGAGGCGTCATCCGTCATGGCAGTCCCTGCCGCTTTTCCCCAGCCCCGCGGACTGCCAGCGAGGTATTGTGCCCTCTGAGTCTCTAGGTTCCTCTCCCAACCCGCCCTCAGGTTTGGTATACCTGATACTCCTCCTGGCGCAGCTGCATGACGACTTCACCGATTCGGACTTTCCAGCTCCTCACCGCTGGGGTGAAGAGTGTCTTTCTGTCGTAAGTAGTGCATGTATTGCATCACATCAGGCTCACCACGCTGCTCACAACCTGCATCTGTGGTCGATGATGTCCCAGCTGCTGGCATCTATGCCTGATACGTGGCAAACCAGACAAGTTGCTGCTTCTCCGGGTAGGTATGGGACAGCTGGCAAGACACCAAGCAAGGGTATCTTATGACGCCAATGAGGTGGCTTCCAGGTTTGGGACAGCGATCTGCATCAGGCGGACGGGCATGTACTGCTTTTCCAGGTGCTGTCACCCCTGGCCCGGGCGTGGGGTGATCCGCTCCGCCCGGGACCTGCTTTTCTCTTCCAGAGCTAGAGACTTTACAGGTCTCCCCTGGCCCTCGGGAGGCAATTCTCCTAGCTCTTCCTCTTAGGCTTTCTGGAATAAGCCAGGTCTTCCCTTCTGTTTCTCACCAGCAGAAGGTTGGGGGCCTTGTTCCCTGAGGCTCTTCCTTCTCCAGGGGAAGAGGAGCTATACTTCACTTAGGAGGATGAATGGTGAAGATTGACAAGGAAGATAGGAAAATTACGTACTCACTGTAATTCTTGATCTTCTGTATCTTCACCATTCATTACTGGCACCCGCCCACCATCCCCCCAGTGCCTCTTCCTGTGGCTTCTCCACCTCCCGCCTCCTTCCTCTCTCTCTGCATTATATAGAAATATAGGAAAATTCCTTAAATTTTCCGGAAAAGACAGAAGTAAAAAAAAGATCTTTCTTGAGGGGGGTTCAAAAATCCAGAAAATTACTTTTAAGATTCAGGCCATCTCGTGGATTGCATTGGCGATCAGACTGTACAACTATCTCTTGCTATTCTTATGGCAAGATACCTCTGAGGTTTTTGCTGCTCAGGCTATTCAGTTTTGATCCTGCAATCCTGCGTTCAGATAGTTGCCCTGAAATCTGATTCCCCTCTATTCTTACCTTTGCAGAGCACAGGAACCTAGCACGTCCTGTTTCTTTCTTTAAAAAAAAAAAAACTGAGAACTTCTCTCCCGACTGCTATAGGCATCTTGGTGTCTGGTATGTATCTAAAGAAAAAAAAATGGAGAAATCAAACAAGAAGGCAAATGAGAAGTTGTAGGCTATCCTTTCCCGCTTGCCTAGTGGCTTCTCCCTTGGTGTCCTGACAGTTTTACAGTAGAGCTCTGCTGACCATATCCAGTCTTAGCCAGCCTGAACTCTTGGCCGGCCTTAGCCAGTCAGTCTGAGTCCATTTCTATTCTTGAAACGTCTGAAAGGCTTACATTTTCATTTCTAAACCACTGAGCAGCGCCTCATACTGCTGGGTTTTATTCTTCCTCCTGCTGTCCTCCACTTAAGTCTCTCGCGCTGGAGCCGAGGTGGTGCAAGAACAATGGCATGTTGAAGATGAGGACCATGTCCTCCTGAGTCTGTCATAGGGTTCGGTGAACCTTCTCTTCAGCTCTATCTCCGGAGTTTTGCTTCCCTTTAGTTGACCTTCGGCTACAGAAAGCTAACTATGCTCGTTAGGCCTTCTGGGTCCTTCAACATCCCATTCTCTCTTCTTCTTCTTCTCTTCTCATTTCATTACCATCTCTCTCCTCCCAGAGTCGCCCAGGTAAGGAGGCCTCTGCACTCTAGGCTAGGATGTTCTCATTCCTCTGTCCTTCCTCCATCGGCTTATTCCTTTTCAGTTCATTCTTCCTTGCTTTTGCTATCCCTCGCTATCTTGCCTCGCCATCTATATTTTCTGCTTTCACTTTTGCCTCTCCGGTCACAGAACTGAGTTGGAGGAGGAGTCGGATCGCTATTAACGGCCGCCCCCTCGCGTGACGCGGACGTCGCTCTCGAGGGGGCCGCTAATCACCTAAAAACTTGAGGACTGGTATAGCGCCCGGCTACACCCAGTAAGCAATGAATGGTGAAGATACAAGAGAAGAATGCCTTTCTTCACGTCCCTATCCGTCTGTCCTCACCAGAGATTCCTCTCGCTTTCGAGCGGAGGATCCCTTTACGGTTCGAGCCATGCCCTTCGGCCTTCTCTTGTTCCCAGGGTCTTCACCAAATGCATGGCAATGGTGACAGCATTCCTCTGGCGCGGGGTCTGGGTGTACCCTTTCCTGGACGATTGGCTGATAGCAGCCCTCTCCAGGCAGGAGGTGGAGCGGTCCAGAGATCTGGCCCTCCAGGTTTGCTCTCAAATCGGCCTTCTCATCAACGAGGCCAAGTCAGAACTCGGACCGGAAGCAGGTGATTCATTTCATCGGGCAGAGCTTGACTCTCTGAGGCAGAGCACGGCTCCCAGCGGACAGGGCGAGGTTCCTTTCCTCCTTGCCCAATCATTTCTGGTTGGGCAATGGCATCTGCCGGGACTTCCTCGCCTTCTGGGTCTCATGGCGGCCTGCACCAGCGTGGTCCGTTGGGCCCGCTGGCACATCGTCCCCTTCAGTGGGGATTAGCAAGCCAGTGGTCAGCTGCGATCCATTGGACCAGCTAGTGACGGTGACCCAGGGATGTGGGACGCTCTCCAGTGGTGGACCATTCCAGCCCATTTGCAGGAGGGCATCCCATTTGTCCGCCCGAGCCGACAGTCTTATCGACCGATGCCTCTCTGATGGGTTGGGGAGCACAGAGCACACAGCCTCTGCTCCCTCGGGAGTCCGATGCCATATCAACCTGCTGGAGCTCGAGGCGGTTGATCCAGCCCTCACCGCCTTTGCTCCGTTTCTCAGGGTCAAGTGGTTCAGGTCCAGGCGGACGGTACCACGACCATGTACTACCTAAACCGCCAGGGCGGGGACGCTCCATGCCTCTGCAAGGAAGCTCTCCACGCTTTGGTCACTCGTCGCAGCCTGGAGGCGGATCTCCTAGCCATCCATGTGGCAGGAGCCTCCAACACTCTGGCCGATGCCCTAAGCTGGATAGGGGCTGTGTCCCACAGTGGTCTCTCCTGCGGAGGTAGTACAAGATCTGTTCTCCCACTGGGGCACACCTCAGGTGGACCTGTTTGCCGCCAGGAGAATGCAGCTGAGGCTTTCATGCCCGCCCCCTCAGCAGGGTTCGCTGCAGGGGATGCCTTCTCGAGGCCGTGGACCCCGGGCCTCTTCTCGCCTTTCCCCATTTCCCTTGATCCACAAGGTGCTTCTCAAGGTGAGGAGGAACAAGGCACAGGTGATTCTGGTAGCCCCAGACTGGCCCCGCCAATGCTGGTATCCAGATCTCCTCAGTCTCAGCTCCAGGCTCCCGAGGCAGCTTCCAGCTCGCCTGGACCTGTTATCAGTCAATCAAGGGAAGGTGTTCCATCCAGTCCTTCAATCCCTGCACCTGACTGCCTGGTTCCTGGCGGCTAGAGTTCCAGGCCTTGGGTCTTTCCGGCGAGGTCCTCAATGTAAGAGGCATCCCGTAAGGACCAGAAAATGCTATGCCTTCAAATGGAAGAGATTCTCCATTTGGTGTCGAGAACAGGGCCTGGACCCTTCCTCCTGTTCCTTGGCAAGCATCTTAGACTACCTATGGTCCCTTTCTCAGCAGAGGCTTAGGTTGATGACCCTAAAGGTGCACCTGGCAGCCATCTCTGCTTACGAGGCGCGGGCCAGGAAGCAGTCTGTAGGCGCCAGGAGAGAAGTGGTTGGGCTTTTTCAAAGGCCTGGATCACATATCCTCCAGTCACGAGAACCTCCACTGTGGGATCTACTGCTGGTATTGGCAAAGCTCATGGGCAAGCCATTCAACCGATGACAGGTGTGACATCTCTCACCTGTCGTGGAAGACCGCCTTCTTGGTGGCTTTCACCAGCCAGAAGGATGGGAGAGCCCAGGCGCTTTCCATAGTCTCCTTACCTGGTCTTCCACAGGGACAAGGTTGTCCTGCGTCCCCACCGAAATTCCTTCCGAAGGTGGTGTTGGAGTTTCACCTTAACCAGGTGTTGACTCTGCGGTGTTCTACCCCAGTCACACCTCAGAGGCTGAATATAGGCTCCATACTCTGGACCCTAGAAGGCTCGCTTATTATAAGGAGCGCCTGGCTGAGATTCGAGGGAGAGGTTCGCCAGCTGTTTGTCCCCTGTGCTGGAAGCCGACCTGGCAGACCTGCAGCCAAGCGGACTATAAGCAGGTGGGTCACCTCCTGCATAGATCTCTACTATAGGTTGGCGGGCATGGAGCCTCCCAGAGGATAAGAGCTCATTTTACCCGCCATACCACTGCATCGGTAGCTGCTTCCAGGGGCGTCCCTATCCAGGATATCTGCAGGGCTGCTACCTGAAAGTCGGCACATACCTTTATAACCCACTACCACATCGACCTTGAGTCACGCCGGATGCTGGTTTTGGGGCCTCGCTTCTCCAGTATTTATTTCCCAAGTAGTATCGGGGAGGGGCACTTGCCCCTCCTCCGGAACTGCTAGAGTCTGCCAGACAGTGTGGATGAACAGCATATCCATGTCCTAGAAATACAGGTTACTCCCAACAGGAGTTTAGAATGGTATATGTTGTTCATCCACACCCACCCACCCGACCTCCCGGCTTCGCACGCACACCTGAGCTTCCAGCGGGCCAGATCTGGCATCATGGGGCGGAGCTGAGAGTTTTACCACCGTGTGGGTGGGAGGAGGCAGCTTGAAGACCTTCCAGCAAGATTTAAAGCGGCAAGGATACCTGCTAGACAGTGTGGATGAACAACATATACCATTCCTAGAACTCCTGTTACAGGTGAGTAACCTGTATTTTTTGTGTCGGGGAGCGATCCGGTACAACGCCATGAGCACCATTTCAGCTGTGAGCGACACATTCTCAAGGTCCTTCCCAATTTCTTTCTGTATATTTAGCCAGAAAGGCATTAGATATGGACAATGCCACAGCATATGTGCTAAATCTGCTATGTCGGCTCATACCCCCTCCAGCATTCACCAAATTCCATCGGAAGATATTTAGACTAGCCGGGGATCTAAAAATCTTGATCTACATTTCCACAGTATTCTCTCCAAATGTGAGACTGAGTGATCTTAATTGCCTGCAAGGACAAGGAGGACCATTCTGATTCAGATAAGAGATCTAGATCTTTATTCCAGCTAGCTAATATTGAATTTGTAGATTCGTCTCACATCCTTTGTATAGATAACCAAATAAGTGAGTCAGTATTGTCCCCAGTCTCCGTGGATATTCTTTTGTTTTAGAAGCTCGCCCCTCCCCTTTTTGAGCCAGCGCGGCATGCGAGCTTCGCTTCTCTCTTGGAAAGTGTTACTTTTAGTTGCTATTCTGCTTGGAGAGTTTCTGAGTTACAGACTCTGATGTGTAAAGAGCCTTGCCTTATTTTTCATAGAGACAGGGTGGCACTGTGTACTAACCCTAAGATCTTACTTGAGAGGGCTCTTGCAGTAAGTAATTACATATAGGACTGCAGGCGGCAGGACCCCATGGAAACATTTTTAGCTAACGGTCCCTGGCGAGGACCACCCATGTCAGGTGACTGGCGTCTGACGTCGGTGCAATGGGGCGGTCCCTGATGCCTGCCTTCCAGTTATTTCCGCTGTTGGCTCATGCAGCATCTCGTGGAAAAGTTGGTGCTTCGTCAGCCCTTTTTTCGTCGGTTTTACCGAAATTCTGTTTTCGACTGTCAGTACCATCGCCTGTGTATGTCGCCCCTACACCCTCCGAGCACAAAAATAAGTGCGATTGATGCGGTCCCAACTACTGCACAAGGACAGCCATTCCCTGTGCCCGTTCTGCCTAGGCCCTGATCACCTGGTCTAGAAGTGCCAGCACTGCCTCAGCTTCAACGGCTACCGGATAAGGCAGAAGCAATCCCTGGAAGCCCATATTTTGAAGAAAAGATGAGTTCAATGGAGAAGGAGCTCAAAAACTGAGGCAGGCATCCACTTCCACCGAAGGCGTCGGAAGGATAAGGGAGAGGCACCGGACAAGGGCTCTCTACCGTGTCTCCCCTGGAGTCGCGGAGACAGGTAATGTTCCTCTGGGGACCGCCTGCTAGATGGCCACCGCGGAGGTTTCTGAGGCGTCGGCCACGCCTCAGGCCTTGAGGCGCCTCCGGGCAGTGGAGGCCTCAACCCCAGTTGACGCAGGCTCGTGGCTTACTGGCGTGGGCCCGAATCAATGGTCGGGCGTCCTCCTCAGACATCCGCCGGAGAAGGCGGTAAGGCGCTCGACCCTCGGGTGGTCGCGGCCTCCTCTCCATCAGACCAGGCCGATTCCTCTGCTTGGCCTCCCTCCGGTGATGGCTTCCACAAGCGGACGCCCGGCCTGCCGGCGCTCGCCCTCAGCTGCACGTCGGCTCCTCCAGCGTCCGGCTGACGAAGGACGGCGGACCCCCCCCGTCCGTCGTGCCGTCCCCGCAGCCTTCGCTGCCTTCTGGGGCCCAGAGTCCCCCGACCAGGGATGTTTCAGCCCCCATCCCGGGCGATGCTGGGATCTTCCTCCTCCGTCCAGACCATCCTCTGGTTGAGGCGCCAGATCTGACGTCTGCTCCCAGGCCCCAGCTCCGATGCTGGTTCCTCCGACTCCAGGGCCTCTGGCGCTGGTTCTACCGACTCGGGAGACATCCTGCTTCTGGATGTCTCCCTCCACCGACCCCTCGCCCTCTGGGCCCTCAGTGTGAACCCGCCCGAGGGCTGCTGGCCAGGCCGGCAGCTCTCCGGCTCCCGGGTATCCTCGGTCTTATCCGACAACGATGTACCGGGACCTCAGTATCCGCCACAGTACCCGATGACGTTTTTCCGACACACGCGGTACCCGGCACCACAATACCCGTAGCGGGTTTTGGATACTCTCCATACGGGTACAGCCCGTATCCTTATCCCCACCTCGTCCTCCTCCACAGCCGCCGGTGGACCTGCAGGAGATTCTGGCTTGGTGGGCTGGGGCTAGCTGAGGTCACCAGAGGTCAAGAGCCACCTTCTGACGACTGTGCCGTCTCCGGTTCCCATTCGTCTTGTGCGCACACTCCCTCACCACCTCAGACTCCAGGGCTCTCCCATCTGGGTCCAGAGGGGCAGGACAGCTGCTTCCCGGCTTCCCAAGGGTCTGTTCCTCCCCGGTCAGGAAAGGAGTCTTTTCCTCTTCCTTCTCCCTTTTCATCCTCGGACTCTTCCAACGGTTGCTTGAGAGAGATGACGAGCCACGCTCTTCTTGAAGCCCAGGCCAAGGACTCTCTGAAGTCTCCTCCAGAAGATCCTTCTTTACGGAGTTGCTAAGGAAAATCCAGGAGGTTCATCAGTGGCACTCCTTGGAGACCAGATCCTCAGTGCCTGAAACTCGCTGAACATCTGGATCTGCCTGTGGCCTCCTACGTTGGTGCCACCCTGGATAGAGCCTCATGCCGACCTCGTTACCACCATATGGAAACAGCCGTCGACTTTAGCCCCACTTCCTAGGAAGTCAAACAGGCTATATCAGGCTCCAGAGGGTGTTGATTTCCTGGATTCTCACCCTCGTGCTGACTCGGTTGTGATTAGCGCCGCTCCACGGCTGGTCGACCAACCCAAAACACCTCAGCTCGTCGCTGCTTGTAAAGGAATCCGCCTTCTGGACCAGTATGGGAGGAAGATCTATGCTCCTCTACGCTAGGGATCAGGGCCCTGAATTGTGTCGGCCATATGGGGACTACCAGCAGGCCATTCTGACCCAGGTGGAAGCCAAATTGGACTCCTGCCTGACTCCCAAGCCAAGCAGGAGTTGGCTGATCTTGTCCACTCTGCTCGTTCGGCCAGCCGACAAGTGCTTTGTCGCGACGTGACGATGCAGTGGACACTGCTGGATGGAGCTCAGCTTCGCTGTGAGCCTCGACGTCATGCTTGGCTCCGCGTGTCAGGGTTGGTCCCGAGGTGCAATCTGCTGTCCAGGAAGCACCCTTCCGGGGGTCAGTGCTTTTTGGGGTGATGTCAGGACATCATCACAGATTTTAAAGGGGCAGATCGACGTACTGAAGTCAGTTGATTCCATGTACCGTCCCCATCAGCAGCAGTGCCGTCCCTTTAGCAGACCGGACTCGCCCAAGATCGAAACCCCAGGGAAGGAGGGCCACCTAAACGCCAGGCCCCTACAGCTGCTAAGCCCCACCCAAAAAGCAGTGGGTGCTTCAGCTGCGGCGCTGCCCACACCACCTGACTCCTCCCTCTCCACAGCCCTACGGACTCCTGGAGGAACCTGTAGGAGGGAGGTTTCCTCCAACTTCCGGGCTGGGAGGGATAACAGATTCTTGGGTGCTCCAGCTCCATCGAGAAGGACACTCGGTAGTTTCTTCAGAAACCATCTCGCCACCCACCTGTGAAGTCGTCAGATTCGAGGGAACATCATCTCTTGGTCCAGGAAGAGATTTCAGCTCTACTGCTAAAACAGCAATAGAACCCGCCCCTTCATCTGCAAGGGCGAGGTTACTATTCCATTTCTTCCTGGTCCCAAAGAGAGACAGGAGATCTCAGACCAATTCTGGATCTCAGTTCCCTGAATCTTTCAAGTAGAATACAAGAGGTTCAGGATGCTCTCTTTGCAAAGCCTTCTGCCCTCCTCCGGCCGGGTCAATGGCTGTGTGCTCTAGATATGCAGGATGCTTACCTGCACATTTCCATCGCCCATCTCACCGCAAATACCTGTTTTGCTGAGGGACCACTACCAATTCAAGGTGCTCCTGTTTGGTCTGTCTGTTCCCAGTATTTACCAAATGCCTGGCGGTGGTGGTGTACCACCTGCGTACCAGGGGAGTGCAGGTTTCCTGCACTGGACAATTGGCTCCTGGTGGCCGCCCAGGAGGAACTCCTGCACTGCCTCCCTTACCCAGCAGGTTTTGCATGCCTGGGTGTTACCATCAACCATTCCAAGTCTCATCTGGTCCCATTCCAAAGATTACAGTTCATTGGGGCAATTCTCAGTACGACCACGGGCAAGGCCTTCCTGCCTCTGGACAGGGTGTCCACCCTCCAGACACAAATAAGTCTGCTGTCCGACCGCGGGAGGGTCTCTGCACTGGGTCCTTCGCCTCTCGGGCTCATGGCGGCTGCTATCCCAACAGTTCCTCGCACTCTACTCCACGTGAGAATTTCTCAGTGGACTCTACGCTCCCAATGGGATCAGTTAGTGGGCGACCTAGATCACCTAGTTCTGGTCTCCTCGCCGATGCTTGAGACTTGCAATGGTGGATGGTTCGAGAGAACCTGTTCGGGGAGTTCCTTTCTTTCGTCCTCCACCCTTCAGACTCTAACCACAGGCGCCTCGGTGGAAGGTTGGGAGCCCATCTAGGCTCGTCGGACCCAGGGGCTCCTGGTCCAAGTTAGAACAAGCTCTCCACATCAGTGTGCTCGAGCTTCAGGCAGTGTTATGCGCTCTCAAGCCCTTCACCAATACATCCTTCCCGGCCACCTAGCCATCCAGGCGGACATGTGCGTGGTGTGGTACATCAACAAACAGGGAGAGACTCAGTCCTACCCTCTTTGCAGGGAGGCGATGAGGGTTTGGTATTGGGTAATGCAACACGACCTTCACCTCACGGCAATTCACATTCGAGAGTCGACAACACCCTGGCAGACAAGCTAAGTCGCTCTTCTGCTCTGACTCATGAGTGGGAACTGGACCAAGGGTACTACACAATATCTTCCGACTTTGGGGAACACCACTGGTGCGACCTGTTAGCATCCCCTCTAAGCAAAACTTCTTGTCTTCTGCTCGCTCGTTCCAGAGCGGGCTTTAGACAACGCTCTGTCTCTAGACTGGAAGGACAGATTCATCTATACTTCCCCCAGTTCCACTTATCCACGAGTCTTGCAGAAACTAGCTTCAGAAGGAGCACGAATGATTCTGATTGCTCCTTTCTGGTGCAGTCAAGTTTAGTTCTCTCTTCTTCAACAATACTCAGAGGATCATCCTGTTCCTCTATCTCGGTTTACTGACCCAGTATCAGGGGACCCTGGTCCATCCAGGCCTCAAATCCTTCAGCTGCATGCATGGCTCCTGCAGACTTAACTCAATCCCATTTGGGGTGTCTCACCAAGTGGCAGAGATTTTGGTGGAGGCCAGAAAACCCTCCACCAGATCCACTTACGCCATGAAGTGGAAAAGATTCACTATCTGGGCGCTTCCAAGAACACGGAACCCTTTTCCTGCTCAGCAGGGCTTCCGTTGGAGTATCTGTCATCTGTTTGACCTGGGTCTCAGTCATTTTCTCTGAAGGTACACATGGTGGCCATCTGCGTATCATGTTCCTTTGCAGACAAACGCTTGCTCAATTGGAGGTCTCTAAGACCTTTTCAGAGGTCCTCCTTCTGAGACCTCCCCATCCGTGCACTGCTCCCCTTGGGACTTGAACTTCGTTCTCGAGAAACTTACTCTCCCTCCCTGAACCTGCAGCTTCTACGGTTTGAAGTTTCTTTCGGGAAGACTCTCTTCTTGGCAGCCATTACTTCTGCTCAGAGAATTTCTGAGCTCCAGGCCCTGATGTAAAATCCCATATTTGATTTTTCACAGGAGCATGTTGCTCTTCGCACAGATCCTAAGATCTTGCCCGAGACACAGCTCTTGCAGCAGGTTACACCATTAGGACCGAAGCGCATGGCGCCAGGACCTGGAAAATTCTAGCTAGCTAACTACAGCGGGGACCTTGACGTCGGTCCCGCCTCCAGGCGTGGTACAAAAGAGGCGGTCCCCAGATTCCCCAGTTCTTTTCCGCCCGTCGACTTAGCTACCTGACCCCTTGATTTACCAGTCTGGTGACGACGTGAATAGTTCTTTTTCGATAAAATTTTCGAAAATCTTCAGAACCGGTTCAAAATCTCCCTGGCTGCAATCAAGAAACCTTCATCTCAGGAGAAATCCTGAGCCTTCCTCCCTTCAGGGCCTTGGCGAAGTCCGGGAGCGACACCATCACACATAGTCGGGTTCCCGCTCCTCGGTCCCGGCGTCAGGTCTTCGTCGGTGCCTCCACCAGGCGCTGGAGCTCACGCCCTTAAAAGGCCTGTAGCCCAGGCGCGGCTCGACAGCCCGTCAGCTGTCGCCCTTCTTCTCTGGAGCCGCCCGTCGGCCCAACGACCGACGCCGGCCATTACATCCGCGGACGCCGGTAGGGACCACGCCCGCCCTCCTGAAAGAAGCCCTGTTGCCTCCGACCGACGCTCGGTCAGGAGCCTCTATCGGAGGAGGACCTAGAACAGCCCGAGGACCAGGCAGGCGACCCGGTCCCGTCGGTACTCCCAGGAACCCTTGCCAGTACAGAGCCCCTGTGGAGCCGGCGCGGGACCCGGCGACCGCCCACGGCACCAGGCGTCGTCGGGCCTCTCTCTAGTGGAGGTGAAAGATCTGTTCACCTACTGGTGGGATACCATTAAAAGACATGGTTCCCCCCTCCTCCTCCTACTACTCCGGTTCCTGCCCCCCTCGCCATCGGGGTCGGCAGGCCGTGTTCCTCCTCCCGGGCCTAAAACCCCTCCCAGGGGAGACCTGATAAGCGGAGACCTCCGTCGAAATCCTCTTCTGGATCACCCAGCCCCAGGAGGCGCCGGCGTTCGCCTTCAGCGGAGGACACGGGATCAGACTACTCCACCTCTAGATCCCCATCTCCACTCTCCATCCCTTCTCCGGACCACGTGAGATGCCTAGATCTCCTCCGGATGATCCCTCGTTCCTTGATATTATGAGACATATACAAGAGAACATGGGATGGGATGCTGAAGACTTAGACCCGAAAGTCGACTGCCAAATATCTTGACAAAGGACCCCAAGCCTGTGGTGGTACCACCCTTGGTTGACTTACGTGGGCGTCACCAAGGCTGCGTGGAAGCGTCACACTCGCTCCGGCGAGACCGAAGAAAGCTGATCGGCTTGTACAAGGCTCCTAAGGATGACCAGTACCCAGCGCGGCATCCTCAGGCGATTCTCTGGTCATCACAGCCTCACTGACCCGGTCACAGAGGCCACAACATTTGAGCACCCTGCCACGGACCCAGGTCCAAACAACTGGGCGCATTGGGTAGGCGCACGTATGCTTCCGCTACCTGCGCCATCAGATCCCTGAACTATTTAACCCACATGGTTCAGTTCCAGACGCTTTGTAGGAACAGGGTCTGAGCGGCTGAAAAGATGCCGAAGGTGAGCAGAAGGAGGAGATGCTTCAGCTCCTCCCGTCACGGTTCAGGCGTGGGGACCCAAGTGCTAAGAGCAGCATGCGACTCCGGCGGACTCACCGGCCCGAGCAGCAGCTTCTGGTGTTTGCCTCCGGAGACACTCTTGGTTTAGCGTCTCGGTTTACCCGGACGTCAAAAGAACATCTTGGGCGCCCCTTTTGAGGAGAAGTACTGTTTGGTAATCCTACAGAAAGATCCTTACCAAACTCCAGAGGCCGGGAAGGCGGTAAGGTCGGTTCCAGGCCATATGCCGACCTAAGCTTGGTTCCTTCGTAGGAACCAAAGCCGTTCGTCTTGTACGCAGAGGCAACAGACCCACTCCGCTGCACTCAGAGGGGCTCCGGTTTCAGAGAGCCCAGGGCAAACACCCGCCACCGAGGCCAGCGTTCTCCCTAGAGCAGGCCCAGCCAGCGGGTCCATCTGCCGCCACAGCCTGACTCCTTTCCGGCCCGCCCCTCAGGATCAGCGGGAGTTTATAGTCGAGAATTCGCATTGCGAACTTCCTGCCGGGATGGCAGGCCATTACCACCGACAGGTGGGTTCTTCAGTTGGTCAGTCTAGGCCACTTTATAGAATTCGCGGAAAGCCACCCTCGAGGCCTCCTTTGCTCTCCCGGTATCAGGGTCAGCACAAAGCCTTGATCTGGCAAGAAGTACTCGCGCTACTACGAAAGGGAGCGATAGTACGTCCCAGAGAACCAGAGAGGACTAGGATACTATTCCACTTCTTCCTGGTTCCCAAGAAAACAGGGACCTCCGTCCAATCTTGGACCTCAGCGACCTCAATGTGTCGGTCACTTACAAGAGATTCCGCATGGTGACCCTTCGGGTCTTATCCCCATGCTCAAACAGACAGCCTTTTAGCGTCCCTAGACATCTGGGATGCCTACCTGCACATCCCTATGGCTCAGGGCACAGGAGGTTCCTGCGCTTGATTTTCGACCACCACCTTCAGTTCGAGCCCTTCCCTTTCGGACTGTCTTCCGCACCAAGGGTCTTTACCAAGTGCATGGCATCGTGGCAGCGTCTCTGAGAGACAGGCCCTCGTGTTCCGATACCTGGGCGACTGGCTTCTCATGGCGCCTCCAGAGGCGTTGCTTCTGCAATCAAAGCACCCAGGATCTGTTCGATCCTGGGCATCCTCATAAATTACAGAAGTCTCTCCTGGTACCGTCGCAGAGACTGCAGTTCATAGGAGCAGTTCTGGACACTGTTGAGGGAAGAGCCTTTCTTCCGGCCAACAGGCGGGCGCATCAGATCCCTCATAAAGGACCTATCATTAAGCAAGGTTGTACCTGCCAGGTCGGTCCTTTGCTTGCTCGGACACATGGCTGCGCCATTCCTACTGTCCCTTTGCCCAAGACTCCACATGCGCATTACTCAGTGGATGCTCAAGTGCAATGGGACCAAAGGCAAGACCACTTGCAGCATCCGGTCAGACTCACGAATTCAGTGATTCAAGACTGGCAGTGGTGGCTAGCCCCAGGGTCGCTCTCATCAGGCGTCCCGTTCATTGCGCCGTCCCGGAGGTCACCTCACCACAGGCGCTTCCGGTCTTGGGTGGGGCACACCTGGACGGGTAAAGTCCCAGTGCGTGGACCCAGATGGAAGCTCACCTTCACATCAGCGTGCTGGAAATGAGGCGGTCCTCTATGCCCTGCAGGCCTTTCAGTCAGTTATCCACAGTGTACTCTTCTACTTCAGACAGACAACACGGCGGTGATGTATTACCTCAACAAACAAGGAGGCACACTCTTACCCCTTTGCAGGGAGGCCATGAGAGAGTGGGATTGGGTAATCAGACACGGCGAATCTGATCACTGTGCACGTTCCCGAGTGGACAACACGGTTGCAGGCGGCCTGAGTGGTTCTCAGGCCAGAGTCCACGAATGGGAACTCCTTCAAGAGGTAGCAGAGGATCTGTTTCTTGATGGGGAACTCCAGATCTAGACTTGTTCGCCTCCCATCCAGCATAAAACTGCCCAATTTTTGCTCGCTAGATCAGGGCCTGGTGTTTCTGGCGGAGCGTTATCCCTCTCCTGGGCCAACAGATTCCTCTCGCTTTCCCTCCTTTCCCGTTGATCCGAGAGTTCTTTCTCAAACTGCGCGGGAGCATGCAATAATGATCCTAGTGGCCCCATTTGGCCCAGACAGATTTGGTTCCCTTTGTTGATTCAACTATCTCGGGAACCCCGCTCCGTTGCGCTCAGCTCCCACTTACTGTCTCAGGAGAAGGGTTCACTTGTCCACCGGACCTCGTTCCTTGAACCTGCATGCTTGGCTCCTAGAGACATAGCCATTTTGCGTCATGGGGTCTCGAAGAGGTTGCAGAAATCCTTTCTGCAGCCAGAAAACTCGACTAACTGCTGACTCACGCCATGAAATGGCGCCGTTTGTTGTATGGTCGCGAGCACGCGACCTTCCCTTTAGGTTGTCCTGTGGGTGTAATATTAGAATATTTGCTCTCCTCTTTCATTCGGGTCTAGCCTACTCCTCTATTAAAGTGCACCTCTGTGCCATTTCGACTACCACCTCCCGGTGGGAAGTACTACAAACTCAGGTGGGCGCCTCTCGAGAATTTCTTAGGGAGTGTTGCACCTTGGGCCTCCTATTAGAGACCCTGTGCCTCCATGGGATTTGCTTTTGTCCTTGAACAGCTTACACTTCCCCCTTTGAACCTGCGCGGATTGCGAACTCGTTTTCTGTCGTGGAAAGCGTTGTTTTTAGTTGTGTTACCTCGGCAAGAAGAATTTCTGAACTTCACGCTCTCATGTGCAAAGAGCCTTATTTAGTTTTCCACGGGACAGAGTATCCCTGAGGACGAACCCTAAATTCTTGCCTAAGGTGGTTTCTTCCTCACTCTGAACCAGGATATCGACCTTCCGGTCTACTTCGAACTACTCTAATAGAGGAGGCTCTGCTCCATACCCTGGATGTTCACCAGCCTGAGGTTTTACCTCAACAGAACTCAGTCCTTCGTAGTTCTGAGCAGCTTTTCATTTCCTTCTCTGAGAGAATGATGGGCCAATCAGTATCCAAACAGTCCCTTTCTCGCTGGCTTGTCCAGTGTATTTCACTGTTATGGTATCAAACAAAAGCCCCTCCCGGGTACAGTCCGGGGTCATTCTACTAGAGGGTGGCTACTTCCTTTGCAGCGCTCAAAATGTTTCCACTTCTGCATATGCGCTGCAGCCACTTGGAGTTCTGTGCATACCTTTATCAGGCATTATAGCCTGGACATCGCCTCTCGGCGAAGGGCTGGTTTTGGTTTGGCCGTACTTCAGGGTCTCCTGTCCTAGGTTCAGGACCTGGTTTTATCCTTTATTTTCCTCCTCCCGGATTTTCTGACAGCGTTACTGCTTGGGAATCAGTCTAATGGTGTAACCTGCTGCAAGAGCTGTGTCTCAGTAAGATAGTACAGTTACGTAGAACTTACCGTAACAGTAGATCTTCGAGAACAGCTCTTGCAGCAGGTACCTCTCCCCCACCTTCCCCTTGGAGGAAGCATGGCTCAGTCTTTCTGAGCAGGAATTATCTTTCTGTCTTCTGACGGCAATCCTAGGTCTCCCATTTTGATGTCAGCCTGCGGCAAGAAGTCTCCGGCGGAGAACTGGGGAATCTGGCAGGACCGCCCCTTTGTACCACGCCTGGCGTCGGGGCGGGACCGGCGTCGGGGTGGTCCCCGCTATAGTTAGCTAGCTAGAATTTTTCCGTGGGGTCCTGCGCCTGGCGGCTTCGGTCCTAATGGTGTAACCTGCTGCAAGAGCTGTTCTCGAAGATCTACTGTTACGGTAAGTTCTTACGTAACTGTGCTTTTCTTTCTAAAGTAGTAGCAGAGTCTACTCTAAATCAGTCCATAGAGTTACCTGCCTTTTCACGCAGTACTCTAATCAAGGGAGTATTTACTCCATACTATGGATGTTCACTGGATTCTGAAATACTGCACTAACAGGACGAAGGATCTTGGAAAGACTGATCAATTGTTCGTCTCTTTTGCTCACAAAAGGGAAGGCAGTGCTGTTTCAAGCAATGCTTATCTAAGTGGTTGGCTCATTGCATCACTGTCTGTTATGACAAATACAGTCGTGGCCAAAATATTGGTGCCTTGCACTTTTTCAAATAACTCACAATTTCCTCTAAACATAAGTTAAAATTAACAACAGTATTTGGTCTCCACAATTCTTTATTTCTCTGTTAATATTACAGAACCTTTGTTTTGATTCAGAATTTAGTATATCCTTTTAAATCAGAAAATGAAAATAAATAGCATTGACAAAATTTTGACACCCTAGACTTAATATTTGGTAGCACAGCCTTTGATCAAAATAACTGCAATCAACCGCTTCCTATAGCCATGGATGAACTTCCTGCACCTCTGCACTGGCAGTTTGGCCCACTCTTCTTGTGCAAACTCCTTCGGTTCTCCCAGATTTGAAGGGTGCCTTCTCCCAACTGCTGTTTTCAGACCCTCTGCAGGTTTTCAATGGGCTTTAGATCTGGACTTATTGCTGGCCACTTCAGAACAGTCCAGCGTCTTGTCTTGAACCATTCCTGGGTGCTTTTTGAAAGTGTATTTGGGGTCATTGTCCTGCTGGAAGACCCATGACCAGCGGAGACCCAGTTTTCTGACACTGAGTTCAACATTGTGCTCCAAATGGCCTGGTAATCTCAGATTTCATGATGCCATGCACACGTTCAAGGCACCCAGTGCCAGAGGCAGCACAGCAACTGCAAAACATCACTGAACCTCCTCCATGTTTGACTGTAGGGAAGGTGTTCTTTTGTTTGAAGGCTTCATTTTGTTTCCTGTAATCATAGAGATGATGTGCTTTACCAAAATGCTCTAATTTGGTCTCATCTGTCCACAGGACATTCTCCCAGAAGGATTTTGGCTTGTTCAGGTGTGTTTTGGCAAACTCCAGTCAGGCTTTCTTATGTCTCTCTCAGCAGTGGGGTCCTCCTGGGCCTCCTACCATATAATCCTTTCATTGAATTGCGACGGATGGTGCGAGTTGAAACCGTCATACTTTGTGTCTGAAGGTCAGCTTGAATCTGTTTGGCAGTTGATCGAGGTGCTTTCTCACCATTAGACAATACTGCGCTGCAATCTTCGATCAAGTGTTCTCTTGCGGCCATGTCCAGGAGGTTGGCTACAGTGGCATGGGCCTTAAACTTCCTGATAACATTATGTACGGTGGAAACAGGAACATCAAGGTCTCTGGAGATTGATTTGTAGCCTTGAGATTGTCCATGCTTGGCTACAATCTTCTGTCTGACTTCCTCAGACAATTCTCTGGCTTTCTTTCTTTTTCCATGCTCATTGCTGTACAAAGAATGACACAAACGGGAGAATGAGTCCTTTTCTCTATTCAAACTGGTTGAATGATTGATTTTTACATTGCAGGCACCTGCAACTCACCACAGGTGAGTTCAGTTCCAAAGTGGAGAGAATCACCTGCTTGAAATATAATTATTTCTAACTACTTCTAAAAGGTGCCAATAATTTTGTCGGCCATTTAAGGATTTCTGTGTGGAATAAGCTAAGACTTAGTAAATTTTTCTGCTTTTTGTGTTTTATTCCTGCAAACCAAAGAAATACATATGTGAATACCAAATATTTTTAATTTCAACAATTTTCTGGAAGGAATGGTGCATTATTAGAAAAAAACTGCAAGGGCACCAATATTTTTAGCCACGACTGTACAAGACCCTCCTGGGTCAGTAAGGAGAGCCACTCCACCAGAGGTGTAAGCGGCCTCAGCGGCTTGTTTTAAGAATGTGTCTGCTGCAGACATCTGTGCTGCTGCCACCTGGACTTCCATCCATACCTTTACTAAACACTACAGTTTGATGCTGCCTCTTGCTGTAGAGCAGGCTTGGGCTGGCTGTTCTGCAAGGCCTCCTGTCTTGAGGCTTGCTCAGCTAAAACTGCTTTTTGGAGTAGTTTTCCTCCTCCCAGTGTCTCTCTTTGTTCCAGACTGCTTGGGATTCAGTCCTATATGTAATTACCTACTGCAAGAGCCCTCTCGAGTAAGATAGTACAGTTACGTAAGAACTTACCGTAACAGAAGATCTTCGAGAGAGGCTCTTACAATAATACCTTCCCCCTCCTTCCACCTAGGCTTTTCAGCTCCTTTTCCAGTGAGGGAAGTATCTGCTCCTCTCGTCTGGCCTTTCTGGCCCGTGGCAGAAAGAACTGGAAAGCGGGCATCAGGGACCACCCTTTGTGCAGCGTCTCCAGATGCCGGTCACGCTGATGTGGGGGCAGTCCCTCGCCAGCGACTGCAAGCTAGAAATTTTCCGTGGGGTCCTGCGCCTGCGGCGTCAGTCCTATATGTAGTTATCTACTGCAAGAGCCTCTCTCGAAGATCTACTGTTAGGGTAAGTTCTTACATAACTGTACTTTTTACTGAAGGTGGTGTCGAACTTATCTTGGACCAGGACATCCAGCTTCTGGTCTATTATCCGGAGTACTCTTAATAAAGGGAGTCCCTGTTGCATACTCTGGATGTACATAGGATCCTCAGGTATTGCCTCGACAGAACCAGTTCCATTACTTGAGACGAATCAGCTGTTCATTTCATTTTGCTTATGGGAAGTCAAGGGCTCCTGTCACCAAGCAAACACTGACCAAATGGTTGGCACACTGCATCACCGTTTGCTATCAGCACCACAATAAACCCTTACTGGGATCGGTGAGGGCCACTCTACCAGAGCTGTGGCAACTCGTTTGCCTCTCTGCGGAATGTATCCTCAGCAGACCTTTGCTGCTGCTACCTGGAGCTCAGTCCATACTTTCATCACTCTGCAGTCTGGACATTGCTTCTAGGAGGAGAGCAGGCTTTGGACTAGCCGTCCTTCAGGGTCTCCTCTCCTAAGCTCCCAACTTATCAATAGTGGGTCATCAGTTTATTCTCCTCCCATCTGACCTGGGTCTATCTTTGGGTACTGCTTCGGACTCATATTGGTGTTACCTGCTGCAGGAGCTCCCCTTGAAGTGAGATAGTACAGTTACGTAAGAACTTACTGTAACAGTAGATCTTTGAGAGGAGCTTTGCAGCAGGTGGCTTTCCTTACCCTCAACCACCAGGGACATTGTTTTTCCTTTCTCTTTGGGTATGGGAGACCCTCCTCTGTTCTCCGTTCTGTTTTCAGCCATTTCTCTGGTGGGAGAACAGATGGCGCCTGGGGATTGCCCTTTTATACTGTCTGATTTCAGGCGGGTGGCCTCTGGTCGGTGGACTACTAGCTGGGAAAATTTTTCTGTGTGGTCCGTGCCTTAGTCCTATTGGTATTACCTGCTTCAAGAGCTCCTGTCAAAGATCTACTGTTATGGTAAGTTCTTATGTAACTGTGCTTTCTCCAGTCTGCTGCAGTCCCTGGAACTGGAGAGCTGCATGCTTAGTCTTGTCATTAGTAATGTTTTGTAACTATTTTACCTCATTTAATTATTTTTCTGTGCTATTTAATGTAGTCCCGGTTCTGCTTTTTGGGACCCAACACGTGAGCCGTAAGTTATTACCCTCAGTTAAAAAGGGTTTACCATGTTCTCTTCCTGTGGGTTTTGCTGATTGTCAATCTTACTTGAACAGCTCTTGCAGCAGGTTACACCATTGGGACTGAAGCGGCAGGTGCCAGGACCCCAGGAAATTTTCTAGCTAGCAGTATTCAGCAGGGACTGCCTCTGATGTCTTTCCGCCCGATGTCAGGCATAGTATAAGGAGATGGTCCCCCAGAATCCATAGATCTTACCGAGAGCGCTGCAGTAGGTAATTACATATAGGACTGGCGCGGCAGGACCCCACGGAAAAATTTCTAGCTAGCAGTCCCTGGTGAGGGACCGCCCCCACGATCAGGTGACCGGCATCAGGAGACTGTATAAAGGCGGTCCTGACACCCGCCTTCCAGTTCTTTCCGCCGTTAGCTCGTGCAGCTCTCTCGTGGAAAAGTTTGTGCTTCATCAGCCTAATCTTAGTCGGTTTTACTGAAATAATTTGTTTTCTAGGGACATGGATATGTTGTTCAATCCACACTCATTGGCAGGTTCCTTACGCTTTAAATCTTGCGGAAGGTCTTCAAGCTGGCTCCTCCACCCACCGGGTGGTAAAACTCGGCTCCGCCCAATGGCGCAGATCTTCCCTTACGGCGAGCTCAGGTTCCTCCTTAGCGCTCTGCGTTTAGACTGGATCCTAACTCTTCGGTTCGTCTGAAATTGGTTTTGAAGTTTCTAAACTTGGTCTTCATCTTCCCTCGTGGCTCGATGGACAAATCTATTCCTGGCTTTCAGAGGTTCCCTTGCGGGCAGAAAATATCCAGGATGGATCCGCTCCACGTGCATCTACTGCCTAGATCATGACCTGCAGGCCTGCGAGTTGTGCGCTCTTTCATTAGCGTCCTGGATGATCCGCTGCCGATTGGCTCGGGCGCCCGGCGTTCCGCGGTAAAATCAAAGAGGCTCGTTGGCGTGTGTCCGTGGTGGCTGGCTTGGGCTGAGCAGCTCGAGCAGATGATTGCCCTCGAGGAGGAGGCGGCCCAGGTCGTATCTTCCTCCTCCTTGGCCGCAGCATTTATCCCGCTGTCTATGAATTCCTCGTATATGGCTTAGTTCAAGGAGCTTTGTCAGTCCCTTTCCACGAAGAGAGAGGGACATGGGACATTCTTCTCGACCCAAGAAGGAGGATTGAAGGGTAAGTCCACCGTTGGCGTTAGTGGGAGCAGGAGGGTCTCCTTCCCCAGACAGCCGACCGTCTACTTGATCGAGATTGCTGGTCAGGCTGCTGGCTTCACGGTGTCCCGTCAGGCCAGCCTGCCGAGACTCCGTTAGCGCAATCGAATTTTCTCGATCCGTTAGGCGAAGCTGTCGAATGGTGACTGACAACCCACCTTCACCGGTTCCTCCGGTGGAGACCGAGGATCTGCCCTGCGCCTTAAGGGACGCAGTCCCGGTTAAAGTGCGAGCCAAGGGAAGAACAGGTGTCCCCCTTCCCGAAACCCACCCTCAGTCCCCGAGGGTCTCGGTCTCGACTTCATCTCGGTCAAGCCGTTCCCGCTCGACATCGGCGGTCTCTGTCTCGATACCCGGTATGCGGTGACACGTTCCTCCTCATCCTTTTCCTCGGGATGAGAGGCTCGGCGTAAATTACGTCGGCACTACGAGGGAGTTTATGTGGCAGCAGTTGCTGTTGTCCGGGTCTAAGCGACTCGGTCCAGACCCGGACATCAAGTGGCTGTCGCCCGAATGACGAAGCAACCACTCGCCTCAGTCGAGTTGCCCGTTCCAGGGCGGTTGCTCGGCCAAGACCAGCTGCTCCACTGATTGTGGTGGAACCTCCGCCTCCACAACCGTAGTCTGGGGCACCGATCAAGGATTCTCGGTCGGGTCATGGCCTGCCCACAGGTTGTCGGTCACCCTCACTCCCGACCGTCCTCGGCAGGTGAGGAGGTGGCTTAGGGCGAGACAGCTCTTCGCAGACTCTTGGACGATGACTCCTCCCTGTTCTCCAGGCAGGTCGACCTGGAGTCCTCCGAGGCCAGTCATTGGATGATAGCCCATCGTCCTTCTTGGGTCTGTTTGACTCTATCTGGAGTCCACCGGGATGCAGCTCGAGCCCGTGTCCAAGCGGGCCAAGTATCCCTGCGGAGATACTGGACTGAGGATTCCCCGGAGGCCTTTCAGTGGCTGAGGCCATTGTCGGCCCAGCCTTGGAGCTTGGCAGCGGCCTGCTTCCTGTCCTGCGCCCTCAGCCAGGATGGCCAGGAAGTATGCAGTCCTACGGCTCTTTGCCCTGTTTCTCGGAGCACCCCTCTGCCGAGGGTTAGTCACCGACAGCGTTTCCGGCGTTCCAATGGCAGCTGGGATGGATAAGCCCCGACAGAGTCCAAAAGCTGGACTTTGCGGGCGCAGGTGTCGCTGCATCCTCCCTTGGCCTCTGACAGGCCAGCTTGGCCATGCTGATGGCACACTTCTCCCACGCCTCTTGGGCTCCCTGGATGAGGTGTCCTCATCTCCCAACCGACCTGCAGACCACGGTGCGCCAGGTGTGGGACCAGGAGAGGCGGTGGCGAAGCAGCAGCTTCAGACTACTCTGGACATGGTGATTCCTGTGCCAGGTCAGTAGCGGCGCGGTGGCCATGTGCCGCGGGGCGTGGCTGAGGATATCCACCTTCATGGCGGATACCCAGCACAAGTTGGTGGGCGTCCCTTCTTGGGGACTGACCTCTTGACCCTGGAGTGGAGGGACACCTTCAGCGGATCGAAAAGTCAATGCCACCCTGGACTCGTCACCTCCGCCCAGAGGGACAAAGGCTGCTGTCAGCAACAGCAGAAGTCCTTTAGATCCTTCGGCCTCTGCATCTCGACCGACCCAACAGCACCAGCAACATGGCCAGCAGGCTCGCGCTACGTCCCAAACCTAAGCCGCAGCTTCCTCCAACAGGAAGCAAGGAGTAAAGGCCCAGGAGGTCCCTCAGCCGGTTCCTCCTGCAAGCCTGCCCAGTGGCGGGTTGAGGGGTGCTGCCCCAGCCTCGTCACTGCCCCTGGGTTCCCCCATGGGGATGGCTCCGCCACTTCCTTTCCGCCTGGTCCGCTATCACCATGGACGCTGGGTGTTGGAGGTGGTAGGAAAGGCCTGCCTCTGGAGTTCAAGCAGGCTCCACCCTTTCGAGCCAGTAGCCCCTCGGAGGCCACGAGGTCCCAGCCTGCGCTGTTGGCCTACCGAGCCGATATTGCCTGCTTCTCGAAAAAGAGGTGATCAGGGAAGGTGGTGGATCCTCCTCCAGACCGGGGTTTGTGTCCAGGTATTTCCTGGTCCCAAAGCGGACGGGGGCTGGCGCCCCATTCTTGACCTGCACGACCTGAACAGGTTCCTAAGGTCTCGGACCTTCAGAATGGTCACTCTGGCTCAGATAATCCCATCCTTGGAATGAGGCATGTGGTTCTGTTCCCCGGACCTCCAGGATGTGTTCTTTCACGTCCCAATCCGTCCATCTCATCAGAGATTCCTCCCCTTCAGAGTGGAGGGATCCCTTTACGAGTTCGGGCCCATGCCCTTCGGCTTCCCTAGCTCCCAGGGTCTTCACCAAATGCCGGCAGTGGTGACAGCATTCCTCTTGGCGCGAAGGGTAGGGGTGTACACCTACCTGGACGACTGGCTGATTACAGCCCTCCAGAGTGGGCAGGGCGGTCCAGAATATGGCCATCCAGGTTTGCTCTCAGATTGGTCTCCTCATCAACGAGGCCAAGTCGGAACTCGTGCGAAGCAGATGATACTCTTCATCGGGGCAGGCTCGACTCTTTGAGCCAGAGCTCGGCTCCCAGCGGACAGGGCCGAGGTTATTTCCTCCTTTGCCCAGTCATTTCTGGTTGGGCAGTCGCGCCCTGCCGGGACTTCCTGCACCTTCTGGGCCTCATGGCGGCCTGCACCAGCGTGGTCCATTGGGCCCGTTGGTATAGCATCCCTTCAATGGGGACTGGCCAGCCAGTGGTCCTAGCGCTGCGATCCGTTGGACCAGCCCGTGACAGTGACCCAGGAGATGTGGGCAGCTCTCCAGTGGTGGATCGTTCCGGCACATCTGCAGGAGGGCATCCGTTTGTCCGCCCCGAGGCGGCGGTCTCTCGATCGACCAATGCACCTCTGATGGGTTGGGGTGCCCATCTGGGGAGCACAGGCGCCTGAGCCTCTGGTCCCTCAGAGTCCCGATGCCATATCAACCTGCTGGAGCTCGAGCGGTCCGCCTAGCTCTCACCGCCTTTACTCCGTTTCTCACGGGGTCAAGTGGTTCAGGTCCGATGGACAATACCATGACCATGAACTATCTGAACCGCCAGGGCGGGACGCTCTCCATGCTGTTATGCAAGGAAGCTTGTCGCATTTGATCCTCTTGCACAGCCTGGAGGCGGATCTCCTACCCATTCACGTGGCAGGGCCTCCAACACCCTGGCTGATGCCCTAAGCCGGATAGGGCTGCGTCTCACAAGTGGTCTCTCCTGCCAGAGGTAGTACAAGATCTGTTCTCCCACTGGGGCACGCCTCAGGTGGACCTGTTTGCCTCCAGGGAGAATCTGAAGC
The DNA here is from genome assembly GCA_016271365.2 of Neoceratodus forsteri. Classification (NCBI taxonomy): domain Eukaryota; kingdom Metazoa; phylum Chordata; order Ceratodontiformes; family Ceratodontidae; genus Neoceratodus; species Neoceratodus forsteri. The sequence continues at coordinate 165,274,850 of CM028137.1, forward strand.
TGAGTCTGTTCCATGCCCGCCCCCTCGGCAGGGCTCGGCTGCAGGATGCCTTCTCGAGGCCGTGGACCCGGGCCTCTTCTCGCCTTTCCCCCATTTTCTTGATCCACAAGATGCTTCTCAAGGCGAGGAGGGACAAGGCGAGGTGATTCTGGTAGACCCAGACTGGCCCCACCAGTTCTGGTATCCAGATCTCCTCAGCCTCAACTCCAGGCTCGAGGCGGCTTCCAGCCCGCCCGGACCTGATCTCAGTCAACCAGGAAGGTATTCCATCCGGACCTTCAATCCCTACACCTGACGGCCTGGTTCTTGGCGGCTAGAGTTCCAGGCCTTGGGTCTTTCTGGAGGTCCTCAATGTCGTTGAGGCGTCCCATAAGAGTCGACCAGGAAATGCTATGCCTTCAAATGGAAGAGATTCTCCATTTGGTGTCAGGGAAAACTTGGACCCCTCTGCCTGTTCCTTGGCAAGCATTCTGGACTACCTGTGGTCCCTTTCTCAGCAAGGGCTTCGGTCGGCGATCCTTAGGTGCACCTGGCAGCCATCTCTGCTTACGGGTGTGGGCCAGGAAGCAGTCGGTGGCGCAGGGGAGAAGGTGGTGGAGGCGCTTTTCAAGGCCTTGACCATTTCCCCTCCGGTACGAGAACCTCCACCTCCGTGGGATCTACTGCTGGTATTGGCCAAGCTCATGGGCAGTCCATTCGAACCGATGCACAGGTGTGATTTTTCCCACCTGTCGTGGAAGACAGCCTTCTTGGTGGATACCACGTCAGCCAGAAGGATGGGAGAGCTCCAGGCGCTTTCAGGATCTCCTATCTGGTCTTCCACAGGGACAAGGTTGTCCTGCTTCACACCAAAATTCCTTCCGAAGGTGGTGTCGAGTTTCACCTTAACCAGGTGTTGATTCTGCCAGTGTTCTACCCCAATCACACTCGGAGGCCGAATATAAGCTTCATAATTTGGACCCTACACGAGCGCCGCTTATTATAAGGAGGCGGATGGCTAAAGTTTGGGAGAGGTTCACCAGCTGTTTGTCACCTATGCTGAAGCTGCACCTGGCAGACCTGCAGCCAAGCGGACGATAAACAGGTGGGTCACCTCCTGCATAAGAGCTCTGCTATAGGTTGGCGGGCATGGAGCCTCCCAGAGGATAAGAGCTCATTCTACCCGCCATACCGCTGCATCGTAGCTGCTTCCAGGATGTCCCTATCCAGGATATCTGCAGGTCTGCTACCCGAAGTCTGCACATACCTTTATTACCCACTACCACATCGACCTTGAGTCACACCGGGATGCTGGTTTGGGGCCTCGGTTCTCCAGTCTCTATTTCCCAAGTAAGTATATGGGGTGTGCTTGCCTCCTCCTCCCGGAGAACTGCTGGAGTCTGCCAATAAGTGTGGACTGAATAACATATCCATGTCCCTAGAAATACAGGTTACTCACTTGTAACAGGAGTTCTAGGAATGGTATATGTTGTTCATCCACATGACCCACCCGACCTCCCGCCGGACGCGCACAACCTGGCTTCCAGCGGCTAGATCTGGCCATGGGGCGGAGCCAGAGTTTTACCACCCGGTGGGTGGGAGGAGCCAGCTTGAAGACCTTCTGGCAAGATTTAAAGCGCAAGGAACCTGCCAATAAGTGTGGATGAACAACATATACCATTCCTAGAACTCCTGTTATAGGTGAGTAACCTGTATTTTTCGACCAACGTCAGGTACCATCGTTTGTGTATGTCATCCCTGCACCCTCCGAGCACAAAAATAAGTGCGATTCATGCGGCGTAACTGATCGCTGGGGCGGCCATTCCTGTGCCTGTTCTGCCTGAGGCCTCGATCACCCGGTCGAGAAGTGCCAGCACTGCCTCAGCTTCAACGTGGCTATCTGGAAAAGGCGACAGCAATCCTGGAAGCCCATATTTTGAAGAAAGATGAGTTCAATGAGAAGGAGCTCAAAAACTTAGAGGCATCACCCCTGAAGACCATCAGAAGAAGGAGGATAAGGAGGCACTGGGACAAGGGCTTCTCTACCGCATCTCCTTGGGAGCCGCCGGGACACAGGTAACGTCTCTTCCAGGGGACCGCTCCTCGATGGCCGCCTCGGAGGTTTCGAGGGGCATCAGCCCGCCTGTCTGGCTTGCGCTCGGGCCTGCGGGTGCCTCCGGGCAGTGGAGGCCTCCGCCCCAGTTCGACCGCAGGCTCGCAGCCTACTGGCTTAGGCGACTCGGTAAGTCAGGCATCTGCCCTCAGACGTCCGCGGAGAAGGCCGGTAGTCGCATGACCGTCGGGGCATGTGGCCTCCACTCCACCAGACCAGGCCAATCCTTCTCCTCAGCCTGCCTCTGGTGATGGCTCCTATAAGTCGGACGCCAGCTTCTCTGGCGCCTGCCAGGAGCTCGCCCTCAAGCCGCATGTTGGCTTGTCCGTCCAGCCGGTGAAGGAGCAGAGCGACGGACCCGGTTCCCAGCAGCTCGCTGCCGTCTGGGGACCCAGAGTCCCCCAGCCCGACCCCGGGATTTTGCCCTCATCCTCAGGCGACGCTGGGGATCTTCCTCCTCCGTCAGACCGTCCTCCGGTTGGTGCGCTGGATCTGATGTCTGCTCCCGGACACTGGTTCCTCAGACACCGATTCCTCTGATGCCAGTTCTACAGAGTCCAGAAGACATCTGGCTTCAGATGTCTCCCTCCACAGGCCCTCAATGTGGACCGCCCAGTGAGGCCACCAGCAGGCCATCTGCTCCAGCAGCTCCCCGGCTCCTGGGTAACCTCCGTCTTATCAGGCGCCGGCGTACCGGGACCATAGTATCGGCACCGCAGTACCAGATGCCAGAATACCGATGCCGGGCTTTCCGCGGCGGGTTTGGATACTCTCCATATGGGTACAACCCTTATCCCCACCTCCTAAACCGCCCGCGAGCCACCAGTGGACCTGCAGGAGACTCTGGCCTCCTGGTAGGCTGAGGCCAAGGCTCAACTCACCAAAGAATTCGAGAGCCGCCTTCCGATGTGATCAGCATCTCAGGTTCCCATACGTCTGAGGTGGCCTCCCTCACTACCTCTGGACTCAGGGCTCTTCCGTCTGGGTCCAGAGAGGGGCAGGACACGCTTCGGGGGCTTCCCCAAGGGTCCGTTCCTCCCCGGATCAGGAAAGGAGTCTTTTCCTCTTCCTCCTCCTCTTCACCCTCAAACTCCTGGATTCTTGACGGTTGCTCCAAGAGAGGCGATGAGTCACATCTCCGTCTAAGCCCAGGCCAAGAACTCCTCCAAGTCTTCTCTGGAAGATCCTTCTTTTACAGAGTTGCTAAGGGAAATCCAGGAGGTTCATCAGTGGCATTCCTTGAAACCAGATCCTCAGCGTCTGAAACTCGCTGAACATCTGGACCTGCCCGTGACAGCTCCTACCTTGGTGCCACCCTGGCTGGAGCCTCACGCACCTCGTTACCACCATATGGAAACAGCCGTCTGCTTTAGCCCCACTTCCTAGGAAGTCAGACAGGATATATCAGGCTCCAGAGGGTGTTGATTTCACCCTCGTGCCGACTCGGTTGTGATTAGTGCACTTTCGCTGACGGTCAGTAACCAAACACCTCAACTCGTCGCCACCTGACAAGGAATCCCGCTTTCTGGACCAATATAGGAGGAAGATCTCGCTTCCTCCATGCTGGGAATAAGGGTCCTGAATGTTGGCCATGTGGGGACTACCAGAAGGCCATTCCGTCTGGGTCAGAGAGGGCAGGACACGCTTCCGGGGCTTCCCAAAGGTCCGTTCCTCCCGGGTCAGGAAGGAGTCTTTCCTCTTCCTCCTCCTCTTCACCCTCAAACTCTCGGATTCTTTCGACAGTTGCTCCAAGAAGCGATGAGCCACACTCTCCGTCTAAGCCCAGGCCAAGGACTCCTCCAAGTCTTCTCTGGAAGATCCTTCTTTTACAGAGTTGCTAAGGGAAATCCAGGAGGTTCATCAGTGGCACTCCTTGAAACCAGATCCTCAGCGTCTGAAGCTACGCTGAACATCTGGACCTGCCCGTGACAGCTCCTACCTTGGTGCCACCCTGGCTGAAAGCCTCACGCCGACCTGCGTTACCACCATATGGAAACAGCCGTCTGCTTAGCCCACTTCCTAGGAAGTCTAACAGGATATATCAGGCTCCAGAGGGTGTTGATTTCCTGGATTTCCACCCTCGTGCCGACTCAGTTGTGATTAGTGCCGCTCACGGCGATTGACCAACCAAAACACCTCAGCTCGTCGCCACCTGACAAGGAATCCGCTTTCTGGACCAATATAGGAAGAAGATCTACGCTTCCTCCATGCTGGGGATAAGGGTCCTGAATTGTGTTGGCCATGTGGGGGACTACCAGAAAGCCATTCTGACCTAGGTGGAAGCCAATTGGACTCCCTGCCTGACTCCCAAGTCAAGCAGGAGTTGGCTGATCTTGTCCGCTCAGCTCGTTCGGCCAGTCGACACATGCCCGTGTGACATCGATGCAGTGGACACTGCTGGGCCGGGCTCGCTTTCGCCGTGAGCCTACAGCGTCATCTTGGCTCTGCGTGTCAGGGTTGGTCCCCAAGGTGCAATCTGCTATCCAGGCACCCTTCTGGTGGTCGGTGCTTTGGGGTGATGTCAAGGACATTATCACCAATTTGCAAGAAGAAGGGGGGCACTGAAGTCAGTTGATTCCATGTACCATCCCCATCAGCAGCAGCGCCATCCCTTTCACAGACGGAATCAGCCCAAGGCGAAGCCCAGGGAAGGCGGGCCACAAAACACCGGCCCCACAGCTGCTAAGCCCCCCTGGCCAAAAAGCAGTGGGTGCTTCAGCTGCAGTGCTGCCCCATGTCACCTGACTCCTCCCTCTCCCACAGCCTCCAGACTTCCTGGAGGAACGGTAGGAGGAGGTTTCCCTCCACCTTCCAGGCTGGGAGAGGATAACAACAATTCTTGGGTGCTCCAGCTCATTGCAGAAGGACACTCGATAGAGTTTCTTCGAAACCATCCACCCCCTCTGAAGTCATCGTATTCAAGGGAACATCTTCTCTTGGTTCAGGAGGAAATTTCAGCTCTACTGCTGAAACAAGTTATAGAACCGTCCCCCTTCACCTGCAAGGGACATGTTACTATTCCCATTTCTTCTTGGTCTGAAAGAAGACAGGTGATCTCAGACCAATTCTGGATCTCAGTTCCCTGAATCTTTTCGTACAATACAAAGGTTCAGGATATCTCTTGCAGAGCCTTCTGCCCCTCCTCGGCTGGGTCAATGGCTGTGTGCTCTGGATATGCAAGATGCTTACCTGCACATTCCATTCGCCGTCCCTACCAGATACCTTCGTTTTGCATTCTAGGGGACCACTACCAATTTGAGGTGCTCCCGTTTGGTCTATCCTTGGCTCCCGAATATTTACCAAATGCCTGGCAGTGGTGGCGGCCCACCTACGTGCCAGGGAGTGCAGGTTTTCCCGTACCTGGATGATTGGCTCCTGGCAGCCTCATCCAGAGAGGAACTCCTGCTGACTCTCCCTTACCCAGCAGGTTTTGCCTGCCTGGGTATTACTTCAATCATTCCAAGTCTTATCTGGTCCCATCCCAGAGACTACAGTTTATTAGGCGATTCTCGATACAACCACAGGCAAGGCCTTCCTGCCTCTGGACAGGGCATCCTCCCTCCAGACCCAAATAAGTCTGCTGTCCGACCTTGGGAGGGTCTCTGCAGTCGGTCCCCGCCTTCTCGGGCTCATGGCGGCTGCTATCCCGACAGTTCCTCGCGCTCTACTCCACATGAGAATTTCTCAGGGACTCTCACGCTCCCAATGGGATCAGTTAGTGGACGACTTAGATCACCCAGTTCTGGTCTCCTTGGCGATGCTTTGAGATTTGCAGTGGTGGATGGTTCGAGAGAACCTGTTTGGGGAGTTCCTTTCTTCGTCCCTCCCACCTCCCAGACTCTAACCACAGGCCTTGGGCGAGGTTGGGGAGCCCATCTAGGCACTCGTCGGACCCAGGGCTCCTGGTCCAAGCTAGAACAAGCTGTCCACATCAATGTCTTGAGCTTCAGGCAGTGTTGTACGCTCTCCAAGCCCTTCACCAATACATCCTTCCCGCCACCTAGCCATCCAGGCGGACAACATGTGCGTGGTTTGGTACATCAACAAACAGGGAGGAACTCTGTCCTACCCTCTTTGCAGGGAGGCAATGAGGGTTTGGGATTGGGCAACACAACCACGACCTTCACCTCACGGCAATTCACGTTCCGGAGTCAACAACACCCTGGGAGACAAGCTAAGTCACTCTCCTGCCCTGACTCACAGTGGGAGCGGGACCAAGGGTACTAGACAATATCTTCCGACTTTGGGAACACCACAGGTTGACCTCTTCACATCCCTCTAAACACAAAACTTCCGTCTTTTGCTTGCTCATTCCAGAGCGAGGTGCTTTTGGAGCGACGCTCTGTCTATAGACTGGAAGGACAGATTCGTCTATGCCTTTTCCCCAATTCCACTTATCCCATGAGTCTTGCAGAAACTAGCTTCAGAAGGAACACGAATGAGTCTGATTGCTCCTTTCTGGACCAGGCAAGTTTGGTTCTCTGTTCTACAATAATAGTCGGAGGATCCTCCTCTTCCTCTATCTCGAGGTTTACTGACCCAGGATCAGGGGACCCTGGTCCATCCAGGTCTCAAATCTCTTCAGCTGCATGCATGGCTCCTGCAGACTTACCTCAATCCCATTTTGGGTGTCTCCCCAAGTGGTAGAGATTTTGATGGAGCCAGAAAACCCTCCACCAGATCCACCGCCATGAAATGGAAAATATTCACTATCTGGGCCGCTTCCAAGAACATGGAACCCTTTTCCTGCGCAGTGGGGCTTCTGCTGGAGTATCTACATCATCTGTTTGACCTGGGTCTCAATTCATTCTTCTCTGAAGGTACACATGGCGCATCTCTGCCTATCATTTTCCTTTGCAGACAAAACTTTTGCTCAATTGGAGGTCTGCAAGACCTTTTCAGAGGGTCCTCCATCTGAGACCCCATCCTACTCCTGCTCCCCCTTGGGACTTGAACTTTGTTCTCAAACTTACTCTCCCCCCATCGAGACCTGCAGCTTCTGGGATTTGAAGTTCCTTTCATGGAAGACTCTCTTCCTGGTGGCATTACTTCTGCTCAGAGAATTTCCGAGCTCCAGGCCTGATGTGTAATATCCCATACTTGATTTTTCACAGGAGCGTGTTGCTCTTCGTACAGATCCTAAGTTTCTTCCTAAAGTAGTAGCAGTCTACTGTGAATAAGTCAATAGAGTTACCTGCCTTTTTCATGTAGTATTCTAATCAAGGGGAGTATTTACTCCATACTATGGATGTTCACCGATTCTGAGATACTACACCAACAGTACAAAGGATCTCAGAAAGACTGATCAGTTGTTCGTCTCTTTTGCTCATAAAAGGGAAGGCAATGCTGTCTCCAAGCAGTGCCTATCTAAGTGGTTGGCTCATTGCATCACTTTCTGTTATGACAAATACAAGACCCTCCGGGTCAAGTAAGAGCCACTCCACTAGAGGTAGCTGCCTCAGCGGCTTGTTTCAAGAATGTGTCTGTGGCAGACATCTGCGCTGCCGCCACCTGGACTTCCGTCCATACCTTTACTAAACACTATAGTTTGGATGTTGTCTCTCACCGTAGAGCAGGCTTCGGACAGGCTGTTCTGTAAGGCCTCCTATCTTGAGGCTGCTCAGCTAGAACTGCTTTTTGGAGTAGTTTTCCTCCTCCGGTGCCTCTCTTTGTTCCAGACTGCTTGGGATTCAGTCCTATATGTAATTACCTACTACAAGAGCCCTCTCAGTAAGATAATAGTGTTACATAGAACTTACCGTAACAGTAGATCTTGAGAGAGGCTCTTACATGAATAATACCTTCCTACCCTCCATCCCCTATGCTTTTCAGCTCCTTTTCCAGTGAGGAAATATCCGCTCCTCTCGTCCGCCTTTCTGGCCCGTGGCGAGAAAAAGAACTGGGCGGGCATCAGGGACTGCCCCTTTATACAGGACGTCTCCTGGCGCGGTCACCTGACATAGGGGCGGTCCCTCGCCAGGGACTGCTAGCTAGAAATTTCTCCATGGGGTCCTCCTGCTGCCTGCCGGCATCAGTCCTATATAATTACCTCTGCTTGGTTCGGCAAAAGTAAAGTGTTAGAGTTTAAACCGTATATTTTTTATTTTGATTTCCAGCCTCTGTCTACAGTACAGGTAGTGTGTAGATAGGTAGTGACTGTGTTTTATTCTGTGGAAAAGTTGGAAATTGTTCTTTTCTTGGTTTCTTTCCGGTGGTCCGGTTGGAACTGACCCATTCTGTTAAATTTTTTATTTCTCGGATTAGAGTGGTGTTCCAAAAGAACCAGACCTTTGCCGGTTCTTTTAAAAAGCCTGTGACCGATCAGTTATTGTATTACCTGGCTTGAAAACTGCAATAGGGTAATTTGTTAGGTTGGCCATGTCTGAGAAACCCAAGAAGAAGACCAGTCCCCTGGGTTTCAACACTGTATTGAGTGTGGGGAGGCCTTTGCTAAGGCTGACCCCACCTCATCTGTTTATTGTCTGGGGTTTGACCATCTCAAGTCAGACAGCCAAATCTGTAAAACTTTCCTGAATCCACTCTAGACAAAAGACTGAGTAGGCTGAAGGAAAGGGAGGCCGAAGTCCATAGATCCGGATGGCCAGCCGGTTCGGTTCGGCCGAACCTGAGGAGGTGCCTACTGACCTAGGTGATACCTCCTCGGGCAAAAGGAGAGTTCCATCAAAAGAAGCACAAGTCTGCCATTTTGGATATGGTATCGCACTCTCCAACTGCCGGACGAAATAGCCAAAGTGATTAGCATTGTTCAGTCGCTAGACCGGTTCCATCTGAACCCGTACGCTGGATAGGCAGTCGTTTTGGTCGGATCTGTCTCCTCCGGTTATGATCCAGGCGCTTATTATGAGGAGTTGGAGGGAGACTGACTGTCCCGGTGATGATGATGACGACGGCGGCGACAACCAGGGGTTTGGATGTTCCCATTGAACCGGACATCTCCCAGACAGGCCTTCCGGTGTCTCTCCTCCCAGGCTCTGAGTCCCTTCATTTTTGTTCTACAAAAGGTGGCAGAAACCCTGCAGTTTCCTTGGTTGACGCTGCAGAGGAGGAGGATGAAGAGCCTGATTTTGTGGAAATGATGGACATCCCAGAGTCCAAAAGACTGTCTATCCCTCTTCATAAATCCTTGAGGAAACAGACACACACTATTTTATGAACCCCTAATTCAGTACCTCCTGTGGATAAGAGAATGGACAGGAGGTATTTATCAAACTCAGCTGCGGAGTTCCTTTATAGTCATTACAGCCATATTGGGGTAGTGCAGGCTGCAGCCTGTGACAAGAGCTAACATTCCTTTGGCTTCACACACCCCGATAGGACTCCAGGAAAGTGGATGCCATGGCCCAAAAACAGTATTTGGCATCCTCTTTGGGACTCAGGCAGGCTACTAATATGGCCTACACAGCCAGGTACTAGAAATCCAGATGGGATACGGTTCTGGAACTGGCTAAACAGATCTCTCCCAGTTAACAAGGAGCTGGAGGAGGTGGCTGCTGATGGAATTGAGGCATCAAAATGCAATTTCATGCTGCTGTGAACTCAGTGATGTGGCATCTAGAGTCATGGCTACATCTGTCTCTCTCAGAAGACATGCTTGGCTCAGATGTACTAGCCTTTCACAGGATACCCAGACTAAGGCTATGGATTTTCCTGTAGTAGGTAATTCTGTCTGGGAGCAGGCGGAGGCTTACATGAAGAAAATGGTTGAATACAGGACCACGTACCAGGGTGCACAGGCCAAAGAAAGGCAAGCCACTCCGCACAAGCAGCAGTCTAGGGCAAGCCCTTTCAAAGGCCTTTTACTAGCCCAGGCCTCCTCCCCTTCCCACAGAGGGGTTCTTCAGAGGAGAGGGTGAGCAGAGCTGCTCCTCCTCCTCTATCTAAGGCTCCTGCCAAGCAGACACCCTGATGTGTCAGCCCAGGTGACTCCCATTTCCAGTAAGAGGCAGGCTGGCACTACTTCCAGGCCTGGAAGTCTGTGACCTCATGTGGGTTCTGGAAGTAGTAAACCAGGAACTGGCCCTCAGCTTCAAAAATTTCCAAAGAAGAGGGCCAAGTCTTTCCACCTGCATCACTCCCAGAAACCATTGCCCTAGAGGCAGAGGTTTCCTCTCTTCTAGCTCTCAGAGCTAGAAGAAGGATCCTACTCACCACAAGGAAAGGACTGTACTTCAGGTACTTTCACCCAAAGAAAACTGGGAGTGGCGAGCCATCCTAGACCTAAGGTATTTGAACAAACACATTTCAAAGCCCAAATTCAAGATGGTAACTCTGGGAATAATACTTCCATCTCTAAGGCCAGGGATTGGCTAGCATCTCTGAATCTCAAGGATGCCTACTTATTCCTATCAGGTGCTCCCATAAAAATACCTCAGGTTGAGTTGCCTTCAGGCCATTAACAATTCAGAGTTATGCCATTTGGCTAACATCGCTCAAGGTGTTCACAAAGTGCCTTGCAGTAGTGGTGGCTTACCTCAGAAGACAGGGTATCACTATCTTCCCGTATCAGGATGACTGGCTCTTAGTGGGTCAGTCACCTTTAAAGGTCAAGTCACTCTTCAAACTACCCAGGACCTGCTCAGCTTCCTGGGGTTTCTTCTCAATCTTCCAAAGTCTGTTCTCTAACCAGTTCAACTTCTCACCTTTATAGGCATAGAGTTGGACACTGTACAGCAAAAGCCTTCCTTCCCCTGGCAAGGGTGAAGGCCCTAGTGGATCTCGCTTCCTCCTTTCAACCTCAGGTCTCCGCCCAGCAAGACAGTTCCTCCAGCTCCTGGGCCACATGGCAGCTTCCACGGCAGTGGTGCAGGAACAAGGTTCCAGATGAGGATATTCAGTTTCATCTAAGGTCTTTTGGTCTCAAAGAAGGATTCACTTACCAAACTGATTCCAGTGACTCAGACTCTGGTCCAAGTTCTCCAGTAGTGGCTGGACCAGGCCAACCTCAGACAAGGGTTCCATTTCTCCCTCAAGTCCCATCAGTAGTTCTAACTACGGAGGCTTCTCTCCTAGGGTGGGAGCCCACCTTGGAGCCCTGACAGCTCAAGGGTCTGGTCTCCACAAGTCTCTCCTTCTTATCAGTCTACTGGAACTCAAGGCAGTTTCTTAGCCCTGCAGAGCTTCTCAGATTCAGTCAAGGGCAAGGTGTTCCAAGTCAGGACAGACAACACCACCACAATGTGGTACAGCAACAAACAGGGAGGCACTCTGTCCTTGGCCTTGTGCACAGAGGCCATGAAGATGTGGTCTCTGGCCTATTCTCTTCAGACTTCTCTGGTGGCAGTTCACCTCCCAGGGAAGGACAACGTACTAACAGATGCTCTGAGCAGAATTTCACAGGGACATCATGAGTGGCCCTGGATCCTCACATCCCTGAAGGTCATCTTCTCCAGATGGGGCACTCCAGAGAGAGATCTCTTTGCAGCACCGGACAATCATCAGCTTCCTCTGTTTTGTTGCAGACCTCCAGTCCTGGGGACGGTTCCCAGGATGCTCTCATTTTGGACTGGAAGGGCAGGTTCTCTATGCTTTCCCTCTGCTGTTCAGAGTTCTGTTCAAGATCAGTACTCAACCCTGCACAGTGATACTGGTGGCTCCAGATTGGGCTGGACAGCCTTGGTATCTCTACTGCTGTCCTTGTCAGTGTCACGTCCCCTGTCTCTGCCCAGGACATACAATCTCCTGTCTTCCTCCCAGGGGCGGATCTGGTACCCCAATCTCTAGTCTCTCAATCTCAAGGCCTGGCTCTTTGAGTTAGAATATGCAGCACTACATCTCTCTCAGGGAGTTCTGGATATTCTGAAGGTCTCAGGAAACCTTCCACTAGAAAAACTTACAACTCAGAATGGAAAGGTTCAGTATTTGGTGCTCTCAGACAGGCATCCTGCCTGATTCTACAGGCATTTCCACAACCTTAGACTACCTAGTTCATCTGAATGGTCTAGGCCTTAGGCCTGCCACTCTGAAGGTTCATCTAGCAGCTGTCTCTGCATTCCTCTCAGCAGGGAAGGGCTCTTCCCTGGCATCTCATCCTGTTTTCAGAAAGTTTTTCAAGGGCCTGGTTCACATTAACCCTCCCGTTAGGAAACCCACTCTGCCTTGGGATCTTAATGTCTGCATAGCTCAGCTTATGCAGCCACCCTTGAACCTCTGGCTCGGTCGAACTGAAGTATGTGACCTGGAAAACTGTGTTCTTGGTAGCTATTACTTCTGCCAGGCAGATTAGTGAGTTATAGGCTCTGTCAGTTGAACCTGACTTCATCTCCTTCCATAGGGACAAAGTGGTCCTAAGAACCAGTAGGAGGTTCTTGCCCAAAGTGGTATCGATTTTCATCTGAACCAGTCTATATTTATTTATTTATTAAGCATCAGTTTACAACCTTTGAGCCAGAGGCTCGTTTACAAAGTACCTCGTCACAGAGAAGACAATACAATGATAACAATTTAGTACTGAGAAACAGTGTACAGTTTTTGGTTGTTTTTTGAGGATACAGGAGGACAAATGAGATCAACAGTTTACCATGTACAGGGTTGGTGAAGTTAACATTGTTCAGGGAAATAATTAGAACATCAGCAAAACATAGGCTATCAATACAGTGTGTTTTGCAGAGTCAACAGGAGGTAACAGGAACCAAGGGTAGAGAAGGTAGAGTTTGAGCAGCCAACAGGGGCTCGGCGAACCGGCACCATCTGGCAGGGGCTCGGTTCGGTTTGTGTTTTCACTGATCATTCTTCTTCAGGTGAAAGAAGGTTACACAGTCTGGATGTTAAGAGGGCCCTTAGCTACTCCATTGAGCATACTAAGGTACATAGAAATGACTGCCTTCAATTGTTTCTCACTTATGGTGAAGTGGGAAAGATAAGACTGCTACTAAAGAACTATTGCCAGGCGGTTTGTTTCTTGTATACAATTCTGTTATGACAAGTTGGGTAGAATGCCTTCTTCAGGCCTGAGGGCTCATTCAACTAGGGGGTACAGCTGCTTCTCTAGCTGCGGCCAGAGATATACCTTTGTTAGAGATATGTAAGCAGCCACCTGGAAAACAGTACATACTTTTACCAAGCATTACACCCTGGACATCCAGGCTAGGAGTGATGCTAGGTTTGTACAACAGTACTGCAGAGCCTCTTCCCAAAATAGGTTCTGCATTCTCTCCTCCATAGGAAACTGCTTGGTAGTCTGCATTATGTCTGAATGCAGCAAGACTTCATGTTTGAAGAAAAAATGCCTTAGTAATGTTCAAACAACATGAATTCTTGCTGTATTCTGACTATTACGAGTTAGGTCCTGCCTTTCAACTGCCCGGAGAACAAGTTAACTTTCCATGGCCAGCATGGAACATTCATGAGCTTCAGGTTGAACCCCGTCTGCTGCTGTTTAAACTCCAACCATCAGATTCTTTACTCACCTCACTGAACAGTCACTCCGAGATTTCTCCTCTGCTCGGTTCAAAAAGTCGGTTAAAGTAGTCGTTTTTGCTCGGTTTCTACCGAATTTCTGCTACTGAATCTGTCGGTTCAAGTCTCTGTCTGTGGTACCGTGGGTACTAGATGGGTTTTACATTTAGTTTCTGTGTGGAACTTGAAATTTGGGATCGGTTCAGTTTGAACCGATCAGATTGATCTTAAAAAAAAAAAAAAAAAGTTTTGAATTAGAGTGTGGTAACCGGTCCATATCGGTTCTAAAAAACAGATTTAATTAGTTTTCAAAGACCTGTAACACAGTCAGGAACCGATAGGGGTGTCTTGCCTGGCGGATTGCGAAAAGGGTAAGTTTCGAAAAGGATTGGCCATGTCTGAGAAACCCAAGAAAAAGCAGGCCACTGGGTTTCATCACTGCAGTGTGTGTGGGGAAGCCTTTACTAAGGCTGATCCCCACACCACCTGTGTTTATTGTCTGGGGTTTGACCACCTCGATACAGACTGCCAAATTTGTAAAAGTTTTCCCAAAGCTACCCTGGATAAGAGAGTAGGTGGACTGAGGAAAGGAGGCCGAGAAGTCCGCTGACCCGGATGGCCAGCCCAGTTTGGTTCCGACCGAACCAGAAGGTGCCCTCTGACCAGCGAAATTCGGGCAAAGGAGAGCAGATTCTGAGGAGTTGGTTCGGTTAAAAGAAAGAAGAGAAAATCATCTGGTTCGGATCCACAAGTTCTTTCTCCGACCGCTGATGAAATAGCCAAGCGATAAGGATAGATCTTACTTCAAGAGGGCTCTTGCAGTAGGTAATTACATGTAGGACTGACATCGGCGGGCGGCAGGACCCATGGAAAAATTTCTAGCTAGCAGTCCCTGAGAGACCACCCCATGTCAGGTGACGACGGTCGGTATAAAGAGGCGGTCCTGGATGCCCCTTCAGCTCTTTCCGCCGTCCAGCTCGTGCAGCGCCTAAATTGAAGTTCGTGCTCAGCCCTGTTTAGCCGTCGTTTTTTACGAAGTATCAGTATTTTGCAATTTATTTGTCAGGTGAGCGTCGGTTTATGTCGTCCCTTCAAAAAATAAGTGCGACTCGTCGCGGTGCCAACTGCCTCACAAGACGGTCCTCCCTCTGCCTTTTTGTTTAGGCCCGACCACGCGATCCGACAAGTGCCCGCATTGCCTGCATTTCAATGCAGCCACCCGCAGACAGCGCCAGCAGTCTTTGAAGCCCGTCTCCTTAAAAGATGATGTCTGCAATGGAATTGAAGAAGTTTAGGCAGGCGTTTACCTCCCAAAAGGACACAAGAAGCAGGACAAAGAAAGGCACCGGGAGAAGGCCTCCTCTTCGCGACTCCGGCGAGACGGCGGCTAAAATAACGTCCCCTCAGAGGATACAGCCCGGCAGCCTCCAAGGCTTTGGGAGGCGTCGGCCTGCCGTCAGGGTTCGCGTTCGAGCCCTTGGTGCTTCTGGGCAAAGGAGGCCTCTTCCCCAGTACTGCCGCTGGCTTACGTCCCTACTGGTGCGGGCGCCTCCCATCAAGCCAGCGTCTGCTCCTCCGGCGTCCGCCGGGAGAAGGCCGCTAAGGCGCCCGACCCTCCCGGGCAGCGCCACGGCAGTGTCCCCTCCGGACTGGGCGCTTCCACCCTTGGCCCACCTCCGGCGAGGACCCCTAAGTCGGACGCCGGCTCCTCTGGCGTCCGCCGGAACCGGCCACTAAGTCACCGTTGGCTCCTCCAACATTGCCGGGGCATCGGAGCCTACGACAGACCCTTCCATCGCCTGTCGCTCCAGGTTCCCGCAGCCTTCACTGCCGGCCCCGGGAGCCCAGTCCCCCTGCCTGACCCCGGGACTTCTCTCCTCCATCCCCAGGCAATGCTCGGGATGCTTTTCGCCGTCAGACCCTCCTCCTACAGAACGGATTGGGCGCGGCCTCAATCGCCCGGTTCCAGCGCGGCGGGATATTCCTCTCCCATCGGCCTTCCACCCCACGGGCCTATCACAGCTGATCCGCCCGTGAGTTCCCTTTACTGGGCCGGCCTGCTCTGGCAGCTCCTCCGGTACCTGGGTATCCGCCGTCCTATCAATGCCCGGTTTACCGGGTCCACAGTATCCTGCGCCCACAGTACCCGGCGCAGACTCCTAACACTGCAGTACCTGGCCGCAATACCCAGCTCCGTATTCCCACAGCCGGGTTACGGATACTCACCTTATGGATATAATCTGTACAATATCCCCTCCTCCTCCTCCACCGCTCCCCAGGCCGCGGTGGATCTTCAGAAGACTCTGGCCTCCTGGTGGGCTGGGCAAGGCTCAGCTCACCAAAAGGAAGTCGAAACCGCCTCAAGGTAGCGGTGTCACCTCCGGCTCCCATCGCCCCAGATGGCACCTCCCTCTCCGCCTCCAGTTCTCGAGCTCTCCCTCGGATCCAGAGAGGAGCAGGACATGTCCGGGTATCCCCTAAGGAACCCGTTCCTCCCCTAGGCGAGCTGAGGAGTCTTACTCTGCTTCAAATTCTTCTTCTCTCTCAGACTCCTCGGATTCCTCCGCGGATGCTCAGAAAGGCAAGACCTCGCTCTCTGTCCAAGCCCCGGCCGAGGACTCCTCCGAAGTCTCCTCTGGAGGATCCTTCCTTCACAGAGTTGCTCAGGAAGATCCAGGAAGTCCATCAGTGGTGTTCCTTAGAGGCAGATCCTCAGCGGGTTAAACTCTTGAACATCTGGACTTGCCCTTACGGCCCCTACTCTAGTGCCACCCTGGATTGAGCCTCATGCCACCTTGTTTCCACTATTTGGAAACAACGTCGGCTTTAGCCCCACTTCCTCAGAAGTCCAACAGGCTATACCAGGCTCTGGAGGGTGTAGACTTTCTAGACTCTCACCCCGTGAGACTCGGTTGTGATTAGCTGCTCACGGCGGTCAGCACACCAAGCATTTGAGCTCGTCTCCCCGGATAAGGAATCTCGCCTTCTGGATCAGTATGGAAGGGAAGATCTATGCTTCTTCCACACTGGGGATCAGGGCCCTAAATTATGTAGCACATATGGGGGATTACCAGAAGGCTGTCCTTACTCAGGAGGACTGTAAGGTTGACTCCTTGCCTGACTCCCAAGTCAAGCAGGAGTTAGCTGACCTTGTCCGTTCTGCTCGTTAGCCAGTCATCACATTCTGAGGGCGACCTGTGATGCAGTGGACACCGCGAGGACAGACTCCACGTTCGCCGTAAGTCTTGAGTCACGCATAGCTCCAGTGTCAGGTCTGGTCCCGGAGGTGCAGTCAGCAATTCAAGAAGCATCTTTCAGGGTTCGGTGCTTTTCGGTGGTGATGTCAAGGACATCATCACCCGACTTTCCCAGAAGGGCGGCCCTCAAATCAGTGGATTCCATGTACCGTCCCCATCCCCGCAGCACCGTCCTTTTGCGCAGATGCAGCCGGCCTCAGCGAAACCCCAGGGAAGCGGGCCACTAAACGTCGGGCCCCACAGCTGCCAGACTCGCCGCCCAAAAGCAGCGGGTGCCCCAGCCCAGCAGCTGCCTCACACCACCTGACTCCTTCCCTCCCACTGCCTCCAGACTCCCGGAGGAACTGGTAGGAGGAGATTCTCCCTCCACCTTCCGGGTTGGGAGAGGATAACATCAGTTCATGGGTGCTTCAGATCATGCAGAGGGCACTCTATAGAGTTTCTGCAGAAACCTCCACGCCACCCCTCTGAACTCCTCTTACTCAAGGGACCATCTTCCTTTGGTCAGGAAGAAATATCTGCTCTCCTCACGAAGCAGGCCATAGAACCCATCCCCTCACCTTCACGGGACGGGTTACTATTCCCATTTCTTTCTTGTACCAAGAAGAAGGAGATCTCAGACCCATTCTCGATCTCAGCTCCCTGAACTTCTATGTGGAATACAAAAGTTCAGGATGCTCTCCTTCAAACCCTCCTGCCCCTTCTCCGGCGGGCCAGTGGCTTTGTGCACTGGATATGCAGGATGCATACCTGCACATCCCCATTAAGCCCCTCGCACCATAAGTACCTCACGTTTGCATTCCAGGGGACCATTACCAATTCCGGGCACTTCCTTTTGGTCTTTCCTCAGCTCCCCAAGTTTTTACCAAATGCCTGGCGGTGGTAGTGGCCCACCTGCATACTTTGGGAGTTCAGGTTTTCCCTACCTGGACGACTGGCTCCTAGCGGCCTCATCCAGGGAGGAACTCCTGCATTTCTCTCCCTCACCCAGTGGGTTTCACTGGTCTGGGTATCACCATCAACCATTCCAAGTCTCATCTGGACCCTACCAGAGACTCCAGTTCATCGGGGCAATCCTCGATACGACAGTGTGCAGGGCCTTCCTGCCTTCGGACAGGGAGCCTCCCTCCAGTCCCAGATTTCTCTTCTTCGGAGCGCAGGAAGGTTCGGCGAGGGCGGTGCTCTGTCTTCTGGGGCTTATGGCGGCTGCCATCCCGACGGTTCAGCCGGCGCCTCCCACCATGAGGATCTCTCAGTGGACTCTCCGCTCTCAGTGGGATCAACTTGAGCGACTTAGATCATCTGGTGCTGATCTCTCGCCGATGACAAGAGACTTGCAATGGTGGATGGTTCGAGAGAACCTGTTCCGAGGGTCCCTTCTTTCATCCTCCCCTCCCAGACTCTGACCACGGACGCATCAGGCGAAGGTTGAGGAGCCCATCTGGGTCCTCACGAACCCAGGGTTATGGTCCAGATTGGAGTTAGCTCTCCACATCAATGTGCTCGAGCTACAAGCAGTGCTGTATGCTCTCAGGCCCTTCACCAATACATCCTTCCTGGTCACCTAGCTGTCCAAACAGACAACATGTCGTGGTGTGGTACATCAACAAGCAGGAGGGACTCGGTCCTACCCGCTGTGCAGGGAAGCAATGAGGGTTTGGGAATGGGCAATGCTTCACAACCTTCACCTCACGGATCCATGTTCCAGGAGTCGACAATGTTCTGGCAGACAAGCTAAATCGTTCTTGCTCTGCCACCACAGGTGGAACTGGACCAAAAGTTCTAAAAGCATCTTCCAGATTTGGGGACTCCACAGATGAGACCTGTTCGCCTCCTCCCAAGATGTAAAGCTTCCAACCTTTGCTCGCTCGCTCCAGGCGAGGTGCTTCTGGGCGCGCCCTATCTCTAAGCTGGAAGGACAGATTTGTCTATGCTTCCCCCAGTTCCTCTGGTCCCTCTTGTGCTGCAGAAACTTGCATTGGAAGGAGCAAGAATGATTCTGATCGCTCCTTTCTGGCCCGAGCAAATCTGGTTCTGTCTTCTACAACAATACTCACAGGTTCCTCCTCTTCCTCTTCCTTTATCTCGAGGATTGCTGACCCAGGATCAGGGACCCTGGTCCATCCGGGACTCAAGTCTCTTCAACTTCATGCATGGCTCCTGCAGACCTAGCCCAATCTCATTTGGTGTCTCTCTCTAAGGTGGCCGAGATTCTGGTGGAAGCTAGAAAACCCTCCACTAGGTACACCTATGCCATGAAATGGAAGAGATTTTCCATTTGAGCTACCTCCAGGAACATGGAGTCTTTCTCCTGTCCTGTGGCCATTCTGCTTGATTATTTGCATCATCTTTTGACCTGGGTCTCAGTCACTCCTCTTTGAAAGTCCACATGGCTGCTATTTCAGCCTACCATGTCCCTTTCGCTGATAAAGCATTTGCCCAATTGGAGGTATCCAAGACCTTTCTCAGAGGGTCCTTCATCTCAGACCCCTGTTCGGACTCGGCTCCCCTTGGGACTTGAACTTTGTTCTTGAAAACTTACCCTTCTATCTTTTGAGCCTGCGGCTTCCGCGAACTTGAAATTCTTATCGTGGAAGATGCTCTTCTTGGTGGCCATTACTTGCTCGCAGGATTTCTGAGCTCCAGGCCCTTATGTGTAAAGTTCCTTATCTGATTTTTCACAAAGGACGAGTAGCTCTTCACGCGAATCATAAGTTTCTGCCTAAAGTGGTAGCAGAGTCTACCTTAAATCAGTCTATTGAGTTACCTGCCTTTTCACAGTACTCCAATCAAGGAGAATACTTGCTTCATACCATGGATGTTCACAGCATCTTGAGATACTACACCGATAGAGGACGAAGGATCTCAGGAAGACTGATCAGTTGTTCGTCTCTTTTGCTCACAAAGGAAGGCAATGCTGTCTCCAAGCAATGCCTATTAAAGTGGTTGAGCTCATTGCATGACTTCCTGTTATGACAAGTACAACAAGACCCTCCTGGGTCAAGTCGAGAAGTCCTCCACTCGGGGAGTTGCAGCCTCTGCGGCTTGTTTCAAGAATGTGTCCGCGGCAGACATCTGTGCTGCCGCCACCTGGACTTCTGTCCATATCTTACTGAAACATTACAGTTTGGACAATGCCTCTTGCCGTAGAGCAGGCTTGGGTTAGCGGTCCTGCAAGGCCTCCTATCTTGAGGTTTGCAAGGTTGTTTGCTACTTCTTGGAGTAGTTCCTCCTCCGGTGCCTTTCATTTGTTCCAGACTGCTTGGGATTCTGTCCTATATGTAATTACCTACTGCAAGAGCCCTCTCGAGTAAGATAGTTCAGTTACGTAGAACTTACCGTAACAGTAGATCTTCGAGAGAGGCTCTTGCAGTAAACTATCCAGCCCTCCATCCCCTAGCTTTTCAGCTCCTTTTCCATTTAGGAAAATGTCTGCTTCTCTCTCATCCGGGCCTGTGGTAGAAGAACTGGAAGAGCGAGCGTCCGGGACCGCCCCTTTATACCGGCGTCGTCTGGCGCCGGTCACCTGATCGGGCGGTCCTGCCAGGACTGCTAGCTAGAAATTTTCTGTGGGGTCCTGCCGCCCTGCCGACATCAGTCCTATATGTAATACCTACTGCAAGAGCCTCTCTTGAAGATCTACTGTTACGGTAAGTTCTTACGTAACTGAACTGAACTTTCAATCGCTAACTTCAGTTCGGTTGAACGGCACCATCTGGCAGGGGCTTGGTTCTGTCGGTTCCCCGTTCCGGATTATACTTTAGAAGAATTTTATGAACCAGAAGGAGGAGGAGAATATGAGGATGATGATGGTGATTATGAAAGTCTGGATGTACCTATTGACCGGACATCTCCCAGACAGACCTTCAGGTGTTTCTCCTCCTAGGCTTTCTGAGTCCCCTTCCCACTTTATATTTTACAAGAAGGTGGCTGAAACCCTCCAGCTTCAATGGAAGAAGCAGAGGAGGATCAGGAGGAGCCTGATTTTGTTGAAATGATGGACATCCCAGAGTCCAGGAGACTGTCTATTCCCTACATAAATCTTTTGGGAAACAGACATTTAAAATCCTAAAGACTCTTAACTCCATACCTCCTGTGGACAGACGAATGGACAAGAGGTATGCCCTTTCAAACTCAGACACAGAGTTCCTTTCTCAGCAATGCAGCCATGTTGGGGTAGTGCAGGCTGCTGCCTGTGATAAGGCAACACTCCTTGGCACCACACCCCCAGATAAGGACTCCAGGAGGATTGATGCCATGGCAAGAAGCAGTACATGGCAGCGTCTTGCGGGACTCAGGCAGGCTAACTATATGGCCTACAGCTAGATACCAGAAGTCCAGGTGGGACACTGTGCTGGCTCTGGCTACACAGGCCCCTGACCAGCTTGCCAAGGAGCTGGAGCAGGTGGCTGCGGATGGGATGAGGCATCCAAGGTGCAGTTTCATGCTGCTGTGGACTCCAATGATGTTTCATCTAGAGTCATGGCTACATCTGTGGCCCTTGCGAGGATGGCTTGGCTCAGATGTACTAGCCTATCACAGGATACCCAGGCTAAGGCAGTGGATTTCCATGTCATTGGTAATTCCCTGTTTGGGGAGCAGACAGAGAATTACATGAAAAAGATGGATGAGTACAGGACCACCTACAGAGTGCTCAGGCCAAAGAAAGGCAAGCCACTCCTCAGAGACACCATTCCAGGGGCAGGCCCTTTCAAAGGCCTTTTACAAGTCCAGGCCTCCTCTTCTGCTTATGCTCAGAGGGGTTCTTCAGAGGAGAGGCAGGCAGGGAATGAGCAGGCCTGCTTCCACCCCTCAGCCTAAAGCCCCTGCCAAGCAGACACCCTGATGGGTCTGCCTGGGCCGATCTCCAATACCTGTAGGGGGCAGGCTGGCTTACTTTGTCCAGGACTGGAAGTCTCTGACATCAGACAAGTGGGTCCTGAAGTAGTAAGTCAGGGACTGGTTCTCAGCTTCAAATAATTTCCCAAGATGAGAACCAGATCCTTTCCGCCTGCAAATCCATCAGAGACCTTGCCCTAGAGGCAGAAGTTTCTTCCCTCCTGGCCTCAGAGCCATAGAAGGTCCCTACCTACACAAGGCAAAGGATTGCACTCAGGTATTTGCTAACCCCAAAAACAGGAGAATGGCGGCCCATCCTGGAACTAAGATATCTGAACAAGCACCTTTTAAAACAAAGTTCAAAATGGTGACTCGGGGAATAATTCTGCCCTCTCTAAGGCCAGGGACTGGCTAGCCTCCCTGGACTGCAAAGATGCCTATTTTCACATTCCCATCAGGTGCTCCCACAGAAAGTACCTCAGGTTCGAGTTGCCCTCAGGCCACTATCGATTCAGAGCAATGCCCTTTGGCCTAACATCAGCCCCAAGGGTGTTCACAAAATGCCTGGCAGTAGTGGTTGCTTTCCTAAGGAAAAAGATCTCCATCTTTCCATACTTGGATGACTGGCTCATAGTGGGTCAGTCTCCAGACAGAATCAAGTCACATCTGCAAATAATTCGTAGTGCTCACTTCCTTAGGATTCCTCCTTAACATTCCAAAGTCAGTTCTCGAGCCAGTGCAGCTCCTCACCTTTATAGGGACGGAGCTGGGTACAATAAGACAGCGCCTTCCTTCCCTGGACAGGGCAAGGACCCTTATGGAACTGGCCTGTTCATTCACCCTTCAGGTGTCTCAACCAGCAAGGCATTCCTACAGCTCCTGGGCCACATTGCAGCTTCTACAGCAGTGGTCCAGGGGCAAATTCAGATGAGGACATTCAGTTCCACTTAAGAGCCTTCTGGTCCCAAAGAAAGGATTCCTTACCAAACTAGTACCAGTGACTCGAACCTTGATCCAGGCTTTGCAATGGTGGCAGGATCAGGACAATTTGAGACAGGGGGCACAGATATTCAAACTGCCCCAGTTTGTGGCGCAAACCCGTTGCACCGCTCAAAATAGTTGCACAGGGGGTGTGCCAGGCGATATTCAATGGAGTGCGCTATGGCACAACTGCTTTGAATATCACCCCTGGCACCCCCCACTGTGCATGGCGCAGTGAAACTGCGCCAGTGCAAGTGGTCAGAGTGGAGCATTGAGATGCAGTGGCGGAAGTTCCATTGCACCATGCACAGCACCTGCGATATTCAAAGGGTGACATGCAAATGGGACCATAATTTATGGAAGGTGCGGAGACCATTTGTATCTGATTACGGCCCCATTTGCATGCCATTAGCATGCAGGTGCGCCGATCCCAATGATTTGCACCTGGCGCCCTGCCAGTACAGCAGCCGTCGGGGACCACGCCCCCTGCAGCCCGATCGTGGGGCGTCCTGTAAGGGACAATGCATGTCTCAATCCCTGGTGGTCCAGTGGACCGTGATTAGCCGATCGCGGGCAGAACTATAACGTCCCTCCCATTAGCCTGATCGCGGGCATAACTGTAACGTCCCCCACCGTAGTCCGATCGCGGGCAGACCTTTATCAACCCCGGTAGCCGATCGCAGGCAGACCTTCATCCAACCCTCCTCCCCGGTAGCCCGATCGTGGGCAGACCTTCATCAACCTCCCTCCCCGAGTAGCCCGATCGCGGGCAGACCTTCATCAACCCGCCCAGTAGCCCGATCGTGGGCATAACAACCACCCCCATTAGCCCGATCGCGGGCATCAGATTCCCAAGCCCAATATCCCTGGTGGTCCAGTGGACTGAACTGAGCCCGATCGCGGAAGCATTCCTCCGCCCAGAAGTAAATCCTGGTGATCTGGTGGACCCCCACCCACCCACCCATGGAGCCCCACTGCCGCTCTCCCCGTCAGCTGGCGGGCGGCAGCACCACCCGCCTACCGGCCGCTGACTGACATCTCGGTATGGCTGCCGCCCATTGGTTCAGAGCATGAGCCAATGGGCATGCAGCCATACCGTACTAGTCCAGTCAGATATGTGAATGAATTTTCATTCCATATCTGAACTAACTAATGCAGGTATGGGCTGCAAACCCGTAGCTCATGCTCTGAACCAATGGGCGTGCAGCCATGCCGAGCTGTCGCTCAGCGGGCGACGGCGGAGTGAAGATGCACCGCCCGGCATGGGGGCCGAGCAGTGGTGAATCCATGGCGCGAGTGAGGTAATCCTGGTCTCGAGGCCCCGAGAGGAGTGAGAATACCACCTGACTCGAGGCTCCGTTCAGCTCACTGGTCCCTGAACCAAACTGCGGAGAAAATCTGACTCTCGCCCAGCAAAGCGGCTGGGAATTATGCCGCGACACCGTCGAGCTGCTGAGAGGTTGAACTGATATGCTGATCGAGACTGCACCGAGAAAATGACTCGAAGGCATGCCCTTGACTCCGGACTGCGGGGAAAGTGCTGTTATGCCGCTATCGGGACTATTTCGCGGTCCACTAGACCAGGGATGACCGGACTTTGGGAGGGAGGTCTGATGCCCACAGTCGGGCTACTTGGAAGTGCTGTCATGCCCCGGAGCAGGGCATGGGGTCACCGCCAGGTGTGGGGGGAACAGGTGGGGCCACCCACAGGTGGCAGCTGCTGTGTTCGCCCTGCAATGCAGCAGCTCACCTGTGGTGGCCTTGACTTTCCTTTTTCGGCTCAACTTTGTGCAGGCGCAGGTAGGGGTTGCTCTGCATAACTCTGCCGGCCCAGGCTGAATATCGGGCTGTGCAGTTTTATGCAGGGCACGCCCCCACCTGTGCCTGCATACAATTACTGATGCGCCCGTGCATCGGGATTTGTGCAGGCGCACTTTCTCCTTTTAAATATCGCAGGCCGCATCAGTGGGTTGTGATGATGCAACACTGTTGCCATGCGTAACCCTTTGAATATCTGGGCCCGGAGTTCCTTTTGTCACTCAGTCTCATTCAGTGATACTCACCACAGATGCCTCCCTGCTGGGCTGGGAGCCCATAGGGATCTTACCACCCAAGGCTGTGGTCACCTCAAGAATCTCTGCTTCACATCAGTCTCTTGGAACTCAGAACAGTGTTTCTGGCACTGCAAGCCTTTTCCAAATCTGTACAGAACAAGGTGGTCCAGATCAGAACAGACAATACCACCACAATGTGGTAATCAGCAAGCAAGGAGACACTCGGTCTACAGCCTTGTGCACAAAGAAGATAAAGTTGTGGTCCTTGGCCTATTCCTACAAACCTGTCTGATAGCAGTTCACCTCCCAGGAAGGACAATGTCCTAGCAGATGCTCTCAGCAGGATATCCCAGGGCCATCATGAATGGACCCTAGATCCCTAGTTTTGAAAGTGATTTTCTCGAGACGGGCACTCCACAGATAGATCTTTTGCAGCCCCAGACAATCGCCAACTTCCTCTCTTTTGTTGCAGACCCCCAGTCTTGGGCTCAGTCCCCTGGATGCTCTGATTCTGAATTGGGAAGGGATATTCCTGTATGTTTTCCCCCTTCCTCTCCTGTTCAAAGTGTTAGTCAAGATCAGGTCTCAACCATGTAAAGTGATTCTGATTGCTCCAGACTGGGCCAGATAGCCCTGGTACCCATTGTTGCTATCCTTAGCAGTCCACCTTCCCTGTCTCTTCCAGGAATTACAACCTGTTGACTTCCTCTCAGGGAGGATTTGGTATCCGAACCTCAAATCTCTCAATCTCAAGGCATGGCTCTTGAAGAGTTAGAGTTTGCTGATCTACACCTTTCTCAAGGGGTTCTGGATATCCTTAAGGCTTCTCAAAGCCTTCCACCAGAAAGACTTAAAACTCCAAATGGAAAAGGTTCACTATTTGGTGCTCTAATAAGCATATTTCTCCAAAATCTGCTGGGTTGCCTACAGTCCTGGACTATATGGTTCATCTTAATGGCTTGGGACTTAGGCCAGCTACACTAAAGTGCATCTGGCAGCTGTTTCTGCCTTCTTGTCTGTAGGCAAGCCCTCTCTCTGTCAGCCCATCCTGTGTTTTGTAAGTTCTTCAAGGGATTGCTGCACAATCCCCCCCTTTAAGGACCCTGCTGCAGCTTGGGACCTTAATGTTTGCATTGCTCAGCTTATGCAACCACCCTTTGAGCCTTTGTCCTCTGCGAGCTTAAGTACTTGACTTGGAAAACTGTGTTTTGGTAGCCATTACCTCTGCCAGGCATATCAGTGGATTGCAAGCCCTGTCAGTGGAGCCTGATTTCATCTCTTTCCATAGAGATAAAGTGGTCTAAGAACTAACAGGAAGTTTTTGCCTAAGGTGATTTCAGATTCCCACCTTAATCAGTCTGTCTCTCCTGTTTTCTTCACTGCCCATTCCTCCTCTGGAGAGAGGCTGCACAACTGGAGGTTAAAGGACCCTCAGCTACTACATAGAAGCACCGAGGTCTGAGTTTGAGTCCTCAGTTGTTCCTCACATATGGAGAGGTTGGTAAGGCAAACCTGCCACTAAAAGATCTATTGCCAGGTGGGGTGGATTGTCTCTTGTATACAATTTTGCTATGAAAAACTGGGTAGAACCCCACCTTCAGGCCTGAGGGCTCACTCTACTAGATGTACAGCTGCTTCCTTAGCTGCTGCCAGGGATATTCCTATCTTAGAAATTTGTCAAGCAGCCACCTGGAAAACAGTCCATACATTCACCAAGCATTACTCTCTGGATATCCAGGCTAGGGTGATGCTCAGTTTAGTACAGCAGTAATTCAGAGCCTTTTCCCAAAGTAGGTTCTGTCCCTCATCCATGGAGGTACTGCTTGGTAGTCTGCAATAGTCAGAATACAGCAAGACTTCATGTTGTTTGAAGAAAAATTACTCACCTTAGTAATGTTGTTTCTTCTAATGGAGTCTTGCTGTATTCTGACCTCCTCCTGCCTCCCTCAGAAGCTGGTTTTGGGATGTGGGTGGGCAGGAGCAGTGTTAACACCCCAGAGGTGCCCCCTTCCCCTCCTTTATTTTGGGTGTGTGTTGTGTTTTGTTTTTGGTTTCTGACTTGAATCTTTGCTTTGAAACCAAAACCACTTATTTAATATATTTAGTTGCCAGTTGGCTAGTGTGAGTTTCAGTTTCCACACAGAACTTCTAGTGAGTATTGCTCGTAAAGATCTGATGGTTGGAGTTTAAACAACAGCAGACAGGGGCTTCAACTGAGCTCGCTGAACGTTCCATACTGGCCATGGAAAGTTAACTGTTTGTTCTCCGGGGGCAGTTGAAGAGCAGGACCTAACTGCATTAGTCAGAATACAGCAAGACTCCATTAGAAGAAACAACATTACTAAGGTGAGTAATTTTTCTTTCTTCTAATGGAGTCTTTCTATATCAGACCTCACCGGCCTCCTCTCAGAACCTGGTTTTGGGAAGTGGCAGGCAGGTACAGTGTTGCACCTCAGGGTGTACCTTGTGGGTGAGGTTTATGTTAATTTTTCTGGTGTTTTGTACTTAAATATTGTCACTACCTTTCCTTCTTGGGTTCTCGATTTGCGTCTTTGGGCCCCCAAAGAATCTTTGCCCTTTGGCTATATGTTGAACAGTTTCCATACTATAGTATGTTAGTGTGCTCATAAGAATCTGATGGTTACACTGGGAAGTACTACAGACAGAGGTTTGAAAACTGAGCTTGAGCTCAACGTTCTATGCTTCTGCATAGAGTTAACTTTTCCTCTCCGGGGCAGTTCAAGTGCTGGGGCTAACTGCATTATGTCTGAATACAGCAAGACTCCATTAGAAGAAACAACATTACTATGATGAGTAATTTTTCATATGGCTTCCCTTGCATACCGTGCACCATCTTAGTTTCCCTTCTCTGAACCCTCTCAGTCCCATCTGTCCTTGTGTAGTATGGTCTCAGAACTGGACCCCGTACTCCAGATGAGGCCTCAGCATGGTTTATAGAGAGAGATCAGTACCTCCCTCTTTCTGCTAGTTATGTCCCTCCCAATGCACCAACATTCTCTTTCATTTCCCATTGCCTTGCTGCATTGGTTACCCACCTTAAGGTTGCTTTATATTCTAATCCCCAGATCCTCTCCTGCTCAGCTGGCTTATCTCCCTAACCGGTGTGCAGCCAGGTTGCGGGTTTCATCATGTGCATCACTGCACACTTTTATGCATTTAATTTCAGTTGCCAAGCTTCCTACCACCCTTTCTGAATCCTTGAATCTTATTTCAGTGGGAGCTCTTGCAGCAGGCTATAACCATTAGTAGGGATGTAAGTTTGCATGGCAGTCATACACGTCATTGATTCCATGACGTTTGATCTTATTCAGGACTTCCATGACTTTCACTAGTGTCATCAGAATGTAGCAATGATGACAGTGCCTTGACATTTACTACTGTTTACTAATGATTTCATGAACAAACAATGAGTCATTAAAACCTCATCCATGACAAACTTACATCCCTAACCATTAGGACTAACACTGCAGGCCTTAGGACCCACGGAAAAATTCTTAGTTAGCAGGGCGCCACTAATGTCAGCACCACCCTGACGTCAGTCATGGTATAAAGGGGAGGACCCGGCTCCACACCAGTTCTTTGCTGTCAGAAGTTTCCAGCAAAACTAGATTTTTCTTGGAATTTGACCCTTCTTTCCTTTTCTGACTTCAGTGCTGATATGTTGTCCCTGTCTCCTGTATCCTCCTCCGGACCGAAGAGGAACAAGTGTGATTGTGGCCCAAGTGTGATTGTGGCCACCTGAATACAGTCCAAGACTGCCACTCCAAGTGAGTCTTCTGCCTGGGTCCAGAACCACGACAGCGCAGCCTGCAGCACTTATAGAGGTTTCACCAGCAGGACAAGGTCGCGCCTGAAGGACTTAAAAGCATACCTCTTAGAAAGCAAATGGATGTCCTGCACACCTCTGGGGGTGGGGGAGAGACAAGGTAAACACCGGACAAGCCCCATAAGCATTCCCGGACAAGGACTGTAGCCGGTCCCATCATCAGTCCTGTTCTCTTCCCCTGCCCTGAAAAGACTCTTCAACCTCTGGCTCAGGAGAACATCGAAGGACCAGCAGAGTCCTACCACCAAAAACTCTCCGCCAGTCAAGGGACCCGTCCGGTGAAAAACAGGCGAAGCCTAAGTGGCGCTGCTTCACGTGACCAAGGCCTCTTGGCACAAGCCTCGGCCCTGCCCAAGAGGCCTCAATTCCGCTGACTTCAGAAGCCGCTGGGTGGTAGACACCCAGACACCGCCTCGGCGAAACAGATGCCAGTGGAGGTTCCTCCTGTGGAAGACACTCTGGGGAACAGGTCCCGCTAATGTTCTGGTGACCCCAGATCTTCCACTCCACAGGGCTATTCAGGGGACTCCCCCTCGTGCCTTCCTGGGAACAGCAGCTGCTGTTTTTAGCAAGAGCTACAGAGCTCTTCTCCTTTGGTGGAGTGGTTAAGAAAGGAGAGACTACGAAGCTAGACCCAGACACTGATTCCTGTCCAGACAACCCTGAACCAGAGGGCCTTACCGCTCCTTGCAGAAGACCCTGAGGCCGCTACCTGCCCGCCCTCGAATGCTCGGATCCAGTCTTGGGACCGTTGTCGGTTCCTGTCTCAGCCAGGAGCTGATCCCGCTCCTGGCGCCAGTCCCCAGGCCGTCAGTCGTTGCACCATCGTCTGTCCCACAGCCGTGCAGCCAGTCCTCAGACTGGCGTCAGTCCGGTAGCTACTAACGTTTGAGCGGGAAGTCCTACGCACTCATGCTATTCTAGGCCCAGTAGCAGGTCATCATCTCCTTCTGCTTCCTCATCCTCTCGTGGGTTGGGGGGTTCCCCATGGAGAATGACCAACCCACTTGTCTCCTGATGATCTGACTTTTATGGACGTCATGAGGCACATCCAGGCCTCTAGTGAATGGGAGACAGAGGACCTGGATCTGAACGCTGTCAATTGGCCCGTTGGGCAAAGGAGCCAAGCCTCTGGTGGTGCCTCCTTTAGTGGACACCTTCCAAGATCTTACCAGGATAACTTAGAAGCATCCAGCCTCAGTCCTGGCTGTTCCAAAGTCAGGCTATATAGAGCTCTGAGGGATGGCTCCTGGCGGAACCCCTTCAGGTGAGACTCATCGGTCATTCGGCTGCTCACAATTCAAAGCCGTCTAAGCACCTAAACTCCCAGCCTTCTGACCCAGAATCCTGCTACTTGGACCAGGTGGGCAGAAGGTCTACTCTGCTTCCACCTGCTCCATTTGATCCCTTAACTTTCTCACGCATATGGTCCAGTACCAGAATGCATTGTGGGAGAAAGGGCAGGAGCTAGCCAATGCCTTGCCAGACTCCACACAAGGCGGATCTTCTGGACATATTAAAATCGGGCTTGGATTTGAGCACATATTCTCTGTGGCTCGTGCAACACTGCGAATCTGTGACCCAGGCGGCAGCATCAGGTGTCTGCCTTGAGCGCCATTAGTGGTTGAGGTCTCAGGTTTCACCAGGATTTGCAGTCCAGAATCCGGGACCTCCTGTTCCAGGGTTCTGTCCTTTCTTGGCAGGAGACTGAGTCTATCTCTCGTCTCCAGGAGTCGCAAATCTATCTGGTCCATCAGGCAGATGTACAGAGGGCCAGAAACTAGTGAGGCGATGGCCATTTTAGTGAGCCCTCAGGTACTTAAGTCCATGGAAACTAACAGGGCCAGAGAGGTGGCTTCAAAAGGAAATCCAGCAAACAGCAACCTGGGCGCTCCTTTTGAGGCCCAAGTCCTCCCGAGCCTCTGTGCCCACTCCCGGCTCTGCTCAACGACTCCCTCCTGACCCCCGCCGGGAGGAGGATCCAGGGAGGCAGTAGAGGGTTGCTTCTCCCTTCATCTGAAGGGTTGGCGCTCTTATTACAGTGGACCAGTGGGTCCTAGACATTATAAGGAGGGACATACGCTGGAGTTCACCAAAATTCCCCAGACACTCCACAAGGTCCTCAAGATATCCTCCTTCTCACACACCTCTTATAGAAGGAGAGATTCAGCCCTCTTTAAAAGGCGATGGAACCAGTTCCTCTGCAGCGGGGAAAGGGATATTACTCCCACTTTTGCTAGTTCCAAAAAAAGATACAAGATTTTGGCCATCCTGCACCTTGGCTCCTTAAACAACTATATAGAGTACCGAAGGTTCAGGATGGTGACCCTTCCAGGTCTTATTCCTCTGCTGCACCAGGGAGACTGGCTCTGCCCCCTAGATATGCAAGATGCATATATGCACATCGAGGTCTTCCCCTACAGGAAGTACCTGAGGTTCCACTTCCAGGGGAGCATTATCAGTTGAGTTCTTCCGTTAGCCTCTTCTCCGCTCTAGAGTCTTCACCAAATGTTTGGCAGTAGTAGCTGCAGCTTTAAAGCGCCAGAGGCATTGTGTCTTCTCTTACCTTGACAATTGGCTGCTTGTGGCCCGTCAAAGGGTGCACCTCCTTCAGGCTCGAGGAGCGCCTATACTCTGCTCTGAGAGGTGTGAATCACCCTGAACCTTCAAAGTCTTCCCTGGAGCCCAGCCAAGACTTATCTTCATAGAGACTGACCGGACTCCAGTCCAGGGCATGGCATTTCTACCTCCAGAGAGCGATCGCCTGTGGGAGATAGCGAATCGGTCCTAGTAACCCCTCGGGTCCAGGCCAGGACCTTCCTCAGACGTCTGGAGCACATGGTGGCAGCCATCCCTGTCACTCCTTTGGCCTGTCTCCACATGAGAATCCCACAGTGGATGCTCTGGGTGCAGTGGGATCAATGCTCAGATGACCTAGACCACATGGTCAGAGTCGCAGAGCCAATCAAGAGGACACTACATTGGTGGCTGGACCCCTCAATCTAGAGAAGGGGTCCCTTTCATCAGGAGCTAAATCGGACCCCAATGACAGATGTAACAGATTTGGGATGGGGCGCACCTAGGGCACTGCCAGATGCAAGGGTCTGGACCCCAGAGGCCTTGAACTCCACATCAATGTCCTGGAGATGCAAGCAGTCCTCAAGGCGCTGCATGCCTTCCAAGAGGACCTTGTCCCAGGCTCTCCTAGTTCAGATGGACAACATGGCGGGTCTTTATATCAACAAGCAAGGAGCATCCTGCCCCTATGCAGGAGACAGTGAGAGTCTGGTATTGGGCTGGAGCATCACACCTCTGTCCGCAGTGCAAGTTCCAGGCATCCTAAGTGACTTGGCAGACAGCCTAAGCAGGTCTCAGTTCAAGGCGCACAGTGGGAGTTACTACAGTCTGTAGCCGGACCAGCTGCTCGACACATGGGGTCATCCAGAGCTGGGCCTCTTTGCATCCTCACGCAATGCCAAACTGTTTTATGCTCGCCTGGTGCTTTCTGGCCAGACACGTTGTCCCTTTGTTGGGCAGGGAGGTTTCTTCCTTCTTCCTCTCATTCAGAGGTGCTGTTGAAGATGCAGGCCAAGGGGCTCGGATGATTCTAATCGCCCATTGTGGCCTCGCAGATTTGGTTCCCACTACTTCAGCGATTGTCCTCGGAACCTCCAATTCCGCTGCTAATATGCTCGCAGTTGCTGTCCCAGCATTGGGGCATGCTGGTCCATCAGATCTCAGATATTTACACTTTCATGCTTGGCTCCTGCAGATGTAGCAAAATCAAGGTATGGGATTCCCAGGAGGTGGCGGACGTTCTCTGTGAGGAAGCCCTCTACTTGCTCCACTTATGCTATGAAGTGGGCGTTTCTGCTTATGGGCGTTCTCACCATCTGAACCCCTTACCTGTCCGGTGAACTCCGCATTGTAGTATCTCCTCTCCTTATACCAACAAGGCTTGAGTTACTCTTCGATAAAGGTGTACATGTGGGCCATTTCTGCATATCCTATCCTCTTGGGGATGGGACATTGGCCCAACTGGACGTGGCCCCACTTTTACGGGGTATTCTGCACATGAGACCTCCCATTAGGATCCTATCCCTCCTGGGACCTCCTGTTTGTGTTGGAGAAGTTCACTCCCCCACCCCTTTTGAGCCAGCAGCTAATTGTGAGCTGCGTTCCTTTCCTGGAAGATTTGTTTTTAGTTGCTGTTTCCTTAGCTCAAAGAGTTTCTGAGTTCCAGGCTCTGATGTGTAAAGAGCCTTATTTGGTTTTTCACAGGAAAAGGCTTTCCTTCAAACAAATCTAAGTTCCTTCCCAAACTGGTCTCGGAGGTGATCCTCAACCAGTCGGTTGACCTTCCAGTTTAGTTTTCTTCTCCTTCCAATAGGAGAAGCTCTCCTTCACACTCTGGACATTCACAGGAAGCTGAGGTTCTATCTCAAGCATACAGCTACACACCATAAATCAGAGCAACTGTTTGTGGCCTTCACCCACAACCCTTGGGCAAACTGTCTAAACAGACTATTTCTAAGTGGCTTGTCCACTGCATTGTGTTTTGCTACAAGAAGCACAACAAACCCCTTCTGGGCCCAGCTAGGGGTCACTCCACCGGGAGTCTCTGCTTCTTTACCACCTTGAAGAATGTCTCTTTTAAGAGGCGTCTGTGTGCAGCCACCTGGAATTCTGTGCACACATTTGTGAAGCACTATAGCCTGGACATTGCATCCAGACACCATGCGGTTTTGGCTTGGCAGTCCTTCAGGGACTCCTGTCCTGA
Organism: Neoceratodus forsteri; assembly: GCA_016271365.2. Lineage (NCBI taxonomy): Eukaryota > Metazoa > Chordata > Ceratodontiformes > Ceratodontidae > Neoceratodus > Neoceratodus forsteri. Next base: position 165,308,115 of record CM028137.1, read on the forward strand.
CTTGCTGTGTTAGCTTTATTACCATCCTTCCTCCTCCCAGGGTAGACATCTCCTTGGCACGGGACTGCTTGGGCTTCAGTCCTAATGGTTATAGCCTGCTGCAAGTGCTCCCATTCAGTAAGATAGTACAGTTATGTAAGAACCTACCGTAACAATAGATCTTGAGAGGAGCTCTTGCAGCAGGTGCTGCTTTCTCGACTTCCATCCCCCAAGTGAGGTGTTCAGCATATCATCTACAGGCTTTGCTTCATTCTCTCATTAGGGCCTGTTCATGGGTCTTGGCGGAAACTGGGGTGTAGCTGGTGTCCGCCCCTTATGTACCATGACTGGGTGGAACTGGCGTCAGGGGGTGGTCCCTGCTGGGTTCTGCTAGCTAAGAATTTTTCTGGTGGGTCTTAAGGCCCTGCGGCGTTAGTCCTAATGGTTATACCCTGTTGCAAGAGCTCCTCTCGAATCACGTAACTGTCACTTTCTCCCTTATGGCCTCCACCTCCCTAGGGTGTCCACCCTTTGCAGATCTTCATATCATCTGGAAATAGGCTCACCCTCCTCCAGCCCACCCGCTATATCACTGATATAAATATTAAAAAGAGTTGTCCTAGTACTCACCCCTGGGGCACCCCACCAGTCACCCCCATCTCCCTGGAATGTGTACCCTATTAACCACCACCTTCTGGCTTCTGTCCTTCAATCAGATTTTACTTAAGAATTGAGCTCTTGCAGCAAGCTACACCATAAGGACTATGCCTCCAGGCACTAGGATCCCATGGAAACATCTTAGCAGTATGCTGTGGGACTGCCCCGACGTCTGACTGCCTCAGGCGTGCACCAGTAGTATAAAGGCAGTCCCTTCCACACTTCAGTTCTTTTCCTGATGTCGACCCACTCACATCGGCTCCACGGATGCCTCCTGCCAACCAGTCGACTGCCATTTTTGTCATAGTTTCGATTATTTTCTACTTTTTGATACTGCATCATCTGTATATGTCTTCACTGTCCTCTTGTCAGCGATGGAAATCCAGGTGCACTTGCAAGAAGCGGATCCTGGCCCGGGACGGTCACTCGGCCTGCCTCATCTGCCTGGGGCCTGACCAAGATGCTGTAATCCTGCCTCCCCAAGGTGTCGGCTCACCATCAGGTCCCAGCTTGGACCATGCACCAGCTGTTAGGCCATAGGGCTGCAGCCATAGTGACCATCCCTCAGCACGCCTATTTGAGAGTCCCTTCATGGACCCGCAGAAGTGCAGTGTGATCAAAGGGAGACTATCTCAACCAGCCGGTCCTGATCTCCAGAGCAGTGGTTCAAACTATCTTAGTGGCTCTTCTCCCCCAAATCTGGAGTTCCCTTTCAGAGAGAAACTCCATCTTGGGTTCTAACTGATGCCTCAGGCCTGGGTTGGGGGCTCATTTGCAAGATCGACAGACTCGGGGAACATGGTTGCCTCTAGAACTGTCCCTCCATATCTGTATTTGGAGCCAAGGGAAGTTCTTTATGCTTTACAAGCTGCTTTCTACCGGACCTTGGTCCAGGCCCCTGTTGATTCAGATGGATGTGTTAGTCGTTTATTACATCAACAAATGGGGTGGGGGGACTCACACCCTATCCCTCTGTCGGTAGGCAATGAGTGTGTGATTCTGGGCTCTAGACCATGGCTTATTGCTCACCACAGTTCATGGTCCTGAAGTCCAAAACACTGGCCAATACCCTAAGCCGGTCATGGTTGAGGCCACGAATGGAAACTCCTACAGTCTGTGGACAATCTCTTTTGAAGATGGGGTCATCCAGAGCAGGACCTCTTCGTGTCCCCATGCAATGTGAAACGGCCCAGTTTTTGCCCGCTCGGTCAAGGGCCTGGTGTTTTCTAGCGAGTTGCATTGTTCCACTGCTGGATAGGGAGGTTTCTGTATCCCTTTCCTCTTCAGGGTTCTTCTCAAACTCCCAAGTGGAGGTGCGGAGATGATCCTTGTAGCTCCACTTTGGTCTCTCCAGATATGGTTTTCTACTGCAGCAGCTGTCCTTATAGCTTCACTTTGGCCTCTCCAGATATGGTTTCTCTACTGCAGCAGCTGGCGGTGGAACCTCCAATTCCCCTGCCCTTGGCCTCCTGCTTACTGTCGGAGGAGCAGGGCATGCTGGTTCACCCAGACCTCTGATCCATACATTTGCATGCCTGGTGCCTGCAGAACATAACCACTTCCTATTTCAGAGTCTCTTCTAGAGTGGCTGAGGTCCTGGTGGCAGCCAGAAAACCATCCACTCTGGCTACTTACGCCATGAAGTAGAAGCACTTTAGCTTGTGGGCCACTAACAGGATTCTGGATCCTCTTCTGTGCCCTCTGAATGCTGTCCTCGAGTATCTCCTCTCCCTGTCAGATGCGGGCCTCCACTACTCTTCCATTAAGGTGCACCTTTCTGCATGCTCTACCTACCATGCACCTGTGCATGGCAAATATGTTGCCCAGTCAGATTTGGCCCTAACATTCTTGAGAGGAATGCTTCATCTAAGCCTCTCATTCGGGATCCTGTCCTCCTTGGGATCTTTTTATTTTGTTAGAGAAACTTACATTGCCTCCCCTCTGAGCCAGCCGCAGATTGTGATTTCGCATTGTCGTGGAAGCGTTTTTTGGTTGCTGTAACTTCTGCCCAGAGGATTTCCAAGCTTCAGGCTCTTATGTCTAAAAGCAGTATTTAATTTTCCACAAGGACAGGGTGTCCTTGAGGACTAATCTAAGTTCTAGGGACGTGGATATATTCTATCCACACTGTCTGGCAGTGCCCCTTTCCTTCAGGTTTGCCAGAAAATCTCAAGTTGGATCTCCTACCCACCTGGGTGGTATATCCCTCGGCTCCACCCTGACGCCATATCTTCCTTTCCACTGGAAGCAGGTTCCTCCTTACCGCTTCCCGTGGAGTAGGCCCTGGTGTTTAAATCTTCAGATTTACTTTCAGATTTCAAACTTAAATTCATCAGTTTCTTCCACACAATCTTCACCACGATGGAGGAAAAGTCTTCATCCAAGTTTCACCAGTGCCCCTGCAGGCAGAAGAGAACACGCACCGATCCGCGATGCCACATGCATTTATTGACTGGGGCACGAACATGATACCCAGGCCTGCGATATATGTCACTCTTTTCACCCAAACATGCTGGACTACCATCTCACCTGTTTGCAGCTGAGCTGCCTGGAAAACGTAACCCGCCAGTCAAATCCAAAAGAAGCCCGTTGGGTGGTTGCCATGGTGTCCACCGAGCAGCTAGACCAGATAAAGGCTTTTGAGGAGAAGGCAGCTCGGGCTGCTGAGCAGTCCTCTTCGCATCTGTTGCTCCTTAAACTGGACTCTACCTTTCAGACTCCTTTCTAGGAGTTGTGACCTCTCCTCAACTGAGAACTGGCCCTTTGGGCTTATGCTCCCAAGGAGTCGAGAGACAAAGCGAAGACTCAGTCGAAGTTCTTGGGACAGAGAGCAGCATCGGTCCCAGGAAACTTTGGTTTCGCCACGGTTGAAACCATGGCCTTAGTCGCTGGCTTCACGGTGCCCCTGTCAGGCCAGCCTGCCGAGATGAGTAGACAATCCAGCTGAGATTTTTCTCAACCCAGTGTACCTGCTTTCTCGATGAGGCTGACCATTCTCTCTTTGGACTCTGGTCCTACCAACCGATGAGCCGATCCAACCTGTGGGGCTGGTTCCCAAAGCTCCAGTAGACCAGGAGGAGCCACGGCACTCCCGGCTTTCTCCTAGCAACCCCGGCCCCCACCCCAGGTCTCTGTCCCAGTCTGTCATCTTCCTACAGTGGATCACGCCAAGTTCTACAGGCGCCATTCTCTGCATCTTAAGCGGCACCACGCTGCTATTCTTCCTCGACTGAGGGGAGGCTTCAGCGCAAGTTGCATTGGCACTATGAGGACCTCGCGGTAGCGGTGGCTGTGGTCGGTCAGAAGCGGACACGGCTCACACCCAGCTATTACCTGGCTGTCACCATCCCAGCTGCTACCTATGCCTCCGGAGTCTCCAGAGCTGGTCGACACCACTCCTCTGCCCGCTGAGCCAGTGAAGACCGTTCTGGCTCTGCCTAAACTGGCTTCTCCACCGATCATGATGGAGCTGCCACCTTGTCAACCACCATCCGGGACTTCGTCCAGGAGTCTGTCAGCTAAGGGACTTCCCATCGGCTGTCGGTCACACTCATGCCTGACCACGGCAGGTCAAAGGTGACACAGGTGTTCAGCGTTGTACTGGGACTCTTTGGAATCAGACAGCTTGCTCCACTCCTGTCAGGTCGACGCAGAGTCTGTTGAGATTTCTCCACGAGGAGGGCCTTCATCCTCCTTGGACATCCTTCGTCTCATCTCCGAATCTATGGGAATGCAGTTGAAGCCCTTTCAGAAGCTGTCCCATTACCTCCTTACTAATATCCTGGATAAGGGGATTCACTGACTGAGGCCTTACCAGTGGCCGAGGCTATTGTGGGTTTGGCCCTGAGCTTTGGCAGTACACTGGTTTCTGCCCCACGCCATCTACCTGTGTGGCCCACAAATATGCAGTGCCCATCGGTTACCTTTGGGTTCTCAGAATACCCTTGGCTGAGGGGTTAGTGACAGATTCAGTGTTCCAGCGGGTCATAAGGACGTGGACATACCTCCGGACAAGGAGACCCAAGATGTTTGACTACTTGGCCGTCGTCATGGCACATTCCTCCCATGCCCTCCTGGGGTCGCTGGATGAGGTGCTTCCTCATCTCCCCACAGACCTCCAGACCACGGACAAGCATGTCCGAGATCAGAGTCGTGCTAGCCAAACGGCAGCTCCAGACAGCCCTGGACATCAGGAACTCTTGTGCCCGGCTCAGTGAGGTCAGCCATAGTCATGTCAGAGGCCTGGCTGAGGATTCAGTACTTTATGGCAGATACCCAGCATAATGAGATCGCCCTTTCTGTAGCACCGACTTGTTTGGGCCTGGAGTTGACTGTCCCTTCAGTGCATAGAGGTCCAATGCCACCTTGGACTCTGTCCAGAAGGACTCTTAAGGGCCTCAAGCAGCAGAAGCACCCTTTGGCCTTCCACCCTATGGCCAAACCAGCCCAATACTAGTCTGGGCAACAGGCTCAGTCTTGGTGCCCCGCCCAAGTCTGTGGCTTCTGTGCCCTGAAAACCGGAGGCAAAAGCCAGTGGCTCCTCTGCCAGGTCCTCCACCAAGCCTGTACAGTGAAGGGATGGAGGTTGCTGACCCCATACCCATCACACCTCCCTGGGTCCTCCTGTGGGGTGCCAGCTCCACCACTTCCTTTCCGCCTGGTCTGCTGCTACTATGGACAGGTGGGTTCTGGAGGTGGTCAGTCAGGGTCTGCCTCTGGATTCGAGCATTACCCTCCAAGCCGAGCCGTGCCCCACAGAAAGGCTTGGTATCTGCAGACACTTTGTTGGCTCTCCAAGCCGACATAGCCCAACTCCTCCACAAGAGGTGGTGGTCAGAGTAGCAGATCCTCCTGTGCACCCAGGGTTTGTCCCCAGGTACTTCCTGGTGCCAAAACAGACAGGGGACTGATGCCCCATTCTAGATCTGCACAACCTGAACAAGTTTCTCAGGTTCCACACCCTCAAGATTGTGACTCTGTCCCAGATCATCCCATCTCTCAAGCAGGACATGTGGTTCTGCTCTCTGTGTGGTTCTGCTCTCTGGATCTTCAGGACATATTCTTCCATGTCCCGTCCATCCATCCCACTAAAGGTTCCTCTACTTTCAGGCAGGACACCTGTACAAGTTCCAGGCCATGCCACTGATCTCTCCTCAGCCCCAGGGTCTTCACCAACTGCATAGCTGTGGTGGCAGCACATCTGAGGCTTCGGTGGTCGGGTATACCCTACCTGGAAGACTGGTTGACAGGTCCTCTAGGCAGTCGGTGGAGCAGTCCAGAGATCTGGCCTTCAGACTTGCATCGACCTGGGCCACTCATCGAGGCCAAGTCGAAACTTCACACCCACGCAGGTGATCAGTTTCATCGGGCAGAACTCAACTCTTGCCGAGCCAGAGCCAGGCTCCTGGTGGACAGGGTGGAGGTTCTCTCCTCCTGTGGCCAATCATTTCCTGGTTGGGCACTGTGCCCTGCCTGTGACTTCCTGCGCCTCCAGGTTACATGGAGGCCTGCACCACCATGGTCCATTGGGCCAGGTGGCATATATGCTGCCTGCAGTGAGAGCTGGCCAGTCAGTGGTCCCAGTGCAGAGGTTACTTGACCAGCTGGTCATGGTGATCCAGAGGATGTGGGGCTGTCCAGTGGTGGACCGTCCCGGGCATCTGCAGGAAGGATCTCATTCGTCTGCCCTGAGCCAACGGTCACCCTGACAACTGATGCCTCTCTCTTGGGCTGGGGTGCCCATCTAGGGAACAGAGTCCATGGGCTCTGGACCCCAAGAAGTCCCGATGCCACATCAACCTGCTGGAGCTCTGAGCAGTTCGCTGGCACAGACCATGCTCTCTCCATTCGATGTCAAGTGGTTCACATTCACATGGATATGACCATGTACTACCTCAACAAGCAGGGAAGGGCGCATTTCCTGCCATTGTGCAAGGAAGCTCTCTGCACTTGGACCTAGTGCACAGCCTGGGTGGATCTCCTAGCCATCCATGTGGCGAAGCCTCCAGTCAGTTGGCGGACTCCCTCAGCCGGCTGGGCGAGGTATCTCACGGTGGTTCTTCCACTCGAGGTAGTGTAAGCACAATTACTATTAACTTTACCTCTGTAGCTGTTATTTGAAAGGTGTAAGCAACTTGTGCTTACTTGTTTTTGTGGTAATTTTCTGGGACGACAGATTTCTTTAGACATGGAGTACAATTAAAAGCTGTTTTTCAACACACACACAGTTCAGTTAACATATTCTTAATATTTAAACATTTGTCAGGAAATTCTATCCAGACCTACGTCTGTTTTGTACACAGTAAATCTTTTCACAGTTTTCCTGCATAGGTATGAAGCCTAGCTCTCCTTCTCTGGAGACACTTTTAAGGCAGTATTTTTTCCTAAAATATTCTGTACTAATTAGCACCTAATGTCTTGGTGCTAATGAGTTTTGCTAGCATTTAAAATAACATTTCACTGCAGTGTTTATATATTTCTAGAACCACGATTCTCCAAAAGACACAGTATTTCAGTAATCACCTAAACCAGTAAAGGTATGTCTGTATATAATTCACCAGCTTTTCAAGAGTCTCTTGTCTTCGAAATTTGGAGCATCTTAGATGGCTGTGTGAAGAAGATTTCTTCCTGGCTTTCTGAGTTCTTTTCTCCTCGAGGCTTGCAAAATAGAAAATGGTAGTCTGTACAAGTTTCAGTGTCTCTACGTTATGCCAAGGTCTTTGTAGCTTCAGTAGAGTAATAGTTCTTTCAGAGTCAGTAGCATAGATGTGAGATCTCTTCAGTGATGAAACGGAGATTTAGAAGGCGGTGAGTGGATAGTAAAGTATTGATCCATGGGACTGTCCTTTATAGGCAGAATACTTCCTCTCTTAGAGGTTTCGGGTTTTACCTCAGGAGTTGCACGAGGCTTTGGGATGCATAGACATATTTGGCCAGAAGCCTGCCTTGGGTCGTAAGTCTTATAGCATATGTGTGGAGATGTTTTGAGTCATTATGGCTCTGTCATTGACCTTCCTGTTTGCTCTTTTGAACTTTTGTCCGTAGAGGTGACAGACAATAGACTTATAACCACAAGACCTTCCACTGCGAGGTTCGAGATTGGGTGATGGAAGGTGATCTCATTGCAGTTTTATATATCTAGGGTAGTTGGTAGCAGGTAGCTCTTCCCTTGTCAGTCTTCACCATTCATTACTGCTGGGTGTAAGCCGGAGGCACGCACCTGCTACGGAGTTTTTTGAGGAGGAGTCTGCACCATGGCACCACCCATGAGAGTGACGCGGTACGTGGTGCGTGAAGGGCAGCCTTTAGGCCGTGAGACCCTCCTCCATCCCAGTCTCTTAGCCCCGGCCATCAAGGCTGCACCTGCTACCATGAGTGAAACCTGGCTACTGCGCCATTAGGCCTTTGTCATTTTCCGACATCTGCTTCCATCTCCTTCATCCCGGTTCAGTTTTCCAATGCCGCTCAAGCTGGTAAGACCGTTTTGTTTTTATTTCAGCGCGCTGGGATCTTTACTGTTTATTAAAAATTTTCGATCACATGTCCGGGTTCGGGAGCCAAGCGAAAGTCTAAGTAGGCCCATGCCCCATGCGCCGGTGCTCCTGTGAATGGCATTTCTCTGTTACGGACCAACATGATGTCTGCCTTCAGTGCCTGGGACCTAACCATGATATGGACAGATGCAATGCCTGTTTCTCCATGGATCACCGTGTTCTTGAAATCAGCGTGTTCAAAATCGGCATGGGCCCACTGACTTTCGGAGGATGGCATCATTCTTGGGCTTCCCAGGACAGGTCTTTAGGCCCTTCCGTGGGTCCCTCCCAGGCCTTATACGATCTGGTGAGGAGGACTCCTCATCTTCAAGCCTTGCCAAAGAGGAGGCTGTGACGCTTGGACAGCTGGTTCGGATTAATCTAAGCTTTTGTAATATAAAATATGTTATTGAGTGTCTCTCATGAGTCATGCTGAGACAGCTTGTGGGTTAACATCCCCCAGGTTGCAGCTAAAAGCCAGGAGATAATTAAAGGCTAGACGAGACCTAAATTAGGCTCTCCTATTTATCCAGCTTTATTGTAGCTGCTAGCTGCTAGGCTGGAAATCATAAACTTTTATGAAGTTTTAGAGGAAGATTACAGGTATGTCAATTAGGTGCTATGTCATAAATGCTCTTGATGTCTAAAGAGCAGGATGCTGCTCATGGATGAAAGAAAGAACTTGGAAAATTATAGACTTGATTGGGAAGTCATGTGGACATGAGATCTTACTTTGATAGGGTTCCTGCAGTAGGTCTTCACATATAGGACTGCGCCCTGGTGTCCGGTCTCAATGGCAAACTTGTAGATAGCAATCAGTGGGGACCGCCCTGACATCAGGCGTCGTATGTCAGCCTGGCTATAAAAGATGTGGTCCCGTGCCTGCTCTGCAGTTCTTTCCTGCCGCCTCCTCAGTAACGCTCGGCATGCAATAGAACAGCAATCAGATTGCCACCATTTTGTCGAAGTTTTCTTCCTCATAACTATTTTTCACAAAATTGTTTCACTCTATTTGATGTCTTCTAGACAGAAGTGGTGCTCGGCGTCAGCACTCAAATCCCGTACGGGACGACCATTCCTGCTGCCTCCTCTGCCTTGGTTCCAAGCACAACTCCCAGGAGTGCTCCATCTGCCAGGCCTTCAACTAGGTGACCCGATCCAGGCGTAAGCGGACCCTTGAGGCCCATCTCCTGACCACGACTGACGCCGATGGAAAAGGAGCTCCAGGAGTCGCGTAGATAGGTCATCATCGCCAGGCCCAAAAAGAAGAAAAGCAAGGAGAAGCCAGGAATGGAGTCCGCTGCCATGCAGGAGGCCTCCGTAACTGTGAGTACTTATGCCGGTGCCCGTCTGCTTCTTTAGGCTGGGCACCTTCTCCCCTCCTGCCGAGGTGAGCAGGCAGCCGGGTAACCTCTATAGAGGTTTCTATCAATCTACCTGCCCTGCCGATAAAACACCCCTTGATCCCATCGGAGGGTGCACTGCCCAGCCGATCAGACTAGCAGCAGTCCTCGAACTTTCACTAGCCTGGCTCGGTCCGTTCAACCGACGACGGTTCCTCCGCCACCTGCCCGGATCATTCCACTCTCTCGCCAGGCTCCAGTTTGGCCCCTGATGTCGGACAGAGTGAGGGCAGAGTGACTTTTCATCCTCAGAGTTTTACATCTCAGGACTCACCACCTGATCCACTGATTTTCCTGCCAGAGAAATCACCTTGACCTGCCGTCCGGGCTCCTTCCAGACTCCCCACCAGGCCTTCTGCTGTCTCCGGACATCAGTCCGCCATCTGTTAGAGATCTATTCATTGAGCCTTCTCCCCGGGCCCTTCCAGATCCTGTACTCCCGAGGTGCCATGGCACTTCCCCGCAGGACTAGATCCTCCCGACAGGCTTCCCGGCTCAGACCCCATTGTCCCACTGCCGGAAGCCCACTGTCGACTCCACAATATCCAACACCGGGCTATGTGCCTCCATGCTGAGATACCCTGGGTACTCATGCTATCCACAAACTGGTTATCACTACCCTTCTTGGCCTCAATACCCAGGTTATCCTACCTTCCAGCCTCCTCTGCCTCACCGGTGCCAGAGACAGAACCCCCAATGGTGGCAGGAAGCCAAACCCAGCTGCTGTCGGAGCTCAGGCAGTCAGGGGAACCTCCCAGCCTAGGGCCCCCTCTACCGCCTCATTTGGGCAGAGCTCGGGTTCTCTTGCTGCAGGTGGGTACCACTGGTATGGACCTTCCATCCCCAGCAGCTCCAAGTCATCTGACACTGATGCTTCGGATCCCAGAGCTCTGGTTGAGGTTCCTCCAAAGAAGTCACCTAAGTCTCTCCAGAGGACCCATCTTTTGGAGACCTCTTGCACTCCATACAGGCAGCCAGAGGCTGGCCTGCAAAAGGCTAGCAGAGCACCTGGATCTTGCTACATCAGATCCCATCCCCATACACCCATGAAGACTTGGTCACTACAATATGGCAACAACTGTCCTCCATTCCAGCGGTCTCCAGGAAAGCAGACCGACTTATTATCCCCCGAAGGGATTCAACACCTTAACTCCCATCCTAAGGTTGACTCCATGGTCATTACTGCCCCACGACCACGGTCAGCCCAACTGAAACACCTGAGTTCCTCACCACCAGATAAGAACTCTCATTGGTAGACCAGTTTGGGCTAAAAATTCATTATTCTTCCTCCTCCTGTGGCATTAGATCTCTCAACGATGTCTCGCACATGGTTGCTTTCCAAAAAGCTACTCTTTCGGAGCTGGAAAGGATCTACTTGAGGTTCAGGATGAAAACCTTAGGAAGCAGCTCCTGGACAAGGTCAGGATGGGAAAGTCCTCATGTTGTCATGCACTCCGAATGACGATGACTCGGTGGATTCTGTGGCTAGAGCAGCAGCCACCAGGATCTGTCTCCGCCAGCTCTCCTGGCTTTGAAGTCAGTTTGGCACAGGATGTACAGACTTCCCTCTTGGGCGCCCCTTTAGGGGGTTCCGTCTTCTTTGGGCGATGCCAAAGATGATATCACAGGACTGCAAGAGAGTGGATGCTCTTTTAAGAGACGACACTCTATGTACAAGACAGGTCAGAAAAAGCAGCCCTTTCGCCAAAGAAGGTGGAACAAGAACCAGGCAAAGCGTCAGGGAAAGACATGCCCTGGCTCAGGAGCCCAAACCCCACAGGCTAAGTTCTCCAAACCAGCCTCGGGGCTAAAGCCCCCTCCTCTTGGCGTCTGACTCCTTTCCCTCCTTCGCTCCTCTCTTACTTCAGGAGGAACCAGTCGGAGGAGGTTCGGCCTCCACCTGGAAGGTTGGAGGCTCATCACCGCAGAGTCATGGGTGCTTCAGCTTATTCAGCGGGTCACTCGATCAAGTTCCTTGAGATTCCAGTCCCTCTACCCGGGACGGTCTTTCTGTCCTTGGGATCAGGTCCCCTGCCTTGCAAGAGATTTGGGCTCTTCTTCTAAAGGAGGCCATAGAACCTGTCCCTCAAAACCAGATAGGAAGGGTATTTACTCCCATTTCTTCGTAGTACCAAAGAAAATGGGTGACCTGAGACTGATCCTGGACCTCAGCACTAAACATCTTCGTCGAGTACAAGATGTTTCATATGTTGACCCTTCAGGGCTCCTACCCCTGCTCCATCCCAACTCCTGGCTGTGCTCACTGGATGTGCAGGATGCCTACCTGCACATCCCTATCCTCCCAGCCCACCCGCTTTCTCCATTTTGCTTTTATGGAGGATCACTTCCAGTTCTAGGCACTCCCTTTGGCCTTTCCTCGGCCCCCAGGTGTTCACGATGTCAAGCGGTGGTGGCGGTTCTTACCGCCAGGCATTTATGTCTTCCCATACCTGGATGACTGGCCCTCGCAGCGCACTCTCCTACCAGCCTGATAGTCTCTCTCTTTCACTCTGAACTTGTTCTCCTTCTGGGGATCACGGTCAACTTCCCAAAGTCCCAGCTAGTACCATCTCAACGACTCAATTCATTGGAGCCGTACTTAGATACAGTTAAGAGCAAGGCTTTTCTGCCATCAGATCAAACCAAGACTTTGGTTGTGCAGGCCACTCTTGTGGCCCAGGCTCAATGGATCCCAGCACATGCTGTGCTCCTTCTTTTGGGACTGATGGCAGCGGCCATTTCCACAGTTCCCCTGGCCAGACTTCACACGAGGGTCACCCAATGGTCTCTGAGTCCAATGGGATCAGAGGATGGATGACATGAACCAAAAAGTCACGATCTCCAGCAACCTTCTGAGAGATCTTCACTGGTGGCAGGATCTCTCCAACCTATCGAGGGAACCCCTTTCCATTCCCCTGTTCCTACCCAGATCCTCACCACGGACGCCTCAGACTTGGGCTGGGGAGCCCATCTGGGGCTACACAAGATGCAGGGGTCTTGGTCCGATCAGGAGCTTATGCTCCACATCAATGTTCTAGAGACCAGGGCAGTTCTTTACGCTCTCCAGGCATTTCAGTCCCTTCTGGTACGGGATCTCTTCTGGTCCAGGCGGACAATATGTCCACAGTCTGGTACATCAACAAACAGGAGGAACCTGGTCGTACCCACTCTGCAGAGAAGCAATGAGGGTCTGGTACTGGGCGATCGGCACAGCTCTTACTTGACAGCAGTCCACGTACCAGGAGAAAGCAACGTCCTGGCATACAGTCTCAGTCGATCAGTGGCCAGGGCCCACGAGTGGCAGTTAGTCAGGGTGGTCAAGAACTCTTTCTTTGATGGAGTTGTCCAGACTTAGATCTGTTTGCCTCCCATTCAACACAAACTATCCAACTTTTGCTCGCTCATTCCGGCATGGTGCTTTTGGCGAGATGCACTGTCTCTCTCTTGGACAGGAGGTTTCTTTACGTTTCCTCCTTTCCTCTCATTCAGAAGGTTTTGTTGAAACTTCAGCAGGAGGGAGCTCATGATTCTTATCGCTCCTCTCAGCCACGCCAGATTTGGTATCTTCTTTTGCAGCAACTGGCACTGGAACCTCTGATCCCTCTGCCATTTTACCACAACCTTCTGACACAGGAGCAGGGCACCTGGTGCACCCAAGCCTTCAGTCTCTTCACCTTCATGCGTAGCACCTGTGGACATAGCGGTTTCACACTATGGAGTCTCCACGCAGGTTGCACATCTTAGTAGAGGCCAGAAAACCCTCTACTAGATCCACTTACGCCATGAAGTGGAAAGGATTTTCGAGCTGGGCCCTAGCAAGGAGCTGGGATCCCTTTTGTGCTTGGTGGCCCAGGTGTTGGTACCTCGCACATTTTCTGAGACAGGCCTTAGCTCTCCTCCATTAAAGGAGAAGACTACTGTATATTTCTGATTTGGATATGTTGATGCATTTATTATACATTACATCAGTTACTGTACATATGTCAATAAGAGATCAGTCATTTCTGCTGTTGCAACACATATCTAGAGTTTGAAGGCTCTGACACAAGGTAGTAAAATGTCAAGCAAGCCTCCATTTATGCAGATGGGTCACTTGTAATACAGCCCTCCATTCCCTGATATCACTGCAGAAGAACAATAAGGGTATCAGTGCTGTCTATCCTGATTTTAGTTTAAGTTTGCAATAGCTTAAGACAGTTCTGTCATGCAACTTACACAGGAGTAGTACTTGTAGCCTTAATACTTCATGTGTAGAGCAGATAATACATCTAATCTTATTTCATTCACAGGAAACAGAATCTGGTCTTTGTACTGCTTATTTCTCTCTGTGAGACAGTTGCAACATGTTGTAGAGTGCAGTAGAAAGAATGAATCAAGTCAATCAGCATTGCACCAGGTGAACACCCTTGAGAAGATTCATTTACAAAGTAGGCCTGAGCAGTTTCCCAAAGGATCACACAAGACTGAATTCCTCCTTTGAACAAATTATACACCGCCTTTCAGCTGCCCAAAGTGGAGTGCTAGATCACTTACTTTATAAAGTGTATTGTTTACATTTCAAATGCTCCTTACATCTGGGTTTCTGACTGGAAATACCAAGAAAGAATGCATATGACATGGGAGGAATGAGCTAAGCAAATACAGAGCACTACAGACACTGAGACTGATTAGTTTATTTACCTACAACAGCTGAAGTGTAGCATATGATTTGTCAGGGCATCCTACTTCAGATGCTGGCATTGCAAGGGGGCTGCCATAGCTTGCTTTCAGTGCCTTCAAAGTGAAGTGCTGTAGCTCTCACATCACTGCTAATGATTTATAATGGGAATGAGGCACTTTTAAAGTTATGTACCTGAGGGCCTTCACAGTTCCCAAGGAGGTTAGTAAGGGAATTTAGTAGGATTTAAACCAGAGTTTTCTAGTTCTTGTGCCTGTGCTTTAACCACTAGATTACCATTCTTCCATATGCTGCAGCTGATGTCGTCCTGGTAACCTATTCCTTGTTATAGCTGAACTCTTTATTGCCTTACATCAGCCATCCAATCACTGACTGCCTAGTTACAAAGGAAAGGGCATTTTGCAAGATTGTGTCTCACTGCTGGTGTCAAAACAGAGAATGCTAACACACACAGAACATAATACAACAGCTATATAATACCACTTAAGACTCTTGTACCCAGAGTCATTTATTGGTAAACTGTTTTTGCTAACAGAAACATTAACACAACACATACAGGCACTTCCTTATAGGCACACTGTATACATGTCAAATCAGTGCTGCATCACACTCATATGGTCCTAGTCCTATTAGACCTACACTTTAGGATGTGCACAACACTTAGAGTTCCTCCATTACTCAAGTGGGAAACCAAACATTGTGGGTTCTGTTTACTGGTGGAACAGCATTTGGTGCAGCACCATTATCTGTTGCTCTGATGACATCATCCTCCAGCAGCATTGATGGTAAAATGGAGGACAAACACATTGATAACTTCTGGGGCTGTATAATTTATTTATAATCTAGATTTGGACAGCAGTAGGACTGCTGGCAACTGGAGGAGGCACACAACAGTTACACATAAGGAGTTGGGAAAATATGGTGTGAAACTATGGGACACTTCCCTTTAAGGTCCGTCTCTCTGAGGTGTCAGCCTACCACCTCCCAGTGGAGGCAAAACCTTGGCTCAGTTGGAGGTTGCCAAAACCTTTCTGAAAGGCATCCTTCACTTGAAACCTCCTATCCGAAACCCTGTCCCTCTGGGACCTGAATTTCATGCTCGAGAAGCTGACTTTACCCCGTTTGAACCAGCTTCTACTTGTGACTTACTTCCTTTCCTGGAAGACTTTATTTTTAGTTGCAGTCACTTCCACCAGAAGGGTCTCTGAGCTTCAAGCTTTTGTTTGTAACAAACCCTATTTAATTTTTCATAGAGACAGAGTAGTCCCATGGACTAACCTTCTTTTTCTCCTAAGGTGATATCAGAAACCACTCTGAATCAGAGCGTGGAATCACCAGATCTTACTTCGAGAGGGCTCTTGCAGTAGGTAATTACATATAGGACTGACGCCGCACGCTGCAGGACCCCACGGAAAAATTTCTAGCTAGCAGTCCTGTATGACAATCACTATTCCGGTGACCGCATCAGGAGACGTCGGTATAAAGAGGCGGTCCCGGATGCCCGCCCAGTTCTTTCCTGGTGTTAGCTCGTGCAGTGCCTCGCGGAAAAGTTTGTGCTTCGTCAGCCCTACCTTCGTTGTTTTTACCAAAAACTCTTTCTTTTCGACTAACGTCAGTACTAGCATCGGTGTATGTCATCCTCACACCCTCCAAGCACAAGAATAAGTGCTATTCGTGGCGCCTAACTACCGCACAAGAACGGCCACCCTGTGCCTGTTCTGCCTAGACCCCCATCACCCGGTCGAGAAGTGCCAGCACTGCCTCAGTTTTTAACGCGCACCGGAAAAGGCGGCAGCAATCCCTGGAAGCCCATATTCTAAAGAAGAAAATGAGTTCTGTGGAGAAGGAGCTCAAAAACTGAGGCAGGTGTCCACTTCCCTGAAGGACATCGGAAGAAGAAGAAGGAGAAGAGAGCACGGGACAAGGGCTCCTCCACGCGTCTCCTCGAGTCGCTGGGATGCAGGTAACATCCCTCTGTGGTATCGCTCTCGGCGCCACCTCTGAGGTTTCTGAGGGGCATCGGCCCCCCGCCTGGCTCGCTCGGGCCTTGCGGGCTCCTCCGGGCAGTTGGAGGCCTCCGTTCCTGGTTGACCACAGGCTTGCGCCTACCACTGTGGGCGACTCCGTTAAGCCGGACGTCGGCTCCTTGACGCCCACCCGGGAGGGCGGTAAGACATCCGACCCTCCGGGTGACACGTGCCTCCTCTCCACCGGACCAGGCGATCACTCTACTCGGCCTGCCTCGGTAATGGCTCTCGTAAGTCGGACATCGGCATCTCTGGCGCCCGCTGAGAGCTGCCACTAAGCCTCACGTCGGCTCATCCGGCGTCCGTCCAGCGAAGGAACCGGCGTCGGACCTCCCAGCGTCCGTTGTTCCCGGTTCCCGCAGCCTACGCTGCTGTCTGGGAACCAGAGTCTCCCCAACCTGACCCCGGGACTTTTCCCTCCGTCCCCAGGCGAGCTTGGGGATCTTTGCCTCCATCAGTCCTCTCCCCACCTGGAGCACCAGATCTGACGTCGGCTTCCCGGACGCCGGCTCCGACGCCAGCCCTCTGACTTCAGTACCTCTGGCACCAGGGCCTCCGCCATTGGCCCTGGCGTTGGCCCACCGACTCACGGGAGATATTCTGCTCCCACCGGCCCCTCCGGCTCTCCACTATGGACCCGCCCGTGAGGCCTCTGGCTGGGCCGTCTTCTCCGCAGCCCCGGCTCCCAGGTATCCTCCATCTTATTCGATGCGGTGTACCCAGGAATGCAGTATCCAGTGCCACAGTACCTGGCGCTGGGCTTCCTGGCGCCGCAGTGCTCGATGCCACAATACCCGATGCCGGGCTACCCGCGGCGGGTTTTGGATACGCTCCATACACTTATAACCCGTATCCTTATCCCCACCTCCTCCTCCTCCACCGCCCTCGCAGCGCGTGGACCTGCAGAGACTTGGCCTCCTGGTGGGCTGAGGCCAAGGCTCTGCTCACCAAAGAGTCGAGGCGCCTTGGCGACGGTGCCGTCCCAGGTTCCAATCGCCCGGCGGCACCTCCCTCACCACCTCCGGACTCCAGGGTTCTTCGTCTGGATCCAGAGAGGGCAGGACCACGCTTCCCGAGGGACTTCCCAAAGGGTCCGTTCCTCCCCTTGTCGGGAAAGAGTCTTTCTCTTCTTCATCCTCCTCTTGCTCTAGGACTCCTCGGACTCTTCCGATGGCTGCTCCGAGAGACGACGAGCCTCACTCTCCGTCAAAGCCCCAGCCAAGGACTCCTCCTGAGGATCCTTCTTTATGGAGTTGCTTAGGAAAATCCAGGAGGTTCATCAGTGGCACTCCTGGAACCAGATCCTCAGCATCTGAAACTCGCTGAACATCTGGATCTGCCTGTGACAGCTCCTACCTTGGTGCCACCTTGGATAGAGCCTCACATGATCTTGTTACCACAATATGGAAACAGCCGTTGGCCTTGGCCCCACTTTCTAGGAAGTCGAACCGCTATATCAGGCTCCAGAGGGTGTTGATTTCCTGGATTCTCACCCTCGTGCCGACTCAGTTGTGATTAAGCTGCTCATGGCGGTCGGCAGACCCTAAACATCTTCGCTCGTCACCTCCTGATAAGGAATCTTGCCTTCTGGACCAGAATGGGAGAAAGATTTATGCTTCCTCCACACTGGGAATCAGGGCCCTGAACTATGTCTGCCACATGGGGACTACCAGAAGGCCATCCTGACTCAGGCGAAGCCAAACTGGACTCCTTGCCTGACTCCCAAGTCAAGCAGGAATTGGCTGATCTCATCCGCTCTGCTCGTTTGGCCAGTCAACACATGCTGCGTGTGACATACGATGCAGTGGACACTGCTGGGCGGAGCTCAGCTTTCGCTAGGCCTATGGCGTCATGCTTGGCTCCGCATGTCAGGCTTGGTCCCGGAGGTGTAATCTGCTATCCAGGAAGCACCTTCCAGGGGCCGGTGCTTTTGGGGTGATGTCAAGGACATCATCACCGATTTACAGAAGAAGGGGCGGCACTGAAGTCAGTTGATTCCATATACCATCCCCATCAGCAGCAGCGCTCGCCCTTCCAGGACGGAATCGGCCGAAGGCAGGCCACAAACGCCGGGGCCCCCAGCTGCAAGCCCCCACCCAAAAGCAGTGGGTGTTTTCAGCTGTGGCGCTGCCCCACCACCTGACTCCTTTCCTCTCCACTACCTCCGGACTCCCGGAGGAACCGGTGGGAGGAGGTTTTCCCTCCACCTTCGGGATGGGAGAGGATAACCTCAGATTCTTGGGTGCTCCAGCTCATAGCAGAAGGACACTCCATAGAGTTTCTTCAGAAACCACCCTGCCACCCCCTCTGAAGTCGTCGTATTCACGGGAACATCTTCCTTTGGTCCAGGAGGAAATCTCGCTCTTCTGCTGAAGCAAGTGATAGAACCTGTCCCCTTCATCTTCAGGAGTAGGTTACTATTCCCATTTTTCCTGGTCCCAAAGAAGACAGGAGATCTCAGACCAATTTTAGATCTCAGTTCCCTGAATCTTTACATAGAGTACAAAAGGTTCAGGATGTTCTCTTTGCAGAGCCTTCTGCCCCACCTCCGGCCGGGTGAATGGCTTTGTGCTCTGGATATGCAGGATGCTTATCTGCACATTCCCATTCGCCCATCTCATCATAAATACCTTCGTTTTGCGTTCCAGAGACCACTACCAGTTCAAGGCGCTCCCGTTTGGTCTATCCTCGGCCCCTGAGTATTTACCAAATGCCTGGCAGTGGTGGTGGCCCACCTGTGTACCAAGGGAGTGCAGGTTTTCCCTTACCTGGACAACTGACTCCTGGAGGCCTCGTCCGGGAGGAACTCCTGCGTTTCCTCTCCCTTACCCAGCAGGTTTGCCTGCCTGGGTATTACCATCAACCATTCCAAGTCTCATCTGGACCCAACCCAGAGGCTACAGTTTATTGGGGCAATCCTTGATACGACCTGGGGCAAGGCCTTCCTACCTCCGGACAGGGCAGCCACCCTTCAGACCCAAATAAGTCTGTTGTCCGAGCGCAGGATGGTCTCTGCAAGGTCGGTCCTTCCGCCTTCTTGGACTCATGGCTGCTATCCTGATGGTACCTCATGCTCATCTCCACATGAGGATCTCTCAGTGGACTCTACACTCTCAGTGGGATCAGCTAGTGGATGACCTAGATCAGTTAGTTCTGATCTCCTCACCGATCATCGCGAGACTTGCAATGGTGGATGGTTCGAAGAACCTTTTCAGGGAGTTCCTTTCTTTCATCCTCCTCCCAGACTCTAACCACAGACGCCTCCGGTGAAGGTTGGGGAGCCCATCTAGGTCCTCATCGGACCCAGGGCTCCTGGTTCAAGCTAGAACAAGCTCTCCACATCAGTGTGCTTGAGCTTCAGGCAGTGTTGTACGCTCTCCAAGCCCTTCACCAATACATCCTTCCCAGCCACCTAGCCGTCCACACACGGACAACATGTGCGTAGTGTGGTATATCAACAAGCAGGGAGGGACTCGGTCCTACCTCTATGCAGGGAGGCAATGAGGGTTTGGGATTGGGCAACACAACATGACCTTCACCTCATGGCAATTCACGTTCCGGGAGTCGACAACACCCTGGCAGACAAGCTAAGTCGCTCTTCTGCTCTGACTCACGAGTGGGAACTGGACCAAGGGTCCTAGACAATTTCTTCCAACTTTGGGAACACCACAGGTCGACCTGTTCGCATCCCACTAAGCGCAAACTTCCCGTCTTCTACTTCGTTCCAGGCGAGTGCACTTTTGAGCGACGCTTCTGTCTCTAGACTGGAAGGACAGATTCGTCTATGCCTTTCCCCAATTCCACTTATCCACGAGTCTTACAGAAACTAGCTTCAGAAGGAGCGAATGATTCTGATCGATCCTTTCTGGCCCAGGCAAGTCTGGTTCTCTTCTTCAACAATATTCAGAGGATCCTCCTCTTCCTCTTCCTCTATCTCGAGGCTTGTTGACCCAGGATCAGGTGACCCTGGTCCATCCAGGCCTCAAATCCCTCCAACTGCATGCATGGCTCCTGCAGACCTAGCCCAATCTCGTTTTGGAGTGTCTCCCAAAGTGGCGGAGATTTTAGTGGAGGCCAGAAAATCCTCCACCAGATCCACTTATGCCATGAAGTGGAAAAGATTCACTATTTGGGCCGCTTCCAAGAACGTGGAACCTTTCTTCTGTTCAGCAGGGCTTCTGCTGGAGTATCTACGTCACCTGTTTGACCTGGGTCTCAGCCATTCCTCTCTGAAGGTACACATGGCGCCATTTCGCCTATCATGTTCCCATTGCAGACAAGGCTTTTGCTCAACTGGAGGTCTGCAAGATTTTCTCAGAGGGGTCCTCCATCTGAGGCCCCCATCCGTATTTCTGCCCCTTCGGACTTGAACTTTGTTCTGAGAAACTTACTCTTCCTCCCTTCGAACCTGCAGTTTCTGTGGATTTGAAGTTCCTTTTGGAAGACGCTTTCCTAGTGGCCATTACTTCAGCTCGAAGAATCTCTGAGCTCCAGGCCCTGATGTGTAAAATCCCCTACTTGATTTTTCACGGAGCAGAGTTACTCTTAGCAGAATCCAAGTTTCTACCTAAAGTATTCAACTCCTTTTCCATTTGGGAAAATATCCGCTCCTCTCGTCTGGCCTTTTTGGCCTGTGGCAGGAAAGAACTGGAAGGCAGGTGTCTGGGACCGCCCTTTATACCGATGTCTCCTGACGCCGGTCACCTGATGTGGGGGCGTCCCTCGCCAGGGACTGCTAGCTAGAACAGCCAGGGTCCTGCCACCTGCCGGGCCAGTCCTATATGTAATTACCTACTGTAAGAGCCTCTCTCAAAGATCTACTGTTATGGTAAGTTCTTATGTAACTGTACTTTACTATCCCCAGCATTCCAACAGTGGGAATACCTTCTGCACAACCTAGATGTGCACCGGATTTTGAGGTACTACACGAACCGGACTAAAGAGGTTCATAAATCTAACTAACTTTTGTAGCCTTTACCCCAGTGCCAGGCTAAGGCTATTTCCAAACAAACCTCTCTAGATGGTTAGCCAACTGCATCCATTTTTCTTACACGAAATTCGGAAGTCCTTCTGGGGCAGTCAAAGGCCACTCAGCCTGCAGCGTGGGTACCTCTAAGGCCTTCTTTAGGAATGTGCCACTGCAGAGATTTGTGCAGCGCCACATGGTCATCTGTTCACACTTTCACCAAACATTACAGTCTGGACATTGCCTCTAGGCACAAAACAGGTTTTGGTCCTCAGTTCTGCAAGGCCTCCTGTCATGATTCCCTATGGTGACTTCTCCTCCTCTCGGATGCACCTCAGCATAAGTTAATTTGGGGACTGCTTGGTATTATTCTAGGACTTCAACAAGGCTTTTGACTCTGTCCCCACAATGGTCTGGTGGAGAAACTGATGGGGTTAGGAGTAGGCCCTTTGATGGTCAGATGGATTGAAAACTGGCTAGCTGGACACACTCAGAGAGTAGTGGTCTGTGGGGAGCCTTGAACCCTAGAGAGGTTGGTAGTGGGGTACCGCAGGGCTCGGTCCTGGGTCCCGATCCTGTTTAATGCATACATATCGGACATCAGGGAGGGTATAGGGTGTGAAATGAGTCTCTTCACGGATGACTCCAAGATGGGAGCAGTAGTTGAGGGAGAAGAGGGAGGTTGGCCCTGCAAGGGACCTGGACACCCTGGAAAGCTGGGCTCACACATGGAAATTAAATTTCAATATCACAAGTGCAAGATGTTGCATCTTGGTCGGGAAACCCTAAACACAGGTACACCCTGGGAGGGAGGCGCTGGAGGCCTCAATAGGGGAAAAGACCTAGGGGTCATGGTGGATGCATGTATGAATAACTCTGAGCAGTGCAGGAGAGCAGCTAGCAAGGCAAACAGGATGTTGGGATGCATCGTAAGGGGATCACCTCTAGGAGCAAGGAAGTGATTCTGCCGCTGTACAATGGACTGGTTAGATCACACCTTGAGTACTGTGTACAGTACTGGAGACCACACTTGAAGAGGGACATACAGCTCCTGGAGAGGGTACAGAGGAGGGCAACAAAGATGATACGAGGGCTAGGGGATTTGACGATGAGGACAGACTTGAGGAGCTCTGCCTGTTTTCATTGGAGGAGAGGAGAGATGGGGACATGATTGAGGTCTTCAAGTCCTCAAGGAATAAATAGGGTAAACATGGAGGGATCTTTAGACTAAAGCAGGGAGGTATCACCAGAGGGTATGGTTTGAAGTTGGAAGGTGGAAGGGTGAGGGGAAAAGAGGAGGAGGTTTTCACTGAGAGGGTGGTGGACCCTTGGAATGCACTGCCAGGTGAGCTGGTTCAGAGATCCACAGTGGAGGGCTTCAAGAGAGGATGGGACAGACACAGAAAGTGGATGTATCAGATGATGGCCTGTCCCGGGGGTGGGGATGGATGATAGGGGTTTCTGGAGCACAAGGGATGGGAGGGTCTCGCACCCAACTAAGGATCTAAGGTTCGAGCAGACTTGATAGACCGTAAGGCCTAATCTGCTGGCAAATAGTATGTTAGTATTCAGTCCCTATGTGAAGACCTACTGCAGGAACCCTCTCGAAGTAAGATATTGCAGTTACATAAAGAACTTACTGTAACAGTAGATCTTCAAAAGAGGTTCCTGCAGTAGTCTAGTTTCCCACCCACCTTCCCCAGCTCCTGGATGTTTTTCCTTTAGTTTCCATCCTACCTAGTCCTTGGGTCTAGAGAGGAAGCGGGTCCTAGGAGTTTTTCTACTCCTAGCTCTTATTTACCTTTCTTAGGTCTCAAGTGAAAAGAACTGGAGAGCGGGCATGGGACCGCCTCTTTTATAGCTGGGCTGACATCATGATGTTGGGGCAGCCCCGCTGATGATTGCAATCTACAAGTTTGACATTTGGACCTGACGCCAGGGGCGAGTCCTATATGTTAAGACCTACTGCAGGAACCTCTCAAGATCTACTGTTATGGTAAGTTCTTACGTAACTGCAATTTTTGCTGATGTCACCTATTAATTTACCTTCTGCTTGATGAGACATCCTGATTGTATAATTTTTAATAAACAGAGGAGGAGCTAGGTGACATCATGGAGAAGGCAGGGTCAAGACAGTTTTTAATTATGCTGTAATTGACCTTTAGACACACACATTTGGACTCTGAAGCTATATATTTCAGCACTGAAAGAATATAAGAATACATTAGCTAGGCAAGTCTAAGTGTATGGTTGGTAGGAAATTGCACTTTTGAATCTTTTTTAAGTGATTGTAATGTTTTGTGATATACTGTTCTGTGTTTTACATTTTTATTTATTTTAAGCAAACATCTCATTTTAAGAGACTACTTGGTGTGCCTTTGAAATTCTTTTATTTGACAAGTGAAGCATATATGGTTAAAGTTGACGCTTGCATAAGCTTACTGGTTTACCAAATTGGGAAAAGGTAAGAGTTTATTCTGAGGTCTTTCATAGAGTTTTAAGGGTTCATTCTGTACATCTGGTTAGGTGCCCAATGGTGAAAGATATCTGACCCCCCAAAGAGCAGAATTATCTGAGCCTGTACATTGGGCACGCTTAGCAAGAGGTTCACAGTTTGAATCCTTCCAGAACTTCAGACCAAAGGTTGATTCGAACCCACAAAACAGACAGGAGGGTTACCCTGTTTCTATCCCTGTTCACAATACTGCGCTCGGAGGTTGGCACTGTGGGAGCAGAGGGCCTGACCTGCTGAGTGGGGTTGTGACAGATTGGTTAACAGCGGTGTGCATAAGTTTGGTATTACAAGCTTTTATTGTTCAGTGTGTCAGCTTGATACTGTCGGCTCACTTGCAAAAAAAGAAAAGGCAGTGATTTATTTTTTGAAAAAGAAACTATATCACTTGGCTACAGTCAAGTTCCTATCTGTTTTATTTTTTCTCTAAGTGCAAGTCAGAGTAGCCGATTTAGGGAAGAAGACGGCTTCCAACTACAGCGGGCACACTGTAGACTACTTAAAGCAGTTGTGCAGGGATAGAAGAGTCCTGTTCGAGGTGAAAGCCACAAGCAGAACCTCGGATGCTCTGATGGTAGTAGATGCCCAGAGCATCGAGTCACAGATAGTGACTGTAAAGGACTGAACCTTGAGTGTGGAAGGGCTAGCGGCCAGTGCAGTCTCCAGATCCGATGAGCAGGGCAACAGGACCAGTGCCAGCAAAGGGTCACAGCAGCAGGGAAGGTCACCAGCATTCTGGAGCCAGAAGTACTCAGGTTGCAGATTGAGTTGCGAGAATGGAGCTGGAGTTCCAGAGGGAGCAGAGCGAGAACACTGAGAGGCAGAGCAAGAACAGCAAGCTGCAGAAGAGAAGAGGGAGCAAGAACGGCGAGAGGCAGACCGTGAGGAGCGGAAGACAGACCGTGAGGAGCGTGAGTGCCAGAGGCAACATAAACTGGAGAAGCTACGACTCCAACCACCAGCACCAGAGCAGGTAAGTGACTTGAGTTTAACTGGGACTACAGAACTGGGTTACAAATTGAATTCAAATTGATAGCCAAATTTAAAAGGGGAGGATATGGATGCCTTTTAAATTCTTTTAAAAAGTTTAATTCAGGCTAAAATTCCTAGAGAGTCCTGGACCTTCCAGCTATCCCCGCTACTTACCAGGAAGGCTCGGGATGCATTGGGTCAAATGGACAATGAGGACAGTTATGATTACAGCAAACTTAAAACTGCACTGTTAAAGAAATTTGAATTAACTGCTGAATCATACAGAGCTAAATTCCGTAAGCTCAGGAGAAGCCCTGACATGAGCTACGAGGAGCTAGCCATGAAACAACGTCAGCTTTTAAACGTTGGTGGGAAGGAAGTGAAGCAAACTCTGTTGATAAAATTGAAAATGTGATTTTGCTAGAACAGTTTTCTGGGCATGCCCAGCAGAGCTGAAAACCTGGTTGGAGGACTGAGATCCCAAAACAGTGCAAGAGGCTACTGAACCTCTGACCGCTATGCCAAAAGCAGACCTGCCCTGAGAGGAATGGGACGGGCGTGGCAATGCAGAAAGGGAAAAGCACGCCTTCAGGGCAGCTAAAATCCTCACCACCTCCACCAAAACCAGTTAGCCCCAGGTGTCTGAGAAAAGAAATGAATGTTGGTTGTGTGAAGAAACTGGGCATATTGCCAGACAGTGTCCTAAAAGGTAAGCAATACACAACGGGGGCTAGGAAAGAAGTGGGTTGTTTGTGTGTCCCTGGAAGCATGCCTGTGAACGTGAGGGAGCACATGCACCCAGTCATGGTGAATGGTGTACAGACTAAGGGTTAAGGGACACAGGTGCCTCCTGACCTTGATAAAGGGGATCTAGTAGAGCCTGGTCAGCTTATACCCAATATATACGCCACTATACAGGACTTTACTGGTGAGACGAAAACATTGCCCTCGCTAGCTCTCCTAGACTGGGGTGAAACGGGAACTGTGCAACAGGTGGCTGTAGCCAAACCTTAGCAGTGGATGTGATCCTGGGCAACAGTCTCAAACAAGGGATGGTGTGTGCAGTTACCCATAGCCAAGTGGCAAGAGAACACTGTAGCTCCCTGGACCCCACAGAAGCCATTGTGGAAACCACTGAGAGGCTGGTTCCCCAGCCTGTTTCCTGATATGGAGACTAATGAAAGGGGTAGAAATTTCCCCAGAGCAGTTAACCACACAGCTACAGAGGGTTGCTCTGAGGAGGAGGGGTGACCCATTGTCAGAGGGTTGGGATTGACAGTGATCCTGAGTGCCCTGACGCTAGTGCTAGGGTCCCTAGTTTAGTGACTGAAGGGACCTGTCCCATGCCTTGGGAATGTGTGAGGAGTTTGCAGCTGCTCAGAGAAGTGACCCTTGTCTAGGGAAGCTGAGGGCTTGGGCAGACTGATGGAGCACAGGAGGTGATGGCAGACATAAGGTTTATTGGAAAAGTGGACTGATGTATACTCAGGCTGTGCAGACAGAGGGAAGGATGCTGGCAGGCAGCTTGTCATTCCCCAGGAGTATCGTGAGCAGTTGTTGAAGACTGCATGTGATATTCCCTTGTCTGGCCATCTGGGGATCACACGCACTATGCAGCGGTTGGCCGAATTTCTATTGGCCCAACTTCACCCAGCAGGTGGAGTATTGCAGGTCTTGTCACTGGTGCCAAGAAATTGGGAAGGTGGGCAAGAAAACCTAAGCCACCCTGATTCCATTGCCCATAGTGGAGAAGCCATTCCAGAGGGTGGGAATGGATATTGGGGCCTTTAAATACCCCCAGCTCCTCAGGGAAGAGATTCATCCTGACTGTGGTGGATTATGCCACCCAGTACCCAGAGGCAATTGCCCCTATCCTCACTGAGGACAGACAAAGTGGCAGATGCCTTACTTGGGATTTTCTCCCGTGTTGGGTTTCCGCAGGAGGTTATCACTGATTGAGGAGTTCCTTCATGTCTGACCTGATGAAATGTTTGTGGAAGAAGTGTGGGGTGGTGCAGAGATGCATGACACCATATCACCCACCAGCCAATGGGCTTATGGAAAGATTCAATGGTACCTGAAGTCAATGCTCCAGGCATTTGCTGAACAGCATGGGAGGGACTGGGGAGAAATATCTTCCCACCTGTTATTTGCACACAGGAGGTGCCCCAAGAGTTGACAGGATTTTACCCTTCAAACTGTTACATGGACGCGGGTACGTGGGCCCCTAGACTTGATCTGGGAGGACTGGGAAGGCAAGCATGCCACCCAGGGAACTCCCATAGTGGATTATGTCCTTAGGTTTAGAAAAAGGCTAAAGGAGCTTATGGGGACAGCCTCAGAGCAACCTGGCAGCTGCCCAACCAAAACAAAGTGTGGTACGACCGCAGAGCCAGAGTTCACTAGTACATGGAGGGTCAGGAAATCATGGTCCTTATTCCGTCTGAAAGACAAGCTGCAGGCTGAGTGGGCAGCACAGTACAAAGTAGTTAGGAGGATAAATGATGTGAATTATATTATAGAGTTATAGGGACGTGGTTATGTTGTTCAATCCACACTGTCTGGCAGGTTCCTTGCCACTTTGGTTGGGCGGAAAATGTCTTCAAGCTGGCTCCTCCCACCCACCCGGTGGTAAAACCCTTGGCTCCGCCCCATGATACCAGATCTTCATTACCGCTTGAAGCTCAGGTGCCCTCCTAAGCGCTCTTGCGACTTTAGGCCTGGATCCTAATCCTTTGGCTTTTCTGAAAATTGTCTTAAAATTTACAAGACTTAAGTCTTCAACTTCCTTCGTGGTTGCGATGGATTCGAAATCTACTTCGGCTTCTGTCTGTGCCCTTGGAATGAAGATGTCTCAGACCAACCCGTACGCAACATGCATTTTACTGCCTGGGCCTTGCCCATGATCTGCAGGCCTGCAATCTCTGCAAGTCTTTTTGGCTTCGGTTCTGGAAGACCGTGCTGCCCTACTCCAACTGGGCGCCCCAAGAAACTGTTTCTGCCGGTGAAGTCAAGGAAGCCTGTTGGGCGCATTTATCCCACTCTCCTTGGCTCCTCCTATACTGCTTCTTTAAGGAGCTTTGTCAGTACCTCTCCACCAAAGGAGTAGGGCCTCAGGGACTCACTTCAGTAGGTCAAGAAAAGGAACCAAAAGGTAAGACCCACCATCAACGTTCGAGGGAGCAGGAAAGATCTCACTCCCCAGAGCCGCCTGCAATCGACTCTGGTTGAGGTTGCGGCTAAGGCTGCTGGCTTTTCAGTGTCCCCATCAGGTCAGCCAGCGAGACACCTGTCGATGCGGTCGAGATTTTCTCGACCCATTGGACGGTTGTTGACTGGAGAAGTCAATAACCTCTTTCACCGTTCCCCAGTGGTTACTGAGGACTTGCCTCGGCCTCCCAAGCAAGTCCCTGGTCAAGGACCCTGAACCGGGGATGGCGGGTTTCTCGCCCCTCTTCGACCCACCATCGGTGACCCCAACTGTCTCTGTCATCCTGTGTGTGTAGGTGCTGCTGACATCGGCAGTCTCAGTCCCGCATCAAGGAAAGCAGCATCGCCGCCGTCCTCATCGTCCTCTTCAGAGGATAGGCTCCAATCAGTTGCATCGGTGCTGTGAGGATATGATGTGGCAGCAGCTGTTATTGGCTGGCAACAAGCGACTCTGTCACCTTCCCGGCAATTAGTGGCTTGTCGCCCGAACGACCAAAGCAACCTCTCGCCATTGGCTCCTTGGTCAAGGAACCAACTCCGCACCAATTGCTTGGCCGAAACCGGTTGCCACCCATTGTGGTGGAACCTTCACCTCAAGAACTGAAGACTGGGGCCCCACCAAGGATTCTTGATCGGGTCATGGCTTGCTCCACAGGTTGTCTGTCACCATCACCCCAATCCTTGGTGAGTGGAGGGTGGCTCAGGTGCTCGGCAGCTGTTCGCAGACCTCTGAGTCCGACGACTGCTCCCTGTATTCCAGGCCCAGACCTGGAATCCTCTGGGGTCTGTCAGTGATGAGGGCCCATCCTCATTCCTGGGTATCCTTTGGCTCATCTCAGAGTCCACTGGAATGCAGCTTGAACCTGTGCAGAATCGGGCCAGATATCCCTCACGGAGATTTTAGACCAAGGAGATTCCCCACGGAGGCCTTCCCTGTGGCTGAGGCCATTGTTGGTCTGGCCTTGTAGCTGTGGCAGTGGCCTGCATCCTGTCCTGTGCCATCGGCCAGGATGGCCGCTTATATGCAGTCCCCACCGTTCCTCTCTGGTTTTTCGGAGGATCCTCAGCTGAAGAGCTGGTAACTAATAGCATCTTCCAGTGCTCCAGAAATGCTTGGAATGTAGAGAAGCCCCGGACAAGGAGTCAAAAGCTGGACTACTCTGGGCTAAAGTTTATGCTGCCTTCTCCCTAGGCCTTCAACAGGCTAACTTGGCTCTTACTGATGGCACACTTTTCACACACGTTATGGGCTCCTGGATGAGGTACTTCCTCATTTCCAGGCTGACTTTTAAATGACGGTCAAGCAGGTGTGGATCAGGGAAGGGCAGTGGCCAAGCAACAGCTCCAGACTGCCTTGGACATCAGAGACTCTTGTGCCCAGTCAGTAGCGGCTGCAGTACCCATGTGTCGAGAGCTTGGCTGCGGATCTCTACCTTTATGGCATATACCCAGCACAAGCTGGCAGACTTCCTCTTCTTGGGCACTGACTTGTTCATGCCCGGGGTGGAGGCCATCTCCAGAGGATCTCATGGCAGCTTGCACCAGCGTGGTCCATTGGGCCTGCTGGCATATGTGCCCCTGCAATGGGGCTGGCCCACCAATGGTCTCAGTGCTCCGTCCTTGGATCAGCCAGTAACCGTGACCCAGAAGATGTGGGATGGCCTGCAGTGGTGGCTCATCCCAGATCATCTGCAGGAGGGTATCCCATTTGTCTGCCCAGAGCTGATGGTCATACTCATGACCCGACGCCTCTTTGATGGGTTGGGGTGCCCTTCTGGGGAGGTCCGGCCCATGGCCTCTGGTCCCCTCAGGAGTCTCAATGCCGCATCAACCTGCTGGAGCTTTGAATAGTACAGCTAGCCCTCACTGCCTTCACTCCTTTGTACGGGGTCAAGTGGTTCAGGTTCTGACAGACAACACCACGACCATGTACTATCTCAACCATCAGGGCGGGACCCACTCCTGCCTCTGTGCAAGGAAGCCCAAGACTTGGTCTCTCGTGATCAGCCTGGAGGCAGATCTCCTGGCCATCCATGTGGCAGGAGACTTGAACAGTCTGGCCGATGCCCTCAGCCGGATAGGCGCTGCATCTCATGAGTGGTCTCTCCTTCCTGAGGTAGTTCAAGACCTTGTCTCCCATTGGTGCACCCTCAGGTGGACCTGTTCCCTCCAAGGAGAATGCGGCTGAGGCTGTTTGATGCCCACCTCCTTCAGCAGGGCTCGCTACAGGGATGTCTTCTCGAGGCCATGGACCCAGGGCTCTCTGCACCTTCCTCCATTTCCCTTGATCCACAAGGTGCTTCTGAAGGTGAAGAGGGACAAGGCACAGGTGATTCTGGTAGCCCCAGACTGGCCTCACCAGTTCTGGTACCCAGATCTCCTCAGCCTCCGCTCCAGGCTCCCAAGGCGGCTTCCAGCCTGCCCGACCTGATCTCAGTCAACAAGGGAAGGTGCTCCATCCGGACCTTCAATCTTTGCACCTGTTGGCCTGGTTCCTGAGCGACTAGAGTTCCAGGCCTTGGGTCTTTCCGACGGGGTCCTCAACGTTGTTGAGGCGTCCCATAAGAGTCGACCAGAAAATGCTATGCCTTTAAATGGAAGAGATTCTACATTTGGTGTCAGGACAAGGGGTTGGACCCCTCTTCCTGTCCATTGGCTAGCATTCTGGACTACCTGTGTCCCTTTCTCAGCTAGGACTTTGGTCGGCGACCCTTAAGGTGCACCTGGCAGCCATCTCTGCTTACGGTGCGGGCCAGCAAGCAGTCGGTGGCACAAGAGAAGGTGGCCTGCCTTTTCAAAGGCCTCGATCACATATCCCTCCAGTGCAAGAACCTCCACCTCTGTGGGATCTACTGCTGGTACTGGCCAAGCTCATGGGCAAGCTATTTGAACTGAAGCACAGGTGCGATATCTCCCACCTGTCATGGAAGACCACCTTCTTGGTGGCTATAATGTCAGCCAGAAGGATGGGAGAGCTCCAGACACTTTCCATCAAGTCTCCTTATCTGGTTTTCCACAGGGACAAGGTTGTCCTTCGCCACCACCAGAAATTCTTCTGAAGGTGGTGTCAGAGTTTCACCTTAACCAGGTGTTGACTCTGCCGGTGTTCTACCCCAGTCACACCTCGGAGGCCGAATATAGACTCCATACTTTGGACCCTAGAAGAGCAGATATTATAAGGAGCAGACGGCTGAAGTTCACCAGCTGTTTGTCACTTACGCTGAAGCTGCTCCTGGCAGACCTACAGCCAAGTGGACGATAAGCAAGTGGGTCACCTCCTGCATAGATCTCTGCTATAGGTTGGCGGGCATGGAGCCACCCAAAGGGATAAGCACTCATTCTACTGCTGCTTCTAGGGATGTCCCTATCCAGGAAATCTGCAGGGCTGCTACCTGGAAGTCAGCACACACCTTTATTTCCCATTACCACATTGACCTAGAGTCACGCCAGGATGCTGGTTTTAGGACCTCGGTTCTCCAGTTCTTATTCCTAGTTGTATCAGGCGTGCCTTGCCTTCCTCCCCCAGAGAACTGCTAGGAGTCTTCCAGATAGTGTGGATTGAACAACAGATCACATCCCTAGAAATACAGGTTTTCACCTGTAACAGGAGTTCTAGAAGTGGTATATGTTGTTCATCCACATGACCCACCCGACCTCCCTGGCTTCGACGCCAAATCTGGCTTCCAGTGGGCTAGATCTGGTGTCATGGGATGGAGTCAAGTGTTTTACCACCCGAGTGGGTGGGAGGAGCCACTGAAGACTTTCCGCCCAACTTAAAGTGGCAAGGAACCTGCCAGACAGTGTGGATGAACAACATATACCAATCCTAGAGCTCCTGTTACAGGTGAGCAACTTGTATTTACCTGATCGAAGACAGACAGAAAGGATGCACCATGTCAACATGATGAAGTCGTATGCCAATAGGGCTGACATGGTGTTTGCAGTGTGTAGTCCTGGGGAGGGACGGACGAAGGACACCCCTTCTGGACTTGCTGGAAGAAAGTAAGTGGGAGCCCTCTGTGGAAGCAGTTAAATTGTCTCCCAGCTGACCCCAACAAGATCCAGGAAGTAAGGGAGGTTTTAGCAGACTTTGCCCCATTGTTTAGCGCCAAGCCTGGACTAACCCCTTAGCAACACACGATGTGGAGACAGGAACACAGACGCCTATAGGCGGACAGCATATCGGTGTCAGAGGCTGTCTAAAAGGACATTAGGAGGAAATGGCTGTCCAAGAGGACATTAGAAGGAAGTGGAGGAGATGCTGATTTAGGAGTAATCCAGAGATCTCACAGCCCTGGCCTCACCTGTGTCCTTGTGCCCAAGCCAGATGGCTCTACTGCTTTCTGTGTGGACTATCGTGGACTGAATGCAGTCACAAAGTCAGATGCCCACTTGATGTGATGGACGAACTCCTGGACAAGTTGGGAGGGGTGACTTACCTTATTTACTCATTGACCTGACCAAGTGGTAT
Source organism: Neoceratodus forsteri (assembly GCA_016271365.2). Taxonomy (NCBI): domain Eukaryota; kingdom Metazoa; phylum Chordata; order Ceratodontiformes; family Ceratodontidae; genus Neoceratodus; species Neoceratodus forsteri. The sequence goes on from CM028137.1 coordinate 165,340,522, forward strand.
TGGCAGGTAGAGTTGACTGACAGAGCTAGGGAGAGGTTGGCCTTCATTCTGATAGGCTTATTTGAATTTAAAGTAATGCCTTTGGAATGAATGCCCCAGCCACTTCCCAAAGGTTGGTGAACCAGGTGTTAAATGGTGCTGAGGAGTACGCCTGGCGTACCTGGATGACACTGCCATCTTTAGTGCCAGATGGGAGGAACACCTGTCCCATCTTAGAGAAGTGCTGGGCAGGATACAGAGGGCCAGGCTCACTGTCAAAGCCGGGAAGTGCAAGGTGGCCATGGGGAAGTGGCATATCTCGGGTATGTAGGCCAAGGACAGCTCCGTCCTAACCAAATAAAAATAGAGGTAATCCAGGAGTGGCCCAGGCCAGAAACGCAGAAGCAGGTCAGGAGCTTTCTTGGGACAGCAGGGTACTACAGAGAAATTTGTACCCAATTGCAGTGCCCTGGCTGCTCCCTTATCTGACCTGGTAAAGAAAAGGATGCCAAATAAAATTACCTGGGGACGAGCCTGTGAAGAAGCCTTTACCAGACTGAAGGAGGCACAGTGCAGTGCTCCTGTTCAGACAAGTCCTGACTATAGCAGACCCTTCATAGTTCAGACTGACGCCTCAGACATGGGTATTGGGGCAGTACTGAGTCAGACATCCAGCCAAGGGAAAGATCACCCTGTAGTGTATCTGAGTAAAAGTTACTTCCCAGGAGCAGGCATACTCCACTGTGGAAAAGGAGTGTCTTGCCATAGTGTGGGCCCTAAAGAAGTTGGAGCCATATTTGTATGGGCAGCATTTTGTGGTACAGATTGACCTCAACCCCTGGTTTGGCTCACGCAGATGGGAAAAACAATGATAGATTGCTAAGATGGAGTCTTGCTTTACAAGGGTATGACATGACAATTCTATATAGGGCTGGAGCAAAAATCAGAACTGAGATGGGTTGTCTCCGTCTATGAGGAGTAAACTGATTTGGGAAGCTTATCCCATGCAGGGATAGAGCCCCCAAATTCAGTGTAGGTAGGAGGATTGTGATGCTTGAACAGCTGGTTCTGATTAATCTATACTTTTGTAATATAAAATGTGTTATTGAGTGTCTCATGAGTCATGCTGAGACAGCCTGTGGGTTAACATCCCCTCCTCCAGGTTACAGCTAAAAGATAAAAGCCAGGAGATAATTAAAGGCTAGAAGAGACCTACATTAAGGATCGCCTGTTTATCTAGCTTAATTGTAGCTGCCAGCTGCTAAGCTGGAAATCATAAACTTTTATGATGTTAAGAGGAAGAATACAGGTATGCCACTTAGGTGCTACGTCATAAATGCTCATTGATGTCTGTAAAGAGCAGGATGCTGCTCATGGATGAAAGAAAGAATTTGGAAAATTACAGACTTGATTGGGAAGTCATGTGGGGACATGAGTTTTGCTGATGTCACCTATTAATTTACCTCCTGCTTGATAAGACATCCTGATTGTATATTTTTCAATAAACAGAGAAGGAGCTGGGTGACATCATGGAGAAGGCAGGGTCAAGACAGTTTTTAATTGTGTTGTTATTGACCTTTAGACACACGTTTGGACTCTGAAGCTACAACATCTTTCAGCACTGAAAGAATATAAGAATACATTAGCTAGGCAAGTTTAAGTGTATGGTTGGTAGGAAACTGCACTTTTAAACCTGTTTTTTTAAGTGATTGTAATATTTTATGATATACTGTTCTGTGTTTTACATTTTACATTTTATCTATTGTTAAGTGAACATCTAATTTTAAGAGACTACTTGGTGTGCCTTTAAAATCCTTTATTTGACAAGTGAAGCATATATGGTTAAAGCTGACATTGTGCATAAGCTTACTGATTTACCAAATTAGGAACAGGTAAGAGTTTATTCTGAGGTCTTCGTAGAGTTTTAAGGATTCATTCTGTACACCTGGTTAGGTGCCTGTAGGCTGAAAGATATCTGCCCTCCCCAAAGAGCTGAATTATCTGAGCCTGTACATTGGGTATGCTAGCAAGAGTTTCACAGTTTGAATTCCTCCAGAACTTGAGATCAAGGTTGATTTAAACCCACAAAACAGACAGGAGGGTTACCCTGTTTCTGTTCCCGTTCAGAATACTGCACTCGGAGGTTGGCACTGTGGGAGCAGAGGGCCTGACCTGCTGAGAGGGGTTGTGACAGAGGCCTCTTTGCAGTGTTGGAGGAACAGCGTGACCCTTCCTGGGGTCACGTCATTGACACCGCCTCAGCAGTCACCTCTCCTGAGGTGCAGACTCCCCAGTGTTACAGTCCTCGGTTGCTGGGTCAGGCACTGGCGGACCCTCGGCCGCCTTCTGGCACCATCGGATCCTGGTGCCGTTTGCAGCACTGGTTTGGTTCTCAGGCTGCTCATGGGGACCACTGACTCTGTCAGCTCTGTTAGTGGTGCTGCATTGGGTTACAGAGCCATGGGTGGGGTGCCAGGAATGGCGTTTCTCAGGGGTTCTTGGGTGGTTAGTATCGAGATCCTCCTGGTCAACTCCTCTTTGGAGGGCCAACTAGGATGAACTTAGACTGGCTCCCTAATTCTTGAATCAGAACCCCTGTGGATGCAGTGTCAGGTAGTTGGCCAGCCCCATCCCAGAATCTCCATAGCGTCTTCCTCTGACGATTCCCAGGCTGGGGTGGCCTGGGGTCCATGGGGAGGATGGCTTGGGGATGGGAAGGGACTGTCCCCAGGGGGGCGCGCAGTCACCAGCCTTGGTGCTGCGCCTTCTCAGAGGGATTGGGAGTCCCATCTTGGAGGCCTCCCTCAGGAGGCCCCTGGATCAAGGACCTCTTTGCTGGCGTTGAGGTGGAGGGCATCCTCAGAATCTGAGGGGTCGGGATGAGGGGTGTTGCACTCCTCTGCGACCCCTCAGGGTGCAGGGAGGAGCCGTAGCACTGAGCCCCGCCTCGCCTTCTCGTTCAGGGTCCACTCTGGTGGCGCCGTCATTGGTTGCCCTTCTGAACTCATGCAACCCCATGTGCATCACAGAGGAGATCTCCTGTTCAGGATCTTGTGGAGTTCGTGATTCCCAGGGTTCCATCATGCACCCAGTTTGATTTCTGGGATCCCTCCAGTTCGGCCCATTCCTGGATTCCTGAGCCCTAGCAGAGGATAGTTACCTCCTTGTAGGTGTCCCTTTCCATTCCTCTGCAGCCACCCCTCTCTTCCAGGTCACATGAGTCCCTCTGGGACCCGTTATCCTGGGAAACATTCAGAAGGCACTACTGGCCGGCCTTCCCGTCATATGTTAGGTACATGCACGAACAGGTCTTTTGCCTGTCCTCACCACCGCAGGAGTCTTCTGGACATTCGAGTTCCTCATCCTCCTCGGCTCCTCCTCAGAGGGAGAGGAACCTACTGCTCACCTTTCTTGCGACACTGATTTCACTAAATATCAGCGCTTTTCGAGGGTGGTTGAGGATCTCTGTATTTCCTATGTTAGGCGGGACAATACCGAGCAGAGATGTGCAAATTCCTCAGTGAATTTAGTGCCCAGAACTTGGTGGCGCCTATCCTGGCCTATTCCCTTCAGGGAGGCGTCTATCTGCACCTGGCAGTCTCCAGCCGACCATCTCCCAGCCCGGCAGACTGCAGGAGGAGGTATTGTGCTCCATCTGAGTCTCTAGGTTCTCTCCTAACCCACCTTTGGACTTGGTTCCTAGAAACCCCTTCTGGGCACGGTGCATGACCAACTACGGACTCTAATTCCTTACAGTTCGAGCCACTGGGGGCGAAGAATGTTCTCTTCTTCTCATGTGATGTTGTGCATTGCATCATCAGGCATACCATGCTGCCTATAACAGGCACTTATGGTCAATGCTGGCTCAGGTGCTAGCATCGATGCCTGATACGGAGCAATCTCGACAGGCCATTATTCTCTCTGCTATAGGTCTGGAACTGACAAGGCACCAAGAAAGGGCATCTTATGATGCCAATGAGGTGCTTCCGGCTTTGGGGACAGCAATCTGCACTAGGTGGACAGCATAGCTTCGTTTATCGAGTTGTCACCCTGGCCGGCGAAGGGGTGATTTGCTCTGCCACCTCTTTTCTGCCAGGGCTAGGAGGCTTCTGCAGGGGTTCCTCCATCCCCTGGTCTTCAGGGGTCACCTTCTAGCTCTCCTCAGTCTTAGCCTTCCAGTCTAGTACAGCCAGAGTCTCTTCTTCCTGTTTCTCACCAACAGGAGGCTGAGGATCTTATTCCTTCAGGGTTATGTTAGTCCCCTCTGGGGGCTTTACTCACCAGCAGTAATGAATGGTGAAGATTGACAAGGGAAGATATAAAAACTATGTATCTACCATAATTCTGATCTTCTCTTGTATCTTCAGCATTCTTCACTGAATCCCACCCACCTTCCCCTCATGGGCCTCATTCTTGGCGTCCCCTCCGCCCTGCTCACTCTCCCTCCCTTCTTCTTTCATGGCCTTAGAGCCTAAATCCCTAGCCTTTGGGTCTTCCGTTCTTCTCTCAGAAGAGGTAACATAAGTCTGAGAGGGAGGAGAGCGAGTAGACCTTCATCTTTCTCCTGAGGGAACTCTTTCTGATTGCCCTTGAAGATGTCCCTACTGGCACCTTTTTCTTAGGCTAAGTTAGTTTAATCACCAGTTAACAGGAATAGTTCTTGAACAGTCCTGTTCTTTATTACTGGACTTCGCTGGTATCTCTGGATCTTGTCCTGTTATGTCAGTCTGGTGCTAGTTGAAGTCTTCCTAGTCCATTTTCAAAATTGCCTTCAGGATCTGGTGGTCTGATTCTTTGGCCTCTGCCTCCCAGGGAGTCGGAATGAGTTTCCTTCCTATCTCTGTCCACTCTCTCAAGGGGTGCCGCTTTAGGGCTTCAATCCCACTTCCCCTCCCCACCACCTGTATTAACACATGGCAATGTGCTAGTGGGGTCCTTTATCCCCTTCCTAAGTTGGGCTTTCCTCCAGAACAGATTGTGCACCTTGGCAGTCTGTGAGCTCTTAGCTTGAGTGATGGGCTTTGTGATAGCGGGAGGTGTAGGCAATCTGCCTTTTGTGTATCAAGCTGTGCAGATGGTTTGCTTGAACCTTTAGGCCAGTTTTGTTTGAAAGGATCCTTGCTTCCTTGCCCTTTGGTTCCGAGCTGATAAACCTTAAGCCAATTAAACTCACAACTTGGCAGAATTTTTCCCTCCCAGCATCCCCCATCTCCTCCTCTTCTTCGTCTCTTTCTCTCTCCTTAGCTGTTCCTCCCTCAGAGCTGCCCCAAGAGTGAGGCCTTGCAGTCCCTTAGGGTAGGTTCTCCTCTTTCCTGTCTTCTATCGGCTTATTCTTTTTCAGTTTGTTCCTTTCCTTTACTATCCCTCGGCTCTCTTGCCTTGCTCTTATTCTTTTATTAGCCTCTCAAACACAGAACTGGGATGGAGGAGGTCTATGACTCCTACTTGACCACCAGTTATTACTGCGTATGTTGCTCTCCGGGCAGCACCATAGAGCCGTGACTCCTCCGCCCCCAAAAAAACTCCATAGTGGATGTGTGCCTCCGCTTACACCAAGCAGTAGTGAATGGTGAAGATACAAGAGAAGAACAGGAATTACAGTAGGTACGTAATTTTGTTTCCTGTTTCAGAGATCTGGTTCCTTGGCTATATGGTTTCAGAGGTGATGCCCCTTCTCATGGAATGACTGTGAGACCTTAAGAAATGCAGGGTCCTGGTTTAAAAATACCTTTGAAGCTGTTAGACAATGTTTGAATCTAATGGATTTATTTGGCTGGCATTTGGATGTCCTTAAAACCAGCAAGCTTGCAATCATATTGCTCAATATAGATGACGCCAGGCTTCCTGGGTGTTGAGGTGAATTTCACATACCTTGGTTAAACATTTACAGGTCTGCTTGGTTTAAAAGAAATGTTTCTATGGCCAGTTCTTTTAAGGTGCATTAAGGCAGCTGAGATTCAATGTGAATCATCCTTTTACACTTTGGCAGAGTCAGGTGGCTTATGGTAGCTATTGTGCCTACAGTAGCTTAGTCTTCTCCAAGTGGGGCACCCCTCAGGTGGACCTGTTTGCCTTCAGGAGCATGCAAAGCTGAGGCTGTATTGTGCCTACCCCTCAGTAAGGCCTTCTGCATTGGGATGCCTTCTGGGGCCCTTTACCCCAGTCCTCTTCTATGCCTTCCCTCCACTTCTTGATCCGCAAAGTGCTGCTCAAGGTTAGGAGGGACAAAGCACAGGTGATACTGGTGGTTCTGGACTGGCCCACCAGTTTTGATACCCAGATTGCCTCAGCTTCAGCGACAGGCCCCCAAGGCATCTTCCTGTATGCCCTAACCTGCTTTCCATCAACCAGGAAAGGTACTTCATCAGGACCTTCAATCCTTGCACCTGACAGCCTGGTTCCTGGCAGCTAGAGTTCTAGGCTTTGGCTGTCTCCGAAGATGTCTTCACTGTTGTGGATGCCTCTCAGAAGGAGTCGGCCAGAAAATGCTATGCCTTCAAATGGAAGAGATTCTTAGTTTGGTGTCAGGATAAGGGTTGGACCTTTGACCTGTCCAGTGGCAAACATTTGGACTACCTGTGGTCTCTCTCCAAATGGGAACTTTGGTAATGACCCTTAAGGTGCACCTGACAGCCATCTCCACTTACTGGGCTTGGATCACATACTCCCTCCTGTCGTGAACCTTCACCTCTGTGGAATTGCTGGTACTGGCAAAGCTCATGGGAAGCCATTTGAACCAATACACAAGTGTGATATATCGCTTTGTTGTGGAAGACGCCTTCTTGGTGGCTATTACGTCCAGCCTGGATTAGGGAGCCCCAGGCACATTTGGTGGAGTCTCCTTACCTGGTTTTCCAAGGGACAAGGTTGTCCTGCACCCCAACCCAAGATCTGTCTTCGAGGGTGGAGCTCTTGCAGCAGGTAATACCGTTAGGACTGAAGCCCGGCAGGCATCAGGAACCCCATAGCGAGCTTGAGCTAACAGTGAGGACGGGGACCACCCCTGACATCGGGTTACGTCCGACATCAGACGTGGTATAAAAGGACGGTCCCTGGCATACAATTTCAATTTTTCCCGCTGTGGACTCATGCGTAGTTCGGCTCCTCAGATGCCTTCCTTAGCAGTTGACAGCCATCGAACATCAGAAGTGTGTTAATTCTTCAGAATCTTTTCCAACATCTCGCTTATGTTGTCGCCTCCCCACTGCAACGAAGTCACAGTGTGCGTGCAGGAAGCAGATACCAGCCAAAGATGTCCACAAGGCCTGCTCTTCACCGAGGCCGGAACACCGACCAGACAGCTGCACACATTGTCAAAAGTTCAACCAGAAGACGCAGCCAGAGGGCCCATGCACTCAAGACCTTCCTGCTAGAAAAGAAGCTATGCTGTGAGCGAGGATCAGGAGCCAGTTTATCCTCTTCCGCCAGGGATTCCCACCCAAAGATAGGTCATCTGGGGAAGCATCATCACAAGGACAAGGATCGCCCAGGTCGAATCTCGCCCCTAAGTCGCCAGCCAAGCAGGCCTCTATCTTTCTCATCCTCCAGCTGAGGTCCGGTTCGGTTCGCCCAGCTGTCCAAACCTTCCCACACGTCTGTAAGTCCACTCCGCCTCCTCTCAGGGCAAACATCGGAGTCTGCCTCATTGGGACACCATCACTCTTCCCTAGCCCACCAACCCTCCAACCTCAGGGTCAACCCAGGGAAGCCTGTTCAGGGCTCAGGACAAGCCCAGTTCTTCTGATGAACTCAGGACGAACCCTCAGGTATACGGGCTGCTACCCGGCTCAACACTCCCCGGCTAAGGTGCACGCTCCTCCAGATCAGTGCAAGCCTAGCTGGTTGTCTACTCAACCCACACCCCGATGCCTGACATGGGGCGGTCGGCCGGATGAAGACCAGCCGTCCACCCCTCCTCGAGGACCAGACATCTGACAAAGCCACACCGGATGCCAGACCTACAGGCGAATGCACTGCTAGGTCGTCGGCCTACTGACACCGGGATCCATGACCTGATGCCTGCCGAGCCAGAGCCCCAGATGCCTGCACCTAAATACCTGACACCTGGCCCCTCAGACCCAGCGCGTCCCTGTGTTCATTCTCAGTAGCAGACATCGGTGTCTGTTCACTACATGGTAGAATACAGTTAAGGGAACTTCTGTATAGACCCTGACACTGTCCTCCTCCGCCACCCATAGGTCCTCGCCACCCAGGGCCTTGGGACCGAGGGTGAGCACCATGTCCGGACCTATGGGTCTCCATCTCCTTCTTCCCCTCCTGTCACGTCCTCCTCAGATGAAGGCGATATGGATTCAGAGCCTCTCAGACAAGGAATTCTGTCCTCCTAGCCGACCTAAAGATTCCCGTGCTCCTCAACGGATGACCCCTCATTTTTAGATATTGAGGCACATCCAGACGATATAAGAGTGGGACCCGAGGATCTGGACCCAGAGTGCACGCGCCTGGCCAAGTTCCTCTGAGAGAAGGAACCCAAATCTTTGGTGATTCCACTATTCATGGAACCATTTCAGGTTGTACACGCCTCACCTGGCATACGCCGCCTCCATTCCGGCAGTCCTAGGAAGGCATACAGACTTTGTAAGTCTCAAAGTCTGAACCTTTTCTGGCCAAACAACCAAAGGGAAATTGCTGATCTCACGGCTGCCCACGGCAGAGGGTCTCAGCCAAAGCATTTGAGTTCCCATCTCCGGATCCCGCCTCTAAAAGTTAGGACGGTTGGGACTGAAAGTCTTTTCTCAGCCACTGGGGCTATCAGGTCTTTGAACGTCATGGCCCACATGATTACCTACCAGCAGTCGCTGTTGAGGAAGACAATGGACTTTGTTGAAGTTATGCCAGACTCGACTCAAAACAAGAAATTCTAGCATGTTCCCTGGTCAGGTTTAGATGTAAGACAAACATGCCCTCAGGTCTTCTTATGATGCCGTGGATATGGCCTCCAGAGCAGCTGCCTCGGGGGTCTGTATGAGATGGCAGTCTTGGCTTAAGCTCACGGGCTACCAGCCAGACCTACAAGAGTCCATTCTGGATTCCTCTTTTCAGGATCCCGCTCTGTTCGCCCGAAGTTGAAGAAATGATTAAGCAGCTTCAGGAGTCAGGAAAAGCAGGGCCGATGTGCACCACATGTATAAATACCAGCCTCAGGAACCCTGACGGCACCCTTTGCAAAGGACAGGGAGTAAACAGTCTCACGGTAGGTTCAAGAGGCGGGGTCACCCTGCCCCCAGGTTCCCAGGGCCCCAAGCAGCCCAAAACTCCCAGGGTCCCTCTACCCCCTCAGCCTGACTCACTCTGCCCCCTCCTTCCTTCAGAGACAGGCAGAGCGAGAGAGTAGGAGGGCGGTTTAGCGCTTTATCCACTCAAATGGTCCAGTATCACTGCGGATCAATGGGTACTAGATACCATTCGAAAAGGGTACACAATAGAGTTCATCTCTATCCTGCTGGACAGCCCCAGCCTATTGTTCACGAACACAGTCTTCTTATAGAGGCGGAGGAATCAACAGCTTCTGAAAAAAAGCCATCAAAAAGGTTTCACAGGCCCAGAAGGAAGGGTTACTACTACTGTTTCTTCCTGGTCCAAGAAAGCAGGAAACCTTCGTCTAATTCTGGATCTGAGCCAGCTCAATCTCTTTGTAAAATACCAGAGGTTTCAGATGGTCACTCTGGCGGTCTCTTTCCCTTACTCCAGCAAGGGGACTGGCTGTGCTCTAGATATTCAGGGCCTACATGCATATCAAGGTCCTGAAGTCTCACAGAAAGTTTCTGTGCTTCAGCTTGCAGGATGAGCACTGCCAATTCCGGTACTTCCTTTCGGCCTTTCTTCTGCCCCAGGGTTTTCACCAAGTGTCTAGCGGTGGTAGCGGTGGCCCTCTGCAAGAAAGGCCTCTTAGTCTACCCTTACCTGGACGATTGGCTCCTCTCTGCTTGGTCAGAGGAGGAGCTTCTAATTGCCTTATGAGAGACACAGGCTCAATTTTCTTCCCTGGGAATCACAATAAACTGGCCAAAATCACACCCTTGGCCGACACAAAGGCTGCAGTTCATAGGAGCTATTCTGGACACTGGACAAGGAAGAGCCCTTCTGCCCCAGGCAGGGCAGACCACCTTTGGGATTTGGCCAGCAGGCTCAGAAGGCCCCCTTTCCCTGGACAGGCTGTTCTACAGCTTCTAGGCCATATGGCGGCTACCATAGCCATTGTACCCTTAGCCAGACTACATATGAGGACTCTCCAGTGGCATCTCAGGGTCCAGTGGGACCAATCGGTGGATGATCTGGATCTCCGAATCCGGATGTCTTGGCGGTACATCGTTCCTCGAATGGTGGCTCTGTCATGACAGTCTAGCGGAGGAGTTCCATTCCGAAACTCACTCCTCTCCAGACATTAACCACAGGTGCCTCTCTGTCTGGTTGGGGGCTCATTTAGGGGATCACAGGACCGGGGGTCTTGGTCTGCCATAGAGAGCTCTCTACATATAAATATTCTGGAAATGAGAGCCGTGCTGAATGCATTATGCATTCAGAGACCAGCTCGCCAGGTCCTCTCCTGGTGCAGACAGACAACACACCTGTGGTCTTCTACATCAGCAAACAGTGGGGACTGATTTGCCCCCTCCTTTGCAGGGAGGCCATGAGAGTGTGGGATTGGACAGTAGAACATCGGCTGGATCTCATCGCAGTTCATCTGCCTGGGGTTCAGAATGTTATCACTGACAGTCTCAGCCGCTCTACCTCTCTGAATCACAGTGGGAACTGCTCCAAGATGTTGCAGATGACTTGTTCGGTCACTGGGGCCATCCAGAGTTGGATCCTTTGTGTCCCCGTGCAGCCAAACTGCAAAATGTTTGCCCATCGTTTCAGGGCCTGGTGTTTTTGGCAAGGAGCATTGTCCTTTCTTGGACAGGGAAGTTTCTATCACGCCTTCCTCCTTTCCCTCATTCAGAGAGTACTGCTCATGTTGCAGAGGGAGCCAGAATGATTCTGGTGGCTCCTCTATGGACCCATCAGATCTGGTATCCGTTGCTCCAGCAACTGTCACCGGAGCCTCCAGTTCAGTTGCCACTCTCCACCCACTTGCTCTCACAAGAGCAGGGACACTTGTCCATCCTGCTCTTCACCTGCCGGCGTGGCTCCTGCAGTCTTAGTGGAAGAGGACTAGGGGTGTCAAGCAGGGTGGCTGAGAGCTTGGTTGCAGCGAGGAAGCCTTCCACCAGGGCCACCTATGCTCTGAAATGGAAACACTTCTGTCTGTGAGCTACGGCCTGTGCCCTAAATCCTCTGGGTTGCCTGGCTAGGCACGTGCTAGAAATATCTCCATCACCTTCTGGATATAGGACTGAGCTATTCATCCATTAAGGTACACGAATGCAGTTTCTGCATATCATGATCCTATTGGAGATAAAACACTGGCACAGCTAAACCTCTGTAAGACATTTCTACGAGGAGTCTTACATATCAGACCTCCCTGAAGATACATTGTTCCTCGAGACTTACTTTTGTCCTGAAGAAACTCACCCTTCCTCCCTTGAGTCAGCAATCTCCTGCAACTGCGCTTCCTCTCATGGAAGACCCTCCTTTTAGTAGCCATTACCTCCGCTCGAAGGGTTTCCAGCTCCGGGCCCTGATGTGTAAGGAACTTCATACTTTTCCACATGGACAGGGTGACCCTGCGCACAAACCCTAAGTTCATGCTGAAGGTGGTGTCCATGCTGATTCTTAACCAGGACATCAATCTCCTGGTTTATTATCCAGAATTTGTTAACCAAAGGGAAGCACTGCTGCACACCTTGGATGTTCACAGAATTTGAGGTATTACCTCCACAGGACTTCAGACAGTCGGACCAGTTCATCTCATTTGCCAAGCGAATGTTAGGGCTCCTGTTTTCAGTCACTAGCCCATCGGCTGGTGCAATGCATTACTCCTTGCTACCAGCATCATAACAAACCACTTCGGAAACAGTCAGGGGCCACTCTACCAGAGCAGTGGCCTCCTCCTTCGAGCACTAAAAAATGTCTCCTCGGCAGATATTTGCGCTGCAGCTACTTAGAATTCAGTCCACACTTTCATTAGGCATTGCAGCCCTAGACACTGCATCAGAAGGAGAGCAGGTTTTGGACTAGCAGTCCTGCAAAGCCTACTCTCTTAGATGCTTTTCTAACATTTTCAGCTGTTTTAGCAACTCCCCTGCCGCCCTCAGGCCTGGGCCTATCCTTGGGTACTACTTGGGTCTCAGTCCAAATGGTATTACCTGCAACAAGAGCTCCACCCTCAAAGACAGATAGTACAGTTACATAAGAACTTACCATAACAGTAGATCTTGAGAGGAACTCTTCTTGCAGCTGGTGGCTTCCACCCTCCATCCCAGGTTAGAATTTTGGTTATTATATCACCAGAACATGGTGGGACTTCCTGCTCGGTTCTCCAGTTTTGTTTCTAGCCAGGTCTCCGTCGGAGAACTAGATGGTGCCAGGGGCGGCCCCTTTATACTATGTCTGATGTTGGGCGTGGCCGATGTCAGGGGTGATTTCCTGCCTCAGACTGCTGCTCACAAATTTTCCATGGGGTCCTGATGTTTGCTAGCTTCTGTCCTAATGGTATTACCTGCAAGAGCTTCTCTTGAAGATCTACTGTTACGTAAGTTCTTACGTAACTGTAGTTTCCTCCTGAAGGTTGTCGGAGTTTCACCTGAATCAGGTCATGGCTCTTTCAGTGTTCTACCCAAAATGCACCTCAGATGCGAATACAGGCTCCATACTTTGGATCTGGTGATGCCGCCTATTACAAAGCGCAGGAGGCTGGAGTTTGGGGAGAGGTTCGCAGCTGTTTGCCACATACGCTGAAGCCACGCCTGGCAGACCTACAGCCAAGGAGACTATTGGCAGATGGATTAGATCATGCATTATCTGCTATAGGTTGGTGGATAAGGGAGCCTCCTGTGGGACCAAGAGCTCATTCCACCCGCCATACTGCTGCGTCAGTCTGTACTAGAGACATCCCTATCCAGGAAAACTGCAGGGCTTCAGCATATCTTCATTTCCCATTACCACATCAACCTTGAGTCACGCCAGGATGCAGGTTTGGGGCCTCAGTTCTCAATCTCTGTTCCTTGAGTAGAGTGTGGGCCTTGCCTCCCTCCTCCCAGAGAACTGCTAGGAGTCTGCCAGACAGTGTGAATAGAACAACATATCCACGTCCCTAGAAACAGGTTACTCACCTGTAACAGTAGATCTTACTTGAGAGGGCTCTTGCAGTAGGTAATCACCTTGAGGACTGTGCCCCCAGGCGTCAGGACCACATGGGAACATTAGCCAACAATATCTAAGACGGGGACTGCCCAACCTACGTCATGTGACTGATGTCAGCGTGACCCTGTATAGTGGGTGGTCCCCACGCCCACCTTCAGTTCTTTCTCACCACCACCCTGAACAGTCAGACCTCGTGGAGATCGTATGCTGCAGTTCGACCATTATTTGAATGAGTATCCATTTTCTTTCAAAACAAGTTTAGTTTTGTGCATGTCATCTTCCATCATTGAGCATAAAATAAAGTGTGCTGGTGCAAGACTACCACACAAGGGTTCGCACTCCCTCTGCCTCTTCTGCTTGGCGTGGAGCACAATGTTGATGACTGCGAGGCCTGTGCCAGCTTCAATCCAGCCACATGGAAGCACTGAAAGTAGGCCCTAGAGGCCCATTTGCTAAAAAGAGGATGGCCACCATGGAGAAAGAGCTCCAAAAGTTCGCAACACTTCCACCTGGCCCACAGTCCAAGCGTGAGCAAAGAGGAAGGAGAAACACAGGGACCAGGACCAGTCCCATTGCGTCTGAAGCCACCTGCGGGCCCTTCAGATGAGTGCTGACTGGCCTGCAGGAAGTTGGCCGCAGCAGCCCAGCCTGCTCCCCAAGAGCAGTCCTTGAGGGGCCCCCTGCTGCTACTGGTCCTGGTGGCCACGGGACCTCGGCTGGGGCCTCTGCTGCACTTAGACCCATCTCCACGGGGTGGTCTTGCACCAAGGGAGCTGCTAAGTTGCTCATCGGACCCTCCAATGAACACCGGTGCAGGCTGTGGTGTTGAGCTCCAGGAGCTCTGAAACCCACCCAGCTTCAACCGCTATGCTGGTCATAAGCCAGCCAGAGCGTTCACATGGTCACATCCCAATGATATAAAGTCAGACACCGGCTCCACCGATGCCCGACCAACCTGGGGTCAGGGAAATGGCCCAGGCAGATCCCACCTGCTGGAACTACCTCAGCTATCCCCAGAGGGTTTGCCCCATCAGGCCTCCCCACTCCACTGGATGTGGCCTCCCCCACTTGCCTGTTGATCAAGGGATGGGAATTGCAGAGCTTCCTTCGGTGTTCCAGATACACCTGTGGACCTGGCGATAAGAGGGGCAACATACCGGATGATTCTCGCTACCATCTCCGCCATCGGACTATCATGCCTCTGGCTCCCCCATGGACTAACTTTACCAGGATCATCTGGGTTCCAGTGTTTAGCGCTTCGGGTTTGCCTCCGTTGGGCCCTCTGTCAGTGTTTCATCCATTGGGCCTTCCGTCTGGTTGCCCTCGTTGGGAGCTCCTTCAGGATTCCTGCTGTTGGAGTATCCAACGCCTCAGGTACCGACATATAACCCACGGGTTACCCCATCAGGGTTTCATACAGCCAGGGTGCGCTTCAGCCTATCCTCTGTCAGGATACCTGCCTTTCCATACTATGGGTTTCCTGCATTATTCTTTGGCTTACCAGCCTGCTTCTCCTCAAACTGCAGTAGACTTCTGGTCAATTTTGCAGTCCTGGTGGTGGGAGACCAAAGCCCAGTTAGTACTGGAGTTAGATAACTGTCAGCTTCTCAGAGACCCACCTGAGAGCCATGATGTTCAACAACCAAGACAAGTTCCACTGCCCCAACCGACACTGGCCCTCAAAGGCTCTTATGCTGGCCAGGCCCTCTGGCAAACCAACATCTGAACCCCAAGAATCTTCCAGGTTTTGAAACCCCTCTATGGGGAACCCCAACCAAAGAATTCCTCAAGTCTCCTCTGGAGGATCCTTCATTTTGGACCTCCTCAGATAAGTGCGGTGGTATACGATTGGAAGTTGGATGCCCAGGATCCAAAAAGGCAGTGCCTGGCAGAACACCTGGACATGCAGGAGGTGACACCAATCCTTACCTCACCCTGGCCTGAACCACATTGGGACCTGGCATCAATGATTTGGATGATGTCCTCCTCTATTTCAGAGATGGCCAAGAAAGCCGACTACATACCATACACCAGAGGAAGGATCACCTCAACACGCAGCCCAAGGCTGATTAGGTCATTATAGCAGCTGCTCACAACCTGTCCATTAAGCCGGGCATATGAGCACCTCCCCACTGGACAAGGAGTCCTGGCAACTGGACCAGAATGGTCAGAAGTTTTAATCTTTCTTTGAGGGGAGCTCTTGCAGCAGGTAACACCATTAGGACTATGCTGCCAGGCACTAGAACCCCATGGAAAATGTCTAGCTAGCAGTCCGTGCGGGGACCACCACATGTCACCTATGGTATAAAGGGAATGGTCCTCCAGCACCACCTCAGTTCTTTTCCCACCATCGACCCACTAGTATTGACTCCACGGACACCTCTATCACAGTCATTTACACCTTGCACAGTTACCGTTCGTTTCTTCTTCAAGAATTGTTTCAGTATTGGTGCATGTCTTCATTCTCACAGCGGCAGAAGTTGAAGTGCACATGTGGCAAGCAGATCCGGTGAGAGACGGCCACTCAGCCTGCCCTGGGCCTGAACCATGAGCCAGAGGACTGCTCGCATTGCCACAAGTTTAAGAAACGCGCATCTGCCGCCTCAAGACTCTCAAGGCCTACTTATTGGAACAAGTGACCACCATGCAGAGGATCAGGTCTGGACACTGCTCTTAGTCTTCAACCAGGGACTCCTCCCCAAAGAGAAGAATCTAGTGGAAAACACCACCATAAAGATCAGAAGAGAGCCAGATCAGAATCCGCTAGGTCCCCTCATAAGACCTCTGTTTCTTCCACCTCCGGCGGAGGTAGAATCCATTCCCCCAGTTCTGTGGCAGTTGCTAGCAAGAAGACCTCTTCCCCTTCTCACTCACAGGGCAAGCAGTCTTCCAGCCATGGGGTTCATCCACTTCTCTGTCCCTGGCTCTTAGGCCCCACAAGCTGTTGCTTGGGTCAGTGCCAGAAGGACAGGCATCCTCTTCAAGTAGCAAAGCAGATGCTGCCACCCAAAAATCCTCAGGATTGTCCGACCAGCCAAAGGGGTCGGGTGACTCCTCCAGATGCCAGGAGGCCATCAAGCATCAGTATGCCTCCTCCGCCTGAAGACAGGCGATATCTGCCTTGGAGGGTAGACAGACTATGGGACCCTCTGATTCATCATCTGAGATGGACCAGGCGCCACCACCAAGTGACCGTCTGCTCCAAAGAGCGACCATCAGATCAGGCGCTTAACACACCCATTGATCGAGATGCCTGGGCCCATAGGTATTTGGCCATCTCCTCCACTCCTGCCTGCCCCAAAGGAGCGGGATGCCAGACCCCAGGACAAGGCCCCATTACCGCTGATGCCTGAAGGCAAACAGCCCAAGGACCAGGCGACAGCACCCAAAGCACCACAAGAGCCACCGCCAGGACCCTCTAATGTCCCTATCCGCCGCCACAACAGCCTGTCATCCTGCTGGTGGAAGTAGGGGCCCTATTTAACTCTTGGTTTAATACCATCAAAGGGAACTTACTGCCCAGCCCATGGAGCCATCCCCTCCCTTTAGAGGTCTCCACCTCCAGCACCACCGAGGAAGCCCTCGCCTCAGAGCCAAAACTACCTCCCTTATGCCAGATGGCCTGCCGTCAGGGGATGACTAGGTGTTGCTAGCTCCCAGTGATCGCAGAAGGCACCCATTGTCTGTTCCCTCTTCCAAGGTATGCCCACTCTTGCTCAGTGGAAGATGCAGGGGACTCCTACTCGGGGACAAACTGCCCTTGCCCTCTCTGGATCACAGGAAGGACTTCCCAAGGTCTCCTCCGGATGATCTATCCTTCCTGGATGTGATGAGGCACATCCAGGCCTTAAACCAGTGAGACACAGAGGAGCTTGACCCAAACGCCGACGCCTGGCCAAGTTCCTAGGGGCATCCGACCCCAAACCTCTGGTCCTTCCCCGCTAGTTGAACCCTTCCAGGATGTAACAAAACTGGCCTGGAAGCATCTGTCCACTACTTCAGCCGTGCCCAGAAAGTAGACCAACTGAATAAAACCCCAAAAGGGAGCCCCATCTAAGTGAACAGCCAAAGATGGATTCCATGATGCTCACTGCAGCACATGGCAGGGTGCAGCAGCCCAGACATATGAGCTCTCAGTCTCCAGACCCTGAATCTAAAGGCTGGACCAGATGTGGCCATAAGGTCTACTCCTCAGCCACCTGCACTGTTGGGTCACAAATTTTTTTGCACATACTGTATGGTCATGTACAAAAATCACTATGTAGCAAGGCATTAGATATGGTTAAGGCTCAACTGGACTCAGACAGCAAGTCAGAACTCATGGCCGTCATCCAGTCAGAAATAGATGTTGGCAAGCATGTTCTACCAGCTCTTACAATTCGGCATACACGGTTGCCAGGGCAGCAGCTACAGGGGTGTGCATGGGAGACATGCCTGGCTCATGGTCTCGGGTTCTGCCAGGACCTACAAGATGCCATACTAGATGCACCCTTCCAGGAGTTGGTTCTCTTTTGCCCCAGATACTGAGAAGCTGATTACAGGGCTTCAAGATTCGGGGAGGTGGGGAAGCGGTCTCTGACGTTCATAGAATGTACAAGTCTGAACCAGCCAATGCTTGGCACGCCCTTTCTTAAAAAACAGGGTCAGCAAGGAAGGTGCCAGCAACCAAAATGGGGATTCAGAAGAAGAGGCCCTCCCTTCCTTCAGGTACCCAGGGCCCCAAAAGTGCCAAGACGGCCAGACCCTCCCTTGCCTAACCCTCTGCCTTGGCATGACCCCTGCCAGCCCTCCTTCCTCTGGTGGAGGCTGTAGGAGGAGGTTCTCCTTTACCTGTCAGAATGGCCCAGTATCACCACAGATCAGTGGGTCCTCCAGGTTATCCAAAGGGGTACTCTCTGGAGTCCATCCAGATCCCACTGGGCAGCCGACCTATCCCCCTCCACTGCTCCTCATCTCACGCCGCTCTCCTGCGGGCAGAAATCCTGGCCCTGCTAGAGAAGAAGGTGATTCAGGTAGTACCCACAGGTCAAACAGACAAGGGCTACTACTCCACTTCTTCCTAGTCCTGAAGAAGACAGGGATCTCCATCCCATTCTAGATCTGAGCAAGCTGAACTCTTACATTGAGTACAGAAGGTTCAGGATAGTACACTGCCTGTCCTGTTGCCCCCATGATCCATCAAGGAGACTGGCTCTGCTCCCAGAACATGCAGGATGCTTATATGCATATAAAATCCTACCATCCCACTGTAAGTACCTTCAGCTTCACCTTCCAAAGAGAACACTACCAGTTCAGGGTGCTGCCATTCGACTTCTCATCAGCACCAAGAGTCTTCACCAAGTGCCTGGCGGTAGTGGCAGTGATCCTCAGTTTGGGTGGAAGTTTTATTCCTCCTCCATTCTGGCCATGAGGGCTCTTAAGTACGTCGGCACATGCTGGTTTACCAGAAGTCCTTATTTGCCCAGCTAGAACCGCCATTCAGATACTACCAGGTTCGGATTCGAAAACCCTATTGCGGATTTGATCCGTTCAGCTAAAGTGGCCTGTAGGCAATCGCTGAGAGCCACCTATGATGCAGTAGACATTTCTGCTACAGGAGCTGCCACAGCCGTCCAGCCCACTCTGTTGGCTGAGGGTGTCAGGTTTAGCACAAGATGTGCAGAGTGCTATGCAAGATGCACCCTTCAGGGGCTCTGTCCTCTTCAGTGGGAATGCTCAAGGCGTCATCACCACCGTTCAAGATAAAGGCACAGCACTTGGTCAGTACAGATGATGTATTGCCGAATTTTCAACAAAAAGCCATTTCGCCGTAAGCAGCAGCCAACAGCGGACGTCAAAATAAGCGTAGGTTGCAGTCAGCCGGCTGCCCCAGGCCAAGTCCCATAGAGCTTCAGGTGGAGCTGTCCCCAACCCCCTTGCATGACTTTCCATTTGCCCCAACCCCAAAAATCCAGCAGGAAGCAGGTGTGTGGAAGGTTTGCTTGTCACCTGCAAGGGTGGCGGGTGGTGACAACCAACTCATGGGTCTTTCAGTTCATAGAGCATGGCCACACCCTGGAATTTCTCTCAAAACCTGCAGACAGGCCTTCGGTTCAGTTTCATTTCCCGAAGGTGCACATTCTCCCCTGGAGAGGAAATTCAGGCTCTATTACAGAAAAGTGCAATAGAACCATTTCCTTTGCACCAGATAGGAAAGGGATATTACTCCCACTTCTTTCTAGTCCCAAAAAGATGAGATCTGCATCTCATTTTGGATCTTGGTAGCCTGAACCTGTACAGTACAAACTATTTCAGATGCTGACCTTCCCAGGTCTGCTGTCCTTTCTGCACAAGGGTCAGTGGCTCTGCGCTCTGGATATGCAGGATGCCTACCTGCGCATCCCCACCTTCAGGATCCATCGTTGCTACCTCTGGTTCTCCTTCCAGGGGAACATTACCAGTTCAGGCTCTGCCCTTTGGCCTTACCTCAGCACCTCGAGTTTTTCACGAAGTGCCTGGCTGTAGTAGCGTGACCCTGAGACACCAGGGTTACTGTGTGTTCCCTTACTTGACGACTGGGTTCTGTCAGCTCTGTCAAGAGAGCAGCTGGAACTCTCCTTTCTGCAACCCTGGACCTATTTTAAAGGTTGGGATTACTGTCAATTTTCCCAAGTCTTGGCTTGTTCCTTCCCAAAGTCTGCATTTTATTGGGGTGGTGTAGGACATAGTCCAGGGTATGGCTTTCCTTCCTCTAGACAGGGTGAAAATCCCTACAGAGGCAGGCTCTTTTAGTGTCCTCCAGCCAGAAGGTCTCAGCCAGGTTGATTCTCTGACTGTTGGGCCTGATGGCAGCAGCCATCCCACAGTTCCTTTAGCATAGCTTCACATGTGTATCTTGCAGTGGATGCTCAGGGCACAGCGGGATCAGAGGTCGGACTACCTAGATCAGATGGTCATGGTCTCCAGTTCCATGCAGAAAGATCTCTTGTGGCAGGATCTTTCCAATCTCACTAAGGGGTCTTTTTCAGTCCTCTCCTCCTTCTCAGACCCTGACAGTGGATGCATTGGACGGGATGGGGTGCTCATTTGGGAGATCTCAGGACTCAAGGCACATGGTCCCTAGTGGAGTCTTCTCTACACATCAGTGTGTTGGAAATGAGAGTGGTGTTATGCGCGCTGAGCTTTTCAACACCGGCTTCTCAGGGCACTCTGCTAGTCCAATTAGGCGTGTGTATAATCTGGTATCTCAATAAGCAAGGAGGCACCCGCTCATTACTCCATATGCAGGAAGGTGGTGCGGGTGTGGATGTGAGCTGTTCTGCATCAGGTTCACCTCACAGCCCATACGTTCGGGTATGCAAAACATCCTAGCTGACAGTATCAGCCACATCATAGTCAGAGCCCACAGTGGGAGCTAAAACAAGAAGTGGTCAATGTGGCGTAGACAGCCAGTTCTGAGTGCTGTAATATATATTTTTAATATAAAATGTATTAATATCTCTGCTGAAAATTCAATTGCTAGGAATGACCTCACTCATTCCCCAGATTCAACCGAGATGAAAGCCATGGGAAGCGGCTGACAGTATGTGAGTTCAAACACACTCAGTTATTTTAGAGACAATGTGTTACATGGAAAACTTTTATTAAAAATCCTGTTTCTCTGAGCTAATTACAGACTTTTTAAGTTAATTTTGTTAAGAGAGAGATCATAAACTAGGTTTATGATGTTAGAAAGGAAGCTAGGATGTTACATAGAAGTGTAAGGTTGTAAATGACCGGTGAAGCCTGTGTGAGGAGGGTACAGCAGAGATCAAAGAAGGTGTCATTTGAAACTGAGTTATGCTAAGGTTGCAGAATTAATACTTTGAAATTACATCCTGTGGTTGTATAGAGATATATATTATTTAGATATTTTGACAGAGGAGGAGCTGGCTGACCTCATCCAAAAGGGTTGACAAATACTACTTGTAAAGATTATTGTTTTCAGTACAAGACACTTTTTATCTGACACTGATCAAGATAACATCTGAGCACTGAAAACAGGTATTTAGAAAGCTAGACAAAATCTAAATATTGTTGTAGGAATTGCACTGTTTTAAACCTTGTTTTGTTTAAAGATAAGTATGTCTTGTGATATAAGAGTTCTGTATTGTATGTTTGACGATATTATTATATATTTTAGTAAAAACTTAGAAAACTTGGTCTGTCTTTGAATTGCTTTCTTTTGCTGAGAAATATTTATGGTTATAGCAGACAGCAGACATAGCTTGTATGGTGGTACTAAACTGGAAAGAGAAGCGTTTTAAATCTGAGGTCTTTATTAAAGTTTTAAAGGGTTCATTTTGCATGCCTGGTTAGGTGCCTGTAGGCAAAGATATCTGGCCCCTGAAGACAGATACATCTGAGCCTGTGCATTGGGTATGCTAACAAGAGGTTAACAGTTTGAATCCCTCAGAACTGGAGACCAAAGGTTGATCAAACTCACAGAAACAGACAAGAGGTTACCTTGTCTGTTACACTATTCACAAGACTGCTTCAGAGGTTGGCACTTTGGGAGTAGAGAGTCTGACCTGCTGAGTGAATCTGACAGATTGGTTGGCAGGAGTGACATAATTTTGGTATCACAAGCTTTATTGTTCTGTGTTAGCTGGGACCGTAAGCTCTCTCACAAAGAAATAAAAAGGCAGAGTTTTATTTTAAAAAGGAAACAGAACTCTATAGCACTTGACTTACAGTCAAGTTCCTACCCATTTTATTTTTTTCTAAAGTGCAAAGTCAGAGTAGCAGTAGTTAGGAAATATGGCGTCCTACTACAGTAGGCACACTGTAGAACAGTTAAAATAGTTGTGCGAAGACAGAGGAGTCCTGTTCGAGGTGAAAGCCAGTAAGCAGAACCTCATAGAGGCCTGATGGTATCAGATACCCAGAGCAGGGAGTCACAGACCGCGACTGAAAGGGACCAGACCTGAGGGTGGCAGAACTAGTGGCCAGTGAGGGGTCCCAAGCTGATGAGAAGGACAGCAGGGCCACTGTCAGTGAAGGCCACAGCAGCAGGGGATGGTCACCAGTATCCTGAATCCAGAGGTACTCAAACTGCAAATTGAGTTGTGGAGGATAGAACTGGAGGCAGAGCGACAACAGAGGGAGGTGGACCGTGAGGCAGGCGACAACAGAAGAGGCTGACCGTGAGGCAGAACGACAACAGGGGAGGCAGACCATGAGGAACATGAGCGCCAGCAAGGCAGAGGAGAAGGTGAGAATGCAGAGCTGCAGAGGAGAGGGAGAGGCGTGCCAGTGGCAACATGAACTGGAGAAGCTACGACTCCAACCAGCAGCACCAGGGTAGGTAAGTGACTTGGGTTTAACTGGGACTGCAGGACTGGGTTACAAATTGAACTCTAAATTATATAGCTGAGTTTAAGGATGGGGAGGACATGGATGCCTTTTTAAATTCTTTTGAAAAAGTTAGTATTCAGGCTAAAATTTCTAGAGAGTCCTGGAGTTTCCCTATCTCCGCTACTTACCAGAAAAGCTTGGGATGCATTAGGTCAAATGGACAATAACGACAGTGATGATTACAGCAAGTTAAAAGCTGCACTACTAAAAAGTAAATTAACTGCTGAATCATACAGAGCTAAATTTCATAAGCTCAGGAGAAGCCCTGATATAAGCTACGAGGACCTAGCCACGAAACAACGTCAGTTTTAAAACATTGGTGGGAAGGAATTGGGGCAAGCACTATTGATAAAATTGAAAATGTGATTTTATTAGAACAGTTTTATTGGGCATGCCCAGCAGAGTTAAAACCTGTAGAGGACTAAGATCCAAAAACAGTGCAAGAGGCTGCTGAACTCTTGGACCTCTATGCTAAGAGCAGACCTGCTCTGAGAGTGAATGAGGTGAGTGTGGCAGTGCAGAAAGGAAAAGCGCACCTTCAGGGCAGCTAAAACCCTCACTGCCTCCACGAAACCAGTTAGCCCCAGGTTTCAACTAAAAGATTTCTCTGAAGTAAGAAATGCTTGTTGGTTATGTAAAGAAACTGGGCACATTGCCAGTCAGTGTCCAAGAAGGCAAGCAATAATATGCAAAGTAGTACCAGAAAGGAAGTGGGTTGTTTGTGTGTCCCTGGAAGCACGCCAGTGAACATGAGGGAACACATGCACCCAGTCATGGTAAATGGTGTGAGACACAGGGATAAGGGACATAGGGCATCCCTGGCATTGGTAAAGAGGGATCTGGTCCAGCCTGGTCAGCTTATACCCAATAAGTATGTGACTGTACAGCACTTTGTGAGTGAAGAAAACATTGCCACTGGCCAGTGTTCTCCTAGACTGGGGTGAAACAGGGGAACTGTGCAACAGGTGGCTGTAGCTAAAACATTATCAGTGGATGTGATTCTGGGTAACAATCTCCAACAGGGATGGTATGTGCTGTTACCCATAGCCAAGTGGCAAGGGAAAATAATAGTTCCCTGAACTCCACAGAAACCAGTATGGAAACCACTGATAGGCTGGTTCCTCAGCCTGTGTCTCCAGATGGGAGACCGCTAAAAGGGGTAGAAATTTCCCGGTGGAATGACCACACAGCTACAGAAGGTTACTCCAAAGAAGGAGGCATGACCCATTGGCAGTGATCCTGAGGGCCCTGACGCTAGTGCTAGGGACCCTAGTTTAGCGACTGAAGGGACCTGTCTCATGCCTTGGGAAGGTGTGAGGGTTTGCAGCTGCTCAGAGGAATGACTCTAGTTTAGAGAAGCTGAGGGCTTGGGCAGACTCGGAGGGCACACAGGGAGGTGACGGCAGACATAAGGTTTACTGGGAAAATGGACTTATGTATACACAGGCAGTACAGACAGAGGGAGGGATGCTAGGCAGGCAGCTTGTTGTTGCCCAGGGGTATCGTGAGCAGTTGCTCAAGACTGCACATGATATTCCCTTGTCTGGTCATCTGGGAATCATGCACAACACAGCGGTTGGCCCAGAATTTCTACTGGAGTAACTTCACCCAGCAGATGAAGGTATTGCAGGTCTTGTCACTGGTGCCAAGAAATAGGAAGGCGGGCAAGAAACCCAAGCCACCTTGATTCCCTTGCCCATAGTGGAGGAGCCATTCCAGAGGGTGGGAATGGATATTGTGGGGCCTTTAAATACCCCCAGCTCCTCAGGGAAGAATTCATCCTGACTGTGGTGGATTATGCCACCGGTACCCAGAATCAGTCGCCCTATCCTCACTGAGGACAGACAAAGTGGCAGATGCCTTACTTGGGATTTTCTCCCATGTTGGGTTTCTGCAGGAGGTAATCACCGATCGAGGGGTCCTTCATGTCGGACCTGATGAAATGTTTATGGGAGAAGTGTGGGGTGGTGCAGAGATAAACGACTACACTATCATCCACAAACCAATAGACTTGTGGAATGTTTAGGTCAATGCTCCTGGCGTTTGCTGAACAGCATGGGAGGGACTGAGAGAAATACCTTCCCCACCTGTTGTTTGCATACAGGAGGCACCCCAAGAGTCGACAGGATTTTCCCCTTCAAACTCTTATATTGTCGCTGGGTACGTGGGCCCCTAGACTTGATCCATGAGGACTGGGAAGGCAAGCACCCCACCCAGGGAATTCCATTGTGAATTATGTCCTTAGGTTTAGGAAAAGGCTGAAGGAGCTTATGGGGACAGCCCAGAGCAACCTGGCAGCTGCCCAACAGAGACAAAGGTGCGGTACAACCACAGAGCTCGCCCTGCATGGTGGGTCAGGAAGTCATGGTCCTTATTCCGTCCGGAAAGACAAGCTGCAAGCTGAGTGGGCAGAACAATACAAAGTGGTTAGGAAGGTAAATGACGTAAACTACATTGTGGAGTTACCTGACAGAAGACAGACTGAAAGGATATACCATGTCAACTTGATGAAGCCATATGCAAACAGGGTTGACGTGGTGTTGGTATGTAGTCATGGGAGGGGACGGACGAAGGAGACCCTTCTGGACTTGCTGGAAGAGAATAAGCGGGAGTCCTCTGTGGAGGCAGTAAAATTGTCTCCCCAGCTGAACCAGGACCAGGTCCAGAAAGTAAGGAAGGTTTAGCAGACTTTGCTCCCTTGTTTAGCCAAGCTTGACTAACCCCCTTAGCGACACACAATGTGGAGACAGGGACACAGACGCCCACACGGCTGAACAGCATATCGGATGTCAGAGGCTGTCCAAAAGAACATTGAGGTAAGTGGAGGAGATGCTGGATTTAGGGGTAACCCAGAGATCCCACAGCCCCGGCCTCACGCCAGATGGCTCAACTCGTTTCTGTGTGGACTATCGTGGACTGAATGCAGCCACGGAGTCAGACACCCACCGATGCTCTGACGGATGAACTCCTGGACAGGTTGGGAGGGCAACCTACCTTATGACTATTGACCTGACCAAGGGGTATTGGCAGGTAGAATTAACAGACAGAGCTAGGAGAGGTCGGCCTTCATCACTCCAATAGGCTTATTTGAGTTTAAAGTAATGCCTTCGGAATGAAGAACTCAGCCACTTTCCAAAGGTTGGTGAACCAGGTGTTGAATGGTGCTGAGGCGTACGCTGTAGCATACCTGGATGACATTGCCATCTTCAGTACCAGCTGGTAGAAACACCTTTCACACCTGAGGGAAGTGCTGGGCAGGATGCAGAGGGCCAGGCTCACTGTCAAAGCCGAGAAGTGCCAGCTGGCCATCGGGAAGTGGCATACCTTGGGCATGTGGTAGGCGGGGACAGTTCCGTCCCTAACCAAATAAAGTCAGAGGTGATTCAGGCATGGCCCGACCAGAAACCCAGAAGCAGGTCAGGAGCTTTCTAGAGACGGCAGGGTACTATAGGAAATTTGTACCCAATTACAGTGCCCTGGCTGCTCCCTATCTGACCTGACAAAGAAAAAGATGCCAAAGAAAATTACCTGGGGCCCAGCCTGTGAGGAAGCCTTTACCAGACTGAAGGAGGCACTGTGCAGTGCTCCTGTTTTGACAAGTCCGGACTATAGCAAAACCTTTATAGTTCAGACGGATGCCTCAGACGTGGTATTGGGGCAGTACTTAGCCAGACGTCTAGCCAAGGGACAGACCACCCAGTTGTGTACCTGAGCAGGAGAAGCTTATTCCCAGGGAGCAAGCCGACTCCATGGTGGAAAGGGGTGTCTTACCATAGTGTGAGCCCTGAAGAAATTAGAGCCATACTTGTATGGGCAGCATTTTTGTGGTGCAGACTGACCACAAGCCCCTGGTTTGGCTGATGCAGATGGGGAAAAACAATGGCAGACTACTAAGACAGAGTCTTGCTTTACAAGGGTATGATTTAAAAATCGTACATAGGGCTGGAGCGAAGAACAAGAACTCAGATGGGCTGTCTAGGGTCTATGAGGAGTGAACTGATTTAGGATGCTCATCCTATGTAGGATAGATCCCCAAATTCAGTCTAGGTGGGAGGATGTGATGTAGACAGCCAGTTCTGAGTGCTGTAATATACATTTTTTCATATAAATATATTAATGTCTCTGCTGAAAATTGAGTTGCTAGGAATGACCTCATTCATCCCAGATTTCAGCTGAGAGATGAAAGCCATGGAAACAGCTGACAGTATGTGAGGTATATGAGTTCACACACTCAGTTTTTTAGAGACAATGTGTTACAAGGAAGACTTTTATTAAGGATCCTGTTTCTCTGAGCTAATTACAGACTTGTTTAAGTTAATTTTGTTAAGAGAGAAATCATAAACTAGGTTTATGATGTTAGAAAGGAAGCTAGGATGTTACATAGAGGTGTAAGGTTGTAAATGACCCTGTGAAGCCTGTGTGAGGAGGGTACAGCATGAGATCAAAGAAATGTACTATTGTTCAATAGCCTGCTGGTTCCCGATTCTTGGATTTAATTTGTTTTTGAAGCTGCTGTTGGATTCACAGGACTTCTCCTACCATTGATTGACTTCTTCCCAGACTTTTTATTTTTGGTCTCCTGGTTGGTGAGAGGAACAGGACACCTATATTTATTTTTGTGTGTTTTATTGTGTTGTTTTTGTCTATTTTTATTTTTATCTTTGTTTATTGTGTGCATTTTGGGTAGTGGGAGTGCCCAAAATCTCCCTTTCCTCAGCTGTGAGAGGGTGGGGAGAGTTTATATTTGTATATGTATTTTATCCTGTGAGAGAGGATTTTTATTTATTTTATTATATTTTGTTTTCTGGTTTGAATTCTTTCTAGTTGGGAAGAGAGTGGTTTTGTAGATTTTGTTGGGTTGGGTTTATTGTTTTGGAGGATTTTAGGATTTTGTTATAGGTATTTAGAGTTTTTAGATTAGTTTAGCTAGATATTTTGTATATTGTTTAGTTTGGGCTAAATCACATACTGGCCATCAGGCTCCACGGTGGTGCGCTATTCATTCTCCTCTCTTTGCACCCTCTGCCCTTTTATATTCCTCCCTACAGTTCGAGCGTACCAGCGCTGTAGGCGCTGGGGATTGTTCATGGGAGAGTGAGGAGGGTGGGGTGGGCGAACAGGAGAGGATGAAAGAGCGGGCCACCGTATCAGGGTTACTAAGTCCAGAAGGTGCCCTGGGGCAAATGGAATCCAGACCGGGTTCCCGTGTCTGGTGCCCATACCAAGGGCACTAGTGAATTAGGTGGGCAGATAGGCCGGACAGCTTCCGAGGTTTGTCCAACTCGGTGGTGTTATGTAATGCCAGTCTGTTAAGAATAAGACCACTATTTTAGACAATCTTATTAGTTTGGCTGACCTGGCTTGCATCACCGAGACCTGGCTGGATGAAAATTCTGGCCCCACATTGAGGCCATGATTCCAGCCGGTACTTGGTGATACACCGCTCGAGATTGGACCACAGGGTGGGGTATTGCAGTCTGTTTTAAGACCAAATTAGGCCTCATGAATGTGGTAGTAGGTGAGACTGAGTCCTTTGAGTGTACAGTTGTAGCAGGTGTAGGCGTTCGAATTGTTCTCATCTACCGTCCACCGGAGATGGACGCTTCTTACAGGAAGTAGCAGACTTCCTCGTCAATATGTCGTTTGAATCGCCCAGATTGATGGTTCTGGGCAACTTTAATGGCTGGTTCGACGATGAACTCTCACAATTTGGTAATTACTTCCTCAATTTATGTCTTCTCTGGGCCTTACACAGGTTGTTTCCACTGCTACACATAAATCTGGGCACTCTTTGGATTTAGTCTTCCTCTTAGGGATTGATTCATCTGACGTGGGGTGGAACCAGTCGCCTGGTCTGACCACTACACGTGAGGTTCAATTTTACCCCACTGAGAAGGCCTTCCCTGTGAAGATGGTCGAGTACCGCTCATTACGGAATATTACTTCCCTGGGCCTTGTAGCGGTCCTTGACCTCTCATCCCTCATCTTGACTAGCAGTAACCCAGAGGCAGTGGTGGCGGCCTATAATATAGCCGTTCACGGGGCCTTGGATCTTATTGCTCCTGTTACGTGGCGCCCCCTATCCCTTCACCTCAGGTTCCCTTGGTTTGATGGGACACTGAGGAGTGCGGAGACAGGGGCAAAGGTTAGACCGTTGTTGGCGCAACCGCCCTTGATGCCGACCGTTAGATTGATGGCACATTATTCTGGCTATCAATCTGCAATCACCCATAAGAAGGCAGAATTCCTGTCCAGGAGATTGCAGTTGCACAGAATCGACCGGCTCAGCTGTTTCGGACTGTGGACAGACTGTACAACCAGCCTGTCTGCAAGTCCGAAAAGCCTTCATGAAGTAGAGTGCGAGGGCTCGCTCGGTTCTTTGTAACTAAGGTGGCTGACATCAGGCGGGCTTGCGTCTGGCAATCTGTAAGGGTGAGGTTGTGGAACAGTGCAAGCTCACAGTACCTCAATTCTCTTGGAGTTCCTTTTGCCAACTGGAAGTCGTGGATATTATGAGGATCATCCATATGTGCGCCCACAAGCTGTAGTTTGGATGCTGGACCAACTCCCTAATTTTGGGTTGTCTTGAGACCATTGGTCCAGTTATGGTGCAAATAGTCTGCTGCTCCTTAGAGTCTGGTGAGTTTCCTAACTCCCTGAAAGAGCAGTGGTGACACCCTCTTGAAAAAAGCTACTCTGGACCAAGACTGTTCTTCAAACTACAGACCTATCTCTAACCTTCCCTTTATTGGGAAGGTTATTGAAAATGAGTGGCAGCCCAATTGTGAGACCATTTAACCATCCATAATGTCTACAAATCCTTCCAATCCAGTTTTCTAAAGACACAGCACGAGACTGCGCTGGTTCGGTGCTAAATGATCTTCTGAGGGCAACAGATCAGAAGAGATGTTCCATTCTAGTTCTTCTTGATCTCTCGTCAGCTTTTGACACTGTGGATCACTTGGCATTGTTAGCACGCCTGAGGTCAATTTGTGGAATGTCAGGAACTGTTTTAAAATGGTTCATTTCATTCCTTACTGGGAGATCACAAGAGTTGTGTCGGGGTTCATTCCTCCGGCTCAACTTTGTTGTGTGAGTGCCTCAGGGTTCAGGTGCCGCCACCTATGTTATTCGCAGTGTACATGCTGCCCTCGGAGATATTATAAGATTTGTATGGGCTGAGGTTTCACTGCTATGCAGATGATACCCAGCTATACCTGTCTTTTGCACCTGACCAGGATGGAGCACCTCGGTGTTTAATAACTGTCTGGAAGAAATCCAAGGGTGGATGGATTCTAGTTGGTTAAAGTTGAACTCAGAGAAGACAGAGGTGTTAGTGGTGGACCCGGTGGTCAGATAGTGAGGTCGCATGATGGCACGCCCTCTGGAATTTTTCTTGGGGTGTATCACTTTCGACCTCTGAACAGGTGTGCAACCTTGGGATTGTCCTAGACAATAGGCTGACCCTTAAATCTCAGGTGTCAGCACTGTTGTAAGGACCTCCTTTTACCATCTTAGGAATATTGCCAGGTTACGTCACCTTGTTCCATCTGACTCCTACCAACGTTGGTCACGCTTTTTGTGTCCTCGCTTGGACTACTACAACACCCTTTACTTTAGGCTTTCTGG
The DNA here is from genome assembly GCA_016271365.2 of Neoceratodus forsteri. NCBI lineage: Eukaryota > Metazoa > Chordata > Ceratodontiformes > Ceratodontidae > Neoceratodus > Neoceratodus forsteri. Next base: position 165,370,771 of record CM028137.1, read on the forward strand.
GGTTGAAATCCGTTGTCTTCAGCCGGTGCAGAATGCTGCAGCCGAGGTTTTGACTGGGACAAGGAGATCCGTCATATTACCCGGTGTTCTTGTGAACTGCATTGGCTGCCTCACGGTGTGGATCACCTTTAAAGTCATTTTATTGACTTTTAAAAGCCCTTCATGATCAGGGTCGACCTATCTGAAAGAACTTCTGGTGCCTTACTGCCCCAACCCGATCGCTCTGCTCGGCCGACAAGGAGTTGTTAGAGATTCCAAGAGTGAATTTAAAATCCTCTGGTAGTAGAGCATTTTCATATGCTGCACTCACTCTCTGGAATTCTCTACCACGCCCGATTGAGAGTGCACCTCCGTGGAGTGTTTAAGAAAGATTTGAAAACCTATTTATGGGACCTGGCCTATTCTGGATGATTAATGGTAATTATTTGTAAATATTTGTGGATTGTATGGATGATTGTATGGTTTGTTTTAACTGGTGATGTTTTAATGAATTTATTTTATATGTTTAAAATTGACACTGTATATTGTGTTTTGATGTAAAGCCTTTGATGTTTCTGAAAGGCGCTTAAAATAAAATTATTATTATTAAAGAAGGTGTCATTTGAAACTGAGTTATGCTAAGGTTGCAGAATTAATACTTTAAAATTACATCCTGTGGTTGTTTAAAATCTATATTTTTTAGATATTTTGACAGAGGAGGAGCTGGATGACCTCATCAAATAGGGTAGGCAAATACTGCTTGTAAAGATTATTCTTTTCACTACAAGACACTTTTATCTGACACTGACCAAGATAACATCTGAGCACTGAAAACAGGTATTTAGAAAGCTAGACAAAACTAAATATTGTTGTAGGAATTGCACTGTTTTAAACCTTGTTTTGTTTAAAGATATGTATGTCTTGTGATATAAGAGTTCTGTATTGTATGTTTGATGTGTTATTATATATTTTAGTAGAAACTCTGATTTTAGAGAAAACCTGGTCTGTCTTTGAATTGCTTTCTTTTGCTGAGAAATATTTATGGTTATAGCAGACAGCAGGCGTAGCTTGTATGGTGGTACCAAACTGGAAAGAGAAGCGTTTTAAATCTGAGGTCTTTATTAAAGTTTTAAAGGGTTCATTTCTGCCGCCTGGTTAGGTGCCTGTAGGCAAGATATCTGCCCCCAAAAGACAGATATATCTGAGCCTGCATTGGGGTATGCTAACAAGAGGTTAACAGTTTGAATCCCTCCAGAACTGGAGACCAAGAGTTGATCCGAACTCACAAAACAGTCAAGAGGGTTACCTTGTCTGTTACACTGTTCACAAGACTGCGCCAGAGGTTGGCACTTTGGGAGTAGAGGGCCTGACCTGCTGAGTGGGTCTGTAACAGTCGACTCCATCTTTGACCTGAACAGAATCAGTTCTCCTCCCCACAGAGCATAAAACATCCCAAGTTATGCTTGCTCGCTCCAGGGCGTGGTGTTTTCTGGCAAGATCGCTATCTCTTTGCTGGACAGGGAGGTTCTTGTATGCCTTTCCTCCTTTCTGGTTCTGCAGAGGGTGCTGCTCAGGTTATGGGTGGAAGGGCCTGCATGATTCTGATTGCCCCTTTGGCCCGTCAGGTTTGGTTTGCATTGTTTCAGCAGCTTGTGGTGGAACCTCCAGTTCCTTGCCTCCCTGCAATCAAATCAAATCAATCTTTATTTTTATAGCGCCTTTCAAAACCAAGGCACTGTACAAATTATTATTTACAATATAAAAGCCGAGAATATAATAACTTTAAAATCAATTCAATTGAACCAGGAAGGCCAAAGAAAATAAATATGTTTTCAGCATAGGTTTGAAATTGCTGATGGTAAGGCATTCTCTTAACCGACCCAGTGAAATTCAGGAGTCAGTGCTGCAAATGAAAAAGTATGAGCTCCAGATGTTCCTAAAAGGCGAACCCTGCAAATCTCTGTAATCCTTATTGACGAATCGGAGAGGCCAACTGGGGAGTAGGAGTCAGGAGATCTTTGAGGTAGTCTGGTCCCTGTTCATGTAGGACTTTAAGGTAAACAAACCTACCTTATAGGTGATTGCCACTGGACTGGCAGCCAGTGCAGTTCGCTAGAACTGGCGAGATGTGACTGGACCTAGAGGTACCAGTCAACAGCCTGGCCACATCATTCTGCACCAGCTGCAAGTGGTGGATGTCAACCCCAGACAACACTAGGTAGAGGGCTTTACAGTAGTCAAGACGGGTAGTAATGAAGGCGTGGACCAATTTTGGAAGGTCATCCGGGGAATCGGATGTTTCACTCAGGCTTTATTCCTCAGATGGTAAAATGAGATTTGACCACAGCTGACATCTGTCCATCCAGGACTGAAGTCCCTTCACCTTCATGCGTGGTACCTCAGGATATAGCGCTTCACACTTTGGGGTATCTTCCAAAGTGGCTCAGGTTCTAGCGGAGGCCAGAAAGCCATCCTCAAGAACCACATATGCCATGAAGTGGAAGTGTTTTTCTATTTGGGCCTTTGCTAAGGGCTGGGATCCTTTCTTGTGTCCGCCTCTGTCGGTCATGGAATATCTTCTGCACCTCTGAGTCAGTCCTAGGCTGTTCATCACTGAAGATCCATTTGTCGGCCACCTCTGCCTCCCATACCTTGGTTGACAGCAGGACACTGGCCCAGTTTGATGTCTCAAAGACTTTCCTTAAAGGGATTTTATACCTGAAACCCTGGTGCACAGCCCAGTGCTACTGTGGGACCTTAATTTCAATTTGGAAAGCTGACCTACCTCCTTTTGAACTGGCTGGTTCTTGTGATATGCACTATTTATCTTGGAAAGTGCTGATCTTACTTTAAGAGGGTTCCTGCGGTAGGTCATAACATGTAGGACTGTGCCCTCTGGCATCAGGACCTCATGGCAAACCTTTGCTAGCAATGTCTGGTGGGGACCACCCACCCGATGTCATGTCACTGACATCAGCGTGACCTATAAGTGGGTGGTCCCCATGCTCACCTTCCAGTTCTTTCCCACCATTGACCTGCACACCCGGACAAGACCACACCTCAGCCACCTCCCTGGTGACTGTCCAGGCCTCCTTATCCAGTTCCTCGGTTCCTCTGCTAAGCCCATTAAGACAGGCTCAAGACTGAATCCTCGACGAGTAAGTCACCGGGACCTCTGGCGGACACCCAGTCAATACCGGTAAGTCAGACTCGGTCATTGATAAGTCGGGTTTCCGCTCGGAGTGAATCTGCCTGACATCAACTGATAAGCCCGATCGGGGGCTTCTCCCCACCCAGCTCATCCTCCATCGACTGATAAGTCGGCCTGAAGTGACTCTGGTGTCTGCTGGTCGAACTACCTATTGGGGGCTGATGCCACACACCCAACGTCCGGCTAAGCACTTGACCTCCCAAGGTCAGCCCTCCCATCAGGTTTCCCCTGACACGGGAACCTTCCCTTCACCTTGCCAGTGGAACCTCCTGTGCCCGACCCTCTACCGGAACAGAGGGGAAGTGGGTCCCCTGAAGTGGTCCTTCCTCACCCACTCCAGTGCTGGTAACCATCCAGACCCCTGTGGATAATCCTCCCAGTGTTGTCATGTCAGAGTCAGTTCCTCCACCATCTCCTAGGGTCCTTCCTACCCCATCAAGCCTCCCTTAGTCCTGATGCTAGGGATCCCTACATCAGGCTCTGAACCTCTGACTTAGAGAGGACAAGAAATTTTTGCAAATTGGCAGTTTATAAAGTTCTTATTCTCAGAAATCATATGCATTTCCTAAAGTATCCATATTTAACTGTACCTGGATAAAAGAGATAGTTAAAACTGTAGTTTGCATTGTTCTGTTTTATGGGCAACATTCTGTTACAGCTCACTTAATGGAATCACTTATGTAGAGTTTTTACTATGTCATAATTTATGTACAGAATGCTAATTATGAGCTTCTGACCTATCAGAAGCCTGTTTATAGTTCTGTGCACAAACCATGACATAGATAAACTTCAAATTATTGGTTCCATGAAGAGAACTGTAACAAAATGCTGCCCATAAAAGCAAGACAATGCAAAATACTGCTTTTATGTTTGCTTGCATGCATGTGCAAGAAACATAGTGCCATCATCCGAGTTTTAGGTGTGGCAGCCTCTTCCAATTCAGGCAGTGTGTTTGCAGGCTGCCACAGTTCTCCAATGCCTGCTTGAGCTGTCTATGGCTCCAAAATGCAGTGAGTACAGTTGAAAGGGGAGCTACGCTTCCGTGAGCAGCAATAAGATATTGCCTACTCATGCGCGCTCCACCTACACACACACACACACACACACACACACACACGCATGCATACTGCGTGCTGCCCCCTACGCACACACTGTATAGCTGGGGTGCCCAATCCCGCGCCGGCTGTGCTGCCCCCCCCAAAGCCTTTCACATGCCATGCTGGGTGCCCACCCCAGCATGGCAATCATCAGATAGCCGACGGGGTGCCCAACCCCCGCCTGCTCCACTGTCCTCCCTCCCAGAGTACAGGGTGCCACGCTGGAGCCCACCCCAGTGTGGCAACAGATTGCTATGGCTGAGAGGTGCCCAATCCCCCATCGACTCCACCCCCCCAACCAGCCGTCCCTGCCCGCGCTGGGAGCCCACCCCAGCATAGCAAACATCCCGCACGTCATTTAAAAAAAAAAAAAAGAAACCTGCAAATAAAAAACTGTCCTCGCGCTTCTCCTGCCCCTCCACAACCCGCACTCCACCCACCCACCCACTGCGCACTTTACCTCCCATACCCCCCCACCCCATACTTACCTCCAGACCTCAAGCAATGATCTTCGGTGGACTGAACACGCCTGCACTCCTTCAAAGCCGACCGCAAACTGAGGAAATGCCGTAAGCTGTATAATGGGATAGATAAGGTTTTTCAACTTTGCTCCATATCTCAGGCATTTTTGATTTGGCACCAAATTTTCAACATAGGTTTTGGGACCCCTTCTCATGAATGTTGTCACTGTTATGGCGTTATTCAGGCCGAAGGGTGATTTTGAAGTCACTGCGTGAAATCACCTTCGAACTCATTAACGAAACGACACTGCCAGTGTTCATAAGGTGGGCTCAAGAAGCCTATGTTGAAAATTCTGGTGGAAAATCTAAAAAATGACTGTTTTATGAGCGTGCGCTATGCAGCGTTCCACACACATGCTCGTAAGTTCGCCGGAATTTTCAATATTTTCACTCCAGATTTTCAACATTGTCATTTTACCACACCTTCTTATGAGTAGTACAGCTGTCAATTTTCACATCTCACCCAAAAGCGTGTTTCCGCCCATGTTGCACACAATAGGCGCAGTCGGTGTCTTGAAATCAATGTACAGGACAAATTAAGAAAATCACAGTGACACGCTTCATGAGCAGAGGTCTTAAAATGGCTATGTTGAAAATTTGGTGACAAAAGTCCATAACATGACTGTGTTACGAGTGAACATTGCGCAGTTTCCACGCACTCGTAAGTTCATGACTTTGTAATATTTTCAGTCCAGATTTTCACCAGTGGCATTTTTCCACACTTCCTTATGAACAGTACAGCTGTCATTTTTCACAACATGGCCGAATGTGTTTTCACACTTTCAGCGCTAGAGATGCGTGGTCGCTGTGGGAAATCATTGTTCGACAGATAAAGAAAATCACAGTGACACTGTTCATGATCGGAGGTCCCAAAATGCCTGTGTTGACAATCTGCTGTAAAAATCCCCAAAGTAATTACATTACAGGTGTGCTTTGCACAGTTTCTATGCACGCCGTGACTTCACCAGTTTTTAATATTTTTACTGCAGATCTGCAACATTGCCATTTTTACACCTCCCCAAGAACAGTACAGCTGTCATTTTTACATCCTGTTTGAATGTTTTGCACCTGTGGTGCTAAATGCCGTAGTCGCTGTGCATAAGCAGCTTTCGGTTAACAAACTGATATTGCCACTGTTCAGAGTGAGGTACAAAACCATGTTGAAAATTTGGAGGAAAATACCAACGAATGCCTGAGGTATTAGGGTTTCCAACCATAATGCCCAACCCTGTAGAGAATGACAGGCATCAGGGTGTGACTTGGGATTCTTGCCTGTAATGCTCATACCATTCCACACCCTGCAGCCAGTGAGAGGCATCGGTATGTCTTGGACTCTTCGGCCAGTTCACCCCATTCTCCTATACCGCACCCATCTCACCATATTTCCTGATGGAATGGGGTGCGTAAAGGACCAAAGACCCCAAGGCACACTGTGACACTTGTCACTGTCTGCAGGGTGGGGTGTAGAAATGGCGTGGCCGTATGCCTGATTACCCAAAGGCACACCCCAATGCCTGTCACTCTCTGCAGGGTGGTGGTGGGGTTGACTTCAGTTCAATACTTCACTGCCATTCCTATTACGCAGCTCTGTAACTTCTACATTACTACTGCCAATGCCAGCAAGCAAACATTCGGCATTGACAAATGCTTGTTATATCACTTTTATTGAGGTACAGTTAAACATGGATATATTAGATGAATGCATATAATTTCTGATAATTTTAAACTTTATAAACAGCTGCCAGTTAGAAATGATTTCCTGTCCTCTTTAAGGTCCCTTTGTCCTCCGTCAGGCCTCCGTCCAGGCCCCATAAGTCTAACGCCATCCTTTCCAATGCTGAGAATTAGATGTCAGGCTTCCTGCGCCGACTCTTGACGCGGACTCCTGACGCCGGATAACTTACCAGGTCCCTCTGATCTGGACTTCAAGGTGGGGCTCTAGCAGCAGGTATTACACATAGGACTAATGCCGCCAGGCGGTAGGACCCTCACGGAAAATCTTCTAGCCAGCAGTCTGTGGCAGGGGACCACCCCGATGTCTGCTCCGCCTAACGCCCAGTATGGTATAAAGGCCATCCTCAGCACCATCTCAGTTCTTTTCCTACAGTTAACCCACTTAGTTTGGCTCCACGGACACCTCGCCTCTGCAGTCGACTGCACTTTTTGTCCATTCGATTAATCTTTTCTTTAAATTCTGTTGAGTTTTTTGCATGTCTTCACTTTGTCCACTGCGGCGAAAGTCCAAGTTCCAGTGCGTGAAGAGATCCTGGCAAAGGATGGCCCATGGTCTGCCTGATTTGCCTAGGCTCAGACCACTGGCCTGACTAATGCCTGCACTGCAAGAAGTTCAGCAGCAAACCAGGACCGAAGAGCCAAGGCATTGAAGGCCTACCTGTTGGAGAAAAAGCCACCATGCAGAAATCTCCGTTGGGGCACAGCTCTTCGTCTCCTGCCAAGAAGTCTCCCCCAGAGAGAAGGCGCTAGGAGGGAAACACCATCAACACAGAGATCAAGATAGGGTCAGGTCAGAATCCCACCCGACTTCTTCCCACAAGCCTTCCAGCTTTAAGAAGACACCCTCTTCCTCTAGCAAAAAGCCCTGAGAGCAGTCTTCTTCTTCTTCTGGGTGCTCGCCCGCCTGTAGAACCCCTGGCCCACCAACCCCATAAGGCCCACATGGGTCGACCCAGGAGGGACAGTCACCATCAGGTGAGCCAAGGAAGCAGGCCACAAATTCAGTGGCTCATCCGACAAGCACAAAAGATTGGATGACCCCACCAGGCGACAGGAGACAGTCTGCCATCTGACGCCTCCTTCTCCAGCTAAAGGATGTCCGCATACCAGCGACAAACACCCCCAAGCTGGGCAACCTCGCCAGAAGGCCAGGTCCCAGCGCCTGATAAGACGTGGTCGCTAGCTGACAACAAGACACCTAATCCTCCTCTAATGAATCGGTTGCCCGAGAGCACACAGCCCATGCCGGACGCGGGTCAGACAACAGGTCTGCACCAGACACAGAGCCCAACTGACAGCCCGACACAGCAAAGGGACTTGCCAGGAGAGACACCTCTGCCCGGATGTTCTGGAAGGTCGACGCCCAACTCCTCTTAACCGATGCCCACCCATCGGTCCCATTGGTGGAAGTCAGATGCCTATTCACCCCATGGTGGAATATAGTCAAGGACAACCTGCTGTGTAGGCCCCTCAGATTCTCCTCTCAAGGAACCTCCAATGGCTCCCACCCACCATCCAGTCCTAAAGGCAAAAGGAAACGCTGCCCATCTTCTGTTCCCTCCTTGAGCAGACGCCCACCTTCGACCTCTGGAGAGGATACAGGGATTCATCCTCTGAGTCTTCTGATGATGATGAAGACTATCCTGCTTCGTCCTGGGGCCCGAGGAACTCCCCAGGTCTCCACCAGATGATTCCTCTTTTCTGGACATAATATGGCATATCCAGACAATTTATGAATGGGACATGGAAGAGGTAGACCCAGAAAGAAGACTAGCTAAATTTCTGGTCTCTAAGACCCTAAACCACTGGTCATCCCTCCCTTGGTCGAACCTTTTCAGAACATCACCAGGCTCACTTGGCAGAGACCGTTGTCCACATCCACAGTGCCTAGAAAGGCAAACAGATTATACAGGTCTCCTAAAGAGGAGCCTTCCTAGGGGAACACCCTAAAGCTGACTAATGGTGCTCTCTGCTGCCCATGGATGTGTTAACCAGCCAAAGCACCTCAATGCCCAATCCCGGAGCTGGAATCCAAGACACTGGACCACTGGGGTAGAAAGGTCTATTCTTCCACCACGGAACTATCCGTTCCTTAAACTTCTTGGCCCACATGGTCATGTATCAGAAATCCTTGTGGGAAAAGACAATGGAACTGGTTAAAGTCCAGCCAGATTCTGATGGAAAGAATGAACTACTGGGCTATATTCAATCGGTATGGATGTGGATAAGCACGCCCTCGGTGCTCTTATGATTCCGCCAACATGGCCGCTTAGAGCAGCAGCTCCAGGCGCCTGCTTAAGAAGGCACGCCTGGTTAAGGGTGTATGGTTTCCACCAGGACCTCCAAGATAACATCTTCAGGATTCGAGGAAGCGGTTGCCGATGTACATAAAATGTACAAGTCAACTGCAGACTTCTGGCGTGGCCCCTTTCAGAAGAACCAAGGGCAGCAAGAAAACCGCCAGTCCCAGGGCAAAGGTTTCAAAGGTGCGGCCATCCTGTCCCTCTCAGGTGCCCAGGGCCCAAACAACCCAAGGCACCAAGACACCCTGTGCCAAACCCCCAAGCACTGCATGATTTCAGCCACCTCTCCCCACCAGTGCCTGCAGGGGAAGAGGTAGAGGAGATTCTCCCTCTACCACCCAGAATGGCCCAGTATTATGTCAGATCAGTGGGTTCTGCAAACCATTCAGAGAGGGTACTCCATAGAATTTCTGAGTGTACCCCCAGACAACCCACCAGTCCCCTCCCACTGTTCGACCAGTCACGCCCTTCTCCTGAAGCAAGAAATCCAGATTCTCCTCCAGAAGAGGGTTATCCAGTTGGTTCCTCCTGCCCAGCAGGGCAAAGGCTTCTACTCCCATTTTTTTTCTGGTTCCCAAGTGTAACTCCTAGAGCCCTGCCTTTTGCAAATGACAGGTGGTATGCTGTTGAAGCTGACAGCAGTACCTGATGGGGACTGGGTTGGGAGGACTAGGTTACTCAGCACAAGGGGCTAGGTTTGGCTACTCTGCACAGGGGAACCCAAGTAAATCCAAACACAGGAAGCAATAACTGTAATGTCCAATACCAGGAATGGTATTCTAAAGTGTGGCTTCTATTCACATCCAAACTGAACAAACAAAGCATAGATGGACCCCCAGAGGCTACATTTCTAGTAATGCAGATAAGAGATACAGAACACTTCTTCAACATTTCAGCCGTCAGGCTCTGAACCCACAGGCACACAGCCGGACTTGCATGCTGCTTTGGGTACACAACCGACTTGTACACTATTTGGGTTTTCCTGGCCTGGCTCCCCTGCTGGCCACCGATCCCTGTCCATATGGCAATGGACACATTTTCCATTCGTGGCTCCCAAACCACCTTAGAGCCTTTGACTCCTTAAGGAAATTTCCTTTCAATCCCATGTCTGGGTACTTCCCTCAGCACTGGCCAAGTGCCTGAGGCAAAGTGAAAGGACCACAGAGCAAATCCGTGAGGTGAACCTGGTTACTAAAGGTGGGGAGTCTCCACCTCCAGCTCCCACAATCCATACCGGCCATTTCTCTGGACATTAAACAACTCTTTTGAAAGCTTGGCAATGTAGATTAAAGGGTAAATGTATAGCACATTTCCTCTACATGTCTTGACTTTCCCCTTTGTACTAGACTCGAAACATACTTAAACATCTCTTCTTGAAAAGCTTGGCAATGTAGATTAAAGGGTAAATGTATAGCACATCTCCTCTACATGTCTTGGCTTCCTCCTTGTGCTGGACTTGAACATACTTTTACTTTGGCTAAGCCTATTCCTCTAGGCCTCCCACTGATTCAGCAGTCCAATCCCACTTTAACAACAGTTCAGGTGAAACATAGGCCCTTTGACAAGAGCAGAACTCACCCTTTGGTTGCAGGTGCCCCACAGGCGAATCTTGACAGCTTCTGGTGCCACAACACATTTCAGAAAATAAGACAGCTTCTTCCTAGCGGAACCAGGAGGTTGCCCCTGGAATAACAGGCAAACCTTCCACCACCATCCCCTCAGGGATGGGGCACAGAGACCAGTAACAGCGGTCTCCACCACTTCAAGAACAGCTTACCTGTTCCTCTTTGGCGGAAACACACACCTTTCCCTAAAGGTAGCTCTATATCAGAATTTTAGGCTCCAAGAGCCTGTGCACAGACTGCTGTGCTCTCTCTTCTTCACTGCTCACACACAACTGCTGCTCACTGTTCAAAACTCCCAACATTCTAACCTAATTCCCATCTGCAGATTCCAATGTGGCTCATGCAGCTGCGATAGTTCTATGTTGATGTCATCCCTCAGTCTCAGCTGAGACTGAGAACAGAGTGAGACAGTGTGAAATCCATTTAACTGGAGTTTCACAAGCTGCCTTCCCTGCCTACCACTAGGTCTTACTGGGATTCTAGAAACCCGGGTAACACTCGACACAGCCTGCAGGAAAATGACTGTCCGCAGTCATTATTTACCCGGCTTAGAGCCATCTCACCCTATGTGCTACCTGGGAGAGGGGTGATCAGGCCCCTCCTACCATGTGCTGAGCACAGACAGGCAACACTAAGGGCCTAGAGGCCTTTGGCTGACATATCAGCCTCTACTCTACCCACTAACTATGGGGTGCCCAGTGGCTGTGGTAGAACTGTCCAGAGCATAGCCCTAATAGCTCAGCACTGCAGTCCCTATGGCCATTCAGGACCACAGCCTGTCTATCCCCCCTAGCCCTCTAGGGAAAATCTGTCTGCCTCCAACTTAACACCCCAAAACAAAACAACCCGGGACCTCCCGACCTTGGGCACCATGCAACCACACACTAGGAAACTATTACCATTTATTACATTACTGCCTTCTACCCCCACAACCACACCTGTGGAAGGAAGGGTTACTACAGTAACAACAACAACAGTACTTTTAATACTACACATAAAGTACTACTGAGGAACTCCGATGAGCCCTCCTCCTCTTCTTGTCTTCTCTTCTGTCTTCTTCAGGAACACCTGCAAGAAAAGAAAGACAACACACACTCCTAATCTGCATACACAGTCTACCTAAACCTCTACCATCAAAACACTGGAGAATCCCAAAAGATTTTTTAGAAAGGTAGAAAAACAGTATGTACATTAGAAACAGCAGAAAAAAATGACATTATTTAGAATACACATTTAGGGGATGGAGTGCCCAAAAGTCCCATCTAGTTACTACAGTGCCCGAAGGCTAGTCCATTAAAAGTCTCTCCTGGGCCGGAGCCCGTGAGGGACAGTTCTAGCAGGCCAAAGTCCCGAAGGGAGAGTCTTTGAGGACAGTTCACACATTCTGGAGTCTGCTAGTGTAGGGATTGTACTGCAATGTCATAAGGATAGGAAAGTTTTGACTTACCCGCCCCTTGTAGAAGGAATAATACACACCGACCTGCTCCTCAGCCGAAGACTCTCCTGGCAGCATTCTTCCAATACAGCTGGGTGGACATCTTCCGGTACTACAGGAGGCACATCTGGGAACTGCTGGGGTAATGTCATCTCTGGAGATGGAACCTTGTAACAGGAACAAAAAGAAAACAGCTGGTCTGACGTCATCCGATTACCAAGCGATGGATCAGGATACAGCTGAGCTGGCATCCTCTCTGGATCTGAAGTCATCTGGTGGGCCAGTCGATGGATTCTGGAAAGGCCAGTACACTGTAGAACTGATGAATGTGGGGCACCTGAGTCCTGGATGTCCATACTGGCAGATCAACAAAGGCACTGCAATGGCTGGTGTGGCAGTATTGACTACCACTGCTCTGCTTTCCATCTGGTAGGCACGGACACATTCGTTGGAAGGTCCTTGCATTGAGGCCAATAGTACAGGGGGTCAGGAGCTTGAATTATTACCCCGTCTGGGCACACATAATTCACACTGTGAAAGGTTTCATGTCCTCTTCATCCACTATTTGAACAGTGTCCATAAACAGTGTCCTGCCTCTTTTTCACTGGGTGTATTTTTCATGAAACAGTCTGTTTCTGACATGCTTGTTTGCACCAGGATGCACACATTTCATTGCTTCGCCCAGATCCAGGATTTCCTGCTGTTCTCAATCTCCTCCCAGACCCTCTGAGGAAAGGTAGAAAAGGACATCCCATAGATTTAATTCACCTTCCTACGAACCAGTCTCTCCTCTTTACTAGCTTTGGTCAACCTGAGACCGCTGGCCTGGCTTGGAGCGCCAGTCCTGGTTCTGCCAGCTACACATTCTCAACGAGATGAAAACGGATCCTGACTTCTTCTTCTTGCACAGCCAGGGCAGTGGCATCACTACTCTCTTCCATGCATTCTTCTGAGGCAAGAGCTTGAGGCTGTGTACCGTTCCTTTTCACAAGGCCACATAGGTTCCCCTCTTCTTCTTCCTCACTGAGAATCTGTGCCCAGGAGTGAGCAGTTGTCCTCACTCCTGAGACTACCCACTCATCACTAGGCATGGAGGTCGACAGCTCCCATTCAGAGGCCTCCCTCATCTCATCTTCTCCTATGAGACTTGGGCTAGGCCCCCAGGGGTCTACTGATGCTCTGTCTGAATTTTCTGTCTGCGATCCAGCATCCGAAACATCAAGCATATGGTTCTGTCTCTAAATCTGCACCCTCTAACTTTGTGCCACACTCCCCAAAGGGCCTTCCTCAACAGGCTCCGTCTGGTGCTGTGTGCTGCCAACTACAAATTCCTGAATTTTTGTCCATGTGGAAACCAAAGCGATCTTGGGCACTTTAAACAAGCCTTATTTCTCTAAGCACCCCGAGCAGTGAGGTACCACGAAGACATCCTTCCAGCATTTAAGCATATTAAACACACTTGCACTGGGTATCCAGGAATTGCCACATGCTAAGGCAGTCATCCTCCATAACAACACCTCTCAATGTCCCTTAACTTACTTACTTCTGCTGCCACAGCCGGGCATGATCCAGGTAGTGGGCTGGTCCTGAGGCCATGACTGCAGGGAAAAACAAACAAATGCTCATTGTTACTGAAAGTCCGCTTCACTGAACACTTTCTTTCACTTTTAAAATGGCTCCTCAGCTGCTCTGTTTACATTACTACCCCACCCTGTAATGGCGGCAGCACTCCTGCGCATCAACATTCTGTAATTGGGTCAAGCCACTGCATCCGATTTACACACACTACTGATAACTTTGCTCAAAACTGCACAAACTTGCACTGTTCTTTTCCTAGCACATTTATATGATTTGCCACGGACTCTTCACTTGCTGAAAACATTTATTTAGCTCACAGTCCCTTAAAGCCTCAGGATTTCAAGCACAGGATTGCCTGTAACTGGTACTGCACATTTTGGTACAACCCACAGTCTCTTCTTGGCTTTGAAACTTTATTCTGACGCTGAATCCATAACTATGCTCACAGCCAATGGCTTAACAGACTTGCTTTAGCTGGTAAAACTTGAGTGTCTTTATTTGCAAAGCGACTACACTGCTGCACACGTATTCAGCTGGCTTTTGGCAGAAAATCACTGTTTTGAGCAATTATTACTGTTGGTACTCACTGTTATCAGTAGCTGTTTGCTGCGATGGAAAAACAGCCTGCAGCCAGTCTTGGAGGCCTCAGAAAGGAAGCAGGTGGGCAGTCCTGCTGATCGTCTCTCCAATCACCACACTCACAATCCAGTCGATCGAGATGGGTTGAGCCCTATTTTTAAACAGGAAAGTCTATTTTAATACTTTTGCAGTGCTTTTAATCACCGCAATGCTCCTCCACTAAGCCAGTACACGCCCTCCTCTCACACTCCCTCTCAAATGCTGGGCAGTCACTGTAGAGCTGGCTGGGGCGGGACTGATTGCAGTCTCACCAATCACACAACGCCATGCAAATGAGCCTCTTTCCCTCGCGAGTGCTCTTCTCCTCGCGCGATCGTCGAGCAGGCAAATTTAAAGTGCAAAACACTTTTTTTTCTTCTTGAACTGACTCCACAGTGGGAGCCTATTTCAACCATTTAGCATGGCCATTACCACAGCAAGTCTCTCAGTTTACTCAAAAGCATTTCCAACATCCAGGGCACAATTTTCCTGTTGCTACCCCTAGTCTTCCACACTTTTCTTTATCACAACAGTTCTTTAAAAGCATTTCCAGCGTCCAGGGCACAATTTTCCTGTTGCTACCCCTAGTCTTCCACACTTTTCTTTATCACAACAGTTCTTTAGAAAGCATTTCCAGTGTCCAGGGCACAATTTTCCTGTTGCTACCCCTAGTCTTCACACTTTTCTTTATCACACACAGTTTTTAGAAAGCTGGCAAAATGCTGTAAATATTTGATGCAGGACAAGGCATACTCTTTCAGCTTTACTGCTCCTTGGTAAACAGTTGGCATTTTAACAGCAGCATATGAACCACAGCACACAGCGACACACCAGTTAAACTTCAGCTTTTTGGGCTACCACTGCCAGATAACCAAAACGCTAGCCCCTTGCCCAGGCACCTTTCCTTCCTAAATTAAAATCTAAAGCGGTGCCTCCATTTTGTAACCCCAGACCCTGTCTTTTGAAAATGACAGGTGGTATGCTGTTGAAGCTGATAGCAGTACCTGATGGGGACTGGGTTCGGGAGGACTAGGTTATTCGGCACAAGGGGCCTAGGTTTGGCTACTCTGCACAGGGGCACCCAAGTAAATCCGAACACAGGAAGCAATAACTGTAATGTCCAATACCAGGAATGGTATTCTAAAGTGTGGCTTTTATTCACATCCAAACTGAACAAACAAAGCATAGATGGACCCCATGGGGCTACATTCCTGGTAATGCAGATAAGAGATACAGAGCACTTCTTCAACATTTCAACCTCAGGCTCTGGACCCACCAGGCACACAGCCGGACTTGCATGCTGCTTTGGGTACACAGCCCGATTGTACACTGTTTGGGTTTTTCTGGTCTGGCTCCCTGCGGCCACCCCATCCCTGTCCATATGGCAGTGGACACATTTTCCATTCGTGGCTCCCCAAACCACCTTAGAGCCTTCGACTCCTTAAGGAAAATGTCCTTTCAATCCCAGTCTGGGTACTTCTCCAGCACTGGCCAGTGCCTGAGGCAAAGATAAAAGACCACAGAGCAAATCCGTGAGGTGAACCTGGTTACTAAAGGTGGGAGTCTCCCACCTCCAGCTCCCACAATCCATACCCGCCATTTCTCTGGACATTAAACAACTCTTTTGAAAGCTTGGCAATGTAGATTAAAGGGTAAATGTATAGCACATTTCCTCTACATGTCTTGACTTTCCCTTGTACTAGACCTGAACATACTTAAACATCTCTTCTTGAAAAGCTTGGCAATGTAGATTAAAGGGTAAATGTATAGCACATCTCCTCTACATGTCTTGGCTTTCCTCTTGTGCTGGACTTGAACATACTTTCACTTTGGCTAGCCTAAGCCTATTCCTCTAGGCCTCCCACTGACTCAGCAGTCCAATCCCCACTTTAACAACAGTTCAGGTGAAACATAGGCCTTTGACAAGAGCAGAACTCACCCTTTGGTTGCAGGTGCCCCATAGGTGAATCTTGACAGCTTCTGGTGCCACAACACATTTCAGAAAATAAGGCAGCTTCTTCCTAGCCGGAACCAGGAAGTTGCCCTTGGAATAACAGGCAAACTTCCACCACCATCCCCTTAGGGATGGGGCACAGAGACCAGTAACAGCGGTCTCCACCACTTCAAGAACAGATTACTGTGTTCCTCTTTGGCGGAAACACACACTTTCCCTAAAGGTAGCTCTATATCAGAGCTTTAGGCTCCAAGAGCCTGTGCACAGACTGCTGTGCTCCTCTCTTCATCACTGCTCACACACTACTGCTGCTCACTGTTCAAAACTCCCAACATTCTAACCTAACTCCCATCTGCAGATTCCAATGTAGCTCATGCAGCTGCGATAGTTCTATGGTGATGTCATCCTCAGTCTCAGCGAGACTGAGAACAGAGTGAGACAGTGTGAAATCCATTTAACTGGAGTTTCAGAGCTGCCTTCCCTGCCTACCACTAGGTCTTACTGAGATTCTAGTAACCCCGGTAACAGGGAATTACACAAGAAAATGGGAGACCTTTGTCCTATCTGGATCTTAGTCACCGCATCCACTTCATCCGTACAGGAAATTCAGAATGGTGACACTGGTAAGCCTTCTGCCCTCATTCATCAAGGAGACTGGCTATGCTCCCAAGACATGCAGGACGACATGCACATAAAGATTCTACCCTCTCACAGGAAGTTTCTACGTTTCCTTTTCAGGGCAAACACTACCAGTTCAGGATTCTCCCTTTAGACTCTCATCGGTGCCTGGGGTCTTCACCAAGTGTCTGGCGGTGGTAGCTGCAGCCTTGAGGAGAAAAGGCCTCTTTGTCTACCCCACCTGAAGCCTTGCTCGCCAACACCTTGAGGAACAATGGGCTTGTTTCTGTCTCTGGGCATCATGTTAAATTGGCTGAAGTCACAACCTGGGCCCTCTCAGCGGTTTCAATATATTGGGGTGGTCCTGGACACCAGTCAGGGCAGGGCCTTCCTGCTGTTGGACAGAGCAGCTCGACTGAGGGATCTGGCCTGCAAGGTCCAGGCATCATCCTGAGTACCAGTGAGGGTGGTCCTGCAGTTACTAGGCATATGGCAGCCGCCATAGCCACGGTCCTGTTTTCTAGACTGAACATGAGGACTCTGCATTGGCATCCCAGAGTTCAATGGGACCAGGACTCAGTTGAGTTGGACCACCCTATTGGGATCTCAGAGGTGGTCCATCGTTCACGTCAGTGGTGGTTATGTTTGGTTCACCTCGAGCTGGGTGTTCCTTCCAGAAACAATGCCCGCACAAGTCTTCATGACAGATGCTTCAGGCCTAGGCTGAGGAGCCCATCTGGGTGGTCACCAAACCAGAAGAGCTTGGTCTGCCATAGAACAGTCTGTACACATCAATGAGCTGGAGATGCAGGCCAATCTGTACACCCATCAGGCTTTTCAGGATCAGATTCGCTGGGTCCATTCTTGGTACAGTCAGACAACACCCGGTAGTCTTTACCTGAACAAGCAAGGGGCACCATTCTTACCCCTCTGCAGAGATGCCATTAGAGTTTGGGACTGGGCAGTAGAATATGAGCTGGACCTCATGGTGGTTCATATGGCAGGGATCCAAAATGTTCTCACTGATAGTCTAAGTCACTCTTGATCTCTGAATTGTGGGTGGGAATTACTTCAGGAGGTAGCAGATGACCTCTCCAACAAATGGGGTTGTCCAGAGCTGGACCTCTTGTGTCCTGGTGCTACGCCAAACTGCCAAATTTTGCTTGCTAGATCCAGGGCCTGGTGCTTTCTGGTGAAACGATTGTCCCTCTCCTGGACAGGGAGGTTCCTCTACGCATTCCTCTCCTTCAGAGAGTACTGCTCAAACTGTAGACAGAGGAGGCCAGGATGATCCTGATAGCTCCCTCTGGCCTCGACAAATCTGGTATCCGCTGCTACAGCAACTGGCCACAGAGCCCCTGTGCAGTTGTCCCTCTCCACTCACTTGCTCTCCCAAGAGCAGGTGATGCTCATATATCCTCCTCTGCGGTCTCTTCATTTGCATGCCGGGCTCCTGCAATCTTAGCAGAGGAGAGGCTAGGAGTGTCAGCAGGGTGGCAGAGATTTCAGTGGCAGCGAGGAAACCTTCCACCAGAGCAACTTACGCCATGAAGTGGAAAAGTTTTTATGTCCACTGGATTGTCCATTCAAGCACGTGCTGGAGTATCTCCTCCACCTTTTGGATCTGGGTCTTAGCTATCATCCATAAAGGTGCACCTTTGTGCCCTGTCAGCATATCATGCTCCTGTGTGGAGAGGACTCTAGCACAGCTGGACGATGCAAGACCTTTTTGAGAGGTGTCTTGCATGTCAGACCCCGAGAAGGGACCCCATCCCTCCATGGGATATTATTTTTGTTTTAGAAAACTCCTTTGAACTAGCCACAACATGTGCACTATGATTCCTTTTGTGGAAATCATTATTTTAGTGGCTGTTACTTCAGCTTGAGGGTTTCCAGCTTCAGGCTCTACGTGCAAGGAGCCTTACCTTGTGTTTCACAGGGACAGGGTACAGCTGCATACAAATCCTAAGTTCCTTCCAAAGGTGGTGTCTGAATTGGCACTGAACTAGGACATCCAGCTTCTGGTTTACTACCCAGAGTTTTCCAATGTGGGGAGACCCTGTTAAATACTCTGGATGTTTATTGAGCCCTTCATTATTACCTAGATAGAACCAGATCTTTTCTTAAGACGTACCAGTTGTTTGTCTCGTTTGCTTACAGGAAGACAGGGATCCTGTCACTAAGCAACACTAACCAGATGGTTAGTTCACTGCATTACTTTCTGTTATCAGCACCACAGCAAGCCCTTACCGGGATCAGTTAAAGGTCGTTCCACTAGAGCAGTGGCGACCTCATTTGCGTCGCTAAGAAATGTCTCAGCAGCAGATTTATGCGCTGCAGCCACCTGGAGCATTGTCCACACATTTATCAGACATTACAGTCTGGACATAGCACCTAGGAGGACAGCAGGTTTCAGACTGGCAGTCCTTCAGGGCCTTCTCTCCAATTGATATGCAAATTCCTTTCAGTTGTTCCTCCACCCGTCTGACCTGGGCTATCTTGGGATACTGCTTGGGACTCAGTCCTATATGTACTTGCTGCAAGAGCTCCACCTCGAAGTCAGATAGTTACGTAAGAACTTACCATAACAGTAGATCTTCGAGATGAGCTCTTGCAGTAGGTGGCTTTTCCACTACCATCCCCAGTTTTTTTTTTCAGTATATACACTTCTGTCGGGTAGGGAGTTCCTTCTTGGTTCTCCAACACTTTCAGCTGGGTCTCTGGCGTGTCACTGAGATGGCGCCAGGGGACCCCCTTTATATCATGCTGGACGTTGGGTGGAGCCAACGAGGGTGGTCCCCCACCACAAACTGTTGGCTAGAAGATTTTCCGTGGGGTCTTGATGCTTGATGGCATTAGTCCTATGTGTAATACCTGCTGCATGAGCTCCTCTCAAGATCTACTGTTACGTAAGTTCTTATGTAACTGTACTTTCTAAGGACATGGATATGTTGTTCAATCGCACTTGTTGGCAGCTACCTTGCCGCTTTAAGATGAGCTGGAAGGTCTTTAAGCTGGCTCCTTCCACCCTCCAGGGTGGCAAAATCTCAGGCTCCGCCCCATGATGCCAGATCTTTCTTACCGTTGGAAGCTGAGGTTCCTCCTTAGCCCACCTGCATTTTGTAGGCCTGGATCCTAAATCTTTGGATTTTCCCAAACTTGTACTCAAGTTCACTTGAGTTTGGTCTTTGCTCGACTTCCTTGCGGCTGCGTGGATGTTAAATCCGTTCCCTGGTTCCATCCATTGCCCTTGAGGGCGAAGATGTCTCACACCGATCCTCACGCCCGTCGCGTTTACTGCCTTGGACTCGACCACGACCTGCAGGCTTGCGGCCTCTGTCTGTCCTTCTCCCCTTGGTGCTTGAGGACCGCTGCCCGATTCCAACTGGGACGACTGGAGAAACTGTTCCCGCGGTTAAATCGAAGGAGGCCCACTGAGCGGTGTCCGTGGCTGCGGGCTCTGTGGAGCAGCTGGAACAACTTACAGCCCTCAAGGAGGAGGCGGCACAGGCCACAGCTTCATCCTCCTCAGCGTCAGCCATTATCCTGCTCTCCTGGGCTCATCCTACACGGCTTCCTTTCGGGAGCTCGTCAGTCCCTCTCTACCAAGGAAGAGAGTCCTTCTGGGTCTCATACCCCTCGGTCTAAGAAGAAGGACCACAAGGTAAGTCCCAGCATCGACATTCATGGGAGGCGGGGCGGTCTCGCTCCCCAGATTGTTGTCTCTTGACTTCGATCGAGGCTTGCTGCCCAGGCTGCTGGTTTCTCGGAGTCCCGACAGACCAGCCAGCTGAGACTCCTGTCGATGAGGCCGAGATTTTTCTCGAGCCTACCGACAGGTTGTCGACCGAGGAAGCCAACAACTCTGACACGGTTCCCCAGGTGCCCTCTGAGGACTTGCCTCGGCTTCCATAGAGACGTCCCTGGTCAAGGACCCTGAACTGGAGGAGCTGCAGGTTTCCCCCTCCTTCCTCTGCCCGCACACCCCGGGTCGAGGTCTCGGTCTTCTTCTGTTTTGGGTAAGTCCCACAGATGTCAGCGATCCCAGTCCTGACACCATGGAAGCGCCGCCGCGCCATCCTCCTTGGCTGAGGTGAGAGGCTCTGGCGCAACTGTGTCGGTGCTATGAGGATCTTATGTGGCAGCAACTTCTTTAGCCAGCAACAAGTTGACTCCAGCTCCTTCACTGGTGATTACGTGGCTGTCACCAGAATGCGAAGCAGTCTCCCACCCCTGGTTCCTTGGTGAGGGACCTGGTTCTGGCTCCATAGCTCGGCCTAGACCAGCTGCCCTACCCATTGTGGTGGAACCACCGCCTCCACAGACAACTTTTGGGGCTCCGACCAAAGATTCTTGCTGTCGGCTCAAAGACTCTCCATCGGTTGTCGGTCACCCTCAGCCCCGATCGTCCTCTGGCGAGTGGAGGGTGGCTTAGGTGGTCAGCAGCTCTGTGCGGACTCTTCGGAGTCTGAAGACTCTTCTTGCATTCCCATCCAGTCGACTTGGAATCCTCGGGGGTCTGTCCTTGACGAGGGCCCCACCTCTTCTATGGGTATCCTTCGACTCCCTCGAATCCACTGGGATGCCGCTCGAACCCTGCAGAAGCGGGCCAGATATCCCCTCACGAAGATTCTAGACAAAGGGATTCCCCTTCGAGGCCTTCCCTGTGGCTGAGGCCATCGTGGGTCTGGCTCTAGAGCTCTGGCAGTGCCCGGCTTCTTGTCCTGCACCTTCAGCCAGGATGGCCCACAAGTATGGTCCCTACTCGGCTCCTCTGGTTTCTCTGAGCACCCTCGGCTGAGGGGTTGGTGGCTGATGGCATCTTCTGGTACTCTGGTAACACTAGGGACGTGGACAAGCCCCAGACAAGGAGTCCAAAAAGCTGGACTACTCTGGGAGGAAGGTATACACTGCTGCCTTCTTAGGCCTTCATCAGGTTAGCTCAGCTGTCCTGATGGCACACTTTTCTCATGCCCTGCTGGGCTCCCTGGATGAGGTGCTCCTCATCTCCCAGCCAACCTTCAGACCATGGTCTAGCAGGTTCGGGATCAGGTAAGGGCTGTGGCTAAACAGCAGCTACAGACAGCTCTGGACATCAGAGACTCCTGTGCCGGTCAGTTGCAGCCGTAGTGGCCATGCACCACAGGGCTTGGTTGCAGATCTCGAACCTCATGGCAGATACCCAATACAAGCTAACAAATGTCCCCTTCTTGGGACCGACCCATTTGGCCCAGGGGTGAGGGTCACCTCCAGCGATCAAGAAGTATAATGCCACCTTAGACTCGTCGCATCTGCTCAGAAGGAAAGGTCGCCAACAGCAGCATAAGGTCTTTCGTCCCTCCGCTTCTGTAGCAAAACCTGCCCAGTAGCAGGACCAGCAGGCTCATTCTTGGCACCCCAAAGTCAAGTCCATCACTTCCTCAGTCAGGAAGCCTGGGGAAGAGTCCGGTGGCCCCTCAGCCGTTCCTCCTCCTCCTGCAAGTCTGCCCAGTGATGGGTTGCGGGTGCCACCCCCAACCCCATCTCACCCTCCTGGGTCCCTGTGGGGCCAGCTCAGCCACTTCCTTTCCACCTGGTCTGCCATCACCACGGACCACTGGGTGCTGGAGGTGGTCGCAGGGCCTGCCTCTGAATTTGAGCAGGTCCCTCCCTTTCGAGCCCACCGCCTGCAGGGCTACCAGATCAGTAGCCTCCTTGTCAGATCTCCAAGATGACATAGTTCTGTTCCTCTGCAAGGGGTAGTCAGCCAGGTGGCAGATCCTCCTCCTTGCCCAGGGTTTGTGTCTCAGGTACTTCCTGGTTCCAAACGGACAGGGGCTGGTGCCCCATTCTTGACTCCATATGACCTGAACATAGTTCCTAAGGCTACAGACTTCCGGATGGTCACTCTGGCTCAGATCATACCATCCCTGGAACTGGGTGTGTGGTTCTGCTCCCTGGATCTTCAGGATGTGTTCTTTCACATCCCAATCCATCCGTCCCATCAGCGGTTCCTCCGCTTTTGAGCAGAGAGGAACCTCTTCGAGTTCCAGGCAATGCCCTTCGGCCTTCTTCAGCTCCCAGGGTCTTCATCAAATGCATGGCAGTGGTGGCAGCATTCCTGCAGCACCAAGGGGTCCGAGTCTACCCTTACCTGGACGATTGGCTGATAGAAGCCCCTCCAAGTTGGAGGCGGAGCAGTCCAGGATCTGGTCCTCAGGTTTGCTCTCAACTAGACCTCCCTTATCAACAGAGGCCAAGTCGTAACGGCCTGCTCGCAGGTGATCCAGTTCATCATGGTGGAGCTCGACTCTCTCTGAGCCAGAGCCTGGCTTTTTGGTGGACAGGGCTGAGGGTCCCTTCCTCCTTTGCCCAATCATTTTGGTTGGGCAATTGTGCCCTGCTCATCACTGCACCGACGCCTCTCTGATGGGTTGGGGTACCCATCTGGGGGAGCAGAGGCCCACGGTCGCTGGTCCCCTCAGGAGTCCCGATGCATATCAACCTGCTGGAGCTCCAAGCGGTCCGTTAACCCTGACCGCCTTCGGCCAGATTTGTTGGGGTCAAGTGGTCTAGGTCCAGACAGACAACACCATGACCATGTACTATCTCAACTGACAGGGCGGGATGCACTCCTTGCCTCTGTGCAAGGAGGCTCTTCAATATGGTCTCTCATGCTCAATCTGGAGGTGGATCTCCAAGCCATCCATGTGGTAGGAGCCTCAAACAGTCTGGCTGATGCCCTCAGCCAGTTTGGCGATGCATCTCACAAGTGGTATCTCCTGCGGAGTAGTGCAAGATCTGTTCTCCTCTGGGGCACACCTCAGTTGGACCGGTTTGCCTCAGGAGAATGCAAAGCTGAGGATGTTCCATGACCACCCCTCTCTGCAGGGCTCACTGCAGGGGATGCCTTCTCAAGGCTGTGGACCCCAGGACTCTTCTATGCCTTCCCCATTTCTCTTGAGCCACAAGGTGCTTCTTAAGGTGAGGAGAGACAAAGGCAGGTGATCCTGGGCCCAGACTGGCCTCGCCAGTTCTGGTATCCAGATCTCCTCAGCCTCCAGCTCCAGGCTCCTGAGGCGGCTTTCAGCCCGCCCGGACCTGCTCTCCATCAATAAAGACAGGATGGGGCAAAAGGGGTAAGGCCATCAGAAAATGGAGGTAATGAGTACCAATGCCTGTAGTCTGGGCAACAAGCTCCTGAACTGGTGGCCTTGATGGAAGAGGATACCTGGATATTGTAGTAGTCACAGAAACATGGTACACAGAGAACCATGACTGGGATGTTAACATACCAGGGTACACAACCTACAGGAGAGACAGGGAGGGAGATGAGGGGAGGAGTAGCTCTCTATGTAAGGGGAAGGGATAAAAGCAACTGAACAAAAGAGTAAACAGGGAGGAGAGGAGGCACTCTGGGTCACCTTAGAGACGGAAAATGGCACCACAATCTGCAAAGGGGTTGTATACAGAGTCCCATGTCGGGGGAGGAATGGACAAGGATATGATAGAAGGCATCCTTAGGATGGCAGAGAAAGGGAGATACTGTTGATGGGGACCTGAATATGCCAGATGTTAACTGGAGCACTTTTGCTGCAGCCACATCCAAAAGCAGGGCCATTTTGATGCCATTCAGGTGGCATGCATCAGACAGATAGTTTTGGAACACGCTCGTGAGAGAGCAATCTTAGACCTCATACTCTCAAATGGGGATGGTGAGAGGATGTCTTCCAGACCACTCTCATCATACTTCTTTCCAATTATAGCCAGAAATGTATGTGCTATGTGGAAACCACCCTTTCTCAAGACTGTTTTCTGAAATTCCTCCAGGCATCTCCACTGAATTCTTTTTACCTTACAATATATAGCCCTGTCAAATGTCAAGACACTGTAATCTTCGCCAAGTGTCCTAGACATCTTGCAGACATTCTTTATTACAGTGAAAACTGTACTCTGTTCAGTAGGTGATGCTGGTAGCATTGGACAGTACCAGTAGATGTTACTGTTGGTATGGTAGATGAAATTGTCACATTAAAAGTTGTCCATCCTGGTATTTGCTGAGCTTTCCTTTTTCAAACTCAGCCTGCATAGCTTGGTTGAGCAGCATCTTAAAATTTGCCATTGTAGAACATGGTTGTCAGCTTGTCGGCAAGCCTCAGCATCAATATAGCAGTTATTTTTACTTTTCCTACACGATTTGGTGTAGGAGTCTCTGCTATAGTTGTACTCCAGAATGGCTTGGCACATTGCAGGAGTTTCAAGTGATCATGTTTGCAGTGCTATTTTCATTGTTTAAGCCTGAGCTGCCTCTGTGCCAAAGCTGCCTTCTGGAATTGTGGGAGTCTGACAATGATATACTACCATAGTTGTGGCATGGGTTGTGTGCTTTCCATCTAACATTTCCTCATTTATATCATTATTGTCAGCAGCAAACTGAACAAACTCCCGATACTATATGTTTGATGGAATTATGATATTGTCCCTGGCAGCTTTTTCATGCTGATCCATTGCAATAGAAACATAGAAACATAGAATTTGACGGCAGATAAGGACCGCTTGGCCCACTTAGTCTGCCCATTTTCCTACCTAACAGATAAGCTGCAGATCCTAGTTAACCAACAGCTTACTTCCTCTTACCCCCACTAGGACTGCCTTATACCTGTCCATGCATTCTTGAAGTCCCCACTGTTCTTGACTCCACGACCTCCTCAGGGAGACTGTTCCATGCATCCACAACCCTCTCAGTGAAAAATACTTCTCACATTACCCTGGAGCTGCCCTCTATCTTCAAATTGTGCCCCTTGTTCTTGCACAACTCTCTTTTCTGGAAGATGCTACACTCTTGGACTTTGTTAATTCCCTTGAGGTACTTGAAAGTTTTATCATGTCCCTCTCCCTTCTTTCCTCAAAGTATACATATTAAGCTCCTTTAGTCTTTCTTCATATGTCTTCTGGTACAGACCCTGCACCATTTGGTTGCCCTCCTCTGGACAGCCTCCACTCTGTCTATGTCTTTGCGGAGATGGGGTCTCTAGAACTGCACACAGTACTCCAGATGGGGTCTCACCAACTGTCTGTACAGAGGGATAACAACTTCCTGTTTTCTACTATTGATGCCTCTCCTATGCATCCCAATATCCCCAGCCTTCCTTACTGCCTTCTCCACATTGCTCACCCACCTTTAGGTCATCTGATATAATTACCCCCAGGTCCCTTTCTATTTTTACTGTTGTCAGTATAGCTGTGTCAATTCTCTTTAGGGCTTCAGAACAGACAGTGTGCTAGCTTATGTACATTGTTACTATCTGTTTAGATCCTGTCATATGGCGTATGGACATTGCAAGCCCAATATGTTTAGGTGTATGTTTTGCACCTCTAGACACTATATGAATGAAGTCCTGACCAACTGATAATATCTGTCTGTGGATGGTCTTGTTAGTGGCAGTTACTAAAGGACTGCCATCTTCAACAGGTTCATCACCAACATCCCCTTAGAATACCCATTTCAGGAACCTATATACATTGTCAGGAATCC
Organism: Neoceratodus forsteri; assembly: GCA_016271365.2. NCBI lineage: Eukaryota > Metazoa > Chordata > Ceratodontiformes > Ceratodontidae > Neoceratodus > Neoceratodus forsteri. The sequence goes on from CM028137.1 coordinate 165,396,958, forward strand.
TGTCTAATGCATGTTCTAAATTGATAGTGGAATTATCTATTAGATTGATATCTAGTCCTTCACACATTTTGAGCTCACTCATGGAGGACCTGTGCTGCATGAAACAGCGGATGCGGTTGAATATTTATCTTTATTTTCAAAAATAGGGAGAGGTTTTCCTCGTCATGCTGTTGCTTTGAATGCAACCAAGAAGCTATGTTGATGACATCTTCCAAAGACACAGCATTGCTTTGCACAAGATCTGGTTTACTTGGTCATGCTGCATTTGAAAAACGATTTAGTCGTTAAAATAGTTTGTTAGCCTCTTCTTGAGCTTCTCACTTCTGTAACTCTCACTGCTAGAAACTCTGCCTTTCAGGATATCCTGGTATCTCTGTAATAGGTAAATTATGGACAAGGCTTTTCTGCTGATAAGGTCATTCTCAGTTTCAGAAACCAGTTCACTGGAGTATGTGCCAGGCGCAGATGGTAACAGTGGTGTAAACTGTCAGCTCTGCCAGCATTACTTTCAAAATCCTGAATTCTGCATTTTAAGTCATAGGTTCGAGTCTACTAAGTTCTGTCTCATTACAGCTAAGGTTAAGCTCTTGATTGGTACCTCTCTTGAAGCTATTAGTGCTGTTTTTGTTTATTTATGTTCATTTCAAAAGTCTGTGAGGAAAATCTTTACGGACAATGACGCCGCTGTTGGGAAAATGGCCATGATGTGCAGTGGCCAGCAGCTATGAAACAGACAGCCTCAACCTTTAGTGAAAGAGGTAATCCCAGGAATGACCTAACTGATATCAAAAACATGTTAACAAATATTCAGACATACATCAAAGAGACGAAAATATGTATACAGAAAATACGGAAGAAACAACTGAAATAAGGGGAGAGTTGAAGGACAGAAGGGAGACTGAGCCTCAATGGAGGATTCTGTGTATTACTCTGAAGATTTATTAGAAAATCACACAAACCAAATTGACTTCCTTTTGAACAAAATAGAGGATCTAGAAAATAGGGCCACAGAAACAATTTGAGGATTGTGGGTGTGACAGAGTGGAAGGCAGGGACATGGTTCCTTCTTGCAGCAGTTATTTTACTGAAGTTATTCAGAAGCAGTGCTAGTGGCCCCTGGAAAATGAGAGGCACACCACTCACTGGCACCTCACCCTTCTAATCGGAGCAGACCTAGACCAATTATAGCAGATTTTCCACACTTCTCAGTTAAAGAAGAGATTTTGAGACTGGTGAGGAAAATGGGCAGCTGCACTGGTGGGAGGTTACATATCTATCTGTTTCAGGATTTTGCCACAGAGACAGTGAACAAGCATAAGGAATTTACAGAAGTGCAGAAATGCTACAAAAATGTGGATGGTCCTACTTTATGAAATACCCAGCCTCTAGCTGTCTCATGTAATGGGAGACCTTATGCTGCTTTTGACTTGGCTGAAAATATTTGACAGCTTTTAAATGACAGTCAAGACTCTACATTTTGAATCATAATGGCCACCCTCCAGAGAAGCAGGCACAGAACGTTCAGCTCACGCTTCTGCTGGGGACCTGTTCTACCCTTGCACCTTCCTTTGGCACCAGTCCCTGTCGCTACTGCTGCTGCTGCTCCTCCGATTACTATTAATGTTGAGAATCAAGCTGTGTCACAAAAATACAAGTCAATTCACCTCCTGCATTACACATTAGCCCTTCTCGGACAAACACCCCAGTGCCATATGCAGAGGTAGTCAAATCAAAGAGACAGTTCACTGACAATAACATACGCAAGGTAAAGACATTACCTCAATGCTCCTCACAAAGCTACTTACCCCAGTGAATCCCCAACCCCAAAAATGGACCTGAAGCAGAAGCCATGAAAATAGACCTCCTTCTAGTGCTGGATGTTTCTCAGACCCAGGATCTGACGAATTGCTGCAAAGAAACTCCCTTGATCTAATGATGCACTTGACAGCCTGTGTTTTTAACAATATTTAAAGAAGATTGCAATGGGATCTTACATGAGAGCTATGAGGCATGGATCACATGGTTTTGGATGGGCTAGCGAGACATGGGATTATAAACTGTCAACCTTTTCCTTAATAAGAGTTTATTCAAACCATCAGACAGACGTTAGCACACTCTAGTGGTTTCTCACAACAAATACAGTGCTTGGTGGCTGGAGGAATACCACAGGTACGCATGCAAACAGTAAAGTCTGTGGGTGAAAAGAAATGAATGTTTGAATAGTACAATATTGGCGTAACCCCCTACGAATGGGGGTCACTAAAAAGCCTTGTTTGGGTGAACCTAAATGCTCTCCGCTAGGCTGGTGTCCTGTATTTCAGCTGATTTAAAAAATAATTGAGTGAGAGTGCCTAATGCCGCCATGTACTGTCGCTTAAGAGCTGCCAAACTGCAGATAATTACTTTGAAATGGGGGTCTGTGTGTTTCTCTGCTCAAGTCCTGCCTGAGCCACTGAGCAAATCGCCCATTTCTGCAGTTGCTATATGCGCAGGGGAGCTCTTTCAGAAGATGTAATTGTTTACTTGTAACCTGTTAAAGTAAAATGAAAATGCAGTTTGTGCTGAATTGGACCAATCAGTGTGGGGATCCTTTAAACGGAGCCTGCTCTGGGCTAATCAGAACTTGACTCTCCTCTGAGCCAGCCACAATTGACTGTATGGCAGATGCCTCTGGGAATTGTAGTTTGACTTCAGCGCTTTTTGCACCAACAGGGGAGCCTGACTGTGAGTGACAGCCAAACCAGCCAACTGAACTGGGAGGAACTCAAAGGAAATGCCCGCTCTGTCTACTGGAAAGTCAGATGAGTTGTGACTGTGAAGAGGAAGGCGCTCCGGCTTCTTCGCTGTTGAGTTTTCACGCTGGAAGCTCGTGGGGCCCCAAAGTTCGGCCTGCAGCTGTTTGTGAGTGCCAGTGTGGACTGAATCAGAGTTGTAAGGAGAAAGAAGCACCAGAAGTGAGGAAACCGGGCTCATCCTGTAGAAGACTGGAGAAATTGCTGAATCGTGCTCGGTCTGTCAGGAACTGAATTTGCTGTGTGTTCTCCGGGTATTGTGCAGTAATTCGATCGGGATAGAGAAGCAGCTGGCCTGGTATAGTACTTCCTTTTACATATAAATGTGTGTGGTGCTTGTGGGGAATGCGTTTCAAATCCCTGTACAGTGAACAGAGTGCATGAAGCTGGAAGTAAACCCCAGCTTATTCCAGACTACATCCATTTGCTCTAAACTGCAGGGGTCCAGTCACAAGGACCTTGTCCACATGGTCTGCTCCTCCTGGCAATCCAGGACAATCTGCCTTCCATCCAGTTCCCAGCATTCAGTTATGAGTACAAAGCAGGTAGCTCCTGCCATCTGTTTGTCGAATTGCAAGTGTGTCATCTAATTGTTGCTTTTTCATTTTTCACGAACTGAGCCCTCCGGCTCTGGATTACAATTGGTATTGTGCAAGTGTTTTTCCATCACAGGGTCCCGACCAGCTGCATATATCCTGGCTAGCCTCCCCGGTACCCAGCGAAAGTGACAATTTGGGACTCTGAATATGTGCACAGTACTGTGATTATTAATGTGTTTAATCTAATTAACCTGATTTCCCCTGTCCTTGTTATATATATCCCTAAATAAATCAGATTTGTTTGTTTCAGCAAAGTTACACTGTCTGAGGTATTCGCTTATGTTAAAGTATTGTTCTGTGGTTTTGCACTGTATCATCTTGTTTTACAGGGTGTCTCCAGAGTCCTGTCGACAGAGCCAGTCCTGGGGTAAGTGTATATTGTGAAGATATTTCTGATGCACTGTGTGGGCCACTAGTGGGAAGAAAGAGGGGTTACAGTGTCCCAGAGGGCTGTGACCAAGTTAGTTTAACTACTGCAAACCCTGACCTCTGGGTGGAGGCAGCCGCCCTTGTACCTAGGCCCTCAACCTGTTAGTAGTTAAGCAGGCAGGGGTAGTAGCCCTTGGGATAGCGCCACCTAGGGATTACATTTGAATTTAACTCAGCATACTTGACAATCGTGACAGATTTTCCTCTGTTTGTCGCTACTTTCTTTTTCTACCAGTGCCCGTTCACCTGAGAAATTATATTTTGTCTTCTGTTCACCTCTGGACACCACTAAACCTTCAGGAATTATCTCACAGTGGCATCATTTACAGATTTCCCATTTGTTTGTTTTTATTTCTCCTTTACAAATGAAACTGTGGTTATGTCTTAACTTTATTCATGCAGTCTAGATTCCTGCTAGTTTAGTTATGAATACTACTTAATCTGACTACAGATGCTTTGTCTATTTACATAAATCTCAGGGCAGAAATTTAATTTTGAAGTTTAACTTTTCTTATGGGTTTGGCCTCAGCTTGGTAAAACAATTCACACCTTTCTACTAGCATCATCTCTTTCACCCTTGTTAATTTATATCTTTGTTCCGACTTACCCCCATCCTTCTCCGCCCTCCCATCTCTATTTCAAGGTTAGAAACACCAAACAGAAGGTTGCTGATGATGTGTGCATGCCATGGATGAAGAGAAGAGGAAAGGAGGCCACAGTGACTGACATGATTCTTCAAGCCCTTGCAACAGGTAAGTAGGCATCAGTACTACATGGCAAATCAACTGGCTGGTTGGATGTTATAGCAGATGATTCAGTGTGCCACAAGGAATGGAGGGTCGATGGCTTAACAACTGGAGCTATGTTGTTCTTAACATGGGTCACTGTGGCAGGCTACAGACTACGTTGGAGCCATTCTGGATTTGTCTAAACTGTCTTGGGTGTTTAATGAATGGTAAGCCTCCCTCTTTTCCTTCTCCTCTTCCACCTACTTGGATCCTTACCCTGATGCTCTATTTATTACTATTTGTTATTGTCATTACATCCGGGCGTGCTGCCATAACCTGTTCAAGAAAGTTAGTGATTACAGACATTTTCATTGTTTATTGTCACACACTTTAGCAGGAATGCAGATGTTTATCTTTTTTTTAGCTGATGCTGGCAGAGGACCTTTCTAAAGGTGCTTGGTGTGCTCTACTGCTGAAGCATTGGCATCCACCTGCGTATTAGCACCTAGGTCTTAATACGATTTGTTTTTCTTTTCTGGGTCTGATTTTTCTTATTGCTTTTTAATTCTATTTAACACCCCACACACTTTTATCTAATACTTAAATCTATTAACTTAATAGAATGTATATAATTGTTACCACTACAGTTTAATTTGTTTTACTTGAAGTTTATAGTTTACTGATCTACTCACTCACTATAAGATACTTTAGTGATATTTTAGTGTTAAAGCTTCCTCACTTCTTTCCTTTACAAAGTTATAAGTGCTAAGTGGTTTGAAACTTGTCAGGTGGTAATAACATTGCTACATGGAATGTTAACGGTCTTAGCTCCCTATTAAGAGAAAGAAAGTCCTTAGCTACCTTCAGAAAGAGAAAATAGATATAGCTTTACTTCAGGAAATTCACCGCTTGCCAACTGAAGCATCCAATCTTAATAAGGTGGTGGGGCAAACTGAGTTCAGCTTTCTACAATATAAAAAGAGGGGAACGTCAATACTAATTTGGAAGGAGTCCCTTTCTAAAAACAAACCATATTGCTGACCCTGAAGAACGTTTCCAGTTTCTGGAAGATTCCCTCAATGGTAAGAAAATAGTCATTTGTAATGTATATGCACCAAACAAAGATCAAACTGATTTCTTTGATGACTTAGCTATAAAATTGCTTATATAAGGATTTTGAGGTTGTCTGTGATGGAGACTTTAAAGAAGTCCTATATCCCTTTCTGCAGTTAATCTTTTTATTGCAGTTATTGTGACTATAGATACAAATACACTGCATTCTCTAATATACACTACATAAATTCTTAATGGGAGAAGGAAAATATGTTGTCTGAAGTATTATACAATGATATTAAAGGGGAAAACAAATGTTCAGAAAACAATATGTAGCAGTACAATCTGTATGACAGAGAGAAAATATGGCAATTTATGGTTCAAGGGGTAAAAGGAGTAGATACAAACAAGCAATATGAGTAGTTGTGATTGTACTTCTATTATGCTGTAATTTAATACAAGTATGTGTAAGACTGTATAAAGGAAGAACATAAAGAAGAGAAGAATGTCTAAGAAAGTGAACAAAAATGAAGAGGGAAGGGAAGAAAAGGAGATAAAAGATAGAAAGAGAGAGATGAAGAAGGAACGAAAGAGCTAGAAGCAAGATTCCAATGTGAACATATAACGACTCATGGATTATGTGACTATATGTGTAGACATGTTTAAATATTTAAAATAGTCCTGCCAGCATTTATTATACAAATTAAGTCGCCAGAGTCTAAGTGTGACATATGATCAAGGATGGCGATTGAGGTAGTTGTTTGAGAATATCCAGGAGGGTGGGAATGATGTTGGATCTCCAATGCATTAGTATAAGGCTTTTAACTTGAAGGAATAGTAGGGATAACCACCTGTTCTGAGAATGTGATATTTTGTATGCATGAGCATTGAAAATAACAAGTATGCAATGTTTTGGATCCAATGCAAAGGATAGACCAATCACTTTCATTGCAAAGAAATGAATATGATGCCAAAGATTGTGTATGGGAGGACAATGCCATAAAATATGTAGCAAATTGCCATTGGGGAGTTACAACACCAACATTTATTGTTGTTCATTAAGCCCATTTTTTGCAAAATCTCAGGAGTTCTGTACCATAGATGTAGAATTTTGTTTGTAAGGAGTGAAATGCGATTATCCTTGAAAGATTATGGCAGGATAGCCAGCAGTTATGCCATTGTGAATTGGTTATGTTATAATTTAAAAGGGTACTCCATTTATTTTTGCAATGATAGATTGATCTGGAATTGTATTTCTGATATGATTGTAAATGATACTATTTAATTTAGAGTTTGTTTTGATCCATTTAGAAATAAAAGTATCCTATCTAGATTGATAAGGAATAGTAGGAAGATAAAGGTTCCATGCCGTATGAACTGTAAATATTTCCAGAAATTGTGTGGGAAGATTCCATTGTTTGTGCAGGTCAGAAAAGGATTTTAATTTGAGAGTCTGAGGTATAAGTATACCTCCAAGAAAGAAATGCCCTGTTTTTCCAATTACAACAAAAATTGGGTGATTATCAAGAGTGATGTTGTGGTTCTCAAACGGGGCATATGTGAGAGGGGTTGTGATTTAGGGTGTTTATGAAATATTTTCCAGTAGTATATGGATGATGCTATAGTAGGGTGAGATTTTAAATTGGGGGAGAGCGTTATAAATGAAGGAAGTGCTGACATTGCCCGGACATAGAGATGTTTCCATATTGACCCACCACAGTGATTTATTGCTGGGTTTATTAAACCATTTGACAGTCTGGCAATGCAGAAGGCCCAAAAATATGCTTGGAACCAGGGAGCTCAAACCACTTTTGGACCAGTGGGAACGGAGTTTGTTATGACTAAATCTGGGAATTTTGCCTTCCTATAAAATTGCTAATTATATCATCAGTTCTGACAAAAAGAAAGTAGGGAGGGTTAAAGAGATACTAGAAAATAGATACAGTATTTTGGGAGCTATTGACATTTTGATAGCGGAGATTTTCCCATTAAAAGAGAGGTTAAGCAGTTTCCATCTGTTGAGTGTTTTAATATTTGCTAATAATGGGGAAAGATTGCGTCCCATATCTTGTTTAATTTAGAGGTGATCTGAATTCCAAGGTAAGAGATACCTTGAGGGCCCAATGAAAACCTAATATTGTATTCATAGAAGGGTTACAAAATTGTTCAATAGTATTGTTTCTGATTTGTTTAGATTCAGAGCTAGCCCAGAAAGTGAAGTAAAGTTGCTAAGTAACTTAATTAAGCTGGTCCCAAAATTTCAAGATTTTCGAGTAGAATGAGGAGGTCATCAGTGTAGGATAGTGAAGTATAGCGGGAATTACCAATAGGGATACCTTGGATCATGGAGGATTGATGAAGAGCAGCTGATAGGGGTTCTGTAGCTAGAATAAAAAGAGTGGGGAAGGACACCTTGCCTGGTACCTCTTGCCAGATGAAAGGATGAGGACAGAGTAGAGTTAGTAAGAACCTGGGCAGAGGGAAGGTGTATAGTAATTGAATCCATGTACAAAATTTATTATTGACACCAAAGTGGGATAGAACATGATGCAAATAAGTCCAGTTGAGAGAATAGAATGCCTTTTCAAAGTCGATGGCTATAGCTGCAGCAGGTGATTTAAGAGATTTAGCTTTGTATATTAAATTAAATAATGAGTGGAGATGATCAGAAACAGTTCTATTTTTGATAAATCCAGTTTGGGAGGTATGGACAAGTTTCAAAATTATTGATTCTAAACAGTATTTAATATTTTATCAAAAATTTTCCTGTCCATATTAAGTAATGATATTGGTCTGTAACTGGATGGGAGAGAAGGGTCTTTATCTTTTTGGTAAGATGGTTATAATGGCTTCTGTCATAGAACAGGGAAGTTTACCTTGTGAAGATGCCTCTTTGAAGACCTTAAACAGTAGGGGCATAAGATGTCAGCTAGGGGTTTATAAAAGTCTACTGAAAACCATCACTCCCAGGAGCTTTTCCAGATTTAAGGGAATTTAGCGCTGCTTGTATCTCTTTTAGGGAAAAGGGTTCACCTAGCAAAGCCATATCTTGTTGGGAGAGGTGGTAACTGTAAATTGTCCAGAAATCATTGTATATATTCAGGTTGTGGGGTAGTGGGAGAGTATAATTTTGGTAAGGATTGCATAATATGGTTAATTGAGGATTATCTGTATGGATTTTGCCTGAAGGATCTTTCAAACCGCAATATGTCTCTCCATCTGTTGATTCTGAGTTGATAAGCAAGCAGCTTCCTGCATTTATCCCTTGTTCCCAACAATGGTGTTTAAGTCTAAGGAGGGTGAGTTCAGCTTTCCTGGATATTAATTCATTGACTTTAATTCTAAATTGAAGAATTTCAAGGTGAAGTTGTGAGTTGTTATCTGGATTTTTGTTTTATAATATTGGGTTTCTTTTTCTTTAAGAGATTTTCTAAATCAGCCAATTGCTGTTCCCTTAGTTTTTCTTGTGTGTTGCATAGCTTATAAATTTCCTCTAACTGTTGCTTGAAGTGCTTCCCAGATGGTACCTTGAGATACATCAGGAGTGTTGTTAAAGGAGAGAAATTCTTGATTTGGGATCTAATTCAAGGTAAGAAATCAGGGTCTTTCAATAAGAGTGGGTCTAGACGCCAGGAGGGAATTTAGAGGGGGCCCAAATAAGATGTAATTTTATAAGAGAATGGTCTGATATAGTAATCGGAGGATAGTTGTGTCGATACTTTTTCAGTGATGAATGGGAAGAAAACCACCAGTCAATTCTGCTATAAGATTTATGAAGCGGTGAGTAAAAAGTATAGTCACGCTGTCTAGGATGGTGTAGTCTCAAATGTCGGTGAGACCGAAGTCTTTCATTAGCATTGAGAGTGCAGAAATACTTCTGGGGTGGGAATCACATGAAGAGTTACTCCTGTCTAAATGTGCTTCAAGCTAAACTGAAATCCCCACCTACATATACAGGAGAATTATTAAAGTTACTGTTCATAATTTGTTGGGCCATATTATGAAAAGAATTCGAGGTGAATCAGAGTTAGGGCATAAACTTTGACTAACATAAGGGGCCTGCAGCGTATTTAAGTGGGCTATATCCTTTTGGATAGAAGCAATACTTTGAAACTTAAACAGCCCAATTCTCCAAGAAGGGCCTTTGTAAACCTTAGAACAGACATAGGGCTGATAGATTCATGGCGGCTTCTGCAACCTGATGAAAGGGATTATTTCTTTATTCTAACCAACATGACTCATACAGCAGACTTGGCTATTTATTTGTTTCAAATGGCCTAAGCTCATACTTATCATCTGCAGATATCAAGAATAGTGTAATCTCTGACCAAGGACTAGTCATAATGCATCTAACTGTTGAGAAAGACAGCACCAAGAGTAGGTGGTGGAGGTTTAATTATTTCCTGCTTCAGGATAAGGATTTTAGAGAATTCCTTGGACAATTGATTGTGGAATACTTTGAGATCAGTGATGATGGGCAGACCTCATAGGCCATCCTCTGGGACGCATTCAAGTCCTTCCTTAGGGGAAGATAATCTCCTTTGTAACAAATGAAAAGGAATTATTTGAAGATATTACTGAATGAGGAGAGGCTTAAAAAGTAGAATTAGAGCATAAATAAGGTATTGGAAGTAACCTTAATAAACTGCATGAGATAATGACTCCTAAGACAGATATTAATAAGATATCCTCAGCAAAGGTTGAATTTGCCTACAAAAGAATAAACAAAGATTCTGGAAGAAGTCTGGCAGACTACTAGGCTAAAGAAAAAATATCATTGCTGGGTAAAGGATAGGTCCAGTCAGGTTAAGGTTTCAAATCAGGATATTAATACAGTTTTGAACAGTTCTATAGGGGCCTTTACTCTAGTACAATAGTTCTCAGACTTTGTCACAGTGAGCCTCCCCAAATCCATGGAAAAGATTTTGAGCCTCTCCCAAAAACTGAAATAATTTTGGGCCTCCCAAGAAAAATAACATGCCATACTTTATGCAGTACACCATGAATAAATTGAAACCCTCTGAGTACTTTGCTCACATTCAGTTCTTTGTCTTATACTGACATGGAACCTTTGAAAAGAGCTACTGTGCTCAAAGGTGTTATCTGAATAACAAATAAATAAAATAAACAAATATTATTATTCAGCTTATTGTAACTCCTCCATCCCACAGGCCAGCCTACCTGCTCTGCTATTTTCATTCTTGAACCATTGTTACCCTTGTTGCAGTACCTTCATGGGTCCAACTACTTTCTCTGTTTCCTCTCTGTATGAAATAACCTTCCTACATACTTTGCCTCTCCTCCTCCATCCCTGCTCCTAAGCAACTTCTCGGGATTACTTTGCTCTTCCTGCTATTGCTGTTAGCACTTCTATGCTCAGCCTTGCATTTGGGCTGTTCTGCCATCAGTCTACAAATTGATCAATTACCACCACTCATTATTAGTTTATTGTTCATATGTGTTTGCACTATTGTTCATTGTATATTTCTTGATTATTTTGCAGTTACCTTTTGAAATGTATTCACTACCTACCCTCCCCGGTACACCTGAAATGAGACTTGGCTCATTCACCTTCCCTTGTCACCTATTAGTAAATAAATACATAAAATTCACCTACTGTTATTCTCTTCAGTTTGCTTCATCTCTTCACACAAAATATATAAAACTCAACATTTAAATACAGTACTTTTCAGACTTGCTTGAGCCTCCCTTGAACAGGTTGGGGCCTCCCGGGAGGCTGGCCTCACCATTTGAGAACCCTGCTCTAGTAAGATCTACAACATTAATCTCACTATGCAGGAATTTCTAAAACCATCACACCTGCCATCTCTGAATGATGCTGAGACTAAGAATCTGAGCAGGTCCATCTCTGTAGAAGAACTTACTAAAATAATCCAGGATCTTCTTAATAACAAAACGCCTGGCCTGAATGGGCTACCTGGTGACTTATATAAAATAATGGGCCCCCTTGTCCCTAAATACCTACATAAGATGTCTGTTGAGACCTTTACTGAGAAGACTTTGTCAAGTTCCCTAAATGGAGATACATAACCCTGCTCCTTAAAAGGACCCAGATCCTTTGTCATGTCTGTTTCTATGTGCTGCTTTTTTCTTCCAAAACTCTGCAATATGAGCAGACTAGATAGACCAAATTGCCTTCTTCTGCTGGCTTCTTCGTATGTGTAAGCTACAAGCCTGTTTCACTGCTAAATGTGGACTATAACATTTTGGCCAAGGTTTTGACAGTAAGACTCAGATAAATGATTTGTAAACTAGCAGGAGAGAGCAGGTGGGCTTTGTCCCTGGTTGGTCAGGAATGGGAAGCATCAGGTGCCTTCTTGATGTAATTCATACAACTCAAGCAACTAAAAGCCCTATAAATGTCTTTTCTATTGATTTTTTTCAAAGCCTTTGACACCCTTGAATGGAATAATCTGCTTAAAATGCTAATGCAATACAATTTGGGAAGTTATTTAAATGAATGGATAAAAATTTTGTATAGTAAAACCTCTGCTGTGGTAATCACAAATGGCTTAATCTCGCCCTTTTCAACCTTGAAAAGGTCACTTAGGCAAGGATGTCCTCTATCTAGGCAAGGATGTCCTCTATCTCCTACCTATTTATCCTGGCCTTGGAACCACTAATTAGAGCAGTACAATGATATTCACAAATAAAGGGTATCAAAACAGGGAAAGTTTTTAATAAAACATTTGCTTATGCTGATGATTTATTATTTCTAATAACCCCAACACAGAGGACCAAATGCAGCACTTAAACTGACCCTTGAAAATTTCTCCATACTTTCAGGATTAGTGGTAATTGGTCCAAGACGTAAGCTATGCAAGTGTATACTGAGAGCATTCACAAGTAGGGACTGGTTTCATAGAGTTGGATGTTGGAGGAAAACAGGAATCACTTATCTAGGCCTCAATATACCCCCAAATATTTGTTAGTAGAGTGTAATTTGGACCCATTGCTGAAAGAAATAGATTTGGGTTTAATAAAATGGAGAAATCTGAATATGTCCCTATGGGGAAGTTAACTCAATCAAAATGATGGTGGCCCCTATGTTTTTTTTTAAATCTTTTCAGAGTATTCCAATGCCTTTCAACAAAACTAATTTTAAATCACTGACAGGTATTATCAAAAATTTTATGGGGTGTGAAACCACCTAGGATGGCACTTTTGAAACTCAGAGCACCCTGGTCAGAAGGAGGTTTGGACTTCCATGGTGGGAAAATTATCAAACATCTTTTATTTAAGCAGGTTGTGCTCTGTCTGTGCCCTCTTAGTGAAGGAGACATCCCTCTTTGGCTGGAAGTCAGACGGCATCTATGAAACCTTACAAATTATCCGATTTTCTATTTAAACCACCACCTAAGTCACAGAGGACCAACCCTTGCATTACTGGTTCCTTGAGGATTATTAAGACTGTGCAGGCTAAACTCAATATGGCAAGCACTCGCCAACCCATCTGGAGGCACTTTGGAAGAATGTTACCACATTAGAAATGGAAATGCCGTGCAGAACACAGAATAGAATAACCTAGGTATTACAAACATTGGGGTCTTGACAGATCCAGTCACTGGCATCCTTATGTCCTTTGAGGATCTCAAAGTCAAATTTTTAAACTCTTTATGGCACTCACCTGGGAACTCTCTCAGGCATCCACTGGTCCCAGCTCTACCTCTGAGCCTGAAACTCCTACACTTCCTGACACCAGCCCAGCTATCCCCTAGCTCCTCGCCCCTCGAGGTGGGGTTTGCCCGTATCCACCTGGGGCACTCCATCTACAATTCAGGCTGGGCTGGGCTTGGCCCAACAGTGGAGAGGTCTGTCTAGTGGGTGTGGCTGTGGGAGGTGGTGTGTGTGGCTCTCGTGCCCTCTAAGCATGCCCTGGGTGGCGCAGTGCTCTCTGGTCACCACTGGGGGCCATTGCGATGCGATGCCAGGCAAACCTGGATCCTCCCCAAGAAAGGAGATCAGTCCTCCATATGCTCAATCCTCTCTCCCTGCTGACTCCCCGGCGCTGGGCTCATTCCTCAATCCAGGTCACAGACGTGACGCAAGGTGTGGCATCCAGTGCCTCAACCTTCAGCACCACCAGGCCGGTCTTCAAAGTCAAATTTAAACTAAAGAATCATCACTTCATAATGTATTTGCAGATCTGGAATGTCTTGTCAGATTCAGTTCTAGGCCGCACTCTGGAGTTACCTCCCATGAACCAAGAATGGTCCAAAGTATTAAATTAGCCAATCTCAGGAGGGGGTCTCATGAGACCCGTGAGTTGCTAAACCAATCAGCCCACTTTCCCATTGTCCCTTATATTTTCTCACCACTAGCAGCCACCGCAGAGCAATCTGTTCAAAAATAAAAATAAAAAAACATCCCTGCTTGAGTGTAAAAAAAACAAAAAACAAAACAAAATGCAGTTCCTAACTGCAACTATCACTTTGCTATGCATAGCCACAGCCTCCCTCCCACCCTTATCCAATCCTAGCCTACCAGACCCTTTACCACTCCACTCCTTAACTATCAAGCTTACCCCCACTCCTCCTCGGCTCTAACAAATCACAACTGGCAACATGGGCATAAATGGCCCTAGGGGCCTCATACTCCCCCTCCTTCCATGCTGCGTTACCTGTACTTTATCTCCCACTCTTTTCTGTCCCAAAGGGAAGCTTAGTAACCTCCATTCTTCCACCCTCAGGGGTGTTCCTGGAAAACTCATGCGCACCCTAAGGCACACCTTGTTCTTCTTCTCCTCTTAGCAGGGGACGCCGAACGGAACCCAGGACCCCAGGTTGCCACTGCAGCCCAACAACCTACACCACCCAAGCCCCTCCCCAAAGGTTTCAAAATCATCCACCTCAATATATGCAGTATCCTAAATAAATTGGCTGCCTTCAAACAACTGTTCTGGCCCTGTGCCCGGATATCATAATCATCACTGAATCATGGCTGAAGCCTCACCACTGGGATGAAGAATTCTCTATACCCAACTTCTTTCTAATCCGACAAGACAGGCAGGGGAGAAAGAAGGGTGGTACTGCCATGTATGTCTCCACAAATCTGCAGTTCTCAGTAATCACTCCGCTGTCACCCACACAATCTATAGACTTCCTTCTGATTAAAACTCCTCGCCCCACTCCATCCCAGTTTCATAGTTGGATCCTACTGTCCGCTGGACACACCATCAACTAGCATCCTTGAACACTTGGGCAATCTGAGGGCCCTCACCAAGATGGCAAACTCCACATCCTTGGGGATTTCAATCAGAACTGGCTAGGCAGTGCTGCTTATAAAATGCGTTGTCAAATAAGCGCCTAAACTTGCACCAGCAAATAGGGGAACCCACCACTAAACCACAAATCAAATAAACACTCACTACTGGACTGGGCTCTCTACCCACCCTCATAGGATAATTAAAGCTGGCCTTTTGCGGACTCCCTCAATGACCACCATATGATTTCCTAGTGCTAAAATCTTCTGTCCTCCGGCCCCCCACCCCCATGCTGTACAGCAGAGTTTATAAATCTCTGGATCAGACTGCTCTCCTAAATGACCTTACCACCATAGACTGGTCCTTCATCCCTAGAGCCACCTCCACAAATGAAGCCCTGGACTATTTCTCTACTAATTTCCTCGCCATCTTGGACATACATGCTCCACTACGGAGATCCAGAGTCAGAGGTTTCCACTTACCCTGGGTAACAGCTAACCTTATGGAAAAACTCCGTGCCAGAGACCGTGCCTGGAAATCCTTCAAGGCCACGGGTGCTCATGTGCCCAGCAACACTACCAGTCTCTACGTAATGCCTGTACTAGACTCATAAGACGGGCCAACCAAACTACTTCAAAACGGTCTCAACAATAACCACACCCACCCTCTCAATTTTGGAAGTCCATAAAATCCTTCTCACCCCGCCATCCCAACCTCCCACCCCACTCTTAACCTCGAGGTAAAATCATCTCAACTCCCAGCCAGGTTGCTCCGAGTTTAATTCCTATTTCTCCTCTACTACTTCCTCCCTCCTCTCCTCCCTACCCCACCCCTACCCTTCGTGCTCTCCATTGCACCCCTGTGTCCCTAATGCCCCGACCTCCTTCTCACTCCCGCCCAGTCGCTCCTGGCCAGGTGCTAAAATCCTACTTTCACTAAACCCCGCCAAAGGTAAATGTCCATCGGCCTGGATTTCAAAATGCTCCTACTCTCAGCACCGCCATAGCCCACCCTTTAGCCATGCTCTATAACCTGTCCTTTAAATTAGGGCAGTCCCACAGCATGGAAACAAGCCACAGTCATCCGCTTCCCAAGGAAGGGACCGCTCCCTCCCTCTATCGGCCTATCTCTCTGCTCCCATCCTAGCCAAAATTCAAGAGCCTTTGTTCTATCCCAACTACACCACTATCTGGCTACTATCTCCTTTTTCACCCCCTACCAGGCCAGGTTCAGAAAAATCACTCCACCACCACCTCCATCCTTCGCCTCACAAACTCCATCCTTACAGGCATGGACAAAGGGAAATAACAGCAGCCATATTTATAGACCTGGCAAAAGCGTTAACACGGTCTGCATCCTCTGTTGCTGTCTAAACTGGCCCAATCTGGACTGTCCAAGGGAGCAAATAACTGGTTCCAATCATACCTCTCAGGAGGACACAATCAGTCTGCATTGGAACAGCTCATTCCACCCTCTCTCCCTGTCACCAGCGTGTACCCAAGGTCTGTACTCGGCCTGCTGCTGTTCTCAATATTCCTCAACGATCTGCCCTTGTCTGTGCCCAATCTGCCATTCACATGTATGCGGATGACACTGTTCTAGTCATACTCTGGTCCAACCGCATCCGCCGTGACAGCCTGTCTACAAAGGATTTGACTCCATCCAACGCTGGTTCCTTGGGAACCAACTATTCTTAAACTCAAAAAATGGTCTCCCTCACCTTCGCTCCAGGGCAAAATTAACCCGGCTTACCGAACCACCCACATTCTATACCTTGGACAGAACACCACTTGTGACCTGCACCACATATCGCTATCTTGGCATCTGGCTAGATCAGCACCTTGACTTCTCAGCACACATTGACGCCTGCACAAAACTGCACCCCATGCTTGGTGTCTCTATCGTAATAAGTATTGCATCCGCTACCAACCAGACTAGTTATTGTCCAAAAATGATCCTCCCAATTATTGACTACGGAGATGTCATCTACGGCGCCCGCCCCCACACGTCATTAATCAGGCTTGACCCACTATTCCACCCTTCTGCCGGTTCACCTTGGACCATTCTCCCAATACCCACCACTGCATCCTATACCAATCCTTGACCTCCCATCCCTCCATAACCGGCGATCGCTGCATGGTGCTAGACTACGCTGCCAGAATTCTAATTACTTTTACACTCCCCTCCTACCTACTCATCCCTCTGCCCTCACCCCACCTACTTACGATCTCAGGAACATCGACTCAGGCTCCTGCACATTCCACATAGATCCACCAGGTCAGGTCAGGAGCTTTCAGTTTCAGATTGCCCAAGTTGTGGAACTCACTGGCAGCTGACATTAGACACACCACCAGTACCCCCTAATGTAATGCCCTTTCAAATTACATTTCACACAAATGCTCTTGCTTCCCCCATCTCCTAAACTCTTCGGATAAGACCTAGCCTTCTACTCAGGCTCCTGCACAACTCCTACCCTTTCTACCCACTTTATGCTCCAGTCTGGGCCCTGTTTTCCTTTTGATACTGTCACATAGTACTATTTAAATTGCATATGATGATCCTATTACTATTGTAAGCTGTATGCCTTACCCACCTTGTCGACACAATCGTTCTCACTATTTATTGTTGTATTTTTACGTGCTACTGTACTACTGTCTGTCATAACCTTGTCACATAAGCATTTGAACTGTTCTCTTCTCATTACTTCACCCTTGTAACCTCCTACCCCAGGGCATCTGGAATCGAGGTACTCGCTCAGTATACCTTCCTGGTAAATCTCTTAAATAAATAAATAAATAAATTTATAAGTACCTAACAAATGATAATCAGCAGATTACAATAGCTGAGTCACTCAGGCACAAATGGGAGAAAGAATTAGGTTTCCTCATATCTGCAGTTGATTGGATGGCCTCGTGGGCAAATGCATATTATTCATGCAGAATAGTACAGGGCAGAACTATTCAGTTGAAGATCTTGCACATGTACTACTACTCTCCTGCCTGGTCAGAAGAGATGGATTATTGCACTGGGGCACTTGTTGGAGATGTGACATGCTGCATGCAAATCTTTTACACATGCTCTGGGATTGCCCCAGTATTGTCAAGATCTGGGAAACAGTACGAGGTCTGTGAAAAGTAACTGGTTCTGAGCTACTGTTTTCATCATTAACATACACACTAGCTCTCTTCACACCTTAGTAATTTCCTAAATTCAAAGCTAATTGGGTTCTAGCTGCTGCCTTAGTCTTAAAGAGATTAATCCTATCCAGAATGGTATAACAATATGTTTACTCTTGCCAGCAATGAAAGAATCTGTTATTCATTAGCTGGTAAATGGAAATGTACAACAGAACCGGAATCCCTTCTTTAATGTGAAGCTTTGAACTGCAAATGTAATTCAATGTTACCTTTGATTTCTCTTACAAGATATTCACGTAGATTGCCACCTGTAATTCATTGTTTGTCCTTATGTCCTTTTGTTTTTTAAGTTCAGTGTTGCACTGTACATCATCTGACTTTGCAGTATATGCAATTTTATGGAATTTTTCACGATGTAGGCTGTATGTATGTAATTTACTCATGATAATTAATAAAATGTTTAATTGCAAAAAGAAAACCAAGAAATCAGTTCAAAACAAGAAATCAGTTCACTGAAACATGCTTTATACACAGACTCATCTTCCTTGTCACGGGATAGTGAAAATTTTGTCTGTATGTTTCTTTGTTAGTGAAAGTACTATGGCAGTCTTTGTGGTACTTGCTTCAAATGCAGTTAAGTCCAGTCCAGCTATTTGCTTTAAGACAATCTTGTGTTCTCTGGCTTCAGCTGCATCAAGCAGAGTTTCCTGCCATCTGAAGGTTACAATCTGTGATAGATGTTTGTCTTTTTGTGACGCACCTTCTGGCATATTATACACAAATTCCAGTTAACATGCTGCTGAGTCGATCGCATACACTGGGAGCTTGAACGCTGACCAGTTTCAGTAGAAGAGCCAGGACTTGAGCTTCTTCCTCACCTTCAGAATTCTTCAGGTTTGATTTGATGGTGTAGGACTGATGACATTGTGCATGATAATGTACTGCAGGCAAAGCTAATAATGTCAATGTCTAATGGCTGCAGGTGCTGATAAACATGGTCTTGTCTAACAAGGCATGTATTACAAAATGCCTTTAGTCCTCCAGGGTTGCAGTACTCAGCTGTTTCTGTGTTATCTGGCAGATGATACACTGGACCAGTCACTAGTCAGGCAGGGATTTTTGGTAAGGAGGGTCAAAGTCTCAGCAGGGTCTTCAGTCATTTTGTTGCCTCTCAGTTGTTTATTACCTGAAAAAAAAGAAATGCTATTAGAAATATTTTCATTAATACATTATCCATCTTGCAAAATTATAAAACACCCTTTGTCCATGTTTTATATCTGTAAATAGTGTAAGCAGTTCATAAATTACACATATAGACAAAACAAGCAGAGAAAATGTTTTTGTAATTTGTAGTTTTGCGATTTGTCCACGTTTTCTTGGCACCCTGACAAACACTGCAATGTGTGCATGCAGGTGCACATGCACTCTGGACACTGGCTCAGCCCCTTCTGCCCCACCCCTGGCATTCGTCGGGCTCCCTGCAGCCCTAACTGCCATCCATCCTCCACTGGGTGGTAGCCAAGAGCTGGGAAACCCTCATCCCTCCCTGGGAGAGCAGAGCCACCTCAGAAGCTCAGTCCTGCTCCTTGCCCTCCCCTGCTGATCCCCAACAACTCAGGCTCATTCCCGAACTCAAGTCACCGGCATGGCATGAGGTGTGGCATCTAGTGGCTTAACCCTCAGCACCACAGGGCGAATGAGCAGAAAACATATTTAAAGTAAATTTGCCATATTGAAATCAATATAGGATGAAAACACCGTAAAATTATACATACTGTATCTTAAAGGAGAGTCAATGTTTTGACTTTTTCAAGAAATTCATGAAGGCAGTTTCACATGATTTAGAAAAGCATCCATATTTTCAAAGTTACCACTGCACGATACCACATCCTCCCCAAAAATCACTCTTGGGGTTCAGCCCTTCATAAAAAATGTGTTAAACCTTTCTGTAGGGGTGCTATCAATTTCAAATTTAGGCGTGGTTTTCCACTTGGGCTCCCAGACTAAAAGGAACACTGCCAGAGTGTGGATGGACATCATATACCACTCCTAGAACTACTGTTACAGGTGAGTGACCTGTTTTTCCTGCCTTAATGGAGGACAGGGCGACCACCTCTGGATATCCTGTGGCATAATCTACCACCACCAGGATATACTTTTCCCAGAAGAGCTTGGGGTATTCAAAGGAACAACAATATCCATTCCCACCTTTTGGAAAGGTTACTCCACAATAGGTAAGGAATTAAAGCAGCTTTGCTTTCCTCCTGCCTTCCCTATTCACTGACATTGGTGACAGAATCTGCAGTATTCTTTCACCAGCTTGATAAAGTTGGACCAATAAAATTATGAGCTAATCGCTGCATAGTGTGAGCAATGCCCAGATGTCCGGACATGGGAATATCATGATCTATCTTGAGCAATAACTCAAGATATCCTTTAGGAATGACAAGCTGCTCTCCATCACCTCCCCCATCCTCATGTCCTGTGTGTATAACAGGCCATTGTCTCAGAAAACCTTACATTTTATGTCACCCCATGTGTCCCATCAAACTCTGCACAGGCCCTCATCTTCTCAAGCTAGAGTCAGTCCTCTAAGCTGCTTCAGAATCCTCACACTTTCCCAAAGCATGGGGCATGTCCCTTCATCTCCCAGACTAAGGTCCATAGCTGTGGCATTCAGGGATTCAGTCTCATAGCAAGCCCCAGCTCCTTTGCTATGTGTTACCCCTCCCTCTTCATTGTCAATTTTGGTAGCTGTTTGGTGAACTGCTACTCGGGAAGTTCCATCGGCTTTTATCACTCTCCCTACAAGAGACACAGGCTGGTGGACCAGCCTCCCAGTCTCTTTTGCATGAGCTTCTGTGGGGTTCAAGAGATAACATGAGGCCCTAGCCATCTGCCCGGTAACGGTACATACCATCCCTGCTGAACATCATTCCCCAGAGTAACATCCACAGTGAGTGTGTCTGCTACAGCCACCTTTCGTAGCCTTTCTTCTGCATCACCCCAGTCCAGGATAACACTGGCTAGTGGCAGGGTTTTCTCCTCGCAAGTGAATCCCTTTACAGAAACAAACTGATTTGGCAGGAGTTGCTCAGGCCCACCAAATTCCCTTTTACCAGGGTAACAGACAGTCCGTGTCCCTTAACCCTTGGGTATGCACCCCATTCACTGTAACTGGATGCATGTGCTCTTCATATTCATAGGAATAGCCTTAAGGATACAGTTAGCAGCTAGCTCAACAAGAGGGACCCATTTACACCTTGCATCTGTTTAGAACACTGCCTGGCAATGTGCCTGGCTTTTTACAGAACCAACAATCATTACTTTCTTTTCCCCAAAATCCCGTCTTGGTAAACTGTGGCTCCCCTCTTTCTGCAGAGGCAGTGAGGTTTAGCTGCCCTGAGAGGCACACTTTTCCCCCTTACTACTGTATCCCTGCTCCTCCACTTCCCTTCAGAGCAGGCCTGCTCCTGACATATTGGTCAGAAGCTCAGAAGCTTGTTTTGCTGTCTGAGGCTCCTGGTCCTCTAGCAAGGTTTTCAGTTCTGCTGGACATGCCCAAAGAACCGTTCAAACAATATGACTTCCTCAGTTGCTTCCACCAAGTTAGCTTCTACCCCCACCAACATTTTAAAAACTGGCGTTTTGTGGCAATTTCCTCAAAGCTTATTTTGGGGCCTTTCCTGGCGTCCGAAAATTTTCTCTGTAGGCCTCAGGATTTAAATCATACTTTTTATGTTTGCTTGCACGCATGTGCAAAAACATAGTGCCATCATTCGAGTTTTGGAGGTGTGTCACCCTCTTCCAATTCAGTCAGTGTGTTGGCAGGTGCGGCCCCTGTTCCGCCAATGCATGCTGGAGCTGTCTATGACAAGCTCCAAAATGCAGTGGCATACAGTTGAAAGGGGGGCTACGCTTCAGTGAGCAGCAATAAGATATCGCCTGCTCATCGCAGCTCCCCTACACACACACAAGCGCTGCGCACTCATACTGCGTGCTGCTCCCCTAGGCACACACATATAGCCGGCCGGGGTGCCCAATCCCCGTCAGCTGTACTCCGCCCCCCATAGCCTTCCAAATGCCACACTGGGTGCCACCCCAGCGTGGCAACAGATCGTCGCATGGCGACGGGGTGCCCAATCCTCCGTCAACTCCGCCCCCAGCCGTCCTTCTGCCACGGTGGGGCCACCCCACCACACGTGGCAAGCGTCGCGTCGTCTTTTTAATACCTGTAAAGAAAAATGGTCCCACGCGATCTTCCTGCCCCCTCCCACAACCCGCACCCACCACTGTGCATCCTGCCTCCCCATCCCTCCTCACCCCATATTTACCTCCGGAGTTTCGGCGCGATGATCTCGGTGGACCGAGATCACGTCTGCACTCTTCAAAGCCAACCGCGGACTGAGGAAATGCCGGTAAGCTGTATAATGGGATGGATAGGGTTTTCAACTTTGTTGCATATCTCAGGCATTTTTGGGAATTTTTGCACCAAATTTTCAACATAGGGTTTTGGGACCCCTTCTCATGAATGATGCCACTGTCATGGCGTTATTTGGGTCTGAGGGTGATTTCGAGCACTGCAAGAAATCACCTTTCAGGCCTGAGTAATGAAACGACACTGCCAGCATTCATAAGGGTGAACTCTCAAGAAGCCTATTTGAAAATGTGACATCAAAAAACTGTTTCTCGAGCATCGTTGCCCGGTTCCTCGCAGGCTTGTAAGTTAGCGAATTTTCAATATTTCACTCCAGATTTTCAACATTGCCATTTTACTACACCTTCTTATAGGTAGTACAGATGTCATTTTCACATCTTACCCAAAGCGTGTTTCGCCCATGTAACGTACAATGGCGCAGTCGGTGTGTGAAATCAATGTACAGGACACATTAAGAAAATCACAGTGACACTGTTCATGAGCAGATGTCTTAAAATGGCTATGTTGAAAATTTGGTGAAAAATTCCTAAAAATGACTGTTTTTACGAGCATCGTTGCACAGTTCCTCGCATGCTCGTAAGTTCGTGAAATTTTCAATATTTTCATCCAGATTTTCAACATTGCCATTTTACCACACCTTCTTATGAGTAGTACAGCTGTCATTTTCACATCTCACCCAAAATGTGTTTCCTCCCATGTAGCGCACAATGGCGCGGTCGGTGTCTGAAAGCAATGTTTAGGGACAGATGAAGAAAATCACAGTTACACTGTACATGAGCAGATGTCTTAAAATGGCTATGTTGAAAATTTGGTGACAAAGTCCATAAAATGACTGTGTTACGGTGAGCATTACTGATTTCCATGCACCCTTGTAAGTTCATGACTTTGTAATATTTTCAGTCCAGATTTTCACCAGTGGCATTTTTCCACACTTCCTTATGAACAGTACAGCTGTCATTTTCACAACATGGTTGAAGTGTGTTTTCACACTTTCAGTGCAGAGATGTGGTCGCTGTGGGAAATCATTGTTCGGGAGAGATAAAGAAAATCATAGTGACACTGTTCATGATCGGAAGCACCAAAATGCCTGAGTTGACAATCTGCTGTAAAATATCCCCAACCTAATTATATTACGGTTATAGGTTGCACAGTTTCTATGTATGCTCGTGATTTCACCATTTTTTTAATATTTTACTGCAGATTTGCAACATTGCCATTTTTACACCTCCCCATGAACAGTACAGCTGTCATTTTCACATCCTGTTCGAATGTTGTTGCACCTGTGGTGCTAAATGCCATAGTCGCTGTGCATAAGCAGCTGACTAACAAACTGATATTCCCCTGTTCATGAGGTGGGGTCACAAAAAAAACATGTTGAAAATTTGGAGTGAAAGTAGCAATACCTGAGGTATTAGGGTTTCCAACCATAACGCCCAACCCTGTAGAGAATGACAGGCATCAGGGTGTGACTTGGGACTCTTGCCTGTAATGCTCATACCATTCCACACCCTGCAGCCAGTGAGAGGCATTGAGGTATGCCTTGGACTCTTACTCAAAGTTCACCCATTCTCCTATATCGCACCCATCTCACTGTATTTCCTAATGGAATGGGGTGCACAAGGACCAAAGACCCCAAGGAACACCGTGACACTTGTCAGTGTCTGCAGGGTGGGGTGTGGTGAAATGGCATGGCTGTTATGCCTGATGACCCAAAGGCACACCCAATGCCTATCACTCTCTGCAGGGTGGTGGTGGGGTTTGGCTTCAGTTCAGTACTTCACTGCCATTCCTATTACGCAGCTCTGTAACTTCTACACTACCACTGCAATGCCAGCAAGCAAACATTCGGTATTGACAAATGCTTGTTTAATAAAGCAATTTTGAGTTTATCATACTCCTGGCTGTCAGCATTGTCCATTTGCCCAAGTGCTTCATGTCCCTTCACAGTAAGCAGCAGGGATAACTGAAAGCTCCAGGCATCCTTGGGTATTTCTGCCTGAATGCAGACCTTTTCAAATGAATTAACAAAAACATTCATGTCCTCCCCTCTTTAAATTCTGCAATTAATTTAGAATTTAGCTTGTACCAACTCTGGAGTTTCATTTCACTCCCACCACCTACCTTTTCCAGCACTTGTTGTTGAAGCCTTAGTTTTTCCAGCTCAAAGTCCCACTGGCGTTGTTTTTCCTGCAGCTGTATGTAAAGCTCTAGCTTTCTCTGTGCAACATTTTTTCTGCTCGAGCTCCTTTCACTCTGTTTTTCTTGCATGGCAAGCTCCAATTTCATCATCTCGAACTGCAGCTTTAACCTCTCCAGATCAAAATCTGTGATGGCTTCCCCTTGGTGCTGTGGCTCCTGGTCCATTCTAGTCCCTGTCTCCGTGCTTAATCTGGTCACTACAATTTCAACCGGTATTTCCACTTCAAAGGTCTGGTCCCTGCAGTCACCGACTCACTGAAAATCCCATGCTGCTGCCTGGTCACTGGCTGCCAAGAGAACTTCTGTGAGGTGCTTTTAGTGTGCCCTCATAAAGGATCCCTCTCTCCTGGTACAGCTGTTTCAGCTATTTCACAGTGTAGTCATTGTAGCTGGAGGCCATCTTCCTCCCTATACTACCACTAGTCTAATGTGGCGCAGCAACCAATAAAAAAAAAAAAAAACAGGGTCAGGAAACTATATCCTGTAACCAAATTTTTCCCTTTTCAATTTCTGCCCTCTTTTGTGTGTGGTTTGTTCAAACAGTTCACAATTCCACCTCTGCCACCAATCTGTCACAGGCCCACTCCTGTGGGCAGGGTTCCCTGGGCTTACAGTGAATTCTCTTGAGTGCAGACTATGTGGTGTGGCTCAGAAACCTCTCCTCCTTTCCTTCCAGGGTGCGTGCTGGGTTTACACTGAGCATCCTCCAGGAGGTCCTGGGTTCCCTCTCTGTGTGAGTTGTGAAAATACAGCCTCAGGTCTATATTCCTGAGAGAGAATACTCTTGACCACTGCACAGTGAACAAGAAAAAGCCACAGGTGTTTATAGGCCTTGAGGTGCCCTATAAACCCCATATGTGTATTTTCCGGGAAATGCAGAGACCAGTTCAAACCCCACAGATCACTTGTGAGACCTCATGTATCTCCTCTACACTCACAGAGTCCCTTTTCATGCTCCGTCCTGCTAGCATTTGGCCTTTAAGCATTAGGGTCAGGTGCGGTATTGTTTGAACGAAAGTCTCCTAAGCTACACACACAATAGACAGCTTCAGATGTATTGTAAAATTATACCAAAGGTTTTACTAATATTTATTAGATAATATAATGTAACATATCAATAGCATTCAAAGGTTTGGTTACAGGATATAAGAAAATAAAAGTTGGACAATATATAAAAAAGTAAACTAACTCTTTGACTGCCAACAGAATTAGAGCGTATAGGAATTCTGGACTGATATATCAGTCCGGCTCCACAGCACGGTTAACTTTCATAACTCTGACATATAATTCTATCTTGTTTCTGTTGCAGCTGAATGCAGTTAGAGTCCAGTAAAGCAAAAATGTCCTTGTCACCATGCAAGATGGAATTCCATTTAATCTGTTTCTCATCACAAACAAAACTAAATTCAGCAAGCCTTTCCTGGCATTACAAGGCAGTTTCAAAATTCATGCCTCTGGGATTGTCCTTCTGTGATAGGCTGGCTAAAATCCTGGCTACACAGAGCCAACCAGATCTCTAGGTTTGGATTTTAAAAAATGCAACTGCTGGATTGTTATCTCCACTCACCCCACCCTCTTTGGGGGAAAAAGTTTTACTCCCAGCTTGCTTTGGAGACACTATGGCACCAGCCCTGCTGAGATAGCTGGCAGACAGTCTTTGTCAGCTATTTCCCCAACAGATTTAATGGCTTGGTTGATAGCTTTGTAACTATCCTCCAGTTCACTGAAGCTGCCTCATCCAAGCACAGGTTTTTGAAAACAAAGAACCAGCTTAGACTGGCAGATCCTTTGTTCTTGAACTCAGATGCAGAAAAAAGACCTCAAAAGAAATATACCAGGCCAACAGAAGTTACAGAAAAAAAAAAAAAACAGGCTTGACCACCACGATACAAGAAAGGAAATATTAACTGTAGAAACAGAAATATTTCATGGCGTTATTCCACCACAGTCCCATATGCCCAAAAATGTCCTGGTGGACATTCTAAGCAAATCTCAATCCAGAGCTCATGAGTCAGAGCTTCTGACATCTGTTGTGGAAGATTTGTTCAACAGATGGGGTTATCCAGAGATTGACCTTTCTGCATCCTCACTCAATGCAAAACTGCCGCTTTCTGTTCTCTTGTTCCAGGGCCTGGATTTTCTGAGTGAGATACATTGTCCATCTCTTGGAAAGAGAGTTTCTTACACCTTCTTTCCTGTCCTGCTCCTCCAGAAGGTTCTACCCAAGCTTCAGAAGGAGGGGCCAAAATGATTCTAGTCACCTAATTATGGTCTCATCAGATTTGTTTCCCTTGCTGCAGCAGCTGGCAGTGGAACCTCCTCTTCTCAGCACAGGCCTGCTCTCCAAGAAGAAGGGTATTCTGGTCCATCCAGACCTCAAGTCTCTCCATCTCCATGCCTGGCTCCTGAGACATAGCCCATTGCAGGTTCAGCGTATCCTCCAGAGTGGTGAATGTTTTGTAGTGGCTAGGAAACCCTCTACCTGGGCCACTTACTCCATGAAGTGGGCGCTTTGCTCTTTGGGCTCCTTGTGCCACTTAGACCCTTTCCCCTGTCCTATGAGTCAGATACTGGAGTACTTCTGTCCCTTTCAGACTCAGGTCTGAAGTACCCTCTATTAAAGTTAATTTATCAGCATCTCTGCTTATCATGTACCTGCTGATGGCTGAACTGTGGTTTAACTTGATGTGTCTCACATGTTTTTGAGAGAGGCATTCTTCATTTGAAGCCTCCTGTCCACAATCCTGTCTCAGTTTGGGGTCTAAACTTTGTGTTACAGAAACTTACATTGCCCCATTGAACTGGTTGTGTCTTGCAAGCTATGCTTTTGTCATGGAAGGCATTATTTTGAGTTGCTATTACTTCTGCTCGAGGAATTTCTGAGGTCAGGCGCTCATGTGTGAACAGCCTTATTTGATTTTCCACAAAGACAGGGTGTCTTTGTGTACCATCAAGTTCTTACCTAAGGTGGTGTCAGGTTGCTTTGAGTTAAACAATCCACCTGCCGTTTATTATCGAGCATGCCAATCCAGGAAGCATTGCTCCATACTTCAGGTGTGCGTAGAATTGTTGGGTATTATACACACTGTATGAAAGACTACAGGAAGTCCACCCAAGTGTTTGTTTCTTTCACCCTGGAAGAGAGGCGTGGCTGTTTCTAAACAGTGTCTGTCTATATGGCTAGCCAACTGTAATGTGTTCTGTTATAGGAAGTATGGTAAGGAACTTCTTGGGGTCATTCATGGCTATTCAACAAGGGCATGGCCTCTCTGTAGTCTGTTTTTCAAACGTCAGCTGCAGAGATTTGTGTCACTGCTACTTGGAGCACTGTCCATACCTTCACCAAACACAATAGTCTGGATATCTCCTTTGGAGCATAGGCAGGTAAATTTTGGCCTAGCAGTTCTACTAGGTCTCCTGTCGTAGATCCTCATTGCCTGCTGCCCAGAATAATTGCCAGAATGTTGCCAGATCTGCTTGGGACTCATTTCTCTGGTGTGACCTGCTGCAAGAGATACCCTCGATGAAGATAGCACAGCTACATAAGAACTTACCTTTACAGTGACTTCGAGAGGGTCTCTTGCAGCAGGTCATGTCATTCCCTCTCTCCCTTCCTCCCTCCTGGGTCATTGGGGCCTCCTTTGTCTCTCTCTCTCTCTTCTCTCTGTCTCTCTCTGTGTCTTCCTAGAGGAGAGCCTTCTGCTTCTTTCTTTTTAGCAAAAGAACCAAGGGTCTCCTCAGTTCCCCTATTTGGATTTTTATGCTTATGGCCTCCAGTGGGAGAGCTGAGGAGGGTGCGGGGCCACACACTTTTAGAGGGTTGACTGACAGAGAGTGATGTTGGAGTGGGTGGCCTCCTTAGTAGACTGCTAGCTAGAAAAGTTTCTGTGGGGTCTTGGTGCCTCGTAGTTATAGTTCTTCAGGTGTGGCCTGCTGCAAGATTTCTTCTTGAAGATCTAATGTTAAGGTAAGTTCTTCTGTAACTATACTTTTCTCTTCCAGGGGAGCATTATGAGTTCAGGGTGTTGCCCTTTGGCTTATCCTCTGTGGTACAGGTATTTGCAAGTGCTTAGCAGCTGTAGCAGCAGCCCTCTGGCATGAAGGCCTCTATGTGTTCCCATACCTGGACAACTGGTTACTAAAGCCCAGTCCAGGGAGCTCTGTTAACTCTAGAGCACACCCTACAGTTGTTCAATCCTTGGGCATCACTGTCAGATAGCCCAAGTCTATGCTGACCCGTCCCAGTGGTTTGCAATACACTGGGGCAGTTCTGGATTCTACTCAGAGCAAGGCCTTCCTCCCTGTGACAGGGAGACCGCCTCATTGCCGGGCCCAGGAAGTGGCTCAGAGCAGGTATGTCCCAGCCAGGACATTTTTGAAGCTCTACACCTAATGGCCACGGGCATTGTTTTGGTCCCATTGGACAGGCTGCACATGAGGGTCCTGCAGTGGACCCTCAGAGTCCAGTGGATCAGTGCTCAGATGACCTAGACCAGCTGGTCTTTGTCTCCTCCCAAGTCTGCAGAGTGCTTCACTGGTGGACAAACCCTGCCAGTCTTTTAAAAGGTGTCCATTTCTTATCTCTACTCCTCAGCAAATCCTCACCACGGATGCTTCGGATCTGGGTTGGGGAGCCCACTCGGTCTTTTATCAGACCCAGGGCCTCTGGTCCCAGTCGGAGGCTCGCCTCCACATAAGCGTTCTAGAATTGAGGGCAGTTCTGTATGCCTTCCAGGCCTTCCAGAACCATCTCTTCCCATGCCCTCTGCTGGTGCAGTTGGACAATTTCAGTGTTGTTTGTTATCAACCAGCAAGGGAGACTTATTCCTACCCCTGTGCTGGGAAGTGATGAGGATCTGGTACTGGGCTCTAGATCACGGTCTAGAACTGTCGGCCGTCCATGTGTCAGGCGTCCAAAATGCCTGGCGGACAGCCTCAGCAGGTCACAATCTAAGTTGTATGGCGGGAGCTGATGACCTCAGTGACAGAAGACCTGTTCAACAGGTGGAGTCATCCAGGTTGGACCTTTTGCATCCCCCACTCAATACAGAACTGCCATGTTTCTGCTCACGGGGCCCTGGAGTTTTCTGGTGAGACATGTTGTCCCTCTCCTGGAAGGGAGATTTCTTAACGTCTTCCCTCCTTTTCCCTGGTTCAGAGGGTACTCATCAAGGTACAGATGGCGGGTGCCATCATAATTCTAGTGCCTTCATTTTGGCCTCATCAGATCTGGTTTCCATTACTGCAACAACTGGCTGTGGAACCTCCATTTCCTCTGCCCTTTCCTGAACCTGTTGATACAAGCTCAGGGGACCCTGGTCCATCCAGGCCTTAAGTCCCTCCATCTGAGCCTTCGACTCCTAAGGACATGGCCGTTGCTCAGCAGGGTGTCTCTAAAGGTGGCTGATGTCCTGGTGGCTGCAAGGAAACCTTCCACAGGGCCACCTACTCGATGATGTGGAGGTGCTTTGCTATATGGGCTGTTTCCCATCACCTGGACCCTTTTACTTGTCCGGTCAACCCAGTTCTAGAGTACCTCCCTGTCCTTATCCGATGCTGGACTCAAATATTCCTCCATCAAATTGCACCTTTTGGCTATTTCAGCCTTTCATGTTTCTTCTGATGGCCGTACAGTGACCTAATTGGATGTGATCCATTACTTTTCTAAGAGGCATTCTCACTTGAGACTTCCTATCTGTAATCTGTTCCCAGCTTGGGACCTCAGTTTCATACTCAAGAAGCTGACCCTGCCTCCTTTTGAACCAGCTGTGTCTTAGAGCTACGCTTTCTATCATGGACTGTATTATTTTAGTTGCCATTACTTCTGCTTGAAGATTTTAGAACAACAGGCTCTCACGTGTGAGCAGCCTTGTTGATTTCCCACAAGACAGGGTCTCTTTGCGTACTAACCATAAGTTTCTTCCTAAGGTGATGTCTGAACTTACCCTACATCAATCCATCGACCTGTCCGCTTATTTTCCAGAGCATGCCAATCCAGGAGGCATTGCTCCATACTGATATTGCATGGAATTCCGCATTGTTATACACACCTTACATACAAACATATGAGCCAGCAGAAGAAGACCACTTGGTCTGTTTGGTCTGCTAAGAATGATGCAGTGTCCTGGCCTTACAACTATGCCAGTGACCCTGTCCCCTCAACCATCCTCCCTCTTCCCCCTTCACCTTCCTCCTTCATCCAAGGGTTCCTTTGTGTTTGTCCCAGGCCCTCTTGAATGCTCCACTGTCTTTGCTGATACCACTTCTTCTGGCAACTCATTCAGGTGGTCCACCCTCTCCATATAAATGCCTCCTTACATCCCTTCTTTTTTTTGCCACCTTACTGGCCCCTATTGCTCCTCCTTCCAGCCCCCGACCTCCTCACCCGACCTTTCCTACTCACCTCAGATGCAGCTGACCCAGGGGTGGCCCGGTGTAACCCTTCGCCGGATGGGTCCCTCTCTTCTGAGGGGGAAGACACCAGGAGGGAGTACCAGCGCACTCACTAATCAGCCCCTGGGTGCTGCTGAGGCAGATTCCGGGGCATCTGAGGTGGCAGGGAGTCGGCAGCCATCATCCGGCGGACCGGGCAGCCCTTTCCGCTTTCCTGTGGGGAGTGATGTCTGGCGTCAAGGTGTATGCCGACATCTGCCACTGCCCCTTGAACACCGTGCCCTGGCTGTATTGCTGCACTCCCAGCCTCCGCCAGGAGTCAGCCCACATGGGCATGCATCCCTGCCCTCCCCTGGAGAAGGAGAGCTGTCCCGGACGCCTCTCCTTCTTCCCCAGCCGACCCTCCAGCAACCTGAGTCTGTTTCGAACCGGGTCGCCTTGACGTCAGATGGAAATCTCAACCGCTCGCCAATGGGCCGGCCCTTACATCCCTTCTAAATCTCCTCCCCATCAGTTTTAGGCTGTGCCCGCTTGCTGCTCTGTTGTCACTCATTTTGAAGAGACCCTCCCTTTTCACTCTGTTAATTCCCTTCATGTACTTGAAGGTCTCTATCATGTTACCCTTCTGCCTCCTCTCCTCCAGGGAATACATCCGTAGGACTCACAACCTCTCTTCATGGGACCCACCCTGTTGCCCCTTGATAATCTTGATTGCTCTCCTTTGACCCCTCCAGCATGCTTATGTTCTTCTTAAGGTATGGATTGCAGCACCTCACCCCATATTCTGAATGTAGTCTTACCAATGACCTGTACAGTGGTAAAATGACCTTGCTCCTCCTACTGCTGAATCCCTTGTAATACATCCCAGCATCCTGTTAGCCTTCACTGCTGCCATCTTATAATTAGATGTGTGTTTTAGGTCACTGGTAATCACTACCCCTTGTTTGTTTCTTTTGCCCCTAGGCAGAGGGGCCTCAGTTTTGAAATGGTGCTTGTTCAAATGGTTGGCCAACTGTATTGTTTTCCGTTACAGGAAATATGGTAAGGCACTTCCTGGGGTTGTTAGGGGCCATTCCACCAGGGGCATTGCCACTTCAGTTGCTTGTTTCAGGGTCATGTCTTCAGCCCGAGATTTAGCTGCGCCTTATGAGTACTGTCACACATTCACCAAGCACTAAAGTCTGGACATTGCCTCCAGAAGAAACTGGACCTTGAGGAGGACCAAGAGCACATCTTTCAAGAGGAGATGAATCCTCTCAAGAACACCAGCAAGATGGAGAAAGCCTTTCCAGTCTGTGACACAACAAAGGAAATAATTGTGAGAATGGGCTAATGCCAAATGCAGTGTGTCACCCATGAGCTTCACCAGACTGTACAGTATCTACGAGGTCAGATCCTGGAAATCAGTCCAAAGGTAGAGGCACACATTTCAACAGCCATTGAGACAGATATTTCGAGGTTGCGGCCATCCAGGGCCTCACTTAGCCTCATCTTGAGCTTGAGCATACAAAGCATCAGGCGTGGTCATGCGGGCAGCTGTTTTCAGCATTTGTATCCAGTACTGTGGCCTGCTAGTTCACAGTCTCTTTTCAATCTGCTCTGATCCAGAGGCTTCAACTCCAGTGTCCGTGATTATCCTGAGCCACTGCTTTCTTGACAGATACAGGTTATATAGGTATGTACAGAGCATAGCAGACTAATGTCCATTTTGTTCACCAATAATCAGCATCCATACCCTTGATATTGTTAATAGCACAATAATAATCCAGTTTTCTTAAATTCTGACATGTTCCTTCTGCCAACCAGTTTCTCTGGGAGTGAGTTCCAGTGTGCCACCACCCTCTAGTTATACCAATAAGATCTTTTATTTGTGTGAGGTAACTCTCCTCTTAATTGTGAAGAGTGTGATCTAGTGCTGTGTGTCTGATGTTTCATATCTAAACCTAAACAGTCTCACAAATTATGATTTGTTAGGGCCCCAAACAGTAGGCACATATCCCCTCAATCTCCTGTATTCCAGTGAAAATATCCTAATCTTTCCAATCTCTTTTCATAATCCAAGTCCCTGAGATCCCTAACCAGCCTTGTGGCTTTCCTCTGTACCCTCTCTGGTGATTGTGTCTCTGTTTTCTTACTTGGTACCCAAAACTAGACAGCATTACTCTAGGTGAGGCCTTACCAGTGAGACATATTGGGAAACAATGACAATCTCTCTGCTTTTTTTATATAGCTTTTTCTGGGGTTTCTCCCATTCCCCTTGGAGCCCCAGCACTCGGCCATATGTGCGGTGGAGGTGCACATGCACACGAAGCCAGCTCAGCCCTTCCACCCACCCGACTGCCACCCTTCCCACCTACATTAACACACGGACCTCCACCTGGTGGGGAACAGGACTATGGGTGGATTGACAGCCACCCCCATCACCCTCAGGAAAGGAGAGCAGCCTAATGGCATGCTCAAACCTGCTTCCCTCCCCATCCTGGCACTTCCACGACCCAAGATCGCCTCTGAACCCGGTCGCCAGTGTAGCATGAGGTGTGGTGTCCAGCACCTCAACCACCAACGTCACCAGGCTGTCTTTCTTCTCTCTCTCCTTTTCATGTGCCTGGTAATACTATTCAGTATCCCATTAGCTTTTTGTGATGGCGTGGCAGGGACTTCTAAAGATCAGGTCCCTAGAAACTATTATTCCAAGGTCCCTTTCCTGTATTACTTCCCTCAAAGTTTGATCCCTTAACAAGTAATTTATGCAACATTCCTCTTGCCCAGATGCATGACAGAGTATTTATCACTACTAAATTGTAGCTTCCTTCAATATTTTTGAACATCACTGCCAAGCTGTCTCTATACTTCATCCTTATCAGACGGACAATTGGAGTGGTGACTGGTAACTCCACCAAAGCCTCCTTATCCAGGAATATATCAGACTTCAAACTGGCTATGCCACAACATGGCAAAGAAAAAATACAGTCCTTTTTATGATGTGATACATTCCATCTAGGAAGATGTTATTCTAGAGACATGGATATGGTGCACTATCCACACGTTGGCAGTCTTCCTTCCCTTTAAATCTGACTGGAACATCTTCAAGCTAAGCCCTCCCACCCACCGTGGTGGTTTCCTCCCATTTTCATCCTGTGATGTCAGATCTTCCTTTCACTAGAAAATGTCAGGTCTCCTCCTTCGCATCTATCTGCATGCTGTGTGAGGCAAATTTGTTCTGAACTATGTCTTCAGGTGTTTTTCCTTGGGTTTTGGCTTTCTTCACAGAACACCTCGATATGGAATACATGAATCCTGAAACAGCCAGGATTCAAATGGTGCATCACATGCAGCAAAAAAGGGTGATGCCAGGGAGTGATACCATCAGGCAGGGGGCAGGAGTGTGGAGGAGCACCCAGTATACAGGAGTGTACAGTATACAGGAGTATCTCTTCTCAGAGGACCAGGGAGCCCAGGGCGGAGGAATGGCAAGTGGTAAGGGGAAGGGGTGGCAACGTGAGAGTAGCTTCAGGGGTGGGAAATTCTAAAGGGATGCCTTTATTGAATAGATTTGTACCACTGTCTGGAAGGAGGGAGGGGCAGCAGGAGGTGAGGTAGGAGGTCAGGTTGAGCCGGGTTGAGAGCAGGAGTACAGGGGAGGGGGAGGAACTAATCAGGAGGGCAGGGAAGAAGATGTAGGCAAAATGGAGTGGAGGATGAGGGGAGGGAGAGAAAAGGAATGGAAGAGGGAGGGAAAACTGAAAGCAGATACAGATAGAAGGGAGGGCAGATTAGAGATGGAAAAAATTTATGGGGATAAATTGTGAATGTGTAGATAAGTTCACCAGGGTGCAGA
Organism: Neoceratodus forsteri; assembly: GCA_016271365.2. Lineage (NCBI taxonomy): Eukaryota > Metazoa > Chordata > Ceratodontiformes > Ceratodontidae > Neoceratodus > Neoceratodus forsteri. The sequence continues at coordinate 165,431,787 of CM028137.1, forward strand.
GGGAGCAGTTAGGTGGGGAAGCAGCTAGTAATCGAAGGTAAGAAAGGAAGGACGGGGAGCACGGATGCAGGAGATGGAAGGGCGGCAATCATAGGAGACTCCATAATTAGAGGTATTCACTGGGAAGGAAAGGGACTCAAATGCAAGCAGGAGGGTGGTTTGTTTGCCAGGATGACAGCAGGAAGGTGTGCCCAGAATAAGGGAAATAGTAAGGAGGTTGGAGGAAAACCTAATTTAGTTATACATTTGGGAACCAATGATCTAGCTGGGGAGGAGGTTGAGATAGTGCAAAGTAGGTTCAGGGAGTTAGGGAAGATCTACAGGGAGGAAGGAAGTTTGCTGGCCTTCTCAGAGGTGATACCAGTACCAAGGGCTGGCACAGCTGGGAAAAGAAGAATAGAGGATTTTAATGACTGACTGGCTGAGGAAATGCTGCAGGGGAGATGTTCATCTGTATTGAGGACTGGGAGAAGACCTGGTCAAACAAAGCACTCTTTTCACCAGACAGGCTACATCTCAGTAGGGAGGGTTTGAGGGTACTCAGGGACAAACTGAGGGAATACATAACCACTGCACTTAATTTAAAACTACTGGGGGGCAGTGGGCATGCAGGCCCACAGACTCCCAAGAGGAGGTGGTCAGTGAACCCCCACCCACAGTGATGGAAGAGGTCTGGAGGGAGGAGGTGGAAGGGCAAAATACAGCAAACTGTAAAGGGGGTGAGGAACACATAGCAAGGGTATGTGGAGGGTGCACAGAGGGGATAAATGTGAATAGAAGAAAAGAGGGAAAGAAGGAAGGTCAGACTCTAGGTGGAGGTGGTTTCTCTGAATGCATGGAGTCTTGGAAACAAGATGGACAACCTGCAGGCACTATTAGCAGACAGGAGGGCAGACATAGCACAGTAAGTGAGACCTGGGCAACATCACACTATGACTGGGACCTTGTGATCCCTGGATATAAACTATACAGGAGGGACAGTGTAGCTGGGATGGGGGAGGAGTGGCAGTTTATATCAGGAGGGATAACTTGCACGAGGGAGGAGTCAGAGGAAGGAGAGGGTGGAGGCATTACAGGTTCAGTTAAGGTCCAATAGAGGGAGAAAGTGAGGTTGGGGTGGTTTACAGACCACCCAGTCAAGATGAGGAGAGGACAGAGAACTGATCTCACAAATATTGGAAGCTGTGGGGAAAGGAGAGGTGGTAATTGTGGGGGACTTCAACCTGTCCCAGGTGGACTAGAGCATACCATCCACAACATGTGCTAAGAGTTAGGTGATCCTGGAAGGACTGCAGAGTGGGTTTCCTGACTCAGGGTGTCACTGAACCAACAAGAGCTGAGGCATTTCTTGATCTGGTGCTCACAAATGGGCAGCATGTACAGGAAATAATGGTCAGGAGCCACTGGGTGGAAATGACCATTGCACAGTGTGATTCCATTGGATATGGGCAGGGAAAGCATCCTGACTAAAATCAAAATCTTGGATTTCAGGAGGGTGGACTTCAGAAAATGGGAGAAGTGCTAAGGAGCCATTTGGTGGGCATCAGAGCAGATATGGGGTGGACCAATGGTGGTCCATCATCAAGGAAGGAATACTGGTTGCTACAGATGAGTGCATTAGGCTCAAGGGGAAGAACACAAGGGCCAAAGCGCCCAATTGGTTCAGTTCTGGGGTCACCAAGGCAGTAAGGAAAGAGGTTGGCCTATACAAAATTCAGAAGACCAAGAGAGAGGTGGATAGGGAAAATTACCTAAGGTTGGCTAGTGAGGCAAGTAAGGAAGTCCAGCGAGCAAAGGCACAGAAGGAGCTGCAGATAGCTGAAGGAATTGAGAAGGGGAGAAGGCTTTTTCTATAAGTGAGAAAAGGGACAAGAGGGAAGGGATTGTTAGGCTTAAGAAAGGGTGGAGTGGGTGGAGTATAATGGGAGAAAAGCAGAGGTACTAAATGAATACTTTGTTCCATCTTCACCAGGGAGAAGGACAGACCAGTGCCTTCAGGAGGGAAAAGAGGAGTGGGGGGGGAGGAACAAAGACATGACAGAGGAGGATAGAGTGAGGGAGGGGCTGCTGGCATTGAAGGTGGGCAAATCACCAGGCCAGGACAGAGTACATCAAAGGGTACTGAAGGAACTGGCTGAGGAGCTGGCAGGACCACTGGCAGACCTATTTAATAGTTCACTAGAGTCAGGCTGGCACCGCAGGATTGCAGAACAGCACATGTAGTGCCCCTCCACAAAAGCGGTCTCAAGGATGAACCAGGGAATTACAGACAAGTCAGTCTGACCTCTATTGTGGGCAAGCTCTTGGAAACCATACTAAAGGAAAGGTTGGTGGAATATCTAGAGGAGCATGGTCTCCAGGATGAGAGGCAGCATGGGTTCATGGGGGAGATTGTGTCAAACAAATCTGATTGACTTCTTTGACTGTGTCACTAAGACAGTGGACAAGCAGTAGACATCCTCTATCTTGATTTCAGCAAGGCCTTTGACTCTGTGCCCCACAAAAGGTTAATAAGGAAGTTGGTGGATCTAGGGGTTGAAAAAAGATGGCCAGATGGATGGAAAGCTGGCTGAGGGCAGAACCCCGCAAACAGAAAAAGAAGTGTCCTGTTCTTGATCCAGGCTGGGAACCCAGCACTGCTCAACTTCAGGTTCTTCCTCTTCCTTCAGAAGGAGAAGAAATGGTACCACTCAAGGTCACCCTTTGGTACTTCTGCCAAGAGACCTTCCAGGTCTACAAGCAGGAGGCCTTCACCAGCACTGTCAGTTTCTCCAATGACTTCTGTTCCACGGACTTTCCAGGTCTTGGGCCTGGAGCACCTCTCTGTCCTCTTGTGGGGATTCCGGTGGCGGTTTCACCACTGGACAGCTCTTATGGAGCAGGGGTGCAGCATCTGGCTCATTTGCCTCTTCCCATGAATGCAGTCCTGCATCCTTCAGGCCTAGGCTGTTTGTACTCTCACCTGGGGCATTCAAGCCAGGTAGAGTGTACAGCTCCATCAATGGATTCTAATCCCTTGCGGTGACTGCACCACTGATGCTGGTTCCACTCGCTGTACCCCTTGCAGTATCATTCTGCAGGGCTCGGCTCAGGTATATTCACTGGTCACTTAGAGTGCCAGTTGGACCCTCCGTTGTGGTGTTGGGCTTGGTGGAGGTTCAGGCCTTTGGGGCTGGTTCTGGCATCATCCTGGCACCACTTCTGGCTTTGCCTTCTTTGAGTCTTCTGCAGCGCCACCAGTACGGCTCCTTTGGGGCCAGTGCCAGGCACAGTGCCAGCTCCCTTGGGGCCTGTTCCAGTGCTGATGCCCCTTCAGTGCCAGTGTCACTTGTTCATTCAATTCCTAGACCCAAACTAGGTGTCTCTGAGTCCATCCCTTCCCAGCTTCTCTTTCCAAAGACAAGTTGGAAGGGATGAGTCTGACCAGTCTCATTCTTTCACAGGGCATGATGGTGACACTTTTACAGTCTGGAGAACCAAGTTCCAGTTCTTGCTCACTTCGTTCAAGAGGATCTATCCTTTCAAACTCTTCTGAGAAACATGTAGGCAACCCTGTTCTATAGACTTCAGCTCCCAATCCAGGTAGTGGTTATGTCTGGAGTGGTTTTGTGTTCTAACATTCCCGTTAACCTCACACCTCCAGTTACTCCAGTTTTGAAACTCTTTCAGAGGTGGTGTGGGTGAGGCCTGCTTCCATTCCTTCCGTCTCTAAACAGTTGAACAGTAACTATATTCCTGCTAAGGATAAATCTATCTTGGCTTCCCAGCCTATTGCAGGTAAAATTGTTATCCTTGCTGAAAATGACAAGGCCGTTCTCCCTCAGGAGGTTGCATCTTGGTCTATCAATAAGGAATCTCATAAGGCTGACACCATGGGAAAAAGGCTTTCACAGCAGCCACTTTAAATATGCAAATAGCCAGTCATCAAGGACATTTCTCTCAATATCAATATGACCTTTGGACCTCCTTAAGTCTCTTGCAAAGTCCTTGTCAGAGTCTGACACTAAACAAAATATCTTGCAGACTGTCACTCATGGTATAGAATCTAATAGTCATCAGCTGAAGGCAGCCATGGATGTATATGATACTGTCTCCCATTCTGCCACTGCTGGAATCTGCATGAGAAGACATTCCTGGCTTCAGACTTCAGGGTTTTCCTCTGACTCCCAGCAGAAAGTAATGAATGTCCCTTCGATGGCACCTACTTGTTTGGCCAACAAGTGGAACAGTCTCTCGAGGCCTCTCAGAAGACCAGGATAGCCATCAAATCTGCTAGACCAGCCCCTTCACATCCACATAGTGGGAAGAGCCATCAGTTGTTTCAGAACAGGCAGTCCTTTCGTGAAGAGGCAGAGTAGACCAAACCAAGCACCAATCTCCTCAGCCTCAAAAGAAAATGTAGCGGAAAACACAGGCCCCAAAGTGCCCAGTGCCACTCTCTGAAGCACCGGCCTGTCTCTGACTCTGCTGCCCAAGGCAGACCTCTCCTACCCAGTGGGTGAACGTCTGACTCAGTTTTACAATCAGTGGAAGTCCATCACCACAGACAAATGGGTTTTATGGATTATACGAGAGGGTTATTTGCTGAACTTTTCAGAAATCCCCTGGACAATACACCCAAAGGCAGTATACTCTGTCGGATGCCATGTCGGGCCTTCTTACTATGAGATAGTGGACCTTCTGAAAAACAGGGCAGTGGAAGCAGTGCCTCTCACAGAATGCAATACAGGCTTCTACTCCCATGATTTCCTTATTCCAAAGACTGGGGCATGTGTCCCATTCTTGACCTCAGAAAACTAAACATGTTTCTGCATCATGAGAAGTTCAAGATGGTTTCCTAGGAACTCTTCTATCTCTTCTCAAGCCCCAAGACTGGTTGGCATCCCTGGACATGCAAGATGCCTACCAGCACATCCTAGTACACCCCAGCCACAAGAAGTTCCTATGCTTTGTGGCTTTGGGTCAACACTGCCAATCAGAGGCTCGCTCCTTGAGCCTCTCGCACACTGAGTCTTTACAAGTGCTCGCAGTTCTCACAGTGCACTCGGAAAGCTTGGTCTACAGGTCTTACCTGGACAACTGGCTCTTGGTGAACCCATCCAGATAGAGCACAAGAGATGCAGTGCTCACAGTATCTTAGTTCCTAACCTCCATGGGGTCCTACTGAATCTAGAGAATCTCAGCTTCAGCCTGTGCAGCAGTTCTCTTCCTAGAAGCCCTCTTGAAAACCACCAAGGAGAGGGCATTCCTTTCGGAAGACAGGAGGAAAGCCATCCTTCAGATGGCACACTCATCATGGAGAACCCATCCAAGCGGGCTTATTCCATGCAGCGGATGTTAGGCCTCATGGCCTCCTCAGTCTTCCCAGTGTCTCTGGCAAGACTGCACATGAGGACAACTCGGTGGATGCTCAGCACACAGTGGTCTCCTATAGTGCATCCCCACTCTTACCCTGTCAAAGTGATGCAGCCTGCTTTGATCACTTGTGTGGTGGATGCAGGACTACCTTCTTCAAGATCTCTTTTCTCCACCAGAACCACAGATGACCCTTACCACAGACGCATCTCTCCTGGGTGGAAGCCCACTGTCAGGGTCACCACATCCAGGGAGTTTGAACTCAGACAGAATCACGTCTTCACATCAATGTGTTGGAGATGAAAGCAGTCCTTACACCTCGAGCCTTGTTTGACTTCGTCCTGTCACAAGATAATCCTCCTTCAGACAGACAACAAGGCAGTCATATACTACCTCAACATACGGGGGACACTTATACCCTCTGCAGAGAGCGATGAGGGTGTGGGAGTGGTGTTTGGAACATGATGCTCTTATCCAAACAGCTTACCTGCCAGGGGCTCAGAACAGTCTGGCAGGCCAACTCAGTCGGACAGAAGCAGATCCTCACAAATGATGATTAGCTCTTGACATTGTACAGTCTCTCTTCAATGAGTGAGAAACTCCAAACCTGGACTTTTTTGTGTCCCTATTCAGTGCAAAACTGCCTTGATTCTGCTCCAGAAATCCAGAACCTGGCATTTTTTGTCAGGATACATTCAGGCTGCAGTGGATAGATCACTTTCTGTACGCATTTCCTCCTCTTCCACTGGTTCAGAGGGTGCTGCTCAGGCTAGAGGTGCACAGGGACAAATGATTCTCACTGTACCATACTGGCCTTGACAGATTTGGTTTCCTTTGATCAACATGTTGTCAGTGGTCCCTCCCAGGTCTCTACCTCTATGGATGGATCTTCTGACACAGGGTCCCTGGTCCATCCCAACTTACTTCATCTTCATGCCTGGCTCCTGAGGGCTAGAAGTAAGCAGATTTAAGGTCTGCCAGAGGGTATCTGAGATTCCCTGGCTGTTTGTAAATCTTCTACCAGAAAGACTTACACAGCCAAATGGAAGCGTTTCTTTGAATGGTGCACCACATCACATTAGGATCCATTCTGATGTCCACCAGACAAGGTTTTAGAGTACTTATTGACCTTTCCATGCTTGGATTACATTACTCCTGTCACAGTTCACCTATGTGCTGTTTCTGCCTACCACGAGCCAGTCCAGAACCTTACTCTGACAGACCTGACTCTCTTCAAGAGGTTTCTGAAGGGTATCCTGCACGCCAGACCCCAAATGAGAAAACCAGTAGCCCCATGGGATATTAATCTTGTGTTGGACATGCCCACTTGTAAGTCCTTGGCTGCCTGTAACCTCAGATTCCTTACTTAGCTGTTTTTGGTGGCCATTGCCTCTCGCATAAGGTCTCTGAGATACATGCTTTGGTCATGGACCCTCCGTATACTGTTTTCCATAAAGATAAGGTGGTGCTCTGCATACACCCCAAGTTCTTTTTTTTTTAAATTTACACTCTATTAGTTTTCAAGTACATGATACACAGTAAACAGAGAATGTCAGAGAACATTTTCAGCCCTCCCTCCCCCATCCCTCCCAACCCTGTGACCTCCCCCATCCCTCCCTACCCTGTGACCTCCCCAGGCATCAGCTGACCAAATGTCCGCTTAATACCCAGACATGTCCCAGGAAAGCTATCAGCAATGAATATCTTATAGGAATATAAAGAATGTAATTTCTCCCAAGTTTCCTTGTATCTATGTGTATGATTGTGAAGACTGGCTATTATTCTCTCAGTACGTAGATTTAAGAGAAGCTCCTGCATCCATTCTATTTAAGTTATGGCCTCATCTAACCAATGGTGAAGAATTAATTTCTTTACTGAAAGGGCAATTAGAGCTATGAAGTACCTATGTTCCTTCACTGGGATACCCCGTGACCCCAAGTTCTTACAGAAGGTGGTCAAGAGTTCCACTTGAACCAGCCTTTGGTGTTGCTTATGTATTTCCCCAATTTCCAGAATGAGGGGCATGCATCCTTCATTCTCTGCATGTTAAAAGGGCCCTCAGTTTCCACATTGATAGAGCTAGACATCCAACAGTCCAGGCAGCTCTTAGTCTTCTTCAGTCCAAACCGGATGAGTCATGATTAAAGGCATTTCTGCTTGGACAGTGGCTTGCCTTCACCAATATTATTCTATGGCTCAGATCAAGTTGGAAGGCCAGGTTCATGCCCACTGTACCAGAGCTCTCGCTATGTCTCTGGTAAAATTCGCTCTGTTCCCATTGCTGATATTTGCAGAGCTGCTACTTGGGAGCACAGTGCACTCTTACGTCAAGCACTGTGCCTTGGATGTCTATGCCAGAGAGTATGCTTCTTTTGGCAGGACAGTCCTTAATGGACTCTTGTCCTGAGGTGAGCTCTGTGTCCTACCACCCTGCTCATGGGATTATTTGTCTGAGCTTTGTATTCTGACCTAGCAGTCTGAATCAATGGTGAAGATGAAGTCCAGGAAGTTATGGAAATTACGTACTTACCATAATGCTTGATCTTCTTGGACCATCTTCACCATTGATTCACACGCCACTCACCATCCCTGGGCTCACTCTCTCTCTCTTTATTGGTCTTCATCTCCTTTGCTTGGTTTGGGCTGTGAAGATACTGTTCTTGTTGTTGATCCATTTTACACGGGTCCCAAGGGCTATCTTATGCCCTTGTTAGGTTAGGTATTTTATTTAGTTATGTTATGCTGCACTCCTCAATAAAAAGGTACTGAGGCAGTTGAGAGCCATTGCTGACATAGACTATGTAGTTCGAACTAGTCTCGTGGTTTGGTATATGCACATAGCCTACCTTGGTGCTGGCCCTCCTGAAGATTTTGGCTCCCGAAGGATCCCTAGTGTCTCCTACTGAGAACCCAGCAGAATCAATGGTGAAAATGGGCCAGGAATATCAAGAATTATGGTGAGTATGTCTTTTCCATTTCCACTCTCGATTTCCAAAGAAGCACTGTCCACACTCCTCTTCCTCCTTGTCTTCAGATGATGAGAGGTTCTGTTGCAGGTTGGCGCAATGCTATGAGAAGCTTATATCCAGTACTCCAGTACCCTTCACTATGCCTCACCTATAAGCTCATACATCTCTACACTCCACCAAGCCTGTCTGACATTATTATAACAAAACTGTCCAGGTAGTCCCTCTGCTCTTCCTCTTTTCCACTACTTGACATACCTAAGGCACATCTATCCCAAGCACAAGATCATTTGCCTTTGCTGTCCCTCGGCTTGGAACTCCCTCTCTCCATCTATCCTATCTTGCTCTACCCTCCCTTGGTTCAGGCTAGCTCTGCATAACTACTTAGCTGTGTATCTGCCTCACCTGACTTGCAGGCTTCTGCTCTTGCCCCGGTTTTCCACAACTTTTAAACTTATCTTTATATCCCACTACTACTACTACTAATACTGCACTGTAATTTCCATGTGTAAACCAATATTGTACATCAGTGTTCTTCTTGTTCTTCTATGTGAGTACCTAAATACCTATACAGCCATCCTCATGGTTGTGCCCTATTTCAATCCAGTTGAAACTTGGAACATGGCCTTAAAACATATATTGTACTGTGACTGTCTATGTATTATGATCCTGATAATTGTATAATGCTCTTGAGACATTGGTTTGATTGTTGTTTTTGTTTCTGATTTTGTATAATACTGTGTCTCTTTTATGTCCTTGAGACACTGGTTTGATTGCTGTTTTTGATTATGTATAATATTGTGTCTCTTTGTATGGTGTAAACTATTGTCCTATGTACCTCCCTTGGTCGCCTTGAAAAAGGAACTGCATGGTCTCACTGGGTTTACCTGGTTACCAAAATTCAAATCAATAAATGAATAAATAAATAATGTGGCAGCAGTGGGTCCTTGGGCAGGGCCAGTCCTTCCAGCAGGCCCGGTGCTCCTGTGGTCTACTCTGGTGAGGTCCATTCTGATTCATGCCTATCCGGTGAAGCTTCACCCAGCAGTTGCACCAATTTTGGTGGAGCCTCCGCCCAAGCAGCTCATGCATGAAGCTCCTTGGACAAGGCTGCTCGCCCATCCTTCCAACTGGCTTAAACTGCAGATTACCTGCTCTGATGAATCACTACTGACTGACAAGGAAGGGATCACAGATCTCAGGTAGAAGGTCATCTGGGGCCAGTGACCATCACATGGTATGTTTTCAATTTGGCTACTACATCTAAATCATCCCATTCCAAGGCAAAAATATGGGACTTCAGAGGGCTGACTTTGATAAGATGGCCAACAGAGTTAAGCTAGTCCTGGCAAAAAGAAACACAGGTGAGGGGTACAGGCAAAGTGGGCAAGCATTAAGGATGCAATACTTGAAGCAACATCCCATTGTGTTAGACAGAAAAGGAAGTGCAAAGAAGAAGGAAACCACTTTGGTTCTCAAATACAGTAGCAGAAAAGGTCAGAGCCAAAAGGCTGGCATTCAGGAAATATAAGGGAACACAACAGGATGAAGATAGGGAGGCATACCAAACTGCCCTAAGGGAAGCAGGGAAGCAGTAAGGCAGGCAAAGTCCCAAACTGAGGAAAACTAGCATGAACAGTAAAAGAAGGTGACAAGACTTTCTATAGATACATTAGTGAAAGAAGAAAGTCCAGAGGGGTATTGCTAAGCTTAATGGAGAAAAGGGAGCATGTGAGGAGGAGGACTGTAAAGGCATCTATCCTAAATAGATACTTTTGTTCAGTATTTACTGAAGAGAAGGTAGGCAGGGCCCACAGCTCAGCATCATGGACACAGGGGAGGGAGGTGAGCGCTACTCCTTCACAAAAGAAAGGGTCCACAAGAGCTTGCTAAGATCAGGGTGGATAAGGCAATGGGACCTGATGGCATACATCCCAGGGTACTTAAGGAGCTAAAGGTGGAACTAGCAGAGCCATTAGTAGAACTGTTTAGTGAGTCTCTGAGCACAGGAGAGGTCCCAGAAGACTGGAGAGGGCTCTTGTGATCCCGCTTCACAAGAGTGGTAGCAGGAGGAGGCGGGGAACTACAGACCAGTCAGTCTTACCTCAGTAGTGGGCAAGATTATGGAGGCACTTCTTAAGGAAAGGATAGTGCAACACCTGGAATCCATAGGGGCACAGGATCCAAGACAGCATGGGTTTACAAAAGGAAGGTCCTGTCAAACTAATCTCATAGATTTCTTTGACTGGGTAACCAGAGTGGTGGACCAAGGAGCAGTTGATGTCGCTACTTGACTTCAGCAAAGCTTTTGACACTGTTCCACATAGAAGATTGATAAATAAGCTGGGTAGGCTCGGGCTGGGTCAGAAGTTGGTCAACTGGGTGGCAAACTGGTTGATGGGCAGAAAACAGAGAGTGGTGGTAAATGGTATACAGTCAGAAGAGATGCAAGTCACAAGTGGGGTACTTCAGGGATCAGTCCTGGGGCCAGTCCTCTTCAACATCTTCATTAGTGACCTTGCAGATGGACTAGAGGGTAAGGCTTGTCTGTTTGCAGATGACACCAAGATCTGCAACAGAGTAGATGATCCAGATGGGGTGGGCAGAATGAGAAGAGATCTGGATAAACTAGCAAAATGGTCAGAAGAGTGGCAACTGGGATTTAATGCAAAGAAGTGCAAGATCATGCACATAGGGAAGAGAACCCTGAAGCCACCTATAGGCTGGGAGGGAGTTGCTAGCAGTCACAAAGGAAGAAAGAGACTTGGCATCATCATCACTGATGACCTGAAATCATCCAAGCAGACCTCTAAAGCAGTAGATAAGGCTAGCGGGGTGTTAGGGTGTATTAGTAGGGGGTATCACAAGTCATAAGAGGGAGGTAATAATCCCTCTTTACAAGACACTGGTTAGGCCCCATTTGGAGTACTGAGTGCAGTATTGGAGGCCACACTCACAAGGACATTAATCAAATTGAGGCAGTCCAGAGAATGGCAACCAAAATGGTGCAGGGACTGCATCAGAAGACATATGAGGACAGATTAACAGAGCTCAATATGTATACCCTTGAGCAAAGGAGGGAGAGAGGTGATGATCGAGGGCATTCAAACACCTTAAGGGCATTAACAAGGTGAAAGAGTCTAACATGTTTAAATATAAGAAAATAGCAGGACAAGAGGACACAGCATGAGATTAGAGGGGAGCCGATTAAGGGGAATGTCTGGAAATTCTTTTCACAGAAAGGGTGGTGGATGCATGGAATGGCTTACCACAAGAAGTGGTGGCTATGAATACAGTGCAGGGCTTCAAACAGGCATGGGATAGGCATAAGGGAGCAATACAAATGACTATGAATAGATAGGCCACTGACAGAGCAGTATTATGGCATATTTATAAGGTAGAAAAAGAAATGGCAGACTGGATGGGCCTTGTGGTCCTTATCTGTCATTAACTTCTATGTTTCTATGTAATCCAGAGTGGTTCATAGTGACAGGGAGCTGAGGGTGGTGTTTGAGGAGTTGTTGGATATGGACTGCTCCTCCATGCATTCCTCTAGGACCCTAGACTTTGATCGGGAGTCCTCCGAGGACTTTGCTTCTGACCAGGGTCCCATCTCTTTTAGGGCCTTGCTCCAGCTTATCTCCCAGTCCATGGATATTCCACTGGAGATGGTCCAGAAGCAGGCCAGATACCACCTGTTGGAGATCCTTGACTGAGACGACTCCCAGAGGTGGCCTTTCTGGTGGCGGAAACTATCCTGGGTCCCACCTTGGAGTTGTGGCAGCATCCAGCTTCTTGCCCTGGGCCTTTTGCTCGTATGGTCCACAAGTATGCAGTCCCGACCAGGTCCCTCCCCGGTTTCTCTGATCACCCCTCAGCTGAGGGGGTTGGTGGCAGATTCAGTTTTCCATCAGATGGACAATGTCAGGGATGTTGACAAGCCTCTGACAAGGAATCAAGCTGGACCACTCAGCTAAAAGGTGTACACTGTCCTCCTTGGTTTCAGGCAGGTGAGCTCCACCATTGTGATGGCCAACTTCGCCACTCAGTTATGGGGGGTCCTGGGCCATGTTATTCCCCACCTTTCTGTGGACCTGCAGTCTGAAATGAAAGTGGTCTGTGACCAAGGTCACACCTCATTCTAAGCAACAGACTGCTTCAACATAGGCAACTCCTGTACCCTGTCCATGGCAGCAGTGGCTACGCACTGCACAGCCTGGCTTAGGATCTCCACCTTCACAGCGGATGCCCTAGATAAGCTGGCAGCTGTCCCTCTTGGGCACCGACCTCTTTGGGCTGGAGGTGGAGGCCACCATATGAGGACTTAGAAATCCAGTGCCGTCCTGGACTCTGTCATGTCCTCACAAAGGACTCCCAAGAACCAGAGGCTGAAAACCCCTTTCATTTCAGTCCTTTCAGCCTCAGTGGCCTGAACATCAACAGCATCAGTATGAGCAGTCCCAGGTCTGGCAGCCCAAGTCCAAGTTGGTCAATCAGCGCCCCAAGAAGTCCGGAGGTCAGAGCAACAGAGCTTCCTGGTGGCCATATCCAGGTCCTTCTCCTCCACGGCTGCCCGGTGATGGGTTGGGGCATCTGCCTCCCGACCATCATGTCCCTGTCTCACCTTCCTGTGGGCAGTTGGTTTGCCATTTCTGGCACACCTGGTCCACTATTACTATGGACAGATGGGTGCTGGACATGGTGGTTCAAGGTTCCTCTCCACTTCAGTGCTCTCCCACCCTATAGGACCCATGCCCCATGGGTGTCTGTGGCCTCCCAGCACATGCTGTCTGCTGTCAGGGAGGACATTGTCCAGCTCCTTGAGAAAGGCTCTGTGGCCCATCCTGGATGCTGTGGCTGGCCAGGGCTTTGTATCCAGGTACTTCCTGGTTCCTAGACAGATGGGGATTGGCACTCCATACTGGATCTGCATGACCTGAACCAGTTCTTGAGAAGGTGCAAGTTCAGAATGGTCACTCTGAACCAGATAATCCCATCTCTGGAGCAGGGCATGTAGTTCTGCTCTCTTTACCTCAAGGACACCTTCTTTCACATCCTTGTCCATCCGTCCCACTGGCAATACCTTTGGTGGCCCAGGGGAGAATGATGGCATCAACCTTGGGCCTGGGGACAGAGCTGGTGAGGATGGAGGCCTTCCTGGGTCTGGTTCCAGCCTGAGGTCAGGGTCGGGTCGCTTGTATGATCATGCCAGCAGATAAAGGCTTCCACGGTCTGTCTAGTCTACTTGATTGTGCAGCTCCATATGTATTTACAAAGGTAACTGCCCCTCCTCCCTGTTTCCCATTTGACCTCTCTCAGCTTCGCCTCTACATGCAACTTACCCTCACCCTGTCTCGTTCACACCCCATCTTGAGGCTGTCCACCATTTTTAGGGATACTACTGCCTTTGTCAGCTTATTCTGCTTGGCAACAACCCTCATGATGAAAAAGTGGCTCATTTCTCCTGAACCTTTCCCACACCAGATTTAGGCTGTGTCTCCTAGTGGTCGTATTCTACTAAGTTTGAAGAGGCCCTTAGTGCTCACCCTGTTATTATACATATGGGGCTTGAAGGTCTCATTCATGTCTCCCTTATTTCCTCAAGAGAGTATGTATTGAGCCCCTGAGCCTCTCCTCATAGGTGTTGCCCTGCTGACCCTGGATCATCTTGGTTGCCATCCTCTGACTGTCTCCAGCAAGTTTATATCCTAAGATAAGAGCACAAACTGCACACTGTACTCAGATGTGGTCATACCAGTGATCTGTACAGTGGCATAATGACCTCTGCCTTCCTGGTGGCTAATTCTCTGACTATGCAGCCCGGCATCTGATTTGCTTTGGCTGCTGTTCTTGCAGTGTGCAGAGTGTTTCAGGTTACTTGTGATTATTACTGCCAGGTCCTTTTTCCTCTGACCTGGTTACCTGCACGCCTCAACCAGTATTTGGTCACTGGATTCTTTGTCCCAAGTGTATAACTTTACACTTTTTAGCATTGAATCACTGCTGCCACATGCCAGGCCAGTTTTCTAGCCTAGCCAGGACCTCTCTGAGTATCTGTCTTCCTCCTCTGTGTCCACCCTTCCACAGAGCTTGGTGGTGTCCAAACAGGCAGATTTTACCCTTCATCCCATCCACAATGTCACTGTTGAAGATGTTAAATAATGAACATGCATTGAGCCTGTGGGACCCCACTGGTCACAGGCCTGCTTCTGGGAATTGTCCCCGACTATGACCCTTTGACTTCTGTCCTGCATCCAGATTCTGACCCATTCCATGAGCTTTGCACCCACCCTCAGGTTCTCCAGCTTCCTGACCAGTCTCCTATGAGGCACTGGGTTAAAAAGGCCTTGCTGAAGACCAGATACGGAAACCAGTCATCTGGCCCTTGTCCACTGTTCTAGTGACCCAGTCAAAGAAGTCAATTAGGTTAGTTTGGCAGGACCTGTCTGATACAAACTAATGCTGTCTCTTATCCTGGAGGCCATTTTCCTTCAAAAAGATTGAGCCAATCAGTCTCTTTCAGGATGGTCTCCACCAGCTTATTCAATATTGAGGTCAGGCTGACCCCTTACAAAAATGAAATATATTTTAAAGTATATGATTAACAATATATTTACATATAATGAATTATATTCCAATCTACTTGTTTTATAATATGATGTAATGTATTGGAAAATCAATATATTTCATTACATTTGAAAATTTGCAAATATATTGCAGTGTACTATAAATATATACATTTTGACCACTTTAGTGTATTCCGTAGATATTGCAAAATACATTGAAATAAGGATGGTAAATATATGTTATTGGTATATTGCTAATATATGTATAAATATATGTTGTTTTACATTTCAAATGTTGTTTCCTATATTTACAAATATATATAACATACATGTGTAATAGATAGTAATATAACTATTAACTTACCCAGACAAAAAAAAAGAAATTATTTATTATTTATACATACTCTCTATCTGTACAACTGGAGTTCATCTTATTATTAATCATGGAGATATTTACATTGAATTATCGTTTTACAGTGCAGCTTTAACTCAAACATACATTTTATACTTACGTATATGACTTACCTCACAAGCTCATGCTTGTTAAAGGCTCAGATTGGTATTTATACCACCCCATTTTGTTTTACTTTTAGATCAGGGTGAAATCCTACATGTACTTGCTTTATAACATGCACCTTTCCTTTCAGTCTGTAAGCTAGTGTTGTACTGGGACTGCTCTGTGGCTCCCTGGTTTATCTCTTGGCCCACTTCTATGGAGAAGCACATGTGCCAGTCCTGGGGCACGCTTCTGACTCTTGAGAGGTGTTAAAAGGTTCTACTGGGACCTCAGAACCTCTGCCAATTCTCTAAGGACTCTCAGGTGCTTGCCATCTGGCCATGGTCATTTGTCCACCTTAGGGCCCTGGTCCTTGAGCACCCTGTCGGCTTGAATTGCACTTTCTGTGACTCTGCTCCACAGTCCCCATCCTCTTGTTCCCTTGTGGTACTGGTCCTTCCTTCTTCCAAGTGAAGAGTTAAGAGGTTCAACATCTCCGGCTTTTCTTCACTTCCCACTGATCCTCCCCAACACATACTTTTTAGCCTGGCAATCTAGTCCTTCATGTTTCTTTTCTTCCTTATATACTGGAAAAAGGCATTCTCACCCACTGTTACTCCCTGGGCTACTTGTACCTCTCTCATGGCCTTTACTTCCCTTACGTCCTGCTCTCCTTTCTTGACTTGGTGGTATAGTCCACCCTATCCTCCTCCTCCTTCTGAGTTTACTTGTACTTGCTAAAGGCTGCCCTCATGTCCACTGCTTTTATTACTTTTTCTGAACCAGCATAGCTTTTTGGCCTTAGTTTTCTTTACTTTTGATTTTGGCACACTATTAGTGGTTTCATCAATCTCTTTCATTATTAAGGCCTATTTCTTCCACATCCATCCCACTCTGATCCCAGCAAAGTGTCCTGGGGTTGCCCTCAGGATGGCATTGGGAGTGACATTAGATCTCTTCTGGCACTGTGAACTGTGCTGGTCCAAGTTCTGGTGCCAGATGTTACTCTGGTACTGTTTGCAGTGTCGGGTTGGGACCCAGTGCCAGTTCTAGGACTGACTTCCGGGAGGGGATTCTGGCAGGGTCAACCTGGTAAGTTGAGGTAAGTTCTGGTGCAATAGACCCTCTAGGCCTAGGCACCCCTGTGTCGACTGCCCTCCAACACTGACTCTGTGGAGAACTGTGCATGGGGCAGGAGAGTTTTGTGGTGGCAAGCACTGTGATGTACATTTCTGCACATCCAGCATACCAAACAACCTATGGCAAGCACCTGTGGGTGACGCTGAGTCAGCTCTTGGTGTCCATGCCGGATTGTGAGTCAACCAGGAAGGCCCTTTGCCGTTCATCCTGGGCCTGTAGATGGCGATTCACAAAGCAAGGGCATCTCATGATGCCAATGGAGGTAGCTTCAGGTTGGTGGAACAACAGTTTTGCATTCGATGGACAGTATGGCTTCACTTCTCCAAGTTGGCATCCCTGACCCGCTTACAGTGCTCAACTAGCATTTCCAGGGGACTCACTTTTTCTCCCATAGGGTCAGGTGTGAGTTTTGGGGTGCCATCCTGCTCCCAGGCTACAGGAGACTCCACCTGCCTTTGACCAGTCTCGGATCCCACCAGACTTGTGAGGAGTCCCTGCCCTCCAGTAGTCATCCCCACCAGAGGGCTGAGGGATAATTTTTCTCTCAGGGTGAGCCAACTCCTCCCATTTGAGGGGAAATTTGGTACTCTGGCCCGTTAGTGGTAATGGTGGTAAAGACTGATTCTTGGAAGATATGAAAATTACATACTTACTGTAATTGTTATTCTTCCAGAATATATGCAGTATTCATTCACACGCTTGCCCACTGTTCCTGCTTAAGTAAGAGGGCATCAAGGCTGTTTAGCCTGTGATGCCACATGGCATCTTCTTCCCATTTCCACAGCACTCTCTCTCCTCTGAGGAGTCAGATCTTTTTTCCTTCTGTTGGAATAGAGCCTTCTTCCCCTCCAATCATCTGTTTTTTCAACAAAAAGAATGAGGGCTTCCAGACTCCTTCCAAGAAAAACAAAAAGTAAAAAACTTATTTTTTGTATTTTTCTTTTCCTAGTTCTATCCTTTTCTGGCTATGCAGTCTCTGGGTCCCCCAGAGCTGCTGGCCTTCACTTTCAGCCTATGCATGTCTCCAGCATCTGCCAATTGGCAGCTTTGCCTCACAACAAGGTACAAGACTCCCTCCTGTGTCAAGGAGAGGCAAATGCTTGAGTGGAGGGGTTATTGTAGTGGTCAGCTTGTCAAGTTGTATGCTGTCACACACTTGATGCTGGATCTGTCATTTTTTTTGTCTTTCTCTCACTTGAAGTACATGGCAAGATGATAGTAGCTGTGCTCTTGGACTTCTCCAATCTCCTCTACAGTCTCCTATTGGATGTTTGTTTGATTCTTAGGGTTCTTGCCTCTTCAAGCACTAGACCCTTCTAAATTGGCTTCTATCATCCTACCCTCTGGAGATTCTATTGGGTTTCTCCTATGCCAGTCGGAGCTGTATGCCAGGGCTGGTGTCCTCCCTCCACCTTCCTGTCCATGTGGCTGAAGTAGGCTCTGGCTCTTAGACCTGCCACCCCTGTGCCACTTAGGCCCATCCCTTAGTTCTCTATGTTGGTAGTCATGTTTTATTATTTGTATGACTTTATATCCTATATTCGTTTCATATCCCTTGGCTAGGGAGTCTATAGTTAGAGACAGCACTGCAATGTAAATAACACAAAATAAAATGAAATCTGCACCATAAAATGAAATCCACAGTATAAAAAGAAAATGAAAACATTTTAAACTTTTTACTCAGTTTGTGTCCATTTATGATCTAGAACCGTAGTAAAGCCTCGTGAAACAATTCACAATCCCTTTCAAAAGTTAACTAGATCCTAACAAGCACCTAACAAGCAACTCTGTTAGCATAATTACAGCCCATCGAGAGGTTTTGTTCCACGCCTGATGTGCTTCTCACCTCGATTGTCATGCCCTGCTTGCCCTGCTACCTCTTTTCACAGTAGTAGTAGTAGTAGTAGTTTTCATTTTAGTTCCAGCCCCCCTGTCGTTTTGCACCTCGCATCTGGCTCTCTGGTTCTCTGGCTCCCATTTCTGCCCCTGATCTGTCCCCAATCTGAACGCTTGTTCTGTTAGGTCTCCTGTTCATCTGCTCAACAACTGTAAAGAAGCCTGGAGCCCACGAAAGCAGCTCTAGTGGCCAAAATACTTCAAAATAAGGTAGCCGGTTTTGGATGGGGGGAGGAGGAGAAGACTGGTAGGGGTGGCAGTGCACTACACAAAACCAGGTCCATTACTAGAGACCTGTGCACCATTACAAACTGGACAAGCAGTGATTCACACAAACCATTACATCATTAGCTGTCCTTGATTAAAAAAGGTTAAAAAAGGCGTGTGTGATTTCAGTCTGTGCTGGTTGCTTATAGCGAAAAGTAGTTACAGATACTGTTGTTATGCAAGTTTGATGGCATGCAATATATAGGACTGTGATTTTCAATGTGTTATTACTGTTTTGTAGCTTTTTTGTGCCTGAAAAGTAATAAAAATAACAAGAAATAAAACGAAATTCTTGAAAAATAAAATGAAATTTGGGAAAAATAACAAGAAATGCACAGGTCTCTATCTATAGTCCTCACTCTGTTTTTCTCTCCTACTTGCTTTCTTTCCTGGCAAATGGAACTAAGGAAGGAGGAGGGGGCAGCGTTGGTTGCTTGTCAACCCACAAGCTTAATGTCACCACATCTGCCTCATGGTGGTGCCGCACAGACGTCAATCCCTAGGCTGCTAAAGACTTTGTTTCTGCTGGGTTCTAACACTTTTGGCTTAGATCTATGAGTGTGAATGAATGGGAGAGATACTCTGAAAGACCAGCAATTATGGTGAGTATGTAATTTTCATTTTTCAGAGTTGCATCGCCGATGGGACTTAAAAGTCTGCTGTAGTTCCCCATTTCAGTTGCCTCCATCGGATTGCTCCCATCATCATTCAGGATGACAAGGTAAACTATAATCCCAACCTCCTGGCTATGGAGGAAGATATGAAGGATGAAGGAGGAAAGAGGACCCTCATGAAGGAGGTATCCTTCTAGCTGTACTCACTCCTCTTGCAGTGAGGACTCAGTGGCTTATAACCCCATGTCTCCTCCTGAAGATCCTCACTTCAATCTTTGTTCAAGCAAATTCAAATGTCATAGGGTTTGAGGGTAAAGAAAACTCCATGTGGTGGGGTTGTGGGACAGATTGACCAGACACAGAACTTCAGGTTCAACACACAATCTCTGTGTGATGTTTATTTAAAACACGGTGGATAACCTATAATGGCATATTCTTCTTCAGTACATCACTTTGCAGCAACAGACTATGCATGTCCTTCCTCTGCACTTAGCACCTACTGACCCACTGATCTACTGATCTATCTCTTTAGTGAAAATTGTTTCATTCCCTATGTTGGTCTTGCATATTTGGGTGATAGTGAGCCCTAATAAAAAAAAAAAAAAACAAGCTAAAGAGAAAGAACCCAAGTGCAGAAGCACTGAAGCAAGGATTACCCAAAGGGCATTGGCAATAAAGCCAAGTTTCAAAGAAATACAAACTCACACATACCCCATAATGCAAAGCATCATGGGATGTATATGCAAATCACCATGACATTTTAGGCTGGTTCAGCTTAAAGCAGGAATGCATGGTGCCAAAAGGGCCTCTCAAACAATCTGTAATTTACAAGCATTTTAAATAAGACAACGGGGTGGTGGGTTCTGATATCTCTACCCCAGTAACTTCATTTTTATAATACAGTCCCTAGTAACTTTTTACCTTTATTAAAAACATCTAGTGCCATGGTATTTTCAACATTTACAGGTTTAATACACATATGGCATATATGTCAAGGTATTTTATGACATAGTGCTATTGCATACTAAATCCAACAACGAGGAACACAGCCTGTTGTTTTACATCAGCTCGGAGGTCACCACAATAAGCTCCCTGTATGGGGACCTGAGAGGAAAAGGAAAATTAAAGAGGATACTATAGCATAGTCAAGAAAGGAGGGGCGCCCATAGGTGGCCAACCTTATGGACTAGAAATTGTAAAGGATAGATTAGGCTAAGAAACAGAAGAACTGTTGCAACACATTTAAGAAAATGTTGGTCCTCAAGAGTGGCAGGATCTCCCTGTCACACTCCAGTAAATAAATTTAATGGAGTTTTAAAAGTTACAGCTGCACCTATTATTGTAGTGCTTCCTGTATACGCTGCATCAGAGGGTACTACCTTTGCTGCCCGGCACAGGCCTAGCACTTTGCCTGCAGTCCCCACAAAGGCTGGTACAACAGCTTGCCCATCTGGCAAGTCCTACTGTGCTGCCCAGGCAGGAACTGATTCTGTGAATATCGTGATGCTCGTGATTTCTTAGGGCTTCTAGAGTTATGAGCACTGACAAAGAATCCAAGAGATTAGATAAAATGGGCAAGCAAACATGCCTCTGTCACCGTGGGATTCAGAATTGTGAATTACCAGGCTTACTGTGTATGATTAAGTACCAAAATAGCCTGTGGAGATCTGCCTTTACTAGCATTCAGGCTCTGCCTGAAAGCCTTACAATGGCAGAACATACTAAAACTGCTTGTGTACTGCCCCAAACTGATACTCATTTTTAAAAGCAGTCCATGTCGGGGTCAGCAGGGAGAGAAGGATCGGCGTCACAGAAGTTGACATAGAAGTTGGACGGCAGATAAGGACCGCAAGGCCCATCCAGTCTGCCCATTCTTTTCTACCTTATAAATGTGCCATCGCCCTCTGCTGTCAGTGGCCTATTTATTCATACTCATCTGTATTGCTCCCTTTATGTCTATCCCATGCCTGTTTGAAGCCCTGCACTGTATTCATAGCTACCACTTCCTGAGGTAGGCCATTCCATGCATCCACCACCCTTTCCTTACATTACCCCTTAATCGGCCTCCCTCTAATCTCATGCTGTGTCCTCTTGTCCTGCTATTTTTCTTATATTGAAACATGTTAGACTCTTTCACCTTGTTGATGCCCTTAAGGTGTTTGAATGTTTCGATCATATCACCCTCTCTCCTCCTTTGTTCTAGGGTATACATATTGAGCCTCTGTTAATCTGTTCTCATATGTCTTCTGATGCAGTCCCTGCACCATTTTGCTTGCCCTTCTCTGGACTGCCTCAGTTTGGTTAATGTCCTTGTGAAGGTGTGGCCTCCCAGTACTGCACACAGTATTCCAGATGGGGCCTAACCAGTGTCTTGTAAAGAGGGATTATTACCTCCCACTTATGACTTGTGATACCCCTACTAATACACCTAACATCCTCCTAGCCTTACCTACTGCTTTAGAGGCCTGCTTGGATGATTTCAGGTCATCGGTGATGATGATGCCCAAGTCTGGAGGACAGCTCTCCTTCTCTGGGTAGGGGACTCTAGAGTGTCAGCCTCGATTGCCCTATAACGGAGGCTGAGGACAAAGCATGCCACACCTAGACATGGGGTGGTGCTAGGACAGACGCACTCACCCTTGCATTATTGCGTCCCTAGCTCAAGGGGACTCTAATTAGGAAAAAAATGCCAGCTCCACGTAGAGCCAGGCATGGTGCCCGACCTTTCAGACCAGCGACAGTTCCAGCTAATGGCCTCCACTCAGGGGGCTTCCTGGAGTAAGGGTCTGGTACCGTGGCTGGGGCGAGCCCATTCATGGGGTTAGGGGCTTAGCTAGAAAAAGCAAAGTAAATTGAAAAAAAATAAAAGCAGTCCACCATTACCTTTTATATCTGAGGTATTTTTTCTTTCCCTTTGTTTAATTAGAATATTGTTTACCTGATGTTAGTAGGTGTGATGTGCGGGACAGTACTCTGCCTGGTAGCTGACATATCTGTCTCTGACCCTCCACTACATCATCAGCATTGTGACCTCACTGACTATGACATCACCGCTGCTTGGGAACAGCCACTCAGTGGCTGTCAGGTCAGTCAAATGTAATGTCGGCACAAGTGAGATCACAATGTTGATGACGTGAGTGGAGGAGATAGAGATAGGTATGTCAACTGCCAGGCTAAACTGTTCCACACATCCAGCACAATATTATCACATAGAAGACTTTCTACTGAGCAAAAAGAAAAAGAAACATACTTCAGAAATAGAAAGTTATTTGTATTATTTTCTTGTCTGACTGTTTTGGCTTCACTAGCTGTTTAAAGCTGCTTTGGCTGGTATTGATACTGGTAAGCATGTGATGGGTCTGATGCTTCTGCCAGGGTTGCTGCCTCTGCCATTTGCCTTAGGAGACATGCATGGCTAAGAGTGGCAGGTATTGCTACTGACTTGACACAAGCTGTAATAAATGAATAGATTACTCACCTGTAACTGTAATTCTAGGAGTGGTATATGGTTTACATCTGCACTTTGGCAGTTTCACTAGAATGCAGTGATTGGCCAGAATGTTTTTTAAGCTAAGCTCCTCCCACCATCTAGGTGGATATATCCCGACTCTGCCCTGTGACATCAGATCTTACACGCTGGAAGCAGGATCAGGTGCCATTTGCCAGGGGAGGCAGGGTGACTGTATGGATGTGAACCATATACTGCTCCTAGAACTACGGTTACAGATGAGTAACCTGTTCTTCTAGAAGCATGGATATGGTTCACTTATCCACACTCTGACAGACTTCTAGCAGTTCTGCAGGAGGAAGGGGCAAGGTGTGGACCCCTAGTTGGGAAAAACATACATTCCAGCATTACTTGGGATTAATACAGTAATGGGAAATGAAGGTGTTTGCTGACTTCCATGTAGCAGTCTTACAGCTCTTGCTGTATGAGTACATCCTTGGATGCAGCCACTGAGGCAGCAATATGTCTGGTAGAATGAGCCCCACTGGGGAGTGGTCCCAGCCAGTCAACCAATAGCAGAGGTCGATGTACAATGTGATCCACCTTGCAATCGTCTACTTTGCTAGCAGGCACGGCTTCAGCACAGGTGTCGAACAGCAGCCTGTCCCCAAACTCCAACCATACGCCCACATATGAAAGTGTCCTCCACAGATCTAGGGTATGGAGCCTGCAGTTGGCCTCTGAAGAAGGGTTGGTAAAGTATACCGTAAGTTAATCGCCTGGTTCAGGTGAAACTCCAATACCACCTTCAGGAGGAACTTTGGGTTGGGGCGAAGGACGATTTTGTCCCTGTGGAAGACCAAATAGGAGAGTCCACCAAAAGAGTAGGGATGGGAGAACTCGTGAAGGTCTGACCCTTATTAAATAAGAACCAGAACATGGTGAAGTCCTGATTTATCCTGAATAGTTCTGATTGATTGACCAATGTTTGAAAAATGTGAAAAATGCATAAAAGTGACCAAAGTAACTCACATTTGACACAGAGGCCCAAAGGAAATAATTTAACAGATTATTTGTATAAAATTAAAGTAAAACTGCTAAAAAAAAGCAATCTGTCACTACTAGCCCCTTCATGGCTGGCCTATAATGGTGGCATATCATGCTCGGCCTGTGACATGAGTGTGCTGGGAGAGACAGAGAGAGAGACAGACAGATGGAAGCAAATACCTACAGTATATCATAGCACCACCAAGCACTGCAGGCATTGCCTTGCAGCTGCGATTTCTTTATTAATGGTGTAGTGTTGGTATTATTTCGATGGATGTTCCAGTCAGAGCCGAGCAAGCCAAAAAATGGATATGAATAATCAGCTGAGCAGCACTAAGAGAGCCCACCCACCCTACCCTTGTGAATGATGCAACTGCTTTGCATGCCCCAGTGTACTGTGGTATATGGTACTCTACCTGGTCCAAGAGGTGGTAATGTTTTCTAGTAGTACGACTACTTCTACTGAATCTGATCAATACGCTGAGGAATGGTTGCTGAACCCTTAAAGAAGAAAAACAAAAGACACAGTGATCACCATCCAGGGAGGCAGCAGGCACACATTGCATTGGTCAAGTGTAGTGCAGTCATAAAACGTTTGCCTCTGCCACCTGAAGACCTGATGACACACAACACAACACAACGCAACACAACACAACACAACTCAACACAATGACATCCTTCTTAGTTTCATAATTGCTTGCTGCTAGCCACTGCCAAGTAATTTAAGTATCACAAATAAAATATAGTAATATAATAAGCTCAGCCCAGTTACTGTAAGTGAGATGTAACCAGGCTGGCATACAACGTACACACCAACAACAAAGAAATTATATGAATTTTTAATTTAGTAGCATATTTTTCTGTGAAGTATTTGCAGCCAAATATTGGGGATGTGAGAAATATACAAAGAGTATTCAGTTTCTGAACTTTCAGACATCTGCTAAGCCATGCATGCACTGTACGAAAATTAAAACAGTACAATCAGGATCACTTTGTGGGCAAAAAAGTGACACATAGTAGTAAGGAGGACTGGAGTAAGGACAAAAAGTGACAAGTAGTTGTCGTGACTCATAACCATGACTCGTGATGACAAAAAGTGATAGTAGTAGACAACAGTACCCTATCTTACAGATCAGATAGTGGTACCTGGTCCCTCAAGTAAGTTTGTGACATGAAATGCAGTTGCTTGCTGTATTTGGACTCTGAACCCACTGATGTTATTATTTTTTTCTATTCTGCGCTGCTCATGTGATCATAGTGGCCTGGCTTAGCCTGTCCTGACCTGACTTGTTGCAATTAATTGCAACATCAGGTAGTAGACCCTATTCACAAAAGATTTTCACCACAGGCACAAATTCTTGAAAGTGTTTTGTGCATAGGGCCTGCCGGAGCAGTTATGGTATGTTTTATTTGGGTATCATATTTGAAATTAAAGTGAGAAATGTTGATTGAGAAACGTGAGGCCTCAGCATTTCTAGTGTCAAACGGGATTGTGTGTCAGTAATGACGTTATCAGCTGAACTGAACAATCGTTCTGAACAGACACTAGTCGAAGGGCAATTCATGTACTTAACTGCAATGTTTACTAAAGCAGGCCACATATTTTGTTTGGATTTCCAGTATTTCAAAGGATCAGCATTCCAGCTAACATTGGGCTCTGCCAGGTACATTTCAACAATGGTCTGTGCTGAGGCTGTATTATAAGGCAGATGAAGATGTTGCAATAACATCTTCTAGGTGACTCCAAAGAAATGAAGCTGAACCAAGTGACTGTGGGACAGTGGCATCATGCTTGGCTGGTGGTGAAGAAGAAGATTCAGCTGCAGTGGCTGAGGAGGAAGAGGGAGAAAATGCCACAACAGTAGAGGATGGGTCACCTGATGCTGTGCAGCTGTGTAGTGAAGAAGACTCTGAATGTGGTGCTGCTGTTGTACCTGTTCCATGACAGCGCACACCACATCAATTATTTCTTGATGGTTTCTCTTGAAACAAGTGTCATCATCATCACTCAATAGTTGTATCGTGGGTCCAAGACTTTTGCTTTACTGTAGTAATCAGAATGAAGCATTTTACATAATTTGTCATCTTCTTCAAATTTTTTGATCATACGTCTCATTAGATCTTGTTGTGTCCTGAGGGCAACCTACATGTGTCAGCACCACTGGCAGCCTGTATGATCATGGAACTGTCTTGCTTCTCTAACTTTTCCCTAATCAGATGCAATCTGAATTTAAAATTTTATTAGGGTATCACCCGGCTCAGAGTTGCTGTGTTTGCACTAACCTCTCTGGTGATTTCTTCAAATGGCTGGAGCAGTACAATGAGAAACTCCAGCATGGCCCACTGTGGTGGAGTGATATAAACGTCTGCATCACCAATTTTATTTTCTAAGGTGTATTGCCTGACAGCTTTCTTCTGTTCCAGCAGCCTTTGGAACATATAAAAGGTTGAATTCCATTGAGTAGAAATGTCTTGGATCAGTCTGTGCAAAGGTAAACTGTGCTCCTGCTGTATTTTTTCAAAGAAGTGACGGGCTTTGCTTGAGTGACTCAAATGAGTGCATATTCTTTTACCAGTGCTAACGAGAGCCTTAATCTCCTGTCGCATCGAGAAAACCATAAACTATTAAATTTAAGCAATGCACAAAGCAATGGATGTGAACAAAGCCCCTCCTCCAAGGCCTTCCTTATGTTGGACCCATTATCTGCAACTATAATGCCAACTGACAGTCCTTGTGAAGTGAGCCACGCTGTACTGGTTTTTGGAGCTCTTCATTGATGTTGTATGAGGTTATGTTCAGATGGAAAATAAAACATTCTTAGAACAGCAAACTGCAATGCTTCATTGCTTCCACTCCCAGTGAATTATCGAACATGCCCAATGGGCCATGACAGCCACGAAGGGCTCAGACTGATAGCTTGCCAGATAATCTGTTGTGAGATGCACTGCCTCCCAACAGCACTGCACAAGATGCGTCTTAATTTTTACATACAACATCGTAAAGATTGGGAATCCCTGTTGCCAAGAAATATTTCTTGATGGTATACTATATCGAGGTTCGAGGTACTCAAGTAGCTGCCTGAATCCTATATGTTCAACCACGTTATATGTTAGCAAATCAACAGCTATCATTTCAGTAATTTCTTTGGTTATTGTAACAGCAACAGGTGAGTCAAGGCATATTTGGCCTTGTGCTCATATGTTTCTGACATGGTAAGCTGTCTCCTGAAGGAGGAGGATTTTGAACATGGTCACTTTCAATAACAGTCGGAGGAGTCCTTCGAATGGCAGCAAGTGGTGGTTGAGGTGTAGTTCTGCGTGGGGCTGCCATTACTTTCATCTATGGGCATTACCCCGAGTGTAGTGAGCTATCACTATCACTTTCACTTTAAAACTCACAGCTGACCTTCTCACTAATGTTATGACATCTTTCTTGGTGCCTTTTCAGTGCTGAAGTTTCCAGTGCTCCTTTCTTTTATCCCTGCTGATTGGCCATTTACAAATACGCATGCTGCTATCAACTCATTGGAAGCAGGAGCACTTATTTAGGGGGCAGTTGCCGCCCGCATTGCAGGCCATTGTTTTGCACCACCCCACAGCCCCTGGCTCAGCCCCCACAGCCCCTCTGACCAGTTGTTGCCTCCCTGTTGAAATCTGAAATGGCACCTGATTGGAAGCACTAATGGAAAAGCATGACCAAACAAAAGATGAACATTTTTATTTTTTTCCCAGGAAGGCACGACACCTCAGTTATCTTTTCAGCCCCCCTCCGAATTTGTCCTGGGCCTGTTCCTGTTCTGGATTATTCCCACTGTTCCCTCCTCCACAACCAAAACATTTCTGCTGGTTCCTTCCTCATCTGTATTTCCATCCCTGTCTGAGCATTCTCTTCATCTTTATTATCATCAGTATTACCCTCGTTGGGTTGAACCGCAGAAGAATCGGATGAGGGACTGGCAGCAGCATAGTATGCAATCGTTCCATACTGTTGGGTGCCTCTGGGTTGTACCCACCACGTCTTTAGTTTTTTAACTACATAATTTTTTTTTGCTTGGGACTGATGATGGTGATCTGAGACATTCACCTTTTTGGATTCAAGCATTTGCTTGGAAAACGAAACCTTATTAGATGTGAAAAATCCCTTTTGGGGTTTGATTTTGTTTTCCTTTTCAGGCTGATTGCTGTCTTTTGCAGTGCAACTGCCTACCTGAGAACTAGAAAGTGCCTCATCAACGCTTTGATCCATTTTGGAACAAAAGATCCCTCTAACATTATACATGATGTCCTTCTGATGACTCCCACCGCACAGACCAGGGACAAATTTACTGTCGTGACTCTTGACTGTACACAGCACACTGAAAGCACAGCAGTCCACCACCCTTCCTTCCAAGATTGCCGGACTGGCTCCTATAATGCTTACTGTTATGAAAGTGACCAAATTCAGCAACTGTTAAGTGTGCCTCAGAATTTGAATTGGAGATGCAGACACATTTAGTGTATTAGCTGCATGCAGCACAGTCCCACACTAGGGGTTGGTTAATGCTTATACGTAATGTAAGTTTGTAACGTATATACTATGAAACTAATGATAATAAGGAATAATGGGGAATGAGTGATGATGATGACTACACTTGTGTGTAGTGCTTGTGATTTACTTGTGATGTACTGTAAACACTCAGCCTGCTACAACTCACAGTCAGATTATCCCCGGGCCACCCACAGCCAGCAGCACAGGGCAGGCACATTAACCTGTATGTTGTTTGAACAGTATTTTTTAATACATTAAATCATGATTGAACGTAGGTGATGCTGATCATTATTCATAATTGGATTGTACACACAGCCGCACTGAAGACAGGAAAACAAAATTATTTGGGATTTCTGGGACTGTCACATTTAGTGTGGGCCACCCTGCAGTCTCTTTCCTTCTCCCTCTCCTCTTTATGTCACAAAGATTTAGTTTGCTACCCTACTGCCCTTGCTCTGCATAGCCGCTGAAGCCGGAAAAAAAGATTTGGTATTTCTGGGATGTCACATTTATTGTGGGCCACCTGCAGTCTCTTTCCTGCTCTGCTCTTTACGTCACAAAGATTTATTTTGCTGCCCCACTGCCCTTGCTTTGTACACACAGCTGCACTGAAGCCAGGAAAAAAATTTTTGGGATTTCTGGAATGTCACATTTATTGTGGGTCACCCTGTAGTCTCTTTCCTCTTCCCTCTTTACATCACAAAGATTTGTTTTGCTACCTTACTGCCAAGAAAAAACACTTTAATTTGGGATTTTCTGTAACTGTAATCTCTGGGCCACCAGTACTCTATCCTCTGGATCTGGAATGGCACAAGTCAGATTTTGCCAGCCTGCACTTTTTGTGCACACAGTTACTGTCTGAGGCCAAGAAAAGTTTAATTTGGGATTTTCTGTAACTGTAATCTCTGGGTCACCACCAGTACTCTCTCCTCTGAATCTGGAATAGCACAAGTCAGATTTTGCCAGCGGTCAGCCTTCCCTTTTGTACACACAACTACTACTGTCTGAGGCGAGAAAAATTTCATTTGAGATTTTCTGTAACTATAATCATTCATGGCTCCCCCACTCTCGATGCTCCCTCCCATCATCAACTGACCGACTTCACCCATCCCACGTCCCTCCACGATTGGGAATCTCTTCCTCTTCCTCCCTAACTTTAGCACTTTTGCTTTTCTGTTTTGATGCTTCTAGTCTCCAGTCTCTCTCTTCTGCTGCTTCATTAGCAGCTCCTCTGTCAGCTCAGTGATCCTCCTCCTCCTTCTGGGCCATGGCCGCACTCTCCAGTCTTCTATACTGGTGAGTGCATCATGTGACCTTCTGTTGCCTGATTGGATGCCGCGCTGCCTGCACATCTGGACGGCATCCCTCAGACAACAGAAAAAATTCGGAAATGGCATCTCCACAGGTTGAACTGGACTTCTACTCCAAGTCCGTATTTATCCTAGTCCATGGATTAGAGCTTCGATCCGGGGTCCAGATTTCCCACGGAACAGTCCAGCCTACCTAGAAATAACAATCAGATTTATTAAGGGGGTCGAACAAGGAAGGGACGGAATTTAGATGAGTGATTACTATATTGATTAGATTCAGGTACTTGGCATGCACTTTTAGCCCGAATAATCAGTCTTACAACACTGGGTACCCAGGATGTTATACTGGCTAGCCAGAGGCATTGCCAGGGTGGCCAGCATTGCAGCTGTTGTTGGGGCCCTTGATGGAAAGAAAAGGCAGTTGGCCTGCAAAACAGAGCTTTGATTATTTGTAATCCTGGCTGGTTGGCCCAGTCTCTTGTAACCTAGAAAATCAGTGAAGCAATTAGATGGTTCCACAGATAATTAAGCGATTTGTTGCAGGTAGCTACCTTAGTTGTACTCACGCTACCAGTTGGCTGTGAAATGGCTGGTGATATGGAAACCTTGTGTTGTTCACCGATGAGCATGGGAAGCAGGACTGATATGACACAGCTCCTCTTCACAACCTTTCCTCCAGGTGGCTGCAACCTGCAGTTGTTTCTGCACAGGGCTGGATCCCCAAAGCAGGTCTCTCGCTGAGGACAGTCTCTGGTGCAGGCGGTTGGTCTGGGCTGGGTGGGGTTGGCAAAGGCCCAAGTGTGATGAGCCCATTGACAAAGTTCAGTTTGTTTTATTGGTGAAGCCTCCAGCTGCGTAACAAAGTGGATCGCAAACAGGCAGGCCTTGACTCATGAGAAACATTCAGCACTTTTAAATCAAACAGTGGTAGCTTCTTACAGATTGGATACAGTCCAGTTGCTATTGCAGTAGATTCGCTGAGCAAACCTCTCAATCCAGTGTCAGTCTCACATATTAGCCGGGCTGAACACTTCACAGGAGCAAATCTTCTGTCCAAACCACAAACAGTGCTGGTTAAACTCTTCACTATTTTCTGCCACAGTGTCTGTCCCAAATTGGAGGATTCCAGCTTCTGCAATCAGGCAGTCCTAATGAGGAGAAACAGTGGCAAGGAGGAAAGTTAGGCTTCTTCCTGCTGATTCCCAAATGCTCCGTTCAGGGAGCAGTGGCTCAGCTTGAGCTTTTCACTCTTCAAGCTCAATTCTAACTGATCCCTGTCTGTTATAGTTCTGGGCATTTAAGTTGAATTCGGTATTCGGGTTGGCGGAGAAGCTGTCAGTCACAGTTTGGGCTCCTCCTCCAGTCCTCAGGTTTACGCCAACCTAAAACTACAAAACTACAGTTTTCTTTCCACGAGACACTTGGGTTAAATACCCTGTAAGATTTCTAGAGTCCTATTGGTTCTATTACTAGAAGTCCTGGACCAAACATGGTAACTCCCATTCCAAAGGCAAACTGCAAGGAAAGCAGGTTAGACAAACTTCTCTAATTTAAATATAACAGTACACTAGAGGTAAACAAACACAGTTTCCATTTGGGCTCCTCTGCACTATTATCGACTGCAGAATAGAGCAAATTAGAGCGGTGTCTAGCCAGTTGCATGTCCTAAATCACTTGGACCCAGCCCAGACTATTTACTACACATTAGCTGGCTGAATTCTTAAAGGAACAAGTGCAGAGGCACTACAGGGCACTGTCACATAAACAATAGAAACAAACAGATACTCTTGGATCTATCATCTGTGCAGGATGTTAGCCTGACAGTGGGCATGAGGAGAACTCAGAAAGACATTAAGGTAAACCGTAAATTGGTAGGGGTTACACCTTCCCTGGAGGCTTAGGCACCATTACAGTACAACAGGGCAATACATAGAACCATAAACACATATAACCCATCTACCTTAAAACCACAGGAATAAATAGATAAATAATTATACAGAAATTATACAAAACAATAAAACAATTTAACAATTTAGGATGTGCTCAGTGGTAAAGTCACTAACACTCCCAAATGCTTGTTGAAATAAATATGTTTTCAAGCCCTCTTAAAGACCTCTACCGAGGGGCCTCCTCTAAGCTCTGAGCTGGAATTTCCAGAGGAACGGGCTCATCACCTCAAAAGCCTGGTCCCCAAAATCTTTAACCTGGCCCTCGTAATCACCAGAAGGCCCTCCCTGGTGGAGCAGCGAGATGGAGATGTGCAGATGCAGGAGCTCAGCTGGGTAGTCTGGGACCAGCAGTGTAGGGCTTTATAGGTTAACAAACCCACTTTAAAAGAGATATGTGTTGTGTTTGGTGGCGAAAATAAGTACCTTAAACACATCAGGGTCTTGGTAGTAAGGAAAACATGCCACATTGAAGTCTAGGCCTTCTCTTTTTACTTCTATTCAGCAGCACATACAAGAGGAGACTAGCTCAAACACGGGCACACTTACAGGAAGTGCATATACTCTTAAAGCTGTATTGTCTCTAACACTTCTTAAAGCTATACTACACATAACAATCCCTCCTGACTTAGCTAGGAAGTACTTCAATCAATAATTCAGAAGTAATATGAAACTATTAAAGTTATTACTGCAATGTTCCTTTAGTTAGTCTATGCCATTAGGATATATCTCTACAAGCCCATTCTCTTTGGTGAACATCTTATATGTCCTGACTGACGAGCAGGACTCAAGGCTGTTGCACTGGAATCTGATTAGCATCAGCCCATCTTGTCTCAAATGCTGTGGTTCTACTATCTCTTCCTGTTCTTCTTCTGGAACAAATAATGCTGGATAACTACCCTGACTCTGGGTATCCTCTTTTGTTCTGTCTCAGTTCTAGTAATGCATTTGGTCCACATGTTTTTCACTCTCCTTGTTAGTCAGTCGAACACTATAGACGACATTTCAAACTGTTTTCCCACCACGCCTTCTATCCATCTCTTCTGGCCTGCATACATCCTGACCCACACAAGATCATTGGATTTGAAGGATCTGGTCTTAGGAAGCATTTCAAACAACAGTTCTGCAGGGATATTCCCTGACACGATGTGGTGTTGTTCGATACATCGCAAGAAAGTCCAAAATGGCTATTTGCATTGCCGTTGGTGTAGTAGGATTAGCTTTGTCCATATCCTTTTAAAAGTCTGAACCAGGCATTCCACTTCGCCATTTGAACTTGGATGGTAGGGAGGTGAGAAATATGGCGGATACCACGTTGTTGGCAAAATGCTTGGAATTCAACAGACGTGAATTATGGTCCATTATCTGAAACAATCACTTATGGAAACCATGAGTAACAAAGATAAATTTCAACACTTTGATGGTACTCTCAGTAGTTGTCGAAGACATTTAATGAATTTCTGGCCATTTACTATAAGCATCAGCAGGGCCGGTTTTAGGACTTTGGGAGCCTCCAGCAAACTATGAGTGGGGCTCACAGACAGGCTGGGCCCTCCCAGTAATGACAGTGTCAAAAGTTTTATTTTACACGGAAACTGACCAGTACTCATTATTAATGTATGAGTGCATATTGATGGCTGATATTTCTGCTGCTTCTTATATCAAAACAAGCTATTGCAGGAAATGAAGCTGTTCAAAATAGTTTTATCGCTATTTAGTAGCCTAATGAGAACAGTTGTTTAACTGTCTGCAAATACCTTTTTTTCCTAAATGCAGTCATTTTGATGCGGTACTGCTGCAGTCGCTGTGTCTGCATTTGTAAAAAAAAAAAAGAAAAAAAAATGTGTCGTCAGCAGGGGTCCTAGAAAGGCCAGGCAGGTGCCTCATTAGGTGGGGCTGGTGCATGCATACAGCTACTTGTTCTGCGAGCAAGCGTGTGCATAGGGCGCTGTCTCTTTCTGAGTGCCGTAGTGCAGCTAAATAGGGGTCCCTGAAGGTTGCTGCTAAGAGGCAACAGCGCACCGCGAGGCAGGACTCAACCCTGATCGCAGACTCGGTCCCTGTAGGGCAACCTCAAGTTTCTTTCTGATGTTCCCAAAGGCGGGGTTGAGGAGGGACGCGTGCCCAAAGCTATTCGTTGGTCTGCCCGCTCAGGGTGTGAGTAAACCCGACTACCAGAACCGGATCCATCGCGGTACCTGGACGTAAAGTTGCAAGTATTTTTCCGCTCAGGCTTTTACAGATGTGGTCCACTCGGTTTCACCTTTATAGCGGCCCAGCGTTAAAACAGATCCCGGAAGCATACACGAACGTCATTGCAGGGTTGAAATATTAGGCATGTGTCTCTGTATAGCCTTGAAAAATGAAAATCATGTCATGTCAAGGTGGAGCGAAACAGTGTAGTTAGTGTATGGATAGGGTGAGAAAGAAAGATGCCTTTTAGATGGATGTTTAGCACTTCCTGGTCGTTCCGGATAGAAAATTGCTTTCGCAATACTAGGATGGATGGGTACCTACTCTGCCTGTGCTTGCTGTCTCTGCAGCGTCGCGCCGTTCGACAGATGGTGACTGCTTGACTCTGGCTGCTCGCTCGTTGCTGTACAGGGGCCCACACAGTGAGTGACAGTGTGACACTAATTTAATTTATAATTAAATAATTTGTACCCGTCTTGTTTGAGCACCAGCAGACTGTCCCAAAGGGGCCGCCCGCTGGCCCTTTTCGGCGCCTCGTTTTTGGGGCCTCCATGGCGCTGGGGTGGCAGGTGCTTAACGCCGGCCCTGAGCATCAGTTAAGAGTAACACTTGAATTTAAATAGGGTCCCACAAATCAATATGCAACCTTTGCCAGGGTTTTTCAGGTCATTCCCAATGGTGAACTGGAGCTCTTGCCGGATTTCCCATCAATACAGCACAACCTTCTCATCTTTGCACAACCTAGTATATGTCTCTGTCAATGGAAGGCCACCATACATGAAGTTTGGTCAGATTTCATTTAGCAATGCTTCGATGGCCCGCATGCAAAAGAGTCAACACATTTGAATGATAACATTGGGGTACTATGACACGCAGTCCCCATGGAAGACACTCCTCAGCAATGGACAACTGCTGTCTCTTTGTGTAGTAGGGTTGTAGTGCAGCTGAACAAGTAGTGCCTTGCTGCCAACCTCAACGATACTGATACACTTGTTTCAAAATTACATCTTGACTAGTCGCTTTGCAATGTCCTTGGCTAGTGCTGGAAGCTGATCCAACTGTTGTAGCTCCATTGCACACACAACAGTAGAGCCCTCCATATCTTTGAATTGCGCTGGAAAACTATCTGGCCCCACCTGGCATACTAATGGCTCCTCTTTAGCCCACATCGAACTCCATTTCTCTGGACATTGGTAACCTCGACAAGGCATCCACATTTACATGCTGGTGCATTGGTTGGTATGTAACCTAAAATTAATGCCCATCATTGAAGTCAGCTAGCAGCTGTCTCTGGAATTCCTTTTCTGGACTGAAATTGTCACTAGTGGCTTGTGATCTGTCTTCAGGTGAAACTTGTGACCTCAGCAAGTATTGGGATAAATTTCTGGACCTTAACACAATTGTTAATGCCTCTCTCTGAATCTGGGCATAATTCATTTCAGCTGCAGTGAGTTTGCCTGAAGCATGGCTATCGGCTTCTCCACTCCTTCTGGATCTGTATCGAAAAGGACATCTCCTATACCCACAGGACTAGCATCACAGGCCAATGTTATAGGTAAGTTAGGGTCATAATGAGTTAAATTATTCACATCGGTTAGAAATAGCGTAATGGCTTGAATTGCCTTACTGTGGCCCTTGGTCCACTTCACAGATGCATTTATATAATAGTTCATTTAGGATAACACATTTAGTGGCTAAACCAGGTATAAAACAGTCATAGTAGCGCACCATACCAAGAATGACGCAGCTCTGAAACAATTCTATGGTTCAGGCATGTGCACAACGGCTTCCACCTTTTCATAATTCAGACAAATTCTGTCTTGTCAATAGTGTGACCTAAGTATGTGACACTTGGTTGACAAAACTGGAATTTTCTCTCCTAAGTCTGAATCCACTCTGTTGCAATCTCTCTAAAGTCTTTTGTAAGTTAAGTGAATGTTCTGCTACTGTCTTGCCCATTGACAATGATGCTATCAAATAACAAGCAACACCTGGTATATCATCCACCGTTTGCTCAATCACTTTTTGAGAAATAGCAGTGCGGAACTAAGGCCAAAACATAACCGTTTGTACTTGTACAGTCCTTGGTGTGTATTAATCACTACCAATTTCTGAGAGTCTGTATCCAGTTCCACTTGAAGGAATGCATCAGCAAGGTCCAGTTTAGAGAACCCCACACCACCATTCAGTCTATGAAAAAGTTCCTCAGGTAAGGGTAAAGGAAATACATCTATGCTAAGTACTGGATGAAGTGTCACCTTAAAATCTCCACATATTCGAACATTACCACCTGGTTTAGATACAACCACAATTGGAGTGGCCCAATCTGAACTTGAAACCTTTTCCAGCACACCCACTTTTCCAGTCTGTCCAGTTCTGCCCCAATGATTGGTTTAAAGGCAAGGGAGTTTCCATGGTTTACAAAACTTAGGGACTGCATTAGGCTTTGTAACTAACTTGGATTTAGCTGTTGGGCAACATCCCAGGCCTTTCCGCAACTCAGGATACATGTGTAAAATCTCCCCAAGCTTGGGCGGATTTCTGCTTTGTGGTACCTGGACAGCAGCAAGTAGGCCAAAATATGTTTGAGCAACATGAATGTTTAGAAGAACCTGGGTGTCTCTGCCCAAATGTTGACACTTTTTGAAACCAGAAATGTTAAAGGTGTACCAGGAGAATCAGTCTTGCATATCAACTGGTAAATGAGCCCAATGGCTGAATTGGTTTCCTTCAAATGCATGCAACAATTTATTACAAGGAGACAATGGTGGCTTATCCAGATCACACCATGTTTGATGGTTAATAAAAGTAATTTGAGAAGCAGAGTGTACCATTAAACTCAACTGATGCCTCAATTGTGGCAAATGGAGTAACACATAGAAAGGAGGAACATCTTTTTCTGCATTTGTGGTGCAATAGAAACCACCGCACTGTCTGGGCTCGCTTAAACAACTACATGGTTCTCCTGCTCCTGCAAACCCCAACAATATGCCCTTGATGTTTACATGCATGACACAGAACCTCTGAATTTGCACTGGTCCTCATGTTGAGACGACCACATGAAGCACATTTGTGCTGGCCATGCAGTCTGGGTGGAGTGGTTGAATTTTTCTTTGAAAACAGTGGCTTAGACTTAGGTTTGAGCTGTTTCAATTTGGGGTTTACTGCAGCTACTTGAACCTCATTTTTAGTGTCCATCTTAGCATGTGCCTCATTTTCTGCAGCTTCATACATTTGTGCTAACTGTAAAGTTCCTCAGTAGACTTCATGACACTTACAAAAGTAATTACTGAATACGATGTTCATTATTCAACCCCATAACAAACTTATCAGCTAGATTAGATTCAGATGCTCCTGCTCCACTCACATGTGACAGCTAAGAGTTTGATCTCAGCCAAATAAGATTGTAATGACTGACTTGGTTTCTGGTGGTAACTGTAGACTTTATAACATTCAGCCCTTGGAAAGGTTGTTAAACTGTATTGTGCATTCAATTTTAGCCTTTAGCTCTTGATATGACAAATCCCTGGCGGTCCGGTGCACACAGACTGCATAAAACTTTGAAGCTTTCACTCCCAAGAAAGTACAAAAGCAGCTCCAATAAGCTTATCCCGTTACTCATCATTAACAGCTTGTATGGCAGGATTAAGTAATAACCACTGATCAAACCGTCGGGACCATGTATCCCAGTCCATTCCTGTAAAAATTTCAAAGCTGCCTGAAGTTGCCATGCTATTGTGCAGTTCCAAACTGCTTGCTTGCCTCAATGCAGAAAGTCACAGAATGGTGTCATTCAGTAAGCTGGAGCTATGAAAATGTCCACTATCCATTCTCACCAGTTTGTTGTGTTTGGTGGCCAAAAATAAGTACCGTAAGCACCTCAGGGTCTTGGTAGTAAGAAAAAATGCCACAATGAAATCTAGGCCTTCTCTTTTACTTCCATTCAACAGCACATACAGAGGAGACTAGTTCAAACATAGAGCACACTTACAGGAAGTGCACATTCTCTTAAGCTGTACTGTCTCTAACATTTCTTAAAGCCATATACACTTAACAATATGATTACTATGGATAGTATAATCTGGCTCAGAGTGACCATCCGAACTTGTGCTTCTGCATGTACTGGTTGAGATCATGTAAATCCAGTATGGGGTGCCAGCCCCCATCTGTTTCAGGAACAGGGAGCACTTGACATGTAACCCAGACTGGCAATGGTCTCTGAGACACAGACTGTTGCCCTTTTGCAAGGAGCTGAGCAGTGTCCTCCTTAGGGTGGACAGCATGTCTTGAGACACCCCAGACTCTTGAGGAGCATGGAGTCAGTAGGACAGGAGAGCCTTGAAGTCTACAGACAGTTCTCTTCCCACTACATCCAACATGCACTTATCCATTGTGATAATGGACCAGCATGGCAAGAAGTGACATAGCAGGCCTCTGATGGGAGAGCAGTTGAGGACAGAACAAGTTTAGGATAACATCCCCAACCTATTCCTGGGATGCTTTTGCAGAAACTGGCAGCTGCTGCCAAATGGACACCACTAACTCTGACCCCCGTTTTAGTACCTTGGGTCCTGGACTTCTCGTGAGGTTTCCAGACCTGAAACTACCCCTGTTGGGTGCTGCCAGGGACGTTGTGACTGGCAGGAGGGTGGGGAAGCTGCAATGTGAGGGGCCAGCTGCACAATCGAAGCAGACTTGATAGACCATGAGGCCTTTTTTCTTGCTGGACAAATTTGTATGTTTGTATGAAACTGGAAACCAGTACTGGAAAGCCTATTTCTTCAGCTTCTTTTTCTGATCCTTCTGAATGAAGTCACAGAGTCAAGGCTGGCATTGGACTTCTCATTCCAAGTGAGATGCCCTTCCATCCCAGGGCCAAAGAGGTTGGTACCCAGGAAATGGACATCAGCCAACTTCTGTTGGGTGTCCACTGTAAAGGTGGACAAAGGAAGCCAAGTCCTGTGCCATATGGAGACAGTCACTGTCACCACATGGGCACAAGAGTCGCCCATGTCCAAGGCTGTCTGGAGCTGGTGTTTAGCCAGTAATTGACCGTTGTCTTTGATTGCACCTACTGCCATCTGGTGGGAGGATTGCATCAAAGATTCCCATCAGGAGTGACCATAATTATCCATCTTGATGGCATAATTAGCCTGACGGAGACCCAGAGTAGCTGCAGCATACACCTTTTGCAGCATGGTCAGTAATATGGGACTCCTTGTCTAGAGTCTTGTCCATGTTCCCCAGGAACACCCAATCCATAGCCAGACCTTTGGCCAAAGGGTAGTCCAAAAACCCTGAATAGAGACCTGTAGGGACCACATACTTGTGCATCATGTGACCCAAGGTGCCGGACAGGATGCTGGATGATGTCAGAGCTCCAGGGCTGGTACCAAGATGGCCTCAGCCACTGGAAGGCAAACCTGGGATTCATCCTGGTCCAAAATGTCTGTAAGAGGGTACTTAGCCCTCTGCTGGTCTGGCTGTAGCAGGATTGATGTGGACTCTGAGATAAATCAGAGCAGCCCACTGAAGGGCACTGGCCCATGGTCAGTGGAAGGCACCTTGACTGAGCCATGGTCGAAGAGCTAAGTCCCTGAGGAGGCCATGGACTCTTGATCCAAGTTGTCTGATGACTTCTCAAAGATGGCCCTTGACTTTTGTTTGCTATGGACCTTCCAGGAATCCTCAACTGGGGTAATCTGAAGTGACAACTGGCTTGGCAAGCTGAAAGCTGAACAGCTGGCCTCTGATGTCAAAGCATCGATGGGTGGCTTTTTGGGTGGTGGCTCCACCATAATCGGCAGAAAAGCAGGTGTGAGGAGCATCTGCAGAACCCAGATTAGGTGGGCAACCACTGGTGGCTGCCATGGGACTAAATGTTCCTGGGATAGAGCCCTGCCCCACGATGGCACACTGCTGCCAGAGGAACTCTAGTAGCACCAGCACATCTTCTGCCAGTGCTTCTCCTCACTTGAGTGTTAATGGCAACATCTCCTGGTTGAGCAAGATTAAGACAGCGAATGCCTCGACTGTGGCCTTGACCATTGACTGCCCAGTTGACAGTGAGAGGGTCTTCCTGAGGTTGGCTACAGATTATGCGCCTACCAACACTGAGCAACAACGGTGTCAAAGACTTCGACCTTGGGTGGAGGCTGGTCCCTGGAATGATTGACTGGGTCACCGATTGGCCCACATTCTCCTGAGTGAGGACTGGGAGCACTGAGGTCTGTGAGGCTGACTTCTTGGCCTCGTCTGACAACTGGTCGACCAGGTTGAGAAAATCTCAGCATCTTGGTCAGTTGGAGACAAGGTCAACTGCTTGATAGCAGAGGCAAAGACCCATTGACCTGCCTGATTATCCCTTGGTCAAAGGGTGCTTGACATCTGTAGAGCAGTTGGGCAAGTCAAGGTACTGGAAGAACCATGATCTCTCTCTGTCCCACGATCAAGATAGTGGTGCTTAGATTTAGTTTTAGAACCACGGAGGGCAGGGCTCTTCCCTATGGTCTGAGGGCCTGCACACATCACATAACTGGATTGTGAAAGTCAGCTACTTGCCAATTTACTCTAATCAATTGCCCACCCAACAAGTCACTGTGGACAATTAGCTGTGGTGACAATTACAGCCCTGCCAAATTTGTTCTCCAGCAATTTGTTCCTGCCATAGATATTATAATAAAACCCGATGGGCACCTTTGCACACCAGAAGGCCCAATATGCCTAAGGGTTGTAAAGTGGCACCTTTTGCTGGCATTGTTGTTTAAGTCCAGTTCAATGTCGTGGTGGGAGCAAACTGTTGGGGAATGAATTTGGGAGTGATGCAGTTGTCACTGCACCTAATTGTCTACAGTAACTTGTTGAGGAGAGAATTGACTGGACCAAACCGAAGTGTCCACAAGAATGTACCTCTGATGCTGGTCCTGGGTGAAAACAGCACCAAGACTAAGAAAGTAACCCTGGCAGCAGCTGCTGCTTCTGCCTCAAGGGGCCTGAAGCTGAACTGCAGACCCAGCCACATCTGAGGCCTTTTGTGGACCTTAAGGCAATCCTTCAGATCCCATTCAAGGCCGACCTATTGTGAGCCAGAGTTTTGCTGCAGGGGACTCAGGAGGCATGGGTATGCATAGCTGCACCTGGCCATGTCATGTTGCCCGCCTGAACAGTACACACACGTGTCAGATGGATCAGTGACAGACATCTCTTGGTGGCACTAACACAGAATTTAAATCCCGTTTCTTGTGTTCCATTGTTGGTCCAGATGGACTTGAAAAAACACAAAACTATATTCAGATAACTTTGAAAACTACAAAAGAAAGGTTCATCAGTGGCACAGAAAAATGTTAAGCAGAGTGTGAAGGAGGTGACCTGTTCTTCCAGTGGAAAGAAAGATCCGTGTCACGGGTGTCACAGGGTGGAGTTGAGGAACATGAATCTAGGCAATGCTTTTGTCTAGTGCATTCACCCGTAAACAAATACTAAATAAATAATATCCAACTGGGTGGTGGGAGGAGCTTAGCTTAAAGATGTTCTGGCCAATCACCATATTCCAGTGGAACTGCCAGAGTGTGGATAAGGGAACCATATTCTCACCCATAGATACCCCTCTTTTAGGGCTTCAAGTTATTTGGAGCTGACCTTGAAAATGTACTCTGAGACCTATCATCCCAAATGACTTTGTGGTCTGTGAAATTTCTGAACCACAATGGCACCATCCACAGTACTGTGGTCAAGGGGCAGTCCTTCCATTTACCTCTGCCACTGGTGGCCATTCCAAGGTGACCAAGGGTACCTGTTCAGGTGCCTCGGACGCCTTCTGACTCTCTACTTTCTCCACTGTTGCCTCCAGGGAGTGGAGAAAGGATCTCCTTCACCTATCTGGATGGAGGAGATTACCATGGTTGAGTGGGTCCTAGAAATAGAGAAAGGACATGCCCTGGAGTTGCTGTTCAAACCTCTATTTCACCTTCTGGCTCATTATTATCCTACAGGACACTTGTCCATGTGACAGCAAAAGTGCAGTCTGTACCTCTAAGGGAAAGCAACCAAACTTGTCCCTCCCAAGGTAAGGTACACCGGTTCTATTCCTAGTACTTTCTGCTCCCAAGTCAACAGTAGACCTCGTACTGTATTCGACCTCAGAGACTTGAACAAATTCATCAAATACAAAACATTTTGAATGGTGTCTCTTCAGGCTCTTATCCCCTACTGCAAAAAGGAGATTGGCTTTGTGCTCTGGACATAAAGGATGATTACCTTCATATCAAAATCCAACATTGCCATAGCAGTACCTCTGTTTAATGCTGGAGGACAGCCATTATCCATTTTGAGTACTGCCCTTGACTTATCCTCAGCATGATGGGCATTTGCCAAGTGCTTCGCAATTGTGGTAGCAACCTCCAGAAGACAGGACTTTTTGTCTTCCCTTATCTGGATGACTGACTTCTGAAAGGCCCATTCAGGTAAGTAGTTCAGTACACAGTATCTAGAACACAGCAATTATTTGAGCTCTAGGGTGTTACGCCATTGTACTGAAATCTGTCCTCTCTCCTGCCAGTGCCTCCAGTACATTGGTGCAGCACTGGACACAGCAGTTGGCAATGTATTTCTTCCTGCAGAAAGGGCCAAGGTCATGGTGGCCCAAATCCATCTGGTACACAGGATCTCATTATGTGTCCATCCGGACAACGCTCTGTTTCATTTGGCCTGCCTCCATATGCAAATCCTGCAGTGGATTCTTCAAATTCAATTGGAACAAATGGTTTTGTCATGTCTCCCTTTCATAAGTCACTGCTGTGGTGAATGGAACCTCTTACACCTGTTGCAGGATGTCTCATTTGTATCCCTTACTGTGATGCACATCCCACAAGAGATGTTTCCAGGTCATGATGGGGTGCCCAGCTGGGACATTTCCAGACCCAGGGGTTGTGGACTGACCTAGACTTGGATCTCCACATCAGTGCTGTGGAAACGAGGCTATTCATTTTGGTCTCCAGGCCTTTGCAGAACACCCTGGTCCAGGCCCTGCTGACAAAGACAGATGTTAGTGTGATGCACTATATCAACAAGCAAGGAGACACTCACTGTTACCCCTGTGCAGGGAAGCAATGAGAGTATCATACTTGGCACTGTTTCATGGCATTCAATTGATAGTCCTATTCTCCCAGGAGTCCACAACATCTTGGCAAGCAGACTATTGATCCCAGCCATGGCTACACGAGTGGGAAATGATGACCTCCATTGTAAACAGCCCTTTGCAAGGTGGGTCATCCAGAGGTGGACATTTTTGCATCCCCAAACAATGCAAAACTGATGCATTTTTTTTTGCTTGCTCCAGGGCCTGGAGTGTTTTATGATGAGAA
Source organism: Neoceratodus forsteri (assembly GCA_016271365.2). Lineage (NCBI taxonomy): Eukaryota > Metazoa > Chordata > Ceratodontiformes > Ceratodontidae > Neoceratodus > Neoceratodus forsteri. The sequence goes on from CM028137.1 coordinate 165,474,921, forward strand.
ACGTGTCCCTGTCCTAGAAAGAGAGGTTCCTTTATGCATTCCCTCTGATCCTCTCATTCACAGGGTTCTATGTAAACTATGAGCAGAATGGGCTTCCCTAATACTAGTGTCTCCTTCTGCCCTTGCCAGATATGTTTTCACTGCTACAGCATATTGCAGTGGAACCTTCTGTTCAAATGCCCCTGTATCGAGGTCTTCTGTCACAGTACAGGGGTCTATGGTCCATCAAGGCCCATGATCCTTGCATCTGCATGCATGGCTCCTGAGGATACAGCCACTGTACATTTTGGGGTTTCTCCCAAGCAGGTAATGTCATACTGGCAGCTAGGAAGCCTTCCATAAGACACGCCTAGTCTCTAAAATGGATGTTGTTCTCCATATGGTGTGTTTACCATTCAAGAGACCCATGTACGTCTAATCAATACTATATTACAGCAACAAAAATGCCAGCACCAGCTCACAGGGTCTACTAGAACAAAGCTTTATTAAAATGCTAGCAATAGTGCTGACAAGTGACAAAAAACAGTAAAGTGCACCTAACTGCCTATTTGATGTAGCCATTCTTGGTATTAGCTAAAACAACAAAACCGCTCAGGACTCTACTGGTTTCACTCAGGGCTTCCTCTACAGTCCTGGATGTAGGTTATGTAGCTACAGAATATTTATAAGGCAGGTCTTAAAGTGACTGTGCAAAGTGAACATTACCAGTGAATGAATATAAAAATAAATATAATTCTGGGGCATGGATGTGGTTCAATTAGTCACATACTGGCAGTTCTTTCTTAAGAGCTGATTCACCAGAACATCTTTAAGCAAATCTACTCCTTCCACCCAGGTATGATACATCCCTTGGCTCCGCCCCATGACATCAGACCTTCCTTTCCACTAGAAGATTTTGGTCTCCTCCTTCACAGCTCCATGTGTTGCAGGGCCTATTAAGTATGCTATTGGCAAACTGCTATCGAGGCACAGGTCAGAAACATAATAAAAACAGGAGCAGTTGTAGAATTCACAAAAGTGTTTATTAGTACTAGCAGTAACATAAAAAATAAACTTGTTCAGTATAACTGTTTACAAAGGCAGAATAAACAGAGAAGAACCATCTGAGTTTTCTTTCAATCTCTGTGTGTGTCTTGCAAGCAACTGCAGCTCTGTTTTTATAAGTCTTTACAACCCTTCTTAACAAGCATCCTGTTTTTTCTAAAATTTTCTTGTAAATTTCCAATGTTCTTGTCAATTTCAGGCAGGTGCAGCAAGAACACAATGTCCCAGAACTGAGGCCCCTTCTCCACAGCATCTGAAAAGGGCTTAAAACTGCTCTCAGGTTAACCCCTTGAGTTCCCAATAGCTTTTTGCAATCATCTCAAACTATAAGTATATACATTTCAACAGTAACACTATATAATTTCTGAACAAAGGGATCCCAATATCAGTTACATTTCCACATAATGATTTGCATATATTTTTATACCAGCAGATATGCAAGAGAGGAAAAAGACAGAAGCAGCAAGGGAAGACTGAGAGACAGTGAGAGGCAAAGAACTGAGAGACTGTCGGGTGATCAAGTCCTAGGTTTCACGAGAAAATTTGGTTGCACAACCAGACAGACAAGAGACAGTAAAGGAAAGAACAGAACAGATCCCTGCATTCAAACTTCCATTACAACTGGGACAGTGTCCTATTCCACCCTGTCACATACACCCTCCTTAAGAGGGAACCTATTTTATTAAACAGGTTTCCAAAACTTTCTATTAATTCTTTAACATTAGCTACTAACTTTCAGAAATTAAGCACTTGTGCAGTATCTCTTTCCTATAACAGTACAGCAAACAGTAAAGTTCAAATTCATACATTTGTTTTCAACCTTCAGAACCCTCAATTCATGATCCATATATTGACAGAAAATCAGCATTGCTATTCTCTTTACCAGATTTGTGTATCACCTTGCATTTAAACAGCTGTAGTGCCAGGTACCACCTTGTGATTCTGGAATTTTTATCTTTCATTTGGTTAAGTCAACAGAGAGAACTGTGATCTGTTACAAGCACAAAGTCAGTTCCTAGCAGATAAAACTTAAGGGACTCCATGGCCCACTTTGCTGCTAAACATTCCTTTTCAATGCTGGAGTACCTTTTCTCTCTGTCATGCAACTTGCTACTTATGTACATAATAGGATGTTCCATCCCATCTATAGTTTGACTCAGTACTGCACCTAGGCATGCCTCTGATGCATCTGTTTGTAACAAAAATGGTTTATCAAAATCTGGGCTTCTAAAACAGGGGCTGAACATAATGCAGCCTTAATGACTTGAAAAGCTTCATCACACTCTGTGATCCATTTCACATTATTTGAGTACCGTTTTTTCATGAGTTCAGTGAGGGAAGTAGCTAACTCAACAAAGTTGGGAACAAATCTCTGATAATAACCAGCCAGCCCTAAAAATGACCTGACATGTTTCTTTGTTTTAGGACAGAGCTGTTAGCTACAGCTTCTATTTTAGAAATTTCAGCTAAACTTTTCCATTTCCAAACACATAGCCCAAATATCTGATTTCCTGCATGCCCAATGCACATTCGGTAGGACTAATAGTCAGACCTGCATTTTTATTAGCTTGAACAACTGCTCGTAGGTGTTCCAGGTGGCTTTTCCAGTCTGGATTGTACACATTACATCAATCAGGTATGCAACACAATAGCCAGTGTGAGGATAAAATTACATCCATGTACCGCTGGAATGTAGCAGGTGTGCCTTGTAAACCAAAGAGCATGGTGGTGAACTGATAGAATCCAACAGGTGTGACAAATGCAGCTTTGTCTGGATTCTTTAGCTAGGGTATTTGCCGGTAACCCTTGGTGAGATCGAGGGTACTGATATACTAGACACTTCCCAGTCTGTCCACCAAATCATCTATTCTGGGCATAGTATAACTGTCAAATTTGACACTTGATTAAGTTTCCTAAAATCAAGGCAGATTCTTACACTCCCTTCTTTTTTGCTTACAGTCACCATTGGTGATGACCCAACACTTTCGACTCTTCTATGATACCCAATTTTTTCATTTTTGTTTTTCCTTAACCATGTCAGCTCTTAATCACTCTGGTAACCTGTATGTCTTTTGTGTAATAGAGGCGAGCATTCTTGGCACTATTACGCGCCCGACCACTTTGCTCTGCCTGGTACTGTGGTAAAAGTGCTGTTAAATGTCTTTAGCACATTACAAATGTCTGCAGTTTGTTCTGAGGTTAAGGAAACATTCACCTTACAGCATCAGCAGTTACAGTTTGTTCCAGTCTATCATAAGCTACATCAATAACTTTTTATCAGTTTCTGTAAATTAGCAAAGCAGCTTTTGGTATTTTTCAACCCATTTATTGAGGAGGTTAGCATGGTGTATATTAGTAGGATATGTCCTGTCAGGGTCTTAGTCTCATAGTTAATGGTGCAAGTACACCTAAGCACTCTATAAGGCCCTTGCCACTTCATTAATAGTTTATTTTCTGTTATAGGTAACAGTAGCAAAACCTTTCACCTTGCTCAAAATGTTTCTTTACTCCATGGTCATAATATACCTTCTGCTGCTTTTGGACCAATTCATGATTACTATGGGCAATTTCAATAAATTTTGCCAGCTTTTTCTTAGGGCACACATACAAGACATTATAGATTGTTTCTGAGTGGGGTTATTTTTATTTATTTATTTAAAAGTTTTACCAGGAAAGGCATACTGAGCAGGCAGCTGCTTGATTCCAGATGCATCCTGGAGGGTGGGGGTGGGGTCATAGGAGACAATGCAACAATATACAACAACAATGTAAGAACAGTACATTATATACAAGTGTATACAATAACTACAATACCTCTGTGTAGGGGTGCAATACAGATTTGCAGAGCGCTTATATCCTCCCAAAAATAGACATGAAGGACAATATTATATATCTGTGATGCCACCAGTGAGATGGCATGAGACATAAGGTGAATAGTGGGAATTTAGCAGGCAGCAGGGACTGCCAGGCACAGACAGGTTGAAGTGCTCAGGCCTAAGTCTGGAAATGGGAGGGATTAGGTGCATGCACAGATGGAGTGAAAGTGTGCTTTGAGTAGAGAGTTGAGGCAGGGAGCAGAGGGGCATGCCAAATGGCTGAGGGGATGAATTTGAATTCCACAGTCTAGGCATGTGATATGAAAAGGCCGCCTGGCCTGCAGTGGTGGACATGTGTGGGACAGCCAAGGAGTGGGTGTCATGTTGTCTGAGGGAGTGCAGAGGGGAGGCGAGGATAGGGCTGAGGAGAGGTAATGGGGCAGGGACTGTGACCAGTACTTGGCTGTGAGACTAGCGCAGTGGGACTGTCTCCTATCCTGAAGAGAGGGAGGCCTAGGGTTTGGTAGAGGATGCAATGATTGGTGCTGTCTGGACAGTCAAGAATGAAATGTCAGACTGAGTGGAAGAGGGTATACAGTCTGGTAAGGGAAGTTTTGGGAGTAGCACTGTAGACTACATTGCCATAGCTGAAGATTGGGAGAATCATTTTCTGTACAATAGCACGGCGAGCCAGCAGTGGGATACACCATGGTTACGATACAAGGTGCCCAGTTTGGGGTGCAGCTTCTTGTGTATGGCCTCGATATGCACAGAAAAGTCGAGGTGTTGGTTGAGCCAAACTGCAAGGTATCTAAAGGAGGTGCAGTCCTCCAGCTTTGTCCCATCCAGGGTGTGGTAGGTGGGGAGGAGGGAGCCACGAGAGTCTCTGCCTTGTGCCAAAGGACATGGAGACTGTTTTCTTTGCATTCAGGAAGAGCTGATTTGAGCAAAACCAGATCTGGACATTGTTGAAATCATTTATCTTCCCATGTTTATTTTATTATATCTAGTAGTCCTCTAGGTTGTCTACCATACAGCATTTCAAATCGTGGAAAACCCTGTTGATGCCTGTGGCACTTCTCTGTGAGCAAAAGCAGGTAAGGCAAGTAATGGTCCCAGTCTTTTCCTTCCCTTTACAAACCTTTTAACATGTGTTTTAGGGTTTGGTTAAAGCACTCAACAAGGCCGTCTGTCTGAGGGTGATAGAGGGAGGTTTTATGGCAGTGATACCTAGTAGTCTGCACAGCTCCTTAAGTAATACAGCACCAAAATTACTACCCTGATCAGTAATAATTTCTTTAGGTATGCCACTCTGCTGAAAATTTTGCAAGCTCAACTGCCACTTTTGAAGCTGTGACAATACACATTGGAACTGCTTCTGGTATCGAGTAGCATAGTCGCATACTACCAGGATAAATCTGTTACCCTTTTTACTTTTTGTCTAAAGGACCAACCACATCCATTGCAATTCTCTCAAAAGGCACATCTATCAAGGGTAGGGGCACCAGGGCAGCTTGTTTTTCTAGTGACTGGGGCTACTTTCAGGCACTCTGCATAGTAATTTTAATAGGTAGCAACATCTTCATGAATTCCAGACCAGTAAAATCTATACAGCAATCTGGAAAGGGTGCGATCCTTCCTCAGTGACCAGCCATAGGACTACCATTTGCTAGCTGTAACAACTCTGTTCTGTACTTCTGTGGTATAACCAATTGTTCTGTCTGTAGCTGTGTCCAAGGTTTAACTCAAACTCTGTACAGTAACTCATTTTATTTTATGTTGGCTTGCCCGCACCTGTGTACAAGCCAACATTTTACTGTTCAGTGGCGATTTGAAGGTGCGTCAGTGTGGTGAATGCAGGGCATGCATTAGTAGGTGCATCCCTCATTCCCCAATAAGCCAGCATGCAGGCACTGACATAAGAATTATTTAAAGTGGTCACCACATGTAAGGAAAGTGCCGCTGTAATGAGAGACAAGCTTGTCATGCAGTGGCACAATACACGCCTCCGATGTGCCTTTCTGGTGAACAACTTCAATAAACATAGCGGCAGTGGCTGCCACCACCTGCCGCCAATCACTAACAGTCATACAGCCAAATTCAGGGGTGCCAATCCCTGTGGGCATGCTAAGTCACCCCCGAGATTGTGTGGCACATTGGGAGCCCACCCAGTGTGCCTACCATAATGAAAGAAAGCCGACCGTTGTCGGCATGTTCCACCCCACACCCATTCTGTGCTACACTGGGAGCCCACCCCAGTGTGGCCAACATCACCTCTAAAGTCATGGGACACACTGAAACCCACCCCAGTGTGCACAACAACCTGTAAACAAAGAAAACTGTCCACTGTGTTTCTTTGTTATTTTATTTTAAATACCTGAAAAAGAAAGTGGTCCTCGCTGTGGGGTCTCCTCCCCAACCCACACCACCCTCTGTGCACCTAACCCCATACTTACCTCCGGAGCTCGGCGTGACAATCTTTGGTGGACCAGGAACATGTCTGCACTCTTCAAAGAAGACCGCAAACTGAAGAAATGCCGTAAGCTGTATAATGGCATAAATGTTTTTTTCCAACTTAGGTGATATTCAGCCATTTTTGGAATTTTGACTCCAGATTTTCAACATGGGGTGCTTGGGACCCCACCTCATTAATCCATGCACTGTCATCTCGTTATTAGCCTCGAAGGTCATTTTGCACTCACTGTGCAAATCACCTTCGGGACCAATAATGAAATGATAATGCAACTGTTCATGAGATGATATCCCAAAACCCTATCTTGCAAATTTGGTGGAAAATTCCAAAAATGACTATGTTACGAGCGTGCATTGCACAGTTTCAGTGACACTTGCAACTTTGACAATGTTTAATATTTTCACCAGATTTTCAACATTGCCCTTTTTCATAGCTCTTTATGAATAGTACAGCTGTCATTTTCCACATCCTCGCGCTAAAATGTGTTTCGCACATATAGCACAACAATGGTGCGGTCGCTGTGGGAAAACATTGTTCGGGCCAGACTAACAAAATCACAGTGACGCTGTTCATGACCGAGTTCCCAAAATGCCTATGCTGAATATTTGGTTATACAGATCCCCAAAATAATTGCATTATGGGCATGCATTCTGCAGTTTTACTAACTCTCGTGATGTCACCAATTTTTCATATTTTCCTCCGGATTTTCAACAATGCCATTTTTACACCTCCTCATGAACAGTGCAGCTGTCATTTTGCATCCTGCTCGAAATGTGTTTTCATGTGACACCAAAATACACAGTTGCTGTACAAGATCACCTTTTGGCAAGCAAACTCATAGTGCCACTGTTCATGAGGTGGGTCACAAATGGCTCATGCTGAAAATTTGGAGTGAAAATACCAACAAAGCCCTGGCCATTGCAGTTTCCACTATACTGCCCCACTCTGTGCAAACTGACAGGTATCAGGGGTGTGACTTGGCATTGTCAGCTGTAATGCTCACGCCATTCCATTCCACTCTACCTCCCCCCTGCAGCCAAGGACAGGCGTCAAGTGTGCCTTGGACTGTTCGCCCTAATGTTCACCCCATTCTCTACACTGCACCTATGTCAACATAGGAGAAATGGGGTGGGGAACCAGATGATCAGATGGATAGGCAATTGGTTCCAGGACCAGACCCAGAGGGTCGTGGTTGGCAGGATAGTCTCATTCCCTCATTAGTGGAGTCCCTCAGGATCAGTCCTTGGACCCTCCTGTTCAACGCCTATGTCTCTGACATAAGGAAGGATATCAGGAGGAGATGAGTCTCTTTGCAGATGACTCAAAACTGGGGGTGGTGGTGGTGGATGGGGAGGAGGGGAGGGAGGACCTACAGTGGGACCTGGAGGCTCTGGAAGGGTGGTCTAGAAAGTGGAAGCTGAGGTTCAATGCTGGGAAATGCAAGATACTGCATCTGGGAGCCAGAAACCTGGCCAAGTGTACACCTGGGGATACTACAAGTCTCAATGGCTGAGAGGGACCTGGGGTGGTGGTGGATGTCAAGATGAACAACTCTGAGACTTGTAGGAGGGCAGCGCCAAAGCCAACAGGATGCTGGGACGCATTGCTAGGGGGATCACCTCCAGAAGGAGGGAAGTGATACTCCTCTGTATAACTGCTTGGTGAGGCCGCACCTCAAGTACTACATGCAGTTTTGGAGGCCACACTTAAAGAGGGACATTGAACTCCTGGAGAGGGTCCAGAGAAGGGCAACCAAAATGATCTGGGGCTTGAGGACAGGCCCTATGGGGAGAGGCTTGCAGAGTTAAATATGTACACATTGGAAGAGAGAAGGGATAGGTGGGACATGATAGAGATCTTCAGGTACATGAAGGAGTTAAATAGGAGGAGATGGCATGTAGTTCAAGGAAGGGGCAACTAGAGGGCATGGGGTGGAAGCTGGAGGGGGGAGATTCAAGGAGAAAGGAGGAGGTGCTACTTCACTGAGAGGGTGGTGGAGCCATGGAATGCGCTGCCCAGAGGGCTGGTGGAGGCAGAGACAGTGAAGGGGTTCTAGAGGGGTGGGATAGGTGCAGGGAAGGGTTCTGGAAGCAAAGTCCTGTGCAGTAGGAATATCCAGGACTGGGAAGGGAGAAGCCAGAGGGCGAGGGGCAGTAAGGTCAGTTCCCAGGGTGGGTGGGTGCTGACCAAATGAGCAGACATGAAAGACCCTTAGGCCTATTCTGCTGGCATTTTAGTATGTTACTATATTTCCTTATGGAATGAGGTGAGCATAATGCCCAAGACCCCAAGGCACATTGCTACACTTGTCGGTCTCATGGGTAGGGTGGAGGTGAAATGGCATGAGCGTTATGGCTATCAAACTAAAAGGCACACCCAAATGTCTGTCACTCTCTGCATGGTGGAGCTGGGGTCGGCATCAGTTCATTATGTCACTGCCAATCCTATTGTGCATCTCTAACTCCTGCACTACCAATGCCAGTGCCAGCAAGCCAACATTCGGCATTGACAAATGCTTGTTTAAACATAGGTTCATCCTGTTTTGGTTTCACCCCAGCTGCTTAAAATAATCTTGGAGAAACATTGTTAGTTTGCTCTGAAAGAAAATCACAATCAGATATCAGCTTAGTTTCAGCATTTTCATATGTTAACTCCTTATGTCCATCGGTCATTTGTTGCCACAGTTTCTTCAGGGATTGTCTTTCTTTCCTGGATTTCGGATCTTGGAGCTGTGCTCAAACAAGTCCAAATCAAAACTGGTGACAGGAAAAGAGTCTCCACAATCTGAGATTTTCTTTGCCTGAGCTGTTGTCACCACAGCTGCTGAAACATCAGGATTTACTCCTCTTTGATTAACTCAGTAAATCCTGGAAAGTAATTTCCAATAATCACAGGTACAGGTAACTTAGGTACTGTCCCTACTTTCATTTGGTGCGACACACTCTTAATGGTCAGAATCACTTGGCTAGTGGGATAGAACCAAGTGTCCACATGGATGCAGATGACACCAATGCCTGGTCCTTTTGCACAGTGTTTTCCAGCACCTCAACATGCACTAGGGTCTGTCTGCTTCCGAATCAGTGAGTCTTATCCTCCATCTTCACATCTGTTAGGTATTTGCCCCAGTTTACTAAGGACAAATCTGCTCCAGTGTCACACTTCTTACGGTAATTTCTTGCAATATGACCTGGCTTATTATAGTTATAGTAAATAACATCTTTGGGCACAGATTTGTTACCCCACCAGAGTTCTTATCAGACTTGGAATTTAAATGGCAAAAGAGTGTCTTACCGGTGCTGGTTGTTACCTCACTGCCGTGGCATCTGTCAAGCCATTTGGTAGTCCTCAGCCAAAGAAGCAGCCTTGTCCCCACTTTCTGGCTGGTGTTCCTTTACCCAAAGCTGCACATCTGTAGCCAGGATGTTAACAAATTGCTCCATTGCAAATGTGTTGATGATCTGTGGGACTTATTGCCCTCTGATTGGAGCCATTTATCAGGAGTTCTCTGAGTCGGGTGAAGGCTTCTCTAGGATTTTTGACTGAGTCATATTTCAGAGATCAAAATCTCTGCCTGTAGGTCTCTCCTGAGATGTCACACCTTTTCAGGATTTCACTTTTCACCAGGTCATAGTTTTCTGACTGTACGGTGTCTATATTGCTGTAGGCAAGTTGGGCTTTCCCTGTCAGGTAGGGTACCAGTCTGATTGTCCATTGCTGCTTTGGCCATTGGCAGGTTGTGGCAACTCTTTCAAAAGTTGTCAGGTATGCCTTGATATCATCCAAGGGACACAACTTTGAAAGTTTAATGGCTTGTAAGCTGCCTGTGTTTTGTTGCTCATCTGGATCTGTGCCAGATCCTCTGCCTTTGATAGCTTGCAAGGCATCCATCCTTCACTGCATCTCTTCTCTCCTCTGCTGCATCTCTTCAGTTCTCTGTTTCTCTGTCTCTTTTGTTGTATAGCCTACCATTTGAAAAAGGCAGTCAGGCTTTCAGGTTCTGTCACGGCCTGTTCCTTTTGCATAACTTGTGCTGGCTGTACAGTCTCAGCTTGGACTTCTGTATCTGCTAGTTTAGCTGCCATTCACCTGGTAACCACTCCTGGACTTCCTGCTGCAGAATCCATACCTTTCTCTATGCTTCCCTTGTACTAGATCCAGTACCCATGCACAAAACTCCTGGCTTAGAGCATGCACGGTGTAAATACTACTTAGGCTGACACCATCTGCCATTCAGGCACAGGTCAGGAAGCATAGGAAAAACCAAGAGCAGTTGTAGAATTTGCAAAAGTGTTTATTAGTACTAACAGTAACATAAAATAAAATTGTTCAGTATAACTATTTACAAAGGCAGATTAACAGAAGATCCATCTGAGTTTCCTTCAGTCTCTATGTGTATCTTGCAAGTAATTGCAGCTCTGTTTTATAAGTCTTTACAACCCTTCTTAACAAGCATCCTATTTTTTCTAAAATGTTCTTGTAAATTTTCAATGTTCTTGTCAATTTCATGCAGGTGCAGCAAGAACACAATGACCCAGAACTAAGGCCCCTTCTCCACAGCTTCTGAAAAGGGCTTAAAACCTGCTCTCAGGTTAACCCCTTGAGTTCCCAATAGCTTTTGCAATAATCTCAAACTATAATTATATATCTTTCCAACAGTAACACTATATAATTTCTAAACAAAGGGATCCCAATATCAGTTACATTTCCACATAATGATTTGCATATATTTTATACCAGCAGATATGCAATGGAGGAAAAAGACAGAAGCAGCAAGGGAAGACTGAGAAACAGTGAGAAGCAAAGAACTGCAAGACTGTCGGAGTGATCAAGTCCTAGGTCTCACGAAAAAATTTGGTTGCATAACCAGACAGACAAGAGACAGTAAAGAAAAGAGCAGATTCCTGCATTCAAACTCTCACAACAACTGGAGCAGGGTCCTATTCCACCCTGTCACACAAACTTAGTGACTTTTCTCCACTTTTCAATATTTAGTATTTCCTCTTCCCACTCTTGACACTCAATTGAAAACATGCAACATAAGGAATGAAGCCAGCTCATGGTTTCAAACAGTGCATTATGTGCCATCAGAAGATGTCGTGGACAGACCTACATGTGTCGTGCCTCTACTGCCTTGGAATGACAGATGATGTTGTTGATTGTTGCCTTTGCCAGATGATGCTCTCATCATTGCCCAAAGACCAAAATGCTTGCCTTCTCCTTGGCTGGCTAATCAAGACCCTAAATTGAAGGCCAAGGGTGGTTGTAAGGCAGTCTCTACTGTGGCAAGGTCTGCAGCCCAACTAGCAGCTATGGAAGAGGTGGCATCAAAGGCGGCCAGTATCAGAGCATCCTTCACAGTGAAGTTTGTGACATGTATTGGGCCCTCCAGACCTTCAGGGAGAGCACTGCCCACCACAGTAAGAAGCACAAAAGCAAGAAGCATGTCCATGGGTCATGGGACCGGGGAGAGATCACAGTCCTCTTGCTCTTTCAACTCCTCTGACTGTTTGATGACTGTTGAATGCTCGGCTTTGGCTGAGCAATAGTTGGCCAAGGGGTGGATTGCTAGCTCCTGGTACCTTCCTCGGACTTGCTTACCTTGACACTGGTCAAACAGGTGGTTGTGACTTTTCTTGACCCCATCGACCCATTGTTGGAGGGGTTTGTTCCAAGGTCCCGCCATCCTGGTTCTCACTCAACAGGATATGAAGCAGATAATATTCCCAGCCTGCCCACTCAGGATCAGCCTCTACTGGAGATCATGCAGTGGACACCGTGCAAGTGATTTACACTGCACCTCCAGCTATGTCACTCGACATCGGCCCCTGGGCCCACGGTCATGGTTCAGGTCAAGGTCAAGTGGCCCTCGATTTCGATTACAATTGACCAGGAGGCATCACCATCAACGACTTTCATGCTTTGCATCTCCAGATGAACACAGACTCTGCTGGTGGATGTGGAGGTGCTAGGAAGAGTGAAGTTCAAACAAAGAACACTCTACAGTGAATTCTGTGCTCCAGCAAGGCAAACAAGCAATAAAACAGAAAGGCTGGGCACCAGATGCAAATTCATAAACAGTTTGAAAAAATGACTCACCTTAGTAATGTTTCTTCAAAGGTGTCCTTTAGTATGCTTCACAGGTACAGTATGCCAGCTGAGTTCAGCTACCCCAGAGTTGGAGACAATGTAATTGAAGCTGGCACATTGGCCAGTCAGAAGAGAGAGAGGGGTGTGCTGCCTGCAGTCAGCCTAGAGAGTTTCATAATTATTTTGGTGCTGAAAAGGGCAAAACTGTGCCCCATGATAAAAGACTGTTACAAAGGAATCAAATACTAGTATAAAACTTACCCTAGTAATATAAACCAACCAGACCAACTACTGGAACAACTATTTATAATAAAGAAAATAGCGAAAGGAGTTTGCTAAAGGCAGAAAACCAGAGCCCTGCCCAGTAGGTTATGTCAGGGAGGACAGATGGGAGGTGAAGCATAGTAACTGATACCTTGGAAGAAACAACATTACTACGGTGAGTAATTTTTCTTCTAACCGCAGGAGTCCTTTAATATGCTTCACAGTGCAGACTACAAAGCAGTGCAACTGGGAGGCGGTACAGAACCTACTTAGGAAAAAGGCTCTGCAGCATCTCCATGCCAAGTTTGGCATCTGACCTGAACTGTACATCAAGACAGTAGTGCTTAGCAAATGTGTGTACAGTCTTCCAAGTGACTGCTTTGCAGACATCTAGTAAGAGGATATCTCTTGCAACTGCCAGTGAGGCAGTGATGCAGCAGTGCCCCTGGTAGAGTGGCCATAAGGCCTTTAGGGATATTTACCAGCCTTACTATAGCAAACCTGAATACAGAGACAATCCAGTGGGATATGGTCCATTTGGTGGCTGGTCTTCCCTACTCCTCTCACCATAAATGAGGAAAAGCTGAGTATGAACCTACCTGAACTGCTTGGTATGCTCCAAATAGTAGGTCAGAGCCCTCTTGATATCCAAACTATGGTGTCTGCGTTCACCTGATGTGGATTTTCTGTGAAAAGACAGGAAGCGTGATGGATTGATTAAGGTGGCACTCAAAGACCACCTTAGGCAGAAAATTCCTGTTTGTCCAGAGGACTATTTTGCCCTGCGTGCAATGATGTAATTTAGTTCAGTACACAGGGCCAGCAGTTCTGAAATCCTCCTGGCAGAAGTGATGGCAACTAGAAAAAACAGTTTTCAAGTGACATACTTCAGATCAGCAGTAGCCAAGGGTTGAAGGGTGGTTCCATGAGCTTGACAATATAGAGGTTCGAATCCCAGGAGGGATAGGTTTCAGTTTTGTTTTTCAAGTCCTATCAGCCATAGGCCATAAACGGACTTGCCACATTAGTGGAGATACCCCTATTTTCTTTCCTGCATGTGTTCATCTAGCTTTCTTTAATGTTCTCCATTGTAGGAGCTTCCACCACATTATGTGGCAACCTATTCCATTCTCCAACCACCCTTTGATTGTACCATCTACCTCTTCTCTGTGTTCTGTATGTCTCTCCTAATATTTGATATGGATGTAGTCTAGTGGCCCTAGCTGGTACTTCTTTTTTCTAAGTTCAGCACACTCTAATAGTATTTTCATCATGGAAATATCTATATGTATAACACAGGTCTTCTCTCAGATAACAGTATGACATAGAGCAGAGGACTAACTTACGTAGTCTGTCTTTATATTCCATGTCTTTAACAACACATATTTTCTTTGTGTATCTACATTGCACTCTTTCTATTAATTTACCAGTACCCACTTCCTGTGGGGAAATGAAAAGTACTCCGTATTGAAAATTGGCCTTACAGGGATCTGCAGAGGGCAACATGACCTCCTCATGCCTACTTTTCATATTTCTCAGTATGTTCCCAATAAATCTGTTTGCTTTTTTTACTATTTCTATATTATGTTTACTGAACGTTAGTGTGTCCGTTATTATGACCCCAGGTCCCTTTCAGACTTTGTACTGGCAATTGTGACATTGTTCAGTCTGTATTCAACCCTTTTGTTGTTAGCTCCAAGGTGCATGACCTTACACTTATTCACATTAAAACTCAAGTGGTGGTTTGCAGCCTAGAGTTCTAATTTGGACAGTTGGTCCTGAAGACTATCTATTGCTTCCTGGCTGTTTACCACAGCTCCCACCTTTCTATCATCTGAACTTGCAGATCCATGCACCATCAGTAACCTGCATGGAAACAATGAACAATTTAAATAGTAGGGAACCCAGGACAGAGCCCTGGGGCACCACACTCTTCACTTTTCCCAGTCTGAAAGAAACCCCTAAGTTGGACCCGCTGGGTCCTATTAGTAAGCCACATCTTTATCCAGAATCCTAGCTGCCAATGTACTCCTAGATCTATTAAGGTGTGTATCAATATTCTATGAGAGGCAGAGTCAACGCCTTGGCATAGTCTAGACACAGAACATCCACTGAGAGTCCATCATCCAATGCCTGACTTACTGATTTGAAGAAATGAAGCAAATTGCTTGTGCAAGATTTACCTGCCTCAAATCCATGCTGACTAATATCCAGTACCTGGAGATACATTAGATTTTGCTCCAGTAAGTCTTTTACACAACTCTCAATTACTTTCCCACAACAGAAGTAATACTAATAGGCCTATAGTTGTTTGTGTTCTTTTTCCAGACTTAAATATGGGTGTTACATGTGCTGTTCTCCACTCATTAAGCACTATACCCTCTCTTAGTGACCTATTGAACAGCACACACAGTAGTCCAGACAGTTCATTCACTAGGGTCTTTAGAAACAGCGGGTGGTATCCATCAGGTCCACACGATTTAGAACTCTTTAAATTTCTTAACTTCTCTTTAATTTGCCTTTCTGTAATTTCCAACTCTGGATGTTCCTTATATCCTGCTTGTAGCCCTACATCCGCTCCCTACCTGGTATATCTGGTCTAAATACTTCCAAGAAGTGTTTATTAATGGCCTCTACCATTTCATCTTCTTTACCAAAGTACTGTCACCCACGGTTATATTTGTTATTTGATTTTACTTTTCTTAAACCCCAATATAGCTATAAAAACTTCTGTACTTATTTTATTACATTGTGCCAGTCTTAGCTCTGCTTTAGCCCTAGCTCTCCTTATACTTTCCTTATAGGTTACCTGAGTGGGGGTTGAAGATGCAGAAGACCTCTGAAAAACTTTTTAAAGATAGGCTGAGAGATGACAGATCTGTCTTTCCCAGTAGACAGGTAAGCCAAAATGGTTGCAAGGTGTACTTTAAAGGATGAGGCCTTAAGGCCTGCTGACTGAAAATGTACTAAATAATCCAGAAGGGTCGGAGGATCAGCCCTGAGAGGATTTATCCTTACCCTTACACTACATGGAGAACCTTTTCCACTTAGAGGCATAGGTCTTCTTGGTGTTAGGCTTTGTGGCCATTCAAGGATCTTCAGGATCTGTTCAGAGTATTGAGAATCAGGGAACTCTAACTCCTCAAGTACCAGGCCTTGAGGTGAAGAGACTATAGATTGGGGTATGCTACTTCTGTTTGAGGAAGAGTTAGGAGACTGTGGGTCACTGGTAGGAGAATGGGCTTCCTGATTGAAAGGGCAAGGACTAGTGAGTACCATGAGTACCTTGCCCAGTCTGGAGCCACCAGGATCATGGTGGCTGACTGGTCTTTGAACTTGAGAAGAACTCTGTGCATCGAAGGAAAGAGAGGGAAAGCATACAGAAACCTCCTGTCCAATCTAAGGTTAAAGCA
This sequence comes from Neoceratodus forsteri, assembly GCA_016271365.2. Lineage (NCBI taxonomy): Eukaryota > Metazoa > Chordata > Ceratodontiformes > Ceratodontidae > Neoceratodus > Neoceratodus forsteri. The sequence continues at coordinate 165,491,018 of CM028137.1, forward strand.
TCTACTGGGATGGTCCCCAAAGCTGGGGACCCACAGCGTAATATGGAAGCTGGTGGTTGAGGCTGGATGCAAAAGATCCACCTCTTGAACTCCCTACCTCCTGAAGGCTGTTGCCAGGACCAGTTTGTTGGAGTCCACTTGTGGGGACCCTGGCTTATGTGACTTAAAGCATCTGTCAAGGTATTGTGCTTGCCTAGGAGATGAATAGCTGACAGGTTCATGTTCAGGGAGTAGGCTAGGGACCAAATTCTCATCACCTCTGTGCAGAGTTTGAAGACCTTCTGCCACTCTGCTTGTTTATGTAGAACATGGCAGTGGTGTTGTCTGTTCTACTGGAGTGGCAAAGTCCTTGATGACTAGGTACACTGCTCTTAGTTCGAGTAGGTTGATGTGATAAGTGGACTCTGTGGTCATCCTTGTGCCACTTATGGACCAATCCTGAAGCTGGGCTCCCCACCCTAGGAGGGAGGCATCTGTAGTGAGCACTCTGGAAGGCAGCCTTAGCTGAAAGGGCACTCCTTCCCTGAGGTTATCTATGACTTTCCACCAGCCTGGCCTGGAACAGTGTTCTTGTGACTGGAACTAGCTTTGATAGTGAATCTTTTTCTGCACCAGTAAGCCCTGAGGTGATACTGAATGTCTCTCATTTGAAATCTGGCACCTGGGACCACAGCTGTCATGGATGCCATTGCCCAGGAGCCTGAGGAGATTTACTTATTTATTTGTACATCAGTTTACAACCTTTGAGCCAGAGGCTCATTTCCAAAGGTACCACGTCCACGTTGAAGACAGACAGAGATAAATTTAGGTTACAGCATATATATCACATACTTAGGGTTACTCAGAATGGTTTCATACATTTATACAATTTAGTAGACATTACAATGATACAGCTGAGAACATGCTGGTAATCACAGAGACAATAGGCTATGAGGGAGAAAATTGGGGGTGGGTGGTGTTTGAGTGCCCCTAGAGGCGTTGTCAAGTGTGGAGAGATGAAGGCCCCATTTAGAGACAGGAGCAGCTGCTAGTGCTAAACAGTTGGCTCCAAAGGGCGGTTTTGAAGTTGGAGATTGTGGGGCATTGGTGATGGGAGCAGGAGAGAGTTAAGCCAGGATGGAGCTCTGTAGCAGAAGGACCTCTGACCATGGGTGGTCCTGGATATGGGGACCAGTAGACTGGTCTTGCTGGAGGTTCAGATTGCGATAGTGGGTTGGGTGTGGCGAATGGGGCTGTCACCCCAGGAGGGATAGTCTGAGTAGATTTTTCTTTGTGAGGAGGCAGGTTTGATAGCGAAGCCATTCATCCAGGTTTAGCAATTTTGCCTCTCATAGAGTTGACAAGTATGTGAGCCTGGGGCACTAGTAATCAGTCTGCAGGCCTCATTTAGGGTGAGCAGAATTTTGTTGAGGGCAGTAGTGTCAGCAGCACCATAGACTGGCAGGCCATTGTCAACAAGGGACAGTACGGAAGATGTAACTGCAAGTCGGAGAGCATCAGGTGGGAGGCAGTTTTATGGTGGTAGAGGATGCCAAGCCGTGTGTTAGTGTGGATGGAGGGCATCAGTGTGGGTGTGGTAGGTGAGGGCTGAGTCGAAAGTAACCCCAAGGTATTTGTAGGAGCAGACTTGTTCAACTGGTTGTTTGGTACTAGGGAGGGTATGGAGGGAAGTAGGGCTTTGTTTTGGGGTGGGCAAAAGCGTTGTTTTTTTTTTTTTTTTTTTTATTAATGAGGAGTCTGTGCACTTTAAACCAGGCCTCAGCATCATTGTAGGATTGTTGTAGAGTGTGCTGGAGGGAGATGGGATTGCAGTGGGTGGCAAAATGACAGCATCCTCTGCATACATAAGAATATTGCCAGAGCAGGCATTAGGTAGGGTGTTTAGATAGATAGAGAAGAGTAGGGGTCCTAGGATGGAGCCCTGAGATACCCCTGAGTGGATGGGATGAGTTCCGGAGAGTGTTCCATTGATTTTTACACATTGGGAGCAAGTGGATAGATAGCCTGTGCACCTGGTGAGAGGGCCAGTGAAGAAATCAGTGTAGCATAGGGCATTCAGCAGAAGAGGGTGGGAGACAGTGTTGAAGGTCTTTGAGAGGTCAACACTTCACCAGCTAGTGAGCTAGCGCTCAGGAGAGTGTAGAAAATTGGGGTACTAACTAGTGCAGTGCCGGTACTGTGACCAGCATGGAAGCCGTGCTGCTGTGGCCATAAGATGTTATGCTTACTAAGATATTCAGTGATTTGAATGGACACCAATTTTTCCAGGGCTTTGGGGGGATGGAGATAGGTCGGTAGTTCCCGGCGGAGGACCTGTCGCCCTTTATGAATAGGTGTGCCTATGGCTGTTTTCCATGCAGTGGGAATTGCCCCAGGCAAAGGGATTGCTAAGTAGGCTGGTGAGTGGGGCAGGACTCATCCAGCACCAGCTGGAGAATACTGGGGTCCAGGGAATCGCTGCCGGACTATTGCTTTTAATGCTTTAATTAGAGCGGTCTGGCTTCCTGGGCAGATACCCTACATAGGTGGAAGCTGGGGTGTTGGAGGTCAGGGGAAGTAAGGTGGGGGAGGGTCAAAGTAATTACTGGGGAGAACAGAGCTAAGGTCAGTAAAGGAGGTGTTTAGGTGGGTAGCTATGCAGGCAGAGTCGGTGGAGGTGGGGCCATCAATGGTGAGCTGGGATTGGGGGCGTGATTTCCATTTAGTTGTTTAACATTGTCCCAAAAGGTCTGGGCACACCCCAGGAGGAGGTGAGGGTGGCCTGTAATGTCGGGCCTTGACTTTACGGATGGCCCATGTGCACCTGTTTCGCAGCATTGTAGGCCTGTCTATCAGTCATCTGTCCTGCTTCAGTGGCAAGGTGCCTGAGGTTATCTCTATTTCTGAGCATTTGTAGTAGGGCAGGGTAACCCAGGGTGCATTAAGTTTTTGGATCGAAATCCTGTGAGGGGAGCAAAGAAGTCACAGACCTTGTTAAAGGTTTGGGAGAAAAAGGCGAGGTCAGTGTCTATGTCAGGTGCATGATGAATGGGGACCAATTTATCTGGGTGAAAAAATTGTTTGAGTTTCTTCAGCCCACCAGGTCGGAGGCACCTCAGGGGTGTGGTATGGGCTGTGGGAGTGGGGGCAGCCCATAGGAATAGGATAGGGAGTGGTCACTTAATGAGTCTGGGAGGACCTGGATGTCATGTATTTTATTGGGGCGGTTGGTGATAATGATGTCCAGAAGGGTACTAGTTCCTCTCCTGGGTTTACTCTGGTGGGCTGGGAAATGAGTTGTGTCAGGTCTAGGGCAGTGAAAGAATCTCGGGTAGTGGAAGAGGAGGTGCTGAGCCAGTTCACGTTAGGTACCCCACTAGGATTTGTTCCATCTTGTGGTGGAGGGTGAGATATTCTGTTACAGATATCAGTGCCGGGTTCTGGTTCTTTGGGAGAACATAGGAAGTGGTGAGATATAGAGGCCCCTGGAGGAGTCAGGAGCAAGTTTGAGGGTAAGGGCCTGGGCCCCATTTACAAGTGCAGGGGCAGGGAGCTGCTGTCCGATGATTGTGTCCCTGGTATAGATTGTGCAGTCACCCCTGCTTGCCTACTCGGTCCTGCCAGTATAAGATATAGCCACAAGGAGGACAAAGGAGTCAGGGTGGATTTGGACAGCCAGGTTTCAACCAGGGCTATGATGTCTGGTTGTTGCAGCATGACCCAGCACTGGAGGGCATCACATGCTCATGCTGCATATGCTCATGGAGGCTATGTGGAGACCATTGTGCTCAGCTGGTGGGTTGGAGGGTCAGGCCCAGCTTTGGATGTATATTACCTGATGGAGTAGTAGGAAGACCAAGGCCCTGATCAGGGGTGGTGGTATGTAGCTTCCGGGGTACACAGGGATAGGGAGGAGGCCATGGGAGAACAAGGAATGGGCAGGGTTTGAAGGGTTGGGAGGTAATGACAAATAGTGGCCATGGGGATGTAAGATAGGCAGCAGAAGGGCTTCCAGGGGGTGGGTGTCATGGCCAGGGTACATGGTCAGTGTAGGTGGGATCAACCTAAGTCAGGGAGAGTTGTGGGTGCTGGTACAAGTGGGCCAGGGAGATGTCTGGCTGATGGGATGAGGGTACTAGCATGTAAATGAGGGGGAGACATTTGAGGAGGAGGTGTACAAACATAGTGCCTAGGTAGCAGCAGGGTGGAAAGGTTCAAGTATCTTGGCTGCCTCCAGAAAGTGTAGATACCACTTTGGAGTAGTGGTAGTGTCACAGACTCTGGTGGACAGGGTACAAGGTTCAAGACCCTGGCAGGGCAGTTGAAATAGGACCTGGGTGAGCAGGAATCTAGGTTCTAGGTGACTAAGCGAGCTGGGTTTGGGCCAGAAATCAGGGTTGAAATATGGTCGTTGGGGTTAGTGGCAGGCTGGGTGTGGGTTTGGTGGTAAGGCAGGGATTGGTATGTAGGGCTAGCTAGAAGGCTGGGTGTGAGGGTGAGGTGGGCAGAGGCAGAGATGAGACTAGGGAGAGAAGTAGCATAAGTAGATAGAGAGGTTCCAGGACTAGCCAAAAATGTCTGGCTGGTCTTGACTGACCTATGACAAAGGAGTTGCAAAGTTCAGAAAGATTGCACCCCATCTAAAGGGAGTAAAGCCTTCCCTTGCAGGGTGTTGAGTTCTTCCCAATGAAATCCAGTACCTGTGTTGGCTCAAAGTGGACTTCTCTTTGTTTATGATGAAGCCCAGAGACTCCAGGGTACTTCTTGTGAGGTTCAGAGCTTCTGTTACATGTTGAGGTGACTTGCCCACTATCAGCCAGCTGTCCAAGTATGGGAAGACTGAGACCCTTTGTCTTCTTAAATAAACTGCCATGACTGCCAGGCATTTTGTGAACACTCTGGGAGCTGAGGTGAGTCCGAAGGGCAGGGCTGCAAACTGGTAGTGGCCTGATAGCAGCCTGAATCTGAGAAATGTTCTGTGGGACGGCCTTATGGGGATATGAAAGTAGGCATCCTGAGATCCAGGAGACTAGTCAATCTCCCTGCTGCAGAGAATGCATCACCTGGGCTAAGGTGACCATTTTGAATTTGGTTTCAGCAAGTGCCTGTTCAGGTACCTTAAGTCAAGGATAGGTTGCCACTCCCATTTTCTTCTGAGTGAGGAAATATCTGAATAGAGGCCTTTACCCCACTGGGGAAGGGGACTACATAACTTGAGCCTTTAACAGGTTTGTCACTCCAATTCCAACAGCACTTTTTCTGTTGGAAAGAAGGGTTTTGAAATTTTGGGCCCTTGGAGGCAAAGGAATTTCTTGACTTGTAAAGAGAGGCCCTGGCCCACAACTTACAGCACCCACTCATCTGTGGTGATGAGTTGCCATTGGTGGAGGTAATGGGACAGCCTACCCCCTGCTTGGGATGGGGAGGTTACCTGAGACAATCAGGAGGACTGCTGTTTCACTTGAGTAGTGGGAGAGGGAGTGAAAGAGGTTCTCTCTGGCTTCTTCCTCCTTCCTCTAAAATAACCTCTCGTGAAAAATTCATAGGCATTGACATGGGGTAGAAAGGCCTGGGAAGTACCCCTGCCTCTGTTCCTCTGCTGTGGGCCTCTGAGGAGTAGAGGGTTTTTCTGGTTACAAGCATTTGTACGTGGTCTTATACTCATCCACCTTTTCATGTACAGTACCTGTGGCTTTGGAAGCAGGGCATGTACCACGGTAATGACTGCTGCCGTGAGGTAGTGGATGTTCCAAGATTTCTTTGGCGCCTGGAACTGTCTCTTGTAATGCCTGCTTTGCTGGAAGCTCTGGCTGACCCATTTTAATACCTAGAGGCTAATATGTTCTGCCTTGGAGACAGAGATTCTCCTGTCTTTGAACCCCATGGTTACTCCTGCTGGCTAGTAGTAGTAGTAGAGTAGTAGCAGCAGTAGCTGCAGTAGTAGCTGTAAAATTTTTTTGTAATAGCGAGCAATATTTAGGACAAATGCCTATTTACAAGACAGCACCTGAAACACATGTCAACACCATAGCAACATTAAATATACCAAGTACCTTTTCCAGTCTTGTAAGGGCAGAAATGTATTGAACCACAAAAGGTCATTGCAACCAGCCACAGACAGAAACAGACAATTCCCAGGCAAGTCACCAAAGAAGCATACACTGCAAGTATTTCCAAACTGAGACCATTGTAGCAGGCCTTAAAATGAAATAGGTATCCTAGTCTTGTTAGACAGGCAAAATATTGGTGTTCCTAAGCTGTAGCCTCTGTAACAGACCATAAACCGAAGAGGACTGTGCTAGTGTACTGTATTCCCATCAGAACTACACCAGCGTTTCAGACTGCTGGCAGTGAAGCACAGCCAAAGGCTAAGTAACTTTCACCCCAGTCTTTTCACAAAATATGAAATAAGGTGTCCTAGTCTAGTTAGCCAGAGACACATTACTAATTCAGAGTTTCATAGATACATAATATTGTGGCAGATAAAGCCCTCTGGGCACAGCTAGTCTGAGCAATTTATGCCTATTCTAGGAGGTCAGGCTGCAGCTATTTTACTGGTCTGTAAACTGAAAGAGGACTGTACTAGTGTACTGACAGACACCAGACAATAGATTGGTACCGTGACATTTACTACAGAACTCTGATTGAAATAATCCTGTCCTTGTTACTGAATTCACATTTCGAGAGTCAGATAATACAGCACTGATGAAAGAACCGAGTTTCATAATTCGAGTCACATGGGCTTGGAAAGTGATGTCTACTCCACTTGGTCACAGAATGACTCTGTTTCAGCACCTCCTGACTGATGAGATCGGTATTTGCCATCAGCTATCTATGTAACTAATCTTTCATTTCTGTCACAACCAGTAGCCTGTTAGTCAGAAAATGCCAGGGCATCTGGGGACTTCTGGCACATGTCCATGCTACTGGCTGCAGTTTAGGATTCATGGTTACATAGAAACACAAAAGTTGTCGACAGATAAGGACCCTTGACTCACCTAATCTGCTCTATTTTCCTACTCTACTGTGCCACCACAGACCCTACTCAATGTCCGGTCCTTCTCCTCCTTGCCTTAATTCTAAGGTCCCCTTCTATCTACCCCATGCATGCTTGAAACCTGTTACTGTTTTAGCACCTATCACCTCTGCTGGGAGGCTGTTCGAGGCACCCACCACCTTATCTGTGAAGAAGTATTTCTCACATCTCATTAGTGTGCCCTCCTGGTTAAACAATTTTCCCTTTCCCTTTCTGTGAAGAAGTATTTCCTGACATCCCCTCACAGTCTCTCCCCACAGCTTCATAATGTGAACCCTTGTCCTTGAACATCTTTTTCTATGTAAAATGCAACCCTCATGTACCTTATTTTTTTATTTTGCTACCCTTCTCCCTGCACCGGGTTCCTTCTTCTGGGATCCCTAGGTTGTATGCTCCCGTAGTCCCCCCTAGGTACCTCCTTCCGATACTGGCCAGCCTGTCCCCATTCTGCCTCGGTTTACCCCCAGGCGGGGCTGAGAGGGGCCCACAACTCCTCCCATGGTCCTTAAGTCTGCGATAGGCTTGCCAGCTCCTTCTATGGAGCCTGGTTATGGGTGTTCTCAGGTCAACCAGGTCCCATCTACGGAACCGTGCAGGTTTTTCTGTTTTTCTCCCAGCCCACAGGATGTCCGGACGCTGGGGAGCCAAGGGCGGAGCACATCGCGACGTGCTTAACTCTCCAGCTCCCGGTAGACATCCTTCCACCCTTAGTGTGCAGTCTCGCTGCACCTCCACCTGTGGTCACCCAGGTGGCGGTATCGCAGCGGGACTTGCATCCCACCTCACCCGGAGGAGGAGAGCAGCCACTGGGTGCTCAGTTCTCTCCCCCAGCCAGCCCTCCAGCTGCCTGAGTCCATTCCCGAACCTGTCACTGGGCCGCAAGCAGTAGCCCTACTGCCGCGCCGTGGGCCAGCCCTCATGTACCTTATTAATACCTTTGAGGTATTTGAAAGTTTCTATCATGCCCCCTTTCCCTCCTTTTCTCTAGCGAGTATATATTTAATTCCTTGAGTCGTTCTTCATAGTTCTTTTGATGCAGGCCCTTTGCCATTTTGTTGCCCTCTTCTGTACCACCTCCACCTTATCTATGTCCTTCCGGAGATGGGGCCTCCAGAACTGAACACAGTATTCGAGGTGAGGCCTCATCATCGATCTATACAGGGTAACACTACTCTCTCTCTTCTGCTGGTAATACCCTCACTGTGCACCCAAGCATCCTGCTGGCTTTCCTACTGCCTTATCACACTGCTTTACTACCTTCAGATCATCAAAATTATTACCACAGGTCCCTTTCCTGTTTTGTGGTTACCAAACACCCCCCATTGATGCATTGCCGCATGTTTCTGTCAGCCCCAAGTGTAAGATTTTTCACTTTTTGAATTAAAACCAAGTTGCCAAACCCTTGACCAGCCTTCTAACTTTTTCAGATCATCCTCATTTTTCCACCCCACTGTGTATCCACTCTGTTGCAGATTTTGTGTCATTCACAAACAGGCATACTTTCTCCTTCTAGTGCTCCTGTAATGTCGCTAATAAAGGCATTGAAGAGGATTGGGCCTAGTACTGACCCTGTGGCAGCCTGCTGGTAGCCTTGCCTTCTTCAGATTGAACATGGTTTACCACCGCTGACTCCTGTTACTTAACCAACTTCTTACCCATTTTACTACTTTTGAGCCTACTCCTAGGCTGACAGCTTGCTCAACAGTCTTCTGTGTGGAACGTGTCAAAGGCCTTACTGAAATCCAGGTAGGCCACGCCCACTGTTCTGCCCTGATTCACTTCCCTGGTCACCCAGTCAAAGAACTCATCAAGTTTGTTTGGCAAGAGAACCCTCCTCAGAAACCATGCTGCCTTGGATCCTGTAATCCATTGGTCACAAGGTATTCTCAACTTTGACAGCTCTGTACTTTCTGCCTCCTCCCTGTTACCACTTTTGTGAAGTGGGCCACATCTGCCCTCATCCAGTCCTCTGGGACTTCCACTGTATCTAGTAATAGGTTGAACAGGGCTGTCAGAGCTGTAGCCAGCACCTCCTTGAGCTCCTACAGTATCCTAGGGTGTATCTCATCAGGCCCCATTGCCTTGTCCACTTTTAGTTGTGCTAGTTCCTTGAGGATTCTCTCCTCTGTAAAAGGACTAGTGTCCACCTCCTTCATTTAATGCCCTTGCCCCTTGGCTGTGGCCTGTCACTTACCTCATCCTCCAAAATACCAGACACAGGTATTTGTTCAATATGTCTGCTTTTTTTTTTTTATCCTCTTCCACACAAACCCTCCTTCCCTTTTAACCATACTATCCTTCTATTGGTCTTCCTTTTCACTTACAGTATATCCCTAAAGAATGTTTTATCCCCTTTACTGACTTGGCAATGTTCTCCTCTGTTTGCACCTTTGCACTCCTGCTTTCCTGCCTCCTTAGTTTCTCCTAATATCTCTCCCTGTCCTCCTCCTCCTGTCATCTTGTACCTTCTAAATGCTAACTTTTTGCCTTACTTTCTCTGATACTTCTTCAGAGAACCATAGCAGTCTTTTTTATCTTACATAGAAACATAGAAGCTGACGGCAGATAAGGACCACAGACCATCCAGTCTGCTCCATTTTTATGTTTGCTTGCACATGCAAGAAGAAACATGTTGCTGCAGCTTAGAGAGAAGTGGGTTTGGAGGTGTGGCATTGCTAGGGCCAATGCCTGACACTGCTTTTGTGGGCTTGGCTGGTATCACCCATGCAAGCGCAGGCTGGTGGCGACACTAGTTTGCAAGCTCGCCACCAACGTGAAACAATTTGGCCGCTGCAATCAGGAGCACCTCCTCATTGCAGATCAGCCTCTTGCTCCATTGTGAATAGTTTGCATGCAGATGAGAAGCTGAAGCTGAGGCTGCGATGCTGGAGTGGTTCCTGTTTCTAATGTTGTGGTAGGACATCAGGGAGGAGCAACAGGCGGCAGAATCAGCTACTACAGAGCAACTGGCTACTTAGAGCAGAGTGGTCTGCCATGTCCGCTGCTTTGATCTGTAGAACGCTCACAAAAACAGCATTAAACCTGCCCTCAGTGCTCACCACCCCACTCTGCCACCAAAGAAACACACTGGAGGTGCAGACTCAGTGTTCCCATGACAAATTCATCTAATACCCCCCACACACACACATACTCACTCACAAACATGACTGCCACCACGCATGTGCAGTTACTTTTGCATGGTCCACTCAGCCTGCACTACTTTTAATGGCTGCAGACCACTTGGTTTGAAAAGTGGCACTTCATTCTGCTTTTGTCAGCACCACAGACTCGTGTTCACTCTTCAAAACCCCATCGAAAACTGAAGAAACAGGTGTGCCTTTCAAATGCCTGATAAATATAGTGCAACCAAAACTATCTGATCTGCGCCCATCACAGGTCATTTAGCGCTGCTCACACCTGGGGATTTATTTCATTATTATATAGCAAGCATGCAGTTGCAGCTGTGTCTTAAGCTTTTAATGTTGCTCACAAACAGAAACATCAGCAGTGCAGTGCTGCATGACCCCTGATGATCAGCAGATTGCCACTTAAGTTCAAAACAAATAAGATTAAAATATATCTGGCCTGACCAAGCAGCAGTTCTCATATATAATGAAACTATAAGGGGAGGCTGATAAAGGCAAGGCAGCTCAGCAGCAGTGGTCATTAGCATTTTTAGCATTTGATGTATTACACTGAACTTGCTTGCCTTCACTGATAAAAAATCTAAGCACAATGGCATTTACTTAAAAAGCAAAATGTGATGATTGTATGCTTAGATTCTTAATCAAAATGAGTAATAAACTAGTGTAATGCTAATAATAAGAGTCCCAAACATCCTGAATGCCAGGGCAGCTGAGGGGCTTGCAAATAGTGACCCCCCACCAGGACCATGGAACTGCCAGAATTCAAAGGAGGTCGGAGGACAAGACAAAGGATTTTAGGATCAGTGTCCTCCTCTGCAGCTAAGCTTTTCAAAAGTCATACCTTTCCTTTTGTTTAAAGTCCACTGAGAGGGCAATCACTGTTCCAGGACAAAACTGCACTACGCGAGAAGAAAGGACTGCAGCAGCAATGAAAGCCACTACTTACAGGAACGGGACAATTGGAGTGAGAGTGGTGCAGTAGAGGGAGCTTCTGAGAGACCCCCCACAAGCTTGTACACAACACTGCAGTATATCACTAAGAGTACCATTTTTAACAGAAACTACTCACCATGTTCCTCTCTCCTCCAGATCCAGCAGGTGACTAACTAAGAAGGTATTCATCTCTTGTACAGTAAGTTGTCCTGGGCAGCTGGAACTGGGTTCTCAAATGGATGGAGATGGCGGCAGCATGTCCAGGATGTGGCAGTAACTAGAGGTCACAGCTGGTGTGTTACAAAGAGAGACAATAGAAGTAAGGGACCAACGGAGGAGCCTGAGTCACAAAAACAAGAAAAACAAAACAAAACAACTAAGGAGTCCTGTGGCCACAGCCTTAGGCAAATAAGCTGTCCCAGAATCGTAATCCAGAAAACACAAACTTCTTTCAACACCCTGTTTAACATGGGATCACCTCAGCTCTGCTGAAAATGCTTCTCGAGTCAATGCTGTTCAGTATTTGTTGTTCCTTTCTGATAAATTCCAACAAAGCATGCCATATTAACATGGAAAATTGGGACCGAGTCTTAAACATTATCACGCCAGCAGTTCCCTTTACTCTCCCTCTGTCATCCTGTTCTTTGATTATCACATCAGTGACTAAGGTTGTCTGTAAGATGATTGTCTTACAGATATATCTGAGTGAGGAATTTCACAGTTTTCTCTTTGTGAAGGAAGAAGAAAAGATGGGAAGCCCTAAAAAAAAAAAAAAAACGATACAAGACTAGGGAAAGGGGATGAGCATACACGGCCATCTACTGCATTGAATCCAACTGTCTGACACTTCCACAGGTACCGATTGGCATGCAGGGGAAGATATACAAAGAAGAAATAAACGTGAAACCCCTGTGATGGCAGTTCCATTTGAGAGCATGTAATTATGCAGCAAAGCCTTGTGTTCTGTTTATGATGTTTTACAAACCCTATCCTCTGCCTCACCCCACCAACTCACTTATTACACAACCCCAAATGACGAAGCACCCAGCATGCCATCATCAATTGGGGTCAAAGGCTGCCTTTGGGCTTCAGTAAGTCAAGCATTAATTAACATTAAATAAAAACAACACACTGTTAAGCAGTGAATGGAAGGCAGAGCTTTAAAAAATTTATTAGTTTGTTTCAAATTAACTCCCACTAATGTGTTTAAGGTATTCGTCAAGAAATATCATTGCCATATTTTGGTAATAGCTGTGAGTGAAGCTTTTGTTGGAACAATTCCAAGTCCAGTGCAATTAGTTATATTTTTCCTCGGTTTTCCTGCACTGCCACAGCTCTGCTCTTGGCTAAGAAGAGCCAGAGAACAAGAAGCGGATTCTTTACTAGACACACACACACACACACACACACACACACACACACTGTGCAATTGCACCTCCTCTGTGTCCAGTAATCCCTGTTCGCATTCAGAGGCTCTGCCCTTTGTCAGGAGTACAGCTTCTATGCTGGTTACACTCTTTTATCTGGATCAATAGTCACATTAAGATTACATTCATTAATACATGAATAAATTATAATAATGCTAGTGTACATTTCTCATAGGGAACAATGCTAGAGACCTGTGAAACCTGAGTAGCAAGAGATAATAAGAAAAGAAAAAGAAAAATGCAGCCTCCGTGATACAAAGTTTGTGCCACTATACCAAAAGTGCTTAATATGTATAAATCGATTTAAAACAACATTTGTAAACACTTAGGCTCCCATGTTCCCTGTAGGGAACATGCCTAATTGAGTACTGTCAATCAATCGATCATGATTTATTTCAATGCGCCTTTCAAATACCAAGGGCTGGCATTATTATTACTTTATTCAGATATTGAGAAATGTAATATTGATGTAGCCACTGGTCCTTATAAAGAGTCTGGACAGAATCTGACGCCCATCCCCAGATGAAAGAGCTGAAGCTTCACATGCACATGGGGATTATCGGACACAGAGGAGACACCATTGCACATTATAGCCCAGATATTCAAAGAGTTGAGCCATGCGCACAGGGTTGGCCTATGCTGCACGAAATGCGCCATTCTGCGTTATTCAGCAGGAGGCAGTTGCACCCCAAATCACACTGAGCAACAGTGCAATGATAATGAAGGCATGCACAACTGAAGGGGAGGAACCATGCATAAATGGCACAGTGCGATATTCAACAATTGTGCCATGCACAATAGGGGAGCAAGAAGTTGCGCCATAGCGGAAATGAGCCAAAATGAAAGGGAGCAAGGAGAGGTGCAAGAACGCTGCAGGGAAGCCACATATGAGAACAAACACAGCAGGACACACTGGGCAACAAGGACACACAGGGTCAGGCAGGAAAGGGCACCTGGAAGCAATAGCCACAGGGAAGGTGTGGGAGACATTGCAGAAGGGAGGTACACCACAGCAGTGAGGCAAGCACAGGCAGTTGCTTTGGTGCAGGAGAAGTAGCAGTGAGGACAGCGGGGAATACAGTTACAGCTGCCGGGGTGACACAAGCCAGGGACATGGCCAGTGCCACCTTCCAGATGGAGGCCATTATGAGGGGGTGAGAAGGTGGGTAGCAGGGGTGTGGCCGTGGAAGGGCCCATTGGCGGTATGCCCCAACAGGCAGTACCGAGCCCACACCAGCTTCGAGCTGTACAGTGATATCAAGATTGTGGGCCAGTACCACCTGAATCAGGCATTCTGAGGCAGCTCTGTGAGCTGTGCAGTGATGTGATGCAGGCACCCACCACGACGGAGCCATGCCCTGTCAGTGGAGAACAAAGTGACAGCTTGCATGTGCTTGCTCGCTACGGGTACCTTCCAGAGACCAACTGTGGACACCACAGGCATAACCCAGTTGGCCACATCATGCCACCTCACCCAGTTCCTCAGTGCACTACTGCCACATGCTGCGGAGTACATCCATTTCCCCAGCACACCGGCAGAGCACACAGCAAACATACAGGAGTTCCACAGGGTAGCACGTATGCCTGGAGTGCTAGGGCAATAGACTGCACCAATGTGGCCATCCGCACCACCTGACCCCGAGGGGCCGTGACATCAATCGCAAGGGCTATGCCAGCATCAACTGCCAGGTGGTGTGTGATGCCAGGGGGCATAATCAATGTCTGTGCCATGCACCCTGGGAGCACACAATGCCTTCATCTGGCACCAGTTGGCACTGTGCCACAGATTCGGAGTGGGATATCCCCACTGGACACCTAGTGGGTGAGTATGCAAGCCACATGGACAATCATAGGGCCTGGGGGCATGGTCAGAGGTGACATGGGTAGTGGCCTACATGGCCCGGGGCAGGATGATGCTGATCACCAAACTAACCTCCACCCTCTACACACAGGTGACAGTGGATACCTACTCTATCCCTGGCTGCTCACACCCTACCGGTGGCCCGCGACCCCATCACAGCAACGCTACAATGAGGCACACACCACCACATGTAATGTCATCGGGGGTGTTCGGGATGCTAAAGGCATGTTTCCATTGCCTGGACACCTCTGGCCGTGCCCTACAGTACAGCCCCTCAGGGACTGTGGGCTATTCTGGCCCTGTTGCATCTTGCACAACATGGCCAACGGATGTGGATAGCCATACAGGTCGAAGAGGGGACAGCGATGGGAACGATGAGGACACTGGTGACAATGGTGATGGATAGCCCTCCTTGGGTGATGGGACCCCGACTGCTCCGGCTGGCACAGCTGCACCAGGATGCCATCACAGAGGAGCACTTCAGCAAACCCAGGTAAGTCATGGGGCCATGTGCAACCACCAGTGGCTAAGGCACAACCCAAACACGCATGGACACACACCAGGGTGCATGCCATCAAGGGAAGTGGCAGGCATGGAACCACACACACAACCAGGGATGGGTGAGGTCTAACATGCCACGCAGACAGACACATACACACACGCACACACACACACAACGCACAAACTTGCACAAAGGGTAGGAGGCACACTGACCCAGAACACCACCCCTAGCCACACAATGTCCACAGACCACCACACCCACTGCCTGTCCATGGAGTGTGTCAGATGCTGAGCACCATTTTACATTGGTGTACAGTGCAATGCAGGCATCATCATGCACACGCAACTGCGGACAGCAGCTGGGAGGGTGTGCAGATGGACTGTGTGTGCTGCGCAGGGCTGGGTACCCACCCATGCACTGCCCACTGAAAGACACAATGCACACAGGGCAGCACCAGACAGTAGCCACATTGGGAGACAGATCAGTTACACGACACAGTGCCCCAGCCACCACGGGATGTGTGGGCGGCCCCACCGAGACCTGCCAGCACTGACAGGCTGACCACTGGCTCATGGGTGGCACCGATGGTCCCCAGGGGTTCCACTGCGTGAATGCGACCGTGCTCATGCAGGGGTCTGCAGCACACTGAACATGCCTGTATCAGGTGTGCTCGGGATGCCCACAGCTGAACCCGTGTCGACAGGAGGGTGTCACACGACGCCGTGAACAGGGGTGGACTGTGCACCTGTGGTGTCCGCTGGCGCATGGGCACATGACTGTGTGCCCATTGTGGCCATGACAGCAGTGAATGCCTGTGCATGCCTGTCAATGGCAGCGGTCACATCCTCCCGCAACTGGTCCAACCCTGCCAGGATCAGAGCGGTGTCTCTTCTGCGACGCCTCCTCTACCCACTCCAGAGCCACACGCAGTGCATCCACCCCATATCACAAGCCATATCTGCTGCTGGACTGATGCTTGCAGTAGGGGTGTGTCTCGCCGAGAGATCATCTGCCCCTCAGTATCCTGTTCCTCAGGGTGTGCATGGCCCTGATGCTTAGCAGCCCTTGAGGGTGGGCGCTGCTCACCAGGACCAGGTCTGGGCATGTCCACAGGTCGTGCACAGATGCTGCCGCTGGATCCTGTACCCCAAGCCCATTGGCCGACTGCTAATGCTGCCTCCCCAGGGCTCAGTGGTCGCCGCAGTGGCCGCAACAGTCCCACTGTCCTGAACAAACACCACTGCTGCCCCACTGGTGCTGAAAGACACAGGCTGGGACTGTGCTGACACGCAGGCCTCCACGGCAGCACCACCCACAGCCATGGCCGCTGATATTACCTGATGTGTGGCCATCCCTGGCACACACGTGTCACTGCCTGCGCCGTTAGCGACATCATCATCGGTGACGGACTCGGCACCGCCCGAGTCACAGCATGCTGGCATCCGTGGGACACTGTCACGCTTGAGAAATGGGCAGCTTCTTCTGCACCTGTTACAACAACATCAGTGTGACAGCCAGGCGGCCCACTGTCGCACTGAGCCACTTATACCTGTGGAGGTGGATGAGCCCTCCTCCATCTCCAGCTGACTGTCCTCAATGGACAGGCCCACCACCACTGACCCATGCAGATGCTCAGGATCTGTAAGGGAAAACAAAGTCGCGCTATTGCATGTGACCCACCCTGCCCCCCCATAGACAGACCACGACTTACCATGCAGTGATGGGCCACCACCGTCTGGAATCCACCACCCAGAACACCCTCAATGGCACTATGCTGCATGCTTCCAGCAATCTCTCCTCCTGTGGGGTCAGGTGTACCATCTCCAGCTGTCCCCACCTGTCGCAGCTCATGCTGCCCTGATGGTAGCCACCTTCTCCTTTATCCTCCTCCTGTCTGTGCCCATTTTCTTCTTGCAGTCCTGCACAGAGCGCTGGTGGCTGCCATGCAGGTTCACAGCACGCACACCTCCTCCTCATGCAGCAGCATGGGCTTGAGGTGTTCCTGCCATCCTCTGAGAAGCGGCTCCTGATCCAGGTAGGTCCTCAAACAGGGCTTCGGTCTCGGCCTTTGTAAAATTAGGCCTCCTCCTCCTCCCACAACTGTGTTCTTCCTCTCCACAACTTGCTCAGTCATTTTTAGCCTATAAGAATGGCAGTTGTTACCTGTGACTGTGCAGTCTCATGCATGTTCCTAAATCCACAGTCCACACTCCCAAACAGCATGCAACTCACCAATAGACTGCAGTAACCGACTATGGCCACTGCAGCCCAATGTTGCACTTTATAGTGCAACCCATGCAAATGAGGTGAGGCGCAACTTTAAGCAGATGCAAATTGCAGGTGCTGTGCCATTGCATGGCTGATTAGCTGTTTTGCATATGATGACTGAATATCGTGCTGTTGCACTTTGCGCAATTGTGTTGAACGTGCTGGGCCAAGGGCGCAGTTCTGTGACATCGTAGTACACACCTCACCGCGCATGCCCAGGTTGCTGATGTAGGCGTTTGCCGTGCTGCTGATGTGCTGTGCATGGAAGCAATGCAGGGCATGGCCACCATTGTGCCAGTGGCGCTATAGCGATGTTCACCTACATGGCACTGTGGCACTTGGCCATCATAGGCGCACTGGGCAACAGCGCAGTGAAGGCCGCTACTGGAGGTAGCACACAGGCAGCCAATCACACTCCATGCATTGGGTTCTGATGGCGCTGTGCGTGTCCGTGTGCAGAGACCCTTGACCCTGTGCCCGACCTTTGCCCCTAGGCGCCTCACGTCAGGCATGGGCACCTCTATCACGCTGTTCCAGTGACAGCGCGATAGGAAATGGCAGTGCTGTACCATGCAGCATCTGCACATTGGGAGCTGTGCTGCAGAGCGCATATTTGCAGACTGAGCTGAGAGAATGCCACGCAGGAGGGCTGCTCAATGGATGTAGGTCGAACTGGCCAACCTAGTGGCTATAGTGGAGCCACACCATGGACCACTGTTTGGGAAGGCACTCCTGGGCAGGTCCAGGAGCCAGGTGGGAGGAGGTGGCCACTGCACTGAAGGAGGCCACTGGATGAGGGAGAATTGCTGAGCAGTGCCACCATGGGCATGGGGATCTGATGTGGAGGGAGCCGGAGCTGCTAGCCTGACTGTGGGGACGTGCCAGGAGGGGCATGGTGCCATGGCCAGGTAGGTGTTACGCCAACACACTTTTATCTTCCATATAGGTATCACGGTTGTATGTGTCCTGCACATGGGGGAGGGACTGTCCGGTGTTGGCTGTGGTGATCTTATCAGGGTGTGGGGTGGGTGGGTCCGGCTGGGTGGGAGGCACATCTGGGGGCAGGGGGTCTTGCTATGGGATTGTACTGATGTTCCTCTCTCCATGTTTGCACTACAGGTCGGAGGAGCTGCGCCTTGCCCATGAGCTGCGCGGTAATGAAGAGGAGAGGGAGGCCAGGCAGGGCGAGGGTCCACAGCGCCCAAGGACCAGCCCAATGATGGTGAGTGCCATACCTCCATGATTACTATTGCATGCTGTGTAACAGGGTGGGCAGTGGGCATGACCACCATCCATCGATCCATCAACACCACTGTCATGCACGCAACTTGTTACAGTCAACACCGCTCAGTGGCAATGCATGTCTGGGAGGGCGATGGTGGTCCATGCATGCACCAGGTACATGGCTGTGCCACTGCCTTTGTACTACATAGCCAGCGTCACTAAACGGCCATGGAGGTGCTGTGCATGACTGGCCAGTGGGTGTGTGCAGCATTCCACATGGCTGTATGCGCCTGGGTGGGCAGGTCATATGGGCGTGATCAATGTGGGTGGTCACACACCATCACAGAGGTATGTCCCACGGCCGTATGCCATACACAGTGGGTGGGCTGTATGGAGCTGTACATTCATACCTATTGACTGAGCTCCCTTGTCCTAGGTGTCCACCAGCTCAACGACATATGGGAGGCACTGAGGGAGATCCTGCATGTGGCGAGGGGCCCTGGATATCCTTTTGCCGGATAGATGAGACAGGGGTCCCCAGGAGGAACAGGTAGTGGAGAAGCCAGAGCAGAGAGCAGGGCTCCATTAAAAGTCCTCTGCCCTGATATCCCCTACCCCTAGACCCACCCTCACACCCCTCCTTTCCTGTCCCATTTGTCCACTCCTGCCCTTACCCACCCCCACCTTGTTTGTGGCCCTCCCCCACCTTGTATATATTATTGTACATAGTTACCTTTTGTGTGCTGTTTTAATACAGATGTTTTATATGAATACTGTGGTGGTCTGTGATTTGCAGTGGGCTATAGGTGCTCAGCGCAGTGGTATGCATGGCGTCTGGTGTGCTGTCATGGGTATGTGTGTGTGTCCATGTGGAGGTGACTATGGTGTGGGGGTAGCTATCAATCAGTGTCTGTGGGTGTGTGTTGTGCCTGTGCACTGGATGACTGTGTGCAGTGGTCCATAGTGCATGCTCTTTGTTCATGGTGCCCCTGCCAGCCCGTCTCATGGCCTGTGCAGCTGACACCCATGCATGTATCTGACCTGAATTGTCTGCTGGCATGTCAGTGGTGGCTGTCCATACAGGGCAGCCACTGTACCCTGCACAAAGCTGGGTTGCCTCCTGTCACTGGTGTGGTGCATGTCTGCCTCAGGTGACACTGTGGCCTCCACAGTTGTTGACCCACCTCCATGCTGTGGCTTATGTGTGTTGCAGAGGATGTGCACCACTGTCTGTGACTTGTGCTCGGGAAAATGCTGGTGGTGTACAGGTCCACAGTGCCTGCACAGGAGGCTGGCACCCAGTGCCATGGAGGACTCTTGGGTTGTATGTACACAGTTTACATGGGCTCCATGTTGGGCTTGGCTTTGCTGCCCACTACTCCATCCCTGTGTTGTTGTGCCCTTGGGTATGGGTGGGTGTCTGTCCATGCACTGTGTGGCATCCGCTGTGGTGCATGCTTCCACACACCACTGTGGGTGTCTGCGCTGGCTGTTGTGGCCAGTGCTGGGTTAGAGTGTGTCATTGGGAGAGTGTGTAGGGTGCTGTACCTCTGGTGGTGGGGTCTGGGGCATGCCTGTCCCGTGTCTAAATTGCCTCAGTGTGCCGGCGCATGTGGTTGGTCTCTCAGCAGTACCTTGGGGAGGCTGTGCGTGGTGGCACTGTGTATGCCGCTGTTGCATCACTGTGTGCTGCCACCCGCTGATGGGTGCTCATGGTGGGGCTGCCTTGCATGGTTCTGTGGTGACAGGGTTGCATTGTCACAGTGGGGGTGGTGGCATGCATGGGTTTTCCTGCAGTGGTGGATGCTGCTCCTGAGTAATGCAAATAATACACCTTTTGCAGCATGCTTTACTTACATTTTTTGTGTGTGTTTGTGTGCAAACCTTTTTATCATAGTGTGCTTACTTAACTGGTTAATGCACCGCTAGCCCTAGTGGCAACTGACTCTACTTCTGGACCTATGCTGTACTGGGACAGAATGCACTGGGGCTAGGCTGACATTCAATGGGATCCAGAACAGACTGAGAATAGATTGCACTATACAGGGACCTACCTGATTGTTTAAGGTCGTGTATCTTGATAGTTGCATTGAACTGGAAGAAAGAAAGAAAGAAAGAAAGAAAGAAAGAAAGAGTGGTAACTTGAATAATGCAAGTACAAATGGGCATCTTGCCAATAGTCCCAGATAAACTTGGGTGAGGAGGTAGCAGCAGGTCTTACATTGAATAAAACAATTGATTTTGTTATATTTTGGTCTGTTTGACACACACACACACACACACACACACACACACACACACACACACGTGAGAGAAAATAACTAAGGTGTCATAGTCAAAATAAGGAAATTGCCTTTGACATCCAATATACAGACATTACAGTGTATTGATTTTGACTGAACTATGCCATCAACATTCGCCAACTTTTCACAACTTACAAGACTACCAGACTTCATACTGTTTAATGTTTATACCCCGTATTCAACAGTTGTGCACAGAGATATCAACAATCTGGCACTGACAAATGACCACAGGTGACCAATATGACTGTTGCACTGTATTTCTGCCAGCAACCCCCACCCCATTTTGTGATTCTGTGCACTTGGCCCCACTTACAGCATGGATTTTATAATTACAAATGCCCCAGGGCTAAGACTTATTTATTTATTTATTTAGTGAATTTGTTGACCGGTAGGCCCACTGAGACAACAAAGTCCCTTTTCAGGGGCACCCGGAATTAATTACAAATTACAGACACAAAAAGCATACAATAGACAAAAGCAGTGCAATTAATTGCGTAGGTACATACATAGGTGGTATTACAGAACAAAACAGAGAACAGGTAATAATTAGAAACAGGACAAAACTGGTCAAGACTAAGGAGTGTAAGGCACCAGCCATTCAAGTGCAACACCACTGATTGACTACCATTAAGGAGATTTTAAGGCCGCTTTTAAATGAGCAAGAGTAGAGCAGTTAGCCACAGCTGCAGGCAGACTGTTCCAGAGTGACGGGCAGAAATGGCAAAGGATCTGTTACCAGCTTGTGTTCGAGTCCTAGGGACTTCCAGGGCAGGATAGGCAGTGGACCCCAGGTCACGCTTTGGCTAATTTGTATAGCAGAAGTCCATTTAGGCTAGGAGGAGCCAGGAGCTTGGCTGTTTTGAAGGTCAGCAGAGTGTTGGAATGCAAGCCTGGCCTCAAGTAATGGCCAGCTCAAAGAGGTGAGAACATTGCAGTGGTGATCACAGAGGTGGGCAGAGGCTGCAAAGTGGGCAATTTTATGATGGAGAACTCTGAGTTTGTTGAGATCCGAGCTCAAGCAGTTGAAGTACGGGAGCACCATAGAGAAGCACTGGGAGAATGGTACCAGTGGTGACAGCCAAACGTGTTTCCTGGAGAGGAATCCTCCAAGTCTATATAAGAGGCCAATTCTTTGATGGAGAATTTGTGGTAACTCAATGTGCAGCTCAGGGTTAGTCCCTGATCCAGGTGTACTCCAAGATATTTTGTGATGCACAGACCTCAAGTGGAGTCCCGCTGGCCGAGAAGATCTGTAGGAGGTTTGATCTATTGGCTCCTAACCGTTGGAACCGAAAAGGATGGCCTTGGATTTCTTGAGGTTAAGGACTAGTTTCATGTCCACTAGCCACTTTTCCACCTCTCTGAATTTTGAGGTTCTGGCCTAGTTGACATAAATCCTTCAGCTCCTATGGATAATGGAATTGTCTGCATACAGTTGGATGCTGGCCCACCACAGTGCTTCAGCATGCTATTGATGAAAATAGTGAATAGCAGGGGTCCAAGGATGGAACCTTGGGGACTCCTTGTCGCACTGACTTAATCGTAGAAGGTGTGCCTTCCATTTTACCAGCTGCTGCCTTCCACAGAGGTAATGATGAAACCAGGAGGAGGCAAGTGGATCTAGTCCAAGGTGCTGAAGACAGAAACAAGGAGATTGTGGTTCACCAAATCAAGGCTTTCAAGATCCAGAAATTAAATATGCCCACAGCATACTTGCCTGAGGGAGACTATTTTTTTTTTCATGGCTAACAGCTGCACCCAGCCCCAGAAAGCCCTTGAGTGGGTTTGCTTTGAGGGAACATTTAACTTAATTGAAGCCCTCCATGGGAAAATAAACAAACACACAGATAAAATATAGATAGATAGATAGATAGATAGATAGATAGATAGATAGATAGATAGATAGATAATCTCTACCCCAGCAGGTCTGCTCCAGAAATATTCAATCTTTAGGCTCTTCCAGGGCAGGCTAATTTATGACTCTTAAGGGTTTATTAAGAATACAAATGCAATATCTGTTGTTTTACAATGCTAAGAACCAGTTTGTCCCCTCCAAGACCCTCTCCTCCCCTTGTTGAATCCCACTGTGTGTGGGGATTTTAACATTTTAAATTGTAAAATTACCAGTTCCCTCCAGGACTGAGACCTGCTCCACTCAAGGGTTCTCTGGGCTGGGTGCAGCTGTTAGCCATGAAAAAAAATAGTCTCCCTCCAGGCAAGTATGCTGTGGGCATATTTAATGAGCTGTCTCTTCCAGCACAATTAATTATGAGAGCCCTGATGCAATACATTAAATATAAAGAATAAAACAGCTAATGCTGTTTTACAATACTGTCTCCTATCAAGACGCTCTCTGCTGGCTCCTCCCCATGTTGGGATCCTGTACACTGAGACCCACTCAGAGTGACAATTTTAAGAATACCCCCAGGGCTAAGACCTGAACTGAGCCAGAACTTTTAACTTAAGTCCCTCCTGGGGAAAATAAACAAAAATAATTTCCCATCCTGGCAGGTCCTCTCCAGATCTATTCAATGTGCAGGCTCTTCTGGACCAGAACAAATGATTACTCTTGTGAAAGCCCTGCTTCAATAGATGAAACATAACTATAAACAGTGACATTTTTATTTATTTTATTTATTTCAGATTGGGATTAATACCTTTAACTCATGGATTCATTTACAAAGGTTCCAAGTCGAATACAGAAGCAACAGGATAAACAACTACACATGGCTTACATGGGTTACAAGGGTTTCTTAGTAAACATAGCAGGTTACAAAGAGTACAAGATACATAGGTTGTGGAGTAGAATACTCTGAGAATACAGGGCACAACTGTTCTCACAATACAATGTGAAAAGGTTTAGGAAAATGTTTCTGTGCAACCATTCACATTAAGTGTATGAAATGGCATGGGACTAAAGAATTTGTTCAGTGCTTTTGTTAGATGCAGCTGAAAGGCTTTGTCAGCATATGGTATTGAAAGGTAGTTGTGGGAGGAGGATAGCGCAGGAAGGGTAAGCAGAGGAGAGGGAACTAGGAGGGTGGTCAGGAAGGGAGTAATGAGAGTGTAGACAGACAGTAGGGGTAGGAGGATGTGTTAGGGTAGTCAGGAAGGAGCAGGAAAGGGTGGCAAGGGGTTAGGGAAGGGGGTGGGCAGACAAAGAACAGTGGGAAAGAGCTCAGAAGGAAACAGTGGGATAAAGAATAAAATACACCCTGCTGTTTTACAATACTTTGTAAGACCCACTCTGAGCCCCCCGGTCCTTACCTTATCCTCAATCAGAGTGGGGTGTTTAAATAAACAATGCCCTCCCTGGATCTCTGGGGCTTGGTCTAGCTGTTGCTATTACAACTAATATCCATACTGTATTATCACAACTACAGCGTATCAACTTCAAATGCATTTGAAATAATGGAATGCCCTGTAGTTTATGGCTGCAGTCATTAATTAGGTTCCTGGGTACCTTTTATTTGAAACTTAAGATAATGTTTTTTTTTTTTTTTTTTTTACTTGTTTTGTTTGAAAATTCCATGTACTCAACATGAACCAATATTTACTTAAAACAAAAGGGTGCAGGAGGCTCCAGTGAAAAGCCCAGAAATACAGATGAATATTATATGTCAATAATTAGAAAGATTCACGTTTATCAATAAATTAGAGGCACACATATTATCACAACAACCAAAAGTATACATATCTCAGTACCCGTTTCAATAAAATCACATTGGGGTCTAATTCATTTCTGTGTGAATAAAAGGTTATATGCTGTATTTCAAAACCATATATACCTACTCCACCACACACCTTACTGCATGCATGCAGGGCTTATCCTCATTACTAGAAGGATTCACATTTCACAGTTAAAAAATAGGAAAAGGAATTAATCAAAACATAAAAGAGTTAAGAATACACAAACCAGTAATATGTCTCTAGCGCGTCATGCTCAAAATCAGATACCGTATTTCACCATTTTGTAATCGCCCTCAAATAGAACCCACCCTCAAATTGAAGCTGCATGCTCTTTTAATATAATGCAATAGAAGCCGCTCGATACAAGCTGTTTATTACGATAGTAAGTTCACCGTTCACGCCAAACAACATGGGAATCTGCACCTCCAGTTCCTCTGAGGGTGCTGAAGTTAAGGAGAGCCTATTTACAGGAAGTTTAGCTGTAGATCCTCTCTAACCCCATAAACTACCCAACCCTCACCCACCAGCATGGTTTCCATCCACGTCGCTCACCTCTTCTGTCCTGGTCTCACCCGCTAAAACAGAAAATGTTGCAGACGTACCTGATTCCTGTGCTAGTGTTAAATGGGAAGTTTTACCTGTCCTGATACTGCACTTGAGTCGACTAGCAGGTGAGATTTTCTCATTTTTCTGTTGAAAGGAGTTTCAGCATCTTCTTGACAGGAATTCTCTCTGTGGTATGCTAATCTCTGGGCTCACCAATAGCGCTTAGACATACCTGTACACACAGAAAAAAAGGAAAATTGCCAGCTCAACAATAATAAACCAAAAGGAGAAGTAGGGCTAGAACTACTGTTCCAACATTAAGACAGTGCATCAGGAGTGCTTCGCGTGCATAGCTCCTGCACTTAGCTGGCCATCTTGTAGACGCCGTTCTTTGTTTTACGCCACTTGGATGATTGCCCTCCTGTTCAGCGCGAAGAAAAAATATGGTATCATAGTTTTATTAATAGAAGCCACCCTCGATTAGTCACCACCCTCAAATATAAGCCCTCCTCAAAATGAATTGAATTAATAGAAGCTGCGGCTTCTAAACGGTGAAATACGGTAGATGTAATCTCAAATTTCTCTTTACTCTTGTGTTTTTGTGTTTGCTCGCATGCATGTGCAAGAAACACATTGCATCAACTTCCTTCACAAGCGGGTTGTGGAGGCGGCAGTGTTGTACCAAATGGCAGCAGCTCGCTTTTGGGCAGGTCTCTGCCGAGCGAATAAGAGGAGCATGCTGTCAATGACAGCAGTTAATGAGCAGGCCACTATGCTCAAAGAAACAGGTCACTGCAATCAGGAGCGCCCATCACTACTAATCAGCTGTGTTTGCAGGCAGTCCCTGACTGCAGCAGCCAATTACAGCTGCATTATCTGATGTCCCCTTTCAAAAACATGGCACCGCTTCTCCTAGCCTCTCACAGTCCCCACGGTTGATGCACAGCCACCACCTGCCTCTCCCAGTCCGTTAAAGCTGAGGGGTACCCAATCCCCCTGCCTACATGCCCCTCCCAGTTCATTTGATGACAGGGTAGCCAAATCCCCATCAGCATGATGCGCCCCTCCATTTGTTCTGTGCCTAGGGGTGCCCAATCCCCTCAGCTCATGCACACTCCCACCTCCCACCCAAGCACTTTGTATGGCTAACAGGGTGCCCAATCCCTGTCAGCTCCAGTCCCCAACAAACTCCCAGGTAGCAGGCTGGGAGCCAACCACAGTGTGCTTTTGCACCCCACACTGTATAACCGACAGGGTGCCTAATCCCATCGGCTCCAGCCCCCAAAAGAAACACCCAGGTGTGCTGGCACACTGGGAGCACACCCAGCATGCAAAAAGCATCCCAGTAGCTGTTTTATTTTTTAAACCTGTAAAACCAGAAAACGGTCCCTCGTGGTCTCTTGTGCCCTTCCCCAATCCGCATCCACCCCCTCACCCCATACTTACCTCCAGTGCCCTGCACAACAATCTTGGTGGACCAGGAACACGTCTGCACCTTCAAAACCGACTGCGAATTAAAGAAATGCCAGTAAGCGATATAATGGCATAAACAGGTTTTCAACTTAGGTAGATATCTCCCCCATTTTGGAATTTCTTCACCAAATTTTCAACATGAGTTCTTGGGACCCCACCTCATGAACTCAGTCACTGTCATTTTGTTATTCGGTCTCAAAAGGTGATTTTGCGGTCACTCCGCAGAACCACCTTTGTGACTAATTAACAAAATGACAGTGTCACAGTTCATGAAGTAGGCTCCAAAACCCTATGTTGCAAATTTGGTGAAAAATTCCAAAATGACTGTTTTACAGGCATGCATTGTGCAGTTCCTAAGCACGCCGTAACTTTGAGAATGTTTAATATTTTCAGTCCATATTTTCAATATTGCCATTTTACCACACCTCCTTATCAACAGTACAGCTGTCATTTTTACATCTCGCTCAAAATGTGTTTTGCATGTAGACACAATGGCATGGTTGGTGTGCGAAATCAGTGTTTGGGACAGATTAAGAAAATTACAGTGACACTGTTCATGAGCAGAGGTCTTAAAATGCCTATGTTGAAATTTGGTGACAAAGTCCATTAAATGACTGTTACAACCGTGCATTGTGCATTTTTTACTAACCTCATAACTTCACAAATTTGTAATATTTTCACTCCAAATTGCCAACACTGGCATTTTCCAGACCTTCTTAGGAACAATACAGCTGTCATTTTCCACATTCTGGCCAAATGTGTTTCTGCAGTTCCGGCACAGAATAGCACGGTAGCTGTGGGAAATCAGTGTACAGGACACATTAAGAAAATGACAGTGACTGTTCATGAGCGGAGGTCCCAAAATGCCTATGTTGAAAATCTGCTGAAAAAATCCCCAAAATAATTACATTACGGGTGTGCATTGTGCAGTTTCTACACACGCTCATGACTTCACCAGTTTTTATATATTTTACTCCAGATTTTCGACATTACCATTTCTTTACACCTCCTCATGAACAGTACAGCTGTCATTTTCACATCCTGTTCAAAATGTGTTTTCACACCTGTGGCGCCAAATGGCACAGTCGCTGTGCAAAATCACCTTTCAGCTAATGAACTGATAGTGTCACTGTTTGTGTGGTGGGGTCACAAAAAGCCCATGTTGAAAACTAGGAGTAACAATATACCAAACGCCCAGGGCATTAGGGTTTCTGACCATAATGCCCTACCCTGTAATGACTGACAGGTGTTAGGGTTTGACTTGGGATTGTCAACAGCAATGCTCACCCCATTCCACCCCACCCTGCAGCCACTGACGGCCATCGATGTGCACCTTGGACTCTTTGGCCAGAGTTCACCCCATTCTCCTATACTGCACCCATTTCACCATATTTCCTTATGGAATGAGGTTAGTGTAAAGCTCAACCACCCTAAGGCTCACTTGACACTTGTCAGTGTCTGCAGGGTAGGGTGAGGTGAAATGTCATGACCGTTATGGGCTGACGACCCAAAGGTACACCCAACGCCTGTCCATCTCTGTAGGGTGGGTGTGGACTTGGTGTCAGTTCAATACTTCACTGCCATTCCTATACTACATCTGTCCAACTCCTGCCCGTCCACTGCTAATGCCAGCAAGCAAACATTCGACATTGATAAATGCTTGTTTCTACCTTATAAATGTGCCAAAGGCCTTTACTCTGTCAATAGCCTATTTATTCATACTCATCTGTATTGCTCCCTTATGCCTATCTCATGCCTGTTTGAAGCCCTGCACTGTATTCAATCCACCACTTCCTGAGGTAGGTCATTCCATGCATCCACCACCCTTTCTGTGAAAAATAACTTCCTCACATTACCCCTTAATTGGCCTCCCTCTAATCTCATGCTGTGTCCTCTTGTCCTGCCATTTTTCTTATATTGAAACATGTTAGACTCTTTCACATTCTTAATGCCCTTAAGATGTTTGAATATTTCGATCATATCACCTCTCTCCTCCTTTGCTCTAGGGCATACATATTGAGCTCCGTTAATCTGTCCTCATATGTTTTCTGATGCAGTCCCTGCACCATTTTGGTTGCCCTTCTCTGGACTGCCTCAATTTTGTCAATGTCCTTGTGCAGGTGCGGCTCCAGAACTGCACGCAGTACTCCACGTGGGGCCTAACCAGTGTCTCGTAAAGAGGGATTATTACCTCCCTCTTATGACTTGTGATATCCCTACTAATAGACCCCAACATCCCTCTAGCCTTACCTACTGCTTTACTGGTCTGCTTGGATGATTTCAGGTCATCTGTGATGATGCTGCCCAACTCTCTTTCTTCCCTTGTTGTAATTGCGGCAACTCCTCCCAACCTATAGGTAGGGTTCTCTTCCTCTATGCATGATCTTGCATGTCTTTGCGTTAAACCCCAGTTGCCACTCTTCAGACCATTTTGTCATTTTTTCAGATCTCTTCTCATTCTGCCCACCCATCTGGATCATCTGCTGTGTTGCAGATCTTGATGTCATCTGCAAACAGGCAAACCTTACCCTACAGTCCATCTGCAATGTCACTGATGAAGATATTGAAGAGGTCTGGCCCTAGGACTGATCCCTGAGGTACCCCACTTATGACTTTCATCTCTTCTGACTGTATACCGTTTACAACTACTCTCTGTTTTCTGCCCGCCAACCAGTTTTGCCAATCAGTTGATCAAACTCTGACCCACCCCAAGCCTACCCAGTTTATTAATCAATCTTTTATGTGGAACAGTATTGAAGCTTTGCTGAAGTCAAAGTAGGTGACACCAACTGCACCCCTTGGTTCTCCACTCTGGTTACCCAGTCAAAGAAATCTATGAGATTAGCTTGACAGGACCTTCCTGTTGTAAACCCATGCTGTCTTGGATCCCGTGCTCCTATGGATTCCAGGTGTTGCACTATCCTCTCCTTAAGAGTACCTCCATAATCCTGCCCACTACTGAGGTAAGACTGACTGATCTGTAGTTCCCTGCCTCCTCCATGCTGCCACTTGTGGAACGGATCACATGAGCCCTTCTCCAGTCTTCTGGGACCTCTCCTGTGCTCACAGACTCACTAAACAGTTCTGCTAAGGGTTCTGCTAGTTCTACCCTTAGCTCCTCTGGTACCCTGGGATATATGCCATCAGGTCCTATTGCTTTGTCCACCCTGAGCTTAGTGAGCTCTTGTAGGACCCTTTCTTTTTGAAAGGACTTGTGCCCCCTTGTCCATGGTGCAGAGCTGTGGCATATGCCTACCTTCTCCTTAGTAAATACTAAGCAGAAGTATCTATTTAGAGAGATGCTTTTACATGGTCCTCCTCCACCACTCCCCCTTATCCCCTTTGATCTTAGCAATCCCTCTAGACTTTCTCCTTCCACTAATGTATCTATAGAAAGTCTTGTCCCCTTTTTACTGTCCATGCTAGTGTTTCCTCGGTTTGGGACTTTGCCTGCCTTACCACCTTCCCTGCTTTCCTAAGGAAGTTTGGTATGCCTCCTATCTTCGTCCCATTGCATTGCCTTATAGTTCCTGAAGGCCAACCTTTTGGCCCTGATCTTTTCTGCTACTGTTTTTGACTCAGAGTGGTTTCTCCTTCTTTTGCTCTTGCTTTTCTCCCTAACACAATGGAATGTTGCTTCAAGTATTGCATCCTTAAAGCTTGCCCACTTTGCCTGTACCCCTCACCTGTATGTCTTCTTGCCAGGGCTAGCTTAACTCTGTTGGCCATCTTATCAAAGTCAGCTCCTCTGAAGTCTCATATTTTGCATTGGAATGGGATGATTTAATTATAGTGGCCAAATTGAACCATACCATGTGATGGTCACTGGCCCCCAGGTGACCTTTACCTGGAGATCTGTGATCCTTTCCTGTTAGTCAGTACTAGATCTAGGATAGCCCTGTCTCTTGTGGGTTGTTGTACCAATTGTGTGAGGCCCTCCCTGCAGGAATCCACTATGTGTCTAGTTCTGGGGATATTCCTGCTGATATTGACCAATCTGTATCTAGCATGTTGAAGTCTCCCATTATCAGAACCTCCTCTTTAGCTGTTATGTTTTTATATCTTCTAATAGTAATGTGTCTATGTCCTTCCCCTGGTCTGGTGGCCTGTAGACAACTCCAGTTCATATGGCTGTCCCATTTCCTGTTTCCAGGGTGACCCACAGTTCTTCTGGCTTCTTATGTGTATTCTGAATTTCACCATGCAATTCTGCTTAAAGTTGAACCAGCCTAACATTCTGTGGTGATTTGCATATGCAGTCCATGATGCTTTGCATTGTGTGGCATGTGTGATTTTGTATTTTCTTGAGAGCTTGCCTTCCCAGCCAAATGCCCTTTAAGGTAACCCTTGCCTCAGTGTTTAGCACAGAGGTTCTTTGTCTTCTAATTTCTGTAGCTTTGATATTTTCATTGGCATGCAGGGCCACCCTCCACCCTTTTTGCACCTCGGTCTCTCCTGAATCATACGTAGTCAGGTACTGAAGTCTTCAAGTATGGTTACTGGTGAACCATGTCTCAGTAATGGCGACTATGTCCTGTCTAACCTCTGTCATTGTTGCCTCAGGTCTGGGATCTTGTTTCCCAGACTGCAGGCATTTGTGTACATGATTTTCCATTGGCCAGATTCCGGTTCGTTAGATGTGGGGTGAGGTCCGTCTTTTCCCTGAGCGCCATATGGGGAGCGGACCTTTTCTTACCTAGTGATGCAAATGAACTACAAACATGCTGAGCGCTGTTTGATCATTAGCTGAGGGGAGGGTGTTCTTCCTGTTCGACGTATCAGTTACTGCCCTCTCCCCATTTGCTGGTTTAAATATTCTGCAAAGACATCAAACTTCTGTCCCAATGCACTGACTCCCTCCTTGGTCAGATACAGTCCATCAATTTAAGAACTTTGGCTCCCAAAACTGTTGCCAGTTACCAACAAATGTATGTCCTTTTCCTGGCACCAGCCCTTGAGCCACATGTTTAGCTCCCCTATCTCCCCTTCTCTGACCTTCTATCCATCTGTCCCCTCTCCCAGACTGGTAGGATCTCAGAGAAGGAGATGCCATGATATGGATGAGAGTTTGTCTCCCAGCCTAGTCAGGTGTTCTTTGGTCTCTACAACTGACTGGCTGGAGATTGTTAGTCCCTATGTGTACTTGCCCTTGTTAAAGACAAAGAACCTCAGCGCAAACACTGAGGCAAGGGTTACCCAAGGGCATTTGGCTGGGAAGCCAAGTTTCAAGAAAATACGAAATCATATATGCCCACACAATGCAAAGCATCATGGACTGCATATGCAAATCACCACAGAATGTTATGCTGGTCCAACTTTAAGCAGAATTGCATGGTGCCGAAGGCCTCTCACACAGTTTGCAAAGGTGCTAACAGAAGACATAGACACGTGTTTCGTCTCTACCAGGACTCATCAGTATGCCTCGTCTGTTTGACACCCCAGTGGAATGGACCAGCTACCCTAAGACAGTGTATCTTGGATATGTTGTGGTGAACCCATTAAAATAAAAAAACTATTTAAAGACAAAGAACCTCTGTGCGCTCATGGGGGGCAATACTGGACCTGGTACTGACAAACGAGGACAGTGTTATTGACATCACAGTGGGTGAACCTCTGTTGCTTCTGTGCACCTTTGCAAACTGTGTGAGAGGCCTTTTGGCACCATGCAATTCTGCTTAAAGTTGGACCAGCATAACATTCTGTGGTGATTTGCATATGCAGCCCATGATGCTTTGCATTGTGTGGGCATGTGTGATTTTGTATTTTCTTGCCCTTGTTAACCTGTCTGACACTGAGGTTTGTTGCCTTCTCAATGCCCTCCTTTATTTTACCCACTGTCTCTCTACTCTACCCAGTTTCCATATCCCTTCTAGGGTGTCCTTGAGGCATTCTCCATTTTCTAAAATCGTCCCCTGTAGTCCTGGACCCACATTTCAGTGTTGTTTGATTCTGGCCCTATTCTTATATTGACCCACACTGTACGACGATCACTGGTCCCCAGGTGGCTACCCACTGTGATGTCAATAACACTGTCCTCGTTTGTCAGTACCAGGTCCAGTATTGCCCCCCATGAGTGGGTTCCTTAACTGGTTGCGAGGAACACCCCTGCAGGTAGTCCAGGATGTCTCTACTTATAACTGCTGCACAGCTGGGAGGCTCCAATCCACATCCTGTAGATTGAAGTCCCCCACTAGGACTCTTCCAACATATCCTTATCCACTTCTACCCCCTGTGCTGGAGGTCTGCAGATCACTCTTGTGTGAATAGCTTCCCCTTTCATGTTTCCAGGGTGACCCACAGTACCTCTGCTCCTCCTGCTTCCCCTGTATTTCCATAGCTTTCATGTGTTCCCTCACATAAAAAGCCACCTCCCCGCTTACCTACCCAGTCCCTTCTGAATACAGCATAACCTGGTATGTATATCCCAGTCCTGGTTTCATTGCACCAGGACTCTGTAATGTGACTATGTCTAGGTCCACTTCTGCCATCGTGGCCTCTAGGTCTGTAATTTTATTTCCCAGACTTGAGCATTTGCACACATGGCTCTCAAATTGTTAATGCCCCCCATTTTCCCATGTGCCCTCTTTCATTTCCTCCACTATTCTTCTTACTATCTCCTTTTCTTCTACCCCTGGATCCTTATGTTGATTGGTTCCTATTGGGATTTCTGTCCCTCTGATTCCACTACTGACATTGTTAGCCTGTTTGGGAGGTGCAGTTTATGTCTCCTGCTTTATTCTGCCTGCCCCCATGGCTAGTTTAAATGCTCGCAATATAGCATTAAAACTGTTCATTCGGGAATCATAGTCCCCTGAATGGATGCAGGCCATCGCTTCTATATAGGCCTTTATCCTCCAGATAAGGCCCCCACCCCAATGAATCTGAATCACTCTTCTCTGTACCATTCCTTCAACCATGCATTGAAGGTCCTGGGCAGAGAACCCTTTCTCCCTTCTGTTGTAGACAGATAGCACCTCCAATAAGGTTACAGATCTTGCTAATTGCCTAAAATCCCCCAAGTTTCCTGAACTAATCCTGAACTATTGCTGGCTCATCCCAGCCAGGTCATTAGTCCCCAGAAGGACATGCATGTCCAGCTCTCCCTCCCTTCCTGCTGTGGCACTGGGAAGGCACCTAACCTCTCTCTCCTCATCCCTACCTGCCCCCAACTGTATTCTCCTACTACAGAGTCCCGACCAGGATTCTCACCTCCTCCTCTGGGGTCCTTTGCTACCCTCCTTGGGATCTCCACTGTGGAGGACCAGCACATCCACCCTGGTCACTACTTGGTGCCATTGTGGGACATTCCCATGGTTCATCTTACATAGATACATAGACACTGTCAGCAGAGAAAGACATTCTGTCCAATCACCACCTAACCTAGGAGGCCCAGGCAAGCCCCAACAGCCTGCTTTCCTCCTCCTCCTGTCTGGTCTGTTAGCCAATGCCACTATACTTTCCCCATCTTATATTCATAGATTCATAGACATGTGTAAGCAGAAAGGACCTTCCTGGCCCATCAAGTCTGCCCATTCCCCATCTTATATGTTCTACTGTTCCTTAACAAATCCAGATTTATTATACTAACATACTAAGAAGCCAGCAGATTAGGCCTTATGGTCTATCAAGTCTGCTTGATAATCAGTGCTTTCCCAGGACACCGTTGTATGCCCTTCCTCCTTACAAGGTTCCCCACCCCACCACCCAGCGGGCCTCTGGGATACACCTCCCCTCTACCTATCCCAGCCTTTCTTGAACCCTCCACAGCTGCTGCAGCCACCAAGTCCCAGGCAGTGCATTCCAGGGCTCCACCACCTCTCAGTGAAGTAGCTGCCTCCTTGTTTCCCCACAGCCTCCCCTTCCAGCTTCATTGATTGACCCTGGTGGTCCCCACCTCCTCAGCTGAAGTACCCCTCAAGGCTTACCTTGTTTATTATTTTGAGATCTTTGAAGACCTCTGTCATATCTCCCTGTTCCTTCTCTCCTCCAGCGAGTACAGGTTGAGCCCTCCAGCCTCTCCAATAGGGCCTTCCCCTAGTCCCAGTATCATCTTGGTTGCCCTCTCTGAACCCTCTCCAGAAGAGTAATGTCATCTTTAAGTAGGGATGCCAAACTGCATGCAGTACTCAAGGTGTGGTCTAACCAGGCAATTATACAGCGGAAGGAACACCTCTCTCTCCTTGAGGTTATCCCTGGCTACGCATCCCAGCATTTTATTTGCTTGTGCCGAGCCCTTCTACACTGCTCTGAGTTATTCATTTTGGCATCCGCCACCAGCCTGAGATCCTTCCTTCCCTAGAAACCTGCAGTGCCTCCCCAAGGTGTATTCTTAAGCCAGGTTTTGGCCCCCAGGTGTAGAACCCTGCATTTCAGCACTGAATTTTATCTTTCATGCTCTTGACCATCTCTCCAGAGCCTCTAGGTCCTCTCGAAGAGCTAGCTTCCCTCCTCCCTTCCACCACTACCCACAGCTTCGAGTCATCGTAAGAGGCTCATCCCGTACCACTTCTGTTGTCTGAGATATAAGTGTTAAACAGGAGTAGCTCCAGTACAGACCCCTGACGGACCCCATTAATGACTCTCCTAGAGAATGAGACCTCCCCCACCCTTACCTTCTGTACATGCCCCGCTAGCCAGTTTCCTATCCACCTGACCATCTGCTCCCCACCCCATATCCTCCAGCTTCTCCAGTAGTCCGGGATGTGGTGCCGAGTCAAATGCCCTGCTGAATTCCAGAAAGAGGACATTCACCGGCCTGCCCTGATCCAGTGCACTAGTCACCCCTATGTAGAACTCCACCAGGTTGGTCTGACATGATCTGCCCCTAACAAAGCCATGCTGGCTATCATCTAGATGACCCCATGCCTTCAGTACCCTCTTCAGCCTCTCCTTCAAGATGACCTCCATCACTTTGCCCACTACTGACGCCAGGCTAACCAGCCTATGGTTTTCTGGCTCCTCTCGTGAGCCACTCTTGTGTATGGGCATGATAGGGCCAGCCTCCAGTCATGAGGTACACATCCTGACTGCAGGGACGAGTTAATAGACCCGACAGGGTGTGACCAGGGTATTGGCCATCTTCTTAAGCACCCTGGGATGTATCCCAGCTGGACCCGATGCTTTGTCACACCTTAGGGCCTTGAGGGCTTCTTCACCTCTCACTGGGGATTTAGCATCCATTTCCCTTGCATCTGCCGGTCTCTCCTCCCTCCCCATGCAGTGCCACCCCCATCCTTCTTGTTAAAGACAGAGACAAAACATCATTTAGTATCTCTGCCTTCTCCACCCTTCTCCACCCACCCACTCCCCATCCTGAGCCTACTAATCTGCCCTTCCTTTCTTCTTTCACAGCTATTCCTGAAGAACCCTCCTCCCAATCCCATGTGCCAATCTAAGCTCCACTGCCACCTTGGCCGCCCTCACCACCCTGGTGACCCTCCTGGCTACCTTATCATACTCCCCTGATATAGCCCCTGAGAATGTTGTATTGGCTTATAAGCAGCCTTTTTTCTCTCACCACATCCTGGACCTCCCTTGTCCACCAGCTCAACCTCTTTGCTTTGCCCCACTTGCATCTCTTCCTCGTGCAGGCTTTGGTAGCCTCCAGGAGCCCCTTTAATAATTGTTATGCACGCTCATAATAATAATAATACTAATAATAATGTTATTTATACATGCTTTTCTAATTCCAAGGCGCCTTACAATTTAAAAACAACATTATAAAATCCAGTAATACACCACTAATACTCAAAACAGTCAGATAAATAATTCAGTTCTCCAAGAAGGCTTTTGCCAGAGGAAAGTTTTCAGACCCTTCTTAAATTCCTCCACAGATGTGCACTTCATGACTGATGGTAGAGTTCCAAAGGGTGGAGCAGCATAACAAAAGCTCTAGAACCTGATGATTTCAAATTCACCCTGGAATCTCTAGTAACCCCTCGTTGGCGAGCTGGGTGATTGACCAGTGCAGTAAGGCACCAGAAGTTCTTTCAGCTACACCAGACCCAGACCGTGTAGGGCTTTGAAAGTCAGTAAGCGACTTTAAAGGTGATCTGCCACCGTATTGGCAGCCAGTGCAGTTCACAAGAGCACCAGAGTGATATGACAGGATCTACTAGAGCCCATCAGTGCCGGCTGCAGCGTTTCTGCACCAGCTGCAGGTGATGGATTTCAACCCCTGAAAGCCCTAGATATAGGGAGTTGCAGTAGTCCAGGCGTGAGGACACAAAGGCGTGGACCAAAGTTAGAAGTCGTCAGACGGAACCAGATGCTTAACCATGGTGATGTTCCTAAGATGGTAAAGGAAGTCTTGATGACAGCTGACACCTGCAACTGCAGTGACAGTCTATCATCAAAACCACCCAAATTTACCTACCTTTTCGGAGGTCGGGAGAGAGACGCCACCAAGAGTAATTCCAGACGGCACACCCACACCCAACACCCCTATCTGTCCTACCCAGGTCCACAACCAATACCTCTGTCTTTTCCAAGTTCAACTTCAGCCAGCTGGAATATATCCACTCCTGGATTTCTTTCAGACAGCTGTTAAAGACCGAGAGAGCTCCATCCTGGTCAGGTGCAAAAGTAAGGTAGAGCTGGGTATCATCTGCATAACAGTGAAACCTCAGCCCATACCTTCTTACAATGTCTCCGAGGGTAGCATATACACTCACGAACAACATGGGTGACAGCACAGAACCCTGAGGCACCCCACACAACAAAGTCATTGGGCTCGAGGAAAAACCCAGACACAACTCTTTGTGATCTCCCCTGAGAAATGAAGTGAACCATCTTAAGATGGTCCCCGACATTCCACATATATGCCTCAGATATCCTATCAACACCATGTGATCCACGGTGTCAAAAGCTGAGGAAAGATCTAGAAGAACCAAGATGGAGCAGCTCTTCTAATCTCTCGCCATCAGGAGATCACTGAGCACCTGAACCAGCGCTGTCTCGGTACTATGTCTCTTCCGAAAAACGGACTGGAGGGATTCATAGATATCACGGATGGTCAAATAGTCCTCCAGTTGTGCTGCCAGTGCCACTATTTTCTCAATCACCTTCCCAACAAAGGAAGATTAGAGATATGTCTGTAGTTTGCAAAACAGTCTGGGTCCAAGATAGCTTCTTGAAAGTGGTGTCACCACCGCCTCTTTCAGGGAGCTAGGAAACTCTTCAATGCAGGGAGCACCAGACTATCCACACAAGGACTGGACTGATGATATCACTATAACCCAGAATTAGGGAGGTCGGTCCAGGATCCAAACTACAGCATGTAGGGCGCATTCTGGATAATCGTCATGACATCCATGAACTCCGGTCGACTGAAGGTACTCCAGGAAAATTGAGGAACAGTGATCTCACACCATTCAACAGCAGCCCCTAGAGTATGCTGGCTGCAGAACTGCCCTGATGTCAAGCCACCTTATTTGCAAAGAATCAAGCAAGCTCGTCGCACTCTAACTGTGAAAAAGCTTTCAAACTTGCAGACAGGATGGTTGCACAGTCTGTCCACAGTTCGAAATAGCTGAGCTGGTTTGTTCTGAGCAACCACAATCTCCTGGACAGGATTATGCCTTCACGGTGATTGCAGATTTGATAGGCCAAATAATGGACCATCAATCTAAGGTGGTCGGCATCAAGAGTGGACTTTCGCCAGCATTGCTTTAACCTTTGCCCTGTCTCCGCATCTCCTCAATGTCCAATCAAACCAAGGGACTTAGGGTGAAGGGAGGGCAAACATGGACTGAGCAATAGAATCCAGAGCCACCGTAACAGCTGTATTATAAACTGACATGAGGGTCTCTGGATCATTACTTGCCAATGCGGGACTGAGAGGTCAAGGACCACCGCAAGGCCTTGGGAATTTAAATCCCTGTAGGGTAGTTCTAACCATCCTAGGGGTAGGCCTTCAGAGGGGTACTAAAACCAAACCCCATGGTGTAATGATCTGACCACCCGACTGGTTCCACCCCACGTCGGATGTTTCGATCCCTAGGAGGAAGATTAACTCCAAGAGTGTCCAAGTTTATGCATAGCAGTGGAAACCACCTGTGTGAGGCCCAGAGATGTCATTAACTGGAGGAAGTGTTGACCAAATTGTGAGAGTTCATTGTCGACCCAGGCATTGAAATCCCCAGAACCATCAATCTGGGTGACTCAAATGACATGTCGATGATGAAGTCCGCCACTTCCTGAAGGAATCGCTTCATCACTGGGCAGATGGTAAATGAGAGCGATTCGATAGCCTACATCTGCTACTACTGTACTCTCAAAGGACACAACCTT
Source organism: Neoceratodus forsteri (assembly GCA_016271365.2). NCBI lineage: Eukaryota > Metazoa > Chordata > Ceratodontiformes > Ceratodontidae > Neoceratodus > Neoceratodus forsteri. The sequence continues at coordinate 165,529,697 of CM028137.1, forward strand.
CTCAACTAATACCCCGTGAGGCCTAGTTCTGGTCTTGAAACAGACAGCAACCCCCTGCGATCCAGTCTCGGGCGTATATCACTGAGTACCCAGCTGAAGTCATAGCCTCCAGAATGGGGCCTGCATTTTAATGCAGTCAGGTCTCGGTGAAGCAAGCCAGGTCCACCATACCAACAAGATCTGCATAATTGCAGTCTTATTCTTAATGAACCTGGCATTGCACAACACCACCCAGCTGGACGAATCATGGCTGCCCGGCCATCTGCCTACCATAGTCAGTAGTACCCTTGGTATGGACACCAGACATGGCAAACCATGATCTGAATTCCATTTAACCCCAGCGCCTTCTGATCCAACCACCCTCATACGATGACCCCCCTATCCATCCTCCACTGTCCATAGCCCACTCGCCTCCTCTCCTATCAAGACAATACCCAGTACTCTACAGCACTGGTTGATCTCAAACTGGAGAGGGGAATAAAAGGATGAAGGGCACTAAGGGAAGATGATGAGTAGCGCACAACTGTGGGGGTTAAAGTCCAGCACATGCTGCATCTACAGTCAAACAAACCCAAACAAATTATCAACCAACAGCACCCAAAATAATAATATGCAAACTTTAATATAATGCGATTTAAAACACCATCCTAATCCTGTTAACTAATAAAATCAACCCTATACTTAAATCCAAAGCCCGCTATAATCTCTCCACATACATACATAACGTATAAAAAGAAAATACAATTTAGGTGCTCTCACCACCAAACAAACAATCATAAATAAACAAAACAAATGTAAAATGACATTTTTCCCCACCCTCAGTCCTCTCACAACCAGGAGATAGGGTAATTTCAACACTCTCACTGCCAAAATTAAAAGTTACAGTCAGTAAAACTAAATCACAAAAAATAACATACAAAAATACAGTTTAGAATTCTCACCTTTCAAACAAATAATTACAGTAGACAAAACATATAAATAGTGAGATTTTCCTCCCTGGTCCTCTCACAACCAGGAGACAGGGTAATTATGGCACTCTCACTGACAAAATTAAAATCAGTCTGCAAAGAAATCATAAAACTTTAACATAAATAAATAAAGTAAATATATGGATGCAAGGTCCTCTCACCACCCAGTTGACCAAAAAAAGAAAAAGGAATTTTAAATCCAAAGAGGGTGTAGATAGATCCAGCAGTCTTCACCATGAAAGTACAGGAATCATAGGATCCAACCAGGAATAAATATCCATGAAACCATAAAATCAGAGGAATAAACCAGGACCAAGCCACTCAAAACCAAGCAAGTAGAGTAAAATAGGAGAAAAATCCACAGAATACTCCACTGTAGGCACAGGAAAAAGAATCCAGGTCCAAATCCACTTCAGTCAGGTCTTGCCAAAGGATTCTAGTCAGCAGTCTAGTGCCCCCAACTCCCAACCAAGTGTATTCTACGGAAATATTGCAGCCCCAACAAGATGCCGAGATAGGCCATATTTGCAGCAAAACCTCAAATCCAGGGGAGCAGTACCCCAGCAAACTCCCTGGCCAGGTAAATACTCCAGCTCCCACCATGGGGTGGTAAATCCCACAGAAAAACACACACCGAGTCGGGCCCTTTTCAGTCACCAATCACCAACCAAACAAGTTCTAGCCAAAATTCCTGCCAATCCCAATTGCTTCACCACCAAAGTCTGAGTAGCGACCAGCAAAACCCTTATTAGTCTCCCTCGTTTTCCTCCTAATTCAGTTCCAAGAAAGTGTCCTGTCTCCTTCCTGCATCCACACTCTGCTTACTTCTCTCCAAGCCCCTCGCTCTCCATAAACCCACAGGATTCTTACTGGGCAGGAAACAAGGCATTGACAACAGCAGAGAAAAGAAATTATTTGGGCTCTGTAAACTTCACTCAAGCCCAACAGTGGTAATGGGAAGGAGGGATACAAACAGAGCGAGAGATAGTTCATCCGGATTTAGGCCACATACCAATTATTGCAAAAGACGCCCTAACTCTCCAACCCAAAATCAATAAAATATCAATAGATAACATTAAAATACATAAAATTAAGAGTAAATGTTACAAAGTAAAATAAAACAACACAAAATAACACGAAAGTAACTATAAGTTCAGAGAGAAGCAGCAGCAGCACGCCCAGCCTGGCAGTCATCTTGAAAGAAAAAAAAATTTGCTTTTCCAGTTTTTCCTATTTTCACTCCAGATTTTCACTGGTGCCATATTTTCATGCCACCTCATGAACAGTACAGCTGTCATTTTCACATCCTGCCCAAAATGTGTTTTTGCACCTGTAGTGCCAAATGGCAGTTGACGTGCAAAATCACCTTTCGTCTAATGAACTGATAGTGCCACAGTTCACGATGTGGGGTCAGAAAAAGCCCATGTTGAAACTTTGGGTGAAAATACCAACAAATGCCCTGGGCTTGGGTTTCTATGTCATGACTCCTGGTAGAGACTGACAGGCATCGGGGCAAGACTTGGGATCATCGCTGTACTCACGCTATTCCACCCGCACTCCCCCACCCTGAAGCTAGTGACAGAGTCGAGGTGTGCCTTGGAGTCTTAGGCCCATTGTTCACCCCATTCTCCTATACTGCATCCATCACAGCATATTTCCTTATGGAATGGGTAAGCATAAGGCCTGAAGACCCTACACACCATGACACCTGTTGGTGTCTGTGGGTAGGGTGAGGTGAAATGGCATGAGTGTTATTGCAGAACTCCAAAGGCACACACCCCCAATGCCTGTCAGTCTCTGCAGGGTGGGGGTGGGTTGGCGTGGTTCAAAACTTCACTGCCATTCCTATTATTTATCTCTCTCTCACTCCTGCACTACCAATGCCAATGCCAGCAAGCCAACATTCAGCATTGACAATGCTTGTTAATAATGAGTCGGAGATAGTCTCTGGACAGCGCCTGATCCTGCTGCCTGCCTTGAGGGTGAGGTATTTGAAATGAAAACAAACAAAACAAAAACAAGAGTGAGGTATATGAAATGAACAAAAAAATAGTTCCTTACATTACGTTTATAAATGAGGAAAGTAAAATGTTATTGAACACTGGTGGTTCTGTAACATTGATTGAATTATTTTAATCTGTTAAGACAGACTCATATTTCATAATCATATAATTTAATTAATTCTTTCTCATAGACTCATAGATATGTGTCGGCAGAAAAGGACCCACTTGGCCCATCGAGTCTGCCCATTCCCCCACTTGTCCCCACTTCCAAGATTCCCCTTCCCTTGACAATCCTCTGTGTTTGTTCAGGCCTTCTTGAAACTCTCCAATGTACTGGCCTCACCACCTCATCCGCAGTCCGCTCCAGGGCTCAGCCACTTCTCTCTGTGAAGTAATACTTAACGTTTCCTAATCACCCCAATCTCAGTCCATGCCCCCAGTTCTTGTATCTACCTTCACTGCAAATAAGCTCTTCCTACTTTATTGATCCTTCACATACTTGAATGTTTCGATCATGTCCCCTCTCTCTCTTTTCTTGTCTCTAGAGTATTCAAATCTAGCTCCTTCAACCTCTCCTCATATGTCTTCCACTTAGACCATGCACCATTTTGGTGGCCTCTCTCACCCTTTGCATGCCATCTATGTCTTTTCATAGTTGGGGCCTCCAGAACAGTAACCCATGCTCCAGGTGTGTCCTAACCATGGAGCTGTAGAGTAGGCATTAGCACCTCCTTCCTTCTGCTGGTTATCCCTCCTATGCACACCTGCATCCTGTTAACTTGCCCACTGCCTTGCTGCACTGGGTCCCCACCCTAAGGTCATCAGTGATTATAACTCTTAGATCCTTCTCCTGCCTGGTTGCAGCCATTATCTCCCCAGTGTGTATGTGGTGTTTGGATTCCTCCTCCCCAAGTGCATCACTGTGCATTTCCTAGCATTGAACTTTAGCTGCTATGTTTCGACCACTCTTCCAGTAATTTTAGATCCTTCTTTTGCCTCCACCTCGGGGTGTCCACCCTGTTGCTGAGTTTTGTATCATCCGTGAAAAGGCAGGCCTTCCCTGAAGCCCTCTGCTATATCGCTGACATAGATGTTAAACAGAATGAGCCCCAACACCAACCCCTGGGGACCCCTCATAACCCTTGTCTCCCCAGAGTGCACCCCATTGATCACCACCCTTTGGCTTCTACCTGTCAGTCAGCTCTCCACCCATCTTGTTATTTTCTGTTCCACCCCCAGACTCCAACTTATTGACCAGTCTTTTGTGGGGCACATGTCAGGCCTTTCAAGTCCAGATAGGCCATGTTCACTACCCCACCTGACCAACCACCCTTGTCACCTCATCAAAGAATTTGATCAGGTTCATCTGACATGACCAGCCCAGAATTAAGCCATGCTACCGAATGTCTTGCAGCCTTCTTCCTCCTCCTCCAAATAGCAGACCACCCTTTGTTTCAATATTGTCTCCATTACTTTACCCACCACCCGATGTGACACTGACTGGGCGATAATTGCCGCCTCCTTCCTACGGTCACTCTTATGAAGTGGTACCATGTCTGCCTTCTTCTAGTCCTCTGGTACCCACCCTGTATCCAGGGACAAGTTAAACAGCCCGCCAATGGTTCCACCAGTACCCCCTAATTCCTTGAGCACCCTAGGTGTAGGCCATCCGGCCCATGGCCTTGTTCACCCTCAGCCTACCTAATTCCTCCTTACCTCTTCTGCACTGATTAGGCTAGGGTCTACTCCCCTTCCTCCTTTCCTTTATGCTCAGCACTGATCCCCTTCCTTCCTCCTCTGTTGTAAAACCGAGCTGAAGTATCCATTCAGCACCTCAGCTTTCTCGAAATCTCCTTCCACCTGCAGTCCCCCTTAATCCTTACTATCCCCTGCCTTACCTTCCTCCTTTCCCTATGTACTGAAAACATTTCTTGTCCCCCATTTGGCCTGCCTAGCAATTCTCTCCTCTGCTTCTGCTTTAGCCTTCCTAATCCTTTGTCCTGCTGCCCTCAGCACCTCTCTATAAGTTTCCTCTTCTCCTCTCCTGCTTCCTCTTATATTCCCTGAAAGCCCTTTTCTTCTCCCCTATTGCCTCCCTCACTTTCCTATTGAACTACAGCAGCCTCCTCCTTCTTTTGTTCTTCCTCACCCTCCTCACATTCCTCTGTCGCTTTAAGGAGCCCTACCTTGATCTTTTTCCAAAGTTCCTCCACCCCTACCTCCATCCCTCCCACCCCTCAACTTCCTCCTGGAATATCTCCTCATCCTGGGAAAATCTGCCCCTGAAGTCTAGGACCTCTGTGCTGGTTTGACTAGTCTCATACATCTGCTCTGACCTTGAAGTCTACTGTGCTGTGGTCACCATCTCCCAGACTGACCTCCAGTCCCACTCCGCAATTCTATCTCCATTGGTTAGGACCACGCCAAGTATGTCTCCTCCCTTGTGGGTCCTGACCAGCTGCTGCAGGAAGGCACCCTGTAACGACCCTAGAATCTCCCCACTCCTAGCCAACCTTGCTGATGGGATATCCCAATCTATATCTGGGAGATTTAGGTCTCCCACCAGCAGAATCTCCCTTTCTGAGCAATTCTTTGAATGTCCTGCAGCATCTGTATGTCTGTTTCCTCGCTCTGCATAGGGGTCACTATACCACCCTAGTCTTAATGCTGCACCAGCCTTCCTCTCAGCATGAACCATAAGCTTTCCACTTCTCCTGCTTTTCCATCCCTTCCGTGGCCTTGATATTTTATTTATTTATTTATTTAGTGAGTCAGAAAAGACCTTTGAGCGCAAGCTCTTTTACAAAGGTTCCACATCATAGATTGCAAAACAAAGTATGGTAGGAGAAAGCAAAGGTACATCACAATGAGCGATACAGCTTGGATTCAGAACTTACAGAATAACTCAAAACATAGGTACAAGTTAAAATAACAAGAAAAACACTTTATGATGGTGGAGGGGGAATAAGCAGCCAAAGTGCCTTGTCAGTAGTTCAGAGGGACGGGGATAGCTGGCAGTGTGAAGAAAGGAGGTACGAGAGAAAAGGTAGTACTACGGTGAAGGTGAAGGATGGGAAGAAGGAAGTATAAGGTATAGGTAGAAATGGGGGTGAGGGAGGTTGAGCAGAGAAAACATGCTAGAGTAAATGGCGGGGTGTGAGGCATGGTCAGACAGCCTGCATTAGTAGTGACTGTTAGGAAAACTCACGGGACTGGGAGTTGGGTGAGGAGGGAAGGTGGGGTGGCGGTACAAAAGACATGCTAAACTGATTGCTGAGGCAAGTCATGAGAAGGGACAGAGGGAGGGGGTAACTGAGGCCTGCCTAGTGCTTGCTGGGGGGCAGAAAGTGCAGGTGTGGATGGACTTAGGGACAAGTGCACTTAGAGAGTATTATTAGGTGCTGTCTGAGGTCAGTTTTGATTTGGGCCAGATCATTGGTAGCCAAGAGGTGCCCGGGGAGTTCATTCATCCACAGAGGGGCCCAGTAGGCAAATGCACATTGCCCAAGTGAGGTAATGGAAAGATAGCCAAGGCCTCTAGTCCTCCCTCTGGTGACCTGTAACGAGTTGGCTGCCTCGATCAAATTGCCTATACAAGGTGGTGTTTTACCTAATAAAGCCTTCTTCCCTAGAATGCAAGTCTGAATTTGACCCTGTTTCTTAATGACAGCCAGTCTACATGTTCGTACAGAGTACTGGTGTGAGTGCCACCCTCAGCATCCAGGGTGAGTCTGCAGGCTTTGTTGAGGACAGTCTGAACCCTCATGAACGCTGTATCCATTGCCACCCCATAGACCACTAGTCCATAGTCAATAGTAGATATGATGGAGCTGTGGACTGAGATTCCCTCCCTGATGTATAGCGCCTTCTCCTCCCCCTTCCTACCGATCCTATCCTGCCTGAATAATCTGTACCCGGGACCCCCACTTCCCAGCCATGGTGCTTGGACCACCAGGTCTCAGTTACGGCCACAATATCTAATCCTCCTCCATTAATGCTTCTAAATCTACTATTTTATTCACCAGGCTTCTGGCAGTTGTGGAAAGACCCTTCTAAGGGTGTAGGCAGGCATACTCACTGTACACATTTGTATACAATTTATTTTGTACCTGCCTCAAACCATACGCCTTTTCCTTACCACTGTCAATCTTATCTGCAGTATTTGAGTTAGTGAGACTACATCGAGTAGTTTCTGTACCTGTTTAAACATCTGTTGTTTAGGACATAGGTGTGTGTACATGATTAGAAAGGAAAACAGTTTTGTTTATATGGGGAAGGGGCAGCTGGAGGCGTATGTGTACATTTTTGTTTTAAAAGTTGCAGCAGTTGAATGGAGGTGTAGAAAATGGAAATTTCTGGCTTCACCACTGGCCATTTCCATCAGTTTCCTCCCAACGTGTTTCTGCTTAACATTCCTTCACTGCCCTGGTGGGGCTGAATGCTTCCCAACATGCCTGTTTTGGCGCATCATTTGGTGAGTAATTTCTCCCCCGCTAAGTTTAAACCATATGTTTGTTCGATGAAATCTTTCAATTTGATTCTTGGGACTGCCTTTCCTCCCATTTAGGTGCCGCCTGTCCTGGGCATATATTCATTGCATTTTATTTAAAAAGAAGTAAGAAGACAATTATTAGCAATTACGCCAAAGCTCATTTCCAATGGTGTCCCATGCACGAGAGACATTCATGTTTCCCAGTTCCAGTACAATAAAACATGTACAATTAAACATAGAGAATTACAGAACACACAACATCTCAGAAATCTGTTTTAAAGCTGAATTAATTCAAGTAGCAGGCCCACAGATATAGTTTTGACATCTGCTGACTTATTTCTACCACAGCTCCGGGTGAATTTGTAAATAATATCTTATTGATATCAGCTCACTGCATTTCAAGACATTTGTAAGAGTAAATGAAGCACATATGGAAATGTTATTTGTCCTTTGTTTTTGCTGTCTGCTAACTTATAAGTGTGCAATGGACCCCTTCAGATCTAAGAAGCACATTGGGAGCCATACATTGCTCACATGAATATCATTAGGGCCACTGAGTTTTAATATTCAATTAATAGTCTAGGTAATAGTATGTATTTAAACTATGAATAGGTGTTAAGTCCTTGTAATGATGTGCTAACAGTGGGATAATTCAACACAGCTGATGAATTCATCTTGTTTTCCACATGTACACCTGTTGCTTAGTGAGATGTTACCTCATCCGCACCTCTCTGAGATTGTTTATTGCTACTTATATAAATGATGGGTGTTTTAGGTCAGGAACAAGGAATTAAGTACCAAATAAGGAATTTGGGCAGTTATTTTATAGCATTTAACATTCTACATCAGGCTTTACTTAGAAAAGTGCAACAGTTCTTATAAAATGTATTGGCTGTTTTGTAAATTAAATGTGCCTTGATATGTTTCAGACTGCTACCTGCTAAAACAGTGAAGATTCAGTTTAGTGAAACAGAAACAAGAATGGGGCTTGTACCTTGGAACTTTGTAACAGGCCACTGGTTAATCAGACATTTCCGCCTGGTTGCATAGGCAAAATATCTTGAGTCACACAAGGAGCACTGCAAAAGCCATAGGCAGAAACAGACACTTCTCAGCCTACTCACCCAAGCAACATACACTACAAGTATTTCCAAACTGAGACCATTGTCACAGGCCTCAAATGAAATAAGGCACCCTAGTCTTGTTAGACAGGAAGCAGATTGGTGATTCAGAGATGCATCCTCTGTAACAGACCATAAAATGAAAGAGGACTGTGCTAAATTCTAACAGAACCATACCAGTGATCCACACTGCTACCAGTGAAACACAGCCAAGGGCTAAATAACCTTCACCCAACCTCTTCATAAACGTGATCTTGACCATGTCCAATATAATATAATAGACCTAAGGCTGAAACACAAGTGCTCCGGGCTTTTAAAATGCACCCAATATGTAATCCAGACCTGTAGTAATGATAGAACTAGGCATTGCAAGACAAGTCAAGGTTTATTTATATAGTGCCCAATATACTCAAGTGCTTTACAGAGTTAGGCAACATTCATGATAAATCACATTAAAAGCAGTAACCAGCCAAAAAATCCAAATTAAATCAAAATATTATACTGTAAATACTTGATCTAATAAAAAGTTTTCAACGAGGCTTTAAGGCCTCCACTGTGCTATCCAAGCAAATGCAAGAAGGAGTGAGTTTCAAAGCATAGGAGCAACCACTCCAAAGGCTCTGTCACCTGTGGCAGGAAGAATGACTGCAGACCAGCATCAGTGGAGCAGTGAGGGTGGACTGGGTGGTATGGAATCGAGCTCTTTTAGGTAGCCCCATCCCAGATCAAATAAGGCCTTGCATGCTAACAAGAAAATCTTGAAGGTGATGCAAAGGCAGCCGCTGCAGATCATGCAGAAATGGCATGATGTGATCACGCCACGAGCCCAATAGTCACAGCATTCTGCACCGCTGTAGTCAACACATCGAACCTCCAGATAGCCCTAGGTAAAGAGCATTGCAGTAGTCTAACCAAGGCGTGACAAAAGCATAGATGATTGTTGCTAGGTCCTCCTGGGCTGTAAAGGTGGTAAAAGCCAGATGGGACAACAGAAGACACCTGTTGTTCAAATGTCAGTCTGTTGTGCAAAATGACCTTCAGGTCCCTAGTCATGCCAGCTGTCATGAGAGAGTAGCCACCCAGTACAGGGAGAGCCATTCCATCCACAGCAGTCAAGCGCTGGTGACCAAGTTCTATCACCATGACCTCTATCTTGCCGGGTTGAGATATCACCAGTTTGAGCAATCCAATCATTAATTTTAGCCAGACGATGACTCAGCACCAAAGCAGCAGATAGATCATCAGGAGTATGAGACAGATACAACTGGAGTCTGAGACAGATACAACAGGATAATGCAAGATGATACAACAGGAGATGAGACAGATACAACTGAGTACGGGACAGATACAACAGGAGTACTAGACAGATACAACAGGAGTACGAGACAGATACATCATAAGGAGTAAGACAGATACATCATCAGGAGTGCAAGACAGATACAACATGAGTACGAGACAGATACATCATCAGGGTATGAGACAAATACAACTGGAGTACGAGGGATACATCAACAGGAGTATGAGACAGATACATCAGGAGTACAAGACATATACAACTGGGTATCCTCTGCACATCAATGAAATCCACAATGTATCATCTAATGATCTCCCCAATGGCAGCACGTGCACAGAAAAAATGGGTGCTAGGATCGAGCCTTGTCGTACTCCAGAGGACAACACAAATTTCCTAGAGCCACCTGCTGTGTTCTGCCAACTATGTTGAACTCAAACTAGTGCAAAACTGTGCCAGTGAGGCCCACATAGTTCTTCAGGTGACCCAACAGCACCCCATGATCTACTGGTAGCTGTTGTTACAGACTACAGAATGAAATGGACATGCTTCTCCAGGTTCATGTAACATGAACCAGGCTGGAAATTCACACTAGTGCCAGGAGTACATTACTTCAGTATAAAGCAGGCATGCCACACTTTAGATTTCCAGCCATCAGAAAAGTACTGGTACCCAGTAGCCTGTGTGAGATATCCTAGGCCCAACCAAAACATGCCCAAGTCTAGTTACAGAGGAGCAAGACTCATTAATCCAGAACTCCGACTCTGTAAATAGTTTAAAAGAATCAACTCTGCACCTGTCAATTCAGAGAGACACCAGACAAAGGATGTATACTGTGACCTTTGCATCAAGCCACAAGCAGAAGCAGACACTTCTCAATCTAGCCACCAAAGCAGCATACGCTGCAAGTATTTCAAACTGAGACCATTGTAGCAGGCCTAAAATTTAAATAAAGTGCCCTAAATGGTAGAGAAATTCAAAAACTAATGGGACAGACATAAAGGAACCCAGAAATAGGAAAGAGAGGGTGGCCACAGATCATTAGGATCTGCAGTATATGAAACAGGTAGGAAAATGGGCAGTCAAGGTGGGACAAGAGGTCCTTATCTGCTGTCAAATTCTGTGTTTCTATGTAATTTTAGTTAGACCAGGAACACATTGCTTATCCAGGCAGGGAGACCCTTTCCATGTTCCAGGTTGTACTTATAAATAGTCATTCATTTGTCTAATGTACCTATCCAATTACCAAAAACAAATAAATTAATTAAATTAAAAATGTTATTTTGATAATCACGTGATCAGTCACACCCTAACTTTATTCCATCAATCCAGCCAGAAATTGTTTTGTTTTATGGTGAACTGCTGGCATTTCACTTGTCCTTTAGCTTCTATTTGTACTTTGTTTGCTGTTTCATATTTACATTCTCTCTTATGATATGGAAGAGTTTTAATAATAACTTTTAAGTAATGAAATATATAGAGAATAGTGGATGGGCAAGTATGCACAACCGTGTGTTGTGCCACTGAGGTTCTGATTCCTATGACCTCGAGGCCCAGCTCGAGGTCGTCAATCAGAACCCCAGTACAACACACTGGTTGGAACATACTGTCCCATCCATTATTTTTATAGTGCAGGTGCCCTCATATAATTTAAGTGAGCATTTAATTTTTGTTTTACGCCGTAAAAGGAATTCTTTCTATTACGTTTTAATCTGGTATTCATCAGGTTGCTAAGGTTAGTGTTGTGGTTGTTAGGGACCAAGGCCCTACGCCTGTAGTGTGGTCTGTCATTGGCTGTCCGTTCCCTGAAGTGGGATTCCAGGAAAAACATATGGATTTATCTCTCGCTAAGCGAGAGGAGCGTGAGTGAAATGCTTCACCTGTTAATGTGAGTAGTTTTAAATATCTGGTTGATCCTGCATTTTTTAATAGTTTAAAGTATCTGGCCAATCCTGCCTTTTTCGTGGTGCCCTGTTCGTCATCAGTTCGAGGAGGATGATCGTGCCGCTGGCTCTGAGTTTTCTGTGTCTGGTCCAGTTTTAAATGAGCTGAGCGCAGTAGCTCTAGAGGCTTTCAAAATGTTGTTGTAGTACAGTGCGTACAATCACGCTCCATGACCTTTTGAACTGTAGTACTACAACATTTTGAAAGTCACTGAATTCCATACACAACAAGCCTCACCATACACTATAGTATATTTCTGCTTCTCTCCTTCCTTGTCCCTTTGTTTCTATTGTCTTCTTTCATCATTCTTCTTCCTGTATCCCTTTACGCTCACTTGCGGCATGTGCAGGAACATTTTGGGAGAGTAGCACACTTTGGAGTTGTGCCTCACCCTTTCATTCAAATGCTCCATTGAGCAGGCATGGCGGTCCTGCACCAATGGGTGCGGGAGCTGTGTATGACAGCAGTGGTCTTCACTTCAAAGAAAATCACCGCTGTCACACAGAGCACCCGCATCACGCGCCCCGTCACGCCGCCCCCAAATCTTTGCTGCCATGCTGGGAGCCCACCCCAGCGTGGCAAGCGTCCAGCGTCATCTCGCCGGCGGGTGCCCAATCTCATCGGCACCCTCACGGCCCCTGTCATCCTTCTGCCATGCTGAGAGCTCCACCCCAGTATGGCAATGTCCCGGTTGTCTGTGGACGGGGTGCCCAATCCCCGCCGGCCCTCGGCCCCCAGCCATCCTTCTGCCACGCTGGGAGCCCACCCCAGTATGGCAACGTCCCACGTATGTCTTGTTTTTTTCACCTGTAAAGCAAAAATGGTCCCACTGCCCTTCTCCCAGTCCCCTCCCACAACCCGCACCCACCCACTGCGCACTCAGCCTCCCCACACCCCCTTCACCCCATACTTGCAGTGTATTTGCAGTGTCAGTGGCTCAGCAGGTAGCACACTCGCCTGGAGGCTGGGAGATCACAGGGCTGTGGGTTCAGTTCCCACATCTGGCACTTGGGTTAATATCCCAGTACTGACACTGTAGTGCAGCATGAGAGGGTGCTGCACTTCTGAGGTGCCGCCTCGGATGAGACGTTGAACCGAGGTCCCATCTGCCTGGATTGGTGGTAGTTCAGGTGGATGTTAAAGATCCCATGGCACTTCGAAAATAGTAGGGGAATTTTTTATTAAATGGAGGACTCCAAACAAAATACAAGGCAAGTCATGAATCAAAAAGGAAAACAAAAAGAAACATCAAATCAACTAATTATGACAATTCACCCATAAAGCAGAGCATTTAGGTTGACCAAAAGTTTTCATATCAAAGTTATAGACAGTATGAAGAGTCTGTAATATATTGCAGAAAAGTTCATCAAACGAAACAGTACGTTGTTGAGTAGACCAAAAGGATCTAGATTGCCAAATATAAAATCTAATAACAAAGAAAACCAAAAGTAAAGTGTCTGCAGGATACCGAGACCATTCACCCTTATGTGAACCATACATTAATGTCGCATAAGAAACTGATGAAAACAAAGGTTCCTGCCATTTGTTTGCTAGCAAACCCAGAAAGGTGCAATATACGAGCACTCTAAAAAGATGTTTCTGTGTTTCCAATTCTGAATGACAGAGAGCACGAGTACACCATCGCTCACATAACTGTTTGTGTTTATGGGTACTACCCACTGGCATTCTACCATGAGATCCCAACCAAACACTATCCCAAATAAAAGCAGGTATCCGTCCATGGAGAGTAATTTTAGAATCCTATCTTGGGACTGAGGAGGACAGTCTGAAAAATCAAGGGTTCTGAAAAATCAGCAGAAACCATAACAGTATATAACTGCTTTCATGCAAGGTCTCTAAATGTGAAATAGTTAAGTTCCATTTTTAATTAAACAAAAACCCCTTTACCATACGGAGGAATAAGGGATACTTTAGACAAAGAATTCCAATTAGTAGTTTTCCAGAATGGTAAGCATTTTAAACCACAAATTAACATAAGGGGACCAGGACTGTAAACCAGGTCGTGAATAAAGGACAAAATTACAGGACAAAAATATACTAAGAAAAAGCTATAGGATGTACCATACCCACTCCACCCTGACTAATAGGTCTATAAATAAATCCCCTTTAATGGGGTTTAGTCTACTCCCCAGAAAGCCTGAAAAAACACTATATAAAGACGTAAAGACAGAGGAAGGGGAGGAAACACATAACTTAAAACAAAAAATGGGCAGTAGTAGAGTTTTAATTAGCAAAACCTTTACGCTTAGCTATTTGTTTCCTTCCAACGAGCCACCACAGATTGAGCAATAGTAATCTTCTGGGACCAATTAATTTGCATCATATCAATATCACCAAATACAATTCCTAAAATGGTTATTGGAGCCTTGAAACATGAATTCCTGCTAGAGTGCCAGATTCAGGAATGGGGAGGGACCAAAAGGAAAACCTTACACTTACCATAATTAATTTTAGATCCCGCTTTAGAAAATAAATCCAAAATTGTAGCAAACCGAGGTTCCTCTTGAAGTGAGGTAAACAGACCACAAATCATTCATGTATGCCAAGATTTTTATCGGTGAAACAGTATCTGCCGGCCGCACACCAGGTTAAACCATTATTAGCATACCATAATGGATAAAAATATCAATATAAAAACATATAGTAAAGGACTTAATCTGGCATCCTTGCGAACTCTGAACAGCTATAGAGGATCACACCAACCATTAACATTAGGTATCAGATGTTTTATGATAAAGTAACCGATCCAAGTAATGAATAATCTGGAAGACCATATGCTTTAAACCAAAACAGAAATTTGTGTGAATATAATCAAATGCGCTTTTCCTGATCCAGACTAAGTAAATAACCTGCATTGTACCAGTTTGAGATGCTGAAAAGTTCACGGATAATCAATAAATTATCGGTTTGGGAGCGTCTGGTAAAGATCAAGTTTGATAAGGACTTAACAATGAATCACTATTGTGTGTTTCGATGTGATAAGATTTTACTTAAAATCTTTAAATCAGTGTTCAATAAACTTATTGTCCTCCAATTACGAATCTGTTTTCAAGCCCTTTTATAAAGTAAAAGTCAACAAGTGCGTGATTCTATGAAGGAGCCAGACGAGCAGATGCCAACATATCATTGGAACAAGGATGTTAAAAGTGAACCAAAGTAGTGTGAAATGTCTTATAAAAGCTACCCTAAACCATCCGCATCAGGAGCAGAGTCTATATTCAAAGAAAAAATAGAATCTTCACTTCAACTCAGTAATGTCGCAACAGACGCAGTACTATCCGCAGAATTCAAGTGAGGCAAATGTAGGTTGTCTAGGTTCACAATTCGCTGAACGTGATCATCTACACTATACAAGTTATTGCAATACGTCACCACCTCTAATAAAGCAGCTGGAGTCTCGAACTAGGCCTCCAGAATCTGTTGTCAATTCCGTAATAACACGATGCACTACTCTGTTCTTACAGTCATTAAACGGATCCAAGAGCCCTTATGTACTTTTAAACCAAATCGGGTGTTTCAAAATCAGAGATTTAGCTCTATCATATCTGTACTGAAACATGAGTTTTTTCACTTGTCCAATCTGAGCACTGTAATCTAAACCTTCAGTTTCAGTTAGAGAGATTAATTTTTCAATTCAGCGATGCAATTTCAAATATTCCAAATATTGAGAATTGCTTTTCTTTTGGAATATTTTTGAAAAATTGTTTCAAACACTTTTAGAATCTTCCACCAAGAGACAACATCATCAGTAGACATCTAAGACAGATAATCTAGCAGTAAATTCCAGCTGCCAAGCATTCTGAACAGATTCATCTAATAACAGGGAGTCATTCATTCTCCAAATATTCCGTTTATAACGAGGAGCTCCATCCCAAGACATTCGTACTGTTAAAGATTTATGATCTGAAAATTCCCAAATATTAAATATAACCTTAATATATGTAAAAGAAAGTGAAAAGAAAAATAAAATCTATGCGTGTAGACAACTGATTCTTAAAAATGTCCTACCCCATCAGAATGAATGTCTGATAAGCATCCCTAAGTTGAGCCGTGTCTAAAATCTGATTCAGCCTCTGAGAATCACAAACAATTTGGATGTCTTCATCCTCTGTCTTTGGTATCGAGAACACAATTGAAATCACCTGCCCAAACAATGAAACGTGAAGTATACAAATAAGGGTGTATATGTCGCTCAGAAGCATAACCCGTAAAGCTTTGGTCTGTGGTATATATATTAATCAAACGGAATCTTTCAGTACCAAAATTAATATCTAATAAAAGAGACGCCCCGGATAAATATCTACCATTTTGGATACCAGTAATGATGAATTTGTAAACAACACCCCTACCTCTTCACAAAGATCTTCTTCATTAGACCAAAACGACATTCCTAATGACCAAAGATTACGTGTCGCTGAACTTCATAACTAGTCTTCAATCTGGTATCCTGAGACAAACAATATCAGCATTCAAATTAGGTAAACAAGTCAAAGTCGGAACCATTTTTTTTTATGGCTTTTGATACTATTAACATTAATAGAAGTCACAGTTAAGGAAGTCATCATGATAGGAAAAAAGGAAACACCTGTAAACCCCATTTATGCTAAGACTATCAAGGAACTTTAGACACGCTGCTCTCTGAGAACGCCTTGGAAAATTTCAATCTTTCCTGTATCACCATCTTCCCTTCTGAAAAGGTGTCATTAATCAAGGAGGCCTTAGAAGAAGTGATCGACTCATCACCCTCTGACTCTTCCTTGGAACCCAAAACTGCATAGCTATTACCCACTTTCCAAGACTCTGAAGGTGTAGTACTCATAGATGCCTTAGACTCATGTTGAGGAGGAACTAGTTACCTGATCTGTGACGCTTTTGCAGTAACTTTCTTAAAAGGGACTTTGGGATAACAGAGGGGCATATCAGAAATCTACTGTGAGTCAATGGAGTGGGAACAGAGGATGTAGACTGGAAGGCCTCCGAGGTACCCTCTGCCAAAGGAGGTGATTGTACTTTTCAGAACTTCTGGCACAGCTGGACTATCCAAACCAGTGCCTCCCGCTTAGACTAGAGTCAGCTTGTGTGGGGATGAAAAGTGTCAGAGGGTTTAGGAAGAACAGATCACCCTGCTGGGCACCCGCTAATTAAGTCTTCATGGGAGGTACAAAATCTCGCTTGGTGAAGCCCATGGGCATTTGGCATAGCCATGTCCGGCTGCTCACACAAATTACATTTAAATAAATTCAACAACGTGCAGCTAAATGGCCAAATTCAAAACAGTGGGAGCAACGGAGTATCACATGCAGTATTTAAATGGGATCTGGAGCCACATTTAAACAGGCTTTGGGTTGTCCAACATAAAACAGACTACCTCTATCTCGCCCTAAAAAAACTATTCGGGAGGTGTGAGGGCTCAGTAGGAGATGAAAATATTTAACCTCATTTTCCAACCCCCATTCCAAATCTGTTCACTATCCAATATAGGTACTGGTTTATCCAAAATTTCACACCGCCTCACGGAGCCAAAAAGGATGTCTTCTATATGAACACCTTCATTATAGGAATAGAACAGTTATCAATTTAACTAAAGGTTTGGTCAGAGGGACTGCAAAAAGGGGGTCCAAAGTGGGAGTCCTTGACCTTCTGAAATATAGACCAAAATGTTCCAAACCCCAGAAGTTTTAAAGCTAATATCATAATTAGCATTTCCCAGATGTATCAGTGCATAAATGTCGGAAGATATAAATTCTCATGGAACCCTTCAATAAAACTTTAGCAACATACAGTCTGTCCGAAGATCCTCTAAACCTCCCTTGTATAACAACCGCACAGCATTCCGACGAGGTACAGTTCTCCTGAAGTAGTAAATAAATCCGAAAGCTTAAAGGAGGGAGGAGGAACAGCTTCATCTACTCCAGAATGGGAAGTAAGAGTAGGTGGCAATCCAGACTTGAAAAAGATTGACCAGCAGAAAATGCTGTATTACCGCTGTAGTTGTATCAGTAACAGTATCAGAAAGAACAGGGCCAGGTATATCAGTACGTATTGGGCTGTAAGCCTGTGAAGCACCCAGGCTGTTATATGATTGAATTTTAGCATCATTGGGATCTGGTATCCATTCTCCTGTAGGAGACTGCAACCAACCAGCCCTCAGAGATAGCACGTTCTGGGGACCAAGGGTGAGAGACTGAGGAGTCTAAGTTGACACTCTGAGGTGGAGCAGCAATAACTGTAATGGTAGTAGGGATATCGGAGGAGCACTTAAAGTCGTAGAATTCTCTACTCGTAGAGAAATAGTATCCTCTCCCTACTGAATTCTTCCGCTGCAACAATACCAACTATATCGAACAGGTACAGCAACGCATTGAAGTACAGCAGCAGTCATTCTACAGCTGCTTTTTTGCTGCCCACGTAGCTGAAAACGGAACCTTGAACAGGCACAGTAGAGGCGGAGGCGAAAAAGTAGAAGTAGAAAATCAATCGACTTACTTGCTGCAGCCTCACCATGAGCAGTCTCCATGCTAGGCACATCGGAAAGAGCAGCAGACTACTCCAGTGTCTCTCCCATCGTTGCGCTAAACCGCACGCGACCCAGAAGTATGGGGGGTGTATGGGACAAGTTGAAAGCATCAGACCGCAAGTCTCCCAGTTCCCTTAATAAGCGTAGTTTCCGCGTCGCTACAACTTTCAGCATCCGCAAGAGCTTTGCAATAAACGCCTTCTTTGTGCTATAACCGCCATATAATCCTCCAACAAACCTCGGGTCAGACCGCAGACAGACTCTCGTTTGGAACCTTGTTAATAGTAAAACTCCTCGGAAGAGACGATCTTGCTGTTCAGACCCATTACTTGTCTCCTCCGCTGCAGGATAGAGCCACTCCCTGTGCTCAGACACTTCCATCGACTGGCGGTTGGGACACAGTAGTCATCTTGGCGTCCGCCCACCAAAGGTTCCCTCTCAGAGTAGGGAATTTCCCGTGTCCTGGCCAAATTTCCTCATTCACTAAAAAATACCACCAACAGCTTAATCTGGTTCAAGGTCAGTTGGCATTCATCTGTATCCCCTCCTCGGTCTGCCTGAAAATAGGCAGGATTTGTCTAGTGCACTTACCCGTCAACAAAAACTAACTAAATAAATAAATAAAATACTTACCTCGAGAGCTCGGTGCGACGATCTTCGTGGACCGGGAACACGCTGCACTCTTCAAAGCCGACCGCAACTGAGGGAATGCTGGTAAGCTGTATAATGGGCTAGATAGGGGTTTTCAACTTTATTGCATATTCAGGCATATTTGGGAATTTTGCACCAAATTTCAACATGGGGTTTTGGGACCTTCTCATGAATGATGTCACTGTCATGGTGTTATTCGGCCTCGGGGTGATTTCAGAGTCACTGTGCAGTCACTGCGCGAAATCACCCTTCGGGCCTGAATAACACTATGACAGTGACATCATTCATGGAGAAGGGTCTCAAAACCCTATGTTGAAAATTTGTGCAAATATTCCAAAATGACTGTTTTATTTAATGTGCATTGCGCAGTTCCTACACAGGCTCGTAAGTTCGCTAATTTTTAATATTTTCACTCCAGATTTTGAACATTGCCATTTTACCACACCTCCTTATGAGCAGTATAGCTGTCATTTTCACATCCTGCCTAAACGTGTTTCCCATGTAGCGTACAATGGCACAGTCGGGTGTGAAATCAATGTATGGGACACAGTAAGAAAATCACAGTGACACTGTTGATTAGCAGAGGTCTTAAAATGGCTATGTTGAAAATTTGGTGAAAAATTCTAAAATGACTGTTTTACTGATGCACAGTAGTTCCTACGCACGTCAGAGGTTTGTGAATTTTCAATATTTCACTCCAGATTTTCAACATTGCCATTTTACCACACCTTCTTATGAGCAGTACAGCTGTCATTTTTCACATCTCACCCAAATGTGTTTCACTCATGTAGCGCATAATGGCGCAATCGTGTGCAAAATCAATGTATGGGACACATTAAGAAAATCACAGTGACACTGATCATGAGCAGAGGTCTTAAATGGCTGTGTTGAAAATTTGGTGAAAAATTCCAAAATGACTTGTTTTATGTCTGTTGCGCAGTTCCTACGACGTCGTAGGTTTGCTAATTTTCAATATTTTCACTCCAGATTTCAACATTGCTATTTTACACACCTCCTCAGAGCAGTACATGTCATTTTTCACATACTGCCCAAAACGTGTTTCCGCCCATGTAGTGTACAATGCATAAGTCGGTGAAGAACTCAGTGTATGGGACACATTAAGAAAATCACAGTGTCACTGTTCATGAGCAGAGATCTTAAAATGGCTGTTGAAAATTTGGTGAAAAATTCTAAACATAATCACGTTTTATGCGCAGCGCTAGCAGTTCCTACACACCGTAGTTTGCGACTTCAATATTTTCACTCCAGATTTTCAACATTGCTATTTTACCACACCTCCTTATGAGCAGTACAGCTGTCATTTTTCACATCCTGCCCAAAACGTGTTTCCACCCATGTAGTGCACAATGGTGCAGTCGGTAGTGCAAATCAATGTATGGGACACAGTAAGAAAATCACAGTGACACTGTTCATTAGCAGAGGTTTTAAAATGGCTATGTTAAAATTTGTGAAAAATTCCTAAAAATGACTGTTTTATGAGCTGCTGCACTAGTTTCACGCGACGTCAGGTTTGCGAATTTTCAATATTTCCACTCCAGATTTTCAACATTGGCATTTTACCACACCTCTCATGAGCAGTACAGTTGTCATTTTTCAGCCTTCGTCTAAACGTGTTTCCGCTTCATGTAGCTTACATTAACATGCAGTCGGTGTGCTTAAACAATGTATGGGACACATTAAGAAAATCACAGTGACACTGATCATGAGCAGAGGTCTTAAATGGCTGTGTTGAAAATTTGGTGAAAAATTCAAAAATGTTTTACGAGTGTGTGTTATGCAGTTCCTACGCACGCTCGTAAGTTTCTGCGAATTTTCAATATTTTCACTCCAGATTTTCAACATTGCCATTTTACCACACCTCCTCATGAGCAGTACAGCTGTCATTTTCACATCCTGCCCAAAACGTGCTTCAAGGTAGCATAATGGCGCAGTCGGTGTACTAACTCAATGTATGGGACACATTAAGAAAATCACAGTGACACTGTTCATGAGCAGAGGTCTTAAAATGGCTGTATTGAAAATTTGGTGACAAAATTCCTAAAATGACTTTTTACGAGTGTTCATTGCAGTTCCTATGCACGCCCCTAAGTTTATAATTTCAATATTTTCACTCCAGATTTTCAACATTGCCATTTTACCACACCTCCTTATGAGTAGTGCAGCTGTCATTTTTCACTTCTTGCCCAAAACGTGTTTCCACCCATGTAGCAATGGCACAGTCGCCAGCGAACTCAGTGTATGGGACACATTAAGAAAATCACAGTGTCACTGTTCATGAGCAGAGATCTTAAATGGCTATTTTGAAAATTTGGTGAACAAATTTTAAATTAACTGTTTTACGAGCTGCATTGTGCAGTTACTACGCACACTCGTAAGTTTGCGAATTTTCTATATTTCACTCTAGATTTTCAACATTGCCATTTTACCACACCTCCTCATGAGCAGTACAGATGTCATTTTTCACATCCTGCCCAAAACGTGTTTCCTACTCATGTAGTGCACAATGACGCAATCGGTGTGCTAAATGAATGTATGGGGACACAGTAAGAAAATCACAGTGACACTGTTCATTAGCATAGGTTTTAAAATGCCAGTGTTGAAAATTTGATGAAAAATTCTAAATGACTGTTTTATTTAGCGCATGTTGCACAGTTCCCACACACGCTGTAAAGTAGGGTTTGGCGAATTTTCAATATTTCCACTCCAGATTTTCAACATTGCTATTTTACCACACTTCCTTATGAGCAGTACAGCTGTCATTTTTCACATCCTGCCCAAAACGTTTCCGCCTATGTAGCACACAATGGGGTAAATAAAAGGTCATGTTGAAAATTTATTGTGCAAATACCAGCAATCGCACAGGGCATTAGGGTAAGCACCATACGTCAAACACCACTGCAAATACTCGTGCTTAACGCTCGGCATTGACAAATGCTTGTTCTTTTTGTAACATATTATTTGTTTTACTTACTTATTTATTTATTTATTTCTAATGTGTCTGAATTTGGGACTCATCATAAAAGAGAAAAAATGTAGTCTTGGTTTTAATTATTACACAGTTTGTGTTTGTTCTGGAGATGTTTCTATTATATTTAAGCACTTTATATATTTGATTCTGTTGCACTGGAAAAGCTTGACGATCCTTTAAATGGAAAGTTAGTGGAATTGTTTAATTGCAGTATTATTTTAAGCTGGTAGCCTTTTATTGCTGAAACTGCATGGTTCTGTGTACTCTTATGAATGTTTTGTGGAAGCTGAAGTGCTGAGTATTTCCAACCCTATTACAGGTTGTGTAATTTTGATTAAAATATTTTTGCCTGTTGAGAGCATCCTTGAGTGTTTTCATCTAGCTGCACAGATATCCCTAGGTATCTTCAGAGAACTTTCAAACTACTGAAAATACTCTGCAGTGTTACTGGGCACCGCCATTATCAGAAGGCCAAGAGTCACAAGCGCCTAACAAACAAGCAAGTCGATAAAATGCTTAAAACCTCTCTCCTGAGAATTCTTCTAATGCTACTTGATCTCTGGTAACTTTACACCCCAACCCAGGGCCAGAAGGGCAAACTGCACCCCTCAATCGGAGGGAGTGGTCTCTCATTCTCGTGATCAATCAATGTTTGCAGCCTCCTCAGCAAACTTATAACCTCCCAAACAAGGGTTCAGCAACAGCAACCCTGACATCCCTCTCTGTCGTCAAACATGGCTAAACCTTAAGATTCCTGACACTGTGGTCACAATCCCTGGATACTCTATCTTCAGGCAGAACAGAATTTCAAATGAGGAGAGGGCTGCCATCTATCTGAGGGATACTTTCATGAGTCATGTAATTTTTCTCTAGCCCAACCTCCTCTCAGGTCCTCGCCATCAAAGTTCTCCTCGGAGACCATAATAAGCATCTGACTATTGCCTCAGTATATCTACCCCAAAAGGATCAGACATGGGCTTCAATAATATCATTGATTTTCTAAATGGCTCACACCATAACTCTGAGACTATAATTCTGGGTGATTTTAACATAAATTGGCTCCCACCTGAGGCCTGCACCTACAAAGATGCTGTCACAGCACGCACCTCACACAACTCAGTATAGCGCAGTGGTCTAAGGCTCTGAACTGCAAATCTGGTGACATCCAGCAGACCAGACCTGGGTTTGAATCCCACAGCTTCCACTTGCATACTGTGTGACCCTGAGCAGTCACTTAACTTCCTTGTGCTCCCAGGTCACACCTGGAAACAAGCCCGCTTAGTGTGCCTTCCTGGTTAAACAATTTCCCATCCCTACCACCACCAGGTGCAACTATAGGACTGGGACTCACCTCTGCTAGACTGGTTACTGACTAACCGCCCAGAACATATCTCTCAAAGGCTCAGTACTCCCAGACACTATAAGTGACCACCACCTGTTATCTGCTCCTGGCCAACAAATTCACCAAGGCCCCCCAAGGTAATTCACACCAGGTACTAAGACAGGGGCACCTCTAACTGTTAAAATACCATCTTAACAGACTGACTGGGCTATAATTGACACATTAAATGATGCTGACAAAGCCTTGGAACTCTTTCATCAACCGCTTATTGTTGTCTGTGACACTTATGCTCCACTCAAACAGATGAAGGTCAAAGGCAGACCCAATCCATGGATCACCTCTGAACTCATAACACAACTCAAACTTGGGACCACCTCTGGCACTGTGCTCGTGCTTCATCCACAGGTGACCTACAAAATTACAAAACTGCAAGAAATAACTGCACCCGTGCAATACGGAATGCCAAAAGCAAGTATTTTCAGGAAATCACTGACCAACTCCTGGGTGACGAGAAAAATTCTGGAATAATATGAAAGACCTGATAGACAAGGATCCTAAAACACCTCCCACAATGCTCAGCATTGATGGTACACCCACGCAGGACCTTGGCATTATCACCAACACCTTTAATAATGCTCTCAAACCTCAGCAGTGTCCTCCCACCTGACTTCTTCAACACCCTTCCTCTAGCACCCCTATAGCACGACATCCCAAGTACACAAGGGTCCACAGTTTTTCTTCAAGGAGGTCCCTATTCACATAGCCAGATCCTATATTCACAAGGCCATCTGCAAAGCTAGGTACAGTGATGATGCACTGACCTGAAGCTGATAGTGCTAGTCCTGGATGATATCCTTGAACCCCTGACTAAGATCTTCAACCTTTCACTAAGATTGGGCCAATTCCTACACTCTGAAAACAGGCATCTATAACACCAGTCCACGAAAGTGAAGACAAGTCACTGCACACCAATTACAGGCCTATCTCCATCCTACCCTCCTTGTCCAAAGTGCTTGAACGTATAGTCTTGGACCAGCTAGTTGAATACTTGGACAAGTATGACATCCAAGGCCGAACAGTACGGCTTCAGAAAAGGCATAGTACCACCACTGCACTGCTGGAATTTACAGGACTCATAAATGCCACCTCACCAAGGTGACTGTATGGGGGCAGTATTCATCGACCTAACTAAGGCCTTTGATTCCATTAACCAACCACTTTCTATTTAGGCAGCTGTTAACCATCGAGCTGTCCAATGACACATTGCCCTGGTTCACTAGCTACCTTGGGGAAGGGTCCATATGTCAGAATTGCCGTGTCACCTCTGATGATAAACAGTCCTTTCCGAGTCCCACAGGAGTCCATACTTGGCCCACTACTCTTCTCTTGAATAACCTCCCTAGTGTTTGCCACCAGAAAATACTTCTCACGCTGATGATGCAGTCCTGTTTACTAACAACCATGACATCAAATACCTGGAGAGTCAGTTGCAGAGAGACTTTAGTCATGTTGAAGAGTGGTTCAGATCTCACAAGCTCATCCTAAATTATACCAAAACCAAGGTCATGACTTTCTGCAGCACTCGGAGCAAGTACAAATCTCAGTCTCTCATTATCAAGAACCAGGCTGGGACTTCACTCAACATGTGCCTGAGTTCAAATATCTTGGCATCACACTGGACAGCTCTCTCCTATGTACAACATATCAACAATGTAGCCAAGGCAGCCAACATACAAATCAGTATGCTCCATAGGCACAACACTGCATGATCATGGATGCCCTTAGACTGGCTATCTACAGCTGTCACCTCCATCATTGACTCACGGTCTAGCTATCTATGGCTCTGCTTCCCTACTGCACTTCACAGGATAACGGTGTCACTCAACAAAGCCACAGGCTCCTAACTGGCACTGCCAGCTGAACTCACACCTGTGACCTGTACACACAGGCCAGTTGGCTTCCACTTCCTAGTAGAATTCAGTATCAGACGTGCCTGATTTCCAAGAAGGTCCTCTTGGGTCTCATGCCACCAGATGTTCAAAGGCTCCTCACTGCATATAGCAGTACCCAACATATACGTAGTGCACAACATCAAACCTTCCAGATCCCTAGACGCAGCACCACACTGGGACATAGGTCATTCACCCATAGAGCTCCTCAATTGTACAATGCCCTCAGCAATGAAGTACTTACACCTGCAGTACTAGGACCCTTTAAAAGGCAACTCGACTATACCTAACATCAACCACGCAATGTGACTGCTTCTGCTAGTGGCAGCCTGCCCTCACCCCAGGCCAAGGTGACCTGTTACCCCACAACAACATTTTCCCTGGTCACCTGCTTCCCTTCTCCCACCCCTATCCTTCCTCACCACCACCCTGCCTTACCTCTCCACCTCCTCTCTTGTAGCCATGTTTCAGAATTTATGGCCCCCAACCCCTACCTACCCTGCACTTATGCTACCCATTCATCACCCTCTGACAATGGCCCTTCAGCCTGCCCGCTCTTTTCCTTAACCCTACTGTCTCTATATGTTATATATAATGTATTGTCTGCACTGAAATGATGTTGTACTCATAAACTGGCTCATAATAATGTGTCTCCACTATGTACTTTAAATTTAAAGCCTTGCTTCGCAGTATTAGACCTGTAACCATGGTCTACCACTGTATGCATGTTTTCTCTCCATCCTTTAACGTGGAACCTTTGTAAATGAGCAGCAATTGCTCAAAGGTACTTACTTGTAATCCTAGATACTAATAAATAAAAAAATAAAAAATGTATAGTAACTGGCAGACTAGCTGGGCCCAGTAGCCCTTCTCTACTGACATTGTCTGTATACAGTATTTTATAACTAGGTATGTTAGCCAGGCCAGTGACACTTAAATCTAACAGCCTGATCAGACCTGCTATAATTTTGTTATCATGACACAAGACTGGATATCTATTCCTTTTATAAAGGACAGAATTATGATGAAGTAATGCCCTTCTTGTAAGAAATGATCCAGTCTGGTAGCTGTTGCTATAGACCACAGCATGAAATGGACATACTCCTCCAGGTTCACTTAACATGAACCAGGCTGGCATTCACACTAGTGCCAGGTATGCATGATTTCAGTCTGAAGCAGGCATGCCACACTTTAGATGCCCGCTGTAAGATAAATGCTGGTACCCAATAACCAGTGTGCATGGCGTCGAGGCCCAACCCAAAAACATGCCAGAGTCTAGTTACGGAAGAAGAAGACTGGTTATCCAGAGCTCTGACTCTTGTAAAATGGTTTAAACCGAATCAAGTGTGCACCTGTGTATTCCGAGAGACACCAGACAAAGGATGTGTACTGTGACCTTTGATACAGGCCTATGAATTATACTGATATGTCATGGTTCTGTATTCTGGTCATGAGAATTAGATAAAGCAGCACTAGTGGTGCAGCACTGAAGATGAAATTCTCCAATTTTCAATAGTTCAGCTGCAGGCATTTAAAAGGGTGTAGTCCACACCATGCAGTCACAGGATGAGGCCAGGAACATGAACCCACACCTTCCACAACAAATGCACATTCCTGCCCCATGCCCTCAAATAATACACATTTTCATCTGTATGCTGCTGTCCACGTAACTAGTCTAGCATGTCTGTTACAGCTCTGGTTCTGTTTCAACGGTGCACTTTTCAAGGGGCTGCAAGAAATTGTCTGCTTCACCTATATCTTAATTCAATATGCCCCAGTTTCAGTTGTCTATGTCTAGGCTACACTTATGTTACCTGATTATATAGATTGTTGCATGCCTCTTTCTAGCCAGAGACCTCTTACTTGATGTTTTTTTTTTCACATATAGTCTGATACTGCAAGGACATTTGACACAGACACCGGTAGACATTTCAACCTCTGATCTTGGAAAGAGACCACTGGTGAAACAAATCCTTCCCAGTGATGTTGCATAGGCAAACATATCTTTATCCACTCAAGGGTCATTGCAACAAGCCACAGGCAGAAACAGGCACTTCCTGGTCTAGTCACCGGCGAATACACTGCAAGTATTTTCAAAATGAGACCATTGTAACAGGCCTCAAAATGAAATAAGGTGCCCTAGTCTTGTCTGACCCCGAGTACACATTGCTAATCCAGAGCTATATAGATACATAGACATTGTTGGCAGATAAAGCCCAGGGGTCCAGCTAGTCTGAGCAATTTCTATGTATTGTAGGGGGCCTGCTAGCTGCATTGTATTTGGCTGTAAACTGAAAGAGGACGATGCACCAATGTGCAGACACCACACAATGGATCGGTACTCTGTGACCTGTGCTACAGCACTCTGAAACTATCCTGTTCCTTTTGCTGAATTCAAATTTTGAAAACTTGATAATACAGTACTGGTGAAGCAATTATCTGATGTTCATAATTTGAATCACGTGCACCTAGAAAATGCCTATCCACTTGGTCACAGAGTGACCCTGTTTCGCACCTCCCTGATTTGAAGAGAATATGTCAATAACTTGAAGTCATATCCCCACACCCCAAGAACTGCAGTTTCATTATTCCATGCCTCAAAGAATATATTTTGGTGAAAAGTGATGTCGCCTCCACGTGGTCACAGAGTGACCTCTTTCAGCGCCTCCCTGATGGAAGAGACCATATCAGTAACGTGAAGCTATATCCACCCCCGCATGAACTGCAGTTTCACTATTCCATGCCTCTAGACATTGTATTTCGTGTCTATTGGCAGCTTCTTTGCAGTTGACTAGCATGTCTGGGTAGTCTGTCACTTATTCCAGTGGCTCTGAAGCCGGGTGATCTGTAGCGTTTTTTCTTCAGCAGGACCTGCTTCACGGCACAACTTCAGTTTTCAAGGCTGAGGTCATATTATTTTGCTTGTGTAACCAGACATTTGTAGTAGACAGCAATAGTAGCATCATCATCAGCAGGAGCTGCAACAGCAGTAGTAGTAACATTTTATTATGTTTGCTTACGCCATGCTCAAGAACATGTTGCTGCAGCTTGCTGGAGAAGCGAGGTTGTGGAGGTGCGCACTGTCATACAATGCCTCCACTGCATTTTGGAGGCTTGTGTGCTTGGCACTAATAAAGGAGCATGCTGGCCGTGACACTAGTTTTTAAAGCATGCCACCAACTTGAAAGAAAATCGCTGCACCAGTCCGTGAGCGCCGCCATTGTAGCATCAGCCTCTCCTTTCAGCCTGAACAGTGTGCATGGAGATAGATGTGGACATGTTGACATACAGTTGTTTTAGAGTAGCTGATGCTGCAATGGCGGAGTGGCCTCCAATTGCTGCGGCACAGTGTTCATCTTCTGGCAGTATGTTCTTATGCCTTGTGGTGGTCCTTGTTGCCCTACTCGCCAAACTTCATAATTTAAGAACAGGTCTGAAAGAATGAATCTCAGCATAGTATAACCAGGACTCCCTCAGATTGAAGAATATGAAAATGCTGTATATCAAACTTACTGTCACACTTTGGAGATCGGTGGAAACAGCAGGAGAGAGCCACACTGTCCCACTGCAGCAAAGTGTTTTGTTCTCTCGCTGTCGCTCTGTCTTCATGAAACTTTGGTTTTCTCATACTTTGTGACAGATGAAGTATCGAAACCAAAGTTTTATGTATGGAACCTGTTATCTAAACAACATGTTGTCATCAAGTTTAATGAAAAGAAATGCTCGATACTATGTTAAAATGTAAGTCAATCTGCTGCTTCGCACTTTCTGGAACAAGCATCTTCTGTCAAAATAACATTTTTTTCCTGTGAGTGAGTGAGTCAGTTTGACACTTTGCTCCTCTTGTTCAGACTGGAGCTATATTAAGCATGTCAGCAGAGAAGGAGTCTCAGCTCTCTCCTCTCATTTAGAGTTCAGCTGCTGAGTTGAATGCTACTCCAGGCCGTATGAAAACATTGTTGAAGCCGGATTCACAGCCTTAGGTCTACTGCTATTGTGGCCCTGGTTTCTGACTGTTAATGAATTTTCTGTTGACAGAAGATGCTTGTCCCAGAAAGTGCAAGCAGCAGATTAAAATACATTTTAAAATTGTATCAGAAGCATTCGCTTTCATTTAACTCATGACAACGTGGTGTTTAGCCAAAATGCTGTCTTAAAAGTGCAGTATTGAAGCTGACACTTGACTGTGATGTGAAACTACACTAGACTATATATTTTTGTTACTTTTGGTGGTTGGAGGTCCATGGTCACTGAGCTATTTTCATCAAAGTATAATGGAAAAGATACATTATGAATGTAACAAGTAAAGAAATCAGAGGATGTTGTAGCACGTCACAGAATGTTGAAGCAGGATTTGCCCACCCCAATGACGGAGCTCCATTTCTGTGGAATTTATATTTTACTTCTGCTCTTTCTTTTGACATTCTGTTGCCTTTGTTCTGTGCACTGCATGACTGAGCACAATTAACACTTGTATGCAGAGCACAGTTGGCACCTAATTGGGACTGTAGCCATGTCACAGTATGTTGAAACAGGGTTTACCCACTTCAAGGACAGCTACAATTTCCCTGTCTTCCACCCTGATGCTCCCCCCTCCCTGTGTGTGCTTTTAAAGCAGTTTGCTACACCGTGTCAGAGGTTGACTCAATATGTTCAGTATTGTCCAAACACACAGCTGCTATAGCAGGAAAGATTACCACTCCCAACTTAGCTAATACCTTTCAAATGAATTCGTAAAAATAATATTTTTTTTACCAAAAGCAGCAGTTGCATGATCCAGCCTCATAAGTCCAAAAAGGATGGCTCAGGAACTCATATTTTGTAATCCATTTGCTCGTTCAGTCCACAATGCGGAATTGCATATTTACTTTCAAGAAATTTTTCCTTCAGCCGTCACTATCCCAAGCCACTTGCCCACATGACAGTTGACATTTCAGTTTCAAACACTGATGTCTTCCTCAGAACATCATGAGTGACAGTAGGTGGAAAACGTTTCTTGAAAGTAATTGTAACTCCACACTGTGGACTGCACCTGCAAATGGATCAAGTACGAGCTCCTGAGCCACCCTCTTGGACTTACAATGCTGCTGACAGTGGCGGAGCCAGGTTTGGGAGCATTTGGGAGCCGGGGTGGGGGCATTCAAGTCAATTATGGGGCTCCACAATGGGCACTAAACAGTGAATAAAGATGGTGCTGGGGTGCCACTACTCACACTGGGGAGCCAGGAGGGCGACCAGGCCCCCAAGACCCCCTCAGCTCCGCCACTGGCTGATGATTTTGGTAAATAAAATAAAAAT
The DNA here is from genome assembly GCA_016271365.2 of Neoceratodus forsteri. Lineage (NCBI taxonomy): Eukaryota > Metazoa > Chordata > Ceratodontiformes > Ceratodontidae > Neoceratodus > Neoceratodus forsteri. Next base: position 165,560,283 of record CM028137.1, read on the forward strand.
GAGCTTAGCTAAGTCTGTTGAGTGCTGACCTTTCCTGTTATGGTAGTTCTGTGTCTGAAACTGTAACTACATTTACCCTGCTATGTGCACCCTACTTGTGTCTGTAAGAGACGAAGACAGCCACAGCTTTTGTATTTTGTATTTTACTTTTGTGCTTGCCCAGCTTTTGCTAATGAGCCACTCCACTCCTGTGTATAAAACACTGACTAAGTTTAAAATGAAGTATCTACTAGTAGCAGTTATTTATTAATTTTTTTTTTATGAACTTCATGGAGGAGCTACCCTTTCGCTTCATTGTCAGTGTGTTTCCTTGAATGCCACTGAGCTGCAGGGTGAGGGACTCAACACCACTCCCATTTTGGTCCCATTGAAATGTTGTTTTCTCTGTAAGAGTTCCATTGAAATAATGAATGCCCTGCAAAACAATTACTTAATTTTATTATTTTTATACTTTACAGCCATTGGGAATAATACCAAAAGCTCTTTATCTGTAACAGGATCCCATGGAACTGTTCCCTTGCAGCCTGCCTCTCAGAGCTTAGATTTAGAGCGAGGCATGTTGCTCTGTGGACTCTGTAAACTTTGCAGTTTGTGTGTGGAGTTGACTTAGCGTAGGATGCATCTGAGTTCTTGCAATGCTTGAATCTTGCTGGGTCTGGTTTTTTGTTTTTGTTTTTATGTTTGCTTGCACGCATGTGCAAGAAACATAGTGCCATCATCCAAGTTTTGGAGGTGTGGCAGACCTCTTCCAATTCAGGCAGTGTGTTTGCAGGTGTGGCGCAGTTCTCCAGTGATGCTGGAGCTGTCTATGACAGCTCCAAAATGCAGTGGAGTACAGTTGAAAGGGGGAGCTATGCTCAGAGAGCAGCGATAAGATATCACCTGCTCATGCACGCCCCCTACACACACACACACACACACACACACACACACACACACATATGCATGTATACCGCGGCTGCCCCCTCCACGCACACACACACACTGTATAGCCGACGGGGTGCCCAATCCCCATCGGCTGTGCTGTGCCCCAAAGCCTTCCACATGACAGCTGGGTGCCCACCCCAGCATGGCAACTCATCAGAGCAACCGCTGGGTGCCCAATCCCTGTTGGCTCCACTGTCCTCCCCGGCCCCACCAGAGTACACGGTGCTACGCTTGAAGCCCACCCCAGCATGGTAACAGATGCTAGGGTCGACGGGGTGCTCTGCAGTCCTGTCGGCTCCACACCCCCCAACCAGCTGCCCTTGTGCCACGCTGGGAGCCCACCTCAGCATGGCAAATGTCCCACGCCATTATTTAAACAAAACAAAAACCTGCAAAAAAATATGTCCTCGCGCTTTCTCCTGTCCCTCCCACAACCCGCACTCACCCACTGTGCATCCTGCCTCCCACATCCCTTCTCACCCCATATTTACCTCCGGACCTCGGCGCAAGATCTTCGGTGGACCGGGAACACGCTCTGCACTCTTCAAAGCCGACCGCGAACTGAGGAAATGCCAGTAAGCTGTATAATGGGATAGATAGGGTTTTTCTACTTTTTGCATATCTCAGGCATTTTTGGAATTTTGCACCAAAGTTTCAACATGGGTTTTGGGACCTTCTCATGAATGCTGTCACTGTCATGGCGTTATTCGGGCTAAAGGGTGATTTTGTAGTCACTATCGAAATCACCTTTGGGATAGATTAACAAAACGACTCTGCCAGTGCTCATAAGGTAGGCTCTCAAGAAGCCTATTTTGAAAATTTGGTGGAAAAATTCCAAAATGACTGTTTTACAGGCACGCATTATGCAGTTCCTACACATGCTCGTCAGTTCGGGAATTTTCAATATTTTCACTCCAGATTTTCAACATTGCCATTTTACCACACCTTCTATGAGCAGTACAGCTGTCATTTTCACATCTCACCTAAATGTGTTTCGCTTCGCAGCGCATAAACCGCGCAGTCGGTATGCTAAATCAATGTACGGAACAAATTAAGAAAATCACAGTGACACTGTTCATGAGCAGAGGTCTAAAATGGCTATGTTGAAAATTTGGTGAAAAATCCCTAAAAATTACTGTTTTCTTGACGTGCATTGCGCCCAGTTCCTCGCCGCCTTCGTAAAGTTGCAAATTTTCAGTATTTTCAATTCAGATTTTCAACATTGCCATTTTATTACACTTCCTTATGAGCAGTACAGCTGCCATTTGTCATATCTTGCTCCAAAACATGTTTCGCACATGTAGCGCATCAATGGTGCAGTTGTGCTAAAGCAATGTTTGGGACAGATTAAGAAAATCACAGTTACACTGTTCATGAGCAGAGGTCTTAAAATGGCTATGTTGAAAATTTGGTGACAAAAGTCCATAAATGACTGTGTTACGAGTCAGCATTGCGCAGTTTCCACGCACTCGTAAGTTCATGACTTTGTAATATTTTCAGTCCAGATTTTCACTAGTGGCATTTTTCCACACTTCCATGAACAGTACAGCTGTCATTTTTCACAACATGGCCGAAATGTGTTTTCACACTTTCAGCGCAGAGATGCGTCGCTGTGGGAAATCATTGTTCGGGACAGATAAAGAAAATCACAGTGACACTTGTTCATGATCGGAGGTCCCAAAATGCCTGTGTTGACAATCTGCTGTAAAAAATCCCCACACTAATTACATTACAAGTCGTACAGTTTCTATGCACGCCGGTATTTCACCAGTTTTTTAATATTTTTACTGCAGATTTGCAACATTGCTATTTTACACCTCCCCATGAACAGTACAGCTGTCATTTTTACATCCTGTTCAGAATGCTTTTGCACCTGTGGTGCTAAATGTCGAAGTCGCTGTGCATAAGCAGCTTTTGGCTAACAAACTGATATTGCCACTGTTCATGAGGTGGGGTCACAAAAAACATGTTGAAAATTTGGAGTGAAAATACCAACGAATGCCTGAGGTATTAGGGTTTCCAACCATAACGCCTAACCCTGTAGAGAATGACAGGCATCAGGGTGTGACTTGGGATTCTTGCTTGTAATGCTCATACCATTCCACACCCTGCAGCCAGTGAGAGGCATCGAGGTATGCCTTGACTCTTCGGCCCAAAGTTCACCCCATTCTCCTATACCGCACCCATCTCACCATATTTCCTGATGGAATGGGTGCACATGAGGCCAAAGACCCAAGAAACACTGTGACACTTGTCAGTGTCTGCAGAGTAGGGTGTGGTGAAATGGCGTGGCCGTTATGCCTGACGACCCAAAGGCACACCCCAATGCCTGTCACCTCTGCAGGGTGGTGGCAGGTTGGCTTTCAGCTCAATACTTCACTATTATGCTGCTCTGTAACTTCTACACTACCACTGCCAATGCCAGCAAGCAAACATTCGGCATTGACAAATGCTTGTTTGTTTTGTTTTACAGTTAATATAATGATGCCAGTTTAGCTGCTTTCTGCAAGTGATGGCCAGGCTATCGTCTGCAATTTGTTGTGGCTCTGGCAGGAGGATAAAGAGCAGCATGTCTCTTAATTATGTTTCTCAGGGCTTGATTTTTAAAGAAAAGACTCCCCTCACTCTACTCCTCCCTAGTCCTGTACTGACATTGAGCTGCATGATGTGGGATAGGACCGTGGACATGCAGCAATCGGTGATGACATGTAAGAACTAAACACATACTTTGTTTGTTGATATCCTCTGACTCTGCGCCAATTCAAAATAGCCCAGACTGCAAATCCCAAATATATTTTTTTCCACAGTGTACGCCCTACTTCTTGAACCCATGGGCATTGCAGGCATTGATGTGAAGGAAAACAGATTTTTAAGTAAAATAACCCCCCAAAAAAAAAAATACACATCCTACATGACTACGTAGAGCACATCACCTTAGTCCTGATTAGACACACTATCAGCAGTCTGGTGGGGAGTCAAATAAAATAACATTCATTATTAAATACCCCACCTCCACCCACACTAAATACCAGCTGTGACAGTCACAGCTGGACTGGCTCATTCAAGCACTCCAGTTGGGACAGCCTGGGATAACAGTTTGTTTGTCTTAATTCAGTAAACTATCACCCCCAAAAAAAAAATATTCACCTTTATGACAGTGAGAGGTGCCTTACTTTTTATGTCAGTTACAAAGGATTACATGTCTTTTTGTTTGCTTGCATGTATGCGCAAGAAACATGTTCTGGCAGCTTGCTGGAGAAGCAGGTTGTGGAGGTGCAGCACTGTTGTGGCCAATGTCACCACTGCATTTTGGGGCTGTGTTTGGCATCAATAAAGACACTGGCTGTGACACTAGTTTTCAAAGTGTTACCACCAACTTGAAAGAGAATCACCACACCAGCCGCGAGGCACCTCGTCATTGTAGCATCAACCTCTCCTTTCAGCCTGAACAGTGTGTATGGAGATAGATGTGGACATGTTGGCATATGCAGTTTGCTGAGAGAAGCTGATGCTGCAATGGCGGAGTGGCCCGATTGTTGTGGCACAGTGTTCGTCTTCTGGCGGTATGTTTTATGCCTTTTGGTGGTCCTTGTCGCCTCCTACTCGGCTAAACTTCATCATTTGAGAATGGGTCTGACAAACATGGATCTCAGCAAAGTAATTAAAATGCAGCCACTCCTTAGGGATAAATTACTCCATTAACTTGAATGTCACACTTTCTAGCCACATTACCAGAGGCCGACATGGGGTGGGGTGGGTCGCTAAGGGCTGAAGCCGGCATCTGATTCTGATGTCTGCATATCAGCTGGGTATTTTGCCACAGCAGTGCAGTAGTACAACCCAGCAATCTAGCAGTTCCTCCCGAGTCCGACTCCCATAGCTGCTGCTGCTCAGCCTCCTCCTTTCTCTGCCACTGGGAGTCGAGTTGGGGCCGCCACGCTGTAGAGTCAGTAGTCCTGGCCTGAGGTGCAGAGGTGAAACTGGGCACTATATACCCAGCTGTACTGGACTGACTGTGTATGCAGACTTGAGGGGTTGGGGTTAGTTTGGCACTCTGCTCAGTCAGCTCGCTGGAAGCTCTGATGGGGACTTGCACTCACTCGCAGATTTGAAAAAATATGCACTTGACTTACTTTGCTAGTCTTAGTTGCAAACAGCCCAGCAGAACCCATTCCTCACGGGCTCACGACCCCACCAACACCGTGACACAAACTGATTAATTTAGTTCCTCCTTCCAGTGCCAAAGTCTGACCGTCTGATGTTGAAGAAAAAGAAATTGTCTCAGTTCTTCTCTTCAACATCACTGAACTAAGTACTGCATCGTGCATTTTTGGGACGTCGGGTCGGGACTCAGAATCAAGTGGACCAACCACAAGACAAGTAGCCAGTCATCATGTATTCTTCTTTCTCAGACTGGCATATTTTAATTTTAAATAAGTCCTCCTCAGCTGCTTGCCTCGTTTCTGCTCTTTGAGCTCTAGACTGTGCATCTTGATGTAGATCGATGCATGCAACTAAATATTTACAGCGAGTGGCTGAGACTCTCAGGGTGTCTGAGTGACACTACCCGCCTGAGTCCCTGAGGGTAGGGACTGGCTGGGAAGCTCTCCCAGGATCTGTCATTGACTGTCTTTGCATCTTGATGCAAATAATAAAATAAATTATTAAGGAAAACGTTCTCATGCATTACTCTGTCCCTAGTTGGAGCCTTAATGACAATCACAGTGCAAACTCTTTGAAAAACAAAAGTTTACCTGCAAGTTTTTTTATTTTTCTGAACTGCCCTGTCCCTCCTCCACTCTGCATGCTGCTTGACCTTGACTGGTCTCTGCCGACTCCCACTGTCCCAGAAGTGACGTTCCATATGGGGAATCAACTCAGGACTGAATCCCTATCATGCAGTCACAGTGACAGGTCTTTTGTTTTGCACATCATTGTATAATCCCATACTTGTTATTATACAGCGTTTTTTTATGTTGCTTGCGCATGTGCAAGAAACATAGTGCCATCATCTGAGATTTTCAGAGGTGTGTCAGCCTCTTCCAATTCAGTCAGTGTATTTGCAGGCGCATGCGAGTGCACCAATCACTGCTCCAGCTGTCTATGACAGCTGAAAATGCAGTGGCATACAGTTGAAAGGAGAGCTCCGCTTGGTGAGCAAAGCTCTCCCCTTCCCACACACACACGCCTTGCGCACACTGTGTGCTCATGCGCCTCCCCTCCACACTGTATGGCCGGCCAGGGGTGCCCAGTCCCCTGTCGGCTCCACACCAAGCATCCAGGTGCCACGCTGGGAGCCCACCCAGCGTGGCAAATGATAACAATAGCCCGGCCAAGAGTGCCCAATCCCCGTCGGCTCCACCTGTATCTCCCACCCCGGCGCTGTCGCCGGCAGGGTGCCCAATCCCTCCGGCTTCACTGTCTCCCCGAGTACAGGATACGCTGGGAGCCCACCCCAGCGTGGCAACAGATGCCATGGCCGGCGGGGATGCCCAATCAAGGCTCCACGCCCCCAGCCATCCTTCTGCCACACTGGCAGCCCTCCCCAGCGTGGCAAGCGTCCCGCGTCATCTGTTTTTAAAAACCTGTAAAAAAAAAACTGTCCCTCGCAGTCTCCCTGCCCCCAAAACCCGCACTCCCCCACTGCGCACCCTGCCTCCCCATACCCCTCACCCCATACTTACCTCCGGAGTCTGGCGCGACGAGCCCGCTGGGCTGGACGGGAACACGCCTGCACTCTTCAAAGCCGACCGCAAACTGAGGAAATGCGGTAAGCTGTATAATGGGATAGATAGGGTTACATAGAAACATAGAAACATAGAATTTGACGCAGATAAGGACCGCTTGGCCCACCCAGTCTGCCCATTTCCCTACCTACTGGATAAGCTGCAGATCCTAGTTAACCAGCAGCCTACTTCTTCCTACCCCACCCCCCAGAATTGCCTTTATGACTATCCCATGCATGCTTGAATTCCACCACTGATTTTGACTCCACAACCTCCTCCGGAAGGCCATTCCATGCATCCACAACCCTCTCTGAAAAATACTTCCTTAAATTACCTCTGAGCGCCCCCCATCTTCAAATTGTGCCTCTTGTTCTTGCACACCTCTTTTTTGAAAGATGCTACCCTCTTGGACTTTGTTGATTCCCTTGAGGTACTTGAAAGTTTCTATCATGTCCCCCTCTCCCTCCTTTCCTCGAGGCTATACATATTAAGCTCATTAAGTCTCTCTCTCATATGTCCTCCGGTGCAGACCCTGCACCATTTTAGTTGCCCTCCTCTGGACAGCTTCCATCCTGTCTATGTCTTTATGGAGATTGGGTCTCCAGAACTGCACACAGTACTCAGATGGGGTCTCACCAGCTGTCTGTACAGAGGATAATAACTTCCTGTTTTCTACTGGTGATGCCTCTCCTATGCATCCCAGTATCCCCCAACCCTCCTTGCTGCCTTCTCACATTGCTTGCCCACCTTTAGGTCATCTGATATGACTACCCCAGGTCCCTTTCCATTTTGTTGTTGTTAGTATCTCACCCCCATTGTGTACTCTTCCCTGGGTTTTTGTTTCCCAGGTGCATTACCTGCACTTCTTAGCATTGAATCTAAGCTGCCATACATTTGACCATTCCTCTAACCTTGCCAAGTCCCTTCATCCTTTCCACCCCACCCTGTGCATCAACTCTGTTGCAGATCTTAGTGTCATCTGCAAAGAGACATACTTTTCCTTCAGTCCTTCTGCAATGTAAACATAAAGACATTGAAGAGGACTAGTTCAACTTATAGCATATCTCAGGCATTTTTTGAATTTTGCACCAAATTTTCAACATGGGGTTTTGGGACCCTCTCATGAATTCTTGCACTGTCATGGCGTTACTCGGGCCGAAGGGTGATTTCTCAGTCACTGTGTGAAATCACCTTTCTGGAACAATTAACAGAAACAACCTGTCAGTGTTCAAGGTGGGCTCTCAAAAAGCCTATTTTGAAAATTTGGTGGAAAAATCTTCAAAATGACTGTTTTGACGAAGGCGCTATGCAGTTCCCACAAGACGCCTGTAAGTTCGTGAATTTTCAAAATTTTCACCCAAGATTTTCAACATTGCCATTTTACCACACCTTCTTATGAGCAGTACAGCTGTCATTTTTCACATCTCACCCAAATGTGTTTCTGTCCATGTAGTGCACAATGGCGCAGTCGGTGTCTGAAATCAATGTCTGGGACACATTAAGAAAATCACAGTCACACTGTTCATGAGCAGATGTCTTAAAATGGCTATGTTGAAAATTTGGTGAAAAATCAAATTATCTGTTACATGCTAAGTGGTTCCTACGCACGTCAGAAGTTTGCAAAATGTCAATATTTTAGTCCAGATTTTCAACATTGCCATTTTACCACACCTCCTTATGAACAGTACAGCTGTCATTTTTTCACATCTCACACCCAAAATGTTTCCGCCATGTGGTGCACAATATTAAACGATCGTTGTCTTGAAATCAATGTGTGGGACACATTAAGAAAATCACAGTGATACTGTTCATGAGCAGAGGTCTTAAATGGCTATTTGAAAATTTGTGAAATTCCTAAAGTGACTGTTTTATGAGGCGTGCGTTTGCAGAGTTCTATACTGCCTTTCGTAAGTTAGCAAATTTTCAATATTTTCACTCCAGATTTTCAACATTGCCATTTTACCACACCTCCTTATGAGCAGTACAGTTGTCATTTTCACATCTCCCCACAGCGTGTTTCTGCCCATATAGCGCACAATGGCGCAGTCGGTGTGCGAAATCAATGTATGGGACACGTTAAGAAAATCACAGTAACACTGGTCATGAGCAGAGGTGTTAAAATGGCTATGTTGAAAATTTGGTGAAAAAATTTACAAATGACTGTTTAGGCGCCGTTGCACAGTTCCTGCGGCTAGCAAGTTCTTGAATTTGTAATATTGCACACCAGATTTTCAACAGTGCCATTTACAGCACTTCCTTATGAGCAGTGCAGCTACCATTTTCACATCTCGCCCAAAATGTGTTTCCGCACATGTAGTACAATGGTACAGTCGGTTTCGAAAACAATGTTTGGGACAGATTAAGAAAATCACAGTGACACTGGTCATGAGCAGAGGTCTTAAAATGGCTATGTTGAAAATTTGGTGACAAAACTCCATAAAATGACTGTGTTACGAGTGAGCATTGCGCAGTTTCCACGCACCCTCATAGGTTCCTGAATTTGTAATATTTTCAGTCCAGATTTTCACTAGTGGCATTTTCCACCTCCTTATGAACAGTACAGCTGTCATTTTCCACAACATGGCGAAATGTGTTTTCACACTTTCAGTGCAGAGATGTGTGTCGCTGTGGGAAATAATTGTGGGACAGATAAAAATCACAGTGACACTGTTCATGATCGGAGGTCCCAAAATGCCTGTGTTAACAATCTACTGTAAAAATCCCCAAACTAGTTACATTACGGGTGTGCGTTGCAGCGGTTTCTCACGCACGCTTCGTGACTTCACCATTTTTAAAGATTTTCACAGCAGATTTTCAACATTGTCATTTTTACCTCCCCATGAACAGTACCGCTGTCATTTTCACATCCTGTTCGGAATGTGTTTTACTGTGGTGCCAAATGCCATAGTCGCTGTGCAAAAGCAGTTTCGACTAACAAACTGATATTGCCACTGTTCATGAATTGGGGTCACAAAAAACATGTTAATTTGGAGGAAAATACCAGCAGATGCCTGAGGCGTTAGGGTTTCCGACCATAGCAGCCACCCTGTAAGTATGACAGGCATCAGGGTGTCATTTGGGATTCTTGCCTGTCATGCTCATACCATTCACCCCCACCACACCCTGCAGCCAGTGAGAGGCATCAGGTATGCCTCGGACTCTTCGAACCCAAACTTCACCTTCTCCTATACACTGTCTCACCGTATTTCCTGATGGAATGGGGTGCACACAAGGCAAAGACCCCAAGGCACACTGTGACACTTGTCAGTGTCTGCAGGGTAGGGCAGTGGTGAAATGGCATGGTCGTTATGCCTGACTTACCCAAAGGCACACCCAATGCCTGCCACTCTTGCAGGGTGGTGTGGTGGTTGGCTTCAGTTCAATACTGCCATTCCTATTATGCAGCTCTGTAACTCTACACTACCAATGCCGGTGCCAGCAAGCAAACATTCGGCATTGACAAATGCTTGTTTTCCTTGTGCTTGCCCTTGGCTTTCAGTACCGGACATTGAGCTGCCTATCTGTGGGTGAACATATGTTGCTATTCCTTGCCCAAAACGCTCTTTACTGCATGCCTGTGCAAACATATAATAGTCCCTGGGTATCTTGTTTGTCTTCGGGTAGCCTGAGCTGTATCAGGGAGTGCTCTTGTTGTTTCTCTATAGAAAGTGAAAGTCCCACTTGTCAAGGCCACCCAGTGTGGCAGCTATAAGCTAAAATGTATACTGTGCAGTGTCAATTAATATTCTTGTCTTCAATCAGGCTATTAAGAGGTTGCCAAACTATTCCATGGTTGCTCACTGTTTCAGTTATCGCCTAATCTAGATCAAATTTCAGGCATGCAGTTATTGTGTGCAGATCTTGGTACCATGTAATTATGACTGGAAGTTACTGACTGGTCATTTGGCGGTTTAGTAGTCAGGTACAATATACAAACTCACATTCCATTTGATGATCATGAGAGCTGCAGGGGCCGATGGTCACATAGCACCGGTACAAGTCACAAAATTGCACACATCAGCCCAATGGGCTGCAGACTTGGTTGGGTCTGGTACAGGGACTGAGAACTGTGAGAGCTGTGCCTGTTGTGGTGAGGTCACCACGATCCCAGATGGAGACTTGGGAGAGAGAGTCAGGCGAGGGCAGCTGCAAGATGAAGAATCAAAAAAAAAAAAAAGATGCGGAACATCGTTTTTCCAGAAGACTGGACGTTTCCTGGTTGAATTAAATTACATAAACATTTTTAAAATGAAGGCTATTCCTATGTGAAATCAACTTTCTCTGCACTACACATCCTTAAACAAAGTGAAGAAGCTGTCACTGTACACTCACTCCAGCACTCTCTCTCTCTCTGCTCAACCAAAGGACTCAGCACCGTCTCACACTAAGTCACTCTCTCCCCACCTCCAGCTAAACATGAACTGCTCTCTCTCACTCACCTCTGAAAATGGGCAACATTTCTCTCTAATATGCCAATTAAAACCTTAGATGTTAGTAAGGCATTTGACATAGTCCCACACAAAAGATTAATATACAAGTTAGCTAGCCTTGGAGTGGGCCCCAAGGTGGTAGCCTGGGTTAAAAAAATTGGTTGGACAACAGGACGCAGAGAGTAATAGTAAACGGAGTCCACTCTGAAGAAAAGGGTTACTAGCAGGGTACTCCAGAGTTCAGTACTGGGACCGGTCCTCTTTAATGTCTTTATAAGTGACATTGCAGACAGACTGAAAGGAAAAGTATGTCTCTTTGCAGATGACACAAACATCTGCAACAGGGTCGATACAGAAGGTGGGGTGGAAAGGATGCAAAGTGACTTGGCAGGGTTGGAGGTATGGTCAAATGTATGGCAGCTTAGATTCAATGCAAAGAAGTGCAGAGTAATGCACCTGGGAAAACAAAACCCAGGGAAGAGTACACAGTGGGGGTGAGATACTAACAACAACAAAATGAAAAGGGACCTGGGATAGTCATATCAGATGACCTTAGGGTGGGCAAGCAATGTGAGAAGGCAGTAAGGAATGCTGGAGGGATACTGGGATGCATAGGGAGAGGCATCACCAGTAGAAAACAAAAGTTGTTATCCCTCTGTACAGACAGTTGGTGAGACCCCATCTGGAGTATTGCATGCAGTTCTGGAGACCCTGGGCCTGATTCCAAGACAGTTATGTCAGGCATAAATGCAGTATGCCAGTGCCAGAGGTGCAAGAGCAAGTTACACCAGCGAGAGATGCGACATCTTGTGATTCAAAGAGAACACTTGCGATGCACCCCGCAATTGCTACGAATACCACAAGTTATGATGCAGATATGACAGAAAATGACACACCAGTGCGTAATGTGGCCTACGACAGGAGTAACACACCAGCACCACAGAAACGCTATTCAAAACAGATGGCATACACAGATGCGCAGTTGAAGGCCACATAAGTTAGAACAAGTAAAGCTGTCCTAAACAGTGCACAGGCCAGTGACCTCCCCAGACAGACAGACAGCACCACACCACAGAAACAGCAGTGCCCAAGGAGGAACACACTGCAAACAGTGCCACATGCAAGCCAATGCACCCAGCACACACAGGACAGAATGAAAGGGGCAGCAATGCAGGTACCAATGGCACTGGTGGCATAGGAGGCAAGGGTGCGCAGAGGCCACAGACACAATGCTGGGACAATGGTGCCACCAGGCACAATGCACCTGCCATGGCCACTGATACATGTAAACAGTGTAACCACAACAAGGACACAGCACTGGGTGGCACAGACCTGTTGACATATGGCGGTGAGACAATGCCTGTGCCACTGGTGCCACCCACAGGGTACACTGGACCCCTGGGTGGAAGGGTGCCATACAGAGACATGGCCACCATACAGCTGGGACATGCAGTGTGGTGGCATGGGTGCCAGACCATGCACGGTGAGCTGCAGCACACAGAACACTAGGCAGACTGGCCACCAGAGTGTGCCATGGGCCATGAGCTGCACAACCAGCACACAGACCTGATGCACAGTAAGGATACACCAGGGACAGCAGGCACCACCACAGCTGAGCCCCCATATGCACGGGTGAGACACACATGCACACGATCATGCACACCTGAGACAGACATGCAGAGCCACTGATGTAGTAAAACAGTTTAATGTACAAAATGGAACAACAAGGACACAAGGATAACAGCAGTGGACAAAGGGTGTGAACAACAGGAAATGGGACAACAACAAAACAGAACAATGTGACAGAAGAACACCCTAAGCAGAAACCCACAACAGTCCCATACGCCCACCTGCACCGCCAACAACCAATCACCAGTCCCCACTCCATATATATAATCCCACCCATATATACAATCCCACCCCAACAACACAGTGCATTAGCACAGCAACTATGACCAGCATAGCTCCACCAGCAGGGCACCCATGGAGCCATGCAGGCATCTAATGTCATCAAGGATTGCTGACACCAGGGTCACCAGTGCTGTTGATCCAGTACTCCCCCAGATGGGAACATCCCCAGGTACCCCTAACGATGATGTCCACATTGTCCTTCTGCTGCTGCTCCAGGACAATGTCCATAGGCTGTGGGCCAGGGTTCCCCATCACCGTGCATCCACAGAGTGCACAGCACCCGTAGATGGTGCATCCTCCATCTGCTGCACTGCTGCATCCACCACCATGGGACCAGTAGGTAGTGCTGCCATGGCCAGGGCCACCTCCCTGCAACATCAGCCACTGTGTTCTGCCCAGCAAACGGCTGTGGATCAGGCTCCAGCTGCCCACCGTCTGTGGGGTCCTGCACATCTTACTCCTGTGCAACATCCACCCCTCCTCCACTGGCTCCCCTCCTCCGAGGATGATGATGTGGGTGGAAGGGCCTGTGCCCTCTGCTGCCTGCACTGTGTGCACCGGTGGTACTCCTCCACATCGGCCACCTTCAGTACCACCATGGCCCATAGCAGTGCCCTCTACCATTGTGTCAGTTGGCTCATGACCACCTGTTGGGTTACAAAAGACGCAGTCAGTGCAGGGCCTGGCCATGTGGTGCACGCACACACACCACGACATGTACTGTTGCAGTGCATGCCACCATTGGGGAGGACCACCATGTCCACAACGCATGGCACCCACAGCATGCACCTACCTGACCTCCACTGTAGTGCCTCCTGCCTGAGGCTGCTGACATGGCCATGCCCTCCCTGGGATGTGCCAGATGCACCTGTGGGGATAGGGAGAATGGTGAGGCATGTGCAGTACATCATGCCATGGCCCATGTGCCAGCACTGCACCGGCGTATGTACGGCCATAGGCATACATACCTGCACCTGTGTCCAGTCCTGACCTCATCTCGGCATCCCTGTGCCACGTCATGCTGAGCATGCAATCCAGAATGCCAGGATCCCTCCGCAAGACCCCTGCCAGTGGAGTTGCAGCTGGCAGACAATCTGGAGCACACCGCTGATTGCCCCCAGCCCTGCACCAATAACATGCCATGCATGGTCCCGCTCTGTGGTGTGTGTCTCTTGCACCCGTAGCAGCAGTGTCCTGCCCCACTGCTGCACACAGTTCTAAGCATGGCAGTCTCCATTGATGTGTAATTAGGAGACTGCCCGCTCAATATGAGGCCCGATCCCGGGACATGTCCACAGCGTGTGTTGAGACCTGTATGGGGAAGAAATAGCACACGTGTCAATACACAATGGACTGGTGGCTGCATCGGCCACCCACCCCCGCCCTGTGTTACACCGCCTGCATACACAATGCATGGGGACGGGCCACAACCATAGTTCACGCCAATGCATGACACCCCAGAGGCACTGCCCCACTGATGACACATACTGTAACCAGCATGGACTGGTAGTGTGGTGCCATGTGCACACTGTCCCACACTGCCACGCACTGCCCCAGCAGTGTACCGCCAAGCCCCAGCTTCCTGCAGAGGCATGACCCAGCCTTGCTCTGTAGAGTGTGGGTGTGGTGGGCAGCACTGCATGCTGCCCTACCACATGTCCACACATCCACACGCAGCTCCAGTCGGCCAGTACACAGGGTGCACTCCCATGGCCCCACTGCTGACAGTATGACATGTGACATACACCTTCCTGGACTGTCTGGAGTCCTGTGCCTGTCTACCCTAAATAGTGACTCCTATAAGTCCAAGCACACTCTAATTACTACTGTTAAAAGACAGTCACATCTATAATCGACTCTTCCTCTCCCTTTTTCTACCCCCATATCTGTCCCTTCCACATTCCTTTGACGCTGGTTCCAGCTCTAAATTCTCCATACCGTATCACTATATATCTTTTATATTAGGTTTTATTTGTGTTCGTCACCTGATATGTATATTTCTTTACTTTTATGAAAACTGTGTCCTACCCAAAATTAGCTGTATCTTCTGTTCCAAACATATACTACTGTCAATGCTACCTACTGATACTTTGTATATACTCTATTATTTATCTCACTTTATTTGTATTATTACTATTTTCTTGTGTGTTGCATCCCATGTATATTGTCCCTTGTTCCTTGTTAACAAATCCAGGTCCACCTCGAAAATGAGCTTGCTCAATGGTGATCGCCTGGTTAAATAAAGACTTTGATTAATTGATTGATTGATGGATAACACATGGTTAGAACAGTGCTGGCATTGTGACCATGGCCAGCTGCCTGTGGGTGCTGCATACCTCTCAACCATCCCTGAATCCCAGGTATGTCCCTGAATATGCCCCAGGAATGTTCTTAGTCCTTCCTGATGTGGCACACCTATCACTGAGAAGTGCGGACATGATTCTGAATATGATGCCAGCAGCTGGGGTAACAGTCATGTTGCCAATGCGGACATGCCATGCATACTGATCAGGATGTGGTATACAGCTTATGGGACACATCCAGACATGCCAGCAGATGTGTCCCTGTGTGTGTTCAGCTGGCCATATGCTGTCTAAGATCTGTCTCGCACTGTCTGTTGTGGCCTGTCCTGTGATTGTTGGGGTTGAGAGGTATGGCCTGCTTGTCCCAGTACTTACCAGTTTGCAGTCTGGTTCACTCCTGCTCCCCCTGTCCAGTGGCATGGCTGTCCCTCTGCACTGCATCCTGCTCTCCAACCTGTAACCCTCGAGATGGTGCTGTGGCCTAGCTGCCACATGGCACCAAGATGCACATGGTGCACCTTCATGCTGCATGTGCATTGCAGTCTGATCGCCGCAGTTGTGGCCTGCGTCAGAATGTGCACCTGTGTACTGCATATGTGGTGTGTAGGAAACCGAGGCCCCACGGTATGCAGCACTTGTGGTCTGCGTTGTGTGACTGCACAGTTGCATGCTAGCCTGCACAACTGCAGCCTATGTGTCTGCATGCAGTGCTGTTATGCATTGTGCAGGGTGCAGTGTGACATATGTCCAGTCACAGCAGTGGTAATGTGTGACAACATGCAGATGTATAGTGCAGAGATTTACTGATGACAGGTGGTTACACATGGGTGACACAGTGCACAACAGTTATATACAGGTGACAATCCCACAGTCACCATCACCCAGTGCCCATGCAGTGCACATTCATGACCCCACACAGTGCCTCCCTCCCACACACCCACACCCACACCCACACCCACACCCACACACACACATACACACACATATACACATATACTTGCATGCCCCACACGGCTGCCATACACACAACATGCCCACCCGTAGCCAACCTACCCCAGCCAACAACAGGCAACATTGTGCCATGGGTGCACATCAGTCCTGTGCCTGTTGCTAGTGTTCAGTCCTCTTCTGCTTTGCAGACATTGGTGTAGCTCATGTCCCACCTTGCACATGCTGCACCCTGGTCATGCTGCCACTGTCGCTGTGTGCCACTGGCACCACTGTCCTCTGGGTCCTGCTGAGTCTCCCAGGTACAGGTTGCACATGCTGTTGCACCATCCTTTGGCTACTTCCTGTGGGTGCACTGCTGTCTGTGGCCTTCTGCCATGCCATTACTTGTGCCACCTCCTGCCATGAGCCAGTGGTTCTGCACCCTGTGCCCAATGCCTTCCACCCCTTGCCTCTGACAGAGGTGGTTGCAGCTGCCTTCTTTCTGGTGGATCCTGCAGCATGTGCTTTCACTGGTGCATGGCGGATGCCTTCATTGGCGATGTCACTCCACTGCTGTGGGTGTTGGCAGCGCAGGGGGCTGCAGTGCCTGTGCCGCAGTGCCTGTGGCGTGGACAGTGGCACTAGTGCCAGGGGTTGCGGTGCTGCTGACAGCTGCTGTAGGGGGTGGTGTGGTGGCTTTGGTGTTGGTGGTGGTCTTTGTGCTGCTGGGGGCGGCAGTGGGGGTGCTGTCGATACTGGCAGTTGCACCACTGGTGGCTGTGGCGCTGTGGCCTCTGTGCCTCTGTCTGACACCATGTGCGGGGCTGTTGCTGGCTGCTCTTCTGGTGCCACCATGCCCAGCTGTTGGCCATTGGTGCAGGCCTGCTTGTGTGGCCAGCAGCAGGGGCCATGAGGGCTACGGTCTGCCTTCCTGTTGCACCACCAACCCCTCGATGGCCATGGCCAAGCAGGTGATGGCAGCCATCTGTGCTTGTGCACTGGACTGTGCTGCAGCCATGACCTCCACTATCCACTCCATGACACTACTGGTGGTCTGCACCCCAGTCTCCAGCACTTCTATCAGTGCTGCTGTCTGCTCCTGCTGTGCCACTTGGTGTGCATCTTTACTGAGATGTATGTAGCCCAGCATCTCCACCTGCACAGCATGGGCTGTCATGAGGTCTGAAGAACCCGCCTAGTCAGTCAGGGTCCACGGTGCCTCTGTCCCAGGTGATGTCATCCCATTCAGGGCCTCCTCCAGCCTCTGATAGGTTGCAGGGCTCAGGTCCTGTGGTATATCACCCCAGGCTGCCACAGCTCAAGTAGTCACTGAGGTCCAGACCTATATCGTCCTGCAGCTGTTCCCTGTCTGATTGCTGCTCCCCATCACTATTGTCTCCACTGTGTCCTGCAGGGCCCACCCTGCAGTGTCTGACATTGTCCACTACCACTGTGTCCACTGCTGCTGTGTCTGTGGGGAGACATCAGTGCAATGTCCACTGTCATGCCTGGTACCATCCTACCCCTGCATTGCTCTCCCACGCACCAATGTTGGCAATGGCCATGTCCTTACCTGCCCCATTGCTATCTGCATCTGCACCTATGGGGAATGAGAGGGTATTAGTGTTGCTGCACCATTACATGATGCCCATGCCTACCATGGTCCACTTCCTGCAGCTCCTCCTGCAGGGGCCCAGTGCACAGTCAGCCATTGGCTTGCAACCCCTGTGTCCTCAGGCTCATCATCTGTGGATTGAATGACAGTGCTTTAGTGCTACAGCACCAGTCAATACCCACCATGCATGCCACCATCCACTCCCCTGTGTTGCTGTGCACCTCATGCTGGGTGGTGCTGGCTGCCACCTTACCTGCCCTGTGTCCGCTTCTGCTGCACCTGTGGGGGAATTACATGACGTCGGTGCTGACTGCCCTTGTGGTGGCTGCAATGTCGGCTGTTTACGAGGACATGCACCGTGCCAGGCTACATTCCAACATTACCCCACCCCTGTGCACTGCTCTACTTTGCATTGCTGTGCCCCACCTTCACAATTCCCACTGTGCTGCAGCACACTGCTCTACATGTCACCTTCCCATTCTATCTTGACATCAGCATATGACAGTTGCTATGCTTCACGTGTCCACTTACCCGTCCCTCGTGCATCTGGAACGTGTCTGCTCTGAGTCCCCATGGATGGTGTGCTGGCTTATGAATGCCAGAACTCTATCTTCGTGTGCTTGGTATTCACATGCCCTGTGGCCATCGCCTGCCACTTATGTGCCTGTTTCACCTTGGCATGGCACTTGAGGTCACTGTACCGCTTCTGCAGGTCCCGCATGGTATGGCGTGCATGAGCCACCGCATTCACCTTCTGTACTACCTCATCCCATGCTGCCTTCCTCCTTAGCCATTCTTTCCACTCACCACCCTTCCCCAGCAGGTCTGGGTTTGCCTCAGTTCATCCAGGAGGACATCCGTCTCTTTATGGGTAAGTTCCTCTTTGCTTTTTGCTACTTGCGGCCTCTCCCCACTACCCACCATCTTGTAGCCCCTACGACATGCCTGTGGCTTGCGCACAATTATATAGTCATAGAGTTGCGACTTGCATAGTGCTATGCCACTCTTGCAGGCTGCGACATGCAGTAGTGGTGTTAGTTGCGACTTATGTATTCCAGCATTTCTTGGCGTATCTTGCAGCTATCTTGGAATCTGGTGCAGCTCGCATGTCATAGGGTGTTTCGTGTATCTAACGCATTGGTGTAATTTGCACACTGTTCTATCCGCTGTCTTGGAATCGGGCCTCCATCTCTGCAGGGACATAGACAGGATAGAGGCTGTCCAGAAGGGCAACTAAAATGGTGCATGGTCTACACCAGAAGACATATGAAGAGAGAGTAAAGGACCTTAATATGTATACCCTCGAGAGAGAGGGAGAGGGGACATGATAGAAACTTTCAAGTGCCTCAAGGAATCAATAAAGTCCAAGAGGGTAGCATCTTTCAGAAAAGAGATGTGCAAGAATGAGGGGCACAATTTGAAGATAGAGGTGGGACAGCTCAGAGGTAATGTGAGGAAGTATTTTTCACGGAGAGGGTTGTGGATACATGGAACAACCTTCCTGAGGAGGTAGTGGAGTCAAAAACAGTGGGGAATTCAAAAATGCATGGGACAGACATAAGGCAATTCTAGTGGGGGGTTGGAAGAACTAGGCTGTTGGTTAACTAGGATCTGCAGCTTATCCAATAGGTAGGAAATGGGCAGACTAGGTGGGCCAAGTGGTCCTTATCTGCCATCAAATTCTATGTTTCTACGCTTCTACCAAAAAGCCAACTACTAAGAAAAAGACAAGACAAGTGCAGCCAAATGTCAGCCAGACGGAGGTTTTTGTTTTCTTTTTTCTCTTGCAGTTTATTATAGCTGATCTCATAGAGGACGAGTTGCTCTGTGTTGTGTGATAGGTTCTTCAAGTGTAAAACAAACACCAGTTGCCTTGTAAAAATAAATAAATAAATTAATAAAAGTACTTTTAAATGCTGCCCTGTAGTCAGTTGCCACTTTCATTTGTAACTGAATGTGCTTCTTATCAGCTCGCCTTGTTTGTGACTGTCCACACTACACAGCTGGGAAAAAAAGCTGCACCACTACCCAGATCAGTAACATATTCAGTTTCAACAGTAAGTAGGCACTTACTACAGGGCTTCATTAAAGAATACTTTTCATTGGACATCTGGGGTTCATTTTACTTTGAAGTACAGTACCCATAGGTGGCGGGAACAGGAGCATGTTCAGTAACAGTAACTAGGCATTACATACTGTACTGTGTTTCTAATTTTTTCCAAAGGCCGTCAAAGCATTCATTTTAAACTTTCAGGACCTATAATGTGACACTGCAGTTTTACATATTTTTCAGAAGATCTAGAGAGACATCAGCACCCTCCCCAGCCAGATCATTTTTGACATTGCAACACTATAGCGAGACTGCAACAGTGTAGCAAGACCCTACCCACAGTGTGCAGCCAGTCTTTTCAAGCACTGTGTCCATAGCTTGCCAAGCAAAATGTATAACCCTGGAACCACATCTGCTTCTCCAACTTGAGCTCATGAGAGGCTGGCAACCAGTGTGGGTATGCTGGTACTACTATTGCATTAAGTGACAGTTCAATGTGTACACAACTGGGTAGATATGTGATAATGCTTGAGTAACTTGATTACTTTTGGCTTCGCCTCTCTATCCATGGGATATACCACCCTGTAGGATGATGCGAAGGAACTCTAGAGGAGAGTTCCCCACAGGTGCCGGAAATGAATCGCCGGCTAAAGGTAGGTTAGGAAGAAGCCCATGGGTAAGAGAGACAAGCCGCTGGAGGAGGAGGGGCAGATAGTGGGCAATGAAATTGAATTCTTGGAGAGTCCAGGATGAATGACATTTTGAGGTAGATGGAGGAATAACGTTGTTGCTCTCCCATTGAACCTCGGGCTTAAAGCCCTCCCATTCAATGTGCTTACGCAACTGGGAAGATATGTGATGATGCTTGAGTAACTTGATTACTTTGTGGCTTCCGCCTCTATCCATGGGATATACCACCTGTAGGTACTACGTGCTAGGAACCCTAGAGGAGGGTTCCCCTACAGGTGCCGGAAATTAATGCATCGGCTAAAGGTAGGTTAGGAAGAAGCCCAAAAGAATACCCAAAGATGTCAGTATCGAAGAGGTGAGGATGATGGATGAATTCTATGGAGAGAAGGGCTAACTTCCTAAGGAGAGAGGGAAAGCCGTGCCACCATCCGCCTCCATCCAACAGCGGAACCTAACTAACTAACTAACGAGAAGAAAATCACTAACTCTAACTAATATTATGATCATTGGCATGGAGGAGAGAAAAACCCCTTTGAGGAGGAAACCTCTGGGGATCCAAGGCCTAGGTCGCCTTCCTCCAGGCTGACTACGTTTGATTTGAGGATGTAGGTCGGTAAAGAGCATGGTTCATAGATCAGGGATGTTAGTAGGGAGGATAACGAAGGGTAGGAAAAACCCCAAAGAAGCACAGAAAATAATGAGCATAAGGTAGCAGGGCCCCGAGGAGGATATGCTCAAGTGATCGAGGGAGGAGAGTATATCAGAGGAGCAAAGATGGGAGAAGTAGATCCATATGCAAGTCGGAGGAGCAAGGGTATCCAGATGTGCTCACGAGGAGATTCCAGATATGCTGATGAGACGGATGAAAATTCAGGCTGACTTGACTGAGCAATGTGAGAGACTGAGCGATGCAGTTGATTGGCGAGTGGAAGCTTGATTATGCAGTGAATGAGTAGACCATGAACTATTAGATCAGAGGTTGTAGTCGATGAGGTAGCATATAATCGAAGATAGGAATATTAGAGTGATGATGTAGTTAGATGAACCTTGAGGTAATGCTGAGGAATGATGACTGGCAAGGCTGTGAATGATGACAGGAAGGTCAATGGGTAGCATAGGACTCAGCGGTGACAATTCATAGCGAAGTAGTCAGAGCTGGCGCAGTTCGATGAGGTGGCCTACAAATCGTGAGAAGGATGCCCAATGATGACTGAAGTCAGGAACTTAATGAATGTGGTAATGCAGTGAGGAGGTTCGAGTGGTTAGTATCAGATGCATGATAGATAGGCCCAAAAGAATATCGAATACAGGCCTTGAGTGGAGTGAATCCATGATGGTTGGTAAGGAATGGAATAAGAAGAGACAGGAAGGAACTGAAAATGAACTGGAATGAAGGTAGTATGCTCTATAGAGCAAAGCGAGCAATGAAGCTCCTCGAAGGAGGCAGATTTTGAGGCCAAGAAGGCATATCAGAACCAGAGGGTATGCAAACCAGAGGAGAGCACAGAATGGGCAATCAAGAGGAGCCAAATCAGATGATAAAGATGAGGAGGAAAGTCATGAGTGGAAAAGAATCACGACAGTCAAAACGAGAATGGCGCTAAGCTGAGGAAGGTAACAGGAATGGATGATACGATGAGGATCGGCGCCATGAAGGCAGGTACTGGAAAGTGAGGTATGAAAGGATGAAGGACAGTAGGGGTCGATGGGTAACATAGAACCCGAGCCAATATGAGATGAGAACTGCATGGGTTGAGTGGAGTGGGTAGTATATGATCCGTGACAGGGATGCAAAGAATATCGAATGCAGACCATGATGGAAATTAGACCCTGATGCGAGGGGTGATGAGGTAGCACAGGAGGTTATTGAGAGAGCCAGGAGAGGGAGCAGAATGAGGGCACACAGATGCAGGAGTAGCATTCTCCCATAACTCAGGTTGAGCAATCGGGAACAAAACTGGATGAGGTATGATGAGGATGAGCAAAACAGGATGATATATGATGAGGTGAAGCTAAGAGTGAGTGAAGCCATGATAGCTGATACTAGAAAAGGTGCTAGGACAAGAAAGGTAAAATAATGGAATGGCTGAGGTACAATGATGGACTGAAGCCATGTAGACTGGTACAGGAAAGCAGGTATGACAGAACAAAGGACGGAGGAGGAGAGAATGGCAGACTCCAAGGCCAAGAAGGCAAATGGACGTAGGGATGGGGATTGAATTGGATGAGAAGGTTGAGGTGAGGTAGAGTGGAACAGAGTGTGCTAAGTATGATAAAAGGGAATCCCTGGAGGCTGGCACAGCAGGAGGGCCCAGGTCGATGAGGCGCATAGGAGTCGTGATAGGCATACCCAAAATAATTATCGAATGCAGGCCATGAGGGATTGAAGCCATGAGGACCAGGATGTCAAATGATGACCGAAGTCATGAACTGGATGAATGCAGCAGAAGGGCAAATAGCAAGACCATGAAACAAAATTGGGAAGAAAACTGTTGGTCCAGAAGAGCAGCCAGACAAACCCCCAACAGCCACAAAGTTTGCAGAGTGCCAGGAGAAGTACACACAAAAGAAATACCAGGGCACAGCATGGGCCTACTACAGCCATCATGTAGTCCCAAACAACTCACTGAAAGATCAAGAAGAGATACATGTCCTGGCATGAGTTGGGACAGTGCTCACCAGCAGAGGCGTGGATGAGTCCATAACAGCGGAAAGTGCAACAGCACCGAAATAAGTCATGGCACATCGGCTGACACTCTGCATTTTAATGATGCATGCCAGAAGCATGGCTTGCACCGCACTCCAAACAAATCCTGGCCACTAGAATAGCAAGCCGCCCCGGTGACTCCCACGGAAGATGTGATTAAATAGGCTCCTCGAAAGGAGATAGATCAAGAAATGGATGTAAAGGAACTTGAATGATGGCGGAGAGCTCAACCAGCCTTAGCAAAGAGCACGGACAGAAAGGCATGGCTCTTGAGGGAGGTAGAGCCAAATTGAGGTGCATGTCCTGGGGAAAGATGAAGTCGATTTGAGGTAGCAGCAGGATGGAGTAGGAGTGAAACCAGGAGTGGAGTGAGAGTCCTGAGGGCTGGCACTAGAAAGGGGCACACCCTTGATTGAATATTGAGGTGATTCGAGGTAGCAGATGCGATGGACAGACGCATAAAATTTCAAAAAAATATTTAATACGGCATGATTGGAGAAATCCTTGACGGCCTGTATGGACTGAGAACTGCAGTAACGTAGAGTCAGATGAGGGTATCACGAATCTGAGGGTGCTAAAGAGTCGAAGGATCTCCGATGAAGGATCTATGACTGATGACATGGAGAAAGGAGACTCCGATGGGAAGGATCAGATCCTGAGGATGCGGATGAAGACAAGAGCATAACAGTAGACATGACGCTGGGCGGTGAAGATGAGATGGGACAGCACGAATGAATCGAAGCTGAGAAGGCTGGTAGAGATAAGCAGGAACTCCAGTAGGTCATGAGAGGAAGGAGTAATGGTGGGCAGAAACCCTCAAAAAGAAAACACCGACGGTGAGCTGGCCAAGGTCAGCAACCCAGAAGCAGCACCCGCAGGAAGAGGCAGCAGCAAGCATGTAAGCCACAAACAAACTCTTGAAGAAATGAACTCCAGTGCAATACACCGTGAACCCAAATCCTCGAGCCAGGAGGCTGGCAGGAATGCGAATTTTTTCCATGGCATCAGAATAAGTGCACAGTTGAAACTTTATAGACATAATAAGTCAAATGAGAAAGACAAGTAACCCAGCGCCCATTCGGACATAAAGCTGCACGGTGTAAATACCACATGGGCCACTAGGTGACGTCCGTGCAGACTGGCTTGACTGAGCAAGGAAAGTGAGTGGACACTGGAGCCGAGAGGCATGCTTGAATATGGGATGGGAATGAGTAGACCCTGAGGTTGGGATCGAAGAGGTATGCAGGATTCAAGGATAGGAGTGCTCAAGTAAGTGATACATAGAGAAACCTAGAGGTAAGGAAGCAAGGCACAGGACAAGTCATGACAAAAAAAGCCGAAACTGACACAGGTCGATGAGGTGGCATAAGATTCAGGATAGGTATGCCCAATGATGACCAAAATCAGGAACTTAAGGAATGTGGCATGATAGCGTGCTTCGAGGAAAACTAATTGCAGACCTGGAGTGGGTGAATCTGGGACAGTCGGTATGAAATTGGAATAGGGGAGACAAGCAGAATGAGCACACCTCGGCGTGTTGAAAGGGTGCACTGAAGGAGGCGAAGCACCAAGGTAGAACCAGCAGCAGAAATGCTGTCTAAGGCGAGCCAAGCCCAGATGAAGGAAGGCCGGGTTGAATGCAATGAATCCCATAAGCAGGTTTATGTTGTGAGAGTGATGCGAGTGTAGCAGAATGAGCTAGAATACAGAATTGAGAGAGGAGAACAGGTCGAGGGCACGAGAAGACTGGCAGGAGGACCTGAAAACAGACTTGCACCTAGTGGTCCCATCCTGACAAAAGAATGATCAAATTAGGCATCAGTAATACAGATATAAAGCAGGTTGACAAACAGAAAATGCCATCAGTGTGCAGCCAAGTAAAAAGCTAAGATGAGCCTGCAGCAGTTTGACAGACAGACCGCCAAATACTGTGATAGGAAATCAGAACCTAGAATAAACAGGCGTGCAGATAGTTAAGTTATGGCAGCCCCATGGCAGTCATATCCAGCCCAATGCATAAGATGCTAAAAAGAAGAAAATAGGAATAGACGTGACTAGGTAGAATAAATGTTGACCGCAGTTACTGCGAAACAAACAGAATCCGTCCGGGGCTAGCAAAGCCTTGAATCACATACACAAGGTTCGAGGACATCCCAGCAGATAATGTGAACCAGAGGTACAATACAGTGCAACATACTGGTACAGATGAGGTGATGTGGTGAAAAATAGAACGTTTCTAGAACAGGAATGACACACACCGAAATGGAGGCCTGCAGCGAGGAGGGCAGGAGCCAGAGGATAAGCAAGTAAGGAGCTGGAGACACAAAAATGGCTCGAGTGGGCGGAATGGGACCCACGGAGATGGCTGAAATGGGAAGAGCAAGCTTGTGATGGCAGAAATGCTGAGGAGGTAGAGCCAGAGCACTGAGAAAGCCGCACACCATGATATACACCAGAGGGGTCCTGGGAGTCGACAGACCAGAAGAAAAGGCAGGGTAGAGGAGGAAATGAGCCATAGACTAGAGGAGGAGGAACCGGGAGACAGGGACGCAGGGAGTGAACACCTGAAAATAGGGCATCGGCAAGGCGTGGTAGCAGAAGACAGCCAGAGGAAAACAAACAGAAAACCGAACCAGGGAAAGTGCAAAGAGGGTCAAGGTCAGAGAAGGAATAGGGCTGCAAAGCAGCCGACAGAGGACTCAACAAATTTGAAGTTCAGGAGAGCTGGAATCAGCTGACACGGAGAGTCTGAAAGTCGCAGTGGTTCAGCTACACAGAGTCGGGGAGCCCAATTCACAGCTCACAGAAGGGAAAACAGCCATACTGTGGATCGAGGGCAGGAAGCAGGCTGTAATACATATAAAACTCCACCAAAATGCAAAACAAAGTGACGAAAAGCACACAGAACATTGCAAGGCATTAAGCAGGTGAGCAGTAGATAACAAACGTGTCTGAAAACACAAGGCATAGCGAAATGGCGCAGGTTGGATAATCGGAGGACGGGGACAGAAACAAACCTGCAGTCCGAAGCAGCTGCCAAAGCAAGGGACGTAGGAAGCTAGAGAAAGAGGAGGACAGCAGCACCTCTGGCTGCAATGAAAACGAATCCTTGGAGAGTCCAGGATGAGTGACGTTTGAGATCGATGGAGGGTGCGTTGTTGCCCTGCCCATTGAACCTCAGGCTTCAAGCCCTGCCATTACGGTGCACTGGAAAAGTGCCATGGGAGGTGGCACATTTGGATGGGCTGCCTATGCATGGGAAATCAAAGTGGATGTCTTCTCTGTGTGGTCTGCATGGCCGGGCTTCAACTCAAGTTTTGAAACAAGAAGTTTCCATGTGATTTTTTAGCTACCTAGGTTTGTAACTCATGCAAGTCTCCTGCAGCATCGATGTGAATGAAAGCCAATCCCACCTTGTGGATGCATTTTGTGTCTCACATAATCACTGATGGTGTATATTGCTGGGATGTACTATTAATAGCTGAAAATTAGTTGAAAATTGTCTATTCCTGTGCTTATACACACACAGATAGTGGCAGGGGACCGGGGTTAATTACACAATAATACAACAGGATATAACTTTTACATTAAATTCAACAACGTACAGTTAAATTATAGTTCATGAAAGAGAGCGGTCATTTAGGCAGACAGAGTATATAAAGGGACTATTATCAGTTCTTTGTCAAAACTGCACAGCATAACTCCATTACAGTAATTTTTGAATTCTTTCTGCAGATTTTCAACATAGGCATTTTGGGACCTCTGCTGATGAACAGTGTCACTATGATTTTCTTAATCTGTCCCGCATTGATTTCCCACAGCGCCCGGACCATTGTCGCGGATGAGCAAAATCACATTTCGGGCAGGATGTGAAAAATGACAGCTGTACTGTCCATAAGGAGGTGTGCAAAATTGGCAATGTTGAAAATCTAGAGTGAAACTGTCAAAAATGCTCGAAGTTACAGAGTGCGTGAAAACTGCACAATGCATGCTCGTAACATAGTTATTTTGTGGAATTTTGTCACCAAATTTTCAATATAGGCATTTGGGACATCCGCTCATGAACAGTGTCACTGTGATTCTCTTAATCTGTCCCAAACATTGATTTCCCACAGCAACTGCGCCATTGTGTGGCGGATTGCAAAAACACATTTTAGGCAGGATGTGAACAATGACGGCTGTGCTGTTCATAAAGAGGTATGTAAAATAGCAATGTGGAAAATCTGGAGTAAAAATATCAAAATTTCAAAGTTACGAGCATGCATGTAAACTGTGCAACACACGCTAGTAACACAGTCATTTTTGGAATTTGTTTACCAGATTTGCAACATATGCTTTTTGGGAGCCCTCCTCATGAACAGTGGCACTGTCGGTTTATTATTTGATCCGAAAGGTGATTCCACGCAGTGATTTGTAAATCACCTTGGGACCGAAATAATGCCATGACAGTGACTGAATTTATGGAGGAGGTCCCAAGAACTCTATGTTGAAAACTTGGTGCCAAAAGTCGAAAAAATGGCCGAGATATCCACATAAGTTGAAAACCCCCATTTATGCCATTATACAGCTTACTGGCATTTCTTCAGTTTCGCGGTCGGCTTTGAAGAGTGTAGGCATGTTCCCGGTCCACTGAAGATCATTGCATGCCAACTCCAGAGGTAAGTATGGGGTGAGGGCAGTGTCAGGAGGTGAGTCTTGCCAGAGGGTGGGTGTGGGTTGGGCGAGGGACCCAACAGTGAGGGACCGTTTTTTGTTTCATGGAAAAAAAAAAAAGACGTCGAAGTGTTTTTTTTTTTTTGCAGGTTTGTTTTGGGCACACAGGTGGGCCCCAGCATGCCACCTGTGTTTTGGGAGGGGGACTTAAGCTGATAGGGATTGGGCCCCCTGTTGGCAAAGAAAGCCTGTTTGGGGAGTATGATGCAGAGGGGATTGGGCACCCCTTGGCACACAAATGGGGCATTATGCCAATGGGGATTGGGCCTCTCCCATCGGCAAATGAACTGTGGTGGGGGCATGCTGACAGGGGATTGGGCACCCTGTTGACTTTTATAGGACTGTGAGCGAATGGCGACAGCCGCTGCCATGTTTGTTTTGGAATGTTGCACCAGGCAGACACCACCCTGCAATGACGGATTGCTCCTCATTGCAGTGGCTACATTGCTTGTTGGTGGCACGCTGGCTGAACTAGTGTCAGCAGCAGTGCCCCTGCACTGGGAAATGAGAGCCAAGCCCAGGAATGCAGTGGTGGCATTGGCTGCCACAGTGCCGCACCTCCAAAACCCGCTTTCCTAAACTGCTATATAAAGTTTCTGCACATGAGCGCAAGCAAACAAAATTTATTGAACACAGCTGTCTGTGTTACATGGGCTGAGAATTTTTGATCTGTAAGACCAGACTCAAAGTTTAAACTCATATCAGCTTATTGCACTTTAAATCATGCATAAGAATAAATGAATCCCACCTGTATATTTTAATTTAGTACCTCAGACTAAAGCAGGTACACCACACTTTAAAACAGATTTAAACAGACATGTCAGTTTCTGGATTCTGGTTCTGAAAGGTACTGGTGATGCAGTTATCTGACTTTTATCATTTCAGCTGCATGCACTTAAAGAGGTGTCCATTCCTCTTGGTTACAGAAGGAGGCTATTTCATCTGTCTGATTGAACAGATTTTTAGGTTAGAATATGAAACCACATCCTCCACAACAGACGCGCATTCTCTGCTCCATACCCCAAATAATACATATTGTCATTTGTATGCTGCTGTCTATGTAACTAGTCTAACATCTCTTTCAGTTCTGGTTCTGTACTGTTCGGTGGGCTGCAGGAATGTATCTGTTTAGTTGGAGTCTGTTTCAATACCCCAATTGCAGTTGTCTTAATGATGCTACAACTCCTGTCAGATAATTTGCCTATTTTGATTGTTTTATAAAGAGTTGATAAATGAAGGAAGATGATAATTTCTGAAGCAACATTTAGTTTTAATTATATTTACATGTCATTTATATGTGGCTCTCACAAGGGGTTATGAGATAAGAGCAGCAGGGGTTGCACACGTAAAGGATGAGGGCAGAAATAGGAAGGAAAAGAGCAGGTGGGGAAGACAATGGGGAGGGCAGCAGGATAGGAGTTAAAGCACAGGCAACCATGCAAATGATGGGTTACAGGGAGGAAGGATATGGGAAATGGCGAGAGCGAGGACTGGAGGGCAGTGGGAGGGTGAGACAGGAAACCATCTGGGGGGATGATGGAATAGGAGATGAAGGGATAGGGGTTGCAGGGTGGAGATAGTGGGTGGCCTGGGTGTGTGTGTAGGCAACACCAGGAGAAGCCAGGTAAGGGATGAGGAGGCTCCCTTGAGGTTAGGGCAAGAAATATCGGTGACAGTATATGGGAACTCTATCAGAAAAGGGATCCGTTGGTTAAGGAAGAGAGTGGCTTTTAAGGGGATCAGTTTTTGCACGCCAGGAATGGAGGCGAGCAGGGTACTTCAAAAATCAGGGGTACATTAGGCTTAAATGGGGGAACCCTCACCTGGTCTTACACTTTAGGACAAATGATAGAGCTGTGGAGGAGGCGCAGAAGAGATTCATGGAGCTAGCAAGAGGGTGCAAGGGGATGGTAAATTCCATAGCCTTTTCAGAAATTCTGCCTGTTCACTGTACCAGTACAGCCAGACAATTGAGAATCAAGGATTTAACCTCTGGCTGAGGCAGTGGTGCAGGAGGGAGGAGGCTACGAAAGTATAGGTGAGTGGGAGGACACATGGGTAGACCAGCACCTGTATCAGAGGGACAGGCTACATAAAAATGATGAAGGAGCTAGACTACTGAGGGAAAACTCCAGGATACATAGATAAAATGCAGGGGCGATTTAAACTGGGAAAGGGGAGGTGCATAGCTAGGGTAGTTCGAGAGAAACTACTAGTGGAACTTAACCATCTCTCGACTCCCCCACAGCTGGGGCAGGACGCCTGGGTGGGGGAATGGAGAAGGGATGGACTGGTGGAAAGGGTTGCTAGCGAATGCCAGGAGTCTTGGAAATAAGATGGTGGACCTACAGGTGATGGTGGTGGCAGATGACCTGGACCTCATAGCATAAATTAGTGTTGGAGAGTTGATTAGCGTCTTTTGCTAATCAAAATGAAAAATGATTAGCAATCAGCCGATTTGATTAGCAGTTTTCTAAAATGGGTATTTTACTTTAAACCATGTAATTATTACTTATTGTTGAATATATTAATAAAATAGACACTGTATACATAGTTATGAGACTGAATTTGCCATTTTGACCAAATTGTCTGCATAACCTTTCTTATTACCCACCTGGGTCTGGTACGATTACCCAACATGGAAATGCCTGACCGCCAACTTCCCGACTTTGCTTGTCTGACTTCCAAAATATCAACTGCACTAATTTCCCGAGTACCAAAATCCCAACATGTCATAGTGAGTGGGTTAGGAAGTTGGCAACAATCATACCAGACCCCCAGGCTTGTCATTTACCCACCCCTGTAGCAGCAGTGCCTTTGTTCACCTGGTCCCTGGATGATACATGGAATTGCGGAGTCTGAGAACCTCACAGCAAGATAAGTCAGGTGGGTTGGAGTGATGGGGTGGGAAGTGAAGCAGAGGAATAAAGATAAAAAATTTGATGGGGAACCGAATTTAAAGAGGGATAGTAATAGCTGCCATTTTCAGTGAGCCTCTTTAAAGAAAATTAGCTTGTGTCGGGATTCTGTCATTTGGGCAATTGAATGGTAGTATTTTGATCCTGTCGGTAATATGGAGATGGGCAAGCGGATGTCGGGATTATAAGTGTTGGGCAAGCAGTGGATCCCACCCTCATGTACCAGTGCAGAGCGTTTTCCAATCCTCACCAAAGCGTAATTCTGTGCAACTGCTATGCCATTCCATGCCACAGGTGTGAAAACACATTTTGACCAGGATTTAAAAATAACAGCTGACATATACATGAGGTGGGTGATAAGAAAGCTATGTTTAAATCTGGGTCAAAATATTTAAAAATTCCAATGTTATGAGGGTGCATAGTGAAATTGCAATGAATGGATATAACTTTGCCATTTATCATATTTTGACCCCAAATTTTCAACATGGCCTTCCTGACCCCATCTCATGAACAATATGACTGTCATTACACAAATCTTGCCCGAAGGTGAATCATGCAAGTGACTGTGAAATCACTTTTTGAGCAGGAGTTGCTAATTACAGTTATATTGTTCATGAGATAAGGGTCCCCAAAGCTATGTTCAAAATTTGGGGTCAATATCTCAAAAAATGACTGAGTTATGCACCAAAGTTGAACCCCCTGTTGAAGTACATGGACTGCATTTACCTTAGTTCTCGTACACGAGTCGCTGGTTCCAGCAACAAGACGTGTCTTTGATCAGGAGCATGGATCTCAAACCTGGGACCTGTTCAGGTGAGTGACAATCTGTGGGGATGTCGAAGGAGGTGTGAGGAGGTGGGTGCACAGTGGTTGGTCAGGTGGGGGTATGGGAGTGTTGGTGATGAGCCGTTTTTTGGGCAGGTTTAAATAAAAACAACAACACCAAGAGGACATAAATAGGGACAGTGATTGGATGATGTGAGGTGCCACTAGACACCAGGAAACCTCACAATAACGGGACAGCGATTGGATGGGGGCCACTACATACCATTTACCTTAGCCTTAGTTCTCATACTGCAGTCGCTGGTTCCAGCAACATGACGTGTCTTTGATCGGGAGCACGGATCTCCAACCTGGGACCTTTTCAGGTGAGTGACAGTCTGTGGAGATGTCAAAGGAGGTGTGGGGAGGTGGGCACAGTGGGTGGTCAGGTGGGGGTATGGGGTGTTGGCAATGGACTGTTTTTTGCAGGTTTAAATTAAAAAACAAACACCAAGGGACAAAAACAGGGTCAGTGATTGGATGATGGGGTGCCACTAGACACCAGGAACCTCACAATAACGGAGCAGCGACTGGATTGGGGTGGCACTAGACACCAGGGAACATCAAAATAATGGGGACAGCGGTCAGATGGGGTCCACTTGACACTAGGGATAAAAAGCATTACAGGGATGGCGATCAGTGGAGGGTGGGCACTAGACTGTCACCAGGGAAACAAAGGGCTGGCAACTGGTGGGTGGGGGTGCCACTGGACACCAGGAAAATAAAAAATATGGGGATGGCCAGCTTCTATGATCAGCAACCACTGCTAATCAGGCTGGCAATTGACTCATGTTTCCCGATTCTTGGGTATGAATTGCAATGTGAACTGCTTTTTATGCCTTGGAACTTATTGCTGTCAGAGACCTGGTGAACTGAAAACCACAGTTGGAAGGTGGAAATATCAGGGTATGGTCTCTACAGGAGGGACAGAACAGGAAGAAGGGAGGGTTGCCCTGTATGTAAAATAAAGGTTCAGGCGATGGTGAGTGGGGTAGGGATAGATCAGCAGAGACCCTATGGGTCACTTTAAGCGGAACTAGTGAGAGTAGGGGTGGTCTACAGATCACCAAATCAAGGGAGGAAGTGGATGGGGAGATTATTAGGAAACACAGGAGATGGGCAGGAAAGGGAAATCGTGGTGGTGGGTGACCTGAATCTACCCGAGCGTGGATTGGAAATACCAGCAGCATCCATAGAAATGAGCAGGGAGCTGTTGGAAGCCGTGCAGGAACTGTTCATTCACCAGCTAGTCACAGAACTTACTAGGGGGCACACTAGATCTGGTTATGACAAATGGGGATGGAGTCGAGGAGGGTTGGAGAAAATTTGGCCAACAGTGACCATAGGACGGTAGGCTTTAAAATTAGAAGGGGCCAGTTAAGAACATCTCACCACTAAAGTGCTAGACTTTGGTAGGACAGATTATAGGAGGGTGAGAGAAATTGTACAGAAGGAGCTAGAAGGAAGGAGAACTTGGACGATGTAGAGGAGCTGTGGGGAAATTAAAGGAGGGATATTAAAGGTGACAGAACTATGTGTCTGGATGGTGAGCAAAAATTAGAGGAGATGAAACCACATTGGTTCATAAAAGAAGTGAGGGAAGCAGTCAGGGAGAAAAGGAGGCATTCAGGAATATAAAGCCTCTCAGAAGGAGGCAGACAGGGAGGTATATAAAGAAAAACTGAAAGAAACAGAGAAATAATCAGAAGGCGAGACGGATACGGAGGAGACCACAGCAAATAAGGTGAAAAGGGGGGATAAGATGTTTTTCTGATATGTGAGTGACAGAAGCAAGGGAAGAAGGATTATAAGGCTTCAAGAGGGAAGGGGGCACTTTTAGGGGATATAGAAAAGGCTAACGTTCTGAATGACTACTTCACATCAGTCTTCACGGTGGAGGAAGGGAAAGGACTGGGAGGGGAGGGCAGGAAATGGACTCGGTCCATTCACAGAGGATAGGATATTGGAAGAACTGGGCAAACTGCAGCTGGATAAAGCAACAGGCCTGGATAGGATTCAACTGAGGGTGCTCAAAGAGCTAAAGCAGGAGATGCAGCACCGCTAATGAGGTTATTTAATATATCACTGGCCAAGGGAAGGAGTCCTAGGGACTGGACAAGGGCTGAGGTGGTGCCATTGCATAAAGGGGAGGAAGGAGGAACTGAGGAAACTACCACCCAGTTAGCCTACCTCTGTTGTGGGTAAGCTAATGGAGACACACTTAAGGAAGGCTGATAAAATATCTGGAGGCAGAGGGTCTTCTGGATGTCAACCAGCATGGATTCACAGGTGCAAGGTCCTGCCAGACCAACCTGATTAAATTTTTAACAGAGTTATGGAGATATGGGACCAGGGTGGGAGGTGGACCTGGCCTACCTGACTTCAGGAAGGCCTTTGACACCGCCCCACACAGGAGGCTGGTAGGCAAAGTGGGTTGTTTGGGAGTGGGTGGCAAGCTCTACAAATTGGGTAGAACATTGGTTAGAGGGAGGACACAGAGAGTTGTGGTAAATGGGGTGCACTCAAAGGAGGAAAGGGTGACGAGCGGGTTTACCAGGTGTCAGTGCTGGGACGATACTTTTCAACATTTACACTGGGGACATTATGGAGGCTACATGGGAAGGTGTGTCTGTTTGCCAATGACATGAAGATCTGTAATAGGGTTGATATGACAGGGTGGGGTGGGAATGTAGGGTATGAGACAGGATCTGGCAAGGTTGTAGGAGTGGTGGCAGCCACAGATCGATGCAAAGAAATACATAATTATGCATATTGTAAAACCCTGGGCAAAGTACTGGCTTTGGGGAAGAACTGAGGGTAACAAATAAGGAAAGGGCCTGAGATCACTATTTCAGACAGCCCAAAGGTTCAGAGTCAATGTGTCAGGGCAGTGGGAAAGCACTCAGAATGTTGGCATGCATGGGAGGGGCAGGGCTTTATGAGCAGGAGAAAGGAGGTGATCATGGCACTATACAAACCATGGTCAGACCACACCTGGAATATGGGGTTCGGTTCTGGAGGCCGTACTTGCAAGGGGACAAGGACAGGCTGGAGAGGGTCCAGGGACGGGCAACCAGAATGGTGAAGGGATGCAAGGAAATCATACGAGGAAAGACTGGGTGAACTGGGCTTGTACACATTGGAGAGAGGAGAGAGAGCGGGATATGGTGGAAACATTCAAGTGCTTGAAAGGCATAAACAAGGTGAGGGTTGACAACATCTTCAGACTGAGTGAGAAGAAGTACACTAGGGGGCATGCATTAAAACTGGAGGGGCAGATTTAGAGGTGACATCAGGAAATTCTTCACTGAGAGGGTGGTAGTGCCATGGAACAGACTGCCAGGATGGGTGGTGGAGGTCGATTAAGTGGACACATTTAAAGGAGCTTGGGATGCATACGTGGGACTAACCAACAGTGGGCAGACTGAGAATAGAAACATAGAAGTTGACTGCAGATAAGGACTGGAAGGCCCATCCAGTCTGCCAGTTTCTTTTTCTACCTTATGAATGTGCCATCGGTCTTTGCTCTGTCAATGGCCTATTTATTCATACTCATCTGTATTGCTCCCATATGCCTATCCCATGCCTGTTTGAAGCCCTGCACTGTATTCATATCCACCACTTCCTGGCGTAGGCCATTCCATGCATCCCACCCTTTCTGTGAAAAAGAACTTCTGCACGTTATCCCTAATCGGCCTCCCTCTAACCTCATGCTGTGTCTTCTTGTCCTGCTATTTTTCTTATATTGAAACATGTTAGACCCTTTCACCTTGTTAATGCCCTTAAGGTGCTTGAATGTTTCGATCATATCACCTCTCTCCTCCTTTGCTCTAGGGCATACATATTGAGCTCCATTAATCTGCCCTCATATATTTTCTGATGCAGTCCCTGCACCATTTTGGTTGCCCTTCTCTGGACTGCCTCAGTTTGGTTAACGCCTTAAAGGTGTGGTCGCCAGTACTGCACCTAGTACTCCAGATGGGCTCCAACCAGTGTCTTGTAAAGGGATTATTACCTCCCTCTTCAGAATTGTGATACCCCTACTAACACACCCCAACATCCCCTAGCCTTACCTACTGCTTTAGTGGTCTGCTTGGATGAGTTCAGGTCATTGGTGATGCGATGCCCAAGTCTCTTTCTTCCCTTGTGACTGCCAGCAACTCCCTCTCAGCCTATAGGTGGCTTCAGGGTTTCTCTTCCCTATGTGCATGATCTTGCACTTCTTTCGATTAAACCCCAGTTGCCACTCTTCCGACCATTTTGATAGTTTATCAGATCTCTTCTCATTCTGCCCACCCCATCTGGATCATCTACTCTGTTGCAGATCTTGGTGTCATCTGCAAACAGACAAACCTTACCCTCCAGTCCATCTGCAATGTCACTGATGAAAATATTGAAGAGGACTGGCTCCATGACTGATCCCTGAGGTACCCCACTTGTGACTTGCATATCTTCTGACTGTATACTGTTTACCATCACTCCCTGTTTTCTGCCCATCAACCAGCTTGCCACCCAGTTGACCAACTTCTGACCCACCCCAAGCCTACCCAGCTTATTAATCAATCTTCTATGTGGAACAGTATTGAAAGCTTTGCTGAAGTCAAGGTAGGCGACATCAACTGCTCCCCTTGGTCCACCACTCTGGTTACCCAGTCAAAGAAACCTATGAGATTAGTTTGACAGGACCTTCCTTTTGTAAACTCAGGTTGTTTTGGATCCTGTGCTCCTATGGATTCAGGTGTTGCATTATCCTTTCCTTAAGGACTGCCTCCATAATCTTGTCCACTACTGAGGATAGACTGACTGGTCTGTAGTTTCCTGCCTCCTCCCTGCTACCACTCTTGTGGAATGGGATCACATGAGCCCTTCTCCAGTCTTCTGGGACCTCTCCTGTGCTCAGAGACTCACTAAACAGTTCTGATAAAGGCTCTGCTAGTTCCACCCTTAGCTCCTTTAGTACCCTGGGATGTATGCCATCAGGTCCCATTGCCTTGTCCGCCCTGAGCTTATCGAGCTCTTGTAGGATGCTTTCTTTAGTGCACACCTCCTCCTCCCTCCCTCCCCTGTGTCCATGGTGCTGAGCTGTGGGCCCTGCCTCTACCTTCGCTTTAGTAAATACTGAGCAGAAGTATCTATTTAGGATAGATGCTTTACTGGTCCTCCTTCTCACATGCCCCCTTATCCTCTCGATCTTAGCAATACCCCCCTTGGACCTTCTCCTTCACCTCAATGTATCTATAGAAAGTCTTGTCACCTTCTTTTACTGTTTGTGCTATTGTTTCCTCGGTTTGGGCCTTTGCCTGCATTACTGTGGAGGTCTTCCTAGAGGCGACTCGGGAAGACTAAATGGGCTATGGGGTCTTTTCTGCAGACATATTTCTGTGTTTCTATGTTTATGTTGCATATTGAAACTTTTTATAGTTAGTAGAGACTGTATCCTAAACTGTGTTATATCTGCTTCCTGTCATGTGACTGACTATTTAAAGCTTTGTGTTAACTAAATTGAGATTAAAAATGAAGGCAGTAAGAATTAATCACTTTTTGACATATTTAAAAAAAACAAATAGAACGTTACAGTGTGCCAAGAAGGCGACGGTTACAGTTTAGAATTTTATTGTGCTCCACTGCCACCTAGTGGCTAACAAAGGGTTCTGACATTGATCTGGGCTGGCATCACTATGATTGTGCAGCAGTGGCACCCAGTGACAAGTTATCATACTAACAAGGCTGCCTCCATGCATACTCGGATATACACCTTGTGTACCCTAACATTTGCCAAGTCATGTTTTAAATGCATTAAACAGATCACGCAGGGCTGTACCTCTACAGAGAATGCTTATCCTTTTAAAGTTTATGTATCATTTTGAGAGGCATGAAGTCAGCCCTACTTCTTAACCTGTGGAATAGTAATCAAAGCCCCAAAGATATAACATTTAAAACTGCATTTGTGTGAGAGCCTAATTATTGCACTTCCATTTTCCTTTTGTTTCAGGATCTGTAGAACCAAACTCAAAGTTTAAATTCATATCAGTTTAATGCACTTTGAACCCTGTATAATTCCTGTTGTTACTGTACTCATGTAATTTTCAGTTGTTTGTACTCTCAGGGTCATGCCTGAAAATAGACAAGTTACTGCTTAGTGCACCCTACCTGGTAAACAAAAACTAACTAAATAAATAAATCAGTATGCAGTCAGTGTAGCAAAACCCCTACAGTGACAGCAATGTGGGTGCTTGCAACTCCAATCGACCGCCATTCCAACTATCAGGATTTTGCAGCGTCCACTGTCGTTGTCATCCCAGGGGTACTGCTTTCCCCACTATACCTCTGACCTGGAGGTGATTCTATTATATCTTGGGGTGTGGGGGCAAAGCCCCTGCAAACAACCAAAATGTGCCCTGGTATGTTGCAGGCAATGGCGATCGGACAGCACAATTGCCATGTGCATGGTCACCGTTGGCATCGTCATGTCGTTGTAGTGTCGGTCAACCATACAGGTGTCGAACTGACATGGTGGAACCCTTTAAATCAATCATCTATCAAAATAAATGAAGCCCACCTGGAAATTGTAACTTAGTACCTCAGTCTAAACCGGGCATGCCACCCTTTAAAACAAATTTAAACAGACATGTCACAGTTTCT
Organism: Neoceratodus forsteri; assembly: GCA_016271365.2. NCBI lineage: Eukaryota > Metazoa > Chordata > Ceratodontiformes > Ceratodontidae > Neoceratodus > Neoceratodus forsteri. Next base: position 165,598,667 of record CM028137.1, read on the forward strand.
GGATTCTGGTACTGAAAAGTACTGGTGATGCAATTATCTGACTTTTATAGTTTCAGCTGCATGCACTTAAAGAGGTATTGTCCATTCCACTTGGTTACAGAGGAGACTATTTCATCTGTCTGATTGAACAGATTTTTAGGTCAGGAATATGAACCCACATCCTCCACACCAGATGCACATTCTCTGTTCCTACCCACAGATAATGCATATTATCATCTATATGCTACTGTCCGTGTAACTAGTCAAAAATGTCTCTTTCAGCTCTGGTTCTGTACAGTTCAGTGGGCTGCAGGAATTTATCTCTTTCAGTTGGAGTCTGTTTCAATTTCCCCAACTGCAGTTTTATTTATTTTATTTGTTTTACCAGGACAAGCTTCACTGAGCAAAGCTCATTTGCAAGAGGTCTTGGGTAGGACAGCAAAAACAGTACATACAGCCTGGCGATACAGTACAGAGATGCAGTGATCATCAAATGGTGAAAATACAAACAACATAAGGAGAAATTAATACAGAGGCAGGAAATGACAGTTAAGTTGTATGAGAGGGATAACAAGTTTAGACTTAGCATCATCTACATATTACAGGCTGAATAGAACAAGGCAGCTTATGTTTAGCAGGCAGTGAAGTAGTTTGTAACATGGAAGAAATATGAGGACCTCAGGCCAAGAAAGGGATAGGTGTAACAGGGTCAGCTGGTGCAAGAGCAACTTTCTGACATTATGGCACGAAAATGCTGTGTTGCCTTGGAGAACAACTCAGAGCAATAATACCCTGTTGAGTGCGTGAATGCGCTCACTGAAGTAGGAAGCAGTGAATGGGTTGGAAATCTTGACCAATAGGTGGCGCGGTGAACAGGGAGGAAAGGAACGGTAGGGGTTGGTGCGAGCAGCACAAAATGTCTGTGGTGCTGCGGCACCGACGTAAAAAACGGAACACAGGACAGAACAGGGAAGGGCGCAATAGTGGAGGTAGTGAGGGAGTGAGGGCAGATTATAGAAGGTGCTGATCGATCGGAAAGAGCACAGGAAAGGACAGGGAATAAGACATCGGTGCGAGGGAGATGCAAAGCTGTGAACATGAGACAAAGCGCCACCTGTAGGTCGGACTGAGGAGGGGAGCTGAGAGAAAAAATCGCTGTGTGGGCAAGTGTGTGAATGTCAAAACAGAGGGAGAGGAATGGGTGGCGAAAACAAGTGCAGAGGGGCAAACCGTGGAGCTCAGAGTGGTGCCGAGTCGCGGGAGGCACAGGGCAGTAGGGCAGCAGATGTGAAAGCTAACAGAATGGGTGCAAAAGGAGGAACAGGGAAATGGCGGAGAAGTTTCAGTGGTGTTGTGAAAGCGCCACCTATTGTGGTAATAGTTAGGTGTACAGAGCACTGTGAAGAGAACTGGCAATTTCAGGAGAATATAAAGCTATGCAGGGACATGTTGCCCAGGATGAACCAGGCTAGGCGAAAAAACAAACAAGGGTAGAGAATGGAGAAGCAGCACAAGCAGCAAAGTCGGAGGTCCAAACATAGTTGTATGGCAATAGTTATAGATACACCAGAGAAGAAAGATTTACAAAAGTAGTAGCCACTATGGTACTTTCGATGTGGGGTGATCAACGTGCACGCACACAAGTCAGCAGCAGAAATGCAGGAAAAGTAACAGACATGCCCCATAATTGTTAACATCAAAGAAGTGTTTCTGGTAATTACCGTTGTACAGCAAACAACAGAGCATCTCACAAATAGCACAGTTGCAGTTTCCATGTACAAGCGCATTAATCACCGATGAAGAGGCATCAATGAGGTTAATGCATTGTTGGACCGTTTCGCCCTCGACCTCCGGCCTCGTCCACAATGGTCCCAACCATGCATTAACTCCCATTAGATGCCACCTTCGTCCGGTGATTAATGCTTACTAAACCCTAACAGGAGAGGTAGCTGCAGTGGGAGCAATGCAAAGTGCCACCATCGAATGGTTTATTAAAATGATCACATTTATCAGTGCAGTACTGGTTAAGAAGAGAATGGAAGCGAGAGGGCAAATCAGGGTGGTACCTTAACTCATTTCTGAAGGGCATTCCATACTGCTGGGGCTGCCCAGCTAAGGCCATCTTCCCATACTTTGTAAAGTGCCTCGGGATGTCGACACGATTGCATTATGCATTCTAAGTGCATATGGACCTCGGGCCCTATGGAGGAGTGAAGAGATATATCTAGGTAGGGGAATTACATAAGGCTTTGAAGTTCCAGAGATTTAGGTGTCTTAATCTTCTAGTTCCAAGCCTTGACCAGCCTACTTCCTTGTATAGGAGGCAGTGGTGTGCGAGGGCAGTGAGCTCAATCATGAGCGGAGAACTCTATAGTAGAGTACATCTAAGCTACTCAGGTGTGTGGCTGTGGCACTTCTATAACCAATGTTGCCATAGTCCAGCGGTGGAAGGAACAAAGCCTGTACTAAAATGTTCTTGTCATCCTGATGATGCTACCATTCCTGTCAGATAATTTGCCTGTTCTGATTGTTTCATGAAGAGTTGCTAAATAAAAGCAAGATGATCATTTCTGAAGCAACATTTAGCTTTGTTTTTTGTACTTTTCTTTATCCCCATCCTGGTCTGCCCTCCATCTCGTCGAACCCCAAGCCCCATGCTCCCCACTCACCATATACCTCCTGTCATCCTCCATGGCATCCCCCGTGGCAGGGCGGGGATCCCTCAACCACCAACACGGATCCGGTTTCTGGAGCTGTGTGCTATGTTGCAGGAGTGGTGCCTCTGGGGGTCGGCATTCATCCAGCTACCCAGGACATTTTCTCCTCTGGCATTTCTCCCTCCCGCCCCTGGAGGCAGAGCATTTTGGTGTCGGCAATGGCTGAGCTGTGTGCTTCCGCCCACAGCATGCCAACCGACTACTCTGCCCCATCCGTAACGTACTGGACTCAGGCATGCCAACACCTAGCCACCGTAGATGTCAGAGGTGCATCGGCCTCCATGTCCCTCCCTCTCTCCCTGGGAGAGGAGAGATGTCCTCTGAATGCTCGATCCTCCCCACCCCGGCCGACTCCCTGGCGACCAGGTTCGCACTGCGAACATGGATCGCTGGCGTGTCAGGAGGTAAGACATGATGCCTTTGCGCCCACATCACTGGGCCGCCCAACATTTAGTTTTCCTATATTTATGTGTTTAGGGTTTCGGATTGACACTTTCTATAGTTAATAGAGTCTGTGCCCTTGACTGTGTTGTATCTGCTTCCTGTCATGTGGCTGACTATTTTAAAGCTTTTGAGTTAACTAAATTCCTACCACTGACCTCAGTGGTGGGAAAATGATGGAATCACTTCTGAAGGAAGAACTGTTGAGTACCTAAAGGCCAGTGGGGCACAGGACCCAAGGCAGCATGGATTCACAGCGGGAAGGTCATGTCAGACAAATCTAATAGATTTCTTTGTCCGGGTGACCAAAGCAGTAGACAAGCAAGGGACTGTGGACATTGCCTACCTAGACTTTAGCAAAGCATTTGACACAGTACTGTACAAAAGATTAATAAACAAATTAGCCAGCCTGGGAGTGGGTCCTAGGGTGGTAGCCTGGTAAACACTGGTTGGACAACAGGACACAGTCTGTAATAGTAAATGGAGTCCAAAGTGAAAAAGGAGGGTTACTAATGGGGTACCGTGGGGTTCAGTACTGGGGCCGGTCCTTTAATGTCTTTATAAGTGACATTGCAGAGGGACTGGAATGGAAAGTATGTCTCTTTGCAGATGACACAAAGATCTCCAACAGGGTTGATACACAAGGTGGGGTGGAAAAGATGAAAAGGGACTTGCAAGGTTGGAGGAATGGTCAAATGTATGGCAGCTTAGATTCAATGCAACAAAGTGCAAAAGTAATGCACCTGGGAAACAAAAACAAGGGAAGAGTACACAATGGGGGTGAGATACTGACAACAACAAAAATGAAAAGGGACCTGGGGGTAGTCATATCAGATGACCTAAAGGTGAGCCAGCAATGTGAGAAATCAGTAAGGAGGGCTGGGGATGCAGGGATGCATAGGGAGAGGCATCACCAGTAGAAAACAGGAAGTTGTTGGCCCTCTGTACAGACAGTTGGTAAGACCACATCTGGAGTACTGTGCACAGTTCTGGAGACCCTATCTCCGCAAAGACAAAGACAGGGTGGAGGCTGTCCAAAGGAGGGCAACCCAAATGGTGCAGGGTCTGCATCAGAAGACATATGAAGAAAGACTAAAGGAACTAAAGATGTATAGCCTCGAGGAAAGGAGGGAGAGGAGGACATGATAGAAACTTTCAAATACCTCAAGGAATCAAAAAAATGTTGTAGGTGCCGTGATTGGTCCTTTTAAAACAGATCCAGAAAGGTATCAAATCATTTGTTTCTGGATCAAGGAATCAACAAAGTCCAAGAGGTAGCATCTTTCAGAAAAGAGATGTGCAAAACAAGGGCACAATTTGAAGATAGAGAGGACGGCTCCAGAGGTAATGTGAGGAAGTATTTCTTCACAGAAAGGGTTGGATACATGGAACAGCCTTCCTGAGGAGATCGTAGAGTCAAAACAGTGAGGGAATTCAAGAATGCATGGGACAGACATAAAGCAATTCTAGTGGGGGTAGGAGGAAGTAGGCTATTGTTAACTAGGATCTGCAGCTTATCCGTTAGGTAGGGAAATGGGCAGACTAGGTGGGCCATGTGTCTCTATCTGCTGTCAAATTCTATGTTTCTATGTTAAAAATGAAGGCGATTAAAATTAATGACTTTTTGACATAGTTAAAAAAATAAGTTACAATGTGCCAAGAAGGTGATGTTTACAGTTTAGAATTTTATTGTGTTCCACTGCCACCTAGTGGCCAACAAAGGGTTCTGACATTGATCTGGGATAGCATCACTATGATTGTGCAGCAGTGACACCCAGTGACCAGCTATCATAGTAACAAGGCTCCTCCATGCATACTGGATATACACCTTGCTTACCTCTAACATTTGCCAAGTCGTGTTTTAAATGCATTAAACAGATCATGCAGGGCTGTACCTCTACAGAACATGCTTATCCTTTTAAAGTTTAAGTATCATTTTGAGAGGCATGGAAGCAGCCCTGCTTCTTAACCTATCTGTTGAATGGTAATCAGGAATCCTCTCTCCCCAAAGATGTACGAACATATGAAACTTCCAGCAGATTCAGGCCATATGGTCTATCAAGCCTGCAAGAGTGTGTAGCTAGCAATTCATTACACTGCAGCTTCCCTTCCTTCCCTCCCCAAACGGTACCCTTCCCTCACTTTGTCCCATCCCTTTAAAACTGCCTACCAATGTACAGGATACATACTCCTTGGGCAGTGCCTTCCACATAAACACCACCCTTTCTGTGAAAAAGTGCCTCCTCATTTCTCTCCTGAATCTTCCACCCCCATCTCAGCCCAGGCCGACTTGAGTCCCTCCCTTCTTAACTTAAAAATCCCTCTGTACCAGTCTTGTTAATACCCTTCATATATTTAAATGTCTCAATCATGTCCCCCAATCCCTCCTCTTCCAGGAGTATATATTAAGCTCCCTCAGCCTTCCCTCGAGGGGCTTGTTTTCAACCCCAGGATCATCCTTGTTGCTCCTCGCTGGACTCCTCCAGTAATCTAACATCTTTCCCTAAGTATGGGTGTCAGTAATGCATGCAGTACTCCCGTGTAGCCTCACCAATGACCTGTATAAGGCAGGATCCCTCCTCCTGGAAGTGATTCCTCTAGCAATACATACCAGCATCTTGGTGTCTTTAGCTGCTGTTTTCCTGCACTGTGCTGAGTGGTTCATTTGCCCTGTTAATATCACCCAAGATCTTTCTCCTCCTCAGTAGTGGCTATCTTTACCCTCCCAACTGATAACACCTCCTTGGGTTCCTTGCTCCCAATTGCATGACTTTGCACTTATTAGCATTGAACCATAGCTGCCATGTGTCTGACCAGTTCTCAAGTTTAGCCAGATCATCCCGCAGCCCCTGCCACTCTACTGTGTCATCCACCACTGCTCCGATCTTTATGTCATCTGCAAAAGACTAATTTTGTTCTTCATGCCATGAGATGTCAGTGATGAAAATGCCAAGCAACACTGGGCTCAATGCCGAACCCTGCGGCACTCCGCTCATTATAGCCCTTGGGCTAAGAGTTCCCCTTCCACCACTACCCTCTGTTGCCTCCCATGCAGCCAGCTCTTGATCCAATTCACCATCTTTGTCCCTGCTCCCTGGTATCCCAACTGATAATCAGCCTCCCATGTGGCACCAAGTCAAATGCCTTGCTGAAATTCAGGTATAGGACATCCACCACATGGCCCTTGTCAAGTTCCCTTGTCACCCAGTCATAACAGTCAACCAGGTTGGTCTGGCAGGATCTGCCAGAGACAAACCCATGCTGCTTTCTGTCCTGAGTCCATTGCCTTCTAGAAAGATTACCAACCTCTCCTTGAGGTTGTGTCCATTAACTTCCCCACAATGGATGTTAGGCTTACTGATCTATAGTTGACTGGTTCATCCTTGGGTCCACTTTGTGGAGGGCACCACGTGAGTCATCCTCCAGTCCTCTTCGGTATGCATCTGCTCCCAGAGAGGTATTGAACAAGTTTGCCAAACACCGCCAGGACCTCCGCCAGTTCCTTCAGTACCCAGGGTGTATGCTATCTGATCCTGGCACCTTATCCACCCAGAGTGCCCTCAGAACTTCTAGTACCCTGCCTGCTGTGATTTCCAAATCAGTCACCCTCTCCCCACTTGTGCCTCCTTCCTAACTCCTGAGGCATTGACCATCCATCTCCTTAGTAAATACAGAAGTATTCATCTAGTGCTTCCATCTGCTCTGCCCTTTCTCTGCCCACCCCTGTCCTTCTGGTCCTTACACTTTGATCCTTGCAATTCCTTCTCTCCCTTATGTACCTGAAGAAGTCCTCTTCCCCATCCTTGATACCCTGTGTCAGCCTAAGCACTCTGGAAGCTTTGGCTGCCCTGACTACTCTTGGTCACTTCTCTTGATTTCTTCAGGCACTCCTCTCTATCCTCTCCCAACTGGATCTTTTGGATCTTCTGAAGGCTGCCCTTTGCTCCCAACTTTCCATCACCCTGCTTAACCAATTCGATTTTTGCCCTTAGCCTTTTGTTTTGTGTCTTGGTACAGGATCTAGTGGCCTCCGTGAGTCCTAGCTTCATAACTTCCAATTTCTGGTCAGCATTCATGTGCGGGTGGATTCTGACTAGGTGCCCAGCCACTATTTCCCCATTCTACGAGTCAGCTCACCTGAGATCCAACACCCTGGTCCCGGCTCCACAGCCTCCTTGCCCATGCTGAGTGAGAACCACACTGTGTGGTGATCACTCTCTGCCGAGATCCTCCACCCCCAGCTCTCGACAAACTCATCGTTAGGCAGCATGAGGTCCAGAGGCTGCCCAAGCTGGTCGGCTTGTTTACCATCTGTACCAAGAAGCTGCATTTGTGTGAGGCCTAGATGTGCACTTAGTTTTTATGTTGGCTTGCGGCGCTTGCGCGGCTGATCAACATATTGGAAGAAGTGCGAGCTTTTGGGGGCTGCTGTTGGAGCGAATGCAGAGGCACACATCAGTAGGTGGTCCCTCATTCTCCAATAAGCCAGCATGCTAGCGCTGACACTAATATTATGTGTGGATAAACTTTAAACAGTGCCGCTGCAATCAGAGACAAGCTCGCCATGCAGCATCACTTTGTTTAGAAGTTATGTCCACTTTTACACGTGATGCCCCCAGTGAGGGTGCCATGCTGGGAGCTCCACCCAGCATGGCAACTGATGCCATGGCGCGGGGTGCCCAATCCCCGCCGCTCCACTGTCCCAGTACAGGAGGTGCCACGCTGGGAGCCACCCCAGCGTGGCAACTGATGCTGTGGCTGACGGGTGCCCAATCCTCGTCCGGCTCCACGCCCCCAGCCATCCTTCTGCGAGCCCACCCCAGCGTGGAAAATGTCCCGCTTTGTTTTTTTAAAACCTATAAATTAAAAACGGCCCCACGACGCTTCTCCTGCCCCCCCACAACCCGCACCCACTCACTGCGCCCCTGCCTCCACTCCCCTCACCCCATACTTACCTCCGGAGTCTGGCGCGACTATTCGCTGGACCGGAACATCTGCACTCTTCAAAGCTGACTGCAAACGAGGAAATGCCGGTAAGCTGTATAATGGGCTAGATAGGGTTTTTCAACTTTGTTGCATATCTCGGCATTTTGGAATTTTGCACCAAATTTTCAACATGGGTTTTTGGGGCCCTCCTCATGAATTCTGTCACTGTCATGGCGTTTGATCGGTCTTGAAAGGTGATTGCAGTCACTGCACAAAATCACCTTTCAGGCCCATTAACAAAATGACAGTGGTGGAAGTTCATGAGGTGCCCTCTTAAAAGCCTAAGTTCCAAATTCTGGTGAAAACCAACAAATGCCTGTTTTACGAACGATGTTGCGTAGTTGCTTCAGAGGCTCAGAATCGCAGCATTCACAATATTTTACTGCTGGATTTTCAGCATTGTCATTTTGTATACCTCCTTGTGAACAGTACAGCTGTCATTTGCCACATCCTGCCCGAAATGTGTTTCCGCACTTCCGGCGCACAATAACACAGTCGCTGTGGAAATCAGTGTTTGGGCCAGATTATGAAAATGACAGTGACACAGTTCATGAGCAGAGGACCTAAAATGCTCATGTTGAAAATTTGGATGATACTCCATAAAATAACTGTGTTAATTTAGCATGCGTTGGCAGATTGCACACACTGCATCAGTCAGTGCATTTGTGATATTTTCAGTCTGGAGTTTCACCATTGCCATTTTCCACACCTCTTGATGAACAAGTACAGCCGTCATTTGACATATCATGCCCAAAATATGTTTTCACTTCGGCACAGAATAAGGTGCTGGCTGTCAATCACTTCTTGGGACACTTTGAAATAACAGGACACTGTGCATGAGCAGAGGTGCTAAAAATGCCTATGTTGAAAAATTCTGGTGCCGAACGCCCATAAATGCAGCAGTGTTGCAAGCCGCATTGCATATATTTCCCACACACCCTAGTAGCTTCAGCAAATTTGGTATATTTACATGCCACATTTTCAACACTGGCATTTTTACACTCCTTATGAACTGTGCAGCTGTCATTTCTCACATCCTGCCCGACATGTTTTCCCACTGCACTACCAAACACCCAAAGGGACACCCTAATGCTTGTCACTCTGCAGGGTGGGGATGGGTTGGCATCAGTTCAATACTTCACTGCCATTCCTATGATGCATCTGTCTAACTCCTGCACTACCAATACCAATGCCAGCAAGCCAACATTCGCATTGACAAATGCTTATTCATTTTTGTTTCAAGATCTGTAGAACCAAACTCAGAGTTTAAACTCATATCAAGCTTAATGCACTTTAAATCATGTATAACAATAAATGAAGCCCACCTGGAAATTTTAATTTAATACCTCAGTCTGTAGGCACACCACACTTTAAAACAGATTTAAACAGACACGTCACAGTTCTGGATTCCGGTGCTGAAAAGGTACTGGTGATGCAATTATCTGACTTTCATCATTTCAGCCGCATGCTCTTAAAAGAGATGTTGTCCATTCCACTTGGTTACAGAATAAGGCTATTTCATCTGTCTGACTGAACACATTTTGTAGGTCAGGAATATGAACCCATCCTCCACAACAGATGCACATTCTCTGCTCCCTACCCCAGATAATACATATTGTCATTTGTGTGCTGCTGTCCATGTAACTAGTCTAACATGTCTCTTTCAGCTCTGGTTCTGTACCTTTCGGTGGGCTGCAGGAATGTATCTGTTTAGTTGGAGTCTGTTTCAATACCCCAATTGCAGTTGTTTTAATGGTGCTACAACTCCTGTCAGATAATTTTCCTATTTTGATTGTTTTATGAAGAGTTGCTAAATAAAGGAGGATAATAAGTTCTGAAGCAGCATTTAGTTTTAATTACATTTACATGTTTAGGTTCCAAAATTGAAGCTTTTATAGTTGATAGTCAGAGACTGTACCCTGGACTGTGTTACATCTGCTTCCTGTTGTGTGACTGACTATTTTTAAAGCTTTTGAGTTAACTAAATTAAGATTCAAAATGAAGGCAATTAGAATTAATGACTTTTTGACATCTTGTTTTCAAAATATTAAGTTACAGTGTGCTAAGAAGGCGATGTTTACAATTTACAATTTTATTGTGCTCCACTGCCACCTAGTGGCCAACAAAAGTTCTGACATTGATCTGGGATAGCATCAGTATGATTCTGCAGCAGTGGCACCCAGTAACCAGCTATCATACTAACAAGGCTGCCTCTGTGCATACTCAGGTATATACCTTGCTTACCTTAACATTTGCCAAGTCGTGTTTTACATGCATTAAATAGGTCATGCAGGGCTGTACCTCTACAGAACATGCATATCTTTTAAAGTTTGCTTATCATTTTGAGAGGCATGGAGGCAGTCCTACTTCTTAACCTATCTGTGAAATAGTAATCAAGACGTCCACCCCAGATGTAACATTTTGAAACTTCATTTGTGTGAGGCCTAAATGTGCACTTCCAGTCTTCAATTTTCATTTTTGTTTCAGGTTAACACGTTTTGAAAGAAAAATTATAAGACAGACATGTCACAAGTCAGTTATATCATATACCCTTTTTTCTGGTGTCTTGCATAAAGCAGAAACAAACCATAACTTGTTTAAAATGTTCATTCTGAACTTCTTAAATGACCAAAAGATCACGGTATATTTACAAAGAATTCTCCAGCCATTCTTTAGTCAGTGAATTTGCTTTATGAAATTAGAGATGCAGCCTCTTCTCCATATAAAACCAAATAAATGCACAGCAGCGAGCAGAGGCACAGGAAGAGATGCCTGGGAATGCAGATGTGATGGCTAACCATCCCACAATGGTACCTAAACTTACAAACTAAGCTTTCAGCAAGGAACAAAATTGTGTATCACGAAGAAAACTTGAGAATCGCTAAACATTTACCACCTGTGGTTGGCCCCTTAATAGGTCATACATTTATGAAAGAAAAGTTGAGAATCGAAAAATCATCACCTGTGGTGGTCCCATAAGAAGACTGTACTATCACTGTGGTGTTAAATATGGGACTTGGTGATTACACACTGTGCAATCAGGTTCCTGTTTATAAAGTGTACACATTAGGGAATAATGAACATCTCAGAGAGAGAGAGAAAAAGGACATGTTTGGTCTACCACAGACCTACAGTTGGTATACATTTATGTCATTTAAGAAAAATAATAAAAGTAGAAAATGCAACAAAACAAGTAGTGGAGTCAGAAAGAGGGCCGTATGACGACAGATGTGGTGCTGACCATTTCCCAGTGACAAGCCCAATGCACAAACTGAGCTTCACTGAAATTCAGCACTGGTAATAAAATGCATTATTTTTAATAAAATGGACAAAAAGTCTGAAAATAAAATGGATATATAGAATAATATGGGGTGTTGTGTGTAACAAAATTTTACACACACTCGAGGTGCTAGATGCTACATGAAGCCGGAAATATACGGGGGACACGGGGTAAAATGTGAGTTTACACACTAATTCTGATGTTTATTTATATAATTGCTGGGTATCATTTTTTTCACCACAGCAATTATATAAAATAAGACATCTCTGTGCAGTCGCAGCCCAACCGTTTCAGCAGGTTTTGTGGCCAGACACGGCTGCTGAAGGAAACGTAGCCCAGTTTTAGCCTAGCTTTGTTTTTTTTTTTGACTTACCACCAAGTCCGAGTGGTGGTGTAGACTCCAGCAGTAAGTCATGGTGTCCAGCAACCAGGAAGGGAAGAATGGCAGCTGGCGCATGTGCAGTTGTAGGGAAACTCGGTGCATGTTTACTGTTATAAACACTCCTTTGTAACAGCAAATTACATACAGGTTTCCTTATGAGAAAAAGGATAGCCATTAATTATAAGCAGGTTAAACACATGTCGGATACATCTAAGCATGAAAGGAGGAGTCCCAGGTGCCCTTCTGACATTGCTCCCATTCACCAGTGGCGGTGAATGGCCCCTCGATAGTGGAGTCAGAATTACAGTACATGTGGTGGATAAACACTACAAGTGGTGACAAGGTCAGCCCTGGCCCACTGCTGTCACCAGATAGATTCCCGGCCTGCATCAGTCTCATCCTCTGAGTCACCATACCTGACAGTACCTGAGACAAGTGAGTGAAAACACTCTTCCTCTTACAACAACCCCTCGTGGTCATCAACGCCAGTGGTTCCAACTACTACTGCTCTCTTCCTCCAGACTGCATCCAATGAACACACTCCATGCTGCTCTGTCCTCTGCTGCAATGCAAGTTGGGGAGGCTGAGGGGTGGGCACGCCATCTCACCTCAGAGACCACCACAACAGAAGTGCTTCTGTTGCTTTAGGTAACTGCTGCCTCCCCTCTCACTGCAGATTATGTTACATTGCCGCAGCCAAAAGTCACAAGATGGAATCCCTTCTTTAGTCTTCATGCGAGGGGAGCTTAACATGCCACCCTGCTCTCTAAAACTTATAGCTTGCAAAGCAGTTCTTTTACTAGAGATGACAATGGTAAATGTCCTAATGAAACATGGGCCAGGAACACAGGATGGATTGAAACGAGATGGGGCAAGTAAATAAAAATTACAAAACAAGCTGAGTCACTAAAATCCCTAACTAACTAACTAACTAACTAACTAACTAACTAACTAACTAACTAACTAACTAATGCTAAGAGCAGAATTCCAGCTCTGCTATCTGTCCTCAGTGATGTGCAGCCCAACCCAGTGTCCATTTTCCCTAAGTGATAAGGCAAAGAGTGGAAAGCAAGATCATACTCCATCTGAGGTTCAAGCTGTTGGCCTTGGCTTGATCCAAGACTCTGGTGACTGGGCTCATGGGTTCAAGTGGTGGGGTGTGCCAACTATTTAGAGGGGTGACCGTGGGTACAGGACACAAGAATGGGGCAATTTAAGGTGGAGGTCTGTGACTGAAACACTGGTGCCTATGTGCTGGGTGCAGCCAGTGCATTAGCTATACAGTGAGGGGACAGGCATGAGGTGCGAGGTAGTCAGAACTGTGTGCACCGCATAGTGCCTGTCCATGGTCTCATCCCAGCTGCATGGGGGGGCAGTTCAAGGGATACAAGTGGGCATTAAAAGGCAGGCATCCAATTGGATACCTGCCTGGTCCCAAAGTGTAGGGGATTCTGGGATGGTGCAGGACCAGTGTTTTGTTAACATAGAGGCTGTTGCCTGAACGGCTGCCCCAGCCTTCACTGTCAGCCTGGTGGGATGGGACAGCATGGTGGAGCGACGTCCTGTCCCCTGCAGTTGGAAGGTGTCACTGGAGGGTGCATAAAGGATATGGCAGGGTTCCCTCCCATATCCTGCACCCCTTGCCTGGCACCCCATGCCTTCAGTGAATGGCATGAAGTGTGGGCATGTCTCAAGACATGTCCTGAAACAGGCCATGCACATAGCTGTGTGACTAGCTGGAGGATCAGGTGTGGGAGGGATGCGCATCTCTTCCAGGCATGCTGCAGGGATATGCAGGACTCCCAATGCACGACTCAGGACGTAGTGTTGCCTGTGTGCCGTGGATTTGCAGCATGTAGGTGACCCACACCATTGTGCATGGGCCTCATTGTGAGAGATGCACTAGCGGGGTTGAGGACATGTGGTCTATGATATCTGGTGGCAGCTTACTGGATCTCGTGAAGCATTTAAGTACCAACCAGTGGCAGACAAACATATGGTGATTATTTAAAAGGTGTTGGGTAGAGTACACTAACACCACATACATAGCGACGGCAAAAATATCTAACACTAACCAGTCATAAAACAAGATGCACAGGTAAATATTTTCTATTGTTTCTTTTCACATTGGTTTTGGATGCACTAAGTGGTCAGAAAAGTGTAGGAAAAAAAAGCCAAAAGATTACAGCAAGCAGAAACTGGAGCAGCTGTGTAACCTATGAAAGCAGCTGGGGTATTATCTACAAGTCACTGACTAAGAAACAACTCACAGAAGCCCTGTTCAACAAGCATTTGTCAATGCCGAATGTTTGTTTGCTAGCATTAGCATTGGTAGTGCAGAAGTTACAGAGCTGCATAATAGGAATGGCAGTGAAGTATTAAACTGAAGCCAACCCCACCACCACCCTGCAGGAGTGACAGGCATTGGGGTGTGCCTTTGGGTCGTCAGGCATAGCGGCCATGCCATTTCACCACACCCTACCCTGCAGACACTGACAAGTGTCACGGTGCCTTGGGGTCTTTGGCCCTTATCGCACCTCATTCCATCAGGAAATATGGTAAGATGGGTGCGGTATAGGAGAATGGGGTGAACTTTGGGGCGAAGGTCAAGGCATACCTCGATGCCTCTCACTGGCTGCAGGGTGTGAATGGTATGAGCATTACAGGCAAGAATCCCAAGTCACACCCCTAATGCCTGTCATTCTCTATAGGGTGAGGCGTTATGGTTGCAAACCCTAACAGCTCAGGCATTCATTGGTATTTTCTACCAAATTTTCAACATGTTTTTTGAGACCCCACCTCATGAGCAGTGGCAATATCAGTTTGTTGGCGAAAGCTGCTTATGCACAGCGACTCGGCATTTAGCACCACAGGTGCAAAAACACATTCGAACAGGATGTGAAAAATGACAGCTGTACTGTTCATGGGGAGGTGGAACAAAATGGCAATGTTGCAAATCTGCAGTAAAAATATTAAAAACTGGTGAAGTCATGAGCGTGCATAGAAACTGTGCAATGCACACCCGTTATGTAATTAGTGTGGGATTTTTACAGCAGATTGTCAACTCAGGCATTTTGGGACCTCCGATCATGAACAGTGTCACTGTGATTTTCTTTATCTGTCCCGAACAATGATTTCCCAAAGCGACCACGCATCTCTGGCTGAAAGTGTGAAAACACATTTCGACCATGTTGTGAAAAATGACAGCTGTACTGTTCATAGGAAGTGTGGAAAAATGCTGGTGAAAATCTGGACTGAAAATATTACAAAGTCATGAACTTACGAGTGGTGGAAACTGCAATGCTGACTCGTAACACAGTCATTTTATGGACTTTCGTCGCAAATTTTCAACATAGCCATTTTAAGACCTCTGCTCATGAACAGTATAACTGTGATTTTCTTAATCTGTCCCAAACATTGCTTCGCTTTTCACCGACTGCACCATTGTGCTCTACATGCGCGGAAACACGTTTTGGGCAAGATGTGAAAAATGACAGCTGTACTGCTCATAAGAAGTGTAATAAAATGGCAATGTTGAAACTCTGGAGTGAAAATATTGAAAATTCGCAAACTTACGAGTGTGCATAGGAACTGCGCAATGCACGCTAGTAAAACAGTCATTTTAGGAATTTTTCACCAAATATTCAACATAGCCATTTTAAGACCTCTGCTCATTAAAAAGTGTCACTGTGATTTTCTTAATATGTCCCATGCATTGATTTCAAGACACAGACTGCCATTGTGCGCACATGAGCGGAAACACGTTTTGGGCAAGATGTGAAAATGACAGCTGTACTGCTCATAAGGAGGTGTGGTAAAATGGCAATGTTGAAAATCTGGAGTGAAAATATTGAAAATTTGTGAACTTCAGGATGCGTAGGAACTGCGCCAATGCAGCGCTCGTCAAAACAGTCATTTTAGGAATTTTTCCGCAAAATTTCAACATAGGCTTTTGAGAGCCACCTTATGAACAATGGCAGTGTCATTTCGTTACTCTGTCCTGAAATGTAATTTCACGCGGTGACTGTGAAATCACCCTTCGGGCCCGAATAACGCCATGACAGTGCAATACTATGAGGAGGGGTCCCAAAACCCTATCGCTGAAAATTTGGGCCCAAAATTCCCAAAAATGCCTGAGATATGCAAAAGTTGAAAAACCCTATCTATCCCATTATACAGCTTTCCTCAGTTCGCGAGTCGGCTTTGAAGAAGTGCAGACGTGTTCGGTCCACCGAATGCAAATCGCGCTGAGTCTGGAGGTAAGTATGGGGTGAGGGGGTGTGGAGGCAGGGTGCGCAGGGTGGGCGCGCTGGTAGGGGCAGACACAGCGAGGGACCGTTGATTTTCAGTTTTTTTTTTTAATGATGACGATGCGGACGTTTGCCACACTGGGGTGGGCCCCAGCGTGGCAGAAGGACGGCTGGTTGGGGCATGGAGCCAATGGAGGTTGGGCACCCTGTCAGCCATAGCATCTGTTGCCACTCTGGGGTGGGCTCCAGCGTGGCACCCTGTACTAGGGGAGACAGTGGAGCGACGGGGATTGGGCACCCGTCGGCTATAGAGACGTTTAGCCTCTCTGAGGTGGGCACCAGCATGGCATATGGAACTGTGTTCGAGCGCCAGCACAGCTGACGGGGATTACGCACCCCGTCGGCTATACAGTGTGTGCGTGGGGCAGCATGCAGCATGTGTGTGTGTGTGGGGGCGGCATGAGCAGGTGATTTCTTATCGCTGCTCACTGAGCGTAGCTCCCCTTTCAACTGTGCGACACTGCATTTTGGAGCTGTCATAGACAGCTCCAGGCACGACCGGAGAACTGCGGCCGTGCCTGCAAACACACTGACTGAATTGGAAGGGCTGACACACCTCGAAAACTCCAATGATGGCACTATGTTTCTTGCACATCGTGCAAGCAAACATAAAAGGATCAGGAGGAGTAAGGGGCCCTGGGTCAAGCAGTGGTCAGAGGTGGGTCTCCAACCACCAGATGTCATCCATGAGCAAGGGAGCTAAACCAGATGGAGGATCTCAAGGATTTGGAGCAGGGCAGCAACCACAGCAGCAGAAGTAGAGGCAACAGCAGGTACGGCCAGATTAACAGCAACTGCTGAGGCAGCCACAGCAGTGCAGGACAGACCAAGAGCAGCTACTTCAGGTAAAACAACTGATCTTGAGCTGGAAAGGAGAGGATGCAGTCTGAGCTGGAAAAGGTACAGAAGGAGGGAAAGTCCAGCAGAAAAGATGTGGAAGAAAACATTAAAAAGGGCAGAAGGCAGAAGCCCAGTGAAACACAAAACATAGATGATGGCAGATAAGGATCGAAGGCCCATCCAGTCTGCCCAGCTCAAGCATGCAAGCATGAGCTTGAGTTGGAGCATTTGCATCCACAGCCATTCGGAGTGGTATGTGGGCATGACAATGGGGGTCAGTATGTGGTCCCAAATTAAATTCTAAGTTTCCTTACATTAAAGAAGGAGATGATCTCATGCATTCCTTTGGACATTTGAAAACATTTGTATGCACTCTAAACTGAACAAGAGAACATGGGCCTCAGTCTCACTCCTCTATGGTCAGAGCATGCCCGTGATGCTTCCCTCCAAAATGAATTAACAGGACAATTAAGACTATGATAAAGTTATAAATGTGTTGTTAAAACTGAGGGTGGGCAAACTGGTTTGAGGAAAATCTGCCTTCCCCAAACAAGCTGAATGAATGGCAATCGAATGACTTCTGAACAGTTTTTACTGTTTGGAATGGTTCGGATAACTCCTTGTTAGCCACCCAGTTTAGTTAGGTGTAACACAAAGTGTCAGAAGGCAGCTGGAGTGGGACTGAGTGACGTTTGTCTAGCGTGAGAATTGTAGGACCTGACAGATTCTCTGTCATGGCTTCTCATAAGATTAGTGCACCATCCATCAATGTAATGTGGCACCTGAGTGGGTTGTCCTGCAAGGAACCCACTTGGTATACCTAGTAGGTATACATGCTGGCTGTTTGCTGCTGTAGTCTGTGCAGTGTATGGCAGACAGCAGACAGAGAAAGAGCATCTCTCTGCTGCACTGCTCCATGTTGGGGAACTTCATTCGTTTTCATTCATCTGGTCGGACTCGTGGTCTGCACAGCAGTGCAGATCAATCAATCTTGTGTTCAAGCCAAAGAACTGAAGGAAAACAAAATATTATTTTAGAAGAGAGAAAATCTGTGAGGCAGAAATGGAGGTGGGGAGGTGAGGAGAGGGGCAAGTGAGCCTATTTGAGGCAGTAGGCAGGCACTCAGTCTGCAAGACTGCAACTCAGTGAATTGTTTTTCTGAAAGCCAAAAACATTTGGGGTGAAAAAAATGTAAGTAAAGTTTATTTTTGTGAGCTAACAGGTGGGGAGTGAAGAAGAGAGGAGAGTGGGCAGAGGTACCAGTCATTTGGATAAGCTGCAGACTTTGGGTTAGGCCAATTGGTGAGGTGACCCTGATTTTCCCCCTTTTTATGTCAGAGCCAAGCAGCACAAGTGTGTGTGTGTTGTGTGTGTGTGAAACCAATCTACCAGATATAGCACCAGACCTGTGTCTGAAATTCAGTTAAATCTGACATCCAACAGTGACACTTGAATACTGTCTTTGTGACCCTGAACCGTCAGTCAGCTCTAAGTCTCCTTCCTGTGCTCTGTGGGGCACACCTTCAAGCTTTAGCTCAGTGGGTCTTCTGTCACATGGACTAGAAATAAAAAATTAAAATAAATAAGCCTTGCTTTGGAAGGACTGTGTAGAGGAGGATTAGGTCAGGTTTGTGACCCGTGGGTAGCAACACCAGCCCTACAGTTAGTGTACAGCTAGGTCCAGTGTGAACTAGTGTATTTATCAGAATAATACAGCAGGCTAGATCACTGTACTGTTGTTTGTTTTGGGGTCTCTGGGTACCCTCTGCCAACTGCAGTTGGTGCAGAATGCAGCTGCCAGGTTGCTGACTGGCCTCTCTAGGTCCAGTCAAGTGATCTCAGTGCTGCGTGCTCTGCACTGGCTGCCAGTCAGGTGGAGGGTAATCTTCAGGTGAGTTTGCTAACCTATAAGGCCCTACATGGACTTGGCCCTGGCTTCCTGGCTGATCTCCCAACATCTGCCACCTCAGTCCGCTTCACTGCTCCTCGACCAGGGGCCTCCTTCAAGTTCCTAGGACAAACTTAGAACTTCCGGTGACAGGGCCTTCCAGTGTCGCCAGACTGGTCCTTTGGAACTCTTTGCCAGCTGTCTTCAGTGAGGCCCCACGGTCGAGAGGTTCAAGAGTGGTTTGAAGTCCTATCTGTTTTCTATGGCTTTCTCCGCTGAATTGATCTGACCAGCCCTAAGGAATCGTCAGGCCTAATTGTTAACTGCTGTAACTACTGCATGTGAAGATTTTACTGTTCTGATTGTCTATTTATGATGTATATTTTTCTTGTATTCTGGTCACCCTACCTGTTTATGTATGATGCCCAGAGCCTCTGGGAATGTGCACTGTATAAATAAACTTTGCCTTGCCTTGCCTCAACTGTGTCTGAAATTCAGCTAAATCTGACCTTACCTATTGGTAACAGTGAGCCTCTACCTGCCTACTGTTCCACCCAAAGATCAGGGTGGGATGAGGGTGGGATGGTGGCCAGGAGAGAGGAGCAAGAGGAGCCCCTCACAGCCTGGCCTTAAGTAGGCCTAGCTCCTCACTCCCTGGTTCCTGACCTGTCCTGGGAACACCCCTAGTCCCTTCCTGCCCTGCTGGGGGTCCAACCTGCTCCCTTTCCTGTCCAGGTGAAACTAGGGGACGTGCCCACAGACAAACGTCCTGCCCTCTGCTATGCATAGTGGGCTCCTTCATTGTCTTATAGGGCACAGTTCCCCTGCCCTGAACAAAGTGAGATACACACCATGAAGTGGAGAGAAATGGATACAGCCGTGTGTTTATTATTTCCAATTATCAGCGATGATCAGTTCAATTAATGACTTCAATACCTTCAGCTGGACATGTGCTGCCAGGTGGCCTTGGTTGGTACCATCTCGCATAACTGGCCTTCCCTACCTTGGAGGGAAGCCAGCCAGTTGCAACCTCATGAGGGACTCTGGCCTCTGGGGCATGAAGGGGGCTCATGACTGGCAACTGTGGCATCCCCATGTGGGGATGCTCCAAATGCCATGGGCGTGCACCCCAAGAGGCTGCCCTCCATTTTCCTGCCCCTATTGTACTAGGTGAGCCCCAGCTGGTGAGGCCCCAGCCTCCTGTCAGCCACTGGGTGGTCTGTCTGCATAAGCCCATAACCCCCATTACCCTCTGCATCAACCATCCAGTACCACCTTGCCACCACAGGGTGAGGCCTGCCCACACTCCCACAAGCACGTCGGCCAAAGTTCTCACCACTGTCTGGTGAATATCTTCTAAGAACCTATCTAACTCCAAACTAGATAAATGTACCCCATACCTTGCAAATAACTCTGTTTCTTGTATCCTAATATCATCATGCCTTGCTCACGGATCCCCAAGGCTCCCCACAAAGGCCCTCATGGCTGTATTATGCAGCCAGCATACTCTTTCCATTGCCCTGGGATCCCTGGCCTGATGCCAATGATGTCTCTGTATCACATCAGACCATATGACGTGCAAGCTAGGCCATCTGCCCTTTCAAGTAATACAGTCCTCTTTCCTTGTCTCAGCAGGTCAATGGATGAGACCATCCCCATGTCGTTGCCCCAAGTGGATCACTAGTATCTGTGGAGGACCCTCTATCGTGCTTCTGCCAACACCATCAAAAGAGCCCTTGCTATCTCACCCTCTGCAGCCCAACCAGATGACTTCAACAGCCTGTTGATCCAGGAACAAATTTCTTCCACCATGAGTTCAACTTGCGTGTCTGGCCACCCAATGTACAAATGAATGCCCGCCCACTAAGATCTTACATTGCTGTGGCTTGGGTCCTGCTGAGATAAAGAGAAGACAAGTTAAAGCATGTGCGACTTGACATAGCTTTCAAAACTTGGGAGCACCACTTGCCCAAGGCCTGTATTTGCTCGCCTGTCCAACCTTCGCCCTGGCATGCGATGCTGCCCCTATCCGAATGAGTGTGTGTTAAAATCTTCTCACTGAAACCTAGCTGTCCCAAACTCTTGCCCAGAATATGGCGGAATTGATACACTGTGGCTGGGGACCCATCCTGGTGCCGGAAAAATGCTACTCCCTGCACAGACCTGTGATCCAGGTAATCCTGAACTCTGTCCCGGACTGCCCACTGGACCCCTGGAGGGAACTTCAAATTACACCAACACCCTCATGCCATAGTGTCTGTCTTGCTCTGATGTAGCTGAATGAATACGCCCCTTTGTCAGGACTACATCTTCGTCAGTTAACACCATTGGTCGGACTGATGCTTTGCTGGGTTGTACCAACTCAGATACCCAGAATGCCCCACAAAAGGCCACCAAGTATGCTGTGCTGAAAAGCTGGGCCTCCACCTGGGAGGAGCATACCTCACCTAATACCTCCCATACCTGCCCCAACAGGTTGGGGCTAATGGGTCATCTACTATCCGGGGTCGTGGAGGTCTCCCTGGCCCACCTTCTAGGAGCTTCCGTACTGGGAATGCCTTGTATTGTCAGAGTAACCCATGACTTTGGAGAACCATACAATGCCCACCAAATGTTGGCCCACTACTGCCTGTGAGCTGCCGCTTCTTTCCTCAGGAGGACACAGATTCACAATGATCCACTGGGATGGGCCAAGTGTTGTCCCACCCTTGTTCCTGGCAGACCTTTATGAAATTATCCACTGTCCTTGTATACAAGGCCCATGTGCTGGGCACCAGTGACTGCCTGATTAGTCCCCAGGCCTCTGAGTTACCAGTTCTCACAGGTACTCTGGGACAACCCTGGGGTGTTTCTCCACTGCTGATGCCAGTTGCCGAAACCTCTACCACTGTAAGCGAGAGACAGCATCAGCGATACCATTCTCCACTCCTGGTACATGCACAGCCCTGAAATTTATGTTCAACATAAGGCACTTTAAAACAAAGACCCTCATGAGATCCCCATTGGGCCCAGCCCGCCCAGTTGATGATTGATGGTGTGCACTACCCTAGTGTTGTCATACCTGAACACAATGCTTTTGTCTTTAACTGTTCCCCCATAATGCTAACGCCACCACTATGGGAAAGAATTCTAATAGGATGACCTGCCTACGTACTTCTCAGCCAGCAATGCAGATGGCCACTGACTTGCGCACCACTGGCCTTGAAAGTAAGCCCCAAACTCAAGCCACCCGAAGCATCCGTGAAGAGTTCTAGCTCTTGACTGGATGTAGGGACCTGCCAAATGCTTGCCCATTGAAACATGCCAAAAGGCCTGCCAGATTTTCAAGTCTTCCTCATGGTTGCTGTGACCCAAATTTGTGATAAAGCTTGGTGCACTCTGCTCCCATCTGGGCCAGTCTGCGCTTGAATGTCCTACCATTGGCATGATTCTGCATGTGAAATTCAAGTGACCTACAAGCTGCTGCATCTCACGAGCGTGGTCTTCTTGCCCCCACTGTTCTTCCCAGCAGTTCCTTCAGGGCAACCAACTTCCACTGTGGGCAGTCTGTACTCCTTCGCCACCATGTCTATCTCTATTCCTAAGAAGGAGAGTGTTGTGGTGGGGTCCTCTGTTTTATCCTGGGCCAATGACACTCCTATGTCGGCACACACTTCCTGGAATGCTGCCATAAGACTGGCACAGTTGCTTGGCCCGCCCTCCCAATGAACAGGAAGTTGTCCAGGTAATGTATTACCTCTGACCTCCCCACTTGCTTGTGTGGTCACCCAATGCAATGTTGAGCTGAACTGCTCAAATACTGTGCATGCCACGCGCAGCCCATGGACATGCAGTTGTCAACATAATAACTGCCTTTGAACTTCATACCCAATAAATCTGTGTCATCTGGGTGTGCTGGTAATGATCTGAAGGCTGAGTTGATGTCTGCCTTCCCAGTAAGGTGCCCTGCCCAACACCCCAATCACTTCCAGCCTCATCAAAGTGGGTGTAGGTGACTGCTGTGTGGGCTGGGTCGATGAAGTGGTTTACTGACTCCCCTTGGGGTAGGATAAGTGATTTATCATCCTAAATTCCTGGGGTTTTCTTTGGGACAATCCTGATGGGTGAGACCTGCACTGTTCTACTGGCGGCTCTAGGAATGGGCCGCTCACTTTTCCCACAGCTACCTCTTTCTTGAGCTTCTCCCTAACTACTGTTGGCTGTTCTCTGGCAGACTTCAGGCTCTGCACCTCATACTGCAGGTGAGGTCCTTCATAAGGGATTTGGAAGCCAGTCCCGAACCCTTCCATCAAGAATGTGCAGCCGCTATGTCAAAGTACTGCTGGAGTCTCATCCTAAGATGGTTCACCCTTATGGGTGTTGGGAGCTTTATGCCAGCCCTACTTTGTTGGGGCGAAAGGACCCAGACCCAGAACCTGCCAGCACTGCGTGAATGGGTGAGGTTGTCCACACGCAAGCATTCATGCTTGAATCTGCAATGCTTAGTTTTGCATGTCCCCTTGTTGTATAGGTAACAGTGTCCTCCCCGCATCTCTCTTTATTCTGTTTCCACCATTTTTGGGAGATAAGGGTTTCTTCACTGGAATCCGCTATCTGTATGCTGGACCCTCCCATGTCGATGGCCCACAGCAGGGTAAGTCCAGCATGTCCCATGACCTTCCCATATCATACTGCATACGCCTCTTGAACTCCTCATCATATTCTAACCACCCTCTCCTGGTTTTGCTGCCCACATGGTCATAACTCTGCTTAAATACACCCAGAGACCCTTAGCCTTCTCTGGGTTCCCTTTAGCCAACAGGCCAGCATAAATAGCAAATCTGGCTAACCAATTATCCCAAGTGCGCTTAATGGGCACCTTTCATTTCTTTCTACCCATCATCTTTCTCTTTCTTATCTTTTCTTTGTCTTCCTCCTGTTCACTGGGTCTGTTCAACATCTTGAACACATTCACAAACTCCCATTTTATTATTTGTTGTCTTACCTTATCCAGTAAATAGGATCCTACCGGTTCACCCAAGCTGACAAATCCCGAGCCTCGGCTTGCCCAGTTGCCGGCTGCTCTGACCGGACTGTCACGGTTGCTGAACTTACATTGATGCTAACTACTCCCCTGAGCTTGCACCATCTGGTGACACAGCAGCCCGTGCTAGCTCTGGGATGCGAGCAAAAGCCAACACCTTGTCCAGCTTTTGCTCCAGGCTAACCTGGCTCATTGATGGCCCAGCAGTCTTGCTTCCCTGACCCCTGTGCTTTGGCCTGGCTGCTGCCTGCCCTGAAGGGTGGTCTGTTCACCTGCTACCCACAGCGGTGGGTGTGCCACGGACCCCATTCGTCCAATCCCTGCCCTAGGGTCTGAGGCAGCGATCCTGCTGTGTATCTGACTGGCCACCTCACTGGCACTTCCTCCTATGAGGGGCTGGGCATTGGGCCCATTGCTCATGCTCTCTTGCTCCTATTTATTTATTTATCAAGTCTAGGATTATAAATACATTTGAGCCATGGCTCTTTACAAAGGTTCCACGTCAGAGAAATACAAATTATGGGGAACATCAAGACAGGCATTACAACAATGTGGACATTGCAAACAGAGTACAGATTAATACAGTTCAAGGGTAGCATTGTAAATAAGCAGCCAGCGCATTTGTCAGAGAAAATAGACAACAGATAAGAAGTGCCAGAGTCATAGGGAGAGGGAAGAGGGTGGGGGAGAAGGAATGTAGAAGGGTGGCAAGAGGGTGAAAAGTGCAGCATTGGGTATACCAAGATGTGAGGGTAGAATCCAGTGAGGAGGGAGGGTGGACAACTAGAGCCAGAAAAGGGAAGGTGGAGAAACAAGGTTAAGTTGGGCAGTCACAGGAGCTGTTGGTAGTGAGATAGTCCCGACCTAGTTTTAAACATACCAATATTTGGGGCAGAGGAGATGGTTGGACTGAGGCCATTGAACCAGAGTGGCGCCGATAAGCAAAAGAGCGTTGTCCCTGTGGAAGTGTGACAGTGGAGGACTTTCAGTAGCTGTGGCGTGGATCTCCTAAGGCGCCATTTGTTAATTCGGTGTTGTAACAGAGTTGAGACCCCAGAAGGTGCAAGACCAAGGTAGATTTTTCACCATGGAGCAGGTGAGAAACTTTATGCGGTTTGATAGTTGAGCCAAGCCGGTCTGAGTGTACAGGTCACATGTGTGGGTGAGACGGTGAGCACCAGTAATGAACCGACATGCTTTATTTAAGGTAGTTGACAGGCATCTAAGGGTTGTGGTTGTGGCCGAGCCATAAATGATGAGACCATAGTCTATTACAGAGATCACAGAGCTCAGGACAACCTTCAAAGCTTCTGGCGTGAGGTGTGGTCTGTGTTTGTAGAGGAGACCAAGCCGTGTATTAGCAGCTCTAGCTACATTGTCTACATGAAGTCCATAGGAGAGATTAGGGTCAAGCTGTATTCCTAAGTATTTGGAGGACCCCACCTGATCTTGAGTGTTCCCTGGTGGTGGAGATAGCCAGTGGTGTAGCTTTGTGGTTATGAGAGCTGCAGAAGAGCATAGATTTGGTTTTCTTGTCATTGAGGACCAGTTTATGATTAAGAAACCATGTCTCTACAGAACTGAAACCAAGTTGAAGGTTGTTGTGAAGAGTTGCAGGATCTTTGTGAGTGGAAAATACAACAGCATCATCGGCATATAGTATGATCTGCTCAGAGCAGTGGTAAGGGAGGAGTTTAAGAAAAGGCTAAAAAGGAGGGGTCCCAGTATGGTTCCTCGTGGGACACCGGCGAACAGGCAGGGTGTTGAAAGAGCGTCCATAATTTTACTCTCTGTGACCGGTTTTCTAAGTAGCTTTTAAACCAGAGAGAAGAGTCAGGTGATAGCCCGGCATTCAGTAGTTGGTGTATTAACAATCCATGGTGTACTGTATCAAGGCCTTGGAGAGGTCGCACAAATGGCCCTGTGAGAAGGCCGTTATCAAGGGATTTGTGCAAAGCTCCAGTGAACTCAAGAAGGGCTGTGGTGGTGCCGTGACCTTTCCGGAAGCTTATTGTTGTGGACAAGATATATTGTATTTATCAAGTGGTCGGTAAGTTGATCAGCCACAATGCGCTCAAGTGCCTTAGAGAGTGGGGGCAGTATGGAGATAAGGCTATAATTTGAGTGGAATCGTCTTGTCCCCACTTTTATGGATGGGTGTCACGTGGCTGTTTTCCAGAGGTCCAGGAATTTTCCACAGCTGAGAGAGATTTAGGATTTTTGTTAATGGATGAATTACCTCATCGAGGTGAGCAAAAGAAGCTTAAGGTCCAGGGTGTCGCTCTAGATCCAGATTTAGAGATAGCTGCAGTAATATAGCGGCGAGCTTCATTCAGCCTTACCTTCCTGAAGTAGAAGAGGGATGGTTAGACTGAAGGGCTGAGGTATTTGGGGAGTAGGCCCTGTTTTCAAAAAGTCATGGGGTAGAACAGCACTTAGGTCTGAAAAAGCCGTGTTAAAGATGTTTGCATGATCACCCGGGTCAAGGGTTGAGGATCCATCAACCATTAACATGGCGGAGAGGTTTTGACTGCTTCCCTGTGACATCCTTGATATTGTCCCAGAAAGCACGACCATTTCCCCATGTATTGGTGAGGCGTCTTTGTAATAGGTGGATTTCATTAGCCTTATGGCTTTGTGCAGAGCATTTGTGCTTGTTTGTAATTTTGGATGTCCAGTTGTTTGCCAGTGGCCCTGGCAAATGCCCAGAGGTGATCCCTTAGTTTCAGCTGTGAGAGAAGAGCCGGTGACCCATGGATTAGAGAGAGATTTTGTTTTGCTTTAGCAGGGGCAAAGAGGTCACAGGCTTTGTTGAAAATTGAGATGAAGTGATTAAGAGCCAGTTAACATCTGTTGCTTCATAGATGGGTAGCCAGTCTTGTAGAAGCAGGTATTGTTTGAGATGTGGAAGTTTTCCATGAGGAAGGACTCTGCTAGCGATAATTTTGGGAGGGGCTTAAGGAATTTGTTAGACCATGCACACATGACTGGGGAGTGGTCACTGAGTGAGTCTGGGAGAATGGTCGCGTGAAATCCTTGTGGGGTGAGTGGTGAGGACCCAATCCAAGAGGGTACTGGTGCCAGTCTTGTAGTTAATCCTAGTAGGGAGTTTACCATTTGCGTGAGGTTAGCAGCTGAGATGGAGTCTTTATAGGCACTGGCACTCGATGCTAGCCAGTTTATGTTGAAATCCCTAGTAGAATAAGTTCAGTTTCGGGAGGATGTGAGTTGATAAAGTTTAGGACGTCGTTGAATCCATGTTTAGGGTCCCTTGGTGGGATATATACATGACAATAGTCAGAGCTTTATGGTTGTGACCTAGGATGATTTTTATTGGCAGAATCTGGGCTGAGGCAGAAAGTGATGGAGTTGCTACAGGGTGCCAAGACAGGGAGTCTTGATATAGATTGCGCAACCACCGCTTTTTGGATATCGCGTCCAGCCTGTGAACATTGTAGCCCTGTATTGTTTCTGCTGAGTCAGGAACTTTAGGTGTCAGCCAAGTTTCCACCACTGCAAGGATGTCAGGGTTGTGTTGGCATATGAAGGCTTGGAGTGCATCCAGCTTTGGTAGTAGGCTGCAGATATTAATGGTTGCAAGGATAAGGGCACCTGGAGTTTGTGTGTGGCCTGAGCTTCTAGGGCCAGGATTGGGATGGACGCTGCCTGAGATGAGAAGAAGGAGGAGCAGGAGTTTTAAGGAGCAGAGTCGCAGCTCTTCCTGGGCTTCCTTGCCCATTTGGGCTGAGGTTTCAGAGAGCCTTCCAGTGTTTACCTCAGTGAACCTCTCAGTTCTTTCACTGACACATTCTCTAGGTCGAGCTTACCTGTTGGTTGGCATGCCCTGACCTTGCTGGGTGGTTGGTCCTGTCCAGAGTCAACTTCCACCGGAGGTGCTCAGGAGTGCTTTTATGGCAGGGCTACCCACCAGGACCATGGCAACTGGGAACTCAGGGTGCAAGATGTGCCCTGGGAAGCCCGTGAGAAGTGCATAGTGGCCACAGAAGAAAGGAGGGTGAAGCTAAGCCAGGTGGAGGGGTCAGGCAGCTGGAGAACACCAGGCCATGTGGTCCAAGCAGCCGCCACTGAAGCGCCAAGCCGGAGGCTCTCATGGTGGACCCCCATGGTGACTGGCGAATGCCAGGCCACTCTGTGCTCCACAGCCGCTCACTTGCCATCCGGCCGTGCAATGTCAGCGGTGTAACCTGGGCTAGTGCGGCTGCTCACTTTCACCACGATGCCTAAGCCTGCACCTCCCCTGAAAGACCTTTAGCATAGACCACCTACCTTGTAGTCCTGGAGTCTTCCTGGAGTCCTGATGTGTTGGCTGGAGAGAGAGGAGCAAGAGAGACCTCTCACAGCCTGGCCTTAAGCAGGTCTAGCTCCTCACTCCCAGCTCCTGGCCCACCCCCGAACACCTCCCCCAGTCCCCTTCCTGCCCCTGCTGGTTGGTCCCACCTGTCCAGGTGAAACTAGGGGACATGCCCACAGACAAACATCCCACCCCTGCTATGCATAGTGGGCTCCTTCACTAACTCTCAAAGTGCTGAAACCGGCAACTGGGGTTGGACTGTCTATGTCAGATGGGGTCAGTAGTGGTATAACAAACTTTCAGAACAGTCCACAACATCTATTAGCAAGTCATCTGAGAAAACTGCAAAAACAAAGAGTATTCCTATTATATGTGTAACCCTAGGTGGCGCTATCCCAAGAGCTACTACCCCTGCCTGCTTAACGACTAACAGGTTGAGGGGTCTAGGTCCAATGGCGGTGCCTCCACCCAAGAGGTCAGGGTTTGCAGTAGTTAAACTAACTTGGCACAGCCTCTGGGACACTGTAACCCCTTGCTCTTCCCACTAGTGGCCCACACAATGCATTAGGAATATCTTCACAATGTACACTTACCCCCAGGACTGGCTCTGTCGACTGGACTCTGGGGACCCCTGTAAAACAAGATGATACAGTGCAAAACCACAGTGAAAATATTCTAACATAAACGAATGCTTCAGCCAGTGTAACTTGCAGAAACCAACAGATCTGATTTATTTAAGGTGCTGTAACAAGGAAGGGGAAATCAGGTTAATTAGGTTAAACACATTAATAATCACAGTACTATGCACATATTCAGAGTCCCAAATTGTCACTTTCACTGGACGAGGATGGGGAGGGGCTAGCCAGGATTGGTGCAGCTGGTTGGGGCCCCTGTGATGGAAAAACACTGCACAGTACCTAATTGTAACCTGAGCCGGGTGGCTCAGTTCGTGAAGAAATGAAAAAGCAACAATTAGATGACACACTTGCAATTTGATAACAGATAGCAGGAGCTACCCTGCTTTGTACTCACAGACTCAATGCTGGGAACTGGATAGAAGGCAGATTGTCCTGGATTGCCAGCAGGAGCAGAACATATGAAAAGGTCCTTGTGACTGGACCCCACCGCAGTTTACAGCAATCGGATGTAGTCCATTCAGGCTGGGGTTTACTTCCAGCTTCATGCACTCAATTCACTGTACAGGGATTTTAACCGCGATTCCCAAAAGCAACACACATTTCTATGTAAAAGGAAAAGTACTATACCAGGCAGGCTGCTTCTTGATCCCGATCACAATTATGGAACGATACCGGAGAACACTCAGCAG
Source organism: Neoceratodus forsteri (assembly GCA_016271365.2). Lineage (NCBI taxonomy): Eukaryota > Metazoa > Chordata > Ceratodontiformes > Ceratodontidae > Neoceratodus > Neoceratodus forsteri. Next base: position 165,628,152 of record CM028137.1, read on the forward strand.
CTTCAGTTCCTGACAGACCGAGCGATTCAGCAATTTCTCCAGTCTTCTACAGGGTGAGCCTGGTTTCTACTTCAGATCTCCTTTCTTCTCTACAGGTCGGATTCAGTCCGAACGGGTGCTTGCACAGGCTGCAGACCGAAACTCAGGGCCTTACACGCGCTTCCTGCGCTAAAACTATACACCGAAGAAGCACAGGCTCCTTGTCTCTTCACTGCCAAAACTGATATGATCTCTCCAGTAGGCAGAGCCGGGCATTTCCTTTCAGTTCCTCCCAGTTCAGTTGGCTGGTTTGGCTGTCACTCACAATCAGACTCCCCTGTTGGTGAAAAGGTGCGAAATCCAAACTACAATTCTCAGAGTCACTGCCCTACAACTCCTTACAGCAGGCTCCAAAGGAGAGTCCAAGTTCTGATTCGCCCAGAGCAGGCTCCATTTTAAAGGATCCCCACCATGACTGGTCCAATTCAGCAGTTCAGAACCAACATGAGGGAGCTACTCTGCACTGTCCTTGCTACAAGAAAGCAGGTTAAATCAAACTGCATTTTCATTATTACTCTAACAGGTTACAAGCAAACAATTACATCTTGAAGAGTGCTCCTTCTGCCCACTTAGCGATGGCAGAAACGGAGTGATTGGCAGTAGCTCTAGCGGGACTCAAGCAGGGAAACACACAGACCCCATCCAAATTAATTATGTCTGCAGGCAGACAGCTCTTAAGAGACAGTATCAGAGGCTCTAAAAGCACTCACAGATAAACGGCTTAAATGCCAAACACCATTCAGGCTTGGAGCATTCAAGCAAGCTCCTGAAGACTTTTGGGAACCCCATTTGCAGGGGGTTACACCTTCCGGCCTGGGAAAGCTTGGCAGTCCATGTCAAGCAAGTACCACCATAAGTTTCAATACAACCATATACATTTACATCAGTATCACATTAGGCTTATACATGTAATTATCAGTCAATATATATCACTTTACCAGGAACACATTTCTGAAACTTTGCAGCACGTCAGTCTTTACACTGTATTACACACACATTGTACCATGATTCAGGTTATTACCTCTTGTACATGAAACTTGAAGGGAGGGGGCCCTTCCTATCAGCTACCTTGGGGCTGGATGGGGCAGGGCAGCATACCTAGAGGGCAACACAAGTAACTTGGAGTTAGCACTGATGTTCAGTTTGGGCAATGAGCTCGGGGACACATCACACTCCTTTATGGACAACATTGAGAGGCAAGTCCACAGGCCTCCCAGGAATCATAACTGAGGTGCACCACAGGCTTTACAGCTCGACCAGTCTTCTAGGGGAACTGTTACAGTCTCTGTACTCTGAGCCTCATTTTCAGCATTGTCCTCACTTGTTATTGGAGTCTCCATTGGGGTAGAGAGGCTAGAACTTAGGGCACTTTCAGCTCCAGGAGTTACAATCTCTGAGTCCACAACACTTGGCTCACATGGAGAGCTTTCTGACACTGACGGTGAATTATTAGGGCACTCAACACACTCTTCTTGTTCTGGTATGTCACCAGTCTGTTCCAGTCCATCATTTTCCTCCTCTGAAAGCTCAAACAGTTCAGCCATGCACAATGATTCCATATCATCTGACTTAATGCTTTGCACTTCACTTTTGGGAGTATTGGCTCCAGGGACAAAGCTGGGGCTTAGACAGTCCAGAAGGCCCAGCTTCATCTCCAGGATTAACTAGGGATTGCCCAGAAACAATTGACTTAGTTCGTAAGAAGGGTAGTATTCAAAACTACACTCACTTTCCTCTGACATGGACTGACAGTCATGTTCAACTGGGACTTGTGGAGGGAACACTTTAACTCAGCTTCTGGAGGTGCAGACTTTCTTGATTTCTTCTTAGCAGCAGCTCTAGTCACTGGTTCAGAGGGGCATTTTCTGGGGTTCAGACTCAATCAAGATTTGTCCAATGGGCAGTAAATGATTTCTATGCATTGTTTTAACATCTTTTGAATTATTCTCAGGCCTAACTTTGTACACAGGCAGATCATCTAGTTTGCCCACTACAATGTGAGGGAGATGGTGCCATGTCAGCAATCTTGTGTTTGCCATGCAGTCCCAGATTTCTTAGCAATACCGATCTCCCTCCTGAGTTCCTGTGCTTTCACCTTTTATCATACCTTTCTTTGTTGGCCAGATTTCTTTTGGCAGCCATGGTTTGAGCCAGTTGGTATGCATGATTTAGCTGGGCCTTTAACTTTGCACATACTGTAAATAGTTGTCAGCTTGAACCCCATCAGGAGAGACCCCAGAAGCACACATCTACCGGCAGTCGAGCCTCTCTTCCAAACATCAGGCGATGGGGGAGAACCCAGTGGCATCACTTTTGGTGCAGTTGTAGGCATGTACCACGATGCTAATTTGTTGGCCCCATCTAGGCTTGTCCTTTGGGTGGAGGGTGCCTAGCATATCTAGCAAAGTGCGGTTGAAACATTCAGGCTGTGGGTCCCCTGGGGTGGTAAGGAGTGGTTCTGGACTTCTCACTCCCAACAGAGAAAGCATCTCTTTGATCAGATGACTGTCAAAGTCTCTCCCTTGATCAGAATGGAATTCTTTGTTGAGCCCCATAGTGAACAAAAAGTTTTCTACAAGTACTTTTGCCACAGTGGATGCCTTCTGGTCCTTGGTGGGAAAGCTTGGGCATATCTCAGAAATGGTCAGTGACCATCAGCACATTACTAATATTTCTTTGATCTGACTCCAAACCTAGAAAATCAATACAAACTAGCTCCATGGGTGCACTGGTGGTGATGTTAACAAGGGGCAGCCCTCTGGGGCAAAGCTTTCCTATGTAAGCAGCGACTACAAGTTCGAATGTGTTGCTCCACGTCAGCCCCCATCTTAGGCCAATAGAATCTGGATCTCACCAAGTCAAGTGTTCTATCTATACCAAGGTACCCCATGTGATTGTGTAGGACCTCAACACTGAGTCTCGAAAGGCTGTGGGCAGCACAGTTGTTGTTTGTCTACTTGTCCCCTCTTTCCACTGTTTCTCTGTATAGCAGTCTATTGATCAGTTTCAACTTAGGACCTTCTTTGTATAACAATGCAGTTCTCAAATCAGTGGAACGTAATTTGAACACATTTTTCCTGCATATAGGGCTTCTAAAGCTGATTTGATCATGGGATCTCGGATTGAGCCCGCAGAATACTGTCCTTGTCCAGCTGAGGCAGTGTACCAATGTCTATTGCAGAAAAGTGGCAATAAGCGCAGGTATGTAATTCTTAGAGGGTCCCAAACAATCCACCATACAGTCCACTGCATCCATGGACATTTGTTCCTCCCTGTCAAACTTCTGGCAGAGTGCTATAATATCAGGTTCTGACAGTCTGACCCAGTCATTCTGGGGAACAGGCCTCCGGAGAGAGCATCGGCATCTATGTGGTTCAGGCCTGCTCTGTATTCAACTGCATAGTCATAGGTAGATAATGCAGAGAGCCACCTATGGCCAGTGGCATCCAACTTAGCTGAAGTCTGCACATAGGTCAAAGGATTATTGTCAGTTTTACTAGTATCTTAGTCCCATACAAGTATTCATGGAATTGATCAACAATGGCCCACTTCAAAGCTAGGAACTCTAACTTAGTGTACAGGATAGTTCTTTCGGAAGGGGTCAGGCTTCTGCTGGCAAAGGCCACTGGTCTCAGGCCATTCTCGTGCTCCTGATACAACACAGCCCCAACCCTTGCAAGCTAGCATCAGTGTGCAGGACGTAAGGTTTTGTTGGATCAGCATAGGCCAACACTGGAGCGTGGGTGTTGATATGATCTCATGAAAGCAGTCTCACAATCAGGAGTCCAGCGGGCCCCAAATACTTCACTCGGATGAAAATACACTCTTTCAGTCTTGAGGACGCTGACTTTGGTATTTTTTGTGGGTTGGGGATACCCTTGAGTAAGGTTAAGTAAAGGGCGGATCACTCTTGAATAGTCCTTGATGAAACGCCGATAATAACCACAGAATCCCAGGAATCTTTGCAGTTCTTTAGATTTTTGGGCTGTGGCCAGGTGGTCAAGGCCTCAACTTTACTTGGTCGGTCTCTATTCCCTTGGTGGATACTATGTCCCATGTACTTTACTGATGTTTGAAAGAATTGACACTTATCAATGGACAGTTTAGGCCAAAGTCTTCCAGTCTGTTCCAATACCTTGAATAATCTGCCTCATGTTCCTCCAGTGAGCTGCCAAACACAATAACATCATCTAGGTATACCAGGCACTCTAGTAAGTTCATGTCCCCACTGCACGCTCCATCAATCGTTGAAAAGTGGCTGGGGTCCTGAAATCCTTGAGGCATCCTCATGAATTCATAGAAGCCAAGTGGACAGATAAAGGCTGTCTTCTCATGGTCCTCTGGGGCCATCGGATCTGGTAGTACCCACTGGAGATCCAGCACAGAGAACCACTTGCTCCCTGTTAGGCAGTCCAAGCATCCTGAATGCGGGCATTGTGTACTGATCAGGATAGTCCACCGTTTAAGGTGCGATAATCCACGCACATCCTTACTGTCCCATTCTTTTTCCTCACTACCACAATGGGGAAGCATAAGGGCTTCTGGATTCTTGTATTACACCAGCAGCTAGCATCTCTTGCAGATGCCTTCTCACATCATCTATGTCAGCAGGTGCCAGGCGTCGAGACCTCTCACGAAATGGCCTTTCATCATGCAGCCGGATATGGTGCTCAGCTCCTGCACGCATCCTACGTCCCATTCTTTTAAAGAAAACACCTGGTCTCTCTGGGCAAGCTTCTCACTGATCCTCACTTTCCATTCAGCTGGCAACGGGAGTCACCGAATCAAACAAGTCAGGCGTTACTCTGTCATTCTTCCTCGAACTCTTGCTACTGGGTAGCACTGCAGTATCCGCACAATGTACATTAGCCAGGGTGCAACCTCTATTTACTCGAATCTTCTTCAGACACATTATGAACTTGAACCATTACCCTTCTGGCATAAGCATGGGCTCTAGCGGCAAAATACTAGGCTTGACCAGCAGTCCTTGCGCAATTTTCCATCGCCTGGTGCATCCAACATTAATATTTTATTCTTGACATCCTTTCTGATACGGACCTCTCCTGTAAGGTACACTGGGCATTTGGCGCCAGGATCAGAGACTCAGGATCCTTCTTCCATACAATTCCAACCGGTTCCTCTGGTTCCACTTTTCAGCATCTCTCTGGCCTCATAGGCCTTCCTAATCAAGGCGGAATTCTTAAAGCTCTACCAGTCTTGGACCCCTTTTTTCATAACACAACTGTGCCAGCCATCCAAACATATGTGCATTAGTCCCAATTAGTAGAGGAACCCCCATCATACAGTCCAGTAGGGGGACAACTAAGGCCAGGGTCTCTACTTGCTCTGCCACTCCAGCCATGGAGGTGGGAAAAGACAGCCAAATTCAGATATACCCAGAGTAGGGGTAGGCCTTCTCACTTAACCCCATACATGCAGCCCTCTAATGGTTGTAAGGGTACATCTGACAAATGCTTCTGATACCAATCTTGGAACATAATTGTCACTTGGGAGCCACTGTCTATACAGCTCTTGTAGACACTCCATTCACCTTACAGTGGTCTCCATGGAGGGACCCACTATTCTGGACCAGTCTGGAGAGGCAGTAGCTGGGGCCTGGGCAACTGACCTTGCCACAAAAGGACGGAGTTAGCATTTTGGGCCCTCACTGGGATCATTTGTGCACCTCTTAACCACTGATTTGTTCTCCGAAGCTCTCCTTGTAGCTCTATGCAACTCTCTTTAAGTCTTTTCGGACTGGCATTCCTCTTCATGTGCCCATCCTTCCCACAAGTTATAGGCAAACTATGTCTGCTGAGTTTGGGGTGGCCGAGGCATCACTGTGGGGCCTAGGGCATTGGTACTACTAACTGAAAACCTTGGTGCCATCCTCAGTCAGCGGTGGGTTGAACATTTGGAGACATCTCTTCAGTTCCTCACTTCCATAGTCAATGCATCAAGTTTTGAACTGTTGTCAACATGAGGTGCCTAGTGGGACCCTCCCCCATAGCAGACGCAGTCAGGCAAGTGTCACTGCCAGTGCTCATAGGAGCGGCCCTCATGATGAGACTGTTTGTTACTTTCCTAATCTCCCTCATCAGTTCACCCCATGGTGGGATATCTGTAACCGTCCTCTCTGACTGGGCCCTCTTGGCTAACATGGGGACCTTTGGATTGATCACGATATTTCGACTATTCCCGGTCCATCAGCATCTGACCTGCACCTGGAGCGGGGAGGTAGCAGCTACTACTGCACAGGGTTCTGACCAACCTTCCTGCTCCTCAACTTCCCGTACCTCCCTCATCAACACATGGAAAGGCAAGGACTGGATTTCCTTTGATGCAGTTGACTTGAGTAACACCCAGCTGGAGGCCGGTGGAGCAGAGTATATGATCCAGCCTTACCGGTCCACTTCACTAGAGGTCCAACCCCCTTCCGAAAAATGGTCTTTAAGATCCCTCTAATCGATCCATATAGGAGATAACAATTCTCCGGCTGTTGTCTAACATCTTTAAGCTTCCATTTCAAGGCCTCAACACTAGCGGTGCCCCCAAACACATTTTCATGGGCAATTAGGTACTATTGGCTTTGGCGCCAGGGTCAGAGACCCTCAGGGAGTGAAAAATACGCTTGGCGGTCCATGGAGGCTCTCCAGGCGAGCCCATTTTTCTGCCTCGAGCATTGCCAGTCTTGTACCGCAAAGGTAGCAGAGTCTATCCAGGTCTCCGGATCCACCTCCCTTTGGAGTAGGGCAGATGCCAGAGAATACTTTGAGCTGTCGGTAAGAGTCCAACTGGATCAGGGGAATTATGACAGGAGGGGCTACTGGAGAGCTCTTGTGGGGCACTGGGATGTGCCTGGGGAATGCAGGGGTGTGTGGTCACCTGAGAGGTCTAACACCTTTACCAGTTCCTGAGCAGTGCCCTTCAGAGGCTAGCAGTTTGAGTAATTTCTCTTTGAACCCATCTATACTAGGAGACCCACCGGGGTGGGACCACTATGTAAATGAATGACCCTCCATCCTGTCTGAGCACCTTTCGGCATTATGACAGGGGTACCCTCTCGGGTCCACTGGGAGTTGCACGAGATCAGCAATCTATAGTCTGCCCAAATAAATCAGTACCTGTCCCTTACTTCAACCTTGCCCATGCCCTTAATTTGTTCCACAGTGGATACAATGTCAATCATTGTGTGGTCCCTAAAGGGACATCCAGCAAAAGAATAGCCTTTTGGGGGTCTATCCCCAGTTTCACTCCATCTCACCATTTTGCGCACCATCAACGAGGGGTAAATTATTTTGTTCATGGTACCCTTCCATTTTTACCCTTAAATTAAACATATCAAGGTATTTTTCCTCACTTGGCCACTAGAGGACGCTTAATCCCAGCGGTGCCTCCAAGATGTAACCCCTAGGTGGTGCTATCCCAAGGGCTACTACCCCTGCCTGCTTAACTACTAACAGGTTGAGGGGCCTAGGTCCAATGGCGGTGCCTCCACCCAGAGGTCAGGGTTTGCAGTAGTTAAACTAACTTGGTCACAGCCCTCTGGGACACTGTAACCCCCTTTCTTCCCACTAGTGGCCCACACAATGCATTAGGAATATCTTCACAATGTACACTTACCCCAGGACTGGCTCTGTCGACTGGACTCTGGGGACCCCTGTAAAACAAGATGATACAGTGCAAAACCACAGTACAATACTTTAACATAAACGAATACCTCAGCCAGTGTAACTTTGAGAAACCAACAGATCTGATTTATTTAAGGAGCTGTAACAAGGAAGGGGAAATCAGGTTAATTAGGTTAAACACATTAATAATCACAGTACTGTGCACATATTCAGAGTCCCAAATTGTCACTTTCACTGGGTACCCAGGATGGGGGGCTAGCCAGGATCGGTGCAGCTGGTTGGGGCCCTGTGAAAAACACTGCACAATACCCAATTGTAATCCGGAGCCGGTTGGCTCAGTTCGTGAAGAAATGAAAAAGCAACAATTAGATGACACACTTGCAATTTGATAAACAGATGGCAGGGAGCTACCCTGCTTTGTACTCACAAACTCAATGCTGGGAACTGGATGGAAGGCAGATTGTCCTGGATTGCCAGGAGGAGCAGACCATGTGGACAAGGTCCTTGTGACTGGACCCCACTGCAGTTTAGAGCAATGGATGTAGTCTGGATTAAGCTGGGGTTTACTTCCAGCTTCATGCACTCAATTCACTGTACAGGGGTTTGAAACGATTCCCCACAAGCACTACACACATTTATATGTAAAAGGAAAGTACTATACCAGGCAGGCTGCTTCTCGATCCCGATTGCAATTACTGCACAATACCGGGAGAACACACAGCAGATTCAGTTCCTGACAGACCGAGCGATTCAGCAATTTCTCCAGTCTTCTACAGGGTGAGCCTGTTTCTACTCTTCAGATCTCCTTTCTTCTCTCACAGGTCAGATTCAGTCTGAACAGGGTGCTTGCACAAGCTGCAGACTGAAACTCAGGGCCTTACACGCGCTTCCCACGCTAAAACTACACAATCAAGAAGCACACAGCTCCTTGTCTCTTCACTGCCCAAACTGATCTGATCTTTCCAGTAGACAGAGCCGGGCATTTCCTTTGAGTTCCTCCCAGTTCAGTTGGCTGGTTTGGCTGTCACTCACAATCAGACTCCCTGTTGGTGCAAAAGGCCCAAGTCCAAACTACAATTCCCAGAGTCACTGCCCTACAATCCCTTACAGCAGGCTCCAGAGGAGAGTCCAAGTTCTGATTCACCAGAGCAGGCTCCATTTTAAAGGATCCCCACCATGATTGGTCCAATTCAGCAGTTCAGAACCAACATGAGGGAGCTACTCTGCACTGTCCTTGCTACAAGAAAGCAGGTTAAATCAAACTGCATTTTCATTATTACTCTAACAGGTTACAAGCAAACAATTACATCTTTGAAGAGTGCTCCTTCTGCCCACTTAGCGATGGCAGAAACGGAGGATTTGGCAGTAGCTCGAGGGACTCAAGCAGGAAAACACACAGTCCCCCATACAAATTAATTATGTCTGCAAGCAGACAGCTCTTAAAGAGACAGTACCAGAGGCTCTAAAACACTCACTGATAAATGGCTTAAACGCCAAACACCATTCAGGCTTGGAGCATTCAAGCAAGCTCCTGAAGTCTTTTGGGAACCCCATTTGCAGGGGGTTACACCCTTCCTGGCTTGGGAAAGCTTGATCTCCGTCAAGCAAGTACCCTCAAGTTTCAATGCAACCATATACATTTGCATCAGTATCACATTAGTCTATACATGTAATCATCAGTCAATATATCATTTACCAGAACACATTTCTGAAACATTGCAGTACGTCACTCTTTACACAGTATTAACACACATTGTACCATAACTCAGGTTATTACCTCTTGTACATGAAACTGAAGAGAGGGGCCCTTCCTATCAGTTACCTTGGGGCTGGATGGGGCAAGGGCACCATACCTAGAGGGCAACACAAGTAACTTGGAGTTAGCACTGATGCTCAGTTTGGGCAATGAGCTCGGGGACACATACACTCCTTTATGGACAACATTGAGAGGCAAGTCCACAGGCCTCCCAAGGGAATCATAACTGAGGTGCACCACAGGCTTTACAGCTCGACCAGTCTTTCTAGGGGGAACTGTTATAGTCTCTGCACTCTGAGCCTCATTTTCAGCATTGTCCTCACTTGTCAGGGGAGTCTCCATGGGGTAGAGAGGCTAGAACTTGGGGCACTTTCAGCTCCAGGAGTTACAGTTTCTGAGTCCACAACATTTGGCTCACATGGAGAGCTTTCGACACTGGCAGTGACTTTCAGGGCACTCAAATCACTCTTCTTGTTCTGGTATATCACCAGTCTGTTCCAGTCCATCATTTTCCTCCTCTGAAAGCTCAAACAGTTCAACCATGCACAATGATTCCATTTCATCTGATCTTATGCTTTGCACTTCACTTTCTGGGAGCATTGGCTCCAGGATGACAAGCTGGGGGCTTAGACAGTCCAGAAGGCCCAGCTTCATCTCCAGTATTGACTAGGGATTGCCCAGAAACAATTGACTCAGTTCGTAAGAAGGGTAGTATTCAAAGTCACACTCACTTTCCTCTGATATGGACTGACAGTCATGCTCAACTGGGACTTGTGGAGGGGAACACTTTAACTCAGCTTCTGTAGGTGCAGACTTTCTTGATTTTTTAGCAGCAGCTCTAGTCACTGGTCCAGAGGGGCATCTTCTGGGGCTCAGACTCAATCAAGATTTGTCCAATGGGCAGTAAATGATTTCTATGCATTGTTTTAACATCTTTTGAATTATTCTCAGGCCTTACTTGTACACTGGCAGATCATCTAGTTTGCCCACTACAATGTGAGGGAGATGGTGCCATCTGTCAGCAATCTTGTGTTTGCCATGCAGTCCCAGATTTCTTAGCAATACCCGATCTCCTCCTGGAGTTCCTGTGCTTTCACCTTTTATCATACCTTTCTTTGTTGGCCAGATTTCTTTTGCAGCCATGGTTTGAGCCAGTTGGTACGCATGAGTTAGCTGGGCCTTTAACTTTGCACATACTGTAAATAGTTGTCAGCTTGAACCCCATCAGGAGAGACCCCAAACACACATCTACGGTAGTCGAGCTTCTTCCAAACATCAGGCGGTAGGGGAGAACCCAGTGGCATCACTTTGGTGCAGTTATAAGCATGTACCAGGGTGCTAATTTGTTGGCTCCATCTAGGCTTGTCCTTTGGGTGGAGGTGCCTAGCATATCTAGCAAAGTGCGGTTGAAACGCTCAGGCTGTGGGTCCCTGGGGTGGTAAGGAGTGGTTCTGGACTTTCGCACTCCCACAGAGAAAGCATCTCTTGATCAGACGACTCTCAAAGTCTCTCCCTTGATCAGAATGGATTCTTTGTGGAGCCCCATAGTGAACAAAAAGTTTTCACAAGTACTTTGGCCACAGTGGATGCTTTCTGGTCCTTGGTGGGGAAAGCTTGGGCATATCTCGTGAAATGGTCAGTGACCACCAGCACATTACTGATATTTCTTTGATCTGACTCCAAACTCAAAATCAATACAGACCAGCTCCATGGGTGCACTGGTGGTGATGTTAACAAGGGGGCAGCCCTCTGGGGCAAAGCTTTCCTCTGTAAGCAGCGACTACAAGTTCGAATGTGTTGCTCCACATCAGCCCCCATCTTAGGCCAATAGAATCTGGATCTCACCAAGTCAAGTGTTCTGTCTATACCAAGGTGCCCCATGTGTTGTGCAAGGACCTCAGTACTGAGTCTCGAAAGGCAGTGGGCACTAGTTGTTGTTTGTCTACTTGTCCCCTCTGTCTACTGTTTCTCTGTATAACAGTTTATTGATCAGTTTCAACTTAGGACCTTCTTTGTATAACAGTGCAGTTCTCAAATCAGTGGAGCGAATTTGACACATCTTTTCCTGCATAGAGGGCTTCTAAAGCTGATTTGATCATGGGATCGTGGGATTGAGCCCGCCGAATACTGTCATTGTCCAGCTGAGGCAGTGCACCAATGTCTATTGCAGAAAAGTGGCAATAAGCAGCAGGTATGCAATTCTCAGAGGGTCCCAAGCAATCCACCATGCAGTCCACTGCGTCTGTGGACATTTGTTCCTCCCTGTCAAACTTCTGGCAGAGTGCTCAATATCAGGTTCTGACAGTCTGACCTAGTCATTCTGGGGAACAGGCCTCCGGGAGAGAGCATCAGCATCTATGTGGTTCAGACCTGCTCTGTATTCAACAGCATAGTCATATGTAGATAATGCAGAAAGCCACCTATGGCCAGTGGCATCCAACTTAGCTGAGGTCTGCACATAGGTCAAAGGATTATTGTCAGTTTTACTAGTATTTTAGCCCCATACAAGTACTCATGGAATTGGTCAACAATAGCCCACTTCAAAGCTAGGAACTCTAACTTATGTACAGGATAGTTCTTTCGGATGGGGTCAGGCTTCTACTGGCAAAGGCCACTGGTCTCAGGCCATTCTCGTGCTCTTGGTACAACACAGCCCCCAACCCTTGCAAGCTAGCATCAGTGTGCAGGACTAAGGTTTTCTTGGATCGGCATAGGCCAGCACTGGAGCATGGGTGTTGATATATGATCTCATGAAAAGCAGTCTCACAATCAGGAGTCCAGCGGGCCCAAATACTTCTCACTGGATGAAAATACACTCTTTCAGTCTTGAGGACGCTGACTTTTGGTATTTTTGTGGGTTGGGGATACCCTTGAGTAAGGTTAAGTAAAGGGCGGATCACTCTTGAATAGTCCTTGATGAAAGCCGATAATAACCACAGAATCCCAGGAATCTTTGCAGTTCTTTTAGATTTTGGCTCAGGCCAGGTGGTCAAGGCCTCAACTTTACTTGGGTCGGTCTCTATTCCTCGGTGGATACTATGTGTCCCACATACTTTACTGATGTTTGAAAGAATTGACACTTATCAATGGACAGTTTAAGGCCAAAGTCTTCCAGTCGGTCCAATACCTTGAATAATCTGCTCTCATGTTCCTCCAGTGAGCTGCCAAACACAATAACATCATCTAGGTATACCAGGCACTCTAGTAAGTTCATGTCCCCACTGCACGCTCCATCAATCGCTGAAAAGTGGCTGGGGCACCTGAAATCCCTTGAGGCATCCTCATGAATTCATAGAAGCCAAGCGGACAGATAAAGGCTGTCTTCTCACGGTCCTCTGGGGCCATCGGGATCTGGTAGTACCCACTGCGGAGATCCAGCACAGAGAACCACTTGCTCCCGCTTAGGCAGTCCAAAGCATCCTGAATGCGGGCATTGTGTACTGATCAGGATAGTCCGCCGGTTAAGGTGCGATAATCCACGCACATCCTTACTGTCCCATTCTTTTTCTCACTACCACAATGGGGAAGCATAAGGGCTTCTGGATTCTTGTATTACACCAGCAGCTAACATCTCTTGCAGATGCCGCCTCACATCATCTATGTCAGCAGGTGCCAGGCGTCGAGACCTCTCACGAAATGGTTTTCATCATGCAGCCGGATATTGTGCTCAGCTCCTGCACGCATCCTACGTCCCATTCCTTTAAAGAAAACACCTGGTCTCTCTGGGCAAGCTTCTCACTGATCCTCACTTTCCATTCAGCTGGCAACGGGAGTCGCCGAATCAAACAAGTCTGTATGCTACTCTGTCATTCTTCCTCGAACTCTTGCTGCTGGGTAGCACTGCAGTGTCTGCACAATGCACATTAGCCAGGGTGCAACCTCTATTTACTCGAATGTCTCTTTCAGACACATTATGAACTTGACCATTACCCTTCTGGCATAAGCATGGGCTCTAGCGGGCAAAATACTAGGCTTGACCAGCAGTCCTCTGGCAATTTTCCATCGCCTGGTGCATCCAACATTAATATTTTATTCTTAACATCCTTTCTGATACGGACCTCTCCCTGTAAGGTACACTGGGCATTTGGCGCCAGGATCAGAGACTCAGGATCCTTCTTCCATACAATTCCACCGGTTCCTCTGGTTCTATCTTTTCAGCACTCTCTGTGCCTCATAGGCCTTCTTAATTAAGGCGGAACTTCTTAAAGCTCTACTAGTCTCTTGACCCCTGTTTTTCATAACACAACTGTGCCAGCCTTCCAAACATATGAGCATTTGTTCCAATCAACAAGGACACCATCATCACAGTCCAGTGGGGACACACTAAGGCTAGGGTCTCTACTTGTTCGGCCACTCCAGCCACGGAGGTGGGGAAAGACAGCCAAATTCGATATACTCCGGAATAGGGTAGGCCTTCTCACTTAACCCCCATACATGCAGTCCTTCTAATGGTTGTAAGGGTACATCTGACAAATGCTTCTGATACCAATCTTGGAACATAATTGTCACTTGGGAGCCACTGTCTACTACAGCTCTTGTAGACACTCCATTCACCTTTACAGTGGTCTCCATGGAGGGACCCACTATTCTGGACCAGTCTGGAGGCGGTAGTGGGGCCTGGGCAACTGACCTTGCCACAAAAGGACGGAAGTTAGCATTTTTGGTGCCCTCACTGGGATCATTTTGTGCACCTCTTAACCACTGATTTGTTCTCCAAGCTCTCCTTGTAGCCTATGTCAACTTTGTCAGTGTCTTTTGGGACCTGGCATTCTCTCTTCATGTGCCCATCCTTCCCACAATTATAGCAAAACATACTTTCTGGAGTTTGAGCTGGCCGAGGTATCACACTGGGAGTGGGCATTGGTACTACTCAATAGAAACCTTGGTGCCATCTCTGCTCAGTGGTGGATATGACATTTGGAGACATCTCGTCAGTTCTCACTTCATGGTCAATGCATCAAGTTTTGAACTGTTGTCAACATGAGGTGCCTGGGTGGCACCCCACCCCATAGCAGAAGCAGTCCAGGCAAGTGTCAGTGCCCGTGCTCATAGGAGCGGCCCTCATGATGAGACTGTCTGTTACTTTCCTAATCTCCCTCAGCAATTCACTCCCATGGTGGGACATCTGTAACCATCCTCTGACTGGGTCCCCTTAGCTAACATGGGGGACCTTGATTGAGTCACGAGATTCTGGTTATTCTGGTCCATCAGCATCTGACCCAGCACCTGGAGCATGGGAGGTAGCAGCTACAACTGCAAAGGTTCTGACAAACCTCCTCCTCCTCAACTTCCTGTACTCTCCCTCATCAACACATGGAAAGGGGACTGGATTTCCTTTGATGCAGTTGTACTTGAGTAACACCCAGCTGGAGTGCCCGTGGAGCAGAGTATATGATCCAGCTCTACCTGTCCACTTCACTAGAGGTCCAACCTCTTCTGAAAAATGGTCTTAAGATCCCTCTAATCGATCCATATAGGCAGATAACAATTCCGCTGTTGTTGTCTAACATCTTTTAAGCTCATTTCAAGGCCTCAACACTAGCAGCTCCCTAAAACACATTTTCAAGGGCAATTAGCTACTCTTGGGCTTTGCTGCCAGGGTCAGAGAGACCTCAGGGAGTGAATAGTCATTGGTGGTCCTGAGGCTCTCCATGCAGACCTTTTTTCTGCCCTCGGAGCATTGTTGGGTCTTGTACCGCGGCAAGGGTAGCAGAGTCTCATCCAGTTCTCCAGATCCACCTCCCTTGAGTAGGGCAGATGCCAGAGAATACTTTGAGCTTGTGTGAGGAGTCCAACTGGATCTGGGGAATCTATGACAGGGAGGGAGCTACTGAGAGTTCTGTGGGGCACTGGGGATGTGCCTGGGGAATGCAGAGGCGTATGGTCACCTGAGAGGTCTAACACTTTTACCAGTTCCTGAGCAGTGCGCCCTTCAGAGGCTAGCAGTTTGAGTAATTTCTCTTGAACCCATCTAACTCAGGAGACTACCACCCGTGGCCGGGACCACTATGTAAATGAATGACCTTCCATCCTGCCTGGGCACCTTTGGGCATCATGACAGGGGTACCCTCTCGGGTCCACTGGGGAGTTAGCACGAGATCAGTACTATCATAGTCTGCCCCAATAAATCAGTACCTCGTCCCTTTACTTCAACCTTGCCCATCGCCCTTAATTTGTTCCACAGTGGATACAATGTCAGCATCACTGGTCCCTAAGGGGACATCCAGCAACAGAATAGCCTTTTGGGGTCTATTCTCTCAGTTTCGCCTCCATCTCACCATTTTGCGCACCATCAACGTATGGGGGTCATATTTTAATCTGGTATTTAATTTTTAATCGTGGTACTCTTCCATTTTTTCCTTAAATTAAACATATCAAGGTATTTTTCCCTCACTTGGTCACTAGAGGACGCTAATCCCAGTGTATGCCTCCAAGATGTAACCCATAGGTGGCGCTATCCCATGGGCTACTACCCTGCCTGCTTAACTACTAACAGGTTGAGGGGCCTAGGTCCAATGGCGGGTGCCTCCACCCAGAGGTCAGGGTTTGCAGTAGTTAAACTAACTTGGTCACAGCCCTCTGGGACACTGTAACCCCCTTTCTTCCCACTAGTGGCCCACACAATGCATCAGGAATATCTTCACAATGTACACTTACCCCAGGACTGGCTCTGTCGACTGGACTCTGGGGACCCCTGTAAAACAAGATGATACAGTGCAAAACCACAGTACAATACTTTAACATAAACGAATACCTCAGCCAGTGTAACTTTGCGAAACCAACAGATCTGATTTATTTAAGGAGCTGTAACAAGGAAGGGGAAATCAGGTTAATTAGGTTAAACACATTAATAATCACAGTACTGTGCGACATATTCAGAGTCCCAAATTGTCACTTTCACTGGGTACCCAGGATGGGGGGGCTAGCCAGGATCGGTGCAGCTGGTTGGGGCCCTGTGATGGAAAAACACTTGCACAATACCCAATTGTAATCCGGAGCTGATGGCTCAGTTCGTGAAGAAATGAAAAAGCAACAATTAGATGACACACTTGCAATTTGATAAACAGATGGCAGGGAGCTACCCTGCTTTGTACTCACAAACTCAATGCTGGGAACTGGATGGAAGGCAGATTGTCCTGGATTGCCAGGAGGAGCAGACCATGTGGACAAGGTCCTTGTGACTGGACCCACTGCAGTTTAGAGCAAATGGATGTAGTCTGGATTAAGCTGGGTTTACTTCCAGCTTCATGCACTCAATTCACTGTACAGGGATTTGAAATGCATTCCCCACAAGCACTACACACATTTATATGTAAAAGGAAAGTACTATACCAGGCAGGCTGCTTCTCGATCCCGATCGCAATTACTGCACAATACCCGGAGAACACACAGCAGCTTCAGTTCCTGACAGACCGAGCGCGATTCAGCAATTTCTCCAGTCTTCTACAGGGTGAGCCTGGTTTCTACTCTTCAGATCTCCTTATTCTCCTCACAGGTCGGATTCAGTCCGAACAGGTGCTTGCACAGGCTGCAGACCGAAACTTAGGGCTTCACATGCGTTCTCGCGCTAAAACTATACACCGAAGAAGCACACAGCTCCTTGTCTCTTCACTGCCCAAACTGATCTGATCTTTCCAGTAGACAGAGCTGGGCATTTCTTGAGTTCCTCCCAGTTCAGTTGGCTGGTTTGGCTGTCACTCACAGTAAACTCCCCTGTTGGTGGAAAAAGGCTGCAGTCAAACTACAATTCCCAGAGTCACTGGCCTTACAATCCCTACAGCTGGCTCCAGAGGAGAGTCCAAGTTCTGATTCCCAGAGCAGGCTCCATTTTAAAGGATCCCCACCATGATTGGTCCAGTTCAGCAGTTCAGAACCAACATGAGGGAGCTACTCTGCACTGTCCTTGCTACAAGAAAGCAGGTTAGAATCAAACTGTATTTTCATTATTACCTAACAGGTTACAAGCAAACAATTACATCTTTGAAGAGTGCTCCTCTGCCCACTTAGATGACGGCAGAAATGGAGCGATTTGGCAGTAGCTCGAGCGGACTCAAGCAGGAAACACACAGACCCCCATCCAAATAATTATGTCTGCAAGCAGACAGCTCTTAAAGAGACAGTACCAGAGGCTCTAAAGCACTCACAGATAAACGGCTTAAACGCCAAACACCATTCAGGCTTGGAGCATTTAAGCAAGCTCCTGGAAGACTTTTTGGGAACTCCCATTTGCAGGGGGGTTACACCTTCCTGACCTGGGAAAGCTTATATCCACAAGCAAGTACCCCATAAGTTTCAATAATGCAACCATTACATTTATACCAGTATCACATTAGGTTTATACATGTAATCATCAGTCAATATATCACTTTACCAGGACACATTTCTGAAACTTGCAGCACATCACTCTTACATAGTATTACACAATATTGTACCATGATTCAAAATCTTATTTATTTATTTATTTATTTGACATCATTGAGCATACTCATTTACAAGATGGACCTGAGTGGTCATAACAATATAAGGTTACAAATTTTACACAAAAACATGGTACTGAATAAACACAAATACAATGATTTATGAATGAGACAGATATACAAATATTTACATATATACAAGGCAAAATGACAATAAACCTAAATCATATTAAAAGGAAAGAAACAAACAGTATAGTAGGGATAAAGCTAGGTAGTTGGACTTGGGTGGGCATTTTGTATGAAGTAGGTTGGAGAACAAGCTAGAAGAACGATAGAGAAATAGGGGTAGCATAAAAGTGGTGGAAGGAGGGGGTGTGAGAGGACTAGGCCTTATGGAAGCAGTTGCATGATTCTGGGAATAGACTGAGTGTACAGTTTTTGAAGGATGTTAAAGGAATCGAGTGTATCCAATTTCAAGGTCTTTGAAGAGAATTCCAGATAAGTGCTAGGGAATAGCTGATTGCAGCCCTTCCATACCGGTGCAGGTGATAGGAATCTTCAGCATGATGAGTTTATTGATCCTTAGGTGTAAGGCCTGGATGTGATCCGGTTGAAACAGTCTGAGATGTGGAAGGAGTTTGTTTGTCAGAGCTTTGTAGATCCAGATAGCAGCATTTTGTTTCTTCTATGTTGCAGGGATGTCCAACTGACTGCATTGTAGAGAGCAATGATGGGTGCTGGAGGAAGGTCTGTAATGAATCTAATAGCTCTATGATACAGGGTGTCTAATTTATTTAAATGGGAGAGGGAGCAGTGACCATAGAGGAAGTCAGCATAGTCAATGAGGGATAGGAATGATGCCAGGATTAAGCCTTTGTTTGGAATCTCTGGTCAGGTAGTGTTTGATCCTATAAAATAGGCCAAGTCTTTGTCTAAGCTTTTTCAGGAGCTCTTCAATGTGGCTAGTATAGTCAAGTTTATTGTCAATCCAGACTCCAAGATATTTGAATTTGTCCACATATTCCAGATTTTCACCAAGGATGGTAGAGAGTTGTGGGAGGTGAATGATGGGATAGTGGAAGAACAGTTCTTGGTGGCAAAGAACATAGCTTTGGTTTCTTGGCATTTAGTAGTAATTTCTTTTCTAATAGGTTGTGCTGTAGGAGGGAGAATTCAGACTGTAAAAGCTCACAGGCTTTTGATGGTGAGGGATTACTGACATATAGTACAGTGTCATCTGCAAAAGGTGAATATTAGATTGTGAGAGATTGGAGTCAATATTGTTGATGTAAATGGCAAAGAGGATGGGACCCAGGATGGAGCCTTGTGTACACCTCTTAGGAGTGGTTTAGAGGTAGATAGGTCACCTTCATTTTTACCAGTTGTAATCTTCCGGGAGATAGCATCTGAACCATTTAAGAGAGAGTGAGTCAAGGCCTATGGAGTTCAGAGAGGAGATTAGTAGTTCATGATCCACAGTGTCAAAGGCTTTGCTTAGATCCAGAAACACAGCACAGGTGTTATTCTTTTGTCTAAGGCAGTCTGCCAGTCATTTGTAACTTTTGCTAAGGCAGAGATGGTGCTGTGCATAGATCTAAACCCAGATTGAGCTGGATTAAGGAGATTGTTGGTATCAAGGTAGGCACTTAACTGAAAGTTTACTAACTTTTCAAGCATCTTGGACAGTACTGGTAAGATGGAAATGGGCCTATAATTGTTGAGGTCCATGGGATCACCTGCCTTAAGTAGTGGAAACACTTGAGCTGTTTTCCATATTGAGGATAGAACCAGTGGCTAGGGAAAGATTGAAGAGGTGAGTGAGGGGCAGCTAAGGCATGCAGTGCTACTTTTAGAAAGTAGGGATCCAGGAGTCTGCACCTGCACTTTTAGTTGTATCTAGTTGGAATAGAAGGTCTTCTACTTCTTTTTAGAGTATTGATTTGAAGGAGAATGTGGAAGCACCTTTTGTCCCTCAGTAGATTGTAGGTTTAGTGATGATCTTAATAGGTTTGCAGGTGAGGAGTCGAAAGCCAGGCCAGCTGTAGTGAAATGATCATTGAAGGCATTCAAGATTTTTGCTTGTCAGTGATTTCAATACTATTTAGGTGCATTTTGGGTGGTAAGACAGGGGTAGAAGTTTGACCTAGGATCCCTTTATGGTACCCCAGAACCTGGAAGGGTTGTTATAGGAGGCATCTAGTTCAGCTGTGTAGAAGGCAGCCTTGGCTTTTCTTACTTGTTTTGTGCAGGAGTTTCTGGCTTTTCTGAATTGAAGCCAGTCATTTGGATCCTTTGTCTTTCTTGCCCTTTTCCAGAGTTTGTCTCTGGCAAGCAATGGATTTAAGGTCAGCAGAGAACCAGCGACAGGATTTGAGTTTGGTTCTGACACTGGTGAGGGGTGCATGTAATTGAGGGCACTTGTGATTATATCATTAAGATTTGAAGAGCTGTCTCTATTGAGGCTGTGAGATAGAATTCTTGCCAACGTGTGTGTGGCACAAATCATGGAGATATCCTGAAATATTAAAGTTCTTTTGACCTTCTTGGAGGAATTTTGCAGGAGTTGGGTGGCTTGATTGTTGATCTTATGCAGCTATGGGACAGTGATCACTTATGTCACTGAATAGCACTCCAGCATGAGAATAATAGATGAGGCTTATTTACCAACATAATATCCAGGAGTGTGCTGTTGAGATTATTCTTTGGGTTAATCCTTGTTGGTTCTTTGATTAATTGAGTGAATCCATAGGTGTCACAGAAGGTTACTAGGGTGCAGATGCATTAGTTAGCCAATTTAAATTCATGTCACCTAAGATGATGGTGTCTTCAGGGCCTAGATTAAGTATAGATCCTAGGTGGGATAGGAGTTTGAGGCCTGCAGAGGGGGCCTAGTAGCAGCCAATCAGTTGAAAAGATGATATGTTGGGAAGGGTTATTTTAATTGATAAGCATTCGAATTCCTTTGGTTGTGATGTAATATTGAGGCAGGATGCAGAGATGTTTGCTTTGACATAGATGGCTACCCCACCGCCCTGGATGGACGGTCAGATCTGAAGAGCTGGTAGTTGGGAAGGTTTATTTCACTATCTTTCAGTTACTGTTAGCCCATTTTCAGCATTGTCCTCCCTTGTCAGGAGTCCCCATTGGGTAGAGAGGTTTGAACTCGTGGCACTTTCAGCTCCAGGAGTTACAACTATGAGTCCACAACACTTATCTCACATGGAGAGCTTTCTGACACTGACAGTGAATTATCAGGCACTCAACACACTCTTCTTGTTCTGGTATGTCACCAGTCTGTTCCAGTCCATCATTTTCCTCCTTCTGAAAAACTCAAACAGTTCAGTCATGGCACACGATTCCATATCATCTGACTTAATGCTTTGCACTTCACTTTCTGTGAGCAATGGCTCCAGGACAAAGCTGTGGGCTTTAGACAGTCCAGAAGGCCCAGCTTCATCTCCAGGATTAACTAGGGATTGCCCAGGAAACAATTGACCTGTTCGTAAGAAGGGGTAGTATTCAAAACCACACTCACTTCCTCTGATATGGACTGACAGTCATGTTCAACTGGGACTTTTGGAGGGGAACACTTTAACTCAGCTTCTGGAGGTGCAGACTTTCTTGATTTTTTTCTTAGCAGCAGCTCTAGTCACTGGTCCAGAGGGGGCATTTTCTGGGGGCTAAAAGTCAGTCAAGATTTGTCCAATGGGCAGTAAATGATTTCTATGCATTGTTTTAACATCTTTTGAATTATTCTCAGGCCTTACTTTGTACACAGGCAGATCATCTAGTTTGCCCACTACAATGTGAGGGAGATGGTGCCATCTGTCAGCAATCTTGTGTTTGCCATGCAGTCCCAGATTTCTTAGCAATACTTCTCGATCTCCCCCTCCTGGAGTTCCTGTGCTTTCACCTTTTTATCATACCTTTCTTTGTTAGCCAGATTTCTTTGGCAGCCAGCGTTGAGCCAGCTGGTATGCAGGCATAATTTAGCTGGGCCTTTAACTTTTGCACATACTGTAAATAAGTTGTCAGCTTGAATCCCATCAGGAGAGACCCCAAAGCACACATCTACCGGCAGTCAAGCTTTTCTTCCAAACATCAGGCAGTAGGGGGAGAACCCAGTGGCATCACTTTTGTTGCAGTTGTAGGCATGTACCAGGGTGCTAATTTGTTGGCTCCATCTAGGCATGTCCTTTGGGTAGAGGGTGCCTAGGATATCTAGCAAAGTGCGGTTGAAACGCTCAGGCTGTGGGTCCCTGGGGTGGTAAGGGTGGTTCTGGACTTTCGCACTCCCACAGAGAAAGTATCTCTTTGATCAGATGACTCTCAAAGTCTCTCTCTTGATCAGAATGGATTCTTTGTGAGCTCCCAGTGAACAAAAAAGTTTTCTACAAGTACTTTTGCCACAGTGGATGCCTCTCTGGTCCTTGTGGGGAAAGCTTGGGCATATCTCGTAAAATGGTCAGTGACCACCAGCACATTATTAATATTTCTTTGATCTGACTCAAACTCAGAAAATCAATACAGACTAGCTCCATGGGTGCACTGGTGGTGATGTTAATATGGGGCAGCCCTCTGGGCAAAGCTTCTCTGTAAACAGTAACTACAAGTTTGAATGTGTTGCTCCACATCAACCCTCATCTTAGGCCAATAGAATTGGATCTCAACAAGTCAAGTGTTCTATCTATACCAAGGTGCCCCATGTTGTTGTATGGACCTCGCACTGAGTCTCCAAAGGCTGTGGGCAGCACCTAGTTGTTGTTTTGTCTACTTTCTCCCTCTGTCCACTGTTTCTCTGTATAACAGTCTATTGATCAGTTTCAACTTAGGACCTTCTTGTATAATAATGCAGTTCTCAAATCAGTGGAACGTAATTTGGACACATTTTCCCTTGCATATAGGGCTTCTAAAGCTGATTCGATCATGGGATCTCGGATTCAGCCCATTAATACTGTCATTGTCCAGCTGAGGCAGTGCACCAATGTCTATTGCAGAAAAGTGGCACAAGCAGCAGGTATGCACTCTTCAGAGGGTCCCAAATAATCCAATTATACTGTGTCCATCATGCGTCCGTGGGACATTTGTTCCTCCCTGTCAAACTTCTGGCAGAGTGTTCTAATATCAGGTTCTGACAGTCTGACCCAGTCATTCTGGGGAACAGGCCTCCGGGAGAGAGCATCGGCATCTATGTGGTTCAGGTCTGCTCTGTATTCAACTGCATAGTCGTAGGTAGATAAGGCAGAGAGCCACCTATGGCCAGTGGCATCCAACTTAGCTGAAGTCTGCAGATAGGTCAAAGGATTATTGTCAGCCTTTACTAGTATCTTAGCCCCATACAAGTATTCATGGAATTGATCAACAATGGCCCACTTCAAAGCTAGGAACTCTAACTTGTGTACAGGATAGTTCTTTTCGGAAGGGGCCAGGCTTCTGCTGGCAAAGGCCACTGGTCTCAGGCCATTCTCGTGCTCCTGATACAACACAGCCCCCAACCTTTGCATGCTACCATCAGTGTGCTGGACATAAGGTTTTGTTGATCAGCATAGGCCAACACTGGAGCGGGTAAGTTGATATATGATCTCATGAAAGCAGTCTCACAATCAGGAGTCCAGCAGGCCCAAATATTCACTTGGATGAAAATACACTCTTCAGTCTCGAGGGACGCTGACTTTTGTATTTTTGTGGGTTAGGGATACCCTTGAGGTAATTAGTAAAGGGCGGTCACTCTTGAATAGTCCTTGATGAAATGCCGATAATAACCACAGAATCCCAGGAATTTCTGCAGTTCTTTCAGATTTTTGGGCTGTGGCCAGGTGGCTCAAGGCTTAACTTTACTTGGGTCGGTCTCTATTCCCTCGGTGGATACTATGTGTCCCACATACTTTACTGATGTTTGAAAGAATTGACACTTTTCAATGGACAGTTTAAGGCCAAAGTCTTCCAGTCGGTCCAGCACCTTGAATAATCTGCTCTCATGTTCCTCCAGTGAGCTGCCAAACACCAGACACTCTAATAAGTTCATGTCCCCCACTGCACACTCCATCAGTCGCTGAAAGGTGGCTGGGGCGCCTGAAATCCCTTGAGGCATCCTCATGAATTCATAGAAGCCAAGTGGACAGATAAAGGCTGTCTTCTCATGGTCTTCTGCGGCCATCGGAATCTGGTAGTACCCACTGTGAAGATCCAGCACAGAGAACCACTTGCTACCGTTCAGGCAGTCCAAAGTATCCTCCTGAATGCGGGTCATTGTATGCTGATCAGGATAGTCCACCAGTTCAAAGTGTGATAATCCACTTATTATCCTTACTGTCCCATTCTTTTTCTCACTACCACGATGGGGAAGCATAGGAGCTTCTGGATTTGTATTACACCAGCAGCTAGCATCTCTGTAGATGCCTTTCTCACATCATCTATGTCAGCAGGAGCCAGGCTGAGACCTCTCATGAAAATGGCTTCATCATGCAGCCGGATAGTGCCTGCCCTCACACATCCTACATCCTATCTTTAAAGAAATACCTGGTCTCTCTGGGTAAGCTTCTCACTGATCCCCCTCCATTCAGCTGGCAACGGGAGTCACCGAAATCAAACAAGTCAGGCGTTACTCTGTCATTCTTCCCTGAACTCTTGCTACTGGGTAGCACTACAGTATCCGCACAATGTACATTAGCTAGGGTGCAACCTCTATTTACTCGAATCTCTGTATCAGACACATTATGAACTTGAACCATTACCCGTCTGGCATAAGCATGGGCTCTGGCCGGCAAAATACTTGGCTTGACCAGCAGTCCTTCCAGCAATTTCCCATTGCCTGGTGCATCCAACATTAATATTTTATTCTTGACATTCTTTCTGATACAGACCTCTCCCTGTAAGGTACACTGGGCATTTGGCGCCAGAATCAGAGACTCAGGATCCTTTTTCCAGACAACTCCAACCGGTTCCTCTAGTTCCACTTTGTCAGCATCTCTCCGGCATCGAGAGGCCTTCCTGATCCATGCCGGATTTTAGAGTCACTCAGTCCAGACCCTGTTTTTCATAACACAACTGTGCCAGCCATCCAAACATATGCATTAGTCCCAATTAGTAGAGGAACCCCATCAAACAGTCCAGTAGGGGGACACACTAAGGCCAGGGTCTCTACTTGCTCTGCCACTCCCGCCACGGAGGTGGGAAAAGACAGCCAAATTCAAATACATCCAGAGTAGGGGTAGGCCTTCTCACTTAACCCCCAGACATGCAGCCCCTCCAATGGTTGTAAGGGTACTTCAGACAAATGCTTCTGATACCAGTCCTGGAACATAATTGTCACTTGGGAGCTACTGTCTATCACTGCTCTGTGGCACTCCATTCACCTTATAGTGGTCTCCGTGGAGGGACCCGACTATTGTGGACCAGTCTGGAGAGGGGTAGAGGGGCCTGTGCAACTGACCTTGCCACAAAGTGGACGTGAGTTAGCATTTTGGGACCCCACTGGGATCATTTTGTGCGCCTTAACCACTGGGACTGGTTCTCCAAAGCCTCCTTGTAGCTGGCTCACCTCTCTAAGTCTTTCCGAGACCGGCATTCCTCTTCATGTGCCTTCCATCCTTCCTGCCATAATTAAGTGGCAAAGTATGTCTGCTGAAGTTTGGGATGACCGAGGCATCACCGTGGGGGTTGCGGCATTGGTACTATCAATAGAAAACCTTGGTGCCACCTCAGCCAGCGGTGGATTGGACATTTGGAGACATCTCTTCAGTTCCCTCACTTCCATCGTCAATGCATCAAGTTTCGAACTGTTGTCAACATGAGGTGCCTGGGTGGGCACCCCCAGCCTCATAGCAGAAGCAGTCAAGCAGAAGCAGTCAGGCAAGTGTCAGTGCCCGTGCTCATAGGAGCGGCCTTCATGATGAGACTGTTTGTTACTTTCCTAATCTCCCTTAGCAATCCACCCCATGGTGGGACATCTGTAACCATACCTCTCTGACTGGGTCCCCCTTGGCCAATATGGGGACCTCGGATTGAGTCATGAGATTTCGACCATTACGGTCCATCAGCATCTGACCCAGCACCTGGAGCAGGGGAGGTAGCGGCTACTACTGCACAGGGTTCTGACAAACCTTCCTGCTCCTCAACTTCCCGTACCTCCCTCATCAACACATGGAAAAGGCAAGGGACTGGATTTCCCTTGATGCAGTTGCAATTTGAGTAACACCCAGCTGGAGTGCCAGGCGGAGCAGAGCATATGATCCAGTCTTACCCGGTCCACTTCACTAGAGGTCCAACCCCTCCTTCCGTAAAATGGTCTGTAAGATCTCCTCTAATCGATCCATATAGGCAGATAAAAATTCCGCCGGCTGTTGTCTAACATCTTTAAGCTTCCATTTCAAGGCCTCAATACTAGCGGTGCCCCCAAACACATTTTCAAGGGCAATTAGGTACTCTTGGCTTTGGGGCCAGGGTCAGAGACCCTCAGGGAGCAAAGGTACGCTAAGCGGGTCCCTGGAGGCTCTCCCCCAGGCGAGCCCTTTTTTATGCCTCGGAGCATTGCCAGTCTTGTACCGCAAGGGTAGCAGAGTCTATCCAGGTCTCTAGATCAACCACCCCCTTTGGAGTAGGGAAGATGCCAGAAAATACTTTGAGCATGTGGTAAGAGTCCAACTGGATCGGGGGAACTAGGACAGGGGAGGGGGCTACTGGAGAGCTCTTGTGGGGCACTGGGGATGTGCCTGGGGAATGCATGGGTGTGTGGTCACCTGAGAGGTCTAACACCTTTACCAGTTCCTGAGCAGTGCACCCTTCAGAGGCTAGCAGTTTGAGTAATTTCTTGAACCCATCTATACTAGGAGACCCACCCGGGGTGGCCGGACCACTATGTAAATGAATGACCCTCCATCCCGTCTGGGCACCTTCAGGCATCATGACAGTGGGTACCTTCTCGGGGTCCACTGGGGAGTTGCACGAGATCAGTACTATCACAGTCTGCCCAAATAAATCAGTACCTCGTCCTCTTACTTCAACCTTACCCACACCCTTAATTTGTTCCACAGTGGATACAATGTCAGCATCACTGGTCCCTAAAGGGACATCCAGCAAAAGAATAGCCTTTTGGGGGTCTATCCCCTCAGTTTCCACTCCATCTCACCATTTTGCGCATCATCAACGTATGGGGGTCAATTTTTAATCTGGGTGTTGTACTCCCTTCCATTTTTTCCCTTAAATTAAACATATCAAGGTATTTTTCCTCACTTGGCCACTAGTGGACGCTAATCCCAGCGGTGCCTCCAAGATGTAACCCCTAGGTGGTGCTATCCCAAGGGCTACTTCCCCTGCCTGCTTAATGACTAACAGGTTAAGGGGCCTAGGTCCAATGTCGGGTGCCTCCACCCAGAGGTCAGGGTTTGCAGTAGTTAAACTAACTTGGGCACAGCCCTCTGGGACACTGTAACCCCCCTTTCTTCCCACTGGTGGCCCACACAATGCATTAGGAATATCTTCACAATGTACACTTACCCCCAGGACTGGCTCTGTCGACTGGACTCTGGGGAACCCCTGTAAAACAAGATGATACAGTGCAAAAACCACAGTACAATACTTTAACATAAATGAATGCCTCAGCCAGTGTAACTTTGCAGAAACCAACAGATCTAATTTGTTTAAGGAGCTGTAACAAAGAAGGGGGAAATCAGGTTAATTAGGTTAAACACATTAATAATCACAGTACCGTGCACATATTCAGAGTCCCAAATTGTCACTTTCACTGGGTACACAGGATGGGGTGGGCTAGCCAGGATCGGTGCAGCTGGTTGGGGCCCTGTGATGGAAAAAACACTTGCACAGTACCCAATTGTAATCCGGAGCCGAGTGGCTCAGTTCGTGAAGAAATGAAAAAGCAACAATTAGACGACACACTTGCAATTTGATAACAGATGGCAGGGAGCTACCCTGCTTTGTGCTGACAGACTCAATGCTGGGAACTGGATGGAAGGCAGATTGTCCTGGATTGCCAGGAGGAGCAGAACATATGAAAAAGGTCCTTGTGACTGGACCCCACCGCAGTTTACAGCAATCGGACGTAGTCCAAATCAGGCTGGGGTTTACTTCCAGCTTCATGCACTCAATTCACTGTACAGGGGATTTGAAATGCGATTCCTCACAAGCACCACACACATTTATATGTAAAAGGAAAAGTACTATACCAGGCAGGCTGCTTCTCGATCCCGATCGCAAATTACGGCACGATACTCGGGAGAACACTCAGCAGCTTCAGTTCTTGACATACCGAGCGCGATTCAGCAATTTCTCCAGTCTTCTACAGGGTGAGCCTGGTTTCTACTCTTCAGATCTCCTTTCTTCTCCTACAGGTCGGATTCAGTCCGAACAGGTGCTTGCACAGGCTGCAGACCGAAAACTCAGGGCCTTACATGCGCTTCCCGTGCTAAAACTATTCACCGAAGAAGCACAGGGCTCCTTGTCTCTTCACTGCCAAAACTGATATGATCTCTCCAGTTGACTGAGCCGGGCATTTCCTTTGAGTTCCTCCCAGTTCAGTTGGCTGGTTTGGCTGCCACTCACAATCAGACTCCCCCTGTTGGTGCACAAAAAGGCGCCAAAATCCAAACTACAATTCCCAAAGTCACTGCCCTTACAATCCCCTTACAGCAGGCTCCACAGGAGAGTCCAAGTTCCGATTCGCCCAGAGCAGGCTCCATTTTAAAGGATCCCCACCATGATTGGTCCAATTCAGCAGTTCAGAACCAACGTAAGGGAGCTACTCTGCACTGTCCTTGCTACAAGAAAGTAGGTTAAATCAAGCTGCATTTTCATTACTACTCTAACAGGTTACAAGCAAACAATTACTGTACATCTTGGAGGAGTGCTCCTTTTGCCCACCTTAGCGATGGCAGAAACGGAGTGATTTGGCAGTAGCTCGAGCAGGACTCAAGCAGGGAAACACACAGACCCCCCATCCAAATTAATTATGTCTGCAGGCAGACAGCTCTTAAAGAGACAGTACCAGAGGCTCTAAAAGCACTCACAGATAAACGGCTTAAACGCCAAACACCATTCAGGCTTGGAGCATTCAAGCAAGCTCCTGGAAGACTTTTTGGGAACCCCCATTTGCAGGGGGGTTACATATGTAACGTTAAAGCACTTACAGGTACACCTCATAGTGGAGTTGCTTGATTTGCAACACACGCATATCGAATAACTCAGTCTCCAAGTAACAGTGCTAGCTCTACTAAATCTGATGCCGATGATGACCGTGACCATGGTCATGGTAATGACATGGATGAGCTTGTGAGTCTGACTTGACCTATTTCTCATTCTGACTGTGACAATATGGATACAGAGAGTAGTACAGTGTCAAAAGGGAAACAAAGAAAA
Organism: Neoceratodus forsteri; assembly: GCA_016271365.2. Taxonomy (NCBI): domain Eukaryota; kingdom Metazoa; phylum Chordata; order Ceratodontiformes; family Ceratodontidae; genus Neoceratodus; species Neoceratodus forsteri. The sequence continues at coordinate 165,657,365 of CM028137.1, forward strand.
TGTCAAAGGAACACGCCAAACACAGTGAAACAAAATCTGACAGTAGTGATGGCAAAGGTGCTGATGCAGAAAATTTGATGATCGTCTCACCCAGTGAACCTGCATTCTCCACCAGTATGTCTTCCCCAGTTAAACCCAGCCACTGTACCCCTACTGCGCTCGCCACTAGACATAGACAGTCCACCTCTGCTGTTTGGAATCATTTTTACATAAACCTCAAGGATGCTTGCAAAACTATTTGTGTGCACAGCAATGCTTATGTTAGCAGGGGGAAAAATAAAGGTCATATGGGAACCACAACAATGATGCGACATCATATGCGAATTCACCCTATCGTTATGTATGGTTCAAACAGTCTAACATTGGTGTCTGAAAACGTAGCAGGGCTCTTGGTGAACAGGAACATTCTGCTGAAACAGCAGGAGACGGTAATCACCAGACAAGATCAAAAATTCCACTTTTGCCTCAAGGTAATTCTGAAAGGTCCTCTGTTTTACCAGGCAGGGCATATAATACAACACTCCCAGCCAAATCTAACCTTACCTCTGATAAGAGGCAATTGAACTTAAAAGAGGATTTTGAAAGAAAAGCTAAATATTCATGAAATCATCCAATAACAGTGGCGATAAATCGGAAAAGAACAGAAATAACTGTACTTGATTTGCAGCCATACTCTACTGTGGAAGACGTGGGTTTCAGAAGGCTTATAGAATACTTGACCCATGATGTTTAATGCCAAGTAGAAAATACTTTGCAGTAGCTGCAGTGCCCAGGATGTATGACAACTTAGTACTTTAAGGAAGGTATTCTTATACCAAAAGAACTAAAACAAGCATTTGTCAATGCCGAATGTTTGCTTGCTGGCATTGGCATTGGTAGTGTAGGAGTTAGAGAGCTGAATAATAGGAATGACAGTGAAGTATTGAACTGAAGCCAACCCCACCACCACCCTGCAGAGACTGACAGGCATTGGGGTGTGCCTTTGAGTCGTCAGGCATACTGCCACGCCATTTCACCACACCTTACCCTACAGACACCCAGCCAGTGTCACGGTATGCCTTGGGTTCTTTGGTTCCTTATGCTCACCCCATTTCATCAGGAAATACGGTGAGATGGATGCTGTATAGGAGAATGGGGTGAACTTTGGGGCCGAAGAGTCCAAGGCACACCTCGATGCCTCTCACTGGCTGCATGGTGTGGAATGGTATGAGCATTACAGACGAGAATCCCAAGTCACACCCCTGATGCCTGTCAATCTCTACAGGGTGGGGCATTATGGTCGGAAACCCTAACGTCTCAGGCGTTCATTGGTATTTTCACTCCAAATTTTCAACATGGGTTTGTGGCGCCCACCTTATGAACAGTGGCAATATCAGTTAGTTAGCCAAAAGCTGATTTTGCACAGCGACCACGCCATTTGGCACCACAGGTGCGAAAACACATTTTGAACAGGATGTGAAAAATGACAGCTGTACTGTTCATGGGGAGGTGGAAAAAATGGGCATGTTAAAAATCTGCAGTGAAAATATTAAAAAAACTGGTGAAGTCACGAGCGTGTGTAGAAACTGGGCAACGCATACCCATAATGCAATTAGTTTGGGGATGTTTTACAGCAGATTGTCAACACAGGCATTTTGGAACCTCCGCTCATTAACAGTGTCACTGTGATTTTCTTAATCTGTCCCGAACAGTGATTTCCCACAGCGACCATGCATTTCTGCGCTGGAAGTGTGAAAACACATTTTGGCCATGGTGTGAAAAATGACAGCTGTACTGTTCATAAGGAAGTGTGGAAAAATGCCAGTGGTGAAAATCTGGACTGAAAATATTAGAAATCCATGAACTTACGAGGGTGCATGGAAACTGCGCAATGGTCGCTTGTAACAGTCATTTTATGGACTTTTTTCACCAAATATTTAACATGGCCATTGTAGCACCTCTGCTCATGAACAGTGTCACTGTGATTTTCTTAATATGTCCCGAACATTGATTTCGCACACCGACTGCACCATTGTGCGCTACATGCGTGGAAACACGTTTTGGGAGAGATGTGAAAAATGACAGCTGTACTGCTCATTAGGAGGTGTGGTAAAATGGCAATGTTGAAAATCTGGAGTGAAAATAGTGAAAATTCATGAACGTACGAGCATGCATAGGAACAGCGCAACGCATGCTCGTAAAACAGTCATTTTGGGGAATTTTTCCACCAAATTTTTAACATAACCTATTTAACACTTCTGCTCATGACCAGTGTCACTGTGATTTTCTTAATCTGTCCTGAACATTGATTTTGCACACCGACTGCGCCATTGTGCTCTACATGCGTGGAAACACATTTTGGGCGAAATGTGAAAAATGACAGCTGTACTGCTCATAAAGAGGTGTGGTAAAATGGCAATGCTGAAAATCTGCAGTGAAAATCTTGAAAATTCGCTAACTTACGAGCGTGCATAGGAACAGTGCAATGCATGCTTGTAACACAGTCATTTTATGGAGTATCATCACCAAATTTTCAACATAGGCATTTTAGGACATTTGCTCATAAACAGCGCCACTGTTAGTTTCTTAATCTGTGCAGAACACTGATTTTCCACACCAACCGCGCTATTCCATTCCGCAAGTGCGAAAACACATTTCATCCAGGGTGTGAAAAATGACAGCTGTACTGTTCTCAAGGAGGTCTGAAAAAAAATGCCAGTATTGAAAATCTGGGGTGAAAATATGCAAATTTGCAAAGTTACAGTGCATAGCAACTCGCGCAGTACGCTACATAAATAGTTATTTTGGGGATTTTCCCACCAAATTGTAACATAGGCTTTTTAAGAGCCCACCTCATGAACACTGGCACTGTCATTTTGTTAATCAGTCCTGAAAGGTGATTCCATGCAGTGACCGCAAAATCACCTTTCGGGGGCCGATTAACGCCATGAGAGTGATAGAATTCAGGAGGATGGGTCCCAAAAACCCCATTTGGAAAATTGGTGGCAAAATTCCAAAAAATGCCTGAGATATGCAGCAAAGTTGAAAAAAAACTATTTATTCCATTATACAGCTTACCGGCATTTCCCCAGTTCGCGGTTAGCGTTGAAGAGTGCAGACGTGTTCCCGGTCCACCGAAGATTGTTGCGCCAGACTCAGGAGGTAAGTATGGGGTGAGGGGTGTGTAGAGGCAGACTGCACAGTGGGTGGGTGTGGGTTGTGGGAGGGCCAGGGAGGCGCCGGAGACCGTTTCCTTACGTTACAGGTAAAAAAATAGACATCACAGGACAGTTTTTTATTTACTGGGCAATGTGGCATGCTGGGATGGGCTCCCAGCTTGCCAACTGAGTCTTTTGGAGGGACGCTGTCAGCCGATGGGGATTGGGCACCCCATTGGCACACAACAAGGGGGTTGATTATGCCGATGGGGATTGGGCATCCGTCGGCAGGCAGAAAAAAGTGGGGGGCCTTACATACTGCCAACGAGTGGAGGCTCCCCATCAGCACGTACATCTGGGCCACTGCTGCCGATGGGGATTGGGGCCCCTGCTGCAAACAAATGTGTTGGGGCACATGTTAGGGGATTGGGCACCTTTCGATAGGGAGGGGAATATTGTTTGTGAACAGGTGGCTAACTGCCGCCATGTTCACAAACACTATCAGTGTGTGAACATCCTGCCCTGCAATGACGGGTCGCTCCCTCATTGCCGCGAATGGCTGACACTGCAATGATGAGGCAGCCCCAGACTGCAGCAGCTATTTTTTCACAAGTTGGTGGCAATGTTCCAAACTACTGTCACCGGCTGTGTCCCCCATTATTGGTGGACATCACACATGCCCCACAATGCCGTGCAGGTATTGGCCTTAACAGTGCCGCACCTCCAGAACCTGCTGTGGCACCAAGCTGCCGCAATATGTTTCTTGTGCTTCACGCAAGCAAACATGAAAAAACCTTATCAGTCTTTGGAGTCTGTGAGGGTTCCTTCAAGATCTTTAGGGCTAGGGAGTGAAAAGTCACAGTCACTGATAAGTGGAATCCCCAGTAGAGGTCTTAAAATGTACATTCAGGAACTTACACTAACCTCTGGACTCTGAGTCATGGAGGGTAATGTTCAATTCCTTGGTCATTGTCTTCAAGATGACAATTTGATGTTTTATTGTGCAGTGCAATTTGTTGGTTAATGTGGTTAATACTGCACCAAAAAACATCTCATTGTCATCTTGATTATTTCTAGTTGCAGGATATGCAATACCAGAGAAAGAAAGTGTGTGAGGGAACCTGAAGTCCAACCATGTAAACCTGTAACTCTGTAGTTACAGCACTGGGACAGTGTTCTGGGGACCTGGGTTCAATTCCCAGTAGGACACATTATTTCTTGCACACTACAATTTGTGATTTAAATTGCTCAGCAGTGGTTAATACTGCTCCAAAAACATTTAATTGTCATCTTGATTATTCCTAGTTGCAGGATATGTAATACCAGAGAAAGGAAGTGTGTCCATGAACCCCCAGGTCAAGCCATGTGAGCCTGTAGCTTAGTGGTTAGAGCACCAGGACAGTGTTTCAGGGACCAGGGTTCAATTCCCAGTAGATCCCATTATTTCTTTCTTACTACTATTTGTGACAGAAATGTATGTATGTCAGTTTGCCCTGACCTTGAGTTGACTCTACACTTCAGTCTGTGCTGCAGTTAGCAGCTGCTTAGAGAACACTCCAGTGGAGGGTTCTGGTGATGCCAGGGTTAATAAACAGTACAGAGTTGAAACAAGCCTTAGAGAGGGAGGAATCCTTGAAGGAGTTAAGGAAAATGGCAGCATTTAAGGAGATAAATTCCTTTCCTCCAACCATAGCACTCCTTTGGTTGGCATATCGCTCCATGGGGAAGAGGTTCGCCATCTGGTGTAACAGTAATTTTAGAAATACAGACAATGCAGGCATTGCTTTAATTTTAGCATACATCCTTGTCTTAATGTCTAAGGACTTAAGACCTTTCACCCTTAAGGTTCATATTTAAGCTTGTGAGTTAAACACTGCCTCAAGTACCATAGCCTTGCACCCTTTGTTTAAAAGGTTTTCAACAATTTCAGTCACTTATATCCTCCTGCAAAACAGCCAGTACCATTTTGGGATGTGAACCTTGTTCTTGTTCAACTAATGAAGCCTTCACTTGAACCAATGACCACAACAGAACTAAAGTATTTAACATGGTAGCATTTATTTTTAGTGGCCACAATTCCAGCTACTATAGTAGGGTCAGTGACTTGCCAGCGCTGAGTATTGACACTTCATATTTAAAGAAATACAAAATCACACATACCCCCATAATGCAAAGCACCATGGGCTGTATATGCAAATCACCACTGTATATTATGCTGGTTCAACACAGCAATGCATGGATCAGCTAGTTCTGCTAAAGTTGAACCAGCATACTGTACTGTGGGTATTTGCATATACAGCTCATGGTGCTTTGCATTATGGGGGTATGTGTGATTTTGCATTTCTTTGAAACTTGGCTTCCCGGCTAGTGCCCTTTGTGGTAGCCATTGCCTCAGTGCTTGCACGCTGAGGTTCTTTGACTTCATATTTAGTTTTTCATAAAGAGAAGGTTGTCTGTAAGACCAGTGTGCAATTCCTACCAAAATTAGTGTCTGAATTTCACTTGAATCAAACAATAACACTACCTGTTTGTTGTAAAGTTTATTTGTTGGACATGAAAAGATTGCTCAGTTTTTATAAAAGTAGAATTTTTTATTTTATTTTTATTTTATTGAAATCTAGGATTACAAATACCTTTGAGCAAGAACTGCTCATTTACAAAGGTTCCACGTCGAAGGAATGGGGGTATACATACATACAAAGGTCAACATAATAATACATAGTTACACAATAAAAAGAAATAAGAGACTGAGGCTTAGGAAATTCCAGTAATTCAAAATGAGCCAAATGTTAGGTAGCATGACTTACCAGGCAAGGGCAATCTTGGAAATAAGCACTGCAGGTAAGAGGGAAGGGGGTATGCAGGCAGGAAGACCATTGTCGGAATAGAGAGGGTAAGATATAATAACAAGCATTTTTTCATTTTGGTTAGGTGTAAAAGGGACATCATGTATTCAAAAAACCCAATATCAGGATGGATTGTGTCCTGTATTGATTTCTGTTACGGTAAAGAAGTTAAAACACCTACTGAGGAAATAAGGACCAATTTCAAAAGGGGGCTGATGCCTTGTGTAACCCCCCCCCCGTTATCCGGGGTTACTAGAATCCCAGTAAGACCTAGTGGTAGGCAGGGAAGGCAGCTTGTGAAACTCCAGTTAAATGGATTTCACACTGTCTCACTCTGTTCTCAGTCTCAGCTGAGACTGAGGGATGACATCACCATAGAACTATCGTAGCTGCATGAGCCACATTGGAATCTGCAGAAGGAAGTTAGATTAGAATGTTGGGAGTTTTTGAACAGTCAGTGACAGTCTATAGTTGGAGATTGTGGTGTGAGGAGCACAGCAGTTCTGTGCACAGGCTCTTGGAGCCTCAGCTCTCAAATAGAGCTACTTCTAGGGAAAGGTGTGTGTTTCCATCTAAAGAGGGACACAGTAAGCTGTTCTTTAAAGTGGTGGAGACCGCTGATTCGGGTCTCAGTGCCCCATCCCACAGGGGATGGGGGTGGAAGGTTTGCCTGCTATTCCAGGGGCAACCCCCTGGTTCCTGCTAGAGAAGAAGCTGCCTATTTTTCTGAAATGTGTTGGGTACCAGAAGATTTCAAGATTTGCCTGTGGGGTACCTGCAACCAAAGGGTGAGTTCTGCTCTTTCTAAAGGGCCCATGTTTCATCCTGAACTGTTTTAAAGTGGGGATTGGACTGCTGAAGTAGTGGGAGGCCTAGAGCAATAGGCTTAGCCAAAAGTAAAAGTATGTTCAAGTCCAGCACAAAGGGAAAGTCAAGACATGTAGAGGAGATGTGACATACGTCTACCCTGTAATCTACATTGCCAAGCTTTCAAAAAGAGTTGTTTAGTGTCCAGAGAAATGGCCGGGTATGGATTGTGGGAGCTGGAGGTGGGAGATCCCCCATCTTTAGTAACCAGGTCCACCTCTACGGATTTGCTCTGTGGATTTCTACTTTGCCTCATGCACTTGGTCAGTGATGAGGGAAGTACCCAGACATGGGATGGAAGGAAATTTTCCTTAAGGAGTCGAAGGCTCTAAGGTGGTTTGGGGAGCCACCAACAGGAAAACTGGTTCATTCCCATATGGACTGTGATCAAGTGGCCGGCGGGGGAGCCGGGCCATGGGAAAAACCCAAGTAGTGTACAAGTCGGGCTGTGTACCCAAAGCTGCATGCAAGTCCGGGCTGTGTGCCTGGTGGGTTCAGAGCCTGAGGGCTGGAATAGTGAAGAAGTGTTCTGTATCTCTAATCTGCATTACCAGGAATGTAGCCCCGTGAGGGCTATCTATGCTTTGTTTGTTCAGTTTGGATGTGAATAAAAGCCACACTTTAGAATCCCATTCCTGGTTTTGGACATTACAGTTATTGCTTCCTGTGTTCGGATTTACTTGGGTGCCCCTGTGCAGAGTAGCCAAACCTAGGCCCCTTGTGCCGCGTAACCTAGTCCTCCCCGAACCCAGTCCCCACCAGGTACTGCTGTCAGCTTCAACAACATACCACCTGTCGTCTTGCAAAAAGGCAGGGGTGAGGGCGTTACACCTAGCTGAAGCATTAAGAAATGTGCCACTCCTAATAAAAGTAAACAAATCAGATTATGAATTAGCAGATGCTGAAGTGACTGTATTAAAAAAAGGCTTATCATTTGTTCCCACTAATTATGTCAATGAGTTTGATACGGTGGTGGACCTGCACAGCTATGTGAGAAAATTAAATCTACAAATTTTGTACAAAAAAAGATGATGTCACTATGGAAGAGAATGCTAATGAATTGGACAAGAGAGACACAGAACTGGGAAAATGGAAAAAAAAATCTAGGTATATACCACCTATGAATCCAACTGTTGGTGTCTTTTTGAAAGCTTGTGAGAAGGAAGTGCAAGACCTGATGGATAATCTTTCAAAAATCAGAAACCATAATGTGATGAAGCAAGAAAGAGATGCAATAAAAAAGCTTGATGATAACAACACCATCACCAAAAAGCCCGCCAACAAGGGTGGGGCTATTGCTGTGATAAGGAAAGATAAGTATAATTTTGAGATTTTGAACCAGTTGAATAATGTGTCCTTCTATTCAAAACTGTATGCAGATCCCACCAGGGAACTTAAAATGGAAGCTGACATGTTTCTTTATGAAGCTGTAAATGAGGGTGTCATCACTCCACAAATAAATGACTTCTTAACTGTTGAATATCTCAGGAGGGCTGTAATTTATGGCCTTCCTAAAATTCATAAAGACTTACAAAATCCTCTGAAGAGACATATTGTGTCCAGTAATGGCTCACTAACTGAGCCTTTGGCTCAGTTTGTAGATGATCATATTAAAGGAAAACTACACCCTCGTATCATTAAAATTGTGTTTCTATGTCAACAAACAACTCCTTTCCTGTAGCTATTAGAGTTATATGTGTTACCTCTAGTTTGTTTCCACTGCTCATGGTAGCCCTCTGTGACTGCTCTGGTGGTCTTGGTAGTCTTCATTTCATAGGTGTTGAAATGTAATTGTCCATGAGAACTGCATTGCATGATGTCAGATCAGCCACTTATATCATGTATCTCTATGCTGAAAAAACAAATACCCTGCAAAAACTCTCTAGAAACCCATAAACTGAATGGAGTTTAAAGGGGAAAACCCTGCATTGCAACTCAGATAGTTTGCAGAGCTTACTGAACGTAAAAGTGGTTTGTCATACCTTCTTGCAGCTTGTTTCTTTGAAGACTAATTAAGCAGACAGGCATACTGGGTAGTTTAAAGGTTGATTATGCATCATGTTCTTATATGCGAATGCAGCTCTCAGGGACAATGAAATTTCAACAACCACCAAATGGAGCCTCCCAGGATAGTTACCTGGCCTAGTATGAAGTGAAAAGAAAAAAAAAAAAAACAGACTAAGGCAGTTGCATACATCTCTAACAGCTACATAAAAAGAGTTGTCCGTTGACATGAAAACAAATAACATTTAGAAGATATGAGGGTGTAGTTTTCCTTTAAAGGGGTTGCTCAGAGATCTAGAACCTACTTGACGGACACAATGCATGTCTTAGAAACTGTATCTGATATTCAAATGGAAACAAATTGGATTTAAGTGACATTGGATGTTAAGTCGTTATACACAAATATTCCCCATGAACAGGGATTAGAAGCATTAAGAGGTGCTCTTTATGAGAATAGTACTTATACTGGATGATTTGTTGAATTTTTACTGGGGCTTACTGAACATATTTTGACCAAAAATGTGTTTTTGTTGGGTTTAAAAGGTTGTTCAACAATCTGAGTCACTTATATCCACCTGCAAAACAGTCAGTACCATTTTGGGACGTGAACCTGGTTCTTGTTTAACTAATGAAGCCTTCACTTGAACCAATGACCACAACAGAACTAAAGTATTAAATATGATAGCATTTATTTTTAGTGGCCATAATACCAGGTACTGTAGAAGGGTCAGTGACTTGCCAGCGCTGAGTACTGACACTTCATATTTAGTTTCCCATAAAGAGAAGGTTGTCCGTAAGACCAGTGTGCAATTCCTACCAAAATTAGTGTCTGGATTTCACTTGAATCAAACAATAAACCTACCTGTTTATTTTCCCAGCCACATTACAACAAAGTTTATTTGTTGGACATTAAAAGATTTTTCAGTTTTTATAAAAGTAGAACAGAACAGGTAAGATATAATAACAGGCATTTTTTATTTATTTATGGTTAGGTGTAAAAGGGACATACCATATCCAAAAAACTCCATATTAGGATGATTTTGCCCTTATTGATTTCTGTTATGGTAAAGAAGTTAAAACACCTGAGGAAATAAGGACTAATTCCAAAAGTGGACTGGTACCTTAGCTGAAGCATTAAGAAATGTGCCACTCCTGGAGATATGTAAAGCTGCTATCTGGGCATCATTACACACATTTGCATCACATTATTGCTTGGACGGTCTGGTAAGAAAGGATCATTATTTCAGAACCTGTTTCCAAAATAGGGATCCTAGAACCCTTCTCCCAAGTGATATTTGGAGTCAGCACCAGGTTGACATCATACATCAATTTCCTGTTGGTAGAAGAAAGGGTTGCTCACCATAGTATTGGTGTTTCATCTATGGGATGTGCTGTATGGTCAAACCCTGCCTTCCCCACCAGGATATTAATAGGTTCCTCAGCAAGATTAGTGTGATATCTGCAGCATTTAAAGGTATTTTTCTCCTTTACATGATTAAGCAATTTTTGAAAATGTGCTTAAAAGTTTTGAATGATATGTTTTTAAATTATTGTCATTAATTATCCTGGTCTCATCAGCTAGAAGATCTACCTTTGGAGGCCTGGGGAGCATGAGGCTACAGCAGCACGGTGCAGATGACATCCTTTGAATGTTGCATAAAGTTCCAGGGCATCCTGCAGGTCTTCATGCACTAGTTTATTTATCTATCTGTTTTTGATAACTGGGTAAGATACACTAGGAACACATAGCCCAGTTTCAGGCCGTACCTGGGAAAGATACAGTAGCAGTCAATGGCAAAAGAAACTTCAAAATACACCATCATTGAAAAGGTTTCAACAACTAGGAGCAGACAGCAAGGAATTACAATAAAAATAACATTAGCATGCAGGATTAAGATCTTATAACACCAAAAAAATAGCTGGCAGAAGTTTTTAGTAATTTTTATGTTTGCTGCGCTTGCACACCAAACGTTTTGGTACAATGAATGGCAATTTCAGAGGCGTGTCACTGCCGAGCCAATTGCAGCTGGAACTCCAAGGGGCTTGGCAGTGCAGACCAATGATCAGACAGTCTGCTGGTGACACTGTTCACTGCTTGCTGGGCAGAAACTTTGTGTACTCGAAACAAATCAGTCACTCCTATCAGACAGCAGCTGGCTGGTTTCATTTACATGACTCCGCCCAGCAACCAGCTTCTTCTTTGCCTGTCCCAAATCCAAGCACTCGGCTTCTGTTGCAGCACACACCTGGAAACGAGCGTCTGCTTGGTGTGCCTTCCCTTGCACAATTCCTGTTCAGGGAATACCCTGTACTGTCTGTTATCTGTCCACTGAGGTGTACTGCACCAGAGCGGAGAAAGAGAGAGCAAGAGAGAGAGAGAGATCCTTAACCCCAGAGCAGAGAGAGAGAGAGAGAGAGACAGACAGAGAGCTCCCACCTCCAGACAGTGCTCCCCATCGGCTGCTCACCGAGACTGTATAGTATGCCACTTATTATTTTCAGGTTGTTTTCCACTGTGTGTGTAATATGAAGAGGTGGAGAGAGAGTGTCAGAGCACCCATTGCACCAGGGAATGCCACCGAGTGTTGCAGCACTTTGCTGTCCAGTGTCCGTGAAATGTGCCTCAGTTTTTACATCCCCGCACAGCAACCAACAGTAAAACAGACACCACAGCATTTTCACCCGCAGCACAAGCTGTGGTCTTTCCATTAGAGTCGCTCAGTCCATGCCATCAGAGCAGTCCAGTTCCCTGTCATACTGAAGCCATTGTGTTAGCGGGCAAAAAGTGTCAGCAGCAGAAAACCAAAACCAAAAGCAGAAGAACTCCTGTGTGCTGCAGTGCAGTGTGTGCACACCATGTCACTAAAGTAAGTTGCTGTGAATGAACTAAGTAAATGTCATCAACTCATGTTATGAAGCAATGCAGTGCCACAAGTGCCATGCCCCACTAGTAGCTTTGTGGTGCCCCATCCCTCAGCCCCTCTGTGTGATGTTACTGTGCCGATCTCACCAACAGGAGTGAGCTGCAGGTTAGCAAGTGATGGCCAAAAGAGGCAATGGACCTTTCCAGCCATTAGGGCACCAGCATTACACCGTTAGGTCATTACAGTGCCAAATACCAGATTCACCACTCCCCTCCATGAGGTCCACCTCCCCAGAGTTAGTATCCTTAGAAAGGTGGTTGTGGGGGGTGCAGCCCCCCACAAGGAGAGAGGACAGTGACTTTCCCACTTGGCGCCGTAGTGACTGGGTGCACTGTCACCGGCATTCTGAAGTGGTGGAACGGGCAGCAGACACAGCAGGTCAGAGAGCTGCCAGGTGATAGAGCGGGCATTTTGACAAGAGACGGACTCAAACACAGCAGGTCAGGGAGCTGTCAAGAAATAGTGTGGGCATTGATCAGAGAGAGTGATTCGCTGTGAGTATTCTGCAGAGTATGTGTGTGTATCAGGGAACCCCTTGCTTACTCTTCTCTTGCCCTGGCTATATGGGTAACAGGGAGCGAGTAACCATATAGAGGGAATAGCAGTGAAAGTATCACCCCATTGTAGACAGTGTGTGGCAGCGAGTCAGAGACACACAGGGCAAACACAGCATGCTGCCCCCCAACAGTGTATGGAGTGCAATGCACTGTGCATACAGAGAGTGAGAGAGAGCAAGAATAAAATTGTGGCAGAGAGCACACAGGGTTGTGACTTTCTGTGTTTGGCACATACAGTGCTGTCCAGGCACAGTTGTATATGTGTGTGTGGGGGGCATGTTGCAGAAGGTGTAGGAGTGCATGTTATGCACAAGAGATGTCACAGATCATACCAGCAGTGTATCTGTGACATTTCTATGTGCATAACAGCAATGCAGAATGCATTATTTGTAAGGGACTTTTTTCCAAGGTGGCAGGATACAGTATTTTTTTCGCTGTTTAAACAGCAAAAAAACACCTTTTTTGATATGTTTTTGTTGTTTAAACATGTTATAAGCAGAATAACCCACACCAGGGTGTGCTATTATTGGGGATTAATGTACACCTGGGTGCTGTGAGGACACTCAGCCTGCTGCCTCATGCCTCACAACGCACCCGGGTGTGCATTAATCCCCAATAACAGCACATCCTGTGGGTTATTGGTTACTTAACACACAGCTAGAGGCTGCAGGCACATTGCTGCTTGAAGTGTTCTAATGCACACCCCCTTGTCTCTTCTTTCCTACTTATCACCTCTGCACTATCTCTGCCAAACCCTTGCACAGCAAATACATGTAAGCAAATGTTTGGCATTGACAAATGCTTGTTAAGAGTAGTCCCATATTACTTTTTATGTCTGATGTTTTTTTCTATGTACTTATTATATTGTTTTCTACCTAATAATATTGGGCCCTATTCACATACAGGTGTGTAATTAGCACCGGAGGCACGCTACCACAGAAGGAAATAGAAGGGGGACAGGATCAGATCTACAGTACAGTAGCTTCGTGTTTTACATTGTTTTTCATGGATTCTACTTGGTAGAATGTTATTTCTTTTCTTTCTTACTACTAAGGGGCTAGCAGGGTATTGTTTGGGGCTGTTGGAATTTTGAAACCTGTTTTGGTAGCTATAAGTGGGCTCATTTGTTTGGTTCACTGTGTGGCAGGCTGCATTTGTAGAGGCTTATTTCTTCTGTTTTAAAACATAATTGGTGTAATTTAACTGGGTCTGTTTCTTTGAATTGGAGACCTATATCTTCTAATTCCAAGCCTATTTTGATGTGTTGTTGGTGAAGCTGTTTGAATTGGAGTCCTGTTTCTTTGGGTAGCAAACCTAATTTGGGGGCTTTGAGTAGAATTGGAATTCATTGTTGCTGGCTTCACTAGCTGCAAAGTTTGAGTGCACAGTTGGGGAAAGGGTGCTAATGGTCTGACCAGAGGCCTCAGCTACCTGATTGTTTCTGGAAGACTTGGGCTGGTCCCACCCCCCCAAACCCCTCACCCCACCCACCCTGGTCCATTATTTCCTTTATACTAGGGGTTCTAACATCACTTCCTCAAACAGGCAAAGGAAATGCACCTGTCATAGCAGAAGCAGACATCCAGGAAAGGAACAGCTGCAACTGAAGAGGTGACTGCTCTCTCAGTGGAAGGGAAATAAATGCAAATCTAGGACCTTTCATTATTACTTCTTCGCATTGATATTGCGTTGGGAAAAGGAGGAGTAGGAGTTTGAAGAAAGTTGTGCAATGGCTACTTAAAGTCAGTTTTTGAGTGTGGATAGGAAGGATAGGAATATAAAAAGCAGTTGCTCAATATATCTAAACGGGTGCAACAAAGGAGGTAAGGGAAATAAAGAAAATGTTTTGCACTGATGGGGGGAAGGGGAGACTTGGGGGAGTGTTTGGTATCCTGCATCTGGAAGGGTGGGGGGTCGCCGGTGGGCAACAACAGCAATGGGTAGGGTGGTAGGCTGCAACAACTGTGGTGCACCAATCTTTGTAAACATTGCCTGGAGTGTGGGAGGATGTTTAGTGTGCAACCACATAGAAAAACTTAGAAAGGAGATTGAGGGTCTGCAGGAGGAACTAAGACAGGCAAGGCAGATTGGGGGTGGGTTTAGCCCAATACTGGAGGGAGGAAGAAGGGGAGATGAGGGAGGGCGATTTAAGCCAACAGTGGTGAGGAGAGGGTCAGAAGAAGGGAAGCAGAGACAATGGGGCCCAGGCCAGGAAGAACGATTGCCGGGGAAGCTCAGGTCTAGAGACAAAAGACAAATGGAAGGAGGAGATAGGGGCTTGTGAGGGAGGCGGAAGTGGCAAAAGTCATGGAGGAAAGGAGAGAACAGGTTACTATGAAGAGAGAGGGAGCGGGCATTTGTGAAGGGTCTTCAGAAAACAGCTGTGCACTGCTAGAGAGGAAGAAAGTGGAGGAGGGAAATTATGAAATTAGAGGAGTAATTGATAAATTCCTGGACCAAACTGGAGCGGGGAGAAGTTCTGCTGGGAGAATTGCAACAGGGGTAAAAGGGGGAAATAATGTGCAGGAGGAAGAAGAGGAGCTGGAAATGAGAGAGGGAGATGAATGGAAGCAAGCAGGGAAGCAGGCAGTAAGAGGGGTGGAATCTTAGTGCTGGGGGACTCAATGCTAAGAGGAGTTAGGTGGGGTAGCAAGGGGGAGAGGCATAGTCGCATTTGGGTGGAGGCCATGCCAGGAATGACAGCAGAAAGGGTGGGACAGTCTGTTCTGAAATATGCTAGAAGGGGTAGGGATAAGCCTCATTTAACTATACATCTTGGGACAAACGACCTGGCTGACAAGACAGTAGATATAGTCCAGAGGAGGTTTGAGGAACTAGCACAATTATGTGAGGGGGCAGGAAGATCAGTAACTTTTTCCGAGATACTTCCGGTACCAAAGGCAAGCACAACAAGAAAGCTGAGAATAGAGGAATTTAACGGATGGCTAAGAACCTGGTGTTGTGCTAAAGGGTATGGGCTGTTGAGGGGTGGGGAGGGACCTGGGAGGACAGTAGCCTCTATGCCAAGGACAGACTACACATGAGTGAGGAGGGAAAGAAAGTGTTGAAACAGAGGATGGAAGAGTATATAGAGGAAGTTGGGAATTTAAACTAGGAGTGGGGGGTGGCAGTTGGGGAAGAGATATGCAGAGACCACAGGTTGGGAAATCATATGAGCTTACCCCCCATAACAGTGACAAAGGACAAATGGCAAGTACTATTGGTGATGCTAGGAAAGGAAGGCAGGATGGGGGGGGGAAAGGGTGGAAGGTGGTTACTCTTAATGCTAGGAGCCTTGGGAGGAAAACTGCAGAGTTACAGGTTCTCATGGCAGAGGGAGAGGTGGACATTGCAGCCATCATGGAAACATGGGCCACCCAATATAATGACTGGGACCTGTCTGTACCAGGGTACAGGTTATTTCGTAGGGACAGGGTGATTGGGAAAGGTGGGGGTGGCACTATATGTGAAGGAAGGACTGAAGTGTGTAAGGGAGGAAGGGGAGGAGGGTAATATGGAGTCACTTTGGGTGCAAATCCAGGATTCCAAGAATAGGATTCTTAGAATGGGAATGGTGTACAGGCCACCATCTCAGACGGAGGAGTTAGACAGGGAACTAGTGGGACAGATCAGGAGGACCTGCAAGAAGGGTAGTGTGGTGATTGTGGGGACTTCAACATGCCAGGAGTGGACTGGAGTACTCCAACAACCAGGAACAGAAGGGAGCAGGTACTGCTGGATGCCTTCCAGGACAACTTCCTGCTGCAAATGGTCAGTGAACCAACCAGGTTAGGGAATACCCTTGACCTTGTGCTGGCAAATGGGGACTTTGTGAGAGAACTTACAGTGGAGGAACTGCTGTCAGGGAGTGACCACCACTCAGTATGGCTCACATTGGATATGGGCAAGGAAGGAGTGGAATCTGGCACAAGAGCGCTCACTCAGAGGCCGACTTTGGGAGGATGGGGAAGTGGTAAAAGGGTACCTGGCCACAGAATTCAATCTAGTATGGATACTAACCAGAGGTGGGAGCTCATAAAGCTGGGGATAGTGGAGGCAACCAAAACCTGCTGCAAAGCCCAGAGCAAGAAGGCTAGGGCTAAGAAACTGAGTTGGTTGAGCAAGGAGGTCATGGAAAAGGTAAGGAGGAAAAGAGCTGCCTTTAGGAAGTACAAGAAAACAGGGAGGGGGGGAGAACAGTGAGGAGTACTTGACAGAATCAAAGGAGGTGACAAGGGCAGTAAGGGGAGCCAAAGCATCTGTGGAACTCAGGCTGGCACAAGGCGTTAAGAAGGAGGAGAAGGACTTCTTTAAGTACATCAGGGAGAAAAGGAGCTGTAAGGACCACATAGTAAGGATTAGGAAGGAGGGGGGTTGGGTGGAAGCAGGGTACGATAAGGCGGAAGCACTAAATGAGTACTTCTGCTCACTATTTACTAAAGAGAAGGGGGGGGTGACACCCAAGGTGGGAGAAATGGCAGAAGCAGGGGGGCAAGTGGTGACAGATGGGGAAAATCATGGAGGGCAGAGTTCAAGAGGGTTTGAAGGCACTGATGGTGGACAAGGCACCAGGCCCAAATGGCATCTACCCCAGGGTACTGAAGGAGCTGGCAGATGTCCTTGCAGGACCTTTGGCAGACCTATTTAATGCCTCACTACATTCGGGGTGTATACCTCAGGACTGGAGGATGGCTCATGTGGTGCCCCTCCACAAGAGTGGCCCCAAGGATGAACCAGAAAACTACAGACCAGTGAGCCTCACATCCATCGTGGGTAAGCTAATGGAGACTATCATGAAGGAGAGGCTGGTGGCCTCCCAGAGGCCAAGGACTACAGGACAGCAGTGGCATGCATGGCTTCATATGTGGCCGATCCTGCTAAACCAACCTGGTTGAGTTCTATGACTGGGTAACTAGGCAACTGGACAGGGGCCATGCAGTGGATGTCCTGTATCTGGACTTCAGTAAGGCATTTGACTCGGTGCCTCATGGAAGGCTGGGAAGGAAGTTAGTAGGCACAGGGGCCGGTGCAAAGCTGGTGAGATGGGTAGGAAACTGGCTTCAGGGAAGGCAACAGAGGGTGGTGGTGGGTGGGGAGCTCACACCCAAGGGCAGTGATGAGCAGTGTCCCACAGGGCTCTGTGTTGGGACCAGTGTTGTTTGGGATATTCATTGCAGACATATCATGGGACATCAAGAGCAAGATCAGTCTGTTTGCTGATGATACCAAGGTTGGGCGTGGTGGATGACCTAGGGGATGGCAGGGGTTGCAGGATGATTTGGCAAAGCTTGAAACCTGGTCAGACACCTGGCAACTGGGCTTTAATGCCAAAAGTGCAAGGTGCTGCATTTTGGGATGAAGAACCCAAGGAGGAGTTACCAGCTAGGAGGAGTACAGCTAGCCCGGACAGAGGAGGAGAAGGATCTGGGTATGCTCATTACAGGGTCAATGAACAACTCGGCACAATGTAGGAAGGCAGCTGCAAAGGCCAACAAAATGCTGGGTTGTATTGCAAGGGGTATATCCTCGAGGAGGGAGGAGGTGATTCTGCCACTGTATTGGTCATTAGTTAGACCACACCTGGAGTACTGCGTGCAATACTGGTGTCCATATCTGAAGAGGGACATTAAGTTACTGGAGGAGGTGCAGTGCAGGGTGACAAAGATGATCAAGGGGCTGGGGGACTTATCATATGAGAGGAGGTTGAAGGAGTTGAACATATGCTCACTGGAGGAGAGGAGAGACAGGGGTGACATGATTGAAACCTTTAAATACACGAAAGGAATAAACAAGACAGGTACAGAGGGGCTGTCCAAAGTAAGGGAAGGGAGGGCCACTGGGGCCATGATATGAGACTGGAGCGAGGAAGGTTCAGGAGGGAGATGAGGAGACACGTTTTTACAGAGAGGGTGGTGGCTGGGTGGAATGCATTACCTGCAGAAGTGGTATGCAGTAGAACAGCAGACTGCTTCAAATGAGGATGGGACAGGACAAGGGGGAGGGTTAATGAAGGGGAAGGGTGGAAGGGCAGGGCAGCTGCAGAATAAGGGGTGCTAGCTGCACATTCGAGCAGACTTGATAGACCTCTAGGCCTTTATCTGCTGGCAAATTTCATATGTTCGTATGTTCGTTACCCACCTGTGGAGTTCCACACCTGTGGACAGGTATGCACCGGCTGATAGTCACTACTGGCCACCACCTGTCTGCAGCCCTGCCCTTGGCACGCAGATGCATGGAGTACATTTCTGTGGACCAGGCGTGTATCCAATGGGATGCATGGACCCGGTCCACGAAGAGATCACTTGTGCCCGGTGGCATCGAAAACATTGGAGGGTGTGATGTGTGCCACAAGGTCAGAGCAGGAGCGTGCCCCATTGGCCACCACCAGCTCTCCATGATGATCCATGGGCTGGGGTGGCATATGAGTAGGGTCTGTAGTGCCCCCACATCAGCACTGCTGCTGGCAGTGGCATCCTGGGGGGGCACATATCCCTTATGGCTGGGTGTTACCCAGTGTAAGGTGTGCCCCTCAGCACAGCACTCTGCATCTCTGTGAATGGTATGGACTGCAGACATGCCCCTGACATGCCCTCCCCCCGGCCCAGCGCATTGCTGTCCATGCGGCCAGGTTATCAGGTGCCAAGGGGCTTTGTGCCCCAATTGATGAATGCAGCACAGGGGGCACAATGGGTGCAGAGTGGCTACACACCACAGATATGTGGCGCATAGCATCTCCACACAACAGTGCATAGGGCCCACAGGTTGTAATGTGAAAAGAAGTGCTTTACCAGGAAGCAGCTATATCATAGAGTTCAATATATAGAGAGAGGTTAGAGTGCAGACTACAATGGCTCAGTTGAAGCCATGCGTCTGCCTTATTATGGGAGGATTGAGTTGCTGGCAAAAAGCAGGAACCCATCTTGAAACTTAGATAATAGCACCAGCACACTGTTCTGACAGCAATCGAGTAACACACTGCCTATACAAGCAAAGGACAAATGAGCATACCATTCTGTGGTGATTTGCATATGCAGCCCATGATGCTTTGCATTGTGGGGGCATGTGTGATTTTGTATACCATGTTTTTGTCACCTCAATGTGCATCTGCTTTATCATCCTGCTGTCAGTGGTGCTGCTTACCCAACCGGATCAGCAGATTGCTGTCAGAACAGTGTTCTGGTGCCACTGTCTAAGTTTCAAGAAGGGTTCCTGCTATCTGCCAGCACCTCAATCCTCCCATAACATGGCAGATGTGCAGCTTCAACTGAGCCAGCATCAGTCCACACTCTAGCCTCTCTATATGTTGAACTCCATGAGCTATATCTACTTCTGTTCCTCTCACTACATCATTAGCATGTGACCACACCTGTTGTTGCATCACAAGCCCTGCAGCCTGATTAGTAACATGTCACAATTTACCAGTTAAGCAGCAGGAGACTGCCTCTGTTTGGTTTCTACTGATGTCAAGTCAGTAAGACCACAATGCTGATGATTTGGAAGGAACAGCACTGACTATGTCAACCTCCAGGTGGCATGCTATTCCACATATTGTACCTAGTTCTGACAGGTAGTAAATCTTCTACTTAGTAAAACAGAATAATAAAAAAAAACACTTCAAAATGCTTCAGATACAAGAAGTGATAGCTGACTACTTCTGGAAGTTGCTATTAATTCCAGGCAGTACAGTGGCTCTTTAAATAGTGCAATCAATGACAGTTAGCAGCAGGAATATCAAATAGTGATAACAGATAAAATACACGTAATATTGACAAAACCATAATGCAGTACCAGTATACATTTGCTTGCAGTTAATCTGTGGTTGCAGGAGAATCAGATTAGAGAAAACAATTCTGCAGCAATAAAATCAGAAAAATGGGGAAAAAGTGCTCATATTTGACCTTTCATTGCACCTCTTAGAAGAAACACAGTTCCTATGCTGAGTAGCCCTTTCCTTTTAGTTGCCCCATTCAACATTTAAACATAGGTAGCACACTCACCTCTGAGGACAGGAGATCAGACGGCTGTGGGTTCAGTTCCCACGTCTGGCACTTGGGTTATTATCCCAATACTGACACTGTAGTGCAGCATGAGGGGGGTGCTGCACTTCTGAGGTGCCGTCTTTCAGATGAGATGTTAAACCGAGGTCCCATCTGCCTGGATTGGTGGTAGTTCAGGTGGATGTTAAAGATCCCATGGCACTTATTGAAAAAGAATAGGGGAATTCTTTATTCAAAAACTTAGAACAAATCATACAAAAGCGTAATACAGCATACAAAACCATAATAAAAGAAATCAAAACCAGAGAAAGGGAGTACAACATGTGGGAATTACAAACAGAAATAAGCAGCATTTGTACGGAAATAACTGCCATTTGTACATTATCCCCATCCCATCTCCACTAAAAGAGCAGGGGAATTATACAGTCCAAAAACTTCAAAACAAAATAGAAAACAGTGTATTAAGTCATACAAATCAGGAGAGAAATCAAAGGGATAAGAAATTATTGCATCATGCAGAAAACTCAAAAATTAAAACAATCCGTAAACATGATTCATAACCCAGAAAAAACAGAAATAAAGCACACAAAACAGAAAAGAGAAAAACATAAATAAGAAAAGGAATAAAGATAAAAAACTGCAACATAACAAAAAAATCAAAATTAGAACAAAGAATCAACTGGACACAAAACAACAGAGTCAGGAAAAAATCCACAAACACAAATCCCAATACCACCGAAAAGCCCCAAGTGATACTGAGGCTGTTTCAGAATAATAAACAGTGTGTAAACCCTGTTAAATCTGATAGACTATCTGAATAGGACTACACACTTTCTGTTGCAGTAAATATGCACTCCTGGCCTGCCACAAATAGAAATGACAAAATGCAAAAATCAAACGTAGAGTGCTGGGATGATAATGACTTAGGTCAGAGGGATAGATACCATAAACCAAAATATCATACGTAAGGGGTGGAAGACCCTTCTCCTTCCACTTATGGAGGAGAAGGGTCCACACAGGTTGTGAATAGGGATGTCCAAGAAAAAAATGTTACATAGTTTCAGGAATGGAAGGGCATGTATCTCGAGGACAAGTCCTCTCCTCTTGAGCCTTATGTTTCAGGTTATCATGAACACCAAGCCATCCGTGGCATGATAACCAGGTAACATCCCAAACCCGTTGAGGAATGTGGAGATCAGTCAATTGGTGAAAAACACTGGAAGAATATAAAACAGTGCCAAGGGAATCCCATAACACTGGAAGGTCCAAAAAGGACATCCCAAAACAGAATGACACAAGTGCTTCCTCGAGGAAGAGAGAATCGTTGAGGGGTTTAACGACCACTGACGAATCTTCAAAAGAGTGAGGATGATATAATGGGGGAGATTATATTTATGGAAATTCCAAGGAATTTCCATAGGAGGAAGACACCAGACTGCGCACAATAGAGCAACACAATGATAAAGAAGTGACATCCAGAACACCGGTGGGGTTTGCAAAAGGTGGAGAATAGTAAATTTCAGAAATAAACAGTGAAAAAACACTAGGGGGTTCAACATCTGTACCCCACCATGGCAATAATCAGGATATGTGTAATTTCGCTTAACCGGATTCAAACAGCTGCCCCTGAATCCCTGAGAGAAAACATTATATAAACGAGCTTCCAAGGAAAAGGGGACCAGAAAAAACAAAGCCAAATGAAGAAACAAAGGAAGGACAAAAGTTTTCAACAACAAAACCCGCTTCCATTTTGTTATAATATGACCCTTTCAGGAAGCAACCATGTGGAAAGTCTTATCCAGAACAACAGTCCAATTTGTGAGGGCATCATCTGTGGCACCGAAGGTCAATCCTAAAACCTTAATCAAGGTAAATCACAAAGGAACCCCAGCCACAAGGTGAAGAGAATCAGGGGGTGGAGGCACTGGGAGATACAATGCTGAGCTTTTACTGCAATTCAACTTAGAACCAGACACCCGTTCAAAATCCTTAAGAAGAAGGAGTAAATCTGTCTCTTGAAGTTGAGGAGTGGTAAGAATACAGAGATCATCTGCATAAGCCAACACCATAGGAATAGGGCACCCTGAAGGGAAAGATAAATGAGGAATAGAGGGATGATGTAAAGTCCTGCGAAGCAAGGATCAATATGAAAACGAAGAAGAGGACTTAGAGGGCAACCTTGTTGAATCCCAGTCCAACTCAAAAAGGGGGGGGCAAGGGGCACCATTCACATAAGGCTGGATCCAAGCAGTAGAATAGTGCAATTTAAGCCATCGGATAAAACCCTGTGGAATACCATAATAAGAGAAGACTTGAAAGAGGTAGTCATGAGTCACCCTATCAAATGCTTTTTCCTGATCCAGAGAAAGGAAAAGCGAGGGAGAAGAAGAAGAGCTAAAAGCAGAGACATCTCTCAGTAGAGAAAGATTAAAAACAATAGTACGATGAGGAATAGCACACGTCTGAACCTCTGAAATAACAAGGGATGCAACAGGAAGGAGGCGGTGAAAAATCTTATAGTCCACGTTCAAGAGACCCAATGGTCTCCAATTCAGAATATCTGACCTATCCCCATTCTTAAACAAGAGAAACATGGTCGCATCCAAAAAATATCGAAGAACTGAATGAGTACCAATAATAGTGTTAAAGAGTAATGTAACGATGGGAGAAAAAAGGTCAGAAAACACTTGATAAAGCTCCGCCATAAGGCCGTCCTGCCCTGAAGAAGTACACCGTTTTTGCTTCTTGATGGCTGCCTGCACCTCTAACAAGGAAATCGGAGCTGTTAACTGGGAGCATAGATCCTGCGGGGCAGAAGGAATCTACAAATCAAAAAAGGAAGCGACAGCTGGCATGGTCTCTGTAGGAGTCTCAAAGGCACTGGCCAGGTGGGAAAAAACATTTTGCTTGAAAGAAGTTATAGAGTCATAGACCATGAAGGAGTCAGGGTCAGCAAGACGTTCGATATGTGTGACTGCCACCCTGTCAGAACACCGCTCACAGATATCAAAAGAGGCCTTAGAAGAATGGGTACTGCAAGAAGCCTCAAGACGCAAGGAGCGAGCCCTGTCATATTGATGTTCTTCCATCTGGGACTTAAGAGAAACAATAAGAGGGGAGTAATCATGGCCAGACTCACATGTCCTGAAGATAATATCCTGTAAATGCCATCTCAAAAGTAAATATTGATGGTAAGAGGAGGCAGATATTCTCCTAGCATGCCCGAGAGGGAAATGTTTAAGATCCAATGCGGTGTCCTCCCACCAATGTAAGGGGGAGGCATAAGCATCCTGAATCGAAATGCAGGTCAACAAAGATTCTCAACAGTTCCTAACAATGCATCCATCAGACAACAAAGAGCTATTCGACTTCCAATGAGAAGAAACCACAAGAGGATGAGAAGTCGTGGAAGGAGAACAAAGCAATGAAATAGACAAATGATCTGAGGTTTTGCAAGGAATAACATTCTGGGAAAGGAAGAAAAAAAATCAATGCAAGTGGCCAGAAGGTCTCTGTAATAGGTTTTCGCTGCCTTAGGATGTACCTCACAGCAGCCATCCTTCAGAGAAGCAGTCTGAAGAATAGTCCGTAATGCAGTAGAGTCCCCGAAAAGCTTCTGAGTGGAAGCCCCCTCTATCCACCAGGGTAAGACCACAGTTGAAATCCCCCCCCATGTAAAGATGCCGGGAGGTCTGCAAATAAGGTTGAAACAATCGAAACAAGTCTGAACGAGCTGCAATACCTTGAGGGGCGTAAACATTAAGAATCCTGAACTTCAGGTGACGGAAAGAACAGTCAAGTAGTAAGGCCCAGCCATGGACAATATCTACTAACCTCATAACAGCACAATCAAAACTAGAAAACAAAATACCCAAGCCATCACATTTGTCCTCACCAGAGAACCAACAGAAAGGGCCTTTGGTCCATCCGGCTGAAGCCCGGGACAGTTTGTAGCAAGTCTTCAACCTAGTATCCTGGATCAAGTAGATGTCATGTAGGAGATCCAAAACATACTGTGAGGAGGTAAGCATGTTCCTATGAGACTTCATGCTTCACACACTAAGGGTGAAGCAGAGGAGGCTCGTACCCACAGGCATAAGGAAAATGGAGAAGATGAAAAAAACAGAGAAAAAAAAACAAGGAGAAACTAAAACTGAAACATGTCAAGTAACCGCAGATTGCTGCCTGGTGTCTGATCTAGAGGGGGATGGATCCTGCTTGGAATCAGAGGAATAGTCCATATGGAGAGAAGAGGCCTGGGAAGATTCAAAATAATTTTCCTCATTGATAATGTCACCCCACTGCTTCCGTATAGTCAAGGCCTGATAACAATTTCTGGTCAGAATGGACTGCCTGGGGGGGGGGGACCAGGAGCCTTCTGCTTATCTTTGGACTTAACCCTCTCCCCTGAGAAACCTCCATAAAGGAATCCTGGTCTGGAAGGGGAGGAGGGGACATGGGGGTCTGAGGGAGTAACAATCTCTGGGGCCGGATCCAGACAGGGAAGGATATGATCCTGTATCACAGGATTGTCCACTTTGGGGGTGGGAGAAGAAGATGGAAGAATGTCAACCACGAGGGGGCACCACATCCTTGTGTTCTCCACCATGCTGGTGACGCACCTGAGATTGAAAGTCTGTTATAAGGGCCACCTGGTCTTGAGGGGGACGGTCCAGTTGATTATGGTCAGCCCACAGACGCTGTTGGTAGGTATGACCAAGCTCATCACAGAGATTAAATTTCTGTGGGTTAGGGCAACCCAGGCTCACCTGACCATAGGCCAAGCAAATAAAGCATTGTGGCTCGTTGCAGGTATGACTGTGTCCGTGCACCACATTTATGGCAAGTGCCGGGCTGACCGGGGTAAAAACACAGACCCCTGTCCCTACCAATATAAAAGCTACCAGACAAATATGCTATACCCCTGTCAGTCTGTTTTAATTGCACCTTAACCTTCCAGCATCCTGTACAGACAAGGTCCTCATCCAAAATAGGACAAGGAGCCTCGATAATGTCACAGCGCTGCTTAACCCGGTATTGGACATCTGCTGTGCTCACTTCTTCATTACAAAAAAGAAGGGTAATAATCTTTACTGTGGGTTTAGTAAGAGGAATGAGCATAAAGGGGGTCCATAAAAGTTGAGAGTTCACCATGTCATACTTAGTCCAAAATCTTTCCAGAGTATAAACATTCTTAAAGCTTAAATCATGAATTGACTCCCCCTTAACGTGAATGAAAGCAAACAGTTCACTAGCTGAAATACCCATGGAGTCACATAACAAAGAATGCAATACAGTTTTCTGATCAGGTGCAGCAGTGATCACCGAAAAATTATAAACAAACAGTGTTCTGACACAGTGCAGGTGTTCCCAAGTTTTGAAAAAGGTCACTGAGGCGAAAAGAATGGTCCAGTAAAATCTCACCTGTAGGTAGGGAAGGCAAGGCAGAGTCATCCATACGATGCTGGGAATCATCATCCGAGGAAGAGTGCACAGAAATGGAAGGTTGTGGTACTGTGGTGCAGTCATGTATGAGCTCAGTAACAGTGGTTGTTGTCGATGGTTAGCCAACTGTAGAAATCTGGGAAGAAGGAATGGAGCCAAGATGCAATGTCACTAAAGGAGACTGTATTGGAGAAGGAGTAGCAGCAGTGGGAAAACCAGGAACTCACTTCTCCGACATGATGTCTCAGGCATTAACCACACGAGGAGAAGTCCACTGTGTGCCAGGAAGTGTTTGAGACCAGCCCGCAGCATGGAGAGCGGAAGCCGGGGACCAGACTGGATCGGGAAAGGAGGTACCTCCAGGAATGGTCATAGGAGTGAGGGACCCATGAACAGACTGAGCTGAACAGGTAGGAGTCGACAATGGCTCTTGTGAGTTAGAAAATGAATGAACTGATGGCAGAGTAGTCGGGGTAGATGTAGGTGGCGGGTCAATGCGCTAGGCGTCTTCCTCCAAAACAAACTGACGCAGAAGGGAATGATGTTGTGCATAGAGTAAGTGCAAATGCATAGGGGTTAGGGAAGCAGTACAGAGCTCAGGGACAGCAGCTGGTAAGCAATCCATAGTTAGCGTTGCAGCAGCCGAGGCAGTCCCATTTGAGATTCCGGGCTAGGCACAGAGTCAGTGTGACCATTTCTGTGGATGCTGGGCTGAACAATAGGCTGAGGATCTGTAACAGTAACCTGAGGACTGAGAACCGTTTCAGCATCACCACCACTGGGGTCTGAGACAGCAGCCATCTTGGCAAGCTACCAAAATGGCCAAAGGGTCCCCCTGCTGTAGAGTAGGAGAATTTCCCTGGTGTCCTGGCCAAATTTCCCTCACTCACTAAAAATACCATCAATTGCTGAATCTGGTTCAATCTCAGTTGCTTACCATCTGTATCCCCCCACCCCGGTCGCCCTGAAAAAGGGACTTCTAGGCCCAGTGGACTTAGCGGATCAACAAATCTAAACAAACAAATGAGCAAACATTGGCTGGCAGTATAGCCTAAAGGTTAAAGTAATAAGCTGTGAATAAGCTTGGTACATTCAGCAGACCTGGGTTTAAGTCTCACAACTTCCACTTGCATAATGTATGACTCTGAGCAAGATACTTAACCTCCCCAGTGCTCCCAGGCTGCCCCTGAAAACTGGCATTTGTGCCTAGCAGGCCTTACCCAGCTACCAAAGAATAATAAAAAAAAAATACCGCTATGATTTATATCACAATCTTAATTTGTTGTCCTGGCATGAAAGAAGACAAATGCAGCTGGTGCAGTTCATGGACAGCTCAGATGTGCTAGACAGGTTGTTTGAGAGTATATCTCTGACTCTCCAAGTTATTTCAGTTAAGAGTAACAACACCTGGCCTATGCTCAGTTTGCAGCATGCAATTTATAAGTCTCAGGCTAAAAAATAAAATCAGCTCCAGTTCTATTGCTGTTAAAGCTGCAGTGTTTGTTAGTAACCATATAGTTATTTTTTTTTTTACAGCAATAAGGTTTGTCTGGCAAAAATATTAAGATACATATTTTTTCTTTTGTTTGCTTTCATTCCTGAGCCAAGATACAGGATATTGCAGTGCTTTAAAGTTCCCACTCCTGTGCCATGCCTGCCATGAACAAATTAAATATCTTGGTACGGTGCTGTGTTGTTTACCATGAGAAACATGTGGCAGCACCATCCTAATATTATGAATCTAACATGTATATTCAACTGGTAATCTCACCAGAAGAGATTTTTAAAAATTGCGATGGGTGGCCGTCTTTAATGACATGAGTCGTTAATTACAAAATTAGCTCTAATAGCTATTTTAAAGGGGAACTGTCAGCCCCCCGGGAGAAAAGAATCAGGACCTTAGCAAAAGTGCGATATGTTTGAATTTTCTTTATTAACTTACTGTTCTAGAATCTTGATTTTCATCTGGTTGATCCTGCGACCTCCCCTCCACCAGCCATTATTTACCAAGAGTCCCTTGTGGCCAGACATCTGATGATTTGATCAACAGGCTAAGGCACAGGAGACTCTTATGTGCCAGTACACGTCTCTCTGAATAAATAAAACATATGCAGCGTGTGTTTACGCTTCTGTTGCTGGTACCCATTAATGGAGGAAAGCAATTTCCTTGGTCGATCGGTACCAGCATTAGAAGCACAAACACGTGCTGTATATGTTTAAAACAGCTACTGATGCCTTAAAGAAAACTTTAAAAAGCATAATAATTAGTCAAGTCAAGTCAAATTTATTTAAAAAGACGCCCAATCCCAGAGGCTCTGGGCGCCGCACAAAAACTTTACAGCATTTCATACCATATAAATTATAAATTAAATTTACTACATGCATATAATCAAAATTACTCTCCAAAAGCTTACACAAATAGGAAGGTCTTCAGGCGAACCTTAAAGGCAGTTATAGTGGAGGCCTCCCTAACTCCAGTTGGCAAAGAGTTCCAAAAAGCGGGAGCGGCGACACTAAAAGCTCGGTCCCCCGCAGACTTTAGTCTCGCTCTTGGAACAGTTAGGAGGCTACCACTAGAGGAGCGGAGATTACGGACAGAGGTGGAAAATTCCAGGAGATCAGACAGGTAACCAGGGCCCTGCCCGTGTAGGGCCTTATAGGTGAGAAAACCCACCTTGAAGAGTACTCTCTATCTGACAGGCAGCCAGTGCAATTCGCGCAATACAGGTGTAATATGACAAAATTTACTTTGCCCAGTCAAAAGCCAGGCAGCAGCATTTTGCACTAGTTGTAGTCTGCGAAGAGAACCCCCAGAGACCCCGAGATAGAGGGCATTACAGTAGCCAAGCCTACAAGTGACTAAGGCATGTATCAATGTAGGAAGGTCCAGAGCCGGAACAAGGGGCTTAATCCTGGCAATGTTTCTAAGATGGAAAAAACAGGAACAAACCATGGAGGATATATGAACCTCCATGGACAAATTCCTGTCAAAAATCACACCAAGATTTTGCACCCAAGGGGAGGCCATCAATGACGCAACTCCTAGCACAAGGCCAGTCCCAGGGTCAGAGGCCATCCCATCACGAACTCTGTTCGACTCCACTACCAGTACCTCAGTCTTGTCAGGGTTCAGTTGTAGTCAGCTGGAGGCCATCCAGTCATTAATCTCAGCTAGACAGATGTTTAGCACATCCACTGCGTTTGATGTTCCTGGGGCAAAGGATAAGTATAGCTGAGTATCATCGGCATAGCAATGAAAACTCAGACCATACTTCCTAATGATCCCCCCCAGGGGCAGCATATATACTGCGAACAACATTGGGGCCAGTACCGAACCCTGAGGGACTCCACATGAAAGGAGGCAGGGTGTAGATGAGAAATTTCCCATCACAATCCGCTGCCTCCTATTGGTGAGAAAGGACTCAAACCACTTGATGACAATACCGGTACAATTCTGCCTGCATTCCATTTATATTTTATATATTTCTCCTCCTCACTATTTATTACTAAGGAAATGTGCATGAATATATGATCTTTATCCCTTAGGGTTTCTTTAGAGTCCATCTGCCTCTATAGTTTACTTCCTACTTCTAGTTATAATCCTCTTTTGTGACATCACAATCTGTTGCCATGGGAGTAACTGCGATATCACAAGCAGTGCTCTGTGACTTCAGGTACGGAGAAAGCAGCAGGAACAGACAAAATCTTCAGGAGCAAAGATCCTGTTTACTTACAGGTGACCTCAGTAATAAATAATGGGGAGGAGGAATACAGCACTAATGGGAAATACAAGCTAGACTGCATCCAAATATTAGGTTTTGTTAAAGTTGTCCTGAACATGTCACCAGCTCTTTAATTATTGAATGTAACACATACTGGCACATAGGAGTCCCCCGCAGCTTAGCACGCTGGGAGTGTTATCAAATGGCTGACCGTAGGGTACTCTGAGAAAATAATGGCCAGCAAGGGATTACAGGATCAACCAGATGAAAATAAAGATTCTAGTACAGTAGGTGAATAAAAAAAATTAAAAAATTCAAACATGTTGAGTTTTTGCTAATCAGGACCCAGAGATCCCAACTCTTTGTACCTGGGAAGCTTACAGTTACAGTTCCCCTTTAACAATATCTGAGAAAACTAAAAATATACAGAGCAGGAATCTTAGGATGACAGAAATACATGTAGGCTAAAAAAAATACATGATGGCTTCTTTTGCTGACTAACAACCACTGCTGCTTTAAGGGGTTCCTCTTCATGTAGTTCCCTGACAGTTAAATGGAGACATAGCAATGACCCCCCCCCCATATCAGTTAAAGCACTTAATAAATGATTTTCAGAGACTGCTGCTGAAAAGAAACAATGTTGTAATAATAAGCTACAGGAGTTAATTCTTAATGCACAGTCTGTTTCCTGTTTTCTAAATTATTTATAATGTTATTAACTCTTGTGTGTTGTTGCACTTGTTGAACATTCATATTCAGGACCCTATTGTAAATGAGCGCAAGCTGAATGAAAACTCCTGTCGATTCTTACATTATAGTAGATGTAAGAATTCTGTACATGCATGGAAGTCCATAGCTCAGCAAGGCTACTACTTCTACCTCTTGTAGGCAATTCTGAATATGGAAAGTAGGCATGTGTGCAACTTGCAAATAGGTTGCAAAAGTTTGACACATTAGATGCAGAATATTTCTATTTGGGGGAAGGGACAGAGTGAGTATTCCAGTTCAGCTTTTATTGCATTACTGGTCAGTGACAAAACAGATGAATAGAATGCTATGCAGCACAATGCAACCTCATCAGAGCTCCCAGACTGGTTTGTCATTTTGTCTGTAACTGAGGGGCAATGTTCCTGGGTTTTCCTATGGAAGCTGAATTGCTTTGTTTTTCCATACAACCAGCGAAAGTGTATGGAAACAATTTCCCTGTCGATGGCTCAATTTCCCTTTAAAATACAGGAATCCCTGTGGATCTGGGAACCCTGCATCATACCACATTAGCAATTACTGAAAATGTATTTGCTAAGGGGTTCCACTAGGCATTATAAAAGAAACAAACGTGAAATGGATTTCTAACATCGATGTCTTTTCCTGCAGCATATTGTGGAACTTTTAAAGCAACAGTCATAAGGCGCTTTTACACACAGGTTTTAAAAATGGAATGAGCATTACCTGTGTGGCACTGTTGTACTCTGTTGCATTCTTGGTTCCCTTTACACTCCACGAGTATTCCAGCAACCCCTGCCTCCATTTGTTTTGGCTCCCCCACAGAGTTTGCTGCTCTATGGTTGTTTCTGCAGTGCTACTGGAATGGCTGTTTTACACAGCTGGATGAAATGGAACACATCGGGGCAAACCATGAAAAGCAGAGATTGCAGTTCGGATGAACGTTCACCAAGGGAATGGAACAGATGCACTTTACACACAAGGGATGTAACAGCATACTGTTTCTGTAACAGTCATTCCATTACAGAAACCTGTGTGTAAAAGCAACAATAGACTCCCATGCCTGGACAAGAAAAATTGCACATGCACCAAAGAGGCAGCAAACTCGGACTCTAAACTGCAGCTCATCCTAATATCATATTTCGTCCTGCCATGAGGCACAGAAGGCATAAATATCAAGGATGATCACTTGATGTCTGCTACCTCCTCTCACTGTCAGGACAGATATGGAAGGACATTATTTCCAATGGGGAGGTCCAGACAGATTTTACAAGGGTTGAGACAACGGGGCTGTTGTGACAGAATGGCAACTCCAGCTCTTCCACATCCCAGTGGCCTGCCCGCATCTCTATGGGCCTCCTCCCCATGCAGGATCCATGTGACGAAAGGGGTGCCCTGCTGCAGTGGGAGCACTGCAGTGGTGCCAGGGTGCAGTGTGATAGCAAGGTAGGGCTCCGGAAGAAGGCATGGTAGTGTTAGGAAAAGACTGAGATCTGAGGCAGGGTTAAGCAGTTACCCTTGGGGTAAACATAGGTGACAAAAAAAAAAAAACAACACATAAACAAAAGACATTGCAGTAGCCTGCAGGCCAGCCCATAATAAACAAGCAAAACAAATTGAGTTTACCCTTAAGTTTACGAGAGACTTACAAAATTAAATCAACTAGAACAGAGGATACCATCATTAAATATTTTGCATGTATTGTATCTTCATTTTTTCTTGAAGATAGTTTAAACACAAGTGTGTCATTGAAATAGCTTTGGGCCGTTCTTCATGGTGCTAGATCATAGCTGATGAATGGTTGTAAATGATGACTTTTTCCTGATATAGTCATGGAGACAGCAGTGAACAATAAACACTGAAGCCTGCCACGTTATTTGGTTTGTCTGATATTCCCAAGCCTGCGCATGTGCCTCCATGTTTACAGAGCTGTCGTGGTGACAAACATAACACCCCGCAAAGACTGCCACCTGCTTGAAACAGACATTACTTCCTGTACCGCAGTGTACTGCTTTGTTTGATTCAGACATTTCCCATAGCAACCTTGTTACACAGAAGCATGGCAGGCTAAAGTGAAAATAAAGTCACTAGTACACTCATGTGAATAGAATTTGGTGTATATCACCTCCTGGATTTTGTAACCATAAACATTTTGATTAGGCATTAGAAAGAAATTCAGTGTAGCTAGTGATTCCTCATTAACAAAATCCCAAGGAAAAACAACATAGAATATGTTGTCCTTCACATATAGACATGTGGTTCTTATTTGAGGAAATTATGTCGGAAAGGCTCTGAATAGATTTAGACACACTGAAGGAAATCCTCCTGTTTTTACAATTATTTTCTGTTACTCTGGCAACAGTGCAACACACTGATGCTATGACAACTGCAAAACAGAGCAAACAAAATATATTTCTGTTTTTTTTTGCCAGCGCTGAATTTCTCTAAAATGTTTGCAACTGTGGGTCAATCTGGACTGCCCTTGTCTCCTGATCTTACTCTTGGTCACACTACAGTTGATTATACCCTTTCATGACACCCCTGCACCATCTCCGAAGTTGGGGAGCAACCCTAGCATCAGGATGCAGTATTCTTTATGGACCTCTGTGCACAAACTAGGTGGCTCAGTGGAGCATGGGGGTGGGGATCCTATCCCTTCCTGCAGGGTATTTTTTGCTCCTATAGCTTACTCAACACTCATTATAGAGACTGCCTTCACCACATCTGTTCTGTTGGTGGGTAAGACAGATCATCGGTTCATTTGCCACCCATTACATTCAAAGCTACTTCAAATCCTCCTGCAAAGGGCACTGGTGTGGTAGGCAGAGCATTCTAAATCCTCTCTTCAGACTCGTCTGAACTGAGGAGAGGAGGGTTTTTTTTTTCAATTAAATTTTTTATTAACTTCAGTCATAATAAAACACAATCAAGAACACTGTATTTAGATAATGCATCAATAACATAATTATTTTTCATTTATTTTCATTTATTTAAGGTTATAACCATTAAGCATAGCTTGTTTATAGTGGTGACCCATGTGAAGCATTAAATGTTATAGCCTACTTTATATCTATCGCTGAAAGCAAAAATGCTAACACATCTATCACCTTTTAAGCAGAAGTAAACCAAATGAAATGGCAATGAATATTATACTTCCTCTTATCCCCCACCTCTCCCAAAAATGTATGTACTGTTTTCCAATCTCATGCCTCTCCTTGTGTGGCCCCTAGCTAGCAAATGTTTCTGAGTGGTCCTGACACCAACAACTTACAGTTTACTTAGTGTCAGCTGCTGAGTAGTAGCACACTCACCTCTGGAGCTGGAAGATCAGATGGTTGTGGGTTCTAGCCCCACACCAGGCAGCTGGAGTAATACCCATAAGTGACAATGTAGTGTAGTGCAGTGCGGGGGTGCTGCACTGGTGAGGAGCCATCCTTCAGATGAGATGTTAAACTGAGTTTCCTTCTGCCCATTGATAGTCACTGACCAGGTAGAAGAAAAGATTCCATGGCACTTATCAATGAAAAGCGGGGGGAATTTTATTTAAAAGAATTTCTGAGAGCATTACATATCTTCACAAAAGAAAATTTCACAGGTTATGCAGGGTTGTCAATAAAAAAATTGTTCTATATACAAGATTAGAGCATACTATGTATGTATATTTAGGTATGTTGTTTTGGCTGTAGGGTAGAGTCATACCTCCCTTGCCACAGGTAATAATTTATGACAGCAAAACCTACCCTCTGAGTAATTTTATGTAACCCATTCCATCTATTATCATACACCCCTAATATAAGGTTTTCATATGAAACCATGTTCCAAGCATTGTCTCCCCATTCCTGGCTTACAAGAATCCAAAAATCAATTGCAAATGGACATTTAAGGAATAGATAAGTCTGGGTTTCCAGGATCCCCTGACACAAGTCTGTAGGGCAGAATCTCTCATCCACAGCTCTATGTTTCATGCTGTTCCAAACCACCAATCTGTTGTGGCAACAAGGCCACTGTATGTCTCACATGTGACTCGGGATTTGGGTGTCCATAAGGATGACAAAAACCTCTTTTTCAGCCCCAGGGGCAGAGTGGGAACTGTGTGTGGGGGGTGAATAATTAGAGTCAATGACGTTTTTATAAAACAGCTTACTCTGTTGCACCTTTATGGCATCACACAACGTTTTCCATTGCATACGTTTTTTTTTTGTTTACTGTACTTTATGCAGTCACCTGTCCGTCAACCATTCAGACCCTCTGCCCCATCCACCTCACCCCCACTATCTCTAGGACTTACCTTCACTGACCGACAGTGCCCCATGGTTTTCACCCATGGTGGAGACCCGGGACCCCCAGCTATCCTGGGAGGTATTTAGTTTGGATGCTGGTTTGGAAGCCCAGTAGGTGGGTGCAGGGCCTGCGAGGAGAAGTGGCATCATCTAGTTGGGCTGGGATGGGTTTTTCCCTCAACTAAGTCCCTCCATCAATGCACTGAGGGGATGGCGGCTTGACATAGGTGTGTCATAAGACTTGTCTACGTCATCTGCCAAGAGCGTCCCCACCTTGACCTGCTACCCTGAACAGGCACTGCCAGTAGGAACCCAAGAGGCTGGCGGTAATGGTGCAGTCCACTGTCCCCACCCTTGAAGGAGGAGAGCATCAACAAGACATTCAGTCCTCCTCCCTTGGCTGTCCCGTGAGTAGTCTTGGCTCATTTCCGAACCTGGGTCGTGGCATGGTGGCAGGTGAGGCATAGTGCCTCAGCCCTCCCTGCCACTGAGCTGGCCTCCATTGCATAAGTTTAATTTAATACTTTGACTGTACAAAGGTAATTGTGACTTCTATCATAAATTTGGTAGTTTTATCTTACCCAGTTTCCATTTGTCAACATATGGGTTCTAGCCAGCTCCACACCATAGAACATCAAATCTTAGTGGTCTGTAGAATTACTATATTCAAGTTGGCTATGAGGAAAATAGACATAAAAAATGTAAGTGGATTTATTATACCCAGACTGGCATCACAAGTGTGTCAGTAAGCAGTTTTTCTACAGACTGGGTTCAGGCGGTTGTCCCAAAGGCCTGAAAAAACACCATAAACAATTTAGTTTCCACATCAGCCAGGGAGGGAAAATGTAACTTAAAACAAACATTTGTCAATGCCGAAGTTTGTCGTTGGAATTGCTGTTGGTATGCACCGATTGGCAGAACTATAGTTCCCAGCAGAAAGATCAAGTTATGACACCAAGTTCAAATTTTATTTATTTTATTTTATTAAGTCTAGTATTACAAATACCTTTGAGCCAAGGTTCTTTCACAAAGGTTCCACGTCAGAGAAATACAAATTATGGGGAACATCAAGACAGATATTACAGCAATGTGGACATTGCAAACAGATTACACATTAATACAGTTCAAGGGTAGCATTGTAAGCAAGGCAGCCAGCGGCATTTGTCAGAGAAAACAGACAAGAGATAAGAAGTGCCAGAGTCATAGGGAGAGGAAGGGAATGTAGGTAGGGTGGGGAGAGGGTGAAAAGTGCAGCATTGGGGTACCAAGATGTGAGGGTAGAAGGGCAGAGGAGATGATGGGGCTGAGGCCATTGAATCAGAGTGGCGCTCAATAAGCAAAAGAGCATTGTCCCTGTGAAGTGTGACAGTGGGGGACTTTCAGTAGCTGTAGCGTGGATCTCCGAAGGTACCGCTTGTTGGTTCGGTGTTGTAACAGAGTTGAGACCCCAGAAGGTGCAAGGCCAAGGTAGATATTTTTCACCATGGAGCAGGTGATAAACTTTATGCGGTTTGATAGTTGGAGCCAGCCGGTCTGGGTGTACAGGTCACCTGTGTGGGTGAGACGGTGAGCACCTGTGATGAGCCGACATGCCTTATTTAAGGCAGTTGAGAGGCGTCTAAGGGTTGTGGTTGTGGCCGACCCATAAATGATGAGACCATAGTCTATTACAGAGATCACAGAGCTCAGGACTGCAATCTTCAAAGCTTCTGGCGTGAGGTGTTGTCTGTGTTTGTAGAGGAGACCAAGCCATGTATTAGCAGCTCTAGCTACATTATCTACATGAGGTCCATAGGAGAGATTAGGGTCAAACTGTATCCCTAAGTATTTGAAGGACCCCACCTAATCTAGAGTGTTCCCCTGGGTGGTGGAGATAGCCAAGTGGTGTAGCTTGTGTGGGCTATGAGAGCTGCAGAATAGCATAGATTTGGTTTTCTTGTCATTGAGGACCAGTTTATGATTAAGAAACCATGTCTCTACAGAACTGAAATCAAGTTGAAGGTTGTGTTGAAGATTTGCAGGATCTTTGTGAGTGGAGTATACAATAGCATCATCGGCATATAGTATGATCTGCTCAGAGCAGTGGTAAGGGAGGGAAATTAAGAAAAGGCTAAAAAGGAGGGGGCCCAGTATGGATCCCTGTGGGACACCCGAGAGAACAGGCAGGGTGTCAGAAAGAGCGTCAGCAATTTTTAATCTCTGCGATCAGTTTTCTCAGTAGCTTTTAAACCAGAGAGAAAAGTCAGGTGATAGCCCAGCATTCAGTAGTTGGTCAATTAGTAGTCCATGGTGTACTGTATCGAAGGCCTTGGAGAGGTTGACGAAAACGGCCCCTGTGAGAAGGCCGTTGTCAAGGGATTTGTGCAAAGCTCCAGTGAACTCAAGAAGGGCAGTGGTGGTGCTGTGACCTTTACAGAAGCCGTGTTGTTGTGGACAAGGTATATTGTATTTATCCAAGTGGTTGGTAAGTTGATTAGCCACGATGCGCTCAAGTGTCTTAGAGAGTGGGGGCAGTATGGAGATAGGGCGATAATTTGAGTGATTCATCTTATCCCCACTTTTATGGACAGGTGTCAAAGTGGCTGTTTTCCATAAGTCTGGGAATTTTCAACAGCTGAGAGAGAGGTTTAGGATTTTTGTTAATGGATGAATTACCTCATCGAGGGTGAGCAACAGAAGCTTAAGGTCCAGGGTGTCGCTACTAGATCTAGATTTAGAGATAGCTGCAGTAATATAGTGGCGAGCTTCATTCAGCCTTACCTCCCTGAAGTAGAAGAGGGGATGGTTAGACTGAGAAGCTGAGGTATTTGGGGAGTAGGCCCTGTTTTCGAAAAAGTCATGGGGTAGGACAGCACTAAGGTGTGAAAAAGCCGTGTTAAACATGTTTGCGATCACCTTAGGTCGAGGGTTGAGGATCCATCAACCATTAACATGGCCGGAGATGTTTTTGGCTGCTTCCCTGTGACATTCTTGATATTGTCCCAGAAAGCACGACCATTTCCCCATGGATTGGTGAGAGCGTCTTTGTAATAGGTTTGTTAGCCGGATGGCTTTAGTGTAGGCATTTCGTGCTTGTTTGTAATTTTGGATGCCTAGTTGTTTGCCGGTGGCCCTGGCAACTGCCCAGAGGTGGTCCCTTAGTTTCAGCTGTGAGAGAAGAGCCGTGGTGACCCATGGGTTAGAGAGAGATTTTGTTTTGCGCCTTTTAGCAGGGGCAAAGAGGTCGCAGGCTTTGTTGAAAATTGAAATGAAGTGATCAAGAGCCAAGTTAATACCAGGCATTTTGTTGGTATTTGCACTACAAATTTTCAACATGGCCTTTTGTGACCCCCACCTCATTAAAGTATTTAGGACCTCTGCTCATGAACAGTGGCACTGTGATTTTGTTACTCTGTCCCGAACGTTGATTTCTCACAGCGACCGCGCCATTCTACACCAGATGTGTGAAAACACAGTTCGGGCAGGATGTGAAAAATTACAGCTCTACCATTCATAGGGAGGTGTGAATAGTGGGCAGTGTTGAAAATCTGGAGTGAAAATATTAAAAATGCTTGAACGTACAAGCGTACGTGGAAACTGCACAACACATGCTCATAACAGTCATTTAGTGGAATTATTTCACCAAAATGTCAACATAGGCATTTTGTGACCTGTGCTTATGAACACTGTCACTATGATTTTCTTAATCTGTCCCGAACGTCGATTTCTCACAGCAACTGTGCCATGTGCACTAGCTATGTGAAAACATATTTTGGGCAGGATGTGAAACATGACAGCTGTACTGTTCATAAGGAGGTCTGCAAAATTGACAATGTTGAAAATTTGAAGTGAAAATGTTACAAATTCTTGAAGTTATGAGTGTGCGTGGAAACTGTGCAATGCACACTGGTAACATAGTCATTTTATGGACTTTTGTCACCAAATTTTCAACATAGGCATTTTGGGACCTCCACTCATGAACAATGTCACTGTGATTTTCTTAATTTGTCCCGAATACTGATTTCCCACAGCGACCGTGCTATTCTGCGCCAGAAGTGGGAAAACACATTTCAGCCAGGATGTGAAAAATGACAGCTATACTGTTCATAAGGAGGTGTAAAAAAATGCCTTGAAAATCTGAAGTGAAAATATTACAAATTCACGAAATTACGTGTGTGCATGGAAACTGCACAATGCACGCTCGTAACATAGTCAGTATATGGACTTTTGTCACCAAATTTTCAACATAGGCATTTTGGGACCTATGCTCATGAACAGTGTCACTGTGATTTTTGTAATCTGTCCCGAACACTGATTTCCCTCAGCGATCGTGCTAATCTGCGCCAGAAGCGCAAAAACCAATTTTGGTCAGGATGTGAAAAATGATAGCTGTGCTGTTCATGAGGAGGTGTAAAAAATGCCAATGTTAAAAATCTGGAGTGAAAATATTACAAATTCACGACATTACAAGTGTGCATGGAAACTGCACAACGAATGCTCATAACACAGTCATTTTTTGAAATTTTGCACCAAATTTGCAACATGGACTTTTTGTGAGCCTACGTTATAAACAGTGACACTGTAGTTTGTTAATTGGTCCCAAAAGGTGATTCTGCACAGTGACCATGAAATCACCTTTCGGGACAGAATAACCAGATGACAATCACTGAATTCATGAGGTGGGGTCCCAAGAACCCCATGTTGAAAATGTGATGCCAAAATTCACACAAATGGCTGAGGTATGCACCAAAGTTAAAAAAAAACCTTTTATGCCATTATACAGCTTACCGGCATTTCTTCAGTTCGCGGTTGACTTTGAAAAGTGCAGATGTGTTGCCGCTCCACGAAGACTGTCGTGCTGGCTCGAGAGGTAAGTATGGGCGAGGGGGGTGTGGGGAGGTGGGTGCGCAGATGGTGGGTGCTGGTTGGGGTAGGGGGCATGGCAGACTGCAAGGGATCGTTTTCTTGTTTACAGGTTAAAAAAAATAAAATCCAATGCAGGAAGGTTTTCTTTTTTAACAGGGACTTTGGCATGCTGGGGTGAGCTCCCAGCATGCCACACCAAGTGTCTGGGGGTGGAAAACATGAGCCAAGGGGGATTGGGCACCCCTTTTGGCACACAACAAATGGGGGGCATTATGCTGATGGGGAGTGGGCTCTCCATTTGGCAAATGAACTGGAAGGGGGCATGCCGACAGGGGGATTGGGCACCCCCGTCAGCTTTCATGGGGACCATAAGAGGTGGACAGTGATAGCCACCACTGTTTGTTTATTTGAAACTGGGAGGGGGCATGCTGACAGCCTGGGCTCAGTGTGTTCACACTGTAAGCTACAGCAATGTGAACGCAACCAGGAATTTAACAATACAGGAATGCAACATCAAGGGACCAAGCCGCACTACTATTGGTGTGGCTCTGTCCTTTGAAAAGCTGGCCAACTCTGCCCCAACAGCTGAAAGGGAGTGATCACCAGCTTGCCAACTGATTCACCTGCCACTGACCTGCACCTTGAAACTGAGCTCCTTATTGGGCACACCCCTGTATAGCACCTCTTATAGCAATGAGTTTGTCTGTGCCTGCACGCCATGATGCACTCAAAAAAGGAAATACAGGATTAGAGTGGTTTTAATTAGATTGACCCATTTTAATTTTGTAATAATATGTTGTTTCAAAGTTCACTTTAAACTGTGAGGTGGCTAGGCAACTTTCCTAATTGACATTTGTTGTATCCTCACTTCCAAAATAAACATCCAACATTTTCATATATTGGTTGGAGACAGGGATTCCACCTACCTCTGACAGCTACAACTTCTGAGGGTTAAAACCTATCTATAAATCCTAGCTCTTATGTGCATTAACCGTAGCACCTGATATCAGAGAAAATTTCTGCTCCATAACTTATTTATTTTATTTAGCTTTTGTTGACCGGGTAAGTGCACTAGACAAATCCTGCCTATTTTCAGGCACGACCCGGGGGAGGGGGATACAGATGAATGCCAACTGACCTTGAACCAGATTAAGCTGTTGGTGGTATTTTTAGTGAATGAGGGAAATTTGGCCAGGACACCGGGGAAATTCCCCTACTCTTTTCGATAAGTGCCATGGGATCTTTAACATCCACCTGAACTACCACCAATCCAGGCAGATGGGACCTCGGTTTAACATCTCATCCGAAAGACGGCACCTCAGAAGTGCAGCACCCCTCTCATGCTGCACTACAGTGTCAGTACTGGGATATTAACCCAAGTGCCAGATGTGGGAACTGAACCCACAGCCCTCTGATCTCCCAGCCTCAGAGGCAAGTGTGCTACCTACTGAGCCACTGACACTGCAACTTCAGTCCCATCTAAAAGCAGAATCCAAAAATAAACAGATATCATCAGTGTAAGCCAATGTTTTGATAGAAAGTTCAGGTGAAATCAATATTCCTGTCACCTGTTGATCAGCTTGGAGTTTCCTCAAAAATCAATCAATCAATCAATCAATCTTTATTTTGCCATGTGAGACACCATTGAGTTAAAAGTCATTAGCAAGGTGGACCTGGACAAGATCACAACACATTAGACAATGCAGTTAGGTACAAAATTGACAGATAGCAATAAAAGCTCAGAATACACAGCAGTAGGAACACCGAAAAAAATACAAGGTATAAAAATAAAACAGATATATACAATATATACAATATTTACATAAGGTACATTAGATATGTGCAGTAAAACTAAATAACTTCAAGAGGAGAGAAGAAGGGGTACTGGACAAATGTCAAAAGAAGAAGGCGTAGGCAGGAGAAAATTTGTAGATGGGGAAGTAGGCAGGGGTTACAAGTCAGGTACCAGGAGGAGAAGAAGTAGTGGGAAGGTGCTACAAGGTAAGGTAAGGAGAAGGAGGGAGAAGCAACCGACAGACCACACAGAGTAGAAGGCCTAAGCCAAAGGTTGTCGGTCTTCAAGGGAAGCAGTTACAGGGCTCATTGAAGGAATGTACAAATAACATTTTTTTTTTAATTTTCTTTTTTATATTTATTCTGTTTTTTTCTGGCAGGACCCTTCTATTGAGATCAGCCCTGGTCACGGCCCCCCAGGACTCCACCTACTGCCGAGTGCCATTGCTTCTCCCGGTCACCCCCGGCTTACCCCCTCCGGATGGTGGAGCTGTGGCACTGGTCTCCGGTATTCCGGTGCCATGGGACTGGTATCTGGTTGGGAGATCTTCTGGTGGCAGAGGCTAATTGAAGTCCCGGGGAGGGCTTTACGAAGACAGGGGTCCCGCCATGTTTTTTCTTCCCCTGTAGGCTGGGACAGAGATGTGCAATGACATCCAGTGTCTGTCCCACCCCAGACAGCGTTGATTTCGCGTCGCATACAGGGCGGTAACCCGGCCTCCGCCAGGTGTCGCTCCTGTGCAATCACAGATCCCCCCTTCCCCCCCAGAGAAGGAAAGCAGTCCTAAGGATGCTCAATCCTTCTCCCCCCGGCCGGCCCTCTGATGACCCGAGTCTGTTCCCGAACCCGGTTCGCCAGCATCACAAGCAGAAATCCCACCACTGCGCCGGCGGGCCAGCCTACAAATTACATTTTGAAGGAAGATAGTTTTAAGGGGACTAATCAGGTCAAGTGGAAATGTGTAGAGAAGAGGGCTTGGTGGACAACCTTGTTTCACCCCCAAGGTTGTTTTTATCAGGTGTCCTAACCAACCAATGATATAAAGACTGATATCAGCCTGGTGTTTCCTCAAAATTTGGTCAAGTAGAAATGTGTTTAGAAGAGGGCTTGGCGGACGGCACGGGGACATAATGTCACAAGACATTATGCCGCAGTAATATACTGCGCTGTCAGTACAGCGCAATATGTTACCAATGGCATGTCTTTTTTTTTGCAGGGGGCTCTGCCTGCACCCTCATTACAAGGGGGCTGGCTCCTGAACCCCCAACTAATATATTTAACTCCGGGGGTTAACTGTATATATTGCACAAAGTGTGAAAATGTAAAATTCATGTGTCTGGGACCAGAATCGAAACCCGGTCCCAAATGCACTGCCTGCCTCCCTCCCTTGCTGCCAGTGGCTCATCCCGTTAAGTCATGGCAGCTGTTCGGTGGACCCCTGTCCCAGCAGAGGTCTTATCCTCTGCCTGGGAGAGTGAGAGGGTGCATTACCGTGCTTACTGCCTTTCGTGGTTTTATACCCTCTTGCTCTTCCCTACCACGCTGTTACTGTTGCACAGTTCTGCTGTAGAGCGTATGACAAAGGGATCTGGTAGGTTGATGGACAACCTTGTTTCACCCCGAAGGTTGTTTTTATCAGGCATCCTAACCAACCATTGATATAAGGATTGATATCAGCCTGGTGTTTCCTTAAAATTGGGTCAAGTAGAAATGCACAGAGAAGAGGGTTTGGCGGACAACCTTGTTTCACCCCCAAGGTTGTTTTAACCTGATGCCCCAACTAACCATTGACATAAAGAGTAACAGTAGCAGTCCTATACAAAAGCCTGATCTGCTGCATAAGCCATACCAGAACACCATACTTGTGGAGAACCAGGAAAATAAACTATGTCCAACTCTATCGAAAGTCTTCTCCTGGTCAAAAGCCAGGAGAAAGCCCTATACCTGTTTAGTCTGTCCTCTGTGCATATGTTCTCCAACGAAAATCGTATTGTCCTGTATGGATCTATGCATTATCACACAGGTCTGAAAGTCTGAAATGACACCTAATGCTATTACTGTCAGCCTTTTACATAACATTTTAGAAATAATTTTTGCATCAGGGTTCAAAAGGCTCAATGGCCTCTAGTTTTCTAGGTCCAACTTTTCCCCTTTCTTGAAGATGAAGATCACATCAGTCTGGGGCATAACAGAAGGCATATGGTTGTCAATTAAAATTTAATTAAAAAGAGACATCAAGTCTGGTCCAAGAAGTGGACTTAATTTTCTGTAAAATTCAGGAAGACAGGCCATCAGGGCCCAGTGCTGTGTTCAAATTTTAACTGCCGATAGCCTCCAACACCTCCCCCAGGGCTATAGATTCAGAGATCTGTGCGCGTATCTTCTCTGAAATTTTGGGGATATCAGTGTACCGAAGAAATGATTCTACAGGTTCCA
Organism: Neoceratodus forsteri; assembly: GCA_016271365.2. Lineage (NCBI taxonomy): Eukaryota > Metazoa > Chordata > Ceratodontiformes > Ceratodontidae > Neoceratodus > Neoceratodus forsteri. The sequence goes on from CM028137.1 coordinate 165,700,943, forward strand.
CTGATACGGTGGCCCTAAAGGTGTTGAGTACTCTGTTCTCTTTAATATGCAGTATATTTTCTGGGTCAGGTTTAATATCTCCTTGATCATTAACTAGGATTGTGATAGTTCTGTGTTACATTCTATTATTACAGCCCCAGAAAACAACCAATGGACTTCACCAACACCAGGTTGTTTCAGTTCCTTCCACCATGGCAGTTCAACAGAAAGCTTGTTGAATGTCTTTACAGCAACACCACAATGCCGACAATTGGCATTGTGCCATCAAGAAAACAATTTTTTTTGTGGGTGGCTGCGCCTCCGCCATCCCCCGGACTTTAAAATAATCAACTCCAGGTCTGAGTTGTTTCGGGGAGGGGGTGCAAGACCCAGAGAAGCCATGTCAGTGTCCTGCGTGACCAATACAGCAAACTGCCAGTTCTGTTGCTGTAAGGGTCTTCATGGTATTTGTTTCGCCGTAACGTTGGTATACCGGTTGTTTCTCTTTCAGGGGTATTTTACAGTTACAGTCTCCACTTAAGATAACCTTTTTTATTAGTGTACAAATAAGGTCTAATCTCTGTGAATAGGGCTATTTTAGATGCTTTAGTCTGTGGTGCATGTAGGCTAAATAATTTGTATGAAGTACCGCAATAATCCACGTCCATAAGGAAAGCCCTTCCAAGGGAGATTTCTAACACTCTTTTTACAGAAAAGCTTAAGCCTCGGAATAGAATTCCAACTCCATCACAGGTATCCACACCCTGTGATCAGTAGGAGATACCGGACACTCACTATTGGTAAACCTGCCCCTCTCATCCATTGTTTTGAGTCTTGTATGAAATATTTATTACCAGGTATAGTATCCACTACAGACTATGTGTCAATTATTTTCTGGAATATTTTTATGCCATTTACATTGAGAGAAACAGTGGTCAGAGCGTTACCCTTGCACATGAGAAAAAGGAGCAAATGGGATCACCAAATTATGGTTTACCTATAGAGGATCTAGACCTGCCTTTCATATATTTAGCTATGGAAGTTTCGGAAATGGACCCTTCCACATCTGAAGAGAGCTCCTTCAGAGGTGACGAGATTGAGGCCTCAGAATCCCCTTCCTCATCCTTCATTTCTACTGATGTTTTTCCTGTAAGAGGGCATATCTATTTTTCAGGGCCACTTGTTGGGTGTGACTTGGTGGGCCTTGGTTTGAGCTTTCCAGTCCAGTGTTTCTTTCAGTACTGTATCCATTTCTTTGGCTTGCATTGGAGGAGGTGGGGGGGGGGGCATGACTACAATATTATCAGTGTTTGTAGAGTCCTCCTACAAAGCTACAGGAATGTGCACTTCCAAAACAATGGGAGTATGTACCAGATCAGGATATGCAGCAGGAGGTGTCTCTGTGGGTACTACTGCAGTTTGTCCGCTTTTCAACTGAAGTACTATGTTGTCCATATCAGGGGGTGCGCAAGTGTATCTTCCACTGCCTCCTCTTCCAGCTGTATAGGAGACAGAGGGTGAGGCAAAGGATTTTTTTCCCTCACTGTGTCTCCCTGAGTCTTGATCTCTTCACAAGGTCTGGGCTTTGGCAGCTGATCTTTTAAGATTCAGTTTGCTGTCCTCTGGATGTAATCCTTTACTGATCTATCTTGTCTTCCCTATTGTGTGAGGCTGAGGGGCACTGACAAAAGGAATGCCCCTGTTCCTCGCACAAGTTGTACCTGGAAGGTTTTAAACAGTGCTGTCTCGTGTCCGTACTCAAAGCATGTTGCATCAGGGTTTATCACAGACCAAACTGAGGAGTGTCCTTTCCCCACATTTATGACTTGACCTCGGCTGGCCTGGATGAAAACATAAATTATCCTTCCCTAAGTAGAAGTTTCCTGGTAGATGACAGACTCCAGTGCTCAAGATATGGAGTTTGACCCTGTATTTCCACCCCCCCCATCCAGATTAGGTGTGAGTCAAGGATAGGCAACAGTTTCTCCAGATTCTCACACCTTTGATTCAGTTAGTAGGATATGTCTGCAATGTTAACACCTTCATTACAATACAACATTTTAACTGTTTTTATTGTGGGCTTTGTCAAAGTAATAACCACACAGGGGGCCCACAATGGAGTGTCTTTTAGCTTGTCATATTTGTCCTAAAATCTGTGTAGGGAATTCGCAGTCTTAAAACTTATGGCACAGACGTCAACACTTGAGACATGTTTAAGGGCGAATAGCTTAGTGGCAAAAAAACCCAACATGGAACCCTTCAGTAAAGTGTGTGTAATATGTACCCTGTCTGGGGGTCTTCTGCACCTCCCACATATTTCAGGCGAATGGCATTCTAGCACTTTGCTGGTTCTCCCTGGTTCTGGAACATATTAGCCATTCGAAATGGCCTATCACCCCTACCCTTGTACTCTGAGCAACTTCCACATCTTATACCAGTGCTACTGGTGCTTGGTCAATTGCCAGCATCCTCAGGTTGAGCCCTCTGCATTCTGGCTTCAGGGCCTGCTGCACACAAGGAATGAACACAGTCCCTTGTAACCTGGTGTTCATCCATGTCCTGGCCTTAGGGTCTCCCTTCCATAGCACAGGGCAGATGAGAAGTCTGCCCTGGTGAGGGAGGGACTGTTCTGGGAGTCCTGCAGTCCAACTGATCAGTTTATAGTAACCCAGGCTGATTAGGAAGGTCACTGGAGGGTCCTGCACTACAGTACCTGCGTATCAGGTTTCACAGGATTAGCTATTTTCATAGCCAAAGGGTTTGCACTACTTCCTACATGAACTTACAACTTTCCAGCAACTGTACACTCAGTGATGGGCTGCCCCCTATTAGCAACAGACATAGCAGAATTTGGTTGTAGCATACTCTTAAACTCTCCCCCCTCACTCCACCTTCATTGCATACCTTCTGGTCTTGTTGCTCTTTCTCATTTTCCCCTCCTACATCCTGTTCACCCCCGTGAGGTACTTGTAGATCTCTATCATGTCCTCTCTCACTCTTCTCTCTTTCAGGGTTTACATGTTGAGATCCCTCAGTCTCTCATCATAAGGCATTTAATGCACCCCTGCACCATTTTAGTTACCTTACTCTGGACTGCCTCCACCATGTCTATGTTCTCTCTGAAGTGTGGCCTCCAAAACTGGACACAGTACTCCAGGTGGTGTCTTGCAAGCGAGTGATTCAGTGGCGACACCACCTCCCTCCTCTTCCTGCTGGAGATATCTCTCCTTATTCATCCCAGCATCCCACTGACCCCATCCACTGCTTTATCACACTGCCCTGCAACTCTGAGGTCATCAGATATGATAACCCAAGGTCCCTTTCTGTTTAAGGACTGTCAGTACTTCGGCTCGCCATCCTGTACGCAGCTTCTGGGTTTCTATGTCCTAGGTGCATAATTTGCACTTTTTGACATTGAACCCAAACTGTCATGCTTTTGACCACTACTTGAGTTGTCCAAGGTACAAATGCATTCTCTCCACCCCTCCTGAGAACCCAGCCCAGTACAGATTTTCTACACATGTTCTAATAATCTATGTACTTGCCAACCCAACCCCATGCTGTTTATTACCTGTTTTAAACGGAGGTCATTCAAAGAAAGGAACTGTGTTTTCTCTTTGTTTACCTTATAGCACAAGAACTTGCTAAACTGGGATATTATTATAAATAATTCAGGTATAGTAGTGAGTAGATTCTGAACAGAGAGGAGCAGATCATCTGCACAAAGCGAACAGGTATACCTTAGTTTTTTTGCATTATGTCCTCTATTTTGGGTTCACTGCATAATTTTCTTACCAGTGGGTCCAGAGATAAAATAAAGAGCAGTGGTGACAGTGGACATCCCTGCTTTGTACCCCAGTGTATGTCAAATGTTGAAGAGAGTATTCCATTAGTGAGAACTGATACCCAGGGCAGGGCTCATGCTGGTGCTCGCCATTAGCGCAAATAAAGATTTTTTTTTTAATGTGGCGATTTTGTTTTCAATGGCACCACTTGGTGGTGCCAGAAAAACATACTACTCCTCACTCATGCTCCACAACTCAATCCTCAGTTGCACATGCAGCTCCCTCCCAGTTGCATTGCCCACCACTTACAGATCTCAGTCAGCTCCTCTATGATTGGTGGCTCAGTCATTTTGGTGCCACACGGTCCCATGGTCCATCGAAGAGCAGTCAGATGACTGACTGCCAAGGACAGTAGCAGAGGCTCCCTTGCAAACAATAACACAAGGCCCTTTAAGCAAAAGCCAATACAGTTTGGGTCATCCATGACTGACAGAGCCAGAAGCCAGTCATGAGTATAACGGGAGTGTCTAAGCTACTCACACTGAAGCACATGTCAGTGTGTAGCACAGACTCACAGAGGATGGAGGAGCCCCGAGTGTGTGTTCAATACAGGAGCTCCAATCTGACACAGCAGCAGACAAAAATAATAATACAGGGCACTTCTACTAACAGCAAAGACTGCTGTAATGGGGGTGCTTTAGCAAACAGGACTGATGATGGGAAAGGATCAGGCTACTAATAAGGCAAAGAAACAGAAAAGTACTGTAAGGGGTGCTTGGCAAACGAGGGTGGGAAAAGGAGCCGGCTATCGGTAACTGCTGGGAGCAGTTTTAGTGGCTTCTGCCCCCCCCCCAAAATATAATTAAATAAATAATTAAACAGGCACTAAAGAATGATAGGTTTTCTGTGGTGGCATTCTAGGCCAAAGTGTGGGTGAACTGGGAGTGGCAAACCACAGAGGAGCACACTGTAAGAGAACAAGCTTAAAAAATATAAGCTTCATTGTGGTCTTGGCTGAGCCACAGTAGTAGCACAAGCAGGAAGGGATCTGAAAGAAAGTTAAAGGACTACTCTAAGTCCCTGTGGTCTCAGGTGAGCCACTGAAACACCTGAGCTAGTGTACGCACTTAATTGCAAGTGCAGTTTAAAATAAAAACAATCTAGGGGCTTGTGTGAGTCCCTGTGGTCTCAGATGAGCCACGCAAGCACTTGGGCTAGTGTCCGTACTTAAATGCAAGCGCAGTGCGCAATAAAACAAATCTAGGGGATATTGTGTGTCCCTGTGGTCTTGGCTGAGCCACTGAAACACTTGAGCTAGTGTCTGTACTTAACTGCAAGTGTGGTTTGTAATAAAAAATAAATCTAGGCACTAGTGTGTGTGTCCCTGTGGCCTCCAGTGAGCCACTCAAGCACTTCAGCTAGTGTCTGTACTTAACTGCAAGTGTGGCGTGTAATAAAAAAAAAAAAATCACATGACTACTGTGAGTCTGTTGTGGTCTCAGCTGAGCCAGTCTTTGTGCTGAGTCCATTAACAGCAAGCACAGAGTGAACTAAAAAAAGAAAGAGATTGTTTACCCTGAAATAGACAAAAAAAAAGACTGATTTTTTTTTCAAATAAAATTTTATTAGTAATATCATGGGTTGCAGAAGAAAAAAAACAGTTCATAAATGAATCAAGCAATAAAATCACTCAATTTTACACTAGTCATACCAATAAAACAAGCAATACACCAAGCACAGACCCGGACAAACAACACAATGAACAGCCCACAACTAGCTCTGTTTCATACATTCACACACTGTGTCCTCCACTGCATCTCTGGAACTGCATGCTGTCCCATCCGTGACAAAAACCATAACATCTGTAGAATGATATCAGACCAGCCTTGTACATCAACCACAACTGTTACAGAAACTGCAGCCTCTTTAGAATGATCAAGTACCAGTGTAGCTCCATCTAAAAGTATTGCATGTCTTGAAATAACTACTGATCAGACTCATTCCGAAAGTTTTGCCTTCTTGAAGTAAATTCTGGCTGGTTCACTTCACTGCAACTTCAGAGACACAAAGAACAATGACTCTGAACCATCTGAAATAAGCAGTGGATCGAATGATGGGCAGGAAGGAGGTACAAAACAGGATTCTTCTGAATAAAATGCAAGATTTGCCAGTATAAGTCATGTCAGAGAATTCAGAACAGTCTGGAAATGCGACTGACCATGGCTGATGTACAAGGCAAAAGAAAGAATGATGTACTGCCAAATTTGTTTAGGTGCAAAATTAACAAACTCATTCACAACAGACTGGTCAGTCATGAAAGCAGAAAGCATCACTAAACACAAAACATCAAAAGGCCATATTTCTGCCAAAGGATGTCAGGTACTGGCAAAACAGTTACAGCAAGGGCAGACTAATGCTGTGAGAAAATGAGAGGCTGCAGTAAGAGCTGCTCTAAAAATGTATACTTTGCTGCAAACCTGAGTCTCCCAAATGCAGTTGTTCCAGTGATAAATCGACTGTGCATCGCACTCAGACCTGAAGACCTCAAAACTCTTAAAGAAGATTCACATACTGACTACAGTCACCACATTTCAATTAGAGATTTCCAATCAGTAATTGCTTCAGTGATTGAGGGTAATATCTTTATGAAACGGAAATGCTGTCCATGTTTTAGCATACTGCTAGATGAATCAATTAGTATTGCAGTAGAGTGAAACTTACTGTGTATGTGCAGTTTATAAATGTGGATTCTGGGCTGTCTGAAACACCTTTTTTATTTCAGACACAACTTCATGGTGCTACTGCAGAGGTGAATGGTTCTACGATGCCGGTTTGACAGAAATCTTGTCGACTGGCATTACAGCGATGGCACAATGTCGACTGTGATCACGGTCGGTATTGTGCCATCAGGAGAAAAAGTTGTTTTTAGCAGGGGGCTGTGTCCCCCGCACCCCGGACTTTTATATATGGGGAGGGGGTGCAAGACCCAGAGAAGCAGTGCTGGGGTCCTGCGCGACCATTACAGTGACCTGTCATTGTTGTCGCTGTAATGGTCATCAGCAAAATGTTTTTACTGTGGCAGCATGATACCATTCTGAAGCAACTTTTAGCTGTTTTGAAAGAGAAGTGTCACATAGATCTCAGATACAAGTGTGGTGTTGCCACAGATGGGGCTGCAACCATGATTGAGGTTGAGTCTGTAGTAGTCACTTGACTAAAGGACACATATCCAGGTATCTTGTCATGTCACTGCATTTCATACAGAAAGGTACTAATTGCTGTGGATGCACTGATAGCATCTCTTATATTGTGAAATATCAGGAGGTGCTTAATGGCATTTAAAATTTTTTTAAAAAATTCGCCAAAAAACTCTAATGCTTTGAAAGAAATTCAGAATGTTCTGAATGAGGAACAGCAGAAATTTAATGAAGTTTTCCACACAAGGTGGCTATCATTTGAAGGAGCAGTTGATGCATTACTGTTGAATTATTCCAGTCTGCTCAGTTTGCACACTGCCATGAAAAGTGCCAAAGCCGATGGTTTGCTAAAATCAATTTCCACATATAAATTTCTCTGTGTTTCTCATTTCCTTTCTGATGTTATCCACCAGCTTGGATTTATGAAGAGAGTTTTCCAGTGAAAAGCAGTGTCGGATCTAGGATTTTACAATGGCAGGTGCGGTGGTGGGACTTGATACGCAAGTTTTTTTAATCCTTCATATAATTTGCTATTATCTTCTTTTACTACATTTTACATAGAAAATACAAAAGTAATATATAGTTTAGAATATATATTTTCTTCTTACAATCAATAAATCACACTTCAACAAACTGAAATGCAACAAGCAAGTAGGTTACAATGGAGAAGTGGGTGCTACCATCCCCTTTGCTTCCCCAAGATCCGACACTGGTGAAAAGGCTTCCATTTTGGTAAAATGTATGACATGATGGCCATCATTATTCACAAACTTTCTGAACTTGAAGCAGGGACCAGTGTGTACATTATGAAGTTTAGAGACTGCCAGTGGCACAACAAGGGGGGGGGGCTAAAAGGGCTACAGCCCCCTCCCAAAGCAACCCCCCCTTGTGGCAGAACTGACCGCAATGCGCATGCCATTTTAACTTACTGATGATGCTGATGCAGGCAGCTCAGAGAAGTGGTGGATGATCGCCGGAGGAGGTCACTGTTGGGCCAGTCAGACTTGGGAGATGTGGCTGGCGACTGCACAGTGATACAGACATAATGGGGACACCGATGTTGTGGTCAGGTGATCTCCATAGCTGCTGGCATGACTGTGTGATCGGACCAAGCCTCCTGACCTGACTGGCAGCTGATCTGACCTATTACAATAGGGTTGCTGCCTTAGCAACCATGAATCAGCCAATGGTGGCTCCAGGTCTTTCCTCCATTCCCTCCCCTCGATGCTCAGAGATGGAATGTGTCAAGCAGTTGTCAGGAGGCAGATGCAGTAGTTGCAGACAGCGAGTGGGAGAGTGTCACTCGAGTAGTAACAGCTGAACAACAACTGAGTAAATTTGCATTTTGTGTGAAGTGCTCGTCTTTTCGGGGGTGGGAGGGATAGATTTTTCAGAGGACAGGCAGTTTTGAAAGAAAAAAACAGAGACTGTGTGAAAAAAAGCTCTTTTAAGAGCTATACAAGTTTTCTTTCTTTAGAGAGTGTGCAGTGCAGAGTGAGAGTAGATAGAGTGATGTCGTTTCAGGAGCGGGAGGGATAGATTTTCCAGAGAAGAGGAGAGGCAGCCAGTTTAAAAAATAAAAGAGATTGTGTGAAGAAGCTCTTCTAAGAGCTAGTTCTGTTGTTGAAATTTCTTTCTTCAAGAGAGTGTGTAGCAATGTAGAGTGATGACGTAACCAACTAAAAAAAGTCAGTCAGTGAGTTAGATTAATATTCTGTCAGGCAGCAGCAGCAGAAGACGAGTCTGTCTCTGACTTTGAGACCTGAGCACTGTGACAGGGAACTCCTGCCACTCTTGTGGACCGACCTTTTCTTAAATCTGTTGCAACAGTTGTTCTATTTCTTAGCCTAATCTATTCTTTACAATTTCTAGTCCATAAGGTTGGCCATCTATGGTCACCCCCCGTCCCTTTCTTGACCATGCTATAGTGTCCTCTTTAATTTTCCTTTTCCCTCTCAGGTCTTCGTACAGAGAGGTCATTGTGGTGACCTCCAAGTGTATGTAAAACAGGTTGTGTTTATCATTGTTGGATTTAGTATGTAATAGCACTATGTCATAAAATACTTTAATGTATATACCTTATGTTTATGAAACCTGTAAATGTTGAAAATACCATGGCACTAGGTATTTTTGATAAAGGTAACAAGTTACTAGGGGACTGTATGATACAAATTAAGTTAGTTGTGCTATTTAAAATGCATGTAAATTGCTGTAAACTGAACAAGCCTGAAATGGTGATTTGTATATACCCCATGATGCTTTTCATTAAGGAAGTATGTGTGATGTTGTGTTTCTTTGAAACTTGGCTTATTGTCAGTGCACTTTGGGGTAACCCTTGTTTCAGTGCTTCTGCACTGAGGTTCTTTGCCTTTAGCTTGTTTTTTGTTTATTTTTATTTGAGCCCCCACCACCCAAGCAAACAAGGTCTGCATAGGGGAGGCTGAATCTCAACTGTTAAGTTAGATCAGAACTCAGTGGGTGGAATATTCAAAGCAGTTGCGCATGGCACAACTGAGTTGCACCGATGCAACTGCGGAAATGCTCCAAAGAGAAATATTCAATGGGAGCCATTGTGTAGCGCAAGTCACAGTGCGCCAGTGCGTAACCCTAATGAATGCATGTGCAAGGGCAGAGGGCGTGCCCATGAATATGTGGCGCAGTGCTATATTCAAACTGCTGACCCATGGCACAAGTATGAAGCAACACCCAGATGCACCGAGCAGACTTGAGCCTATAAAGACAGGGCGCAAGGACATGGACAACACTTGCGCCAGAGGTGAGAGAAAGAGTGAGAGAGAGACAGAGACAGAGACAGAGAGAGAGAGAGAGAAAGAGAGAGGAACTGGACAGTGGAGGGAGGATACAGAAGGAGCAAGGGAGAGAGCCTGTGAGAGACAGAAGGACTGGAACAGGCTGCCACAGGGGCGTGGGACAGAGGTGGCAGAGGAGGGCGTGCCAGGGGCAGAGGGAGTGACAGGGAGTGGCAGACAAAGCACAAGGCACTGCACAAGGGTGGCAAACAGCCCACAGCAGCCGACCACTCAGGGGGAGACAGGACAGCAGGGGCCATGGCCAGCGCAGCATTCCAGATGGAGGCCATAATGAGGGATGTGAAGAGGCAGGTGGAACAGCAACATAGCCGTAGAAGGGCCCATCGGTGGTATGCCCAGAACGGGTGGTACCATGCCCGCACCACCTTTGAGAACTACATCAATGCGGAGCTTGTGGGCCGGTATCGCCTGAACAGGGCTATTCTGAGGCAGCTCTGTGAGCTATGCAGTGAGGAGATGCAGGCAGCCACTAGATGGAACCATGCCATGTCAGTGGAGATGAAGGTAACAGCTGTCATGTGCCTGCTCGCCACGGGCACCTTCCAGAGATCAACAGGGGACACCACAGGCATAACCTAGTAGGCCACATCATGCCTCCTCACACAATTCCTCAATGCCCTGCTGCCACATGCTTCCGAATACATCCATTTCCCCAGCACACAGGCAGAGTGTACAACAACCATGCAGGGCTTCCACAGGGTAGCACAAATGCCTGGCGTGCTTGGGGTCAGTGACTGCACCCATGTGGGCATCCACATGCCACCTGGCCCTGAGGGCATAGTGTACATTAACAGGAAGGGCTAACCCAGTATCGACTGCCAGATGGTGTGCAATGCCAAGAGGCACATAAGCAATGTCTGTGCCACACACCCTGGGAGCGCACATGATACATTCATCTGGCACAGCTCTGCACAGTGCCACAGGTTTGAGCATGGGGACATCCCCACAGGCCACCTAGTGGGTGAGTATGGGATGGCCAAGGGGTACTGGACAGAGCAGGGCATGGGATGAGGCGGGCAGGGTGGGTGCACTGGTGAGGGCGCCAGGGATGGGCAAGGGGCACAGCAACAAAGGACACACGGCTAACCATGTACTTGTTCACACAGAAGACAGTGGCTACCCACTCAGGCCCTGGCTGCTCACCCCTACCGGCACCCATCGTCCCCAGCAAAGGACCTGTATAATGAGGCACACGCCAGCACATGGAACATCATTGAGCGTGTATTCGAGATGCTGAAGGCATGGTTCCATTGCCTTGACAGGTCTGGTAGTGCCCTACAGTACAGACCCTCGAAAGCCTGTGGCCTATTCCTGGCCTGCTGCATACTGCACAACATGGCCATAGACCGTGGGATAGCTGTCGAGGCCAATGAGGGGGACAGCAGTGGGGACGATGAGGGCAATAGGCTGGAGGGCAGTGGGCAGCTTCTCCCTGGGCAGAGGGATCCCTGGCTCCAGCAGATGGCACGCCTGCACTGAGACACAATTGCACAGGAGCACTATGGTGCTCACAGGTAGCTGGAGCACCACTCATGCATTGGCCACACTCAATGGTAGGCACATGGGCAGGGGTGTGCATGGCAATGGGTAAGCACACACAGAGGTGTGGTGCAGGGGTGGGGGTGTCAGTGCCACACAGCCACACACAACAGCACACAGCAGTGGTCAGCACACACACACACACATGCCTAGGCGCCAGCATGTGCCATAGATCAGATGCAGGGCGCCGGTGCATAGGCACACCCGGTGCAGTTCTGATCTCATCATGCCCATGCCACACGAGCCAGCGTCCGGGCAGGCATGCACACAGGCAGCATGCGGTATGACACACAAGTGCCACAACTGTGGTATGCACTCACATGCCGCCCATGCATGCACAGGGCAGTGGCAGCAGACTGCAGCCAGGGTGACTCACACATCAGGTCCGCCGTGCAGTACTATGGCTGCCGCGGACATGGGGCAGCCGTGCTGGGGCTGATTGGCTGCCACAGGCTGCACATCGGCCACAGGGGGGGTGTATGCAACTGCCCCCAGGGGTCGTACTGTGGGACCGTGACTGGGTCCATGCAGGAGTGTGTAGGGCATCCAAACAGGCTCGCCCCAGGCGTGCCTGGGATGCCAACAGCAGAGCCCGGTGTCGACAGGGTGGGTGTTGCTCGATGCCAGGTTCGTGGGTGGACATAGCACTGTGTGGTGTATGAGGCCGCTGGCCATGCCCTGTGGCAGCCAACAGCTCAAGGCCAACTGTGATCTCATTGACAATGCGATCTAGGGCCACGGTCACGTCCTCTCGCATGTGCTGAATAGCCTCCAGGACCTGTGCAGTGCCTTTCTCATGCTGCTCGGCCACCTGGCGCACCTCCAGGTGCAGTGCATGCACCCCAGCTACGAGCAGCACCTGTTGCTCCATGGAGGCCCACATCAACTGGGTGTGCTCTGCCAATGGGTCAGCACCCAGAGGAAGCCTGGGTGGGCTGCCGACCCACTGGTGGTGTACAACTGCGCTGCACAGTCCCTTGCTCAGGTGGATGCTGCATAGTGGGATCCCCATGGGGTAGGTCCCTGTCAGGCACCCCGACAGTGGACACTGCATCCAGCCACCCAAAGTTCCCTGCTATCTGCCGCTGTTGCCCCTTTGGCTCCTGTATGCTGGCCAGTGCCAGCACAGACGCACCACTGCCACCACATGGCACTGCCATGGTGGTGCACACGGCAGCACCAGCAGTGATGGTGGGCAGCTGTCCCACCACTGACAGGCCACTGGGCGTGCTGCCTGAGTTGGTGCTAGGTATGGGCATCTCCCCCACATCACTACCCAAGCTGTCCAGGATACTGGTCAGGTTGTCATCAGTGTCAGACCCCACCCTGGTCTGTGTCTCCATGCAGAGGATGCCATGGCTGGCATCCCACTGAAACACAGCCAGAGCCTCGCCTGACCCCATGCCCAGGTCATCCGGCTGGACAGCGGTGGTGTGCTGCAACCGATCAGGCCCCCAGATGTCCATGGAGGTGGATGACTGGTCCTTCAAGGCTGGGCCTGCCTCCAGAGCTGCTGCTGGTGCTCCATCCACCGCATGCTGGTGTGCAGGTGCTGTAAGAGAAAACAGATGTGTTAGTGATGCATGGCCCCACCCCACCCCCTCGCCTGCAGTGTGGGCCCAACATATGTACCATGCAGTGATGGGCTCCCTCCTGTCTGGAATCTGCCACCCAGCACACCCTCAACAGTGCTGTGATGCATGGTGGCTGCCACCAGCTCCTTCTGCGCCGTGAGCTGTGACACATCAGCAAGTCCCCCTCCAGTGGCTGTCCGGCTGCACGTATGGCCGCCACCTTCTCCTTTATGCAGCACTTGTTTGTGCCCACCTTCTTCCTGCACTCCTGCACAGACCACTGGTGGCTGCCCTGCTGGTTCACACACGCTGCCACCTCCACCCAGGCCACAGCCCTGGCCTGTGGTGTGCCTGTGGCACCACTCAGCAGTGGCTCCCTGTTGAGGTAGGCCTCAAACAGGGCGTTGGCCTCTGCCTTCGTAAAGTTGGGCCTGTGCTTGTGTGCAGGCCCATGCTCCTCACTTTCCTCATGCTCGGACATAGTGTTAACTGTGGACAGAGACATGTGTGTCAGTGACTGCAGGTGCCTGCCCTGTCCACCCTGCTGTGCTGGCTGGGCTCAGCAGCAACCGCAACTTACCTTAGTCGGTTGCAATACTGGTTCATGGCCTGTGCTGTTCCGAGGTGCCTTTATAGTGCATCGCATGCAAATGAGCATTGGTGCAGTGGTAATGACATGCTAACGTCCCCCATGCACCGCGCAATGGCTGCTGAGCTCATTTGCATGTGGTGGTTGAATATCGCATACTTGCTCCGTGCGCAATGGAATTGTTCTGGAGCAAGTCATGGCATAATGTTCGGATATGCGCAGTATGCAAGAACGCAGTGGGCATGTGGCAGGCAGTGTGCCATAGCCTATTGCACACTGTGCGCCCACTGTTCAATAGGGGCCATGGTGCACAGTGCACTATAGCCCCTATTGCGCAGCAGTGCACTGTGCGCCATGCGACCCCTGACCCCTGTTGTCACCCTTTGACCCATTAGGCCTACACCACCACGTGCCTGGTGGGCCACGCCCATTTTGCACATCCACAGCGTGAATGGCAGACTCAATGCATGTCTACTCGAGGTGCGCATCCCACGCTTGTTGTGTACACATGCACCTCTGGCCACCATTTTTTCTCCACTGATTGCCGCTGTTGTGATGGCACAGCAGGGTGTTTATAGAGCCCAAAATTGGTCGGACCTGGAGCTATTCAATCTGGTGGCCCCTGTGCAACCACATGTACCAGGGCTGTTTGGCCAGGTGCCCTTACAGCAGGCCAGGACGGAGGTCTGGCAGGCCATCACCACCAGGCTGGTGCAGGACACCAGGGTGGCCAGGACTAGTGATCAATGCTACCACCAGTACAGGGACTGGCTGCAGGTTGTGCTGCGCTACAGCCTTGCGGGACATATCGGGCAGGGGAGCCCACTGTGCACAGGGGTTGGGGTGGTGGTCACATGCTGTGGGTGTTCTCTGATGTGTGCCTGTCTTTGTTCCATTCCTAGGGCCTGAAGATCGATGCCAGGTGAGGGCAGCAGGAGTGCCAGGCTGGACACAGCTGCCATCTGTGAGACCGAGTGGTGGTGAAGGAGCAGCAGCAGAACAGGCGCAAGCGGTGCCACAGTGGGCAGGTAGGCACTGTTGCAATCCCCTACACATTACCAGGTGGTCAGCGGGGGTGTGTGTGTGTGGCCATGGCCACCTGTGCCTTGTGCCATGGCAGTTGTGTGTTGCACACTGTGCGTGGTGCATGCCACTGTGGGTGGCCATTGTACACGTGTACCAGCTGTTGGTGGGGTGGGTATGTGCCCGGCTACCACTGGTGTTGCTGTGATGCTGCAGGTGCCCTGTGCTGTCTGACTGTTGCTGTACAGTCGGGTGGCTATTGGGTGGCAGTGTCCAATGCTGTGCAATGTCGTGGCTTGTTGGGGTGCTGACAGGCGTTGGCCCACCCCCTGTGGGTGGCCAGGGAACCACTCTGAGGGTGTGTGTTCCCACTGCCCATTGTGCACAATGGGTGGGCATGGTTTCTTGGGACCTTGCACTGATCACCTGTCCATTCCTTTGTCATAGGCATCTGGAGGAGTTCATGGCTGCCCCTGTATTGTAGGCTTCTGAGGCAGATTATCCTGATCACCTCGACAACCCTGAAGGTGGCCCAGCAGACGAGGCACATGGTGCTGAATGACCGGCGGAGGTGGAGGCATCAGGCGGTGGGTTGTGGCCACCCATAGATCATCTCCACCATGTACCTGTTACCCCTGCCATCCCTTCCCCGTCCCCTTCTGTCCCCCTTTCCACTGTACAGTCCCTGTTCCCTGTCCCCTTCCCTCACTTTCCTATCCTTTCCCACCCGTTGCCATTGTACATAGTTATATTTACAATACAGTTATTTTGCTTACCTGCCTGTGTTGGTGTTTGCTTTGCAGCTGGCATGTGGAGCCATGCTGCAGTGCCGTGGTGTGTGTCTGTGTGGTGTACATTCGTCGGTGTGCAGGTCGTGCATGGTGGTGTCCTGCCCCTTGGTTGGTGGCTGTGCCTTGGGTGGCCATGGGGTGGCTGTCTGAGATGTGTGGCATATGTGAGTGTGGCAGCATGGTCCAGGGTGTGGCTTGTGGCTAGCCAGGTTCTGGGTGGGTGGGAGCACGGCATATGGGGGGGGTTCAGTGGTGGCTCTCCATCGGTCATTGGTGCCAACTGTTGCCTGCGTCCTGTGCTGCAGTTGTGTTTGAGGGGGGTGGGCTGGATGCCTGTGTGTGCTCTGCTGATGGTGACCACAAGTGGTCTGCCACTGTGCATCCCTGGCACTGTCCCTGGATGCGTTCCTCCACTCTGCCCCCACGCTTTGCCTCTGCTGCTGTGCTCCCACCATTGACTGGGGCTGGTCCATATGCACCTTGGCTCTTGTCCTGTTGCACCATGGTGCATCTCTGGTTGTGCTATGGCACTGGTCTGTGTGTGCACTGTGCAACTCTGGTTGCACCATGGCGCTTCCATGCCATATTCAGCCATGTTGCACTGGCACATTTCACCATGCGCATTCTTTGAATATTGCACTCATTGCACCATGGTGCATTGGAGTTGCGCTGCACTGGACTTGCGCCGGCCTTTCACTCATTTCTGAATATCTGGCCCAGTGAGTCAGTAGGTGCTGGCTAAGTGTACAGGAAAGACTTGCATAGTATGTTGCTACAAACTGATGTACTGAAGAAGGGATATGCCATTGCTGAAGATTATCTACTGCATTCTGAATAAACATCACACGGAGATTGTGTGTTGATCTTGAAGTTTGGTGTCTGGTCCATCTGTTAACCCACAACCCCTCCACAGACTTGATGTCAGAAGTGGGACAACTTGCTGGAAGCATCTGGACTGGCCAAAGCGGGATGTTTTCTGGTGGATATCGCCTAGATATCCCAGGTAGACTGTTGCACTAGGAGTTGCCAGAGGAGAACCCAGAGAAGAAAGTCCGTGGAGTTCTGACCAGAACCATGGCTGACAGACTGGAAGAGAAGTTGCTGCCTGGACTGGACCGGGGAGTTCGGAGAAAGGCCAAGCCTGAAGATGACGAAGAGATGCAAGAGGACGTGGAAGAATTGAGGGAACTGCCTCCTTTTGAAGATGCTCCACCTGAGGATGTAGGGGAGTTGTTGAAATGGCTCTGCATAAAACAGGTACAGATGGAAAGAGATAAAGACATTGAGTAGAGAGATAGAGACATTGAGCGGAGAGAAAGAGACAATGAGCAGAGAAGTGAAGATGCCAAATGGGCAGATACTGTGAGGGTCTTGCATGCCATCAATGCAGGGCAAACAGAAAGAGCCAGTAGCCCAAAGACATTAAACTGTCTAAACTTTTGGACAGTGATGACATTGAGGCCTGCCTTACAATGTTTGAGAGGATTGCTCGAACATGTGCATGACCAAGGGAACAGTGGGTTGTTCACCTGGCACCACACCTGACAGGTAGTGCCCAGTTGGTTTATAGCCACATGGACTCCTGAGAGGCAGAGGTCTATGACCATGTGAAGTAGGAGATCCTCAGGCGCTATAACATAAACACTGAAACCTATCGAGAGAGGTTTAGATTTCTTAAAATGCAGTCACTGGATACCACCCTTCCCCCCCCCGAGAGATTTGTGCCTGCCTCAAGGAGCTCTGCTACAAATGGTTACAACTGGAGAACAAGAGCAAGGACCAACTTCTGGAGGTGGTGATTATTGAACAGTTTATTAAAGTTTTACCCCAGGATGTCCAACTTTGGGTTTGGGAGCATAAGCTGTATTCCACTGATAAAACCATCACATTGGCGGAAGACTTCATGGCAGCCCGACCACTCAGACTCAAAGGGTTTCAAGGGGCATCAGCAGCTGCAACCACCAGAAATCCTGTAAGGAAACCTTTTACTTGTAAACTGTCAAATCCAGCCCCAGAGAAACAAGACTGGAGAGCAGAGAGAGGGGGTGCAGTCCAGTAGCTGAGACTGTATGTCATGGGTGCCAAAAGAAGGGACATTATGTAAGAAACTGTCTAAATATAAAGAAAGAGATGGCTCACATAGCCTTAGTGAACTTGGGTCACTTTATGGCTACTGTGCAGATTGGATCACAGCAGATAATGGGACTGATTGATTCAGGGAGCCGCCAGACTCTTGTACGAGCAGATCTGGTGACTGGGAATAATAAAGGACTGAATACAGCAGTCATCTGTGTGCATGGTGGTACCCATCGCTACCCTACAGGCACCATACAAATGATGTTCAAGAAAAGACACATGAGGTAGAAGTGGGGTTGGTACCTTGCCTACCTGTGCCAGTTGTTATCGGGCATGACCACCCAGACTTTGCTTCATTTATACATTGTCATGCTGCCCAGGCCTCTGCTGTAGCTGCTGCAACCACCAGAGCTCAAGTGAAGAAGAGACATTTATCATCTGTGTTCCTATTTGATGATGAGGTTTTTGAGATCCTGGCAAGGACCATAAAACTAAGGTGGAAAAGAGGAAGCTAAAGAAGGACTGAATTGATACTCATGCTGGTGTACTGCCAGACTTGGGACATACTTTTAAATGTGATATGCAGCATCAGCAAAAAGCAGACCCTTCACATGACCCTTTTTTTCCACAGGTGGGGAAGGGAGTGGGAAAAAGGTGTCTCTCAGTTTGCTGTAAAACAGGGAATACCGTATAAAGAATACACTAACCCCAGAACTGGAGAGGTAGTAGACTAACTAATGGTTCCAGAAAAATTCTGCTCCCAAATCATGTATCTGGCACATGACATCACTTTAGCTAGCCATGCAGGCAGAGATAACACCTTGAATAGGATATTACTCAGGTTTTATTGGCCCTCTATCCATGAGAACATAGCTGAGTACTGTAAAGCATGTGCTGAGTGCCAGAAGGTAGCTCAGGCAGGAAAAAGAGATAGAGTACCACTATAACCCATTCCCATTGTGACTAACCCCTTTGATAGGATAGCCATGGATGTAATTGGCCACCTGGAAAAGAGCTCCAAGGGTAACAGATTTGTACTGGCCATATGTGATTACGCTACCCACTGCCCAGAAACTATCCCCATGAGAACTGTCTCCTTCCTAAGGATAGCAGAGGAGCTAGCAAAGATATTTAGCTACATGGGAATCCCCCAGGAAATACTGATCAGAGGAGTAATTGTAATGCACACCTGCTAAAAGAATTCTACCATCTTCTAGGCATGGTAGCAGTGCGTACTTCCTCATACCTCCCACAGACTGACGGCCTCATAAAGAGGTTTAATCAGACATTAATAATAATGTTGAGGAAATATGTAAAAGATGAAGGTAAAGATTGGGATAGGTACCTACCCTATTTACTTTCCGCTTACAGAGAAATTCCTCAAGCGTCCACTGGTTTCTCGCCTTTTTCATTATTATACGGGAGGAACCTGAGGGGGCCCCTGGATGTGGTTAAAGAACATTGAGAAGAAGGGAAGGAGGTGAGACATCTTAATGTCATAGAGTACATGACTCAGTTACGCAAACACCTGATGAGGTATATCAACTTGGCACACCAGAGCTTAGAATAAAAGAAAGACTTGCAGAAAGAAAGATATGACCAGGGTTTGAAGACTAAAACATTTCAGTCAGGGGACAAAGTGTTGTTACTCCTTCCCTCCACAGAGAACAAACTACTCATGAAATGGCAGTGCCCCCTTCACCATTTTGAGGCAAACAGAAGTAGTGAACTACGAGCTTAGCATGCCCGGAAAGAGACCCACTCAGAAAATCTGCCATGTGAACCTCCTTGGGAAATGACATGAGAAGTCTAACCCCTCTCTTTATATCCATCCTGAAGTTAGGGAGTCAGAGCTGGAGGTTACCTATAAAAGGCTATTACAGTCAGGACTGTTGGAGAAGATTCAGAAAAACCCTGAATTGGAACCTCAGCAACAGAAATATTTGCAGTGGGTATTACAAAGAATTTGAGCCCATATTCACAAACGTTCTGGGGCAGGTCAAAGGAATTGTTCACACCATAACTGCCACACAAGGCAAGCCCATACACCAAAAGCCCTACAGACTGCCCATGAAGGTGCGGGATGAGGTGATTCAGGAAGTCAAAAAAATGGAGCAGTTAGGCATAATTGTGCCCTCAAAGAGTGCATGGTCTTCACCCATGGTCATAGTGGACAAGAAATAGGGTGGGATACGTTTATGCCTAGATTTTAGAAAGCTTAACAATATGTCACTATTCGATGGCTACCCAATGCCCCAAATAGATGACATCATTGCCGGGCTAGGAATGCACAGTATATCTCCACCCTGGATCTTACTAAGGGATATTGGCAAATCCCCTTGTCACCTGATTCACAAGATAAAACCACATTTAGCACCCCAGTCAGTTTATACCAGTTTGTCACAATGCCATTTGGACTACATGGGGCCTCAGACACTTTTCAGCATTTTATAGATCACATACTAAGACCACACACTGAGTACTGTGTGGCTTATTTGGACGATATGATCATATTCAGTCCTGACTGGAAAACCAATTTTATACACTTGTCCCAGGAACTGCAAGCAATAAAGGAGTCAGGAATGACCATTAACCCTGCTAAGTGTGCCCTAGCCAAGACCGAGACAAGATACCTAGAGTTAATTTTAGGAAATGGACAAGTGAAGCCTGAGGTAGAGAAGGTTACAGCAGTAGCAAACAGCTCAATACCTACCAAAAAAAATCATGTGAGATCTTTCCTAGGCTTGGCTGGTTATTACCAGAGATTTATTCCTAATTTTTCAGCCATTGCTAGTCCTTTGATTGATCTCACTAAAAAGAGGTGCCTGAATAAGGTTCAGTGGACCCCTATTTGTGATGAGGTATGTAGTAATATCAAGGCAATTCTAGGTACAGCTCCTGTATTGAAAAGCTCTGACTTAAACCAAGTGATTGAGGTTCAAACTGATGCATCAAAGAATGGTATTGGGGCAGTCTTATCTCAGAAAATAGATGGGGAAGAACATCTGATCATGTATACCAGCAGGAAGCTACATGAGAGGGAGAGAAGATATACTATCATAGAGAAAGAATGTTTGCTCTGAAGTGGGCTATTGAGTCTCTAAAATATTACTCGTGGGGGATTGAATTTAAGGTTGTAACTGATCACAACCCCCTCTGCTGGTTGCACCAAATGAGAGAAAAAAATCCCCGTATAATGCGGTGGTACTTGACTCTTCAGCCTTATCAATTTACTGTGTCCCACAGGGCAGGGACAAAACATTTAAATGCTGATTTCATGTCTAGATATGGTGCAGGAATTGATGTCAGTGAAATATGACATACTTTTACTAAAAGGAGATAGTTCAGGGAAGGTACCGTTAGTCTCTGATGAGAAATGTGTTAATGCCTCAGGGTAAAGAATGATGATATCCACTATGTTTATGATAGAATGTTTATCGTTAATAGGGACCCTGAGACAGAGGTTCTGAAGATGGATGGGTGGAAGCTCCATCCCTTCCTGGGACAGGAAGGTGGTAAGCAGTCTGCAATAACTGCTTCCCTCTTAAGGTGGGGGATATGTGACAGGGAGCTCCTGCCACTCTTGAAGACTGACCTTTTCTTAAATCTGTTGTAACAGTTCTTCTACTTCTTAGCCTAATCTATTCTTTACAATTTCTAGTCCATAAGGTTGGCCACCTATGGGCACCCCATTCCCTTTCTTAACTATGCTATAGTGTCCTCTTTAATTTTCCTTTTTCTTCTCAGGTCCTCTTACAGGGAGGTTATTGTGGTGACCTCCAAGCTGATGTAAAACAACAGGCTGTGTTTATCGCTGTTGGATTTAGTATGTAATAGCAGTATGTCATAAAATACCTTTATGTATATCCCTTATGTTTATGAAACCTGTAAATGTTGAAAATACCATGGCACAATGTGTTTTTGATAAAGGTAACAAGTTACTAAGGAACTGTATGATAAATATTAAGTTAATTGTGCTATTTAAAATGCATGTAAATTGCTGTAAACTGAACAAGATGAAATTTCATAGTGATTTATATATCCCATGATGCTTTGCATTATGGACGTATGTGTGATGTTGAGTTTCTTTGAAACTTGGC
Organism: Neoceratodus forsteri; assembly: GCA_016271365.2. Lineage (NCBI taxonomy): Eukaryota > Metazoa > Chordata > Ceratodontiformes > Ceratodontidae > Neoceratodus > Neoceratodus forsteri. The sequence continues at coordinate 165,722,427 of CM028137.1, forward strand.
TTATTGCACTGAGGTTCTTTGCCTTTAGCTTGTTTTTTTATTATTTGAGCCCCACCACCCAAGCCAACAAGGCCTGCATAGGGGAAGCTGAATCTGAACTAAGTTAGATCAGAACTCAGGGAGTCAGTAGGTGCTGGGTAAGTGTAGAGGGAAAGACTTGCATAGTCTGTTGCTACAAACTGATGTACTGAAGAAAGGATATGCCATTGCTGAAGATTATCTGCTGCATTTGAATAAACATCACACAGAGATTGTGTGTTGATCTTGAAGTTTGGTGTCTGGTCCATCTGTTATCCCACAACCCCTCCACAAGCACCAGACAAGAAAGAGAGACAGAGGAAGGAGAATACTAAACAACAGCTTATACAACTGCTATCATTTTTACTCTCTCTTCTCTCCAATGTCGTAGACTTCTTTATCTGTCCAAAAAATAACATCTGTCTTGTGAATAAGTAAGAAAGGAGTGGACACAGAAGTACTAAATGTATTTACTTGCAGCTTAACCTTGGCTGCTTGCTATTGCTACAGTCAGCAGCTTATAAGCTACTGCTCCCTCTCTATAGTGAACACTTCCAGAGCCAGCTGAGGTGTTCACTATAGCTAGGTGCTAATATGCCTACTTAGTGAACAACAGGGGCCATCAAAGGTGTTCACTATAAGGGGGAGTTTGTTATAGAGGGGTTCTTTATAGAGAGGGAGAACTGTATTTTTATTCTCTCCAGTAAGTCTTTATCTGTCTAAAAGATAAAATCATCTGAACAAAGTCAAGTGAAACAGTCAGCAGCTCATAGCTAATGCTATTATTTTTACTCGCCACTCTCAGTCTCCAGTCTTTATCTGTCCAAAAAATTAAATAACTAAAGTGACAAAGTGAGACTCTAAGCGAGGAGACCAGACAAGAGAGATTTTTAGTGTTAGACTCAGGGAGAGGAGGAGACCTGAATGATTGTGCTTGCACAGACATTATTACTACAGTAGTAGGAGCAGCAGTGGTAGTAGGACAATAGCACGTCCTTAGAATCAATATACTACTTATCTGTTGTATTTTGAAAAGCTGTTAAACTTGACTGTGCAGTGCATGTGTTGTTTGTGTGGCTTGTTGAATGTGATCAGATCATACATTCTCAGTAAACAAAATGCTACTGCTCTGATAGTTACAGGCTGCACACCCCACAACATAATTCATGTTGTCTTTACACTCACTGCCAGTTGTACTAACAAAAAAATCAAACAAAAGGAAAAAGAGTAGAGAGAGAGAGAGAGAGAGAGAGACCGAGAGTCAAAGAGGGAACTAGGGAAGGAGCGGAGGCGAGAGCTGAGCTTGCACTGAGAAAGCAGTGACCTGCAAAAAAAAATATTATCCAGCTCAGGACAGCTGGTGACTGTTTTCATCAGCCATGTGAAGTACATTATTAGCATCTCACTAGCCTCAGGTACAGAATACAATATGTGTCATACGTAGTATTCGGCCTGCAGCCACAGATAGCAATAATTTTACTTACAGCAAGGCATTTAGTAGCTTATTTTAAAACTAAACAACGTATATGTGAGCTATCCACCATTGTAAAACAGCTCAGAAGAGATGAGTTAATTAGCTTCAAAATAATCTACAAAATGCAGCACAGAACTTTCAGCACCCCAGGGCTTCAGGGGGCCTAACAGCCCCCAGACCTCTGGTCTAGAATCGAACAAGCACAGCAGCAAGTATCCAGCTAAAGAACTGGTCACTGTTCTTCCGTGAAAGGTAAAGTACATTACCGGCATCTTGCTAGCCTCAGGTACTAAATACACATATGTAGTTTTCAACCAGCAGTCAGCCAGTTAATAATCATTTTATTTACAGCAAGGTATTTGCTAGATTACTTTGAAGCTAAATAACTCATCTCTGAGCGCTTCTCCCCATGGTGGGGGAGAGCTCAGAGAATAGTTATTTAGCTTCAAAACAGGCTTTAAAATGTGCCACAGAGCATCTAGTACCCCATAGCTTCTGGGGGCCTGGCAGCCCACAGACTCCTGGCATTTTTAAAGAAGATTCCCTCTTGCACAATGTCTAGCCCCTCCCAAAATTTCATGCTGGTTGCGCCCCTGACTGCTCACAACAGAAAGCTGGTTCTGACTTTGAGTTTTCTAGTAACATGCTGAAAGACAGTACCGAACAAAGGACAGAAGCCGCTTCAGCTTGTCAATCATTTGTTCAGAAACGTAGCCAGGCCATCAATGAAAGGTTCAGTGACACAGACAGTTCAAAAGTTCTGAGGGGGTCATAATGAGGTTTTCACACCATAATTCATCTTGCTAGATCATTCTTCATCATGTCATGATTCTCATGATTCTTCTTCAACTGATGATAAGGCTGCAGCTTCTTCTGGAGCAGGTTACAGACCTTGTGTTTAGATGGGTTGGAGTCTGAGGCAGCTACTGTAGCTCTAAGTAGAGATGTGCAAAATGCGCAAATTTCATTTACATTAATAATATTTACATTTATTGGCCATGCTGTCCCTCCACAGAAACGGGACACTTAATCTTTATGACATGCCCATCCCCCTGCCACATACCAGGGTAGGATCCTCAAGTCCTGTATGTGTATTTTCAATGGTGCCTAGAATTTGATCAGTATTACTACCTTCAGTGCCAAGTATCTGAGACTTATTTCCTGTGTATGTAGAATTATCTGAAATAATTATTGCAACACTTGTTTCTCTCTTTCTTGACTGTGGGTCTTTTTATGTAGTACTACATCTCCAACCACATGATCATCTGAGTTCTCCAGCTCCATAATATTAAGTTTCTTGAGAACTTTTTCTGTAGCAACCTAGATCTTCCCCAAGACTTTCAGCTCGATATTGAGCGAGTGAATGGCCCAGATCCACAGTGTTACAATTCATGAGCTACGACACTAAACAAAACATCTTAAGAGATGAGTGTCAGAGAAAAGACATGTTTTTATGAAGGCACCAGAATATATGCTGATCATGATTACTTGCCTCATGTAATGGAACAATGTAGAAAACTTGGACCCCTGCTGGCTATTCCCCGGGAGAAATAACTCTGCTTTCTTACCCCATTTCCTGCAAAATTGATGGTCTCTTACCGGGGGCACAGTCCTGTATTAAAATCCTGAGGCAGCAATAGCCAATTTTGGTAAGAGAAACCTCAGAATAAAGCCGACGAAAACTCAAGTTGCAACAGACATTGCAGGCAGTGACAGCCTGTAAAGCCCAGTCAGCAGCCACAAGGAAAGATATTAAAGAACTCTTAAGAACTGTTTGAAAGTTTGAGAAGGTGCTGTTGACTCCTTACTGACACAGCTGACTGAAGATGTGAATTGGTGGTTCCCGGATGATCCCTGGTGAAGCCCCTGATTGGAGATACTTAAATCTGTGACCCCACTAGTAGCCCAATGCATTAACCTCTGGACAGACATTGTATTCAGTTGCAGTAAGGTACGTGGGGCTGGATGGGAGGGGGGGAGATGGGGAGAGTGGCCACATGGTGAGAGGGGAGGTGGGGGGGGCGTTGTGATTTCCTACTCATTTGTGGATACAGGTCAATTAGCCCAGCAGATAAAATCGCTAAGTATTTCTCTGTAAATGAAAAATGGCAACTCAGGGATACTTGGGCAAATAGCAGGAGGGGGATCCTTGAGACGCTCATCGTGACAGCTGTATTAACATACTTACGAACACATGAATGTGCTAGCAGAAACAGACCACCCAGTCTATCTATGTCTGCTCGAGTGTGCAGCTAGCACCCTTAGTTTTGCAGCTGCACCACCCCTCCCCTTTGTTATCCCACTGCCCCCCTCCCCCACCCTCACTCTCCCTTGCTCCCTGTCCCATGCCCTTTTAAGCTGTTCACAGATTTACATGATACTGCCCATTCTGGTAGTGCATTCCATTTTGCTACCACCCTCTCTGTGAAATAGTGTCTCCTCACTTCCCTCCTAAATCTTCCCCCATCTATTCTTAGCCTGTGCCCCCTAGGGACCCTCCCCCTCCTTAGCTTAAAGACCCTGTCTGCCCCATCCTTATTGATTTCCCTCAGATACTTGAATGTCTGTATTATACTTGCTTACAGACAACTGAAGAAGCAGTACCAGGACCTAAGAGTAAAATAAAAATTGGCACAATTTTGGCCGGCCCAGTGGCACTGAGGCACTGGTCACCTTACCTCATGCCACACTGGCGACCCATGTTCGGGAACGAGCACGGGTCACCGGGGGTTGGCAGGGGAGGAGAGGGAATGAGCATCCGACGAACTGCTCTCCCTCTCCAGGGGGGAGGGATTTCAGTAGTCGGTGCAAGGGTGTCCACTAGCAGAGGCTAGGGGATATAGCACCGCTGCTCTACAGAAAGGGGCATGATGGGGCAGGCACTGGGGAGGAGCGCGTGCAGACGCATGTGCACTCCTTCCATGGGTGCCACTGCACGCCTCTCATGCATGGGCAAAAATGGAGGAGATAATCTGGTCCTGGTCGAGCGTTGATGAGCCGCCCACCCACCGCAGGCCCCGACCTTGAATGGCGCTCCCCACACTGGATCCTGTAACAGGGTGAGTTGAGCCGAGCCCGGGGGGGCTCCTCACCACACTGCCATGGGGGGTAATCCATGGGGGTAAGTGGTAGTGGCCTGATCTCGAGGTACAGGGCAGGACGGGTGGATGAGGATGTTAGCTGACAAGGGACCAAGGAGTAGAAACAATGCAGGGAAAAAAAAATTGAACAATTTTAAAATGTCTTCTGCAGTATATAATAAGTAAAAACAAAAATTCTGAAAATGATATCCTACTGTGGTCAGACCCATGAAATTCATGGGTGAAATGCGGGAATGTCGTGAAAAATTTCATATAGCAAAATTTGTGATTTTGCCAGAATTTTGGCGGTGAAATTAAATTTCACTTGAACGCTAGCTCTAAGTGAACAAGCATTTGTCAATGCCGAATGTTGTCGCGCTGGCATTGGCAGTGGCGGAGGTGGAAAGACATAGTGCTGTGAGTTTGTGAATGTGTCCCAAAAGGTGATTTTGCACAGTGAGTACGCCACTGTGTGGCAGAAACGTATTTTGGGCAGGCTGTGGAAAATGGCAGTTGGACTGTTGATAATGAGGTGTGCACAAATGCCAGTGGTGAAAATGTGGCATGAAAATATTGCAGATTGATGAAGTTACAAGGCTGCGTGGAAACTGCACAATGCACGCTTTCAACACAGTCATCGTCTGGACTTTCGCCACCAAATTTTCAACATAGGCATTTTAGGACTTCTGCTGATGAATAGTGTCACTGTCATTTACTCAAAGTGTCCCGAAAAGTAATTTCGCACTGTGACCGTGCAATTCTGCACCGGATGTGCAAAAACACATTTCAACCAGCTGTACTGTTCATAAGGAGGTATGGAAAAATGCCAATGATGAACAGCTGGAGTGAAAGTATTACAGATTCACAAAGTCACGAGCATGCATGCAAACTGTGTAATGTGCGCTCGTAAAACACTCATTTTATTGACTTTCATCCCTAAATTTTCAACATAGGCAGTTTAGGACATCTGCTAATGAACAGTGTCACTGCCATTTTCATAATGTGTCTTGAACACGGGCTTTCCACAGCAACTGCGCTATTGTGCGCTGGAACTGCAAAAACAGATTTTGGTCAGGATGTGAAAAATGACAGCTGTACTGTTCATTAGGAGGTGTAGAACAATGACACTGTTGAAAATGTGGAGTGAAAACATTATAAGTTTGTGAACTTACGAGCGTGCATGCAAACTGCGCAACACACGCTCGCAACACAGTCATTTTATGGAGTATTGCCACCACATTTTCAACACAGGCATTTTAGGACCTCTGCTCATGAACAGTGTCACTGTCATTTTCGTAATGTGTCCTGAACAGTGATTTCGCTCAGCGACTGCACTATTCTGTGCCAGAAGTGCGAAAACACATTTCGGCCAGGATGTGAAAAATGACAGCTGTACAGTTCACAAGAAGGTGTGGTAAAATGCCAATGTGGAGAATCTGGCATGAAAATAGTGTGAATGCGCTAACTTACGAGCGTGCATTGCGCAGTTGCTACGCACGCTCGTAAAACAGTAATTTTTCAGATTTTTCGCACCAAACTTGCAACATAGGCTTTTTGAGAGCCCCTCTCGTGAACAGTGGCACTGTCATTTTGTTACTCAGTCCCAAAAGGTGATTCCACGCAGTGACTGCGAAATCACCTTTCGGGACCGAATAACGCCATGACAGTGCAAGAATTCATGGGAAGGGTGCCAAAAACCCCATGTTGAAAATTTGGGGCCAAAATTTACAAAAATGCCCGAGATATGTATTAAAGTTGAAAAACCCCTATTCATTCCATTATACAGCTTACCGGCATTTCTTCAGTTCTGGGTCGGTTTTGAAGAGTGCAGAGCGTGTTCTCGGTCCACGAAGATCGTTGTGCCAGACTCCATGAGTAAATATGGGGTAAGGGGGTGAGGGAAGCAGGGTGAGCAGAGGGTGGGGGAGGGGCATTGAGACTACAAGGGACCGTTTTCATTTTACAGGGAAAAAAAACATTGCAGGACAGTTTTGCTGCAGGGGTTGTACGCTGGGTGGACTCCAGCGTGCACCTACTATTGGGGAGGTGTCTGTAGCTGTGAGGATTGGGCACCTCATTTGGCATACAACATGGGGGGATGAGGAAGTAATGCCGGCGGGGTTGGGCACCCCGTCGGTACACAAAAAGTGGGGGGCTGAGCCGGGGGATTGGGCACGCCCCTCAGCGTTCTCAACAATTGGAGGTTATGCCCGATGGGGAGTGGGCTCCCCATCAGCACACAAAGAAAGCAGGGGAACGAGCCGAGGGGTTGGACACCCCCTCAGCATTCAACAATTGGGGGTTATGCCAACGGGGAGTGGGCTCCCTCTTTGGCACACAAGAAGAAAGTGGGGAGGGTTAACTTACAGGGATTGGGCACCCGAGTCAAGCAGTAGTTGGTGACATGGCTAAGCGACCATGCTCATAATGTCGGGCGAGAGCGTGGGAAGGGTCTGCTGTGTATGACAAGCTTTGCTCGGATTGCAGCAGACCTTTTCTTAGTTGTGCTCACCACATTATGTATGCATGGTGCGGCGCCGGCATGCAGGCTGATTGGGGAATGAGGGACGCACCTACCAGTGTGTGCCCTGCATTCGCCCAACAGCGACCCCACCTCCAAAGCTGCACTGTCCCACGATGTTGGCTGCGCAAGCGTGCCAACATAAAAATGAGGAGTTGGTAGGAAGAAGCAAGTCACGCAGGTCCAACAATGAGAAGAAGCAGGAGCTGCTCAAGAGTCCAAGATTCAACAGGAGTGGTGACAGGAACAGGACTAGCCAATGTAGTGCCTGCTTTTAGCAGTTCCTGCTTTTAGAAGTAACAGAGAAAGGGGACTCTTAGACTGTGGAGGGTGGCCACAAGAGTGGGAACAGTCCACCCTTAATATTCTGCTGGATTTGGACACAGTCTTCCTATGAATAGCTTGAAGAGGCAAATCTCCTTGTTCTGAGGAAGCGAGTGTCCATTCTTATGTACAGACATGACAAACAAAACGGTTGGCCGAGCACTGGGGTGTTGCTTCCGTGCCTCCGAGTGCATTTCTGGGGGTCAGAAGTTAAAAAATTTAAATATTTTAAATAGTTGTGGCCTGTACTCCACACATAAGCGACCGTCAAGGAGGAAAGATTTAAAGGAGCGGCTGCTCCTTTTTACATGAGGTAGTTTTGGCACCGCCTGGTGCCATGGGAGAAATTGTAAATAGTTTATTTCAGGATCACAGGTCCCATAGGGCTTTAGGGGCACAAAGTTGTTTGGTGCCCAGAGAACAGTCCAGGACTGGACCCTTAATTGGCAGCAGATGTTTGGCACCATTCTGAGAGGGGATAAAAAGAGGAGCAGCATGGAAATTGAAGGAGAGAGGGTTTGAGTAAGAACTGAGTGGAGTTGATTGCCCCTTGATCAGCAGTGGAGTTTCTTTTTTTTTTTTAAGTAAGTTGGCTCGGGAAGGACTGGGGACATGGCGGCAGCTGTCCTGTTTTGGAGCCCCATCATGGGGGATGGACACAAGTACTGCTTATGTGGATAAACAGGAGAAGATAGCCTGGCTAGGAGGAAGAGATGAGATGGCTGTGGGATCTGCAGCATGGGGGTGGGCTGAGTCACTGGTAGCCCAGAGAACCACCGCCAAGTGAGACCCCCTAACAGGAGTGTTTGCCTACAGGTGCCAGAGAGGGACAGAAGGGGGAAAAAAGAATGGCACCTGAGAGATGATGGGATCCAGGGGTTCGGGCCAAGTCCCTGGTCCCAGAGACCATCTTGCTGTTGCACCCTTTAGGAAGAGACTGTGAATATGGGTTCCAGGGGGTCCTGGGTCAGCCCTCTGGTTTAACATGACCCCAGCTAAAGACTGTTCAGTTCCTGTGTTTGAGGAGGAACTGTCACTGCTTGCTGTTCTAGGTTATGAATTATGCTGCCTGTGTCTGGACTTTTGGCTGCCAAGGCTATAGGTAGCCACATGGACTTCATGCTCGAATGTAACCTTCATGGTCTAGAGTAAATCCAAACTCGTAATGTGACCTCCATGGTTAAGGGAAACTGATTTGTTTGTTTCCTCTCCATGACGCGGCTGTTCCTGTTTGGAAATAACTGTTCATTAAAAGGGATCCCTTGTTCCTGCAGTTCTGGTGTTCGCCTCATTTTGTTTGGATGAATTGTTTGTTGTTAACAAGAGCTTTTCCTCCACAATCCATCTCCCAGTGTGTGTGTTCCAGGATGTGCATCCGGTGATCCAAAAGACCAGTAAGGAAGATGTTGAGAGGCCTGCCTGGTGAAGACTGCCTACAAAGGCCTCTGAGGTGAAGATGGCAAGGCCAGGCAGGTGAAGACCAGCATCTTCATCTCTTCTGCTGACCAGCTCAGCACCTAAATGAAGGGGCACCCTGGTTTCATTAGGTCTGGTAAGCCAATCCAACCAGTTATGTGGACTCTTTCTGCTGTACAGTGCGCCCCCTCCCTTGGACCTTTTCCACCATACCCCTAGATGTGGGGAAGGGGGGGCTTACATACAACAAAAAACGAAGAACCAGAAACCCAAAAAGGGCACTCACAGGAACAGCCAGCCAGAGCAGAGCACAAGGGCAGAACAAAGGAACACAAGCAGGAGAACACATGGAGAAGCAGAAAGAAGAACGCAGGAAGCATCAGGAAGCTGGCGAGGCAAACAGAGTGGGCAGCTGGGGAAGAGGAGAGGTGCCAAAACAAGGAGGAACAGGCAGGAAAGAGAAGGGACACGTGAGGGCTGGCTGGAAGCCACCAGAAACCAGTGTGGGGCAGAGCCGCAAAGAAAAGGATAGAGGACATGGAAGCACAACAAGAAAAAACATAGGAAAATGGCAAAGGGTGGCACAGAAGTTAAGGGAAGCAAAAGAAAAAAAACACTGAAAAACAACAGAGGGGCAAGTGAGGCAAAGACATAAACGATGGGGCAGAAGGAGGCAACAACAGGATGAACTCATAAAAGAAACCATAGACGAAACAAGAAACAAACACAGCAGAAAGGAGCCAAGCAGCATGAATGGGCACACACACACACACATTTGTATACCCATGATGCTTTGTGTGGGGTTTGAGGCTTTTGAGTTTAGGTATGTTTACAGAAACAATACAAACTGAAAAGTATCTGCCTTCTTGTACAGTTTATGTAACCTAAATATTGTTCTTCTTCTTTCTGATCAGTACTGAAATTACTTCACCACATTTCACTCACTGCAACAATAACAAGACCCAAAATGTGTGTAGTCCCAGGAAGAAGAAGCACCATGCATTGCTGTTGTTATGGGATTTAGTGTTTTCTTTCCTTGGAATTGTAGGTATTGATTATAGTTAGGGGTTTCTTTTACCATTTCTAGGTTTTTATGATGATGCAGTGGAAACACATTGGTGGGATGTGTAAGGAATGCGGTGTTTGATGGACAGTGGTAAACTAGAGGGTGCAGTGGGAGTGTGGTCACTGTCTCAGCTGCAGGATGTTCCAACGAATGAGGGCAGAGTTGGAAGCTGCAAGAGCTGAAATATGGTGCTTGAGAGCTGCAGTCACAGTGTCCCTTAGGGCACTACTACCACAGCCACCTCCAGGACCATCACAGGCCAGAGAAGTCGACTGGACAGTAGTGAGGGGAGAAAGGGAAGAAGGGGGAGGAAAGTTCAAGTCTGAGGAATGAGAGCTCTGTACCATAAACAGAATTTATTGGTACAAGGAGACCAAAGGTCCATCGAGACTTCCCTTACAATACAACCTCACCCCACTAATCTACTGCCGTAGTGGGCTGTATCCCTTCACCCTGTAAAACTCTTGCTGTCCCTCCTTGGGTCATCTCCCCCTACACACAAGAAGGTGGAACCAGCACACTTATCACATAGGAACTGCCAGACAGCATGCCAGAGGGTGGTCTGAGCCCCAAAGAGGGCAAGAGAAAGGTATATATAGCTGGGGATCCAATTGTGAGGGATGTGAGGCATTTGGGTCTCATGCCCAATGGTAAAGAGGTGGTCTTCTGTATCCTGGGGGCAACAACAAGCAGACTTATTGCCAGTTGGTAGAACTCATGGGAGAGGTGGAGGAAAGGCCAGAACTAATTGTGCACATGGGCACAAATGAGCAGAGCAGGCAGAGCATGGAGCAGGTGAAGTCAGACTTACATGCTCTGGGGAAGGTAGGGAAGGAAAGAGCAGGGGTGGTAAGCTTCTCTGAGGTGCTACTGTGGTTATGCTTGTGTCAGAGGGAACATTTTCATGAGTTCTAGTTCAATATATGGTTACGGGTTTGTGCATGGAAGAGGGATTTTGGTTCCTCTGGGACTGGGTTTTGACCTGATGGGATTGGATGCTGTTTAACAGGGATGGCTTACATTGCAACAAGGAGGGTGGGTGGGTGCTGGGAAGGATGTGGGTGCATCACACCGCTAGTTTAAACTAGAAAGGAGGGAGTCAATGTGGCAAGGTGCACATCCAATGTCATAAACAAAAGAGGTCTTGCCTGCCTCCTCCATCAACCAATATAATGGAGTTAACCATACCCAGGGAAAAGAGAAAAGGGTGGAGCAGGGGCAATGATGTACACCAGTTCAAGGAGTCTTGGCAACTAAATGCCAGAACAACAGGCAATGGCCATGGAAGGGAACCTCGACCCAGTGGCTGTCACAGAGATGTTGGCACTCTCAAACCACGAGTGAGACATGATCATACTAGGTTACTCACTGTTCAGGAAGAACAGAGTAAAATGTAGGGGGGGGGGGAGTAGCGCTGTATGTAATAAAGGGAATAAAGGCAACTGAAACAGACAATCTAGGGGATTTTGGAAAACTAGAAATCCTGTAGGTGCTAGCAGTGACAGGGAATGGGAAACAAATCAGGACTTGCTTGGTCTGCAGACCTTTGGGTCAGGAGCAAGAGGCAGACAAGGAACTGGGGGAGATGCTATGGAAGGCAGCCAATTTATACAATACATACCAACATATGAATTTGCCAGCAGATAAATGCCTTATGGTCTATTGAGTCTGCTTGAGTGTGCAGCTAGCAACTCTTATACTGTAGCTGCCCCTCCCTCCCCTCCCCTGACCCTCCCTCTTACCCTATTCCATCCCCCTTTGAAGCAGTCCACTGTTCTACAGGATACCACTTCCACATGCAACGCGTTACACCCAGACACCACTCTTTCTGTAAAAAAAGTGTCTTCTCATTTCCTTCCTGAACCTTCCCCCCTCCAGTCAGAGATCATGACCTCGAGTGTCTCCACCTCTTAACTTGAATAGTCCCTCCATGCCTGTCTTGTTTATTCCCTTCATGTACTTAAATGTTTCAATCATATAACCTCTGTCTCTCCTCTCCTCCGGTGAGTACATGTTCAACTCCCTCAGCCTGCTCATGTAGGGTATGTCTCCTAGTCCCTGGATCATCTTTGTTGCCCTGTGCTGCAACCCCTCCAGTAACTTACTGTCCTTCATTCAGGTATGGGCACCAGTACTGCATGCAGTACTCCAGGTGTGGCCTAACCAGTGACCTATACAATGGCAGGATCACCTCTCCTGTCCTTGAAGATATGCTCCTGGCAATACAACCCAGCATTTTGTTGGCCTTTGCAGCTATCTTTAGGGGAGGTGGTTGTAGTAGGGTACTTTAATATGCCAGTTGTGGACTTAAAAGTTAATCACAGCAAGTACTAGGAATCAGCTCCTGGTGGATGCATACCAGAAGGTGTTCCTAATTCAGATGGTCCAGGGCCTAACAAGGAAGGGGCTGTGCTGCATCTGGTATTCACTAACAGTGAGAGGATCCAAAATGTGGTAGTCATGGAACCAATTAGTTCCAGCAACCATAGAACAGTGTAGAACAGTGCAATGGCTGTCCAGATAGGAACCGCCAAAGGGGCAAACGCTGCAAGAGTGTGGAACTTGAAAAAGGAAGATTTCAACAGGATGAGGAGACTGTGGGAAAGAAGCATGGGGAGAATAGGACAGGTAGAAGGAGTTGAAGAAAAATGGGAATACTTTAAAAAAGCAATGCTAGAGGTGGCAGAAAGTCCAACTGAGGGAGTATCGAAGGAAAAAAGGCAAGGACCCAATGTGTTTCATGACTGAGGTAAGAGCCAAAAGGACGAAGATATAGAGTACTATAGTACCTGAAGGCAAAACAAGGTTGCCAGCAGCAATGTATGGGAGGCACAGGCAGAGACAGAACTCTAGCTTGCAATGGGAGTGAAGCAAGAGGAAAAGGCACTGGGAGTGCAGCAGGAGGAAAAGTTATTCTTCAGGTACATCGGTGAGAAGTGTAATATTAAAGAGGATATAGTGAGGCTACAGAGAGAAGTAGGATGGAAGCAGGACAAAGGTAAAGCAGAGTTACTAAAGAAATATTTTTGTTTGGTATTTACTAGGGAGAAGGATGGACCACTTCTGGAATGTGGGGTACAAAGGGGAAGAAAGGGGGCAAATGTTCAAGCAGCATGGGAAAAATAACAGGGACATGGGCACTGGAAAAGCTTCAAGAGTTGAAAGTAGATAACTCTGTGGGACCAGATGACTTACACCAGAGAATGTGTAAAGTGATTTATGGAAGTTCCACAAATGCCTTTTTCACATAGTATGCCACAGTATCAACCATGCTTCAGATGTTGAAGCTGCAGTTTGTTTTGCAAAAAAATCTGTCACAGTCATTTTTTTTTATGTTTTATCAGCGTTTTGTTTCTGTCTGCCCTCCAGTTTTCTGTGTGTGGCCACCCCCCAAGAATGATGTCATGCAAGGGAGCTGTCAATGTTTTACATAGAGCAACAAGGAATTCTGGGTAAATGATAAAGTTGACTTAAATGTTCCTTACTCAGAGGTGCAGTCTTTTATTTTGGTATTGGTGACTGCAATATAGCACCTAATATGTAGATATACATAGTAGTGCATTGTGGGTACATTAAGAAGCTGTTTTCCAGTTTCCTTCCTGTGAGGTGCAGCCTCATATTTCTGTAGTTGCTTCAACAATATAAGCTCTCATATGTTTATTTTCAAAACAAGGCATTGTGCACATAGTATGTAGCTGACAAGATTTTTTTACTGAGTAATGTAGTCTCCTATTTCTGTAGTAAGCACAGAAATATAATAGCCTGTATACTAATTTACATAGTGAGGCATTGTGGGTACAGTAAATAGCTGAGTTTTCTATCTCCCCAATCAAAGTGCAGTCTTCTATTTCAGTAGTGTTTACAGCAGTACAATCTGTGGCACATTTTCTGGAAATGTGTTTTTTTGATGCAGGTAGGCCAAAAAGATCATTTGCCATTCTGTGAAGATGTTTCACTTTTACTTCCTGCTGGTGAAGTGACAGGTCTGAAGTGACAGCTCCTGTCAGAATGTGGGAGTGTGATGATACTTTTCTATGTTTATGGGAAAGGGCCTGAATGGATGTAAGTAGTTCAGGAGTATAATTATGGGTCAATGATTACATGACTATGAGCTGCTTTCAGCCAATCAAATCACTAGAATTTTTCTACATGTTATAATGCTGGATACAGCTAATTGCAAACAATGTAAAGAGTCTGCTAAAAGCTGACAGTGTCCCTAGCGGCAGGGTTATGAAAATGAAGCAAAACACAGAAATAAAAGGATTTTTTCATGGAAAACAGTACTTTTTGGCAGTTTGAATGGTAGGAGACTGATTCACAACTCCTACAGGTTACTGCTCCCATTTGCTATAGCAAACTTCCATAAATCACTTTAACAAAAGGTTATGTTTCAGTCCCTCTCGCTCTCACAATTCTTTTAACCCCTAAATGAGATTTTTATTAGGCTAATGTATTTCTCCCATTTGTTCTCCAAATTATAAGTCCTATATTGAGAGTTTGTTTTTATTCCATTTTCTGTCTCCCTCTGTTTTTCAATTAGCCCATAACAAAACTGTTTTTATTCAATTAATCAGGTCATTTTCCCCAATTAGCCTTTTATTGGATTAATTCAATGAAGCTGTGAAAGCTCCAGATCTCAGATTAGGCATGCAGCGTGATGCTTACTCACTCTCTGCCCTGCAAATGTGGCAGGCTGCTCAGTTCTGTGTGAGCGCTCTGTTTTTTTGTTTTTTTTTTATCTTTTTTCTTTCAGGCATTCTTTATTTTTTCCCTCCAACAGAGCAGATAAAAGCTTGCTGTAGTAGGCAACTAGTCTAGAAGAGTTATTAGAAGAAAAACTGTGTGGCAGTAGTGCTCAGTAACCCTATATAAGGATCTGTAAGGATTGGTGTTAAGTGACAGCGTATTATAACTGCAGGGCGATATGAACCACGGGCCCTATCCACACTACACCACGAAAACCCCTCTGTAACATTACAAAGGGTGCAAACCGTTACCATAACGGCGTGCGTTTACACTGGCAATGTTACAGGAGGTGTTTTTGCAACCATTACAGAAACCTGTCGAGAGGTGGTTTCTACACTGGTTTCTGAAACAGTTACAGGTCTGTAACATTACCAGTGCACATCTAAATGCTTCACCGTTTAGCCACCAGTCATCCACTAGACCAGCAGGCAGTGTACAACAGAATGTAAGCTGGGAGGGCAAAGGAACAAGGAAGCAAACAAAGGGCTGTGAGACGCACGTGAGGACCGAACACCGACATGGGGTGGAAACAGTAGCAGAGCTGTGACAGCACAACAGCAAAACCCCGAGCCCCTGAGCTGCTGGGGGCACACAACGGAAAGCGATGCAGAGTGGATACACTGGATGCCTACTGGGAGAGCTGCCTGCAGCAGCACAAGAACTACTAGGAAGATATGGTGATGGTGCCCAGGGCAAACAGTGGGTCTGTGCTGTAGGGCAAACGGACAGCAACAGACAAGCGGCAGGTGACTGAACACCAGCACTGTGTGCCAGAGGTGTGAAGGAGTCCCCCAACAGCTGTCACAAGACATGCCCAGCCCTCAGAAGACATCAGTGGCAAAACACACCACCCCAGCACCACCGCATAGTGACCCTGTCCCCCAAGCACCACCTGTGACTGCGGTGTCATAACAGGCCCATACCCTGTAGCAGTGACCACAGCAGTACGCCACCAACCACCTTGTGCCGAGTGCCAGCAAGAACCATGACAGATTGTGGTTCCACCTGGTCAGACAAGGCCACAAAACTGTTGGTGGAGTTCTAGACACAGGAGAAGGTGCAGGCAGAACTAGCCAGTGCCAGGCACAACACAAAGGTGTACCAAAAGGTAGCAGACTATCTGTTCAAGAATGGTGTGGAGAGGATGGCAAAGCAATGCCATGATAAGATCAAGCAACTGAAGGTGCAGTACTGCAAAACCAAGGACAGCAACAGACGCTCAGGGGATGCACATGTGGTGTGCCCCTTTTATGACACGTTGGATACCATACTTGGTACACGGCCAACCACTGAACCAGTGTTCGTCCTTGAGAGCTCACAGGTGGACAGTCCACAACTGGACATGGTGTGCAACAGGAGAATCCTGACACAGGTACATGCAATGTGCACTGTGGTGGTGTGTAGGCTGCGATGGGGGGCACAGCATGGCATGCTGATGGAGGTGTTGCCTGGGCACATGGCAAATGGTGATGGGTGTAGTACATTAGGTGGCATGGGTGTGCTTGGGGGTGAATGACTGTGGCACCTGTGGTGTGCGTAGGCTCACAGGTGTGTGGGAATGGGGTAGGACGTGGGGAGTGAGGGTGAGGTATATGCATGTGTGCAATGGTGATAGGTGTGTTCTGCTGTTCCAGAGCAAGACCCAGGTGAAGGGACATCTGTGGACACCAACACAGCGGAGGCCTCCTCAGTGTTCTCGGCCATGCAGGACGAGATGCCAGGATCCTCCAGTGACAGCTCCACTGCTGGAAGGGGCAGACCAGCGAAGCGGTGAGGTGACCAGGAACCTCTGGTGAGCCTCTGGAAGAGGAAATCAAAAAACAGCATAAATGGCAGATGTACTCAGGGCGGTGCTGGAACCAACACGTAAAATGTTGCAGGAGCACCATAGGGAGATGTTGGACTTGGAGATGGAGCTGGCACGGGAAGAGAGGGTATTGGAGGAGTGATTACAGAAACAGGATGCTGAGCAGACACAACAGTTCTTCACACAGATGTTCCAGTTAATAGCCATGCAATGCCAGCAGTCACCCCCAGAAGCCACACTGCAATGTCCAGGTGCTACCTCCATGTCACACACCACCATAAGCGGCACTGGCACAGTGGCCCCAACCCCCTTTGCCCTGTTCCCCGGGGTGCTGGACACCTGTGGGTTTCCCACCGTGCCCATGGTCATGGGGAACCCCACTGGCATGGCCAACCCTGCCACCATTTACCCTTCCACCACTGATGACAGGTAGGCAGGCTGCATGGCAATGCAAGCCACCACCAGTATGCAGCTCCCATCCATGACAGCTCCCCACAGGCATGGAACCCCTCTACAGGGTGGTGTGTACATAGGTGGCGGCACCACCCCTGCCACCCTGCCAACCACATCCCAGGCAACACTGTCTGGTGCTGACATGGCACAGCAGTACTCCACAGGTGGCACATCTGCCGCTGCTGGTCTGCACACTGCTCCTCATCCCCTGGTGCATGGTGCTGCTGACCATCACAGTGTTACCCCAATGGCCCCACAACAGGCATGCCCAGCTTCACACAGGACCTATACAGTGAAGAGTTCCAGTGGACCACTCTGTGATGCCATTTGATGCCTGCAGAGGTTGGTTGACCAGTGTGTCCCGCTGGTTGTCACCTGAGACTCCCATTGTGTTTTCCTTCCTAATTTGGTGACGCCACTGGGGTTCGCCAAGTGACAACAGTGCCTGGTTTGTGTTGGCACAGTGGTATGTGCTCACGTTGGCACTCGTTTATACTTTGCTATGACTGGGGTGCTCTACATTGTTGTATGGCTTCTATACATCATGTCCTGTCAGGGGTTATGACACATGATGGCCACATGGGTGACTGGGTTTGGGCACATCCTGTGTTTGTTACTGTGTTATGTTGTATCGGGTCACAGAACAGTGACCCACATGTGGTTTGTTTCTTTATAGTTGTACACTGATACTCATATGTAGACTAGCATAGTGTATTGCATAGTTGGGTCACATGACATTGTTTCTTTTGTATTCTTTGGGTAACACAGCAATACACAAGGTCTACTGCATGGACATGCTGTCGCCGAACGATGTTTTACATGTGATACTGCCACCAGAGGCCATGGTGGCATTGGAATAAAGACTGTCATGTGACTCCATACTGTGTTGCTCTTTTGCTTGGGCAGTGTGCATGCATGTACACATTGCTATATGGGGTACTGCGGGGCTTCCGATACCATGGGACATTGGTGTGGGGGATCTGGGTGTGCTGCCTGGCTGCACTGTGTGTGCTGGGATCATGCAGCATGCATCTGGAGGGTGGCTGCTGTACATGGCATGCCATATCCTGGTGGTGCACCACATGCCTGACTGTGGCATGCAGCAGGGTCCCAGTTCCCAGCTCATATTGGTGCATCACTGCACGCCTACATGCCACGCATCAGGGCCTCCTCTCTTTTCAGTTCCACAACTTCAGCTGCATCACACCTTCGGTCCACCACAAGTGCCACTGGGTGCACATTGCTGTCGGACACCATGCCATGTTCTGCCAAGCTCTGTGTACACTGTGTACACAGACACCCGGATAGGCATCTGGGTGGGTGTCTTTCTTCGCAGCTGCCATCACCAAGTGCACTATGGGATGCACTCCATATTTCAGGGGTTGGGTTCACACACTGTTCACAGTTCAATGTGGACAGGCTGTGACAGTTTCAAACCATTTTCACACCTGTTCCCTGGCAGTGTGGACACCTGTAACGTTTACAGCCTGTAATGGTTTGGAACCATTACAGCTTTTTCGAGTGTAGTGTGGACAGGGCCTAAGTGGTGAACTGAGCTGAAAATGCAGTTTGACTGTCAGATGAGGCAGCAGCATCTGAGAGACATATGAACACTCTACCATTAAGCCGTGGGCCGAGATAAGTGGCATGCTAGCATAGTATGCATTGAAGAAAGCATTGTTGGAAACTACAACTAATAAATGGAACCAATTGGTTAGAAAAAACTCTAAGGTGATACCTGGTTATCCTGTCTGCAGATGAAATCACCACTTAGTTGTGGTTCAAATCCCCCTGTGGTCTAGAAGAGCATTGTTGTAAACAGTTGCAATAAACAGTAATTTTTGCCTGCCAGCACCACTCAGTATCACCACCTCAAGTGTAGGCAGTCAGTAAAGTGAATGCTTCTTCCCCACCTCCCATTGTCCCTAAACAGCCAGCAGACTGACCATGACTTGAGCCAGTTGACTCTAACAAAGCAAGCATTTGTCAATGCTGAACATTTGCTTGCAGGTTGTGCTGTGCAGGTGTTTGGTACTGATAGGCAGTACACACAAATGTTGTTAAAGAGCAGCAGACACCTTCAGGAGGACTCTAACAAAATATAACATTTAGACAGTTCAGCTTGTATTTCGCATTCGTTTTTGTATTCTTCCTCCCCACTATTTATTACTGAGATAATCTGCATGAAAACAGGATCTTTGCTCCTGAAGAGTTCATCTATTCCTGTTGCTTTCTCCCTACCTGAGTTCACAATTCCCTGCTTGTGACATCACAATTACTCCCATGGCAACAGATTGTAATATCATAACAGAGCATTATGACTTGAAGTTGGGAGTAAGCTACGGAGGCAACACACTCTAAAGGAAATCTAAGGGATAAATATCATGTACTCATGCAAATTTACTGAGTAATAACAAGAAAGAGAAATATGTAGAATACTGTACATATGGAATGTAAGCTGAATTGTACCTAATTATTACGTTTTTCAGAGTTTTCTTTTTGGCATCAGTAACTCTTTAAACAATTATTATTTTTTTTTAATTTTGACCCCAACTCTTGAAGATACATGTTTTAGTATTTGTCCTATAAGTATGACATGTACCATTTACAGTGTATTGGTCGAAATGTCATTTCGCCCCAACAGAAGTGAAAACACATCTCATTTAGGATTTAAAAAATGGCACATCACATTCATGAGGAGGTGTAGTAAAATGGCTTTGCTGAAAGTTTGGAGTCAAAATATTGAAAATTAGCAAAGTTATGACTGAATGCTGAAATATTTATTTATTTATTTCAAAAGTTTCACCAGGAAAGACATACTGAGCGGAAATAGTTCATTTTCAGTTGTGTCCTGGGGGGAGGGGAGGAAGAGGCATATAAACAACAAACAGAAAACACAACATAAACAATAAACAATGGGAGCAATAAATTATACACTACAATAATAGTTTATGTGGTAGGTTATACAGTGCAGGTGGTCTGCCCAAAATGTTCCAAAGGGAGTTAATTCAAGGTATGGAGGCACAAAGGGTAAATTTGCTTTAAGGTGTAGAAAGGAGGCGAAGGAAGAGGTAATAAGGGCAAATTAGAGGAGAAAGGAGGAGGGGAAGAACTGGTGGGGGGAGAGAGAAGGGGAAAAGAAGGGAGGAGAGTAAATAGCGAGGTGGGGTCTGGAAGGAGGCAAGAGGGGAGGGGTAATTAAAGGGAGGGCAGTGAAAGAATCAGGGGCAAGTGCAGGAGGGAGCAGTGAAGTCATGGAGAAGAGAGGAGAGAGAGAGAGAGAGAGAGAGAGCTTGGAAGAGGAGGAGTGAATGGGTAGGGGGAGGGAGTTCACAAGTTTAGGAAAGCCATAGGGAGAAGGCAACCTAGCCAGATCGGGATTTTCTAGAAAGGAGCGCGAAGAAACAGAAGTTAGAGTTAAGATATAAAATATGAAATAGTGCAATGTTCAGTCATAACCTGAGCATTTTACCATATTTGTACAGCAAACTTTCAGCAAAGCCTACTTATTACCTCACCTAATGAACCCGGTAGGTGAGATTTTCAAATCCCTGCCAAAATGTCATTCAGCGCTATAGGTGCGAAAACACATTTTGGCCAGGATTTGAAAAAATGACTGCTGTACGTTCATGACTTGGTGTGAAAAAATGGCTACGTTGAAAATTTGGGGTCAAAATATTTAAAATTACCACAGTTATGAGTGAGCTTAGAAAAACGTTAATGTATGCACATAACTTAGCCATTTTTACATATTTTGGTCCCAGATTTTCAATATAGCCTTCTTGTGACCCCACCTCATGAACAAGAGTGGTGAAAATTTTCAAATCCCGCTGGAAAGGTGATTTTGCAACTCAACCACAAAATCACCTTTCGGGCCTGGTTTGCGTAATTCCACTGCCATTGGTCAGGAGAAGAGCCCTGTGAAGTTATTTTCTAACACTTTGTATTATTTCTTTTTATTCATTGAAAATTTAGTTTTATTTCTTATTATCAAATTTACATTCATAAAATACCTCAAAATGACCTTATACATGCTAGAAGTCACATTCCCAGTATATTACATCGTATTAAGCAACATCATGCAGTGGTCTTGAAAGGTTTTGTGAATCAGACAATTCTGCTGCCGCTTCCTTGCAGACCATCTCTGTGGTAGCAAAGGAGCCTAAATAACAACTGCTGTAAGCTTTATTTAGTTTTACCAAAAAAAGCAATTTTTAAACTTTTTTCATGTGTTTGTTTTCATTTTATTTTGTTTTATACCTTGATTTTCTTTTTATTTCTTGTTATTTCTTATTTAAGGAAAACACAGGGCTTTAGTCTTGAGGTGGTGTCCCAAAAAGGCCATATTGAAAATAGGGGGACCAAAATATGCAAAAATGTCAATGTTATGCATCAAAGTTCAAACCCCCATTAAAATACATTGAACTGCACTTACCTTAGTATATCATATTGCAGTTAGCGGTTCTAGCAGCAAGACGTGTCTTCGACTGGAGAGTGGATCTTCACCCTAGGACCTGTTCTGGTGAACAAGGGTATATTGTGGATGTGGGAGGTGACTGCTGAATGAGAGATTGAGATGGGGTGGGTGGGTGGGGTATGTGTGTTTGTGGGGCAGATCAGCGAGGTACGTTTTTCTGTTTTACAGGTTCGAAAAAAAAGATCAGGGGCCAATTTTCATTATTTCAGGGACATTCCAACACTGGGATTGGGTGCCCAAGTATCAGGCTTATTGGGGAATGGGGGTGGGTGACCTGGAGGGGAGGCATGTCAAGAGAAGCGGTACCCGGGGATGGGCACCCCAGACCACTTACATTTCAAAAAGTATTTATAAAGATGGGAAGAGGACTGAGAGAGTAACCTGGAGGGGATGGGAAGAAAGAAGCGGTAGTGGGGGTGGGCACCCAGCTCCGCTTAACAGATAGACAGAGAGGCAGACAGATAGACAGACAGACAGACAGATAGATAGATAGATATATCTCAGGCTCCTGATATTGAAAGCTGATCAGTTGCTTGCTAACTGACTTCATGCAAATGAAAGGACCAAAGCCCCCTCTGAATGGAGCAGCTTCAGTCCTTTCAACTACATGAAGTTTCTGCCTAGCAAGCAGAGAGTGGTGTCATGACCACAGTGCATGGTCATTGGTCTGGACTGCCAAGCTCCTTCCACTATGACCTGCAATGGGCTTGGCAGTGACATGCCTCTCAGATGTCATTAAGTGTCACAAAACGTTTCTTGCACATAGATTCATAGATATTTGATGGCAGAAAAGGACCGTCACGGCCCATCAAGTCTGCCCATTCCCCCCCTCCTTACATCGCAAGCAAACATAAAAAAGTGGCGGCAAGTGATTTCCCATGTAAGGTAGGCATTCTGCCCAATAGCTGTCTACCCATGCATAGATAGTATCTCATTATCATTGACATTGCTCTCTCTTCCTCTTTTGCAAGCATGTGGCACATGCCATGCAATCCCCTCCTCCAGTCACAATCGCCCCCTCCCCCCAAGTCCTAGGCTCACCTGCAGAACAGTTGAGCTGACCTGACCCCTCCTACCAACACCCACATGACATAGATCACATGACATAACTTGGAGGAGACCAGAGAAGGATATTGCCTGCCTGCTTTGGAGCACTGTTTGGATGGTCTCTGGAGCCCTAAAGCAGCACTATGTATGCTGTACAGATGCTTCTATGACAACAACATTGTTGCAATCTGTGCAGTGCGACTGTGTCAGGAGTGGGTTAGACAGGCTGTAACCTGATTGTGGCTTACGGGATCGGGCTGGGCAAAACCCAATTGACTTGAATCTCTGAACTGCTCCTGTGCACACCCCTGTTATTCAAACTCCATTTTTCAATACTAGCAGTGAATCATGGCATTTCTCAGCTACTGAAAATTAGTGGGTGATTGGGGCCAACCATGTAATTATGGACTTTGGGTGATGGGAAGGTTCTAGGGAGAAAAGGCAAGATTAAATGCAATAAACAACAATAGGCTGTTTCATGCATAGTTGTAAGGGCCATGTCCCTCCTGTGTTTAGGCGAACTGATGTTTCTTCTTAGGGGGCTAGCAGGTTTAGGATGGAAGGAAAGTACACACATGGGTCTAGCAGGACCTATACTAAAGAAGTAAAAGTGAATCTGAAGCAGGGCAGACTTGATGGATCAGGTGGTCCTTTTCTGCCGACAACTACTATGTAACTACGTAACTGTCTAGTGGAGACCTGCATGCACCAGAAACCTTGACTGCAACTCACCACCATGGGCCTGGGAAAAGGGAATCAAGGGCAACAAGAGCCACAGGGGCACCAAGAAACATGGAGACCACACACAAACAGAATGTCCATGCTTGCAGCTGGGTCAAGCAGCATTGTGGTTTATTGAACCCTTTTTGGTGTTACAGGTCTCTATAGGCAAGGCCCCTGGAATTCTGCGATTCTGCGGTTGCAGAAAAAACTGCAGCAGAATTCATTGTTTTGGGTGAATTTTTATTCAAATATACTGTTTTTTTGTAGTGTCAGGCTTTCTTTCCCATCTCATTTATCCTGAAGCCACTGTTCTATGCTCAACATGTGATGTCATCGATGACATCATCATATTTAGCCAATGGCTGGACTGTGTTCTGCCAGAGAAATGGATAAATCATGCTGCACAAATCAGAAAATGCTGCTGCAGAAGCCAAGGAGCCCTGTCACAGAAATCAGAAAATTCTGCCACAGAGCACTAGGGGCCCTGTCTATAGGTCTTCTCAGCCATTATGGCCCATCCCCCTAAAATCTGTCTGGGGTGGCTTGTATATCTGCCATCTCCCATCTGTACAGGAAGGTTAATGCTGCATGTTTTGTTGTTTTCTCATTCATTTAGAACACTTTACATTTCATAATTCTCCAATAATTTGGGCCCTATGAGGGAACTTTATCCCATGGCACTATACATAGTGGGATTCTCTCCTGGTGTTTTTGAAACTTCCGTCCTTGGCCCTTTGCTTTCCTCCATATTCTTTAACGACCTCCCATCAGCCTGCTCCTCTGCATCTATCCACATGTATGCAGATGACACAGTCCTGTTTTCCTCGATACTGTCCAGAAATGGTTCACGGCTAATCAACTATCCCTTAATACTAGGAAAACAGTCTCCATGTGTTTCAACACATGACAAAGGCTTTCTAGACTCCCTTCACTCCCCACCTTCCTCACCCTCGATGGGGGAAAAATTGATGATGTACCCTCATTTAAGTATTTCGGTGTCTGGCTTGACCACCACCTTGGTAAATCCACCCTAAACTCAGTGCACTTTATAGGAACAAAAGCTGTATCCCTATATCTGCCTACCGAGATAGCATCACTAAAATGATCCTCCCCATTTTTGATTATGGCGACTTAGTCTATGATGCTGCACCTAAATCCATCCTGGCCAGACTGAATCTCCTCTTCCACTCCTTTTGCTCTTTTGCCTTGACCTGCCCCCCCCCCCGGACTCACCAATGTTCTCTGTACATTGATCTCTCCCTCCTTCCTTGAATGACCACCGTCCTCATCCATGGTTCCTCCTTCATTTCTAAATTCTGGTTGGCTTCGCTGCCTCCTTACCTCACCTCTCTCCTCTCCTCTCCTCTCCTCTTCCTTACGCCCCCCTCCACATACTCTCTCTGTAACTCAGGTTAAAATCCCTAGCTGACCAGTGTGGTTTTTCCTTCTGCCTTCCTAATCTTTGGAACTCCCTTCCACTAACAATTCATTCTACCACCTCCAAAAGCTCTGTTTTGTCTCTTCTCCAAGGCTACACTGCCCCCTCCTGCAAATTCCCTTAGCCCCATTGCCCACACTTCTCCTTATCTACTCCAGCCTCTATACTTCTCGCCACCCCACCTCTTCCCCCATCTCTCCCCCTTCCCCTCCACCACTTCCTCTTACTCCCTTCTTTCCCACTCTCTCTCCCACCCCCAGAAATCACCCTTTCTACCCCTTCCTAATCCTGTACACTCTATTCCCCTACCCTACCCTACCCTACTCTACCCACCATAATCTGTTCTCTTCTCCTCTCTTTTACTTCCATCACTACTTTGCCTTTTCACCCCCAGCCTCTTTTTCCTCACCCTCCTTTACTTACTCTCCTTTCCTACCCTTTCCTATTTTGTGACGTTACTTTCTTGTGTGTACCAGGTACTTTGCACTTCTGATGTTTAACCTGCATTATTATTTGCTCTGGTAATGTACATTATTGTGCATACTGTGTATTGTTGAATTGTTATTACTGTGCTTCTACTTGTTTCTACTTATCACTCACCCCTCCCCCAGGACGCATCTGGAAATGAGCTTTGTGGCTCAGTATGTCTTTCCTGGTAAACTCTTTCAAATAAATAAATAAAAGGCGACAAAATTAATGTAACCCCCCCCCCATAGGAGGAGCATCTACAGTGGGTCGGCTTGAAGCACTGTACCCTTTTATGGTTCTTGGGCCTAGAACTCATAAGGGGTTAATTTTCCTTTCTCTGGGGGAGCTGGGCAGCCATTGGTTGACAGTACCCCGGGGGGGGTGGGTCTTGTTTGGACTGCATGAAAGAGCGTGGGATGAAGGAGTTCAGTCTAACAGAGGGAGCAGGGCCAATTGCTCGCTTCTGTAGCGCCTGCTGTTTTTTCGTCTACAAGGGAGGTCTGGTCCAGACTTGATGAGGATGTGGCAGAGACCGTAGATTTCGAGACTCCTTTGGGGGGGGGTGATAATGCAATGTGAGGAGAAGTATAAAGTCACTTGCCTGTAGCTGCCATGGGATATGAACCTGAGCAGAGTGTGGACTTTGCATTCAAGAAATTGAAGTTAATCTGCACTTTACATTCATAAGAGAAAGTATCATGTGTCAGCTGAAGCAATCTGGACCTTGCAACCCTCACCCACAGGGGGCAGTTCTTGGATGAGTGTGGGATGTTGGATCTGTGTGGCCCCGCGGCCCCCCCCTGAAATGCAGGGTCCTCCTTGCCCATTACAAATTAGCCCTAGGGACTGAAGAAGAAATTTGGACCTGGGACTTCTTGGTTACGGGGGTCAGTTCTTGGCCAGGAGATGGCAGGCACTCTCCAGTGGCACCATGGACCCCCTGAGAATGGTTGCCTGCCTTTGCCCACTAAATTTGGAGATAAGGGTTATTTAAGAGGTACAGCTGCAAGGCACTTGGGAGAGTTGAAGCAAAGACAACTCCCACAGTACATGCCGCCCGTACTAAGAGGAGCGAAGTTACTTCAAAATGGCTAAAGGACATTGTGCTTATTCTACAATGAGGGGGTTGTGGTCAGTCTGAGACTTGGACTGCAGTTCCAAATTGGGATTGGATGCCAGTGGATCTGTAGATGCCAGTGAATTCTGCCAGAGAGTGTATCAGCCGAGGGAAGCTGGGTGGGATTTGCAAATGGGAGAGTCAATGCTGTTTGAATTGTTCAGTTTAAATTGCTATAAAAGGTTCACTGTATGCTACCATTTTAGGAGTCATCAGAATGACCACCCTTGCTGAATACAGACATTGAATATATGGACTTATGGACAATGCATTATACATGGACATTGAAGTAGCAGACCCCCTCCCCCACCGGTTCATTGCCTTAACTTTTCCCCATTGGATATTGGGCTAGTCATTTCAAATAACTCCATAGAGAAGCTGAATTTATTATTAAAGTAACCTTTGCTGTTTTCAATTGCAGTTTGGACTTTTTAATGCCTGTCTTGTTTTGTTGTGTTGCTAACCAGGTTTGCCTCCTAGCTCAGCACCCCATGAACGACGTCTGTGCCCAAGTCCCAAAGAACAAACATAAGTCATCTTTAACATTTCTGTTGTGGTTTCCCCTCCCCACAGACATAACACCTGCATACCCCTAGACATCGGGGAGGAGGCTAAAAGTGGGGGCACATCCGGGATTTGGGGTGCCCCTCTGCAACAAATTGGCTCCATGGTGATGGCTGGGTGAAGTCATGGACTATTTCTGGACTTTTGCCATTGAAGGTTGAATGCAAAATGGCACTGGGGAGCTGTGGAATTTTGTGCCTTGTTGGAATTGCAGACGGGGACCTGTGGCCAGAACATGCGAGGATATGCAAGTAGATGGAAATCCACTGCATCCCAAGTAGGGAACTGGACTACTGTGTAAAAAGGGATTGTGGCTGAAGACTGTTCATCATTCTACTGGGGTGTGCCCATTCAGAGGAGCTTTGTGGCTGTTGAAGAGAGCATCTGTTCCCAGTGCAAGTTTTATTATTTTCTGTTTTGAAAATAAAGTGTTTCTCATGTTACATGTGTGCCCATTTGGGTAGCCTGTGTCCATGCACCTGGACTTTCAGTGGACTGTAGCTCAGTAAGTACTTTACCTGTTCAGCTGGTCAGACATGAGGAGGTCTAGTGCAAAGTTAAGCCCAAACAATTGTGGTGCGCTGAGACTGTATAGGGAATAGGTGGGGAAAGGAAAGACAGAGCAAGTGAGTTGGGACTGGAAAGTGACAATCTCTTTCTTTACTGAAATTTCAGGGAGTGAACAAGTTAAGGCTAATATCCAAGATGGCAGAGAAACCTTCAGAGATGGACATTAAAGTGCCAATGAAGCTGTTTAGGCGGCTGTGCGAGACTGTGGAGAAATCGGTCCCCTCCTGGGAGTGCACATTATGTAAATACAGGGGCCCAGAGGTAAAGCTTATCCTGGTGTGTGCCTGGTGCCATTATGTGAGGCAGTGAGTCCATGGCCTATTACATCCCATTGCTCCTCAGAGTTGGGAGAGCCTGTCTGCACAAACCACTGAACCAGAGTTGGCCATTGTGGGGGGATGGGAGAGGCATCTTATGGCCACACTCCATGAGGAAGAAGTGGAGACTACTGTAACAGCTGAAAAGTTTGAGCCTGCTCCCCAAGTCAGTGTAGCACCAGTAAAGAAACTGCTTGCAAGTTATGGGCACTGTTCTCCTGTCCTCAAGGTAGTGCCATCCCCAAAGTTACTGACCCCCGAGGACTTTAGTGCTTACTTGTCTGGGGGTAAGCCAAACCTCTACCACTCATCAGTTTGCTTCCTTGGGTGCACTGCCTGCAGCTCCTTCAGCCAGCAATCTGCCAAGCTGTTCACTCATTGAGCAAGAACCCGACCTCACAAGTAACAAGGAACCAGATTATAAAGAGGGTAAACCCAAAGTAGAGGTGGAGGCAATATGGGAGGAGGAACCATTCAGAGATAGCACTACAGACTGCTTTGAGGTCCTTTCACTGCCTGGGGACCCTCCACTCGATGTGACCCCAAACACTAGGCCCCGCACTGGGACCCCAGTAGAAAATTGGAGAGAGGGTGACAAAACTGACAATACCAGGAATGGGAATAACTTCCTCTGGGAAGAGCACCTCGGACGGCTGTATGGAACATATTGGAGTGGTCCCAGGCAGAAAGAATAGTCCAGAGACAAATAAAACAGGGCTACCCCCAGTACAAATATCCCTATCTGCTGGAATGGTTCTGGGACCTCATAGAGCTGAAAAGGAAAGAATGGGTGTATAGGGCCATGGTACAGAAGATCTACTGTAAACAATGCCTGGATGCCTATAGCTCCACCTTGGCATTGCAGGAGGCACAGAGGGTCACAAAGGGGATTTGCGGAAGCAGTGTCTGTGAGAGGCTGACCCTAATGAAACATTATGCTTTGATCCAAAATTTGGATGGGACAACATGAGCAAGGTACTGTGAGGAAGCCATGGACTCCTTTGGACATCCCTGTACTAAACCAGATCCTCGGTACTACTTTGACTGCTGTTAAAAGGCTTGGCGTAAAGGACTGGGAGGCATGAAGTCATCCAGAGTTGCAGTTTGTTGAGCCACCCACTGGAGACCTGCAGATGGGTGAGACCACTCTTTTTATGTTGCTTGCACGCATGTGCAAGAAACATAGTGCCATCATCGGAGATTTCGGAGGTGTGTCACCTCCTCCTCCAATTCAATCAGTGTGCTGGCAGGCGCGGCCCCTGTAAGCCAATGCATTTTGGAGCTGTCTATGACACTTCCCAAAATGCAGTGGCATACAGTTGAAAGGGGGAGCTACGCTTCAGTGAGCACCGATCAAGAGGCTGCTCACGCAGCTCCCCCACCCGCAGGTGTGCGCGCCTCACATGCACTGTATAGCTGACGGGTGCCCAATCCCCGCCGGGCTGAGCTGCGTCCCCCAGTAGGTGCCACGCTGGGAGCCCACCCCAGCGGGCAAGTTAGTCCTATGGCCGACGGGGTGCCTAACTCTCGTCGGGCTGAACGCTTCAACGTCCTTGTGCCACGCTGGGAGCCCAATTCAGTGTGGTAAACGTCCCACGACGCCTTTTTTTTTTTTGAAACCTGTAAAGAAAACGTGTCTCGCGCCTCCCAGCCCCTCCCACAACCCGCACTCCACCCACCGGCGCACCCAGCTTCCCCACACCCCCACCCCATACTTACTCTGACCTCGGTGCGACGATCTTCGTGGACCGGGAACACGCTCTGCACTCTTCAAAGCCGACCCGAACTGAGGAAATGCCGGTAAGCTGTATAATGGGCTAGATAGGGGTTTCAACTTTGTTGCATATCTCAGGTTTTTGGATTTTGCATTAGCTTCAACATGAGTTTAGGACCCCTTCATGATGATGTCAGTCGATATCCGGGCCCGGCGGTGATGTCGCGCAGTGACTGCACAGTGACTGCGAAATCACCTTCGGGCCTGAATACCACCATGACAGTGACATTGTTCATGAGAAGGGTCCCAAAACCCCATGTTGAATATTTGGTGCAAAATTCCAAAATGACTGTTTTATTTAGCGCAGCTAGTGTTCCTACGCAGACCGTAAGTTCATGAAATTTCAATATTTTCACTCCAGATTTTCAACATTGCCATTTTACCACACCTTCTTATGAGCAGTACAGCTGTCATTTTTCACATCTCACCCAAAATGTGTTTCTGCCCATGTAGCGCAAATGGCGCAGTCGGTGAATGGAAATTTAATGTATCGGGACAAATTAAGAAAATCACAGTGACACTGTTCATGAGCAGAGGTCTTAAATGGCTATGTTGAAAATTTGGTGAAAAATTCCTAAAATGAGCTGTTTTGAAGCGTATGTGTAGTTCCTACGCACGTTAAGTTTGTGAATTTTTAATATTTTCACTCCAGATTTTCAACATTGGCATTTTATCACACCTCCTCATGAGCAGTACAGCTGTCATTTTTCACATCCTGCCCAAAACATGTTTCCGCTCATGTAACGCACAATGGCACAGTCGGTGTGCAAACTCAATGTATGGGACACATTAAGAAAATCAAAGTGACACTGATCATGAGCAGAGGTCTTACAATGCCTGTGTTGAAAATGTGGTGAAAAAATTCCTAAAAATGACTGTTTTACGAGTGTGAGTTGCACAGTTCCTACACACGCTCGTAAGTTTGTGAATTTTCAAAATTTTCACTCCAGATTTTCAACATTGCCATTTTACCACACCTCCTCATGAGCAGTACAGCTGTCATTTTTCACATCCTGCCCAAAACATGTTTCTGCTCATGTAGCGCAAATGGCGCAGCGTGTGCGAACTCAATGTATGGGACACATTAAGAAAATCACAGTGTCACTGTTCATGAGCAGAGATCTTAAAATAGCAATGTTGAAAATTTGGTGAAAGAATTCCTAAAATGAGCTGTTTTATTTAGTGTAAGCGGTATAAAGTTCCCATCACACGTCAGAGGGTTTGCGAATTTTCAATATTTCCACTCCAGATTTTCAACATTGCCATTTTACCACACCTCCTTATGAGCAGTGCAGCTGTCATTTTCACATCCTGACCAAAACGTGTTTCCTCGCCATGTAGCATACAATGGCTTAGGCCGGTGTGCAAACTCAATGTATGGACACATTAAGAAAAATCACAGTGACACTGTTCATGAGCAGAGGTCTTAAAATGGCTATGTTGAAAATTTGGTGAAAAAATTCCTAAAAATGTTTTACGAGCGTGCATTGCGCAGTTCCTACGCACGCTCGTAAGTTCGCAAATTTTCAATATTTGCACTCCAATGACTTCCAAATACCTAAACAGCACATAGAAGCAAGCAACATTCGGCATTGACAAATGCTTGTCTCTTGTTGTTTTGGTGTAGTGGACTAGCCCTTTGGCTTGGGACATAATTAAGATTCTTGCACTGTGCTACCTAAACTCACATATACCCCTAGGGGTACAACTAGAACGATTGTTAGCGATTTGCTATTTAATAATGCGTACCTGTTAGTAAAAAAAAAAAGAAAAAACTGTTTGCATTATGGTTATATTAATTCTGAGTCCCACTGGGCCGGTTGTGTTGTTTCTTTTTTAAAACTTCATTTTTATTGGTCTTCATATGCAGTCAACAGTACAATGCATTATTTTTAGGTTACAAACATCTTGTATAGTTATCTTTACAGATAGCTCTTCTCACTTATCTAGTTTGTCACAATATATATCTACTTATCTAATCAGATATTGATCTTTGATTAATTTTATTTAATTTACACATATCTTTGCTCATTGGTTATTCTTCAAATAATTCAACTAAAAGTAGTTAACTTTAAAACAACTCTTTAAGGCAACTTTGACTTTATTCTCTAGACCTCCCTTTCTCTCTCTTTTTTTTTTTAATTCAATGTTTTATTAATTTTCCATAATGACAAGTATGAAATACAGATACCATTACAGAACAAAGTAAAACCCCAACAATGTAGAAGAACATGGCAATGGTATGGAACCAGATTTATCAACCCACCCTACCCACCCCTGGAAGGTGCCACCTCCAACTCAGGTAAAACCTACAGAACGTTTATTCATAACCATGGAGCAAAACACATTAGGTGTCATTAAGCCACATAGATATATCACGTAGAGAAGAAAACAGTCAGAGGGTACCCAATAGAAGGTTCAGTAAAGGTATAAAGCGTATAGCTTGCCCCATTTCTTATGAAAAGTAGACATAGCATGTCTGGAACTAGTTATTAATCTTTCCATCTTAAAGCATAAGGAGGTTTCCTCCAACCACTCCTGATAGGAAATAGTCACCTGATCTAGCCAATGTTGGAGGACTAGTCTTTTAACTGCCATTGAGATTATGGCCATGTGAAATTTCCGTTCCTTAATCCTAATGTTCAAATACAGGCCCATTACACAAACATCAGCTGTGAATAATTCCTCCAGACCCAAAATCGGATCTAGATTATCCCGAATTGCTTTCCATAATGGTGCAACTTTAACACATGACCAGAATATATGCAGTAAATTCCCCACTCCTTACCACACCTTATGCAGCTAACAGATTTAGATCTGTCAAACTTAGCCAGCTTCGTCGGCATATAATACATATTATTTAGTATGTAGAACTGTATAAGCCTATTCCTATCCAGAGTAAGGTATCTATACATATCCGCCAGACCTGGTTCCAAGACATGGAAGGTGTAGGAACCAGAGGGCCCATATATTGGAACCAGCTAAGGACTCAGGGAATTTTGAAAGCAAGATATGATTGTATAGTCGAAGTCATACTATGGGTGTTTGTGGCACAGATCCTGAGTTGTTCCAGGAAAGGCCTAATTCGAGAGGTTAAAGTCACCAGTCCAAATTCTTTACCTACCAGGTGTCTCAATTGATACATCTTAAAGATATGCTGGGGAGGAATATTAAATCTTTTTAGCAATTCACTAGAAGAACCAAGGGATCCCTGAACATAAAAATCTTCCACTGAGCAGTCTTGAATTTGTGGGAGCCACGTCGGAGACAGCCTTTGACCTCTGATTTTAATATTAGGGTTAAGCACCAGTGGTTGGCCTAAGTCCTTAGTGTACGGGATTTTAACAGAATTCCAGTATTGATTTAGAATTTTAATGGACAGCCCCATTACTGAGTCACGGATATCCTCCGGTAGAGCGGAGTAGCTGTAATAAAAACATGTTGGGGATCTATACTGTGATCCTCCAGTGTTTTGAGCTCTAGTTCTAACCATTTGGGCATGTAATAAACATTTGAGGGCAAATCCATCTGCCCAGTTTAGCTAGATGACTGGCCCAGTAGTAAAATTCAAAATTAGGCAGACGAAGGCCTCCTTATCTTTAGTCAAGCAAAGCTTGAGGAAAGATCTCCTAGGTTGTTTACTTCTCCAAATAAATTTGGATACCATTGAATGAATTTTCTGGAAAAGGATTTAGGAAGCCATAAGTTGAGGAGGTTCAGAGGATAAAAGATACGGGAAATACGCTCATTTTGATAATACTGATACGCCTCAATAGCAAGGGAAGGCCATCCCATCTATTAAGATCCTTTGGATTTTGTCCACCAAGTCATCTAAGTTAAGTTTCCTGATCGCTCTCTCATCCCGGCCAGACGAATACCCAGGTATTTAAGATTATTCGGGCCCATTTCATGCCAAACTGAGACATACTGGCTTGAGGCAAAAGTGAATTGAGTGGAAATATTTCAGATTTGGATAGGTTCAACCTATAGTTAGCTACTTTGCCAAATTGACTCACAATTTGCAACACCTCCGGTAGAGACGTTTCCGGGTTTGCAATGTGTAAAAGAATATCATCTGCAAAAACAGAGAGGGTCAATGCCTGTTGAGCAATGACACATCCTGAGATCTTGGGGGAAGTTTTGATGAGCATCAACAGGGGTTATAAATATAGGTTAAATAAGTAAGGTGACAATGGACAACCTTGGCGGGTACCGGAATACAGGGAGAAGCGAGATGAGAACACACCATTACAGTAAACCTTGGCAGAAGACGAACTATATATCACCTTTATCCAGTGAATAAACTTCTCTGGAAAACCCATTTTATTTAGAGTAGACCACAGGAACTCCCAGTTGACCCGATCAAAGGCCTTCTCTGCGTCTAAGGCAATTAAAGCCATGGGGAGCTGGGACTCCTGGGCTGTAAGGAAAATGTGGGTAAGAGTACGCATATGGTCCATTGCTGACCTCCCCTGGACAAATCCTACCTGTTCCAAGCTCAGCAGAGTTTGCCAGACCTGCTTGATTCTTAAGGAAAGGATTTTAGTCAGAATTTTTATGTCATTTTTAAGTAAAGAAATTGGTCTATAGCTAGCTGGGTCCAAATTAGATTTGTCTGATTTAGGGATTAGAATTATGGTAGCCTCCAACAGGGAGGGATCCAATGGTTCGGAGGAAAGAATATAATTGAATAAATTAAGGAGGATAGGTGCAATCTCTTTGCAGAAAGTTTTGTAAAAGTTAGGAGGAAGACCGTCAGGTCCAGGGGATTTGTCCATGGGTAAGTTTTTAATAGCTTCCTCCACTTCTTTTAGAGTTATAGGACATGAAAGTGAGTCACATTGATGCGCCTGCAATCTTGGAAGGGGGACACCCTCCAGAAAAGCTGCTACCTCTGCCATTGATGTTGAGGAAGCCTTATTACCATACAGCTCCTGGTAAAAAACTTCGAAAACCTTAGCTATGTCCCTTGGGGTAGTTTTAATTGAACCGTCTTTCGCTTTTAAAGCAGGAATTAATCTGGAGCTTTCTACCTCCCTTAACCTGAGAGCAAGTAATCTCCCGGGTTTCTCCCCTTGGTCAAGATATTTTGTTTTAGATTTTAAAATGGCGTATTCTGTTTTTTCCTTAATCAGGTCTTCATACTCATTTCTGAGTCTACAAAGATTCTCTAAGTCACTTTGAGTGTTAGTGGAAGATAAAACATTTTCAGCCTTTTTAATCTGGTTAGCCAACGAGATAATTTTTTCCTCCCTCACCCTCTTCCTTCTAGAAGCCATTTTTATAAATTCTCCCCTGAGAAAACATTTTAGCGAGCACCAGATTAAATCCTCTCTGGAGATTGAGCCTTGATTAATGTCAATAAGGGACAAAATCAAAGACTTGAGCTGAGAAATTATGTGTTCGTCCTTCAAAAGCTGTGTATTGAGCTTCCAGGAAGTATCTCTCTGACCCGGAGGGCTAGGTGATATCTTGATCCATGCCATTGAATGATCTGAGATAACAATCGGCTCAATACCAGTAAGGGAAACATTGGCTAGAAGAACAGTGCTCACCAGAATGTAATCCAATCATGACCAGGATTTATGAATTGGGGAGTAATAAGTGTAGCTACGACTAGAAGGATTCAACAGTCTCCAAGGGTCACTTAAGCCCAATAGATTACAGAAATCCTTGAGTGCCATTTGGGCGGGTGTGGGGGATTTTAGGGGTCTATAGGTTTTGTCTAGAACCTGTGAGGGAGCAATGTTCCAGTCCCCACCTAATATAAATACCGTTGGCAAGAGTTCACATAATCTAGATGCTAGCTGCATAAGGAAATTAGAATCACCTCCAACTGGACCGTATATGGCTCCCAGAACCACATCTATGTTGTTGAGTAACCCTTTCACAAATACAAATCTGCCGTCTGGGTCTTTAGTACATTTCTCCGGTATAAATGACACATTTCGCTTTATCATGATAGCCACACCTTTACTAACTGTGGACCCTTCAGAAATAAAAACTTGAGAAAAACCGTGGCACCGTAACATTTTGGCTTCTGAGACAAGAATGTGTGTTTCCTGCAAGAGGAGGATGTCCGCACCCACCAGAGAGCAATTTAGTAATATTTGTCCTTTTTTGATTGTCTCTCTAATACCCCTGACGTTCCAGGTAGCAATTTTAATGTGGCCTAGAGCCATTTAACAACGGTAAAGAAAATAATTTGGTCGACTTGTACCCTATGGCAGTACAATTTGATCCCCTGAGTGGTGACACCTTCCACCCGCCTCCCCGATACCCCCCTTTCCAAGCAAGTAAAGTATAACAAGAAAGAGTATCCATTTGTGAAGTTAAATCCACTTAACCAGTAACTGTATTCGAGATTAATGCTAATTCGAGGCAATCCACATGAAAATTAGGGCCTATCTCTCCCCTCCAACCTGTAGACTTGCCCTCCCCATCTTCCAATTTCCTCACTAAACTATTTACACTAGGTCTCCCTAACACCCGAAGACTAAATATTATCCAGCTAAAACACGATAACGGGAACCCCTTCCAGAGAAAATTAATAATAGGTTTGAAAGAAGTGAACCCCCCTCTTCTCTCCCCATACTTTGTAAACCCTCCCTCCACCCCCAAAACTATTTACAAATAGTCCCCAGTATCCAAAAACAGAAAAACACCCAGCTCTGCCATACAAGCGGGACACCCCCCAGGATTCCTTGGTCTGCCACAAACCTCTTTGAAGTTAGAATCATGCTCAGGCCTAAAAACCCTGCTGTAGTTGAAACTGGACCATTGGAGAAAACGCCTGGTCGTTTTATCTTGATGCGACCAAGGTGCCCCTTTTCCCCAAATACGGCCGCGAGACAGACTCTCCTGAGCTACGCTCCTACCCGCATCCCCCACCCTCCAACCCCCCAGTAAACTGTGCTGTAATCTCAATGTTCAGTTCCATTTAACTAAACTCTGGACTCAAAGGTTAACAGGGAATTAGCTATCTGAATGGCTCTAACACCCTATTCCTGCAATCCATCATGTTCTTGACATAATCGAAGAGGGGTAAATACCTGGAATACTCCAAACCCAACCTCCAAGAGCAGCCCATAAAATTGAGGGTCAATGAGAAAGACCCAGGCGTCCTCAACCGGAAAAAAACAAAGTGCGGGGGAAGTTCCGGTCGGAAGGCGCGCGAACGGACCAAAATGGTCCGACCGCAAAAGGGATCCACCGGAAACCATTACCCTCTCCTTAGTACCTAGTCTACCAGTGGAGACAGTCGTTCATGGCACTACATGTCTGCTAGGCCGCATAGGCCTCGCGGCCTACCAATTCGCCTCACAACTCCATTCTGCTTCTACACCCTCACCCCCCAAGGAAACCAGGTAAGCCATCATAGTTAGCTACCCAAAAGAGATATCTTATTCGAAAAAGATTCGATCCAAACTGTATGAAGTGTATCAAACAAGCTACAACCAAATCATTAAAACTTTAATGGGTAGTCTCTAGAGTAAGTCAGTCTCCTTTGAAGAGGTTCGGGAGCCTCGTGGCGAGATCGGTTAAAGCTTGCTCCGGGTTGTCGTATGCATGCCGGGTGCCATCCAGGGAGACCAGAAGTTTTGCCGGATAGTTCACTTTGAATTTCTTGCCTGCTGCAATTAGTTTCTTAACGATCGGGTGGAAGGCCGCTCTCTTTTGCCGGATCTCGTATGGGAGGTCCTGGGTGATTCTTATTTTGGTATGGCTCCACTGAATTGATTCTAGCTCCTTGACCTTAACCAAGACGTGTTGCCTCTCTATATAGCTGAGGAACCTGATGATAATTGGTCTGGGGGGAGCCCCAGGCGCAGGTTTAGGTCTTAAGGATCTATGTGCCCTCTCAATATGGTACTGTTGATTAATGGGAGAAGGACCAATGACTTTATTAAGAAACTGTTGAACAAATCTGATGGTGTCCCCTCCTTCCTCCGATTCGGGCAAGTCCAGTACTAGAACGTTGTTCCTCCTGCTTCTGCCCTCTAGATCTTTGGTCTTGGTCTGCAGTTTCTGGATTTGCTGCCTTAGTTTAACAATTTCTGGATCCGTCTTGTTTTTCCAGTGTTCTAAAGAAGATGCTCTTGCCTCCATATCCCCCACTCGTCTCGATAAATCGGTGAAGTCGCTCCTTATTGATTTAATCTCGCTTGAGATTTCTTGAAGCGTTTCCCTGAAGGGCATAAGTTCTTGAAGGAATCTATCTTCCATTAATAAATTGCTTGATGAGCCAGGGGGCGATTGTTTTGTTGACTGCCCCGAGTTAGAATTCCTGGCTTTCTTGGATGCTTTCTCTGGAGATGCGGGTGGGGTATGCTTCACCCCTGCTGCTTTCATCTCCGAATCCACTGCCCCAAACTGCCTATGAACCTAGCGAACCACCGCACAATTTGGTTCAGGGGTATCAGGAACGATCAATGACTCCTTCAACCTGCAAAATTCTTTGGAAGGATGCTATATTTCAGTAAATATATGCAATTTAGTAGGGTGGAGGGTGGGAGCTCAGGAGAAAGCCGCTACCAGTCACTCTGCATCACGTGACTCCTCCCTTTCTCTCTCTAACATCTAATCTGTCTGACTGGGGTTTCCTATCTCCAGGTGCCAGGGGGACCAGATTTTTTGGAACTTTTCTTGTTGTAACCTTAGCTTACTAGTGATACTTTCCATTCTCTCCAGCTCTGTTACTCTAGACCTCCACTCTTGT
Source organism: Neoceratodus forsteri (assembly GCA_016271365.2). Classification (NCBI taxonomy): domain Eukaryota; kingdom Metazoa; phylum Chordata; order Ceratodontiformes; family Ceratodontidae; genus Neoceratodus; species Neoceratodus forsteri. The sequence goes on from CM028137.1 coordinate 165,760,546, forward strand.
ATTGTAGGGGAAATGGGGACAGCATTTAGAAGTTATGCACTTTAATGCTACCACCCAAGGATCTGAGCCAGTTTGTTCACTATTTTGTTGCCAAAAAGCAATGTAGGTAGGCCCACCAATAGATCTTCTCCTGTGAAGGGTACTTGGAGGCCCATGAGCCTCTGTATCTGTGCATGTACTGAGTGCCAGAATCTCTGGATCTTAGGGCAGTTCCAAAAGATATGGGTGTGGGTTCCCTTGTTACTGCAGCCCCTCCAACACAGGTTTGATTGATGGATATTAAAATGCTTAGTGGCCATTGGAGTTAAGAAAAATCTCAGTATGACTTTCCATTTGAATTCTCTCCACATGGGAGAGCTTGTGACACCCCATCCCCTAGAAAATTGTCTGATCCAGTGATTCGGCAATATGGTAGTATCTAATTCTGTTTCCTACTTTTCCTTCACTCTCTGCAGTGGTGTAAGGACCTGTAGATTTAGGATCTTATCTTATATAGTTGTGAGAGGGAATGGGAGTTGTCCCTGAGTATTATTGAAAAATTAAAAATGATTCTAGCTCTGTTCTTTCTCTTCTTATTTTCTGCATGACCACTGGTGTTAATAGGAAGTGTCGTACTTGCAGGTATCTATAGTGATCTTCTCTGCATAGGGAGAACCTACCAGACACCTGGGTGAAAGATAAACAGCCTCTGTCATCGAGACATTGGGCAACAATCATTACTTTCCGAGTGGCCCAGAAATCAAACCTTGGGGGGACAAAGGTCGGGTCGTGTCTGATCAGGGACAAAGGCCCCAAACCCTCCAGCATATATGTCAGCTTCCTAAGTCTATTTAGTACCCTAAGGGAGTGTCTGATCCAGGGGTTGCCTATGTTCCCTCGAATATGGGTCGGTATGGTATTTGTTGGTAGTGTCCATAGGGCCCAGCCTTTTAGGGCTGCCTCTTCCAGCTAGTACCAGCCCAACTCCTCTCTACGCCTTGCCCATGTACATAACTGTGCTCCTCTTGCTGCTAAGTAGTACTGACAAAAGTTCGGGAGCATCAAGCCCCCACTCTCCCTGGGGGCCTGCAGAATATTTTTGGTTATTCTTGGATGCTTCTTGGCCCAGACGAAGTGTTGTGTTTCTCTTTGTAGCTGTATCTAAACATCTCTTCGGATTTGAATTGAGAGGGTTTGAAATAAGAAGATGAGGCGGGGTAAAACATTCATGTTTAGGGTTTGCAGTCCCCCATAGAGGGTCAAGGGCAACAACTGCCATCTGGCCATGTCTGCCTGCAGTTCTTGAAATAGTTTTAGATAGTTATTTCTGTATAGCTGCGAGATATCTGCAGATATTTTGATACCTAAGTATCTAAACGTGTTCTTGGGGACCCATGCCAATGGAAAGTCAGTTTTAAACCTCTGGGAGGGGGTACCACTTAGAATCATCGCCTCTGATTTAGCTAGATTAATTTTATATCCCGTTAAATCACCATATGATTCTAGTGTTTGTAAAAGCAGTGGCACTGAAGTCTCCGGTTCTGCCATGAAAAACAAAGAATCATCGGCATAAAGTGCAATCTTCTGTTCTAGTCCCTCTACCCTCACCCCTTTTATGTTCTGTTGGGCTCTTATTTCTATCACCAGAGGCTCCAGAGAGGGTTATGTTGTTTCAATGTATCCATTTCAATCATGAGAAATGTGTTAGGCAAATGTTTGCTCTTGCGCAGTCAGGGAGGTTGGGCAGTGTTTAGATAGGCAGCTGGTAATGGCAGGATCTAAGTAGGCAGGGTCTTAGTTTGTCATTGGTAAGACCTGGGGTGCCATTCACTGGGTGCTTGGGCATAGCGTCCTGAGGGTCAAGGAGGGTGGACAGCCATGCGGAGCTTGAACGGATTTGGTGCATTAAGCTAAAGGGCCCCGTTTTCTTTTGATTATGAGTTTTGCCACCTTCATGGTGAGGCAGCTGTGAGCCTTTCTAGGAATGGGTGGGAGGGGAGTACACATACTCTTCTTGCTGTGGGACATGGGGGGGTGGCTGGTAGATGCTCTGGATGCTCCCCGAGGGCATCAAGCTTTAAAAAGGGGGTGAGATGTAACCCCCTCATAGTAGGAGAATCTACAGGGGGTCGGCTTGAAATACCATACCCTTTTAAGGTTCATGGGCCTAGAACCTGTAAGGGGTTAATTTTCCTTCCTCTGGGAGAGCTGGTCAGCCACTGGTTGGGAGTACCCCTTGGGGCAGGTCTCGTTTGGACTGCGTGGAAGAGCATGGGCCGAAGGACTTCAGACTAAGTGCGGAGTGAAGATTGTCTGCTTCTGCAGAGCTTGTTGTTTTTTCATGTACCTAGGAGGCCTCATCCAGACCTGGTGAGGATGTGGCAGAGGCCAGAGATTTCAAGACCTCTTCAGGGAGGCGGTGATGTGATGCGATGGGAGGAGGAGTATAATGTCACTTGCCTGTAGCCTCCATGGGATTTGAACCCAAGCAGAGTGTGGACTTCATATCCAAGAAATGGAAGCTAACCTGGACTTCACATCCACAAGGGGAAGTATTATGTGGCAACTGAAGTAATTTTGACATCGGGACCCTCACCCACGGGGGTCAGTTCTTGGGTGAGGGTGGGAGGTTGGACCTGTGTTATACCGTGGACCCCCTTGAGATTCCAGCTCCTCTTTTCCCATTACAAATTAGAGCCCACAGCGCTGAGGAAGAAATTTGGACCAGGGACTTCTTGGTTACAGGGGTCAGTTCTTGGCCAGGAGGTGGCAAGCGCTGTCCAGTGGCACCATGGAATCCCTGGGGATGTCTGTCCGCCCTTGCCCACTATATTTGGAGATGGAGGATATTTAACAGGTTCGGCTGCAAGGCATTTTGGATCGTTGAAACAGGATGACTGGGTATCTGCCACCCGTACTAAGAGGAGCAAGGTTGCTTCGAAACAACCGAAGGAGATTGCTGTCAGTCTGCAATAAAGGGATTGTTGTCAGTCTGAGTCTGGGACTGCAGTCCAGAATTGGGATTTGATGCCCATGGATTTATAGACACCAGTGGATCCTGCTGGAGAGAACATATGCAGCTGAGGGAAGCTGGGTGGAATTTACAAATGGGAGAGTTGATGCTGCCTGAATTGCTCAGTTTAAAGTGCTATAAAAGGTTCACTGTATGCTGCCCTGTTTTAGGGGTCATCAGAATGACTGCCCTCACTGAATATGAACATTGAATATATGGACTTATGGACAACGCATTATGCATGGACATTGAAGGAGTGGACCCCACCCCTGTCCATTGCCTTAACTTTTCCCTGTTGTGATACTGTGTTAGCCATTTCTTTTTTTTTTGGCCCAATGCTCTGGTCCCCCACCCTGCTCACTGCTCCCCCATCTCCAGACCTCCCCCCGTGGACAGGGCTCCTAGGCGGGTGACCCCTTCATGGAAACTCAGGTCACAAAGCCCTGGTTTTCCCCCAAGGGCAGGGTTAGGGAGCGGAACCCCACCCATGCGGACTTTGGTCTGAGTGGGGAGTGGTGGTGGAGTCAAGGTCATCATTAACAGCCGACATTTTTTCAGAAATTTTTCCCCCTGGGGGCAGGGATGTGCAATGATGCCTGCCTTCACCATACTCCCCCTGTTGTGTGTGGTGCCAGCCACATGGGAACCCCAGCTTCCACCAGGGATTCTCATTGCACCAGACACACACTCCTCCCCCCTCCCCCCGGAGAAGGAGAGCAGTCCATAGGATGCTCAATCCTTCTCTCCCAGCTGGCCCTCCGACTCCCAGATCTGTCCCCGAACCCGGGATGTCAGCACCAGAGATGCATGTCTTGTCACTGCACCGGCGGGCTGACCCATGTTAGCCATTTCAAATAACTCCATGGAGAAATCAAGTTTATTATTAAAGGATCCTTTGCTGTTTTTAACTGCCATTTGGATTTTTTAATGCCTGCCTTGTTTTGCTGTGTTGCTAACCAAGTTTGCCTCCTAGCTCAGTGCCTAGTGGAGGAAGTCTGCGCCCCAGTCCTGAAGAACAAATGTAAGCCATCTTTAAAGTTTCTGATGTGGTCCTCCCTCCCCACGGACACAATACCAGCATACTCCTAGACATCGGTGGGGGGGCTACATTAGGGTGACTAGATTTCTGAAATGTGAAGCTGGGACAAGTTCCGATGCATGTGCAAAGTGCGCAAAAACGTTTTACATACAGACGGGGATCTGGGGGCTGCTGGACCCCCAGAAGGTCTGGTGTTTTAGATGCCGTCTGGGAATTTTTGTGGCAAAAACATTTTTTTCTCTCCCCACATGTGATTCAAGGAGAAAACACTCTGTTTGCTTTGTTTCAGGCACGGCCACACCACCCTGAACCTCCCCATTCAGAGCATCTGAGCAGCCAAATCACTCAGCTCAGCAGCAGCTGAGGTGGCTTGCCTCAGAACAGGCTTCTCTTGTCTCCACAGGCCACAGCACAGGCCCTTTGGTAATTCATTTAATCTATTATTTTTACATGGTCAGTCTATCCAAGCCCAGGAAAAAATGAGCCAAGGAGAGAGAGAGATAAAAGAGGCCTAATCTTTTTACCTTTTAAAGTTTAGTTCTTCCCCAGAATGCCAGGCCCAACCAGCACACTCAGACACCTTGCATGACACAACACAAACCTTGCATCTGCCTACCTTCACTCTCATCACAGGCAGCCAACTCCTGGACTTTTTCTAGCCACTTTCCTCTGGCTGTGTTGTCTCCCTCTCTCTCAGTCTCAAACCTCAGACCTCTGGCTCTGGGTGACTCAGACTGTGTCTGTCCTCCAGATCTCCAGCTGGCTCAGATCGACATTCATCCCAACCGCAAGACAAAAGAACCAAGTGGCAATGCACAGCACACACTCACTGACTGCTACGTCGGCAGTGTCTGACTGAGACAAGTCAGTGTGCTTGGTCAGGTGGTGGTTTGTGTGTGCCATACACAGCACTGTAAGTTCTGTGAGCAGGAGGGAGGGCTGGGAGGACAAGCACTTTGACTTGTTAAAAGGCAAGGAGGCCCTCAACAAAATTGTTGCCATCAGTGCAGCTTTCAACCATGATGGAAAACCAGGCTTGAAGTAAAACTGGGACAAAACACCCATTTTTGCAAACCTGTTCGGACACCAGGACAGGGTATCAAAAATTGGGACTGTCCTGGTCAGACTGGGACATCTTGTTACCACAGGCAGACTCATCCTCTCTGCAGCACCCCAGATCCAGATCGCCTCCTCCTTTCATAAGCAAAAAAGGGGAAGAGCAGAGCCATGAATATTCATGCCCCAGATCACATGACAAACAAGAAGTCGCAAGGACATAAACACCTAGACATTCAGGGCCCAATTCAGGAATGGGCTGCATCTGCTGCAAGTCCCTGGTGTGTCAAACATATGGTGCAGGGGGCTTGTGGCTAACATCTGGCCCCAATTGCAATTCTGGATCAGGTGTGCCAGATGTATCATGCAGCAAGTTAGACCAGCTTCCCCTGGTCTAACTTTGCATCCAAGGGGGATCCAGTTTACAGGGCTTCAAGCTACTGTACTGTAAACAGTGGAAAGGGTCCCAAATGTACCAGCCCTTCTTGAACTGGGCTGCGTTGCACCAAAGTGCTTTGACACAGCTGCATCAAACATTGTGAATGACGCAGGGCATGTTGCAAGCCCTGCGTTATCCTTTGTGAATCGAGACCTCTGTCTCCAGCTGAGGCCAGCAGGAAACAGCTCTCAAGGACCAGGTCAACCCTTGGAGTGCTCCTTAGTAACCTTCTTCGAGCTTATGAGATGAGAGGCTGGTTACACAACAGTGACCCACCATTCTCCAACAGATAGTGTGCTACCAACACACCCTCCCCACTAGTGCACTAGTTGTCCTACAGTCCCTAAATGGGAGCTCCCACAGCCTTTACTGTGCACAACTGCTGTAGGTTACTGAGGTTGTTGGTCTGTCAGATGTGCAAATGGTGTGGTACTGGTACAAGCCCGAGGCTGGGGATTGCAGGTAAATTTTAAAGCACATCTTTTTTTATGGAATGCTGTAGAAAGCTGGCTAATGGGCACAATTCTATGTCTATGCAGGACTGCTAAAGATTGTCTATTTATCTGTCTGTGGGTCTGTCTGACTGTCTGTCTGTCTCTATCAATCTCTAACTGGGAACTTTGCATTCTGTGTCATGATTATCTATTTATTTTATTTATTTTTTATTTATTCATTCTCAGATTACAATACCCTTGATCACATAAAAGCTCTTTTACAAATGTTCCACATTAGTGGGAAGGATGACAGACATACAACGGATGGTATTACATAAAATTTTGACAAGGAAGTATTTAAAATAACAATATGACATCAACTTTGCAACTAAAATTAAAATTATGAATCGGTAGGAAATCAAAAATAACCTAATAAAAGGAGGCAGCCTAAAGTGCTTTGTCAAATAGGTATAGGTAGATTTGGATAAACAGAAGTTCAGGTAAGTGAAAATGAACGGTGGAAAGAAGGTGGAGGGTGAGAGGGGTGAGGTGAAAGAAGGATCAGGGAAGGAGGTAGAAAATAGGGCAGAGCGGTTAGGATGAAAGCGGTCATTTACAGAGAAAGGGGAAGAAGTAGGAACACAAGGATGTGTCAATACTGCTGAGGTAGTGGCATGTCAGTTGAAACAGTCAAAGGAACTGTTAGCTGTAAGATGCTGATGAAGAGTGCCTTTAAATGGTCCCAATTTTGGTAAGGAAGAGATATCACTGGGTAATGCATTAAACCATAGTGGTGCTCGATATGCAAATGATCATTGCCATTGTGTAGTCCGGCATCCTGGGACAGAGAAGAGTTGGTTGACTGAGCTACATGTGTGCTGGGAGCTGCAAGAGGGGTTGGGTAAGTTTGTAACACCAGAAGGCAGGAGCCCAAGAAGTGCCTTTTTAGTTAGCAAGCAGGTTTGATAGCGAATCCTCCCATTTAGCTGAGGCCAACCTCTTTGTGCATACAGTTCACATGTGTGGGTAAGGAGTGTTACTCCAGTAAGAAGTCGGCATGCTTTATTGAGTGCCACTGATATTCTGCGGAGGGTAGTAGTGGAAGCTGAGCAGTACATAACCAGACCATAGTCAACAATGGATACTATGGAGCTATAGATAGCTAGTATATGGGCTTCGGGCATTAGATTGTGTTTATATCTATGGAGTAACCCTATCTTAATACTGGCAGACTTGGCAACATTCTCAACAAGCTGGGCATATGATAGCGAGCTATCCACGGTTACCCCTAGATACTTGAAATGTTGAATTTGTTCAAGCAGAACACCAGAGGAGTTCATGATAGTTAGGGCACTGGATCTGTGCTTGCTGCGAACACTACTGAACAACATGACTTTCATTTTTTTGTAGTTCAGAATCAGCTTGTTTCCTGAACCAGTCCTCCACTTCCTCAAAGCTGAGTTGAAGTTGGTGTTCCAGTGGTTCAGGGTCAGTGTTGCTAGTGTATATGACTGTGTCATCCACATAGAGGAGGATATGCAGGTGACAGGAGCGATGGAGATTGTTAAGAAAGATGCTAAAGAGAAGTGGACCCAGTACAGAGCCCTGTGGTACTCCAGAGTGGACATGTTGATGGCCAGAGGTGACGTTAGCTATCTTCACCCATTGGGAGCAGCCTACAAGATAGCTTTTGAACCAGGACACAGTATCTGCCAAGAGGCCAATTGAGGACAGTTGCTTGAGAAGCAGAGCATGGTTCACTGTATCAAAGGCCTTTATGAGGTCTATGAAAGCCGCACCCACCAATCTACCTTGATCCAGAGATTGGTGACTGTAACCAATTAATTCTAGCAGTGAAACATAGAAACATAGAATTTGACGGCAGATAAGGACCGCTTGGCCCACCCAGTCTGCCCATTTCCCTACCTACTGGATAAGCTGCAGATCCTAGTTAACCAGCAGCCTACTTCTTCCTACCCCCATCCCCCAGAACTGCCTTATGACTATCCCATGCATGCTTGAATTCCACCACTGATTTTGACTCCACAACCTCCTTCGGAAGGCCATTCCATGCATCCACAACCTCTCTGTAAAAAATACTTCTTAAATTACCTCTGAGCCGCCCCCTCTATTTTCAAATTGTGCCCTCTTGTTCTTGCACACCTCTTTTTGAAAGATGCTACCCTCTTGGACTTTGTTGATTCCTTGAGGTACTTGAACGTTTCTATCATGTCCCTCTCCCTTCTTTCCTCGAGGCTATACATATTAAGCTCCTTAAGTCTCTCTTCATATGTCTTCCTGCAGACCCTGCACCATTTTAGTTGCCCTCCTCTGGACAGCTTCCATCCTGTCTATGTCTTGGAGATTGGGTCTCCAGAACTGCACACAATACTCCAGATGGGGTCTCACCAGCTGTCTGTACAGAGGGATAATAACTTCCTGTTTTCTACTGGTGATGCCTCTCCCATGCATCCCAGTATCCCCCAGCCCTCCTTGCTGCTCTCTCTCACATTGCTTTGCCTGTCTTTAGGTCATCTGATATGACTACCCCAGGTCCCTTTCCATTTTTGTTGTTGTTAGTATCTCACCCCCATTGTGTACTCTTCCCTGGGTTTTGTTTCCAGGTGCATTACCTTGCACTTCTTAGCATTGAATCTAAGCTGCCATACATTTGACCATTTCTCTAACCTTGCCAAGTCCTTTCTCATCCTTTCCACCCCACCCTGTGCATCAACTCTGTTGCAGATCTTAGTGTCATCTGCAAAGAGACATACTTTTCCTTCCAGTCTTTCTGCAATGTCGCTTATAAAGACATTGAAGAGGACCGGTCCTATACTGAACCTCATGGCACCCCACTAGTAACCCTCCTTTCTTCTGAGTGGACTCCATTTACTATTACTCTCTGTGTCCTATTCTCCAGCCAGTTCTTTACCCAGGCTGTCATCTTGGGACCCACTCCCAGGCTGGCTAACTTGCATATTAATCTTTGTGTGGGACTGTGTCAAATGCCTTGCTAAAGTCTAGGTAGGCCATGTCCACAGCCCTCCCTGATCTACTACTTTGGTCACCCAGTCAAAGAAATCTATCAGATTCGTCTGGCATGACCTTCCCGCTGTGAATCCATGCTGCCTAGGGTCCTGTGCCCTCTGGCCTCTAGATACTGACATTCTTTCCTTTAGAAGTGATTCCATCATTTTCCCTATCACTGAGGTTAAACTAACAGGTCTATAGTTTCCTGCTTCTGCCTTGCTCCCACTTTTGTGAAGGGGAATCACATCTGCCCTCCTCCAGTCCTCGGTACCACCCCATCCTCCCATGATTTGTTAAAAGGGTAGTCAGTGGTGTCACTAGTTCTACCCTTAGTTCTTTTAGAATTCTGGGATGAATCCCATCAGGCCCCATTGCTTTGTCCACCTTCAGTTTTAAGAGTTCTTTCAGAACCCTTTGTTCTGTAAATGGGCGGTATCAACTTCTGTATCCAGAGTGTTACTACTGATTGTTTTATGTACCTCCCCTCTTCCTTGTAAATACTGAGCAAAATATTTGTTTAGTATCTCTGCTCTTTCACAGTCTCCTCTGCCCACCCTCCCCCCTTTATTAAGCCTCACTATCCCTCCCTTGGTCTTCCTTCGCTCCCTGATGTACCTATAAAAGGTTTTATCCCCCTTCTTAACTGAGTTGGCTATCTTTTCCTCGGTTTGGGCCTTTGCTGTTCTGACTGCCTTCCCAGCCTCCTTTTGCTTTAACTGATACAGTTCTGTGCTGTGGTAGTATTATGTCACTTTCTGGATCCATGCTGCTGGGGGCATTGGATCAAGGATTTTTCCATATGCTCCACCAGCTGATCCACAACTATGCACGCAAGTGCCTTAGACAGAGGTGGAAGTATAGGGATAGGTCTATAGTTTGTGTGTATAGTGCGGTCTCCACGTTTGTGAACAGGGATAACAAGGGCTGACTTCCAGATTTGGGGAATTGTGCCAGTCTCAGTGAAAGATTTAGAATCTTTACAATTAGGAACTCAGAACCTGGTATTTGATGCTACAGAATCAGTCACTCAGGAGAGTCCTTCTTAGTGAACAGAGTGGCTGCACAGCTGTAGCACAGGACAAGCAGAATTACTTCATTTCCAAAACTGCATCAGTGCACACCACGCAAACATCTCTTGTGATAGAAAAAGTCCTCAATGGTCCCCTTCACCCCAAAGGGGAACTTTTCTTCACCTTCTCCAAAGGCAGGCAGTTACACAGGGCCGTGGTGACTTAGCCCTCTACCAGAATGAATCCTCACAGCAGGTTCTTCACAAAGTGGTGGCCAACCTCCCTCACAGAGCCAGAGTCTCAGAAAGGCAATCTCTGCTCCTAAAATACTAAAGCACTGTGCATCCACTTTCATTTCCGGATCTGAATCTGTTCTGATATAAATCCCAGACAGGGATTTCAGGCTGCATTGACCCAAATGGCTCATCTGCGGAAAGCCTGTCTGCAGTCATCTCTGGCTCCGGCAAATCAGAAATAGTAGGCTGAGCTTCTGTCCACACTGCAGGCATCCCACTTCTCAAGATTTAGTGTCTGTTGCTTGTTGTAGTCATAAGGGGCAAAAGGAGCTCTCTCATAGGTCTTATTTTGGTGCCCTATCCCATAATGCTTTCACAAATCCACTGCTCCTCAGTCTGCAGGGCATGCTCTTCTGATGTATCCTGAGGCGTAGAGAGGCTCCCCTCAGTGCTGACTCATACTATAACTGCTGGCCCTTTCCGCAGTCCTCTTGGGCCAGATGTAAGCAAAGATTGCACTGCCCATATCATTTAGGCAAACTTTCTTTATTTTCAAACTGTTTGTGCCCTTGGGTGGTGTCCTGCTTCTTGCATGTGCCTCTTGGCACCCTTACAAACGTAGCTTTCTCCTTTCTGCCTGTGCTCAGCCCCACTGTCATTCATCCAAAGTCAGGCAAGTGGAGAGGGGTCCGGAGCACCTTTGTGTGCTCTGTTTACTGAGCACAGCTGTTCCCCTGTGCCCCCTGTTGGCTCTGTGGCAGTGAGCAAAGTCCATTTGTCCTTTTTTTTTTAATTCAGTTTGGTCCCCTGATGTGGCTTGTGGCTGTTATCTGTGTCTCTCACTGCACTCTGGGTTCCTTGTTGGTTGCAGCATGGCTCCGGCCATGGTGATAAAAATATGTGCCATTAGGCACTGAAAAATGTGGATCCTGTCCTGTGCTGTGCTGCACAGTTCCCCAGCTGCAGTCAGTGGGGTCCCATGGAGAGGAGAGGCCCTGGGCTCACAAACTGAGAGCCTTAAGAGAAAATAGGAGAGGGGGTTACAATTTGAAAATGAATCCTTTCCCCTTTGAGTCTCTGGAAACTCCTCTAGCACCTCAGTAATCAGAAGGCTCTGGATTTCTTAAATTAAGCATTTTTGTTTCTGGTTGGAAAATATCCTGCACCTTTTCATATTAAAGGGGAGAGTTGATAAAAATTCTAGGGTCAGACCTTTCCTGACAATCTCCAGCACACCCAAATCTATCGTGACGGAGAGAGTTTTTTTCGTATAAGTGGGAGATTCTGCCTCCCCCTGGAAGTTCTGAGGGGGCCTGAAGAGTTGTTAGTAAGGAGTCAGTTTTGCTGCTCTCCCAGCTGGCTGGAGCACAGAAATGGAGGCAGCTGGGGCCTTCCAACATCTTGCCATTTTTTCCAAGATAGGCTGTTGTCAGATGTTGGCAACAAATACAAATAGAGACATGCAGTGCAGTGACTGGCAGAGCACTTGTATGGAGCTGCCAGCTCCAAAAATCCACAACAAAGTCAAACTGCAGGGCAAACACATGGACAGAATACACTAGACAACAGCCAAATACAGCTAAGAAATTGTTCTTATTTTAAATAAACACCAGTTGTTGTCACTACCGTCCCCTGAAGAAGTGCTGGGGGGGGGGTTCTTTATTTTATTTGAAACATATTTTACCTGGTAAGCACACAGAGCCCAGGGCTCTTTTCCAGTTGCAAAAAGGAAGGGGGGGGAGCAGATAGGAAGTGAGTAATCTTATAACATTCACACATTACATACAATACTCTTTCCAAAGAACAAATGAAACAAATACATGGTAAGCAGCATGTCCTGGTGTAGTAAATTATAACAACATGACAGGGTAGTTCCAGGGAAAGAAAATGAAAAGGTAGAACCACAGCTGTCCCACAAAAGATTGCAGCAGTTAGCACAATGTACATCACTGGGTTAATATGATATGCATTAGCCTAGATGAAGGGGCTTGGTACTGGGGACATGACATTGTGGATTTGTAGTGGGACTTGATCAGAGCCCTGCTTGAGGTGTGGGGGGGGGGGGCAATGACATTGACTTGGAGATTGTTTCAGATGTTAGGGAGCCTGTGGCCAATGGAGGATTGCACTTGTACCATGGGATCTGGAGGTGGCATCCTGCCTCGGATGTGAGCAGATTGGAAGGGTTTGATGCGGGGGGAAGAGGTCTGACAGATATACGGGTAGTTTGTTGGACCAGTACTTGGCACCCATGAGGGCATTATGCACCATTTGTCTCATTGGGGGAGGGGGCCACTTTAGCTTGTTGTACATACTTCATCAGTGAGAGCAAGGAGGTAGCCCAGGGCAAATCTACACAGTGTGTTGAACAAGGTGTTGAATTTATCAAGGATGGTGGAGGTAGCACCTGAGAAGGCTATGTCCCACTAGTGTGTAAGAGGAAGGATTGATTGTTCCACAACCTGTTTTCTGATGTTTTGATAGAAAAGCATAGAAATATAAAAGTTGTCAGCAGATAAGTACCTCTTGGCCTGCCTAGTCTGCCCTATATTCCCCACTGGGAGGCAGTGGAGTGCAGTGGTTTAAGGCTCTGAGATGTAAATCTAGAGACCTGGGTTTAAATCCCACAGCCCCCACTTTTTTTTTTTTATTTAGTTGTTTAACCAGGTATAGCACACTGAGCTGAAAGCTTTTTAACAGGAGTGACCTGGGATTGCATACTGTGTAACCCTGAGCAAGTCACTTAACTTCCCTGTGCTCCCAGGTTGCACCTGTAAACAATCTTTCAGCTTAGTGTGCCTGGTTAAATAATTGGATAAAAAAAAATTGGACATACTGTGCCATCGCAGACCCTACTTGATCTCCGGTCTCCTCCTCCTTTGTCTTACTTCTAAGGTCCATGTTTGTCTGTCCCATACATGCTTGAATCCCATTACTGTTTTAGCACCTGTCACCTCTGCTGGGAGGCTATTCCAAGCTTCCAACACCCTCTCCTTGAAGAAGTATTTCCTTACATCTCCTCTGAGCCTGCCAACCCCCAGTGTCATTGCATGATCCCTTGTCCTGGACCATCTTTTTCTATAGAAAATGCTTCCTTCCTGTACCTGTGAGGCATTTTTATTTATTTATTTATTTTAGCTTGGGATTAATACCTTTGAGTCAAGGACTCATTTCCAAAGGTTCCACATCAGTTGTTGAAAACAGACATTACAGTATAAAATTCAAGGTTAACAGTAAGATAACATTTAAGCGTACACACAATCAGTAATAGCAAAAGTTTGAGGTTTTACACATCTATTTAGTACTTAATTACACAAGCTTGATTCGAGGAAAGGGGGGGTGGGGTCATCCAAAAGGTGGCATCGTCAGAGGTGGGGGGGGTGGGAGGAGTGTTCAGCCATGAGGAGACATTGTTAATTAGAAGGGGCTGAGGTATTACCACATTAGCACAGGCAGGTACAAGTCATTTTAGAGCCATGGAAGGTTATGAGCCCAGTTTTGAAAGTACTAATCTTGGATGTCTCAGAGAGGTCAGTGGGTAGTTCATTGTACCACTTTGGTCCCTGATACAGGATGGAGTTTTGGGCAAGTTTTGTCCTTTTTGAAGGGAATCACCATCCTGTCAGTGGCCATACTTTGGGTCGATTTCGTAGGGACAGCCAGCCTAAAGTGGCCTCCCAGTGCGGGAGATATCAGACCAAGCAGCACCTTTTTTAGAAGCAGGCAGGTTTGATATTGCCCTTGAAGGCTGAGTGGGAGCCACCCAGTTTCTTTGTAGAGCATGCAGGTATGGGTGTCAAAGGCAGCCCCCAGAGTGAGGCGGCAGGCTTTATTGAGGAGTGTGCTGATCCAGTTTAGGGCTGTTTTTGTGCCCACCCCATGAATAGGCAATCCATATTCTGTGGTAGACAGTATTGAACTACTGGTGGTTAGTTTGAGAACATCAGGAGTCACTGATGGTCTATGATGGTGAAGTACACCCAGCTTTGTATTTGCGGTCTTGATAACAGAGTCTATGTGGCTTGAGAAGGTGAAGGTGTCACCAAAGGTGATGCTGAGACTTCCAGTGACGTCACTCACCTAATGGCAGCCTAGTTTGATCGGCTTCCGAACCTCCCCAAGAGAATTCCTCCAGAATCACAGCGGTAATGACTGAATTTCTCAGAATCAGCTCAGAGGCAAGTGGAAATGCCTAAGAAAGGGGATTTAGCCAACACAAAACTGGATGAAGAGCGGAATGACTGTGGATTGTCAGATGGAGACTTGGGTAGTGAAGGCTCGCAGGCCTCGGTCTCATCGTGGCGTGGTAGATCCCAAGCTAGACAACCTCCCCTAACAACTATTCAGAGACAGATGTCTCTAATGCTCACAGAGTTAAGGGACTTTAGAAAAGAGATGAGGTCCATGGCAATGACTCTCCATACAGACATTTTGAAATTGGAAAAACAGCATGAGGTGCTGGAGAGGCAGGCCACAGAAGTCAACCAGAGGGTAGACAGCACTGAATGTGTGATTGTATAGCTGCACCAAGAGGTACAGGGTCTGCAGGTGAGGGCGGAGGACGCAGAAAGCCATAACCGCCGAAATAATATTCAGATAGCGAGGGTCCCTGAAGGGATGGAGGGCCCTGACATGCTAGCCTTCACCCAGCAGTTGATTCAAGAGGCAGTAAAGATCCCAGAAATACTCACTCTGGAACTAGAGAGGGCGCACTGAACTCTAGGCCCCAAGCCTGCCCCTGGGGCTCACCCCGCACTGTGCTGGTGCATTTTCTCTGTTCCAGGAAAAGGAGATGGTTTTGCATTCTGCATGGAAACAAGGGACTGTGTTATACTGCTCACCAGCTCTATTTGGAGAATGATTATGCCCCAGAAGTCATGACCAGGTGTAAGCAGTACATCCCAATCATGCGGGACCATAAAGCAGCCAGATTTAGATTCCGTACACCATACCCACATAGCTGGTAATTCAGTTTCTAGAAGGGGCCCAGTCATTTGAAACGGCAGTGGAGGCAGCAGTGGAGCTCAAAAAAAGGAACATCGAGCTGGCACCGAGCCAGGTTGCCCATAGACTAACAATAGCCTCCAAGCTCTCACAATGAGTATGGAACTCTGGCCAAAGGGACACTTGTAGACGACAAGGGAAGGAAACGATCCTACAGATTGCCAATACCCTTCATGGCCAGCCACAGAATGCTTCTTCTGGTTCACACCCTTCAAAGATGACCAGCCCTGGATCCCCACGCTAAGGACCACAGGATTAATATCGGAATGGGGAAAAGCTTTCTCTCCTAGGATTTCAGGAGAAGATCTGAATACTCTGGATGTTACCTCCCTCTCGCTAACTACGCTCCGATGAACTTCAGAGACAGACAGACCTGCCTCACACCAAAGATACAGATAAGTCCCAGTCTTACTAATTTTTCACTTTCTACTCTATTTTAATCAACCCGTGCTTAATGCACCCATATTAACAAAGATCCCTAGTACTAACGGCTTTGACACCCCCCCACCAAGCAAACAGCAGCACCTTTTCAAAACACATGCAAACTTCTCCTCTTTGGCCCCAGTATGCCTATGCACAGAGTATCAGCTTACTCAGTAATGGAGGCATAAAGGCGGGGGCCACTTTCACTTCGCTTTACTGAATTAGACTGGGACAGCTGTGTGTCAGCAAATGCTTACTAATAACTACCTTTCTGAAGGGGTGGCTGGGCTATAAACAGTCAAATGACCGTCCAACTCAATCCTGGCACAAGTTGGTAGGGTATATGGGGACAGGGGATGCACAGGGCTGACAGCCCTAGGTTTCAAGAGACCTGAAAGAAATACAACCCCCTTCCCTCCTCCCTCATTAAAGGGGGAATAAGGATATGGATGGCTAAGCCTATTATCGCTCACCCATATCTGGCTGAATTAGGATGGTTTCACTCAGCTATGCATTTAACCAAATAACTACAGAGAGAGTTCAAAGGGGAGGAACGGGGAAGCCAGTGACGTCCCCAACCCCCTTTCTACCTTTCCCTACCTGCACCTTAATGTGCTTGAAGGGCCCCTAACTCCATCAGGAGCACACAGTTACGTGTATTACACACATAACAAGGCCAGGATATCTGGCCACACTGATGGAAGATTCACAATCCGGTGGATGTTCAGACTTCTACTGTTGGCCCAGTTGGCCCAAAGGTTTTCCTGGACTCACCAGATCGAGGAGGAGAACCCCCTTCCTGGTTTGCTAGTTGGTTCTCGGGTTATGAATCAGTTCTTTGTTGTCAACTTCTATGTTAAGTGCCGAATGGTAACTATTGTTTGATTTAGGATCCCCCCTATCCTCAGCCCCAAAGGGTTGCATGTCCGAGATTCAGTAGACAGTCACAGGTTTCTATTAAATCAGACAAAGATGATAATAAAATGTACAGTTATTTGGAGGCTTGTAACACCCTCCATGACGAGTTATGAAGATGGCTGGGCAGCATTTAACATTATATTCGCTGAATGTGAATGGCTTGGGGAGCCCCATTAAGAGGTCCAGAATTATTACTTTACTTAAAAAAACACTAAGGCAGATGTGGTATATATGCAGGAGACTCATATGATAAAAATTAAGCATAAAAAAGTAAAGGGGAGGGGCTTCATGCAGATTTTCTCAGCAGCAATGGGGAATGGGGTAAGGAAGCAAGGGGTCGCCATACTGATCACAGGCCACACCCCATTCCGATTGACAAAGGAATGGGTAGACCCGGAGGGTCGGTTAATAATTGTGCAGAGCAAGCTGCAAGAACAAGAGGTGACAATGGCTAATATCAATCTTCCCCCAGGTTCCAATACACCAACAATAACATTTTTACTTGATAAGGTGGTAACCATGTCCAAAGGAACACTGTTATTAGCAGGAGACTTTAATATTGCTCCTAACCCCTCTCTGGATAGCACTAAGACCCATAAGGGCAAACAATCAGCCCCACACATATTTTTTAAACATTTTGTTCGGGAGATGGGCTGGCTAGATGTGTGGCGGTCTCTCCATCCTAGGGTTAGGGGGTATTCATATTATTCTGCAGTTCATGGTACTTATACCCGCATAGATCAATGCTACACACAAAAAGAAAACCTGGAAAAGTTGGTTGATGCCAAAATGGGTGCCATAGCACACGTGGATCATGCCCCGGTAGTGACCTCCTGGCTTCTTGGGCCAGAGAGACATCGCACTAGATGGAGATTCAACCCAGCCCATCTCAAAAGTGAACCCTTTTGAGAATTCCTCAGGGAGAAGATAGAGGAGGTCATAGGGGATAATGCTGACCCAGACATTCCTGCATCCATTCGGTGGGACACCCTGAAAACAGTCCGTAGGGGTCACCTCATCAAACACACAGCCATGTTGGCCAAAGCTAGGCATGAGAGACATTCATAGCTTGAACAGACTGCAATTTCTGCAGCATGCCCACCAACAGGGGGATGATTCGGTATTGGCCCAGATTAAACAAACCAATGGGACCTAGATGCCTTATGCACTCAGCAGGTGGAAATGGCCTTGGCTTACCTGAGGCAAAGATACGGTGAGATTGGTCTGAGGGCCTCTCGCCTGCTGGCTTACAGGATATGCAAACAGTCTACGATTGCGGTTATAAGAGACCCAAATACAGGGATCCACCTAACTAAACTTAAAGACATTACCTAGATCTTTACTCAATATTATAAGGATCTATACACCCCAGAACAGCAAGCAGAACCCAATTATACCAACAACTTTCTGGACACGCTTGACCTCCCCCGACTCACTGATGACCAACAGACCTCCCTAATGGCGCCTATCTCCCAAATGGAGCTAGGTGCCGCTATAGCTAGATCCAAGACACAGAAGACTCCAGGGCCTGACGGATATGGGACAGAGTTTTATAAATGCATGGCCCAGCCTATATGTCACCTTTTGTTATTTGCCTTGAATCAGGTTGTACAGGGGGGTGGCCCCCCAGCTGGTCATACGCTACAATTTCCCTCATCCCCAAACCAGATAAAGACCCTCTCCACTGTAGTTCCTATAGAGCCATATCAGTCCTCAGTACAGACTACATATACCTTACATCCATATTTGCCCGAAGACTGGATGTTGTCCTGCCATCCCTGGTAAATTGAGACCAAACAGGCTTTGTGAGTACCAGATCCACTACAGACAACACCCGCAGAGCCCTACACCTGGTACACAAGATGCAGGCTCAGGGGGGCTCTGACCATCCTTCTCAGCTTTGATGTTGAGAAAGTGTTTGATCAAGTGTTGTGGCCCTTTCTTTTCACCATCATGGCCAGAATAAACTTCCCCCCTCTTTTCATAGCCATCATCCAGGCTCTATACTCTTCCCCTCAAACTTGCGTAAAGGTCTCTGGCCACCACTCTGAGTATTTCCCTCTTCATAGAGGGACAAGACAAGGCTGTTCATTATCACTGGGCCTTTTTACTATCTTTATTGAACCCCTGGCACAGGCCATACGACTGGACCCAGGGGTGTCGGGGGTGCAGGTTGAGGGCACTGAGCATCGAATAGCGCGCTGTATGCCGATGATGTCCCGCTCTTTCTCTCTAACCCAACCAAATCTATCCCAGTGGTTTTCCATGTTCTGAAGGAGTGTGGAATCAGCTCGTGATATAGGCTTAACATGAACAAAACGGATGCCCTTGTCTTTCATTTCGACCCCTCTGGCTGGATTAGAGAGAGGTACCCCTTTCGGTGGAACCTGAACAGACTGAAATACCTAGGCATCCACCTTTCACATAAGCCGGAGGATGCCTTGCATTATAATTATGCCCTCTTCTACACGCAAATGAAGCAGGACCTGGAAAGATGGAGTCTCCTCCTTCTGAACTTGGTGCAGAGGGCTGAGGTGATACGAATGGTGGTCCTCCCGAGGGCCTGGTACCTATTTCAAAATGTACCCCTCAACTTGCCGGTAAAACTATTCAGAGAATGGAATGGAACCATCTCCAGATTTCTATGGACAGGCAAATGCCCAAGAATTAAATTCAACATGCTCACCCTGCCCAAATCTCAGGGGGGACTGGCGCTCCCGAATATCAGACTATATTACTGGGCTTCCCACTCGATGTTTCTACTTAGATGCTGTATGGGTGCCACTCCAGCCTGCTGGAAGGAAATAGAAGCAGATATACTCCCTCAGTCAGAGTGGGAAAGATTGATGTTTTACAGAACCCCCCCCCGGGGCAATACTCCCCAAACCCCTGGATTAAACACCATGTACGAGTCTGGCACACCATTTGTAAGTCCCTAGAGCTCACCCCATGCTTAATATGGCTGTGCCCATTAGGATTCTTGAGAATTTTTCCCCAGCACTGACTGACCACACATTTAGCAGCTGGAGGCATTTACATTTACGAGTCTCACACAATTCACTAAAGGATCCCGCTTTAAAACGTTTAACGAGAGTCTACAAGAATTTAATCTACGACAATCAGACTTCTTCCGGTTTTTACAAATCCGCCACTACTACGACACCCTTCCAGTAGTAGTCCGTAACCCTGAGGGGCAACCTCAACTGATAAAATTGCTACAACAAGGTCTTCGAGCAAATGGGCGACCACACGCCATTTCGATACTCTATAAATCCATAGTGGAAACAACTGGGGAAAACACCCACACAATAATGGAAATATGGAACTCAGAACTGGACCTCCACCTTACCCAAGAAGCATGGAGCACAATCTGTCTCGCATCCTCCAAACTCACTTGTTCCCATGCATGGTGGTTGTTCTCCTGGCAACTCCTCATAAGATTTTTCCGCACCCCAGCTGTAACCTCACACTTCAGCAGTACTAAGACAACAGCATGTTGGCGCCTGTGTGGAGAAACCAATGCTCACCACGCACACATGCTGTGGTTATGCCCTAAGCTGCAACCTTTCCTGGCAGACTTCCAAGGAGAGCTGGAGGAGTTGTTGGGGGGGTAAGGGTCACTGTGACCGGGGAGTTATTTATATTACATGTCTTCCCAAGGGAGCTAAGAGGCTCGTACAATGGTCACTTACTGGGGATCCTACTACTTGCTGCGAAAAAGGCCATCACTAAGTGCTGGCTCACCAGATCAGTACCCTCCATTGAAAATTGGAGGGCCCTGGTTAACCGTATCTCTAGGGCAGAGAGAATTACATACACCCTGAATGACAAAACAACACTTTGCTCTATGAAATGGAGTAGGTGGATAGTATACACAATGTCCAAGGATCACGACTTTGTCCCCTAAAGCAGAGTGACACACACCTCATGGTAACACCCCGGATGTGTTTGCACTCTTTCCCACTCAAGATAATAATATAAGTGGATCTCACCTGGGTGGGATGGACTTACCCAGTATCGGGGAAGCCAGAGGGACCTAGGGGCTGCCCAGGGTGAAAGGAGGGAAAGGACAGGAAGGATACCCAGATGTATGGAGACCTACTTAGGCAATGAGATGACAGATGGAATGACCAGGACATAAATGCATAATCGTAGAAAAACTGAAGGAAATAAAAAATGAACTCTGTGTATAGTTATGATGACACTCTTACAAATACTGGACCAATATATGTACTAGAATCCTATTAACATAGTAACAACTACTTTTTACTAATGCATGAATGTGACTGTGATAAAATGAAAATAATCAATAAAAAATATATTTACAAAAAAAAAAAAAGGTGATGCCGAGATATTTGAACTTGGTTACTTGGTCTAGAAACTCACCCTTTTGGTTATGCATCAGTAGTGGCAGGTATTTCGTTTTGCTTTGGGAAGTGGAGAAGAGCATACTCTTTGTTTTTTTTACTTTTAACAGTAGTTTGTTTTCTGTGAACCACGATTCAAATTTAAGGAAGCTGCTTTGGAGATCTGTTGTGATGGAGTGGAGGTCTTTACCACTGACTGATACTACTGTGTCATCAGCATAGAGAACTGTGCTTGCTGAGCATGCTGTAGGGGCAGAGTTGATGAAAAGGCTAAAGAGCAGAGGACCAAGGATTGACCCCCGTGGGACCCCAAGGGTCACCTCTTTAGCTGCGGATAGGGTATCACCTATTTTGACTCGATGTGTCCTGTTGGTGAGGTAGCTGTCAAACCAATTTACCATCTCAGGGTATAGACCTGTGGATAGAAGGCAGCTTAGGAAGAGGTTGTGATTTACAGAGTTAAAGGCCTTCGAAAGGTTGATGAAGACCGAACCAACTGGATGCCCGCTGTCCAAGGCGTCATATAAGTGGAATGAGTAGTCCACTAGTGCTGTGAGTGTGGAGTGCTTTTTTCCGAAGCCATGCTGCTGTGAGCAGAGTAGATTATGGTTATCTAGGTATTCAGTAAGTTGCTCAAAGACCATTCTTTCGAGTACTTTAGATAGGGGTGGGAGGATGGAGATGGGTCTGTAGTTGGATGTTTGTGTCTTGACCCCTGCTTTAAAGATAGGTGTGACATTTGCTGACTTCCATAAATCTGAGAACACTCCCAATTTTAGAGAGGCATTGAAAACCATGGTAAGAGGACCAGAGAGTTCATTGAGGAGAAGACCAGCCATCTTTATGTCAAGCATATCCGCTCCCATCCTGGTCTTGCCAAGGGCCCCTTTAGTGTGTTAATTGTTTTGGCCTTGGTGACACATCTAAAGTGAAATAGCGGTACCTCTTTTCTTAATGGGTTGTGAGGGGCAGTTTGTCGTTGTTGTACTTGCGTAGCCATGAGATAGTCACAGTGAAGTACACTTGAGATGTCTGTGAAGGCATTGTTGAGCTCATTGACAATATCGATGGGTTCCTGCAAGGGCCCCTTTGTGGTCACAAGAAGGTCCGGGAGAGCCTTAGTTGCCTTGTCCATCAGGGATTTCAGGGAACCCCAAAAGTCTCTGCCAGAGCCCCAGGTTTTGTTAAGTAGATCCTTGTAGTAGGAGGCTTTGGCCTGTCGAATGAGTTTGGTGCAGGCATTTCTGGCTGCCTTGTAGGTGTTTATTGCAGTAGGTGTTTCAGCTGCCTTTGCTATATGCCAAGGATTGTCTCTGTTCCACATAAGTCCAATTAGGGCTTTGGAAAGCCAAGGATTGGTGGTTCCCCTAATTGTTTTAATTCTATACAGTGCAAAAATATCGCAAGCTTGGTTGAAGACCATTATGAAGTAGTTAAGGGCCTCATTGCCATCAATATCCCCTGCCAATGGAGATCAATCCGTATGTGTCACATTCAGCTTAAAGTGCTCGAGTAGCCCTGGCCTCAAACAGTGTTTTTTGCATATCTTGGGTGGGCTCTTTGTGAAATTGTTTGACCAGGTACACTTCACAGGGGAGTGGTCACTGAGGCTGTCAGGCAGGACAGCAACATTGGATATATGCTCAGGGTGAGTGGTCAGCAGCCAGTCTATGAGAGAACTGCTCCCTGTTTTGTAGTTCATCCTGGTGTCAGTAGTGACCATCTGTGTTAGGAAAAGGCTGGTTATTAGATCCTTGAATTTGGCATCCTTCTGTGAGTGCCAGTTAATGTTGAAGTCACCAACAATTATCTTCTCCCATTGGTTCCCTAGCTGCTCTTGGTTTGCTATGACAAGGTTTAGCCTGGTGGGTTGGTGCCCTGGAGGTATATATACTGTAGAGAGCAGCAATACTTTATTCTGTGGTCCTATATTTACTGTAATTTGAGGTTCAGTATTTGGGCCTCTTTTGTGATAGGACTGTGGTCAAGGGCCTGTGCTTTTATTCCTGATTTGGTATATATTAGGCAACCACCACCACGTTTTCCTATCCTATCCTAGCTTGTCTGAACAAGTTGTAGCCTTTGAGGGATATGTATGCATCTGGTGTCTTGGGGCAAAGCCAGGTTTCCATGAGTGCAATAATCTCTGGGTTTGTCACCTGCACCCAGGCCTGGAATTGTGGAAACTTGGCGAGGAGACTGTTGATATTTAATGATACAATAGTAAGTAGGCCTTTTGAATGTTTCAATCACATCCCCCCTTCCCTCCTTTCCTCTAGAGAGTACATATTTAGTCCTTGAGTCTTTCCTCATAGGGCTTTTGCTGCCGGCCCTGCACCATTTTTGTAGCCCTCCTTTGTACCGCCTTCACCCTATCTATGCCCTTCAACTGGACACAGTACTCGAGGTGAGGTCTTACCAGTGATCTATACAGGGGTAATACTGCCTCCCACTTTTTGCAGGTTATGCCCCTCCCTATGCACCCTAGCGTCCTGCTAGCCTTCCATTCTGCCTCATTACACTGCTTGTCTACCTGCAGGTCATCAGAAATTATTACCCCTAGGTCCCTTTCCTGTTTTGTGGTTGCTAATACCTCCCCGCTCAATTGGCATGTTGCCCCTGGGTTTCTATGTTCCAAGTGCATAATTTTGCATTTTTTTGCATTAAAAACCCAGATGCCATTCTCTTGACCATTCTTCTAGCTTTGTCAGATCCACCCTCATTCTTTCCACCCCCCCCCGTTGTGTCCACTCCGTTGCAGATTTTTGTGTCATCCACGAACAGGAACACTTTCCCCTCCAGCTCTTCCACAATGTCGCTAATAAAGACATTGAAGAGGACCGGGCCAAGTACTGATTTCCTGTGGCACCCCGCTGGTCACTATGCCTTCTCCAGAGTGGACTCTATTTACCACCACCCTCTGACTCCTATTTTGTAGCCAACTTCATATCCATTTTACTACTTTTGGACCCACTCCTAGGTTCCCAAGCTTACTCACCAGTCTTCTATGTGGAGTGGTGTCGAAGGTTTTACTGAA
Source organism: Neoceratodus forsteri (assembly GCA_016271365.2). NCBI lineage: Eukaryota > Metazoa > Chordata > Ceratodontiformes > Ceratodontidae > Neoceratodus > Neoceratodus forsteri. The sequence goes on from CM028137.1 coordinate 165,784,531, forward strand.
ATCCAGGTAGGCCACATCTACCGTTCCTCCATGCTCCAGTTCCCTGGTCATCCAGCAAAGAACTCAATCAGGTTTGCCTGGCAAGACCTCCCTCCTTTGAAACCATGTTGCCTAGTATCCTGTAATCTACTGATTACAAGGTATTCCCCAATCCTTTTCTTAAGTAGCAATTCCATTACTTTACCCACTTCGGAAGTCAGGATGACTGGTCTGTAATTTCCTGCCTCCTCCCTATTTCCAGTTTTGTTTAGTGGGACCATATCTGCCTTCCTCCATAGAAACATAGAATCTGATGGCAGATAAGGACCACTTGGCCCACCTAGTCAGCCCATTTCACTACCTAATGGATAAGCTGCAGATGCTAGTTAACCAACAGCCTACTTCCTCCTACCCCCCCACTAGAATTGCCTTATGTCTGTCCCATGCATTCTTGAATTCCCCCACTGTTTTGACTCACTACCTCCTCAGGAAGGCTGTTCCATGTATCCATAACCTCTCCATGAAAAATACTTTCTCACATTACCTCTGAGCTGTCCCTCTCTATCTTAAAATTGTGCCCTTGTTCTTGTACATATCTTTTTCTGAAAGATGCTACCCTTTGGACTTTGTTGATCCCTTGAGATACTTGAAGTTTCTATCATGTCCCCCCTCTCCCTCCTTTCCTCAAGGGTATACATATTAAGCTCCTTTCGTCTCTCTTCATATGGCTTCTGTTGCAGACCCTGCATCATTTTAGTTGCCCTCCTCCGGACAGCCTCCATTCTATCTATGTCCTTGCAGAGATGGGGTCTCTAGAACTGCATGTAGTACTCCAGATGGGGTCTCACCAACTGTCTGTACAGAGGGATAACAACTGCCTGTTTCTTACTGGTGATGCCTCTCCCTTTGCGTCCCAGTATACCATCAGCGCTCCTTATTGCCTTCTCACATTGCTTGCCCACCTTTAGGTCATCTGATATAATTACTCCCAGGTCCTTTTCAATTTTTGTTGTTGTTAGTATCTCACCCCTCCATTGTGTACTCTTCTCATGGGTTTTTGTTTCCCAGGTGCATTACTTTGCTCTTCTTTGCATTGAATCTAAGCTGCCATACATTTGACCATTCTTCCAACCTTGCCAAGTCCCTTGCATCCTTTCCACCCCACTTTCTGTATCGACCCTGTTGCAGATCTTTGTGTCGTCTGCAAAGAGACGTACTTTTCCTTCCCGTCCCCCGGAACCTCCCCTGTTTCTAGTGATAGGTTAAACAGAGCTGTTAGAGGTGCAGCCAGCACCTCCTTGAGCTCTCTCAGTATCTTAGCATGCATCCCATTATATCCCATTGCTTTGTCTACTTTTAATTGGCCCCATTGCTTTGTCTACTTTTAACTATGCCAGTTCCTTGAGGACTCTCTCTTTTGTAAAAGGACTAGTGTCCACCTCTCTTCCTTTAATGCCCTTGTCTCTTATCTTTGGCCCATGATCTACCTCACAAAAGTAATTGTTCAATATGTTTGCTTTTTTTTGGTCCTCTTCCTTACAAACCCCTCATTCCCCTTTTAGCTTTACTATCCCTCGTTTGGTCTTTCTCTTCTTGTTTATATATCTAAAGAATGTCTTATGCCCTTTTTTTTACTGACTGGGCAACATTCTCCTTCGTTTGTGCCTTTGCACTCCTAACTGCTCTCCCTGCCTCAGTTTGTTTCTCCTGGTAACTCTCTCTATCCTCCTTCTGTGTCCACGTGTACATTCTAAATGCTAGTTTTTTTTGCCCTTACTTTCTCCACTACTTCACTAGAGAACCACAGTGGTCTCCTTTTTCTCTTGCCTTTGATAATCTGCCTGACACAATGCCCTCTTTATTTTTCCCCATTGTTCCTCAACTCCCCCCAGTTTCCCTATCCCTGCTAGGGTGTTTCTGAAGAATTCTCCCATTTTCTTAAAATCGGCTCTCCTGAAGTCCAGGACCCTTGTCTTAGTGTGGATCAATTCTGGCCCAGTTCTTATATTGAGCATCACTGTACGGTGATCCCTAGTCCCCAGGTGGCCACCCACTGTGAAGTCAACAACGATGTACCTGTTTGTCAAAACCAGGTCCAGTATTGCCCCCCCAACAAGTGGGTTCCTTAACTAGTTGCCTGAGGACCCCCCCCACAGGGAGTCCAGGATGCCCCTACTCCTGATTGTTGCCACAGCTGGCAGGTTCCAATCCACATCTGGTAGACTGAACTCCCCTACCAGCAACTCCTCCCCTTTATGTGCCATCCTTTGGATTGGTTCCATCATATCTTTATTCACCGTCCCCCCACCCCATGATGGGGGTCTGTAGATCACTCATTTGTGAATAGCAGCTCCCCTCCGTGTCTCCTGGGTGACCCACAGTACCTCAGCTCCTCCCTTCTCTCCCTGTATTTACAGATATTTTATGTTGTCCCTGACATAAAGAGCCACTCCTTCCCCATTTTTTACCTACCCTGTCTTTCCTGAACAGGGTATACCCTGGTATGACTGCATCCTAGTCTTGGTTTTCATTGCACCAGGTCTTAGTAACTGCTACTATGTGCAGGTCTGTATCCACCATGGTGGCCTCTAGGTCTGCAATCTTATTGCCAAGACTTCGAGCATTTGCACACATGGCTCTCCAGATTGCCCTGCCCCCCCATTTCCCCTTCCTTATTTCCCCCACTATTTTTTTACTGTCTCTCTTTCATTTTTTACTGTCTCTCTTTGCTTTTACCACTTGGATTCCTTAGTTATTTAGTTCCTTTTTGGGTTTCAATCCTTCAGGATTCCCATTGCTGACCTCATGAGCCTGTGGAGTGGGACAGTTCTATGCCTGCCTGCCTTATTCTGCCTCCCCCCACCGGCTACTTTAAATACTCACCAAAGTAGCATTTAAACTGTTCACCGAGGACCATGGTTTCCCCGGATGGATGCAGGCCATCACCCCGTACAGGCTTTTTTCCCTTCAGGTGGAGCCCCAGTCGCCAATGAAGTCAAAACCCTCTTCTCTGCACCATTCCTTCAACCATGCATTGAAGATCCTAGTGCGGAGAATCCTGCTCCCCCCCCCCCATCATTTATTTTAGCTTTTGTTGACCGGGTAAGTACACTAGACAAGTATTATGCCTATTTTCAGGATTTTTCAGGATCATAGAGAGGCAGCACCTCCAAGAAGGTCACAAATTATGCTACTTCCCTAAGACCCTTCCCCAATTCCCTAAACTCCTCTTGAACTATTGCTGGCTTATCCTTAGCCATGTTCTTTGTCCACAGATGGACAATGATGTCCAGCTCTCCCTTCCTCTCTTCCTGCTGCCCCAGCAATCCTTTGGGTCCTCTTTCCACTCCTGCGATCCGTGGCACTGGGAAGGCACCTAACCTCCCTCTCCTAATCCTTAACTGCCCAAACTGTATCCCCCTCACTGTGGAGTCCAGCATTTGGATTAATTTCCTTCGGGTCTGTGGTCCTCTGCCACCCCTCTTGAGGTCTCCACTATGAAGGACCCCCACATTCACCCCGGTCACTACTTCAGGTGCCTCTGTGGGACATTCTCACCTGGCCAGTGTGGCGTAAGTATTCCATAGTGGTACCGGATGGAGGATGCACCTATGTTTCACCACTCTTACCTTCTCCAAATCCACTGTTGTCCAGCCACTCCTCCTGCTGGACAACCTCTGATGCAGTGGTGACAGACTAGGTGGTCCCTGGGTGAGTGAGTGAGTAAGTTCTCAGAACTCAAGCTAACTTGGTCTTGAGTCTGGCAACCTCCTCCCTCAGTCCAGAGAGGTGCATGCAGATGGAGCAGCACTATAGTCTCCAGAAAGTCTCCCTGAAGACTGCTGCCCCACAGCAGCTGCACTGCACCTCTCCCAGCATAACTATGCACCTATTGCTAGACCTTAGCCCACTACCCACTACTTTAACCTGCTACCCACAACCTTAACCCACTGCCTTAACCCACTACCTCCTCTTTTTTTTCCTTTATCTCTCTTCTTTTTCTTCCTTTCATCCTACAAGTGCAGGATAATATCCCCTTGTAGCAGATGTAATTTCAGTCTCATAACCTCAGCTTCACAATGACAACCTCTGGATAATAACCCCCTGTAACAGATGCATTATCAAACTCACAATCTCAGGGTAATTCCCCTAGTAATTTGGATATACAGAGTAAGGCTGGGTGGACTGTTCCATCCGAAATCCAGACCTCCAGATCGAACCCTGAATCCACAGACCCGGATAAATATGGACTTCACCACAGAAGTCCGGTTCTGGGTCCTTAGAAAGCAGGGCTTTTTTTCTGCATGCCTGGCACTCCACGGAGGGGGTAAGAAGGAACGGACGGTGCCAGGCGGAACAAAAAAGACTGAGAAGAGGAGTGAAGCCAAGTCAAGGAGTAGGAGAACCACGCATTACAGTCACATGTGGTGGAGATCTGAACATGGGTTGCAGCTGCTGTGGTCGGTCGGTCGGTCAGTCAGTTAGTCGGTGACTCTCGGGTCGGCTGTCGGTCTTGTTCTCGGAGTGGAGATCGACTTAGGTAAGTAGTACCTCACAAAGTGCCTGATTTCTGTAGCCTATCCTATGTGGGTTTGGAACATATATTGAATAACAGAAAGAGGGGATAGGAAAGTTGTGTACAGGCCCAGGGCAAGGGCAGGCTGGAAAAATAAATCATTGACTTGTGCCAGAGGGGGAAGTGAGAGAGAGACTATTGGGGGCCAAAGAGAAATGTTATAGTTACAGAAATCACAAATAAAGTTTTTTCTTGGTCTCACTGTGGCTGGTTGTGTATGTACAGGGCAAAGGTAGGCTAGCAAAATAAATCTTTGCAACACAAGTTAGGTGGATGCACTCATAGGAAGAAAAAATGGCAGGAAACTTTTCAAGTTTGAAATTTAAAGCTGTTTATTCTCCAAATGAAGTGACGCTGCACTAACCAACCCCAGCACTTCGACCGCAAGGTCTTCCTCAAGGGGCTTGTCACATTGGGGTAAAAAGCCCCTATTGATGTTGATATAATTCTGACGTCATTAGAAAAATTCTATTGACTCAATTAGGCTTTAAATCATTAAAAATCAACATGAATATTTACAACAAATGAAAGTACATTATGAAATCATTTTGATATCATAATGATTTCATAATGTACTTTCATTTGTTGTACATATTCATGTTGATTTTTAATGATTAAAAGCCTAATTAAGTCAATAGAATTTTCTAATGATGTCATAATTATATTAACATAAATAGGGCTTTTTACCCCAATGTGCGATGCCCCTGAGGAAGACCTTGCGGTCAAAGCGCTGGGGTTGGTTAGTGCAGTGTCACTTTGCTTGGAGAATAAACTGCTTTAAATTTCAAACTTGAAATGCTTCCTGACATTTTTTCTTCCTATGAGTGCATCCACCTAACTTGTGTTGTGATTGTTTCGGGCTGGCAGCCCTTGAATGCACCGACTGTCCATATCCAGAGTCACTGTTTTACTACAAATTGTCCACTACAGCCTTCAGTAGCAGCCGGACACACAAGTGAGCATTTGGAAACAGTAAGGAAGATTCAATTTACTCACTATTAAAAATATGAATTAACTTGCCAGAGGTATGCTCCATTTACTGTATGTGAATCTCCTAACTATTATTTCTTGCATTTAAGCTTCATTTAAACTTCATTTAAAGTGTAATATGAGTAATGTACATGTTCAAGGGGCTAAAAGTAATTCAGGAGAGCTTGGAGAGCTACATTGCTTGGAAGATGCTGCTGCTGTGTGTCGTAGGAGAGAGCTAGCCAGAGACGCATTGTTTTCTGATGAACTAGCAGGTTCAGTGGGCTTGGGCGAGCTTATTGAATTGTTTAGAAACTTTAAGTGATTGCATATTTCTGAACTCAATCATTTCTATAATTGAATTACACTTGAAAAATACCTAAACCTGAGTAGATCACCAAGAGCTCTGAGGATTGACAAAGAACCAACTTGTGGATTCCTGGATGATGAAGTAGAATGTAGGGAAGAGTGGGAGGCGGCATTGATTGAATGCACAGCACGTCTTATTAGAGCATTAATTAAAAGGGATAAACTCCATGAAGAATGCCTAAATTTAGAAATGGAGTCATTAAGAACTAGGTTAAGTTAATTTCAACAGGACTCCGAATTTGAAATCCTAAACCACAATCTGGCCATCAAAATTATAAAGCATGAGAAAGAGTTTTTCAGCGAAAAAAAAGATAAAATTAGCCAGAGACACAAAGGATTTCGGAATAGGGGAAGTATTTGCTTGGGAAAGAAAGATACGCAAGCCAAGTCAAAGTAGGAACAGAGGGAGAAAACAGAGCCAATCTAGAAGGAGAGCCTATAATAATCAAAGAAAGCAGTCTGCGGTCAGATTCAAAGTTAACACTGTCTCATCGGGAGAACTGGAGGAGTCCAAAGTTGGTACAGACAAGAAACCTTTACCCCCCCATTATTACCCCAAGGTGTTGAGAGGTCTAAAAGAGCTAATAAAGCATCAAAAAACACAACACAACACATAAGAGAGGACAGTCAAAAAAAGGACGGAGAGACAACATAAAAAATACAAGAAGAAAACAAGGAGAAGGAGGAGAGGTAGTGGCAAACAATCCTCCAGCCCCACAATATCTGAAGAGGAAATAAACATTATAAATCTTTCAGACCATATTTTGACTGAGAATCAGATAAAAATCCTTTCAAAAGGACTTTCATTTGTACCTGTGCCTAAAATAGATGTGTTTCAGATTAAAGTGGACGTTTATTAATTTATTCATATATTAAAACTAAAGTTCTTCTTTAAGGATAAAGCCAATAGAAATATCAGCATGGGAGGAGACTCTCAAAAAGCCACTGAGAGAGATAATATGGTGTGGATGGACACAGAAACACTAGAATATTTAGATTCTGATATCAGTATGGAGCCCTTGGACTTCCTTATTGCAGCTTTAAATCAGACAAGTATGGAAGAAACGTGTATTGACCTGGACTCATCCTCTCCCAATGCAAATTCTGATTATGAACAGAATCATTTAATGGATATGAATTTACTTAAGTATTTGGACTCGGAGCTTTTGAACAACATCGAGAATTACAATGTTGCTACCAGTGTCCTGACACAGATGAAATTTAAACCCAATTCGGTGTTTTACCCGAATATTGTAAATAATACACTGACAACATTTGAAAATTTAGTAAATCAAGAACTTGAAAGAATTATTGATAATCTGGAGAGTAAGATTCAATACAAATTTACCATTGGGGGAACAGGAAGATCTAAGGGAACTTCAGGATATTAAGTGTTTAATTATTAAACCAGTGACAAAGGGGGCAACATTGTATTATTAAAGGAGTCTGTGTATGTTAGTATGATTAAAGATCTACTTTGCAATGAAATTCATTATAAGAAACTTAAAGCTAATCCAATGAATATTTTCAAAAACAAACTATTTAATATCATTGATGTAAGTTTAGATAGGGATTTTATTACAGCCCAAGAAGAGAATTTCATGAAAATTGAACATCCTAAAGTAACTACATTCTATGCACTCCCCAAGGTCCATAAAAATGTTCTCAACCCCCCTGGCAGACCAATTGTCTCAGGAGTTGGGTCTTTGACACAAAATTTATATTTATTTTTGGATCATTTTCTGCAACCATGTGCTTCAAATCAAAAGTCATACATACGTGCTTCTATATGGCACCCACCCTTAACGAAGCCTTTAACATCTTTCATAGCCTACTCATAGGATTAGTCGACAAACACGCCCATCTAAGAATGATCAGATCTGAAAAAAGACCTCCCAGTTGTTTCTGTCCCATCCTGAAGAAAGCACTTAAGGATAGGGAATTTTGGTGGAAAAAAGCAAGGAAATCTCACCTAGAAACTGATTGGCTGAGATTTCCCACCTCTAGAAATGCCTGCACCAGACTAATTAGGTCTGAAAAAGCCAGATATTACCAAACTGAACTAGAAAACAACAAAAACAACTCTGCCAAATTTTTGAATATTCTTAAGGAGGTCGAAGGTCAGACGGACGATTCATCCCTCCCAACCAAAATTGTGTCTGCAGGTAATACCTATACAGACAAAGCTGCTACATTAGAACAGTTCAATCAACACTTTGCTACTGCAGGGCTCGTCTTTGACACCTCTCCCATAAACAATCTCAATCCTCCAGGGGATGCTACTGCTAATCATACTACCAATCTCGACCCAATCCGACCGCATCCTGCCAACTTTAGCTTTCTAACAGTTACGTTTAAACAAGTTGAGGACCTCCTCCTGTCCCTAGATATAAAAGCAGTGACGGTGTAGACAATGTCGAACCTTATTTTCTAAAACTCGGCCACTTCTATTTAACCGGCCCCTTCACCCACTTATTCAACACCTCCCACAAACAGGGCGAGCTACCTGTGTCATGAAAAACTGCACACATCCTACCCTTATTCAAATCTGGGGACCCAAGTGATCTGAACAATTATTGGCCTATCTCTATTCCATCCGTCCTCTCAAAACTACTCAAAAAAATTGTCAACGCCCAGATCAGAGAACACATTGACTCGAATAACTTGTTAAATCCAGCTCAGTCTGGCTTCAGAGCCAAACATAGCACCGTTTTGGCCCTAGCAAAAGTATCCACCGATTGGAAAATTGCCCTGGATTCCAAGAAGTATGTAGCTGCCCTATTCCTGGATCTTAGCAAAGCTTTCAATACTGTGGATCATAACATCTTACTTACCGCTCTGTGTAATATCGGTTTCGATAGGTCTGCCATCAAATGGTTAATCTGCTACCTAACCAACAGGCTTCAGCAAGTCAAAGCTATAGACGATCCGTCCCCGCAAAAATCCCTCTTACGAGGTGTTCCACAAGGCTCCATACTGGGCCCAATCCTCTTTGCAATCTACATCAAAAACCTGGACTCACATCTGCGCACAGCCAATGTGCACTTATTTGCAGATGACACCATACTCTATACCACTAACTCTTCCTTGAACTTGGCCCACGTGAACCTTCAGCAAGACTTCATCACTCTCCAATATAACCTCATCAAACATAAGCTTCTCCTCAATGCCAAAAAGACTAAAAGGGGCTCGGGTGGAGTGATGAAGTGAGAGTGATGAATCGTTGGTGGAGTAATTTGTGACATTAGTGACAAGCCACAGTTATTTCGTGCTCAAGTCTTGGTGAGTACCTTCACGTGGTGGGCCCTGTTTTAACAGAATCTCACCAAGGCAATACTACTGTATAGACAATATATAGTATGGAAAGAGACAAAAATGAAACTGAAAGCTGGGTGCACAGATCCCAGCATAAAAAAGTGCCCAACCCTAGCCTAGGCACTAGGGCAAGGGTTGGACGATGTGATAGTGCCACATCCTTGAGTAATAGTACAATCCCTGCCACAGTGTCAGACCATGGAGTGCATTGTCCCACAGTGGTAGCAGAAGCCAGCAAGCCACAAACAGTAAAAAGACTGATAGGCCAGCCCAGAGGACTGCAAACAGTTAAGTGGACTTACGAGGACAAACTAGAAATTATGTATTGTTATTATTATGCGATACACCCTGAGTTTCCAGTAAGAGGATATACCATCAGACTTCGGAACAAATTGCAGCAGAGAGAAATAATTGCCACAGACAAACTGAACAGTGTGACAGATGCAAACTTTAGATCCCTAATAGGACAAATAAAAACCAAAAAGTATATAGATGAGATTAACTTGGGCAGACTACAGAAGGAAGCAGGTGAAGAGGTAGCAAAAGAGAAGGAAGAGGTACCAGAGGCTTTCATAGCAGGAAGAGCAGATACATGGGACACAGCAAAGAAAAAGGATCTGATATGGTGTAGCATTTATGCCAAAAAGAAAGCAGCTTTTACCAGCACAGCAACAAAAATCGCAGATATATTTGAAAAGACATATAGACAGAGACATCCAGATATGGCAAACATCACAAAGAAAAGAATAACCACACAAAAGTGGAATGTAATGAAAAGTGCACAGTTTAGTGATCTAGAAAGGCAACACATCGAAATAGAAGTCCTTGAACAGTTAAAGAAAGAAGGATTTGAGGTAGGGACTCTGCCAACACCAATATCATCTGGTAAGCCGTTACAGCAGACAACTGCTCAGCCAATATTGGTACGTGAAACGAAACATGACACACCTCCTAAAGACACCCAGCAAAGTGCACATCAAGTGCCATATCCGAGCAAAACAGCTGAAGTTCCATGTCAACCTATACAGAGAGCGGAAGAGCAGGAAATGTCAATTACAGGAACAACCCTTAACCAAGAGGAAGAAAACATGAGAGAAGACTTGCTGGACCTAATTGACATGGACAAATATATCAAAATACATCAAAGGGAAAGACTGCAAAAATTACGCCTGACATACACAGTTAGGGAACACATAAAACAGATAAACAAAGTTATTGGAACCATCCAGAGGGATCCATATGATGTCACTGAAATAAACAGAATACATTATTGTGCAGCGAGACTAATAACAAATAGAGCAGTGCCAAAAAAGCAAGGAATGAAGAACAAAAAGAGAGGGAAATTCAGCATACCACCATGGAAAGAGCGGATAGAAGGGACAATTATGGAACTAAGATCAGAAGTATCACTGCTGGAGGAGTTTAGAAAAGGTAATAGAGCAATGAAAGTCATCAGGAAAGTGGATGAAATCAAACAAAAATGCTGTATTAAAACAGATCAGGACCTACATTTTACCATCTCAAATAACAAGCTTAAGATCTCTGCTCAAGCCGAGAAGCTCAGGAGATATAGAAAGAACAATGAAAAATGCAAAATAGATGGTTTAGAAGACCGAAGAAATTCTATAGGGAGCTGGGAAGAAAACAGCCAACATAAAAACTCCACCAGTAAAGAAAGAAATTGAGGAATTCTGAGAAGTATTTATGAAGATCCAGTTGAAAATAATAGGGATGCAAAGTGGATACAGGAAATAAAGACAGCATTAGAAATGGTACTACTAGAGATATGGAGTGGCCTGACGTAACAGCTAAGGAGATAGAAATGAAGATAAGGAAGGCCTCCAACTGGAAAACCCCAGGTCCAGATGCAGTACCCAACTTCTGGTTGAAAGTACTAACATCTTTGCACCAAGATTTAGCTACCTCAGAAAACTATTTATATGCACATCCTGACTTAACACCTATCTGGTTAACGACAGGGAATACCACACTTCTTATTAAATCTGAACCTGCCAGTCTCCCCAAGAACTATCAGCCAACAACCTGTTTACCAACAACATATAAACTATATACTGGAATCGATGCAGATAGAGTCTACAATCATTTAGACTGCAATAAACTCATGGCAATAGAACAAAAAGGTAATAAAAGAAAATCATATGGTACAAAGGACCATCTCTTGTTGAACAAAGCCATTATGGAGAGCTGCAAAAAATGCCGAAATCTTATTGTAGCATGGATCGACTACAAAAACGCATTTGACAGTATCCCACACTCCTGGATCACTGAGTGCTTACGGATCTACAGAATACACCCTACACTGATAAACTTCATCACAACAACAATGACAAAGTGGCAAACCACCCTGCAATTAAATCATGAGAAAGGTCAAATCACCATTCCAAATATAAGTATCCAACGAGGGATATTTCAGGGTGACTCTTTGTCACCACTTCTATTTTGCCTTGCCCTCAATCCCTTGAGTAACCTAATAAACAACCTAGGCTATGGATACAGCTTGAACCCCAGAAACAAAAATAATCAACAGCTAACATCTCACCTTCTATTTGTAGATGACCTAAAACTTTACAGTTCATCTGACAAACATTTGAAAGAACAACTACAAATTGTTAAGACCTTTTCTGATGACATACGGATGACGTTTGGCCTAGACAAATGTGCCAAAGCAACATTTGTAGCAGGAAAGCTAACTCGTAAAGAAAACGTGACTCTGGCGTTGGTTTGTGACATAAAAGAACTTGAGCAAGAGGGAGTGTATAAATACCTGGGAATAGATGAAGGAGCAACAGCACAACATGAACAAATGAGAGTAAAAGTAAGCAAGGAATATTTTAGAAGGTTAAAGCTAATTTTGAAAACTACTTTGACAACACGAAATAAAGTGCAAGCTATAAATCAACTCGCCCTTCCAGTGATATCATACAGCTTTGGTGTGATAGACTGGCCACAGAAAGTGTTGAACCAGCTAGATATAAAAACAAGAAAAATGTTTCATGCTCACCAATTAATATACAAAAATCAGTGCATGCCAAGATTATACATCCCAAGGGCAGAGGAGCATGGGCCTCATTGAGATTGATTACATATAGATCCACAATAGTGGGGCTACATACATACGTACTGACATCCTCGGACCCAAATATAGCCAAAGTCTTGCATCATGAAGAAAATAAGCCTAAAATGACTTCACTCATCAAATTAGGAGAAGCCTACAGAAGGGTAGCAGAGTTGATGTCAATCCAAAAGTAGATAAGGAATTGTCAGCAACGGAACATAAAGAATCAGAAAAAGGAGTATAAGGATAAAGACCAACAGAAAGAAAAAACAATTGGAAAGTCCATAATTATAGTGGAAAATACAGGAGCTACTGGAGCAACCACAGGTCGATCAAGCCCTGACCCATGAGTGGTTAAAAAGAGGTGAATTTAGGCCACAAGATGAGAGACTAATAATGGCAGCCCAAGATAGTGGGCTACGCACAAGATGGTTAGCAAAATCCATAGAAAAAACAGGAGAAACAGACAAGTGCAGGTTCTGTAGTACAGAATTAGAAACAGTTGTGCATCTCGTGGCTGGATGTGAAGTACTCATGGCAGAAGGCCTGTATACTGAAAGACACAACAATGTAGCAAGATTGATCCACTGGAAACTGTGCAAACACTATAACATACAGGTAGCAGAGAGACACTGGAAACATGAACCACAAAGAATCACAGAGAATGAAGAAGTAATGATCACATGGGATCACCCAATACCAACAGCCAAGAAAGTGGAAGCAAGAAAACCTGATATTGTAATACAAGAAAAGAGAACAAAGGTAGCATTACTGATTGAAATAGCCACCCCTAGTGACTACAGTGTACTCGCTACAGAGAGACACAAAATCATGAAATACCAAGATATGCAGTCAGAAACTAAACTGATGTGGAATAAGGACACACAGATTGTTCCAGTAGTGCTTGGAGCAATGGGACTAATCAAAAAGAACTTTCAAGCACATTTAAATATGCTACCAATACTTGTGACACCTTATGAACTTCAAAAGGAAGCTATTTTGGGGACGTTGCGTGTGCTGAGAAGAGTGCTCTCAGCAAACATCAAAGATTAATACAGTACTAATTTCTTGAGTTTTGAATATGCCCTGGCTAAAGAATGGGGTCCATTCTTGCCACGGTATTAGAAATCCCTAAACATTTGGAGACACTAACCCCAAAAAGACTAAAACCATGATCCTGTTGCCATAGTGTGCCTCTGGGTCTACACATACCCCCCCCCCCAGATTCTAAAGCTGCTAGACGAACCCCTAGAGACATTTGATACTTTTAAATACCTAGGGTTCTGGCTAGATAATAAGCTCAACTTCCAGTACCACCTACATGAAATCTTGAAGAAATTAAGGCAGCGATTAGGCCTTTTTTATCACCTTAAACATCTGCTTACCCTAGAAGCCAGGAAGAGGCTAGTACAGTCCACATTTCTGCCTGTACTGGACTATGCTGACTTCCTCTACAGTCATTGCCCTACTATGACGCTCAACAAACTTGACACCCTTTACCACCGGACCCTAAGATTTATCCTTAACCTACCTTGTCACACTCACCACTGTCTACTATACCAGGAGCTGGGATGGCCATCACTCGTAACCAGGAGAAAAAGAAACGCTCTCCTTTGGATGTTTAAAGTGCTATCCAATAATCTCCCTACATACATCTCAAACTTCTTTGTACATGCCAAGGGATCTTATGGATTAAGATGCTTCTCCATGATTTGCTTCCAGACTCCTAGAGTGAAAACAACCCTTGGCCTGGCAGCAGTCAGTTTTTCTCTGCCATCACTTTGAACTCTATGCAAAAATCTTTAAAGTTTTCCACACTCTCTAGCATCTTTGCATTCAAAACACTGATATGGAACCTGTTGAAGGATACAAGCAGTTGCTTTAGATGACTTTTTTTACCTCAATTACTGGTCCCTTCTGCAAACCTTACACTCCGACGGTCGCCCCTCCTATCCTAGTAAGGGATCCCCAGCACTTATTCTCTTCTCCCCTAAACTTAGCCTAACTTCCTTTTTTTTTCCCTTCCTGGCGTACTCTCACTCTGCTTCTCCTCCATTATCTGCTCTTTCCCCTCTCCCTTGCTTCTAGTATAAAGATTCTAGCCTCTAAATTAGTGGTAACAGCTAGGATGGTACACTTTTCTTTCTTGTAAATCATGTTGGAAATGGGGTATGTAAACTATACTGGACCTCATGTATATGCCTCCCATGGCCTACATCTGTTCACTATCACCACATTAATGTCTACCATATCTGTACTATGTCATGTTTTTGTTTTTTACCTTCCGCTTACTGTATTCATTGTATTGTATTGAATTTATGTCCAGAACCACCTTGAAAATGAGCTTGCTCAATGGTGTTATATGCCTGGTTAAATAAAGTTGATTGATTGATTGATTAATTGATTGATGGACCTTCTCAGCAAAATACAAGAGGTTAAATGGGAAAATTCATGTAAGTGGGCAAGTATTGATGTTGCTAATTTATACACATGAATCCGTCATGAAAAAGGGATTCAGACAGTTGAGAGGATGCTATTACTAGAAAAAGGACTTCCTATTTCATTTATATTAGAAGCTCTGAGTTTTGCTCTAACAAGAAAACTTTTTTACTTTTGATAAGAGATTTCTATCTTCAAACATGTGATACGGCTACGGGGACAGCTTTTGCACCCTCATATGCCAACATTTATATGGGCCGATGGGAGGAAGCACAGATTTATGATGTCAACAAAAACAAATTCTTTGGCCAAATCATTAACTGGTATTGTTTTATAGACGATATACTGTGCATATGGGATGGAACTACTGAGGAATTTGAGGAGTTTATACAATTTATTAATCTCAATGAGTTTAATTTAATGTTTGCACATGAAATTAGTGAAACTGAACTCAATTTCTTGGATGTCACCCTATGCACTAATTCAGAAAAAGTGGTTCAAAGCAAAGGTTTTAGAAAAGCTACTGCTGCTAATAGCATATTACATAATAACAGCTCATATCCACATTCTCTAGTGAATTCCATCCCATATGCACATATTTAAGATTACATAGAAATTGCAGTGTGGACTCTGAGTTTGAATCACAGGCGAAAGACTTAACAAAAAGATTGATAAATGGGATATTTGTTATCTAATTTAAATAAAGCTTTAGAACAAGTGAGATTAAAGAAAAGAGAAAGTCTTTTAATACCAAAGAAAAAGGACTTGGCGGTTGAAGGTCCACCCACATTATCTCTTGACTTTAGCCCTATAGCTGGAGCAATTGGCAATATTGTGCATAAATTCTGGCCAGTACTTAAAAGTGATCTAGTACTGGAACCCATTATTGGATATAAGCCAAGAGTCACTTTTAGAAAAGGTAGGAGATTAGGTGATATACTGACTAAAAATCATTATAATAAAATAGAAATGCATAGAAATTGGCTACCTTATAAACCTCCTGGCTTTTTTCGATGTGGGTCTTGCAATATATGCAGATATGCCTCCATGGGTAATATATATGTACATCAATTATGCATTATACAATGGACATCAGAAACTACACAAATCCCTCTATTCTGATTGGTTGGCTGGCACCTTTTCAGCGTGATAAATCCTCCAATATACCCACTGGAAAAGGTACCAGCAACCAGTCAGCCGCATCAGTAACCTCCTCGCAAATCCCGATCACGGCAAACACACCAGTGGCAAGCTCAAGAACTGACCGTAACATTACGTACTCACTAACCCGAGTAAACTTCAACAATAACAAAATCCTGTGCAAAGCTACCAAATTCGCTTTAAATAGCTACCTCATCTCCGATATTATCTCCTCAGCCTCCGCTCCTAATCCAGCCTGCAACTTGGCAAACCGCAATTTTTAAACAATATTGAAGTCTTTCAGTAGCCATTTTGACACTCCGTCACACTTCTCCGCTATGTGGGCTCTTAGAAGGACAACTGCCTCACCCTATCAAATTACAGTATCGACCCCAGCAACTCCAATCACCGATTTGAAAGGGGGCAGGACTACAGCGCCGTTTGGTTGCGCGGTGAACTAGGACACAATTCGTGGCGTGCAGGAAGCAGAGTCAGAGAAAAAAAAAATGAAATTACGTGAAATTATGAATCTTTTACTCAGAACAACTTCTTCGCGCGTTTTCCTACTCTGCAGCACCCACGATGTCTCGCACAGTCATTTAAATGACTAAGCTAACAAGAGTCTCCCTATCAGCAAAGGACTATTTTTTTCTGATGGAGTAACAATTTAAAACAAAACTTTAAAATACAAAAAAACTTTTTATTTTCTCAAAAAAAAAAACTAAAACATTGTATAATAGCAATATACCACTCCAGGGAGTGGGTATATGGAGTGGATTACCACGCCTGTGTGGTTAAGTCTCAAGCTGCAGCCTGCTTGACGAACCACACCAGGCGTGGTAAATCCACTCATATACCCACTCCCTGTCATGGTATATTGCTTAAATAATAAGGGTAGTCAAATCAAACAATTTATTACTTGCAGGAGTACATATGTAGTTTTTGTGGTATGGTGTACGTGTGGATTACAATATGTAGGACTCACTACTCGAATGTTAAAACTAAGAATCCAAGAGCACATTAGAGCAATTTTAAATAAAAATCTTGAAAATGCTATTGGATCCCACTATGCGGTAGCTCACCGTTCTAATCCTATTGGTCTGAAATTTACAGCTTTGGAACAAGTTCCTAACTTCTTTAGAGGAGGCGATAGGGCCAATGAGTTACAGAGAAAAGAAAGCAGATGGATTTTCTCTTTAGGAGCATTATGCCCACGCGACATGAATGAGGAAATAGATCTAAGATAATTTTTGAAAGATCCTTGAATTTCAGTAAAATGTTATTGATGGATTAAATCTAAATTTTGTTTTCTCTTTTCTTTCTTTTTGGGATGAATACTGGAACAGATAATTTTTGAAATTGATCTGGGAATTAAACAATATATATATATATATATATATATATATATATATATATACAATATATATATATATATATATATATATATATATATATATATATATATATATAAATTCCCAAATAAAACTAAATCCAAAAAATGAAGGAATTTTGAATCTTGTTATTATTATTCTATAATAAATTAAGAATATATACATATAAATACAAAAAATGATTTGGATAATACTAAGACCCATTAATATTTTCTTTTGAGTTTTCCAATATAGTTCAGTTTTCAGTATCATTCTTGTTCCTTAATTTGATTTATTTTAAATAGTATTAGGCCCCTGGACCTGTTGTGGATCAAATATGAAAATATTTCATATCTAGCAACATACTGTATATATATCCAAATGATATAATGGGATTAATTATGTTTCTTTTGGAACAGATATGTTGTAACAATAATAATTTATATTATTCCTGCAACTTATTGCTGCATAAGTAGCAACAATGGGTGTAACCTTTTGGAAGCAGGAATATGAATGACTTTTTGATTATTTTTGTTTTTTAAGAAAATAATAATAATTGTTCCAGTTTAGCTCTCTCCTAACAAGTGGGCTAAATACCCACTAATCTTCTATATAAGATTTTTGTTTGCTGATCTAATAAGAAAGCTATGTTGATATAAGTTGATGTATGTTTAATATGATATCAAAATTATTTCATAATATACTTTCATTTGTTGTAAATATTCATGTTGATTTTTAATGATTTAAAGACCAATTGAGTCAATAGAAATTTTCTAATGATGTCAGAATTATATCAACATAAATAGGGGCTTTTTACCCCAATGTGACATGCCCCCTGAGGAAGACCTTGCGGTCTAAGCGCTGGGGTTGGTTAGTGCAGCGTCACTTCGCTTGGAGAATAAACTACTTTAAATTTCAAACTTGAAAAGCTTCCTGCCATTTTTTCTTCCTACGAGTGCATCCACCTAACTTGTGTTGTGATTGTTTTGGGCTGGCAGCCCTTGAATGCACCGACTGTCCATATCCAGAGTCACTGTTTTACTACAAATTGTCCAAAATAAATCTTTGGCTTATGCCACCATCCAGAGGAGAAAAAGAATGAGAGAGACTATTGGGGGTCAAAGAGAAATGTTATAGTTACATAAATCACAAATAAAGTTTATTCTTGGTCTCATTGTGGTTGGTTGTGTACAGGGCAAGGGCAGGCTGGCAAAGTAAATCTTTGACTTGTGCCACTATCCAGAGGAGAAATAGAGAGAGAGAGAGACAGAGACAATTGAGAGTCAAAGAGAAATGTTACAGTCACAGAAATTGCAAACAAAGTTTATTCTTGGCCCCATTGTGACTGTGCAGTGTGAGTGTACAGGGCAGGCAGGCAAAACATACTTGAATCTGTCTGTCTGTCTGTCTCTCCCAGCACACTCACATCATGGGCCCAAGCAGGATATGCCACCAGTACAACCCAGTCATGAAGCAAATAGCAGTTATTGCTTTTATTTAGCAGTTTTACTGTAATTTTTATACAAATCATTAATTAAATTATTTCCTTTTGGCCTCTGTGTTGAATATGACCGACTTTGGCCACTTTTATCCATTTTATCACATTTTCTGTTCAAATATTTATAAATAATCAGAACTAATCAGAATGAATCAGAACTCCACTGTGTTCCAGTTCTTATCTAATAAGAGTCAGAACTTCACCGAGTTCGCCCAGCCCCATTACAGAGCTGTACTTATCTGATGGACTGCCTCTAGTGCTCTGGCCTCATCTTTTGTCTCATGCTCTATGTTTCAGGTGGAATCAGCAGAGTGGCTGGCTGACTGGCAAACTCTGGCAGACTTGAGACAGACAACTGTCCTTAGCACTTATGGTCCTTCGCGTGAACTGGGCACTGTGTAAATGGGTCGCATGTGGGTAGAGTCAATAAAAATGTGTAGCCCCCTTGTTTGCAGGGGTTACTAGAATCCCACTTAGAATAAGTGCCAGGCAGGTAGAGGCAGCTAGTGAAATGTCAGTTAAATGGATTTCAGAGTGTCCCTCTCCGTTTTTCATTCTCAGCTGAGCTGGAGTGATGATGTCACTTTAGAATTGTTGCAGCAGCATACGCCACATTGGAATGCTAGCTGTGGAGTCAGGTGTAGAATGTTGAGTTAGAGCTGAGTAGTCTGTAGAGTGGAATGTCAGGAGGAGGCTGCAGTAGGCAGCTCCTCAGTTTTTAGCTTTGACAGAGAGCTACCTCTGTGGTTTGGGTAGTTTCTCAGCCTAGAAAAGAACACAGAAGACAGAGAGTGAAGTGGTGGAAACCATTCCAAGCGGGTTTTCCAGTGCCTCATCCCCAGAGGGATGGGGGGGGATTCCAGGATTCAGGGGCAATCATCTGGCCCAGCCTGGTCTGTATTGAAGCTGCCTAAGATTCAACTGCTCTGTGAGTACCTGAGACTTTTGTGTAGAAAAGCCCTGGGGCACCTGCATTCCTGTGGTGAGTTTTCTCTGACAAAGGGACTCCTAGACTGTTTTCTGTTTAAAAGTGTCTGCCTACTATGGGGTCCAGAGAGAGACTTGTCAAGTACAGAACTTTTAGTTTGTGTCTGATTTAAAAGTGCCTGCTAAAGTTGGGATCTAGCGAAGAGACATTGCCAATTACAGAACTTTTAACTTCATGACACCTCAGAGGTGTGTAATGTAGTATGTTAAATGTGAAAGACATTTCAAGATAGCATCTACAAGATTTCTGTGAAGGGTGTTATTAACCAGATGAATGTCCGAGTATAAATTTGGAAGTAAAAGATGGGAGACCCCCCATCTGGAGCAATCAGTTTACCTCTCCGGGTTCAGTTTGGGCACTTGTGTTTTCTCTCAGTGCATTTGGCCAGTGCCTGAAGAAAATAGTTTACCCAGACTTGGGTTGGATTTTCAGTGAGCCTGTATGTGTTCTTGGGTGGTCGATAGTGCCACCAGTAATTCCTCATGAAATATGGGAAAGTTTCCTAGTATTGGCCGAGGGTGTCTGTGGAAGGGTGCCTGGTATTTGTGTTCATATGCTCAGTGTTTTCTAAAAAGTCTACTGCAGTAGCATATTTGTCTTTTCTCTGCTTTTTCTCTTTCTGTAGTGCCCCATTTTCAGGTTGGCCACCTGAGCACAAAATGGGTGCTTCTTTACTGTATTCTTTTTCTAGCAGTCTAGTGCTTTTATTTTTTCCTTTCTGCTCTGCATAGGAACAAATACTAGCCTTCCCTTGTCTCATTCACTGAGCTATAATGTGTTTCAAAATCCTAGCTTAAGCACAGAAACTTGGGCTGGAGCTACTCGAACCTTCACATGAGACCGTGGGTGTAGCTGCTGTTCTTAATGTGTTTTGTGTTTGTTTAGAAAGCCCTGCTCTCAGATTATTAATTAAAGCACACTGGGCAGTTAGAATTCAGAAGTTGTGTGCACCATGCTGTGAGACTGCAAAATATTACACACTCTGTTACACTATGTGTGGCAGTCTGCAATATTATCCCCAAAGTTCATGCTGTCTGTGGTTCTGGTTAAGTTAGCATAAGATAGTTTAGCCCTTTTTATGTTGCTTGCATGCATGTGCAAGAAACATAGTGCCATCATCCGAGTTTTCGGTGGTGTGGCACCCTCTCTTCCAATTCAGTGTGTTTGCAGGTGCAGTCGCAGTTTGCCAATCACTGCTGCAGCTGTCTATGACAAGCTGAAAATGCAGTGGCATACAGTTGAAAGGGAGAGCTCCGCTTCAGTGAACAGAGCTCTCTCTCCCCCCACACATGCAAGCATGCATAGTGCGTGCTGATGCGCTCTCCCCCCGCACACACTGTACGGGCGTCGGGGGTGCCCAATCCCCCGTCGGCTCCACGCCCCCCCAAAAGCATCCAGGTGCCACGCTGGGAGCCCACCCCAGCGTGGCAAAATGTTATAGCCGGCCAGGGGTGCCCAATCCCCGTCGGCTCCAGCCCCCAAACAGCCTTTCAGCTGCATAAGCGTCCCTCATCGTCTTAGTAAAAAAAAAATAAACCTGCAAATAAAAACTGTCCTCGGTGCTTCTCCTGCCTCCTCCCACAACCCGCCCACCACTCGCACCTGCCTCCCCACCCCCTCACCCCATACTTACCTCTGGAACTTGGCGCCACGATCTTGTGGACCGGAACATGTCTGCACTCTTCAAAGCCGACCGCGAACTAAGGAAATGCCAGTAAGCTGTATAATGGGATAGATAGGGTTTTTTCAACTTTGCTGCATATCTCAGGCATTTTTTGGAATTTTGGCACCAAATTTTCAACATGGGGTTTTGGGACCCCTCCTCATGAATTCTGTCACTGTCATGGCATTAATAAGGCCTGAAGGGTGATTTCGCAGTCACTGTGTGAAATCACCTTTCCGGACCGATTAATGAAACGACAGTGCCAGTGTTCATGAGATGGGCTCTCAAAAAGCCTATGTTGCAAATTTGGTGAAAAAATTCCAAAAAATGACTGTTTCTAAAGCGGTACGCTGCGCAGTTCATATGCTGACGCTCCTAAGTTCATGAAATTTTAATATTGCACTTGATTTCAACATTGCCATTTTACCACACTCCTTATGAGCAGTACAGCTGTCATTTTTCACATCAGCGCCCAAAATGTGTTTCCACGCATGTAGTGCACAATGGCACAGTCAGTGTGTGAAATCAATGTATGGGACGCATTAAGAAAATCACAGTGACACTGTTCATGAGCAGAGGTCTTAAAATGGCTATGTTGAAAATTTGGTGAAAAAATTCCTAAAAATGACTGTTTCACAAGCGTGCGTTGCACAGTTCCTACACACCCTCGTAAGTTCACAAATTTTTAATATTTTCACTCCAGATTTTCAACATTGCCATTTTACCACACCTCCTTATGAGCAGTACAGCTGTAATTTTTCACATCTTGCCGAAAACATGTTTCCACCCATGTAGCGCACAATGGCGCAGTCAGTGTGTGAAATCAATGTTTGGGACATATTAAGAAAATCACAGTTACACTGTTCATGAGCAGAGGTCTTAAAATGGCTATTTTGAAAATTTGGTGAAAAAAATTCCTTAAAATGACTGTTTTACGAGTGTGCATTGCCAGTTCCTACGCATGCTCGCAAGTTCGCAAATTTTTCATATTTGCACTCCAGATTTTCAACATTGCCATTTTACAACACCTCCTTATGAGCAGTACAGCTGTCATTTTTCACATGTCACTCAAAATGTGTTTCCATGCATAGCGCACAATATGGCGCGTGATTATGCGCCAATCAATGTTTGGGACAGATTAAGAAAATCACAGTGACATTGTTCATGAGCAGAGGTCTTAAAATGGCTATGTTGAAAATTTGGTGTAAAAATTCCCTTCAGACGTTCATCAATGTTACTAATAAAGACATTGAGCAGGACTGGCCCCAGGACCGATCCCTGTAGCACCCCACTGGTCACCCCCTCTCCCTAGACTGCATCCCATTTACCACCACTCTCTGTCTCCTGTTTGTTAGCCAGTTTCTAACCCAGTTTACCACCCTTTCCCCCATGCCCAGCCTACCCAGCTAGTTTATCAGCCTCCTATATGGGATGGTGTCAAAGGCTTTGCTGAAATCACAGGTAAGCGTTGTCCACTGCCCCACCCTGATTCACTTCCTTGGTCACCCAGTCAAAGAAATCAACCAGATTTGTCTGACATGATGTCACCACTGTGAATCCATGTTGTCTATGGTCCTGGGCTCTGATGTCTTCTAGATGCCCCACTATCCTTTCTTTAAGCAATGTCTCCATGATCTTCCCCACTACTGAGGTGAGGCTGAATGGCCTATTGTTCCCTGCCTCCTCCCTGCTGCCGGACTTGTGTAGAGGGACCACATGTGCCCTCCTCCAATTCACTCATGTTGAATGACTCAGCGAACATGGCTGCCAGAGGTACTGCTATCTCCCTTCACAGTTCTCTTAATATCCTTGGGTGTATGCCATCTGGTTCCATCGCTTTGTCCACCTTCAATTTAGTGAGCTCCTGCAGGACTCTTTTGCCTTTGAATAGACTATTGTCCACCTCTTCACCCCCTTGGCAACTGCTGTACTGCTGTGGCCCTTGCCCCTCCCACTCTTCTGTGAATACTGAACGGAAAGACACCGTGGATGTCTTGGGAGGAAGGCATGGAACTATCACTTCCAAATACCTAAACAGCACATACAAGCAAGCAACATTCGGCATTGACAAATGCTTGTTATTTTAGGGTTGCTCTCATTGTAAAACAAACAGCCTTTCACACTATTAGAACCTGAAGTCCACTCCTACCTGAAAACACAGGGACTGGGTGTGGTGCTCTCACTGAGGCTGTTGTTTCTGCTGTCTCCTTAGGAGGCAGCCGGCCCCTTTCCTTCACTTAGTCATAGTTGGGGGAAGGTGAGGAGCCACCTGTTCCTGCAGCAATGCTGTTTTTCTGTTATATTGTTTTGTTTTATGAACTTTAACATTAGCAAACATGTATGAAGGTAATTAATTCAGTTGAGCTCATGGTATCAAAATAATAAAATGACTGTGGGCTTTTTGCTGTAATAGTTGGTTTGAGGGAGGAGACAGCAATAGTCACATGTTTATACTTCACTATAAATGAGGTATCCTTTCAGGAAGACCTCAGATTCATCTTGGGATCAGCCCGGTTACTGACCCCTCTGTTTAGGTCTGCTCCTTTCCAGACCTATAGCCAACTCTATGTGCTGGTGAGGTGACTGTTGCTGCCTGTACCTCAAGTAAGCAGGAGACGAAAACTATTTGATGTTGTTTTTGTTCATTTAGCATTTTATTTGCCGAAATGCAGTTGATTTTGACGGCTTTTTAAGTTTCTTTTTTGTCTGCAATAAATTTCTGGTCTGTCAATTGCCTTTCCAACACCTTACATCTCTGTGTCAGTGTCCATCAGTACACCTACAAACCACGACAGTGCCTAGTCAAGGGAAGTGTACCAGATCTGGCCATGTGCCAATCTCCATTCAGAACCAGAGAGTTCACTGTGTAATTCAGAACCAGAGTGTTCGCTGTTCCATTCAGAACCTGAGGGTTCACTGTGTGTGTGCTCTGTACCTTAGTAATCTGCATCACCAGTGGGAGTAGCCCTTTGTGGGTCCATCTTTGCTTTGTGATTATTCTCTGTGTATGTGAATAAAAGCCACACTCTAGAATCCCAACCTGGTTTGGATAGTACTGTTATTGCTTCCATGGTGTCTGGATTTACTTGGGTGCCCCTGACCAGAAGTTTAAACCTAGCATAATTGTGAGCAAACATTTTCTTCCAGGGACCCAGGTTGATGGCCATGGTAAATGGTCCCCCCAGGTGTGAGCCAGGTAGTTGCCACACTTGGTTTGCCTGTCTGAGGATGGCAGGCTCAGATGTATTAGTAAACTGAACTGTAGTGACAACCCCATCCCTCTCATTGGCACCATGTGTGAGAGGTGCAGCCCTGCTAGTTGAACAAGGGGGCAGTGGTGGTGGGTTACAAAATGGAGGCACCGCTGAGGATGTGTTTGGAATTTGGGAGAAAACAAGAGATGTTTGCTCAGGTTGTGGCTAGAGTTTTGTCTGTCTGGCAGTTGGTAGCCCAAAATCGGAGGTTTTGAGCATAAGGGATTTGACCAGAGTAGTGCCATCCATATGTGCCGCTGTGTACCTGCTGTTCATGTGCTGCTGTGATTGTGCCAATGTTTATCAAGGAGCTGTAAAGCCAGATTGTGTGTGCCCCTTGTCCTGCATCAAAAATAGAACTTTTGCCAGTTTTAATTTTCAAGTTGTGACAGGAAAGAGTATTGAGAACTGTAGGAAACAAAGAGACAATTGTGCCCTGAAAGTTTAAAATGGTTGCTGTGTGAACTGGGGGAGTCACTAGAGAAATTGCCATGAAAAATGGTTTAAAATGGTGCTCCCGCTGTGGAGTTACAGTTGAAAAGAAAAAAAGCTGTTTTGCAGTTTAAATTTTGCCTGCTCGATGATCGCCATGAAGGAGAAGAGTACGAAAAGAGAGAGGCTCATTTGCATGGCGTCGAGTGATTGGTGAGACTGCAATCAGTCCCGCCCCCAAACCAGCTTCAGAGTGCTGCTCAGTGTTCGAGAGGGAGAGAGCGAGTGGTGTGCGAGCTGGCTAACCAGGAGGACCGTCGCAGTGACTGCACACATTCTAAAAGTTAAAACAACAGACTTTTCTGTACTAAATTGGGCTATACCTGTATTCCCATTGACTGGGGAGAAAGCGTGGAGTTCGTAGGGACAATTGGCAGGGTTGCCAACCCGTTTCAACCCAGAGGCTTTCCAGGATCGGCTGTAGGCCGAGAATTTCCATAGAAAAGCCAGCTACTGATTCAGTGAGTACCTTTCAGCAAAACTGAGCTCAAACTGCGTGTGATTTTTCAAAAGCCAGCTGGATCTGTGTGTAAACAGTGTGATTGTTTTTGCAAAGAAGGACTGTGTAAAGTAATCAAACCCAAGCAAGAATTCTGAGCATTAGACTGTGAGCATGCATTATGGATTCAGCAACAGTGTAATTTTCTGAGCAAACAGAGAGACTGTGAGTTGTATGAGAGGCTGCAACAAACAGGCAATCCTGTTCAAGAAATACTGTGGCTTTAGTGACTTTAAGCAAGTAAAACTGATTGAAAGCTAATGGTCAAGTCCTTGAAAATCATATAGATGAGCTGAGGAAGAAAAGCCATGCAGTCAGTACAGTATGAGTAAAATTTATCAGTATGCAGTAAATCGGATGTGCAGTGGCTTGAGTCAGATGCAGATTGTGATGCACCAGGAGTGCTGCCTCCACCATTACAGGGTGGGGCAGTAATGTAAACACAGCAGCAGGGAGCCATTTTGTGAGACTGTTCCAAGTAGAGTGAACTCAGTAAAAACAGTGAACTTTTGTGTGTTTTTCTGCAGTCACAGCTTTGGGATCATCCCACTACCTGGATCATGCCTGGGCTATGATAGTTGAAGAGGTTACCAAGCTGAAAGAAATAGAGAAATGTTTCTATGGTGGAAGTTTGCCTCCTCATGTTGCGATTCCCGGATACCCTGTGAGAGTATGCATAATGTGCCTCAAGGCTGGAAGGGACATTTTCATGATTCCTCACTGTTCAGGGTGCTTAGAGAAGCAAGGTTTAACTACTGCACCTAAGATTTGTTTTGGCTCCCACGTGGACAAAGCTTAAAGATCTTGCCTCGGAGGAACCAGAAGAAGAAGTTGGTGACTCCACAGGCCTGTCCCCAGAAAGGGGGGTCAGGGACCAGTTCTACATAGCTTTTAGTATGTGACATTGGCAGAACCAGGACTGGCCGCCCCCAAGCCAGGCTGGGGGTCACAGACTGATGAAAAGTAGTAAGGAGGAAAGACTAGTTCGTAGGAAGGCAAATGAGATCTATGGAATGTCCTTTCCTACCTTTCCTTGGAGAGATTGAGAAAAATAGGAGAGCCTGGCTAGTGGAAGATGCAACCAAAAACCTGCATCCAGGTGCAACTCAATATGTCAGAGACAAAGTGACACTAGACAAACTCAAGTTTTGAAAGTTGGGCATGGCACTGTTCATAGACACTGTATGTTTTGCGGATGATAAAGGAAACAAGACTTTCCATAATGTGAATTATAAGCACCCAGATGGGGTAATAATTCTTGCACCTGACCCATTGTGGTACTACTTTCAATCTAACCAGCTTCCTGTGAATGTGCCCATGCCTACCAAGTGGAAAGCAGAGCAGTGGTAGCCAGTGCTGCCATCCAGCCATTGCTGCACCCATGTTGTTCTGCCAGTCTGGTGTTCCAGGATCCAAAGGTGCGTCCAGATTCATCAGCCTTGCAGTGTGCCTTCCAGTTCCATCGCCTGGCCTTCCAGATGACATCATCCAGAGATGACGTCAGCCTAGCTGTTTCCTGATTCATCACCTGGGATTTCGGATGACATCAGTCCAGCTGTTCCTTTCCTGTTCCAAGGTTCCATCTCCTAGATGACATCAGCCAGAGATGACATCAGCCCTGCAGTTTCCAGACGTCCATCCTGTCATTTCCAGAAGATTTCCGCCCAGCT
Source organism: Neoceratodus forsteri (assembly GCA_016271365.2). Lineage (NCBI taxonomy): Eukaryota > Metazoa > Chordata > Ceratodontiformes > Ceratodontidae > Neoceratodus > Neoceratodus forsteri. The sequence goes on from CM028137.1 coordinate 165,811,828, forward strand.
GTATCCGAAAAATGCTGTCAGGGAGAGTCTTTGGCTGGAGATCCAGGTGCTGTTCAATTTTTCATTCCTCAAGGGACTGGTAAGTCTAGACTTTTCTTACTTTATTAACATTGCAATACACATCCTATACCTGGCAGACTACAGACTGTTGAATTGTCCACAAAGACTCTCCCCTTTGGGACTACAGTATGTCAAGAACTGTGCTTCACCGGGCTCCGGCCAGGAGAGATTCTTTCATGGACCTTGCCTTTGGGCACTGTTTGTCACTAGTTGGGACATTTAGGGCCTTCCATCCCCAAAAGGTGTATTGTACATAATGTTGATATTTTCTACTGTTTTCTACTTTCCTTCTTTTTCTAAAAAAATATTTTTTGGGATTCTCCAGTATTTTGATGGAAAGGGTTATGGTTGAGTACTGTGTTTGCAGATTTGGGGTGTGTTTTTGTCTTTTCTCTTTCAGGTGGATCCTGATGAAGAAAGAAGAGAATACAAGAAGACGATTGAAAGGACTCATCGGAGTTCCTCTGTGCTTTAAAGTGTTTTTTAAAGTACTGTGTAGTTGTTAACATGTGTTAACCTATTTTCTTTCCACAGGTGTAGTTGGGAGGGGGAGTATAATGCTTGTGTATAGTGTTAGCTCCAGTGTTTGGTTTGCAGGTGTCCAGGGATGGGGGAGGTTCCCCTGTTTTGGGTAGGTTTGTTTTGGCTAGATAGGTTTCCCCTAGAGGGCTATGGAGATAGACAGACTTTGGTCCTGACCTGCAGTAGGGGCCACAGTGCTGGTCTATTAGGGCTGTGCTCTGGACAGTTCTTCCAGGGTCAGTGGTTTCCGTAGTAAGATCATAGTGTAGGAGCTGATGCGGCAGCCAATGGCCTCTGGACCCTTAGTGTTGCCTGCCTGTGCTTTGCACATGGTAGGAGAGTGCCTGATCACCCCTCTCCGTAGGTAGCACATAGGGTAGGATGGCCTAGTGCCGGGTAGATAATGACTGGGGACAGTCATTTTCCTGGCTGAGGGTGCATGTAACCCCCTTGTTCCCAGAGGTTACTAGAATCCTACTTAGAATCAGTGGCAGGCAGGGAAAGGCAGCTAGTGAAATGCCAGTTAAATGGATTTCACAGTGTCCCACTCTGTTTTTCAGTCTCAGCTGAGCTGGAGTGATGTCACTTTAGAATTGTCTCAGCAGCATAAGCCACATTGGAATGCTAGCTGGGGAGTTAGCTGTACAATAGGGTTGCCACCTATCTGGTTTTTGACAGGATAATACAGTTTTTAGGGTCCTTATCTGGTCATCTGGTTTTGATTAAATGCAGTCTGGTGTTTGGGCCATTTTGTGTGCTCATATACTCTTAAAACGGATGCATCAAATCATCCACTGTTTTGGCTGCATTGCATGTCCAGGTTACAAAGAAGTTCTGATGTCACAGTCATTCAGACCTGCCTTTGTTTGTAAAACCAGACTGTCTGGGAGGTGTAAAGTACAGCCATTAAGATCATTAGCAGTAAATTAACCTAATCTTTTCCACTCTGAATTTTAAGTATGGCCTTTTACTGCTATGACAGGAAACAGCTGTTATACCTTAATGTGCTGTCATGTGTTTCTTTTTGTTTGTCCTCTAGTATGGTATGTTTTTGACCCATTTTTGCTAAATTAATAATCTAACTTTTATTGCCTTTATCACCACATTTGCTCTAATGTTTTGTATAACCTGAACATTCCATAATATTAGCTACACTTTTACAGGTCATTCAGATAAACAGCATGGAATGGTGTATCTGAAATTGTAGAATGTCTTCGAAATATGAAAAGAAACAGTAGTAGCTGCTGAGGTAAAGGGGAGTTAACCTGGTTGCCAAAGAATAAAAATAAATAACTGAATAAATCAAATAAATAATAGTATAAAAATGATTTCCAATCACTAATAATGTCTATTCCAACATTACAAATGGCTTTGGAGAAGGAGCGATATACTCGCCAGTCATAAAAAGGGGTCGGAGCAAGAGGTGGAGTTTGGGGCGTGGTTTAGCATCTGGTTTTTACCTACTCCAAAGGTGGTAACCCTACTGTAGAATGTTGAGTTAGAGTTGAGTAGTCTGTAGAGTGGAGTGCCAGGAGGAGGCTGCAGCTAGGCAGCTCCTCAGTTTTTAGCTCTGGCAGAGAGCTACCTCTGTAGTTTGGGTAGTTTGTTCTCAGCCTAGAAGAAGAACATTGAAGACAGAGAGTGAAGTGGTGGAAACCGTTCCAAGAGGGTTTTCCAGTGCCTCATCCCCGGAGGGATGGGGTGGATTACAGGATTCAGGGGCAATCCCCTGGTCCAGCCTGGACTGTGTTGAAGCTGCCTGAGATTCAACTGCTCTGTGAGTACCTGAGTCTTTTGTGTGGATAAGCCCTGGGACACCTGCATTCCTGTGGTGAGTTTTCTCTGACAAAGGGACTCTGTCACCTAGACTGTTTTCTGTTTAAAAGTGTCTGCCTACTATGAGGTCCAGAGAGAGACTTGCCAAGTACAGAACTTTGAGTTTGTGTCTGATTTAAAAGTGCCTGCTAAAGTTGGAGTCTAATGAAGAGACATTGCCAATTACAGAACTTTTAACTTCATGACACCTCAGAGGTGTGTAATGTAGTACGCTAAATGTGAAAGACATTTCAAGATAGCATCTACAAGATTTCTATGAAGGGTTTTATTAACCAGTTGAATGTCCAAGTATAAATTTGGAAGCAAAAGGTGGGAGACCCCCCCATCTGAAGCAACTGGTTTACCTCTCCGGGTTCAATTTGGGCACCTGTGTTTTCTCTCAGTGCATTTGGCCAGTGCCAGAAGAATATAGTTTACCCAGATGTGACTTGGATTTTCAGTGAGCCTGTATGTGCTCTTGGGTGGTCGATGGTGCCACCAGTAATTCCTCATGAAATATGAGAAAGTCTCCTAGTACTGGCGGCCGAGGGTGCCTAGTCAAGGGAAGTGTACCAGATCTGGCTGTGTGTGCCAATCTCCATTCAGAACCAGAGAGTTCGCTGTGTAATTCAGAACCAGAGTGTGCGCTGTTCCATTCAGAACCTGAGGGTTCACTGTGTGTGTGCTCTGTACCTCAGTAATCTGCATTACCAGTGGGAGTAGTCCTGTAGGGTCCATTTTTGCTTTGTGATTATTCTCTGTGTATGTGAATAAAAGACACGCTCTAGAATCCCAACCTGGTTTGGACAGTACTGTTATTGCTTCTATGGTGTCTGGATTTACTTGGGTGCTCTGACCAGAAGTACAAACCTAGCATAATTATGAGCAAACGTTTTCTCCCAGGGACCCAGGTTGATGGCCATGGTAAATGGTCCCCCCAGGTGTGAGCCAGGTAGTTGCCACACTTGGTTTGCCTGTCTGAGGATGGCAAGCTCAGATGTACTAGTAAACTGAACTGTAGTGACAACCCCCATCCCTCTCGTAGGTGCCATGTGTGAGAGGAGCAGCCCTGCTAGTTGAACATGGGGGGCTGGTGGGGGTGGGTTACAAATGAATCCACAAATTGCTGGTTCAATCAGTGGGAGGACAGACAGCCTGTAGATTGGTTCGTGCAGAGCACTTATAGGACACCACTGGTTGGCTGTAGGGACTCTGGAAGGCAGGCTTTAGTCCCAGCTGTGTTTCCCTGCTTCTGGCAGGCTCTGTCGGAGATCGGTGGGGGGAGGGGGAGTTTGGTGACACAGACTCACCCTCTTGACCCCAAGTCAGCAGCAAAAAGAGTCACTTGCAGGCAGATATTGCTTTTAAAGTGAAAATTAAGAGGTTCGAAATGCAGGAAGCTCTGCCTGGAGGCATCCCTTTATTCTATATAGGGCATCTAGCTGGGCATATGACTTGGTAACTACCTGAGAGATGTGCCCTGAGTAGTCAAAGTGCTGGTCCAGGTGGAGACAAAGGTATTTGAAGGAGAAAACTGAGTCTAAGCAGGACCTATCTGGGGTGCATGAAGTCAGAGTGGGGGTGGTAGATCTGAGCCAATTCCTAGTTCCCAACAACATGGACACTGTTTTCATTTGGTTCATGATGAGGCTATTATCCAGGAGTCATTTTTGTACCATGATGAAGTTCTGGTGGAAGTGACCTTCAATGAGGGAGTAGAGATGCCAGATACATAGATAATGATATTGTCTGTGTACATGTGTATGTTGCTGGCAGGGAGGGAGTTGGGTAGGGCATTGATGTAGGTAGTGAACAGCAGGGGCCTTAGGACTGAGCCTTGTGGGACCGCAAGGGTGACTGGTAGAACAGAGGAGGAGCTTGGGCCAAGCTTGACAGATTTGGTCCAGTTGGCCAGGTATGACTGGAACCATGCTAAGGCTGAGTGGGAGACACCAGAGCTGGCTAGTTGAGTAGGAACTGATGGTGATCCACAGTTTCAAATGCCTTTGCTAGGTCTCTAAATATGGTTCCTGTGCCCAGGCACTTGTCTATGTTGATCTGTATGTGGTTGGTGACTCTAAGAATGCAGGAGGAGGTTGAGTAGCTGGAGCAGAAGCCAGATTGGTAGGGAGTTAGGAAGCCAGTTTGGGCATAGTAGTTAGATAGCTGCCTGCTGATAAATCTCTCAAGGGCTTTGCAGAGGATGGGGAACAGAGAGACTGGTCGGTAGTTGGAGGGTGAGTCAGTTGGGCCAGCTTTGTGAGTTGGAACTACCAGTATATGTTTCCAGCTGTGAGGAAAGTAGCTGGTACATACTGATCTATTAAATATGTGGGCAGTAGGGACAGCTATTGCTGGAGTGCTGAGTCTGAGGAATCTGTGCACGATGCCATCGATTCCACAGCTGGATGCTATGTTTAGTGCCAAAGGCTCTTTGTGACCATCAGCCATCATGATTACCTGCTAGTGAAAGTTGCCACTGGTGGGTAGATTGGGTAGTGGAGGTGGGGGAGGTTAGGGTAAGACTCAAGAGTCCTAGGACCTTCTATGAAATACTGGTTGAGGGCGTCGGCAGTTAAGGGGGAACCAGGAGGGGTATGTGCCCCAGTGGGGAAGGGTTTAATCAGGCTATTGACGGTTTTCCAGAATTTAGAAGGGTCAAGAGCATTGAAAGATTGCATTCACTGGAAATATTTGGCTTTGACTAGGAGTATGCTCCTGGTGCACTGATTCTGTAGTGCTGTGTAGGCCTGCCTATCCCACGTTAGCCCACTTGACTTGTGCCTAACCCAGGCCGAGTCCGTCCACTGGAAGAGTTTAATTATATCTGGTGTGATCCAGGGGAGGTGGTGGCCATGGACTCTGTGCCACTTAGTCAGTGCATGTTTGTCACTAGCTAGGAATATAGAGGAAAAGTGTGACAGTGCCTCGTCCGGATCAAATACTGATAGGACAGGGGACTAGTTGGTTGCCAGAAGATCCTGAGTGAAACTGTCAGGGCAGAATGATTTGGAGGATCTGGTATAGGTTATTTTGAGGGAAAGCTTTGGTGGATTTAATTTTTCACACACAACACATCATACAATGTTTACTGAAAATGTCTGACAAGGTGCTGGTGGACAGGATTCTCTGTAGGTGGGATGCCAGCATGCAGTCTGCCATGCTGTGATTGATTTGGGACTGAAGCTTGTGGGCACTGAGACTAGTTGGTGCAAATCCAGGGCTTTGACTTTGGAGTGAAGGTTACTGTGTGAGAGGAGCTTGGTGCCAGCTGACCAGTTAATGTTAAAGCCACCTGTCATGATTTGCTCACCTTTGAGAAGGGGGTCTAGAATTTTCTGGAGTATATCTGTGACCATGTCAGAGGGTTTGCCTGGTGTACAGTAGATACCTGTTATCTGCATTGGGCTGGAGTGACATTGGGTAAGGACCCCTAACAGAGGTACCCAGAGAAGTGGAAGGACAAATAGAGGTACCCAGAGAAGTGGAAGGAAAGGATGTGGAGGTTAGCCAAGGAGGTGACCTCAGCGGGGAAAGCAGTGGACCCCAGAGGAGGAGTAAGTGAATCCTGGTGGGGGACTCCATCATAAGAGGGATCCGGCTAGGAACACAGGAGGGGGAGGACAGGGAGGTGAGGTGCCTACCAGGTGCCACGGCATGGAGGGATGGAAGGAAGATCCTGGGGATCACTGGGAAGGCAAGACGGAGGGTGAGCTGGATGTCATTATCCACTAGGTACTGATGGCCTGGCAAATGGGGAGCCAAAAAGTTCAGGAAGAATTTAGGAAACTGGGAGGGTCTCAAGCAAGTAGCTACTTCTGTCACTTTCTCAGAAGCTACCTACTTGAGAGGCAAGGGAGAAACATAGGAGTGCATGCACAGGAACTTTAACTCATGGTTGAAGAACTGGTGCTGTGAGGAAGGGTTTGGATTCATTGGTGACTGGGGACCCACCTGGAGGGATGGAGGTTTGTTCAAGCCTGACGGCTTGCATCCATCCTGGAGGGGAATCCAAGCACTCAATGATAAGTTTAAATGCTACATTGACAAGCATTTAAACTAGCAAAGGGGGGTGGCAGGCCAGCAAGGAGGGTACCTACTTGCTCACCCCCCACAGCTATCAGTGGAACCAGTGAACCAGAGGAGTGGCTATCTCTGCAAAGCAGTGTGCAAAAGATGGAGATTAGCGCCCAAGAGGTGGATAAGCAGAAAAGGGGCAACATTCAACAGAAGGGCAGACAGCAAGGAGAACTAGGGATAAATGACAACCAAGGAAGGGGCTGGAGTAGAACAGTGAAACAGTCTAGGGAGGTCAAATCATGGCAAGCCATGTGTGCAAATGCCAGGAGCCTTAGCAACAAGATGGAAGATCTGGAGGCTGTCATGGTGCAGTCAGACCTGGACATTGTGGCCATCACTGAAACCTGGTGTAATGATAACCATGACTGGGAGATGGCCATATCTGGCTACAACATATTCAGAAGAGACAGAGCAGGCAGGAAGGGAGGAAGAGTGGCACTGTATGTGAAAAATGACATAAGTGCTACAGAGATCAGGAGGAACAAAATGGGGGAGATACTGTGGGTTAAGCTGGAAAGGAAAATGGGAACAGCCATCCGCACAGGTGTGGTCTATAGACCACCAGCCCAGGAGGAAGAAACAGATGAGAGTTGATGCTAGCCATCCAAAGGATGGCAGACAAGGGTGAGGTAGTACTGGTTGAGACTTCAATATTCCAGGACGTGGACTGGAGCATCCCAGCAGCAGCATCAACAAGGAGCAGATTTATCCTGAATCCCTTCAGGTGCCTTCCTCAAGCAACTGGTCATGGAACCAACTCGCAGAAGGTAATACTGGACCTTGTGCTCACAAACAGGGACAGTGTGATGGGGTAACAGTGGGGAGCACCTGGGAAACAGTGACCACCAGTCATTGTGGTTTGAAATCACAGAAAGAGCAGAACCAAACCACACAAAACACATATCCTGGATTTTAGGGAAGACTTTGGGAAAATGGGAGATACTTGAAAGAGGCATTAAGGGGAATGGGACAGGAATCAGGGTTGAGGAACAGTGGGCAGTATTTAAAATGGGGATTACAAGAACAACAGAATTATGCATTAAGCAGGTTAGCAAGAGGAAAAGGAAGAGGAGACCATTATGGTATTCCAAGAGGAAGCAAAGAAAGTGAAAGCCAAAAAGATTGCATTCAGGCAATACAAAAAGACACAGGCAGAAGGGGATAGGGAGAAGTACCAGGAGAAGCAAAGGGAGGCAGGGAGGTCAGCAAGGGAAGCCAAAGCTCAGACAGAAGAGCACATTGCAAAATCAGTGGGTAGAGGGGACAAAACCTTTTACAGGTACATAAGTGAAAAAAGAAAGACAAAGGGAGGGATAGTGAGACTGAAGGGGGAGGATGGGGGCCGCGTGGAGGATGACAACAGTAAAGCTGAAATATCGAACAGGTATTTCTGCTCAGTCTTTACTGAGGAAGAGGAGGGTAATGGGTCTGAAGGGAGTACAAGGGGTGAGAATGGTGTAGAAATGGACACAAGTCCCTTTACACGAGAAAGGGTCCTGAAGGAACTGGAAGTAATAAGAGTTGATAAAGCAATGGGGCCAGATGGAGTGCACCCCAGGGTCCTTAAAGAACTAAGAGGTGGTGGCTGAACCTCTGGCTATCCTGTTTAGCCGATCACTGGAAACAGGGGAGGTACCCAAAGACTGGAGGACAGCAGATGTAGTCCCTTATACAAAAGTGGGAACAAAGAGGAAGCAGGGAACTACAGACCAGTCAGCCTCACCTCGGTAGTGGGGAAGATCATGGAAGCACTACTGAAGGAGAGATTGTGGAACATCTGGTTGTCATGGACTACAGGACCCAAGGCAGCATGGTTTCACCAGGGGAGGTCATGTCAGACCAACCTCGTTGAATTTTATGACTGGGTAACTAGGGAGGTGGATCAGGGAGGGCAGTGGACATGGCCTATCTGGACTTCAGCAAGGCCTTGACACTGTGCCACATAGAAGACTATTACACAAACTGGGGAATATGGTGTGGGCAGGACAGTAGTGTGTGGGTAGGTAACTGGCTGGGTGGTAGGACACAGAGGGTGGTGGTAAATGGCTGTCACTCCACAGAGGGAAGAGTGACCAGTGGGGTACCACAGGATCAGTGCTGGGACCGGTCCTATTCAACATCTTCATCAGTGACATTACCAGGACCTAGAAGGCAGAATTTCACTGTTCGCTGATGACACAAAGCTCTGTAACAGAGTAGACACACCAGAGGGTGTAGACAGAATGAGAAGCGACCTGCAGAAACTTGAAGAATGGTCAGGGGTTTGGCAGTTGAAATTCAATGCAAAGAAGTGCAAGATAATGCATATGGGGCACAAAAACCCTGGCACAATATATCAGTTGGGGGGTGAGGATATAGCATGCACCAAGCAGGAAAGGGATCTTGAGGTTATCATCTCTGATGACCTCAAGGTAGGGAAACAGTGTGACAAGGCAGCAGGTAAAGCAAATAGGATGCTGGGATGTATAGGCAGGGGCATCACCAGCAGGAAAAGGGAGGTCATAATTCCGCTATACAAGACACTAGTGAGGCCCCACCTGGAGTACAGTGTACAGTTCTGGAGACCATACCTACATAAGGACATAGACAGGGTAGAGAAGGTTCAGAGGAGGGCAACAAAGATGGTGCATGGATTGCATCACAAGTCCTATGAAGACAGGTTGAAGGAACTGAACATGTACTCCCTGGAGGAGAGGAGGGAGAGAGGGGATATGATAGAGACATACAAGTATCTTACAGGAGGAACAGGTGCAGGAAAACACTATTTTTAAGTGAAAAGATGTTCCAGGACTAGAGGGCATGGGATGAAGTTGGAGGGAGGACGATTCAGAGGAAACATGAGAAAGAATTTCTTCACAGAACGGGTGGTGGACAAGTGGAACACCCTGCCAGAGGAAGTGGTGGGGGCTGAAACAATCACAGGATTTAAGAATGCATGGGATAGACATAAAGGAATTCTGGAGGTCAGGGGTAAGGGGCAACAGACTTCTAGGAAAACAAACTGAACTTACAAGCTCAAATGGGCAGACTGGGTGGGCCATAGGCCCTTATCTGCCGATACTGTCTATGTATCTATGTAACAGAGGTGTAGCCAGGAATTTTAAGCCAGTCTCAAAACTGATGCACTGTTGCCCCCACCCATTACGTAAACATAAACCAAAATATGCGCTACCATGTCACACCAACAATAGGCCCCCGCCGCTTGCAATGTCTGAGTTCAGGTAATCAGTCTGTTCCGTAATCCTCCTTCCTTTGTTTTTCTGCCTGCCTGGTAAGTTGTTTGTGTATTTGGCTGGTGGCATCAGTGCCCCATGGCGAACAACAAAGGCAAAAGGGCTCAGCATGACACAGACACAATGTGACTCACAATGACCTTGCTTTCCTCTTTTTGTTGCCCCTGCCTGATTTTTTACTGTACTCTGCTGAGTATAGTGCATATGCCTGCCGATGCCCCTGACCCCTAAGATGAGTTCATGTGATTTCAAGATGGTTTCTCAGTGATGGAGAAGCTGTGGGGGCATGCTGAGTAGATGAGGACGCCTCCCCATGACTGCCTCCTTGTAACTTTTTGCACTAGTGACAACAATTAGTGTTTATTTTAAAAATTAAAGCTACTGTATTTCTCAGTTTTATTGGACATTCTTGTGTGTTCTGTTCATGTGTATGCACTGCAATTTGACTTTGTTTAGGATATTTCCTGATGTTGTCTGGTGCCCCCAGGTGAGCGTGGGTATGAATGGGCAGGCAGAGTCTGTCAGTGACTAAATAGTCACTTTAGCATCTTTCGTTTTCTGCAAAGAAGACTATGCGTTTGATCTGAACAGGGTTGCACATGCAAACGGAAGATCATAAACCATCTGGTGCAATTCCTGCAACAGATCACTATACTTTAGCCAGGCCCTTCTCCAGACCCCAACCCCTGGTAGCCATGCCCCTGGCTACAATGTTTTTAGCATCCATTTGCCATCTGCAGCATCTTTATAGAGGTGTCCATGCCATTACAGTTTGCAGGAAATTCTCTCTTGCCTTCTCAGGGAAATTCTTCCCCAGATATAGTAGTGAGAATAATAGGTTATACTAATGCTCAACTTCGTAGCCAAGTCTGCCCGAAGGCCAGGAAAGCACTCGAGTACCAAGGGCATCAACTCAACAGCTGTTCTTCTTCTTATTATTATATGAAGATATGCTACAGTATAGCCTATCAAGCCCGGAGGCGTGTTTACAGTACACTGCCCAAGATGGCCAACAGCTACAAAGACAGTGATGCTTGAGGACAGATTACAGTAAATATTGTCTAAAATATACATTTACACAAGTATCAGTATCAAGGGGATTAGCTGTGAGAGTAGATTTGGACCTTCTGGCTGCAGCCTCAGGGACCAAACCCTCAGCTGCAGACTGTGTTTTCAAAAACTTATGGCACTGTTTTTGCACACTCATGGTGCTCTTTGTGCACAATCATGACACTCTTTGTGCATAATCATGGCATTCTTTGTGCACAATCATGGCACTCATTGTACACAATCATGGAGCTCTTTGTGCATAATCATGGCACTCTGTGCACAGTCATGGCACTCTTTGTGCATAATCATGTCACTCTGTGTGCAGTCCTGGCACTTTGTGCACAATCATGGCACTCTTTGTGCATAATCATGGCACTCTGTGCACAATCATGGTGCTGTTTATGCACAATCATGGCACTCTGTGCGCAATCATGGCACTCTGTGCGTAATCATGGCACTCTGTGCACAACCATGGCACTCTTTGTGCATAATCATGGCACTGTGCACAATCATGGTGCTGTTCGTGCACAATCATGGCACTCTGTGCACAGTCGTGGCACTCTGTGCACAGTCATGGCACTCTGTGCACAATCATGGCACTCTTTGTACACAATCATGGTGCTCTTTGTACACAGTATATCTCCAATCAACCTTTATATTCATGGAATCAGTTTGGACAAGCTCCTTCCAGACATTTTTGGCAAAGGACTGAAAGGCTTGAGCAACCAGCAGATTGAATGGCAAGTTGGGTCTTACAGTAGTGGTCTTACCAAGGATATCCAAATACTGAAATTCTCGTTCCACTTTAGAGTTCTGCAAAGTTATGTCCAAATTGTTGACCAGACACCTCACGTAGGCCTGATAAGAGGATACGTCCTTTGAAGAAGAGCTATAGGTAAAGCCCCTGTGGTATCTGCCTCAGAGTCATCTGTGGTGGTATCCAGGGTGTTCACAGAGTCTGGGGCAAGCTGAGATCCTGAAATCTCAGTTGCCTGGGGACCTGCGGCAGGGCTGAGCAGGAGACCAACCAGGAGTGAAGGGTACCTTCTGGGGCCTCAGAAGGAGACCTACCGGAAGGCCCTGTAAGTTTGGGCTTGAGGGAACAATGCTGCAGTCAGGGCAGGGTTTAGCTGTCCCCGGAACCAAACACATGAGGTGTGGGCAAACCGACACCCTGTTGGGCCTAAGCACCAAGAACCATAGTTGGATCAGGGATAACCAGAACCAGAAGAGGAACTGGAACTGGCACCTGATACTGGAAACCTTTTCAGTACCTGGCACAGGGGTAGAAGTGGGGCAAGGCATAGGTAAACCTGAAGGAGGAGACCTGAACCGGCCTATCTTCATAGAGGGCTTGGGGAAATAAAGGGCTTAGTAGAGCCTGTATCACCAGAACCACATTATTTTGGAGACCCTGAACTGAGAACTGAATGGTTTGTCCCAGCCCCAGGAACCAGTAATGGACTTAGTGTACAACAGAAACACCAAAACATAGACTTTGATGGCAGATAAGGACTGCTTGGCCCACCTAGTCTGCCCATTTACCTACCTATTGGATAAGCTGCAGATCCTAGTTAACCAACAGCCTACTTCCTCCTACCCCCCACTATAATTGCCTTCTGTCTGTCCTATGAATTCCTGAATTCCCTGACTGTTTTTGACCCCACGACCTCCTCAGGAAGGCCATTCCATGCATCCACCATCCTTCTCCCTGAAAAATGCTTACTCACATTGCCCCGAGCCATCCCCATATCTTCAAATTGTCCTCCCTTGTTCTTCACATCTTTTTCTGAAAGATGCTCCCTCTTGGACTTTGCTGATTCCCTTGAGGTACTTGAAAGTTTCTATCATGTCCCCCCTCACCCTCCTTTCTTCAAGGGTATACATATTAAGCTCTTTTAGTCTCTTTCTCTCTTTGTATGGCTTCTGGTGCAGATCCTGCACCATTTTAGTTGCCTTTCTCTGGACTGCCTCCATCATGTCTATGTTCTTGCGGAGCTGGGGTCTCCAAAACTGCATGCAGTTCTCCAGATTGGGTCTCACCAACTGTCTGTACAGAGGGATACCAACTCCCTGTTTTCTACTGTTTGGTATTTGACACCTGTAAAGAGTGGGAATTGGACCCAAAACAGCATGGTTTCAGAACCTGAACCAGAGGGGGACACACACCTCAAAACCAGAATTGCAATGCTTTCTACCCAGTTTGCAGAAGCTTGGTTCTTGGAGGACCAATGCTGACGTTCTGCCGATGGATCTGAGAAACTGGATCAGCCCCCCCGTCCCATCATCACAATCAATAGGGGTGTACCTACCCGAAGAAGTTTTTTGCCATCATTTTGCCAGACTCTGTTTGGACTTACTGGATGTCTTGGAGCAGCTGGGACATGTCAGAAACTTCTTAGTGAGGTCACGGCCAAGATATTGGAGACGCTCCCAGTATTCATCTGATGATGGCATGTGTCTGTGCTTTTTGGTGGAATTTTAAAGCCCAAAACAAGAGTTTACCAGCAGTGAAGTCAACAAATATTATGAAATAAAATTCTATGCGTATTTAACAGTGAGCGAGCAGAGCCAACGGTTGAAGTCACTTTGGAGGAGCTCAGATCACCAAGACAGATCCTGAGATCCTTTAAGTACCTTGCAGCCCATTCGTTTAGGGTCAGAGATGCTGTCTCCTTTTGTCATGGTTTCCATTCCTTTCACACCTACCATGGTGGATGGATCCTGCCAGCTGAAACACATGGGTGCCTCCTTCAAGGCCCTAGAGGGTAAGGTTGTGGAAGTCAGTAGCCTGCCTCCTCCACCAGACAAATCTGATTTCCTCCACTGAAGAAAATTGCTATGAAGGCCCCTTTTTGGTTGCCTGCCAGCTTGGGGCATGTCATAACTTCAGACTGGAGCCTTCACTCAAAATTATTTCACTGTGAATTGGTAATGAGTTCTAAGAAAATTACTTCCAATAATGTTAATGTTATGACTTCTTTATATTCACTTATCAGTGCTGGAATTACAGAGGGACTTGCCAGGGCTCAAACCTGCTAGCTCTGAAGTGAGCCGTGGTAGCTCACACATCAATGCCATTGACTTATAATGGGAAGGGAAGGGGGCTCAATTTAAAGATATGACCCTCATGGGCCCCCCTAGCTCCCACAGCTCATGAAGTTTAATTCCAACACTGCTTACAGTCTAAAGGACAGTCAAAGCTTTTGAAATGAATGACATCTTGCAGTTGTCACAAAGAAGTGGAATAAAAAATAAGCTTTATTTAAAATGTAAAAATATTATGCAAACTACTCATTACTCATCCCTCCCTCACAATCTAATGAAATCCAACAAAATAGATTCTTTTACAAACTTGTTTAAGACTTTACTTCCAAACATTCGTAACTGGTTCAGTTAATTGTCCATAATGCGCTTTTTACATGTTATTCTTATTTGGTTTTTATGGTTCTTTTATCAGGATGTTCTTGTAAACAAGACCTTTGTCTTAATGATCTTCCTGCAATTTGAAATGTTTTCTAGCTCTCTAATTTTAACTAACTAAGTAACTAGGTAACTAAGTAACTAACTAACTAAGGAAATCTAAAAATGCATGGCAAATGAGAAGACATATAAATACAGGTTTAAAATATCAGCAGCAAAGCAAAAGAAGTGGCAAACAATATTGAACATGACAAGTACATTTCTTTTGTAAATACCATTGGTTATGTTATGTGTCAGAGGTATAAATAATGTTCTCATATTGTTGAATGGGCCGGTTCAGTGGGTGGAGGGCCGAGGTGCTGGTGCCTTACCTCCTGCCACACCGGTGAACCAAGTTTAGGAATGGACCAGGGTCACTTGGGGGCCAGCCAGGTGAGGGAGGATTGAGTATCCCAAGATAGCTGTCCTCCCTTGGTGGGGAGGGGGCAGTTCTGAGTCCTGCTGCTTACCTACAAACTGCTGGAGGCCAGGTGCCAGCACCGGCAGGGCCAGTAGATATGTATGTGTGTTTGTGTGCATGCATGTGTGCGTGCATGTGTGTTGCTGACTAAGCATGCACGTGCTTCAGTACACACGTGCATGCATGCATCACACACAGATGCCCTGGAAATAAAGTTCAAGTTCAAGTTTATTGCAGGAAAAAAACTCCATTGAGCAAGCTCATTCACAAGGAGGTCCTGTAAAACATATACTAAGGGACAGACAGAAACATACAATAAATGCACTCAACAAGAATGCAAGTGCTGATAGGACACATATGTAGCAGGTATACAGGCATCACTCTATAACTCATAACATAAGTCACCACACTCATACATAAAGTGCTGGTTCAATTCACATAAATCTCATGACTAACAGTAGGCTTGTGCTGTCATAGGAGAATAACAATTTTTAATGACAACTACAGACATCTTTTATTTTTTCTAAAATTAACTTTTCGAAAAAACTAACAGACTAACAGAGACTAGAGAATAAAACTGAGGATAATGCTCTGGCTCACTTGGCATCTGCCTACATGACCCTAGCTGGCATGCCACCCACCAATATGGTTCTGTGTAAAAGAAGGTTAACAGGTCAGTTCACAAGATGGGTCAGTGAGGGGCTGAAGGGATGCCACTGGTTCGGCATGCAAATGGAGTAAACAAAATATTTCTGAGTGAATACCTATTTAATCATATTAAGACAAAAGTCTTTTTAAACTTCCCCTGATTAAGGTTATACTAAGGCAAGCATTTGTCAATGCCGAATATTGTCTTGCTGGCATTGGCATTGGTAGTGCATGAGTTAGGGAGATGCATAATAGGAATGGCAGTGAAGTATGGAACCGACGTCAACCCCACCCCACCCTGCAGAGACTGACAGGCACTGAGGTGTGCCTTTGGGTCATCAGCCATAACGCTCATACCATTTCAACTCACCCTACACTGCAGACTCTGACAAGTGTCGCATTGTGCCTTGGGGTCGTCAGGCCTTAAACTCATCCCATTCTATAAGGAAGTACATTGAAATGAGTGTAGTATAGGAGAACAAGGTGAAGTTTGTGGCCGAAGAGTCCAAGGCACACGTTGATGCCTGTGACTGGCTGCAGGGTGGGGGTGGAGGTGGAATGGCATGAGCATTACAGCTGACAATCCAAAGGCACACAACTGACGCCTGTCAGTCTCTACAGGGTGGAACGTTATGGTTAGAAACCCGGGCGTTAGTTGGTATTTGCACTCCAAATTTTCAACATGGCCTTTTTGTGACCCCACCTCATGAAATCATTTGGGATCTCCGCTCATGAACAGTGGCACTGTGATTCTGTTAATCTGTCCCGAATGTTGATTTCCCACATCGACCGCGCCATTGTGCGCCAGATGTCCGAAAACACATTTCGGGCAGGATGTGCAAAATGACAGCTATACTGTTCATAAGGAGGCGTGCAAAAATAGCAATGTTGAAAATCTGGAGTGAAAATATTAAAAAATCTCAAAGTTACGAGCGTGCGTGGAAACTGCACAACGTGCGCTCATAACATTACCATTTTCTGGAATTATGTCACCAAATTTTCAACATAGTCATTTTGGGACCTCTGCTCATGAACAGCGTCACTGTGATTTTCTGACTCTGTCCCGAAATTTGATTTCCCACAGCAACCGTGCCATTGTGCACCAGATGTGCGAAAACACATTTCAGGCAGGATGTGAAAAATGACAACTATACTGTTCGTAAGGAGGTGTGAAAAAATGGCATTGTTGAAAATCTGGAGTGAAAATATTTAAAATTCTCGAACTTATGAGCATGCGTGGAAACTGCACATCGCATGCTCGTAGCAGTAATTTTTTTTCACCAACTTTGCAACATAGGCTTTTTGGGAGCTCACCTTGTGAACAGTGACACTGTCATTTCGTTAATCAGTCCCAAAAGGTGATTCCATGCAGTGACCACAAAATCACCTTTTGGGACCGAATAACAACATGACAGTGACTGAGTAAATGGGGTGGGGTCCCAGGAATCCCATGTTGAAAATTTGGAGCTAAAAGTCACAAAAATAGCCGAGATACCCACTTAAGTTGATCCCCCCCCCCCATTTATGCAATTATACAGCTTACCGGCATTTCTTCATTTCATGATTGGCTTTGAAGAGTGCAGATGTGTTCCCGCTCCAATGAAGATCTTTGCACAGGGCTCTGGAGGTAAGTATGGAGTGAGGGAGTGTGGGGAGGTGGGGTACACTGAGGGTGGACGCGGGTTGGGGGAGGGGACACCGGAGACCACCAGGGACCGTTTTCTCTTCTTACAGGTAAAAAAAAAAAAAAAAGACATTGCAGGATTTTTTTTTTTTACAGGTGAGTTTGGCATACTGGGGTGGGCTCCCAGTGTTCCACCTGTGTTTTTTTGTGAGGGGGACTGAAGCCGATGGGGACTGGGCCCTCCGTTGGCACATAAAACGTGTCTGTGTTTGGAGAGGGGAACATGATGCTGAGGGGGATTGGGCACCCCCTCGACACACAAATTAAATAAATAGGGAGACATTATGCCAATGGGAATTGGACTCCCCCATTGGCAAATGAACTGGGGATGGGGCATGATGACAGGGGGATTGGGCACTCCCGACGTCGGCTTTCAGGTGGGACTGTGAGAGGCAGATGGCAATAGCTGCCACCATGTTTATTGAAATGTTATGCAAGGCATGCCTGGCAATGACTGGTCACTCCCTCATTGCAGCTGCGAAATTCAAGTTGGTGGCACGTTTTTGCACTGCTGTCATAGGCAACGTGCTGTTTCATTGATGCCACAGAGCCCAGCCCGATAAAGCAGTGGTGCCATTGGCCACAACATGATTGCACCTCCAAAACCTGCTATTCCAAGCTACCATAATATGTTGTTTGCGCTTGCGAGCAAGACAACATAAAAATTGGTTTGAATGGATGAATGAATTAAAGAAAGAAAAACCAAACGGGCAGACTAGATGGATCAGTGGTCCCCATCCGCCAACACCTTCTATGCATCTATGTATCTATGTTTATTTTTCAGAGATGGCATGAATAATCTGTCTGTGGTCTCTGTGGCTTTACCTTTTTTATGCTGCAGGACTTAAAAATTCGACTTTCAGGTCAAAATGTCTCTGTTCAGATCTCTGGGCATTCATGCAATCCATCACTTTCATGCATCATCATAAATATTCATATATATTCTGCTGGCTTCACAAGATTCACATATTCTTTAGTTTGCACCTGTTCTTTAGGGTTTCCAGTGCTACTGTAAGTTTTACTCCATCTGAGCTATGCAGCCAGTTTTAAAGTTGAGTAAAGTCTGTCCTTTGGTATCCGCTGGTGTTTCTTAATCTCAGTCCAATGATTGAAGACTTTTGGTCCATGCATGCGGGTAAATCCACCTGTCAAATAATGCTATATGACAGGATTCCCTCAGAAAAGTTAAAAACATCTGCTTCTTTTAGAAGTTCCAGTATCTTTATCCAGCACTGGAGCACAGATACACATAGTCTCATGTCAGCCACAAGACTAACATCAAGATGCATTTTATTTTTCTGTATCAATTATACTTTTATCAAAAGAGAGGTATTTTCCTCTGTATTTATGTTTTTGGAGGTTCTGTAAGCTCCAAGTATATCCCTTACTTGTTATAAATATTCTCTGTAAGAGGGTATAAAATATTGTAGATGATCATATACTTTTAAATTCTTTCATAAAGTGCAAAAGAGTCTTTCCAAAGTTCTCCATTGCTTTTTCTCTGTTTAAGTGTCTTTCTAAACAGAACTTATTTGAAATGTCATGCAGGGCCTCTAGAATAATGATGCTGTTGAAGCCAATTAGTCCTAGTTATTTAAACAATAGTGCACAACAGGCATGTCTTGTGATATGATAATGTCATGCATTGGGTGGTTGCACACAAGGTCGCAGGCCGAGTGAGTCCAACAAGAGAGAAATTATGTTATGCCAGCACAACACACTCTCTGGAGTGCACTATTGTAATTATAAAATGGCCTGTTTATGTACATTAAAAAAATATAATAAATAAGTACATTTTTAAAACAGTGTTTCTGTTTTTTTATGTTGCTTGGGCGCATGCGCAAGAAACATGTTGCGGTAGCTTGATGCAGAAGCAGGTTGTGGAGGTGTGGCACTGTTGTGGCCAATGCCCGCACTGCCTTTTGAGGCTTGGACCCACTTTCCCCAATGGGGTGGCATGCTGCTGCTGACACTAGTTCAGCCAGCGTGCCACCATCTTGAAATGTTTTAGCCGCTGCAATCAGGGGCTGCCTCGTTATTGCAGCGTCAGCCATTCCGCTGCAATGAGGGAGCGACCCGTCATTGCAGGGCGGCACCTTGCATGCCTCCGACCCAGTTTGCCGACAGGGAGCCCAGTCCCCATCGGCATAATGTCCCCATACCTAAGTTTCTGCTGTATGCCGAGGGGGTGCCCAATCCCCCTCGGCATCATGCCCCCCCGCTTGCTTTGCCGATGGGACACCCAATCTCCATTGGCTTCAGTCCTCCTTCCCAGTTGAATTTGCTGGTGGGGAGCCCACTCCCATCAGCATAATGTCCCCAATTTGTTGTCTGCGAGAGGGTGCCCAATCCTCCTTGGCTCTCCCCACCCAACTGGTATGTGCGAGGGTGCCCAATCCCCATCAGCTACAGCCCCAAAAAACACTCAGATGGCATGCTGGAGCCCACCCCAGCGTGCCAAAGTGAAAAAAAAACAGTCCCACAATGTTTTTTTCTTTTCAACACCTGTAAAATAAGAAAACAGTCCCTCGTGAGTTGAGCCCCCTCCTCCCACCGCCCACCCTCTCGTACCCGCCTCCCCACCCCTCACCCCATACTTACCTCCAGAGCCCAAGCGCGATGATCTCCGTGGACCGGGAACACGTCCTGCACTCTTCAAAGCCAACATGAACTGAAGAAATGTCGGTAAGCTGTATAATGGCATAAATAGGGTTTTTCAACTTTGGTGCATATCTCGGGCATTTTTGGGAATTTTGGCACCAAATTTTCAACATGGGGTTCTTGGGGCCCTCCTCATGAATTCAGTCACTGTCATTGCGTTATTCGGTCCCAAAAGGTGATTTCGCAGTCACTGCGTGGAATCACCTTTCGGGACTGATTAAGAAACGACGGTGCCACTGTTCATGAGATGGGCTCTCAAAAGGCCTATGTTGCAAATCTGGTGAAAAAATCCAAAAATGACTTTTACAGCAGTGTGCTGCACAGCTTCCATGCACTGCACTTCTCACAATTTGTAATATTTTCATGCCAGATTTTCAACACTGGCATTTTTTCACACCTCCTTGTGAACAGTACAGCTGTCATTTTTCACATCCTGGCCAAAATGTGTTTTTACACTTCCAGCATAGAATAACGCAGTCGCTGTGGGAAATCAATGTTCGGGACAGATTAAGAAAATGACAGTGACACTGTTCAATAGCAGAGGTCCTAAAATGCCAATGTTGAAAATTTGGTGATGAAAGTCCATAAAATGACTGTGTTACAAGCGTGCATTGCACTGTTTCCACACACCCTTGTAACTTCGCAAATTTGTAATATTTTCACGCCAGATTTTCAGCACTGGCATTTTTTTACACCTTCTTATGAACAGTACAGCTATCATTTTTCACATCCTGGCCGAAATATGTTTTTGCACTTCTGGTGCAGAATAGCGCGGTCGCTGTGGGAAATCAATGTTTGGGATAGATTAAGATCGAGCGAGTGAGAGAGGGACAGTGAACGAGCTCAACTTGAGCTCTGTCGGGACTGCTGCAGATTTCTTTGTGGGCATAAAAACGCGCTAATGCAGGCAGGAGCCCAGTACAGAAGGGCAGCCTGCAGCGCCGGGAGAAACAGAATGAGTGACTGAGAGAGGGGGAGTGAGCGAGCGCAATGGAGCTCTGTTGGGACTGCTGCAAATTTCTTTGTGGGCTGAAAAAGGCACCAACGCAGGCAGGAGTCCAGTACAAAAGGACAGCCTGCAGCGCCAGGAGAAACAGAACAAGAGAGTGAGGGAGGGGGAATGAGCATGCTGAACGGAGCTCTGTTGGGACTGCTGCAGATTTCTTTGTGGGCAGAAAAAGGCGCCAATGCAAGCAGGAGCTCAGTACAAAAGGGCAACCTGCAGTGCCGGGAGAAATAGAAGGAGTGAGTGAGAGAGGAGGAGTGAGTGAGCTCAACGGAGCTCTGTCGGGACAGCTATGAACTTCTTTGTGGGCAGAAAAAGGCGCCAATGCAGGCAGGAGCCCAGTACAAAATGGCAGCTTGCAGTGCCAGGAGAAACAGAACAAGTGAGTGAGAGAGGGGGGAGTGAAAGAGCTCAACAGAGCTGTGTAGGGACTGCTGCAGAATTCTTTGTGGACAGAAAAAGGTGCCAATGCAGGCAGGAGCCCAGTACAAAAGGGCAGCCTGCAGCTCCGGGAGAAACAGAATGAGCGAGTGAGAGGGGTGGAGTGAGCGAGCTCAACGGAGCTCTGTTGGGACTGCTGCGGATTTCTTTGTGGGCAGAAAAAGGCACCAATGCAAGCAGGAACCCAGTACAAAAAGGGCAGCTTGCAGTGTCAGGAGAAATAGAATGAGTGAGTTAGTGAGAGTGGGGGAAGGAGCGAGCTCAGTGGAGTTCTGCTGGGACTTTAGAGTTGCCCACTCTCCCGCCCAGTGTCCTCTGTAGTACTATATTACAGCAGGGTCTCTGGGGTGGAGACAAAGCAATGATTGGATGCTTTTAGGATTGCTGTAATAATACAGATTTAGTTGTTCTGTTTATTTCTCTAACTGAGCTAAGTACTGAGGTATACTGTTATGATTGCTGTAATAATACATATTTATTTGTTCTGTTTATTTCTCTAACTGAGCTGAGTAATACTTGGAGTGCAATACGATTTCTAACTGGGCTAAGTGAAACTATATGAGAGCTGAGAACAAAAAATATGGTAGCTGAGGGGTGAAAAACGGACAAGGAGGCTTTAGGATTGCTACAGTAATACAGTATCTAATGGATGAGATTTGAGACTGAATTAACCCGGTCGGCAAGGTGGCAGTAGGGGGACTAGTGTGTGGGGGGAACAGGAATTTGAGTAAATAGGGGCCTAACAGTTGTAGTAGGGTACAGAACCTGGGAGTAAGAGCCCATAACATAAGATGGGGGCCAAAATGTGTCAGGTGCCACATGTCAATAGGGCGGGCATCTTTGGAAGGGTGGTGGGCTGTACAGGGTGTGGGTCCGCCATGATCCTGGACTGGGCTTGGAGGATGGGGGGGGGTGTATGGTCTGTAGATGACTGGCTAGTTTGAGGGAGAAACTGTGGAGGTTAGGGAGGAGTCTAAGTGGCAGGGCAGATGTGTATGGTAGACATCCGGGGGGGGGATAGGGGATGGCAAAGTGGGATGCAGGAAGAACAACTAGGGAGTGAAACCGACCCCAGTATCAGAGGCACTAACAGAAAGACAGGAGAAGGGAGGGGGTGCCCAAGGCAAGGGGTGGGCTTCCTGATGGGGGAGGAAGAGACCACGAGGAGTACCAGGAGAGGGAGCAGATGGCTGCGGATAGGTAGGGACCAGGGGTGGCACGGAGGGAACAAGTAGGAGGGGAACCAATAGGAGAAGAGATGTAGGAGGGGCATCAATTAGGAATAGATTTGAACCTCTGCTAGAGGAGAGAGAGGGGAGCAGGAACATACTGAAGGGGAGGACTAGAGGGATGGCAACAGGTAGGGGAAGAGACAGCGAGGACGAAAGGGTAGAAGGGGTTAGTAAGGAAGAGGAGGGTGGTGACTGGAGAAGAGAAGGCTACAGGAAGGGGGAAGGATGGGAGGGGCATCACTATCGGGGTAGAAGGGAATGGGGCTCTAAATCGACAACAGCGGGATAGGAGAGGGGTTGGAAATCAGCAGGGGGAGGAGGGGAGGTCAGACATGGGAAGCCTAGTAGGAAGTAGTCAGGCTGGGAAGAGGTTCAAGGGAATGGGAGGAATAAGGCAGAGAGAAATGGGTGAGGTGGAAGTAGGGGTACAGATACAGAAGTCACAGAGGGTGCAGCTGGCGGGGGTAAGGGGCAGGAAAGAATGAATACTGGGGTGGTGGAAGGGGCATTAGAAGGGAAAGGGGTAAGGGACGGGGGGGTACTCATCCTGGGTGATTCTATACTGAAATGGGTGAGATGGGGCGGAAAGGGGAAAAGGCACAGCCATATTTGGGTTGACACTGTCCCCAGGTTGACTGCAGGAGGGGCAGGGCAGGTACTGCTCAAGTGTGCAGCGAGAAGGAGGAAGAAACCTCATTTACTGTTGTATGTGCGTACAAATGACTTGGCGGGGGACACTGTGGAAGTAGTGAGGGGGAGGTTCGAGTAGTTGGGCAGGCAGTGTGAGGGGGTGGGGAAGTTGGTGGCATTCTTGGAGGTACTGCCGGTACCATGTGCAAGCATGGGGAGGAAGGGTAGGCTTGAGGAGTTCAATGAGTGGCTGAGGGATTGGTGCCACACCAAACATTATGGGTTAGTGACAAACTGGGGTAGGATCTGGGGGGAATAGTGACTTGTACACGGGGGACAGGGTACACTGGAGAAGGAAGGGGAAGGGAGTATTAAAGGCAGCATTACTGCCGGCCCACTGGCGCTGAGGGTTGAGGCGCTGGATGCCACAGCTCACGTCATGCTGGCGACCCGGATTCAGACGCGAGCCCAGGCCACCAGGGGTCAGCAGGGGAGGGATAGGATTGCGCACCCGGAGGACTCCTCTCCTATCCTGTGGCGGGATCCAGGGACCCACCGCTCTGTAGCGGCCCCTGGTGACGACCGGGGGCACTACTAGGGTGGTGTAATAAAGGGAGAGGAGTGTGGCGGACGTTGGCACACTGTGCCTAAGCGTCATTGCTCACTCGCACTCCGCAAAGGGGAGAAAAGTGGAAAATGGGCTACGGTCGGGCAGCATGAGCTTCTGACCCCTGCTGACAGTTCTTAGGTATGGTACTTTCACTTCCAAATACCTAAACAGCACATATAACCAAGCAACATTCGACATTGACAAATGCTTGTTATGTGTAGGTATATTAAAAAAGGTCTTGTTTGGTGTTTTGGCCAGTAGGTGGTGCTGGTGGTGCTGTATTATATTGAATGCCTCTTCTCCTCCCCCCTCTTTCTCTGCATTGCTCTCTTTCTCTCTTTCTTCAGTTCCCGTTTGATTAATTGGGCCCAATTTTCAATGGACTTAGATTGATGCGAGGGACTTGCATCAAAAGAGTTTGCTGCAAGATTTGGAAGGTGGATACTCCAAGTATTGTGCGGGGGCAACTCACTCTTACGGTGTACCATGCACCAAGCCACATCCTCACTTTATTTCTCTAGGAGGTGAGCTGTAACATTCAGAAGTCCCACTGGACTTGTCAAGTTTGGATCTAGTCAAAATGATTTCTGTACTGTACATACTTTTGTAATGAACTGAAAAGAAGATTATAACAGAACACAATATACAGAAATCCTATTGACTAGATCCAATTATTTGATATGAATTGTGGATTTAATATAGAGACAGTATGCAGATAGCTGCTTCTTACGAGAAACGGTACTATGTTCAGTGTTAAGTTATAAGTTCATAACAGAGACTACAGTTGTTTTTTTAAAACTTTCACAGTTTGTAACACAGATTGCAACAGTACACTGTATCACCGTAACTGCTCACTGACAGTAACGTGAGTTGTAATGACCAGTTACCTCAGCTTACGCCAGCAGGGGTGACTATACAGCATCGCGCTATGGCAGTTTCGTGTGGCAGTGGCTCAAACAAGAATGCGCACGTTTTGGGAACGAGCCTCGGCGAGTATCAGCAGTGCAGCTGAATGTAAACATAAAGCACAGTAGTGTGGTAACAATGATATGGATGGCTATGTTTTTTTAACATTTTGAAAGACAGCCAAGCTTTATTTTGTGAAAATAACAGCACAGCATTACTGTACTTCAAGTGGCAAATACAACAGTCCCGTGTAAAAAAAAAAAAATGACTATACAAAAAAAAAAAAAAAAAAGAAAGAAAGAAAAACAGGGGGTTCACAGTGTCCCTTTAAGGTGCTGTCATATGCATGCTAGGACTTTATCCATGATAGCATTACAGGTGAAGCTCTTTGCTGGCCAATCCGGTTTCAGGATTGGTTTCCTGCTATTTTATAACTGATGTTATCTGATGAAAGTGTAACCCTTAGGTGGCGCTATCCCAAGGGCTACTACCCCTGCCTGCTTGGCTAGTAGCAGGTTAAGGGGCCTGAGTTCTGAAACAGGTGCCTCCACTTGGAGGTCAGGGTCGGTAGTGGTCAAGCTAACCTGGGCACAGCCCTCCGGGACACTGTAACCCCCCCTCTTTCCTTCCTAGTGGCCGGAACGATACACAATAATCACTTCCACAATACCCCTGATACACCACACAAGTACCCACACTGTTTGCACTTACCACCAGGGCTTTCTTTTGGCTCAGCCCTGGGGACCCCCTGTAAAACAAGATTATACACGGCAAATAACAGCAGTATAGTACTCTTGCACAAACTGGAACCACAGTCAGGGTAAATGCAAAAAAGAGTTAGATCTGATTTATTTAAGGGACTTGAACAAGGGAGGGGCGTAATCAGGTTAATTTAAAGGCTGTATCAATCAAACAGTTATGCATGCACTTCAGGGTCCATAAACAGTCACACACTCTGGGTACCCAGATGGAGAATGGTGGGCTAGCCAGGAACGTTGCAGCTGGTTGGGGCCCTGTGATGGAAGAAAACAACATGCACAACACACACTATTTGTAATCTGGAGCCGGAGGGCTCAGTTCGTGAAAAGAAAACAACAAGACAATCAGATGACACACTTTTAGATTAGGCTGTTGTTGCAGGGAGCTACCCTTATGATTACTCACGATACTCACGATACCCAAGACTGGACACAGGCTGGATGAAAATCAAGACAGCAGATGGTTAATCTGGAGTGCCAGGAGAAGCAGGGCCCACACAATTCGCCGAGGCGTCATTCCTGTTTAAGCGTGGAGCAGGGGGCTGATCCCCAGGCAGGTCTCTCGTCGGTGGCTTTCTCTGTGCAGTGGGGTAGTCTGGCAGGGCCAGCATGGCATGGCCCAGGCCAAATGGAGATGAACATGGATTCAGTCTGATTAGGCTGGATAAAACTTCCAGCAAGCAGAACACAGTTCACACAGTGGGGAACCAAATCACGATCCACTTTCAATACACAGCACATTTACATGTAAGGAAATTCTACTGTACCAGGCAAACCGCTCTCCGGTCACAATCACAAAGTCTCTGCACAAACCGGGGATTCAAAAGCAGCTGGAAATTCTGACAGGCGGATCGCATTCAGAAAATCTTCGGTTTTCTTCAGGTTAAAGCCTGGTCACAGTCCAGTGGCTTAAATAGTCCTCACAACCCAGATTCAGTCCAAATAAACTCTATTTTCCCTCTCAGGGACAGCCGCCAGACAGGCAGGCCAAAACTCAGCCCTTTCACAGTTCTCCCATGCAGAACTACACAGAACTGCTGCTCAAAAATCACTTGACTATCTCAAGCATGTTGCTTCTTCAGATCCCAACTTAGATCTGACCCAAACTGCAGCAAGCCTGGGAATTTCCCCAGAATCCAAAAGATTTGGTTGGCTGATCTGTCTGTCAGTCACAACAAAGGCTCCCCCTTCAGATTCAAAAAGGCGCCAAAAGCCCAAAACTACAATTCCTACAGATTTTGACTCCAGACAGCTCCTGTAGTCTGGCTCCATTTTGGGTCCCACCAGAACTGATTAGTCCAATTCGCAGTCCAGGACCAAGATAGTGGAGATAAACCAAACAGTCCTTGCTGCAAAGAAGATACACTACATTATCATTATCACTCTAAATGATTTTCAGCAAATAGTTACATCTTTCAACAGAGCTCCCTCTCAGATTACTTATGACTGCAATCCAGGCAGCTCTTAAAGAGACAGTACACAGAGCCTATAAAGGTACTCTCTGGCAATCACATTTAAACTGCTAAAATGCAGGACACCAGCCTGGCAGTGAGCATTTAGGCAAGCTCGAGAAAGACTTTTCGGGAACCCCCATTTGTAGGGGGGTTACAAAAGCTTTGGTACCGGATATCCTGGACATAAGGACCCACTGATTGTTTAATTTCTTGGATTTTATTCTGGAAATGTAACCATGTCTTTTCATTTCACACTTGCCATGTCTGTCCACATCTATGGGTTTTCCTCTGGAACGTATGCTTATATAATGGCCCCTTTTGCATATGAATTGCCATTTCAAACTTTCACATGTTCACCCATGCATTCCTTCATCTCAATATATTTTGATAAGGCATTACAGTAACATAATAGAACCCAGGGTACTAGCTCTAACCCATTAATAATCAATTTTTTTTTTTATATTTCAACATAATAGTTCTTACATTCTGTTCCAGTTTCAGGGCACCTGAACCACCTGTTATTGCATCTCCATGTATGGTTCATGCGGACATAGAGGTCACCATCTGTTATTGCATCTCCATGTATGGTTCATGCGGACATAGAGGTCACATATTTTGGCATCTCAACTATTTTTCAGGTGACAAAAAAGTTTTCTTCTCAACTCACATACTCCCTTAAGTGGAAGCAGTTCAGTATTTGGTGTCCAGCTCCCTGAACCCATTTCCTTGACAACTTTAGGCCCATCTCTCTTCTTCCTTCTCTTGCCAAGTTACAAGAAAAGTTTATTTACTCCCAACTTGCAGATTTCCTTTAATCAGCAAATGTCCTCATTCCTTTTTAGTCTGGCTTCTGCAAAACCCACTCCAATATTGCTTCACTGTTCGCTGATGACACAAAGCTCTGTAACAAAGTAGACACACCAGAGGGTGTAGACAGAATGAGAAGCGACCTGCAGAAACTTGAAGAATGGTCAGGGGTTTGGCAGTTGAAATTCAATGCAAAGAAGTGCAAGATAATGCATATGGGGCACAAAAACCCTGGCACAATATATCAGTTGCGGGGTGAGGATATAGCATGCACCAAGCAGGAAAGAGATCTTGGGGTTATCATCTCTGATGACCTCAAGGTAGGGAAACAGTGTGACAAGGCAGCAGGTAAAGCAAATAGGATGCTGGGATGTATAGGCAGGGCATTACCAGCAGGAAAAGGGAGGTCATAATTCGCTATACAAGACACTAGTGAGGCCCCACCTGGAGTACAGTGTACAGTTCTGGAGACCATACCTCACATGAGGACATAGACAGGATAGAGAAGGTTCATAGGAGGGCAACAAAGATGGTGCATGGATTGCATCACAAGTCCTATGAAGTCAGGTTGAAGGAACTGAACATGTACTCCCTGGAGGAGAGGAGGGAGAGAGGGATATGATAGAGACATACAAGTATCTTACAGGGAGGAACAGGGTGCAGGAAAACACTATTTTAAGCGAAAAGATGTTCCAGGACTAGAGGGCATGGGATGAAGTTGGAGGAGGACGATTCAGAGGAAACATGAGAAAGAATTTCTTCACAGAACGGGTGGTGGACAAGTGGAACACCCTGCCAGAGGAAGTGGTGGAGGCTGAAACAATCACGGGATTTAAGAATGCATGGGATAGACATAAAGGAATTCTGGAGGTCAGGGGTAAGGTGCAACACACTTCTAGGAAAACAAACTGAACTTACAAGCTCAAATGGGCAGACTGGGTGGACCATAGGCCCTTATCTGCCAACACTGTCTATGTATGTATGTATCTATGTACATGTAACTGACTCCATTCTTAACGGTATGGATCAGGGACATATCACTGCTGCCATTTTCATTAGCCTAAGGCTTTTGATATGGTAATATGGTAGCCCACCCCCTCCTACTGGATAAACTGAGCTGCGGATCTTTCTGTTTTAGCTATCAGCCGGTTCAGGTCTTCCCTATCTGACCACCTCTAGTCAGTGTAGGTTGGTGATTCCATATCTGCTCCTCCCTATGCAGTCTTTGGGTTCCCCAAGGCTCTATACTGGGTCCAATTCTCTTCTCAGTTTTTCTTAATGATCTCCCCTCTGTCTGTACCAGCTCACATACTCATATGTGTGGCGATGACATTACTTTTTACCTGTAGTGCCTCGGTTTCTGCCCTAGAAACATCACTTCAGTGTGACTTTGGTAACATCCTATGGTGGTTCCAAGTACATGAACTTTTAGGGTTAATACCAAGAAAATAGTGTCCATGACCTTTGGCACAAGTCATAAGCTTACTAGGCTCCCCTCCACCACAATCTTTTCTACCTTGAGTGGCACATCCCTTGAGATTGTTCCCAATTTCAAGTATCTAGGTGTGTGGCTAGATCAGGGGTGTCTAGCCTTTTTGGGGATGTGAGCCACATTTAAATTTCTGAGTAAGACATGAGTCACAACGATGTGCTGGCCATACCATACCTAATGTTCGGCCCTTACAATATCCATATTTATCCATATTTAGGAGTTAAAATAATAACATAGTCATAGTCAATAGTCAATAATCATATTTTAAGTTTTATTAAGTTACAGTATTTATAAAAAATAGTTGTAATTTTAAAATAATTATTAATAGCTCTGGAGCGTTAGATTTGCTTGCAGGCTTAGTAAAAGTAGCTTGTTGAGCTCTCAGGGCACTTTTCGGCTCTTGTACTTTGACTTTTCTCAAATTTAAAAGACTGTGACATGTAGTTGAAACATAGGACTAGCTATTCAAAGGAGTTGCGCCTCACGCAACTGAGTTGTGCTGGCGCAACCACAGAAATGCACCCTGGAGCGATATTCAAAAGGGGGAAATGTGCTGCGCAATTCTGGATGTGCCACGGTGCAAAGATAATGTATACCGCACATCTCCAGGGGGTGTGCCCATGCATATGCGGCACATCTTGATATTCAGCCGAGATGTGCTGCGCATCTGCCGGCACATCTCGGAGATGTGCCACATACATGGGCACAAAGTCACGCCTGTAAAATAACAGGCCTAACTGGTAGCCACCCACAGGCGGGCTGTTGTATTGCAAGGTGTAACACAGCATCTGCCAGCCCCTGGGTGGCTACCCCCCCAAGCACCATGTCCGATCCCCGTACAGTGTATACAGAGCCCTGGTAGTCTAGTCATTCCCCCCTCCCCACATGAAACCCCGATCCCTGTAATATAAATATTTTATTGACCTTGGTAGTCCAGTGGTTCTCCCCTCCCCAGTCCATACCCCAATCTCTGTAAAATAATTATGTTAGTGTCCTTTGTAGTCCAGTGGTTTCCCCCTCCCCGCCCGGTACCCCAAGTGTGGTACAACATAGAAACCACCTGGCCTTGATGATCTAGTGGTGCCCCCACCCACACAGGACCCCCATCCCACCCACTCCCCCACCCAGGTCATCAGCGAGCAGCAAAACCACTCGCTCAC
Organism: Neoceratodus forsteri; assembly: GCA_016271365.2. Classification (NCBI taxonomy): domain Eukaryota; kingdom Metazoa; phylum Chordata; order Ceratodontiformes; family Ceratodontidae; genus Neoceratodus; species Neoceratodus forsteri. The sequence goes on from CM028137.1 coordinate 165,841,960, forward strand.
CTCCATGGCTGCCCATCGAATGACAGCTTACAGTAACACCTGCAAGCTCATTGGTACACATTAGTCGACCAATGGGCTTGCAGTGCGTACTGAAATAGTCATTCACAACTTTGTGAATGAACAACTTCATTCACAAAGTTGTGAAAGACTATTACAGTACACATTGCAAGTCCATTGGTCGACAGTGTGGACCAATGAGCTTGCAGGTGTTACTGTAAGCTGTCATTTGGCAGGCAGCTGAGGAGGTGAGCAGGTGGGTTTGCTGCCTGCTGATGACCTGGGAGGGGGAGCGGAGAGGATGGGGTGTGTGTGAGTGGGGGGCACCACTAGACTACCAGGGTCAGGGTTTTTCATGTTGTACTACAATCAGGGTACCGGGCGGAGACGGGGGAGCCACTGGACTACCAGGGACACTAAAATAATTTTTTTACAGGGATTGGGGTATGGAGCGGGGGGGGGGGACCACTGGACTACCAAGGACAATGAAATAAGTATTTTACGAGGATCAGGGTTTTGTGTGGGAAGGTGAGGACTACTAGACTTCCAGGGACATCAAACATGCTGTGCAGGGTGCCTGCCGCATTCCACTGGCCTGCCCTGCACAACTCATGCAAATGGGGCCATAATGACATGCAAATGGCCCCATTTGCACCTTACATGCATAATGACCCTATTTGCATGTTTGGGTCTGAATATCTGGAAATTGCACCTGGCGCATCTCCAGATGCGCCAGAGCATTCCCATTCCAGGTATTCAGACCAGTCTGGGGGATGCGCTGGTGCATCGTATTTGTGCCACCCACATATTTTGATATATTCAGAAGAGTTGTGCCATTGCACATCTCTCCTGAATATATCACTTTGTTGCTCCGGCCCATCTCAGTTGCGCGGAGCAACCACTTGCGCCATTACCAGGCGCAGTTTTCAATATCGGGGCCATAACTGGCAAACCCCTCGAGAGCCACATCAAACAGCTTTGAGGGCAACATGTGGCTCTTGAGCTACAGGTTGGCCACCCCTGAGCTAGATGCTCTTTTCCTCCCACCTCGGTAGATCGCTGCCTAACCCACTGCACTTCCTTCATTTCTAAATTCTGTCTGGCTTCTCTCTCCTCTTATCTCAGTTCACTTCTTTCCCCTATGCCTCCTTCCTCTCTCCGTAACTCTGGCTATCGCTCCTTTTGGCTCCCTTCTCGTAAATCCCTTGCTGGACAGAATGCTTTCTCTTTTTGCTTTCCCAGTATCTGGAACTCTCTTCCCCTATCAATTTGCTCTACCTCCTCCAAACGCTCTCTTTCCTCTCTTCTCCAAGCCCACACCACTTCCTCCTGAAAATGCCTATATGTCATGTCTCCCACATGCCTCTTTCCCTACACTCTTCCTGTCCCCCTAGCACATACACCTCTGCACCTGCCTTGTCCCAATTCTAAGTTATTCCCTCCTCTACCCTGATCCTCTCCCCATCTAAACCCTACTTTCCTCTTTCCCCCTCCTACCTCTACCTCTTTATCTCCTTCCCCTCTTCTCCCCTCCTCAAACATCCTCTACCCTTTCCCATTGTTTTTCCTGCTCCCTCTTCCTCATCCCCTCTCTACCATCTCCACTCTCTTCCCCTTCCCTTATCCTAACCCCATCAATTGCCTTGTGTGCTTTTACCCCTCATTCCTGTTGTAATTCAGTTTATCGTTATTAATTATGCCAATACGTTATGTGTGTTGCTGTACATTACTGTTTCCTGTTGCTTTATCATATTGCCACTTTTATTTTTACTTGTTATTTGCAATTGTCCCCTTCTCCTTTCCCCAGGACACATCTGGAAATGAGCTGTATGGCTCAGTATGTATTTCCTGGTAAATTTCTTTAAATAAATAAATCGAAGACTTGACTTTTCAAATCAAATCAAATCAAATTTATTTATAATGCACTTTTCGAGTATCAAAGCACTAGTACATAACAAAATAATAATCATCACAATAAATGAAAATATAAAACAGTTAAAAGGCAACAAGGTGACCTATTCAAAGGCTTGTTCAAATAAATAACTCTTCAAAGATGCCTTGAATGACTCTGTGGACAGGCACTCTCGAATCCGACGAGGTAGAGAATTCCACAGTGTTGGGGCCACAAAAGAAAAAGCTCTGGCCCCAGATGACTGAAGATGAACCCTGGGAATCTCTAGCAATCCCTGGTTGGTGGAGCGGAGTGGGTGGAGAGGGCAGTAGGATCGAAGGAGATCTTGCAAGTAGTCCGGTCTCTGACCGTGTAGGGTCTTATAGGTCAGCAACGCGACCTTGAAGGTGATTCTCCACCGCACCGGCAGCCAGTGCAGTTTGCGCAGCACAGGTGTGATGTGGCAAGTTCTTGGCAACCCAGTCAACAACCTGGCCGCAGTGTTCTGCACCAGCTGCAGGCGATGGAGATCCACCCCCGGGAACCCTAGATATAGAGCATTAAAGTAATCAAGACGCAAAGAAACAAAGGCATGAACCAGTACCGGAAGGTCATCGTGTGGAACAAGGTGTTTTATCCGGACTATATTCCTCAGATGGTAAAAGGAAGACTTGACAACGGCTGACACCTGTACCTTCAGCGTCAGTTTGCTGTCAAGAATTACGCCCAGATTCTGCACCTGTTCAGAAGGTCTCAACCGGGTACCCCCTAACATAAGGCCAGAGGAGAACCCAGGAGTCAACTTCTCTGCAAGGTGACCCAGGTCCACCGCCAGCACCTCAGTCTTGTCCGGATTCAGTCTTAACCAGTTAGCACTCATCCAGTACTGAATCTCAGTGAGGCAGTTGTTAAAGACTGATAAAGCGTCATTCTGTTTGGGTACAAAGGACATACAGAGCTGAGTATCATCTGCATAGCAGTGAAAACTCAGTCCATAACACCTTATAATGTCTCCCAATGGCAGCATATACACTGTGAACAACATAGGGGAAAGCACAGAACCCTGTGGTACCCCACAGGGCAGAGCAAAGGGAGCAAAGAAAAAAATTCCTGATACTACCCTCTGGGTTCTGCCCATGAGGAAAGAATGGAACCATCTGAGGACTGTTCCCGGCAGTCTACAGAGCAGCCGCAGATGTTCCAGCAACATCCCATGGTCCACGGTGTCAAACGCTGCAGAGAGATCAAGGAGAACCAAGATCGAATGACTCCTATGATCTCTCGCTATTAGGAGATCATTCAGTACCCAAGCCAACGCCATCTTGGTACTGTGCCTCTTCCTGAAACCGGACTGGAGAGGATCATAGACTTCATGGGTGGTAAGAAAGTCCTCAAGCTGCAATGCAACTACTTTCTCAATAACCTTGCCCAAAAAGGGCAGGTTAGAGACTGGTCTGTAGTTAGCGAGACAATCTGGGTCAAGGGAAGATTTCTTCAAAAGGGGTGTTATGATAGCCTCTTTTAAAGACTCCGGAAACACCCCTTGGTCCAAAGAGCACCAGACTGTCTCAGCAAGGATTGGTCCAATCGCATCCATACACCCCACAAGGAGGCGTGTAGGACCAGAATCCAAACTACAGCAAGTCGGTCACAAGCTCTGGACAATCTTCATGATATCCATGATCGCTGGTTGGTCAAAGTCCATCCGGATAAACCGAGGGCCCGTAACCTCGCATCAATCACCGCCATGCTCATGTGAATGCATACTGCGAATCTCTGACCTGATCGATGACACCTTATCATCAAAAAACCGAGCAAACTCATCACACTTTATTTGTGAAAAAGCTCTCTAACCCTGCAGGCAGGCAGGCTGGATTGCACAGTCTGTCCATGGTCCGGAAGAGCTGAGCCGGTCGATTTCTTGATGCAGCTATCTCCCTGGACAGGAACTCTGCCTTCTTACGGGAGATGTCTGATTGATAGTCAACATAATGGGTCATCAATCTAAGTCTGTCACCTTCCAGGACAGATTTCCGCCAGCAGCGTTCCAACCTTCGCCCCACTCTCCTCAGCTCCCTCAAAGTCTCATCAAACCAAGGGGGACTGAGGGCGAAGGGAGAGGGGGAGAACACGGACAGGAGCTATGGAATCCAGAGCCCTCAGCATCATATTATTATAGTGCACCACTAAGGCATCTGGTTCCATGCACTCCATAGGCCAACTCGATAGGTCCAGCACCGCCATCAGACCCTCAGGGGTAACTCCCCTCAAAGGGCGGTACTGGACCATCTCCAAAGGGGTTGGTCTCATGGGGGGGCAACAAAATTGAACCTTATGGAGTGATGGTCAGACCACCCAACTGGTTCCACCACCAGTTCCGTGATCTCCATTCCTAGGGTAAACACCAGATCCATTGAGTGACCCTGAATATGGGTAGCAGCGGTAACAACCTGTGTAAAGCCCAATGAAATCATCAGTTGGAGGAAGTTTTGACCAAAACGCGAGAGTTCATCATCGACCCAGGCATTGAAGTCCCCCAGGACCAACCACCTGGAGGGCTCCAACGCCAGGTCAACAATGGAGTCTGCAACTTCCCGCAGAAAAACTTTCTTATCACCGGGTGGATGATAGATGAGTAGAATTCTGTTGCTCACACCTGCTCCCATGATACACTCGAAGGATCTGGGGGTCACCACTGGAACCTCCACAAGGGCCAATTCCGATTTAAAACAAATGGCGACCCCCCCCCTTTGATCCAATCTCGGGCGGTGTATCACCGAGTACCCGGCTGGAATAGCTGACTCCAATATGGGGCCAGCATTTTCATCCAGCCAGGTCTTGGTGATGCAAGCCAGGTCAGATGACTCAACAAGATCAGTAATAATTGCTGTCTTGTTCTTTATAGACCTAGCATTGCATAACACCGCCCGGGTTGGATGAGAGGTCTTGGAGGAGCGGGTCACTTGCCCGCTATCCGTGGAGCCCTTGGGTATGGGAACCAGGCAATGCACACCCCTATCCTGGACCCATTTCACCCCAAGGCGTCTCCCTGACCTCACCACCCCATTCGCCCACTTCGGTCCTCCCCCAGTTGAAGACCCCCCCTCCACCTCCGCTGTGCAATTCCCAAGGCGTGACAGCATCTGTATACCTCGGGTTGCAACGGGAGTCTGTCAAAGGGGCGCAGGTCCTTCAGCCTAGAGGGGGAATAGCGACTGCCCACAGAGGATCGATCCCAACACATGCTGCCACTGCAAAATTACTAGCTAAAACCAACTCACTCCAAATAATAATACAATATCCAGAAAAAACAATCCCAACCCACTCAAAATTCCCAAAACCCAAAAAGTTAAAACGAGGACAGATTCTAAGATAACTTAATAATATCCAAAAACTATTGTAATGTTATCTTATATACATTAGTGTCCCATTAATGTCCCAGAAAGTCCTTCAGAGTTTGCACAGGATTAGTTCTCACCTAATCCATACATAAATATCCCAAAGTAGCACTCTCACTACCAATTAGGAAAGAACTTTCAATAAATAATTAAAACCACAGAGGTTCTCTCACTGCCTCTGAAGTAGAAAATTGGTTTTAATACAACAAATAGGTTCCCAGTAAGTTCTTTGACGGTGAAATCCTGGATTCAGCTTGCAAAATTCCTTGTTTGAACATTTTTTTCTTGTAGCAGTGAAAGCAGAAAAGGCTGAAAAATTGTAGGGACAGAGGAAAAGCCCCTCCACTGCTCGCCCCAGGAGGCAAATTGCCCTGCGCTAAGGAGCCGCAACTATGGTCCCCGGCTCAGAGACCGCTAAAAAGAAGACCCCCCTGGAGAAACCTAGAGGTTCTGATATCACATCCACTCCACTAGAGTGCAAATCTACAAATGTACATGGGCTCCTCTTGCTGTGGCCCCAATGCGCAAACAGGCACCCCCCAGAAAATGAGCAGAGAAAGGCACACCAAATGCCCAAATCAGGCTTCACTCAACAAAACAGCAAGTACGAATCCCCAAGACAACAAGAGTAGTTAATCCAAGCATTAATTTAAGCACTTTTCATGCCAAGTTTCTTCAAGGCACAAACTGCTAAAACTAATACATATCAAACAAAGCTGTATCCCCAAGAACACAGTATATTACCACACAAATCCAAAAAGTAATAAAGGGATCGCTGCAGCAAGTTCCAGTAGTCAATTCAAGTGAGGACTGGACCCAATGCTTGCTAGAGGAAAAATTCCAGGGTAGAACCCCCCCCCAGCAAATGCCACAGTCGTGAAGAAATAAATAACAGGAATCCCGGCTGTCCGCAGAGCAAACGCTGAGAGAGTACGACTTTAACATGACTCTCAGCACCAACAAAGAGCAAAGTCAAAAGTGGCCAGGATTGCACATTTCAAAAGTGTTCAGACTCACAGAAAAGCTGAGCTATACCCAAACGAATGCTGCAAAATACAACTGTATATACGAAAACACAGCTCTCGGCACCAGCAAGGTTCAAAGTCAGAGCGGCTAAAGTAGCACAGTTCAGGAAGCACACTCCAACAATGCTGAAATGATTCAGAGTGACACAAAAGCAAAACAAAACAAAATGAAAACAGCTATTAAATAACTATCTAAAAATTAAAATAAAACAAAAACGGAGCTAAAACACAAGCTGATACAGTGTGGCCGCCATTTTCTCTCCTCCATCTGAGTGCCACTGACAGCACTCATAGTTTTCCTCCCACATTGATGCCATCCACAGAAAGCTCCATCCTGAACTTGGTGCACTCTACTGCAATAAGGAATACCTAGCAGTACTAGTTTGTGGTGAAATAGTCACAAAGATGGAACTTCCTGAGTTTCATTATGCAGATGTGGTCTATGGTGCCGTGCCTTCCTCTTGGCTTGCCAGACTGGATACTCTTTATAATGCCTTTTGCCACTTTGCAGCAGATGCTCCCCTTCATATACATCACTGCGTTAGCCTCATGATTCCTCCCTTGCCTCCGATCACCCCATTCGTTGTGCTTCTTTCATTTCTAAATATGAGCTCTTGTCTCTCCCACCTTACCTCAGTTCTCACACCAATCCTTCCTCTTCTTACGCACTTTGCTCTAGCAACTCCCATACTTTCATCATTGGTTTAACATCTCATTTGAAGGATGACACTTGATCAGTGCAGCACCCCCCCCCCCCTTGTATTGAACTACAGTTTCAGTTATGGGTATTACCACAAGTATGTGGTGTGGGGCTAGAACCCACAACCTTCTGCTCTTCCAGCCCCAGAGGTGAGCTGATTTATTACTTGTGCAGGGCTAGCTCTGGACACTGTTAGACTATGTGACAGTGGGTTACTTTTGGAGCAGTCACTTCAGTATCTGGCTGAGCCTATGTAATTCACCTGATAATTGATATGGTGCTTAGCAGATTAAAGCTGATTAAGCAATAAGGCATGACAGGGTGTGTGTTATTGTGTAATAACGTCATTCCTGGGGTGGGTTGAAGCACGAGGTGAAGCTGAGTGCTTCCACCACCCCAGGAGTGACGTTATTACACAATAACACACGCTGGAGTGCCTTATTGCTATTATACAATGACTCGTTGTTATACAAAATAAAAAACATTTAAAAAAATGTTTTTAGTAGATTTTTAGTGTGGCAGTATATCTTTCTTTCTTAAAAAAAATAGCTCGGCCATATGCTCATCCATACAGTGATGTTATTGTGTAATAACATCACTGTCTCAGGCATACACTGACCAATCAGAGTCTAGGATTCTTTCTTGCCATTGTACAATCTGTAATAAGGTGTGGTGCTTTGCACTTGGTGCCCCTTTATGCACTCACTAACTGGCTACCTTTACGCAGTAGAATGCAGCTCCAGACCTGTTTAACAGCCAAAAAGACGCTCCTTAACCTAACACCCCCCGCTTTAACAAATTGTTTCCAGACCGTCTCCAGCCAATACAATGCCAGAAATATGGCCAGGAATGCCCTTAATCCTCACGTCTGACATACTCCGCTGGGCAAGCGGTTATTTACTGTCAGGGCTGCTAACTGGTTAAACGAACTGGCTGATACTCTGCTGAATCTCCCCAATATCAATCAGTTTAAGCGATATCTGCGGTCTGCTCATGCAGTCCGTCACAATGGTAACTGTTAAACTGTGTAACTCAGTTTCTCTCTGTACATAATCTGTGGCTTTTTAGATAATGATCTGTATGGATTTTTTCAAGACTGCATGTAATTGATCTGTCTTAAGTGCTTTGAGTCTGACTCGACTGCAGTTCCTCTGGAACTGCTTACTGTATTTGATGTGGAACCTTTGTAAATGAGCCCCTGTTCTCAATAAATAAATAAACAACCTGGATGTGGAGTGCGATAAAATATCCCATCTTCACTTTCCATATGAACTCCTGCCATGCTTGAGAGAAAGTGATATTGTGAGTTGTCATTAATATTGTGCCCAATTTTCCTGTGATATAGCCAGGTTATTCCTCGCTTCACATTTTCTCTTTATGTGCCATTCTTCTCTGTCCACTAAGGAGAAGACAGTTGTTACTACCTCCAGCAGTGTGTCTATAGCAGGGTAGAGAGTGTGCAGTTAGGATGGGGTTAAGGTTTTACAGATTCTGTGGGAGGAGCGTAGGCATATACAGTATCTATATAGAAGTATATCAGTAACTATTTGGGAGGTCCCAGAGAGGTTTATATACTGTGGCAGGGCCATACAGTACCTCTCAAGTGTCCCTCATTATGAGTGCTGTCCCTCATCTTACTGCTTAGAAGTGTGATATCCCACATCGGAACATGCTGTCCACATAAAGAAGGTACTGTAAATTTGGACTTTAAGGAACACATTTTTAACATTCCATAATGCTAAAGCAAAATTTAATTTGAAAACAACTAAAAGCACTGGTTTCTACAGAGCTGTGAGTCTGTGTCTTCATTTTGAGGGCCAGTGTCCCACATTGTCCCTCTTTTGGAGTGTCTGTGTATGTCCCTGGGTACCAGACATTTCTCATGGCCTCAGCCATAAGGTTTGCAGGTAGAACCAGTGGGAGAAATTGCAGCAGATGGGCAGGGTCTTTGGATTCAGTGTCCCCTTCTTCCAGTAATAAAGTTCTCTGCAGCATGGACGTAGTCTATGAATCCTGTATGTCCCCTGCAATTTGTGATTTTAGTGTTAGGCTGCTGCCTGATGTTCCTGCTACCTCGAGAAGGAGGTGAGCATTTGAAGCTTTGGTCCAAGTGTGCCTTGCTGGACGCTAATCATTACTATGGAACTTTCAAGGGACTTTGTGTGTGTTTAGGACCATGGACACTAGCTATCAAGTTTTGAATGAATTCTGTGAACTGTGAGTTTCGGTATTACAGTAAATTCTGCATTTTGTACCAGTGCCAGCATCTTGTAGGATTTCTGGGGACTTGAAAGGGAGAAAGGAAGGAAGGAAGGGAGGGAGGAGGGAGGAGGAGGGAGGGGCAACATTTATCGTCTGAGGTCTTACTGTATGTTTGTGAGTCTCTCAGTGCTTTCTTTTTTTTTCCTTATGTAACCCCCAAGGGGGCGCTACCCTTAGGGCTACTACCCCTGCCTGCCTCCACTGAGACAGGGTGAGGGGCCCAGATCCGTTGACGGGTGCCTCCACCCAGAGGTCGGGGTTAATACTGTCGAGATTGCCTCGCTCACAGCCCTCTGGGTTACTGCAACCCCCTTTTGTCCCACTAGTGGCTCTAGGGTTGCCACCTTTGGATGGGGCAAAAACCGGATCCTAAGCTCCGCCCCTAGCCCCACCCCTTTTTGTGACTCAGCATGCATTGCTCCTTCTAGAAAGCCATTTGCTATATCAATAAAAGACAACACTTAAAGCAGCAGTTCAACAAAAATGTTAAAATACCGTACTGTACCTGTGAAAGTTACATTCCTAGGTTCTTCCTAGTCATCCATTTACTTATTTATTTATTGACATTGGTTTGCCAAATAAACATACAGAGATAAAAGAAATGTCATTTACAGATATGATCTGGGGGGGGGAGACAATGGAAATACTGTAAATAGCACACATCAATATACATGGTATATAATAATACATAAGAAATTGTTTCCTGTAATGTGTACTTTATATCTTTTTCTGGCTCCATTCCAGTTCATGTCCACAGTACTATTTCAAAGCTAAAGAAGTGACCATACTTTTTTCTTGAGGAAAAAAAAAATATTTAAAACCTTTAAAAATGCCTAAATTGTGTTAGAGATGAAAAAGTTTACCAGCAAATGAAAGTGGAAGACAACTGGCTCTGTTACTGTTACAAAAGGTGGGAAGCTGTGCTGCTATGCCACTTTAAGATGTAGTGGAAAAGATTAGGTTAAGTAAGTGCTAATGGTGTTAATGGCCATACTTTACACCTCCCAGGCTGACTACTTTAAAAACAAAGGGCTATATTGACAACATAACTTGTTTGTAAGCTGGACATGTAGCTGAAACAATGGATAATATGACAACATTTGTTTCAAAAGTATATGAGCACTCAGAATGGCTCAAAAACCTGACCAGCACAGAGCAAAACCGGATTACCTGATAGGGACCCTAAAAACCTGATCACCAGGTAAAAAACCTGACAGGTGGCAACCCTAAGTGGCTCACATGGGGTACCAACAATACTTTTCACCAGTACACTTACCCCCCGGGTAGTGTCTCTCAACTCACTCCAGGGACCCCCTGTAAAGTAAGGTACAGTTATTTCACAGTCACTATGTAGAAGTTCACCAGGGATGCACAAACCAGCCAGGATGTAGTTGCAGAACAAACAATCTGGTTTATTCAAGGGGGGAAATAACAAGGCTAGGGAAAAATCAAGGTGATTGGCTTACTGAGCCTTACTCTATACGTATCTACCTAGGGCACTGTGCACAGGCCTGAACCTAATATTTACTGTCCCTGGGAACCCAAGCCCTAATGGCTAGTCCACCGTGGCAGCTGGTTGGGGCCCTTGACACAGATAGCCTGTACAATCCTGAGCAGGTCAGAATGGGAAGAAAGTTCAAATAGGCAGTCAGCAGTATAACAAAACAACTTGAGACCACTGTCTGCACACTTGGCAGGGAGCTACCCTGATTCAGTACTCATGGCTCCAGCAAATACCGTTTCCGTCACCACCAGCAGGGCTGAGCCTGAATTTCACCAGCCTCCTCACACATTTATATGGCAAATAACAGAGGGGTACCATACCAGACAGCTGCTTGTAGGCCCCACACAAACTTGCAGCAGACTCAGGCAGTAAACGGCAGCTTCAACATCACAGGTGGACTGAGCGCGATTCAGCAGATTCTCCAGTCCTCTCAGGTTGAGCCTGGTAGGTAGCTGGGCTGGCACCAGCCTCCTCCGACCACATGCCGGTGGATTTAGTCCGAATCACTCGGACAAAACGGCCGCCTCAGGCCTTCACGCGCTTACCACGCGAACAATCCACCAGCGCAGAAGCACAGAGCTCCTTTCTTCTCCTCAGCCACAACGCATCTGCCCCCAGGAGCACGGGGCACTCCTTCCAGTTCGGGCGCTACTCGATTTGATTGGCTGGCGTCACCTGCCAGTCATTCATTTCTGCTCTCAGTGGTGCAAAAAAGCGCCATAGCCCATAATGCCTTTCTCAAATGGCAAGCAGTTCCCCCCATTGGTCAGCCGGCTCAAAGGAGTCCCGAGATACTGATTGGTCCAATTCGGCAGTTCGGGACCAAAATGGAGGGGATAATCAGACAGTCCTTGCTGCAACCAAAAAGCAGGTTAGGACAACTACAATATCATTACCACTCTAAGCAATTATCAGTAAACAGTTACATCTTTTCCAGAGAACTCCCTCCGCTCAACTAGCGATGGCAGAATGGAGCGCCTAATCAGCAGCCCGAGCGGGACTCGCATACAAACCACAGCCCCCATTTCAACTAATTATGACTGCAACAGGCAGCCCTTAAAGGACAGTATAGAGGCCTTAAAAGTGCTCACTGGCTACCCACTAAACGGCTTTAAATGTCAACACCAGCCAGGCATGGAGCATTTAAACGAGCTCCGTGGAAGCTTTTAGGAACCCCCATTTGTAGGGGGGTTACACCCTTCCTTGCCTGAAAAGAACTTGGTGTCCGCGTCAAGTAGTTACCCTTAAATCATTTTAAGGCAAACAGCTTAATTAACACTATATCACACTTTGCATTACATACATGAATATTATATTCACAGTGGACTATGGTTTATACAACGTTACGCACACATAACCTTTTGTTCCTCTTTTTCCCAATCAGGTCAGTAGTTCCTGCTCATGACACTGGGACTGGGGGGACCCCTCCCTTCCAGTTACTGGCGGGTTACCTAAAGCAGGGGCACCACACTCAAAGGGTAATACCAACAAACTAGAGTTATCCCCCAAGGCTAGCTTAGGCAAGGAGCTCGGGGGCACATACACCCCTTTGTGGACCACATTTAAGGGCAGGTCCACTGGCTGACCCAGAGACTCATAACTCAACTTTATTACAGGCCGTACATTTCGGCTGGAGCGTCTAGGGGTCTCGGGAAACCCTGTAACAGGCCCTGATTTTAATTCAGCCTCGTTGACATTAGTAACGGGCATCTTTACAGGGGAAAAGGGCCCAGTGCTCATAGTACCATTGGGGGCCTGACCCTCTACCCCAGGACCCACCCCACTGGGCTTAGCTGAGGGCTGTTTAGATACTAGTGAGGAACCATCAGGGCATTCAAAATATTCTTCCGGTTCTGGCATATCACTGGCTTGTTCCCCCACCTCACTCTCTTCTTCTGAAAAGTCAGATAATTCAGCCAGGCCAGACAGTTCAGCCAGGTTCAAGGACCCCAGCCCTTGGGCTTTGCTGCTACCCAGCTCATCCTCTGGAGGCATTGGTTCCAGAGACAAAGTATGGGGCTTAAACAGTCCAGAAGGCCCAACCTCATCTCCAGAGTTAACAAGGGGATTGCCCCAAAACAACTGACTCAGTTCGTAAGAGGGATAGTATTCAATATCATCGTCATTGTCTTCTGACACCGATTGTTGATCATCTCCTTCTGCAGGATTTGGACAAGGCCCTCTTGGTTGGCTTGATGAAGAATCAACAGGTTTGGTTCTTTCTTTGGCAGCAGATCTAGTCACAGGCCGGGAGGGGGAGGCATTTGGAGGTTCAGCTTCAATCAGGATTTGCCCGATTGGCAGCAGATGATTTCAGTGTATAGTTTTTACATCTTTGGAATTGTTTTCGGGTCGCACTTTATATACAGGCAAATCTGCCAGTTGTCCCACAACAATGTGAGGGAGGTGATGCCATCGGTCAGCAATTTTATGTTTTCCATGCAGTCCCAGATTTCTCAGTAACACTCTATCCCCTTCCCTTAGTTCCAATGTCTTCACTTTCTTGTCATACCTCTCCTTATTGGCCAAGTTTCGTTTAGCAACCATGGTCTGGGCCAACTGATAGGCATGGTTTAACTGGGCCTTCAGCTTCTGTATGTATTGTAGATGATTTTCTGCTTGCACCCCATCAGGGGAAACTCCAAAACATACATCCACAGGTAATCTAGCCTATCTCCCAAACATCAGTCTGTACGGGGAAAATCCCGTGGCATCACTTTTGGTGCAGTTATAAGCGTGGGCCAGGGTGCTAATCTGCTGGCTCCATCTCGGTTTGTCTTTGGGTTGCAGTGTGCCCAACATGTCAAGCAATGTGCGGTTAAACCTTTCAGGCTGGGGATCTCCTTGAGGATGGTAGGGGGTGGTTCTTGACTTTCGCACCCCCCACAAAGACAGCATCTCTTTAATCAAGTGGCTCTCAAAGTCCCTTCCCTGGTCGGAATGGATCTGCTGTGGGGCCCCATAGTGGACAAAAAAGTTTTCAACAAGTATCTTAGCCACCGTGGTTGCTTTCTGATCCTTAGTAGGGAAAGCCTGTGCATACCGGGTGAAATGATCAGTGACCACCAATATGTTACTGATATTTTTCAGATCTGGTTCTAGACTCAAGAAATCAATGCAGACCAGTTCCATAGGGGCACTAGTGGTAATGTTTGACCATGGGAGCAGCTCTCTGGGGTAGGGCTTTCCTTTGCAAACAATGGCTACAGGTCTTGACATATTGCTCTACATCTGTACTCATTTTTGGCCAGTAAAATCGAGTCCGTACCAGATCAAGTGTTCTGTCTATGCCAAGATGCCCCATCTGTTTATGCAAGGACCTTAAGACCAGTTCCTTTAATTCTGAGGGCAGCACCAGCTGTTGTTTGACGACCTGGTCCTCCTTATTCACAGTCGCTCTGTATAGTAGTTGGTTAATCAGCCTTAATTTGGGCCCTTCTTTGTATAACAAGGTAGCTCTTAAGTCAGTGGAGCACAATTTGGACACGTCCCGCCCGGCCTGCAAAGCTTCCACAACTGGTTTTATCATAGAATCTCAGGATTGAGCCCGTTGAAGACTAGTATTGTCAAACTGGGGCAGTGAACTGGTGTCCAGTGTGGGAAAATGGCAGTAGGCAGCAGGTATGCAGTTTTCAGATGGCCCCAAGCAATCCACCATACAGTTCACAGCATCCGGAGACACCTGTTCCTCCTTGTGGAATTTCTGGCAAAGGGCTCTTATGTCAGGCCCTGACAACCTGATCCAATCAGTTTGTGACATAGGCCTCCAAGAGAGGGCATCCGCATCTATATGGTTTAGGTCTGCTCTGTATTCAACAGCATAGTCGTAGGTGGCCAAGGCAGAGAGCCACCTGTGGCCAGTGGCGTCCAACTTGGCTGAGGTTTGTACATAGATCAGAGGATTGTTATCAGTCTTCACCAATATCTTGGCACCATACAAGTAGTCATGAAACTGATCAACAATGGCCCACTTCAGAGCCAGGAACTCTAGCTTATGCACGGGATAGTTTTTTTCTGAAGGAGTCAGACTTCTGCTGGCAAAAAAGCTACAGGCCTCAGACCATTCGAGTGCTCCTGATATAACACAGCCCCCAATCCTTGAAGGCTGGCATCAGTATGGAGAATGTAGGGCTTGGCCGGGTCAGCATAGGCCAACACGGGGGCATGTGTAAGTTGATATATGATGTCATAGAAAGCGTCCTCACACTCAACAGTCCAATGATCCCCAAACAATTCATTCGGCCGGAAATACCTCTTCTTCGTCTCGGAGCGCACAACCCTCTTATACTTTTTGTGTGTAGGAGGGTACCCCTGAGTGAGGTTGAGGAGGGGGCGAATCACTCGAGAATAGTCTTTAACAAACCGCCTATAATATCCGCAAAACCCCAGAAACCGTTGCAGCTCTTTCAAGTTCCTGGGCTGAGGCCAAGTAGTCAAAGCCTCCACTTTGCTAGGGTCAGTCTCTATGCCCTCAGTGGACACTATGTGGCCCACATATTTCACAGAAGTCTGGAAGAATTGACACTTGTCTATAGACAACTTGAGGCCGAACTCCTCCAACCGATCCAAGACCTTGAATAATCGTTGCTCGTGTTCTTCCAACGAATGGCCAAACACTATGACGTCATCTAGATAGACCAGACACTCAAGCAAATTCATGTCCCCCACGGCCTGCTCCATCAGGCGCTGGAAGGTGGCTGGGGCACCTGAAATCCCCTGAGGCATCCGAATGAACTCATAGAAACCTAGGGGGCAAATGAATGCAGTCTTCTCCCGGTCGTCTGGGGCCATTGGGATCCGGTAGTACCCACTGCGAAGATCCAACACAGAGAACCACTTACTACCATTCAAACAATCCAATGCGTCCTGTATGTGTGGCATGGTATACTGGTCCGGAATGGTCCGCCGATTCAAAGTGTGATAGTCTACACACATCCGAACCACCCATTCTTTTTCCTTACTACTACTATGGGGGAGGTATAGGGGCTCCTGGACTCTTGTATTACACCAGCAGCCAACATCTCTTGCAGATGCCGCCTTACATCATCTATATCAGCCGGGGCCAGGTGCTGGGATCTCTCTCGGAAGGGCCTTTCATCATGCAACCGAATGTGATGCTCAGCCCCTTGCACACATCCCACATCCCACTCTTTCAGGGAGAAAACCTGGTCCCTCTTGGCAAGCCTCTCACTGATCCTCTGTTTCCATTCAGCTGGCAGCGGGGAGTCACTGAAGTCAAACAAGTCAGGAGTAACTCTGTCAGTGGCCCTGGAACCCTTACTATTTGGCAGCACTGCAGTATCCGCACAACGCACACTTGCCAACGTGCACCCTCTTCTTATTTGAAGCTCCTCGTCAGACACATTATGCACTTGAACCATCACCCTCTTGACATAAGCATGAGCCCTAGCCGGCAATATACTGGGCTTGACCAACAGTCCCTCCGGTAATCCTCCCTCCACAGGCGCATCCAACATCAACAACCTATTCTTAACATCTGTTCTGAGTCGTACTTCTCCATGCAGGACACATTGGGCATTTGGGGCAAGTATCACTAGAGCCGGGTCCTTTTTCCACACTACACCCACCGGACCCTCGGGTTACTCCCAACTATCCTTCTCCTGAGTTGCAACTCCCTTTTGGATCACAGCGGGTATGCTTAAAGCTCACCCGGTCTGAAATGCTTGTTTTTCTGAACACAATTGGGCCAATTGTCCAAACATATGAGCATTCGTCCCAATCAACAAGGGCACCCCTTCATACAGTCCAGTGGGTGGGCAAACTAAAACTAAGGTTTCCACCTGCTCATCCATTCCAGCCACAGATGCAGAGAATGATAACCAGACTCGGATATGCCCCAATACGGATATGCCTTGTCGCTCAACCCCCACACGTGTAGAGCATTCAAGGGTTGCAGGGGCACCTCAGGTAAGTGTGTCTGATACCAGTCCTGAAACATGATGGTTACCTGGGAGCCACTGTCTAATATAGCTTGGGTGGGAATCCCATTTACTCGCACCGGGGTCTCCATTGAAGGCCCGACCACATCAGACCAGTCGGGTGCCACAGCATATATAGTTGGCTAAGCATGGGCCCGAGTCACAAAACTTTTCCTGGGGGGTCGAGACTGGGCCCGGCAATGCCAAGTGATCAGTCTGCTGTTGACTTTCCTTAAATTCTCCGCCCTCTGACACTCAGGTTGAAAATGCCCATCTTCCCCACAATGGTAACAGAACTTGGGGTCCCGGGGGTCACTATTTGGCGGTGGACACCTTATCTGTGGGGGGCCCTGAGAGGGGTGAGGGGGCTCCTTTGGGCCGGGGTTCTGGTTTCTGCATGACTCAGGGGCCCCCTGGACCTAACAGGGTACATAGTAGATTGCTTCAAGTCCCTCACCAGTTCCCGTAAATTTCTGACCTCGGCCCTCAACTCACTCTCTACGTGGGGGGTCAGAGGAAATAACTCGCATTCCCACAGTACCTGGAAAATCTGGAGATCCCTCAGACCCTCCGGACAGGCTGGTCTCCTTGGGGGTGCTAGGCTCAGGGGTCCCTCTAGGGTTCACCGCCCCCACTCAGGGCTCCCACCCCTCTTCATCGGTCTCCACCTCTCTAATTTCCCTCATCAATTGACAATATTCCGGCAGGGTAGCCCGTCGATCATGTAACTTAAGTTTTAACAGTATTACACTAGAGAATCTAGCAGACTTTAAAACATGTTCCAACCTGACCTGATTCAAGGCCGTGGCAGTGATTCCCCCCTTTCTATAGGCCTTCTGCAAAGCCCGCTCCACCCTAGTGACAAAGGCGGATAGCTTCTCATTTCTCCACTGCTTGGCAGACCTGAATATCCATAATAAATCTTCCCCCAGTCTCTGTACTCCCAAACACCCCCTCTAAAGCAGAAAGGTACTCTGTGGCGGTGGCTTCCGGGTTGGTGGCCCGCAAAAACCTAATGGCTTCTAAGGCAGGGCCCCACAGGCTCTCCATCAATCTCTTCCTTTTCTCCCCCTCAGAGCATTGCCACTCCTGAACTAAGGGGGTGGCATAGTCCATCCAAGCTTCCAGGTCATCCTCCCCAGTAGGCACTGACACCGTGCCAGAAAAAAGTTTCAGCCTACAGTAGGAATCGAGCTGTATAGGAGGGACCACTACGGGCGGTGGAGCCAAAATAGAACTCGTGGGGGGACAGGGGGAGGTACCTGGGGAAACCTGAGGGGTAGCATCACTAGACAAATCCAATGCTTGCAGCAGTTCCTGGGTAGTCCTCCCCTCCACAGCCAGCAATTTAAGCAGTTTATCCTTAAAACTATTCATCTGGGGGGACCCTCCAGGAGTGACTGACCCACTCCGGATATGAATTAACCTCCATCCCTTTGGGGCACTCTCCGGGGTAAATCATTGGAGGTACCTTCTCGGTGTCAATGGCCACACTGCACAGGAGTAGCACCTGCAACGTCTGGTCGAGCAGATCAGCCATACGCCCTTTTACCTCCAATTTGCCTAAACATTTAACTTGTTCTGCTGCGGAAATAATGTCAGCAGTTGGGGTTCCCAGAGGCACATCTAACAGTAACACAATTTTCTGGGAGTCTAGCTCTTCGGCTTCACCCCACCCCATCAGTTTGTGCACCATTGTCTTAATAGGACCCAACTTAATTTTTAGCCAACATATCCCCTCTTGTTTTCCATCTCTTATGCACTTCCTCACTTGGCCACTAGGGGATGCTAATCCCAGCGGTGCCTCCAATTTGTAACCCCCTGTGGGCACTACCCTTAGGGCTACTACCCCTGCCTGCCTCCACTGAGACAGGGTGAGGGGCCCAGATCCGTTGACGGGTGCCTCCACCCAGAGGTCGGGGTTAATACTGTTGAGATTGCCTCGGTCACAGCCCTCTGGGTTACTGCAACCCCCCTTTTGTCCCACTAGTGGCTCACACTGGGTACCAACAATACTTTTCACCAGTACACTTACCACCCTGGCTAGCATCTCTCAGCTCACTCCAGGGACCCCCTGTAAAGTAAGGTATAGTTATAGCACGGTCACTATGCAGCAGTTCACCAGAAATGCACAAACTAGCCAGGGTGTAGTTGCAGAACAAACAATCTGATTTATTCAAGGGGGGAAATAACAAGGCTAGGGGAAAATCAAGGTGATTGGCTTACTCTATACATATCTACCTAGGGCACTGTGCACAGGCCTGAACCTAATATTTACTGTCCCTGGGTACCCAAGCCCTAATGGCTAGTCCACCGTGGCAGCTGGTTGGGGCCCTTGACACAGATAGCCTGTACAATCCTGAGCAGGTCAGAATGGGATGAAAGTTCAATTAGACAGTCAGCAGTATAACAAAACAACTTGAGACCACTGTCTGCACACTTGGCAGGGAGCTACCCTGATTCAGTACTCATGGCTCCAGCAAATACCGTTTCCGTCACCACCAGCAGGGCTGAGCCTGAATTTCACCAGCCTCCTCACACATTTATATGGCAAACAGAGGGGTACCATACCAGACAGCTGCTTCTAGGCCCCACACAAACTTGCAGCAGACTCGGGCAGTAAACGGCAGCTTCAACATCACGAGTGGACCGAGCGCGATTCAGCAGATTCTCCAGTCCTCTCAGGTTGAGCCTGGTAGGTAGCTGGGCTGGCACCAGCCTCCTCTGACCGCACGCCGGCGGATTTAGTCCGAATCACTCGAAGGGCAAAACAGCCACCTCAGGCCTTCACGCGCTTACCGTGCGAACACTCCACCAGCACAGAAGCACAGAGCTCCTTTCTTCTCCTCAGCCACAACGCATCTGCCCCCAGGAGCACGGGGCACTCCTTCCAGTTCAGGCGCTACCCGATTCGATTGGCTGGCGTCACCTGCCAGTCATTCACTACTGCTCTCAGTAGTGCGAAAAAGCGCCATAGCCCAAAATGCCTTTCTCAAATGGCAAGCAGTTCCCCCATTGGTCAGCCAGCTCAAAGGAGTCCCGAGATACTGATTGGTCCAATTTGGCAGTTCAGGACCAAAATGGAGGGGATAATCAGACAGTCCTTGCTGCAACCAAAAAGCAGGTTAGGACAACTACAATATCATTACCACTCTAAGCAATTATCAGTAAACAGTTACATCTTTTCCAGAGAACTCCCTCCGCACAACTAGCGATGGCAGAATGGAGTGCCTACTCAGCAGCCCGAGTGGGACTCGGGCTTACAACCACACAGGCCCCCCCATTTCAACTAATTATGACTGCAACAGGCAGCCTTTAAAGGGACAGTATACGGAGGCCTTAAAAGTGCTCACTGGCTACCCACTTAAAACGGCTTAAACGCCGAACACCAGCCAGGCATGGAGCATTTAAATGAGCTCCAGGGAAGCTTTTAGGAACCCCGATTTGTAGGGGGGTTACACTTATCTATTTATTACCTCTTTGGCATTTTTTTTTTTACCTTTGGTTCCTCCAACTGGCTGGTATCCAGTGGCACCGCTTCAGTTGCAGCACTGTGCTTGACCCCTTCCATTCTCCAGGATACATGGCAATGGGTGAGCACCGCGCATCATGGAAGATGGAAGACGGACCGAAGGAGCATCCCGGATGCACCCAGTGTGAAGCCAATGGGACACCAGCCATCAACAGTGCTGGAGGATTGGCATTTTTTTCCCTTTGTCCTCCCTGGGTGAGGGCATGCCATGCCATCAATGGCTATGCTGCACATGCTTCTGTATGCCGCACACCGGATGGCTGCCCTCTCTGTCCCCACATAGTGTCAGCTATGCGCTGACCCCCAGCCACTGCTAGAGGCCAGAATGGCATCAGTCAATGGTCCCCTTCCTCCCTCCCCAGAGGAGGATACCAGTCCTTGTCATGCTCGATCCTCTTCCACCTGGCCGATCCTCCAACTCCCAAGGTTGCTCCAACCCAGGGTCATTGGCACCACAGGTGGTAGTACTACCACTGTGCTGGCAGGCTGGCTTCTCTCAGGGCTTTCTAAATGGCAGGGATATGTCCCCTTTGAAGCTGATTGGTATGGAGCCTTCATCCTAAGGATGAATTTAGAGGTCTGCGGCATCAGACACTCTCTGTATCTGTATTATGTATGCCCTATAATCTTTCTTCTTCTAGTGTTCCATGTTACTAGGTCTCTCATGGTAACTCCTGTAGGTAGTGGCAGAGCTAATACACTAATACAAGCTTCCTTGCCAGCTCCAGCAATCAATGTCTGCTTAGTTAGTACAAAATCTTTTCCAGATGTACCCCACCCACTGAAACTAAAGATGTCTTTAAACCAGGGGTTAAACTCAGTTCCACCACCTCTTAAGAAAATGTATGACAGTTTCACTACCTCTGTCATCTTTCTCCCTTGACTACTATAGAGAAGTTTCACCACTTAGCAATGACAGTTCCACCACCGAGAAGTTGAGATAAGAGAGCTCCTCCACCTAAGCATTTCCAGTTTAACTACAGCTTTAAACTACACACATTTCCATGGTTGTACTAACAGAAATCAGCCTCACAGCTTGTAGATTAAAATGTTCAAAATATTGATATACTCATGTGCTGAAGAAGTGTGTCAGCTTCCTTTATGACAGAAACAAGCTCCAACCCCTCAGAGCATTACTTTTATGCCAATGTGTTCCCCTTTTCCCTCTGCTTTCCTGTTAGAGCAACATCACTTAACTTTGCAATGAAAAAGCATTGCCTGTGAAAAAGTATTTGGGTGCTTTTTGATAAAACACAAACAGAGAAGCTCTTAATTATTGTGTGTGCTGGTCGACTCGACACTACCACAGCTATATAAGAGGGAATAAAAAGGTATTTGTTCTCCGCAAAGTGGCAAATCATCGATGATTCATGGTACTGACACAAATAGTAAATTTCAGCAGTTTAGTTAATTCTGAGTTGTTCCATTCTGAACTTGAAGCAATTATGGAACCTGCACTTTGAGAGCAATTTTTTTTCTGTAAATATATATCTTGTCATACTTTTTTTAAGGAAAAAATGGAATGGAAAGATACTGTTGATTCATATGTCATAAATGTAATTCTTGAGAACTGGATCATAGCTTGTGTGCATTTACACTTAGTTATAAAATGAATGTTTAATGTATGTAAGCTGTTTATTTTGCATTGAAATTCCACTGCATTTTCTGTAGGAGAACCTCAAGGCCAACATAACAAAGTACATTTCCATCCACTATTGTATTAAAAAAAAACAAGTATATTGTAAAGTGAACCTAATCCTGGCATCCTCTATTTCATTATAATTGAAAGTTTGCACATTTATATAGTTTTTTTTAATCTCCACACTGAACTGCTATTTGCATTGGCATTGAAATACGTTTTTTATGGTCTCTGGTTAATGCTTTGGGTTTTCCACCCCAAATTTATTTTTCTAATTACTTTTTTGTTCAGGAGCCTGGTAACATCAGTTGAGTAGAAGCGCCAAGCTGTGAACCTGCAGACCCACCAGACCTAGGTTTGAAACCTAAAAATGCCACTCGTTTACTGTGTGACCCTGAGCAAGTCACTTAACCTCCCTGTGCTCTCAGGTCATACCTAGAAACAGGTTTCGTCTCAGTGGGTCCTTTATGGCCAGAAATTTCTAAAATAAACAAATAAATACATAAACAGCACCAGGTCCTGGAAAGGGTTAATAATGTAAACATTAATACCAGGGAGACCAAAGCACCATTACAAAGGGACTTTATTTTGTATGAAACACAAGAAACAGTATGCTAGGAACAGTGGACTTACTATAAACATGGCCACATTTCCAGTTATATTAAAATTTTAAAGCCAGATTGATGTGCTGTTGACAGCTCTTTTACATTGGGTAGGCAACTTGTACCAAGTAGTTGCCTTACCCAGGACCTAATTTCACCAAAATGTCAATGTTTTAGGAAGTCTATCATACAATAACTATGCCGCACTCAGAATGCCCTTATACAAGCTGAGAAGCCACTGTGGGAGCGGGGGAACAACATACAATTTTTTAAGTTTGAAGGCCACTTCATATACTGGCCCACAAATGGGAAATGACCAGCAAACACTAAAAATGTGTATTTTCTTGGCCCCCTTCATCCTCCCTAGTATTCATACACATACTTGTAGCCTTGTTCATGAGTACACATCATCAAAATGTGAGTTTTGGGGTGTGGCAGCAGATTCCCTGCAGCCTCTCAACTCATATAAGAAAGTTACAAACATGGCATAAATAAATGAATATTTTAAGACAGACTTTCTAAAAAAAAAAAATTGAAAGTTTGTAAAAATTAGCTCTTCTGGCAGGCAGCTACTTGGTACGAGTTGCCAGCCCAAGGTTTATTGGCAGCTATTAACATTTCCTTTAAATGACTTTAGACTAGAATTATCAGAAATATTTTTGATGAAGAACATGTCATATCTAAATATGAGTAGGATTAGAAACATGTTGGTAGTTTTCTGTTTTTGTTTTTAATTCCAGATAGGATGTCAAATAATATGCCCAAAGTTTGTTGTGGTAGCCTGTCTCTACGGAGCCTGAGTCGGGATGTGTGGCTACATAGCAACAGCTCTGAGAGCTACGCATTGATGAGTCTTTTCTCTGTTCCAGTTCATGTAGCACTAAAGCGCCAATCTCTCTTTTTAACAGTGGAAAGTTTACTTATGACAAACACCATGTAAAAGAAAGTTGCAAGGCACTGTTTTTTGGGGCTTATTTAGTTCATTCTAAATAAATACAAGTAATACATGTTAAAACTATATAGAATTCTTTACTCCTTTGGAAACAGTTAATCCTCACTTTTTTTCTAGTTAACTTTTCATAACAAATTGAAAGCAGAAGTGTGGTAAGAACAGTTTTGTTAGATAATACTGTTAGCAATTATCACAAACAAAAACAGCAACCGATCCATTTTTCTTCACATTATATTTTATTCCATAGGCAATACAGAGTATATGCTTGTCAAGCTTTTTTATTTCTCATGGAGGTTTTCCTGCCCTTTGGACAGGTGAGACAGCTAATCCGCCCCTGTTCTTCTCCCACAGACCAGCACATACCTGCCTTGGGGACCTACCTGGTCTTGTAGTATGCCCACAGATTTCCTCCTGTGAGGTCAGAGAAGGGAGGGCTGTTCCCCCTGAGACACAATCCATTGTAGACCAGGAGGTGCCTGGTGGCAGTGAGGGTCTGGTACCAGACATGCAGGGCTTCATCAAGCCCCAGCCCCCATTTTTCCCCATTTTTTCCCTCCCCTGCTGTGACCAGACATGAATGTGTGCTTGTGGAGGCACGCATGCATCGTGAAAGTGCGTCCCCACCCTACGTGCCTTCCATGCCTGCATTACTGCCAGGCCTCCACCTGGTGATAGTCAGAGGTCAGGCAAGTGAGACTTCCCTCCACAGGAGAAGAGAGTAGCCCCCAGGATGCCTGATCCTCTCCCAACCCAGCAACTGAGTCCATATCTGAACCCGGCTCACTGCCGTGGTGGCAGGTAAGGTGACCTAGTACCTTATCTCCCTGCACCACTGGGCTGGCTGGTTTTCAGCTGTGTAAATGATTCTACTGTCTTGCTATGCCCACCATGATACCATATATTATTCTGGTGTGGCAGTGGACTGTATACCACCAGAAATGTGTGGTAGCATGATCATGACACGTCTACAGCTGGATGGAATATGCACAGTAAAAGGGTAACCTTAGGGAATGGGATTTTTAAAAACTGCTGGTAGAGACCATATTTATTGACTGAAATCATTCATTTCAAAAACTGGTTTTAAAAATACCTGGAGGAATTAGTAATCTACTAATGATCGGTCTTTATTTATTTAGTTTATGTTCACCAGGGAAAGGAAGGCTAGACAATATCACCTATTTACTGGCTAGTCCTGGGGGAAGGGGAGAGGGGTAAATACAGATGCAAAACAACCGAAATTGAACTAGACTGAGCTGTTGGTGGCATTTTAGTGAATGTAGGAAATTTGGTCAGGACATTGGGGAAGTTAGACCACACAGGATGCCAGCTCCACCCAGGGCAATTTGACCTGTGGTCGCTGCAAATACTACCCAGTTATGCTGCAAGCAGGATCTTTTGCAGGAGATATTACAAATGAAGATTTTGAAGTGAGGGACTTCATTAATTGTAATACGGAAAGAGAAGTGCACTTAGCTGTTTGCCAGTGCAGAGCTTTTTATGTTGACAAAACAGAGTGGAGATTTAAACTGAGGGTAGGGAAGCACTTATGTGCTGTTGGGAGGAGTGACACTTAAAATGACTTTGGGAGGACCAGAACACAAGTTCCTCTTTTTAAGGACTGAAACATTTTATTGGGTCCATGGGGATGGGGGCAGGGGGGGGAGAGATCTGGGAAGATGGATCTTACAACGGGAGGCTTTTTAGATTCACTGCCTGGGGCCCATCAGGGATAAAGGTCTCAATGATTGTTTTAGCCTGGATGGAACCTTTACTGTAGAGATGATAACATTAACTGCCCATGTCTTTTTTAAGTTTTATATGTTGCTTAGGATTTGGTTCTGCTTTATGTGTCAGACTGCTCTTGGCAGGTCATACTGGAGAACAGCATCAGAACTAGTTCCTGGTTGATCCCAATACACATCTGGTTGATCCCAATGCACATCATGACAGTGCTCTGAATAGACAGCACTCTGAACTGATGTTTGGAATTAGATGTTAAATATAGTAGCTGTACTCCATTTTTATGTTTGCTTGCGCACATGCTCAAGAAACATGTCGTGGCAGCTTGCAGGAGAAGCAGGTTGTGGAGGTGCGGCAGTGATGTGGCCAATGCTGCCACTGCTTTTTGAGGCTTGTCTGTGTGTCACCACTGAAGGAGCATGCTGTCTATGACAGTAGTCTGCAAGCGTGCCACCAACTTGAAATGATTTTGCCACTGCAATGAGGGAGCACCCCCTCATTGCAGGGCATGCTTTACCTGGTGTACCATTTCAATAAACATGGCGGCGGCTGTCCCCATCCACCTCTCACAGTCCCCAGCAAGCAGACTTCAGGGTGCCCAATCCCCCTGTCAGTATGCCCCCTTCCCAGTTCATTTGCCAGTGGGGGAGCCCAGTCCCTATTGGCGTATGTGCCCCTTTGTTGTGTTTTGTCTGCCAAGGGGTGGCCCAATCCCCCTCAGCATTATCCCCCCAAACACAGACACGCTTGCTGATGGGGGGCCCAATCCCTATCTGCTTCAGTGCCCTGTCCCCAATCTGCTGGGGTGCCCAATCTCCCTCGCATCATCCCCAAAAAAACAGACACGCTGTTAATGGGTGCCCAATCCCCGTCACCATGTTTAACCCCCATCACATAGGCATTTTCCTGTCCCCACCCCACTCCCATTGTGTGCCAATCTGACACGATGATATTCGGTGGAGCGGTAACATGTTTGCACTCTTCAAAGCTGACCACAAACTGAAGAAATGCCAGTAAGCTATATAATGGCATAAATGGGGGTTTTTAAACTTAGGCGGATATCTTGGCCATTTTTGTAACTTTTGGCCCCAAATTTTCAACAATGATGTTCTTGGGACCCCACCTTATGGACTCAGTCACTGTTATGTTGTTATTTAGTCCTGAAAGGTGATTTTGCGGTCACTATGCAGAATCACCTTCCAGGACCGATTAACGAAACGACAGTGTCAGTGTTCATGAGGTGGGCTCCTAAAAAGCCCATGTTGCAAATTTGGTGAAAAATTTCCCAAAAATTACTGCGTTACCAGCGTGCATTCTGCAGTTCCCGCACACACTTGTAACTTTGAGAATTTTTAATATTTCCACTCCAGATTTTCAACATTGCCATTTTTCCACACCTTCTTATGAACAGTACAGCTGTCATTTTTCACATACTGCACAAAATGTGTTTTCGCATCTTGTGGCACACAATTGCGCGGTTGCTGTACAAAATCAGTGTTTGGGGCAGATTAAGAAAGTGACAGTGTTCATAAGGAGAGATCCCAAAAAGCCCATGTTGCAAATTTGGTGAACAAATTCCAAACAATGACTGTGTTACCAGTGTGCATTGTGCGGTTTCTACACACGCTGGTAACTTCACTAATTTTTTATAGTTTTACTCCAGATTTTCAACACTGTAATTTTTGCACACTGCCTTATGAACAGTACAGCTGTCATTTTCACATCCTACCCGAAACATGTTTTTTCGTACCTGTGGCACACAATGGGCAGGTAGCTGTGCAAAATCAATGTTCGGGACAGATTAAGACAAGCATTTGTCAATGCCGAATGTTTGCTTGCTGGCATTGGCAGTGGTAGTGTAGAAGTTACAGAGCTGCATAATAGGAATGGCAGTGAAGTATTAAACTGAAGCCAACCCCACCACCACCCTGCAGAGAGTGACAGGCATTGGGGTGTGCCTTTGGGTCGTCAGGCATAATGGCCACACCATTTCACCACCCCCACCCTGCAGACACTGACAAGTGTCACGGTGTTCTTGTGGTCTTTGGCCCTTATGCACATCCCATTCCATTAGGAAGTATGGTGAGATGGGTGCTTATAGGAGAATGGGGTGAACTTTGGGGTCAAGAGTCCAAGGCATACCTCGATGCCTCTCACTGGCTGCAGGGTGGAATGGTATGAGCATTACAGGCAAGAATTCCAAGTCACACCCTGATGCCTGTCATTCTCTATAGGGTTGGGCATTATGGTTGAAACCCTAATACCTCAGGCATTCGTTGGTATTTTCACTCCAAATGTTCAACATGGTTTTTTGTGACCCACCTCATGAACAGGGGGAATATCAGTTTGTTAGCTGAAAGCTGCTTATGCACAGCGACTATGGCATTTAGCACCACAGGTGCAAAAACATTCCGAACAGGATGTAAAAAATGACAGCTGCACTGTTCATGGGGAGGTGTAAAAAATGGCAATGTTGCAAATCTGCAGTAAAAATATTTAAAAAAATGGTGACGTCATGAGCGTACATAGAAACTGTGCATCACACACCCGTGATATAATTAGGTTGGGGATTTTTTTACAGCAGATTGTCAACTCAGTCATTTTGGTGCCACTGATCATGAACAGTGTCACTGTGATTTTCTTTATCTGTCCTGAACAGTGATTTCCCACAGCGACCACGCATCTCTGCACTGAAAGTATGAAAACACACTTCGGCCATGTTGTGAAAAATGACAGCTGTACTGTAAATAAGGAAGTGTGGAAAAATGCCACTGGTGAAAATCTGGACTTAAAATATTACAAAGTCATGAACTTACGAGGGTGTGGAAACTGCTAATGCTCACTCATAACAGTCATTTTATGGACTTTTGTCACCAAATTTTCAACATAGCCATTTAAGACCTCTGCTCATGAACAGTGTAACTGTGATTTTCTTAATCTGTCCCAAACATTGCTTTCGCACCAACAGCACCATTGGCATATATGGAAACACATTTTGGGCAAGATGTGAAAAATGAAAGCTGTACTGCTCATAAGGGGTGTGGTAAATGGCAATGTTGAAAATATGGAGTGAAAATATTGAAAATTCGAAACTTATGAGCGCATATGAACTGGCACAGAACGCGACGTAGAAACAGTCATTTTTTGAATTTTTCACCAAATTTTCAATATAGCCATTTTAAGACCTCTGCTCATGAACAGTGTCACTGTGATTATCTTAATTTGTCCCGTACATTGATTTCGCACACTGACTGCGCCATTGTGCGCTACATTGGCGGAAACACATTTTGAGTAAGATGTGAAAAATGACAGCTGTACTACTCATAAGAAGGTGTGATAAAATGGCAACATTGAAACTCTGGAGTAAAAATATTGAAAATTCGTGAACTTACGAGTGTGCGTAGGAACTGCGCAACGAAAGCTAATGAAAACAGTCATTTTAGGAATTCTTTCTGGAAATTTTTCAACATAGCCATTTTAAGACCTCTGCTCATGAACAGTGTCACTGTGGTTTTCTTAATTTGTCCCGACATTGATTTCAAGACACCGACTGCGCCATTGCGTACTACATGGGCGGAAACACATTTTGGGTGAGATGTGAAAATGACAGCTATACTACCTATAAGAAGGTGTGGTAAAATGGCAATGTTGAAAAATCTGGAGTGAAAATATTGAAAATTCGAACTTCTGGCGTCGTGAATTTTACTAGCATAGCGCTTGTGGTAATCTTTTGGAATTTTTTCCACCCACATTTTCAAAATAAACTCTTGAGAAGCCCACACTGGTAGTGTTAGCTGTTAATCGTCCCTAAAGGGATTTTGCGCAGTGACCGGCGAATCACCGTGGCTCGAATAACGCCATGACAGTAACAGCATTCATGAGAAGGGTCCCAAAACCCCATGTTGAAAATTTGGTGCAAAAATTCCAAAAATGTCTGAGATATGCAACAAAGTTGAAAAACCCTATCTATCCCATTATACAGCTTACGGCATTTGCTCAGTTGAGTCGGCTTTGAAGGTGCAGGCGTTCCGGTCCACCAAAGATCGTCGCGCGGGGTCGGAGGAAGTATGATGTGGGGGTGTGGAGAGGCAAGGTGCGCAGTGGGTGGGTGCGGTTGTGGGAGGGGCGGGAGACTGCACGTGGGACTGTTTTAATTTACAGGTTTTTTTTTCAATTGATGATGGGACGCTTGTCACGCCAGTGGGCTCCAGCGCAAGCTGGCGATGGCTGGGGGGCCGTGGAGCCGACGTGGATTGGGCGCCTGGCCAGCTATGTTAATATCTATTGCCACACTGGGGTGGGCTCCAGCGTGGCACCCAGTACTCGGGGTGAGGATAGTGCAGCCGACGGGGATTGGGCAGACCTGCGACTATTCTATGAGTTGCCACGCTGGGGTGGGCACCCAGCTGGCATGGGAAGGCTTTGGGGAGCGAGCACAGCCGATGGGGGATTGGGCACCCCGCCGGCTATACATGTGTGCCTGGGGGCAGCACGCGAGTGGCGGCGCAGTGTATGTGTGTAGGGGAGCTGCGCATGAGCAGGCGATATCTTATCGCTGCTCACCGCGTAGCTCCCCTTTCAACTGTACGCCACTGCATTTTGGAGCTTGTCATAGACAGCTCCCGCATGCATTGGCAGACTGGGGCCGCGCCTGCCAACACACTGACTGAATTGGAAGAGGGGGTGACACACCTCTGAAAACTCAGATGATGGCACTATGTTTCTTGCACATGCGTGCAAGCAAACATAAAAATCACATTGCCACTGTTCATGAGCAGAGGTCCCATAATACCTATGTTGATAATGTGGTGTAAAAAAATCCCCAAAATAATTGCACTACGGGTGTGTGTTGTGCAGTTTCTACACACGCTCATGACTTCACCAATTTTTTATATTTTCACTCCAGATTTTCAACATTACCATTTTTTTACACCTCCTCATGAACAGTACAACTGTCATTTTTCACATCCCGTGTGAAATGTTTTTTTGCAGCTGTGGCACCAAATGGTGCAGTCACTGTGCAAAATCACCTTTCCGCTAATGAACTGATAGTGTCACTGTTTATGCAGTGGGGTCGCCACTGAAAAGAGGCACTTGTGCCTAGTGGGCCTTACCCGTTTACCAAAGACTAAAATAATACCCCCCAAAAAATAAAAAAGCCCATGTTGAAAACTTGGAGTGAAAATACCAAGAAACACCCAGGGCATTAGGGTTTCCCATCATAACGCCCTACCCTCTAGGGACTGACAGGCATCAGGGGTGTAACTTGAGATTGTCCACAGTAGTGCTCACACCATTCCACCCCCACCCTGCAGCCAGTGACAGGCATCGAGGTGTGCCTTGGACTCTTCAGCCCCAAAGTTCACCCCATTCTCCTATATTGCACCCGTTTCAGCGTATTTCCTTATGGAGTGGGGTGAGTGTAAAGCCTGAACACCCCTAAGCACACGTCGACACTTGTCGGTGTCTACAGGGTAGGGTGAGGTGAAATGACGTGAGCGTTATGGGCAATGATGACACAAAGGTGCTCCTAAATGCCTGTCCATCTCTGCAGGGTGGGGTTGGCATCAGTTCAGTACTTCACTGCCATTCCTATTCTGCAGCTCTCTAACTCCTGCACTTCCAAAGCTAATGCCAGCAAGCAAACATTCGGCATTGACAAATGCTTGTTGCTTTTGCATTGGCAGTATCACCAAACAAGCAGTTTTTTTAGAAGGTGTTTTTTTATCTATTTTTAAAATGTTCATTTTAATATATAGTATGTTTGCCCTGCAGTATTTTTCTTGAGTGTTGGCACAACCCACTTGTCACTTTAACTAATTAGCTAGAAAACACTGCAACATTTTTATGTGTTTTACTGGTTTTGCACTATATAAATGAAGTTGTGATCAACATTCTGCACTCCTGAATAAATGCACAATGCATGACATTTTGAATAATTTTTTTTAAGCTTTCTGCTGTTGGACATATTTAATCCTCTTCAGTGACTCTGTTCTGATCGTTGGGTGCCAGACATTTGTACTAACACCGGGGAATTCCCCTACGTTTTTTGAGATGTGCTATCTTTAACATCCACCAAAACAAGCAACAGAAAAGGTAGACAGGACCTCAGTTTATTTATTTTATTTAGTTTTAGTTGACAGGGTAAGTGCATTAGACAAATCCTGCCTATTTTCAGGCACGACCCGGGGGAGGGGGATACAGATGAATGCCAACTGACCTTGAACCAGATTAAGCTGTTGGTGGTGTTTTTAGTGAATGAGGGAAATTTGGCCAGGACACCAGGGAAATTCCCCTGCTCTTTTCGATAAGTGCCATGGGCTCTTTAACATCCACCTGAACTACCACCAATCCAGGCAGATGGGACCTCAGTTTTAACGTCTCATCTGAAAGACTGCACCTCAGAAGTGCAGCACCCTCCTCATGCTGCACTACAGTGTCAGTACAGGGATATTAATCCCAGTGCCAGATGTGGGAACTGAACCTACAGCCCTCTGGTCTCCCGGCTTCAGAGGCAAGTGTGCTATCTACTGAGCCACTGACACTGCTGTTTAATGTCTCATGCAAAGGGTGGCACACTCTGACATGCAGTATCCCCTTAAAGAGCAACTCTCTAATATAATTAAAAGCTTAAAAACACTAGATTTACACCAATTGTGATTTAACTTCATTGTTTTCTAGTATTTTTATGTTGATTGCGTGCAGCACAAGAAACATATTGGGACACCTTGCTGAGAGGCAGGCTGTGGAGGCAGGGCACTGTTGTGGCCAATACCCCCACAGCCTGCAAATGCTAGTCCCGCTTCCCCAAATGCCATTGCAAGCTGCTGGTGACAGCAGTTTGGAATGTTGGAACCAACTTCTGAGAATTTCGCCGCTGCAATCAGGGGCTGCCTCGTCATTGCAGTGTCAGCCATGCGCTGCAATGAAGGAGCGACCCATCATTACAGGGTGGGATGCAAAGCCACTGATATTGTTTGTGAACATGGCAGCAGCTTGCCGCTGTGTTCACAAACAATATAACCTCCCCCACCGTGTTTACTTGCCGATGGGGGGCCCTAATCCCCGTCAGCTTTGGTGGCCCTGTGTTTCTGTTGTTGTCAATCGAGGCCACTCCCGTCAACATCTGTACCCCGCTTTGTTTCGCCAACGGGTGCCCAATCCCATCGCATAATGGTGGCCTCTTGTTTGTCGAGATTTGGGGTGCCCAGTCCCCCGTCGGCTACTGCTGGCCCCTCAAACAAAAGCCTCTGCTGGCATGCTGGGAGCCCACCCCAGCGTGCCAGATGCCATGTGAAGAAAAAACAGTCCCCACGATGTCTTCTTTTTCCTGAAAAAACATCCCTCGGCGCTCGCCCTGCCTCCCACCATGACACGCACCCACCCACTGCACACCCTGCCTCCCACACCCCCATGCCATACTTTCCTCTGGAGCTAGCGCCGATGATCTTCAGTGGACTGGGAACACGTCTGCACTCTTCAAAGCCGACCGCGAACTGAGGAAATGCCGGTAATTAATAGGGTTTTTTCAACTTTAGTGCATATCTCGGGCATTTTTGGGAGTTTTTTCACCAAATTTTTAACATGGAGTTTTTGGGATCCCTCCTCATGAATGCTTGAACTGTCATGGCGTTAATCGGCCCCGAAAGGTGATTTCACGGTCACTGCGTGGAATTGCCTTTGGGGGCTGATTAACAAAATGACAGTGCCATTGTTCATGAGGTGGACTCTCAAAAAAGCCTATGTTGTAAATTTGGTGGAAAAAATCCAAAAAATGATTGTTTTGCGAGCTTGTGCTGTGCAGTTGCTATGGACACTCGTAATTTCAAGAATTTGCAATATTTTCATGCCAGATTTTCAACATTGGCATTTTGTCACACCTCCTTGTGAACAGTACAGCTGTCATTGTTCACATCCTAGTGGAAATGTATTTTTGCACTTCCGGCGCAGAATAGTGTGGTCACTGTGGGAAATCAGTGTTCGGGACAGATTAAGAAAATGACAGTAACACTGTTCATGAGTAGAGGTCCTGAAATGCCTATGTTGAAAATCTGGTAGCGATACTCCATGAAATGACTGCCTTACGAGCGTTTGTTGTGCAGTTTGCACGCACGCTCGTAACTTCGCTAATTTATAATGTTTTTACTCCAGATTTCCAACATTACCATTTTCCTACACCTATTTATGAAAAGTACAGCTGTCATTTTTTCCCATCCTGGCCAAAATGTGTTTTCGCACTTGTGGCGCAGAAAAGAGCAGTCGCTGTGGGACATCACTGTCCGGGACAGATTAAGAAAATGACAGTGATACTGTTCATGAGCAGAGGTTCTGAAATGCCTATGTTGAAAATTTGGTGATGATAGCCCATCAAATGACTGTGTTACAAGTGTGTGTTGCACACTTTCCACTCACCCTTGTAACTTTGCAGATTTATAATATCGTCAAGCCAGATTTTCACCAGTGGAATTTTTTCCCATCTCCTTATGAGGAGTACAGATGTCACTTTTCACATCCTGACCGAAATGTGTTGTCACAGTTCTGGCGCATAATAATGCGGTCGCTGTGGGAAATCACTGTTTGCGACAGATTAAGAAAATGACAGTGACACTGTTCATGAGCAGAGGTCCTAAAATGCCTCTGTTAAAAATTTGGTGACGAAACTCCATAACATGACTCTGTTACATGTGTGCATTGAACTGTTTCCACACACCCTTGTAACTTCGCAATTTTGTAATATTTTCACGCCACATTTTCAACAGTGGCATTTTTCCGCACCTCCTTATGAACAGTACAGCTGCCATTTTTCACATCCTGGCTAAAATATGTTTTTGCACTCCTGCCGCAGAATAGCACGGTCCCTGTGGGAATCACTGTTTGGGACACATTAAGATCGAACAAGTGAGAGGGGGGAGTGACCAAGCTCAACTGAGTTCTGTTGGGACTGCTGCGGATTTGTTTGTGGGCAGAGAAAGGGCACAGTGCAAGAGCCCAGTACAAAAGGGCAGCCTGCAGCACTGGGAGAAACAGAACAAGAGAATGAGTTATGGAGGGGGAGTGAGTAAACTCATTGGAGTGCTGTCAGGACTGCAGTGTATCTCTTTGTGGGCAGAAAAAGGCATCAATGCAGGCAGGGGCCCAGTACAAAAGGCCAGCCTGCAGCGGTGGGAGAAACAGTATGAGCGAGTGAGACAGGGGGACTGAGTGAGCTCAATGGAGCTCTATCAAGACTGCTATGGATTTCTTTGTGGGCAGAAAAAGGCACCAATGCAGGCAGGAGTCCCGTACAAAAGGGCCGCTTGCAGTGCCAGGACAAACAGAATGAGCGCGTGACAGAGGGAGACTGAGTGACCTCAATTGAGCTCTGTCAGTACAGCTGCGGATTTGTTTGTGGACAGACAAAGGTGCCAACACAGCCAGGAGCCCCGTACCCAAGCGCAGCCTGCAGCGCCAAGAGAAACAGAATGAGTGAGTGACAGAGTGGTAGTGAGCAAGCTCAACGGAGCTCTATTGTGACAGCTGCAGATTTCTTTGTGGGCAGAAAATGTGGCAACGCAGGCAGGAGGCCAGTACAACAGGCCAGCTTGCAGCGCGGGCCGAAGTGGAATGAATGAGTGAGAGAGCTCAATGGAGTTGTGTCGGGACTGTAACAGATATCTTTCTGGCCAGAATAAGCCGCCAATGCAGGCAGGAGCCCAGTACAAAAAGGCAGCCTGCAGCGGCAGGAAACACAGACCGAGCGAGTGAGGGAGGGGGAGTGAGTGAGCTCAATGGAGCTCTGTTGGGTCTGTTGCAGATTTGTTTGTGGGCAGAAAAAGGCAGCAATGCACACAGGGGCCCAGTACAAAAGGGCAGCCTGCAGTGGCGGGGAAACCAGAATGAGCATGTGAGAGAGGAGGACTGAGTGAGCTCAACAGAGCTCTATTGTAACTGTGGCAAATTTTTTTGTGGGCAGAAGAAGGCGGCAACGCAGGCAGGAGCCCAACAGAAAAGGGCAGCTTGCAGCGCTGGCAGAAATGGACTGAGCGAATGACAGAAGAGGAGTAAGCAAGCTCAACAGAGCTTTGTCGGGAGTGCTGCAGATTTCATTTTGGGCAGAAAAAGGTGCCAACAGAACCAGGAGGCCAGTACAAAAGGGCAGCCTGCAGTGCCACGAGAAACAGAATGAGTGAGTGACATGGGGAGTGAATGACCTCAACAGAGCTGTGTTGAGGCAGCTGTGGATTTCTTTGTGGGCAGAAAAAGGTGCAAACGCAGGCAGGAGCCTAGTACAAAAGGGCAGCCAGCAGCGCCAGGAGAAACACAACGAGTGAGTGAGAGAGGGGGAGTGAGCGAGCTCAATGGAGCTCTATTGTGACTGCTGTGGATTTCTTTGTGGGCAGAAAAAGGGGGCAACGCAGGCAGGAGCCCAGTACAAAAGGCCAGTCTGCAGCACCGGCAGAAACGGAACAAGTGAGTGAGAGAGGGGGAGTCAGCAGGCTCAACAGACCTGTGTTGGGACTGCTGCAGATTTCTTTGTGGGCAGAAAAAAACACCAACAGAGGTAGGAACCCAGTACAAAAGGCCAGCCTGCAGCGCCAGGAAAAACAGAATGAGCGAGTGAGAGAGGGGGAGTGAGCCACCTCAATGGAGCTCTGTTGGAAAAGCTGCGGATTTCTTAGTGGCCAGAACAAGGTGCCAATGCATGCAGGAGCCCAGTTCAAAAGAGCAGGCTGCAGCACCGGGAGAAACAGACTGAGCAAGTGACACGGGGCAGTGAGCGAGCTCAACAGACCAACGCAATCAACATTCGGCATTGACAAATGCTTGTTTTTATTTTCTCCTACTGTTAGTCTACTGAACATTGTAGATAATGCAGCAATTATTTCACTGAGTCTTTCAAAATGTGTCTGACTCTCCCCTGCTAACCCCACAATAGCTGTTTTGTGTCACCATAGACTGTTGCCATGGTGAGCACTGTGATTCATAAACAAAGGTATTGTGAAGTTAATGGGGGTGAGGGAAATGTTTTCCATATAGACTTTTTTTTTTAACTTTATGTTTATTATTTTCTTTATGATCATACAGAGTATAATTACAACGCCCATACAGGATAGAGCAAAAATAGAATGGCCAATGGCCAATAGACAAATATATGGAGAACATCTTATTTTATCCATGTAATCATTTACAGTAGGATTTAGGGTAGAGTCCAAAATGTCCTGGTTAATAATACCCAAGGTCCATTATTCTTTAGAAAATGCTAGCCTCTCCAAGGGCAAAAGGTTTATCCTTCAGGTAGAACTTGTATAAAAGAGAAAAAAAAACAATCAAAAGATTGCTATTTAACCTGGTTAACATTTAAGTAGAACACATTCACACATTTGAACTTTTGAAAAGCTCTAACATCCTCTTAACTTTCTCCATTACAGAAAGCATTTTTTTTTAATTAATCAACATCAACTGTATTGATAACACTGAAACACTTTAAGATTTTTTTTTTTTAATCCAACATATACAGAGAGAGACAAGAAGCCTTCAAACTATGGGAAGCATTTGTTGTGAACTAAGGGTGCAAATATGGGAGCCCTGGTTAATCAGAATGGTTCTACTGCTCTCACTCCCTCAAGTGAGTTTCCCATTTTTCTTCTCTTGCAATAGGTGAAAGCAAAGCTCCCATTAGCCCCTTCAGTCCCCAAAGTTCCACTTAGGATATAACCTGTATAGCTATCAACATTATTTTACTGTCCATGTCCTCAGACTATGTTGGTTTGAGCATGGGGAACTCACTGTTCAGTCCTCTGAATCAGATGAGACGCAGTCCAGTTCCCGGGGATCGCGACGGGCCGCAAATTCCCTCTCAATCTTTTCTATCTATCTGCCCGCATCCTGGGGACTGTTGAATTGCCAGTTCTTGCCTCCATACACGACCCGCAGACGTGACGGAAGCAGGAAGGAGTGAATAATGCCTAGCCCTCTCAATCTCTGCCTCACTCCATCGAAGGCCTTCCTTCTCGGTCTGGTCTGGAAGGAAAGGTCAGGATATAATTTTACATCCTCTCCATTTACCAGTATCGGGTATACCGCTGGCGCAGCTTGAATTATCAGGTCTCTGATCTCCAAACCCGAAGACTTGAGCAGCACGGTGCATGGTTGATTAGGAGCAGATGGGCGAACCCTTGGATTCACACGGTAGGCTTTTGACAAAGAGTTCCACTTGAAGCTTTCTGGAAGTGTTAGGGTTTCACTTAACCATTTCTTCAGATATTGCGAGACTTTTGTGCCCTCCGACCCTTCTGGTAGGCCCACAATTCGGATGTTTCCTGCATGGATCTCCTTTTCAATATGTTCCAGGCGGCCCCGGAGCTGACCATTCTCTTTTGTAAGTGTGGTCACGGTCGTCATGGTAGAGACAGACCATTTCTCCATGTCCGCCACTGTCCATGTGAGTTTTTGTATAGCTTGGTCGTGAACTTCAAGCTTCTGTAGAGTTTTTTCTGTCTTGGTGTCCATCGCCCACATGGACTCCAACATTGCTGCCCACGGTGGTTCAGAGGTACCCTGGGTTCCATTATCACTAGTATCTGTTGGTCTTGAGGCCTTGCTTGTGGTTGCAGGTTGCTCCTTTGCCTGGCCCAAGGCCTGCATTTTCTGACGTCCCACTTCATAAATTTTATATCGATCACCTCCTTCTAGTAAGGTGTATTGAGTTCTAATGCCTATTTACTATTTTTTTTTTTTTTTAGCAATTGATGCAAATTAAATACAATATTTAGCACCACGCGGTGAAGAGCTTACAAACATTCATCCAGCCCAGGAGATGGCTCTCTCGAGCCCCCTCCATATAGACTTTTTAAATGGACTACCAAGATGTGTTATAAATCTTGTAAATGAACATTAAAAGAGAAAAAAATATATTCAATGTCCTGCACAGCCAGTGTAGTGTTATGCTTATGCAACTGTGTTAGTTTGGTTTTGGCCATTTACATGCTCTATTCCAGAGGGAATTACCACCCTGTAGGGGTACCAAAGTCAAGAAATCCTCAGAGAGGGTTCCACCCCTAAAGGTGCCACGGGATGATTCCTGTGGCTAAAGGTACCTTAGGAATGATCCTAAGGTGAGAAGTGCTGCCGCTGGAGGAGGAGGGGAGGATGGTGGGACAAAGAAAAAGTGCTTCACAATGAGGCTGAGAGGAACTGCTTATATAGCTCAGGAAGTGGGAGTGGCTGGCTGCTTGGCCATCGAACTCCAGGCAAAGCCTTTCCAATTCAAAGTCCTGCGCAGCCAGTATAGTGTTATGCTTATGCAACTGTGCTAGTTTGGTTTTGGCCATTCGCACTCTCTTTTCCAGAGGAAATACCACCCTGTAGGGGTATCAAAGGCAAGGAACCCTCAGAGAGGGTTCCACCCCTAGAGCTGCCATCGGACAATTCCCGTGGCTAAAGGTACCTTAGGAATCTCCAAAAAGAAATGTACTACAAGCATATCCCAAAAGAATGAGGTGACACGAAGCATATAAGCAAGCAGTAACTGTGACATAGTAATAGTAATTGTGATGTAGTAGTAGATAAGCATCAGACAGTTCGAGAACGTAATGAGAAGCTCAGGTTGATGATGTAATGAAATGCCCAGGTTTCCGTAGCACGAGTCTGAGGGTTTGCATTGAGAATGAGGAGATCCTCTAAGGAGAGAGTGAATTGCTGGAACACCATTCTCCTCTATCCAACAGCAGAACCTACCTAAGAAACTAGGGAACAATTATGCTAACCAGCAGTTATGACCCGAGGCAATGGAGGAGAGAAAAAAAAACCCTATGAGGAGGA
The DNA here is from genome assembly GCA_016271365.2 of Neoceratodus forsteri. Lineage (NCBI taxonomy): Eukaryota > Metazoa > Chordata > Ceratodontiformes > Ceratodontidae > Neoceratodus > Neoceratodus forsteri. Next base: position 165,880,941 of record CM028137.1, read on the forward strand.
AATCTCTGGGGAAACAAGGCCCAGGTCGCCTTCCCTCCAGGCTTGGGATATTTTAGTTAGTGACGGCTTTGCAGCTGCAATTTGGAAAACCCAATGAAAGGGAGGTGGAAAATATTCTAATTTAGAGGAAGGCTCTCACTCAAACCCTCTAGCAGGAACGCCGTGGAAGGTTGCGAGAAAACTCTGCAACAATATGTGCAACCAAGGCGGGAGGAGGACAGAAACGACTGCTGAGGCACTCACCTGGCCTACCCAACCTAAACTCAAACCAGATGAACCAGAGGCAGTCGTAGGGAGAATGCAGTGAAGGTGCTTTGCTAGGGAACCACTAAAGCCAATGGATAACCAATATAGTGGAACACTAGAGCCAAAGGAGATTGGAGTAACCACCCTTCACAGCCAGTCTCAAATTCTACACCAGGAGCTGCTATTGTGTAGCAGGCAGCTAAAGTCAAGCCTGGGGTGAGGACATTCCCAGCTATGGGCCAGGTGAGAAGGATTCCACCCCAAGGTGGACACGCTTAACATGCAGACTAAATGCAGAGCGAGATTGTTGAATGGCTGGCATGCCCCCCATTATTGAATGAGAGCTGAAAAGCTGGTGAGCAGCAGATTGAGCATTGGTGTGCTGAGATTGTAATGAGCAGTGAGTGCTGAGACCTTGCAGGGTCAAATGCAAAATTGAGTGCAGCAGAATTCCAGAAGCTGAAGCCAAGGGAATGGCAGTAGGCATGAAGCAACGATTTGCATAAGCAATGAACAACGATTGCATAAGCAAGCGTGGACCTGCACATAGGTCAGTAAACAGAGTAGTAGTAAGTGGACCTGCACATAGGTCTGCATAACAAAACAGCAATGAAACAGCACTGAATAGAGGGGCAAGCCAGCCAGGCAATGAAAAGCCAAATCAAGGTGACAAATACTCTGAGGATTTTTGGCAGTGAAGGCAGGATTCAGAACAGAAATAATTAGCCACATGGGGCCATGACTCCCCAAACACTTCCCAGTCCCCATCGTAGGACAAACGAGAAAGTGATGGAACAGCTGAGAACCACATGCAGATATCAAAGCTAGTTTAATAACCACAGCCACAGCCACAGCAGAAGCTTGTAGCTGATCTCTGAGTAAAACAGGGTGAATAAACATAGAAACAACATCTGAATAGAGTACACTAAGTTGTTAAAACTTGCAATAAATATTAATAAGGAGACACAGTGCTGCTAAAAGTAGGTGTAACCAGGCAGGGCAATGAAGCTGCTGCAATGAGGTAAGTAGAATGATAGCATGATTGAGCTGCATAGCTAGGTTCAGAGTAAACTGAATCAGATGAAAACAATCGAGTATGCAACATGGAGCAGCTATGGTTGAGTTGAAACACACAGATAATGATTGCAGTTGCATGTAGTAGTGTGAGAGTTGTGAGTAACAGAGCAAATAGTAGAAGCTCTGAAGAAATATGCTAGGAGCTTAGAAACAAAAGACTCCCAAAAGACAAAACCAAAGACACACAAACACAGAAAACAGAGAAAAAAGGCAGAAGAAGCACACGCAGCCGAAGGCAAAATACAAACCAGAAGCAAGAAATAAACACAGAAATCCAGCGGACAAGCATAAGATTTCTGTAGTCTGATAACCTCACTTTTATGGCGGCTGTGGACAGAACTTACAGCTGTTTTGAGATCTGTTGCCTTAAAACGACTTTTGGAAGTATCCTCGGAAAGTCCAAATGAGCTTGTAACACCATGATTCGTCACATACGAGCAACAGCCACACTATTTCTCGGCTGTTACTTCTGTATTCCAGGGGAAGACCTTTTGAATGGCAGAATGCCACTTGCTGCAACTACGCATGTGCAAATGCTGTGCATGCGCAGTTGCGTCACCACTGCCATCTTGCTGATGGCACTACTCTTGTACCCTCCCACTGCACCTATCCTCCCGCTCCCTCTGTTCCTTACCAGCAGCAAATAAAACCCTCCTGCTCCATCCCACTGCTGCTGTCCTCCCCGCTCCCTCCATTCACCATCCATGCACCGACATCGGGGTACCCAATCCCTGTGTTGGCATCATGTGCCCCCCACTCATGTGGCACACTGGGAGCCCACCCCAGTATGCCCAAAGTTATATGTTTTTCTTTTCTTTCCCATGCCAAAATCAGGGTGCCCAATCTCTGTGTCGGCATCATGTACCCCCCAACTCATGTGGCACACTGGGAGCCCACCCCAGTGTGCCCGATTTTTTTTTTCATTCCCTCCCCACGCTGACATTGGGGTGCCCAATCCCCATGTCAGCATCATGTACCCCCCAACTCATGTGGCACACTGGGAGCTCACCCCAGCGTGTCCAATGTTACACTTTTTTTCTTTGTTTTCCTGTAAATAAAGAAAACCATCACCAATGTATTTTTTTGTTTTACCTGTAAAAAAGAAAACAGTCTCTCATCGTCACCCCAGTCCCCCATCCCCACTGTACCACTAAGCACCCACCTCCCCGCACCCCCTTACCCCATACTTACCTCTGGAGGTCAGCACTGTCGTCTTCTCTGGACCGGGACACATCTGCACTCTTGCATGCTATAATGGCAGTCAATGGGGTTTTCAACTTATGTTGATATATCAGTCATTTTTTGGACTTTTGGCCTCAAATTTTCAACATGGGGTTCTTGGGAACCCCACCTCATGAACACTGTCACTTTCATTTCGTTACTCAGTCCCAAAAGGTGATTTTGTGGTTGCTGCACAGAATCACCTTATAGGACTGATTAACAAAATGACAGTGGCACTGTTCATGAGGTGGGGTCCCAAAAAGCTCATCTTGCAAATTTGGTGAACAAATTGCAAAAAATGACTGCATTACAAGCATACATTGCGCAGTTTCTACGCACGCTCCTAGCTTCACCACTTTAATATTTTCAATCCAGATTTTCAACATTGCCATTTTTGAACACCTCCTTATTAACAGTATAGCTGTCATTTTTCACATACTGCCCAAAGTGTGTTTTCGCACCTATGACACCAAATGGTATGGTTACTCTGCAAAATCACCTTCAGGGACAATTGAATGAAATGACAGTAGCATTGTTCATAAGGTGGGGTCTCAAAAAGCTCATGTTGCAAATTTGGTGAAACAATTCCAAAAAATTACTGCGTTATGAGCGTGTGCATTGTGCAGTTTCTACGCAAGCTCCTAGCTTCGCCGATTTTTAATATTTTCATTCCAGATTTTCAACATTGTAATTTTTGCACACCTGCTTATTAAGAGTACAGCTGTCATTTTTCACATTCTGCCCAAAATGTGTTTTCGCACCTGTGGTATAGAATGGCGTGGTTGCTCTGCGAACTCACCTTTCAGGACAAGTGAATGAAATGACAGTAGCACTGTTCATAAGGTAGGGTCCCAGAAAGGCCACATTGAAAATTTGGAGAAACAACTCCAAAAAAAGAGTTACACCCAGGCATTCAAAATTTCCTATGCAAACGTGTAACTTTGGTCATTTGGCAGCTCACCACAGCTGTATTGGCTCTGGCTAGAACTTGTGTTTTACTGCTGACATTTAGGAAGAAAATGGATTGTAATTTGGCTCTGAGGAGCTGACTACCTGATCCCTTTTTTTTCCTGGAGTAAGTGCCCCCCCCATGCCCAATGTTTTGTGATGTCTCAGTCAGTAGAGTGTGACTGCATGCCATATAAGTCACTTGGGGTGCTTTTTTACCAACTTTTTTATATTTCAGAGGTCTGTTTGGTTGAAATCAAAGCCATCTCTTAACTAACAAGGCACAACCCAAATGCTCAAACTGGAGAAGAGAAGCCGGGTAAGACAGCAGACCGGTCACGTGTGGTTGCAGGGAAGATATACTCAAGAAAATCAAGAACTATTGGTAACTAATTCCCTTATCTTCTTAGAGGTTATCTCCTACACAGAGCCCCACTCCTTGATCAAGTTACCACCAGTATTACCCCAGGCGCAGGATGCCAGATTTATACATGGCTCACAAGTACAGCATTCCCTGAAGTACTGCCAACCCCAAATATGAATGTCTTCTAGACAGTACATAAAGACTATAATGTTTAGTGAATGTGTTAGCACTGTTTTAGGTTGAGGCGCTACAGACTGTGCAGTGAGGACTTCCCTGGGGACGGTACTGACAGTGCTGTTCCCCAAGTGAGGTACACTGTTACAGAGCCCTATAGCCAATTTTGTCTGAGCAAGTAGCATTGCTGATGCTGAATACAGTCAACAAACCAGTTGGACAGACACTGGTCTTAGACTGGGTTACCCTCGTAGTGTAGTTCAAGGGTCATAAACAACAAAGATTTCCTGTATTCTTTTGTCAAATTGATTTAGGAACTAGCTGAGAATTCTTTTGGCATCAAATGAATATAACTGGATCTTTCCCAATTTCTGTAGCTTGTGGTGAAACATCTGCAACACTAAAGACTCATTGAACTGAAGTGCCAATAGCATCCTTGGCAGAAATTTAGTATGTGCGCAGAGCACCACTTCATCCTTATGGATTGTGTGCTGTTGATCAGACACTAGACTTGCAGCCAATGACTCAGTGAGCTGGAGCAGGAGTCACCTGGAATGCAATCTTCCACACAAGACAGAAGACCACACAAGGCTGCCAGCTCAAAGTCTGGGTGACACAGATTACTCAGCGCTGGGTAGTGGTCCAAGGTTGCTACCTGTGCCTTTATTGGAAGTCTTGAATACTGGTTCCTTCTATGGAACCTTCTAAAAATAAGTATCTGTGCAATGGAACCCCAATTGATCATCTTATAATCGATTGGGATAGTCTGCAGATGGAACTTCACTGACAAGAAATGCATTCCTGATTCAGAAATCTTCAAGAAGTACTTCAAAACTTCCTCACATTTATTTATTTATTTAAATTTTGGATTACAACCTTTGAGCCAACGGCTCTTTTACACAGATTCCATGTCATAGTGCACATAAGAGAAAACAGGCTTAGAAAGCCAAGCAATGATTACTACATACAAGCAGACAAATTATAGTTACATGGATAAGCTAATCACATCATTTGCAACTATACATATAGACAAGACCTAATTTCGTCAGATAAAAGTTCATAGACCTAAGACATATCAGGGAGATTAAGGAATTACTATAATAGGTAACATTACAGAGGAGAAGTGCATCCACTAGGCCTTGTCAAACAAAAAGCAGCTCTGAGGACAGATGAGTGGGACAGAGTTTCACAGACTGTTGGCGAAGGGGGGTGAGGGAAGAAGAGGTATATCAAGGTATTAAATGTTGCATGGTAAGGAGGAGATTGGGGGGAAGGTGGGAGGAAAGGGGGAAGAAACTGGATAGCGTAAGAAAGTCCAAAGAGGTGCCAGGTGACCAAGTAATTGATAGGGCCAAAGGTCAGGAATGAAGGAGAAGGAGGAGTGGCAGGTAAGTGAGGTTGGAGAGAGGTGGGTGAAGATTAGAAAGTAGACTGATGGTGACAGCAGTGGTGGGGCTTGCCGCCCACCTCACTGGGTATGTGAAGAGATATAGAACCTTATGATAACTCAAGACAGGAAGCCCAGTCATTTAAAACCATTTTCTTTATGGGTAATGGCTTTCTGTCTGCTGACAGGACCTGGGGAACGCAACTGGACACCACAGCCTCTTGATCATTATGTTCTCAGGAGCCAAGACTGGAACTGCAGGAAAAGGGGGTTTTGATTCTGGTACTGGAATAGGAGGATGTATGGCATTCCAGGTCTACTGGGCATTGCACTGCCTTCTGCCACAGCAGTAAGTACCATATTTGCAGAGCAAGGAGCTAGCAGAGTCATTTACTCCTGATGGCAGGGACATTGTGTGACAGAATTTTTTGAGGACATTCAATCAAAATTTAATTTAGGGAGAACACTGACTTGTACATTTACAGCCTTATGCAGTCCAAAAAGCACAGTTAAATAGAATTTTTTAAGGGACCCCAGACTGTGTGGGCATGATGGTCCATACTTGCTGTACATCTGTAAGGAAACTATCGCCTTCCATGCCTGTGACGGCTTGAAAGCCAAACAACATGGTCCTTCTGTATGACACAGTTATGTGCAAATACTGGGCAAACTAACTGGGTCTGAAAATCCTGGCCATGGACTCCTCAGACAGAATACTTCCATTTTCTTTGTTGTCTGTAGGCATGGTGCAGATATTCCTCCTACTCAGTCCACTATTGTAGTGGCCTTTGAGGGGGGAACCTAATATCCTAACAGAATGGGCACAAGGAAGGCACGTTTGAGACCACTGGTTGAAGAGAGTTCCCCTTAAAAGTCAGCTTATGCAGTCTTGCCAGAAGTACTGAAAAAAACTGATCACCATGAGGTGCAACATGCATTAGTAATAGTAAACAGAGTCCACTCCAAAGAAAGGGGGGTTACTAGCGGGGTATCACAGGGTTCAGTACTGGGTGCGGTCCTTTTTAATGTCTTTATAACTGACATTACAGAGGGACTGGAAGGAAAAGTATGCCCCTTTGCAGACAGCACAAAGATCTGCAACAGGGTTGATACACAGGGGGATGAGAAGGGACTTGACAAGGTTGGAGGAATGGTCAAAAGTATGGCAGCTTAGATTCTATGCAAAGAAGTGCAAAGTAAAGCACCTGGGAAACAAAAACCCAGGGGAAGAATACACAATGGGGGTATTAACAACAACAAAAATGGAAAGGGACCTGGGGTAGTCATATTACATGACCTAAAGGTAAGCAAGCAATGTGAGAAGGCAGTAAGGATGGCTGGGGGATACTGGGATGTATAGGGAGAGGCATCACCAGTAGAAAACAGAAAGTTGTTATCCCTCTGTACAGACAGTTGGTGAGACCCCATCTGGAGTACTGTATGCAGTTCTGGAGATCCCATTTCCGCAAGGACGTAGGATGGAGGCAGTCCAGAGGAGGGCAACTAAAATGGGGCAGGGCCTGCAACAAAAGCCATACAAAGAGAGACTAAAGGAGCGTAATATGTATACCCTTGAGGAAAGGAGGGAGAGGGGGGAACATGATAGAAACTTTCAAGTACCTCAAGGGAATCAACAAAGTCCAAGAGGGTAGCATCTTTCAGAAAAAGAGACGTGCAAGAACAAAGGGACACAATTTGAAGATAGAGGGGGAACGGCTCAAGGGCACTGTGAGGAAGTATTTCTTCACAGAGAGGGTGGTGGATGCATGGAACGGCCTTCCTGAGGAGGTCGTGGGGTCAAAAACAGTGGGATAATTCAAGAATGCATGGGACAGACATAAGGTAATTCTGGTGGGGGGTAAGAAGAAGTAGGCTGTTAGTTAACTAGGATCTGCAGCTTATCTAATATGGAAATGGGCAGACTAGGTGGGCCAAGTGGTCTTTATCTACTGTCAAAGTCTATGTTTCTATGTTCTGTTGCATGGAGGGTGCTTGATTTTCTGCTTGGCAATGGACCCCTTCCTGTCCTCTGTCAGGATAGATTTGCCTTCCAGGAGTCTGGTACCACTCCTAAGAACTGTGACCTCTACCCTGAGACCCACTGGGACTTCTGAAAATTCAGAAGAATTCCTAATTGGAGAGGGCAGGGCATCCAGACTGCTGAATGTGTCTGTCCCCAGATGGGCTTGTTATAAATCACTCATCTGGGCACTGGAAGACCAGCAAGACTTGCATACTGAGATAAGCTACTTGCGAAACCTGTGCAGACATGCTGCCAAGGCAGGCTCACAGGAAGAGCTCTGGACTGTCTGCAGTGCAGATTTGTTTCAGTTTTCTTTAGCACTAAGAAGCACTTGGAATAGAATCCATTGCACTTCTTTGAACACAGCTGTGTCTACTGCTTAACTCTGTACTTATTCTTCACAGTGGAGTTGAAACAATCTACTAGGTCACTATTCGAGAAGTCATATTACAGCTTAAGTGATTACACATTCCAGACAAATTCCTCACTTATTTGTGGTGTTACTTTAAAATGTTGGTGGAAAAGTGCTAACTGCCCTGTGTCAAGAATAGACAAGCCCACCTCTGGCAGCTGAATTTGTGCCCAGGGCTGCCAATATGCCAGTGGGTTGCATCCTAGCTCTGCTTCTGACCAAAGGACTAGGCCTGAACTGATAGCTAATCATTACTGGATAATTCTGCCTCAAAAGGACCATGTCTTATCGAAAAGGGCCACCTATCAAATGAGGAGCACATACACACAGCATGTGCAGCTATGTGGCACAAGACATGGATCCTAGCAAATGCAAATCCTCTCCACTGAGGCCAAAGCCTTCCCATTGGAAACATTATTAAGACAGATGGCTACTTGTCAGGCTTCAGGAATGTATCTATTGGTGTTACTAACATACATACAGTTGACAGTGTCAGCGGCTCAGTAGATAGCACACTTGCCTCTGAAGCTGGGAGATCAGAGGGCTGTGGGTTCAGTTCCCACATCTGGCACTTGGGTTAATATCCCAGTACTGACACTGCAGTGCAGAATGAGAGGGGTGCTGCACTTCTGAGGTGCCGTCTTTCGGATGAGACATTAAACCAAGGTCCCATCTGCCTAGTTTGGTGGTAGTTCAGGTGGATGTTAAAGATCCCATGGCACTTATCGAAAAGAGTAGGGGAATTCCCCGGTCTCCTGGCCAAATTTCCCTCATTCACTAAAAATACCACTAACAGTTTCATCTGGTTCAAGGTCAGTTGGCATTCATCTGTATCCCCCTCCCCCAGGTCATGCCTGAAAATAGGCAGGATTTGTCTAGTGCACTTACACGGTCAACAAAAACTAAATATAAAATAAATACTAACATACTAAAATGCCAGCAGAATAGGCCTAATGGTCTTTCGTGTCTGCTCATTTGGTCAGCCCCCACCCTGGGAGCTGACCTTGCTGCCCCCCTCGCCCTCTGGCTTCTCCCTTCCCAGTCACGGATATTCTCACTGCACTGGACTTTGCTTCCAGAACCGTTCCCCTGTACCTGTCCCACCCACTCTTGAACCCCTCCACTGTCTCTGCCTCCACCAGCTCCCTGGGCAGTGCATTCCATGGCTCCACCACCCTCTCAGTGAAGTAGCACCTCCTCCTTTCTTCCCTGAATCCCCCCCCCCTCCAGCTTCCACCCATGCCCTCTAGTTGACCCCCTACCTTCAGGGCACCCTGATTGCTCCTCCCCTATTTACCCTCTTCATGTACCTGAAGACCTCTATCATGTCCCCCTGGTCCCTTCTCTCTTCCAATGTGTACATATTTAGCTCTTTGAGCCTCTCCCAATAGGTCCTGTTCCCCAAGCCCCAGATCATTTTGGTTGCCCTCCTCTGGAACCTCTCCAGGAGTTCAATGTCCCTCTTTAAGTGTGGCCTCCAAAACTGCACACAATACTCTAAGTGCGGCCTCACCAAGCAGTTATACAGAGGGAATATCACTTCCCTCCTTCTGGAGGTGATCCCCCTAGTGATGCATCCCAGCATCCTGTTGGCCTTGGCCGCTGCCCTCCTACAAGTCTCAGAGTTGTTCATCTTGACATCCACCACCACCCTCAGGTCCCTCTCAGACATTGAGACTTGTAGCATTCCCCTCCCCCAGGGTGTACACTTGGCCCAGGTTTCTGGCTCCCAGGTGCAGTACCTTGCATTTCCCTGCATTGAACCTCAGCTTCCACTTTCTAGACCACCTTTCCAGAGTCTCCAGGCCCCCCTGTAGGGCCACCCTCCCCTCCTCCCCATCCACCACTGCCCCCAGTTTTGAGTAATCCGCAAAGAGACTCATCTCACTCCTGATACCCTTCCTTATGTCAGAGATGTAGGCGTTGAACAGGAGAGGGCCCAAGGACCGTTCCCCAGGGCTCCATTCTGGGCCCTCTACTATTTGGCTTATTCAGAAACCACCTGCCTGATGCCTGTCAGTCTGCAAATGTACAGTACTTCTCTATGCAGATGATTCTGTTATCTGTTCTAAGAACCCTTATCTTGGCAGCCTTACCTCCGTCCTCCAAGGTAATTCTGAGGCCCTGGAAAAATGGTTCTCCCAAAACAAACAGGTTCTAAAGTACAACCCCTCCCCCCAAAGACAATGCTATTCACAAGCTCACAAATGAAGAAAAAGGTAACCCCTATCATCTGCAGTGACCTTGGACATATACCACCATTCCAGTCTGCCACCCCCTTCCCTTAAGGTGCATGGGGTCATCATCTCTAAACCCTCTGCTGTTGCTGCTGAATTTAACAATTTCTCTACCACCGGTGCCTCCACCCTCCTCTTCTCCATTCCCCCCTTCCCCTCTCAGCACCCTCTACCCTCCTCCTTCTCTTTCTCCACTGTTTCACCTGCTGAAGCCCTTGAAGCCCTACTTGCTCTAAACCCTACAAAGGCACTAGTCTAGATGGTCTGGACCCAAAGCTCTTGCACCTCTCTGCCTATGCCATTTGCCTCTCTATTGCTCTTCTCCTCAACCTCTCTTTCTCTCTGGCTTCAGTTCCCTCTTCCTGGAAATCAGTCACTGTCATTCCCCTCCCTAAGGGTGGTGATCCCTCAGCTCCAGGCAATTATTGCCCTATTTCTCTTCTCCCTACCCTTGCTAAACTCCAAGAGCATGTGGTACTCTCTCAAATCTCCACATTTCTTGACTCCTCTTCCTTCCTCACCCCTTTCCAGTCTGGTTTCCATGAATCTCACTCCACATCTGCCTCCCTCCTCAGGCTTGCTGATGCCATCCTGACAGGTATGGACCAGGGCCTAGTTACCTCTGCTATCTTTGTCAATCTGGCCAAAGCCTTCGACACTGTAGCCCACCCCCTCCTCCTAGCCAAGCTCTCTGCCTCTGGGCTCTCTATTTGAGCCACAGATTGGTTCTGGTCCTACCCCATGGGAGGAATTCAAGGTGTCACAATTGGCAACTCCCTGTCCCCCACCCTCCCTGTCTACACTGGTGTCCGCCAAGGCTCAGTGCTTGGACCCATCCTCTTCTCCATTTTTCTAAATTCTCTCCCCTCTGCATGTACATCTGCATCCATACACATGTATCCTGATGACGCATTGTAAATGAGTCTTTGACTCAAAGGTCTGTAAACCGATGATCTAATAAATAAATAAAAATAAACAAGTACTTAGGGGTGTGGCTTGACAGTCACCTAGACTTCTCTGCTCATGTGGACTCCTTAAACAAAAAGCTTCACCCTAAACTTGGTGCACAATATAGGAATTGACGGTGCACCCCTCTGCCGGCCCACAGAGCCATGGTGCAGAGAATGATTCTTCCCCCTCTTTGACTATGGTGACACCATATATGCTAGTGCTCCCAAGTGTACCCTGGCCAGATTGGATCCACTCTTCCACTCCTTCTGCAGGTTTGCCCTGGATTGCCCCCTTCCCTCAGACCCACCACTGCCACCTCTACACCTCTGTGTCCTTTCCCTCCCTTGAGACCGGACAGCTTGTTCATCGCTCCTCCCTTATTGTTAAGTACTGGCTGGGCTCCCTCCCATCCTACCTGATGTCTCTTCTCTCCTCTACTTCAAACCCATCCTACTCTCTCCATAGCTCTAACCCCGCTCTGTGACACTCCCATCCAGGCAGACCCTGGCTGGGCAAGCTGCTTTCTCTTTCCACCTTTCCACCTTCCCAAACTCTGGAACTCCTTCCCCTGGCCCTATTCGATCTGTTATCTCCATCTGCTCCTTCTCCAGTCTTATACATGATTACTCTGCCCCCACCTGTAACTGCCACTGACCCCCCCATTATTGCCCCTATACCGTCCTCTTCCTTGCTGTCCACCTCTCCTCTCTCCCGCCAGACTCTCATACTACAAATCTCACCCTCCTCCGTCCCCCCCATTCCTCTGCCTCTTCTACCTACCCACCCTAATTCTGGACCTCCCTTGTCTTCTTCCTATGCTCTACCTTCTCCTTTCTCCCCCTCTCTACTCTTCACCCTTTGCTAGACTACCCTTAGCCACTTGCACTAACCTGGTTCATCCCCTATTCTTGTAGGCCAATGTTACTTACTGCTGAACGCTGCATTTTCTGTAAATAATTCCTATGTAAATGCTCTTGTATGTTCAATTTATAATTACTCGATGTTTAATTTATGATATACAGTATTGTATGAAAGTGTACCTTAATATGAGTGTACAGTCTCTGTAAATATTGTTTACGCTGTATAGATATGTTTTTCTCCCTCTCCCCTCTTCCTCAGGATGCTTCTGGAAACGAGTTGTTTATGGCTCAGTATGTCTCTCCTGGTGAAACTTTTGAAATAAATACATAGATATACTTGAACAGCTGGAAACCTTTAAACACCTCAGGGTGATCCTGGACAGTACCTTATTTTTTGCTCCCCATGATGACTACCTTGTGTCCATGGTAAACAGAAGATTAGGAGCTTTATACCGTAACTGGGCCAGCCTCATTGCTGGTGCTAGACACCTCATAGTTGCAAGCTCAGTACTGTCACTTGCTGACTATGGCCTCCCTGTCGACGCAACTGGCTGCGACTCAATTCTCAGTCGAATACATTTGATCTGTAATAAGGCTTGTTGTTTGTGCTCGGGGATGACAAGCACACCTATATATGCACTCTCTATACGCAAATCGTTTACCCCTACCTAGCAGAATTAAGTACCAGACATGTCTGCTAGCCAAGAAGGTGCTACTGGGCCTACCCACGAAATTTGCAAGCAGATAAAGGCCTAATGGACTATCAAGTCAGCTCGAATATGCAGCTAGCACCCTTTATTCTGCAGCTGCCCTTCCCTTCCATCCGTCCCCTCCCTTGACCCAAACTCAATGCTTCTGCCTTGTCGCCAATCTCTACAACACCAGGAGCATGGCTCGGAATCCTCTTAAACTGCCTTTCCGCCGTACTCAGCCAGGCAAGTGTTTATCTGCAGTTAGGGCCATGGGCTGGTTAAATGAGCTGCCTGATACCTTGCTCAATCTATCTAAGTTTGACCAGTTTAAGAGAACACCACGGGCAACACTAATAGTTCAATGCAACTGAACTGCTAATCATCCTAGTTAAGCCCCTCCCAGTATATTCTTCAAACTGTGTCAGATTCTGGCTCTGAGGCCATTTAATATTACTGTTCTTGTGATACACTGATTCTGTTTACCTGCCTTATTGTAAAATTGTATGCAGTTGATTTCAGCCTTTTTATGTTTGCTTGCTCGCATGTGCAAGAAACATAGTACCATCATCGGAGATTTCGGAGGTGTGTCACCTCCTCCTCCAATTCAGTCAGTGTGCTGGCAGGTGCGACCCCTGTAAGCTAGTGCATTCTGGAGCTGTCTATGACACGCTCCAAAATGTAGTGGCATACAGTTGAAAGGGGGAGCTAGGCAAGTGAGCAGCGATAAGATATCGCCTGTCATCGCAGCCCACACACCTGCGTGCGGCATGCGCGGGTGTCACGCGCCCCCATGCGCACTGTATAGCCGACGGGTGCCCAATCCCGTCGGCTGTGCTGCGATTCCCCGCCTCCCCCAAAGGCTTCTAAATGCCACGCTGGGTGCCCACCCCAGTGTGGCAACTAATAATATAGCGAATGAGGGGCCCAATCCCGTCGGCTGCTGCTCCCCGAGTAGTAAGTGCCACGCTGGGCCACCCAGCGTGGCAATCTATTCCTGAGGCCGATGGGTGCCCAATCCCCATCGGCTGAGCGCCTCCCCAACATCCTTGTGCCATGCTGGAGCCCACCCCAGTGTGGCAAGCGTCCCACTCGTCGTTTTTTTGTTTTATACCTGTAAAGAAAAGCGGTCCCGCACGAGTCTCGCCCCCTCCACAACCCGCACCACCACTCGCGCACCAGCCTCCCCACCCCTCACCCCCTCTGGACTCTGTGGCGCGCGATCTTGGTGGACCAGGAATCGTCTGCACTCTTCAAAGCCGACCGCGAGCTGAGGAAATGCCGGTAAGCTGTATAATGGGCTAGATAGGGTGTTTCAACTTTGTTGCATATCTCAGGCATTTTTTGAATGTTTGCACCACATTTTCAACATGGGGTTTTGGGACCCTTTCTCATGAATGATATCACTGTCATGGCGTTATTCAGGCCCAAAGGGTGATTTCGGCGCGGTGACTGCGCGGTGACTGCGAAATCACCCTTTGGGCCGATGCCATTGCGGCATCACATCAATCTTGAGAAGGGGTCCCAAACACCCATAATTGAGATGATGTAAAAGTCCCAAAATGACTGTTTTACTAGCGTGCATTGCGCGGTTCCTCATGATCTCGTAAGTTCGTGAATCTTCAATATTTTCCTCCATATTTTCAACATTGCCATTTTACCACACCTTCTTATGGTAGTATAGCTGTCATTTTTCACATCTCACCCAAAATGTGTTTCCGCCCTGTAGCGCACAATGGCGCAGTCGGTGTGCGAAATCAATGTACGGGACAAATTAAGAAAATCACAGTGCCACTGTTCATGAGCAGACATCTTAAAATGGCTATGTTGAAAATGTGGTGAAAAAAGTCCTAAAAATGACTGTTTAACGAGCGTGGATTGCGCAGTTCCTATGCACGCTCGTAAGGTTGTGAATTTTCAATATTTTCACTCCAGATTTTCAACATTGCCATTTTACCACACCTTCTTATGAGTAGTACAGCTGCCATTTTTCATATCTCACCCAAAACGTGTTTCCGCCCATGTAGCGCACAATGGGGCAGTTGGTGTGCGAGATCAATGTACAGGACAAATTAAGAAAATCACAGTGACACTGTTCATGAGGTGAGGTGTTAAAATGGCTGTTGAAAATTTGGTGAAAAGAATTAAAAATGTCTGTATTACGGCGATGCGTTGTACAGTTCTATGCCTTTCTGAAGTTAGTGAATTTTCAATATTTTGACTCCAGATTTCCAACATTGCCATTTTGCCACACCTTCTTATGAGCAGTACAGCTGTCATTTTTCACATCTCACCCAAAACGTGTTTCCGCCCATGTAGCACACAATGGCGCAGTCAGTGTGCGAAATCAATGTATAGGATAAATTAAGAAAATCACAGTGACACTGTTCATGAACAAAGGTCTTAAAATGGCTATGTTGAAAATTTGGTGAAAAAATTCCAAAAAATGACTGTTTTACGAGCGTGCGTTGTACAGTTCCTATGCATGCTCGTAAGTTTGCAAATTTAATATTTTCACTCGAGATTTTCAACATGTCCATTTTATTAAACTTCCTTATGAACAGTACAGCTGCAATTTTTCATATGTCGCCCAAAATGTGTTTTCACACATGTAGCGCACAATGGTGCTGTTGGTGTGAGAAAGCAATGTTTAGGACAGATTAAGAAAATCACAGTTACACTGTTCATGAGCAAAGGTCTTAAAATGGCTATGTTGAAAATTTGGTGACAAAAGTCCATAAAATGACTGTGTTATGAGTGAGCATTGCGCAGGTTCCACGCACCCTCGTTAGTTCATGACTTTGTAATATTTTCAGTCCAGATTTTCACCAGTGGCATTTTTCACACTTCCTTATGAACAGTACAGCTGCCATTTTCACAACATGGCTGAAGTGTGTTTTCACACTTTCAGTGCAGAGATGCGTGGTCGCTGTGGGAAATCATTGTTCAGCACAGATAAAGAAAATCACAGTGACACTGTTCATGATCGGAGGCACCAAAATGCCTGAGTTGACAATCTGCTGTAAGAAATCCCCAACCTAATTATATTACGGGTGTGCGTTGCAGAGTTTCTATGTACGCTCGTGACTTCACTATTTTTTCTTATATATTTAGTACACATTTGCAAAATAGCCATTTTTTACACCTCCCCATGAAAGAGTACAGCTGCCATTTTTTACATCCTGTTCGGAATATTTTTGCACCTGTGGTGCTAAATGCCATAGTCACTGTGCATAAGCAGCTTTCGGCTAACAAACTGATATTCCCCCTGTTCATGAGGTGGGGTCACAAAACAAACATGTTGAAAATTTGGAGTGAAAATACCAATGAATGCCTGAGGTATTAGGGTTTTCAACTATAATGCCCAACCCTATAGAGAATGACAGGAATCAGGGTGTGACTTGAGATTCTTGCCTGTGATGCTCATACCATTCCACCCTGCAGTCAGTGAGAGGCATCGAGGTATGCCTTGGACTCTTTGGCCCCAAACTTCACCCCATTCTCCTATATCGCACCCATCTCACCATATTTCCTAATGAAATGGGGTGCGCATAAGGGCCAAAGACCACAAGGAACACCGTGACACTTGTCAGTCTCTGCAGGGTGGGGTGTGGTGAAATGGCGTGGCCGTTATGCCTGATGACCCAAACGCACACCCCAATGCCTGTCACTCTCTGCAGGGTGGTGGTGGGGTTGGCTTCAGTTCAATACTTCACTGCCATTGCTATTACGCAGCTCTGTAACTTCTACACTACCACTGCCAATGCCAGCAAGCAAACATTCGGCATTGACAAATGCTTGTTATTTCTACTTCGTTGCCTATATTTGTACTCATTCCACTGGAACATGCTTACTGTGGTTATGTTGCTTTGTAGTCTCTGTTATTGGTGTGGAACCTTTGTAAAATAGCACTTGTGCTCAAAGGTACAGCATTCTCTGAAATTTTCAATGAATAAATTATAGCTAACTCTAAGTGAAGCTGATTGAACTATGTCCATTTGTTCACTGTTGCCCACAGCTCTGCTATACAGGAGCGGCTAGCAAACAATCTGAAAGAAACTTTTCCCTAGCTCAGATATCCTTGTCATAGATGGCCATATATGATTCATAGATATCCTGTACCCTGCTACCCTCGGCACCCCTGCCAATGTGTATGTTTTGGTGGAGTGTTGCTGTGACACCGATGGTGCCTCAAGGACTTGATACTGTGTTATCACATGGATACTGTCATCATAAATGCTTAATGGTTTAACACGTTGGCACAAAAGGTGACAAGTACATGAAAATCATGCAAAAGTGAGTGTTACTTTACAAAATAATAAAAGTAGTATCTACAGCTCTCTCTAGTTGTTTCCCAAACTGGGCAGACCCATCAAAAGGGAATTCCACAGCCAATACCGAACCTCTAATGCATTACCTGAGGCTGTAAGCTAGTCATAAAGTCTGATGGAGATGCCTCCTGCCACTTCTCTGCCTCAGGCATCTCAAGCATCATAAGATGTTCACAGTTTGTGATAAATAAGTTCTTCTGAATCCTGCAACGGTGCTTTGAAGGGTGCCCTCTGGTTAGTTGACAGTTTTTTTTGTATTCTGATATTTTCTTAGCAGAAGCTCTTGCTGCTTAGCTATGTACCATTTTAGCAGGCAGTCCTCATATCAAGAGTAGCAGAGCCATGCATCCTATAGACAAACATGCAGATATCTGTCAGAAGGAACAGGGCTAAAATGTTCTAGTAACTTTACCATTCACTCGCAGTGGTGGCAACCATACATTCTGCAGTTTGCTACATCTATAGAAATGCCTGACCCTTGAGGATCTGGTGTTTCCTATCTGATTTTATCAGACCTGATGTAAGACCCTACCGAGTCATAATGTTGCACACTAACCCGTGCATATCAAGAGCGTGTTGCAGAAAGTGCATAGGGAATTAGAGCGACGGGAATATCAGTGATGCAATACTATTGCTACCCCGTTGCTCACCAGGATGGAAGAAGTGGATGTAGCCACTGCCAGTCGAGCCGCTCCCATGGTGGAGTGGTACAGAGCACCTGACCCTGCAGTGCGTGGGTTGGGGGGGATCATGGTTTGATTCCCTGCTAGGGAATCTCTTACTTTTATTTTTTTTTCTCTTGCCCCAGTGTCCACACACCCTTGGAGTTAATTATAATAGTTCCGGGGGTGTGAAGGGTGTGGTGGGCAAAGCCCCCTGTAAAACAAAAGAACAGCTTCTGGGTGTTGCTGCATACTGTTTCCTGCAGCGCGGTCATAATGTGCATGGTATCATCTGTGATATTATGACCCCTTGCCATGTAAGACTGGCTGAGGTCTTCCAGGTCTTTACATTGGCTTTGTGAGAAGCAGAGAGAAAAGGGGCTGCATAAGTGGCAGAGGAGGAAACATGTTCAGGGACTGCCAAAGACCATATCTGGGATCATGTGCAGTCACTAACATGGAGTTCGCGATATTTGTTTAGGAATGCTGAAAAGGTAAGATCAGAGCTTCTGATATCAGTTCAGGAATGCTGAAAAAGTAAGATCGGGGAGGGGGGTGCAGAGACTAGACCCCTCAGTTTGGTCAAAACATAAGGCTAACTTCCCTTCCACAAGGCTAGAAGTAGGGAGTTGCCATTTAAGGAGAGGAAAGCACACCTACCATATGTACGGTACCGTGTGAATATAGCAGGGACAAAACCACACATGCAATACTGCGCTGTAGGAAGCTCGAATGGCTCTACAGCGACAGGGGTTCTTTCAGCATGCAGTAAGAACCGCTTCCCCAATCGCTGTAGGCTCCTATGAGGAAACATGAATGATGCTGCCAGGGCAGTGCTCTGCTGAGCAGCTCCCGTGGTGGAGTGGCCAGAGCAACTGCCTCCAGCAGCATTGGGGACCTGGGGCTAGTTCTCCCCAGGTCCCACTGTAATGTGTTTTTTAATTTTTTTTTAATATTTCCCCACTCCAAGTTATCTTCATTACTTGAAGTCCATGAAACCCCCGGAGTTGATTATAATAAGTCCAGGTGGTGTGGGGGACCAAGCCCTCCACATTGGGGGGATGTGGGGGGGCCAAGCCCCCCACAAACGAAAAGACAGTTGCCATTGTTTCAACAGTGTGCGCTCCTGTTGTGTCATTCAGGATTTTGTCCCGACACTGTTAGAGCATACTGCGTTGTGTCTGCGCCCTTGTGTGTATGCACAGTTTTGTCTGCGATATTATGACCTCATGCCCCATATGTACTTACTTGACCTGCCTTCAAATTGGATGACCTCCGGGCATCCCATGGCACAGGGTGGGCTGGCAAGACTGCGGATTTAAACTGGTTAGGCACTTAGTAAAACTGTTCAATGAACCAATGTCCAAATGAAAAAGTAAAAGTTTCAAACTCCAAACAGGATCCTTTATTTTAAACAGTGGCTCCATGCAGGCTAGCGTTACAATTCATCTGGCCAGCACAGACCACAAGGTGGTCGTAAGTTCTAATCCCACAGGGGACGTTTTATTAATTTACCACAGCAATCACTCTTGACACCCTCTGGGGCTAGGAATTAAACTCCATGGATCTCTTCCATAGGACTTTCTCCTTACTGCCTTTCCAGGAGACATTCAGGGCATTTGCACTGGCAATACTTTTTTTCCAGTTCCCCACTGTTAAGTGGCAGGGAGAGGCTACGGTCTCCGGGGGTCCAAGGTCCACATTGTTTGGAACGTCCCATAGGGATCCAATTTAGGGGCAAGGAGAGCGGAGCACCCCCTGCGGGTCCAAGGTTCCACTGGATCTCTACCCCCACCTTCTCTCAAGAACTGACCCCTGTGAGAGAGGGTCCCAAAGTCCACAACAGCAGGCAGAACTTTACTGATACTTTAAAGGGCATATTTCAAGGACTAGCCATTTGGCTAGTAGGCAGTCTTTCACTTTGTAGACCCAGGCTAGGTCACACATTTCTGCAGAACTGTCACAAATTACTCTCTGTGGTAGACAGCATTCAACTTAACAAATTTTCCTCAGAACAACTTCACTGTGGAAATTACCACAGCCTTTGGTGCCCAAAGGGGTCATGGGCTAGTGTCATCGGTGACATCTTAACTCGGCATAAGAGCATCATGACATCCCCCTTTCTTAGAGACAGTCACAACTCTGACTGGAAATTCTTCTTTTAAAACCCAGAAAACCTCCCTAGTCTTTGAAACACAGAAGTTTGCAACTGGCGTAACATTTTGAATAAGGTTAAATGTCACCTTGTTCCTTCATATTGTTCTAAAGCTTCCCTGAGAAGCTCCCACGAACTCCTGAAACTGGTATTTCTCTTGTGGAGAGGGGCACACCCCTTTTAGGGATGCTGTTCCACAGGCCACCCCCACAAACAACTGTTTTTTATACCTATGCCAACTCTGACAAAAGGTTTTACTTCAGAGGGAGACTGCAGTGCATGCCAGTCTAGGTTACCCCTCAAACTGACAAGAATTCTCAGTTCTTTCAAACAGAGAGCTTTAGCCCCTCCCTTTGGAATGCCCAGGGCAGCACACTGTCCTTGTCCTCCAAGGGCACAGAGGTGGGCATCATAATAGAGAGCACATGCCCTCTTAAAGAAACACACATTTACACACACCAGTAACTCCCAATGGGGGGTTACACAAGTATTCTGCAGCAATCTCTTTTGTATCAGAATTAGGGAAATCTTTGGGATGTAAGAACACCAGGTTGTGGCTTAGAACCTTCTCCATTAATCCCCACTGGGTCCAACCGGGATGGGAGTTGAGACTGCTCAGGTGGCTGATGGGGGGGGGGGGTGAGTGATGAACTGATGGTTGCAAAACTTTCAGTGGTGCCGAAGCCATTAGATTTATCTCAACATCTAACATTGACATCATTCCTGACATCTAGGGTCAGACTCTGAGCCAGAAAGGTGTGATTTTGAAGTTGCCAACTGATGTTTCCTCTTCCTCTTACTGGCCTTGTTATATGCCATCTTGGCTCATGGAAATTGGTTTCACTTGGGCACACATTAGACATTGGGTTGATGTAAGAAAAGATGGCAGATTTGGGGACTTATGGATTGTTAAAACCCTTGGCCTTGATTCTCTATCATGATCTGTGAACTTCAGACATCTGGTATTGGTGAAGGTCAGCATCAGAGGCCTTGGAGTTGACTGTGGAGGCCAGTCTGGGAACATGATAGCATCAAACCTCAGTGTATCCTTATCACTGTCTTCTGAAATTTAATAAAATGAGGCCACCTGCCACATGACAGCAGAACTGGGCAGAGTTCCTGTGGAAGCAGTAATTGACACTAGGGTGGTATCTTACTATTTAAGGGTGATAAATCATAAGACAAATACATGGACATTTTGTTGCCTAAAAGAAAAATTGAACTGGCTCAAACATTCAAACAGATCACCATAGTTGGTTAATCTTTAAGATATTTGAATACGCTGGCCCGTCAGCGTAGCGGTTAGATTTCCGCTTGCGATGCTGATGCCCCGAGTCTGGATGCAAGCTCAGGGAGTTGGAGGGCTGGCCAGGGGAAGGAGGATCGAGCATCCAATGACTGCCCTCCTTCTCCGGGGGGAGGGAGTGGAAGCACTCAGTCTGTGACCAACTCCTAGTGGAGGCTGGGGCCACTGCGGGCAAGGCTTAGTAGTTCTGGGAAGTGTGCCAGATGTGGGCATGTGTGCTCATATGTCATTGCACGCCACACTTCCCATCACTAAGGGGACAAAATGGATGCCAAATCCAGTAACCTGACCCCATGAAGCCGAGCCAGGAGATCCACACCGCCGGACTACATAACGCGGCACTATTCAGAGAGGTACTTGGAGTGGCCACTCCCAGCGGCCCAGCCTGGGGGGTAATCTGGGGTGAATGCTGGCAGAGGTGACAACAGTACCAAGGGTTGGGGGAGAGGTGAACGAGAGGAGGTGAGCCTGAAAAAAAAAAAGATATTTGAATACATAGTAATCTGAAAGGTTTATGGATGGACTTTAAAGGAGGTCATAATTCTGTTATCTTTTAGGCCAAAAATGAAAACATATATTTTTATGGCATACCAAGGGATAGATATGAAGGAAGTAGCAAATTTAAAAATTTCTAAATGGTATGCCAGTTATAAAAGATGGCATGGGTGTGAACCCTATCTGCAGTTACCTCTTCTAGCTAGGCTAAGATATTTAATTACTTGATGCAGGCTAGAATGTATTGGCCTAAACACAATGGTGGCCAGATAAAGTAATGTAAGGGAGAGCCAAGATATGAACTGCTATTGTAACCTTGGGCATAATGAGACATTGTTTCATATTAAGTTCCATTGCCCATTATAGAAAGAATGGAGACATTTTTATCTCAGAGATGCTAATATCTAGGGGTTGTACTTGACTCTCATCTGTCTTTCTCCTCCCACATTGAGTCACTAACCAAAAAACTTAAACAGAGACTAGGGTTCTTCTATAGAAACAAAGCTCTGTTCTCCCATGACTCCAGAACCAGGCTAGTTCAGGCTACTTGTCTACCCCTACTAGACTATGCAGATATAATTTGCAACAATTGTGCAATTACTGACCTGCATAAATTGGACACTCTTTCACCAAGCCAACTGCTTCTTAACTAACACTCCTGCCAGAACTCATCATTGTTCCTTGTATTAGGAGTTGAACTGGACCTCTCTAGCTACCAAGCGACTTATCCACACATATGTCTGGATATACAAAGCCCTCCTTAACAAGTTGCCCACGTATATTTCCTCTACCATTCACTGATTGCACAGCTCACATGCACTCAGGAAATGCACCTATATTTCCTTAAAATGTCCAAAGTCCATACTCGCTTCAGTATGGCATCTGTGAGTTACATCCTCCCTACCATTTGGAATCAGCTCCAATCTTCAATAAAACTACAGAAACTAATCCCTCTAAGTGCATTTAAAAGGATTATTAAAAAAGTTACATATGACTCTTGCCACTGCTCCTAACCTACTATAGCTTTTAACCCTCTTCTCTATCTTATACATAACTTACTACTCTAACCTCCTATCCACCTACCCTGTTATAATCAACTTTGAGCACTTATTCTCTGTTATCTTCCTATTACTACCTTAATTCTCCTGGCCTTCACCTTATTGCCATTTATGAATGACATCCAATGCTTTTGTTTTTTGTCTACTGTTAACTGTAGAATTTTCTGTTTGTAAAATATGTATTGGCTCTCAATGCCATTCTCTAATGCTGATGGATGTTGCAAAAGGGACCTCCTTGCAAATGAGCATGCTCAGTGGATTCTATCCTTTCACAATAAACTGAACTGAACTATAGAAATTTATAAGTATTCCTTACGAAATTGTTTGGAAATTATGTTAAACCCGTTTACTGTTAATGAAGCCCTGATGGTAGCCAACTATATTGATAATGTGTTAAGGAACCAAAAGAGAATAATGGCCATATATACATACCTACAGACATACATACACACATACTTACTTACATACATACATACTGTACATACATAATACTTACATACATACTTACACACATACATACATACACACATACTTACTTACAGACATACATACTGTACATACATAATACTTACATACATACATACACACATGCATACATACACACATACGTACATGCATACATACATGCACACATACTTACATACATGCACATACATACATACGTACATACACATACATAATACATACATACACACTTACACACATACATACACACATACATACATACATGCACATACATACATACACATACATACATATATAATACATACATACATACTTACACACATACATACATAGTACTTACATACCTACATACACACATACTTACATACATACATGCATAATACATACATACATACTTACACACATACTTACATACATACATACTTACAAGCGTACATACATACATACATAATGTTGACAGATAAGGACCTACATGGCCCACCTAGTCTGCCCAATATTACCCTTGCTACTGAGCTCCCCCTCCCTCTGCCAGATTTTACCCCCCCGACGGATTCCTAACTGAATGTTTAAATATAAAAATTATTTTTGCTATGTTCCAGTTGTATTTATTGTTGTTAGCTTAGCTATGCCTCGTGCAACATTACACCCCTAAAGGGAGATTAACAGACCATTAACATAACCCTTGAGAGTGCCTTGTTGCTATTATAATAACATGTTTTTAAAACAGTGTTAAACATTGTTCAACGTATGATTAGGAGCTGCACGTATGTTAATAAAAGATTAACATAAGGCTGATGGAATGCTTACAGCCAATCAGAAAGCTCTATTTCTCAGATCTTTTTTGTAATTGTTTGTTAACTTGTAATAATCTAAAGGCAAACAAATAAAAGTGATGAAATCTGAAATCGGTATATCCTTCATGGCCCAAAATGATGCAGGCTTTCTGATCCCACAGTGCCCACAGGCACTGAGATCATGGTTAGGCCCAACAATCTTTAGGCTGCAGGGCTGACTGTCTGATGTTGACATGGTGGCCATGCTCCTTTCACATTAATTATAGCTTGGAACCCCAGGGCTCCTTTTTTTCCTTGAATGCTGAGGGATCACAGATTCACAGAAATTTGACAGCAGAAAAGGCACTTACCAGCCCATCTAGTCTGCCCTTATATCCACCCCATCCCCCCCAACTCCTTTTACTAGCTCAGAACTTTCCTCCCTCCTCCCAACCCCATAGGTCTGTCCCATGCCCTCTTTAATCCCCCCACCATTTTGGATCCCACCACTTCCTCTGGTAGCCTGTTCCAGGCCTCCACCACCCTCTCTGTGTAGAACCTCCCCCCCACATTACCTCTGTATTTCCCTCCTACGAATCTGAGGCTATGCCCCCTTGTTCTAGCTCTCTCCTTCCTTTTGAACAAGCTCCCCTCCTTCACCTTAATGATCCCCTTCAAATACTTAAAAGTTTCAATCATGTCCCACCTCTCCTTTTTAGTCTCTAGTGGGTATAGATTTAGCTCCCTCCACCTCTGTTCATATGTTTTCCCCTGTATCCCATGCACCATCTTGGTTGCTCTTCTCTGAGCCCTCTCCATTCCCTCAATGTCCCTACATAGGTGCAGTTTCCAGAACTGTACCCCATACTCCAGGTGCAGCCTTACCATTGTTTTGTGAAGCGGCATTAGCACCTCCCTCCTTCTGCTAGTTATGCCCGTCCAATGCAGGTCAGCATACCATGTGCCTTTCCCACCACTTTGCTGCACTGGTTCCCAACCTTAAGATCGCTCAATATAATAATCCCCAGATCCCTCTCCTGTTCTGTTTCCTTGATTTCCTCCCCCACAAGGGTATAAGCTGCTCGAATTTTTTTCCGCCCCAGGTGCATCACCGCACACTTTTCACATTGAATTTTAGTTGCCCTAAATCACGCTTTGATGATGACATCATAGTCAAATCTTGGGGAGAGAGGAGAAACAGGAGGAAAAACAATTAATGTTAAACATACAAAATGCACAGAAAAGATATGTAAGTCCAGCAAAGTCCAATATGATTGTTCAAATCCTAATGTTGCAGCAATGTTGTTTATCCCAACCAGGCTCTGTTTGGGGGAAAAAATAGAGACAACTGGCAATGTTGTGTCAGGTGCACTTATAAACTTTGCATGCAGGTACATGACAATATCATCGGCCAATGCACTTGGATGCCAGTATCACTAAAATTCTAAGTGTCTAAAGGGCCCTCTGCCTGCTGTCCTAGGAACATAGAGTGGGGAATTTTGGAGTAAGATATGCTCATTCTCACCTGTGAAGTCATATCTCTGTCTGCTGTCCTCTCCTCCAAGAAACACCTCCAATGCAGATTCCTTTGTTTCCTCCCCATGTTTTTGGGCAGTATCTATTTCAAAAGGCCATTTTCAACTCTTCCTCTGATACAGTACTTTGCCCTTTCTCTGCTCTATTTCTTCCAGTGGTAAGCTTCTGATTTTGGGTGACCTGAATGTCAGTTGGCTCTCCCCAACAGCAAAATTCACTGCACAAAAGATTAACTCCTTTAATCTCAAGCAGCTGTTTAGCGAGTCTATTCACCTTAATGCTTACATTTTCAACAACACCCTTATCAAGTAGGTCTTCTCCTCGCACACTCACTGTATCATTGATGTTAGAATTCTCCTGGACACTTTAAGGCACCACTATTTGGTTTACTGTGTCTGAGATCTTTCGCCCAAAACCTCTTTTGAAGTTTATTTTGTCTAGGTCATTCGGGTCCTTTGATTTGTCTTTCCTACTAACTGACCTTTGGAACACTGGTTGGATCCCTCTCTTTCTCTCCCTCTCACTCTATATCCTTAAATATAGATAACACTCCCCTTTTCCAGTCCAAATTCAGCTCAGCCAAGGACTAACACACCTCTCTCAGGAGGTCTCATCCCCATGGGTTTTACCTTCGTTGAATGTCTGCAGTTCAAGGCCTGTGACTCTGCCTGGCATCTCCACAGGGCCTCTAGCTCCCCAGTGGATTTATTTATTTAGTCAATCATAGGAATTACAACCCTTTCAGTCATAGACTCATTTACAAAGGCTCCGCGTCAGCATAGTCATACATTCAGAGATAGTACATTAGTGGGACATCACATTTCAAGTAATTACATATAATAGCCAAGGTGGCTGAAAGTCTATACATGTAGTAGCTAGGGTATTGATATTATTCAGTGATGAAAGTGAACAGGAATGCACAGGAACTCAGTTCCTGTACCTTTTTTGCAGGAGGAATGGATTTCTTGTACTTCTTCCCACTGACACTGGAACTGAAATTCTTAAACCAGCAAAATAATGACAGTTTCTGGGCTTGTAACCTGAAATCAGGGTTTCCATAACAACATTTGACTTGTACAACAATGCTATTTTCCTAGAAATACTTCAGTATCGCTAACTGAATCTACTAGTGACTAAACAGATGGATGTGTCTTGACACAGCTATCCTTTAGATTGAGGATTGTCATTCTGCATTTCATATTTGCCAGTGCCTGAGTTCCTGTACCTCTTATCTGCCACTTGCACCACTGATATTATTACAGTGGAACAATTATAATACAAGTGCAGCTTCTGGGGCATTGTCATATAGTAGTAACAGTGATCTATACAATAGTGAGACAACACAGTTTTAAGGAAGTATTTACATATAGTAGCCTGGGTGGCTGTTGACCTATACATTTAGTAGCTAGGGTATTGGTATTAGTACAGAAGGTATAGTTACAGTGTAGGTGCAGCCTCTAGGGCATTGTCATATAGCAGAGACAGAGATCAGCAGCAGAGATGTCCTATACAGTTAGTCCTATACAGTTGGTGGCAATGTCAATGGGGAGTGGCCATAGTGCTGATTTGCTGAGATACAAACAACTCCACAATGGCACCAAGGAGGCCAAAGCAAATTATTCTACCTGGGATCTCAAGAAAGTTCTGGAAGGTTATTTGTTCCCTATTTGACTCTCCAACCCAGTCTGCCACCCCAGGCTTTAAAGTTTCTAGTTATATTATCTTTAGTTTTCCTTAAGTGGCTTCAAATTTTAATGATGTTTTTACCTCTTGTGCTCTCTCCCTCCTTCCTGCTCCTCTTTAATACTTCTACTTTCCTGTATTTTTTCTTCCCCCTCCCCAACCACATAGTTCTTCCATTTCTCTTTCTTTTACATTGTATCTGTCTCTGTCCTTTCAGCTTTACTATCTCTAAATCCTTCCACTGGTCACAGCCATAATGGGTCAGACTCCAAACTCCTGTATCTACCTGCTCAGCTATCACTGCTCATACTGCCACCCTTTTTAATCTTTCATTTCATCTGGGATCTGTACACTGGGTCCAGAAACAGGATTTCAATTTCAATTTCAATTTTATTTATAAAGCACGTTCTCCAAGATCAAGGCGCTGTACATAAACATAAATAGACATAATAAAATCCAAATTCATAAAATCAT
Source organism: Neoceratodus forsteri (assembly GCA_016271365.2). Taxonomy (NCBI): domain Eukaryota; kingdom Metazoa; phylum Chordata; order Ceratodontiformes; family Ceratodontidae; genus Neoceratodus; species Neoceratodus forsteri. Next base: position 165,908,468 of record CM028137.1, read on the forward strand.
GTATTTAAAATATTACAACAGTACTTATATAATAAAATATCCCATCAGCTAAACTCATTGGAAACGCTAAATTGAATAAATAAGTTTTGAGGGCTAATTCAAAATGCTGGATGGTCAGGCACTCTCTAACCTGACGAGGTAGAGAATTCCACAGGGTGGGAGCGGCAACGTAAAAGATCGAGCCCCCTGATGTCTTCAAACGCACCCTGGGAATCTCTAGCAATCCCTCATCGGTGGACTGGAGTGGGCGGGGGAGCAGTAGGGATGAAGAAGATCTTGCAGTAGTGGGGTCCCAAATTGTGTAGGGATTTATAGATCAGCAAACTGACCTTGAAGTTGATCTGCCACTGTACTGGCAGCCAGTGCAATCCATGGAGCACAGGTGTAATGTGACTGGTCTTAGAAGTACCAGTCACCATCCTGGCTGCCGTATTCTGTACTAGCTACAAGCGGTGGATATCAACCCCCGGTAGCCCTAGGTATGGGGATTGCAGTAGTCAAGATGGGAGGTCACAAAGGTGTGAACCAATGTTGGAAGATCATAAGGAGGGACCAGGTGTTTCACCTGGATGATATTCCTCAGATGGTAAAACAAGGCCTTGATGACAGCTGACACCTGTGATTTCGGGGTCAGACCATCACCAAAAATAAAGCCTAGGTTATGCACCCAGTCTGAGGTAGCCAACTGAACACCCCCAAGCCAAAGCCCAGAGGGTTGTCCGGCCGACAAACCCATGTCCCAACGATCTGGGTCCACCACCAACAACTCGGTTTTAGCTGGGTTCAACCTCAGCCAGCTGGCACTCATCCAGTCCTGGATCTCGGAGAGGCAGTTGTTAAACACCGAGATAACATCATCCTGTTCAGGTACAAAGGACATGTATGTAACAGGGAGCTCCTGCCACTCTTGAGGACCGACCTTTTCTTAAATCTGTTGCAACAGTTCTTCTATTTCTTGGTCTATTCTATCCTTTACAATTTCTAGTCCATAAGGTTGGCTGCCTATGGACACCCCACTCCCCTTTTTTGACCATGCTATAGTGTCCTCTTTAATTTTCCTTTTCCCTCTCAGGTCCTCGTACAGGGAGGTTATTGTTGTGACCTTCAAGTGTATGTAAAACAGGTTGTGTTTATCATTGTTGGATTTAGTATGTAATAGCACTATGTCATAATATACCTTATGTTTATGAAACCTGTAAATATTGAAAATACCATGGCACTAGGTGTTTTTGATAATGGTAAAAAGTACTAAGTGAGTATTATAGAAATTCAGTTAGTTGTGCTATTTAAAATGCATGTAAATTGCTGTAAACTAAACAAGTCTGAAATTTCATGGTGATTTGCATATATTCCATGATGCATTGCATTATGGAAGTATGTATGTATGATGTTGTATTTCTTTGAAACTTGATTTGTTGCCAATGCCCTTTGGGATAACCCTTTTTTCAGTGTTTCTGCACTGAGGTTCTTTGTTTTTAGCTTGTTTTTTCTTTTTTTGTTTTTTTTTAGCCCTCACTACCCAAACAAATGGGGCCCACATAGGGATGAAGGGTTTTCACTGAAAAGTGGTTAGATCAGAGATCAGTGTCAGTAGGTGCTGGCTAAGTGCAGAGAAAGGACATTCATAGTCTGTTGCTGCAAACTGATGTACTGAAGAAGGAATATACTATTGCTGAAGCTTGTTTCCTGTATTCTGAATAAACATCACACAGAGATTGTGCGTTGAACCTGAAGTTTGGTGTCTGGTCCATCTGTTATCCCACAACCCCTCCACAGACTTGGTTTCAGAAGTGGGATAACTTGCCGGAAGCATCTGGACTGACCGAAGAGGGACATTTTTCTGGTGGATATTGCCCAGATATCCCAGGTGGACCGATGCACCAGGAGTTGCCAGAGGAGAACCGGGAGAAGAAAGTTCTTGGAGTTCTAATCAGAACTACGACTGATAGATGGAGAGAAGCTACTGTCTGGACTGGACCTGAGAGCTCGGAGGAAGGCCAAGTTTGAAGACAATGAAGAGATGCAGGTTGAAGCAGACTGGAGGTGTGAGAGACAGCACCCCAGAAGAGGAGGCCCTAATGAGGATGATCCACTGGATGAGTGGGCAGTGGCTGGAGGCAGATCGATTATGCAGAAAGGTGGAACACTGGTGCCAGTTGCTCGAGAGGGTCCTGCTGGAGAGTTTGTATAAAGAGTTGGAGGAGGATTTTTCATGGGCTCAGTTTGAGGAGGACCCCTTGACTGCCTTTGTTTCCTGTGTTCCCAGGATGTTACCTGTTGGAGGTCGGAGATGCAAGTATGGAACTTGAATGTGAGACCCCAGGTAAGACTGTGCCTAATGGTATTGTGCTGGGGTTGAAGACTCCAAGAAAGCAAGAAGAGGCCTATGCGGCTGAAGGGAATTTTTCCTTGTATTGATGCAGCTAAATCCATTAACAGTATTGACTGTGGTATACTGCAGACTAAAGATGCTAATATTGCCAAAATGTTACAATGTGTTAAGATCAAGGAGGTGGTACATGTGTTTAATTTTTTGATGAAAAACCTGCAAAGGAGGAGGCGGGTGGAAAATGGACAGGAACCTGTATTGGGGTAACACCAAAAGAGTGTTTACCCTCAGGTGTCTGTATCTGTAGCAAATGTATGAATCAAGAGACATAGTGGGTTTATGTAGAGGGGTTGAACCTAGGACTGGGCCCCTGCTTAAAACTGACGTGTCTGGTGGGTTTGGAGCAGGTAATTACTCACCCCAGAGAAATTGTTTCTATGGTACTGGACTTTACAGCCATCCAGATTTTTTGGTTAAGAAATATGATGTATTTTCCCTAAAAGGAGCTAGTTCAGGAAAGGTACTGTTAGTCTGTGTTGAGAAAGTATTAATGCCTCAGGGTAAAGAATGATGACATCCATTATGTTTATGATAGAATGTTTATTGTTAATAGGGACCCTGAGTCAGAGCTTTTGAAAATGGATGGGTGGAACCTCCATCCCTTCCTGGGACAGGAAGGTGGTAAGCAGTCTGCAAAAACTGCTTCCCTCTTAAGATGGGGGATATGTGACAGGGAGCTCCTGCCACTCTTGAGGACCAACCTTTTCTTAAATCTGTTGCAACAGTTCTTCTATTTCTTAGTCTATTCTATCCTTTACAATTTCTAGTCCATAAGGTTGGCCGCCTATGGGTACCCCCTCCCCTTTCTTGACTATGCTAGTGTCCTCTTTAATTTTCATTTTCCCTCTCAGGTCCTCATACAGGGAGGTCATTGTTGTGACCTCCAAGCATATGTAAAACAGGTTGCTTGTCATTGTTGGATTTAGTATGTAATAGCACTATGTCATACTATACCTTATGTTTATGAAACCTGTAAATGTTGAAAATACCATGGCACTAGGTGTTCATGATAATGGTAAAAAGTACTAGGTGACTATTATAGAAATTCAGTTAGTTTTGCTATTTAAAATGCATGTAAATTGCTGTAAACTGAACAAGTCTGAAATGTCATGGTGATTTGCATATATCCCATGATGCTTTGCATTATGGACGTATGTATGATGATGTATTTCTTTGAAACTTGATTTGTCACTAATGCCCTTTGGGTTAACCCTTTTTTCAGTGTTTCTGCACTGAGGTTCTTTGTTTTTAGCTTGTTTTTTTTTTTTGTTTTTTTTTGAGCCCCCACTACCCAAGCAAACGAGGCCCACATAGGGATGAAGGGTTTTCACTGAAAAGTGGTTAGATCAGACATCAGTGTCAGTAGGTGCTGGCTAAGTGCAGCGAAAGGATATTCATAGTCTGTTGCTGCAAACTGATGTACTGAAGAAGGAATATGCTATTGCCAAAGCTTATTTCCTGTATTCTGAATAAACATCACACAGAGATTGTGTGTTGAATCTGAAGTTTGGTGTCTGGTCCGTCTGTTATCCCACAACCCCTCCACAATGTACGGCTGAGTATCATCTGCATAGCAGTGAAAACTCAGACCATACTCCCTAATAATGTCTCCCAATGGCAGCAGGTACACTGCAAACAACATGGGTGACAAAATGGAATCCTGCGGAACCCTGCAGTATAGAGGGAGAACATCAGAGGAATAAATCCCAGTGACCACTCTCTGAGTCCTACCCTCAAGGAATGATTGAAACCATCTGAGGACCATACCTGACAGTCCACAGATGAGCTGCAAGCACTCCAATAGCACACCATGATCCACAGTGTTGAATGCTGCAGAAAGATCAAGGAGTACCAAGATGGAACTGGTCCTCTGATCTCTCACTATTAGGAGATCATTTAGCACCCGAACAAGGGCTATCTCAGTGCTATGCCTCTTCCTGAATCCTGACTGGAGAGAATCATAGACATTGTGGGTAGAAAGATGATCATACAGCTGCCGTGCAACCATCTTCTCAATAACTTTGCCTAAAAATAGCAGGTTAGAGACCGGTCTGTAGTTAGACGAACAGTCCGGGTCAAGGGAGGGCTTTTTCAGGAGAGGTCATACAACAGCTTCCTTTAGGGGATAAGAAAAAACTCCCCTCTCCAATGAACTCCAGACTGTCTCAGCCAGGACTGGGCCGATGCCATCAATGCAGCGCACAAGGAGTCGCATTGGGTCAGGATCCAAACTACAGCTGATTGGCCACAGAGTCTGGACAACCCTCATGATGACCATTAGTTCTGGCCAGTCAAAGCTGGACCAAGCAAACTGGGTGCTCAACCTCCTGCTGACCTCTGCAGCACCCCTTAGAAGAGGCCGATCCAATCCCAGACCTGATCGTGGCAACCTTATCTGTGAAAAACTGAGCAAACTCATCACACTTCTCTTGTGAAAAAGCTCCCCGAGGCTGAAGACAGATTGGATTGCACAATCTGTCAACAGGATGATGTCCTGCATCTCTGCCAAGGAAGTGATTCCTGTTCTCCTGTGAACTACTGGCCCATCTCACTCCTCCTTTTTCTGACCCAGCACCAGGAGAAGTTTATCCTATCTCAACTTTCCTCCTTTTTGGGCTCTTCCTCCTCCTTCTTTCCTTCTCTCAGTCTGGCTTTCATAAATCATATCCTACTATCTCTTCTCATGTTCAGGTCACTTACCCCATTTTGGCTGGAATTAACCAGGGTCGTCATATTGTAGCCATCTTCATCAACCTGGCATATGCCTTTGTTGCAGTGCCCCATCCTGTCCTTCTTTACAAGATCTCAGGGGCTGGGCTGTCAGATCCTGTGGTTGGATGGTTTCACTTCTGCCTTTCTGACTGGCACCAATCAGCCTCAATGGGTGATAGCTTATCCCTCTTCCCTTCCCATCAGATCCAGAGTCCCATAGGGTTCTAGTCTGGGCCACATCCTCATTTTTCTAAATGACATCCTGTCAATCTGCGTCTCCACACACATCCATATGTACATTGCTGATGCTGTACTTTTTGCTGCCAGAATCTCTGTCCCTGAGCTGGAATCACTGCTACAGCATGACTTTAACAAGGTACAGATCTGGTTCCACTTAAACCAACTTTCTCTTAATGCCAAAAACACTGACTCTCTGACCTTTAGCACTAAGCAGAGACTATACAGGTTCCAGTCATGTGCTGCGTTCAAGACTCTTGATGGTGCCTCACTTGAACATGTTCCCCACTTCAAGTACGTCCTCAATGTATGTGGCTGGATTATTTCCCAGACTTTACTGCCTACATCAGTGCCATATTTAAAAAAAAAACTCTGCCCCAATCTTGGTGCATTGCACAATAACAAATCGTGCCTGACACTCGTGGCCTGCCATAAGATTAGTCTGAAGGTGATCATGCAGGAGTTTGACTACCCTTGCCAGACTGGGCCCCCACTCCCTTTTCCACTCATTCTGTTGTTTTGCTTTTAATGACCCTCCTTTCATACATTACTTCTCTCTCTACCTCGGTCTCTTTCTCTTTTTCTCTCCCCTCCCCTTGAGTCTTGGCATCTCATCCTCTGCTCCACCTTTCATGTAACATATTGGTTCTCTACCCTTCCTCCTATCTAGGTGTTGTGCTTTGTTCTTCCTTCTCCTCTTCCTACTCCCATCACTCCTCTGATTCCTGCTCCTTTTCCATCCTTCAGTGCAAATCCACAGCTATTCAGTCTGCCTTCGCCATAAATCTTCATCAGCTTTGAAATAGCCTCCACCTCCACTTTAGTCTCTCCTCTCTCCTTCCTCAAACCTCTCCTCTTAGCTCACTTTGCCTCTCTTGTGATGACAGTAATGTTACCTACTAGGAATTTAACCTATGCTCAGGAGCACCATCCTGGTGCACTAACCACTGACCTGTAGGCTCACATGGTTGGACCTGACTCTTCCCAGACACACTTCCTTTCTCTGGCATTGTAAATCCTGCAACTAGGAACAATCGAGATGACAATTAGATGTTTTTGGTGCAGTATTAGCACTGCTAAACAATTTAGATCACAAATTGTAGTGAGAAAGAAATAATGTGACCTACTGGGAATTGAACCTAGGCCCCTGGAATACTGTTCCAGTGCTCGAACCACTGAGCTATAGGTTCACACGTTTGGACCTGACTCTTCCCGGACACACTTCCTTTCTCAGGTATTGCAAATCTTGTTTACCCCTCTCATGTAAAATGTGTTTACCCTTCTTGTGTCTGTTATTAGAAGTCCATACAGACATTCTATCTCTTCCTCCACCTCTGCCCCCTCTCTGATAGTGCTAACTACCTACCAAGTTGCTTCCACTACCAAATGCCTATCTCCTGTCTGTGTTACATGGGTTTCTTGCTAGGTTACATCATATTTTTATGTTTGATTACAGAATGCAAATGAAACATATTGGTATAACTTAGGTTGAGAAAAGCACGTTGTGGAGGTGTGGCAGGCTGTGAGCCAGTGAGGTGACTAGAAATCAGACAGCAACAATGGTGCTTGAACTGGCTGATGATGCAGGTTTTCCATCAGAAAGCACACTTTTCAAAGGTGTTTCACCACTCCTGTGAGTGTGCTGGATTGTGCTATTCTGATGACGCTATGTGCCAATATCCCCTGTCAGACTCTCTCCTCCTCACCATGCTACTTCCTTTCCCATGGCTCCTTGATTGCCTGCCAAGTACTCTGACTGTAATGCACCAGCGGTGGCTTTTGGATTGCCTGATGAGCAGGCTGAGTTTAATGCCACCAATGGCGGCTCCTCAATTGTACACTGAGAACATCTAGTAGAATCTTTTGGGAAAAGGATCAAAATCACCCCCTCCAAAAGGAAAACACCCACTTTGGTGAAATCCTCTTTGCTCTGTAAGGCTATCATGAACTTTCCTTGAAGGGTAGCCTCTTAGGATACTTACATCCTCCCCAAGTCTTCCTTACACTCCCACAAGAATTAATGGTGTTTTACAATAAATGGCCTTCAGACTCCAAATCCCCAGAGTCATCACCACTGTCCTGGGGGTCTGTCCCCCGAGGTAGCCGGATGAATAGTCAATGAGTTTTGTTGTTCTCACATACTGGATCCACAGACATCTGGTACAAAGGAGGGGCCCTTGCCTCCTCAGGTGGCCCGGCAGGTGAACTTAGGCAAGGTTACCCAGAGGGTTCACCTGTACCCTAGAATCACTGTGCCATCTTGAGATTTCTCATTCTAGCACCCAGTTGGCAATTTAAACTCTCCTACTGGCTGTCAGAGATTCTATAAATCTGTAAGCTTTGTGGTTTGGCATTCTAGTGTACAAGCCCTCTCCTGCTGGCAGAGGAGGGTCGTTATATAAATATGTAAGCATAACATAGTCATTTTGCTGATATTTTTCTTGATAAAGAACTCCTGAAGATCTATGGCTGAAGCACTTATTCCAATAATATTTTTTATTTTTACCTTAGTTACCTGGGGTTACTAGAATCCCAGTAAGACCTAGTGGTAGGCAGGGAAGGCAGCTTGTGAAACTCCAGTTAAATGGGTTTCACACTGTCTCACTCTGTCCTCAGTCACAGCTGAGACTTGAGAGATGACATCACTATAGAACTGTCGCAGCTGCATGAGCCACATTTGGAATCTTCAGCTCAGGGGAGTGAAGTTTAGAACCTTGGGAAATTCAAAGGAGTCTTCAGTTTGTCCTTAAGCAAACAAGAAGGAAATCTGTGAGTTGTCTGTTTACCCCTCCCTCTGGGGGGGGAGGAAAAGTTCTCTGTGGGCTCCAGGGGCAATCCCCTTTGCCCACTATGGGAAGAAGCTGCCTGATTTTGTTTAAGTCTGTTCAAGTATAACAGCAAAGAAAGTGTTATTTCACCTGTGGGGCACCTGCAACAAATGGGTGAGTGTTTGGCTCCATTTGAAGGGGCAAACATACTGTTTTCTTCAAGTTGGGAAGTAATGTGGACTGCTATTTGGGAGGACTATGTCTACTAGGACGAACAAATGGAGCAGTTTGACAGTTTAAAGTTTAAATTGATTTAAAGTTCGCTGTAGAGGGGGTGCATCAGTTCATCCACCATTCAATCTACATTTTACAGTTTTGAAGTTTTCTGTGTGTCCAGAGAAATGGCCGGGTATGGGCTGTGGGAGCTGGAGGTGGGAAAACCCCCCATCTTTAGTAACCAGGTCCACCTCTTCGGATTTCTTCTGTGTTTTTGCTACTTGCCTCATGCACTTGGCCAGTGATGGGGTGGGTACCCAGACGTGGGTCACAACTTGAAAATCTCCTAGGAGTCACAGACTCTAAGTGGTGTGGGGAGCCACAGAATGGGAAAATTACTCCTTATTTGATGGGAGCTCATTTGGAAGTACGAAAACAAATCTCTCTAAGAGTCGCAGACTTCAAGTGGTGTGGGGAGCCACAGTTTGGGAGCCTCCTTGTTGGATGGGATGTCTTGCCAAGTAAAGTTTGGGTTCATTCTTCAAGTGGACCATCAGTCGAGTAGCCGGCAGGGGTGCCAGGCCAGTCGGGCTATGTATCCAATGCGCATGCAAAGTCCGGGCTGAGTGCCTGGTGGGTCCAAAGCCAGATAACTGTTGTAATGAGTTCATTCTCCAATGGACCGCTGTGTTTTAACCTCTAATCTGCACATACAGTAACGTAGCCCTTTGGGGGACCATGAAATGCTTTGTTATGTGTCATCTAGTATAAATAAAGCCACACTGAAAAATCCCAATTCTGGTTCTGGACATTACAGTTATTGCTTCCTGTAGTTGGATTTACTTGGGTGCCCCTGTGCAGAGTAGCCAAACCTAGGTCCCTTGTGCCAGGTAACCTCATCCTTCCCTGAGCCCGTAGAATTATGTTACCCCCACCAGGTATTGCTGCCCACGCCAACAGCATGCCACCTGTCATTTCCGTAGAAAAGGCAGGGGTGGGGGGTTACAAAAATGGAGGCACCACTTTGGATTTGTTTGGGAAGGAAGGTGCTTGGGCAAGTAGGCTAGCGTTTTGGCTATCTGGCAGTCGGTAGCCCCAAAAAGTTGAAGCAATTTCCCTAGTGTGTGCTGTGTGCTGTGAATCTTGTGCTGCTGTGTAAAAAATGCCAACTGTTTACCAAGGAGCTGTAAAGCCAAAGTGTGTGTCCTTGTCCTGCATCAACATAGTTTACAGCATTTGTCAGTTTTAAAATAAATTTCAGTGAAGAAAAGTGTGGAAAACTAGGGGTAGCAACAGAGAAAATGTGCCCTGGACGTTGGAAATGCTTTCTGTGCAATACTAAAGACTGCAGAGTTAATGGCAATGTTACATGGTTGAAATGGGCTCTCGCCGTGGAGTCAGTTGAAAAAAAAAAAGTGCATCTTTTCAGTTTGAATTTGCCTGCTCGACAATCGCCGTGAGGAGAGGAGCCCTCGTGAGGAAGAAGAGGCTCATTTGCATGGCGTCATGTGGTTGGTCAGTTTGCCATTAGTCCCGCCCCTCAGCCAGCTCTTCAGAGTTTGCCTCAGCATTCGAGAGGGAGACAGAGAGTAGTGCGTGTACTGGGAGTGGAGGAGAGTTCGTGAAGTGTTCAAAGCGCTGTAAACAGTAAAAAGTGACTTTTCAGTTAAAAATCGGGCTCAACCCGCTTATCGATCTTGGGATCAGTGAATTGTGTGGTTAATACTACGATCGCGGAGACTGCCCACCCGTTTGCATTCCGAGGCCTTCAAAAATCTGGCTGCAGGCCGTTTTCTCTCATCGCAGCAATCTGCTACAATAACAGTGAGTAAACGATTTAAAACTGCTCAATTCAGTGATTTTCAATAATGCCATATAAAATGTGTGTGCAGCTGTGTAGTCGCTTTGCAAGTAGCGATTGTGTGATATCCTGCTGGCAAGTGCAAGTCTGTAAAGCCATTAAATGTGTGCATAGCAATGAAAGTAGCCTCAGTTTAAAGTTTGCAGCCAGAGAGAGACTGTGGGTTGTAAAATAAGTGCAACACTAGTAGAAGCAGGCAATCCTGTGCTGAAACCTGAGGTTTTAAAAGGGACTGTAATTAAATGAATGTTGCCAGCATGTGAAAAGTCCAAGGAAAATCCTGTAAATGTGAGAACAGCCAGAACAGAGCAAGTTGTGCAGTTTGAATAAAAGTTATTAGTAGCTGATGTAAATCGGGTGCGCCGTGGCTTGACGCAGAGTCTGAATGTTGATGCACAGGAGTGCTGCCACTGCCATTACAGGGTGGGGTAGTAAAGTAAACACAGCAGCAGAGGAGCCATTTTAAAGCTACAGAGTGTGTTCATTTAAAGTGAGACTTTCAGTTACAGTGAATTTTGTTTGTTTTTCTGCAGTTATGGCCTCAGGACCAGCTCGTTACCGGATCATGCCCGGGTTGCAGTAACAGCAGCAGTAAATAGATTGAGAGAGATTGAAAATTGGTGCTATAGAGGGCAACTCCCTCCTGATGTGGCAATTCCTAATTATCCAGTGCATGTATGCCAGATGTGCTTTAGTGCTGGAAGGATGTCTTCATGATTCCTCACTGTCGGGATGTCTACAAAAATATGGCTTGTATAAAGTGCCTAAAATTTGTTTGGCTCCCACATGGACACAACTTCAAGAATCTGCAGTTGGCAGCACACAGCATCAGGCGGAGCCTGTGGAGGAAGGTCCCTTGGGGGAGTGTGGCACAAAGTTAGGGAGTGCAGAATTAGAGACTGAATCTGAAATTGAAGTTTTGGATGCTGGATTTCAGAAGGCAAGTTCGGATAAAGCATCAGTAGACCCCTGGATGGGGGGCCTAGCCCAAGTCTCAAAGGTGAAGATGAGATGCGGGAGGCCGTTGAATGGGAGGTGTCGACCTCCGCTCCTAGTGATGAATGGATAGTCTCGGGGGTGAGACCTACTGCTCACTCCTGGGCTCAGATCCTCAGTGAAGAGGAAGATGAGGGGGAACCTATGTGGCCTTGTGAGGAAGGAATGGGTACACAGCCTCAAGATCTTGCCTCGGAGGAATGTGTTCAAGAAGGTGGTGATGCCACTGCCTGGCTTCACCAGAAGAAAGAAGTCAGGGATCCGTTTTTAATTTCATTGAGGATGCGAAGCTGGCAGAACCAGGACTGGCCACCCCCAAGCCAGGCCAGCGGTCTCAGATTGACCAAAGCAAGTAAAGAGGAGAGACTGGTTCGTAGAAAGGCCAATGAAATCTTTGGTATGACCTTTCCTACCTTTCCTCAGGGAGTCTGGGAGGAGATTGAGAACTGCAGGAAATCCTGGATCTGGGATGAAGCAATGAAACATGTGTATCCTGGGACTAACCAGCATGTAAAGAATAGACTGTTCCACAAAAAGTATACACAGTGGAAGAGAGGCAGGACACTGTTTATGGACAGAGTGAGAATAGCGGACGGAGAAGGACCCGAAGTCTCCCACTGTGTGAATTATGTGCGTCCAGACGGAGTAATAATTCAAGCCCCATACCCCCTCTACTATTGGCCTCAGTGCAAGGACCTCCCAGAAATTAAGCCAGAGCCTACAAAATGGAGAGCCGAGCAGTGGTAGTCAATACTGCCACATCTAAACTGCGAAGTGCCTTTATTGAACTGCCAATATGAATAAACAAAAATTCGGGGCTCCACATTCTTCAGTCCGCAGTGTACTGTTTTGTTCAGCAACCATCTACTGGCACCACCAGATGACTTCAGATCCAGAGAGGACACCAGCCCAGCTGTTTTCCTGTTCATCGCCTGGTAATCGGATGACGCCGGACCAGCTGTTTCTCTTTTTGTTCCTGTTCTAAGGTTCCTTCTCCAGTTATGACATCAGCCCAGCTATTTCCAGATGTGCACTCCTGTGGGTTCCCGAAAGATGTCCGCCTAGCTGTATCAGGAAGAAATGCTGCCAGGGAGAGTCTTCGGCAGGGACCAGGTTGGTGATGTTTGAATACTTCAAGAGGCTGGTGAGTCAGAAAAAACTTCTTTTTTCTATCTTTATGACATTGCAATACACACCCTACACTACAGACTTCAAACAGTGTGTGAACTGTCCGCAAAGACTGTCCCCTTCAGGATTATGGCCTTAAAGGACTATGTTCATGGGGATCCGGCCCAGGAGAGACTCTTTAATGGACTGGCCTTCGGGCCTTGTAGTCACTAGTGGGACATTTAGGGCTTTCCATCCCCCCAAATGTGTATTGTTACCAATGTCATTGTACTTTAATGTAAATACTGTGTTTTCTACCTTTTTTCTAAAAAATTCTTTTTTGGGATTGTTCAGTGTTTTTAATTTTTTGTATGGTAAGGGTTGTTGTTGTCATTGTTGTTGTTTAGATAGACTGTACATGCAGATTAGGATGTGTTTTTTTTGTTGTTGTTTTTGTCTTTTCTTACAGGTGTTCCTGGAAGACAGAAGAGAAGACAAGAAGAGGAGGAGGGGCTCATCGGAGTTCCTCGTCAGTGCTTATGGTGTAAAATTTAAATGTACTGTGTTATTATTGCTAATGGTTGTAGTTGCAGGCTGTCCAAGGTCGGGGAGGTCCTCGGGTTTTGTTTTGTTTGGGATGTTATGTTAGAGGCAAATAGGTTTTCCCTAGAGGGTTAGGGGGGATAGACAGGCTGTGGTCCTCAGTGGCCATAGGGACTGCAGTGCTGATCTATCAGGGCTATGCTCTGGACGGTTCTACCACAGCCACTAGGTGTCCAAAGTAAGTGGATAGTGTAGAAGCTGACATGTCAGCTATAGGCCTCTAGGCCCTTAGTGTTGCCTACCTGTGCTTGCACATGGTAGGAGAGACCCCTGATCACCCCCTCCACTTGGTGGCACATAGGGTGGGATGGCCTAAGGCCGGGTGCATAATGACTGGGGACAGTCATTTTCCTGGTCAGAAGTGAGTGTAACTCCTTAGTTACCGGGGTTACTAGAATCCCAGTAAGACCTAGTGGTAGGCAGGGAAGGCAGCTTGTGAAACTCCAGTTAAATGGGTTTCACACTGTCTCACTCTGTCCTCAGTCACAGCTGAGACTTGAGAGATGACATCACTATAGAACTGTCGCAGCTGCATGAGCCACATTTGGAATCTTCAGCTCAGGGAGTGAAGTTTAGAACCTTGGGAAATTCAAAGGAGTTTTCAGTTTGTCCTTAAGCAAACAAGAAGGAAATGTGAGTTGTCTGTTTACCCCCCTCCCTCTGGGGGGAGGAAAAGTTCTCTGTGGGCTCCAGGGGCAATCCCCTTTGCCCACTATGGGAAGAAGCTGCCTGATTTTGTTTAAGTCTGTTCAAGTATAACAGCAAAGAAAGTGTTATTTCACCTGTGGGGCACCTGCAACAAATGGGTGAGTGTTTGGCTCCATTTGAAGGGGCAAACATACTGTTTTCTTCAAGTTGGGAAGTAATGTGGACTGCTATTTGGGAGGACTATGTCTACTAGGATGAACAAATGGAGCAGTTTGACAGTTTAAAGTTTAAATGGATTTAAAGTTCGCTGTAGAGGGGGTGCATCAGTTCATCCACCATTCAATCTACATTTTACAGTTTTGAAGTTTTCTGTGTGTCCAGAGAAATGGCCGGGTATGGGCTGTGGGAGCTGGAGGTGGGAAAACCCCCCATCTTTAGTAACCAGGTCCACCTCTTGGATTTCTTCTGTGTTTTTGCTACTTGCCTCATGCACTTGGCCAGTGATGGGGTGGGTACCCAGATGTGGGTCACAACTAGAAAATCTCCTAGGAGTCGCAGACTCTAAGTGGTGTGGGGAGCCACAGGATGGGAAAATTACTCCTTGTTTGATGGGAGCTCGTTTGGAAGTACGAAAACAAATCTCTCTAAGAGTCGCAGACTTCAAGTGGTGTGGGGAGCCACAGTTTGGGAGCCTCCTTGTTGGATGGGATGTCTTGCCAAGTAAAGTTTGGGTTCATTCTTCAAGTGGACCATCAGTCGAGTGGCCGGCAGGGGTGCCAGGCCAGTCGGGCTATGTATCCAATGTGCATGCAAAGTCCGGGCTGAGTGTCTGGTGGGTCCAAAGCCAGATAACTGTTGTAATGAATTCATTCTCCAATGGACCGCTGTGTTTTAACCTCTAATCTGCACATACAGTAACGTAGCCCTTTGGGGGACCATGCAATGCTTTGTTATGTGTCATCTAGTATAAATAAAGCCACACTGAAAAATCCCAATTCTGGTTCTGGACATTACAGTTATTGGTTCCTGTAGTTGGATTTACTTGGGTGCCCCAGTGCAGAGTAGCCAAACCTAGGTCCCTTGTGCCAGGTAACCTCATCCTTCCCCAAACCCGTAGAATTATGTTACCCCCACCAGGTATTGCTGCCCACGCCAATAGCATGCCACCTGTCGTTTCCGTAGAAAAGGCAGGGGTGGGGGGTTACACATACATTCAATATAAACCTTTTGTTTTATTTGTAGCCCAAACACTGATGCAGCACTCTTATGTTTTGGTTTTATAAAAGCATTTTGTAGTAAATGTTAGCTGACAAAAAGACCAAGGGCCCATGTTGTTTAACTCCTGCCATCCAGACAGCTGCAGCATTCAAAATTGTATGACATCTTAGAAACTTTTCCTTCCCCCCAACAAACCTAATGCTATGAATTATGTACCTGGTAATTTTATCCTCCACGAGGAACTAATCAAACTTGCATTTAAATGATTAAACACTTCCTGCTTATCCACATGGAATTTCATTTACTATTAGTTGGCCCGCATCCCCAATACATTTAACTCCCTCTGCAACCTGTTTTCCTCTTTCTTGGAATCTATAACCTACATTTGCTTTGTGCAATTTGCAAATGTAATTACTGTCCTTACTTGAGACACCAGGCTGACTCCAAGTCATCATTAAAAATATTGTAAGGGTCCTTATACCATCCACTGGGGGATCCAGGCTACTGGTGACTTTTTTCCAGTCAAACATTGTCCCATACACCACTACCAAATAAGTGCTATTTATTAACCAGCTCCCCATCCATTGTGCTATAAACTTCCAGTACAGTAATCCCAAGTTTACTCAACTTCAGAACCAACTTCTCATGAAGAATATGGTTGAATGTTATACTGAAATTGAATATTTAACATCAACTTCTAATTACTTTTAACCTCCACAATAAGACCAGCAAGTTAGATTGGTGTGATCTCTCCTTGGTGAACCTGTTTTGATTCTCCTTTAGCAGCTGGAATCTGTCCAGATCTTCCATAATCTAATCATGTTTGATAATTATCTGAGGTATACTTCCGACAGTCAGGTTAGGCACAGAGATCTATCATTACCTGAATCACTTCACTTTCCTTTTGAAACAGAGGTCTCACATTTCTCCTTCATCTGCCCCCAAACCAAACGCATGAAAGGTTTTAGTTTCTGGAGAATCATTGGCAGAGCATCTACTATTATATCCTGTACCTTTCTGAGCATCAAAGGATCCATACCATTCAGTCCTTATGATTTATTCATCTTCAATTTGTCTAGCTGAACAGAAGCTAAGCTAGCAATTATATATACTGTGCTGCAGATATCTGCTGATACCTTCAATGTTTCATCCAGATGTGGCAATTCTCCCAACACCTCAACAGTAAATACTGAGATGAAATATTCATTTAGATATTATACTGCCAAGGCATCTTCTGATGTTGTCCCCTCCATAGATCTTGTGCTGAGTGGTTCCACTCCTTCATTAACTGTCTTTTTTCTTCCAATGCAACTAAAGAATATGTTAGTATCTTTAACATATCAAGCCGTGCCACTCTCATATTTCTTTTTTTGCTAATCTTGTTTCCTTTTTACATTTTTTTGAGTGATTGTTTATATCTGGTGCTATTTTCCATGATGTATTTCCTCCATTGGTGCCTTTAATTCCATTTCTTTTTTGCCATCACTATTTTTTGGGGGGTTATTTATTTAGTTCTGGTAACCATGTAAGCATGCTAAGTAGTCTGATGCCTGTTTTCAGGAACAACATGGATATTAAACAATACATACTAGGAAGGTACAGCCAAAATAACAAACAACTGTACATAGCACATTTATGACAGTCATAGCATCCAAAATAGGTACAGACATTTTTATGTATCAGTTTTAAAGTTCCAGTAAACAGCAGTATTTTTTTGTCACATTTTTTCATCCACTCCCAGCTGGGGGCTCGATGCCAGCTATGGCAACCATCCAGGGCTCTGCCACACCCCCCCATTGGAATGCATATCATAGTGTGCATGTTATTAGTTAGATTCTATGAACACAGTGTGTATTCATGAACACTGACAGCTAAGGTTTTACATTTAAACTTTAAATATATAATACTTGTTAGTGTGCATATATCATTATCTGCACATTAGGCACCTCTATATAGCAGTAGCCTACACACACAGCATGCTAGTTCATTAAGCACACACATTACTTACACATCTTGGTTTTCACCACCAAGGTGTTAAACACAGGTAGTTAGAAATTAGGGAAAAATATCTCTAAATTGAAAGGCCTTGAGAAGGTTCTGCTGCAAAGCTGTTATGAGAACCAAGGCATTTGTTTATGTCTTGGTACCCATCATTATGACTGTATGTCTTGTTTGGATAACTTCCAGGTGCCATGCTTTTCTGGAAAAAGATTCTGCTATTTTGTACTAGGAGACAACACCATTAGACACATAGGCTAATATGAGGTTATTTTGACCCAAGTGAATATGTAAAGTCAGCAGACTTATGAATCAGCCTATTTCTCAAAAAACAGTAAATAAGGGGCACCCCTTTTATCAGTTATTGTCACACAGTTGATGCAATGGCATCTTGGCCTTCCCTCTGCATTGACCCTGTTGTATAAGTGAGTATAACCTAATTATACTTTGTATATCAGTTAATCAAAGATAGCAGGACATTATATAATGCAAATCTGAAATGTATTAGATATTCTGTGTTTGGGTTTGTTTACAGTATAATGGCTTAGTAGAACTAGGAATGTTATATTGACATCTGTGTCTGGTCTGTTTGAACCCAGCATAATAAAATTAGATTTTGTTGTATTTTATAATTCTTTTAAGACTTTTCATTGGTAATTCTGATTCCAGCCATACTGGTCCTTGCAAAACAGGAGAAGATGGAAGGTTTGATACCTTTTATTGGATCAACAAGTGTTTTGTACAAAGATGGAATTATACACACGCTTTTGGGGCCACACAGGTCCCTTCTTCAGGTGAACAGCAAAACTGAGCAACATAAGCAGTATTTATATCCATTGTGGAGCAATTAAAAATCAGGAAACAAAGCAGGAAGGTGATAAAGGGGACTAGAGATGAAAGTCTAAGATGCAAAATAAAAACATGAGAAGAAATGGGGAGGGGGGCTAAGTAGGAACATGTCAGTAGGAGATGAAAGGAAGCTAAAGGGAAGACAAAAGCATGCAGATAGGATCTGAGCTCAGAGGCTGGCTGTAAGGGTAGAATAGACAGAAGATGCCTAAGAGATGCAAGGAAATCAAGAAATTAGGAGAAACAAAAGAACAAAGGCCTGAATAAACAGAGTGTGAGGTAGTATAAACAGATGTGTGAAAACAAGAGGGAATGGGTGGGACTGAGATAAAGAGTTAGTAGGAGAGGCAGGGAGGATGTGAAGTACAGGTAAAAAAAGTAGATCAGACAAAACTCAGAGAAAAAAATTATAATAAGAGAAATACAGAATCAAAGTGTGATAAATAATGACATGATTTAGTACAAAATAAAAAAGAATTACAGTTTACCATGGTGTGTCATTATACCAATGTCCCGATTCAGTCCAGAAATGTTAGATTTAAATTGTTTAATATATTTAATTTCCCACGTCCTTCTGTCCTGTGTGTTTCTGAAGTTGCTTCTTAGTATCAAGACAGATAAATCCAAGAGAGAGTGATCTGTTTGTGAAAAATGGTTTCCTACTGGAGTGCTGATAATCTGGTTTACTATTGTGTGACGGTGGTGATTCATCCTGGTTTTCAGTGGTTGGCTAGTTTCCCCCAATATAGCAACCATTTGTGCACTTCTTGCATTGAATTAGATAAACCACTTTGCTGGATTGACATGTGTAGGATCCATTAATTTGTATTACATTGTTCTGGCTTGTCTTAATGTTGGCCTGTGTGCAAATGTAGGAGCAGGTCTTACATCTTGCCATGCTGCATGGTGTTGTCCCTCTTGTTTTCTGGTTATTTTGATCTGCTGGGAGTTTGTTATGAATTACTATGTCTGAGAGGCTGGGGGGCTGCTTATAGGCAATGACAGGTGGTTCAGGGAAGATATATTTCAGTGTTTCATCTTCTCTCAGCATGGTTGTAGTTCTTTGACAATTTCCTGAAGGGGTTTTAGCATGGATCTGTAAGTGACCACTAGGGGTGTGTAGTCAGTTTGATGTCTTTGCCTGTATTCCAGCAGATTGTCTTGTGGTATTTGTATGAACCATTTAAATTCTCTGTCAATTTGTCTTGGAGAGTGGCTCTGCTGAATTAGGGAATTCCGAAGTGTGAAGATCTGTCTGTCTCTTGTTCTCTCATCAGAGCAGATTCGATGGTATCGAATCGCCTGACTGTAGATTACAGATTTTCTTTTATGATTTGGGTGAAAGCTAGAATATGTCATCCAGAAATCGGAAGTAGACAGATGGATTATAAGGGTGGTGTTTAAAAAAAATCCTCTCCTAAGCAGGCTATGAGTGAACAACAGCAACGTATCAACAGAATTTAGCTGTGATCTCCAAACACATGATCAAAAATCTCCCCAGGCTGCCCTATCATGGAAGAGGAGGAAACTCAGAGATATACAAGACAGCAGCTACAACAACATCTTCACTCATCCAGGGGAAGTAAACCACAGCACTAACATTGTGGAACAGGATAATACACTGCTACAACTACCAGTGATCAACCTATCTAATAAAGAACTTACATGGGCTGAAACATCTGTACTACCCAAGGGCTTAACTTTCTGCCCCACACAAGGATTTGATAACATTAGATTCTGTGGGGAGAGAGAAGAATTTTTTAGACGGCTTCATCTGAAAGATTATTTCTTTGATAAAAATGACACACTCAAACAACACATTATGACAGCACAAAGAAAACATCAGACTGGACCCCTTGGAGTGGACACAACCCCAAGCTGGATGCCTACATCAGCTGCTTCCATGGAAGAATAAACTCCCAAATCCTTAGCAAACAGCAGAAACTCCTGTACAATATTACACCATTAGAAATGAGGACAATAAAAACTCTGAATAACAACCATAACATTGTAATAAAACAAGCTGACAAGAGTGGAGCTGTGGTTGTGATGAACACAGAGGATTACATTAAGGAGGCACACAGACAACTGTCAGATACAGCTTACTATAGAGAACTCACCGAAGACCCTACTATACAATATACAGAAGAACTTAAACAAATCATGATGTCTCTACCTAACAACATCCAAGAACAGTTAAAAATACTAATTCCAAACAAACCTACTCCAGGGACATTCTATATCCTACCCAAGATACACAAACCCGGGAATCCAGGATGACCCATCATCTCTGGCATTGGCACACTTATTGAAAACATTTCAGGACTTATTGAATCCATTTTAAAACCACTAGTAAGAGCTACCAGCAGTTTTATTCAGGACACCACCGATTTCCTCAGGAAACTGAAACAAATTGGACAACTGCCACCGAACACTATCCTAGCCACATCCCACATGAAGATGGCATAGCAGCATGTCAGAAATTTTTAAAGGAAAACACATCCACAGGAAACATTCCAGAAACCACCATCAGCACCCTAATAAAATTTATTTTGATGCACAACTTCACCTTTAATGGCAAGCACTGTTTACAAATCATGGGGACAGCCATGGACATTAAAATGGCACCACAATATGCCAATCATTTTATGGCCTGCTTAGAAGAGGATTTTTTAAACACCACCCTAACAATCCATCTGTCTACCTCCGATTTATTGATGACATATTCCTGATTTGGACAGAAGGTGAAGACTCTCTCAAAAAATTCCATCACGATTTTAACAACTTTCATCACTCCATAAATCTCACTATTGAATACTCCACCACCAGTATACATTTTCTTGACACCACAGTCAGTATCACTAAAAATGGACATATACAAACTGCTCTTTACAGAAAACCCACTGACAGACATCGCTACATGCATAATTCCAGCTTCCATCCAAATCATACAAAAAAATCTGTAATCTACAATCAGGTGATTCGATACCATTGAATCTGCTCTGATGAGAGAACAAGAGACAGACAGCTCTCCACACTTTGCAATTCCCTAATTCAGCAGAGTCACTCTCCAAGACAAATCCACAGAGAATTTGAACAGGCCATACAAATACCACAAGACAATCTGCTGGAATACAGGCAAAGACATCAAACTGACTGCACACCCCTAGTGGTCACTTACAGCCCCATGCTAAAACCCCTTCAGAAAATTGTCAAAGAGCTACAACCCATACTGAGAGAAGATGAAACACTGAAAGACATCTTTCCTGAACCACCTGCCATTGTCTATAAGCAGCCCCCAAGCCTCTCAAACATAATAATTAATGACAAACTCCCAGCAGATCAAAATAACCAGAAAACAAGAGGGACAACACCATGCAACATGGCAAGATGTAAGACCTGCACCCACATTTGCACACAGACCACCATTAAGACAAGTCAGAACAACATAATACAAAATAATGGATCCTACACATGTCAATCCAGCAATGTGGTTTATCTAATTCAATGCAAGAAGTGCACAAATGGTTGCTATATTGGGGAAACTAGCCAACCACTGAAAACCAGGATGAATCACCACCATCATACAATAGTAAACCAGATTATCAGCACTCCAATAGGAAACCATTTTTCACAAACAGATCACTCTCTCTTGGATTTATCTGTCTTGATACTACGAGGCAACTTCAGAAACACACAGGACAGAAGGACATGGGAATTGAAATATATTAAACAATTTAAATCTAACATTTCTGGGCTGAATTGGGACATTGGTTTCATGATACACTATGGTAAACTGTAATTATTTTTTATTTTGTACTAAATCATGTAATTATTTATCACACTTTGGTTCTGTATTTCTCTTATTATTATTTTTTTCTCTGAATTCTGCCTGATCTGCTTTTTTTTTTTACCTGTACCTCACATCCTCCCTGCCTCTTCTACTAACCCTTTAGCTCAGTTCCACCCACTACCTCTTGTTTCCACACCTCTGTTTATACTACCTCACACACTGTTTATCTAGGCCTTTGTTCTTTTGCTTTTCCTAATTTCATGATTTCCTTGCACCTCTTAGGCATCTCCTGTCTAGTCTACCCTTACAGCCAGCCTCTGAGCTCAGATCCTCTTTGCATGCTTTTGTCTTCCCTTTAGCTTCCTTTCATCTCCTACTGACCTGTTCCTACTTAGCCCCCCTCCACATTTCTTATCATGTTTTTATTTTACATCTTATACTTTCATCTCTTGTCCCCTTTATCACCTTCCTACTTTACTTCCTGATTTTTAATTGCTCCACAGTGGATAAAAATACTGCTTATGTTGCTCAGGTTTGCTATTCACCTGAAGAAGGAACCTGTGTGGCCCCGAAAGCTTGTGTATAATTCCATCCTTGTACAAGACACTTGGTCCAATAAAATGTATCAAATCCTCCATCTTCCCCTCATTGGTAATTCTAAAATTTTAAGTAAGCTCCCGGATATATATTATGGTATGATAGTCACAAATCCAACAATTGGCTGTCCGAACAGGGTGAGGCAGGCAGACACAGATTTTAAACACCTCACACCTCTATTCTTCAGGGTTGCAACCTGTAAATAATAGAGTACCATAGGAGGCTTTTGTCCTTATGGCACCTCCAACAGGCTAAAATGGGAACGTTGCAAGAACATGATTCATAAAAGACAGTTGTGAATTATGTTGAAAAATACATTGAAATGCATGGTAGTGGAATACTATCCAAATCTAAGGTTGTGAGCCATGCAGAGCCGTGGCAGTATGTTCAAGAAAGATTAGAAACAGACTTTTTGGACAATAAAAAAGTCTCACGTTATAAATGAAAAGTAAATATAGTCCAGGGTCAGTCTAAAGGTTTGTATACTTTTTCCCATGCTGCCCGTAAATACTGAAACTCCCTTCCCCATAGGATACAGTGCGCACCTAACCATGACCTCGTCAAAAAGGAACACAGAACTTTCCTAACTAAATCCACTATCTGCATGTGTTTCAACCCACCTTAGTTCCCTCCCTTCATCTACCTCCCAGTATCATATCCACTCTTGAAGGCTACCCATTATCTACTCACTCTGTTTCACCCCTTCACCCCCTTCTTCCTTTTTCATACCCTGTCCCTTGCCTCTCTCTCTCTCTCTCTCTCTGTTCCATACTCCCTCTGTTTCCTTTTCCACTATTACTGTGTCTCTTCTTTTGACTAGCACTTACGTTGAGCTCCTGTTAACTTGGATCCGTCGGTCTACTGTACTTCAGATTTATTTTTTGTCAACCTTTTGCACTAATTGCTGCATTTTTGTTACTCTGGTTGTCTTTACCTGTTACCGATCCATCAAGAATTGCAGCTCCACCATGCTTAAATAACTCTACTATTGTTATGTTTGTTTGTTAAATGGTGTAGCCTTACTATTTTATATTTCTCTATTTCAATGTTTGGTCTGATTTGCCATATTTCAGTGCTGTATTTTGTTCAATTGCTATTTGCTGTATTTGTACTATTATTATTGCTGTATTTGTTTTGTCTGCTCTTTGTATGATGTAACCTCCCGGGTTGTGTCTGAAAATGGGCATTCCTATGCCTAGTGCACCTACCCGGGTAACAAAACTAAATAAATAACATTTCACAGTCTTGTTATTGCAGGAACAGGTTTCTGGTTTTAAAAGTAGATATGAACATGTGACTGGTTTATTGTTTGAAGCAAATAAGATGAATGGGTGTTCAGGTGGGTTTGCCTCCACAAATGTGTACCTGTGTGTGTACAATGACACCTGGTTCAAAAGTTTCTCATTCTAACTGCAGCAGGAAGGTACTTGAGCAGCAAATGCCTGCTAAAGCCAGTATCGATTATGTGCAAAAGGCAATTTACAACCATGAAGTTTAACATGACATACTTACATCTCAACTATAACTTTTTCCTTCCTCAATTATTTCTGCAGCAATTCCCTTCATTCTACTATATATTTTCCATATAGCTTGACCAGCCAAAATGGAAGGATTCTTCTGCTGACTTTTTTTCTGTCTATATACACATAACACTTCAGGGAGCTGACAGAACAAGGCAGTTCTCGGTGATTAAATGTTCAATGTTATACAAGTAGTTAGTTTCCCAATAACTGTGGAAGGCAATAACTAAACTAAAACTTCTGCTGAACTGTGTGGCAGGTTATGTTGCAAATACCTTAGGTTATCTTTAGAATTCTTATGAAGTCTGTGGTATGCGTTTTGAAACTTTTTTTCTACTCTGACAGGGAAGAACAGCTATATGTTGTTTTAACACATATTTTCTCTCTTTAGGTGCTGCACAATATGGCAGCTGGATTATTCTGTTTTCTGCGGTTCATGTTATGATGTGCCTTGCAGTTTAATAATGAATAGTGCTATTCAATATTTTGATTTTAACAGTTTTGTTTTATGGTTTCACCCCTTTTATAGAGTGGTTTCTGGGATATATGAAGTACAATCCCCATATATCAAGGTACTTGGTAAAACGTTTTTTGTATGTGAATGGAAGTTTCAGTATGTGGTAAAATGGTATAATGTTTATGATACTCAGCATAGTGCCTGAGCAGGAAATTGAAAAGGAATGAAGGTTATGCATTGTAACAGTGGTTTATGCATGGAACTGCTTAAAGTAATGAACGTGTTTAAAAAAACTATCACCCTATTTTTCTGTTGGGACCATCCCTTCAGTGGCATGAAATCCGGATAACTGCCAGTGTGCCACTGGCTTTAATTAGTTGTAACTTATTGTTTAAAAAAATGGGAAGCTGGAAGGCTCAATACTTTTTTGTTAACTGGAACAAGGAAGTTCATCTTCAACAGTTAATTTCAATTTATTTATAGTTTTATGTTACAAAGGCACATCGTATCATCTCAACCTTAAGGGGGTCCCAAGGTTTAGCACCCTGCTGAGTAAGAAACAGTTTTGTTCCCAGTGCCATATTGCTAGTTAAGCATACGGTTTTAATTTTTTATACCTTTTGATTAATTTCTCATTCCCCAAAGGGAAGAGGGGATGCTTCTATGAGAGGCATGTTCAAGTGAAAACCTATAACATTAAGTCCTTAGCCCTCTCTTCTAGAAGGAGCTGCTGGCTGTAATCCAAGCCCACAGATAGGGGGATGCTACTGTAAAGTGCTCATTAGACAGTTTTATTTACAATTTTAAGGTTATATCATTTTTCTACTAAATGATTTACAGTATTACTGTACTTACTGGGTCTGGAGTATAGACATACTACTCTAATTGATTATGCTGTAAATGGGTTTCACTGTTTTCAATGGCGCACCCCTACATTTTGCTGTGTTTAAGTTTTTTTTTTATTAGAATGACTTTTTGCAGTTTGTAACTTGTATGTTAAGTTCTCATTTATAATGAAATGCTAAGCCAAAGCTCCTTGCACTACAAGGACCTTATGGGAGCAAAAGTCATGAATCATATTGTTGTTTGTATGTAAGTCTGATCATGTGTATTTTTATGGATTTAAAAGGACTTGATTGTAAACAGTGTCTTTTGGTGCTAATCATTTGTTCTTGTATAAAAATAAAGTTTTAACATAACACATCTGTACACCCTCACCCCCCCATCACTAGCTGCCTTCAGCAGCAGCAGCTGTTTTAACAACTGATGGGCCCATATGAGGCAGATAACTATTTTAAATGTTAATTACATTGTTTAAGTGCAGTACTGCCACTGCTAAAAAATTTAGATCACAAGTTGTAGTGAGAAAGAAATAATGTGACCTACTGGAATTGAACCTAGGCCCCTGGGATACTGTTCCAGTGCTCTAACCACTGAGCTATAGGTCCATGGTTGAAACATAGAAACATAGAATCTGATGGCAGATAAGGACCACTTGGCCCACCTAGTCTGCTCATTTCCTTACCTGATGGATAAGCTGCAGATTCTAGTTAATCAACAGCTTACTTCCTCCTACCCCCCCACTAGAATTGCCTTATGTCTGTCCCATGCTTTCTTGAATTCTCCCACTGTTCCTGACTCCATGACCTCCTCAGGAAGACTATTCCATGCATCCACAACCCTCTTCATGAAAAAATACTTTCTAACATTACCTCTGAGCTGTCCCCTCCTCTGTCTTCAAATTGTGCCCTCTTGTTCTTGCACATCTCTTTTTCTGAAAGATGCTACCCTCTTGTACTTTGTTAATTCCCTATAGAAACTTGAAAGTTTCTATCATGTCTCCCTTTCCCTCCTTTCCTCAAGGGTATACATATTAAGCTGCTTTAGTCTCTCCTTGTATGTTTTCTGGTGCAGACCCTGCACCATTTTGGTTGGACCTGACTCTTCCTGGACACATTTCCTTTCTCTGGTATTGCAAATCTTGTTTACCCTTCTTGTGTAAAATGTGTTTACCCCTCTTGTGTTTTTTATTAGAAGTCCACACAGACTTTCCATCTCTTCCTCCACCTCAATGAAAATGAAACATACTGGTATAGCTTAAGTTGAGAAAAGTAGGTTCTGGAGGCGTATCAGGCTGTAAGCTAGTGAGGTGACTAGAAATCAGACTGCAACAGCAGCACTTGATCAGGCTGATGATGCAGATTTTCCACCAGTAAACACCCTTTTCAAAGGTATTTCGCTGCTCCCATGAGTGTGCTGGATTTTACCATTTTGATGTGCCAATATCCCCTGTCAGACTCTCTCCCCCTTGCCATGCCACTTTCTTTCCATGGCTCCTTGATTGCCTGCCAAGTAGTTTGGCTGTAATGTACCAGCGGTGGCTTCTTGATTGCCTGCTGAGCAGGCTGAGTTTAATGCCACCAGCAGCGGCTCCTTGATTGCCCACTGAGAACAGCTAGCAGAATTTTTGGGAAAAGAACCAAAATCATCCCCTACAAAAGGAAAACACCCACTTTCGTGAAATCCTCATTGTTCTTTAAGGCTACAAACAGAATTACAGCACTAAACCGCTGACCTGTGAAAAGCAGTCAAACACCAAAGCTAGATGCTGAAATCATTTATTGTATAAGAGTATTTTATTATAACATATCATGCCATGTCATGCCATACCACTCTCATATTTCTTTTTGTTAGTCTTATGTCCTTTTTACATTTTTTAATGTTTATATCTGGTGCTATAACTGCTATTTTCCATTATGTATTTCCTTCCTTGGTGCCTTTAATGCGTTTCGTTTTTGCCATCACTATTTTTTTTGGGGTAAATTATTTAGTTATTTAGTTCTGGTAACCAGGTAAGTGCGCTAGGCAGTCTGATGCCTATTTTCAGGAACAACCTGGATATTAACAAAACATGCTAGGAAGGTACAGCCAAAATAACAAACTACTGTACATAGCAGATTTATGACTGTCATTATCATCCAAAATACTGTAGGTCCTGACATTTTTTTGTATCAGATACTTCAGAAAACTAGTTTTGAAGTTCAGGTGAACAGCAATATTTCTGATATTGAGAGGTTCAGAATTCCAGAATTCTGGGGCACAGTAAGTGAATACAACAAGTGGAGGCACTTTTGGCTCAATTAGTAGTGATTTCCTATCATACTTTAAGTTAAAGACACACAAAGGGATCAAAGCAGTTTTTACAAGGCAATACGGGTATGTGGTCTTATAAATGTACCAAAATGTGGTTTGGTATAAAAGAACATCTACAACCAGTCCAAGCTAGTATATAAGGTACAATGATGAGTCGAGTGTTTGGTAACCAGTGTAAAATTAAGCAATAATGCACTCCAGAGTGTGGGTCATGCTGGGATAACCTCACGCCTCGGGTGGTTGGCCAGCACCCGAGAAGCGAAGTTATCCCAGCACGACCCACACCCTGGAGTGCATTATTGCTATTATACAATGGCTCATTTTGTGATAAAAAAAGAAAATAGAAACAATAATATTTTTTTTGCTTTTGTTTTTTTCATTTTTGGTGTGTGGAGGTATACGTTTTAAAAAACAGTCCACAGTTCCTGCTTTGGCCAACAGATGGTGCTGAGAGTATGTGCTGCATTGAGTTTTCCTCGCTGCAGCTTTCCTGCTCTGACCACACACAGGTGTGACTCTGTGTCACACTGGCATAGGACATGGTGGTCTTTTTTTTTGTTCTTGGTTTTTATTGCCATTTAAAATGGAGCCCCTTGTTTTGTGAAGGAAGGAAGGAGCGCTATCGCAAAGCTGATCAGAGACAGCTATCATGACTATTACGTGCCGCTGACATGATCCAACAGTGGAGCTGCTGCGGTGCTGTTGTGGGGCACAAAGCTGATTGGAGGTATGGCTTTGTTTTCATTTTGTTGTATTCAAAAACTGTGTTTTTTTATAGTTTTGCAGCACAGGTATTTGTGGGTAAATGAGGAGCATGGCACTGTTCCGGGCACAAGGTACAACGGCTGTAGTTCTAGAACTTCTGGGTACTGAAAGGCACTGTTTATTGCTTTGTGTAAGTTTTCTAAGCAGAGTTATGTGTCCTTAGTTTTTTAAATAGGTAGGAGTGAGGAGAGCCGGACAGGAGAAGACAAGGATGAGAACGGCATGCTAACATCATCGGGGGCTGAAGTGCTTCATGGGCAACTTGGAGTGGCATCTTGGAGCTGTATTGTAAAGTTGATGATGGCTTTTGTTTATGTGTGGGGGTGGGGAGTGATTTCATGTTTATGTGCTGCGGCCATGTGTGTGTGCCTGGAGTTCATACAGTGAGGTTATACTCAGATGACCTCACTTTCCCAGCCACACACTGACCAATCAGAGCCTAGGAAATTTTCTTGCCATTGTATATTATACAATGGCAAGAAAGAATCCTGGATTCTGATTGGTCAGCGTGTGCCCCAGACAGTGATGTTATCTCAGTATAATATTACTGCGTTAAGTCCAGGCACACACATGACCACATGACACACTAGTGGGGTCGGTGTACATCGGCCTCACGAAGGCATTCAGTATTGTTAATCATGCTGTATTTCTGGCCTCCCTGCCCTCCTTGGGGCTCTCAGATGAAACAATAACTTGGTTCAAAGGTTACCTCTCTGACAGATCCCAGCAGGTGAAAATTAACTCCCCTCTATCAACCAGCCTCCAGGTCCATTCAGGAGTACCCCAGGGTCCGTCTTGGGACCCCTCATCTTCAGCCTCTTCCTAAACTCCCTCCCCAGCTCATGCCCTGGAAAAATTCTGCTCTATGCGGACATTGTGATAATTTTCTGGAGCCACCCCAGCCCTGATTCTCTCCAGCGTGCCCTTCAGGGTTTTTTCACTGAAGCTGAGACATGGTTCAGTTCCCACCACTTAGTTCTAAACTATAAGAAAACAAAATCAATGATCTTTGCCCACCAGCAGAGTCCTCATCGTGACTTCCGCTGACCAGCACCAACTCACTAGGATCCCCACTTGAGCTGGTTAATTCGTTAAAATATGTAGGTGTCACCCTTGACACAGCATTCACCTACTATGCACATATCCAACAACGGTCCTCCACTATCAATTCCAGACTTGGGCTTCTGTACCACCACAAACACTGCCTCCCCCCAATGGCTATCCACCTGACCATTACTGCTTCAGTTCTCTCCCTGGTAGATTACGGCATTGTCATCTATGGCACTGATGACCTCACGGCATTGTGATGCATCAAAGTTACTCTAAACAAAGCAAGCAGACTGGTCATGGGTTGTGACAGATGGACACACTTCTGTGATCTCTACAAGTCTGCCAAATGGTTGCCATTTGACGCCCGTCTCAGGTACCATACCTGCCTCCTGGCCAAGAAAATCCACCTTGGTCAAGCTCCGCCTGGTCTGTATAGCCTCATCCAACCCATCCCGTTGATCAGAACCTCCCGTAGCTTTACTGGGACCTCCCTACTAGTCCCCCATTACCAAACCTCCCTTGGACAAAGAGCCTTTCTCTACAGAGTCCCCGTTGGCTCAACAGCCTCTCCCCACTGTCTCCCTGGAGCCCAGGGTCAGTCCCTTCAAGACCAGTCTCAAAGCTCATCTGCTAGAATCTTCAGCCCGTGACTGTCCCTAACCCTCTCTTCCACCTGCTCCCCCCTCTTGGCGGGGCTCTGTAGTATAAATGTACTTGTTATGATATATATGGAAAACAAAATGTGTATCCATGCACTATACCTAAATATTATGCATATTATGGATGACGCTGGGTCCTCCTCTCCCAAAGACTATTGTTTCAGTATCCCCCGTCAGTGTGTTTTTGTACATTATCTTTCTTCCATGATCACTGTACTTATAATATTGTATAATTTTTGTTTGCATAACTTCCATTACTTGTTTTCTCTCTTGTCTCTATTACCTGAACACTGTACTGCTCAATACTATATGTAAGTCCTTATAGTTGATTGCTGTGGAGCCTTTGTAAAGGAGTCTATGACTCAAAGGGTTGTAATTCCGAATTTTATTAAATAAATTAATAATGGATTCGTGCCTCCCTTCCACATGTTACTGCCAGATAGAGCTTCAGCTCCCCCACGATATCACCAACCCCCGAAACAGCAATTCCACAAATATTGTAAGTGAAAGTCACAAAAAACACAAACATACAGGACACAAAATACATTCAATTTTCATGCCTGTGTTTTTTTTTTCCGCCAAACTGAGCAGCTTCACTATAGTGGGCTGACCTTAACTGCCGTTAGAAAATGGGCTGGGGAAATCCCAGAAGCTGATTGGCTTCAGTCAACATCCAGCCGGTCTGGTATCAGGCAACAGAGACCAGGAAATAATGAGTCCCAGCCACTGCTGCCTGATTTCATTCCAAATCCTTGTGACAACAGAATGTTTACGTTTAATTTGCCACCATGTTGTTCTCTCGGTTTGCGAGATAATGCCCCACCCCCGTGGTCTGGGCATTTGGCACACAAATGGTTCCTTCGGTTATTGTTTTTTTTTTTTTTAACTGAAGCTTGTCTCTACAGCTTGCTCAAAAGGGGAAAAAATTAAACATTAGCACCACCATGCTCTAACATGATCGTTGAGCCTTCTGGTCTGCTGCCACTCTGTCATGATCCCAGTCCCTGTTGCTACTAGGCCTACCAAGCAAAAAATAAAGTCATACCAGGTTTACATTCAAAACATAACATCTAAAAAGAAGCTGTATGTAACCCCCTTGTTACCCGGGGTTACTAGAACCCCAGTAAGACCTAGTGGTAGGCAGCGAAGACAGCTTGTGAAACTCCAGTTAAATGGATTTCACACTGTCTCATTCTGTTCTCAGTCTCAGATGAGACTGAGGGATGACATCACCATAGAACTGTCACAGCTGCATGAGCCACAATGGAATCTGCAGCAGGGAGTTGGAATAGAATGTTGGGAGGTTTGAACAGTAGTATGTAGGTCAGCTGGAGTTTGGAGCTTGCTGTGAGAGCAGCACAGCAGCTCTGTGTTAGGCTCTTGGAGCCTCAGCCCTGACGTAGGGCTACATTCAGGAAAAAGGTGTGTGTTTCCACCTTAAGAGAGACACAGAAGCAGTTTTTAAGTGGTGGAGACCACTGATTCGGGTCTCAGTGCCCCCTTCCTTCGGGGATGGGGGCAGGAAAGGGTTTCCTGCATATTCCAGGGTTAACCCCCCCGGTTCTGCTACTAGTGGAGAAGCTGCCTTATTTGTTCCAGAGTTTTTGGGAAACAAGAAGATTTTGTGAATCACCTGTGGGGCACCTGCAACCGGAGGGTGAGTTTCTGCTATTTCTAAAGGGACTATGTTTTCACCCTGGGACTTGTGTTATAGTGGGGATTGGATTACTGAAGTAGTGGGAGGCCTAGAGTAATAGGCTTAGCCAAAAGTAAAAGTATGTTCAAGTCCAGCACTTATGGGAAGTCAAGACATGTAGAGGAGATGTGACATACGTTGTCTACCCAGTAATCTACATTGCCAAGCTTTCAGTAAAAGAGTTGTTTAGTTTCCAGAGAAATGGCCGGGTATGGATTGTGGGAGCTGAAGGTGGGAGACCCCCCATCTTTAGTGACCAGGTCCACCTCTACGGATTTGCTCTGTGGATTTCTACTTTGCCTCATGCACTTGGCCAGTGATGAGGGAAGTACCCAGACGTGGGACTGGAAGGAAGATTCCCTCTTGGAGTCGAAGGCTCTAAGGTGGTTTGGGGAGCCACAACAGGATAATTGGTTCATTTCCCAAAATGGACCATGGATCAAGTGGCCGGCGGGGGAGCCGGGCCAGTGGGGAAAAACCCAAGTAGTGTACAAGTCGGGCTGTGTACCCAAAGCTGCATGCAAGTCCAGGCTGTGTGCCTGGTGGGTTCAGAGCCTGAGGGCTGGAAATAGTGAAGAAGTCTTCTGTTGTCTCTAATCTGCATTACCAGGAATGTAGCCCCATGGGGATCCGTCTATGCTTTGTTTGTTCAGATTGGATGTGAATAAAAGCCAAACTGTAGAGTCCCATTCCTGGTTCTGGACATTACAGTTATTGCTTCCTGTGCTCGGATTTACTTGGGTGCCCCTGTGCAGAGTAGCCAAACCTAGGTCCCCTGTGCCGAGTAACCTCATCCTCCCCGAACCCAGTCCCCACCAGGTACTGCTGTCAGCTTCAACAGCATGCCACCTGTCGTTTTTGCAAAAAGGCAGCAGTGAGGGGTTACATGTACAAGTTAAACAAAAAGCAGTTGATGTGCTACCACTTCTCACTATTTTCGTGGTGTCCTGTGTTTACATCCAGGGTTTCGTTGCCTTGCCAACCATGCAACGTGTCTGACAGCAGTTTAGAACACATGACAAGTGTAAACAAGATTTAAAAAAAATTTTTGTCTTCTTACTCTGTTTATTAAAATTAAATCTTGTGTCCCGACTGCACACCGCTAATCACTCTCATACCCTTCTGTCCCGACTTCCGACCCTCACACTGCTCTGCAGCCACGCTAATCCCTCTTGAAGATCTGTCAGTGCTGACCACGACGTAACCCTTGGTAGCCTCCTGATTTACAGATTGCTGCTGGAAGGAAAACTCTGCACTGTTAAGGGGGGGGGGAGGCAAAACAGCAAGCAACAGATACTGTATAAGTGGACAGGCAATTTAAAAAGTTGGAAAGTCTGTGAAACACCGAGACTCTCTACTGGCAAGTATACCAGTAGAGGGAATACTTTACAAGAAAATTTACTTTCTATTAATTTTTGCTTGTTTGCAAGGTTTTTTTTTGTTTTGTTTTTATTTTGAAACATTTTATTAATAGGTTACCAGTAACCCATTTTCTAAGAGCAATAATACCCTCCAGGGTGGGCGGTATTCGAGAATACCAGACCTTCCAGGGGCTATAAGACCCTCCGCCTGTGGCATCGGGCCTCATTACGCCCCTGGGCAGTCCAGTATTCCCCAATACCGCCCACCCTGTTGGGTATTATTGTTTACTTCCCGCACTTCATAGACACCACTTGACTCGGTGAAAGAAAACGCGCCACCAAAAGAACACTGAGGATGGAATTTCAACTCTTATCTCCAAAACTTAAAATGAAACAAAAAAAAAAAAACAGGCAAACTGTCACAAGACAATCAGGTTTTCAGACTGTCACTCCATAGTAAAGCCTGCTCCCATGCAGGCGCTCGTGCTCCACAGCACCACATCAAATGATTCCGGTTTCCCTGATCCCACAAGATTAACTTTTTTCTATCCTTGGGAGCCCTTCAAAGTTCAAGTGAGATCCTGACTCATCACTTGCTGGGAACCGGAACCATCAGTCCACTCTTTCTCCCACCTTCACAGCTTTCTCCCAGCATTTCCTCACACGCGGTTTAAAAAATGAAACTGGTTGGGGGAAGGAGTGTTGAGGCACCAGACAATAGAAAAACAGCTTTTCTTGAGAAGGGGAATATCAAGACAGGCACAGGCAGGTGTCTGTGTGTATGTGGGGGGAGGGTGCTGACAAGAGAGACACTGTAAAGGCAATCCATTAATGAAACAAAGCTCAAGCGAGAACAGGTCCACCTTTCCACCTTCAGGACAAACAGTAAAATGAACTTTTTTTTATATATAAAATAAGCTTCCACACTTAAAAACATGTAAAAATGCATTTTGTTAAACAGTATTTACTCTCATTTTTTTTTTCTCTTTAAGTGAGCCATTGTATAATATCAATAATGCACTCCAGGGTGTGTGTCATGCTGGGATAACGTCAGTTCTTGGGCCTACAGCCCAGTGATTCAACCACTTGAGGCATGACATTATCCCAGCATGACACACACCTTGTTGTGCATTATTGCTTAAATAACTGATGTCACCATAGGTGCCATCCCATTTTGATAGATTGCTTAGGAATATTTGATAGATTGCTTGGACACCATAAGTCAAACTGGGCATTAGGCCACCTTGGACAATAGCTAATTGGGCTCTGTCTTTTAGCCTATGTCTGCTCCTGTGAGCTAAGCCAAGCTTGGCATTGATAGATTTACTCAGGGTGGTGATGTGAACACTGTAATCAAGGGGATGGTTACAGAAAAAAACCCAAAATATTTAAAATTGTTTACAACACCAGCAGCTGAGCCTTTAAGACATGGAATTGAGAGATTATAAGTACAAGTATGGAGACTATATTTGGATTTGAATAACATGGCTTTAGTTTAATGACTACTTGACACCAGTTTATTGGTCAAAAACCATGACTGAAACTTGCTGAAGGCATTATCAAGATAAGAATTGTGATCAGTTTGGTGTTTGGCACAAATGTATATCATTAGATCACCAGCACAGAGCACAGTATTACATCCACAGTATTACTGGCTTGAGGACGGTTATTAATGAACAGTGACGTACCAGGTTGAAGGCCTTGGTCAGGACCGCAAACAGGGTGCCAGTCAGCAGACGCCTAATCTCCATTGCTGTACTGTCATCACTTGTGAACCTTACCAAGGCAGATGTTTTATATCCTTTTCTGAGTCCATGCCGAGATCTGAATAATGAATCATAATTTTATTATATATTTTACTTCACTGAGACAGGACACTTCACTATTTTTATCCCTCTAGGAAGGGGAAACAATGTGGCTTTGTCGTTCCATATTTTTACCCTCTGTTCTCTCTCTCTGTATAGACTTCTCTTGTGTTGTTTTCTGCCTGGTTTTTAAAACCTCATCTGTATGTAGGCCTCCTATTGCTCCATTTCAGAAGCTCCAAAAGAGGACATTATTGGTTGCAAATTAATGAGTGGCTTTTGATGCTGATGCCACAAGTTGCATGGACTGCTACAAGGGTGATAATTGAACAACTGTTCAGGGTGTTAAATTTTCGTGACAGTAGCAGTTATACATGTAACTGTACTAGCATGAGGGGACAATGCCTCACTGCAGCCAATGATATCATTTGTTGGAGCACCTATAATGGCTTGGGGGGGGTAAATACAAAGGCAGGTTTTAAAGTTTAGGACACCAATTTTCAAAGGGCCTGGCATGGCTCAGGGACTAGGTCAATGCGAGCAACTCAGTGATGTGGGGAAAATCTTCGCACCACAGACAATGCTACTGTCATCATTAATTGTGCAAGGGTAACATTTTCCTTTTTTGTGCAGGTATGGAAAGAAATGCTACATCCAAGAGTATAAACATAGAAACATAGAAGTTGTGAGCAGATAAGGACCTCTTGGCCCACCTAGTCTGCCATATTTTCCCTACCTACTGTGCCACCGCAGACTCTTCTTGATTTCTGGTCCCTCCCCCTTGCCTTATTTCAAAGGTCCCTTTGTATCTATCTAATGCATGAATGAATCCTGTAACCATTTTAGCACCAACCACGTCCGTAGGTAGGCTGTTCCAGACATTCACCACCCTTTCTGTGAACAAGTATTTCCTTATATTTCCTCTGAGTCTCCCACCCTCCAACTTCATAACATGACCCCTTGTTCTTAAGCATCCTTTTTTTATGGAAAATGCTGCCTTCCTGTGCCTTATTAACACTGGTGAGGTATTTGAATGCTTCTATCTTATCCCCTCTTTCCTGTAGAGAGTACATATTTAATTCCTTTAGTCTTTCCTTGTAGGGCTTTTGATGCAGGCCCTACACTATTTTAGTTGTCCTCTTCTGTACCACATTGACCCTGTCTATGTCCTTCTCGAAATGGGGCCTCCAGAACTGGACACAGTACTTGAGGTGGGGCCTCATCATCGATCTATACAGGGGTAACACTACCTCTCTCTTTCTGCTGGTAATACCTCTTCCTATGCACCCAAGCAACCTGATAGTGTTCCGCACTGCCTTATCACACTGCTTTGCTACCTTCAGGTCACCAGAAATGATTACTCTCAGGTCCCTTTCCTGTTTTCTGGTTGCCAATACCTCCCTGCCCAATTGATACGCTGCCCTTGGGTTTCTGTGCCCCAAGTGCATGATATGCACTTTTTTGCATTGAAACACAGTTGCCAAACCCTTGACCAGTCTTTCAGCTTTTTCAGATCGTTCCTTATTTTTTTCACCCCCCCCACCCCACTCCATGTGTCCACTCTGTTGCAGATTTTTGTGTCATCTGCAAACAGGCATACTTTTCCCTTCCAGCCCTTCTACAATGTTGCTAATAAAAACATGGAAGAGGTCCAGGCCTAGTTCTGACCCCTGTGGCACTCCGCAGGTCATCTTTAACCAACACCCTCTGACTCCTGTTGTTTAACCAACTTCTTACCCATTTTGCTACTCTTTGGACCACTGCTAGGATGCCTGCTTGCTTACCAGTCTTATGTGTGGAATGGTGTCGAAGGCCCTACTGAAGTCCAGGTAGACCACACCACTCCACCCTGATCTACTTCCTTGGTCACCCAGTCAAAGAACTCAATCAGGTTTGTCTGGGAGGATCTCCCCCCTGTGAAACCATGCTGCCTGGGATCATGCAATCCACTGGTCACAAGGTATTCTCCAATCCTTTCCTTCAGTAGTGATTATTATTATTTTGTTTTTGTTCAATTTTTTAACTAGGAGTGGCACACTAAGCTGAAAACTTGTTTACAGGTGCGACCTGGGAGCACAGGGAAGTTAAGTGACTTGCTCAGGGTCACACGGTATGCAAGTTGGGGCTGTGGGATTCAAACCCAGGTCTCCAGATTTGCATCTCAGAGCCTTAAACCACTGTGCTATACTACCTCCCCTACATTACTTTACGCACCACTGAAGTCAGGCTGACAGGTCTGTAATTTCCTGCCTCCTCCCTATTATCACTTTTGTGAAGTGGAACTGCATCTGTCCTCCTGCAGTCCCCTGGAACTTTCCTCGTGTCTAGTGATAGGTTGAACAGAGCTGTCAGAGGTGCAGCCAGCACCTCCTTGGGCTCCCTCAGTATCCTTGGGTGTACCTCATCAGGCCCAATTGCCTTGTCCACTTTTAGTCATGCTAGTTCCTTGAGGACTCTCTCCTCCGTAAATGGACTAGTGTCCACCTCCCTTCCTTTAATGCCCTTGTCCCTTATCTGTGGCCCGTCACCTACCCCTTCCTCAGTAAA
This sequence comes from Neoceratodus forsteri, assembly GCA_016271365.2. Lineage (NCBI taxonomy): Eukaryota > Metazoa > Chordata > Ceratodontiformes > Ceratodontidae > Neoceratodus > Neoceratodus forsteri. Next base: position 165,945,473 of record CM028137.1, read on the forward strand.
TACTGAACAAAAGTATTTGTTCAATATGTCTGCTTTTTTTTGGGGTCCTTCTTGACACAAGCCCCTCTTTCCCCCTTTAGCCTTACTGTTCTTCCTTTGGTCTTACTCTTTTCGCTTATATATCTAAAAATGTTTTAGCTCCCCTTTTTATTGACTTGGCAATATTCTCCTCTGTTTGTGCCTTTGTGCTCCTAACTGCTTTCCCTGCCTCCCTTTGTTTCTCCTAATATCTCTCCCTATCCTCCTCCTTCTATGTCATCTTGTACCTTCTAAATGGTAACTTTTTTCCCCTTACTTTCTCTGCTACTTCTTTAGAGAACCATGGCTGTCTCTTTTTTCTCTTGCCCTTGTTAACCTGCCTGACACCGAGGTCTATTTCTTTCTCAGTACCCTATCTTATTTTTGCCCACTGTTCCTTGACTCCACCCAGTTTCCCCTATTTCTGCTAGGGCATCCCTGAGGCATTCTCCCATTTTCTTAAAATCGGCCCTCCTGAAGTCCAGGACCCTCATTTTAGTGTGGTTTGATTCTGGCCCAGTTCTTATATTGAACCACACCGTACAATGATCACCTGTCCCCAGGTGACTACCCACCGTGTCGTCAGCAATGTTTACTGTTTGTCAGTACCAGGTCTAGTATTGCCTCCCCCAACACGTGGGTTCCTTAACTAGTAGTCTCCGGAACACCCCTGCAAGGAGTCCAGGATATCCCTACTTTTAACTGTTGCCACAGCTGGGAGGCTCCAATCCACATCTGGTAGACTGAAGTCCCCACCAGCAATACCTCCCCCTTGCTTGCCATCCTTTGGATTGCTTCCAACATATCCTTATCCACCTCTTCCTCTGTGCTGGAGGTTTGTAGATCCTTCCTGTGTGAATAGCAACCCCTTTCCATGTCTCAAGGCTGACCCACAGTACCTCAGCACCTCTCTGCTCCTCTATATTTCCATAGCTTTTATATTTTCTCTCACATAAAGAGCCACCCCCCCACCTCTTTCACCTATCTTGTCCCTTCTGAATAGAGTAGAACCTGGTACAAGGGATAGCATGTTTGCACTGCTGTGCAAAACAAATTACACAAGCTGCCATAAAATGTGGAAAAAAGGTTGCAAAAGGGCAACCTTTTCTGTGTGCTTGTGAACAGAATTGTGATTGCGTAATAGTGCGTAACTTTATGCCACTATTTTTGCCACACGTGCAGTTTTTCCACTTTTGAAAATCTGTCTCCAGGAAAGAAGAAAACAAAGAAGTGAGTCATATAGAAAGAGGACAGGAGTAAGCAAATATGAACTGTGAATGCTGCACAGTTCCCATGCCCATTATCAGTACAAAAAGAAAAGCTGTGCTTTCATTCAGAAAACAACCACAACCAGAAACCTTTCTCTTCGGCAACCTCTTTCGTGTTTTAGAAAATCACTTCCCCACATGTCTTCAGTGTGGTAGGAGCATTTATTGCAAACAAAAACTGGACAAGGGTGCAGTCTGATTTGTCCTGTTTAGCACCGGAAAGGTTTCTCTTCGGAGGGCCACAGTGTGCAGTACCACACCACCTGAAAGATGAAAGAATCTGTTTCTACTGTTTTTGTCCAGGCTGTCTCAGTGTCATTTTGTACATTCCGAACTATCTGTACAGAATGCAGGAACTTGAAACCGCAAGTTCATATACCTGGAAATTATCATCAAGGCCCTTAGAATTTTGCGGTCGCAGAATTTTGTGCAGAACTTGCAACCTACTGCAGTACTTCTGCAGTGCCGCAGAATTCACTGTTCTTGGTGATTCTTTACTAATATTTCCGTTTATCCATAGAACCTGGTTCCCTTCCCCTCTTTTTATATCCAAAACCCCTCTATGCTCAGCATGTGATGTTGTCAGTGCTATCACATCATACATTAGCTAATGAAATGGCTGCATTGTGCCACAGAAATGAAGTCACTTATCTACCACAGCCCCCACTGCCAGAGGTGGTGGCACAGCACATCAGCCACTGTGATATTTGCTCAACCTGCACTACAGCCTAATACAATTTTCAGTCTTATGGTATTACACTGGGGCCAACTTAAACAAAACCTTGACAATAGCATAGACCTAACGTCCATACCTCGCTTTGTACAAACTTATTTTTGCCTTTAGGGTATAGAGATGCCATCTGAAATGAACTGGTAAAATGAATTAACCTGTAATTTTTAAGAAAAATACAGTAATTATGCCCAGAAAAGTGGAATATAATAATGAGTAGACCTGTTGAAAGAATAATCCTGTTAAATAAACAATTGCACTGTACACATTTTTACCAGGGTTATTGATTACATATTGTCATTGGTTGATAGAATCACCTAAATGTTATGGAGAAATGTTGTGTGCAGGGCCAGCTGTTGGGCCAGAGGGTAACATGTTGTGTTCCCGTGCTGGCAACTTAGGTTCAGAGATGAGCTCTGGGAGCTGGCAGGCAGCACGAGGATTGGGGGAACACATCACTGCTCGGAGCCTGGGAAGGTATGGTGCAGTGTTCTGTCACACGGGGGACACATTGTGATGGGCTGGAGAGCTTTATCTCACAGTGGGTTCACATGCATGTCATGGCCTGATGGTGCTATGTAGTGTGTCAGGGGAAGCAGGTTGGCATGAAAAATGAGTTTTACAATATCTCCTCTATTCTGTTTTTTCCATTTCCAAAGGGACCTGTATGAATGAGGATACAATTTCATGGAAATTTAAAAATAAGTACACACACACACACACACACACACAGTATCTCTCTCTCACTATATACTGTATATATACACATATACATATATACATATACACACACACTTGCATGTATGTTACAGATTGCATATAAATATATAAGTGATACAGAGTGGGGACCTCATGAGTGGAGTAGACAGCACATATAACTATATAAGTGCTACAGAGTGGGGGCCTCATGAGTAGTATAGAGTGCATGAGTATAGAAATACCTTATTTATCACATAAGGTCCCCCTCTGCATATTTCATTTATGCAATAGGCTAGGACCTTAAGGAATAGATTTTTTTTGCTTTTTTAGGCATAAAATTATTTCCAAAAGTCTGTTATTTTTTGAACTAGTATTGCTGTGCTTTCTCCATCCTGATTGCTATAACCATTGCCATGGAAGTGAAGTCAGGATGACAAGCTGACACTGATGTGGTAGTTCGTTGGTGACGCAGAACTTCCACAGAAATTACAAACCACCGCCACAGAAGTTCTGCGGCAAATGGTAATCTTGCCGCAGAACTTGGTCCCAATGTGCCGCAGAAAAGTAGGGGACTTGATTATCATTTAGAGTGACACTAGCGTTTTAACCTCAGTTTGGGCTGAATTGTTAACCCCAGGCTATTCTGTGTACTATAGCAGGGAAGGGATCAGTTTGCTAAACTTGAACTTATTTATTTATTATTTATTTAGAGTCTAGGATTACAAGTACCTTTGAGCCAAGGCTCTTTTACAAAGGTTCCACATCAATTGAAGTACAATACAAACATTGCATAGAGTGGAGTAACAATGCAGAAATGGTGCACGGACATTTTTAAGCAGCTGAAATACATTACATTGAGGGAAAGTGAGTACCAGGGGGCAGGGTAGCCAGAGGTAACTGAGGCTTGGAATGGACTCAAAAAGATTGGTGCAGCCATGGGCATTTGTCAAGCCTCAAAAAAAGTGCTTGGGGGTAGGGGGCCAAAACAGGAGGGGATGGTAGGCTGTAGGAGGAGGAAGAGAGTGGGTAGGAGTAGAAGTGCTAGGAGGTAGATCAGATTATGAGGGACAGTCGCAGGAGCTAGAGGCAGCTAGGTGGAGACAAAGGTTGGCTTTGAACGGGCCTAGCTTTTGCAGAGAGGAGATGTCTTTGTTGAGTCCATTAATCCAGCTAGGAGCTCGGTACACAAAGGATCTTTGGCCCTGTGTGACGCAGCATCAAAGAATGTGCAGCATTTGATTTTCTGAAGCCCTGGTGAGGCGGGGGTTGTGTGCTGTATGGAGAAGACTTTGGACTCTGGGGAGAGCAAGATCTAGCATAATTTTCTTAGCCATTAGACAAGTTTGGTGCTTGATACTGTTTGATAACTGGAGCCACCCTGTTTGGGCATAGAGGTCACACGTATGGGTGAGTCGGTGGGATCCTGTGATGAGTCGGCAGGCTTTGTTTAGGACCAAGAATAAACGCTTGAGGGCTGTGTCAGTTGCCTCAACTTCTTAGCGCTCAACTGACAAATTATTACCTAGAGGTGCGAGATTTTGTATTAAAGAGTAAAAGAATGCTTCCAGTGAAGGAAAGAGACTCCAAGCCCTTTTTAATACATTTGAGCAAAAAATATTGGTACTATTTTCTATGCACTGAAGTGTTAGGGAAAACATAATTGCAAACACATTGCCTCTAGTTTTAAAACATTCTGACTTTAAAAAGTGCCTCTTTAGATCTTTGTTTGAAATGGTAATGTTTTAATTCGTCTGCTCATTCTTCCCCCCTGGTATTTATTTTTTAGTGGTTTTCACAGATGCCAGGTCAGAACACCGACAAGTGTGAGATTTTCAAAGTGCTATAATTAGACTTTTGGTGGTGTGCAAGCAAATGTGTCTCCCATCGTAGACTTACCCCCCCGCCCATGCAACACTTTAATCTTTGCCAAGGTAATAATTTAGAACCATGACTTCCTTGCTTTGAAATACTATTAAATGTTAGCTTGTTGAAATACTTGACACATTTTTTGTTTCTAATGTATGACTTGAAACTGGTATACTGTATTAAGAGCTAACAGACTTTGTGTAAATTTAAAAAGTATAAGTTTCCTCTGTCTGTATAGTTATACCAACTATAGATTTCTAACAGCCCTTTAAGAAACTTTTACTGGCCCATTTCCCTATACAGATATTATGGGCTTGATGCTCAAAGATCGATGCAAGCTGTGCCAACTGATGCGCCAGGGACCTAGCACCTGATTCATGAACGGGTGGGGTTCTGGCGCCAAAGTCCCACAGCTTGTGGAATATATTGCCATGCACCAAAGGCAAGGCACATGGTAGAGGTAATCTGCAAGTTTCAGGGTGGTTGGGTGGCATCGGTAGCCAGTAATGGGGATCAGCCTGGAGGCTGGCAGTGTCGAGCTGGACAGGACGGGGGGTCAGGGAGGGCAGGTAAGGTACAAATGGGTGCTGGGGGGGTTGCAATAGATCCATAATGGGGACATTGCAGGGTGCTGCCATGCCTGTGCCATCCATGAAGGGGGTTGCTGCCACATGCCTGGCACCATGGGGGGAAACTGCGGGCACTGTACCTTTGAGTCTGAGTGCTCCAGGTGCTGTAGGGGTGCAGGATACCACAGGCGGACAGTGGCACAGGTTCCCTCCCACCTCACAAAGGCTGTATGGGTGGCTGAAGGGCCGTTAGACCACCTGTTGGTAGATCTTAGTCCTGGTGAGTCCCACTGGCTGTTAGAATCCCATTTAAGGAGCTGTTGTAGCCAGCATCTGCTTCAAGCCCCCTAGCACCCTGGTGCACCCCCAACCTTGGTGCAGGCCTGGCACATGACTGGCCTAGTGCAAGGGATCCCTGTTGTGCCACAGCCGGCCTTCCAGGATCGCAAACTTCTCACTTCTGTTTGATGCAGGCACCTTGCATCGCAATCGGAGTTATGAGAATTGAGCCCTGTATGTATAATGTAATTACTAGAAAAAAATCAGTCAATAACTAAATATAACATAATAGGGAGAGAGGAGCTTGGAAGAAGTGTACTCAGTGTTGTTGAATGGAATAATAATCCTCCTTGTTTAATTCCACACAAGGACAGAACATGCCTTTTGCTGCATAATGCAGTGTGGTCAAGTGTCTAGAGCACCAATTCAAGAATCAGGGGACCAGTGAGGTTCAAATCCCACCAAAGCCACTTACTATGTCAATCTAAGCAAGTCACTTAACCTTTCTATACTGTTCTTTTTCTTTGTTTTTTACATTTTCACTGGATCCAAAGTCTCTCCTCCAAAACTGCATGTCGTAAGTTGGAGAGAGAGAGAACAAAAAGCGACACACACAAACTTAACTCATCACCACTGTTAGACCTAAGAACAACAAAACTGGATCAGTGCAGCAGCCTGTGAGCTGTAAACAGAATATAAGGCTTAAAGGGAACACAACCCAAGGGGCTGTGATTATTACTTGGCTGCAAAGCTGAGCCTTTTACTTGTTGTGTGTTCTATCAGCATCTATCGTCAACTCCCTGTGACAAAAGATACAAAATATAACAAAATGATTCCTCCCCTCGCTGTATCTGTATAGCTCTGTGGTGGCTTTAGGGGAACACAACTCATGGGCAGAGTGGCATCTAGGAGCCTCCGTGGGTCATTGCCCCCCCCTCGGTAGTCCCTAGAATCTCCTCTACAATGGGCAGCAAAGCTTTTTCCGTCTCTGCCTCCTCCCTCTGGAACAGCCTCCCTACATTGCTCTGCTCGTCCACCTCCCATTTTCTCTTTCAAAAACAATTTCAAAGCCTGGCTACAGTCTGAAGCCAAATGCCACTGTGTACCCGGGTAATCCCAGGCATCCCCATCCTTTCTGCCCCCCCACCTATGGCTGGGTCACACCCTCTCCTGAGACTCCCACCCATCTCCTGCCCTCCACGCTCCCCCAGCATGGCTAAGGATATTGCCCCCCTACTCTTCTTTGCCACTGCATTATTCTAAGGTGAACTGTTGCACTGTATGATGAGTACTCATCTGCCTGATGACCGGTTTACTACTGTTTACCTGAATGCAACTGCACTTTAATTTTATTGTATCCGATAATTTGACACCATATATATATGATCTCCGTGTTTTTGTGGCTATGTATTTTACCTGTCTGCTGGCCTTAAATGGCACCATGTAGCTTATGAAACTTCTTTATGCAAAGACCCCTTGTACTGTAATTCCTACACTCATGTTTGAAGCCTGTAATATTGTGTATTTACGTGTATTTGCATTGCTTAATGTGCCATGTTTGTGACTAGGGTCGTGAATAAAAATGGTCCTCTGGATCAATGCAACTACCCAGTTATCAAAGACAAATAAATACATACATACATACATGAATATACATACATACATAAATACATACATGAATACATACATACATACATGAATACATAGATACATTGATATACATACATACATAAATACATGAATATACATACATACATAAATACATACATACATGAATACATACATGCATGCATACATAAATACATACATATATACATACATACATAAATACATACATACATGCATACATGAATACATACATATATGCATACATAAATACATACATACATATATACGTACATGCATACATAAATACATACATGCATGCATACATACATACATACATATATACATACATACATGCATGCATAAATACATACATACATAAATACATACATACACGCATACATGCATAAATACATACATACATATACATACACACATTCATACATAAATACATAAATACATACATACATAAATACATACATGCATAAATACATACATATATAAATTGTGGGATGATAGAAGACAGCTCAGTACCCACAAAAATTGATACCTCTGTTCTGAGATAACTTAAGTCAAGGTAGTGTTTGAGAACATTTTAGCCACTAATAGTTGTATTAAGGCTCATCAAGCCAGAAGCACTTTATAGCAGCAGCGCAAAACTAAAGTGAATGGCCTGTCCATTCCGGTTTTCACAGGATAAAATCAGACACCGGTGTGAGTGTCGGTGAGCACTGTGCAGCGACAACACTGGCAGAGGCATGTGTCAGCTACATGTCAGTCCAGGTAAGCCAGGGGGCCATAAAACTCTGCAAGGTAGAAGTTAACTGATACAAGCAGTAAGTGAACTGTTTTTCCTTATAACTTTGCTAAAACATGCGAGCAGCTGCAGTGTTGTTTGTGAGTGGGGGAGGAAGGTCTAGAATACACTAACTGCTAGCTAATATTAGCAAGCTTTTGCCAAAGTCGATAAGTCTGCAGCTGAGGAACTTGGGGTAAATATATTGAAAATTACCAAAGTTACGAGCCTGTGTTCGCAAAATGTAACACAGACTCATAAATTTGTTGTTTTGTAATAATTGTACACCAAATTTTCAACACAGCCTTGTTATGACCCTTCCTCATGAGGAAGGACAGAGAAAATGTTCAACTCCTTGCCTAAAGGTGATTTCATGCATGGACTGTGAAATCAACTTTTGGGATGCAAAAACACATTTTGGGCAGGAGTTGAAAAATGACAGCTGTCACAGGCATGAGGTGCTGTCAAGAAATGGCTATGTTGAAAATTTGGGGTAAAAATATAGAATATTACCAAACTTATAATCCTGCATTTGCAAATTTCGTCATAGCCTCCTAATTTTTGTTTTTAAATTTTTTGACACCAAATTTAAAACAGACTTCTTATGACCCCACCTCATGAACAAGGGCAGAGAAAATTTTCAACACCCGTCTGAAATGTGATTTCATGCAGGGACCATGAAATCACTTTTCAGGATGTAAAGAAAAACATTTTGGCCAGGATTTGAAAAATGACAGCTCTCACATTCATGAGGTGCTGTAAAGATATGGCTATGTTATAAATTTGAGGTAAAAATATTGAAAATTACCAAAGTTGCAAGCCAGCATTCACAAAATTCAATGTAAGCTCGAAATTTTTTGGTTTTTTTTTTACACCAAATTTTCAACATTACCTTCTTATGACCCCACCTCATGAACAAGGGCAGAGAAAATTTAAAGATGATTTCTTGAGGGGACTGCAAAATCACCTTTTGGGACAGATTTGCCTAATGTCAGTGCAACTGTTCATGAGACAGTGTCCCAAAAAAGGCATATTGAAAATTTGGGCTATAAAATATGCAAAAATGGCCAAGTTATGCCACTAAGTTCAAAATACCATTGGACTACATTGAACCACATGCCTGTTTCTTCAGTTTGTGGTCCGACTTTGAAGAGTGAAGACATGTCTGTGGTCCAGAGAGGATTAAGGCATTGGACCCCGATGGGTAAGTAAGGGCTTGGGGGGGGGGTGCATGGTGTTGGGTGCTGAGTAGGAGGTTCGGGTGGGGGGACAGTAACAGCCACAAAATAAATTGATGGATGGTTTTCTTTTTATTTTATTTTATTTAAACAGCAGTTTGGAAAACCTTTGAGCCATAGGCTCATTTACAAAGGTACCTTGTCACGAGGGTTTTTACAGGGTGAAGAAAAAAAAAAGCAGAGGATTCATGATCGGGGTACCCCCAGTGTCACTGTCATGTTTCTGGGGGTGGGGTTGTGCGTGCTGAGAGAGGATTGGGTGAGGGGGAGTAATATATATATATATATATATATATATCTATATATATATATAAAAGGATTGATGAGCATGACACTGAGGGATTGGGCACCCACAGTGTCACAGTTATGTTTCTGGGGTGTGGTGCTGGGTGCTTAAATGGAGGGTCAGGTGGGGAAATAATATATATATATATATATATATATATATATATATATATAAGTTAGTGAGCATGACACTGGGGGATGGGGAACCCCCAGTATTACTGTTAGGGTGGGTGCTTAGATGGAGGGTCGGGTGAACAGGAGGTATAAAAACTTAACTAAACAAGACAGTCTTGTCTGCGGTGGTCACCATGGAACACAGCACAGTCCACTGTGTCCAAGATGGCTATCAACCTGTATTGAGCTTGCGCAACTACTTGTGCATGTGCAGTAGAGTTTGGTGACTATCTTGGACACGGCGAACTGTGCCAAGTTCCGCTGTGACCACCGAGTGATGAAAAATAGTTCAATGCGATGGCTAATGGAGAGTGCAGAGTGCTTCACGGATGTGGATGCGACTGTGAGGCAACTCCACACTGTTTGGTGAGAAAAGTCTCCCTTTTCTGATCGTAGGAGGTCTGCTGGGCTTTGTCCACTGCAGCCCTAAAAAAGCAGTATGCAGCAATGGCTAATGAGAAAAATTATATATGTCCACATTGCAGAAAAATTAAGGCACATTATGAAGAAATTGTAGTCTTAAAAACTGAGCTAAAGAATATGTGGGAGATTAGAATACTAGAACACTTTGTTGATAACATGATCAGTGAGAAATTCGCACTCTGTGGATTTCCATATGGTGGCCAGCAGAGAAGGGGAGAGGAGGGCTGTGCCAATCACTGTATCTGAGCCACAGCTTTGGTGCTTCAGGTGAGGGAGTGGGTTGGCAGGGTGGGTATTCAGTGTTGTGGTGTGGGGGGGGGGCTTCTAGATGCCAGGGAGTCATGTGATGACAAGGGCATGGCAATTGGTGGTGGAGAGTACCACTGGACACTGGGGAATATTTTCTGTTTTTATTCTCAATACAAGTTTTGTTTTTGTGACTACACACTTTTACAAATGGAGGACTTGTGTATGTGGAATGCTGTTGGGGATCAGAGTGGGAGACCACTGGATGCCAGGGAGCATTTGTCATGTGCAGAGCTGGGGAATGGAGGATGTGGGGGACAGCTAGCCAACATGGTGCATTACAGGGATACATGGAAAAGCTGTCAGTGGGGCCTGCTAGCCACCACGGCACAGTACAAGGATGTAAGGACAAGCAATCGGGGGGGGCGCCAGCCACCAGGGCACATTACCAGGATGTATGGAGAAGCAATCACAGAGGGAGCGCTGCTAGCCATCAGGCACTTTACAGAGATGTATGGACATGCGGTTGGAGGATGGGGGAACACTAACCATTGGGGCACATTACAGGGATATATAGACAAACGATCAGAGGATGGGGGAACACAGACCACTAGAGATGCACTTTGTGCACATGGAGACAGGGTTTTGAGGGCAGAGGGGGGACCACTAGGCACCAAGGACATCTTCAGGTCGATGGGCCGGAGCAGGCAGCAACACCTTTGCCTGCCGCCAGGGCCTTGCGCCCCATTAAGAGGGGGGTTCCAAATGTAGTAATTTGCACCTGTTCAGGTGGGAATTACCACCTGTGCAAACTCTAAATGTATCACTGTGCCTGCATGCAGGGAGTGCCCCCTTATTTGCATAGCCACAGCGCTAACTTAGCACTCAAGTGCTAATTGGTTTTGCCCATGCTGTGAGTGTGTCTGAAACTAGACCCTACCCACAAACCAGGTGCAAAGCCCGGTTTGTGCAGGTAAATACTTGTTTGGGCCCATCTAAACTACTGAATATCAGGCCACTGATATTATTCTCTACCTGTGACATCACAGCTACTCTCAAGGTAACAGACAGTGATGTCATAACAGAGCATTATAATCTGAAGTAGGGAATAAGCTCTAGTGGCAGATGAACTCTAAGGGATAAAGATCTTGGGCTTGATTTCCAAAAGAGAAAATTTGACTCAAGGTGCCTGCACCACAGGGGCATGATGCAAGTGGCACCATGAGTCAAAGTTTGCAGCCATCCTGATTTTCAAACACTGGCTGCGTCAAAATTGGGATGCCATACAGCAAAGCCTCCCTGCACCACCCGTGTAGCAGAAGCACCCATGCACCAGGTCACAAGGGTGGTTGCGCCACGGTGGGGCTGCACTGTCCCCTTTTTTGCAATTCCAGAAGCCCTGCCATGGTTGCAATAGAGGCTGACTTTAGACCAACCAGAAGGTGGTCTAAGGGCCCAGTGCTGCTGCATGGAAAGGCAGTGATTGGGGGGGCCTGGAAGGTGGTGACCGGGGTCTGATGGAGCCCTGGGGGTGCAATGGGGGGGCAAGGGGGGCATGGCAGTAGTGGGAGGGATGTGTGGAGGCACCTGGTGGAGATGCCATGGGACTTGCCACACAGCCGATCGGGCCAGTTGGGGGGGGCATGGCCGGACCATGATGACCCAGACCCCAGGTGACAGCAATCATAGCATCTACCCCACAGGTACCACAGTCCCTTAAAGGCAGTGAGAGGCAGTGGGTGCAGGTCGTGAGGTGCAGTTTGTGGCCGGGGATGTGCTCTGGGCACCGCAACATTCTTCACATATGGAGTCCCCTATATGGTGATCAATGGATGCCCAAATACAATACCTGGGACTGTGGGTCCTGTGGGGCTGGTGCCAGGGCTGCTGTCCACTGGGGTTCAGGTCATGATGGTCTGGCCATGACCCCCCCTCCTGGCCCAATTAGCTGTGTGGCAAGTCCCATGGCCCCTCTGGTGGGTGCCTCCACATGTCTTGTCCACTGCCACCATGCCCCCCTCACCCCCCCATGGCACCCCAGGGCTCCATCAGCCCCAGTCCCCACCTTCCCGGTATAGTTAACCTGCACAACTCTGCAGGTTGTCTATGGTTGCACGGGGAGGGGGGCGATGGATCCCTCCATCAAAACTTGCAGGTATGCCCAATAATTGGCACAGCCCTGTGGCAACTCCCGGGTCTTTGTTGCAGAGACCCTCTGTTTATAAAATTGGGTGCAGGGTCCCTGTTGCACCTAGGGTTTGCTGCAGCTGTAGATTGACCCAAACTGTGTCGATCTACGAGGGTTTTGAAAACCGAGCCCCCTGGTGTTTGTGGTAATTGCTTCAGTAATAAATAATGGTGTGGCAACATCTACACAAGATATGTGAAATACAAGCTGAACTGTTTCAATATTACATGTTCCAAAGTTTTCCCAAAGGTGTCAGCTGCTCTTTAAGTGAAATACAGACTCATTCAGAAAAATGGCCAAACCATAATACTTGGGAATTTTAATGTGCCTGAGATAAATTAGGAGAAAAAAGAAGCAACAGGCATAGAGGGAAACCTATTCCTGGAAATGATGAGGGAATGTAGTCTCGTACAGTTAGTTAGCTCCCCAATAAGATGTTCAAACATCCTGGACCTAATACTAGCAAACAGCACTGAAAATATTACACAGGAAATTAAGGAGCTGTCGGGCAAAAGTGATCACTCAGTATTAGAGAAGGACACTCATTCATGGCATAACAAGGGCAAAACATGTTTTATAACTATTAGATAATGGACTATAACAACAAGAGAGAGGAGATTAAAACCTAGGATTGGATGGCTAATACGTGGGGAAAAACTACACAGGAATGCTGGGATATATTCCATTGTAAACTAATACAGATGAGGAATAACCACGTTCCAGGAAAACAAGTTTATAATAATTGTGGCAAAATCCTGCCATGGATTAAGAAGAAACTGGTAATAATCAGAAGACAGACAAGGAGGGTTTATACAATAGCAAAGAAATATCCACGTGAGGGTAATTATCAGAAACTAAAAAAATCTTACTAAGGAGCTAATGCAGGCAATTAGGAGAGAGAAGAGGATACACAAAAGAAAGCTAGCAAGCAATAAAATCCTGTGGCACTTTATAGTTATAAAAATACTAGGAAAATAGGTGAGACTAATACCGAGCCTTTTATGGTTGATAATGAGGTGGTTTATGAAGACCAGAAAATAGCCGATGTGTTGAACATATATTACTGTTCTGTGTACCATCCCAAGGGAAATATACTGTTACATACCAATAAACTAGAGCCGACTGAGGACGTCACTAATGGAGAAGTACTGGAACACCGTAACGTATTAGGGGCTAATAAAGCAGCAGGGTCAGACGAATTACCACTGAAGTTATTGAAAGAGCTGGCTAGGGAGATATCTCAAATAATAATACACATATTCAATCTATCTTTAAAGCATTGTGAGGTACTGAGGACTTGAAAAGGGCAGTGGTTATACTCATTTTTAAGAAAGGGAATAAACTGCAATGTAAAAATTACAGACCTATTAGTCTGACATGAGTCAGCGCTCCAGGCCACGGCCCGATCCACGACTTCCACACTGCCCACCACCCTGCCCACCACCCTGCCCACCAGTGACTCCATGGAAACAGATGTGGTGATCACCTCAAAGAAACACTGCAAGGCACTTAATCAAATGTAAGCTACGTTGCAACACCTAGAAACCAGTCTCTGGTGATTGAAGGGATATAAAACTTCTGTAAAAATGGACTGGCACTATTGAGTCCGGCCTAAGTGAATATACAGAAACAGTAGATATCTGCAACAGGGTCCTATTAGAGCTCCATAAATTAGAGTTTTAGATGGAACAAAGAATTGAGGAGCTTGGGAATCATAGCAGGAATAATATATGCATGCATATAGTCCCAGAAGGGACTGAACAAGGGTACATGTTAACTTTCATAGACTCCTTAATAAAATAACTTTTACATCTGCCCACTGACAGAAATCTTAATACAATTTGGGCTCACTGTGCTCTGATACCTCCTCCTGCTAAAGACTCTAATGTGAGACCCAAATCCATCATACTTGCTTTCTTAGACTTTAGGATTAAGGAAGATTTCTACGCACTGCTTGAGCAAAAAAATAAGTTATTTATTTTTTGGGGACGGGCGCCTCCCCTTGCTATTTGTCCAGCCACTCCTTCAGGGCCCCAATGGCCCCCAACTCAGCCAGGCTTGTCCTTCACCACTGCCAACCTGCTACTCCTGATTCCCATGTCCTTGGTCAGCCTGGATGTATCCTATCGCTAGAGGGAGCCCTCCTTCCTTGAGAGGAGCTTGTGGGGAGGACAGACTGGTTTTCCAATCTGTTTCCGAGGCACGGAGGCTATGGGAGTGGCCCAAGAGGCAGCCTGCTGTGCACTTGTGGTGGAGGAGAATTCAGCGGCCATCATCTGGTCATCTTGACGGTTGTTTTTCTGTTTTCCTCCTGGGAGCATGACATGCCATCCCTCCCACAGTGGAGCCTGGTGTATTGCTGTGCCTCCAGCCTCCACTGGGGTTATTAAACATCGAGGCACAGACCCCCCTCCCTCCCTGGAGAAGGCGAACAGTCATGGGACACTCAAGCCTTCTCCCCCAGCCAACCCCCCCCAACTCCTGGGTCTGTTCCCAAACCCAGGCCGTTGGTGTCACAAGCAGAAATCCAACTGCTGCACTGGTGGGCCTGCTAAAAGAAGTTATTTTTGGTGACTCAAGAATCTTTTTTGAGCATGACCATACCCCCCCAGAAAGTGCTTCATTTAAAGTAGGTCCTGGCAGTTCAGAAAGTAAAACAGAAGGATTTAAAACCCATGTAGAATATCCTTCTCAGCTAAAAGTAGTGACAAATTCTGTGGTTAAATGTTTTTTGGAGCTTTCAGATGCTAAAAATGATCTCTCTTGCTTGGACATCAGTATCAATGAGCCCCCACAACCAACCAAGTTCAAAGCAGTGGCAAAGAAAGCATGGCGCCAACAGGGTGATTCGGGCTCTGATGCACAGAAAGACAAAGGGGAAGCAGCATCTTTAGACAATGATAGCTGCTAAACACATTTCCAGCTTGGTTAAAGGACAGAAAGATCAAGGGCAGCAGCAGAAACAGGAAGAAGGGGCTTTGGGTTCTTCACAACCGTCTACCAGCACAGCAGCCTGAAGAGCTGCGGTATGAATTTATTTCCCTGATGCTGGGGAGAATTCTCAGCAGACTCAGAACTTGAGGCCTTTTTGATACTGAACGGTTTATGTGCTGGACTATCATTAATTAATAAGCAAGGTAAACGGAGCTGGGGATGCTGGATTTTTTCAGAACTTGGGTATGGTGTGTGTGGTGGGCAGGGGCTGGGGGCTGGGTACCTGTCCCCGCAGGCAGGAGGATATTCCATGTTGGTGACATGTTTATACACACTGATCAAAGCAGCCCATGTTTCTCGAGCCTTTTTGGCAGGAACAGGGCTTTCTTACCATTTGCTGTGGTGGCTCTCCCTCCAGTGGTTTCCAATGCTACCAACACCAGGGGGGAGTCATGTAATGGTGGAAGCAACTGCTCTAGGATCTAATTTTTCTACCAGCGGTTATTGCCATGATCATGGCTGGTTGGTGGCAAGTGACCGTGGGTCTGCGTCTTGGGTGGGCACTGCTGCTGGGACTCAGACTGGGGCTTGCTGCATGACACCACGTACATATTTCATGATACCTGGGGTGATTACGGTTGCGGATGCTCTCCCTCTGGCTGACTCTCATTTAGGATTTCTGGGACGCAGTTGGAGAGGTAGTGATGAACTCACCTTAGAGTTTCACTTTAGAATTAACATTCTTTTCTTTCCACCTGCAGTAGCTCTATAATCAAACTTGGGAGCTTGTGTACCCTCTTAGACTGTACACCAAGGGTAAAGACTCTTGTAGTCGAGGCACTAGGGGTTTTTGCTACGACCTGTGTGTAGTCCTGCTGGCATTTGCTGCAATGTTTTGAGCACTCTCAAAAGAGTAAAAAAGTTACTTCATTTACAACTTGTGTGCTTGTCCTTCATTTGCGCTCCACTATTCACTGTTTGGTGTTTTGTTTATGTGGAGTTTTGCTGACTCATCGGTGGAGCTGCAACAGCTGAATCGCTGTAAAGCTCTCTGTGGATATTTGTGTACCCTCTTAGACTAAACCAAGGGTGAGAATCTGAGCTGAAGAATCTACAGTCTAGAGGATTATTTTCCACACCCCATCGAACCATACGTTAGTGGGTGTGTATTGTGTACATTTACCTTGAAATAAATATACTCTTGTCATCAGTGTATTTCTCATTGTGATAATGATGTTCTTGGTTCTGATCTTAATACTACCCAGCATTATGGAAGGTTATTTGTACTGGTTATTCAACATGCGTGTCATACTAATTTCCCCAGTTTGATATGCTTAGCTAAGTATGACAGATTGGGATGGCGGATCTGACAATAATAACCTACATGGTATAACACTGTTAACCTTAGGAAATCATCATTTCCTAAGGTTGTTAACCATCATCTGTCTGTTACAATGCTGTTAACCTATCAATGCTTCGTCACATCAATAGGTTAACAACAGGGATCCTTTGCGCATGTGCACTACACGACCGGACCTACCAGAAACGGCTGCAGCGGTGAAATGGCTGCGGAGGTGCCTAAATTTAAACAGTAAGGAGCTTGTTTAATTTTTAAAATTGAAATCCATGGCCATACACTATAAAATATAATGTATGGGCATGCATCGGTAACCAGTTTGAATAACCAGCTTGAGTTGCCATGGCGACATAAACCTCTCGAGCTTCGGTCTAGAGGTTTACATGGTCGCCATGGCAACCTCTCGCCAGTTAACAAACCCGTCACCGATTCATGCCCATACATTATCTTCTATATAATGTACAAGGCTTGAATAGCCAATAAAGTGGGTAAAGATCCTTCAGGAGTTACATCGTTAAAAGGCTGTTGTTGCATTCCTGGAGGAAACCCACTTAACGGACTCAGAACATCAAAACCTCCATAGAAGCTGAGTGGGGGAGGTGTATGCCTCCTATTTTGAGGCCCACCCTCACTGTAAGGGATGGCGATTTTAGTTTGCAAAAACACACCACTGGTGGTCCATACAGTGGACAAAGATCCTGAAGGTAGCTTTGCATGGATCAAAGGGGAGTACAGGGGCCAAGCCTGTGTTTTTCTAACATATATGCTCCAAATGGAGCACAGGAGAGGCAACCATTTCTTCAGAAAGCACTGGGGGGTACAGTGATGGATTCACATAGTCTTGTCATTGTGTGTGTGGGGGGGATTTTAATGCCTGACCAATCCCTCACTTGGCAGACCAGGACATAATGGATTGCTGCTTTCTCAGACTGATAAATTATTATCCTGCCTGAGCTCTGAAAGGGCCTCACAGATGCATAGCGTGTCCTACACCCAAATGTATGCCATTATTCATACTTTTCGCAGAAACCTAATGTTTACTCATGCATAGATTACTTTTTCATCTCATCCTCCTGGCTTCATCAAGTACTAACTTGACGAATTGGCTCTATCATGGCTTCTGACCATGTGCCAATGGAACTGCAACTGTTCACTACTCCCCTACCAAAACAAACTCTGTCAAGAGCCGACACGGCTGCAGCCACACTCACTGAGCTCATGGCAGAACAGTCTACTGTGATCAAGATGGCCACGTGGAGCTTAGTATGCATGCACGAGCAGTTGCGCCTGTGCACTGAGTTCTTCACGCCAGGTGAATGCAAGAAAAGTAGTGTGCCTGCAAGGGGGGGGTGGAGTGCTTTAGAGTTGCAAAAGAATCATTCGGCAACTCCAAATATGTTATTCATATGGATCCAGTGGGCTCATTTTGAAGGCGCTCACAGGACGGCTGCAGGCTCCACCCACTGCAGCCATAAAAATCAATTTGGCGAATGAATGTCAGTCTTTTCAATAAAGAGGAGCTCCCGAATATGATACGGACTCAGATAGCAGACTGAGTCTGAATGAGCCCTCAGATACTTCTCTTAGTGTCTATTGTTATGCTTTGAAAAGCACCCTACATGGGGAGATCATTAAATACTCCTCCCAGATTAAAAAAGAGAAGGGTCCGGCCCAGCGGCACTGAGGGTTGAGGCGCTGGACACCACACCTCACACCGCACCAGTGACCCGGGTTCGGGAATGGACTCAGGTAGCTCGGGGGTCAGCCAGAGGAGGAAGGATTGACTGTCCTGAGGACTGCTCTCCTTCCTCAGGGAAGGGGGATTGCACTGTGTACTGTTGACTGGCACCCATCGGTGGCTGGGTGTTAGCACAGGTGCATGGCCATGTAAAGGGGTTGGCCCATGTCTAGTTCGATTGGCTGCCTCTGCAGAGGTGAAGACAGCCTCCTCACCCATTGCACGGGTGTAGGAGAAAAATGGTGGAAAAAATGGGACTCATCAGGACCAGCAATGGCCTGATCATTCCTGCAAGATCACCCACAACTCTAGAGTTGTGTTCTGGCGGGGGGGGGGAGCATGCTGGCACTCCTCATCTTGGCCCTGCCACGGAGGGGGACTCCACAGGGGAATTCCAGGGATGGACGAGCAGGGCGATCACAGGGCCAGAGAATGTAATCCTCCAATGGAGGGGTCATAGCCCCTATCGGGTCTGCAGTGGTGAGAGAAAAAGTACTAAAAAAAAAAAAATGAGAAGGAACAACATAAGCTGGATCTAGAAAAGGCCATTGGGAACTTGAATTCCAACTCAAGATAATGTTAATCGCAGAGATGAAAACAGTCTTTAGAAGAGAAACACCAGCAGCTTTCTCTTTTATTGGATCAACACATAGGTCAGCTCAGGTATTGCCAACAGAAGTGTTTTGAACACGGCAACAGGGCGAGCAGATTGCTCGTATGGCAGCTTAGGATGGAAGAGGCAAATGAGGCAGTCCCTAAGTTCAAACCTCCACAATCTGGGATTGTTACACCCACTCGCAGAGGAATCTATAAAGCTTTTGCGCAGTTTTCCTCGGTCCTGTATGCAGTGGACAGAGGGCAGGAACATGATGTGAAAATAGAGCAGTACTTAAGAAAGTTTACATTTGCACCAGTTGACGCCCAAAGAAGAGGCCCAGCTGGGGGGCTCCGATTACACAATGAGATTTTGGAAAGTTTAAACTTGTTAAAAACTGCAAATCTCTGGGTAATGATGGCTAATGTTCAGAATTTTTAAAGTCCTTTCCTCCCAAGTGACTCCCCTCTTAATTGATGTCTCTAACCATGTTTTGGGGGAGGGGCGATGTATTCTTAACAGTTAGAGCATCAGGCATGAATTTCAATGCTTTTAAAGCCTGATAAGGATCCTGAATCCTGTGGTTCCGATAGACCGATCTCATTACTCCCGGTAGATTTTAAGATTGTTAGGGGTATACTGGCTGATAGACTACAGGAATGTATTAGCTCATTGGTACATTAGGATCAGACAGGATTTATAGCAGGGAGACTGCTGCAGGCCAATGTAAGGAGACTCTTGAATATTATCACTTCCAAAAAGAGGGTGAGGGCCTTCCAGCTGAGTGAACTGGGCTTTCACGGTGGCCACTTTGCAAAGGTTTTCCTCAGGCCTGAAATTTATTACAATCATCACTTCTCTGTATGACACCCTAAGGCAGTGGTTAGCGTCAATGGGCATATTTCTGACAGGTTTTGGGTGGGCAGAGGGACAAGGCAGGGTGCCCATTGCCCCCCCAGCCATTGCTGTAGGAAGTAATATAGCCATGCAGGGGGACATTATATGCCAATGAGTCTTTATCTTTTATTTATTTGTTTATTTATTTGTGAAAATCAGTTTACAACCTTTGAGCCAGGGACTCGTTTCCAAAGGTACCTCGTAACATTGAGGACAGACATAGCAACTTTAGGTTACATAGCACAGGTTGCTGAAATAGGCGTTCATCAGAGGCGCCACGTCACACTGAGGTCAAACAAAATACATTTAAGTTACAGGGTACAAGTAATTGAAATTGGTGTTACACAAGTTGGATTCATATATTGAACAATCTACTGGCATTACCATAATACAGCAGGCACTGGCCAGGTTATACATAGGTATGGTGTACCAGGGAAGAGGTGGTGGGGTGGGCTAGGTGGAGAGCCGCCTGGCGGGCGTTGTCATGAGTGGAGAGGTCGAGGCCGCATTCAGAGACAGGAGCAGCTACGAGTGTTGAAGAGTTGGCTCTTCGAAGGGTGGTTTTGAACTTGGAGATTGTGGTGGCATTGGAGATGGGGGCAGGGAGAGAGTTAAACCAGAATGGGGCTCTGTAGCAGAAGGACCTCTGACCATGGGTGGTTCTTGATCTGGAGACCAGTACAGCGGTCTTGTTGGAGGACCGTGTTGTGATAGTAGGTGGGATCTGGTGGACGGATGCTGTCACCCCAGGAGGGGAGAGCCCGAGTAGGGTTTTTTTTGTGAGGACAGCGAAGCCGTTCATCTAGGATAAGGAGTTTAGCTTCATCATACAGTTGACAGGTACGTGTGAGCCTGGGGGCACCAGTAATCAGTCTGCAAGCCTTATGTAGGGTTAGGTGAATTTTTTTGAGTGCAGTTGTGTCGGCAGCACCATAGACTGGTAGGCCATAGTCTACAAGGGACAATACTGAAGACATAACAGCGAGCCAGAGAGCATTTGGGGGAAGGCAGTTTCTATGGCGGAAGAGGATGCCAAGCCATGTGTTAGTGGCGGATGCAAGGGCATCAATGTGGGCGTGGAATGTGAGGGCTGAATCGAAGGTAACCCCAAGGTATTTGTAGGAGCAGACTTGTTCCAGTGGTTGTTTGGTACTAGGAAGGATATGGAGTGGGTGGTTGCTGGCTTTGTTTTGGGGGTGGGCAAAGAGCATAGCTTTGTTTTTTTTAAGATTAATGATGAGTCTGTGCTCCTTAAACCAGGCTTCAGCATCATTGTAAGACTGTTGTAGGGAGTTCTGAAGGGAGATGGGATTGCAGTGGGTGGAAAAAATGACAGCATCGTCTGCATACAGAAGAATTTTGCCAGAGCATGCACTGGGCAGGGTGTTCAGATAGAGTGAGAAGAGAAGGGGGCCCAGGATGGATCCTTGGGACCCTGAGTGTATGGGATGGGTATCAGAAGTGTCCCATTGATTTTAACACACTGTGACTGACTAGATAGCTCATGCACCATGCTAGGGGCCAGCCGAGAGACCGGTGTGGCAGAGGGCATTCAGCAGAAGAGGGTGGGAGACAGTGTCGAAAGCCTTTGAGAGGTCGATGAACACTGCACCAGCTAGGGAGCTGGTGTCCAGGGAGGAGTGTAGGAAATTGGAGAATTCAATTAGTGCAGTGCTGGTACTGTGACCAGCACGGAAGCCATGCTGCTCTGGGCATAAGATGTTATGCTTAGTCAGATATTCAGCAATTTGAATGGCCACCACTTTTTCCAGGGCTTTGGGGGGGGTGGAGATTGGTCGGTAGTTGTTGGCCGAGGACCTGTCACCCCCTTTATGAATGGGTGTGATTATGGCTGTTTTACAAGCAGTGGGAAATTGCCCCAGGCAGAGCAAACGGTTTAGTAGGCTGGTGAGCGGGGCAAGGACTTCATGTAGCACCAGCCTGAGAATACTGGGATCCAGTGAATCGCTGCCGGGACTGTTGCCATTTAATGCTTTGATTAGGAGGGGTCTGGCTTCCTGGACAGATACCTTGCGCAGGTGGAAGCTGGGGTGGTGGAGGACAGGGGGAGGTTGGTTGGGGGGAAGGTCAAAGAAATTACTGGGGAGGACTGAGCTAAGGTCATTGAAGGCGATGTTGAGGCAGTTAGCTATGATGGTAGGATCGGTGGAGGTAGAGCCATCACTAGTGAGCTGGGATGGGGGAGGGGAACGTGATTTTCCATTTAACTGTTTAATATTGTCCCAGAAAGTCTGGGCCGAACCCCAGGAGGAGGTGAGGGTGGCCTAGTAATGGTCGGCTTTGGCTTTTCGGATGGCCCAAGAGCACTTATTCCGGGCTGCATTGTAAGCTTGTCTATCAGACAGCCGGCCCGTTTCAGTGGCAAGGTGGCAGAGGTTGTCCCGATTTCTAAGCAATTGTAGTAGGGCAGGGCTAACCCAGGGTGCATTCTGTTTTTTGGATCGAATTTTGGTGAGGGGTGCAAAGAGATCACAAGCCTTGTTGAAGGTTTGGGAGAAGAAGGCGAGGGCAGTGTCAATGTCGGGTGCACGATGAATGGGGGACCAGTTTATCTGGGCGAGAAACTGTTTAAGTTTTTTCAGCCCACCAGGGTGGAGGTGCCTGCGGAGTGTGGTCTGGGCTTTGGGTTTGGGATTGGGGGCTGCCCAAAGAAATAGGATAGGGGGGTGGTCACTTAGGGAATCTGGTAAGAC
Source organism: Neoceratodus forsteri (assembly GCA_016271365.2). Lineage (NCBI taxonomy): Eukaryota > Metazoa > Chordata > Ceratodontiformes > Ceratodontidae > Neoceratodus > Neoceratodus forsteri. Next base: position 165,968,092 of record CM028137.1, read on the forward strand.
CTGGATGTTTTGGATTTTTTGGGGTTGGTTGGTGATAATTACATCCAAAAGGGTGCTGGTTCCTCTTTTTGGGATTATTCTAGTGGGCTGGGTGACTAGTTGCGTCAGGTCTTGGGCGGCAAACAAGTCTCGGATCGTGGAAGAGGAGGCACTGATCCAGTTTATGTTAAGGTCCCCAACTAGGATTTGTTCCGCCTTATGGTGGAGGGTGGCCAGATAGTCAGTTAAAGATACCAGTGCTGGGTTCTGGTTCTTTGGGGGAACGTAGGCAGTGGTGAGATAGAGAGGGTCCCTAGAGGGGTCAGGAGTGAACTTGAGGGTAAGGGCCTGGGTCCCATTTACAAAGGCAGGGGTTGGGAGCGCTTGTCCAATAATTGTGTCCCTAGTGTAGATTGCACAGCCTCCCCCTCATTTGCCTACTCGGTCCTCCTGGTATAAGGTATAGCCTGGGAGGGAGACAAATGAGTCAGGGGTGGATTTGGACAGCCAAGTTTCAACCAGGGCTATGATGTCTAGTTGATGTGCCATGGCCCAGCACTGGAGGGCATCAAATTTTTTCAGCAGGCTGCATATGTTCATGGAGGCTATTTGGAGACCAGTGGGCCAAGTAGGTGGTTAGGAGGGGGCAGGGCCTGGGTTGGGATGTATGTTGCCAGATAGTAGTAGTAGGAGGACCAAGGCTCTGGTCCGGGGGTGGCAGCAAGTCAACTTCCAGGGTGCACACTGGGATGGGGAGGTGGCCATAGTGGAGCAAGGAATGGGCAGGGTTTGAAGGTTTGGGAGGGCAAGGATGAGTTCAACCATGGAGAGTCAGGATAGGCAGTGGGGGGTAGCTGGGGTGGGTGCCGTGGGCCAGGGGTACATGGTCAGTGTAGGGTGGGATCGGACTAGGTCAGGGAGTTAGGGTGCTGGGATAAGTGGGCCCGTGAATATGCCTGGCTGATGGGATGTGTGTACTAGCAGGAAAATGAGGGGGAGACATTTGAGGAGAAGGTGTGCAAACATAATGCCTATGGTAGCAGCAAGGCAGAAAGGGTTCAAGTATCTTGGCTGCTCCTCAGAAAGCGTGGATACCACTTTGGATTAGTGGTAGGGTCATGGACTCTGGTGGACAGGGTACAAGGTTCAACTCCCTGGTAGGGCAGGTGAAAAAGGACCTGGGCGAGTGTGGGATTCCATGTTCTGGGTGGCTCAAAGCAGGCTGGAATTGGGCCAAGTCTAGGGTGAAAACAATGACTCCTAGTGGTCACTGAGGGTTAGCGTCATGCTAGGGTAAGGGTCTGATGGTTGGGCAGGGCCAGTATGCAGGGCTAGCTTGGAGCCTGGGTATAGGTATGAGGTGTGGTCAGAAACAGGATTGAGAGTAAGGGAAGAGAAGTAGTGTATGTGGGTAGAGGGGTTCCAGGAAGTAGGAGGAAGGGAAGTTCAGGTAGTGAGACTGATGTGAGTAGTCTGGGGGTCCCTCTGGTGGCAGGCTGGTATAACCTGCTAATGGGAAAGTGGGGACTTACTAAAAATAATACACAGGAAGTGATATCACAAGTATGAGACTATATAAGTAGTGATTAGCCTGAGTGGGTGGTGGGGTTGATGTCTGCAGTGTGTTGATGGGCTAACACCCCTCACAAGGGTGCTACTGCAGGAGGTAGTTTAATTACCTCTTAGCACCCGTTTGAATCTCCTGCTTCAGGGGGAGTGCTTGTTGCTTGGCTGCGTCTGTGGGGCGAGGGCAGGATTGGGGCCTATATATGGGGAGAGGAGGACAAAGGATTAGATTAGTGTGCAGCGGGAAGGACGGGAAGGACGGGAAGGACAGGGTCATTACTGCGCCTGCGCGGGAGAATGTCCTGACACTAGCTCTTGGGGAAGATGGTGATATCCAAACCAACACACTGAGAACCAGGTAGGTAAGTAATCCAACCATACAGCTTCACAGAATCATGCTTATCCAATATCCTAAACACTTTTCAAAACCCCCTGAGAATGCAGTACACTGTATGCACCTTGTGTCACAAACCCACTCAGCAGGTCAGCCCTCTACTCCCAAAGTGCCAACCTCCGAGCACAGTCTTGTGAACAGTTAACAGAAAACAGGGTAACCCACCTGTCTATTTTAAGGATTCAAATCAACCTTTGGTCTCAAGTCTTGGAGGGATTCAAACTGTGAACCTCTTATTAGCATACCCAATGTACAAGCTCAGATATTTCTGTATTGGGGGGGGCCAGATATCTTTACCTACGGGCACCTAACCAGGTGTACAGAAATGAACCCTTAAAAACTGTAATAAAAGACCTCAGATTTAAAACGCTTACCTTTTGCCAGTTTGGTATTACCATTCAAGCTTATGTACAGTGTCTGCTTTAACCAAATATACTCCACTTGTAAAAGAAAAGAAATCAAAGACAGACCAAGTAAGCTCTAAAAATAGTTTTACTAAAATCGATAAAAAATATGTTAAACATAAAATACAGAACTATTATATCACAAGACATACAAATCTATTAAAAGAACAAGGTTTTAACAGTACAGTTCCTACTACAGTACTTAGATTTGTCTCTCTCTCTAAATACCTGCCTAAAGTGCTCAAAGATGTTTCTTTGTCAGAGTCTAGATAAAAGTGTGTCCTCTGAAGGAAAACAGAATATTGTTTAAAAGCTGTCTTTGCCCACCTCTTTGCATGAGGTCACCTAGCTCCTCCTCTGTCAGAATATATAAAAAAAATATATCTATACAAAAACAGGATGTCTTTTTCCCAGAAGGTAAATTTATATTCTGTGATCTCAGCACAACACATTTTCTTTTTCAAATGACATTTCTTTGATCTGTAAGCAGTATCCTCTCTCACACAGGCATCAAAGCATTTATGTCATACTGCCAGATCTCACGGAGGTGCAACATGCTTTGTATCACCATGTGAAAATGTAACTGTGTTTCCTCTGGACATCATAAACGTTTATGATTTCCCTCTAGCAACTACATCTATAATTAACTTTAGATAAATAAGAGATCCTTGATCAAGGCGTGTTCTACTCTGTAATTAGCTTCTGGCCTTCCAGGTAACACCTTGTATCTAAAACCTGTGTGTGTGTGTGTGTGTGTGTGTGATACTCACATGCTGTTTCAGCATTTCTCATGAGAGACAGTCCATAATCCGTTTTTATATTACAAAAAATGATACAGTGATAAGAACCAGCTGCCCAAGTGTCACAATTCCTCTCCACCTAGACTGAATTTGGGGGCTCTATCCCCTGCATGGGATGAGCTTCCCAAATCAGTTCACTCTCATAGACCCCAGACAGCCCATCTGAGTTCTGATTTTTTGCTCCAGCCCTATAATATTGTCAATTTCTACCCTTGCAAACAAGACTCCAACAACAATCTACCATTGTTCTTTCCCCATCTGCGTCAATAAGCGAGGGGTTGTGGTCAGTCTGCACCACAAAATGCTGCCCATATAAGTATGGCTGTAATTTCTTTAGGGCCCATACTATGGCAAGACACTCCTTTTCCACCATGGAGTATGCTTGCCTGGGAAGTAACTTTTACTCAGGTATGCTATTAAGTGATCCCTTCCCTTGGCTGGATGTCTGACTCAGTACTGTCCCAATACCCACTTGAGGCGTCAGTCTGAACTATAAAGGTTTTGCTATAGTCAGGACTTGTCAAAACAGGAGCACTGCACAGTGCCTCCTTTAGTTTGGATAAGGCTTCCTCACAGGCTGGGCCCCAGGTAATTTTCTTGGGCATCCTTTTCTTTGTCAGGTCAGATAGGGGAGCAGCCAGGACACTGTAATTGGGTACAAATTTCCTGTAGTACCCAGCTGTCCCTAGAAAACTCCTGACCTGCTTCTGGGTTTCTGGTCTGGGCCACACCTGGACAACCTCTATTTTTATTTGGTTAGGATGGAGCTATCCCCAGCCTTCCACATGCCCGAGGTATGCCACTTCTCCCATAGCCATCTGGCACTTTCTTGGCTTTGACAGTGAGCACGGCCCCCTGTATCCTGCCCAGCACTTCCCTAAGGTGGGATAGGTGTTCCTCCCAGCTGGTACTAAAGATGGCAATGTCATCCAGGTATGCCACGGTGTACTTCTCAGCACCATTTAACACCTGGTTCACCAACCTTTGGAAAGTGGCCAGGGCATTCTTCATTCGAAGGCATTATTTTAAACTCAAATAAGCCTATCGAATTGATGAACACACCTCTCTAGCTCTGTCTGTCAGCTCTACCTGCCAATACCCTTTGTCAGGTCAATCATTTATGAGTGGTGCCCCCCAACTTGTCCAGGAGTTTGTCCGTCGGGCATCGGGTGGGCATTTGACCGTGACTGCATTCAGTCTATGATAGTTCACCGCAGCGAGTACAGCCATCTGGTTTGAGGCACAAGGACTACAGGTGAGGCCCAGGGCTGTGGGATCTCGGATTACCCTAAATCCAGCATCTCCTCCACTTCCCTCCTAATGTTCTTTTGGATAGCCTCTGACACCTGATATGCTGTCTGCCGTATGGGCGTCTGTGTCCCTGTCTCCACATCGTGTGTCACTAAGGGGGTTAGTCCAGGCTTGGCGCTAAACAGTGGGGCAAAGTCCGCTAAAACCTCCCTTACTTTCTGGATCTGGTCCGGGGTCAGCTGGGGAGACAATTTAACTGCCTCCACAGAGGACTTCCGCTTACTTTCTTCCAGCAAATCCAGAAGGGGGTCTCCTTCGTCCGTCCCCTCCCCATGACTACATACTGCAAACATCATGTCAGCCCTATTTGCATATAGCTTCATCATGTTGACATAGTACATCATTTCTGTCTGTCTTCGGTCAGGTAACTCCACAATGTAGTTCATGTCATTTACCTTCCTAACTACTTTGTACAGTCCTGCCCACTCAGCCTGCAGCTTGTCTTTCCGGACCGGAATAAGGACCATGACTTCCTGACCCACCATGTACGAGCTAGCTCTGGCTCTGCGGTCATACCACACTTTTTGTTTCTGTTGGGCAGCTGCCAGGTTGCTCTGGGCTGTCCCCATAATTTCCTTCAGCCTTTCCCTAAACCTAAGGATGTAATCCACAATGGGAGTTCCCTGGGTGGCATGCTTGCCTTCCCAGTCCTCCCAGATCAAGTCTAGGGGCCCATGTAGCCAGCGTCCATATAAGAGTTCGAAGGGGGAAAATCTTGTTGATTCTTGGGTCACCTCCCTGTATGCAAACAACTGGTGGGGAAGGTATTTCTCCCAATCCCTCCCATGCTGTTCAGCAAATGCCCGGAGCATTGACTTTAGGGTACCATTGAATCTTTCCACAAGCCCATTGGCTTGTGGGTGATATGGTGTCATGCATCTCTGCACCACCCCACACTTCTCCCATAAACATTTCATCAGGTCTGACTTGAAGGAACCCCCTCAATGGGTGATTACCTCCTGCAGAAACCCAACATGGGAGAGAATCCCAAATAAGGCATCTACCACTTTGTCCTCAGTGAGGATAGGGCGACTGCCTCTGGGTAGCGGGTGGCATAATCCACCACAGTTAGGATGAATCTCTTCCATGAGGAGCTGGGGGTTTTTAAAGGCCCCACAATATCCATTCCCACCCTCTGGAATGGCTCCTCCACTGTGGGCAATGGAATCAGTGCGGCTTGGGTTTTCTTGCCTGCCTTCCTATTTCTTGGCACATTGACAAGACCTGTCTCCTTCACCTGCTGGGTGAAGTTAGGTAATCAAATTCTGGACCGACATGCTGCATTGTGTGCATGATTTCCAGATGACCAGACAAGGGAATATCATGTGCAGTTTTGTGCAACTGCTCAAGATACCCCGGGGGAATGACAAGCTGCCTGCCTAGCACCCCTCCCTCTGTCTGTACTGCCTGAGTATACATAAGCCCATTTTCCCAATAATCCTTATGTCTACCGTCACCTCCCTGTGTGCCTTCTGAGTCTGCTCAAGCCCTCAACTTTTCTAAACTAGGGTCACTTCTCTGAGCCGTTGCAAACCCCTCACACATTCCCAAGGCATGGGACAGGTCCCCTTCAGTCGCTAAACTAGGGTCCCTAACACTAGCATCAGGGCACTCAGGATCACTGTCAGTTCCAACCCTCTGACAATGAGTCACCCCTCCCTCTTTGGAGTAACCCTTTGTAGCTGTGTGGTTACCTGCTACTGGGGAACTTTCTACCCCTTTCGTTAGTCTCCCCATCTGGAGACCAGGCTGGGAACCAGCCTCTCAAGCGATTTCACAATGGTTTCTGTGGGTTCAAGAAACCTACAATTTCCCTTGCCACTTAGCTCTGATAACTACACCATCCCTTGTTTGAGATTGTTGCCCAGGATCCATCCACTGCTAAGGTTTTGGCTACAGCCACCTGTTGCACAGTTCCCCTGATTCACCCCAGTCCAGGAGAACACTAGCGAGTGGCAATGTTTTCTCCCCACCCGCAAAGTCCTGTACAGTGACATATTTATTGGGTATAAGCTGACCAGGCTGTACCAGATCCCCCTTTACCAAGGTCAGGGATGCCCCTGTGTCCCTTAACCCCTGTGTCTGTACACCATTCATCATGACTGAGTGCATGTGTTCCCTCATGTTCACAGGCATGCTTCCAGGGACACATAGACAACCCACTTCTTTTCTAGTACCATTCTACGTATTATTGCTCATTATTTTGGGACACTGTCTAGCAATATGCCCAGTTTCTTTACATAACCAACATTCACTTCTCTTTTCGAGAAATCTTTTCTCTGAAACCTAGAACTAACTGGTTTCAGTGGAGGCAGTAAGGGTTTTAGCTGCCCTGAAGGTGCGCTTTTCCCTTTCTGCGCTGCCACATCTGCCCCAATTGCTCTCAGAGCAGGTCTGCTCTTGGCATAGCGGTCCGAGAGTTCAGCAGTCTCTTGTACCTCATTGTACTGTTTTGGGATCTTGGTCCTCTAGCCAGGTTTTTAGCTCTGCTGGGCATGCCCAATAAAACTGTTCTAATAAAATCACATTTTCAATTTTATCAACAGAGTTTACCTCAATTCCTTCCCACTAACGTTTTAAAAACTGACGTTGTTTCATGGCTAGCTCCTCATAGCTCATATCAGGGCTTCTCCTGAGCTTACGGAATTTAGCTCTGTATGATTCAGCAGTTAATTTAAACTTTTTTAACAGTGCAGCTTTTAGTTTGCTGTAATCATTACTGTCCTCATTGTCCATTTGACCCAATGCATCCCGAGCTTTCCCAGTAAGTAGCAGTGATAGCTGGAAGCTCCAGGACTCTCTAGGAATTTTAGCCTGAATACAAACTTTTTCCAAAGAATTTAAAAAGGCATCCATATCCTCCACCTCTTTAAATTCGGCCATTAATTTGGAATTCAATGTGTAACCCAGTCCTGTGGTCCCAGTTAAACCCAAGCCACTTACCTGCTCTGGTGCCACTGGTCGGACTTGTAGCTTCTCCAGCTCATGTTGCCTCTGGCGCTCCTGCTCCTCACAGTCTGCATCTCGGCGTTCTCACTCTCTCTCTTCTCCTCTACAGCTCAATGGCGCTCACGCTCCTCACAGTCTGTGTCTCGCTGTTCCCGCTCTGCCTCTCAGTGTTCTTGCTCCCTCTTCTCCTCTGCAGCTCACTGGTGCTCACGCTCCTTATGGTCTGTGTCTCTCTGTTCTTGCTCTGCCTCATGGCGTTCTCACTCTGCCTCCCTTTGTTCATGGTCCCTCTCTCTCTGGAACGCCAGCTCTATCCTGCCCAACTCAATTTGCAGTCTGGGTACTTCTGGATCCAGGATACTGGTGACCTTCCCCTGCTGCTGTGGCCCTTCACTGACAGTGGCCCTGTTGTCCTCCTCATCGGATCTGGACACTGCACTGGCCGCTAGCCCTGCCACACTCGAGGTCTGGTCCTTTTCAGTCATGGTCTGTGACTCGCTGCTCTGGCTATCTGCTACCATCAGGGCATCTATGAGGTTCTGCTTGCTGGCTTTCACCTTGAATGGGACTCCGCTGTCCCCGCACAACTGTCTTAAGTAGTCTACAGTGTGCCTGCTATAGTTGGAAGCCATCTTCCCTCACTACTGCTACTCTGACTTGCACTTTAGAGAACAAATAAATAAAATGGGTAGAAACTTGACTGTACATCAAGTGATATAGTTCTGTTTCCTTTTAAAATGAAACTCGGCCTTTTTCTTTCTTTGCAAGTGAGCTTATGGCCTCAAGCTGACATGTTGAACAACAAAAGCTTGTGATACCAAAATAATCCCACCCCTGCCAACCAATCTATCATAAACCCACTCAGCAGGTCAGGCCCTCTACTCCCAAAGTGCCAACCTCCGAGCACAGTCTTGTGAACAGTTAACAGAAAACAGGGTAACCCTCCTGTTTGTTTTGTGGTTCGAATCAACCTTTGGTCTCAAGTCTTGGAGGGATTTAAACTGTGAACCTCTTGTTAGCATACCTAATGTACAGGCTCAGATATTTCTGTCTTTGGGGGGCCAGATATCTTTGCCTATGGGCACCTAACCAGGTGTACAGAAATGAACCCTTAAAAACTGTAATAAAAGACCTCAGATTTAAAACGCTTACCTTTTGCCACTTTGGTATCACCATTCAAACTTATGTACAGTGTCTGCTTTAACCAAATATACTCCACTTGTAAAAGAAAAGAAATCAAAGACAGACCAAGTAGGCTCTAAAAATAGAGTTTTACTAAAATAGATAAAAAATATGTAAAACATAAAATACAGAACTATTATATCACAAGACATACAAATCTATTAAAAGAACAAGGTTTTAACAGTACAATTCTTACTACAGTACTTAGATTTGTCTCTCTCTAAATACCTGCTTAAAGTGCTCAAAGATGTTTCTTTGTCAGAGTTTAGATAAAAGTGTGTCCTCTGAAGGAAAACAGAATATTGTTTAAAAGCTCACAAACTGTCCATGTAGGTCGGCACCTTGTAGCCATCCACTGTCAGATATAAATTCCACAAATGATGTGTCAGGATAAAAGCCTTTATTCCAAAATAGGCAGATCGGTCAGCAAACATACGAGACATAGGCTTAACACACCTAGCCCCTCCCCACGGAACCAAACATTTTCGCGTCACAATTACGCTTTCTCGAAGCCTTGAAAGCGTGGTATCGATCGCGGCATCGACAGTTCCGTGGCCTATATGCCATGTGTTGCTGACGATCTGCCACCACAGAATAAAACTTTATCTGACACATCATTAATAAATTATATCTGACAGTGGATATGAAAAATGCCGACCTATCGACAATTTGTGAGTACTAATTGGAACTGGTTTTGGCCCCGTCTTTGCGGCGTTTGCAGCCGCCTATGTATACCTGTGTCATTGTTTAATAGCTGGCTTTGCCAACCTGTTTGCATGAGGTCACCTAGCTCCTCCTCTGTCAGAATATATAAAAAAATATATCTATACAAAAACAGGATGTCTTTTTCCCAGAAGGTAAATTAATATTCTGTGATCTCAGCACAACTCATTTTCCTTTTCAAATGACATTTCTTTGATCTTTAAGCAGTATCCTCTCTCACACAGACATCAAAGCATTTATGTCATACTGCCAGATCTCAAGGAGGTGCAACATGCTTTGTATCACCATGTGAAAATGTAACTGTGTTTCCTCTGGACATCATAAACATTTATGATTTCCCTCTAGCAACTACAGCTATAATTAACTTTAGATAAATAGGAGATCCTTGATCAAGGCCTGTTCTACTCTATAATTAGCATCTGGCCTTCCAGGTAACACCTTGTATCTAAAACCTGTGTGTGTGTGTCATACTCACATGCTGTTTCAGCATTTATCATGAGAGACAGTCCATAACCCATTTTTATGTTACAAAAAATGATACAGTGATCAGAACCAGCTGTCCAAGTGTCACACCTTGCCTTACCTCCTTAATACTCTGTCTGAGTTTAGTTCCCTGGAGGGATACAAAATTAAGTTGTCCTAATCAGAAGCAATGATATTGAGCAGTTTGCCACCAGCTGGTTTAGAAATGAGTTTTCCATTTATGTGGGCAAAACATAATACCTTTCAATATCTGGGAGTGCAGGTTTCAGCTGGTAACTTGTTGTTATGCAAAAATAACTATATGATATTTTATACTACAGTACCTTGCAGGCTGGTCTGGCTAGATGGCACTTATAACCTCTGTCTTTATATGGGAGAACACAGATTCTGAAGAAGAATATCCTTCCTTGCCTGCTGTTTCTTTTCCAGACCCTTCCCATCTCAATCCCAGTTAAGTTCTGGAACATGTTACAGAACGATATGAAACATTTTATATGGGGGGTAAGCCCTTAGGGAAGCAGAGAAGATGCTCCAGCAATCACTTGAAATTGGGGGACTGAGCCTTCCCTGTCTCAGAAAACATTACTTAGCAGCCCAAGGGGCATTTCTTTGCACCTGGGTGAAACAGAGGATTCAGTTGAGCTGGTAAATCATAGAAGAAAATTCTCTCCCAGGCAGGGCACTATGGACCCTTCCCACTGTGGGCATACTGTCATGGATCCAAACCACTATTCACAACCCTTGGATAAAACACTCTTTACAGATCTTTATCCATCTTAGGAATTTGACTGAAACCCCAAATGGAATGAGCCCCCTTTCGTCTATCAGGCATGAAGAAACTTTCATACCGCCTTCATTGGATGGGGGTTATGCATAATGGGAGGGAAGGGGGCTTACAAGGTTTGTCCAGTGCTTGTCCACGCAACACTGTGCCTCATTTCTGCAGCTCGTAGAACAGTTTGGGCTTCCAAGGGAAGACCATTATACGTATCTGCAGGTAAGACATTTTATTCTTTCAAACAAGGGAGGGCCTGACCTCATACAACCCCTTACAAATTTAGAACAATTCTTCTATGATGTGGTGGTCCTGGCTACTCAAATCAGGTATATCTCAGAATTATATAAAGTGTTGATGACGGACACCTCCCCCCCATTCCCTCATTACAGGGGATCCGACAAAGTTGGGAGTGTGAGGCAGAAGTGGAAATAACACAGAGGCAATGGGGGGACATGATTCAGAAGGTTTGGAGGGTCACATCTTCCCCCACCTGGAGGGAAGACAACTCGAAAGTGTTGATTCAATTTTTTCACACATCTGTCATTTCTACATACTTTTCTATGAACATATGAAGAATGCCAGCAGATACAGGCCTGATGGTCTATCTAGTCTGCTTGAGTGTGCAGCTAGCAGTCTGTTACACTGCAGCTGATCCCCCCCTCCTACCCACATATCCAATTTCATGCCCATACTAGCTGTTACCTCTCCCTCCAGTGCCTCATTGGTGACCTTCCCCATGATTTTGTGTCATCCCCTCTTAAAACTGCCCACCATCTTCAAGGATACCACCTCCTTGGGCAATGCATTCCACCATGCCACCACTCTCTCTGTGAAATAGTGCTTTCTCATTTCTCTTCGACATCTACCATCCTCCAACTTTAGATTGTGCCCCTTAGTGTCCCTCCCTCTCCTTAATCTTATAATTCCTTCTATACCATCTTTATTTATGCCTTTCATATAATTGAAGGTTTCTATCATGTCCCCTCTATCCCTCCATTCCTCCAGGGAGTACGTGTTGAGCTCCCTCAATCTCTCCTCATAGAGTTTGTCCTTCATACCGAGGATCATCCTGTTTTCTCTGCGTTGGCATCCCTCCAGCAATTTAACATCTTTCTTTAAGTAGGGGCGCCAGAACTACATGCAGTACTCCAGGTGTGGCCTCACCAATGACCTGTACAGAGGCAGGATGACCTCCCCTCTCCTGGACATGATTCCCCTGGCAATACACCTCAGCATCTTTTTAGCCTTAGCTGCTGCTTTTCTGCACTGCACTGAATGGTTCCTTTTCCCCCCTCTGTAGGGGATAACTGTACTCCCCATCCCCCAAGTCGGCCATGATTCCTTGGGTTTCTTTCTCCCAAGTGCATGACTTTGCACTTCTTTGTGTTGAGCCACAGCTGCCATGTTTCTGACCAGTACTCAAGTCTAGTCAGATCATCCTGTATCCCCTGCTACCCCTCCGTGTCATCCATCACTGCACGTAACTTTGTGTCATCCGCAAAAAGGCTGATCTTAGTCTTAATCCCATGCAAGATGTCAGCAATGAAAATGCCAAACAACACTGGACCCAGTACCGAGTCCTGTGGTATCTCACTGGTTATGGCTCTTGAAGTTGAGAGTTCCCCCCTTATGACTATCCTTCACAACCAGACGTTTGTTGGTGCCACTGTGGGGGGGAGGGGGGAACTCATTTCCACATCTTTTATGCATGAACGAAACTAAAACATTTCTCAGAGGATGTCCATAAAACCATATGAAACATTTTAGGCAGCCGATTTCCAAAAATCTTCTCTGACCTGGTCTTGGGTTTCCTGTGGTTATCACAAGGTTCTGGCAATGCCCAGAAACTGGGGAAAATGCTGAAGGTAGTTGCACTAAAGTGTATTACAAGTAAATGGCTATCACCCGCACCGCCCACCCTAGAGCAGTGGAAACAAAAAACTAGTGACATGGAATGCATGAAACGTATCATAGGTGAGCTTTACCTGCGTAGAGATAAATTTGTGGAGCTCTGGAACCCCTGGCATAGATTTTTTTACTCCTTCTGATGAGTTTCCCTCAGACTGATGGCTTGCTGTTGCTATAGCAGCATTTATTTGGGCTAGCTCCTATAGACACATTATTTTTCTTTAAAGGTGCTGTAGCTGGCACTGTGCCTATTATGGACATTGGCTCTTTTGGACATTTGGTGGACTTCACTTCTTAAGGGATCCGACAGGGTTGTAAGCTTATTACAGGGAATAAAGGTAGTTAACTGTTACTGTTAGCTGGGAAATTGTTTACTATTCTCTTTTGTCCTCTCATTGGCATGTAATTACAAGATGGTTGTAACATGTGGTTATAGACAGGACCATAATGTAACCACAGTCCACAGCTTTTCTTGAATTGTACTGTGACTTTGTTCTGGCCCTCAATAAACACACATGAAGTTAAATAAAATTACACATGGCAGCCATCTTTTTTTTTTTTTTTTGAAAATTCTTTGTATTGAAATTTTCAGAAATATCACACATAAACAATTATACAGTACATCATTGCACAAAAAAGTCATTTTAAAACACTAGAATACATTTAAGCACTGAAAAATTAAAACCCAGATATTAAATAAACCATCATCACTCAATCTTCCAACATTATATGTCAAAAAACTAATAAAATACAGCAATAATAGCCAGTCCGGTGGCACTGAGGGTTGAGGCGCTGGACGCCACACCTCGCACTGCGCCAGCGACCCGGGTTCGGGAATGAGCTCGGTTCGTCAGGGCTTGGCAGGGGAGGACTGAGATTGAGCATTGGGAGACAACTCTCTCAGTCTTGGGGTGGGCTGGAGACTTTACACCATGCTGCGGTGACCCAGGGACACCGGAGTACATAACAGCGAGTGTAACGAGAGGACCACGGCAGGCGTCTGCGTATGCGATGTAATTACTGCGTCTGGGTTCCCTATGGGAGAAAGAACAGGGAAAAACATGGCAGCATGGTTCGCGGCAGCTTGATGGCGCAGCTCTGCTGGCGGCGATGCCTGGAGGCGTAATGGCAAATTACTGGTTTCCTCGCCGGGCATGGGGGGCATGGGGGCCTCTTCGTAGGTGTAACCGCATCTGCCAGCTGGGCATGTGAGCTTCGGGGTCAGTGGCGGAGTGGAGCAGTGGCTGGATTGGAAGCAGGGACTGTAGCTGCAAGGAGGTAAAAACTGTTAAATGAAAAAAAATAAAAATAAAATACAATAATAATATATAAACAATACAAATACAAATACAAAATACAAAGTCAAATACCAGCACTAATGCTGATACTCGTCACATACATAACTAAAACAGAAAAGAGGAAAAAAAGTAAACTTTCATTGCTCTAGTGCCATATCCAGATACCAAAGGCAGCTTTCAGGCATACTCATAAGACAGATTCATTCCACAAACCCACTTACACCCAAAGAGAGGGAGAAAAAAGAGGAAAAGGAAAAGACAAAGAGGGGAACAACTAGGGATCTTAAATGTGGGACCACAGGTGTGAGCATAGGTGTGGGTGGGGGAGGCCATCCCAAAGAAGAGGGGAGTAATGATGGCGGCCCTGACCCATTCATAACAAGGACTGTTCTCAGCCCAACTGAATCACCGCCTACTCCGTGGGGGACAAGGAGGCCAGATATTGGCCCCATTACTGCTCAAATTTATCAGACGAGCCCTTTAAATCATGAGTCATGTATTTCAACCAGAGCACAATATGAATAGAGTCCTGCCACATCTGCAGTGTGGGGGAGCCTAGGAAACTGAGGTAGCCTGGATGCAATGCCTAGACACTACTAACATTTGCCTGATAGGCTCAGGGTAGAAGTCCCAATCCTCTGAAGTCCATTCTGCCACACCAAATAACAATCATCACTGATCTACGGGGAGCCTGACCTGCATGATACGAGAGAATGGCCTGAGCAATGGCTGTCCAAAATTTCTGAAGGACAGAACATTGCCAAAAACAGTGTATATATGTGCCCCACTCCGTACCACATCTCCCACACAGAGAAGAAACTCCGGGGGAGAATCAACTTACCATCACAAGGGGAAGGTACAGTCTATGAGTTCACGATGCCAGTTCGACATCAAAGATGTTGACCTACTTCACAGTGACAAGGATTTGCCAGCTGGCAACCATGTTACCAGGCAATCCTGCCCACCAACTGCTATTGCAGCAATGCACTGGGGCACATCCCGGCTGTTTGTGGGGGCCTGCAACCCCCTGAAAATTTATATAATCACCAGGTTGGAGGTGTAGGGGGGAAACAGTGCAAAACCCCTGGGGTAGCAAAATCCCTCTCGATGAAATGACTGTCAATTGGGTTGCAGCACTGATATTGCTGTCGCTGTAGGGATTTCCATGTGCTAATGGCATACCCTGTCTATACAGGAACTTGAATTAAGCCTCCTTAAAATGGTTGCATATGATCAACTCCATGTGAGACTCACATTGCTCCTTCCAGGCCCCTTCCAGAATCATCCCTCCCAAATTCCACTCCCGAAATCCCTAAACCCTCAGAGAAGTATCAGGGAGACACAGTTTGGAGTTACAATAATGCTTATCCAAAGCCCCTTTAGGAGCCACTAGGGCAGATAAGATCCCTCTCTCCAAGGTGCAAAGAGGAGAATTCTGTGACTGGAGATGATCCAGATGTCTGGCCCACTCCCACACCTGCAAGTATCGGAATAGCTGTACGGACTGCAAGCCCAAACTTTCTGCAAATTCAGTATAACATTAGAAAACCATGACTGCTATAGAGATTCCCAAAACACCTCATCCCGGCTGACTCCCACCTCTGAAATGTCTGATCCTCCCATCCTGGGAGGAAATCAGTTTTAAGAGATCAGTACTAAGATCGTTCCCCTAGAAATGTCCCCCATAAGTCTCCGAATATGACACCAGGCCTCTAAAAGATGTTCTACTAATGAGCTCCTAGGGCCACCTGAGCAGTAGGATGTGATGTGGCGCTCTCTTCCCTGGTGGTCCAATGAGACCCAAGCTGCCCCCCGTGGGCCTTTGACCCAATCTGTTATCAGTCTGGCCTGTGCTGCCAAATGATATATATGAAAATCAGGATAATTCAATCCTCCTTTAAAGGGAAAGCTTTTTAATCGAGCGAGACTGATTCTTGGCCTTTTCTGCTGCCAAATAAAATTGCTGCAGGCTTTGTCCAGAGTCCGGAGGTTCCTCTTATGGAGGCCAATTGGAAACATTTGGACAGGGTACATGAGTCTAAGTAAAACATTCCTCCTGACTAGATTAATTCAACCAAGCCAATACAACAGAAGACCCTGCCACTGATAGAGGTCTGCAATAATTTTCTCCAAAAGAGAAGTGTAATTAAGCCTATAAAGGGAGTTGAGTGTTTTACCTATCCAGATCTCCAAATATTTAATATGAGAAGAAACAATTCAAAAGGGAAAGCGAGTAAGATTTTGCACAATCGTCCCTCCCAGACACAACAATTCAGATTTTTCAAAATTAATTTTGTAACCTGAGAATGAGGAAAAATCCTCAATCAAGGCAATCACTGCAGGAAGAGAAGTGGCTAGCCACAACAAGTACAGCAGAACATCATCTGAGTAGAGGGAAAGTTTATGGTGGACTCCCCAGGCCCCCTGCATCCTCCAAATATCCCCAGACTCCCTGATCGCAATGGCGAGCCGTTCAATCAGCAAAGCAAATAAAAGAGGCCCTTATCTGCAGACAGTATCTATGTATCTAAGAGGGGAGAGTGGACAGCCCTGCTGTGTACTCCTACCCAGTCCAAACTCCCGGGTGAGCTCCCCGTTCACCAGAAGATTATTTCTAGGATTCATATAGAAACATACATAGAAACATTGAAGTTAATGGCAGATAAGGGCCACAGACCTACCGCATCTGCCCTGTTTTGTATCTAGTGAATCTCAGATTAGCCTAATGGTTTACTCCCTTAGTTTACATAACAACTTAACATATTCAATGAACCAGTCGGCAAAACTGAACTTATCCAAAACTCTGAACAGATAGTCCCACTTAACTCTGTCAAAGGCCTTCTTGGCATCCAGGGAGAGCACACAGGTACCCCCCAGATGCCAAGACACCATCTCCACCACTCCAAGCAACTGCCGCACATTGTGGTATGAGTGCCTATCTCTAACAAATCAAGTCTGGTCGTCCTGCACCAAAGATTAAAGAATAGTCTCCAATCTCCAAGCCAGGGTCTTAGCCAAGAATGTGATGCCACTATTCAAAAGGGAGATTGGCCTATAAGTGGAGCATAATGATGAATCTTTGCCCTCCTTATGTATCAGAGTAATTATTGCCAAGCCACAAGTAGGTGGCAACTCACCCAGCTCCCCAGCCTCTAGAAACAAATTCAGCATATAGGTTCAGACCGAATCACCCAGAGATCTGTAAAACTTGATGGGGAGTACATCGGGCTCCGCTGCTTTTCCCTCCAGCCAGACCGTGTGCCACTAGTTGGCAGCCATCTTTAATGATGTGAGTAGAGATATTTGAAATTGCAAACTTTGTTCTGCGAAATAATTTGCAAAGTTTTCCAAATTCACAAAGTGCAAAGTGCCGACTTCGTGAAGTTTTTGGCAGGTGAAATTACACTTTTTCAGGAGAAGTTATGCAAATTCACTGGAGAAGTTGCAAGTTTGCCTCAGTTCACCTGAAAAAGTGCCATTTCACCAGGAAAACTCAATGCAAAGTGGCAAAGTAGGCAATTCATGAAGTTATCCGTGAAGGTGAATTTCACAACTTCGTCAGTGAAGTAAAACTTTGCAACATCTCTAGACGTGAGTCATTAATTACAAAATTAACTATAAAAGCAGTTTGAAAAATATCTCAGAAATTAAAAATGCGCTGTGTATGAATCTATGGATGAAAGAAATATGTTTTTGCCCAAAAACTATAAGACAACATTTTTGTCATCTAACAAATACTGCTGCTTTAAAACAGAGTATCCTTGGCATCTAGTTACTTGGCTACTTGGTTACTTGGTTGAAAGGACAAAAGAAAGCCGAGGCCCATCAAGATTGTCCTCCACATGTGTGGATCATTGTTGTGATTCTATCTGGTTAGCCAATTATCCAGTTTCATTTTAAAAGACGTGACGGTAGTTACATCAATAATGTCTTGTGGAAGAGTGTTCCATAGATGGGGAGTTCTTATAGAGAAAAAATGTTGTCTTTTATTAGTGTTACATTTAGCGATATCCAACTGTTTGTTATTTAACCTTGGTCCGATTTTTCTGGAAGAGAATGATATGCCACATTGTCTCATCAAAATGGGTGATTTGATAATCTTAAAGAGCAGTAGTAAATCGCCTCTTGTTCTTCTTAATTTAAGGGAATGCAAACCTGTCTTTTGTAGTCTGGTCTCATAGTCCAGATGTGCTAAATGAGGAATAATTTTTGTAGCTCTACTCTGAGTTTTCTCGACTCTGTCTACATCCTTAATGAGGTAAGGACTCCAAAAAGGGGAACCATAATCAAGGTAGGGCCTAACATGAGATCTGTACAAAGTAATGATGCACTGTTCGGTTTTAGAAACAAATGTGCAATTAATCCTTCGAAGAAGAGCATTGGCTTGGTTAGCGATTCTGTTGCAGTGTGAAAATGGGGTAAGTTTGTTGTTTACTAGGATCCCGAGATCTTTTTCAAGACAGGAAACCTTAATCTTGATATTGTTCAGTGTGTATACCTGTTTAGGGTTATTTTTCCCCATATGTAAAACAGCGCATTTAGACACATTAAAGTCCATTTTGTTGGTAAGAGCCCAGTGTTCAATTGTTGCAAGATCAGTTAGCATTGTCTGTATATTGGCTACATTATTAACAGCACTTTAGCTTAGTGTCATCTGCAAACTTCATAAGAATGTTAGTTGAGTGGATTTTCATATCGCTAATGAAAATATTAAACAGGGTGGGTCCCAGGACAGAGCCCTGGGGGACACCACTCGTCACTCTGCCCAGGTCTGACATAGTGCCATTGACCCGGATCCTCTGAGATCTATTAGTCTGCCAGCTTTTTATCCATGACACTAGTGTTGCTGAAAAGCCTAAGTGAGTAAGTTTGTTAATCAAAATAGCATGAGATATTTTATCGAAGGCTTTACTATAATCTAACAAAATGACATCTGAAGGAATTCTTAAGTCAAGGTTCAAGCTTATGGAATTATAGAAAGACAACAAATGTGTAGTGCAAGATAAACCAGTTCTAAATCCATGTTGGGTGATGTCAGCAATTTTTAGAGATTCTATTTCTTTTTCTAAAAGTATTTTGATTACTTTCTCCAGTAATTTACAGGGAATCGAGGTTAGACTGATTGGACGGTAGTTGTCAACTTTTGAATGCAAGCCCTGTTTAAAAATTGGGGTTACTATTGCCATTAACCAGTCAAGGGGAACCATGGATTCTTGGAGAGATTTATTAAAGATAATTGTAAGCGGTAGAGTAATTGTGTCTTTAGCTCCCAAGAAGAATTTGGAACAAATAACATTGGGGCCAGGACTAGTGTTTTTTTTAAAGCTAGTAATAATTTATAAATATCATTTTGTAGTACCTTGTAATCTATATTACCTAATGGGAGATTATTAGATGGGGGAGGAGATGGGTCCTGAGTAAATACTGATAAAAAATAGTTATTTAACGTATTAGCAGTGGTGAAGTCAGAGGATATCACTGAATTGTTTATTTTTAAGGGGCCAATTGTTTTATTGTTCATTTTTACTGTTTAGATAGGCGTAAAGTGATTTGTGTGAGTCATTAGTATGTGCAATGCAGAATTCTAAGTTTTTTTTGGCTTCCAATATTAATTTTTTAAGAATTTTAACAGATTCCCTGTACTGAGTTAACAGTTCGTTATTAGTATTCATGGGGGAATTTTTTAGTAGAGAGAATAACTTACGTTTGCGTGAAATTTGTTTTTTAATAGATGAGTTAACCCACGGTGGAATTTTACCTTTACTATTATACGTATGCTTATCAGGAACGTACTGATGTTCAAGTATCTGTATTTGTGCTTTTAAAAAATCCCATGATTCATTAGTGTTGAGAGGTGATAAGGTGTGTATCCAATCAATATTGCTTAGATGGTCATTTATCTTTTGAAAATCAGCTCATTCATAATGTTTAATTTTTTGTTTATTTAATAGAGGGTGTTGAGGTAATGGAATAGTAAGAAAAATTGACATGTGGTCACTATTACCAAGAGGTTCAGATATATGTAAGTTGTTCACAGGAATGTCTAGACTTGTTATAACAAGGCCCAGGATGTTACTTCCCCGGGTAGGTTCTTTGACTAGTTGATACAGTCCCAGGTCGATAATGGTTGTAAGAAAGTTATTGTCATAATTATTAGAGCCCGTTAAAGTATCCCAGTTAATAGTTGGTAGATTAAAGTCTCCTAAAATTAGGACAGGGCCATTGTTAGCTAGCTGAGAAATATCTTCTGTTAACCTTGAACTTTGGGTGTTGTCTGAAGAGGGAGGGCAGTAACAGGTTCCAACTAAAATTTGTGGAAGGCCTTTAGGTTGAATATACACCCACAGACTCTCAGAATCTATATCTACTGGAGACTGGTAGGAAGTGATACTTTCTCTAACATACAGACTAACCCCACCTCCCGATTTAATGTCAGGTCTATTTTTAAAGTAATGTTTATAACCCGGTATTTCAGACGACCAATTTCTGTAAGAATTACCCCAGGTTTCAGTAATGGCTATTAGGGATAAATCAAGGAGGTGAGCCTTAAGTTCGAGCTCAGCATGTTTAGTGATGTTTAACGATCGAGCGTTTAGAGATAGGATGTTTAAATGGTTGGAGCTAGAAAACTGAGTCCCCGTGTTAAGAGTTTTGGTAAATGTCCCAAACTCCCCCTTAGCAGTCAGTTTAAATGGGAATAAATAAAAGTAGCAATTTTTCGTCCCAGTAGAATACTGCGCCGTCTACTAAGATGTAAACCGTCACAACAAAAAAGGGATGGGCTAAGATGAAATTCCTCCCAATGTGTCAAGCAAGGAATATTTTGTCTGAGGCACCATTTCCTCAGCCATTCATTTAGGGATTTTATCTTAGAAGTGATGAAATCATTTGCCCTTGGAACAGGTAATATCTCAGAGAGACAGATGTCACAGCCTTTTTCTATCAGTAAATTACACAGGGCGACAAAGTCCTGTTTAATACATTGCAGAGGTTGTTTGGAAATATCATTAGTACCCACATGAATGACTACCAGTGGGTTTATTTCAGCTGGTTTTAAAATTGTATTGAGCATTGCTGCGATGTCATTAATCCTTGCCCCCCGATAACTAGAACAGGTACGATGTTCCTCGTCAGGGTTACAGACCGTACGGTCTATGTATTTCGTTATTGAATCCCCCAGTACAAATACTTCTTTATGACCAGCTATTTTCTCAGGGGTAGTTGTAGAATGTATGGGGGCCTCACAGGATTGATCGCTTGAAGGTTTAGTATGTAGTGTATTATTTCTAACAGTAGTGCCAAATCTAGGGCTGACTGAAATAGTTTCATCGATCACTTGTGACAACTGTTCAAATGAATTGTGTGTAGGAATTACATATGGGGCAAGGGGAGGTGAGGTTTTTATATTTGTCTTGATTTTAGAATGGGAGACTGTGGTCCAAGAGTTGGTCTTGTTGACATTAAGCTGTTGGTCACATACAGCTACAGTTAAAGGGGTCGAAGTAATGGTGGGATCATCTAGTAGTGGGATATGTGTAACATTTAAGTGGGACTTCTGGGTAATATCATCGTCCACTAGTTTTGTGGATGAAGTGTTAGTTTCCACCAAAATGGACATCTGGTCGATATAGTCCTCCAGAGCTTTAATGTCCGATTTTACAGACATCTTAGGCTGTAGTCTGTCAATTTCGTCCTGTAATTCATTGACTAAGACACATTTTTCACATATATAGTTGGTTGTTTGTTTACCAAGGGCATACATTTTACATGTTGTGCAAAATTTGTTAGCCTTTTTCATTTTCTGTTACAGATGGTAAAGAGGTATGAGAAGAAAACAGCTAAGCAATCCTTATAATAACTTGTAAGTATTTTACAGTATTATCTTGATGTCTTTTTATCCCCTTGTCCACGATGGACATGATAGACAGGTGCTGAGACGCGTGTGTCTCTGTGCGCGTCTCCACGCACACTCGCTCTGCTCGCTAGAGTGGATGTTTTATGAGGCAAAACCGAAGTGCGAGTCGTGCTACTTCCGGTATCGCGTCTAGGTGCAAATGTTATAAAACACTTAAAAAAGCCTTTACAAAGGCTATCCCCGATGTAGTGAGGGTTTACAAGTATAATGTGCCCAAAAAGCACAAGGAAAATGCTTCTTGAATCAGGTAATCAGGGGGGAGGACTGGTGGCAAGAATCAAATGTCCTCCAATACCCCACAATCCTCTGCAGACCAAAAAGAGCTGGTACAAAGGAGAGAATACCCCAGAGCACAGTAATACTGTAGATATAGATATAGCACTAAAATACAATTGCATTTAACAAATATATCAGGTATATCAGACAGGACCTCTCTCAGAGGTAGGCTATTGCAAAATCAGGTTTATACTGAGACTCGCTCGCTAGAGCGGATGTTTTATGAGGCAAAAAACCGAAGTGCGAGTCGCGCTACTTCCGGTATCGCGTCTAGGTGCAAATATTATAAAACGCTTAAAAAAGCCTTTACAAAGGCTATCCCCAATGTAGTGAGGGTTTACAAGTATAATGTGCCCAAAAAGCACAAGGAAAATACTTCTTGAATCAGGTAATCAGGGGGGAGGACTGGTGGCAAGAATCAAATGTCCTCCAATACCCCACAATCCTCTGCAGACCAAAAAGAGCTGGTACAAAAAGGAGAATACCCCAGAGCACAGTAATACTGTAGATATATATATAGCACTAAAATACAGTTGTATTTAACAAATATATCAGGTATATCAGACAGGACCTCTCTCAGAGGTAGGCTATTGCAAAATCAGGTTTATACTGAGCCTCACTCGCTAGAGCGGATGTTTTATGAGGCAAAAACCGGAAGTGCGAGTCACGCTTCTTCCGGTATAGCGTCTAGGTGCAAATGTTATAAAACACTTAAAAAAGCCTTTACAAAGGCTATCCCCGATGTAGTGAGGGCTTACAAGTATAATGTGCCCAAAAAGCACAAGGAAAATGCTTCTTGAATCAGGTAATCAGGGGGCAGGACTGGTGGCAAGAATCAAATGTCCTCTAATACCCCACAATCCTCTGCAGACCAAAAAGAGCTGGTACAAAGGAGAGAATACCCCACAGCACAGTAATACTGTAGATATAGATATAGCACTAAAATACAGTTGTATTTAACAAATATATCAGGTATATCAGACAGGACCTCTCTTAGAGGTAGGCTATTGCAAAATCAGGTTTATACTGAGACTCGCTCGCTAGAGCAGATGTTTTATGAGGCAAAAACCGGAAGTGCGAGTCGCGCTACTTCCGGTATCGCGTCTCGGTGCAAATGTTATAAAACACTTAAAAAAGCCTTTACAAAGGCTATCCCCAATGTAGTGAGGGTTTACAAGTATAATGTGCCCAAAAAGCACAAGGAAAATGCTTCTTTAATCAGGTAATCAGGGGGGAGGACTGATGGCAAGAATCAAATGTCCTCCAATACCCCACAATCCTCTGCAGACCAAAAAGAGCTGGTACAAAAAGGAGAATACCCCAGAGCACAGTAATACTGTAGATATATATATAGCACTAAAATACAGTTGTATTTAACAAATATATCAGGTATATCAGACAGGACCTCTCTCAGAGGTAGGCTATTGCAAAATCAGGTTTTCTTCCTTTCCAGAGTGTTGGGCACTACTGTCCAACCCTACCTCAATGTCACACTTTGTGCTTTGATAGCTATAGAGGCCTATGAGGGTTCCAGCTTTACACTGAGTCTCCCTTCCCAATGTAAGTCAAAGGCAGTGAAGCGTGAGCTAGAGACTCACTTCAGAATGTAGGGTGGGGAACCGACTGCTGGACTTTCGGGTGGGGATAGTGATGTTTACTGGTGGTGGGGTGGGGCACATGACTGCCAGACTTTTTGGGTGGCAGTTATGTTAACTGGCAATAGGACTGGGCACACAACCGCTGGACTTTGGGGGGTGATGTTTACCAGCAGTGGGGTTGTGCTCCATCCTGCCAGACTTTGGGGGGGGGTCAGGATATTAAAGGATGGCTGATCCAGGGGGTTGGGGGTCCACTAGACTACCAGGGCCATATAACTACACTAAAGGATGGGTGAATGGGGGTGAGGGGTCCACTAGACCACCGGGGCCATATAAATACATTAAAGGATAGGTGATTGGGGTAGGGGAGTCCAATAGAGGGTGCACACATACTTATGAACCCATAATAGCATGCAAATGGCCCATAGCACCTCACAAGCTCAATGGGCTCATTAGTATATTAGGGCCGAATATGGCCCACAGTAGCCCTGGTGCTATCCCGTTTGGGCCGTGCTATCTCGTTTGGGCCCCTCTATCCCAGTTGGGCTCCTGTGAGCTAGTTCCAGTCAATAGGAAAAAATACCAAAAGCCAGCACTTTCAGTCTGCTGTGTTTAATTCACGCCACTATAGACAGCCAGGTAACACTGCCTTGTGTTACCTGGCTGTCTAAGGTGGTGTGAATTAAACACAGCAGACCAAGAGTGCTGGCTTTTGGTATTTTTTTCCTTATGACTTTTGTGAGCCGAGCACCCATTTGTGGCTTGAGCGGTTGCTTGCTACTGTTTACTATATTTCCAGTCAGTGCCTGTGTCAGCACAGCATACGGTCACTACACACTATACACCATAGCAACACAGCCCCATAATCAGACAGTTAGCATGTTCCAGTCAAATCACACTGCCTGAATATTGCCCCAAAGGCAGCCATGCGCTATTTACCATGCAGCACTCCTGACTGGATGGTGCACATAACTGGCTTTGAAAATGGGGGCCAAAGAAACTTGAGTAAAACACTGATTTTGCTGGGGTGTTGTCCAAGCATTACCATGGAGGTTATTACTGCAAACTCATTTTTTATTTAAAAAAACTTAGTGCCCTCCCTTGATTACATTTTAACTGTGCGCCACCCCACCAGATATTTTCTTGGCATGATGTCACTGTACAGGGGAATAGCATGGAGACTCTGTTGCCACAGAGTGAGTCCAGATGGTCTCTAGGTCACGTCACACCGGGGGATTAACACACACTGGGGGATTAACACTGATACCCCCTGATGGTACAGTGTTTGGATCATGCCTGGATCACACATATCATTGAGGCTAAATGTAGGGATCCTCTGCGGTTACATAGTGTAGATCTTGTCCCAGTCAAACATCTCACTAGATGACTAGGATAGGAACTGTCTGCTGTTAGAGTGTAGATCTTGCCCCAGTCAAATGTCTCAATGGGGCTAGCACAGGGATCCTCTCCTGTTATAGAGCGCAGATCTTGCGCCAAACATCGCACTGGGGACTAGCATAGGGATCATCTAATGTTAGAGTGCAGATCTTGCCCCAGTCAAATATCTCACTGGGGCTAGCATAGGGATTCTCTGCTGTTACATAATGCAGATCTTGCCCTGGGCAAACATCTCAGTGGGGGACTAGCATAGGGATCTTCTGCTGTTAGAGTGCAGATCTTGTCTCTGTCAGACATCACACTGGGGTACTAGCACAGGGATCCTCTCCTGTTACAGTATACTGATCTTGTCCCAGTCAAATATCACACTGGGGAACTAGCACAGGGATCCTCTGCTATTATATAGTGCAGACCTTGCCCCAAACATCACACCAGGGGACTAGTACAGGGATCCTCTGCTGTTAGAGAGTGCTGATGTTGTCCTGGTCAAATATCTCAATTGTGCTAGAACAGGGGTACTGTGCTGTCACACAGAGCAGATTTTGTCCTGGTCAGACATCACACTGGATGATTAGTATAGCGATCCTCTGCTGTTGCATAGAGTAGATCTTGTCCCAGTCAGACATCACACTGGATGATTAGCATAGCGATCCTCTGCTGTTGCACAGTGCAGATCTTATCCTGGTCAGACATCACACTGGATGATTAGCATAGCGATCCTCTGCTGTTACAGAGTGCAGATCTTGTCCTGGTCAGACACCACACTGGATGATTAGCATAGCGATCCTCTGCTGTTACAGAGTGCAGATCTTGTCCTGGTCAGACATCAGACATCACACTGGATGATTAGCATAGCGATCCTCTGCTGTTGCACAGTGCAGATCTTGTCCTGGTCAGACATCACACTGGATGATTAACATAGTGATCCTCTGCTGTTACAGAGTGCAGATCTT
This sequence comes from Neoceratodus forsteri, assembly GCA_016271365.2. Lineage (NCBI taxonomy): Eukaryota > Metazoa > Chordata > Ceratodontiformes > Ceratodontidae > Neoceratodus > Neoceratodus forsteri. The sequence goes on from CM028137.1 coordinate 165,994,007, forward strand.
GTCCTGGTCAGACATCACACTGGAAGGCTAGTATAGTGATCCTCTGCTGTTGCACAGTGCAGATCTTGTCCCGGTCAGACACCACACTGGATGATTAGCATAGCAACTCTCTACTGTTGCATAGAGCAGATCTTTTTTTTTTTTACTCTTTTCCCCTTCCATCGCTGCTACCTGGGGCCCCTTCAGCCAGACTGCCATGTCCTGTCCACTGAGACCCTCCCTACTAGCGGACCTGCTCCTGCGATCCACCGTGACACAACATTGGGGTACCCCCCAGTCATGACCCCCTGGGACGGGGCGACCTAGAGCTCCTTGGCACTTACCTTATTATTAGACCCCTAGGCAGAGGTGAAGATTGTTTGTTGGCAGGTCCCTTGAGGGCAGGATCCAGCACTGGATGGGGAGGCAGCCGACGTCTGCCTCCCAGGTGGCGGGGGTTTTTCCTGCTTGTTTTGTCCCCGGGGGGGGTGGTGGATGTGCAATGACATTCTGCGTGGGACAGACGTGTTCCCGCATCACTCCCCGCGGATGTCCACCGTTGCCCCCACCCTTCCCATGGTGGCCCCTGCTGTAGGACACCCAGTCTTCACTGGGAGTCACTGATAGCAGGGATGCCATGACCCACCCTCCCCGACAGAGGACAGCAGTCCTCTGGACACTCGATCCTCTCTCCCCCAGCCAACCCCCGGTGACCCGAGCTCACTCCTGACCCCATCCAGCACCTCAAACCTCAGCGTCACTGGGCCGACCTTCATAGAGCAGATCTTGTCCTGGTCAGACATCACATTGGATGATTAGCATAGCGATCCTCTGCTGTTGCACAGAGCAGATCTTGTCCCAGTCCAGGCATCACACTGGATGATTAACATAGTGATCCTTTGCTGTTACAGAGTGCAGATCTTGTCTTGGTCAAATGTTTCACTGGGGTACTAGCATAGGGATCCTCTGCTATTACAGAGTGCAGCTCTTGTATCGGTCAAACACCACACTGGATGACTAGCATAGTGATCCTCTGCTGTTGCACAGAGCAGATCTTGTCCCGGTCAGGCATCACACTGGATGATTAACATAGTGATCCTCTGCTGTTACAGAGTGCAGATCTTGTCACTCAGACGTCACACTGGAAGGTTAGCATAGTGGTCCTCTGCTGTTATGGAGTGCAGATCTTGTGTCGGTCAAACACCACACTGGATGACTAGCATAGCGATCCTCTGCTGTTGCACAGAGTAGATCTTGTCCGGGTTAGATTCCACACTGGATGATTAGCATAGCAATCCTCTGCTGTTGCACAGAACAGATCTTGTCTCGGTCAAACGTTTCACTGGGGTACTATCATAGTGATTCTCTGCTGTTATAGAGTGCAGATCTTGTATCAGTCAAACACCACACTGGATGATTAGCATAGCGATCCTCTGATGTTGCATAGAGTATATTTTGTCCAGATCAGACTCCACACTGGATGATTAGCATTGCTATCCTCTGCTGTTGCACAGAGCAGATCTTGTCTCAGTCAAACGTTTCACTGGGGTACTAGCATAGGGATCCTCTGCTGTTATAGAGTGCAGATCTTGTCCTGGTCAGACATCACACTGGATGACTAACATAGGGATCCTCTGCTGTTACAGAGTGCAGATCTTGTCCCAGTCAAACGTCTCACTGAGGTGCTAGCATAGGGATCCTCTGCTGTTACACAGTGCAGATCTTGTCTCGGTCAAATGTTTCACTGGAGTACTAGCATAGGAATTCTTTGCTGGTATGAAGTGCAGATCTTGTCCCGGTCAAACGTCTCACTCGGCTACTAGCATAGGGATCCTCTGTTGTTACACAGATGATACCGGAGTCACTGTGTCCAGATTCACACCCCTTGGGGGTGACAGTACAGGGCCCATCTGGTTGAGGGAGTTGGGTTTGTTCTTTCTCCAGCACAGTGGGGTTCATCACAGAACAAGTAAGAAATAACACAGTGCTTCAACCTGGAGAGAATAAGTAGGCCAGATATGTGCGGTACCACCCCGTGGGATGCAGTACCTACCCTCCTCCCTACACGGGACTGGCCCAGCCCCTGGGGATCAATAAGGCAGTTGTTACCTTTACCATGCTTCAGTTAGGTTACACAAAGTGGGTGCACATACACAAGTGAAATTCAACAAACTAACAGTGCTTTTATTTAAAAACACAGGCCTGGAAGTTGGAGGAAAAGAGGTGTTAGAGAGTTGCAAGTCACCTTTAGCGCTCCTACCCTGCAGCAGTGCTCCCTGGGAGCCATTGTACAGTGGGTCATGACCACCCTCATAGATCCCACATAGTCTCTGAAGCACTTGCCCAATTAAGGGGCACAAAAGGACAAAAACTAAATAATAAAAAAAAATCATACACAGTGTTTGGTAAACTCTTTAGCTGGTAGCAGTACTAAAATTAAAATTTCAAGTATCATACAAGACCAGTGACTCTGGGTACCTAGGAATTACACTAAAATTCTGGTGCAGGCCTGGTAACTACATTGCCAGGGTTCATTTGGTGGGGTATTTGATGAAATTTAGCAAGCTTGCAATTTACCCCACCAACAGGCCATTGAGTACTAGTGCAATTTAAAGAACCTGAAACACCAAATGTTTGGAAAACCCAATTGTGTAATCCCAAAGAGGTAGGTGTAATCCAAAAGGAAAAAGTACCATAGACCCTAGCCAGTAGCATCAGCACTCAAGTGACCCACGGATGCATAAGGTCAGTCGAGGCGGGAACCAGCACACAGCAGTAGGTTGGCCAGTAATCAGGATGAGGCCCCAGAGGATTGGAGATGAAGATACTTTGCACTTGCTCTAGATGACTCACAGCAGCTTAGACCTTCTGGCTCACACATTTTAGGACACAGCACTTCTGGCTAATTTCTCAGTCACAGGAGCACTATAAAGTGGCTTCCTGGCTCCCAAGGAGCCCAGACCCCAGGAGTGACCCCCACGGTTCAACTCATCTCTGGATTGAGAGTATCCATGTACTCTTGGCACATGCCCCGTGACTCCCTGTTCCCCTATCCACCCCACTAGATAACAGCTAGCAGGCCTCTTGCCTGGCTCCGAAGTAACCTGGATAGGATGCAGGTCTCTGTCACTGATTCCTCAGCTCTAGAGCTTTCTCAGATTTTTTACCTCTCAGATTCTCTCACAGCAGCTTCTTTCTGCAGGTACCTTCCTGGCACACTCAAACAGATAAATGCCCAGGATAAGGCTCATAGTATTTGGAAGAATGAGCCCAGGACATGACTCACAAGATCTGAGCTTGGCTAGGACTCCAGCTCTTAAAAGCAGCAACATATCTGCTCATTTCTGAGTCTCTCTCCAATTGCCACAAACTCGAGAGCCCAGAAATGTATTTTTCCAATTCACTGTCCTATTGTTTTTTTCCAATTCAGTGTCCTATTGTTTAGACAGGGTTGTCCATCACCTTCTACCCTGTCCTACACTTTAATTGGCTCCAGTAGCCTACCTGTACAGTAGGGAGGGTCCTTATTTCATCATCCCCCCCAGTTCTTTTGTGCTATTGCTAGGGCTTCCTAGCCCTCTGATTGGCCAAGTGCCAGCTTCATATTTTTTTTTTAACTTGACCAGCTTGTGCTGGTGAGTTGGTTGCCCTCCACATTATGAAGGACTCAGTGTCCCAAACTTTAGCTGGCTACAAAAGGAGGTGCAGTGGCAGGAATGGAGTTGAAGAGCTGTCAAGTGCTAGAAGAGTGCCAACAGTAGCCCAGTGGCTGGCCACCCAGTGACAGCAGGAAGAACATACCTCAGCTTTGAGGGGTGTGGTCCCTCGCTGTATCCTCACCAGCCCAGTGAGTCCATGCAGTCTGGTCAGTGTCTGAAGAGGAGCAGTCCAGTCGACAGAGGAGTGGCAGCAGCAGAGCAAGTGGTTGAGAGGAGCCAAATGAGAAGACAGAATTGATGGCCCCAGTGAATGCGGTCTCACTGTTCATTTTTTTATTTTAAAGAGGAACGCTCATCTTCAGAGCTTCTTAATATCTGAAAGGCCATAACAAGTTACTTTGAGTGAGTTATTGTGCTTATCTGTAGGTTTTAGCAGTCCAGAAATATTCATATGTAAATCAGACTCTATTTACTGCTGGGGCAGCCATGTGTTTTTGGCTTCTAACAAGCAAAGATGTCACCACAGTCATGGCCTTGCTTTGACTGCAGATAAATACAATAGGTTAAATAGGAAGTTGGCTGTTTCATTAAATGTGTTTTAAGGTGTTATTACAACACTTTCTACGTTTATAATAATTGTTTAGTATGTGCAATGAAAACAAGTGAGTTATCACTTTTACATTTCAAACTGCTAGTAAAAATAACCCAATAGAATTCTGGTATTGTTATGTTGAAAAATACCTGAATGTTCAGTCCAGAATATTTCAGTAAGAGTTCTGTTATACTTTCAACTTTACCAAAAGAAATAAGATGCTCTTTTAATAACATACTGTATGTAAGCCCCCCTTCCTGTCTAGGAGTATCCTGATGGTGAAAAAGTGGGAGGGGCATTCCACAACCTAAGCAACCACAGTCCAAGGAATAAGAATAGAATAACTCATTACCTGGGTTCAGTGCTGTTAGTGACTGGGAGTCACACGTATGGAGAAGCAGGCACTATCTTTGACGCAGGTCATACACACCTGTAGGGGCAATGTTCGATAACAGACAGGTAGGCACAGTCTATTGATTAAGTTCAATGTCTACGCCATAATCAAAGTACAAAAACAATTTCATTAAAATCTTAAACAATAACAACCACTCCATGGAGCAGGAGGTTATTTCATGCAGTTTGCCTTAAGCCATGCAGGCTAAATTCCTGGCAGCATTTTTGGGGCCGAAATAGGCCTCCACCTGAGGTAGCTTGACACTTTTACTTTTTATTCACTCATATCTCATTCCTTAACTTTCTGTATCAGCTGCTTCATTTCCTTTGCAATCAGACTCTTCTTTGCGATCCCATTCCTATACACTTCTCTCTGGGCTTATGACAGCACGAGACATTTCTACTGTCTGAAACCCTTGTACACCTTCCAATTTTCTTCACACTTGTACACTTTCTCCACCCGGGAACTTATTCTTATGGAGCATACCCTTGTACTTTCCAAATGGTCTCAACTCAATAAATCTCATTTGATATTCTTTTAGCATGAACCAAACCACCAGAACCCTTTCAGACATCCAATCGCTGATGCCATGTGCCTATAATTGTTTCCCCCACGTCTATTAGAGCCCCAAAACCAACAGCAGCTCCGCTCATGCAGCGATTCCAGCCTCTGAACTGACTCAACAGGGGGACCTCTGCTAGTGCCACACCAGATTACCCAATGGACTGCCACCCCGATGGGGTCCCAAACATCACTCCCCCAAATGGACTTTCCCTGCCTCCATAAGTGGCTCACCCTGTGACTTCCCAACTCTGCAGTGGCCTCCAGACTGGGGATTAGGGTTAACTCTGCCACTGTTACATCCTCAGCTGCAAGGACTGCCACTTTCATGCCGCGCCCCAGGCCCTACTGCCATACCAGGTTCGCCTATAGTAAATCATATGACCCAACAGCTGAACTCACCCATGGGCACTCTTTATTTTAGGACTTTTAGGCCCCATAGGTGCTTACCCTACCAAGGTGCCAAAGTTCACTTGTTGGACCTTCATTTTCATTTTCATTTCTTCTCCTCAGACTTCATCTCCCAAATACACTGACAGGCCCCTTGCTTTTGCTACAAGCTCTCCTTTTCTGTGTAACCCCTAGGTGGTGCTATCCCAAGGGCTAATACCCCTGCCTGCTTGGCTAGTAGCAGGTTAAGGGGCCTAGGTTCTGTAACGGGTGCCTCCACCCAGAGGTCAGGGTTGGTAGTGGTCAAGCTAACCAGGGCACAGCCCTCCAGGACACTGTAACCCCCCCTCTTTCCCAGCTAGTGGCCTAAACACTGCACAATAATTACGTTCACAATACCCGTGATACACCACACAAGTACCCACACTGTTTGCACTTACCACCACGGCTTTCCTCTGGCTCAGCCCTCGGGACCCCCTGTAAAACAAGATTATACACAGCAAATAACAGCAGTACAGTACTCTTGCACAAACTGGAATCACAGTCAGGGTAAATGCAAAAAAGAGTTACATCTGATTTATTTAAGGGACTTGAACAAGGGAGGGGTGTAATCAGGTTAATTTGCTTAAAGACTGTATCAATCAAACAGTTATGCATGCACTTCAGGGTCCACAAACAGTCACACACCCTGGGTACCCAGATGCAGAACGGTGAGCTAGCCAGGAACGTTGCAGCTGGTTGGGTCCCTGTGATGGAAGAAAAAAAACAACATGCACAACACACACTATTTGTAATCTGGAGCCGGAGGGCTCAGTTCGTGAAAAGAAAACAACAAAACAATCAGATGACACACTTTTAGATTAGGCTGTTGTTGCAGGGAGCTACCCTGATGATTACTCACGATACCCAAGACTGGACACAGGCTGGACAAAAATTGAGACAGCAGGTGGTTAATCTGGAGTGCCAAGAGAAGTAGGGCCCACATGATCCCCCGAGGTGTCATTCCTGTTCAAGCGTGGAGCAGGGGGCTGATCCCCAGGCAGGTCTCCCATCAGTGGCTTTCTCTGTGCAGTGGGGTAGTCTGGCAGGGCCAGCGTGACATGGCCCAGGCCGAATGGAGAGGAATGTGGATTCAGTCCAATTAAGCTGGATAAAGCTTCCAGCAAGCAGAACACAGTTCACACAGTGGGGAACCAAATCACGACCCACTTTCAATACACAGCACATTTACATGTAAAGGATTCTACGGTACCAGCAAGCAGAACACAGTTCACACAGTGGGGAACCAAATCACGACCCACTTTCAATACACAGCACATTTACATGTAAGGAAATTCTATTGTACCAGGCAAACCACTCTCCGGTCACGATCGCAAAGTCTCTGCACAAACCGGGGATTCAAAAGCAGCTGGAAATCCTGACAGGCTGATTGCATTCAGGAAAGTCTTCGGTCTTCTTCAGGTATGAGCCTGGTAAAAAATCAGTGGCTTACTTCGTTCTCACAAACTTGAATTTAGTCCGAAATAATTCTCTTCTTTCCCTCTCAGGGGCAGGAGGCAGACATGCAGGCCACAGCTCAGTCCTTTTCACAGTTCTCCCACACGAAACTACTCAGACGGCTGCTTCTTCAGCTCCCAACTTAGATCTGACTCAACTGCCAGCAAGCCTGGAAAATTCCCCAAGATCCAAAAGGTTCGGTTGGCTGATCCTCCTGTCAGTCACAACAAAGGCTCCTCCTTCAGGTGCAAAAAGGCACAAAAAGCCCCAAACTACAATTTCTACAGATTTTGACTCCAGACAGCTCCTGTAGTCCGGCTCCATTTTAGGTCCCACCAGTACTGATTGGTCCAATTCGCAGTCCAGGACCAAGATAGTGGAGATAAACAAAACAGTCCTTGCTGCAAAGAAGGCAAGTTAGACAAACTACATTATCATTATCACTCTAAATGATTTTCAGGAAATAGTTACATCTTTAAACAGAGTTCCCTCTCAGATTTCTTATGACTGCAATCCAGGCAGCTCTTAAAGAGACAGTGCACAGAGGCTATACAGGCACTCTCTGGCAATCACATTTAAACTGCTAAAACGCAGGACACCAGCCTGGCAGTGAGCATTTAGGCAAGCTCGAGGAAGACTTTTCGGGAACCCCCATTTGTGTATGTGGTGGGGTTACACCCTTCCCTGCCTGGAGAAAACTTGGCGCCCGTGTCAAGTCTGTACCATCATGCATCAGTTAACATAAACTTATTACTTTACATATTCACTACACTTCATGATACTATATCCATTCTGACAACACGTTGTGCATATTTCACACAGGTAAATTGAACATTACTATACTGAATCAGGTAATAACTTCTTGTACCTTAAACAATGCAAGAGGGGGGGCCCTTCCCTATCAGCTAACTTGGGGCTAGAGGGGGCAGGGGCACCATGGTGAAAGGGAAAGACAAGTAACCTGGAATTGGCTGACAAGCTCAATTTGGGCTGTGAGTTTGGTGAGACATAAACACCTTTGTGCACCACATTGAGAGGCAAATCCACTGGCCTCCCGGGAGAATCATAACTGAGGCATACTACTGGCTTGCTGGCTTGACAGCTTGGCCAGTCTTTCTGAGGGGGACAATTACAGTCTCTGTACTCTCAGCACTGGTGAGGGGTGCCTCTGCCTGGGTGGGGTACTGTCGGCTCCTTGCTCTGCAGGCTGTGTTTCTACAACACTTGACTCATTTTGCGGAAGGCTCAGGCACAATCAAGCTTTGAGGCACTGAAGGCTGTGGTCAGCTCTCTCATAGTGTTCTTCAAGTTCTGGTATGTCACCAGAAAGACTCAAACCCTCAGCCCCTTCTTTAGGCAAATCATACAGTTCCACAATACACAGAGACTCAATGTCTTCAAACGTGATACTTTGCACTTCACTTTCTGGGAGCACTGGCTCCAAGGATGAAGCTGGGGGGTAAGGCAGCCCAGAAGGCCCAGCTTCATCCCCACAATTTATTAGGGGGTTACCTCGAAACAGCTGACTCAGTTCATAAGAGAGGTAGTAGTCATGGTCGTATTCACTTTTGTCAGAAGTGGATTGACAGTCACTATCTTTCTGGGCCTGCTGCAGAGGAAACCTTAAATCTGTGACCACTGGGGTAGGTTGATTCTGTCTCTTTCTTGCAGCAGCACAAGTCACCAGCCCAGGGGGCTCAATTTCTGGGGGTTCAGCCTCAATCATGACTTGGCCGATAGGTAGCAAGTGGTTATGGTGCATGGTCTTGACAGCTTTAGAGTTATTCTCTGGACACACCTTGTACACATGTAAATCATCTAACTTTCCAACTACTACATGGGGAAGATGGTGCAACCAATCAGCAATTTTGTGTTTACCATGCAGTCCAAATTGTGTAACAACACACAGTCTCCAGGTTGAAGCTCTTGAGCCTTTACTTTTTATCATGCCTCTCTTTGTTGGCTAGATTTCTCTTGGCGGCCATTGTCTGGGCCAGTTGATAGGCATGGTTCAATTGAGCTTTCAGTTTTTGTACATATTGCAAGTAGTTTTTGGCTCGGACCCCATCTGGAGAGACCCCAAAACAGACATCAGCTGGTAGCCGGGCCTCTCTCCCGAACATGAGGCAGTAGGGGGAGAACCCAGTAGCATCATTTTTTGTGCAATTGTATGCATGTACCAAAGTGCTTATCTGCTGGCTCTATTTATGCTTGTCTTTTGGGTGGATGGTGCCCAGCATGTCTAGAAGAGTGCAGTTAAAACGTTCTGGTTGTGGGTCTCTCTGTGGGTGATAGGGGGTGGCTCTTGACTTTTGCACCCCACCCCCATAGATAGAGCATTTCTTTGATTAGTTGACTCTCAAAGTCTCTGCCCTGGTCAAAGTGGATTCGCTGGGAGGCACCATAGTGGACGAAGAAATTTTCCACTAGCACCCTGGCCATGGTAGATGCCTTTTGATCTTTGGTGGGAAAAGCTTGTGCATGCCATGTGAAATGATCCGTAACCACTAACACATTGCCAATGTTCCACTGATCAGGTTCTAAACACAAGAAGTCTATGCTGACTAGTTCCATGGGGGTACTGGTAGTAATATTAACAAGGAGGGCAGCCCTTTGAGGAAGGGTTTTCTTTGCAGGCAACGACTACAAGTCTTTACATGGTGCTCAGCATTGGCCCCATTTTGGGCCAGTAGAAGCGAGATCGTACCAGATCAAGGGTTCTGTCAATACCAAGGTGCCCCATGTAATTGTGGAGGGACCTCAGTACCACATCTTTAAAGGTCATGGGCAGGACCAATTGTTGCTTGTCTACTTTGCCACTATGATCTACTGTCTCTCTATACAACAACTGATTGAGCAACTTCAATCTGGGGCCTTCTTTAAACAATAAAGCAGTTCGAAAGTCAGTGGAACGTAACTTAGACACATCTTTCCCCGCATGCAGGGCATCAAGTGCTGGCTGAATCATAGGATCTTGAGATTGAGCTCACTGAATGCTGTCATTGTCAAATTGAGGCAGTGCACTAATATCTGGAGCAGAGAAGTGGCAATAAGCAGCTGGTATGCAGGTGTCAGAATGACTCAAGCAATATACTAAACAGTCCACTGTGTCCGCAGACATCTGTTCATCTCTATCAAACTTTTGGCACAATTCTCGAATATGACAGGTTGAGACAGCCTGACCCAATCACTCTTGGAAGTGGGCCTTCATGATAGGGCGTCAGCATCAATATGGTTCAGGCCTAGTCTGTATTCGAGAGCATAATCATAGGTTGATAATGGAGAAAGCCACCGGTGCCCAGTGGCTTCTAACTTAGCTGAAGTCTGTACATAGGTCAACGGGTTATTGTCTGTCTTCACTAATAGCTTTGCCCCATAGAGGTATTCATGAAACTGGTCAATGATGGCCCATTTTAGCACAAGGAACTCCAACTTATGCACAGGGTAGTTTCGTTCGGACGGGGTCAAGCTCCTAATCGCGAAAGCTACTGGTCTCAGGCCATCCTCATGGTCTTGATACAGCACCGCTCCTAGACCCTGCAGACTAGCATCCGTATGCAGCACATAGGGTTTGGTGGGTCAGCATAGGCGAGGATGGGGGCGTGGGTGAGCTGGTATATGATCTCATGGAAGGCTGCTTCACAGGTGGGCGTCCAGCAGGGCCCCGAAGAGTTCACCTGGGTGGAAGTACACTTTTTCTGGTTCTTTAACTGCCCCTTTTTTGTATTTAACGATTGGTAGGAGGGTAACCCTGGGTAAGGTTCAAGAGTGGGCGAATTACCTTGGAATAGTCTTTTATGAACCTGCGGTAGTAGCCACAGAACCCCAGGAAACGTTGCAGTTCTTTCAGATTATGGGGCTGGGGCCAAGTAGTCAGTGCTTCAACCTTAATGGGATCAGTCTCTATCCCTTTTGTAGATACTATGTGCCCCAATACTTCACGGGGGGTTGAAAAAATGGGCACTTGTCAATGGACAGCTTGAGGCTGAAGTCTTCCAATCAGTCTAGGACTTTAAACAGTCAGTTCTCATGCTCCTCTGAGGTGCTCCCAAACACAATGACATTGTCCAAGTACACCAGGCATTCCTGCAAATTCATATCTCCCACTGCACGTTCCATCAGTCGCTGAAAGATGGCCGGGGTGCCCGATATCCCCTGTGGCATTCTCAGAAATTCGTAGAACCCCAATGGACAGATGAAGGCTGTTTTCTCATGTTCTTCCGGGGCCATCGGGATCTGGTAGTATCCGCTGCGAAGATCAGCACTGAGAACCATTTACTCCCATTCAAGCAGTCCAGGGCATCTTCTATACGAGGCATAGTGTATTGGTCTAGGATAGTCCACCGGTTCATGGTTCGATAATCAACACACATCCTCACTGACCCATTCTTCTTATGCACAACCACAATGAGAGAGCCGTATGGGCTCCTGGATTCTTGTATCATGCCAGCAGTGAGCATTTTCTGCAGGTGTCTTCTCACATCATCTATGTCTGCTGGAGCTAGGCGTCGGGACCTCTCTCGAAATGGCTGTTCATCGTGCAGGCGTATGTGATGCTCCACACCCTGGACACATCCCACATCCCATTCCTTCAATGAAAACACTTGGTCTCTCTGGGCAAGTCTCTTGCTAATTCTAATCTTCCATTCAGCTGGCAATGGTGAGTCACCAAAGTCAAACAAGTCTGGTATCACTCTCTCCTCACCAGGGTGCTTGTTGCTGGGCAATACTGCAGTGTCTGCACAGTGTACCATGGCTGGGGTGCACCCTCTGTTCACCTGGATCTCCCAATCTGACACATTGTGCATCTGGACCATCACTAGTCATGCATAGGCATGGGCACGAGCAGGCAAAATGCTGGACTTGATCAATAATCCTTCTGGCAATTTTCCATCACCTGGCACATCCAACATCAGTATTTTGTTCTTGACATCTTTCCAGAGGTGGACCTCCCCTTGAATGGTACACTGGGCGTTAGGGGCCAGTACCACTGAATCGGGATACTGATCTGACTTCTGCAGGTAGTGTACCATGTTTCATAGGTTTCATAGGTAATCCTGAGCTCTATAAAGACCAAAGTCCATTTGGCTCACCTTAGCAGTCAACTAGTACCCCTTAATATAACTATTCAAATAGCAATCAAGGGAATGCTTAAAGGCTAGCATTGTTTTACTACCCACAACCTCAATGGACAGTGCTTCCAAATTTTTACCACCCTTACTGAGAACCAATGCACACGGACCCATGTATTAAACCTATCCACCATAAGCTGTAGGAGGTGAGCACATGTATTATAAAACTGATCCCTAAGATTTAGGCCCAGTTGCTCCCAAAGTTGATTGTCAGACAGTGCCCAATAAAAGAGGCACATGTCCCCTCTTAACCTACGATATTTGAGGGAATAAAGTTCAAGACTCTTTAGTCTCTCCCCATAATTCATGCCCTGAACTTCACTAATTCTTTTTGTTGCCCTTCGCTGGACACTCTCAAGGGCATTTATATCCCCCTTATTACCTGGGGGCCAGAACTGCACACAGTACTCAGTGTGAGGCCGCACCACGGAGGTGTAAAGAGGGAGCAAAACCTCCCTATTCCTGCTTTTGATGTGCCTATGTATGCAGCTCAGAATACCATTGGTCCTCATTCACCTGGTTACAGTGCGAGTGGAATTTAAAGTTATTACTAACCCTATTCTTCAGATCTTGTTCCTCATGTACTATTCTGAGAATCTGGTCTGCTAGAATATAATCCACTTCGGGATTGTTTTTTACCCAAGTGCATTACCGTACATTTGTCGATGTTAAATGACACCATGTTTTCCCTTGCCCAGGTCTCCAAATCACCAAGTGCTTCCTGCAGTATCAATGCATCCATTTGACTATTGACTGGAAAACCTATACGCATGTCGTCCCGCAAATTTAGACAACCAAATGTCTGTTTTTGATTTCATGGTAGCGATATAAAGATTAAACAAGCATGGTCCCAAAACAGATCCTTGGGGGAACCCGCTTGTGACTGCAGCCCAGTCAGACAGTTCTCCCAAAATGCATACCCTTTGCTTCCTTTCAAACAACCAATCCCTTATCCAATTTACTATTTTCTGGTGTATCCCTAGCTTAAGAAGGGTTTTTATCAGTTGTTCATGAGGGACTTTATCAAATGCTTCATCAAAGTCTAAAAATGTAACATCAACAGAACTGCCTTCATCAAGTGTTTTACTAACTCTACCATAACATTTGAGTAAATTGGTTGGACATGAGCAAGGCCCCTAGAATTCTGCGGCCGCAGAATTTTGTGCAGAACTTTCAACCTACCGCAGAACTTCTGCAGTGCCACAAAATTCACTGTTCTTGGTGATTCTTTATGAATATTTCTGTTTATCCATAGAATTTGGTTCTCTTCCCCTCTTTTTAGATCCAAAACACCCTCTATGCTCATAATGTGACGTTATCATTTCTATAACATCATACATTAGCTAATGAAATGGCTGCATTGTGCCACAGAAATGAAGTCACTTATCTACCACAGCTCCCATTGCCAGAGGTGGTGGCACAGCACACGAGATACAGTGATCTTTGCTCAACCTGCACTACAGCCTAATACAACTTTCAGACTTATGTTATTATACTAGGGCCAACGTAAACAAAACCTTGAAAATAGCATATACCTGTTAAATCCATATCTTACTTTGTACAAACTTATTTGTGCTTTTAAGGTATGAGATGCCATCTGAAATGAATAACAGGTAAAATGACTTAACCTGTCATTTTTAAGAAAAATAAAGTCATTATGCCCAGAAAAGTGGAATATTATAATGTGTAGACCTGTTGAAAGAATAGGCCTTTTAAATAAATATTTGCACTGTACACATTTTTGCCAGAGTTGTTGATTACATATTGTCATTGGTTGATAGAATCACCTAAAAGTTATGGAGAAATGTTGTGCGCAGGGCCAGTGGGTAGCATATTGTGTTCCTATGCCAGCAACTCAGGTTCAGAGATGAGCTCTGGGAGCTGGCTGGGCAGCACAAGGATTAGGGGGAGCACACCACTCCTCTGAGCCTGGGAAGGTATGGCGCAGTGTTCTATCACAAGGGGGACACACTGTGATGGGCTGGAGAGCTGTAGCTCACAATGGGTTCACATGCATGTCATGGCATTTGGTGTTACATAGTGTGTCAGGGGAAGCAGGCTGGCAAGGAAAATGAGTTTTGCAATATCTCCTCTATTCTGTTTATTCCATTTTCAAAGGAACCTGTATGAATGAGGATACAATTTAATGGAAATTTATATATATATATATATATATATACATACATACACAGTATCTATATATTGCTCGCTCTCTGTGTATATATATATATATTTATATATATACATATATATATATATATATATATACACACACACACATTTGTATGTATGTTATAGATTGCATACAAATATATAAGTGATACACAGTGAGGACCTCATGAGTGATATAGACAGCATGAGTGTAGAAATACCTTATTTATTAAATAAGGTCCCTTCTGCATATTTCATTTATGCAATAGGCTTGGACCTTCAGGAATATATATATATATATTTTTTTTGCTTTTTTAGACGTAAAATTATTTCTGTAAGTGTTATTTTTTGAACTACAGTTACTGTGCTTTCCTCCAACCTGATTGCTATAACTATTGCCATGGATGTGAAGTCAGGATGATAAGCTGACACTGCTACATGGTAGTTTGTTAGTGCTGCAGAACTTCCGAAGAAATTACAAACCACTGCAGAAATTCTGTGGCAAATGGTAATCTTGCCGCAGAATTTGGTCCCAGTGTGCCGCAGAAAAGTAGGGGCCTTGGACATGAGCGACCTTTTGAATAGGGATCACTACTGCCTGCCTCCAAGCCTCAATAGTCTCAAGAGTTCCTTTAGGGTGGCAGTCAATTCCTTGAGCTCAGCCGAGAGAAGCTACCCCCAGTAGAGGATGCCTGAGGGTGCACCCCTACCCCCATAACAGTCACGTTCTGACAGGGACCAGGGTCTCTGTCAGCAGGGGATACCTCAGCAAACGCACCCAGTTGTGCTTTTCTGATTTCCTTCAGCAACTCCTCCCCTCACTGTTTAGCCAATGGCGGGGACACTCTTAGTGGTCTCCATTTCGGAAGGGCCTTCCGGTGCCATGATCACTTGGGCTGCATTCACCCCATAACTACAATCTCCCTCATCACCTTCTACCTCTCGGAGTTCTTTTATCAAGTCACAGTAGTCAGGTGGGTTATCTCTCTTATCCTGGAGCCTTAACTGGATGATCTGCAGTTTAGAATGCTTGGCATATTGCAGTATGTGCCCCAATCTCACATGATTCAAATCACTAGCGGCTAACCCACCTTTCCAGTAAGCTTACTGCAGAGCTCTTTCTAGGTGAGTAACATACGCAGACAAACTTTCCCTTCCATTGCTTGGTACCTTGGAATTTCCACATCAAAGTCTCCCCGACTCAGTGCTCCCAAAATTGCCTTCAAGTACAGATAGGTACTTCTGAGCAGATGCATCAGGGTTCGTGGACCTCAAAAATTTAATGGCTTCAAGGGCAGGGCCCCTCAAACTTTCTATGATTCTTTTCCACTTCTCAGCCTCCGCACACTGCCACTTGGGTACCAAGGGGGCAACATAGTTGATCCAGGTTTCCCAGGCATCCTCCCCCTGGGGGTGGGGAAGGTGCCCGGGAACATTGTGACTAATGGCAGGTACATATATAGGGGTCAGCATTGGCACAGGCACAGAAGGTGGGGCAGTAACAGGTGCTGGTGTAGGAGGGGGTGTTGAGCAAGGAACACCCCCAGGTGGCAGGAATAGTTTCTTACAGTCCTCTACGGTTTTCCCTTCCTCCAGCAACAACTTAACAAATTTCTCCTCAAAAGTCTCAGATAATGGCAGGAGCTCATCCTCCCTGGGGTCTTTACTGTCTTTTCTTATCACTCTCCAGGCAGCTGGAACCCCTTCTGGGGCAGTAGTCTGTGGCACTTTAGAGCTGTCCACACGGTCACTACATTCTACTAAGGCTAGGAAAGTTTGGGCGATCAAATCAGCCTGTTGACCCACTACTACAGGGTTGTTTAAGCATTCAGCTTTGGAGAGTACTCCCTCTACAGTGTCCTTACTGGTACCCAGGGGAATATCCAGTATAAGCAGAGCATTTTGGGGGTCGATTTCCTGCCCAGTACACCACCCCACCAACTAGTGTACAGCCATTTCTACTGGGGTAGCCATTAATCATTAACAATAATTCATAATTTTTGGCCACTAGATGGCACAAAATCCCAGTTGTGAGCTTCCAAGATGTAACCCCTAGGTGGCGCTATCCCAAGGACTACTACCCCTGCCTGCTTGGCTAGTAGCAGGTTAAGGGGCCTAGGTTCTGTAACGGGTGTCTCCACCTGGAGGTCAGAGTTGGTAGTGGTCAAGCTAACTAGGGCAAAGCCCTCCGGGACACTGTAACCCCCCTCTTTCCCAGCTAGTGGCCTAAACACTGCACAATAATTACATTCACCATACCCCGATACACCACACAAGTACCCACACTGTTTGAACTTACTATCAGGGCTTTCCTCTGGCTCGGCCCTGGGGACCCCCTGTAAAACAAGGTTATACACAGCAAATAACAGCAGTACAGTACTCTTGCACAAACTGGACACACAGTCAGGGTAAGTGCAAAAAAGAGTTAGATCTGATTTATTTAAGGAACTTGAACAAGGGAGGTGTGTAATCAGGTTAATTTGCTTAAAGGCTGTATCAATCAAACAGTTATGCATGCACTTCAGGGTCCATTAACAGTCACACACCCTGGGTATCCAGATGGAGAACAGTGGGCTAGCCAGGAACATTGAAGCTGGTTGGGGCCCTATGATGGCAGAAAAAAAAAACATGCACGACAAACACTATTTGTAATCCAGAGTCGGAGGGCTCATTTCGTGAAAAGAAAACAACAAGACAATCAGATGACACACCTTTAGATTAGGCTGTTGTTGCAGGGAGCTACCCTGATGATTACTCACGATATTCAAGACTGGACACAGGCTGGACGAAAATTGAGACAGCATGTGGTTAATCTGGAGTGCCAGGAGAAGCAGGGCCCACATGATTCACTGAGGGGTTGTTCCTGTTCAAGCGTGGAGCAGGGGGCTGATCCCCAGGCAGATCTCTCATCGGTGGCTTTCTCTGTGCAGTGGGGTAGTCTGGCAGGGCCAGTGTGGCATGGTCCAGGCCGAATGGAGATGAACGCGGATTCAGTCCGATTAGGCTGGATAAAGCTTCCAGCAAGCAGAACACAGTTCACACAGTGGGGAACCAAATCACGACCCACTTTCAATACGCAGCACATTTACATGTAAAGAATTCTACGGTACCAGCAAGCAGAACATAGTTTGCACAGTGGGGAACCAAATCATGACCCACTTTCAATACACAGCACATTTTCATGTAAAGGATTCCACGGTACCAGCAAGCAGAACACAGTTCACACAGTGGGGAAACAAATCATGACCCACTTT
Source organism: Neoceratodus forsteri (assembly GCA_016271365.2). NCBI lineage: Eukaryota > Metazoa > Chordata > Ceratodontiformes > Ceratodontidae > Neoceratodus > Neoceratodus forsteri. The sequence goes on from CM028137.1 coordinate 166,011,616, forward strand.
CAATACACAGCACATTTACATGTAAGGAAATTCTACTGTACCAGGCAAACCGCTCTCCGGTCACGATCACAAAGTCTCTGCACAAACCGGAGATTCAAAAGCAGCTGGAAATCCTGACAGACCGATCGCATTCAGCAAAATCTTCGGTCTTCTTCAGGTATGAGCCTGGTAAAAAATCAGTGGCTTACTTCGTTCTCACAAACTTGGATTTAGTCCAAAATAATTCTCTTCTCTCCCTCTCAGGGGCAGCAGGTAGACATGCAGGCCACAACTTAGGCCTTTCCACCGTCCTCCCGCACGAAACTCCTCAGATGGCTGCTTGACTATCTCAAGTATATTGCTTCTTCAGCTCCCAACTTAGATCTCACTCAACTGCCAGCAAGCCTGGGAAATTCCCCAAGATCCAAAAGCTTCAGTTGGCTGATCCTCTTGTCAGTCACCACAAAGGCTCCCCCTTCAGGTGCAAAAAGGAGCAAAAAGCCCAAAACTACAATTTCTATAGATTTTGATTCCAGACTGTTCCTGTAGTCCAGCTCCATTTTAGGTCCCACCAGTACTGATTGGTTCAATTTGCAGTCCAGGACCAAGATAGTGGAGATAAACAAAGCAGTCCTTGCTGCAAAGAAGGCAAGTTAGACAAACTACATTACCATTATCACTCTAAATGATTTTAAGCAAATAGTTACATCTTTCAACAGAGTTCCCTCTCAGATTACTTATGACTGCAATCTAGGCAGCTCTTAAAGAGACAGTACACAGAGGCTATACAGGCACTCTCTGGCAATCACATTTAAACTGCTAAAACGCAGGACACCAGCCTGGAAGTGAGCATTTAGGCAAGCTTGAGGAAGACTTTTCAGGAACCCCTATTTGTAGGGGGGGTTACATCTGTACACCTGAATCATCGCTCTGCACATCTGAACCGTTGCTCTGTCCTGTCCTGGGGCAGGAAGACCATACCCTGAGCCATATCCAGGACTGCCCCTATGTACTGGAGGCACTGGCAGGAGTTCAAGACTGAATTGGGCAGATTAATTGTGATGCCAAGGTCCTGAAACAGATGGATGGTACATTCCAGAGTCTGCAGCAGGAGTTCCCTGGACAGTGCTTTGTGGAATCAGTCATCCAGATAGGGAAAGACATAGAGTCCTACCCTCGTTAGGGCTCTCTCCACTACTGCCAAGCATTTGATAAACACCTGAGGGGCTGAGGACAAACCAAAAGGCAAGGCCTGGAACTGGAAATGCACTCCCTGAAAGTGGAATCTGAGGTACTGTCAGTGGGAGGCACATACCATGATATGCAGGTATGCATCATTCATATTGAGGGAGCAGATCCAATCTCCCTGGTGTAGAAGGGGCAGCAGTGCCTGAAGGGTTATAATCCAGAATTTCTTGTACTGAATGTAGAAATTTAGCTCTTGGAGATCTGTACATTTGGGAATCAGGAAGAAGTGAGAGTAGGACTCTCTGTCCTGCTGAGTCTCTGGGATAGGTTCTATGGCCTGTTTGTGCAGCAAGGAGTGGATCTCCTCCCAGAGCACTGGAATGTGGTCTGGTGAGCAAGAGGACTGAACCAGAGGTTTTTCTGGAGGCCACTCCATGAGTTCCAGAGTGTGTCAGCTTTCTCTGGGTTGCAAGACCCATGCATCTCTGGTGATCTCCCTCCACTTGTCCAGATGCAGAGAGAAGTGACCCCTATTACCACCTCCTGTCCAGCTGGAGGGGGGCCAGGCTAGGAGTCAGGCTGAGGTAGCACCTGTGGCTGGGGCCGCACCACCTCCTCTGGGGATTTTCCCAGTGGTGGAGGTAGGGGTAGGCAGGGCTGCAGCTGCTCTACATCTACTCTTAGGGTTGGCGCTGGGTTTGGGCCCATGGACAGCCTGCCGAAAGGGCACCCCACTGTCCACATCGAGGTTGGTTGGTGTAATACATAGAATGAACTGACTGCAAGGTGTGGCTGGAGGCCTGTGGGTTTAAAAGTATCTCCTGCATGTCTGCCCTGAACTGTTTTATACCCTCTAAAGGGTGCATTTAGGATGGATTGTTGTACATCCTGGGCAAAGCCCAACACCCTCAGGCAAGAGTGAAATCGCAGGCAAATGTCTGCTGTGGCTGCCCAGGCTGAGGCATCAATGGCATTGTAGATAGAACGAAGAAGGTGCTTGCCAACATCGGCCCCCAACCGAATGCTCTAGAGCAGTTGCTCCTGCAGGGGGTCCTCTGGGAGGGCTTTAGCTGCTTCTTTGGCTTGAGCCCAGAGTTGGTTCTGAAATTGGACCATATGGGCAATATACTGTAGTTAAGGACCCTGATGGTCGAAGTGGCAGAGGAAAAGGTCTGCTTACCAATGAGGTTCAACCTGCAGGACTCCTTATCTGTTGGGAAGGAGCTGAGGTGTTCAGGCCTCTTGGTGCAGTCGTGGGAAGCATGAATGACCATGGAGTCCGCTTTATTTATTTATTTGCTCTTGGTAACTGGGTGGGTGCACTAGGCATAGGAAAGGCCTATTTTCAGGCACGACCCAGGAGGATACAAGAGGACATACATGAGTTTACATGTGACGCAGCACATGAGATAATGTAACATAGTGTGGAGGAGGATCACATACAATTAACTGCAGATTTGGAGAAACATTTTTCAGCATGATACAGTCAATACAGTTTTGACAAAAAAAAGCAAGAAAATAAAAAAAAAATGACATTTCAAAAGCATGTGCAATATGCAATAAGTGCCATTATGTGGCCAGTAGGTTTAGGGAGAGCAGAAACTGGGAGGAGAGGAAGGGGAGAGTGGTGGGAAACAGAGGAAGAGGGTAAGGGATGATAGAGGGATCAAGGATGGTTATGAGAGAGGCGGAGAGAGAGGTGTCAGAGGAGTAGTTGCCTAGAGTCACAGAGAGTAGGGAGAAGGATAGAGAGAGATTGGGGGAGGCCTGATCTAGCAATACCGTCAAGTAGAGAGCCATAGGACTGAAGCCGATGGGCAGAGGGGCTGGGCCAATTTAGGTCAGCATAGAGCTGGCAGTGGTGCTTGTATCGTGGAGATGCAGAGGCATATCGGCAGATTGAATTATAGGTAGTGTCCCATTTATGGAGGGAGGTTTTTGTGGCAGAGAGGTAGGTGGCTGAGCCATAGGCCAGGGCAGGGAGCAGAAAGCCTTGTGCCACAGCTAGTCTAGCCGATGGGGTGAGGGCACAGTGAGTACGATAAGCACCTCCTATCTTAGCATTGATGGATTTACAGGTGGTGGTGATGTGCAGATCAAAATCTAGAGATTCGTCAAGAAGAATGCCCAGATATTTAAAGGAGCTAGTGCTAACCACTGGGGAACCGTCAGCACATGATATTTTGAGGCTGTTTGGTGAGAAGGGCTTCCCCGTGGGAGCCTGGTATAGCTTTTCCACCTTCAAAGGCATGGCAGGGACTAAGCAGGGCTGATGCCAGGCAGCCAGGGTGGCACCCTCAAAGGGTTCTATTAAAGGAAGAATAACCAGAGGAGGGGCATCCAGCAGACCAAAGTAAGTGGACAGACGGCGCCGGATAGGGTCCTGCTCCTCGGTGTCAAACTCCATGGCTGCCTGTAACTGTCTCAGAACAGGAAAAAAGGAAGGGACATCGGGGGGGGGGGACAGATATACTTTGGGGTCTCCTCGCCATCAGATGGCATCGTAGAAGAGCTAAATACCTGCCTCACCAAGATCAATGACTGGATGGCCTCCAGCTGGTTGCGACTGAATCCCGATAAGATGGAGGTGTTGGAGTCGAACAGAAGGTGTGATAGGCTGGCCTCTGGGGTGGCAACATAGTTATTCCTGGGACCGACTCCATTGAAGGCCTCCTCTAGGGTGCGCAATCTGGACATTATTCTTGATGATGAACTGTCACTTGAATCTCGGTGGTGTTCATTGTCCATACCAGTTTCTGTCATCTGAGGAATATCGCTAGGATCAAGCACTTAGTTCCACCTGAGGACCTCCCTACTTTGATATACGCCTTTGTGACATCAAGGCTTGACTACTGTAATGTGCTCCTCTTCGGGGTCTCGGAGGAGTCCCTCCGTTGGCTGCTGCTACTGCAGAATGTGGCCGCTAGGCTGTTGACTGGACAGCCTAAATATAGGCACATCACTCCGGTTTTGCATGAACTGCACTGGCTGCCGGTCAGGTGGAGAGTTTTCTTCAAGGTGGGCTTGCTCACCTTTAAGGCAATACACGATCTTGGCCCTGGTTATCTTTTTTTTGAAATTCAAGTTTTATTGAGTATTTTCCATTACATACAAAACGATCACCTTGGTATACACAAGTAGGTAATCCTGGATAACATAAATTCTCAAACTCTAAAACCCCCCTCCCCCCTTTATCCCTATGTCTCCCCCTTCCCTCCCCAAATTATCCCCCCCTGAGTGTGCTAACCTTGTAAAGTACAAAGGAAGGTAGTTAGAACAGTCCAACTCTGGGGAGTTAATATCACTTTCCTACTTAGAGTAAATACAAGGCATATAATTTCCCCCATCTTTTTTCGAAGAGGGAAAGCTTATTACCCGAACTTGCAGTCAAACGTTCAATCCTAAGATAGACTGATATCTCGTTGAGTCATTCAGTATATGAAATACACAACTGATCCAGCCAGTGCTTGAGTACAAGTCTCTTAGCCACCATGGAAATTAAAGCCATATGGAATCTGCGCTCTCTGACCTCTATCACCCGGAAATTTCCTAGAAGACAAATTTCAACTGTAAATAGATTCTCCAGGCCTAACATGGGGTCCAATTTGGATTGCAGGGCCTGCCATAGGGGGGCTATTTTCTCACAAGACCAAAATATATGTACCAAATTCCCTTCTATTTTGCCACACCTAGAGCAAGTGGGACTGGGAAGATGTCCGATTCTAGCCAATTTGACCGGGGTATAATACATATCATTTAGTATGTTATACTGAGTAAGTCTGAGTTTGTCTTGGGTGATATATAAGTGGAGATCTTCCCAGTGATAAGCCCAGTTGATGTTTAAGTTTGGTAGCAGGGATGACCATGGCTTGGCACCAGTCACAGGATCTGGGCATTTGTAAGCAATGAGGGCCTTGTAAATCAGGGAGACACAGTGGGGCAGGGAAGAGAGGGAACCTAGCTGCGTAAGTAGCCAATCCAGCTTGGGTGGTTGGGGAGTGGGAAGAAAATACCACGTTACAATAAATTTTGGCAGAAGGTGAGGAATAAATAGCTTGGAGCCACTGAATGAAAAGAGGGGGGAAACCCATTTTCTTCAGGGTTAACCATAGAAAACCTAGATACACTCTACCAAATGCTTTTTCAGCATCTAGTAAGATTAGGGCCATAGGGGAATTAGAGCTTTGAGCAGCGTGGAAGATGTGACTCAGTTTCTGGAGGTGGTCTGCTGAAGAGCGTCAGGGACAAAACCGACCTGCTCTGGACTTAACACATCAGTCCATACCATTTTAATACACCAAGATAAAATCTTTGTTAGTATCTTAATATCATAGTTCATAAGAGAGATCTGATGGTAACTGGATGGTTGGGAGTGTGGCTTATCTGGTTTAAGGAGGAGAATAACTGTTGCTTCTAGCAGTGACGGGTCAAGGGAATTTGTCGAAAGCATGTATTTGTACAACCGAAGAAGAGAAGCCAGATTGGTGGAGAAGATTTTGTAGAAGTCCGGGGGAAAGCCATCTGGGCCTGGGGCTTTGTTCATTACTAGGTCTTTGATAACTACTTCGACTTCTGATAATGTTAACGGGGACGAGATATGGGCCTTTTGGACCTCCGATAGAGTGGGTAGTCCTATTGAATCCAGATACGTCTCCGTATCCGTGATGCTCACTGCATTGGGATGCCTACCATATAAAGATTTATAAAAATTTTCAAAAACTTTTGATATCTCACGAGGATTAACTTGGGTAGTACCATCTGGGGCTGTAATGGAGGGAATGAGCCTGGAGGATTTCAGTTTGTGCAATCGTAAGGCGAGGAGCCTGCCTGCTTTCTCACCTTGGTCTGCATAATGGGCTTTGGTTTTTATTAGGGCATATTCAGCTTTTTCCCGCATCAAGTATGCGTATTTATTTCTGAGTGAGATTAAGGTTGTGAGAGAATCTGGGGAGGAGGCTGAAGAAAGGGAAATTTCAGCAGCCGTAATTTGAGCCAAGAGAGAAGTGGCCTCTTTTTCTCTGTTTTTCTTCCGGTAGGAGGCTATCTTTATTAATTCTCCTCTGAGGGTGCATTTTAAAGCCCCCCAAAACATATCTTCCCTTTCAACCGAGTCTTTATTTTCTGCTATGAAGGATTGGATAATGGTGTGGATTCTGGAGGTTATGAATTTCTCCTTTAGCAATTGGGTATTTAGTTTCCATGCTGTGTCTCTCTCTGTAACAGTGGATCCAAGGTTAGGAGCACCAAAGCTACCGAGTGGTCTGAGAGAACTATAGGTTCTAAACCTGCTTGGCCTAGGCCCGCAAGAAGAGGGAAGCTGATTAGGATGTAATCCAATCTGGACCAGGTTTGGGATACTGTTGATAGATATGAAAAGAGCTTGCTGGAGGGGTTAAGGATGCGCCATGGGTCACAGATCCCCAGGAGATCCTTGAAGTCCCCCAGCACCCTTTGAGATGGGGATAGAGGTTTCAGAGATGGGTATGATTTATCCAAGTCTTGAATAGGGGGGATATTCCAATCACCCCCTAAAATCAGGGGAGCTGATAAATTGGAAGCTAATTTGTTGGCTAGTGCTATGAGGAAGGCAGGATCTCCTCCTACAGGGCCATATATGGACCCTAGGGTGACCTCCTTGCCCCTTAAGTTACCCCTAACCAGTATGTATCTACCATTTGGGTCTATAACGGTAGAGTCTGCTTGGAAAGAGATATTATGTTTAATCAAAATAACTACCCCCCTGCTGGCAGTGGAGTCTCCTGCTGCAAAAACCTGTGAAACCCCTTGCCGGTGCAACCATTTGGCTTCATCTTCCATTAGATGCGTTTCTTGCAATAACATAATGTCAGCAGTTAGTAAGGCACAGTGTTTTAGGATCTGGAGTCGTTTAACTGGATCTCTCACTCCCCTAGTGTTCCACGTGGCAATTTTAATCATTGCATTTGCCATTTGTAGTAAAAAATATATTTATAGCAACAACAGAACCTTTTGAGCAAAAAATACATACCTTGAAGCACACTACCACCCATCTCCCTCCCAATATGGAGCCCCAGATTACCCCTATATCTTGTAGAGTAAACAAAGCTATTCAGTTAGTAAAAGAACCAACATTTTCCAACATAATTAAAATCAATACCCCTTGCATGTCTTCCATGAGATTTGTATCGGGATTTAGAAGGAAACAGAAATCATCCCGCCCCCCCCCTTCCCTAACAACTATTTACAAGGGACCTTGCTTGAGGATGTGATCTCAGAAAAGTGTATAGGTCCCACCTATCAGCTCCTAACTGATCCCCATAATGACTCATGTCCATAACAAGGGAACCTGCCTGTAGGTTCCTAGGGTTTGGCATGAGGTTGTCTCCCTTAATTGAACCCAGGGTAATAGCCCAGGCTGTCAAGATCAGGAGACCTCTTAAGAAGCTATACCCCCCATTAACTGGAACATCAAGCAGCGTCCTGGAGCTTGCATTGACCGGAGCCCCCGCCATCCCTGCTTAGTGCAGGGAAGCTGGTCTAAACTAAAAATATCAAGTTTCATCTAGGGCAAATGAGCCAGTCTTCCCCCCTGTAAACCTAAATATGTTTAAAGGTCATTTATGTATCATATTGCTAAAATCAGGAAAGTTGCTTCCCTCTCTTCTGCTCCCCCCCCTCTACCTTTAGCTACCTTGCTACCTTCGTATTGAGGTTCACCATTTTGATTCAAACAACCTCCCCACATAGGACCGCGAACCACAATCCCGGTACCTCTTAGTTAAACAGAACAAGACCATGAAACAATTAGTTACCATTCTGGAGGTTTGTAATCCAAAGCGATCATACTGTTGCACAGTAGGCCGTGAGGATGTCTGGGGGACAGATAAAATGTTGAACCAATGTCTGGTCCGTCTGGATTGCGGTCGCAGGGAACTGAAGTCCTAATACAAGTTCCTAACAAAGGAAAGTGCCCTGAGACTCTCTAACACCCCTAGTGACTAGCACCACACATTACCATGCAGGAAAATTGCGGCCTACCCAGAACTCAGCCTTAGAGTCCCCGCAGGCACTCCAGGTAACAATTATCTCCATTCGTCCTGAAACTTAATGCCTTAAGATAACTTAACAAATAAATGAGTAAGGCTTTTAAGACAGGGAGGTATTCCTCCAGTATAAACAGACGATGATTTAGCTTGTATAAAGTCACCCATTCTTGAACAGCTCCGGATGTTTGATCAAGAGTTCAGATGTTGCTTGAGTAGGTGAGTCAAAAGATATCCAGTTACCCGCTTAGGAGACCTGTAGTTTTGCCAGATAGATCATCCTGAAGGGAATACTAGCTGCGATAAGCTTGCTTACTGTAAGGTGAAAGGCGGTACGTTTTTGTCTGATTTCATATGTTAGATCTTGGGTTATCCTTAACTTGGATCCTTCCCAGGTAATTGATTGCAACTCCCGAACTTTGGAGATAACATGTTGCTTCTCAATGTAGCTTAGGAACTTAAGAATGATGGGACGAGGGAGCGCCCCTGCTTGTGGCGTAGGCCTCAGAGACCTGTGTGCCCTTTCGATGTGATAGCTGGCACTGAGCAGAGAAGAGCCCACCACTTTCAGGAGAAGTTTTTGTACAAATACCACCATGTTAGAACCTTCTTCCGATTCTGGTATCCCCATTATTAAGATGTTGCTCCTACGGCTTCTCCCTTCTAGGTCTTCTGTTTTTAATTGTAGCTTGTGAAGTTGCTGTCTGAGGAGCACCACTTCAGGGTCTAGTCTCTCTTTCCATTTTTCCATGGAGGCTGTACGGGCTTCAGCATCCCCCATTCTTTTGGTGATGTCTGCCATATCTGATCTTAGAGATTTGATTTCTAAGGAAATCTCCTGCAAGGTTTCCCGAAAAGGGAGTAGCTCTTGTAGAAAGCAATCCTCAGTAAGAGGGATCAGTTGAGGATTCGCTGTGGTGCTCTTGCTCATTTGCCCACCTTGAGCCCTCGATTTTTGGGGCAGTTTTTCCGGTGAGGGTGGCGGCGTGTGTTTTAGCAGGGCCTGCCGCATTTCAGCTTCCATCGTGGAGGTTAAAAGGCTCCAATAACGATGATGAGTGCTCAAAATGTAAGATGCTGTCGGCAGGCTCCCTTTCTCCCAGGATTTGAGATCGAAGAGAGAAGTTTTTATGTTAAATAGCCTAGGATGGCAGGAGTATAGCGGGAGCTCCACGTTTCTGCTGCTACCTGGTCACGTGCATCACGTGACCTCCCTTGGCCCTGGTTATCTGTTGGACCTTCTTACACTTGCCGTGCCGGTCTGCTCCCTTTGCTCCTTCTCCGCTAACGGCCTCCTAGCAGTTCCCAGGATGAGATTAAAAACGGTCAGTAACAGAACATTTAGTGTCGCCGGACCCATCCTGTGGAACTCGCTTCCTCCAGCGATTAGGGAGGCCCCTTCAGCTAAGGCTTTCAAAGCCCGACTTAAAACCCACCTGTTCAGTCAGGCCTTCCCAGACCTACCTTTTTAGGCATTTCTGTTAGCCTTTAGTAGCTGCTGTTCAGGCTTTGCTGTATTTTAACTATTATTATTAGCCTGCTGTTTTATATTTATTGTGGTTTTACTCTGGTTTTATTTATTCTAATTTGTTATTGTTTTTCTTTTTTTTTTGTTTGTACTTTCTATTTATATGGCACCTAGAGCCTCCAGGATTGGGTGCCTAAGAAATAAAATTTGCCTTGCCTAGAAGTGGAGTGGGAGGGAGTTATGCCTCCCTCATCTCCAGCATCACTCTCATCCTCATTGTGGTTAGGAAGAAGGTCCAGGTGATACTCAACGTCATCCCCCGCATCCTGGGGGGGATGTAGAGGGTACCCAGTCCAGGGGGTGCATCGTGCATGCCACGGCCACGTAGGGTGAGGGGGTGTGGGGACAGGCACCATAGGCCCCTGTGGCAGCAGTCCTTGTGGGGAGCAAGTTGAGCCTGCATGAAATACGAGTGAAGCATGACCTGGAACTCCACTGTGACTGGCGCCGGGACACCCATTGGTGTCATCTGAGGATGAAAGAGGGTTGGCATCGTTGGTGGGGCTGGGGAGAGCAGCCTAGCAGGCTGAGGCCTGTAGGGCATCTCCTCTGCCTGGATCATTGTCTGAGTGGGGAAAGACGACCGGGCGACAACCTTGGGTGATGCCGGAGAAGGCAGGGACCCTAAGGAAGAGGTCATGGCTGAGGAAATGGCCAAGGTCGGCATCAGGGGAGTAGGAAAAGCCACTGAAAGTGCTGATTCAGTGCCAGTTGACATCGAGCCAGTAGAGCCACCTACCTGATGGCCCGAGGAAAAGAAGGGCTGAAACAGAAGGGGCTGAGATGTCGGTGGGGCACCTGACCACAAGGAACTGATGCTTGCCAAGGTAAGATTGATGGGGGGTGCCGTCAATGGTAGTTCTGTGGGGGAGAGGGCATGCAAGGCAGAGGGGGCAGCCTCTGAAGAGGAAGATGGCCCTGCCATGGCCGATGCATGGAGCAGTGACTGCGAGCAAGATGGGGAGGAAAGGGGCTGAATGCAGTCCTTATCCCAATGTTTGTGCTTCCTGCTCAGTTTGTCCCAGACCTTGGAGGAGTGTGAACCTGAGGACAAGGCAGGGAAAGCAGAGGAACTCCTGGCCTGTAGCTCCTTCTCCATTTGGGTGACCTGCTGCCTGAGTAAGAAATTTTCCAGGGCCTTCTGGTGGTGCTGCCTGGTAGCCTGGTTGAAGCCACAACAGATCTTGCAGGCTTGGATGTTGTGGCCAGGGCCTAGGCAGTGGACACAAACACTGTGGTTATCCTTCTCAGGAATCTTCTCACCGCTGGCACACCTCCTGAAGAGTTTTTTGGTGACGGAGCTTGGCATAAATGAAAGAAAAAATCACTTTAAAAGTAAAGTGATGCTAGACTAGGGAGAGAAAAATGAAAATAAGGTCAAAGAAATCAAAGAATTGGCAGTCAACTGATTCTGGCGGAATCTCAGAGAGGTCCGACGTTTGATGGTCGATGGCAGAAAAGTACTGAGGAGGGTGCTGGGGCTGCCCACTCTTAAAGGATAAGGTGACGTCAGTGTGCGACATTGGAGTGGGCAGCCCCCTAGTAGACTGCTAGCTAGAAAAGTTTCTCTGTGGTCCTGGCACCTGGCAGCTTTATTTCCATAGGTGTGACCTGCTGCAAGAGATACCTTCTAAGTAAGATCAATTATTATAACTGTAGAAAGTGTTGCCATAACACCTTAAAACACGCTTTAATAAAACAGACAACTTCCTGTTTAACCTATTGGATTATCTGCAGTCAAACCAGGGCCAAGCCTGCAGAGACATCACTGCCTGTCAGAAGCCTAAAACACATGGGTGCCCCCAGCCCTTAATTACAGGCTGATTTACATATGAATAACTCTGGACTGCTAAGATTTACAGGTAAGCACAATAGCTCACTCAGATTAGCTTTTTATGGGCTTTCAGACATTAAGAAATCCTGAAGATGAGAGTTCCCCTTTAAGCACAAGTTCCAGCAGTCGGTTGGCAGTCATGGGATGAGCTATGTTTAACTCCTTTTGTTGTTTTTATTGTTTAAAGTTGAATGCGGTCCCTTAACGTTGGTGGGCAAAAAGCAGGGCCGTAGCGGTGAGAGGCCAACAGGGAGTGAGTGAGAGGTGTATCATTCAAGCTGCAGCAGTGAGAGAGGGTGTCATGGACACATCAAGCCATGACCCACAGCCACAACAAACCACCCACGGTGCCAGCAGCAGCAACTCTGGCCAGTCAAGCTTTTCCAGCTTCCCACAGCAGCATGGATTGACCCATTTTGGGCCATGAGTGGGTGGCAGTACCACAGGGCAGTGCTGACCACCAGCGTTTCTGGACTTTCTTTTAAATTTAAAAGTTATTGGGCACTGCAGGAAATGGCCAAGACTGCTGAGGCACAAAAGACACTTGGGTAGGCCTAGAAAGGGCAGGTTAAAACACCCAGTACAAGCAGGGCCAGACAGACTCACTCAAGTTAAAATGGAAGAAGCCTAGGGGGGCAGGATATGGGACAGGGCTGGCCCCAGTCAGAACCTCACATGGGTGTGGAGTGTGAAAGAGGGGGGCAGAGCTAGGCCCCAGTCAGAAGAGAATGGATTGTAGGGACAGGCAGGCCTATTTAGATCAGCAATGCCTAGAAACCATGTTGTGTGGTTATACGGCCTTTTAAGGCCGAATGGAGAAAATAAAGTATCTTGAATTTCAAAAAAAAAAAAAGATCAGCAATGCCTAGGAGAGGCAGGGAGAAAGAAGCAGGGGCAGGCAGACCCCTGTTTGAGAAAAGCCCATTGGGGGGCATGTTTAACAGGATGGATAAGGTGGGCCTCATGCTAATCTAGACAAGAAAGGTCCCAGCAGTTAAAGCAATGCCCAGCAGGTGCAGTGAATGGGAGAAAAGGCAGGGCAAGGCCACCATTGCATAATGAAACCTCAGCAAATGGGACTGCGGGCAGGCATGGCCCAGTTAAATGAAGCAAATGCCAGGGTGGTGGGATATGAGGCAGGGCAGTCCACAGTGGTAATCGGCCAGTGGAGTAAAGAGCCAGGACAGCAGCAAAGCTAGTAGTCCACAACATAATTTAGTAGCTCGAAATAGAATCCATTAGTCCAGAGCAAGGAGCTAATAAAAGATATTGTGCTGCACTCCAGCCAGGAGCAGGGGAAGGGGAAACAAAGCCAGGTGCCAGAATAACAGACTGCCACAGGACCCAGCACACAGGTCCCTGAGAGAAAAAGTAGACCCAGAGCATAGGGGGCTCTACTATATGGTGTATGCAAGTCTGCTAATTGCAATTTAGTCCAAGGAAGAGAACCATCAACTGGAGAAATGGTGTAGGCTGCGAGAGGCTGGGAGTCCCAGATTTTGCATAAATTATATAGGAGACTGCCACCCTGCAGTATAAATGTTAAGTTTAAGTGAATGCCTGAGGGAGGGAGGGCGTAATCCCTGGTCCACAACACTGTAGCTAGAAATATCCCAGGCATTTAATCCAGGCTTCCCCTTATGTAGTGTCTGCCCTGGTATAGTGCCCCCTGGTTACAAATTGAACATTTTAATGTACAAGTGCAAGTGTTATTCAGCTGATATGCCAATTCTTGAACAAACGTTTGAAAAGTGCAGCTGTTACTGAAGTGAATGTGTTGAATCTTGAATGAACACTTTAAAGTGCAAGTGCCAGTGTAGGTGTAATCCCCCCCCATAAATGGGGGTTCCCAAAAAGTCTTCCTTGAGCTTGCCTAAATGCTCACTGACAGGCTGGTGTCCTGCGTTTTAGCAGTTAAAATTTGATTACCAGAGCTTGTATAGCCTCTGTGTACTGTCTCTTTAAGAGCTGCTTGATTGCAGTTTAAGTAATCTGAGATGGAGCTCTGTTGAAAGATGTAACTATTTGCTGAAAACCATTTAGAATGATAATGATAATGTGGTTTGTCTAACCTGCTTTCTTTGTAGCAAGGACTGTTTTGTTTGTCTCCACTATCTTGGTCCTGGACTGCAAATTGGACCAATCAGTTCTGATGGGACCTACAATGTAGCCGGACTACAGGAGCTGTCTGAATTCAAAATCTATAGGAACTGTGGTTTGAGTTTTTGTGCCTTTTTTGCAACTGAAGGGGGAGCTCTTGCTTTGACTGACAGCCAAATCAGCCAACCAGATCTTTTGGATCTTGAGGAAGTCCCGGGCTGCTTGCAGTTTTCAGTTTAGTTATGAACTGGAAGCTCAAGAAGAAGGAGCTGAAGTAATTTTGGGCAGAAATCCTGAGTGGATTCGCATGGGAAAACTGTGAAAGGGCTGAGTTTTGGGCTGCATGTCTGCTGCTGCTCCATGAGAGGGAGAGAAGAGAATTATTTTGGACTATAAATCCAAGTTTGTGTGACTAAAGTAAGCTACTGAAGTGGGCCAGGCTCAACCTGAAGAAGTCCGAATATTTTTGCTGAATGCGATCGGCCTGTCAGGAGTTCCAGCTACCCCTAAGCTCCCGGTGTGTGCAGAGACTTTGCGATTGTGACCGGGGAGCACTTTGCCTGGTACAGTAGAATTCCCGTGCATGTAAATGTGCTATGAGCTGCTAGTGGGTTGTGAGTTAGTTCCCCACTGTGTGAACTGAGTTCTGCTTGCTGGAAGCTGTATCCAGCCCAAAATGGACTGCTTCCAAACTTGTCTCCATGTGGTCTGGGCTTTGCCAGCCTGGCCCAGCCAAACTACCCACTGCACAGAGAAGCCATCCATGAGAGACCTGCCTGGGGATCAGCCCCCTGCTCCACGCTTGAACAGGAATGACGCGTCTGCGACTTGTGTGGGCCCTGCTTCTCCTGGCATTCCAGATCAACCACCTGTGGTCTCAATTTTCGTCCAGCCTGTGTCCAGTCTTGGGTATTGTGAGTAAATACCAGGGTAGCTCCCTGCACCAACAGCTTAATTGGAATGTGTCATCTGATTGTCTTATTGTTTCGTTTCCTTTACGAACTGAGCCCTCTGGCTCCAGATTACAAATATTGTGTACCGTGCATGTTGTGCTTTCCATCACAGGGCCCCAACCAGCTGCAACCCCAGGCAACTGTCCTGGCTAGCCCATCTCTTCTCCACCTGGGTACCCAGAGGTGGACTGTGTGGGGGGACTAATAGCGCATGCATAACTGCTTGATTGATATAACCTTTAAGCTAATTAACCTGATTTTACCCCTCCCTTGTTCAAGCCCCCTGAATAAATCAGATCTAACTTTTTCTGCATGTAATCTGACTGTGGTTCCAGTTTGTGCTCATAGTACTGTACTGTTGCTATTTGCTGTGCTTAGCCTTGTTTTACAGGGGGTCCCCAGGGTCAAGCCAGAGGAACCAGCCCTGGTGGTAAGTGCAAACTGTGTGGGTGCTTGTGTGGTGTAAGAGGGGTATTGTGAAAGTGATTACTGTACAGTGTTCAGGCCACTAGAGGGGAAAGAGGGGGGTTACAGTATCTGGAGGGCTGTGCCTGGGTTAGCTTGACCACTACCAACGCTGACCTCTGGGTGGAGGCACCCATTTCAGAACTCAGGCCCCTTAACCTGCTACTAGCCAAGCAGTCGGGGTAATAGCCCTTGGGATAGCGCCACCTAGGGGTTACATATGTAAAGTGACAGTGCTGAATTGTTGATTGGATGTATTTAAAGGGCAAGGACTGTGTCACTCTAAAATGGTGCATTTAAAGGGACAGTGCCTAATATCAGTGCATGCTCTGAGACTCTGAAACTGCCCTGCATGTATTAAATTTTCCCTGATTGCTAAAGTTACCCTGTTATGCTCCAAGGTGATTTAAATTTCCCTCAGTTGCCTTGTATGGTAATTGATTGCTCCAAAAACGAGTAACTGCCCTTGCATGCTTTGAACCCTTTTACATTAATTGCACATGCTCTGGAAATTTGCTGTTTGCCCTGCATGTTCTCGAATTGCCATGTAATGGTTGCGTGATCCAAAGACTGACAAAAGGAGCAATTACCAAGTAAAGAGACAGTATGCTATGGAAACTCAGCTTTACTTCTGCTGATTGCATGTCAAAAATTCTTCCTGCATAATCCAGAAACAGTTCCATTCAATGGCATCCTGGCAAATTGGGCCAGTCAACAGAATAGGAATAGAGTAGTCAACTAAGGAACTTGTCACCTGCTTCCTTCAGATTCTTCAGGCCAGTCTCTCACAAGCAGTAAACTAGGAGGTATAGGAAACTGCACTGGCTCACAGATAGATATCAGACACCCGGGGGGGGGGGGTAGGTTCTTCAGTGATTCTTCCAAAGTCAGCAACATGGAGGTGTCCCATATCTTCAGATCCATCCAGGTTCAGTTCTTCTGATCTTTTCCCGGGGTACATGGCGCCAGCCTGATGGTTCTTCAGGTTTTTCTCCAGTGCTTTAGTTGTCTAATGTTCAACAGGTTCCTTCCCAGGGTTAACAGTGACAGCCTAGAGGTTCTTCAGTTTGCAGCTCTCAGTTTTGCAGGTTTCTCCCAGAGCCCATGGTGATGGCCCAGAAGCTCTTCATTTTGCCAAAGTTCCTTGTAATTACAAGTGTTCTAGTTCTTTCCTGGAGTTCTTTGTGATGGCCCAGAGGGTCCACCCATGGAATAAAAGTCTTTGTGTGGTTCTCATCCCTGGGTTTTGTTGGTGCCCAGGGGCTCAAGTCATTTACTCTTAGTAAAAGTTCAGTTTTTCAATCCAGCCAGAAGAAAGCATGTGCTCAGAGGTTCCTCTGTATTCTCAACCGAATCATCCATGTTGCCCAAAGAATCCATATAGACTCTGATGTGACACTATACCAATTTTAAAGCTGTGTATTTATAGGGTTCAGTCATATTTATAGAGTGATTTTAGAGTACATTGTCATTTATAGAGTGATGTCAGAGTATAGTAATATTAACAGTGATTCTAGCGTACAGTAAGATTTTAGAGTATTAGTGATTCAAAAGTATGAAGCTTGTGCTACAGAATTGTTAGTGTTCGCACCTCTCCTCCTATTCTAATGTCTGTAGTGTCATTGCTTAATAAACTGAACCCTTTTCATTTGTTTATTATTTATTCATTTGGTAACCAGGTTGGTGCACTGATCCGAAGACCTTTTTCAGGCACAGCACGAGCCAGAAACTGGCACAAACAACATAAAATGCAATCAGAGAACATTGTGGATCATACAGTAAGGGGAATCCAGTGTAGGTCAAGCTAAACAAAGAAAATATAAGGTAAACAGTACCAGATACATCAATAATTGAGCATACCAAGGTATATAACATTTAGGTAAACAGGGTAAAGTTGCTCCATCATTCAATCAATAGGACTGTTAAACATCAGCAGAGCCAGTAAAATACCTGGAGGTACACAGAGTTCAACAGAAAACACTTAGGCATAAAAACAAAGTCATATTACAGGATAGAAAGAATGATCTGTGAGCCAGTATTCAGGGCTGAAGAGGAGAGTGGAGCACTAGAGGGGGAAGGGGTAAGGGTGAGCTGCAAGAGAGGTGCAGCCATGTTAGCAGCCTGTGGGCAGATGCAGGTTGTGGAGGACAGAAAGTGCATTCTTAATAGGGAATTTAGATTTAGAGGAGGTCAGAGGAAGGGAAGTCATTCCATAGTGAGGGTCTGGCTGCAGAGAAGGCTCATAGACCCATCCTAGTAGTTCTCTTAGGACATTCTAGTTGGAGGTGGGAAGACTAACATAGATTGTGGCATTAGGTTCAGGGCCGGATAAGAAGGGGATAACAGAGAGTAGGAGGGATTGTGCAAGGTACAGTATCAGCAACGGTCCGGGCCAGCAGGTAGGAGCACTGTGCTTGTGGATTGAGCTAATTAAGGGATTGGTAAAGAGAGCAGTGGTGAGTGAGGAGAGGGGGCGGAGGGCAAGGCGGCATATACAATTGTAGGTAGCGTCCAGGTGGTTCAGGTTGGTAATGAAGGTGAGGGAGTACGCCTGGCAGCCATAGTCAAGGAGAGGGAGGAGGTTGCCACGGGCAATAGCAAGCTGGGCTTCCGGAGAGAGGTGGTTGATCAGGCAATAACAGAGCCCTATCCTCTGGTTAATGCACTTGATCAGATAGGCAATGTGGTCAGTGTAGGTTAGGGATGGGTCCAGAATTACCCCCAGATACTTGAAGGCAGGACAGTGTCAAGAGGAGATCCATCTGGAGATTTGACAGTGAGAAGGCTGCCATTGTGGGCAAGGGTGGAGAGTTTTGGTTTGGAACTGAAAAGCATGGCCTTTGTTTTGATGGCATTGACCAACAGTTTGTTGGTGCAGAACCAACAATGTGCCTTGCAGGAATCATTGATAAGAGTGGCGGATAGTGAGGAGGGGGAGGTGTCACTTTGGTATAGTATTAAGTCATTAGTTGTGTCTCCTGCCAAGACCCACCTTACCCACCACAAACTGACTAAGACAGCACACTTCACCTGGCCTAAGAAAGGATACCTTAATTAAAGATCTCTCACATTGGTGTAGGTTCATCTCATTCAAAAAAAACCCCACCTCTTTCAACTCACTTCATCCGGAGCTGTGAGCAGAGGGCTGCACACATACTGGGATTGGCCCCATGAGGAAGGGTCATGATGTCAGACCTGAAGCACTGGGTTTGTTTGTGCTGTGCTTCTCCTGTTGTGACCACATCAATACATTTTGCACTTTTTGCTGGCTGTTTGTCTTTTATTTGACTTACCAGCCTGTTTGCTGCAGTCTCCTCCCAAGTTCGCTGCACCCATTCTGCTATTGTGCATGATTATGTGTTTTCCAGGGTTTCTTTCTGAGCTAGAAGCTGGTGGGGTGAACAAGAACTTAGTAATGGGGAAAGAAATTGGGTTGTTACGGGGGTGAGACAGGCAGGAGCGTTGGCTGCCCAGCACCATCAAAATGGCAAATGTCAGCACACTCACTGGAGCGGTGAAACTCCTTTGTAAAGTGTACTTTCTGCATCAAACCTGCATCACTGACCAGGTCAGTCACTATTGGCTGAAGTCCGATTTCCAGCCACTTCACTGGTTGAAAGCCTCACACACCTTCAGAACTTGCTTTAGTCCAGAATGCTGTACCAATATGTTCGATTTGCATTCAGGAATCGAACATAAAAATGTAATTATTTTAAAGCAAACACACAAAACAGTGCATTTTATCTTATATTTAGCATAAAAGTAATATGTTCTTTTAATTACTTTTTTTATTTATTTAGCCAGGAAAAAGCAAAGGCATACTGCTGTAGCATTGTGGGTGCTTCAGTTGCAGAAAGAAACAGTATTTTGCCACAATGGCTTTTCAGTAATTTTTTGGCAGACAATGCCAAGATTCAGAGATCAAGGCATGCTAGTACAAACAGAATGTGTGTGACACGCGCTCAGTACATGTGACTTAGAAAGTCTACCACAGCCTTCAAAAGGGACTTTTGTTCCAGTGCATGTAATTCTAATTATAAATCACACACAGATAAAGGCGAAAAACCACTCGGCAGCAGATCCGTGGAAGTAGGCTGATGAGCAGGACTGTCATCAATAGTGGTGATGTATGTTTCTTGTACTGTACAGTATGTCAGGACATTGACTGTATGGGGTACTTGTTAGGCAAAGCAGGACAAAAGATTTGCAGTTTTACCTCTGGCTACTCTGCAGCTGTATTCCAACAACACCATGCCTAGTAACACTAAGTGCACGGCTGCTCTTGTGACACACTAAGAAAGTAATATCAAAGTGGAACACTAAAAATAATTAAATAATTAATGATCCAACACCAGGAAAGTGGGATAATTTATTGATTTAGTTTTTGTTAATCAGCTAAGTGCACTAGATATTTAAATGCCTATTTTCAGGCATGATCTGGAGGTTATAAGGGGTCAGAGTCAATAAAGAATAGGCACAATGCAAAACAAGGTATGTATACAGATAAATGGAGTACATAAAATATTACATGACATTTACATGGCTAAACAGAATATTTAAAAAATTACAAGACACTGGAGATGTTGGCCAAACACTTGACTTGGAAGCCTGACAAAATTGGCTTGACAAAACACTATGAGGCAAACCATTAAAGCATAAGAGCAAGCAGAACTTTAGGAACTTACAGTAGTACTTGACAAAAAAAACAAATCAAATTAGAAATCTAGACACAGGAACATACAGAAGAATTAAAGGAGATGGCTACAGTATCCCTTTTTAGGGCTGTGGGTGGAGCCTACAGACGTTTTGCGAGAGCTTTCTAGCTCTGAAAATGTCAGAACTCACAACCTCTTCCACTGGACTTTTGGAAGTATCCTTCCGAAAGCCCAACCGAGCTGAAAACCCTCCACCACGATCGGCGTATGGAATAACAGCCACACTATTTCAGCTGTTACTTCCGCATTCCGATGCCTGCACTGCGCATGCACACAAGTCATGTGCATGCGCAGTGTTGCGGTGCTGGCATGTTGTGAATGGCACAATGCCATTTTGTATTTTGCCCCCCCCCCAAGTTGCGAAATCGCAGCACTGGGAGCCCACCCCAGTGTGCATTTTTTTTTTCTATAAATTAGAAAATGGTCCCTCGTTGGTATCCTTTTTTCTGGTGCCCCCTGCTCACGTTATGCCTGACATGAGGTGCCCAATCCCCATGTCGGCATTCATGTGGCACACTGGGAGCCCACCTCGGTGCACTGAAATGTTTTGCCATCTCCTGTCGCACACTGGGAACCCACCCCAGTGTGCAGAATTTTTTTTCCCTATAAATTAGAAAATGGTCCCTCGTCAGTTTCATTTTTTTCTGTGGCTCATGCCCACGTTATGCCTGACATGGGGTGCCCAATCCCCATGTCGGCATTTGTGTGGCACATTGGGAGCCCACTCCAGTGTGCCAAAATGTTTCCTTGTCCTGTAAATTAGAAAATGGTCCCTCATCGGTTTCTTTCCCCTGCAAAACTGAAAATGGTCCCTCGTCATTGCTGCGGTCCCCCTTCCCTCTCCCCACCCTCCTACTGAGCACCCACCTCCCCACACCCCCACTTGCCACATACTTACCTCCAGAGCTTGGCCCTGTCATCTTCTCTGGACTGGGATACATCTGCACTCTGCAAAGCCCAACCGCGAACTGAAGAATTAATGGTAAGCGTGCTATATAGCCATTCAGTGGGATTTTCAGCTTATGCTCATATCTCAGCCATGTTTTGGACTTTTTGCCCCAAATTTTCAACATGGGGTTCTTGGCATCCCTCCTCATGAAAACTGTCACTGTTATTTTGTTACTCGACCCGGAAAGGTGATTTCATGGTCACTGTGTGGAATAACCTTTCGGGACTGATTCACAAAATGACAGTGCTACTATTCATGAGGTGGGGTTCAAAAAAGGCCATGTTGCAAATTTAGTGAAAAAATTCGGAAAAATTACTGTGTTATGAGCGTGCATTACGCAGTTTCTACACAAGCTCCTAACGTCGCTACTTTTTAATATTTTCACTTCACATTTTTAACATAGGCATTTTTGTACACCTCCTTCACAACTGTACAGTTGTCATGTTCCACAACCTGCCTGAACTGTGTTTTCACTCCTATGGTGCAAAATAGCATGTTTGGTCCACGCAGTCACCTTTTGGGACAACTGAACAAAATGACACTGGCACTGTTCATGAGGAGGGGTCCAAAAAGGGCATATTGAAAATTTACTGCAACACCTCCAACATATGGCCAAGTTATACCTGGGCGTTGAATAATTTCTATGCACATGTGTACCTTTCGTCACTTGGTAGTGCTTCACAGCCCTATCGGCTCTGGCCAGAGTTTGTTTAAGGAGGTAACAGTCTGACACAAAGAGCACCCCTCTAGTATGGGCTGAATTTGACCCATTTGTAGTGGAGGAGGTGGCTGAGATAGTCTTGAGGCTGTGACCAACACATTGTAATCTGGACTCAGGTCTGACCCAACTTTTTGTCGGATGTATGGACCTGGTAGGATCTGTGGTTGCTAAGATTGTCCGGAGTTCCTTGAGAAATGGAGTCTTTCTTATGGCTTTGAAAGAGGCCTTGGTCAGACCCCTATTGAAGAAACTCTCAACAGACCCAGAGTGTCTTAACAACTACAGACCGGTCTCAAACCTCCCAATTTTAGGGTTTTGGAGAAAGTGGTGGCCATTCAGCTCAAGATGCATCTAGCCTCCTCCGCTACTTATCAGCACTTACAGGCTGGGTTTAGAGCTGGGCATAACACAGAGACTGCCCTGGCGAAAGTGTTGAATGATCTCCTAATGGTGAGACACAGGAGAGAATGTACCATCTTGGTTCTCCTTGATCTCTCAGCAGCCTTTGACTCCATGGACCATGAGGTGTTGCTGGACCACCTGCGGTACTGGTGTGGCCTAACTGTCATCAACTGGTTTAGGTCTTACCTCATGTGCAGAGTGTGACGATGAGGTTAGCCTCATTTAACCCAATGGCTCTGCACTGTGGAGTTCCACAGGGATTGGTCATGTCGCCCTTGTTATTCATGGTGTATATTCTACCATTGGGAGACATTATCAGGTGGTATGGGCTGGGTTTTCATTGCTACGCTGATGACACCCAGCTATACCTGTCCTGTGTACCTGGTAACCAGCTGGCGGCCTCTGTGTTTAAAACATGCCTGGAGGAGATCCAGAACTGGGTGATTAACAATTGGCTATGACTCAACCCAGACAAGATGGAGGTACTGGTGGTGGATTCTGGTTGTCGATATGACCGGGGGTGACCTGGGAGATCCCCCTGGTCCAGTACTGGGGGGGTTCCCTTGACCCCTTCTGTTTGGGTTAAGGATTTGGGTGTGATCCTCAATGATGGCTTGACATTTGATATGCAGGAGCTGGCCATCGTCACAAGTGATTTTTATCATCCAAGGAACATTGCCTGGATCCAGATCCTTACACCAGCCGAGGACCTGACCACCCTGATACATGCTTTTGTCATGCCCAGATTAGATTACTGTAATGCCCTGTACCTGGGCTATCTGGAGGCAGTCTCTGCTGACTGCAGGTGGTGCAGAATGCGGTGGCTAGATTGTTGATGGGCACTCAAAGATCTGAGCATATTACTCCTGTCCTCCACGGCCTGCACTGGCTGCCATTTAGGTGGAGGATTGTCTTCAAGGTAGGATTACTGACCTACAAAGCCCTGCATGAAGGGGGACCAGACTATCTGCAAGATTTCCTTGTCCCTCACTGCCTGTCTCGGGCTCTCCATTCCTCTGAGGGTTGTCTCCTTGGGGTTCCCAGGGTTAGGCTGCCGCATTCAGGGGATCATGCATTTTCAGTGGCCACGCCTACCCTGTGGAACTCTTTGCCTAGACATCTGTAGGAGGCACCCTCAGTGAAAACCTTCAAAAAGGGGTTAAAAATGTTTTTACTTAACCAGACTTTTAATATGTAAGAATTAAGAAAACTATTATTTTATTGTTTTCTTTCAATAATAGGATAAATATAATTTTATTCTATATTGCTGCATGCTCCATTACCTACATGTTGTGTTAACTGTATTTTGTTTTGATGTTGGTTTTAAACATTTCTTATTTCTTATTTTTAAGCTCTCCGAGTCCCTGGAAAGGGGCGCTATGTAAATAAAGTTTCTATCTTTCTATCTATCTATCTGTATATCTATCTATTTAAATGTAAATTAACCAGTGTGGAGTTCCATAACCTAGAGGCAATGACAGAAAATGAAATGTCCCTGGACGTGTCCTTTTTCTAGTTATGGTCGGCAAGTCAAGAATAGTGGATCTGTGTGGATAGGCATCAATGGGGAACCAGCAAAGACTTGTGAGTGAGTGGGGTGGGGAGTGCCTATGTAAAACATTAAAGAATAGCCCTTCTAATGTTAGATCATGCAGGGCAGCAGTAGGAAGCCATCCCAGTTTACAGTATAAACTGCAGTGATGGATATGGCAGTTCAGAGACATGATGAAGTGACAGATGTTATTGTAAGTAACATCCCACTTTTGAAAATTAGTTTGGCTGATGCATTGATAACAGATACCCCGTAGGTAAGCTTACAAAGTAGGACCCCTGGCTATGGCTAAGCAGGCAGTAGGGGCAAGATTATGCTTGATCTTATACAGTAGCCCCAATTTGGTGTTGAATGATTTACAGATGCCCAGTATGTGTAGGAAAACATCAAGGGATACCCATACTGACACAGTATAGTGCAGCTGGGGCGAGGGCTGCATTGAGGTGCTATCCTTCGCAGGAGATAGAAAGCCAAGGTCTCTTTGATTCATCTCTGGAGGCAGTCTATGTGAAAGTTAAATTTATGTATTTATTCAAATTTGTTTGACGGGTAAGGAACACTGAACCAAAGGTCCTTTTTCAGGCTCAACCCTGCCCAAAAGCATAGAAAAGGTATAAGCAAAAAATGTAGATGATGGTGTAGAATATCGGGTACACGTAGGACCTACGCTATTAGCGTACAGCTCAAGTTATGCTATTACCTACCGCAACCCATTCATTTACCTTTTGTTCATTTATTTGGGTTGGGGTTCGACTCCATACCACCCTGTTTAAAAAAAAAACACAAGGGGGTGTGTGTTGGGGGCAGATCCCCCCCAACTTAAATAAACTGACAACACAAGCGGCTGTATTCAGGAAGCTTTTATGGCAAGCTTCCTAGGTATACCCAGTAGTCCACACTATCACGTAAACTTAATATATTATTACAAAAGATAATATATTCAATATGTTACAAAAAATACATAAAATACAAAAAATTATACGAACAGCAGCCAACCACAGTTGCAGGTGCAAGCCTTCATCAAGTGTCGATGTAACAATTGTTTAAAGGATCCAAATGCTGTTGGGGAGGAAGGGGACAGGCAAAATGTTCTACTAACTCAGAACAGCCACAGAGAAAGCTTTAGAGCACATTTTGGTTTTACAAAAAGGGGTTTCTAATCTAGTGTCTTCAGATGACCAGAGATAACACTAGGGTTTGAAACTGCCACCAAATTCTCCTGAGAAGTAGAAACAAGGAAGAATAGCAAGTACAAAATGACATACATTATTATAAACATAATACTTCTGTAACTCAACTGACCCAATGTTAAAAAAAACAAGGGAAGGGGAAAAATAAAAAAAAAAGAAGCAGTGAACCTAAGGCAAATAGCCTATCACACTTATCATTATCATAAGAGTAGGGAATTTTATTATTTAAAATGCTGTACACGATAAAAAGTAAACTTTCCCCCTCTAGCTATGGCATAGTGATTCCCATGTAAACAATACCTTGCAAAGGCTAAAATGGAATGGAGAATTGCAAAAGGGGTTAAGGAAAAAATATTTTGTAGACACAGAAGGGTAAAAAGACAGATGAGGGAGGGCATTGAAAGGACGAGGAAGGACAGGGTAAACATGGAGGATGATGTTGGCAATGCGCATATCTTTAAAGGGAGACTGTCAACCCCTTAGGCCTCATATTGTCCCTAGTTTAATGAGCAGCTGACACCGCAAATAAGTCTTTGAAAAACATAACATTTGGGTTTAATTCAGCTTGCATTCCATATATCTCCTATAGATTTCTCATCCCCGTTGTTTATTACTGAGGAAATTTGCATGAATACATGATCTTTATCCTTTAGAGTTCATCTGCCTCTGCAACTTACTCCCCACTCCAAGTCATAATCCTCTGTCATGACATCACAGTCTGTTGCCATGGAAGTAACTGTGATGTCATAAGGGGTGCATTATTACCACAGGTAGGGAGAAAGCAACAAGAACGGATGAAATCTTCGAGAGCAAAGATCCTGTTTTCAAACAAATGACCCTAGTAATAAATAATGTGGAGGAGAAATACTGAACTAATGTAAAAACATGCTGACATTGTTTACATATTATATTTTGTTAACGTTCTTCTGAAGGCATCAGCTGCTCTTTAAAAAACACATTCTATGATTACTCGCATTCTGTAAAGATTGTTAATGTAGCTGGCAGTTTGATTCTGATTTCTTTTTTTTTCATTTTAAAGGTGAAAACCACACTGCCAGTCACACTGGTATTACCACACAACAATGTTTGTTTACATTCCTTGATCAACTCCCACTGCATCTTTTCTGGACTTGGGAACACCCCTAACAGTCTAGCCACTCATGATGCAGCAGGAAGAGAGGAGACCATTGCATCATGAGTTGCTGCATTGGTTGGCGAGGTGTCTGTAATGTTCAGGAAGCATGAATTAAAAGTTGATCAAGGATTTAAAACAAAGTAAGATGAGGGTATAACTACACCATTACTGTGCATTTCATTTGTGCCAAGAAAGCAGACAGATAAACAACCAGCAACATCAAAAGTGGGAACAAAGAGGAAGCGGGGAACTACAGACCGGTCAGCCTCACCTCGGTAGTGGGGAAGATCATGGAAGCACTACTGAAGGAGAGATTGGTGGAACATCTGGTTGTCAATGGACTACAGGACCCAAGGCAGCATGGTTTCACCAGGGGGGAGGTCATGTCAGACCAACCTCATTGAATTTTTTGACTGGGTGACTAGGGAGGTGGATCAGGGGAGGGCAGTGGACATGGCCTATCTGGACTTCAGCAAGGCCTTTGACACTGTGCCACATAGAAGACTATTGCACAAACTGGGGAATATGGGTGTGGGCAGGATAGTAGTGTGGTGGGTAGGTAACTGGCTGGGCAGCAGGACACAGAGGGTGGTGGTAAATGGCTGTCACTCCACAGAGGGAAGAGTGACCAGTGGGGTACCACAGGGATCAGTGCTGGGACCGGTACTATTCAATATCTTCATCAGTGACATTGCTGGGACCTAGAAGGCAGAATTTCACTGTTCGCTGATGACACAAAGCTCTGTAACAGAGTAGACACACCAGAGGGTGTAGAGAGAATGAGAAGGACCTGCAGAAACTTGAAGAATGGTCAGGGTTTGGCAGTTGAAATTCAATGCAGGAGTGCAAGATAATGCATATGGGGCACAAAAACCCTGGCACAATATATCAGTTGAGGGTGAGGATATAGCATGCACCAAGCAGGAAAGGGATCTTGGGGTTATCATCTCTGATGACCTCAAGGCAGGAAACAGTGTGACAAGGCAGCAGGTAAAGCAAATAGGATGCTGGGATGCATAGGCAGGGGCATCACCAGCAGGAAAAGGAGGTCATAATTCCACTATACAAGACACTAGTGAGGCCGCACCTGGAGTACACTGTGCAGTTCTGGAGACCTTACCTACATAAGGACATAGACAGGGTAGAAAGGTTCAGAGGAGGGCAACAAAGATGGTGCATGGATTGCATCACAAGTCCTATGAGGACAGGTTGAAGGCACTGAACATGTACTCCCTGGAGGAGAGGAGGGAGAGGATATGATAGAGACATACTAGTATCTTACAGGGAGGAACAGGGTGCAGGAATGCACTATTTTAAGCGAAAAAGATGTTCCAGGACTGAGGGCATGGGATGAAGTTGGAGGAGGACGATTCAGAGGAAGCGTGAGGAAGAATTTCTTCACAGAGCGGGTGGTGGACAAGTGGAACACCCTGCCAGAGGAAGTGGTGGGGGCTGAAACAATCACGGGATTTAAGAATGCATGGGATAGACATAAAGGCATTCTGGAGGTCAGGGGTAAGGGGCAACAGACTTCTTGGAAAACATAAAGTGAACTTGCAAACTTAAATGGGCAGACTGGGTGGGCCATAGGCCCTTATCTGCCGACACTGTCTATGTATCTATGTATCAATTGATTTTTAGAGAAGGTAAGCAATCATAAAATGTGGGTTTTCAACTAGAAATAACATGATGCAAAAAGGGTTAACAACAGCTTTTACAATTACATATTCATGGTAGATACCTTGGACCCCATAGCTGAAAGCAAGGTTATGTACCTCAAAACCAAGGTAAGAGGTGGCGGGCATTTCTGTCAAAATTGTGAGCAAAGGGCTGCAAAATCTAGAAATAAAGAAATCTATGGAGCAGATGGGGTTCGCCTAAGGGTGCTATAAGAGACTAGCCAGGCTTTTGCAGTCCCCCCCCAGCAGAACTTTTTAAGGATTCCTTAGAAAGTGAGACATTTCAAGGGATTATAGGGTAGCAGATGTGGTGCCACTTCACAAGGGGAGGATAGGGAGGATCCAATGAACTACAGACCAGTAAGCCTAGCTTCCATAGTCTGGGAGTTACTGAAAACTATTGTCAAGGAGTGAATTGTGGAGTTCCTGGAAACAGATTGCAGGACAGAAGGCAGCACATGTTTGTATGTGGCAGGTTGCGTCAGACAAATCTGATTAATTTCTTCTAGTCATTGACCAAACGGTGGACAGGGACCAGGTGGTAGACATACTTTACTTGGATTTCAGTAAGGTCTTCCGCTGTGTTCCCCAAAAGACATTGGTAAGGAATGTTGTATATTTTGGGCTAAGAGATTAATTAGGAGGATAGTTGATATATACTCCCTGGAGGCAAGAAATGAAATGAAGGCTATGACAGAGACCTTCAAGTTTTGGTAAGGACACAATAGGTTCAACCATTACAAACTTTTCCAAGTGAATTAGGATTCAGCTGTAATTAGCCATATTTCAAAAGCCATTTCTGTGATTTGGAGGGTCAGTGGGCAACATTTGGCATGTTCCCTTTGAGCAGTACAATGAACTACGGATGCCCTCAGTTAAATAAGTAAAAGCAGAAGGGAAAGATACCATTATGAAGTGATTAAAAGTCAAAGGAAAAAGAGGCTGTCATGGTTCTCTAAGGAAGTGGCAAAGGTGGCGAAGGAAAAAGAGGTGGTATTCAGGAAGTATAAAGAAACACAGAGGAAGAAGGACAAGGAGGTACACCTACAGTAGTAAAACAGAGAAAAGCAGGCAAGGTGGTCATTAAGGGGGCTAAAACGTTCCTCAGATACAGAAGTGACAAGAGCAAAGCAAGGGAAGGGATAGTAATGATTAGAAGGGCAGAGGAGGGAGACTGCGCAGAAGAGAACCAGGAAAAGGCAAACAACCTGAACAGGTATTTCTGCTCAGTCTTCACAGTGGAGGGAGGTGGGTGGACCACCAAGGAATAACAGCAACAGGATGGAAGGGGTGTGGACAGAAGTCCATTTTCAGAAGAAAGTTCAGAAGGGACTTGCTGCTCTGAAGGCGGACAGTTATGTGCCCAGAGGGATATATCCAAGGGTTTTAAAAAAAACTCAGGGAGGTGCTAGCTGTTCCACTGACAGCCTTGTTCAACAGTTCACTGGAAACAGACATGGTTGTGAAGGACTGGAGAAGAGCTGACGTGGTTCCTCTTCATAAGAGTGGCAGCAGGGACGAATGCAGCAACTATAGGCCAATCAGTCTTACTTTAGTGGTGGAGAAATTTATGGAAGCCCTGCTAAAAGACTGGTAGGGTATCTTGAATTCAGTGGATTGCAAGACCACAGGCAGCATGGATTCATTGGGGTTGTGGTGGTCATGAGGTCATGCCAAATGAATCTGATGGACTTCTATGACTGAGTGACCTGTGAAATAGAAAAGGGGAAGGTAGTGGACATGGCTTTTCTGGATTTCAGCAAGGTCTTCCACACTGTGCCACACAAGAGGCAGATAAAGAAACTGAGCAACCTAGAGGTGGGATCCAGAGTGGTGATTTGGATTAGAAACTGGTTATCAGATGGGAGACAGGGTGGTGTTAAATGACACTCACTCAAATTATGGAGGTGTGAACAGCACAGTACCACAGGGCTCAGTATTAGGAGCAGTCCTCTTCAATGCCTTAATAAGTGACATTACAGTAAAAATCAAAATCAGCAGATGGCAATGGAAGAAATGAGATGCAGCAGGTCATGAGTCCAGGGCACACTATATACCAAGGTGTAATAGAATGGGTCCCATGAAGTGCATCACGTGGAATGTCAGGGGCCAGAAAACTGTAATAAAAAGGAAATGGGTCTGGAGCTATTTAAAAAAAACAAAAAGGGGACATCAATTTTCTAGAGGAAATACATTTAACTCGAGAAGAGGCGAGTAGGCTGGTGGTCTCTTAGTTTCCCTATTTACATCACAAGCTAGAGTGGTGGCAATATGGTTGAGACCTTGCCTGAGGCCTGCAGTGCATAATACAATCTCAGACCCTCAGGGTAGCTACCTACCTAATTGCTGATGCCACTACAGAGGGGAACAGATACACTCTGGTCTCACTATACGGACCCAACATTGACACTCCAGATTTCTTTTACCACCTGGCAGTGGTGCTGGCACCCTATCCAGACAATATTATCATGGGGTTAGATTTTAATATATACTGAGATTGAGATGTGGATCACTTAGGAGCCAAGGGGAGTCCCCCCCCCAAGGAGCTCAATGGCACTTTGGGAGATTACACGTGAGCGGGCACTGAGGGAAGTATGGCGACACACACACCCACATTGCAGGGAATATTTCTACTGTTCACCCATGCAAAAGGTATACACCAGGTTGGATTACTTTCTGGTCTCTCCAAATATGCTTAGAGGCAGTACATCGACTGAATATGGCCCGATCTGTATGTCAGATCATGCACCATTAGAATTCTCCCTGCCCACTGACCAGACATCCCCCCAAGCAGACAGTGGAGACTGGACTCTGTTCTACTGACCTCCCAAGAATACAAGTCATACTTATCTGAAAATATTCAGGAATTCCTGACCCACAACAAGGTAGGGGATACAGCAGCAGCTAACACATGGGAGACATTAAAAGCATTTCTTAGAAGGGCCACGATTGCATTCACCTCATACCAATGTAAAGAAGCTATGAGAGAGGAAGAGACTCTGGGTGAGCAAAATTCCACTCTGGAGAAAGGAATGATGGTGGGTACAGAAACAAATAAGGAGGGGATGCTCAAACAATTGAAGGGGAGATTAAATCACATGGCAGCCCATCATATATAGAGAGAGATTTTTAAAACAGGAGCAGGAAACTACTTTGAAGGGGATAGGGCGGGCAAATGGCTAGCCTGGAAGGTTAAAAAGCAAATGGCAGAGAGAGTGATCCTGACCATAGAAGACAGTAATGGGGTAAAAACATCAGACCCCTTAACGATAAATTATACCTTTAAATCTTTTTATGAAACCCTGCTATACACGTCAGAAGCTTCTGGGAATGCAAATCCAGACAGCTTTCTTGAAGGGGTCCCACTACCAGCGCTGGATCTGGACAAGAGTGAAAAACTAGACAGCCCTATTACTCTCATGGAGCTAAAACAAGCCTTGTGGACCTCAAATGTGGGTAGGGCCCCTGGGCCAGATGGTATACCCATGGAATTTTACAAAACATTTTGGAGTGATATCCATCCTATCCTCATGCTGATGGTACAGGAGACTCTGGAATGGGGTGTACTCCCTCAATCCCCACAGCTAGCCACCATCACTGTTCTCCCAAAACCAGGTAAAGACCCAACCAAATGTGGTTCCTATCGTCCCTTCTCCCTTCTGAATGTGGACTATAAGATCATAGCTAAAGTGATAGCTACCAGGCTGGAGGATATATTGCCAATCTTGGTGTATCAAGACCAGTGTGGATTTGTAAAGGGCAGGCAAGCAAAGCACAATATCCATAGGTCACTAAATATTATATATGGGTGGTCCAGGAGAGTAGGGGATAGCAATAGAGGCCTCCTAGTAGTCAATGCGGAGAAGGCCTTCAATAGGGTGGAGTGGACCTTTATGTTCCCCACCCTGAGGTGATTAAATCTGGAACCCAGACTTCGTTCCTGGATACAAACACTTTATGCATCTCCCAAAGCACAGATTCTCACAAATGAGAACTTGCGTGACCCCTTTACCCTGACCAGAGGGATGAGACAAGGGTGTCCTCTGTCACCCCTGCTAAAAGTCCTGACAATGGAGATTCTGACATCAGCCATCCGAAACCAATCAAAAATTCAGGGCTATACCATGGGAGGAATCAGGTCATCGCACTGTTTGCAGACAATATTTTGTTGTTCCTGAAGGAACCGAAGATCTCAATTCCAACGCTCACAGCCCTGTTTGATGAGTATGGTCCCCTATCTGTACACACAATTAATTGGTCAGAATGTGAGTGGTTGCCCCTGGTGGAGTGGAAACTTCCCTGACCATACAAAACGTTACTCTCCTACTGGTAACCTCCATCTAATATTTGGGAAATCTCCCTAGGAAGCTTTCCAACCTCTTGGATATAAATTATAAATCTCTCCTAAAGCTAGTTCAGGAGAAATGCGACAGATAAAAAAAGTTTACCTTTCACTTTAATTGGTCACATGAACATGGTAAAAATGTATGTACTGCCACAGTGCCTTTATCTGTTCCAGACCCTGCCAGTCTGGGTCTCCGAGTACTACTCCAAGTCACTAAAAGGTGCGATAATCACTTTACTTTGGAGGGGGAGGAGGAGAGCATGGATCAGGCAGGAAACACTGTGGAGGCAGATGACAGGGGGGGGTTGGGCCTTCATAATCTATACTTATACTATCTAGCAGCACAATTCTCCCCATCGGTCAATCTCTTACCCACTGACTAGGAGCAGAAGACATGGACAGGAATGGAGTATATCTCTAAAGATGCTCCCCTGGCATTCTCTTGTTTTGCAACTGCTTTAAAAAAGGAAGATAGTAAAGTACTTAGCCAACCCGTTTAGAAGGACCTCAGTGCGAGCTTGGCTTGCTGCTCACAAATTATGAACTACCCTGCTGCTATATCACCAGATGCCTCTATATCGCAGACATTTTGGGAGGAGGGGAAAATCCCACCCCTGGTGGTTTGGGTGCTGGGGGCCTGGGACAAGGCTGGATTGTGCTTTATCTCCCAAATCAGTGATCAGGGTATCATACATCCCTACCATTTTCTGTCTAGAAAATATGGGCTACATCCTTCCCAGTTCTTTGTATACTTATAAGTTAGACATCGAATGCAAGCAACCCAAGGAGGTCACCTTGACCCCCTCTGCACACAGGTCTCCCCTGGAGGAGGTGCTGGGGGGGTTCCCCTGGATTACAAAACCCTAAACCTCTCACTGGCCGCTATGAAACCCTACTGGGTAGTTTCCCTATAGCACTGGGAAATCTTAAGTACAAATGGGACAGAGATGTGGGGGGAGGGATTCTGACAAAGGGGGACTGGAGAATGATTCTACATAGGGGCATGATGACATGCTCAGTAAACAACAGACTAAGGGCAATTCATTTTAACATCTTACACAGAACTTACTTTACCCCAGCTCTAGCTAATAAAATAGACCATACAGTCTCGGATCTTTGCCCACAATGTAAGGCACATCGTGGTACTTTTATACATATGATATGGAACTGCCCCAAAACTATGGTCTTCTGGCAAGGAATTACTAAAATCATGCAGAGTTTTAAATGATGATCAGGAGGTAGGCTTGGGAGAAGTACTGCTGGGGCTACCCGGGAGATCCAAGAAGGGTGGTGGACTGGGTCACCCACTGTGGTCTTTGGCTATGGTTGTGGGGAAACAAGCTCTGGCCAGCCACGGGGGTGGAGTTGACACCTACAGTTACTGAGTGGGCCAAAAAATTAATGCAATGCATGAAACTGGAGCACACTCAATACAAGGCTAGTGACAGAGAAGACAAATTCCAAAAGGTCTGGGGCTCCTGGAGCGAGCCCCAATAGAGACATGGTTCCCGAACATTTAGTGAGAAACAAACTGCAGGAAAGGGTAGCCCAACTCAATTATCAATGGGGGGGAGGGCTTATGGGCCATTATGTGCACCTGGGTTGTTTCCTGGACTGATACCTATCATCTGGTTATCACAGGGCATAGAGTCTCACTGACCCATAATAATGGTCCCTTGGTGTTGAAATTATCACATTTAATGCTGTAAGAAATTTCAGACTAACATGACATGTATTGTGTCTCTTTTATGTTTTTCTCTGGCAATGTATATGTACCTTCATGTAGGTGAAGGTGAATGTTGTAAACCTGCGTGCCTGTCTGCTGAATTGTAAAATAAAGTTTAAAATAAAAATAAGTGGCATTACTGAGGAACTGGAAGGAAAAGTATGCCTTTTTTTCAGATGATACCAAAATCTGAGATAAAGTGGACACTCAGGAGGGGGTGGAGAGAATGAGCAGGGATATAGGGAAACTCGAAAAATGCGGTCTGCAGCATGCAGTTGGAGTTCAATGACAAAAAGTGCAAAATCATATACCTAGGGCCTAGGAACCCAGGTGCTGAGTATAAGATGGGGTGATGTAAGAACAATCACTAAATAGGTACGGGACCTTGGTGTTGTCATATCTGATGACCTCAAAGTGGCAGGGCAGTGTGACAAAGCAGTGGGTAGGGCTAGTGGGATAATGGGGTACATAGGGAGGGGTATATCCAGCGTAGGAAAGAGATGGTGTAGCCACTTTATCACTCACTGGTGAGACCTCCAACTGGAGTACTGTGTCCAATTTTGGAGGGCATACCTCAGAAAGGACATAGACAGGGTAGTGGCAGTCCAGGGAAGGGCAGATAAAATGGTGTTGGGTTGCATGAGAAGCCCTATAAGGAGAGACTTACGGATCTCAGTATGTTTGCCCTGGAACAGAGTGAGAGATGGCTTGATAGAGACCTACAAGTTCCTCACTGGGCTGAACAGGTAACAGTAAGCAAGACTCTTTCAAATGAGAAGGAGCATCCGGACCAGGGAACATGCAATAAAGCTGAATGGGGAGAAGGTTCAGAGAGATGTGAGGATGAATTTCTTCACTGAAAAAGTGCTACATGCCTGGAGCCAGCAGAAGTGGTGGAGACAAAAACAGTGGGGGCTTTCAAACATGTGTGGGATAGACATATTGTTTTAACTTTATGTTTATTGCTTTTATTAAAGCAAAATTTAAAAATTGCTTGTACATTCATATAAAATAACAGCAGGATTAGAATTTTAGAAATGTTGGGCCGGCCCGGTGGTGCTGAGGGCTGAGGCGCTGGATGCCACACCTCGCGTCACACCGGCGACCCGGGTTTGGGAACGAGCATGGGTGGCTGTGGGCTGGCAGGGGAGGAGAGGAATCGAGCATCTGAAAGACTGCTCTTCCTGTCCGGGGAGGGGGGTTCATATTGGTTGGCATCTGACTGACCCCTGGTGGAGGCTGGGGGTTGGGGACGCCCGCCACACACTGGGAGGAGCTGAGGGCAGACGTCTGGATGTGGACACACGTGGATGCGTGTGCACCTACTGCAGCTGCCATCCTTGCATGCCCCCGACTCCACAGGAACTAAGAGAAAGGAGGAAAATGGCACCAGTCGCGGCAGCTTGATGGCTGTTTGGCAGGATGCTCGGATCCGAGGGCTCGCTGGAAAACTGGATCCTGTGTTGGCGGACATCGGGGGGGCCTCTCTCCACCACCCCACCGCAGGGGGCAAGCCACGGGGGTATACAGCGAGACCCACTGTGGGAGCCAGAGCAATCTGGACAGTGGCCAGAGGAAGGGGATGCCTGGACGTGATTATAGACTGGAGGGCCAAGGTGAGAAAAAAAAGTTTTCACCTCTTTGCTATATTTGGAGGTGGAACTAAAACGCAGTGGAATCTGTGCGCTTAGTCCAAAAGCCTAGAAACAGTCCAAATAGAGACATAACAATGGGTTTGCAATCTTATGATATTTAACCAGCAGAATTCCAGTTGGTCCAAGGCTTATTTACAAGGATGTCCTGGGATTTGCGATACAAAATACATACGTTATTTTTATGTTGGCTCGCACTTGCGCTCCAGCCAACATGTTGCATTAGGAGCAGATTTGGAGGTGCGGTCACTGTGGGCGAATGCAGGGCATGTATTAGTAGGTGCGTCCCTCAGTCTCCAGTAAGACAGCATGCACGCGCCACACCAGCAAGATGTAATGTGGCAACCACATCTAAGAAAACATCCACTGCAATGACAAGCAAGCTTCTCATTGCAGCTGCACAGCCTCCCCATGTAAACATGGCGACAGGGGTGCCCCATCCCCCTGTCGCATTCCCTGACCCACTCTTATTTGCCGATAGGGAGCCCACCCCACCGGCATAATGACCCCCAAGGTAGTAGCTTAGGGTACCAACTTCTTTGTCATCATGTGCTCTCCCAACAGTCTTCCTTTGTCGATGGGGGTCCAATCCTCATTGGCTACAGTCCCCCCATCCCTGTTTATTTAGCCAATGGGGGAGCCCACTCCCCATCGGCATAATGTCTCCCCTCCCATCTGCTGTGTGCCGAGGGGGGTGCCCAGTCTCCCTTGGCTCTTGCCCCACCCTTATGCCGACGGGGGTGCCCAAACACCTGTCAGCTACAGCCCCCCCAAAACAATCAGGTGACACACTGGGAGCCCACCCCTGCATGCCAAATGTGCCTGAAAAAACAAAAACCATCCTGCAATGTTCCTTTTTTAACCCTGTTAAAAAGCAGTGCCTCATGGTCTCCTGCCTCCTCCCACAACCCGCGCCCACCCACTGGGCACCCTGCCTCCCCACACCCCTCTCACCCCATACTTAGCTCCAGAGTCCGGCATAACGATCTTCAATGGACCGGTAACACGTCTGCACTCTTCAAAGTCGACCGCGAACTGAAGAAATGCCAGTAAGCTGTATAATGGCATAAATAGGGTTTTTTCAACTTTTGTGCATATCTCGGGCATTTTTGGGAATTTTGACACCAGATTTTCAACATGGGTTATTGGGACCCCTCCTCATGAATTCAGTCACTGTCATGGCATTATTCGGTCGAGCGGTGATTCGCTTCACTGCTTGGAATCACCTTCGGGATCGATTAATGAAATGACAGTGCCACTATTCATGGGGGCTCTCAAAAAGCCTACAGTATGTTGCAAATTTGGTGGAAAAAATCTAAAAATGGCGCTGTTTCTGGCGTGTGTTGCTCGAATTTCCGCATGCCTTTCGTAACCATGAATTTGTAATATTTTCACTCCAGATTTTAAAATTGGTATTTTCCACACCTTCTCATGAACAGTACAGCTGTCATTTTACATATCCTGGCCAAAATGTGTTTTCGCATCCAGCGCAGAATAAGCGCGTCGCTGTACGAAATCAATTTCACAACAGTTTGAGAAATAGCGGCAACATTGTTCATGTGCAGAATCCTAAAATGCCTATGTTGAAAATCTGGTGACAAAATCCATAAAATTACTGTGTTACAAGCGTCATTCTTGCAGTTTCCATGCACCCTTGTAACCCGCCAAATTTGCAATATTTTCATGCCACATTTCCAACACTGGCATTTTTCACACCTCCTTATGAGCAGTACAGCTGTCATTTTTCACATCCTGCCCAAAATGTGTTTCACACCTGTGGCACACAATGGTGTAGATCGCTGTGGAAATCAACTTTTGGGACAAATTAACAAAATCACAGTGCCACTGTTCATGAGGGGAGGTCCCAAAATGCCTATGTTGAAAATGTGGTTAAAAAAATCTCAAAAATAATTGGGTTACGGACGTGTGTTGCACACTTTCTATGCATGCTCATGACTTCACCAATTTTTGATATTTTCACTCCAGATTTTCAAAGTTGCCATTTTTTTACACCTCCTCATGAACAATACAGTTGTCATTTTTCACATACTGCCCAAAATGTGTTTTTGTCTCTGTCGCTAAATGGCATAGCTGCTGTGCAAAACCACCTTTCAGCTAACAAACTGATAGTGCCGCTCTTCATGAGGTGGGGTCACAAAAAGCCCATGTTGAAAATTTGGAGTGAAAATACCAACACACTCCTACGTCGTTAGGGTTTTCCAACTGTAGCACCCCAACCTGTACAGACTGACAGGCATGCGTGGTGTGCCCAGGTGATCGGCCACAAAGTTCACCCCATTCTCCTGTACTGCACCCACCTCAGCATATTTCCTTATGGAATGGGATAAGTATAATGCCCAAAGACCCCAAAGCACACCGCAACACTTGTTAGTATCTACAGGGCAGGGTGAGGTAAAATGGCATGAGCGTTATAGCTGATGACCTGAAGGCACACCCCAATGCCTGTCGGTCTCTGTAGGGTGGGGGTGGGGTTGGTGTCACTTCAATACTTCACTGCCATTCCCATTATGCATCTCTAACTTCTGCACTACCAATGCCAATGCCAGTGAGACAACATTCGGCATTGACAGATGCTTGTTTTTTTTGCAATTGTTTAACCAGGAGTAGCACACTAAGCTGAAAGCTTGTTTACAGGTGTGACCTGAGAGCACAGGGAACTTAAGTGACTTGCTCAAGGTCACACAGTATGCAAGTGGGGGCTGTGGGATTCAAACCCAGGTCTCCAGATTTGCAGCTCAGAGCCTTAAACCACTGCTCTGTACTTCCTCCCTATGCAGTCATACTATACTATACTAGTCATTACATAAATGTTACTTATTTAAAACATGTACTTCAGCTGTCCTACTGAAACAAAATAATGAAGCCAAACGCTGAACTACTGCATGTGAAAGAGACATGCAGCCTTTGTAGCTTCTGAAGAGAGGGTATATAACTGTATTTTATAGTTCAAGCTGAAACTGGGTTATATAGCACATTTTTAATCACTTTTCGGCTAGGAATGGAAAACATGTCTCTAGCAGGAACAGTAACCATTGATTTATATTTTTACTGGACAAAACAGTAAAATCCCCGAATCTGACTTTCTGCACACTGGTAAAAATCACAGGATTTGTCAGGATCTGGCATTTTATGCCTGATCAGTAAATCTGCATAATGTGTTTTTTTTGCTATGAATTATTTCCTGTACTATTCAATTTTCATTTTGTGTCACTTAATTTGGCATATATTTAGCTTTCTTTCATTCTGACTATTTATGCACATAATAAAAAGCTAGGCTGTATCATCATGGTAAAATCCGGACACTAGACTACCAGTACATGACGCAGTCCTGGAACTTCAAATCTTGAAAATGGAATTTAATCACTTCCTCTACGTAAATCAAGGATTCTGAGTCAATGAGATAATGTTCTTTCAGGATTAGCACCAGTTTAAATAGGACAGGAAATTATTTCTAATTGGTAGCCGTTTATAATGTCCTCATTTACAGAAATTATATCCATAAGCCTAAATGATCCATATGGTACTGCACCTTAATAAAAAGTGAGATGAAAAACTATTTTACATTGTTTTGTTTTTATGGACAGCATTCTGTTACAGTTCTCTTCACAGAACCACTGACCTGGGGCCAGATATTCAAAACTTTTTGCTGGGCGCAAACCATTTGCACAGGGTTTGTGTGGGTCCGCTATATTGAAAAGGTCAAATAGCGCAGTCAAACTGAATTAGTGCCGGGCAAAAGTATTATGTATACAAGGGGCAAAAAGGGTGGGGGTGTACATGAATACAGGCGCAATGCTATATTCAGCGCATTAGCACCACACAAAGTGTTTTTGCGCGACTTAGCGCGACACTTTGCACGGTTAAAATTACTGCCCAGGAATAGGTAGTCTTAAATCTGGGCAGACCAGCTTTGCACAACTTTGTGGCTTTGCGCAGCTTTGTGCGGCTTTGTGCAACTTTGCGTGACATACAACCATGGTTCATGGAACTCAGCAATTCACAAGTGTGAATAATGGAGTTTGTGAGGGTCTGCCAGTGGTGGTTTATTGACCCTAACCAGTAAATATTAAACATAGAAAGACACCAGACATGGAAGAAACATGCTGCACACGGATGGCACCTCCTACGTTGCTATCATCTGCCACCAGTCCCAGCTATGCCAGGCATTAAGGGGTGACCCAGTACCCAGTGGACACCATGGCAGTGTGTCCATACAGCACACACCTGCAGACCACCCTTTGGGGGACACCAACAGAATCCAACACACACGTGCAGCACTGGGGGCATGGAGGGTGTTGAGGGGAGGGTGTACAGGTGGCCCTTCTGCACCACATACTGGGTGTTGCCACAAGGACAAGGCTGGGACAATCCATGCAGTGCAAATGGTCCAGTGTAGGGAATACCCTAACACTAGTGTCTCTCTCTGATGGTATGTACCACCCGGCCACATACCACACATCTGTACAGGCACCACAGCACACACAGCCAATCATGTATGTGTCACTGTGAGCATCCCATGCCAGTGGTGCAGTATCTGTGGGTCGCACAGCAGCATAGCAGTAATGTCCACTGTCAGTACACACCTGCAAGATGGTCCTGTCACTGTGTAAAGTGCAATAGTCATTGATGCCCTACACACCATAGGTATTGCTGTGTCCCTTTGTTACTGTAGTGTCTGCTGTGCACTGTAGCAGGAACTACAGTTTGACAACTGCATGTAGCGCCACCACCTGTGCCTGTTCTTTGTAGTCCTCTGCGGCACAATACTCTATGCGATTCTGTATGAATATAGCTTGCAGCTACCACTATGCACTTCCAGACTGGCCTACAGGTGGAGCTGTGGGCAGACCCAGCCAGCCTCTGTACTTCCAGATTGACCTACAGGTGGAGCTGTGGGACCCTGCAATAGCGCTGGGCAAACTGCATTCAAATCAGGACATAATGAGATGCTAATCTGGATGTTTGTCCACAGACTGCCTAAGTAGGCTCATTTGCATGTCACTTTTGAATATAGCAAATGTTTGCACCAGGCAAACGTTTGTGCCACGCAGAGGATTCGGAAACATGGTACATTTCTGCAGAATTTCACATGCACTGGTGCTTGCAGCTTTCCTGAATCCACTCCTTTGCTAGCACACACATGGTTCACCTTTACCTTCCTTTACATCGCTGTGCACTGGGCCGCTGTTGTGGTTAGTACTTCCTGGTTGCTATATTCAGAGCTGTCTTATTTCCCAGGCTATTTCTGCACTGCACTCCCAGCCCAGTTTGCCCGGCTTTCCTAGCAAGCTATATTCAGCAGGTTTAGCACCGGGGCTATCCCTTTTGAATATAGTGGGCTATTGGTTCCAGGCTAATTTAACACACCATGCAGTGCTAATTTAGCCCCAGGGCAAAGTTTAGAATATCTGGCCCCTGGAGTTTTAACTATGTCATGGTTTGTGCACAGTACTCTGAGCGTGGTTCTGATAGCACAGTAGCTCATGTTTAGCATTCTGTACACAAACCGTGACATAGTAAAAACTCCAAATTATGGGTTCCATGAAGAGAACTCTGTAGAATGTTGTCCATAAAAAAAAAAAATGAAAACACTGATTTTCACATGAGTGTTTATTAAGGTACAGTTAGATATGGTTAATTTGGAGGCAAGTCTTTAATTTCTCTTACTAGGAACATTATTAATTCTTCCAATTAGCACAAATTTCCTTTCCCCTTTAAGCAAGTGGCTGTCAGTATGTCTTATGTTCTACTGTATTATAATTTTGTTAGTGTAACACTCCCCTGCCACTTGGGTGGAGCTTACTAGTAATGCCTCCTGGTACCTGGTCTCACCAGTCCCGGGTCTCTAATGACTTTGTGGGTACTCCTGCCAGCCCCTGATGCCTGTTTGCTACAGGGTGTGGCGGAGTGGTGTACATCTTTGAGAGCCTGTCACGTAGTGGAACAGTGCAGGTGCACTGTTGAAGCAGCGAATTACTGTACAACTCAGTGTGTGCACAAGTCGAGATGTTCCCTGCTCGAATGTGTGATGTGGCAGTTAACTGTGTACTTTGTTAAGCACTAAGGGCACTCTTGCTAGCTCTGCCCTTTACAACTACCCTTAAGCCTCTGTGTGCCCCTGCTCCTGAGATCCCAAAACACATGTATGGGATTTGGAAGCACACTTTTTTGGGATAAACAGAAGTGGACTGTGTATTTAAATGTAAGAATGTTTAATTGTGTGTTGTTGCTTTAAATGATTAAGACTGTTCAGTGAATGCATTTCTGCCTGTCACAGGCATACTTAATGAAACGGTGCTAGCAACAGGCAGATAAGGACTCTTATAAAGCTCATTCAACAACCAGATAACAGCATAGGAGAGCAACTCTTGAACTGTGAAGTTGTGTTTGTTAAAACTATTTAGATTTCTTGCAATAAGACTTTAAACCTGAGAAAATTATAAGTTGTTTACAGTGGATGCCATGTTTGAGACCCCTGACCCTCCGTTGCCCAATCAGTAATCGAGGAGCTCCATGGAGCATTGCTCCTGGGTGGTGGGTGTGAACAATGTTCTTGGTGCCTTCAAAGTCATCCAATCAGGCATCAAGTTTGCTTAATGCATATTAATTTCTGTGATGGACAGCTGTACTGTTTAATTGGGGCTGGACTGTGACCCAGAGTAATTGTTGGGAAAAGTACTGCTCGCAGCAGTTTGGCAGTGTCTCTCCGTGAGAGAGGGGAGTGTATCACCTGAAAGACTTTGTGAAGTTGTGCCCAGTTTTCCTGTTGACCAGTGGGAGACTCGTCATAATCTCCATTTGTCTGCCAGAGCTAGAATCTGAGAGAGCAGCTCAGTGAGTTGGAAGTGTTTCAGCACCCGAGAAGGGCCTTTAGCTGTGAGAGGGCACTGGAACTGTGTTTGCGGCCGAAGTGAGAGCCAGCACCGGGAGAAAGCCCCAGTTACAGTGGGAACACAGTGACCTAGCCTATGTCCTGAAAACGGCCAAGCTTATTGAGAGACTGTGCCCATTTCTGTGGAGGTTGCCAGCTTAACTTTCAGGGTGCCTGTGTTTGCTGCCAGTAAAGTGAGGATCAGAGAAAGCCTGAAACCTGAAAAAGAACTTCACCATCAGTAGGACAGTCCAAGGAATCAGTCAGGTAGTGTTAATAGTTGGCACTACTAACTCACCTCTTTCGGAGGCGTGTGGCCCTGGTCCATGGAACTAGCCTACTCCAGCATTTCTACCATCAGCTCAGAAGGTAACAAGCTGCAAGAATCAGCAACCAAGACAGAAGGGGACAAGCTGTAAGCATCCAACCCAGTGAACAAGCTGCCATCTACAGTAACCTCATTGGCCCCCAAAGCAGCCAAGTTATACCTATCAGATCCTGGGACTGAGATCTTCAGAACCGTGAGTAAGCCCAGAGCCTGCCCTGGCTGGGGTTGTTAAATAACCTAAATCAAATAAAAGTTTAATTCATCCGTTTCAAGTTCAGCATTGCCGGCCAGCCCATGGCAATGATTCAGGCCTGCACCCTGCTAAATCTGGGTACCCAGTTGGGAATAGGGGACACCCTGGTACCAGTAAGGGGGGGGTTACTGTGTTGTTTGTGGGTGGGCACTGTTTGCGTTTGATGTTTATATCACAGCCAGTTTATCAAATTATTTTCCTGTTGCAATCCCTTCTATCCCCCTCCATGTCCATAAACCTGCTCTTGTTATTGTTGAATACTGTATTTGTTCATATTATTAGCAATAGTCAGTAACTGCATGTTTAAAAAAGTATTGAAAAGGTTAATGGTATTCTGTGTGTGGGTTGAATGGAAGGGGAGGTAGGTATACATAGCATCCCAGGGGATTGTACTGCTGAACCATCCAGCCCACTATAAATTACTCTGGGTGGAGGCACCAAGCTATTTACTTCATTACTGGGAAAGAACCCCCCTTTTTCCACCTGAACAAGTGCACAGGCCCCTTAACCTTGGTGAGCCCACAAGGCAGGGGCAGTAGCCTGGTGGGACATGGTGCCCGGGTTACATTAGCATGCCTAATACTAACTGCACAGACTCTCCTTTTTAAACATATTGGTGGAAAGTCCCAGTCATTCTTACAGCTGTAATACATTCTGTACAATCAGCACTGGTCTACCGATGCCTTAGAACATGAAAACTATCATCACATATTATCGTTGTGACACAATGGAACTCAGCTATGTCCCAGGAGGACTACATTCTGTGAGGGATTGGCATTCAGCATGTAGTTCGGTGTGTCAAAAATAAAAGCATTTCCAGTCCTACAGCAGTAGAATCCAAATCTAGAAAAAATCAATCCATGTAGGTTGACCTAGGATCCTAGTATGAGTATTAACACAATATGCACTCAAGAGGTGCCCTTTTTACAATGCATTTAAAAAGACAGCAGCATTTTTCGTTTAAAGTAATTTTTTCATGTATGTCCTCCACTTTTCACCCTGCTTGTACCCCAGAAAGCCAACCCTGGTTGTACCTGGCATCCAATGGCAACTTCTCCCTTCCCCACCCCAAGCCAAGCAGTCTCTGGCATCCGTTAGCACCCCTCTCACCCAAATCCAAGCCAAGTAGTCACTAGCATCAAGTGGCAACCCCTCCCTCACCCTGCCTTAAGCCAAACGGCTCCTGGTGTCCAGTGGCACCAATCTGGCTTACCGCACCTAATGTCAAACAGTCTCTGCCTCCAGTGGCACTCTTCCCTCATCCTGCCCCATGCTAACCATTCCCAACCATACAATGCTTTCTCCCCCTCACCTGAATCTATGCCAAGCTTTTCCTGGTGCCCAGTGACACTCTCTTCCTCACATTGACCCATGCCAAACAGTTCCTGGCATCCAATGACACCCCTCCATCACCCTGTGCCAAGCTGTTCCTGGCAAACAATGTCACCCCCCACACTGCTCCCATCCAAGCAGTCCCTGGTGTCTAATGGCACTATCTCACCCTTCCTCAAGTCAAGCACTCCCTAGAACTCGGTGGCACCCCTCATTTATCCTACTCCATGCTTATCAATGCTTGGTATCCAGTGCTCCCAGTCCCTCTTCCAGCTCTAAGCCAAGCCATCGGTGGTGGCCACTGTCCACCTCCCTCACTCGAGCCGAGCCTATGCCAAGTAGCCCATGGCCTCCAGTGGCATCCTCTCCATCACCATGCCATTTGTCAAGCATTCCCTGATTGTCCTGTTACATGTCCCTTCCTTACCCTGTCCCATGCTAAGCAGTCTCTGGCATCCAGAGCTTCCTCTTTCCCTCACCCAGCTATATACCCAGCTGTATCAGTTCACTGTCTGACACACAAGGGGATTTTATATCAAGAACTGAAGGAGCTGTCTCTTATGTTTTTACAGAAAATGAGTGTCTGTACTTTAAGGGACTTTCTGCAGGGGTGGGCCTGCTATTGGCAGTATTAGTCCTTGTGGCAAGCAT
The DNA here is from genome assembly GCA_016271365.2 of Neoceratodus forsteri. Taxonomy (NCBI): domain Eukaryota; kingdom Metazoa; phylum Chordata; order Ceratodontiformes; family Ceratodontidae; genus Neoceratodus; species Neoceratodus forsteri. The sequence continues at coordinate 166,056,207 of CM028137.1, forward strand.
TTCACTGGAGGAACCTAGACAGGAGGATAGGCTCTATGATGGGACATCCTTCAAATGCTCCAACCTCCTGCTCAGCTCTGAGTGACCCACCCCTGGACTTTGGTTTTGGAAGCTTTTATGGACTGCAAAGCTAGGGTACTACCTACACTTCCAATCTTTCCATGGAACTAAGGGACACAGGTACTGGCTAAAGTATGACGTGCTTGAGTTATGGCTACACTTATTTAGACTTGCAAGGTCGGGCGATGTTGAAAGTAACCCTGGATCTAATCTGGGTATGAACCCATCCATCACTCCTCAGTGGAACATGACCAAGGGGATGAAAGATGGCACATATGAACATCAGGAGTCTTACGGCTAATTTCGTGGAACTGGAAACATGGGTGACACAATATTCCCCTGACATACTTGGAAGCTATGGCGACATGGTTGACACCATATCGCAATAAATGGCTATAAACTTCTCTGTAGGGATCGCTACTCCTCCAAGGGGGAGAGGGGTCGCCCTATATGCCAGTGATCGCTTAGTGATAACTGCCCAGCCTACGGACAAAACTGGATCTTTGGAGGCCTTTCATGCAGTTCTGACTCTTGGCTTCTCCATTCCCAGTCCGAGATATCCCCCCTGTATTGGACTTTGCCAGCAGAACCCTACCCTTGTACCTGACCCAACCACTCTTGAACCCCTCCACAGTCTCTGCCTCCACTAGTCCCCTAGGCAGCACATTCCATGGTTCCACCACCCTCTCAGTGAAGTAGCACTTCCTCCTTTCCCCCTGAGTCTTCCCCCTCTAGCTTCCACCTGTGCCCTCTAGTTGCTCCCCCTTTCCTTTGAAGCACCCTGACTGAGCCTCCCCTGTTTATCCCCTTCATGTACTTGAAGACCTCTATCATATCCCCCTGTCCCTCCTCTCCTCCAATGTGTACATGTTGAGCTCCTTGAGCCTCTCCTCATAGGTCCTTCCCCCAAGCCCCAGATAATTTTGGTTGCCCTCCTCTGGACCCTTTCCAGGAGTGCAATGTCCCTTTTTAAGTGCGACCGCCAAAACTGCACAGAGTACTCGAGGTGTGGCCTAACCAAGCAGTTATACAGAGGGATTATCACTTCCCTCCTTCTGGAGGTAATCCCTCTAGCGATGCATCCCAGCATCCTATTGGCTTTGGCCACTGCCCTCCTACAAGTCTCAGAGTTGTTCATTTTGACATCCACCACCACCACCCCCAGGTCCCTCTCAGCTTTTAGGGAAGCAGTGGTTTTGGGAGGGGGGGGGTCATGGGCAGGATTTTCAAAGACCCCTGAAATTGGTGCAGGTCTGGGAAAAACTTGCAGAAGGGGATCAGCACTTTTGGAGCTGCAGTTTTTCCCACATGTGCTGGATTTTCTAAGATGGAGCTGTTTCACAGCCAGCTCCATGGCTTATGGCAGCTTTCAGCCATTTTCTGGCACAGCTGCACCAAAATGTTGCAGCAAGTTGGACTAGGCATAACATCCACCGCAGCTGTACCTGCTACTCATGCAGAGCATGGGCCAAAAACTGGAATGTCTGCGAGTGCAGAGATTTTCTTTTCTGCACTGGCAGCCTGCGGCACAGGACTTACTCCCACGGCCATTTGAAAATCATGCCCCAGGTGAATAAGTGCCTCTGCAGCCCATACCAAAGGGGGTTCATGGCCCTCCAGCAGGAGATGCTTTGCATTTGCAAGATAATTAAAGTGCTGGTTATGCTGCAGGGAACACTTTGTAAAACATATTTTCACACAATTCCACTTGTATTTCTTATATCATTCTAAAGATTTTTCCCTTGCCTTATTACTGAGGAAATTTGCATGAAAGTGGGATTTCGGCCCTTTGAAATTCATCTGTCCTAGCAACTTATTCCCTACTTGAAGTCATAATCCTCTGTTGTGATATCACAGTTTGTTGACATGGAAGAATCTGATATCGCAAGCAGCATATTATGAAAGCCAGTGGGGAATAAGCAATCATAGCTGATAGATTGTCAAGATGCAACCATCCTTTGTTCATGCAGTGTCAGTGGCTCAGTAGGTAGCACACTCTGAGGCTGGGAGATCAGAGGGCTGTGGGTTCAGTTCCCACATCTGGCACTTGGGTTAATATCCCAGTACTGACACTGTAGTGCAGCATGAGGGGGTGCTGCACTTCTGAGATGCCGTCTTTCGGATGAGACGTTAAACCGAGGTCCCATCTGCCTGGATTAGTGGTAGTTCAGGTGGATGTTAAAGATCCCATGGCACTTATTGAAAAGAGTAGGGGAATTTCCCTGGTGTCCTGGCCAAATTTCCCTCATTCACTCAAAATACCACCAACAGCTTAATCTGGTTCAAGATCAGTTGGCATTCATCTGCAGGCAGGATTTGTCTAGTGCACTTACCCGGTCAACAAAAACTAAATAAATAAATGCATATAGAGTTAATAAGAAATACAAGCTGAACTGCGTCCAGATATTATGTTTTTTTAAAGTTCTCATGGAGGCATCAGCTAATCTGTAAAAATTAAAAACAACAATTTTTTCTTTTAATGCGGGGGGGGGGGGCATGTACTTTGTCCCTATGAGCAGGGGCACGAAATGGGTGGAAATCAGACACACACTGTTGTGCCACCTCCCTGTAGCACTATACACACAGTTTGACATATGTTGATTTGGAGAAGAGTTCCCTGTATGACAGAAATGCAATGCAAATGATCAACCCAGTTGTCAGGGAGTACAAATGCGGTTTGCACCCAGTAACAGTTGGAAATGTAACATACTATGAGCCGGTCTCTGCAAGTTGCAAGCAGGCATCCTAACCGGATGAGTATCACCAAGCCCCCATGTCTGTGCAGCCCAGGGAGACTATTGGTACACCCACCTGATGGTCAAAGTTCTGGTTGTCCAGTAGAATCCCCTCACCCACTCCTAAAATGTCAATACCTTCCCTGGCTCAGAAACATAATGCACTGTGGGTTATTGACTAGTATATAAATCTCTAAAGTGGGGGAAGGGTTGATAATGTTTCAGCAGGACTGAAAGGTGCCTTAAACGCCCATTCCTAAAATGTCAGTACTTTCCTTGGCCCAGGAAGTCCCTCAATAATGCACTATGGGTTATAGATTAGCATACGAATCTCTAAAGTGGCTAGGGGTGTCTGATAACGCTTTAGGAGGCCTAAAAGGTGCATGAAACAAGCTTCAACACTTAAGTGCACCATGAAGGAGGGTGGCAATTGCAGATACATGTCTTTGCATATATTTGGGTCTAGCTAGTGTTATGTGGCCTCTGTCTCAGCCAGAGACCAGTTTAGCTCCATGAAATAAAGATATTTTGTACTATCACAGTGAACTCCAGTATATCCACATTTATGACAGCTGCCTAGTTTTTAGGTGGGTGCTAGCTGGGGTGAAGGGCAATTGCTGCAGCAGCGGGAGATAACAACAATTCATTACATGCATTAATGATAAAAAAAAGTGCTCACAGAAGAAACCCAATTATAAATATGTACAAAGTAACACAACACAATGTGCAGAAATTTACAGTATACAGAGGGTACTTTATTATAAAAGAAGCTCTCACTGCAAAGCATTGTGTGGGGGTGGCTATTTATATACATAGTTATGAAATACTAGTTTAACACTCATTTAAGCACATTCATTATTGCTGTACAATATGTACCTCTTCATATCCAGCATAAAAACAAGGCCCCTCATAAGGTTTAAAATCTGTCTATTCATTATGTGGGTCTTACAAAAATGGACACAACATGACCTGCTTCACATCCTGGAGAACTGTTCCACTCAGAACTCATTTTACTTTTTAATTTCACAACTTCCAAAAGAAAAGAATGTTGCTGAGAAAATGAAAAAAAGATGTCATTTTTTTGAGTTATGCCAGGGTTTCCATGCTAAACAGGATCCATCAGTGATGTATGCAGGACTGTACATACTCCCACACCTGCAGTTTCCCTGCAAGTTAGCTCATCTCCATGACAACCAGAAGATTCTTTGCAATGGCTGACTCACAGGTGGCGTACAACAAGGTAGGTGTTGCCTCTTGGAACGCAGCCTTTTGGCAAGAATGTGAATACGGATTTTTGTTTTGCATAGATAACACCTGAAAACACTGTCATATTGCTACATAAAACATGGTTACTCAGGCCTGTTTAAACCACTGTACTTGGGTGTAACTTCCAACAAACTTTCAGAGAAATAATTTCAATAGTGACATTTGCACTGTTAAAACAAGCATTTGTCAATGCTGAATGTTGTCTTGCTGGCATTGGCATTGGTAGTGCAGGAGTTAGAGAGATGAATAATAGGAATGGCAGTGAAGTATTGAACTGACGCCAGCCCCACCCCCAACCTGCAGAAACTGACAGGCACTGGGGTGTGCCATTGGGTCATCGGCCATAACGCTCATGCCATTCCACCTCACTCTACCCTGCAGACATCAACAAGTGTTGCTGTGTGCCTTGGGGTCTTCGGGCCTTACACTCACCCCATTCCATAAGAAAATATGCTGAGATGGGTACAGTATTGGAGAATGGGGTGAATTTAGGGCCGAAGAGTCAAAGCACACCTCGATGCCTTTCACTGGCTGCAGGGTGGGGGTGGGGGTGGAATGGCATGAGCATTATGGCTGACAATCCCAAGTCACTCCCCTGATGCCTGTCTCTACAGGGTGGGGCATTATGGTTGGAAACCCTAAAGCCCCAGACATTTTCACTCCAATTTTTCAACATGGGCTTTTTGTGACCCTACCTCATGAACAGTGGCACTATCAGTTCATTAGCCGGAAGGTGATTTTGCACAGTGACTGTGCCATTTGGCACCACAGGGGCAAAAACACATTCTGTGCAGGATGTGAAAAATGACAGCTGTACTGTTCATGAGGAGGTGTAAAAAAAATGGCAATGTTGAAAATCAGGAGTGAAAATATGAAATATGAAAAATTGGTGAAGTCACGAGAGTGCATAGAAACTGCGCAACGCACGCCCGTAACACAATTGTTTTGGGGAATTTTAACCTAATTTTCAACACAGGCATTTTGGCACCTCCACTCATGAACAGTGGCACTGCAATTTTGTTAATCTGTCCCGAAAGTTGATTTCCCACAGCGACTGCGCCATTATACGCCAGATGTGCAAAAACACATTTCAGGCAGGATGTGAATCATGGCTGCTATACTGTTCATAAGGAGGTGTGAAAAAATGGCAATGTTGAAAATCTGGAGTGAAAATATTAATTGCCGAACTTATGAGCGTGCGTGCAATGCACACTCATAACACAATCATTGTTTGGAATTTTTTCACCAAATTTACAACATAGGCTCTTTGGGAACCTACCAGTGGCACTGTCATTTCGTTAATCGGTCCTGAAATGTGATTCTGTGCAGTGACCACAAAATCACCTTTCGGGACTGAATAACGAAATGACAGTGCATGTGCTTATGAGGTGAGGTTCCAAGAACCCCATGTTGAAAATATGGAGCCAAAATAAAAAAACAATGGCTGAGATATCCACCTAAGTTGAAACTCCTCATTGATGCCATTATAAAGATTACCGTGATTTTCTCCAATTTGCGGATGGCTTTTGAAAACTTCAGACATCTCCCGCTCCACCGAAGATCGCTATGCCGGACCTCTGGAGGTAATTATGGGGTGAGGGGTTGCAGGAAGTGGTGTGCGCAGAGGTGGGTGTGGGTTGGGGAGGGGCATCCTGATGATGAGGATGATTTTCTGTTTTACAAGGACAAAAAAAACATGTCAGAGGAAGGTTTTTATTTGCAGGTTTTACAAAATACATTTGGGCACACTGGGTGGTCTCCCAGTCTGCCAAATGAGTTTTGGGGGACTGAAGCCAATGGAGTTGGGCACCGCCATCTGCAAAGAAAGTATGTGTGTGTGGGGGGGCATGATGCCAATGGGGACTGGGCACCCGTTGAACAAATTAAACTGGGGGGCTTTTATACCTATGGGGATTGGGCACCCCCATCGGCAAACAAATTAAACTGGGGGGGCATTGTGCTGATGGGGATTGAGCACCTCGTCGGCAAACAGATTGAACTGGGGGGCATGCTGACAGGGGGATTGGGCACCCCTGAAGTTGGCTTTCTGGGGATTGTGTGGTGGACGGCAGGAGCTGCCATGTTTATTGAAATGTTTTACCAGGAAAGGCACGTATGGGAGGCGTGTCATCTGTGCCACTGCATGATGAGCTTGTCTCTGATTGCAGTTGCACTTTTCTTACAAGTTGTGTCCACTTTACATAAAACTAGTGTCAGTGCTAGCATGCTGGCTAATTGGGGAATGAGGGACACACCTACTAAAGCATGCACTGCATTCGCCAACACTGACACACCTCTGCATTTCTCCTACTACCACAAGATGTTGCTTGCGCAAGCACAAGACAACATAAAAATGATCAGTTTTGTAGCTTTACCCAAAGTTCAGATACATTACACAGGCTCTTAATAGAAATGTCATTTCCAAGGCTGCTTGTCATAGCGAGTACACTTCTTCACTAGAGATTGATCTACAGGAAGGAAGCAGGAAAATTACCCAGTGAATTGTGAGCTACTTTCATGTGCCTCTGCCTTAACCCTACCTGTTCAAGAATACAGAAATACAGAAACCTAGAAGTTGACGGCAAATAAGGACCACAAGGCCCATCTATATATAAATATATACTGGTTAGTAGTTATAAACCACTGCCAGCGAGTGCCCAATAGCTCCATAAACCACATATGTAGTCTATGGAGCTCTGTAAACCATGGGTAGAACAGTACCGCAGCTTCACCAGAAAAAACGCTGAACAAGCTGTCCTCGCACTGGACATTCACAAGTGCTACACAGTCGGTCACACAGCATAAGACTAGCTTGTCGGCAGTAACAGTTACCCTCGCAAAATGACAAAAAAGACAATATAAACCAAAAAACACCAAAACCCAGTAAATATAGAAAATAAAACATGGAGAAGTGTGGTTCTCTGGAAATGTTATGCACCCCCTCAGTGTGTGATGCCCATATAAACTCCTCGGGCTTCACCCGGGGTTTATGAAGTCCACCTCAGAATTAAGTAAAATAGAGAATAAATATGGGTGATGTATCTAGTAGTTTACACACACCCGGTATGATGCTCATAAACCCCAAGAGCAAAGCTCGAGGGGTTTATGTTAGCATTGAACCATAAGGGTGTGTGTAAACTTCAAGTTTAAACACATCACCCCGTATTTTATTTTATATAATGGCTGGGTTTGCCATTTTCACCACAGCAATCATATAAAATGAATGCAGGTTCCGGAGCGCTCCACGGTCCCGTTTGCTTTCAGTATACGGTAATTTTCTATTTTATTTTAAAACTTTTTCGGTCAGCAGCGAGAAGATAAGTTTTCCCCGTTGTGGTACATTTTCTGTTTTAAAATGTACTTACCCAGAGTCCGAATGGCAGTTGGGTCTCTGCAGAACAAACAAAATGTGCAGCTGTGGTCTAGGAAGACCGGCAGCGGGGCATGCGCAGAGTGAGGGAAACCGTGCACGTGTTTGCCGTTACAAACGTTCCTTTATAATGGCAAAGTATGCCACAGTTTCCCTATGGGAAAAAGGCAAGGCCAGTTATTATATCCCCATAAACCACACTTCTCCATGCATTATTGTATATGTGTATATATATATATATATATATATATATATATATATATATATATACACACTGTATGTATATGTGTATGTATAACAGATGTGACAGACAGAATAAGAAGTGACCAGCAGGGTGCAGAACCTTCCCCATCCGGTTCTAGAAGAGGAGGTAGGGTGGGAGAGTTAAGCATATTAAGGGATCCCTGGAAGAAACAAGATTACTATGGTAAGTAATTTTTTCTTCAAACCCCAGGAATCCTTCAATATGCTTAACTGATGCAGACTACCAAGCAGTACCTTGGGAGGTTAAGTACAGATACTACTTAGGGAAAAGGTTTTGCAGGAATGCAGTGCCAAACCTGCCATCACTTCTGGACTGTATTTCCAAACAGTAGTGCTTTGTGAAAGTATGTGCAGTTTTCCAGGTAGCTGCTTTACAAATGTCCAGTAGAGGAATGTCTCTCGCTGTAGCTACCGATGCAGCTGTGCCTCATGTGGAGTGGGCCTTGAGGCCCAGAGGTGGTTGCTTTCCAGCTTTGACATACAGGCTATCCAGCATGCAATGGTTCTTTTGGAGGCTGGTTTACCTTTGCCCACTTCCCCATAGGTCAGAAACAATTGTGTGTGCTCAGGCCTAAACACCCTGTTACGGTCAGTATAGTGGCTGAGTACCCTTTTGACATCCAGACTACGAAACCTTCGCTCACTTGAGGTCACGTTAGCCACAAAAAAGACTGGTAGGGTTATGGACTGGCTCAGGTAAAAATCTGATGCCACTTTAAGGAGGTACTTCCTATTGGTCCGAAGTACAACCTTGTCGCTTTGAAAGAAGATGTTATTCAAATCTGTGTATAAAGCTTGCAACTCACTGACTCGCCTCGCCAAGGTAATGGACACTAAGAAGACAGCTTTCCAGGTAACATACTTCAATTCTGATGTTGCCATAGGCTCAAATGGAGGTTCCATGAGCCTAGCAAATGTTCAAGTCCTATGGAGGGAGTGGCTCCCTAAAGAGAGGATGGAGATGAAGAAGACCCTTAAAGAATTTCCTAAAGACAGGGTGGGAAGCTAATGACTTGTCTTTGCCAGCTGAAATATATGCCGAAATGGCAGTCAGGTGAACCTTTAAGGTAGAGGACCTGAGGTTCAGTGAGTGAAGGTGGGTTAAGAAGTCCAGGAGGACACATAGCCCCACCTGTGATGGAATAATATCCCTGCTGTTGCACCAGAAGGAAAACCTTTTCCATTTGGGAGCATAGATCTTTCTAGTTGAGGGTTTCCCGGAAAATCTGAGTATTACCAGTATCTCTTCCAAGAGTTTTAAAGTGGCAAACTCTATGTCCTCAAGAGCCAGGCTTTGAAGCATGAAGACCTGAGGTTGGGGTATAGGATTCTGCCCTGTGATAAGATCAGGAAATTTGCTTCTGAAGAAGATGAATAGGCTGAGACACTGACAGGGCTAGCAGGAGGGAATACCATGGCTGCCTTGCCCAGTCTGGTGCTATCAGGATCATAGTGGCTGGCTGGGTCCTGTGCTTTATGAGGACTCTGAGCAGCAGGTGGAAGGGAGGAAAAGCATAAAGAAACTTCTCTGACCAGTCCAGTGCCAGGGCATCTAATGGCACTGTCCCCTGAGCCAGAGGTCTGTAACAGAACGGTGGCAGCTGGTGGCTGGTCGTGGAGGCAAAAAGATCTGCAGTATCTCTGGAGTGCCCTACCGTCTGAATACTGAGTCCAGGACCTGTTTGTTTAGGGACCACTTGTGATGGCCCTGGTTGATTCTGCTGAGAGAATCTGCTAGAACATTGTCCTTCACTGGCAGATGGATTGAAGACAGAGACACCTGCAGAGAGTAAGCCAGGTTCTACACTTTAATGGCTTCTGTGCACAGCAAAATTGTCCTGGTGCCTCCTTGCTCGTTGATGTAGAACATGGTGGTAGTGTTATCTGTCCTGACCTGTACCACCTTGCCGTTGACCTGAGGGGCAAGTAACTGCAGGGCCAGAAAAAATGCTCTGAACTCCAGAAGGTTCATATGCAGACGTGACTCCTGAGGGAACCAGTCACTTACTGTCAAATCACCAAGGTGTGCCACCACCCTAGGAGGGAGGAAGCTATGCAAGAATGACTGAGAGAGCATCTTAGCAAAAGGGCATCCCCTTCCTGAGATTATCTCTTACCTGTTACCATTGTAGGGCTTGCAGGAATGTCTTTGTGACTGGCACTAATCTGGACAGAGGATCCCTCCTCTGGGACCAAAGGAACCTGAGGTGAAACTGAATGCTTCTCATTTGAAATCTGGCTCCTGGCACCATGGCTATGGCAGCTACCATGTGGCCCAAGAGCTGCAGGAAGTGCATTGCTGGGCTGGGTCTGTTAAGTCTGAAAGAGCCTGCTAGGTCCAGAATGTTGTGCACCCTGTCCTGTGGAAAGAAAGCCTTCCCTTGCAGGGTTTCCATTTCTGCTCTAATGAATTCCAGGACCTGGGTGGGTTCCAGCTGGGACTTTGAGGCATTTACCAGGAATCCCAGAGACTCTAGGGTGCCCCGCATGAGGACCAGAGACTCCCTGGTGTGCTGGGGAGACTGTTCCATGACTAGACAGTCATCTAGGTAAGGGAACACTGTGACTCCCTACCTTATGATGTGTGCCATGACCACTGCTAGGCACTTGGTGAATGTCCAGGGGGAAGAAGCTCAGACCAAAGGGAAGTACTGCAAACTGGTAATGACCTAAGGGAAGCCTGAACCGCAGATATTTTCTGTGGCTGTGTCAGATGGGAATGTGGAAAAAGGCATCTTTGAGGTCCAGGGATGCCAGCCAGTTCCCTTGCTGCAGGGTGGGAATGATCAAGGCCAGAGTAACTATCTTGAACTTTGGCTTTGTCAAGTGTTTGTTGAGAAGCCTGAGATCAAAAATGGGTCGCCAGTTCCCATTTTTCTTTTGGATAAGAAAGTATCTGGAGTAGAAGCCTTTCCCCCTTGATGCGCAGTAGGCTGGCAACTTCTGACTCCAACAGAGTCTTTTCTGCTGAGGTTGCCAGGCTGACGTGCCTGGCCTGCAGCCTGGGAAATGCTTTGAAACTTAGGGACAGACCCTGGCTCACTACCTCCAAGACCCACTTGTCTGTGGTATTGGCTTGCCATGCTTGGAGGAACTGAGTCAGCCTGCTTCTTACAGGGTAGGGGTAGGCAACTTGTGCAAGCACATCTGGGGTTCTGCTTGGGCTGAGACTTGGCCAGAGGTGCTGGGTCAGACCTCCTTGCAGTCCTTCTACCTCTACCTCTAAAGTAAACTCTAAGTTGCTGTTAGTCTGGCATTTCTGAGCCTGGAAGAAGGGTCTGGTGCAAGGGCTTCTACCCCTGCCTCCCCTGTCCTGGGGCGTGTATGGTGTGGAGGGCTTATCACAAGCTGAGTTACTCCTGTAGGTGGCCTTATTCCTCCACTTTTTTCGTATAAGCCTCAGTCTTGTCCCCAAAGAGGGCATTTTTCTTGCAGGGGAAATCCATGACTTCTGACTGGGTATCCTGGGACAGGTTAGTAATCTTGAGCCAGCCAAATCTCCTTATGGAGATATCAAGGGCCTGTGAGCCTGGAAGCGGTGTCACTGGCATCCACGGCCACATGCAACTGGTACTTAGTGGCATCTAAGGCAGATCTGGCTGTTTCTGCCAGATCAATTGCCACATCTCTAGTGACTTCATCAGCCACGGCCAGAACAGATGACCAGAGGGCCTTCTGGTATTGTGGCGTATAGGCCATGTAAGTGGTCTGCCTGAGGAGAAGGTAAGCTGCCAGGTAACCCTTCTTCCCCATAGTGTCCAGATTTCTGGAGTCCATGTTTGGTGAGTGAGAGGCCAAGGGCACCCTGGCCTTATCACAGGCTGCTGCCTGTACCACTCCCTCATGATCTGGATGGACAAAGAAAATCAGCACTTTTCCTATCCAACTGATATTTCTTTTCCATCTTTCTATCTACCCCAGGAATGGAAGTGGGAGTTTGCAGGATCTTGAGGACAGCCTTCTTGAGAGACTTGTGAATAGACAATAAAAGTTATTTTGTGGGGACTAGTCCCATTGTATCAAGGAATTTAGCTTCCACCTCATCATCCACAGTCTCTGGTGTGGTAAGGTTGGGGGTGTCCACCATCTGTCTCACAAAAGCATAGTGAGATGAGTAGTCATCTGGTTCACGTGGTGGGTAACCAAAATCCTGCTCTGGGGAGACTTCAGGTTCAATGGGTTCTCCCTCTTTTTCCTCCTTCTCCAGTTCCTCATATAGGAATAACAGTTCCTAGCTGGGGGAGCCAGGGGAGGAACTTGGGGGGGGGTCAGGGAGCCGGCAGCCTGGAGGGCTGCAAAACCTGCAGGGCTCTGGCAATATCCTCCACAGAGGGCATATTCAGTCTGTCATCTGAGAGCTCCTTTGCTTTTTCATCAGGAGGTACAGTGACATGTTTTTCTTTCTGTTTTCATTTAGCAGGAACCAGTTCCACAGCCAGTTCTATAGGCCTCTTGGATTTTAGGCGTCACCCTTGTCGGTGGTCTTGGGGTCTACCAGCTCCTTGGATTTATCCTTTTTTGGATGGGAGGAAGCGGGGCAGCAGTTTAAATTGTTGCACAAGCCAATGATAGTTCCATCATTTACACATGTTCTAATCCTCCGAAGCAGTTCAACACAGGAGGCTGACTGCATCAGTTAAGCATACTGACTGATTCCTGGGATTTGAAGAGGTTTACATCCATATAGCAAAATGTTTTTAAACCACGCTAAAGAGGTAGCCTTAAGGAAAGGTTCCTCCCTCCAAACTAGGTTAAGATAAAAAGAAACTCATGGGTCCTGTTCACACTAGAAGATTGAGTGTTTTAAGAGGTTTAAAACATTTTAAACCCTTTTAAAATGGTTTGCATCCATTTACAGTTCAGATTCATAGTTCGCTGTTCGGTCATTACTATGTTAGTTAAAGGAATTTAAAACATAAAAAAGTGGTAATACATAACACAGAATCTAAATCACAGGAATATTGCATCATAGGTCATATACTGTATATCATAACCAAGAGACAGGCAAGTCATGCAGTCTAGGTAAGCAATATCAGTATGAGATGAAAATTCCAAATGGTCAAATGCAGACATAATGAAAGATATTCAAGCCCCCAAAATCTCAGCAGAACTCAGATTTGCACAGCTTTATAATTTACACTGTAGTGTATTGGTCTGGCTAAATCTAGTAGAGTCTTCCAAATATCATCAAAGACCACCAGCCCAGAAGAATAACCCTAATGGGTCAGTCAAATTAAAAAATACAATTATATGCTTACTTAGCAAAGATTTAAAAATATGCCCTTCTCAGTGACTTGTACCCACAGGAACATTTTTTAGGGTAATAAATCCCTGATGGAAAACCAAACTTTCAGATGAATATATCTAGCTACACCTATCTTCAACAGACATCAAGAGACTTTTCTGAAGTTCTACTGAGAAAATCCCAGCAACAACAGTACTGAACGCTGCATAAGGGCTCCATCTGATGTAAAGTCCAGCTATAGGAAGACTGGAGCTCTGAATATCTTCCAAACTCTAGTGAAAGAAATGGGACAAGATCCTTTTACTGGCTGCTCTTAAACTGGGAAAGCTTTCATTTAGGCCAAAATGGCCAACTGGATCTATACTAGCCCCTAACCACCCAAGATTTACAAGGAAGAATTAAGATCAGTGCTCACCTGTCAACCAAGTGCCAAGAAACATCTGATCCTTTTTTTTTTCACAAATGTTTAACCAGGAGTGGCACACTAAGCTGAAAGCTTGTTTACAAGTGCAACCTGGGAGCACAAGGAAGTTAAGTGACTTGCTCAGGGTCACACATTATGCAAGTGGGGGCTGTGGGATTCAAAGTCAGGTCTCCAGATTTGCAGCTGAGAGCCTTAAACGACTGCGCCATACTGCCTCCCCCTGTGATCCTGTCCTAAGTGTGCATTCTTACATCATGAGCTTGCAATTTCTACCAGTTTCTATCTTACTAAGTACTCAGTGCCCATAAACATACAGGTTAACCCCAGGGCCCCCTTCTTACTTAAAATGGCTAACCAATGGCCTTCACCCCATACTAATCTTCCTAGGATCTGGAGCCAGCAGTTAAATTAAACTCTGGCCCTTACGGAACTGTGAGTTTGTGTTACTTGTAAGCTCTCATAAACCTTCCTCAAAATTCACATAGAGTTCTGCTGTCAGGTACTAAATCAGATCTTAATTTTAGTTAATGGATATTTCTAGATTATTTTTTATAAATAGTCTATAAATTAGTTACAAAACAACCTAGGTCAAGACTGATACTAAAACAGGTTAAAACCACTTCAGAGTGCATGCCTTGACCGATGGGCAACACACATACATGATATTGCTACACAGATACTACAGAATAATACCAGTTATAAAACACCTTTGTTAGCCATCAAAATCAATCTTATTCCTAAAACACCAGACAAGCGGATTAAATAAGTAATACTATAATACCCACAGTGTATGGCAAAGGGATTGTCAAACATATAGAAACAGAGAAATCATATATACAAACCTGAACATCTTGCCTCACTAAAATCCTACCTCCGCCAGTTAGACTGGGAGGAGGACTACGCTGCCACCGATGTGAGTGCTGCTCTTGAGTGCTTTATCGACAAGTTTAACTCGGCCTGCAACATCTTTGGCCCTCTAAAAATGAGGAAAATCAAAGTAACCAGCAAATCATGGATCACTCCACAGCTCCTTGAGCTCATGGGGGTCAGGGATAACCTGTGGCATAGGGCTAAGAGCACTGGGTCCCCCGCTGACATAAAGAAATACAAAGCAGTACGTAATAAGTGCACTCAAGCCATCCGCCTTGCAAAAAGATCTCACTTTAAAAGTGAACTGGACAACTCTTGGTGCGACAGCCGCAGATTCTGAGACAATGTAAAAACCCTAACAGGCACAGTAAGTAAATCACCACCATCGCAAATAAACTTTGAGGGTGCAATTACCCAGGGTCCCAAAACTATCGCAGATGCCTTCAACAAGGCCTTCACAGACCTTAGTGGGGTCCTTCCTCCAAACTAGCTCCGACCTGTGCCTAGCTCCACCATTAGTTGTACCGACATCCATCCAACACACACAGCTCCTCCCTTCTACCTGAAGGTAATCTCTACAACAGAGGCAAAAAAATACTTGGAAAAAGTTCTCGGGAACACTAGATCCAGTGGGGACTCACTTGACCTAAAGATTGTGGCTCTCACCCTGGATGTGTTACTTTCCCCTCTAACCTGGATCCTAAATCTCTCACTAACTACTGCCATCTTCCCTCAATGCTGGAAAGTTGCGGTGGTCACCCTGGTCTTTAAAAGCGGGGACAGAACCTGCCTGGCCAACTACAGGCCAATCTTAATTCTGCCCACCCCTTCCAAGGCACTAGATAGGATAGTATATGATCAGTTATGTACGTACCTTGATAAGTACACTTTCAATGCCAGGAACAGCATGGCTTTCAGAAGGCACATAGTACTTCAACGGCATTGGTTGAATTTACCGGTCATATCCATGAAGCACTTGACCAAGGGCTTTTGGTGGGGGCCACTTTCATCGACCTCACCAAGGCCTTCGACATGGTCAACCACGATTTGCTTCTCACACAACTCTCTAACATTGGTATATCCTCTGTCTCTCTAGGCTGGTTCTAGAGTTACCTCTCTAACAAGACCCAGCAGGTCAAGATTCTTGATGTTCTATCCGACCATTGGCATGTCAACACAGGGGTACTCCCAAGGTTCCATTTTGGCCCCCCTGCTGTTCAGCCTGTTTCTAAATGAACTCCCCAAAGTCTGCCAGAATAAGATCCTTCTATATGCAGATGATGCTGTTCTCTACACGTGTCACTGTACTTCGGAAGAGCTGGAAAAAGGCATGCAAGATGACTTTACTGTTGTGAAAAAATGGTTCCTTCAGTCTAAGCTCTTGCTCAACTACACTAAGACTAAAACAATATTGTTTGCCTCCCATCAAAACCGTCATAAGTCCCATCGCCTCAATATCTACAGTAACAAATTTGATACACTTGAAATGGTCACCACCTTTAACTACCTTGGTGTCTACCTTGACAGCTCTCTCTCCTACAGCCAGTACATAGACCATGTTGCCAAGGCAGCTAATGCCAGACTAGGTCAGCTCTACCGGCATAGGCAGTGCCTCACCGAAAGTGCCATCAAGCTTGCAGTTAACAGCTCCGTGCTCTCTATCATAGATTATGGACTGGTAGTCTATGGAACCGGTACCAATACAGCACTTAGCCGAATCAAGAGTGTCTTAAACAAAACTGCAGATTACTCCTGGGTGTGGATCGTTTAACTCACACTTGCGAACTATACTCAAGCACTGGTTGGTTAAACCTGAATAGCAGAATTCTGTACCTAGTCTGTCTATTAGCGAAAAAATCCTCCCTAGGTGTTGCTCCTCCCGGAGTGAGGCAACTGCTAAGAAACTCCACTTCCTCGAGACTAACTAGGAGATTTAGTAAAGCTGCCTTCGCTATCCCATTCCGCCGGACCTCACTAGGGCAACATTGCTTCGAATTCAGAGCCCCCTGCTGGCTAAATTCCCTTAACATTGAGCTGATTGAGGAAACGAAACTACACCCATTAAGACCAAGCTGCTGCAGTACCTGGTCACTCTTAGTAACTGCGACTGCATCACCTGTGCATAATCCTACTGTTATTGATAGCTTATCTGTCCTGCATAGCACCCATGTCCCCACCCCACTTCCTCCCCTGCCTGGTGAGACCCCACTGAGCACTTACCCCCACATCCCCTCTTTATTCCCCCGCCTTCCTTCTTCTCTTCACAATATTATTCCTCCCTCCCCAATTTTCACCTCCCCAGATTCCCCTCACCTCACCCCCCACTTTAAAACCCTTTCCCTTATCCTCTCTCTCCCTACATCACCCAGCCCTGCCCTACCACCTACTTACGTAACCCTGGGTAGATTCCGATCCAATCCCACCCCTCTGATTACTCAACCCCCTTATTCTGTCACCCACTTTGTCTCTGCCACCACCCTTCCCCTGCTCCTATCTATTCTGTCCTCCTCCTCCTTTGGTCACCACCACTTCTGACCCTCCATAACTCTACCTGCACGCTCTAAAGCTCAGCTACCACTAT
The DNA here is from genome assembly GCA_016271365.2 of Neoceratodus forsteri. NCBI lineage: Eukaryota > Metazoa > Chordata > Ceratodontiformes > Ceratodontidae > Neoceratodus > Neoceratodus forsteri. Next base: position 166,073,022 of record CM028137.1, read on the forward strand.
AAATTGCTTTTCCACCTTAGGTATGCTCTTAGTACTGTTGCAATAAAGTTGACCTCTCCTACCTGATGTATTTTAACTGTACTTGCTTGAATCTGTATCTGTATGTACCATAATCAAGGCCCCTGGAATTCTGCAGTTGCAGAATTTGCTGCAGAAGTTGCATTGTGCCGCAGAATATATATAGTGCCACAGAATTCATTGTTTTTAGTGAATTTTCGTATAAATATACTGTTTTTCCATAGTGTCAGGCTTTCTTTCCCACCTCGTTTATCCTGAAGCCCCTCCTCTATGCTCAGCATATGATGTCATCGACGACATCATATCATATTTAGCCAATGACAGGACTGCATTCTGCCAGAGAAATGAATAAATTATGCTGCAGAAATCAAAAAATGCTGCCGCAGAAGTCAAGGAGCCGTGCCGCAGAAATCAGAAAATTCTGCCGCAGAACACCAGGGGCCCTGACCATAATGTACTTGCCTGCTGTATATACCCCTATCTGTTTTGTAATGTCTACATACCTTGTCTATTGCCTTACGACGTGGAACCTTTGTAAATGAGCTTTTAGCTCAAAGGTGTAACCTGAGATTCCAATAAATAAATAAATAAAACCTGTCAACAAGTAAAAATGTTCTGAACAAGAAAGCTACATATTAGCAAAAAAAAAAAAAAAAGCATCAACACAGACTATAGCACCTACAATACAGTCTTTTATGGAAAATTATATTAAAAGCCTTTCAGCATGTGTCCAGAACTGTGAGTCTTTAGAGATCTTGATCTACAGCATCCAAACAATTCAGCCTGAGAACTACAAATTTGTAGGGCAAGTTTTAGGAAAACCAAAATATACTGCTTTCGGTCTCTATTTCAAGAGTATGTGACCAACAGGGACTGTTAAAAAGTCTTCCTGTACAAGTCCCCCAGAAAGAATTTTAGAAAGTTTTAAGGTCTTATTAGAAAAATTGTTTCAGGCCACAGTTCTCCAAATGTCTAAGGCATACTCGCAGAGTTTATAATTTAGCAAGCATTAAGAGGACTGGCGGCTTGTATAAGTTACTCCATAAACCCACTCATGGAGTTCGTCAGGGGTTCTGAAATTTGCCCCTCACTCTCTTCCTTTTCCTGCATAGGTCCTCTGGCTTCTGCACACCCGTCGAGAGTCGACATCTATGAATCCTCTCACACATCAGCATGGGGTTGGAGTTGTTTTTGCTGACACATCCACCTAATCGTGGGCCCTCTCCTCACAACCAATGGTTCATCTAATAATTGCACTGAGGCACAGGGAAAAGGAAGGACTGATGGGGTACAGGACCAGGAGAGACAATTCAAGGAAAAGACTTTTCCTTAATAGGCTACTTGAACAGCAGCTACTCCTACATTAATCAAGATCCCTGTGCGTCAAGCCACCGGTTCTGTTTTCTCCATTTTTGCCTGCATTCTGTGTCTTTTTATACTTTCTGTTTGGTGGGGGTCAGATGCCAGTCACTGCAATAAGTAGATATCATGTATAATTTTTGCCGCTGTACTGGACCCATTTAGCAAAATGTTTTTAAACCCTGCTAAACAGGTAGTCTTAAAAACATTTAAAAAAAGATTTTGCAGTAAGCACAGTTGTACTTACTTGTCTCTGGGCCACAGTACTGCTGCTAAAATGTATAGCACGTGGCGAAGCATGCTACGATTCTTCCCGAAATTGTGCTGGAAACCAGACCACCTCAGCCTGGTAGGTCACTCTTGTCTGCACGCTCTGACATGGTTTTTAAAATGTTTGTTGATACAGTTTTTGAGCTATCTGGATGCAGTTGCATGTTAGAATAAAACTGTGTTTAAAAACAGTTTCTAACATGCAACCGCAGTGTGTACAGGGCCATACACAGTCACAGTGGTGTAATAGTGAGGAACACAGAAGTCCCTTTACAGCTACTCATTAAAACTACCATACATGCAGTAAATTTGTTTTGTTGTCTGCAAGAAAGGTATTCTATCCTGTGGCAATATTGCAGCTTCAGTTATGCAGATTGCTTATCCAGGTATTAACGATAACTAACAAGCTGTCTGTCTATTAACATACTGGATTAAGACAGCATAATGTTGGCCCACGGCACCAAATACATGGTACTATTTTCAAAGTTTTTCTCTCACCCCACCGCCCCCGCACCATGCACTGATTGCTACTTGTTTTCCATGCCAATAATTATATATACTGTTCCTAGGTTGTGGTGTGTGGTGCTTTTTAGGTGGTTCACTGGACTCACTGAGCTCCCTTGTACTTTTACCCACCATAACTGCAGGGGGCAGATTTTTTTTTTGTTCCAAGCCCCCTCTCTTCTGGACCCAGCTGCCCGTCGCCCCCATGCCCAGGCTTATCCCCCCTGGACGGGACAACCAAGGGGGCTTCCCACTCCCTAAGGACATTGTGGACATGCCCCAGATTACCCCCGGGTCAGGGCCACAAGAGCGGCACCACTCCAGCAGGCTTCAGAGGCAGTGGATGGCGGAGAGGAGCAGGGCTGTCATTTTCTGTTGCTTGTTTCCCCAGGGGTGGGGATGTGTAGTGACATCCAGCATCCGCCCCCCCCCGACATACTGATGCCGATTGCTGCAGTGCCCCCGGCATCCACCGGGGGTCCGTCAGCGGCGGACGCTCTTCCTCCCTCCCGGAGGAGAGCGGTCCCAGGACGCTCATCAACCTTCTCCGTGCAATCCTCCGACTCCCGGTCCGTTCACGAACCCGGGTCATTGGCATCGCAAGCAGAAATCAAACCACTGTGCCAGAAGGCCAGCATCAAGGGGCACATTCTACCCTGTGACAGTCATACAGCATAAACTAATGCACCTGTCCTGATGTTAGTGGTTGCATATAGGCTGTGCAAGCACTAACATACTTAACTGTGACAGCTGCAAGGATTAGCACATAGCATATGCTCTGGGCGCATAGCACTACCAGTACAGCCATTTGCCTCACCCCACACCTTGATGGCCATGCCAATATATACATATACCATTCCACACCATTCCTGGTGGTCCATTTGCCCCGGGAACCTGTGAACTGGTTGTTCATGTCCCCAGCATTCAGCAGACCCCCCTACATAGCCAATTCCCTTTTTAAGGCTGCTTGGCAAATGGACACATACAAGTAAATCTACAAGAAAGAAGATGGAAAATTACCAAATGAATTGGTGACTACTTTTGTGTGCCTCCATCTATTCCTACCTGTCCAAGGTTAGCCTTACAGAAACTGCATAAAAGGACAATTCTGGGAAACACAGAAGTTCCTTTGCTGCCCCCCATTAAAACTACCATATACGAATGGGTTTTGCTGTTCACAGAACATATTGTTTCTTCTACAACAGTGGCACTGCTTCACTTAGGCCCTGTACCCACTGGCAGCTTGTTTTTAAAACCATTTAAAAAAAACTTTTTAAAACTCACCACGGAGGTCTGTCCACACTTGTATTTTTTGAGAACCATGTTTAAAAACAGTCACACCACATCCTCACTGTAGCCCTGTAATGGTTTAAGCCCAGTGCCAGCAAGGTCTCTAGCATGGATCAGTGCTGCTGCAGGAGAAACATGGATCAATCTCCCATCCACACTACCAGGTGAACCATGCTAGGTTTGAAACAGTGTTTAAAACCAGTTTTAAAATTAGGTCCCTTGCAGGGTTTAAACACAGGTTTTTATGTTTGCTTGCACGCATGTGCAAGAAACATAGTGCCATCATCGGAGATTTCGGAGGTGTGTCACCTCCTCCTCCAATTCAGTCAGTGTGCTGGCAGGCGCGGCCCCTGTAAGCCAATGCATTCTGGAGCTGTCTATGACAGGCTCCAAAATGCAGTGGCATACAGTTGAAAGGGGGAGCTACGCTTGAGTGAGCAGCGATAAGATATCACCTGCTCGCGCAGCTCCCCCACACACACACAGAAACTCCCCCGCACACCCGCGTATAGCAGCGGGGTACCCAATCCCCGTCAGCTTGTGCTGCGCTCCCCCAAATGCCAGCTAATAGCCGGCAGGCGCCCAATCCTCGTCGGCTTCAATGTATCTCCCCGTACTATAAGCCAGCAGGGGTGCCCAATCCCCATCAGCTTCCTCCCCCAGTACAAGGTGCCACGCTGAGGCCCACCCAGCGTGGCAGCAAATCATCATGGCCGATGGGGTGCCCAATCCCGTCGGCTGAGCTCCCACCGTCCTTGTGCCATGCTGGGAGCACACCCCAGCGTGCAAAGCGTCCCGTCGTCTAATTTTTTTCAACCTGGAAATAAAACTGTCCGGCTAGTCTCCCAACACACCCTCCCACAACCCGCACCCACCACTGCGCTCCCTGCCCACACCCAACCCCCTCACCCCATGCCCTCTGGACCTCGGCGCTATGATCTTGGTGGACCGGGAACCGTCTGCACTCTTCAAAGCCGACCCTTGAACTGAGAAATGCCGTAAACTGTATAATGGGCTAGATAGGGGTTTCAACTATTGCATATCTCAGGTATTTTTGGAATTTTGCCCAAATTTTCAACATGGGGTTTTGGGACTCCTTCTCATGAATGATGTCACTGTCATGGCGTTTTCGGGCCGAAGGGTGATTTCGGCGCAGTGACTGAAATCACCCTTCCGGCCTGAATAAGCGCCATGACAGTGTCATCATTCATGAGAAGGGGTCCAAAACCATGTTGAAATTTGGTGCAAAATTCAAAAATGACTGTTTTTGGCGATGCATTGTGCAGTTCCTCACGCGGGCTCGTAAGTTCGCGAATTTTCAATATTTTCACTCCAGATTTTCAACATTGTCATTTCACCACACCTTCTTATGAGTAGTACAGCTGTCATTTTCACATCTTACCCAAAATGTGTTTCCGCCTATATGGCGCAATGGCGCGATCGGTGTCAGAAATCAATGTCTGGGACAAATTAAGAAAATCACAGTGACACTGTTCATGAGCAGAGGTCTTAAAGTGGCTATGTTGAACATTTGGTGAAAATATTCTAAAATGACTGTTTCACAGGTGTCGTTGTACAGTTCCTATGCCTTTCGTAAGTTTTGCGAACTTTCAATATGTTCCTCCAGATTTTCAACATTGCCATTTTACCACACCTTCTTATGAGTAGTACAGCTGTCATTTTCACATCTCACTCCAACGTGTTTCCGCCCATGTAGCGCACAATGGCGCAGTTGGTGTGTGAAATCAATGTACAGGACAAATTAAGAAAATCACAGTGACACTATTCATGAGCAGAGGTCTTAAAATGGCTATGTTGAAAATTTGGTGAAAAAATTCCTAGAAATGACCCAAATGCACACCCCAATGCCTGTCACTCTCTGCAGGGTAGTGGTGGGGTTGGCTTCAGTTCAATACTTCACTGCCATTCCTATTACGCAGCTCTGTAACTTCTACACTACCACTGCCAATGCCAGCAAGCAAACATTCGGCATTGATAAATGTTTGTTAAACATGCTTTCAAACCCTGTTCAGTGCAGATGCAAACCGTGTTTGGGCTTGTTAAAACATTTTAAGAGACTTAAAATGTTTTAACACGCCCATTGTGTACAGGGCCTTATAAAGATTGCTAATCTAGATACTAATAGTAGCGCATAGGCTGTCTAACCATTAACATATTGGATTGTGACAGTGCAGGGGTCAGCCAGTTGCATGGCACTAGATATACAGTATGGTGCTACTGGAAAAGTTGTTTCCTCCCACCTCCCATTGCCCCAACCTTGATAGCTGCCTGTTGGCCATGCCAATATGTACTGTACATATACACCAGTGTGGGTGATGCTATTTGGGGGGTGCACAGGGCTCTCTGTACTTTCACCCTCCAAAACTCCCATACATAACTGGTTGTCACTGTATGCAGGGGGTAGATTCTCCCCTGTGACAGCAATGTAGCATACACCAGTGCAAATCACCTCTGCAGACATTGGTGGTTGCAAATAGGCCATGACCACTAATGTACTGGATAGTGACAACCACAGGGGTTGGCCAGTGGGGTATGCCCTGGGCATTTGGCTCTACCACCAAAGTTATTCCCGTCACCCCATACCTTGATGGCCATGCCAATATTTATATGCCTGTTTATCATTTCTCACTATTCCTGGTGGTCCAGTGGTCCTGGAATACTGTGAAATAGCAGTCCATGTTCGTGGTGTTTGATGTCCAGTGGATCCCCCTCCCCAGACCCATTCCCTTCTGTTATTCTTGTCAGTGGCCCTTCCGCTGCTGCAAGTAACATTCTGGCTAACAAGGCTGCAACCTGCGCAGAATGTGACTGGGGCCACTGTGCTTTGTGTCAGGGGGTGGTGAGTGCACTGGGGAGCTGCTCTGCATAGCATAGTACCTCCATGCACACCTGTGCCATCAGTAAGACAGGCTCTCCCTATTACGTTTCCTATGTTGGTGCACTGGCCCATGAGCTATGACAGGGAAAGACTTACGACCCCCCTTTTTGTATAGCACAAAGGGTGCAACACTGAAATATACCACCAAGTGGTTGCAAATTGACCCTTTCCACAAGGAATATATTTGTATATACCTGTACCTAACCCTGTCTGCCTAAGGATAGCTCCATAGAGAGTACATATAAGAAACATAGAAACATAGAAATTGTTGGCAGATAAGTACTGCTAGGCCCATCCAGTCTGCCTGTAGGCCCTATACATTGTATGTGACCACTGACCCTATGTGATCAATGGCTTTTCATCACTCCCTCCCCTCTCAAGCTTCTCTTGTGCCTGTCCCAGGCATGCTTAAACACCTCCACTGTGCTTTCCCCCACTACCTCCTGTGTCAGACTATTCTAAGCGTCGACTACCCTTTCTGCATAGAAAAACGTCCTCACACTACCTCTTAATCTACCCCTTCCAATTTCATATTGTGTCCCCTTTTTTCTAATACTTTTTCTACATTGGAAAAGGTCCCCCACCTGCACCTCGTTTATACCCTTGAGGTACTTGAAAGTTTCAGTCATGTCCCCAGCTCTCTCCTCTCATCCAGTGAGTACATATCGAGGTCCCTTAGGCTCTCCTCATATGTTTTGTGGTGCAAGCCTTGTCCCATCTTTGTTACCCTTCTCTGGATTGTCTCCACCATATCTAAGTCCTTGCTAAGGACTAATATACTGTAGTTTTACCGTAATACACATATCCCCCTAATGCAAATGATCATGGAAAGTATATGTACAGCAAATCACCATATATTGACTTCCCATAATGCTTTTTGGTAAGGTTTGTAAAAACTGGTATTTCTTTAAAACTTGGCTTTGTTGCCAATGCCCTTCCAGGGTAAATCTTGTGTCAGTGATTTTGCACTCAAGTTTTTAATCTTTCAAATTGCATCTCTACTTTAGGCTCACCACAGCCAAAATGCTAAGATCATGAGGCATGTTCCTCCCTCTCCCTGCTGTGAGATAATGGGAGCCCTACATGCAGATCCAGTGGTCCTATTGTGGGGTGCATTGGATTTCCTGTGCTAGTACCCATCAAATCTGCAATACATAAATAGGTCTGAAAATAGTTTTTCTCTGTCATAGCAGGGCAGGATGTATTTTGGTAAAATAATTGACTGGATGTTAATAGTTGCACATAGGCTGTGCACCCACTGTGACAGCCTTAGGATTGCATCACTGACGTTGTTTCTCTACCCCACTTGACCTGTACCCTGCATTTTTTAATAGTATCCAGACATATCACAAAATGCAAAAGTACTACTTCCACGAGCCTTAAGAGTAAAAATACAAGGTGATTCTACTTGAAGTTATTTAATATACTCTAGTATACATAGCTATACTTAGTAATTATATTGGACAAAACTCCCCATTACAACATAACTATGAACAAGAATGAATTAATAGAACACATTGGAGGCAGTATAGTGCAGTGGTTTAAGGCTCTGAGCTGCAAACCTGGAGACCTGGGTTTGAATCCCACAGCCCCCACTTGCATACTGTGTGACCCTGAGTAAATCACTTATCTTCTTTGTGCTCCCAGGTCGCACCTGTAAACAAGCTTTCAGCTTAGTGTGTCTCTCCTAGTAAAAGAAAAAACTTATAAAGATACCTCCTCTGAGTTAGGGAAAGGATCCAAGTTCTTGTTTAAATGTAATTGTGATATGGCTTCAATATAATATTAAAATAACTGTCTGACATTGGTCAAACATGATCAGGTGACAACAAAGCAACCGTGGATTAATGCCACAGTAGATCCATGGTTGCTTGTGAAGTACTATAGTTATCCACGGTAAGTTCCATGGCAGCATTTTATGCTTCCACCCACCCACCCATGTAGACAGTATTCACTTGCCATATCTTGAACACCATGGATGTCAATTTTTGTATCTGTGGAGTAATGAGATATGGCAAGTGAATAGCGCTTAAACGTCTTTTTAAAATAAACATTTTTTTATTATTTTTTCTCGCTTTCATAGAGGAGACTTGAGTTAACTATGAAAGGAAATGTAAGTTACAGAGTTTTAAGGTAAACAGTTTGTCAAGTCTTCACTATGAAAGTGAGAAAAAAATCATAAAAACATTTATTTAAAAAAAAATGTTAAAACTCTACCCAGAAAGCATAGCGAGCATCACTGTTGAAGAAATGTTAGATTTGTTGTTAAAAATGGAGCATATTTACAATGTTTACAATAGTTTGCAAAGGAAGAAAACTGTAGTTATACTTAGAAAACATTGATAAATATAGAGAGTTATCAAAAATTTTGAATATTGGCAGCAATAACAATGTAAAACAGACATAGCCATTGAACCTGTATAGTTTTATTAAAATGACACTTTTAATGTGTTTTAGAAAGCAATCATAGAATGTGATTTTTCCACTTTATTTTCTGTCTAACATATTACTCCTACCAGTGCTTGCCATGTTGCAAGCGCACTAAACCACTCCAGAGCATGGTTCTACTTGTGGCATTAATCCATGGTTGACAGGTTGGATGCATTGCCAACCAGCCCAACCATGGATTAATGCCATAGTAGAACCATGCTCTGTCGTGGTTTAATGCTTACTTAACCTGGAGAATAATTCACCAGCTAACAAGCTAGAGTCATAAGCAGTCACAATCATAAAAAGGTAAAGTATCTATTATATTATTTAGCAAAAGTAAAAAATGTAGAAATGTATTAATTTTAGCAAATCCATTAGCCATTAACTTTTAATTATTACTAATTAGGTAAAAAGAGATAAATGCCTTAAGAAATTTCTATTAGAATATTTTTAAAACAGTTTTAATAACGGTAATAGTTAGAAATTAGATTTGATCCTCAATTATTTAAGCAGATTCATTTTAGAGAAACTGCAAGTCCTCAGGTAATATTTAAATTTAATTTTCAGAATAAGGGTGACTTAGCTGGCTCGGTGGCGCTGAGTGTTGAGGTGCTGGATGCCATACCTCGTGCTGCTACGCCAGCGACCCAGGTTCGGAAGCAAGCTCAGGCACCGGGGGTTGGCAGGGGAAGGGTTGAGGATGAGTGCCCTCGTGGTACTCTCCTCCCCGGGAAGGAAGGGTGGCTTGCTCTGGCATACCAGCGGCCCCCGGTGGAGAATGGGGGCACTGCAGCATGCCAAGCAAGCACGTAGCTCAGCGTGGCCAACGCTGGCAGGGTCGTCGTGCGCCAGTGCGTCGATGTGCTCCAGGCAAAAGGGGGGGTTGGGGACCATCAGAAAAATGGAAATACCTGATCTGTAGGGGTAGGCGGCGGCACCTGCCCCCATCCCCAATGCCGAGTCCGTCCTACCTGGCCTTTCAGGTTCCTTCATCTGGATCCTCTCCCATGTCGGGTCTGTCTCTAGGAGCACCCAAAGAGGAGGGGAGGCCCCACCCCGGAGGAGTTAAGCTGGGGTACCGACAGTGGGTAGAAGAGGAAAAGAGAGGAGACACAGATGGAGGACTTCAGGCAGCGGAGGATCAGGCAGGATGCCTGAGAGAGAGGCCCCCCAGACTGTGACAAAAGGGAAAAGAATTAAAAAAAAAAAGAAAGAATAGGGGTGACTTGATTTTCCATCAGGGAATACACTGACCTCCATCTGAGAGCCCCATTCTAACTCAGTCTCTTAAATTAATTTTGCTTGCTTCATTATTGCCTTGTTTTCTTGCTGATAGGAATTTTTTTCAATTGGTCAATATCAAAGGATTGATATTTTTTGGACTGATACATGACATGGAAGCCCCAATGTTCTTCACCTCATCTACATACTGCAAATAACGTTTCTGCGTGCCAGGGTTGAAGCACATATGTCTACATAGATATGAGATCTAACCCGTTAAATTGTACTGCCCCCCCCTGCTGCCTTCCTATTTGTATTGCTATGTTTCTGTCTGTATCAAATCAAAACGGACCATCATTGTTGCTGCTGGGTTCTTAATTTGATGTAAAAAGTCTCTTTTTATGGGAATCTTGAACATCTACATGAAAAATGAAAGCTTTAACTTTGGTAATCTCTATGATTCTATTGACATAGGGCCGGATAGTCAAAGGGGTTGCACCTGCACAACCCCGCAATGTGCCCCAGCATGATATTCAAAAAGGTGACTCATGCAGCGCAAGTCCTGATCCGCTGGGGTGCATTGGTAGTGTATGCGGTGCATCTGAAGGGAGTGTGCCCATGCATATGTGGCACATCCCGATATTCAGCCCAGGATGTGAGGCACATCTGCTGGCACAACCCCCAGATGTGCTGCACACCAGGGCACAAAGTTGAGCCAGAAAATCCTGGCTCAACTGCTGGCCACCCACAGGCAGTCTGCCATATTGCAGGGTGCAACACAGCAGCTGCCAGCCGTGGGTAGCCTACCGCCAAGCAAGAACACCATTCCCAAGCATCTAACTGGCCTCTGGTAGTCTAGTGGAACCCCTGCCCTCCCATAACCTGACCATGGATATGTGTAAATAAACAATATGCCCTGGTAGTCCAGTGGAACCCCCCCAAGCTCCCGCTAGTCGCGATCGCGGGCAGAATAATGTAGAACGAATGCCTGCCAGTCTAGTGGTCCCCTCACCCTGCCCGTAGCACTGATCCCACAAATGTAACAGCACCTACTGCCCTGGCAATCTAGTGGTACCCCCTCCCCATCCCAACCCCTTATTGCCACCATCTGTAGGAATGCAATATCCCTGGTGGTCCAGTGGATCCCCTCTTCCCACCCGAGTCCCCGATCGCCGCTGATGTAGTAGCCCACATCTCCCTGGAGGTCCAGTGGTAACCCCACTCCCCATCCACACAGGTCACCAGCCCACCCAGCACCCCCCATCATCGGCGGGAGGCTGCAACCCACCCGCATACCACCCAGCTGCCCGCCGAATGACAGTGTACAGTATGAGCTGTAAGACTAATGGTCCACAGTTTGGACCAATGGGCTTGCAGGGCATACAGTTCAAGTCAGGCACAAATATGTGAATGACCTAGAACACTGAGCCAGATCTACAACTATCCATGTGCTGGAACCCCCTGAAGGCACAGAGGGTGACATGCAACTAGACGTCCTTACCACCTGTTCCCTGCATTATCACATCTTGACTGCCCATTCATCATCCAGCGGGCATATCGACTCTTGCCCCATGGTCCACAAAACAATCCAGCTGATGGATGTCCGACTCTGAGAATGGATCTGATAACTTTGGGCTCTGTGTTAGAAAGGTACTGTGTACTACAGGAAGCCAGATGTAAATGCCCACTCCAAAGGCGAAAAGCAAACTACCACATTGTGTCAGACCTGAGCATTGCCAACCATCAGCGCAGGAAGCGGTATGACAGGGTGTGTATGAGGCTCAGACAGCTGGACACCCATTATGTAATGCTTATGCTGGCTGGTTTAACAGTAACCTATGGGGGTAGAGCCTACCAGTTCTCCGATGCAGGGGAGGCGGGGGAGCTACTCCAAAAGATCACACAGGAGTTCTCGGTGAGAAATTATACTGACAGTGAGGATAACACAGAGGAGTATGGACTACAGACTACAACAGTCTATTAACTGCATATAGGCTGAGGTGATAGGGCTTGGCACTATTGATGGACAGTCTGTTATATTTCAGAGTGCTTCCTGGGAACAGCCTATCTAGTTGGATATTGGTTTTCTATGTGAGATATGTATCGTTACACTGGTACGTCAGCTTGTCATCCGAGGAGCAGTATGGCACCTGAAGATACAGTATAGATCTTGCCCCCACCTCATGCACTGGATGTAGAGAGCTTTCCTACACTCTTCGACTGTTTAGCTCCCCCACCCCATGAGCTGCTCAAATGCTGCTGGATACCAATGGACTTCTGGTGGAACAGGTCTCTGTATGAGCCCTGTTGCTCTGGACTCTGTTTCTGATCTATTATTTGGTAGGGTATGTTCGTATAGTTACTACTGCTGTAGCAGACTATGGTGACTGTTACAGCAGTTGTAAGGTCTACATGGTTTCCACAGAGAGGTACCATTTGACAGCTCCGGCTTCCTGTGTTTTATAGTTTGTGCAATACTATAACAATACATAGCACTGTGATGCTGTATAACTGGAGCTGAACAACACGAAGAAACTGGGCTGGACTACAGCTCTAGAAGCATAACTGTATTTATTTATTCAGCTTTTGTTGACCGATTGGGGGCACTAGGCAAACAAACGCCTATGTATGTCATTCACATATTTGTGCCTGACTTGTACGGTATGCCCTGCAAGCCCGTTGGTCCACACTGTGGGCCAATTGGCTTACAGCTCATACTATGCGCTGTCATTGCAGAGTGTCTGGGTGGTATGCGGTGGGTTGCAGCTGCCAGCCGATGATGGGGATGGGTGGGCTGGGGTCCCTTGTGGGGAGGGTGGGGCTTACCACTGGACCATCAGGGATATGTCAGTGATACATTCCTGGCAATGGGGATTCGGTGGGGAAGGGGATCCACTGGACCATCAGGAATATTGCATTACTGGAGATGGCGGCAATCAGGGAGTCGTGATGGGGAGGGTAGCACTAGACCACCAGGGCATATTCTTTATTTAGTAGGACACGCGATCGGGCTACTGGGAGGGTGGGGTTCACTAGACTACGGGGTAATACAGTGTTGGACATTATGTGCGGGGGCTCACAGGACATCCAGTGACAGCACTGCATGCTGTGCAGGGCACCAGGCATGTTTTGGCGGGCTGCCCTGCCCAGCTATTGCAAATGGGGCCATAATGACATGCAAATGGCCCCAGTGCACCTTGCATACATTATGTCCCCATTTGCATGCCCAAGACTGAATATCACAGGTGTTGCACCCAGCACAACTGCAGTTGTGCTGGCGCATTCGCAGTCCTCCCTGTCAAGGGAATGCACCGGCGCATTGTACATGCACCATGCACATTCTGTGCCATATTTGATGGTGATGTGCCATGGCATATCACCTTTGGATATCTCCCTTTCTTGGCCCCGGCGCATCTCATATGCGCTGCGCCTTCACTTGCACCATTGCCTGGTGCAGTCTGAATATCTGGCCCATAATGTTTAACATTTCATGAATTGGGTCACATTGTGTATCCATTGAATTTAGGATTCTCACTACTCAAACATTTTTGAACCTCAGATTATTTTCTAATGTTTTGTATTTTTTTCTCCGATTTTAAGAGTTACTCTAGCATGTTACTGACTTGGCATGTACCAGTAACATATTTTGTTCCATTGTCTCCAGTCTTTCCTGTACATCTTTATGTTCCTTTTGCACAATATCTGCCTGTCCCGTTGATCTGGCTAACTGCATGCTCCAGATTCTTCATGTTTTTTATAGTCCCATCCAGCTTTTGATCAAATTTTTGTCAAAGTCAAATAAACCCACAAATGATGCATTTACATGTTTAAAAATCTTAATTTCATTGTCCATTTTTAAAGAAGAAAATGTCTGACTCATTGAAGCAGTTAAAGGTTTACCTGTGATTTTTGTCAGTTCTTGCCTTCACCAAGGCTGCGGGAGGAATTGAATTTGAAGTAAGAGCCTGGGCAAATGAAACCATAGATGAAATCCAAGGGACTTTTTGAATTGCTGGTACCTTTGGCAGAGTCTGCTTTAGTAAGTAAAAAAATCTTCATTCGTACTGTTTAATAAAGTAACTTAAAACAATCTGACTGCAGAGCTTTAAAGTGGGCTTTCTCATCAGGCAAAAGAAAAAAGTCCCAATGGTCCAGCCACACACACAATTGTTTTCAAAGATTCTTGGTAGTTTATTTCATGTTCAGAAATGCCCTTGAATTCTGTCCAGTGTTTCACCATGCTGGCTTCATCAGGGTAATTGGGCCTATATGAACATTAATAACATATATATAAATCATACTTACAGGAACATTTTTCATATACCAGTTTTATGACATCATTTTTAATCCCTTGTTAAAAATATCATGAGCTGTAACCACCACCACAATTGCAGTTCACACACTATTAAGACTCTTGAATCAAAATCAGTATGAAGTATGCAGTACACACACACTGATAAACCCAAGGGGACATACCAGATAGGGATCCATCCTGGATGTAGTGCTCACCAACTTTGAAGTGATGAATGCAGTAAGAGTTGAGGAGCCACTTGTGAACAGTGACCACAACTCAGTCCTGTTTGAGTTAGCCCTTGGTACTGAAAAAAATGCACACAAGAATGGAGGTCTTGGACTGCATACCAGCAGATTTCAGCAAACTCAGAGGGGTGGTTTGGGACACGTTAGATTGGGTAGGCTGACTAGAATGTGTAGAAGACAGATGGGGAGTAATAAAAGGGACCATCCTTGAAGCATCACTGCTATGCTTGTGAAATGTAACCCGAAGAATAAACTCTAGAGACCACTATGGTTCTCAGCGAGGGTCATGGGACTGGTAAGGGCCAAAAGGAGAGCCTTCCACTGGTTTAAAGAGAAGCAGGAGGAAGTAGAACAGGAGGAATACATTCAGAGAAACAGGGAAGCAAAGAAGGTGATTAGATAGGTAAAAGCAGACACGAAGCTGGGAACAGCTGAGGGAGTCAAGCACGGAGGAAAACATTTTTTTTTACTATATCAGAGAAAGAAAGAAAGTGAGGTGGGGGAATACTTTGGTTATTAGATGGAGGCAGGGTGGTAGAGGAAAACTTGCAAAAGGGTACAGTCCTGAATGACTACTTTTGCTCCATCTTCACCAGGGAGTATATCAGCCCTCTCCTTGACAGTTGCATCAAAGCACCGGTGAGAGGGGTTCTGGAGATGATGAAACCAGTATTTACTAGGAAAAGGGTCTGGAAAGTGCTAGTAGCCCTCAAGACAGACAAGGCCCCAGTTCCAGATGGGATACATCCTCGGGTGCTCAGGGAATTGATGGATGAACTAGCTGAACCTCTGGCAGACATATTCCATAGCCCACTTCAGAGGGGGTTGTCCCAAGGAACTGGAAGGTAGCAGACATGGTTCTGCTCCACAAAGGGGGTGGAGGGGGGCGAAAATGAGCAGGCAGGAAACTACAAACCTGTCAGCCTTACCTCCGTCGAGAATAAGCTGATGGAGTCACTGCTCAAAACAGACCTTGTAGACTATCTGGAGAGTGATGGTCTCCAGGACAGTATACAACATGGCCATGTTTCAGGCATGTCCAGTCAGACTAACCTAGTAGTCTTCTTCAATTAGGTGACAAAGGAACTTGATAGAGACCATGCTGTGGCTCTACTTTGACTTCAGCAAGGCTTTCAACTGTGCTTCACAGATGCCTGCTGAGTTGGAGGACCTGGGGGTGGCTAGGGATATAGTTAGATGGGTAGAAAACTGACTAAAAGGGAGGCAGCAGCAGTGTATGGTCAACAGAGTTAAATCAGAGGGGAGAGAGAGGTCACAAGTTGGGTACCACATGGGCTGGTCCTGGATCCGGTTCTTTTTTTTTTTTTACTAATAATATTTTTTTATTGAGAATAGATAAGGCATTCAAATCAGATTTACAAATAGGTAGGGGAAGGAACATCATAGATAATTCACAATTTACATTTCTCCTTCGGGGACAGTAAAGGGATGATAAACATATCATATTTTCATACATTTGTCTTAAAAAGTGATGAGGTATACTTCTACATGAAAATACATACTTTATATAATTTACTTCTATTAACTTAATGTAGAAAAATAATTTATTTATTTGTTTTATTTATTTATTGGAATCTCGGATAACACCTTTGAACTAAAAGCTTGTTTACAAAGGTTCCATGTCGTAAGGCAATAGACAAGGTACGTAGACATGACAAAACAGATAGGGGTATATACAGCAGGCAAATACATTATGGTACATACAGATACAGATACAGATTCAAGCAAGTACAGTTAAAATACATCAGGTAGGAGAGGTCAACTTTATTGCAACAGTACTAGGAGCATACCTAAGGTGGACAAGCAATTTATAGTGGTAGCTGAGCTTTAGAGCATGCAGGTAGAGTTATGGAGGATCAGATGTGGTGGTGACCAAAGGAGGGGGAGGACAGAATAGATGAGAGCAGGGAGGGTGGGGGCAGAGACAAAGGGGTGACAGAATAAGGGGTTGAGTAGTCAGAGGGTGGGATTAAATAGGACTCTACAGGGTTACGTAAGTAGGTAATAGGGCAAGGCTGGGTAATGTTGGGGAGGAGAGGGATAAGGGAAGGTTTTTAAAGTGGGGGTGAGGTGAGGGGAAACCGGGGGAATATTGGGGGATTAATATTTGTGAGGAGAAAGCAGGAAGGTGGGGGATAAAGAGGGGACATGGGGTAAGTGCTCAGTGGGGTCACACCAGGCAGGGGAGGAAGTGGGGGGGAGGAGATGGGTACTGTGCAGGACAGATAAGCTATCACTAACAGTAGCATTAGGCACAGGTGACGCACTCGCAGTTACTATGAGTGGCCACATACTGCAGCAGCTTGGCCTTAAATGGGCGTAGTTTGGTTTCCTTAATCAGCTCAGAGTTAAGGGAATTTAGCCAGCAGGGGGCCCTGTATTCGAAGGACCGTTGCCCTAGTGTGGTCCGGCGGAATGGGATAAAGAAGGCAGCTTTACTCGACCCCCTAGTTAGTCTGGAGGAAGTGGAGTTTCTTAGCAGTTGCCTCACTTCAGGAGGAACAAGACCTAGGGTGGATTTTTTAGCTAATAGACAGAATTGGTACTGAATTCTGCTATTCAAGTTTAACCAACCAGTGCTTGAGTATAGTTCACAAGTGTGAGTTAAATGGTCCACACCTAGGACTAGTCTGCAGGCTTTGTTTAAGACAATCTTGATTCACCTAAGTGCTGTATCAGTACCGGCTCCGTAGACTATCAGTCCATAAACTGTGATAGAGAGGATGGAGCTGTTAACTGCAAGCTTGATGGCACTTTTGGTGAGGCACTGCTTATGCCGGTAGAGCTGACCTAGTCTGGCACTAGCTGCCTTGGCAACATGGTCTACGTGCTGGCTGTAGGAGAGAGAGCTGTCAAGATAGACACCAAGGTACTTACAGGTGGTGACCATTTCGAGTGTATCAAACTTGTTATTGTAGATATTGAGGTGATGTGACTTGTGACGGTTTTGATGGGAGGCAAACAACATTGTTTTAGTCTTAGTGTAGTTGAACAAGAGCTTAGACTGAAGGAACCATTTTTCCACAGCAGTAAAGTGGTCTTGCATGCCTTTTTCCAGCTCTTCTGGAGTAAAGTGACACGTGTAGAGAACAGCATCATCTGCATATAGAAGGATCTTATTCTGGCAGACTTTGGGGAGTTCATTTAGAAACAGGCTGAACAGCAGGGGGCCCAAAATGGAACCTTGGGGCACCCCTGTGTTGACATGCCAATGGTTGGATAGAAGAGCAAGAATCTTGACCGCTGGGTCCTGTTAGAGAGGTAACTCTGGAACCAGCCTAGAGAGACAGAGGATATACCAATGTTAGAGAGCTGTGTGAGAAGCAAGTCATGGTTCTCCATGTCGAAGGCCTTGGTGAGGTCGATGAAAGTGGCCCCCACCAAGAGCCCTCAGTCAAGTGCTTCATGGATATGACCGGTAAACTCAATCAATGCCGTTGAAGTACTGTGTGCCTTCCAAAAGCCATGCTGTTCCTGGCATTGAAGGTTGTACTTATCAAGGTACGTACCTAACTACATTGGTTGACCATTGCACTATTTCCTGATTGAACAATTTCCACACTGGCTCAAAATCACTGAAATATCCTATATTATAAAGTGCTGCCAGAAAAAGCTGTCTCCATTCATACTTTGGAAAGGGTACGGAAGTATTCCCATGTTTCCAATTTTTCAATATCAATCTTTTAACTGCCTTGACTGGCCTGGTGGTGCTGAGGTTTGAGGCGCTGGACGCCCCACCTCATGCTATGCTGACGACCCGGGTTTGAGAATGAGCCTGGTCTGCCGGGGGTCAGCAGGGGAGAGAGAGGATCGAGCGTCCGCAGGACTGCTCTTCTCTCTAGGGGAGGGATCCAGGGGTATCCCAGTACGGCAGCGGCCCCCAGTGGAGACCGGTGGCACTGCTACGCACGCAGGACTTAGTGAAGGGGTAGACGTCGGGCGGCTGTCTTCCGGATGTGGTTGGGAGCACCCACATCACGGGCTGGGACGGCACTGCACAACACGTGTTGTGGAGGCATAAAAAAACACCACAGGTAAAACCCCTCTTGGCCGGATAGGCGACGGCCTGCCCCAAGCCACGCTGCCACACGTACAATACTAGTTCCCCTCCACCGCCCCTTCTATCTCCTTGAGCCCTATGTCCTCCGGGGGGGGCTCAGGGAGGAACAATAATGCCCTTGAGGATGGCGAGGCTCCCACTGGGCGGTAGAGCAGTATTGGCCAGAGGTGAGGCCCGAGAGAGTTCCTGCTCCAGAGGCAAGAAAAAGAGTTGGAAAAAATATATATATTTTAACTGCCATCAAATTGACTTTAAGAATGAATCTAGCTTCCATTCCTGACCCCTTAATATTGTACATTTCTAGAATTGTAAATCTGGAATCTTCCCAGTGTGGAAAGTTAAAACTTATTTGGCTTAATATTGCAAAAGCATTAGACCATCAATCAAAACTCAGTTTGCATTCCGAAAGAACATGCAAAATATCAGCATGAGGTGACCCGCAGTGCCAGCAAAGATTATTATTATCTGCCACCTTCATCTTATATAGTCTATGTGGGGAATAATACTGTATGTCCTGTTAAAGATTTTGTATTGGATAACCTGATCTCTAGTCAAATTATACCGAATAAGCATTGCGGGCCAAAGCCCATTGTTGTGCTGTACATGTGTATTTCAACTCTTTGTGCCATTTTTGAGTTGTTGATTGATAGATTTGCATATGGTTTATAAAGGTTACTCACTAACCAAGCAAAAACTTTGGTTGATTTTTTTATCAAGAACTCTCAGTAGAGCCCGAGTCATGTTTCTGTCATTGGGTGCCCGCTCCCACCTTTTATAGTCCTTACTGTATATAGAAACTGATTTGTACCCAGCTGATATTTTGCTTTAAAGGAATCCCAGTTCAGCTTGTTTCCATTATCATAAAAATCTTTCCAGCTGTCGATCCCTTCCCCCTCCCACTTTTTATTAAATAAAACAACCCTGTTCAGTTTATAATTGGGATTATTCCATATTTTATTATCAGGGGAAAAATGTAGGTCTCATTTAGTTCTGCTTGTATATCTAATCATCCTATCAGCTATGTGTCTTATTATCAGACTTTTTTTCCCCAATTGTTTAACCAGGTGAGACACACTAAGCTGAAAGCTTGTTTACAGGTGCAACCTGGGAGCACAGGGAAGTTAAGTGGCTTGCTTAGGGTCACACAGTGTGCAAGTGGGGGCTGTGGTATTCAAACCCAGATCTCCCAATTTGCAGCTCAGAGCCTTAAACCACTGCTCTATACTGCCTCCAACTTCTGGAGTTCCTCAATGTCCTGGCCTTAAACAATATTTGAGTGATGTCCATCTGTTTAGAAAATGATGTCCTAAGTATACGACTGATGAAAGATAAAGTTGTTTGATCAGGTTCTTTATTATATGCCCATCTTATGACCATTTTCATTATATAGGCCAGATGACACTTCTCTAAATCTGGACAGGCTAATCCTCCCTACTCTAGTGAAAGGCATAATTCATTCTAAGAAATTCTGGTGGTTTTTTATTCCAAATAAATTTCCTGAACTCTTTATTTATTTGTTTTAACCAAACACCTGGAATGGGGGTCACACCACCATTTGCAGTCTGTAAGAGAGATATGGTATTGCCATCATTTTTATTATTTGTATTTTCCCCCAGAGGGATAAAGGTATTTTGCCCCAGAATTGGAGTCTACCCCTCAAGGAGTCATGTAGTTCTTTAAAGTTCAACTAAACATGCTATTTATGTTATTATGGATGTTCACACCCAACTATTTAATGCCCTGTTCCTTAATGGTTGCATTTATATGTTGTTGTATTAAAGCTGGATTCTGTACATGAAAGATACATACATACATATGAAATGCCAGCAGAAACAGGCCTCACGGTCTATTGAGTCTGCCCGATTGTGCAGCTAGCCCCTTAACTTGCAGCTGCCCCACCCAACCTCTCCTCCTCATATCTACCCCCCTCACTCTGTCCTACCCCCTCTTAAATCCTCCCACTGTTCTACACGATACCACCTCCTTGGACAGAGTGTTCCACTTATCTACCACCCTTTCTGTGAAAAAGTGTCTCTTGATTTCCCTCCTGGATCTCCCCCTCTCCAATCTCAGCTGATGCCCTTCCGTGTCCCTCCCCATCTGATCTGAAGAATCCCTTCTGTATTAATTCTGTTAATATCCTTTAGGTACTTAAAGATTTAGATCTTATCCCCCATCCCTCCTCTCTTCCAGGTAATACATTTGCAGCTCTCCCAGCCTCTCCTCGTGGAATTTACCCTCAAGTCCCTGTATCATCTTGGTTGCCCTACACTGCACCTCCTCCAGCAATCTGATGTCCCTCTTCAGGAATGGATGCCAGTACTGCAAACACTATTCCAGGTGCGACCTGCCCAGTGACCTGTACAGGGGTAGGATCACTTCTCTGTGCCTGGAGGAAATTCCCTTTGCTATGCGCCCCAGCATCTTGTTTGCCATTGCAGCCACCTTCCTGCACTGAGCTGAGTGGTTCATACTTCCCATTATTAGTACCCCTAGATCCTATTCCTCCACTGTGCTTCCCAACTGTACCCCTCCCAACTGATATTTCCTCCCCTGGTTCTTTGCTCCGAAGTGCAGTACCTTGCACTTTTTGGCGTTGAACCCCAACTGCCATGTCTCTGACCATTCCTGTAGTTTGGTCAGGTCTTCCTGCAGCCCCCTCCACCTCTCTATGTCATCTACCACTGCACTGATCTTAGTATAATCTGCAAACAGACTGATCCTACTCTGGATCCCATTTGAGATACTGGATTTGAATATCCCGAACAGCACCAGTCCCAGTACTGAACCCTGGGACACCCCACTCGTAATGTCCCTTGGTGATGAGAGTTCCCCCACCACCACCCATTGCTGCCTACCCCTCAGACAGTTGGTGATCCAGTTGACCATTTTTGTCCCCACCCCAATGTATTCCAGTTTCCCCCCAGCCTTTCATGCAGCACTGAGTCAAAGACCTTACTGAAGTTCAAATATAGGACGTCCACTGCATGGCCCCTGTCCAGTTCCCTGGTAACCCAGTCATAGTACTCAACTGGGTTCATCTGGCAGAATCTGTCCAATACAAAACTGTGCTGATGGCCGCCTTGAAACCCATTGTCCTCCAGAAAGGTCACCAGTTTCAACTTTAGGATTGACTCCATGAGTTTCCTCATGATTGAAGTGAGACTCACCAGTCTGTAGTTGCCTGGATCATCCTTCGGGCCACTTTTATGAATGGGCACCACATGGGTCATCCTTCAGTCCTGTGGCATGCATCCTGTGTCCAGTGATGTACTAAACAGGTCTGCCAGTGGACCTGCCAGGATCTCCGCTAGCTCCCTAAGTACCCTAGGGTGAATGCCATCTGGCCCTGAAGCCTTGTCCACCCTCATTGCTCTTAGTCCCTCCAGCACCCTGTGCTCCATAATTCTGATATCAGTTGCCTCCACCCCCCACTGCCCACTTTCCCTTCCCATGGGGTATCTGTCCCCCACTTTCCTTCGAGAACACAGAGCAGAAGTACTCATTCAGTGCCTCTGCCTCGTCTTCCTCCTTCTCCACCCACCCTCCCCATCTTTCTTAATCCTCACAATCTGGTCTTTATTTCTTCTTCTCTCGCCAATGTATCTGAAAAAGTCCTTTTCCCCATTCTTGATTCCCTGTGCCAGTCTTAGCTCTCTGGAAGCCTTGGCTGCTCCGACTAGCCTGTTAACCTCCCTGGACTTCTTCATGTACTCGTCTTTATCCCCTTGCCCTCCTGATTTCCTAAGCCTCCAGAGTGCTTTTCTCTTGGCCCTCACCCCTTCCATTACCTCCCAAGCCAGCCAGCTCAGCTTCATTGCTCTCCTCTTCTTGCTCTGCGTCCTGGTGCAGGTCTCAGTAGCCTCTGCCAGCGCTTTCTTAATGATATTCCATTTTTGGCTGGCACTCATGCATGTCTGAATTCCCAACAGATGCTCAACCAAAATTTCCCCCATCATTTTAAAGTCCGCTCACTAAAAATCGATCACCTTGGTATCTGTTCCTCCTGTTACCCTTCCCATACTGAGTGTGAACCACACCGTGTGATGTTCAGTCACAGCTAGGGGCTTCTCCACTCCCGGATCCCTTACAGTCTCCCCGTTTGTTAATACCAGGTCCAGAGTCCTACCCTCCCTAGTAGGCCCGCAGATCAATTGCACCAGAAAGTTGTCCTGAAATGCATCTAGTAATCTGTGCTCCTTTGCACTTGTGGTGGTTGGGGTGTTCCAGTCCACCCCAGGGAGGTTGAAGTCCCCCACTACTATGGTATTCCCCTTCCTACAGACTTCTCATCTGTTTGGCTAACTCCCTTTCCAGGTCATCCCCCTGAGCTGGTGGCTTGTACACTACCCCCACCCTCAGTGTCTTTCTTTTAGAGTCTTGAAACTGCATCCACAGGGCCTCTGTCCTGCCCTCCACCCCCTCCTCTCTCATACACCTCATTGCTCCCTTACGTAGATTGCCCCATACCCCCTTTCCCCCTAGACCTGTCCTTTCTGAATATCCTGAACCCTGGGATCATCATATCCCAGTCCTGGCTCTGGGTGGCCCATGTCTCTATGATGACTGCAATGTCCACCCTCCCTACAGCCAAGAGAGGCTGTAGTTCAGCTGATTTGTTACCTAAGCTTCTCGCATTCAGTGAGACCACCCTCCAAGCAGTGTCTTTCTCTACCCACCCCAATTCCCCCCATCTAATCTCTCCTTGTGTTCCCACCTCAAATACCTCTCTGATAGCTTGGGGGGGATAAGGCATGCTTGGTTTCCACCTCTGGGATCCCTGCCTACTAGCTCTCCTCCTGCCACGCTCCCACCTAGTTTAAATCTATCCTTGATGCTGTGTTCCCCTCCAACCTCTGCTTTAATACCCCCCTTCCCCTCCCTGCTCAGGTGCAGCCTATCCCCTGCATATAGATCCTTATTTTCCCAGGTACTTCCCAGTCCTCCACTACCCCAGACTCCTTATGTTTACACCATTCCCCTAGTCATTTGTTGAACTCCCAAATTCTTCCTTTCCTTCCCTTACTTGAGCAGGGTACCGGAAGCACCTCTGAAAAGGCCACTGATTCCCCCACTTCCTCACATAGCCCTCCTAATTCCTGAAACCTCCTCCTCCTCACTGCTTCCACTGTCTCCCCCACCAGGTCATTAGTGCCCACATGCACCACAACATGCATTTTCTTCCTGCTCTTCTTTGTGCACTTAAGAACCACCTGCTCCACCCTGTCTGCCGTTAGCCCGGGTATAGCCTCCACCCATATTCTACTATGCATCTCCCCCCCGCCGCCCCATCTGATCCCTTTAAGTATGGAATAACTAAGTATGAGTACACCCCCTTCCTCGTTCCTTGTCTCTGCTTCCACACCTTTCACAGGGTATCCACTGTTAGAGCATGCCAGCTCACTAACTCCACCCTTCCTCTCTACTGCTTTCTGCCCCTTTCCCCCATCCTGTCCCCTGCCTCCTTCACTGCTTCCTCCCTATCCCCACATCCCTCCCTCCTCCTGGCCCCTCCTCTACTCAACCCTGTTGTCCACCCCACCAATAATGCTTCTCTGCCCTCAACCATGTTGCCCTTCTCTGATTGACTTCTGCCCTTGTGGGTATCCCTCTTCCTCCCTCTTCTGCTCTTCCCTGATGATCACTCTTTCCCTCTCCCTCCACCACTGTTGCCAGCTCAGCAAACCTATTTCCTGCCCATCCTGCCTGGCTGTGCCTCTGCTCCATCCCCCCACCTGAGTCTAGTCTTCACACTAATGCTAGGCCCCTTGTTTGTTCTGCTCCTGCACTCCCTCTCCATCACTTCCCTTGAGCCACTGTTCCTCCCCAGCGATGTCCTCATGTTATTTCCTGGATGTGATCATCCTGCCTCCCAGCCCCTCCTCCTCCCCTCATCCTCTCCAGCTCCCTACCAAGCCACAGCACTTCCTCCCCCAGTATCTTCAACCAGATACAGATTGGACATCCTCCTAGCCTCCACAATATGTTAATCCAAACTGCCACCCCACATCCATTACAGCCCACTGTCCTACCCATGATACCAGTACTAACTACAAAAAACAGTTCTATCTGTAAGATTCTAACCAGTCCAGTCCCTACTTAAAAATACAATATCAACTCCATTAGCAGAGAAGCATAAAACACTACTATGATGCTATCCCATCCATGCAGGGCACGATAGTGGATGCACCTGGTAGCGCTTTCCACCAATCCCAGTGCAGCAACGCTCCCAATAAGTGTGGACAGGCTGGGAAGGGAGGGATTAGAGCCCACTGCCATGCCCATGTGAGTCAATCAGCCTCTTACGCAACTGCACACCTCAGACCCTATCCTCAGGCAGGAGGAAACTCTTCCTGTCTCTCAAATGGCAAAGAATTGAACTTCAGAATACAGCCCTGTTTACACACCCAAATTACAGCCCTTATATAATCAGTATGTTTTAAACACCCAAATACATATCCCACTCCCAGTACAAGCTATTTAGACTAAAGCAATAGCAGGAAAACACAAAAAAACAAAAATACTTCCCTTTAGTTCAGCCTCACACAAACCCTGGACACTCCTGCAGTTCCTGCTGCTTCAAGTTTCAGCCCCAAAATGAAACAGTTTAAAATAGCTCTGGCTAATCTCCTGCCCCTCCCCCAAGTCTGTCTCTGCAGTTTCCTGTCTCTTAACTGGCACAGGATTGAACTGTAGAATACAGCCCTGTTTGCACACCCAAAATACAGCCCTTATACAAACAGTACATTTTAAACACCCAAATACATATCCCACTGCCAGTACAAGCTATTCAGACTAAAGCAATTGTAGGAAAACACACACAAAAAAACAAAAATACCAACCTTTAGTTCAGCTTCACACAAACCCTGGACACTCCTGCAGTTTCTGCTGCTTCAAATTTCAGCCCATCTTATTTTCATTAACTCTATAACCTACCAACTTTGACAATCTTTTAATTACTGAGATCAAATCTGGTGTGCTGTGTTCTGGAGTTTGCAGAGTTAACAACATGTTGTCTGCATATGCATTAAGTTTTAACTCTTCAGCACCTATTTTAATACCTTGAATTTTAGCATTTGCCCTAATTTCATTTTGCAAGGGTTATAGTCCTATAAAAAGGGAGGGTGATAGGGGACACCCCTGATGGACTCTCCTATGAAGTGCTATAAAATTAGAAAAATTCCCATTTACTTTTACCTGAGCCAGAGGTTTGGAATAGATTGTTTTAATAATTGAGACAAATTCTGATGAAAATCCAAAAGATTGATGTGTATTAAATAAGTAGGACCATTCTAACATGTCGAATGCCTTGGTGGTATCAAGTACCATCAAGGCAGCTGAAATAGCAGTGACATGTGCATAGACACACGTGTGTCTGCGCGAGTCTACTGTGTCCGCTGGGTAAGCAGGGGAACAGGACCATCCATTGCTGGTCAGTAGCCATAAGTCACTTCATAAAGTAAGTGCAAAATATAAGGGAATAATAAATCAATATGGCGGAAGGGGGACGCAACTGTCTTTAGCATAACTATACCTACATCTACCTGTGCTATGGAGAAACCAAACAATTACTGTGGCACATGTCAAATGTTTGGCAGGGGGAGCAGATCATGAACTTTATCTGTGATGGATGTCTTTTAGTTCAAACACTACAAGAGGAGATAGCCAGGCTCCAGACTTCAAGGGCAAACGATCCTGACATTGAGGCCCTTGAAAACTATATAGACCTTATAGCAGACCAACTAGACCCCACAGAAGCACCTATTAATGTAGAGTTGGACCATACTAATGAACATGGCACAGTTCCATATGTCATCCAGCCTGAGCTAGAAAATTGGGCACTGGTCACAAAAAGCAAAACAAAACAAGGGGGAGGCAAATTTTTCATAGTGCTCCTGTACTACCCTTGCATAATAAATATGAAGACCTAGCATACGATGATGACTGTGCATTCCACTAAAGGAGCCCCATAGTAAAACACCAATGGGCATTTCACTTGGTGACGATAATAAAAAGCCTAAAATAAAAGCCTATACACCCAAGTTCCCTAAACCAACAAGACATATAACAATGAAAGATAACAAGGCCAATAACAGCAAACCAGCTAGGTGGCCACAGGCAGTAACCCCCAATAAAGTGAACAATTTTGAGGTTGACACCAAATAAATATTTGTATTGGGGACTTCATCATCAAGCGTGTTGATCGAGCAGTTTGTAATCCCAATAAAATCAATAGAACATGTTCTAGCTTCAGAGGGGCCTAGATAGCGGATTTAACAACAATTGCCAAAAGGGTACTTAAGGGAGCGGGAGAAAACCCATTAGTTATTATTCATGGGGGTACAAATGATATAACTCGAACTAGCCTCAAGAAGATAAAACAAGAATTTGTGGCATTAAATAATATTCTGGCTGAAAGAGGTTGCTCAGTCTGTATTTCTGAAATCCTGCCAGTACATAGAGCCACCATATCTATGTCAAATAAAATCAAGGCACTTGATGCCTGGCTTAGGAAATGGTGTTTCCAACAAGGAATTGTATGTTTAACCCATTGGGAGGAATTCTATGATAGCCCCCTTCTGCTAGGATAGGTTGCATCTCAGCAGGAGAGGAAGTATTATGCCGGGAAGAAAGATTACAGCTATCATTGACAAACATTTAAACTAACAGCCAAGGGGGAGAATGGGAATGATCCCAGGTCTTTGACTAGAAAAATCCACACACAACAGTCTAAAAAGGTTAACATACTACCCCTGAATGCCAGGTCATTGAACCTGGTGAAAATGGGCGAGCTAGAGGCTGAATGTAGATGGGTAGATCTTGCCATAATATCCATAATGGAGATGTGGTGGGGCTCTGACTCATCATGGATAAAAGAGATTCCGAGTTACAATCTTTATCACAAGAATCGATTAGGCCAAGTAGGTAGGGGAGTCTGCCTTAAAGTTAGGAATGACATCTCATCCTTTGAACTCCCCTACTCCATTGAAACTGAAAGTATATGGGTGAATATTCAATTTAAGGGACAACCCCATATACTAGTGGACACATGTTACAGGCCCCCATCTGCTAATCTTGAATACGCAATAACATTAATTAAGGATATTTCAATACTAGCTAAGGGCAATACCATAATATTGGGGGATTTTAATATGCCTACTATTAACAGGAACTCCCTAACCAGAAATACCCAATATGAAAAAGATTTTGTATCTACATTAATTGATACAGGTCTTGAATTCATTGTAACAGAACCCACACGAGGCAATAATATACTGGATTTGTTGATTACCAGTATTGGAGATAATATTCCTAATATTACCATTCAAGACTCACTAGGGAGCAGTGGTCATTATTCTATCCTATTTTCTTAGATACATGAACATCAGTCCCCTCCTAATTCTTCCTTATTTAAAAACTATGACAAGGCTAATTTTGATGAGATTAATGATTACTTAAATAAAATGTTGTGGGAAGAAATACTACTGCCCCTCCCTCTGGAGAATGCTTGGGGCTATTTTAAATCCACAATCCTCAGCCTGGAAAAAATATTTATCCCATTAAAACAAAAATATAATGGCAAAGGGAAGATTCATTTATGGCTAAACAAATATATTAAAAAAACAGATGAAACAAAGAAAAAACTCCTCTCCCATTTAAAAAAATGTAGTGACAATGACAGAAAAGATATCCTTTACAAATATGGAATTGCGGTAAAAAATTTAAAACAACAAATAATGCATTCTAAAAGAAACCTGGGGCTAGATATTAAGAGCTCAGTGCCGGGTGCAAAGCTGTTGCGCTGGACTAGCACCAACCTTGCGCCTGACTGCAATATTGAAATGCACCTTTAGCGCAGGCGCTAGGTGTCAGCGCTGATGCTAAACCAAAATGAATGCATGGGTGGGACAGGGGGGAGGGGCCCTGAATGCCAGCACACCGGCATATTCAAAAGCAGAGCACCATGCTACGGGCATTAGCACAATCTGTAGTGCGGTGCTAGTTACTGCCAAAGAAAAGCTGCTTTTAAGGCAGCGCTAATAGTGGAGGTACCCTCCCGGGATGTATCCCAACTCCCGTTCCCCATACAAATTCATTATTACAGTGGTAGTCTAGTGGTCCCCCCCCACCCAGCACTTATCCCAACCCCCGTTCCCGTAGAAACACATCATTACCCTGTTAGTCTAGTGGTGCCCCCCACCCTCCAGCACATTTCCCGAACCCCTATTCCCCGTAGAATTAAAAAATGACCCTGGTAGTTTAGTGATGCCCCCCAGCACATTTGCCGATTCCCATAATATAACATATATCCCTGGTAGTCTAGTGCCCCCTCACCCAACAGCGTCGCCCTTGCACATCCCACCCATCAGCAATGAATCGAGCTGGCGACTGGCTCAGCCCTCCTCACACCACCATGGCCAGCCGCTGACTGAGGAATGAATGAGCTGTACTGCATTCATTGCAGTACAGCTCATTCATTCCTCAGTTGGCGGCCGGCTGTGGTGGTGTGAGGAGGGCTGAGCCGGCTGCCGGCTCACTTCGTGGCTGATGGGTGGGATGTGTGGGGTGGCACTACCGAGTGGGTGGACCGCTAGACTACCAGGGAAATATGTTATATTACAGAGATCGAGGGTCAGGAAATGTGCTGGAGGGTGGGGGGCACCACTAGACTACCAGGGTAATTATTAAATTCTACGGGGAAAGGAGGTCGGGAAACATGCTGGAGCGTGGGGTCACCACTACACTACCAGAATAAATACTATCTTAAACATGTAATGGGGGTCGGGAAACATGCTGCAGGGCATACCTCTCAACCCCTTACCTCATAACTCAGGGACAAGGATTAAAGAAATCAGGGACAAACAACAAAAATCAGGGACATATCCTAAGAAATGGTACTATTCATGCAGAAAGCTGATAGAATAAGGGGATTTGCATTATGATGCATTTTCTGAGAACAACAAGTCTGTAACTCTAATGTTTGATATTATTATGTGATAGCAATCCTCACTGTTCTGCCAAAATAACACAAATCTTATGAGGGGCAGAGGACAAGTCTAAGGCAAAATCAGGGACGTCTCTGAAAATCAGGGACAGTTGAGAGGTATGCTGGTGGGTGGAGGACCACTACACTACCAGGATAAATACTATTGTAAACATGTAATGGGTAGGGGAAATGTGCTGGGGGGTGGGGGGGGGAACCACTAGACTACCAAGGTGTGCAACAGGCACACATGGCAACAGGGACCATGACGACAGGGCGGACAGCCTGGCCCAGTCAGTCTGCCCAGGTCCCTACTGTATGGATATGCTGCACACCCTACGTAGCCTACAGCATATTTCCATCCACCCCCACCAGGCATGCCTTACGCTTGTCCCATGCATTCGTGGGTCCCCCCACTGTGTTCCACCAACACCTGCCGTAGGGTGCCTATGTTGTTGGGAGAGGCATCTGTAAGGGCACATATGGCCAGTGGACATGTGTGTGACTATCTCCCCCCTCTAAATATATATATATAAATATATATATATATATATATACACACATACATATACAGTGTATATATATATATATATATATATATATATTGTATATATGCATGTGTGTGTATATATCAGATGTATATCTAGCTATGTGACACATAGGTATGACCCTCTCTGTGTCTGTCTCTCCCTATATTCGTACCTTTTGTTGTACAGCTTGCAGTGCTGCATGGGCAGGATGTCTGCTCTGTTTGTGCCTGCCAGCACACAGTTCCTGCTGCTTCCAGCCTGTACTTCCCTGCTGACCAACAGGGGACACTGTGGGCATGCCTTGGCCTGCTGCATCCAGCTTGTACTACCATTAAGACCAATAGGTGGCGCTGTGTGCTCCATGCTATAGCACCGGGCAAACGCGTGGTAATGTATGCTAAGCAGCAGATAATGAGATGCAAATGTACCTGTTTGCCCACAGATTACCTAAGTAGGCTCATTTGCATGGGAGCTTTGAATATAGTTCCCGTTTGCCCCAGGCTATTCAGCTTGCACCGGGCTAATGCATTAGCACTGTGTAAGAAGATTAGCATGGGAAAACCTCACGTCAGCATAGCACAGTTCTGCAGTGTGTGGCTTACATTGTTGCTTGCAGTAAATTCAAGACATGTCTGTGCAATTGCACACAATGTTCTCCACCTGCAGTACTAGCTTTCTCCAGGATCTAATGGGCTGTAGTGGCAGTGAGCACTTCCCTGTTGCTATATGTGCTGTCTTATTCCTGGGCTATTTTTGCCCTGCACGCCTGGCCCTGTTTGCCTGACTTCCTTTGTTTGCTATATTCTGCTGGTTTTGCTCCAGGCTATTCCTTTTGAATGTAGTTTGCTTTTTGCTCCAGGCTATGTTTGCCTGCTGGGCAGTGCTACTTTAGCTCCGGAGCACAGTTTTGAATATCTGGCCCCTAGAGTTCCAAGGATTGTCATAAATCTTTATTTTCCTATCTTAATATCAAAAAAAGATAATAAGAGACATATTGGCCAGCTTATTGTGTATAACTGTACGCTGACATCCGATAAAGAAATAGCTGATACATTCAATAATTATTTCTGCTCAGTTTTCTCAAACAAAGATGTATCTGATGCCATTAAAAATGTAGCAAATGTTAAAAGCAACTATATCATTACCATTTCTGATATCCTTTTGGTACTTTAGTCACTGAATAAGACCTCTAGTCCGGGTCCTGATGATATAACTCCTAGGTTTCTTTGTGAGACCTCTGAAGCCCTAACACTCCCTTTAACTCTTATGTTTAATAAATCTCTTCAGGAAAGCTCAGTCCCAGATGACTGGTTAAAGGCCACAATTGTACCTATTTTTAAGAAAAGGAAACATTCCAAGCCAGAAAATTATCAGCCTATTAGCCTGACTTCAGTTCTTGGTAAATTAATGGAGAAACTGATCAAGGCACTACTAGAAAAAGAAATGGAGACTATGAAAATCTCCGATTGGATCCAACATGGCTTCAAGCAAGGATTTTCATGTACAACTAACATTGTAGCTTTTTATAACCATGTAAGTCAAGGCCTTGACTCTGGTTGTCCCATGGATGTAATATTGCTAGACTACAGTCGCACATTTGACAGGGTAACACATGGCAAACTCATTACAAAACTTCTATCTCTGGGTTTCTCTCCAACCATAGTCAAATGGATTAACAGCTGGCTATCTGACAGATACCAGAGAGTAAGAATAAATGGAACTTTATCTGACAGGGGGCTTCTGACTAGCTGAGTACCACAGGGCTCAGTTCTTGGACCCACATTGTTTAACATCTTCATCAGCGATATGCAGATTAGTTCATGCAACCTATTAGCCAAATTCACAGACAATACTGAACTGGGGGGAGGACTGATACACCCACAAACAGAATCATGCTTAATAATGATTTAAAGAAAATAGAAACATGGGCCATATCTAATGGTATGACCCTTAATATAGACAAATGCACAGTATTGCACTATGGTAAGCACAACCTTTCACAGACATATACCCTAGATAATACCCCCTTGAAGACATCCACGAGCTAGAGAGAGACCTGGGTGTGATGGTTAATAACAAACTGTCCTCTGATAATCAGTGTTTAAAAGCGGCAAAAACATCCAGTGCACTGCTTACGTGCATTAAACACACATTCATATCAAAAACAGAGGAATGTATTATTCCATCATACAGGACACATATTAGACCCTGTTCTGACTATGGATCCCCCTTATGAGCCCATATTTAACTAAGGATGTAAACAGGATTGAGCAAATACAGAGGAGAGCAACTAGGTTAGTGCCCCACATAGCAGCTAGGGAGTACCAAGAGAGACTCCAGGCCACTCCTTACAAACAAGAAGGAGTAGGGGTAATCTCCTTTTCTTATACAAAATCCAACAATCACCTGATTTGATGCAGCAATCTGGATTTTGCTTCTCTAAAAGAAGGATTGTCTCAAGACATGATAATAAACAAATTGATGTGTGTAGGGCCAGAACAAATAAGAGACTAAACTTCTATACTATTAGAGCACCTAGGCTATGGAACAGACTGCCACAAGAACTTGTGGATCTTAACACAGTAGATGCCTTCAAAAAGGCATAGATAAATGGCTAGAATCAAACCTAAACCAGGTTTAATATCTTGCAAAGTTGCGAGGGACAATCTCGATAGGCTACGGCCTTCTTTTGTCCATAACTACCAAGTAAACCAAGCAAGTTCTATCAAAAACTGTATTTTAAGGAAGGCAAATTGAATAGATCCAGGTGGAATAAATCCTGTTTGGTTTTCATGTATCAAGTTTTCCTAGTATGGGGAGTACCATATTAAGTATTTTTGCAAATATTTTATAGTCAATATTTAAAATAGCTGTGGATCTATAATTTTCCACTTTATTGCTTTGCTTCCCTTGTTTTAACAATACAGAAATGTATGCCTGAGAGAAAGACAAAGGAATTCTCTTTAGCCATTGAATCTGATTGAAAAGGTTATATAAAAGAGGGGTAATCTTATTTTCAAATGCCAAAAAGAATTCCAGTTTGAAGCCGTCTCCCCCTGGTGCTTTTGATTTTGCCATTTGGTGAAGAGTTGTTTTGACTTCATTTTCAGAGATTGGCTGAATAAGGGATTCTGATTCAATAGTGCTGATTCTTCCCCCAGCAAACCTTTCATAATATCTCAGGTCATCCTGTGTCAGAGAACAATCAGAGGTATATAGAGTAGAGTAGAGTAACATTTGGAAAATTTCAACAAAATCCCTTCTTGATCTACTATCTGGCCTTCGGATGTTTGTATAGAGGTTATCTCTGCTCTTTCTTCTAGATCTTGTAATTTATTTTGCTAGGACCTTGCCTATTAGTTCACTATTGGTCTTCAAGTTCTCACTGGACCTTGCCCATTGTTTTTTTATTTCATAATATTCTGTAGAGTCTATTAATTTCCTGAGTTCTTGTAACATTTTTTCCTTTGCAGTATCCCCTTCTTTTACTGCTTTTTCTAAGTCCTGTAATTTACACTCTGTTTCCTTCTGCCTAATTAGTCTTTGTTTACTTTTCCATGAAGCTTCTGATATAACTTCACCCTTTATTGTTGCCTTGAAGGCATCCCACCAATCTATTATCTTCTCCCCTAAAACCTTATTATGCACCATAAAATGATCCATGGCCTTGGTCATTTTAACCAGGAAATTGTCTTTTAACAGGTTGTTGTTAAAGCACCATAGGCTTTTCTTTTTTGTTTTAAGATTGGTGTCCAAAAATAGGTCATAACTGACTGGGCTGTGGTCAGATATTAGTCTGGTTTCAATATGAGTACTAATAGCCAGGGTCCCTATCAGAAGATCTCTAGATATAAAGATGTCATCTAGCCTGGAGTGTGTTCCATGCCTTGGTGAAAAGTACATAAAGTCCTTGATTTCTATATGTAGGTCCCTCCATATATCGACCAAATTATTGGAGTGTAAGAAATGTAATAATTTCATTTTATATTTGTCCCAGCTGCTACCCTTTGAAGTTTTATCCAGGGGACTATTAAGAATACAGTTTAGATCCCCCAATATGTAGTGACCCCAATTCTAGGTGTACATTAACTTGTTTAGCTCAGCCAGGAAGTTGGCATAACCATTGAAAGGTCCACATAAGGAGCCAAATATGATGTTTCTCTGATTACCTAATTTAGTGTTTACCAAAATAATTCTTCCCTGCCTATCTGATACTGAACCAAGGACTTCTTCCTTGAAGCTTTTATTGAAAAATACTGCCACTCATGCACTCTTACTAGATTTCCCCACATAGAAATACATTTGACCAGAATATTTGTTTTTGAGCTTCTCCATTTCTTTCTCATTCAACAATGTTTCTTGGAGCATGATAACATTAGATTTAAGTTTCCTAATACTTGACAAAATCTTGGTTCTCTTCACAGGGGGGAATTAATCCCATTTACGTTCCAAGTGCATCCCTTAAATGATCCCATTTGCCCAATTTAAATATACCACTTCCCCATGTGTAAACCAATGTTCCCTCCACCTATAAAATGTTATTTTACCTCTCAGTTTGGCTCCCAGTTCCCCCCTTCCCATTATGCCTAAGACCAAGGTCTGGCAATCCCCCCCCCCAAAAAAAAAGTTGGTAACATGGCTGGAACCTGTAACTAGCCCCTCCCCCATCTTGATATGTAACCGAGTAGCAAATACATAGATTTAATTCAAAACTATATGCTACCAGCCTTCTGTAACCCCAACGTTTTAACCATTTTCAAAATCTCTAAAAAGCAGACAACCTAATTTTTAAGTCCACTTGAACTTGATTATTCAGGGGTGCTTTTAACTTGGCTGGGAAAACCACAGAGGATTTTATATTCTCTTTCTATAATCTCTGCTGAATTCCCCCAAATTTCTTTCTCTGCTCCCACAGAATTTTTGAAAAATCATTCCTAAGATAGATGGATTGATCTCTGTATACAAAATGTTTTAAAGCATGAAAGGCCTGCATTAATAGAATCTTTCCCTTTAGAAGTTAACATTTTTTGCTATTGCTGGTATAAATTTTGATGCTTCCTTAACTGAACCCAACCAGTGAACTCTATCTAAAACAGGAGTGGATTCCCCAGATGGTAGAATTTTAGAAAAAATATCCAATACAATACACCTAAGAGACATTTCTTTCTCCCACTCAGGGAGAATACCAAATATACCAATGTTTCTTTTTCTGGCGCAGTTCTCTTGATCATCTCATTTCCACTTAAGCACATCTTGTTTTTTTTAAAGCCTCTACCTCTTGGGTGAGAGGGGTCATAGTGTCTTCCAAGTCCAACTGCCTTCTTTCCACTTCAACAATACGTTTGAGTCCCTGTTCCAGTTTAGAATCAAGTTATAATATTATCTGAAAGCGCTTTAATGCAGTCTGGTAAATATTGCAGTTTTCCTATTAATGCCCGTATGGCATTCACATTATTTATTAACTGCTGGGCCCACTCAGGTGGTGTCTCTTGGGGAGTTTACGAAGTACTTGGGCCTGCTTCATCTTATTTCCCATCTAAAGTGCATGGGCCTACATTATATTTCCAGAATCTCCTGAAAGAAAATCTTCCTCTGAGGAATGAACTAATTCACTTGGGGGGCCCTGTTGATAAACCTTCTTCCCCTCTAGAAGAGGCCTTTCTGTTTCATGTGTGGACTGGTGTAGGCTGGAGGGACTCATTTCCTTTCCTTTCCTTTCCTTTCCCTGCCATTTTGGTTAGCTTTGAACCAAATGGATCACAACAGTTTTTAAACGGCACTTGAAGAAATGTTCCAGATTGCATACTTGATGCCAAAATAAAAAAAAAATGATATTGGAATCTCCTGGTGTATGTGGTAAATAGCACAAGAGAGTGCAGAGAGTTTGTTCATATTATATGGTGATTAAAAGGGTTTGCTGCCTCTTCTCTGCACCACGGTTCAGACCTTGAATGAGCACACAGGATTTAAGGAGTGGAACTGTTAGTTACTTTAGTTTCCTGCCCCTTAAATCAGTGGTTGGTTTTGAATCAGGTTCTGAGGTGCTGTTGTCTTTTTGTATTCTTAGCTTTTCCCCTGAGACTTTTTTTTTTTTTTTAATTTAGTTGTTTAACCAGGTATAGCACACTAAGCTGAAAGCTTTTTTACAGAAGCGACCTGGGAGCACAAGGAGGCTAAGTGACTTGCTCAGGGTCACACAGTATGCAAGTAGAAGCTACGGGATTCAAACCCAGGTCTGGTCTGCTGGATGTCACCAGATTTGCAACTCAGAGCCTTAGACCACTGCGCTATACTGCCTCCTAAAACTTGGAAGACTTGGAAGAGTTTAGACAGACTTTTCCCTCTTAGTTTGTTATCTTGTTCAGTGTCCCACATGTGCAGGTCTATTTCAACCTTTTCACCCCCAAGGAATAATAAATGTACTTTGTATGGTTCAAACGTGTCCAATTAGTTGCTTAAATCACTATATAGACTCCCAAGAGGTAACCATTACAGTCTCAAATTCAAAAATTCAGTTTTTTACCCATGTGTATCCTTTTTATTCACGTAAGTTTCTGAACATGTCCAAAAATTTTTTGTCCAGAAGTGTACTGTTTTTTAACAAGGATTTACAGGTTTGGAAGGTATGGTTACTTATCTTAAAGGCATTCCTCCTGGCATTCCATGTTGTTTTCTCCCTAGAAGGCCTCTCATCTTTTATTTTCTTATGTAGTACCACTTTTCAATGTTCGATGAAAGCTTCAGGGCAGGTAAAGTTCATATCAGTTGATCGTCGATGTTACAGTAAAAAAGAGAAGAGATGTGCAACTTGATAGAGAAGAAAACAGTAACTCGCAGCTTTGTAATTCAGTTCTTTAAATTACTTAGATTACTAAGTCCAAACGGACCAATTCCAGTACCTTCATGATGTCTGGACCACTACTGCTGCGAAGTAAAAACATTTAAATCTCCTGAATCCAAGTGGAGAGAGCTGAACTTGCATAAAATCAGACAACTTTGCCAACTGACTTCTCGGCCACTGAAATACTCCTTTTGTTCATTGCCTTGCCATTATTACTTGTTTAAGCAGTGCTTCAATGCTCTCGATATCAGCAGACGCTTCTAATCTTGCCCATATAGTAAAAATAATTTAGACACTACATTTTTAAATTGAGCTGCAGTGCCGGCTGGGTTCGAGCACCTTCCACATGAGGAGCAGAGGGAAGATGCAGCAGCTCCATGCTGCCTAGCTCAGGATCCAGTGCATTGCATCACCGTGGTATCACCACCGACTCGCTCCCAGGCACAAAGGTGCTCTTGGTGTTGTGTAGGAGTCTGTTTGCTGTATGTATTCTGTCCTGGGCCCGGTTCTTTTTGACACGTTTACTAGTGACATTGGAGAAGGGATCTGGAGTAGGATAAGCCTCTTTACAGATGACAGTAAACTCTGTGGAATAGTGGACAGTACCAAGGGAATTAGTGAATTACAAAAGAAAACCTGCAAAGGCTAGAGAGGTGGTCACATGTTTAATAGTTGAAATTCAGTACCAAAAAGTGCAAGGTGATGCACCTAGGAAAAAGAACCCAAGGACAGAATACTGAATGGAAGGGGTTAAACTTAGTACCAAAGCTGAGGAACAGGACCTAGGAATCATTATCAGTGACACTCTTAAACAGGCTAGCCAATGCAACAAGGCTTGTAATAAGGCAAACGAGATGCTGGGGGTGTATTGGGAGGGGTACTGAAAGTAGAATGAAAGACATGATATCCTGCCCATAGATCATTGGTGAGACCACACCTGGAGTACTGTGCCCAGTTCTGGAGCGCTAAGCTTAGTGAGAACAAGAATAAATTAAAGGTGGTACAGCGGAGGGTGACAAAGGTGATACAGGGCCTGTATGGGAAGTCCTATAAGGAACTCCTTAGGGCACTGAATGTGTACTCAACAGAGACCAGAAGGGAGAGGGGGATACAACAGAAATTTCAAATTACTGAAAGGAACAAGCAAAGTGAACTATAAGGAATTATTTAGCAGGAAAACCAGTTTGACAACATGAGGGCATGCCTGGCAACTGACAGGAAGAAGGTTCAGAAGGGATGTGAGAAAGTGTTATTTTACTGCAAGGGTGGTGTAACCATGGGACTGCCTGCCGGCCAAGATGGTGGGGACTAATACCGTGGAGGGCTTCAAACAAGCTTGGGACATAATAAAAAGAAAAGTGCTCACTGGTAGAGATGAAACCAGGGACAGGAATAGAAAAACCGATGGAAATGGTTAGAACCCTGTATCGACAATAGATCACGGGGTTATGTAGGACCCAACGGGCAGACTTGATGGACCGTTGGTCTTTTTCTGCCATCACCTGTCTATGTTTCTATGTTTTATTTACAAAAACAGTGACACAGCTCTTTGAATTATAGTCTTTCAACATTACTCTTTGTGGCATGTGGACAGCTGGTTCTGATTACAATATGATATTTTTTCTGCAGTATAAAATATATAAGGAAGTGTCTGTCAGGAGAAACTACTGTCTTGTTGAAACTGACACATCAAAACCCCCCCGGTATAAGTTAAAAGGACAGGACGTAGGTTAAACTACAGATATCTGAGATGCAATTACCTTGTCAATTTGCTTTGAAGCCAGGAACCAATATATGCATTTTATAATGCCCTCAGGGAAATCCTTTGATTTGCACTAAGTGTCATGAGGAAAGGGGCATATGCATGTGTTTGTGGTATCCAGTGAATTACATCAAAGAGACTTTGATGTCTGTGTGAAGCAGGTCCCAGACTAAATTGGGAAGTCCAGTATGCATTTGCTTGGGGTATCCAGTGAATTACATCAAAGAGACTTTGATGTCTGTGTGAAGCAGATCATGTGCTGGTTTGGGGGAAGTCACATGAAGAGAGGGGATTCACTAATGTTACCTATTTTGTTAAAATATCTTATTAGGACATCCTGTGTTATAAAATATAAATTTTAATACACCAAGGTGGAGTTAGGTGACCTCAGAGAGAAGGCTGGCTCAAGACTGCTTTTAAGTATACTGAGCAGACCTCACAGAGAGTCATTCATTTTCTGACTGAGAAAGAGGAACATCAAAGCACTGAAAGATTAAGAACATAAGGATACATTAGATAAGACCAGTCTGAGTGTATGGGTTTTAGGAATTTGTTCTTTTAAACCTATTTTGTTTTTAAGACTGTATGTGTTGGGATATCTTGTTCTGTAATTACTGTTTTCCTATTTTTAACTATTTTAAAGTAAAGATATATATTTTAAAAACAGAAACTGCCAGGTGTGCCTTGAAACTTCTTTTTTTATATATGTGAAGCTTAGATGGTTATAGTTGACACTGTGTATGAGCTTATTGTGGTACCAAACTGGGAAACAGATAAGAGTTCTCTAGGTCTTGCACAAAGTTCTAAGGGTTCATTTTGTAATACCTGGTTAGGTGCCCATAGGCAAAGATATCTGGCCCCCTGAAGACAGAATTATCTGAGCCTGACAATTGGGTACACTAACAAGAGGTTATCAATTTGAATCCCTCCAGAACTTGGGACAAAGGTGACTCCAACCCAGAAAACAGACAAGAGGGTTACCTTGTTCTGTTAACTGTTCACAATTCTACGCTCAGAGGTTGGCACTTTGGGAGTAGAGGGCTGACCTGCTGAGTGGGGTTGTGACAATTGGTTGGCAGCAGTGCGAAAAAGTTTGGTGGTATAAGCTTTATTGTTCAGTTTGTCAGCTTGAGACTGTGCAGCTCACTTGGAAAAAAAGAAAGGCAGTGTTTTATTTCAAAAGGAAACAGAACTATATCCCTTGGCTTACAGTCAAGTTCCTACCCGTTTTATTTTTTTTTCTAAAGTGCCAGTCAGAGTAGCAGTAGTCATGGAAAGATGGCTTCCAACTACAGCAGGCACACTGTAGAATACTTACAGCAGTTGTACGGGGTCAGAGGAGTCCTGTTCGAGGTGACAGCCAAAAAGCAGAACCTCATAGATGCCCTGATGGTAGCAGATACCCAGAGCAGTGAGTCACCGACCATGACTGAAAAGGACCAAACCTCGAGTGTGGCAGGGCTAGTGGCCAGTGCTGTGTCCAGGTCTGGTGAGGAGGACAGCAGGGCCACTGTCTATGAAGGGCCACAGCAGCAGGGGAAGGTCACCAGTATCCTCAATCCAGAGGTACTCAGGCTGCAAATTGAGTTGCACAGGATGGAGCTGGAGTTCCAGGAGAAGAGGGAGTGAGAGAAGTCAGAGGTGGACCGTGAGGCAGAGTGAGAATGCCGTGATGCAGAGCAAGAACACCATGAGGCAGAGCGGGAACAGCGAGAGGCAGAGAGGGAACAGCGGGAGGCAGACCATGTGGAGCATGAGTGCCAGTGAGCTGCAGAAGAGAAGGCAGAGCGAGAACGCCGTGAGGCAGAGGAGAAGAGAGAGAAGAGTGCCAGAGGCAACATAAACTGGAGAAGCTACAACTCTGACCAGCGGCACCAGAGCAGGTAAGTGGCTTGGGTTTAACTGGGACTGCAGGACTGGGTTACAAATTGAATTCCAAATTAATAGCCAAATTTAAAGAGGGGGAGGACATGGATGCCTTTATAAATTCTTTTAAAAAAGTTTGTATTCAGGCTAAAATTCCTAGATAGTCCTGGAGCTTCCAGCTATCCCCGCTACTTGCCGGGAAAGCTCGGGATGCATTGGGTCAAATGGACAATGAGAACAGTGACGATTACAGCAAACTTAAAGCTGCACTGCTAAAAAAGTTTGAATTAACTGCTGAATCATACAGAGCTAAATTCTTTAAGCTCAGCAGGAGCCCTGATATGAGCTACGAGAAGCTAGCCATGAAACAACGTCAGTTTTTAAAATGTTGTTGGGAAGGAATTGAGGCAAAATTCTGTTGATAAAACTGAAAATGTGATTTTATTAGAACAGTTTTATTTGGCATGCCCAGCTGAACTAACAACCTGGCTAGATCCCAAAACCATGCAAGAGGCTGCTGAACTCTCAGATTGCTATGCCAAGAGCAGACCTGCTCTGAGAGCAAATGGGGTGGGTGTGGCAGCGCAGAAAGGGAAAAGTGTGCCTTCAGGGCAGCTAAAACCTTCACTGCCCCTACTGAAACCAGTTAGCCCCAGGTTTCAGAGAAAAGATTTCTCTGAGAGAAGAAATGAATGCTGGTTGTGTAAAGAAACTGGGCATATTGCCAGACAGTGTCCCAAAAAGGTGAGCAATAATACACAACCAGGTGCTAGAAAAGAAGTGGATTGTTTGTGTGTCCCTGGAAGCATGCCAGTGAACATGAGGGAACACATGCACCCAGTCATGGTAAATGGTGTACAGACACAGGGGTTAAGGGACACAGGGGCATTCCTGACCTTGGTAAAGGGGGATCTGGTACAGCCTGGTCAGCTTATACCCAATAAATATGTCACTGTACAGGACTTTGCAGGCGGGGAGAAAACATTGCCCCTTGCTAGTGTTCTCCTAGACTGGGGTGAAACAGGAGGAGCTGTGCAACAGGTGGCTGTAGCCAAAACATTAGCAGTGGATGTGATCCTGGGTAACAATCTCCAACAGGGGATGGTATGTGCAGTTACCCATAGCCAAGTGGCAAGGGAACCTTGTAGTTACCTGAACCCCACAGAAACCAGTGTGGAAACCACTGAGAGGCTGGTTCCCCAGCCTGTGTCTCCAGATGGGGAGACTGATAAAAAGGGGATAGAAATTTCCCCAGTAGCAAGTAACCACA
Organism: Neoceratodus forsteri; assembly: GCA_016271365.2. Lineage (NCBI taxonomy): Eukaryota > Metazoa > Chordata > Ceratodontiformes > Ceratodontidae > Neoceratodus > Neoceratodus forsteri. The sequence goes on from CM028137.1 coordinate 166,114,886, forward strand.
CAGCTACAGGGGGTTACTCCGAAGAGGGAGGGGTGACCCCTTATCAGAGGGTTGGGACTGACAGTGATCCTGAGGGCCCTGAAGCTAGTGCTAGGAACCCTAGTTTAGCGAATGAAGGGGACCTGTCCCATGCCTTGGGACTGTGTGAGGGGCTTGCAGCTGCTCAGAGGAGTGACCCTAGTTTAAAGAAGCTGAGGGCTTGGGCAGACTCTGACGGAGCACAAGGAGGTAACGGCAGACATAAGGTTTATTGGAAAAATGGACTTATGTATACTCAAGCAGTACAGACAGAGCGAGGGATGCTAGACAGGCAGCTTGTCATTCCCCAGGGGTATCGTGAGCAGTTGCTCAAAACTGCACATGATATTCCCTTGTCTGGTCATCTAGGAATCACATGCACTATGCAGCGGTTAGCCCAAAATTTCTACTGGCCTAACTTTACCCAGCAGGTGAAGGAGTATTGCAGATCTTGTCACCGGTGCCAAGAAATAGGAAAGGTGGGCAAGAAAACCCAAGCCGCCCTGATTCCATTGCCCACAGTGAAGAAGCCATTCCAGAGGGTGGGAATGGATATTGTGGGACCTTTAAATACCCCCAGATCCTCAGGGAAGAGATTCATCCTGATTGTGGTAGATTATGCCACCCGGTACCCAGAGGCAGTCGCCCTATCCTCACTGAGGACAGACAAAGTGGCAGATGCCTTACTTGGGATTTTCTCCCGTGTTGGGTTTCCGAAGGAGATAATCACTGACTGAGGGGGTTCGTTCATGTCGGACCTGATGAAATGTTTATGGGAGAAGTGTGGATGGTGCAGAGATGCACAACACTGTATCACCCACAAGCCAATGGACTTGTGGAATGATTCAATGGTACCCTAAAGTCAATGCTCCGGGCGTTTGCTGAACAGCATGGGAGGGACTGGGAGAAATACCTTCCCCACCTGTTGTTTGCATAAAGGGAGGTGCCCTAAGATTCAACAGGATTTTCCCCCTTAGAACTCTTATATGGATGCCGGGTATGTGGGCCCCTAGACTTGATCAGGGAGGACAGGGAAGGCAAGCACACCACCCAGGGAACTCCCATTGTGGATTACGTCCTTAGGTTTAGGGAAAGGCTGAAGGAGCTTATGTGGGCAGCCCAGAGCAAACTGGCAGCTGCCCAACAGAAGCAAAAAGTATGGTATGACGGCAGAGCCAGAGCTCGCTTGTACATGGTGGGTCAGGAAGTCATGGCCCTTATTCCTGTCCAGAAAGACAAGCTGCAGGCTGAGTGGGCAGGACCGTACAAAGTGATTAGGAAGGTAAATGATGTGAACTACATTGTGGAGTTACCTGACAGAAGACAGACAGAAAGGATGTACCATGTCATCATGATGAAGCCATATGCAATTAGGGCTGACATGGTGTTTGCAATGTGTAGTCATGGGGAGGGGACGGATGAAGGAGACCCCCTTCTGGACTTGCTGGAAGAGAGTAAATGGGAGTCCTCTGTGGTGGCAGTAAAATTGTCTCCCCAGCTGACCCCGGGCCAGATCCAAGAAGTAAAGGAGGTTTTACCAGACTTTGCCCCCTTGTTTAGCGCCAAGCCTGGACTAACCCCCTTAGCGACACATGATGTGGAGACAGAGACACAGACACACATACAGCAGACAGCATATCAGGTGTCAGAGGCTGTCCAAAATGACATTAAGAGGGAAGTGGAGGAGATGCTGGATTTGGGGGTAATCCAGAGATACCACAGTCCCTGGGCCTCACCCGTAGTCCTTGTACCCAAGCCAGATGGCTCAACTCGTTTCTGTGTGAATTATTGTGGACTTAATGCAGTCATGAAGTCAGATGCCCACCCGATGCCCCAGATGGATGAACTCCTGGACAAGTTGGGAGGGGCGACCTACCTTACGACCATTGACCTGACAAAGGGGTATTGGCAGGTAGAGTTGACGGACAGAGCTAGGGAGAGGTCAGCCTTCATCACTCTGATAGGCTTATTTGAGTTTAAAGTAATGCCTTTCAGAATGAAGGCGCACGGCCACTTTCCAAAGGTTGGTGAACCAGGTGTTAAATGGTGCTGAGAAGTACGCCGTGGCATACCTGTATGACATTGCCATCTTTAGTACCAGCTGGGAGGAACACCTATCCCACCTTAAGGAAGTGCTGGGCAGGATACAGAGGGCCAGGCTCACTGTTAAAGCCGAGAAGTGCCAGATGGCCATGGGAGAGGTGGCATACCTCGGGCATGTGGTAGGCCAGGGACAGCTCCGTCCTAACCAAATAAAAATAGAGGTAATCCAGGAATGGCCCAGACCAGAAACTCAGAAGCAGTCAGGAGTTTTTTCAGGACAGCAGGGTACTATAGAAAATTTGTACCCAATTCCAGTGCCCTGGCTGCTCCCCTATCTGACCTGACAAAGAAAAGGATGCCCAAGAAAATTACCTGGGGCCCAGCCTGTGAGGAAGCCTTTTCCAAACTAAAGGAGGCACTGTGCAGTGCTCCTGTTTTGACAAGTCCTGACTGTAGCAAACCTTTTATAGTTCAGACTGATGCCTCAGATGTGGGTATTGGGGCATTATTGAGTCAGACATCCAGCCAAGGGAGGGATCGCCCAATAGTCTACCTGAGTAAAAAGTTACTTCCCAGGGAGCAGGCATACTCCACGGTGGAAAAGGAGTGTCTTGCCATAGTGTGGGCACTAAAGAAATTGGAGCCATACTTGTATGGGCAGCATTTTGTGGTGCATACTGACCACAACCCCCTGGTTTGGCTGACACAGATGGGGAAGAACAATGGTAGATTGCTAAGATGGAGTCTTGCTTTGCAAGGATATGACATGACCATTCTACATAGGGCTGGAGCGACCAATCAGAACTCAGATGGGCTGTCTCATGTCTACGAGAAGTGAACTGATTTGGGAAGCTCATCCCATGCAAGGGATAGAGCCCCCAAATTCAGTCTAGGTGGGGAGGATTGTGGCACATGGACAGCTGGTTCTGATTACAATATATTTTTTCTGCAATATAAAATATGTAGGGGAGTGTCTGTCAGGAGAAACTGCTGTCTTACTGAAACTGACACATCAAAACACCCCAGGTATAAGTTAAAAGGACAGGACATAGGTTAAACTACAGATATCTGAGATGCAATTACCTTGTTAATTTGCTTTGAAGCCAGGAATCAATATATCCATTTTATAATGCCCTCAGGGAAATCCTTTTATTTGCACTAGGTGTCATGAGGAAAGGGGCATATGCATGTGTTTGTGGTATCCAGTGAATTACATCAAAGAGACTTTGATGTCTGTGTGAAGCAGGTCCCAGACTAAATTGGGACATCCAGTATGCATTTGCTTGGGGTATCCAGTGAATTACATCAAAGAGACTTTGATGTCTGTGTGAAGCAGATCACAGACTGGTTTGGGGGAAGTCACATGAAGAGAGGAGATTCACTAATGTTACCTATTTTGTTAAAATATCTTATTAAGACATCCTGTGTTATAAAATATAAATTTTAATAAACCAAGGAGGAGTTAGATGACCTCAGAACGAAGGCCGGCTCAAGACTGCTTTTAAGTATACTGAGCAGACCTCACAGAGAGCCATTCATTTTCTGACTGAGAAAGAGGAACATCAAAGCACTGAAAGATTAAGAACTTAAGGATACATTAGATAAGACCAGTCTGAGTGTATGGGTTGTAGGAATTTGCACTTTTAAACCTATTTTATTTTTAAGACTGTATGTGTTGGGATATCTTGTTCTGTAATTACTGTTTTCCTATTTTTAATTATTTTACAGTAAATATATAGATTTTAAAAACAGAAACTGCCTGGTGTGCCTTGAAACTTCTTTTTTTATATGTGAAGCTTAGATGGTTATAGTTGACACTGTGTATGAGCTTATTGTGGTACCAAACTGGGAAACAGATAAGAGATCTCTAGGTCTTGCATAGAGTTCTAAGGGTTCATTTTGTAATACCTGGTTAGGTGCCTGTAAGCAAAGATATCTGACCCCCCGAAGACAGAATTATCTGAGCCTGACAATTGGGTACACTAACAAGAGGTTATCAGTTTGAATCCCTCCAGAACTTGGGACAAAGGTGACTCGAACCCACAAAACAGACAAGAGGGTTACCTTGTTCTGTTAACTGTTTACAATTCTACGCTCAGAGGTTGGCACTTTGGGAGTAGAGGGCTGACCTGCTGAGTGGGGTTGTGATACTCTTCACATAGTGACAAATTTCTGGATAATCACAGTTTGCATAACATAGTAGTGCCGGTATTTCACCCAAATTGTGTGTAAACAGTATGTCTGCACCAAAACCTCTCCTGCCCCTAAACATAAAAAAAAAATCATTCTTCCCAAGCTGCTCCTGTGGCCTTGGCTCTCTTCTAGCAGGCCACAGCTAACAGACCACCCGACTGACCCCTGGACAGATTCAGGTATGCACCGGACCTCTGAAACTCGTGGTTTTGAATGCCACTGTTTTGACTGGATCATCAGTGGAGGAACCAGGCACTGACTGGCAGCTTTACTCCATGGTTGATTTTCCAACGCCTGGTGCTTCCTGATCTCAGGGAAATCTCCTTCTGTGCTTTGTTCTGGACTGAACTTTTTCGCCCACCCCATCCTCCTCACAGTATTAAATAGACCCTTACTCCACCCCTTCCTCAGCCTAGCAGCAGATTGGTTACTCCACTGCTGCACATTTTCATGCTATTGGCCTCCCTGTCTTCAATACCTGACTTGACCCACTTTCTCACCGCCCCTTTTTAAAGCAGTCCCACCCACAGGATCACACATTTCCTCTCAACCTTTTCTCCAGCCACTCCATCTAACTCCTCTCAATTACTGCTCTACCTGCCCTATTGTTAGGGACCTCACCCTAATACGACTATATACCCTTTCAACTATAAACCAGCTAGCAGATAAGCAGGCCAACAACACCAAACAAACTACCTTGGGGTGCAACCACCTACTACTACTCCTCACTACCTCTTTTGGCATTGCTAGTACCATACACGTCCTTTTGTTCTGCAAATTTTGGACTGCCCGCTGTTCTGTCTGACCCTTTGTATGAATGCCCTTTATTAATCCTCACTTTTCTTCTCTCCCTCAGCCGAGGAACTGCCACCCAGGCTCCCAGCTCCTAAGCCACGGGATTCCTGGCTACTGGGAGGTCAGCGCCCCTCTAGCCGACGCTCGAGACTGCAGACAAGGACCCAAGGTCCTACAAGGTATGGCAACTGCTGCCACCAACCGGATTGCAAGCACCCTCTCAGACCACACTCTGATTGGTCCCTGGCGGAAGCTGGCTTCTGCTCTTTGATTTTAAACCCTAAAAATGTTTATGTTGGGACAAATGTTAGAAAGCCGAAGTGTTAAACCAGTCTATAATTGAAAGGACTTGAATTGTGGTTTGGGAAAGAAATCTAATGTCTACAGTCCTTTCCCTGCATATGTGCACTGGCCCTAGACACTTTTGGGTGCCAAAGTAATACACGTCCTTTTGTTCTGCAAATTTTGGACTCCTCGCTGTTCCGTCTAACCCTTTATGTGAATCCCCTTTAATAACCCTCACTCTCCTTCTCTCTCTCAGCCAAGGAACTGTCGCCCAAGCTCCCAGCTCCTAAGCCGCGGAATTCCCGGCTACCGGGCGGTCGGAGCCCCTCTAGCCGACATTCGAGACCGCAGACACGGACCCAAGGCCCTACAAGGTACGGCAACTGCCGCAACTTTTTCTACCGCCCCCCTCCCCCACCTCCACTGACTATTAAATACAGTACCTCCTGCCAAAATATTAGTCCACATCCCCTGGCGCAGTGCCCCACCAATACAGACTTAGCTCGTGATCCCCCTCTTCTATGTCCAGTCTACGGGATCCAACTCTCAGGGCCTCACCTTACTAAAACGCATAGGCTCTCCTTGGCTGTGCCTTCACCACTAAATATTTTTAATGCTATCAAATTTGGGTCAACCTGGATCGGAAAGTTACTGATAAGCTGCATTAATCCAGCAACCCCACTGGCCCTTGGGCTAATTGAGTGGCTCCTTTTTTGAGGTACCATCATGTCGGGCCCTATATGGCTCCTTATACTGCCCCTTACATAGAAACATAGAATTTGATGGCAGATAAGGACCGCTGGGCCCACCCAGTCTGCCCATTTCCCTACCTGATGGATAAGCTGCAGATCCTAGTTAGCCAGCAGCCTACTTCTTCCTACCCCCAACCCCTAGAATTGCCTTATGACTGTCCCATGCATGCTTGAATTCCACCACTGTTTTTGACTCCACAACCTCCTCTAGAAGGCCGTTCCATACATCCACAACCCTGTCTGTGAAAAAATACTTCCTTAAATTACCTCTGAGCCGCCTTCTATCTTCAAATTGTGCCCCTTGTTCTTGCACACCTTTTTTTGAAAGATGCTACTCTCTGGACTTTGTTGATTCCTTGAGGTACTTGAAAGTTTCTATCATGTCCCCCCCTCCCTCCTTTCCTCGAGGCTATACATATTAAGCTCCTTAAGTCTCTCTTCATGTGTCTTCTAGTGCAGACCCTGCACCATTTTAGTTGCCCTCCTCTGGACAGCTTCCATCCTGTTTATGTCTTTGTGGAGACTGGGTCTCCAGAACTGTGCGCAGTACTCCAGATGGGGTCTCACTAGCTGTCTGTACAGAGGGATAATAACTTCTTCTGCTGATACCAGCTGCCCAGCATTGGACACCTGAACTACCATCATGTTTGGTCTACAACGGCATCTTATGCTGTATACCACATGGCAATTTATCCTTTAAATGCCTCCGTGATTCCAAGTACCAGTACCTCGAACCCTGCTCTTGGACCACACATACCAGTAGTACTTATAACACTCCCCCACCACAAGGCCCACCTCCCACCACATAGACTTCTATCTCCTCCCCGCCTATTGTGGTAGGGGTACTATCTCTTGCTACAACAGATCAGCTCTTCTATGGTGGCTACTTTCCAGTCCCTAAAAACATCAGATCTACTAGACGGGAGAAAGGCAGGAATTACAAGCTTATAATTAGCTCTCTTAGAAAAATCCTACTTATCCTCCTGCTATGTTCAGGCAACATATAACTCAACCCTGGCCCCCCAAAAGCTATTGCTTTGCCAGCAGAACTAGCAAATTTAAAAGGAATAAGCTTCTTGCATATTAACGTATGTAGCCTCCTTAAAAAGATAACCTTAATACAAACCTGGGTAAATCATACCTCTCCTGACATACTTGTGATTTCCGAAACTTGGCTTAGACCCAGCACCACTGATAGAGAAGTAAACATACCCAACTATGCCTTGTTCAGAGCTGATTGGCATGCCAGAGGAAGAGGGGTAGCTATCTACGTTAAAGACAAATTTTCTGCCTTCTGCTTATCCTCGGCATCTGTCGCCAGCGAATTCGAATGCCTAATTCTCAAAGTGGAAATTACACAGACTACTTCACTCTGCGTAATAGGATGCTACAGACCGCCGTCTGCTGGCCTACTGCTTGTGTCATATCTAAGTGATAAGTTGGGACAGGGGCTGCAAGAAACTATTATTTTAGGAGACCTCAACTTTGACTGGCTCTCTAACACAGCTGCCCCCCTTGCATCCTTCTGTGATGAACATGGGCTGATGCAACTTATTACTGAACCAACATGCCCAAACATGAAGAACCCCTGTAAAAGTACACTTTTGGATGGTGAGCAAACCTCATCTCTTCTCCCACGCTGATGTCTTCTTCTCAGATGCCAGCAACCATTGTTTTATTGCGGGAGTAAGATCCACCAACAACCCAGCACCCATCAGCAAGTTCTCTATGAAAAGATCCAGGTGCAACTTCAGTGAACATGCCTACCTAAGCGAGCTTAAGTACTCCCTGGTGGCAAGATTTCTACCTGACCAAACGACATTAGCTTACAATATCTTCCACAACATTCTATCAAGGAGCCCTTAATAAGTATGTCCCCTGATTAAAGTTCGAACTAGGACCAAAACCTGTAAATGGTTTACCCCTCAGATCAAGTCCTTGCTTCTAGAAAGAGATAAGCTCTGGAAAAAAGCGCGAAGACTGAACACTGCAGAGGATTGGAACCAGTTCAGGAGACTACAAAATTTTTGTACCATAACAATCAGAGAATCGATGGCCACCTTCTTCAAATCCGAACTCGACTCTGCCACAAAGAGCCCAATCAAGCTCTGGAACACAATCAATAATCTGCTAGGCCACTCCCCAGGAAATTCACTCCTGACCAAGATTACCTCTGGCAACTTGACTATAACCGAAAAGATGGATATACTTGATACACTCAATAACCACTTTGCTACTGCAGGCATGGCATTTGATAACTCCCCTGCAAACATACTTCACTCCCAGACTGCCCGCCAACTGCCTGAAACTCCGATAGTTTCGCTGCCTTTCTCGCTTCAACCTGCCCCACTGAAAGAGGTAGAGGACCTCTTGCTTCAGTTGGATACTAGAAAAAGCACTGGGGCCAACACCCTTGATCCTTACTTCCTAAAAATTGCCTACCACGTACTAGCAATACCCGTCACCCACCTTTTTAACTTATCCCTGTCTCAGGGCACCTTACCACCTATATGGAAGACAGCACATGTCATACCACTGTTCAAATCAGGTGACCCTGGCGATCTCAATAACTAGAGGCCAATTTCCCTCCTTCCGGTCCTGTCCAAGCTCCTAGAGAAAATTGTAAATGCACAGCTGAGGACACACCTTGAGTCTAGGAACTGCTAAATCCTATGCAGTCCGGATTCAGAGCTAAACATAGCACTATCTCAGCCCTCGCCAAAGTTAATAATGACTGGCAGCGTAATCTTGAGAGCAAAAACTTTATTTGTGCTGTTTTCCTTGATCTAAGCAAGGCTTTTGACACTGTCAACCATAGTCTGCTCCCCTCCTCCCTTCAAACCATAGGTGTGGACCCCTCCTCTCTGTGTTGGTTTACTGACTATCTTACAGGGCGCCTTCAACAGGTTAAAGCCGAAGGAGGCCTGTCCCCCTTAAAAACTCTGCAAAGAGGGGTACCTCAAGGTTCCACATTAGGGCCCTTACTTTTTGCAATCTACATTAATAACATCAACTACTGTATAAAAGAAGCCAACATCCATCTGTTTGCAGATGATACAGTTATCTACGTGAGTCGCCCAACACCTGAAGCTGCCTGCAATGACCTACAGTCAGAATTCAACCTTTTGCAAAGCCAACTCCTTCAAAAAAAGCTACTCCTTAATGCCAAAAAAACTAAAGCGATGGTCCTGTCCCCTTTTATCTGTACAGTTAACCCTGTGTCCAGTGGGACAGTTCCCCAAATTACCACAGTTCTAGGTGAAAAACTATAATTTGTTACAAAATTCAAGTATCTGGGAGTTTGGATAGACCAAAGACTCTCCTTCATTGAACATATCAAGGACTTGCTAAAACGACTTCGGCAAAGGCTTGGATTGTTTTTTAGAATCAACCAATTTCTCACCAGAGATGCCAAGAAACAACTGGGCCAATCCATTTTCTATAATTGGTTGATTACGCTGACTTCCTCTACAGCCAATGCCCCAAACTCGTACATGGCTAAACTAGACACGCTCTACCACCGAGCACTGAGGTTTATAACGGGACTTCCCTTCGACACGCATCACTGCACCCTATATGCGGCAGTGGGGTGGACATCACTAAAGTTCAGGCACCACAGAAACGCCGCTCTCTGGACCTATAGAGCCATCTCTAATAAGCTGCCTTACTATATCTCCTGCTGTCTTCCCTGAGTATAATTGGGAAATACGTGTTAGAAGTTACTCAGCTATTACACTTAAAGTACCCAAAGCAAAATCCCGCTTCGGCAGGGCAGCCATAAGCTTCGTGCTACCTACCTTATGGAACGATCTACAAAAAAACCCTCAAATTAAGCACTCTAATCGGTATAAATGCCTTCAAGACACTTTATTTCCTTACAATCAGAGTATGTAACTGCTTCACCCACTCAGACCCAGTACCGGTGTCTGCACTGGTATATAGCCACGCCTGGACCCAATTTTTAGTACTGACCCCCCAGCTTGCTCCTCACCAGCCTAATTGTTCTCTCTCTCTCTTATCCCCCTGTCTTATCAACACTAGGCCCGTCCATCCCCTTATTCTTCCTTTCCCAACCTCGGATAGGAGCTCACTACCCTGGGTTGTGACAGCCTACCGTGCCCCGTACTTTATAGCATTCAATCCCGGGGCTCACATATACTCCTTTTCTCCATCCACCTTCTCTACATCCCATTTTACCAACTCCTTTCTGTGCACCGTGCCCTCCTAGCCTTTCTCCCCCTACCTCCCTCCCTTCCCCTACCTTCACCTCTACCTGTTGTATATTTTTATTTTTTTCTTCCGTTACTTCTTCCTGCAACCTTAGATAACCTGCTTTATCTTCCTATAGACACTTCTATGTATGTAAATACCGTGTAATCTGTACAATATCTGTATAATTCTATGTACATATGAACTTCTTTTTCTTCCTCTCTGTAAAGAGTATTATCTGTATTGCCTTGTAAATACCTGTGTTGACCTGTATATACAATTGTTCATGCTCCACCCAGGTCCATCTTGCAAATGAGCTTCTGCTCAACGATGAACGCCTGGTTAAAGACTTGATTGATTAATTGACTGATTGATTGATTGATATAATTTTCTGTGCTCTACCTGAGTCATTCCATAACTGGATTATTTCTGTAGTTACTTAAAAAATAATACATATGTACTGTACGTACTAAAGGATATATCTTTACACTATAATAGTAACCAATTGCATTTAATTTTTTTAAGACAACAGAAGATTTAATTTCAACAAATAAATTCACTACCATATAGTGCTGCTGCTATCAGGGATTTAACAGAGGTTTTAACAGACCTCAAAGTCTGTTTTTTGTCATTCCTGTGTAACCCTTAGGTGGCGCTATTCCAAGGGCTACTACCCCTGCTTGTATGGCTATGCACAGGTTGAGGGGTCTGGATTCAGTATTAAGGTGTCTCCACCCAGAGTAATGGTACTGGGGATGGTTACCTGTTCTGCTACAGCCCTGAGTACCCAGGATGGACAGTCTGGCTAGTCAGAGGCACTGCAGCTGATGTTGCGGCCCTTGATGGAAAGAAAGGCAGTTAACATGCACAATAACAGATTATTTGTAATCCGAGCCAGTTGGCTCAATCCCTTGCAAACCCAAAAAAACAAAACAATTAGATGGTGCCACAAATGATTTAAACTCTCATTGCAGGGAGCTACCCCGATTGTACTCACACTACCAGGTTTCTGTTGAAAGGCAGGTGATATGGAGGCCTCGTGGTGTTCACTGATGAGCATGGGAAAACAGGACCAACATGACACATCTCTTCTTCATGGCCTTTCCTCCAGGTGGCCCACAACCTGTGAGTTGTTGTTGCACAGGGGCTGGATCCCCAAAGTCGGTCTCTCGCCAAAACAGTCTCTGGTGCAGGATATTCGGTCTGAGCTGGATTGTCAAGGCCCAGGCAGGATGAATAGATTGACAAAGTTCATTGTCTTCTGCTAGTGAAGACTCCAGCTGGCGTAACAGTTTGGGTTGTAGGCAAACAGGTGTCAAGGCACAAAACACATTCGGCACGTTCAAAATAAGTAGCACTAACTTTGAACAGTTTGGATGCAGTCCGGTCACAATTCAGCCGCTTCACTGAGCAAACCTCTTGATCCGGAGCACATCTCGCACGCAAGCTGGGCTGATCACTTCACAGGAGCAAATATTTTGTCCAAATAATAAATTGCACTGGTAACACTTCTTTTCCTTTCTGCCACAGTTCCACATTTAAATTGGAGGATTCTGACTGATAGGCATTCCCAAGGCAGGAGAAACATGGCAGAGAGGCAAGGTAGGACTCTTCCCACCAATTCCCCTATGCTCCTTCAGTAAATAGTTGCTTGAAAGCTCGAGCTGTTCACACTTCAACCTCCAACTCTAACTGATCCTCTGTCTCATGGAGCACTGGGGATTTCCCTTGTCAATCCAGCATGCAGGTTGGCTGAGGAAGCTGTCAGTCACAGTTAGGGCTCCCCCTCCAGGTTAATTTGGCACCAATCTAAAAACTACAAAACTACAGATTTTCTTTCCCACGAGACATTGGGGTTCGGATCCATTTTCGGTCCCCAGATTCTATTGGTCCAATTACTGGAAGTCCCGGACCTAACATGGTGACTTCCATTCAGACAGATAAGCTGCAAAGAAAGCAGGTTACACAAACATCTCCCCTTCAAATATAACAGTACACAAACAGCAAATAAGCACAGTTCGTATACAAGCTCCCTATGCACCACTATTGACTGCAGAGTGAAGCATAACAGAGCACTGTCTGGCCAGTCACAAACCCTAAATCACTTGGACTCAGTTCAGACCATACACTTAACACAGATTAGCTAGTCTGTTAAAGGGACAGACATGTAGGCTTAACATGGCACTCTCGTGCAAATAAACAGGATTACTCTGAGACAGGACACCAGCCTGACAGTTGGCATTGAGGAGCCCAAGAAGACATTAGGTAAACCCCAAATGTGTGTGTGTGTGTGTGTGTGTGTGGGGGTTACACCTGAAAAGTTAAGAAATCACTTAAATGGTCTGTACAAATCTTTTTGGTAAAGGAGAATGGATTAATGGTGCAGTAACACTTGTTTTAAACAGCTGTTTACCCTAAATGCAAATAAGGGTCTGATTCAAACCATGTTCGATTCAGGTTTCATTTCAAAGATATTTTTCAGAAGGACATTGAGAAAAACAAGCTTAAAATCTGTGGTTATGGGACACATGCATGGCGCAGGACTGGCATGATGGGTTAAATGAGAGCTCCATGTACCAGGGACATTATCTTCATTCTTAATCCATTTATCAGTACTGATTTGAACGATCAAGGTGTCATGCATTAGAAGGAAAAATCCCACCAGTGAATCTGAAACTTGAATAATGATAACTCACACTCTTAGGCAGCAATTTAGATCCAAAAGATGGTGGTTAGCAGGTTGTGATTGGCAAGTGGTGGGAATGGCAGAAGCTGCTTCATCTCCAGATACCACGAGCGATGTAACAAAAATCAAAATCCCAAATCACTCCCAAGTCTTTGGTAGTTCATTTAACATGAGGAGCAGGGGAGTAGCCATCCCAATTCATACATCAATACCTTTTCATGTTCAAGAGACTTTCTCTGACAAGAGGGAAGGTACATTATCATCACGGGCATGCTTCATGGTCAGGAGGTCACTCTGTGCAATGTTTATGCCCCAAGCTCTATACTTTGTTTCGTGACATGGCACAACTACTGGTGACCTACATAAAAGGGTCACTGAAATTCGGAGGTGTCATGAACACAGTCATGGATGACTTCCTAGGTAAGAACAAAATCCAAACTGGATCCAGAACACTGGCATCCAAAGATCTCACAGAGCCGGCAGCTGAACAGGGTCTCGTAGATATATGGCATCTGTCACATCCAAAAAGGTGAGATTACTCTTTCTACTTGACCCCACATGACTCATTTTCTAGGCTGGATCTATGGCTGATCTCAAAAACCTTGGCCCAAAGTGTATTGGATACCTCCATCGTAGTTATCCTTATCTCGAACCATGCTCCGGTTTCCTTCGCCTGACTCTCATCCAATACACAGGAGCAGACCCAGTGACAATGGTGCTTTAATGCCTCCATGTTAAAAGATGAATCATTCAGGGAGGCATTAGCCCAAGACATACAGTTTTTCCTGGATACTAATCAGGTGGGAGATACCTCTGCCGCAACCATATGGGACACCCTGACAGCCTATATACACGGCCACTGTATTAGTTATGCTTCCCACAGAAAACAAGTCAAACAAAAGGACCTGGAGGAGCTAACTACCACTCTGAAAAAACTTGAGAGTAGATACAGAGTGGATACGATCAAGGAGAAATACCTTCTTCCTGACATAGTACGTACCAGATACAAACTCAATATGTACCTACATCAGAAAACAGAGTTTGTCCTTTTATGCGTGAAACAGAACTTATGCGAGGCTGGGGAAAAGCCTGGCTGCCTTCTGGAGAATCAGCTTAAGAAAGAGACAAAAACAATCAAGAACTGCAGGAATCAGGACAATCAAGGCAAAATCATAACAGACTCCAAGGAGATCGATGATGTGTTCAGAGGAATCTATCACTTCTTGTACAAGCAGCATATCCAACGTAATGAACAGCATTTCACCCAGTTCATTGAGCCATTAACCTTACCAAAACTCAGTCAGGAAATGAAAGACTGCATGGAATCTACCATCAGAGACTGAGCTAGAGCAGGCTTTACAAACTAAACCAGGTGGCAAAAGTCCAGGGACAGGCAGCCTACCCATTGAATTCCTCTTTCATTTTTGGAAGCTTCTCCTGCAACCTCTAACAGAGGCCCTTGTAGAAGCTACAAGAGAAGGTCAACTGCCTCCATCTATGCAATCAGCTGTCATTACCCCAATACTGAAAGAAAGTAAAGACCCCTTAGCTTGTGGCAGCTATAGACCCATATCTCTCATTACAACAGACTGTAAGGTCTATGTAAAATTCTTGGCCACTCGGCTGAAAGAGGTCATAGCCGCACTGGGTCAGACCAGGTTGGTTTTGTCCCACACAGGAAGGTCATGGACAACACTAGATGCCTCCTGAACCTTATGTGGCAGGTGGCATCCTCTCATCAAGGGGCAGTGCTCCTCACTTGACACAGAGAAAGCGTTTGACCGGATGGAATGGCCCCACTTATTCAGAGTCCAGACAGACTTTGGTCTTGGAGACAACTATATAGGGTACATCCGCACTCTCTACAAAGGGGCCTTAGCCTCAGAAACTGTGAACAGCGTTATATCCAACCCTTTCCTCATATGTAAAGGCACTTGTCAGGACTGTCTTCTCTCACCTATACTGTTCATCTTAGTGCTGGAACCCTTATTGCAGGCCATAAGGCAGGATAAAAATATACATGGCACAAGCATGGGGGAGCCTCACAAAGCCCTGGCATATGCAGACAACATCATGCTTGTGCTGTTAAAACCTGAGCAGTTAGTCATGGCAATATTCAACTTATTGGACAGGTTCAGAAATCTAGCAGGTTACAAAACCAGTGTGTCCAAATTGTTTATTCTACTCTCACAGAGTAGCATCACTGCACTGCCACACTTCACCTACACTCTTCAACCAGCCCAGCAATACCTCAAGTACCTGGGGGTAAGATTTTTATGGAGCATTCCATCGCTAGGTCCACTAAACCTGAGACAAATTCAGAGAGACCTGACTAAAGACTTGGACATGTGGATCAGATCAAATCTCTTGCACTGGGGTAAAGTACATGCATATAAAATGATGGTTGCACCTCGGGTACAATATCTGATGGATAACCTCCCCGTCTGAATTAATCCAGTTATTATATGTGAGCTACACAAGCAAATATTAGCCTTTATATGGGGCATGGAATCCAAAGGGATTAGTCACCACACGCTAATTAGATCCCAAGAACAAGGAGGCTGGGAGCTGCCTGACTTTCATTTGAAACATGAAGCATAGCTGCTGGCATGATACCCGCTTCAAAGGATGTCAGTATCCCGAAATAGGCCAGCTGTGAGGCCCATGTCCTAGGAGCAGGTGTGTATGAAGCTATCATGTTTTGGAAATCCCCGAGTGAGGTGTCTACTCACCCCACTATCCCACCTATGAAAGCCACTTGGAAAAAACATTGTAAAGCATTCAAATGGGATCCAGCAAAGTCACCCCTACTTCCACTATGGCAGTACCTCCTAATCAGAATTGGTGAAAATTTTCCCCACTGGCAGTGCTAGATGCACAAAGGCCTACATAGTCTGTACCAAATACTGGACCAGACTTAGGGTACTTAAAAACCCTTGGGCAACTCCAAACTGAATTTGGCCTAAGCAGATCTCACAGTGGCAATACCCCCAGTTGAGATAATCCATGCTGTCCAGATTAGGGCAGAAGCAACACATAGATAAGCTAATATGGCCCAAAGACTCAACACCACCCACAGCCAAAGATATTTATAAGGGTATTTTGGACATATAGCCAGATCCCACAGACCCTCTCTGGCAAAAAATAGATCACAGAGTTACAAAGGAACCTTAACCTCCAACACTGGGAGAAGGTGTGGCAGAACAGTATGATGTCTGAAAAGGATACAAGGACCAGGTTTCCTCAGTTAAGGATAGTTCACAGATGGCACAGGAAACCTCAGCATCTATATAGGTGGGGATTGGTAACCTCTGAGAAGTGTTGGAGGTGTTCACAAGCCCAAAGTTTCATTACTCACCTGTTCTGAGAATGTCCGGTTCTCCACTCCTTTTGGTCGAGAGCTCAGGAGATTCTAGGATAGATTCTCAGATGTAAGATAACACTCACTGACACCCTAGTAATGCTGGACCTACCCTTGGAGACTGAGGGTAGAGATGCTCCCTTGAAGGAGGGGGGTATCTGGTTAATGGGAGCATTGATAACAGCCACGCACATTATCTGCCACTGGTATAATCCCACAGCCCCTGCCATCACAGAATGGCTGACAGAACTGGCGAAAATACCAGCCTATGAAAGGGTCCACTACAGCATTGCTGGCGGAATGGGGAAATACAAGGAGATACCTGCCTCCCATTCAAATTTTGTAGAATATCCCAAGGATACTACATGGCCCACCACTTACTGCAAGATAATCGCACAAGTGGAGGGCCCCAAGATCCCCAGCAAACTTAGTCAGCAGGTGGCCCAACAGCAAGGGCACAGACAAGACGGTTCCTACTTACCCTTGCATCAGCACCCTCTAACAACCACACATTTTATAGACTATTGATCTTAAAGATCAACTGCAGCTATATTATAAACATATTACACACTTTACTCCTTTTCCCTAACATAAGGACAACCAGAACTTATTTTATTACATGTGAAATGAAGAAATTGCCATTTGTCATGCTCAGATACTATTTTAATACTCTCCTATTTGATGGTTTCACAGAAAATCTCGCAGACATTTTTTGACCACCTAGCGGAACCTTGGGTGAGCGCTGATTCCATTCAAGCAATAAACGGTTCATAGGTTCATATGTGTATTACGAGTTCGGGGTAAGTTCCCATTATGAACTTGTCGCTTATTGGCGAAATTTAAATTTCTTTTCACCCATATACTGTATCTATCCAATTCAGATTTAAATTGTTCCAAATCTTTGCTGGCAACAACTTCTGTTGGCAAAGAGTTCCATAAAAGAGGTATTCTCTGTGTTAAAAAGTTTTTTGTCTTTGATGTATTATTTATTTCCATTCTAAACTTCAAATTATGCAATCTTGTATTATACCCTATTTCAGATCTCTGAAGACAAAGGGCCTCACATAAGGCTTGACCATGAATAGATCTGTATGCTTGACTCATGTCTCCTCTGAATACCCTATATTCTAATGAAAAGAGACCCAGAGATTTCAATCTTGAAGTATAATCTTGTTCTTTTAAACCTCTGATCTTTTTTGTAAGTCGCCTTTGTATCTTTTCCACTGAGGCAATTCCCCCTACTGATGTCTGTGTACAAAAGGGAGCACAGTAATCTATTTGTGATCTTACCAGACTTGAATATAAAGGGATTAATACTTCAGGTTCTCTACTCTGTATATGTTTAAAAATGCAAGACAGAGTACTGTGGCATTTTTTTATAGTATTATTATTGTGTGAAACAAATTTAAGATCTTGTGTTATTGTGCTTCCCAGACATTTTTCTTGTGTAATAGATTCTGAATTATGGTCATTAATCCTGTAAGTTGCAAGCATATTTTTTTCCCCTAAGTGCATTACTTTACACTTTACTGGGTTAAAGGTCATTTTATTTTCAATGGACCATTTAACTAGGTGATCAAGGTTTTCCTGTAAAATTCTAACTGAGACATGATTACCGACAATGCAACCAAGTTTGCTGTCATCAGCATATTTATGTAGCTAAACTTCCTTCGAAGTCTGCATATTTGTAATTGGTAGATTAAATAGCAAAGGGCCCAGGACAGAGCCCTGAGGAACTCCACTACTTACCTCTCCCCATTCAGAAAATTATCCTTTAATACAAACCCATTGTTTTCTATTATTAAGCCAGGAATTTATCCAATTTATTATATTTGTATTGAAACCAAATTTAACCAGTTCTTTAATCAGTATACCATGAGGCACGGAAGCAAAGGCCTTCTCAAAATCCCAAAAAATGACATCCACCACAAGGCTCTGATCGAGTGCTACACTCACTGGTTCAAAAAAATTGACAAGGTTAAGTTGACATGATCTACCTCTTACAAAACCATACTGACTTATATCATGACATCATTTTCCTCAAGTTCCAGGTACTGTGCTTCCAGGACCTTGAGGAAAATTATGTCAATACAGTGGGACCAACACCTCCCTACTCCCACCTCCCTACTCCTACTTTTAATGTTTCTTATAATGTTTCACAGTATACCATTTGCCCTCTTAAAAACATTCTCTGTTCTGCATATCAAATTTAAGTGTATCTGTTATCCAAACAGATATTCAAATGCCCAAGTCCTTCTCATTCTCCACACTTATAATGACTTTGTTATTTATAGTATATGCTACCTTCTTATTATTACTACCAAAATGCACCACTTTACATTTTGCACCATTAAATACTAATTCATGCTCATTGACCCATGCTTCCAGTTTTTTTAATTGGTTCTGAAATTTAAGTACTGTCTCTGTATTGTTTATTATAGCCCCCACCTTTGTATCATCCACATACTTACACAACCATACTCAGTCTTCTACCTGCATATTTGAGACAAAAATCCTAAACAATATAGGGCCCAAAATTGATCCCTGGGGGACCCCAGTAGTCACCTCATCCCAGTCTGAATGATATCCCCGACTGCCCACTCTGCCACCGGTCTTCCAACCAGGATCCTATCCATGTAACCAAACCTTTGTACAATCTGATCTCTAACAATTAAACTAGCAATCTATCATGTGATACAGAGTCAAATGCCTTAGGGTAGTCCAAGTAGACTGCATCCGAAGGCAAACCCAGATCCAGAGCTTGGCTCACAGACTCAAAGAAATCCAGCAGATTCTTTACACACAACCTTCCCCCTACAAAGTCATGTTGCGTGATATCCCTCACTCCCAATACAATCAATTCATCTTCAATAAAATCCTTTTTATGACCCTCCATCAATTTTCCCACCACCGAGGTGATGCTTATGGGTCAATAATTCTGCACTTTATTTTTGCCCCCCCCCCTTTTAGGATTGGAGTAATGCGTGCTTTCTTCCACTCATCTGGGACCGTACCCATTTTTAAAGATTGATTGAACAACAACAATGCTAATGGCCCACAAAGTTCCTCCGCCGTTTCTTTAAAAAAATATGGATGCATTCCGTCCGACCCACAGGATTTATGCTTTTTAAGGTTTTAAGTTTCTTATAAACCTCCCCTTCTTATATAGTGGGGAAGGCAGGGCCAATAGTGGAGTAAGCTAGTAGGCACTGGGCACGTGCAGATGCATCACACTGTGATGTCATCAATAACATCATGCTGTCTTCCTCAGCACAAGCCCCTCGCTTGCCCAGGCCTTCTCCACCCACCATTGCTAGGCAACAGCATAGTGCTGCTATCATAAAGGAGGGAAATATGGGTGAAAGTGTCATCCCAACAGATGGCACAATATTGTTTTGGTGCTTTTACTTTCCTTGACTTCACCACTCCAACAAATAAAAAACATGCCAGATAGTACCACTGAAAACAATCTGGTGATATAGTCTTGCTAACTTGCATCCCAATCTGAACACCAGCTAGTAGCTGGTGTACTCATCTCAAGTACAATACAGGTAAACTTTATGCTGCTCTGGCCATTGCTGTCTTTTGTAGTTTCTAAAACTCACTTGGTCCAAACTTTACCAATATTTTAGAGTCAGACTACATCCAGTCTATGTACAGCAACTGCTGTCTGTTTTCTCTGAATGATCGTTTTTAATTACTACTACTACTGGACACTGAAAATAAAGTTATTGCCATTTGTTGCAACTTGCTGTTGATCCCATTCCTCACAAAGTCCAGTGCAAACTGCAAACTTTTTTTCAACTTTTGAAGCATTTTTGGGAGAATGAACTAGATCTGTCTTTAGAGCGAATGTCTTTCACTCATTCATGTGATGTACAGTATTTGTACAGTAAAACTTGTTAAGGTTTTGACTAAGGCATCCAAATGAAGATGGGATCAGACCAATGATGTTGAAATCCAGACTGTCTTGCAGCGTTGATGATGATGACTGAAGTTGCCTGCTTGGAGTTCACTACTGTATGTCTTTATTGGGCTGATGCAATTGATTCAAGAGCTTGCAGCAATGGTAAGACATGCATGCAATACACTTATTTATGATTTCATGTTTTTTGACTTACTTTAGTAAATTGCACTTTTTTCTCTTCTTGTGTATCCATAACAGGCAGCAAGTTCAACCAGAAAAAAACAGGACTGTTGTTGCCAGCATTCTGCACAGCTGTCAATCCTTAGCTTCTGTGCTAAGACAGCAGTTCTGCATGCACTCATGCTCTATTGTCCGGACTGAGAAATCTGGTTTTCTTCTGGTCCCAACAAGCTTTTCTAAAGAGGTGCCACAGATGAAAGCATCACCTGATGGGCACTTGACAAACTGACTTACAGTGCCATTTAGTAAAACACACTTTATTTCATTATATCTCCCTTACAGGCAGCAATTCCAGCAAACCACCATCTGGAGACTTGGAGCCTGCGTCATGGGCATCATGCCTGAGTGCCACCCTCACAGCCGTCCCTCTCAGCTGCTAAGGTAAGAAACACTATAGGCAAGGAAGAGGATCTCTAACATGTACTCTGGGAATGTGACTGGTATAAGAATGCTAGAGCTCACTGGCTAGGGCCAGTAAATTAATAACTGGAGTAACATATACAAAACCTATTTGACCATTGTGCTATTTAATACGGAAGATGAATATACTGTAACAAGGATTGCAAATTATTTTTATCAAGTCAGTAAACTTAAAGTACAAAAACTGAAAGGCATTGATACTACCATTGCATGATATATAATGAGTGTATTTTATAGTCCTGAAAAGTTGGGGGTTATATATTAAAGCACTTTATTGTATGTTGATATGTAATGTATGTGTATATGTATTGTATCCCTACTGTTTTTAAAATTGTGCATCACTTTTTAGTCTAACAATAAAGATTTCTACTACTGACTAACACAGAAACATAGAATTTGGTGGTGGATAAGGATATTTTGAGCCACTTACTCTGCCTGTTTTTCCCCTTTCTGCAGTAAAATCACACACTCTACTTGATCTAGAAGCAGTGGGAATAGTGGTTCCATTCCCCATCTCCAGCGTGACCTACAGTACCTCTGCCCCCCTCAATTCCCTGTATCTATGTCACTTCTACTCTTTTCCTCACATAAAGTGCCACAGTGCCTCCTTTCCTTCCCACCCTGTCCTTCCTGAACAGAGTATAGCCTGGTTATCTGGTATGGCCACAGCCCGTATTCTACCCATGGTTTTCAGTGCACCATGACTTGGTGATGACCAGAATATCCAGGTCGGCCTCTGCCATAATGGGCTCTAGGTCCAGAATACTATTTCTTGGACTTCTAGCATTCACATATCCCTTTGGATTTTGTTACTATCTTGCTTGTTACCCCCTTTTTTTCCTTTTTGGCCTTCCTCCTTTCTCTATTTAATGCTCCCACTCCCATCAACCTGTATTTCTTCCACCAACCTTCATAGAAACATAGACTTTGATGGCAGATAAAGACCACTTGGCCCACCTAGTCTGCCCATTTCCCTACCTACTGGATAAGCTGCAGCTCCTAGTTAACCAACAGCCTATTTCTTCCTACCCCCCACAAGAATTGCCTTATGTCTGTCCGATGCATTCTTGACTTCTCCCACTGTTTTTGACCCCACGACCTCCTCAGGAAGGCCATTCCATGTGTCCACCACCCTCTCTGTGAAAAAATACTTCCTCACATTGCCCCTGAGCTGTCCATCCTCTATCTTCAAATTGTGTCCCCTTGTTCTTGCACATCTCTTTCTGAAAGATGCTACCCTCTTGGACTTTGTTGATTCCCTTGAGGTACTTGAAAGTTTCTATCATGTCCCCTCCTCCCTCCTCCCTCCTTACCTCAAGGGTATACATATTAAGCTCCTTTAGTCTCTCTTCGTATGGCTTCCATTGCAGACCCTGCACCATTTTAGTTGCCCTCCTCTGGACTGCCTCCATCCTGCCTATGTCCTTGCAGAGATGGGGTCTCCAGAACTGCACGCAATACTCCAGATGGGATTTCACCAACTGTCTGTACAGAGGGATAACACCTTCCTGTTTTCTACTGGTGATGCCTTTCCCTATACATCCCAGTATCCCCCCAACCGTCCCTACTGCCTTCTCACATTGCTTGCTAACCTTTAGGTCATCTGATATGACTACCCCCAGTCCCTTTCCATTTTTGTTGTTGTTACTACCTCCCCGCCCATTGTGTACTCTTCCCCTGGGTTTTTGTTTCCCAGGTGCAGTACTTCACACTTCTTCGCATTGAATCTAAGCTGCCATACTTCTGACCATTCCTCCAGCCTTGCCAAGTCCCTTCTCATCCTTTCCACTGCACCGCATGTATCAACCCTGCTGCAGATCTTTGTGTCATCTGCAAAGAGGTGTACTTTTCTTTCCAGTCCTCTGCAATTTCACTTATAAAGACATTAAAAAGGACAGTACTGAACTCATGTACCCTAATTAGTAACCCCTTTCTTCAGAGTTTAATTTGTTTCATTATTATCTTCTATGTCCTGTTGTCCAGCCAATGTTTTATTTCCAGGCTACCACCCTGAGACCCACTCCCAGGCTGGCTAATTTGTTTATATCTTTGTGTGGAACTGTGTCAAATGCCTTGCTAAAGTCTAGGCAGACCATGTCCACAGCCCCTCCCTGGTCTATTACTTTGGTCACCCAGTCAAAGAAATCAATTAGATTCATCTGATATGATCTTACCACTGTGAATCCATACTGCCTTGGGTCCTGTGCCCTACTGGCCTCTAGGTACTCAACAATTCTTTCCTTCAGAAGTGATTCCATCATTTTCACTACCACTGAGGTCAAACTAACAGGTCAGTAGTTTCTTGCCTCTGTCTTGCTCCCACTTTTGTGAAGGGGAATCATATATGCCCTCCTCCAGTCCACACCATCCTCCCATGATTTGTTAAAAAGGATAGTCGAAGGGGCGCTAATGAGTAGCTAACTGGGAAGACGTGTCTCCTGCTCACTCTGCCGGGTCAACCAGTATTTAAAAGATTAAATAAGGAGTTTTTCTGCCCCGGCGTAATAAAAAGGGTTAATCGGTGTCGGATAGTAATATGGATGAATACCTGATGCCCATGCCCTGTAAGAGTCAGCGTTCGAGCGGCAAGGCAAACAAAAAGGTGATGGCAGGATCTGGAGGGGAGAACTTGGGCCTGGTCTCGCTCTCTGCAGCAGAAGTGGTAGCCTTGGGCAAGGAATTGACTGGGCAGGTGATCGCAGCCCTAGAGCCACGGCTAATTAAGCTAGAAGACAAATTAGAAGGCAAACTTCAAGAGGTGTTGGAGCAGCAGTCACACCAGAGCTCTCGACTTGTGGAGGCAGAGGAAAGGATCTCCAGATTGGAAGATGAGGTGCTAACGGTCCCTGAGCAAGTTCGCATGTTACAGAGAGAGCTGGAGGAGTTCAAAGAGGCCGACGACTATCAAGAAAATTATCATCGTAGGCTGAATTTGCACCTCAGAGGGCTCCCTGAGGGACTGGAGGGGAGCAATGCCTTAGAATTCTGCAGCAAAGTGCTTCCCGAGTTATTGGGATTGAAGATGAAAAACGGCAGGGTCAAATTGGAATGAGCCCACCGGGTGGTGGTGCTGCGGCCTCCTGCGGATCAGCCCCCACGTCAGATTATCATGAGACTTCACAATTTTCAGAACCGAGAAGCAATATTGAAGGTGTATAGGTCCAGGGGCTCTCTGTCCTACAAAGACCATAGGCTGTTCTTATCTCAAGGTTATTTGACCCGGCTACTTAAAAAGCGGAAAGCTTTTAATGGGGTAATGATCTAATTAAGAAATCTGAAGGTTGAAAGTTTTCTGACCTACCCTGCTACACTTCAAATTAAACATGAAGTGGCGACCTACTCGTTTTGGGAACTTGAGAAGGCAGAAGAGTTCGTCAAGGGCCTGAAAAGGAAAGTGAGCTGAGTGATGACCATGGAGAGGGTCAGAGGTGGAGAGTAGAACAGAAGAAACCCATGTTGACTTGGCTTTGTAATTCTCTGGTGTTTCCGGTTATTTGGTTCCTTCTCATATCATAGGAGTTTTAAACTGTTTTGAGTGGCGCCTTTGCGCTGTGTTATTTAGAAGTGGACACTCGAGAAGGCCTTCTGAGAGTCGTGAAATCTGGTCTAGGAAGGGGTGATTAATTTGGAGAACAAACTGAGATGCATGCTTACACCCTGCCTGCCTTGTGAGCTATGGAAGGACTTCTGGTAGCCCGGTGGGCTGATGACTGTAAAGTTGCAGAGGAGTGATGTGGCCTGCAAGGTAGGAGTGGGGGAGGGCTCTTCGCGTATCTATGATGGCGCAGCCTAGCCCCCTGCGACTTTCCCCTCTCAGATGCAGATTATTGGACTCTGGGTTCGAGGAGCATGACACCGGATGCTGCTGAGCAACGGCTCAGGGGGGGCGCGATAGGAAAGGGGGAGGATGGCAAAGGGTAGTGGGTGGGTTCGAGAGGGGAAAGGGAACGTGCCAGTGTGGAGGATAAGAGGCATAGGTGATTAACCATAGGAAGATGGGATCGAATACACACCTAGGCCTAGACTAGGTTAGATAGTCGAGGTTCATATGAGGGAGTGGAGGGGTCCGATGGGATGTAGGAGAAGTGGAGGAATGAGCAAATTCCAAAGAATGTGCTGGGGAGACCTTATCCTAGGCCAGGCGAGTGAAGGCATTAGTAATCTGGCATACCCTTGCCTGCTGGCTCTGGAAAGGGGGGCCGGTTCGGGCTGTAACGGATGGGCTTAAAGGGTGGCTTAGTGTGAAGGGAAAAGTGGAAGGAGGGGGTGGTGGGGGAGGCAGGCTTGAAGGGATAGGGTGAAAAGAAATGGGTAATTGGTGGTGACAGGGAGATGGTTGGGACTAGGGGAAGTGTAGGGGGAGACCCTTGTGGTAAGGTCAAGGGGGAGGATGATTCTGACCCAAAACGGAGCATTATGGGGACCTTAGGGGTAGATAAGATCCCAAAGGAAGAACTGGGGGCCCGGGGGGTTGGGGTGGGACACGCATCTCAGTTGTGGAAGAATGGTGGTTATGTATTGTTGTTTTATATTTCTCAACATGCACTTGTGCTATGTTAGCAATTAGTGTAAATGTGGGGCTGTTAAGGAAAATTAATCAAAAGGCTGGGAAGGAGGGAGGGAGGAGGGTGTGGGAGGGAAACGTGGGATGGGACAGTTTTGAATGTTAAAATTGATGTATGTTTTACAATGTTTGTTAGTAGGATAGTAACCTGGTTATATCTATGGGAAGGTGGCTGAATGTGCGGAATTCAAGGGGAAAGATGTATGTGTGCTTGTGAGATTTGGGGCACCCTTGATGCTTATAAAATAAGGACAAATAGCAATGCTCATACAAATGAAATATGCTCTGAGGTGAGATGGGGGATCTAAATGTTATCTAGCGGAATGTAAAAAGGCATGATAAGCCCAGTAAAGAGGACCCATTTTGACTGCATTGAAGTAAGGCGCAGTAACTGCCTGGGCGACCCATAACTGTGAACATGGAGCACATGGCTGGTTCGAGGGACTGGGTGCAGAGGAAGTGTCAGCTTCCTAATGGAGTCTCATAAAGGGGGTGTGTCTCCTGCATAAAACCTGTTGTTTTGAGGTAAAGAGGGTAGTGAGAGATCCCAGGGAGGGTAGATATGTCTTTATTACGGGGTCTGGCAAAGGAATACCACGCTTAGGTGCATATATGCACTGGCAGTATATGACCCAGAGTTTTACTCCTCTTTGCTTGGCTTGCTTGTTAAAGAACAATTTCCTGGTCTGATTATGGGGGGAGATTTCAACTGGGTGATGGATGCGAGGATGGATCATTCAGCAGGGAAAGGGAGGGTAACAGAGGCTATGGGCCAGTGGCAAGTAGGCATAGCAGATTTGGACATGGTGGATTGCTGGAGGGCCGCCAACCCCACTGAACGGGAGTACATATTTTACTTCAACCCTCCCAAAACATGGTCCTGATTAGATTATATATTTTTACCCAGGAGCTGGATGGGGAGAATAAAAGAAATTAGCCACAGTCCTATTCTTATTTCAGATCATGCTATTGTGGTACTGAGATTTACAGGAGGAGGGAGGGGAGAGAGAGGCCCACCAATTTGGAAGTTCCCCATGTATTTGGCCAAGGACCGAGCATTTAAAGAACATCTGATAGAACAATGGAGGAATTATATAGAGACTAATGATACGGGAGAAGTTCCCAAGGGCACCTTCTGGGAGGCAGGCAAGGCCTACATGAGAGGGGCCATAATGGTGTATCTAGGTAAAATCAAGAAGCAGGAAAGGAATAAGAGAATAGAACTGGAAAGGCAAGTTAAGGAGTTGGAAAAGCGGGTGGGAGGAGGAGAAAAGGGGGAAGCCCGGAAGTTGCTGACAACAGCGAGGGAAGCTTTAAATTCTCTCTTGAGAGAGGAAGCAGGGAAGGTGTGGTTTGGTTGTCAGAGAAGAGTCTTCGAATGGGGAAATAAGCCCGGTCCCATGTTGGTAAGACTGATGAAAGGGGGGAGGTGTCTAACTAGGATTCTGTAAATCAAAGGGGGGGGCAATTTATGTCCAGGTCAAAGGATATAGCAGGGTGTTTTGCGAATTTTTACAAAAAATTATACAGGGCAGAGCAAGTTTGACGGGAAAAGGAGACCTAGGAATTTTTGGATGAGATACCCATACCGAGGATGTCAGATGAACAGAAGGAGATATTGA
The DNA here is from genome assembly GCA_016271365.2 of Neoceratodus forsteri. Taxonomy (NCBI): domain Eukaryota; kingdom Metazoa; phylum Chordata; order Ceratodontiformes; family Ceratodontidae; genus Neoceratodus; species Neoceratodus forsteri. The sequence continues at coordinate 166,141,981 of CM028137.1, forward strand.
ACCGGCCTATCTCACGAGTGGAGATATTAAAGGCCATGCAGAAACTGCAGGATGGAAAAGCCTGTGGTCCAGATGGATTTCCCGTTGAGTAATACAGGATCTTGGGGGGGTCTGTGGCAGATGTGCTGAAGGAAATATTTGGGTGAGGAGAGGAGGAACAGGTTCCAACATTTCCTGATTCGTGCTATGAAGCCAATATTTGTTTGATCCATAAGAGTGGGCAGCAGGGGTCAGAGTGTTCAGCCTATCGGCCAATATCTCTCCTCAATGTGGACATGAAAATTTTGGCTTAAGTTCTGGCCTTGAGACTGGAGAATTTTTTGGCGGACGTAATCCACCCAGACCAGACCGGATTTATTAAGAGACGGCAGTCCTATCATTTCTGCTCAGTCTTTACTGAGGAAGAGGAGGGTAATGGGTCTGAAGGGAGTACAAGGGGTGAGAATGGTGCAGAAATGGACACAAGTCCCTTTACACGAGAAAGGGTCCTGAAGGAACTGGAAGTAATAAGAGTTGATAAAGCAATGGGGCCAGATGGGGTGCACCCCAGGGTCCTTAAAGAACTAAGAGAGGTGGTGGCTGAACCTCTGGCTATCCTGTTTAGCCGATCACTGGAAACAGGGAGGTACCCAAAGACTGGAGGACAGCAGATGTAGTCCCTTATACAAAAGTGGAAACAAAGAGGAAGCAGGGAACTACAGACCAGTCAGCCCTCACCTCAGTAGTGGGGAAGATCATGGAAGCACTACTGAAGGAGAGATTGGTGGAACATCTGGTTGTCAATGGACTACAGGACCCAAGGCAGCATGGTTTCACCAGGGGAGGTCATGTCAGACCAACCTCGTTGAATTTTTGACTGGGTGACTAGGGAGGTGGATCAGGGGAGGGCAGTGGACATGGCCTATCTGGACTTCAGCAAGGCCTTGACACTGTGCCACATAGAAGACTATTACACAAACTGGGGAATATGGGTGTGGGTAGGACAGTAGTGTGGTGGGTAGGTAACTGGCCAGGTGGCAGGACACAGAGGGTGGTGGTAAATGGCTGTCACTGCACAGAGGGAAGAGGACCAGTGGTACCACAGGGATCAGTGCTGGGACCGATCCTATTCAACATCTTCATCAGTGACATTGGCGTGAGGACCTAGAAGGCAGAATTTCACTGTTCGCTGATGACACAAAGCTCTGTAACAGAGTAGACACACCAGAGAGTGTAGACAGAATGAGAAGTGACCTGCAGAAACTTGAAGAATGGTCAGGGGTTTGCAGTTGAAATTCAATGCAAAGAAGTGCAAGATAATGGCTATGGGGTACAAAAACCTGGCACAATATATCAGTTGGGGGGTGAGGATATAACATGACCAAGCAGGAAAGGGATCTTGGGGTTATCATCTCTGATGACCTCAAGGTAGGGAAACAGTGGACAAGGCAGCAGGTGAAGCAAATAGGATGCTGGGATGTATAGGCAGGGCATCACCAGCAGGAAAAGGAGGTCATAATTCCACTATACAAGACACTAGTGAGGCCCCACCTGGAGTACAGTGCTGAGTTCTGGAGACCATACCAACGTAAGGACATAGACAGGGTAGAGAAGGTTCAGAGGAGGGCAACAAAGATGGTGCATGGATTGCATCACAAGTGCTATGAAGACAGGTTGAAGGAACTGAACATGTACTCCCTGGAGGAGAGGAGGAGAGAGGGATATGATAGAGACATACAAGTATCTTACAGGGAGGAATAGGGCAGGAAAACACTATTTTTAAAGTGAAAAGATGTTCCAGGACTAGAGGCATGGGATGAAGCTGGAGGGAGGATGATTCAGAGGAAACATGAGAAAGAATTTCTTCACAGAACGGGTGGTGGACAAGTGGAACACCCTGCCAGAGGAAGTGGTGGGGGCTGAAACAATCACGGGATTTAAGAATGCATGGGATAGACATAAAGGAATTCTGGAGGTCAGGGGTAAGGGGCAGCAGACTTCTAGGAAAACAAACTGAACTTACAAGCTCAAATGGGCAGACTGGGTGGGCCATAGGCCCTTATCTGCCGACACTGTCTATGTATCTATGTATCTATGTATTTTATTTGGTCCCAAAGCTGAAATCAGAAGCAAAAACAAAGAAACTATTTTTTGTCAGTAAAAATGTTATTAAAATAAGCAATAATTACAATCAAACATCACAAAAAACATTAATTACATAACTTAAAGTTTTAAAAAAACATTCTACATATTTTATGCACCAAATACTCAAGTTCTTCAAGAGATTATATCCTACATGTACATATATTAATCACTATTAGTCTTGTGCTTCATTTAGCTTTGTTATAAAGCATCACAATAATTATCTCCTTACATTTTATTTTCAGTTCTAATCTGAAATTTCCACTTGTTTCTTAAAGCAAGAGAAGAAAAATCAGAAGTCAATCTTTAAGCATCTTTTTAAGAAAGTAATAGAATTTTAAATAAATAAGAAGCTACTAGAATATACCCGAAAAAATCAGTCACAAATAAAGAAGATTGTAGAGGTGAAGAAGAAATCTGTATATAAGAGAGAACTACATGAAGATAAAAAAGAAAAGGAAGATGTGAGAGAAAAATAAATTATTTTCCAAAATCTTTAACAATCATCTAACATTATTTTTAAACAGACAGAACTAATTATGTATATGAGTGGGTCTGTACAATTTCTGTATTATCTGCGAACAGACTATAAATAGTGTCCCGTTTTGTCTTAAAATAACTACCTTGTCCTAAGGTTGGTGGCCAACCTTTCCAATCTGTGTTTCCAGACATTCTTGCTACAGTTCTGTTACTAGTTCTGTCTTCTAGCAAACTTTCAGGACTGAATTTTTAACAGATGCTCCCATCAATGTGTCTCTTTACTTTATTCCATCTAAAGTTTATTGTTAAAATGACTTATAATACACATTTCAAAATGTATCTATCTGCTAACAAATGTTTTTTAAACAATGTTTAATGTGGTGTCACATAATACGCTGCAACTAGAAGCAGCATCCTATTGCAGCCCTGCTCCCATCGAGATTTTTATTGTAATAAAACCACTTCTTTGCCAATGTCTATGGAGGCTTTTTTCTTTTTAGTTGGGCGATCTCTCTGGACTCTGTCTGAACTGCAAATTTGGTCTCATAATATAGAAGTGAACTCCAAACAACTCCTTCTTTTACCACCCTCTCCTCCCTCAAGAGATGAGGGGCCTATGCATAATAGGGTGGGAGAGACCCTACTTGAGATGGGCACTTCTATGGAGGAAGATTCTGGAACCTCTCTCTTAATGGTGGATAGATTCCTAAGGGAACTAAGTCCTCTCAAGGAAACATTACTTGCTCTACTGGGAGATATTAAAGCTATTAGACTGGCACACAAAGATTTAACTAGGAGGATCGGGGTTGTGGAGGTTCAAATTAGTACAGTAGAAAATCAATGTCCCTGAGAAGAGCCAGAGCTTACAGGCCTTAAATGAAAAGTCAATAAGTTGGAGAAACAGCTATTAGATCTTGAAGGACGCAGCAGAAGAAACAATATTGTGACAGTGGGGCTGCCAAAAAATGTGTAGGTTCCCAACCCTATTACATTTATAAAAAAATCTTTGCAATAAAGTGGCGGGCTCTTACCAAATGGTCCAAATCATATCACTGAGAAGACCTGCGTGCGTCATCTGATGTTGGCTCCTGAGGTGAAGCCCCATTCCTTCATCTTTAGAATGCTCAATTATCTGGATAAAATTCACATCCTTAGGAAAGTACAAGAGAGCAAAGAGAGCTTATAGGAAGGCAAGTGGTTCCACTGGTTTCAGGATCAACCTTAGCAGATTTTAGAACAATGTGCTACATACAAAGATTTGAAATCTAAGCTTAGTGCCGCTCATACAAGGTTTCAAACACAGTATCTTGCCAAGCTGATTATCTCCCTGGTCGAGGGCCAACATACTTTCCACTCGGTGGATCAAGCTCATCAGGATTTAGTGACGATACCACCAGATCTATTCAAATTGAAGTGAGGAGCCATCATTTATTAGGCACATTAGGGACTAAACATTTTTCTTTTTTCTTAGGACTCAATAAGGACCTATAAATAATGTAGTTGCTTAGAGTAGTTATGTGGTAGTAGTGTGTTCTGGTTTAAAGGTAAGGGGATGGGGAAAGAGCTTTATATTGATCCACCATGGTTTTATGTGCTGTGAATTCTCTGTCTTTCACTGGTAATTGGTAAGTCTACAACATTCTTGGAACTCGGGGGTGTGATGGGACTGAGGACCGTTAAGTGCCATTGATGGATTCACTATATTTTGTTGTTGTGTTTCATCAGAGCCCACTGATGTGGCTCCCAGATTCTGCCCACTCTCATATCTATTGTTTATCTCTGGTGAGCTTTCTGATGGTAAACAGGCATATATTTTGCTGCAGCTTTGTACTCCCAACAGAGGTGGCTGACTGGTTTAGTGGGCATGTTAGCCCTTCAGTCATGTCTACCGGGAGGGTTACTTCCTTGTGGATAGATGTATATATCTGGCTCTTTTTCACGCTGCCTTGGACTTAAGATATGCTTGATCGCCTGTCCAGATATCAACATTTGGACCTTCTGCCTTTGCTATGCAACTTTTTTTTATTCTTGTTTGGTGCAGAGTTGCTTGCTTTTTGCTGGGTCTGTTTTTTTTTTTTTTCCTATACTTGCATCTCATGTTTTTTGGATATGGCAGTGATATAGCAAGGGGACCCATTTTAGTAGACTTCAAGTTCAAGTTCAAGTTTATTGCAGGAAAACTCCATTGAGGAAGCTCATTCACAAGGAGGTAGGTCCTGTAACATAAACACTTAAAGTACAAACACAGATAGGTAATAACAGTATATACATGAAATGCATGTTACATGATACAGGCTGGATACACATACAAGGGTACCACATAGGGTGACCGCAGGTGGTAAACACTGATATGAGACAGGGAAGCAACTTACAGGTTGCATACTGATAAATGAAACATGATGACTGGTGTGTGCAATACATATATTTTGGCAGCTAGAACAAACAACAGACTACAACTGATATGGGGGGGGGAGGAGTGATTTGATAGAGTAGCACTGGAGCGTAAGCATAGATAAAGCCAGGAGTAGAAGGGGAAGGGAAAGCAGTTAATATGACAAATCAATTATACCTTACCAGTGGATAAATATGGCACACACATAGGGAAGGAAGAGACTTTTTTTTTTTTACGCCTTCTAGCCGTCGGAAGCCCACGACATCAGCCCACTCACGCTTCCACCCCCCCACATTGGCCTCGGGCCCCCTCCTGATACCCCGTGGCTTACCCCCCATGGTGGGGCTGTGGCACTGGGCCCACATGCCGCAGACATGGGACTAGGTCAGGGGGGCTGGCCTGGGGAGGCTAATTGAAGCTTACTTGATGGGCTTCGTTAGCCAAGCTCTCGGCGGCTTTCCCATTTCCTTTTTCTGGGAGGCGGGGGCGTGCAATGACGCCGTCTACCCGCCTCCAGTCTGAGAACTGTTGATGTCGGCAACCGTCATGACTCCCGGCCTCTGCTAGGGGTCATGCAGGCTCCATCGCCTCCCATCCCTCCCCGGAGAAGGAGAGCAGTCCATGGGATGCTCTATCCTTCTCCCAGCCACCCTCCAGCGATCCGGTCCATTCCAGAACCCGGGTCGCCGGCGTCGCAAGCGGAAATCCCACCGTTGTGCCGGCGGGCCGGCATGGAAGGAAGAGACTTAATGACAGTTACAGGTGTCTTTTATTTTGGCTGAACTTAGCGATTTGTAGAAGTTTATTGAAACTGTGCTAGTTAGTTTCAGTATGGTTTGTAATTGGTTCCAAATGGAGGGAAGGGCATATGCAATAGTACATTTACCAAAGGAAGTCCACGTCCTTGGTATGTCAAGCATAATAAAGTCAGATTTTCTTAACGAGTATGCACTATGTGAGATACTAATAAGGGAAGAGAGAGATAGCTTGGCAATTTCTGCAGGAGCAGTTTACGAGTCCATAGCCCAGCATGGAGCAGGCGCCTAGTAGTAAGGGATGTCCAATCAACAGCTGCATATAAGTCACAGTGGTGTGAATGGTAAGTACAGTTGGTAATGAACTGAAAATGCACAGTGATAAAGGATGTCCAGTTTACTTAGATTTGTAAGAGTGGTGGAGGAATAGATTACATCGCCATAGTCGAGTAGGGGGAGAAAAGTGGCCTGTACAAGCTTGTTTCGAGTTTCAAGGGGGAAAAGGGGCCTATTTCTGTAGAAGAAACCTAACCTTGCTTTTAACCTTCTAGAGACATCTTCGATGTGGTCATTGAAAGATAATTTATTGTCGATCCAGATACCCAGATATTTAAATTTGGTTACAACTTCCAGAGGCTCGTTTAGCGTGGTGACAATGAAGTCTTGGGCAAGGGTATTGGGGGGGCCTGTGCCAGCACTGCAGGAGAATATCATCGCTTTAGTCTTCTTAGCATTGAGCAGAAGCTTTGCCTTTATTAGATTATGCTCAAGTTGTGCGAAGTCCGCTTGAAGCACTCCCCTGACTTCAGATAACGATCAGCCAGAAGTATACAACACAGTATCATCTGCAAAAAAGTGCAGATTGGACGTAGATATGCTACCATCTAAGTCATTAATGTACAAAGAAAACAAGATAGGGCCTAAGATGGATCCTTGGGGGACTCCTCTTGCAACTGGCAAGGCAGCAGAAAAAAAAGCCTTCCGCCTTTACTTTTTGGAATCTTCCAGTTAGGTAGCTAGAGAACCACTGGGTGGTATAGTATGTGGCACCCAGCTTTGCAAGGCAATTGACTAATAGTTTGTGATCAACAGTATCAAAAGCTTTGCTGAGGTTCAAAAAGAGTGCATTGTTACATTGTTACCTTCTTAGCATCTATAGCAGAGATCCAATCATTGGTTACTTTTGCTAGTGCAGTGATTGTGCTATGATTAGCCTGGAAGCCAGATTGAGCTGGGTTAATGAGAGAGAAGGTTTCCAAATGAGATTTTAACTGAATATGGATCAGTTTTTCGAGAACTTTAGAAAGGATAGGCAATATGGAGATAGGCCTATAGTTGTTTACATCGCATGGGTCACCAGATTTAAATAGAGGGAGGATATGTGCTGATTTCCAGCATGATGGCACAGTAGCAGATGTAATGGAAAGATTGAAGATGTGGAGAATTGGGGCAGTGAGATGGGCGTAGCCTGACCTTAGGAAAAAGGGTTCCAAGCCATCATCCCCTGTGCTTTTTTTGGTGTCTAAGTTAAGAAGAGAATCTTCTACTTCTTTATAAGTTATCTCGCGCAGTTGGAAGGGGCTGGATGCAGGACTAGATGTAGGGGGAGGGGTATGCTGGCTCACCGTAGCACCAGCATAAGGTGGCGAGTCAAAACCTAATCCAGCTGTGGCAAAGTGGGAGTTAAGTTCCTCCAGGATTAGGGACTTGTTTTCCACAATCTTGCCACTTGCAGCTATCTTTGTTGGGAGAGAGGGGGCCATGGGCTGTCCTTCTATAGCTTTGATAGTCTTCCATATTTTATGAGGGTTACCTTTAGCTTGTTGAGAGTAGAAATATAATAGTTAGCTTTAGCAGGCGAATTTTTCACACAGTTATTCCTGGCTGTTTTAAAGGCCTGCCATTCGAAGATTCTTTGGAATGTTTAGCTTGCTCAGAGTTTATCTCGAGCTATAAGGGCTGCCTTGAGATCCGAGGTGAACCAGGGGTTGAATTGTTCCGTAACCTTACTTTGATGAAAGGGGCATGCTTATTTATTATTATAGTGAGTCTGTCATTAAGGATGTAAGCTGCCTTGTTGACATCTTTGGCTAGGTAGAGATCTTGCCATCTGATCATGCTCAGGTCAGATAGGAAGTTTACTGCACTGAATTTGCGAAAGGATCTTTTTGTTATAAAGATGGGTTGCGGCCGGGCCTTAATTTGAGATCTTATGCAAGCAACAATTCCGTGATCGCTCATGTCGTTGTGAAACACTGCCAAATGAGATATTTTGTGTGGATGGGTGGTTAGTACCACATCTAGAATGGAACTGTGGCAGTATTTAGAGTGTTGTTCCTAGTGGATTCACTGACTAATTGCCCAAGACCTAGCTCGTCACAAAGGGATTTGAGGCCGTGTGATTTAGGTGACAGCCAGTCCATATTTAGATCTCCTAGAAATATTGTTTCAGTTTTTGCTTCTACGAACATGGATTTCAAAAGATTAAGGACTTCATCACCACCAGGCGGGGTCTATAGCCACCTAGGATAGTGATACAGGATGAAGGCTCAGCTAAACTAACTCAAATTCCTTGGCTAGAGATTTGCAACTAATATTGGTGACCAAGTACTTAGATTTGGTGTAGATAACCACACCCCGCCTCTAGACTGTCTATCTGCTCTAAATAAATTGTAGCCCTGCAGTGATATTTGTTGATCAGTGTTCTTCTTTTTTAACCACGACTCAGTAATTATGATAAGGTCTGGGTTAACGTGTGCAGCCCAGGCTTGCAGCTGTACAAGTTTTTTAGGCAGGCTTAAAATGTTGACCATCATCATTTTGAGACCTGTGGCCTCAGCAAAATCGATAGGCGAGGTAAGTTGAAGGGGGGGCCAGGGTTGAGCTCCACATTTCCTGAGCTCATAAGAATCGAGACTTGATGTTGTAACCCATTTGCTGTGCTTGCCCCCTATCTTAGTGGCTATTGACTACCTGTTTTCCTTTCTTTTGGGGCTTCCTGGAAGGGATCCTTTTTGCTGCAGTAGATTTTAGTAACTGTCTTAGTTTCTGGGTGTGGCCATGGCAAGCCCCTCCCAGTGTTATGGGGGAATATGGGGGTGTTTTCTTTCTCCTTGGTGGACTCTTTTTTCAGACTATTTGATAAGAGCTGGGAATACTTAACTATACCTAAATTCTAGTAATCTGTTTTATTCTGTATCATTTGGTTGGTAGTGGTTGTTTAAATTTATATTTAAATAATATACTCTTGAGGGGGTTGGGCTGCAGGGACAGTCACAGGTCAACAGGATTGGAATGCGATCTCTGGCACCGGGGGAGTATATCAATTTATTTATTTAATTTTTTGACCCGGTAAGCCCACTGGGCCTAGAAGTCCCTTTTTCAAGGGCGATGCTGGGGAATAAAGATGGTAAGCAACTGAAATTGAGCCAGATAAAGCTGTTGGTGGTATTTATTTTAGTGAATGGGAGAAATTTGGCCAGGACACCGGGGAAATTCCCCCACTCTTTTTCAATAAGTGCCATGAGATCTTTAGCATCCACCTGAACTACCACCAATCCAGGCAGATGGGACCTCGGTTTAACGTCTCATCCGAAAGACAGCACCTCAGAAGTGCAGCACCCTCCTCATGCTGCACTACAGTGTCAGTATTGGGATATTAACCCAAGTGCCAGATGTGGGAACTGAACCCACACCCCTCTGATCTCCTGGCCTCAGAGGCCAGTGTGCTACCTACTGAGCCCTTGACACTGAACTGAGCCACTGACGCTGAATCATTTTTATTTGTCCTGTTCAATGTTAGGTACAGTGTTTGTTTCTTGTTATTGTTCTCCGGATAGGGATGGTGTGTGTGTGTGGGGGGAGCAAAGGACCAGTCTGGATATAATGGGTAGAGTCTTTGTTTATTATATGAATGGGTGGGGGGTTGCTGTATTTTTATTCTAGCAAATACTGGACAACATGACTAACTCATATGACTTTGTTTCCTGGAATATTAAAGGAAAGCAATGTGAGGAAAAGAGATATATGGTATTCAAGCATCTCAAGAAAAAGGAGACCCATATTAAATTGGTGGACCTTCAATGTTTCATACAGAAATGGGTTGGACAAGTGTATGGGGTGGGTAGTAGCACCAAAAATAGAGGTGTGGCAATTTTAATTTCTAGGTTTGTGGTCTTTACCTTATTGATCTCATTGGAGATTGAGAAGGATGATATGTTCTCCTGCATTGACACTCGGGACAGCAGGATGTCTCATTGGGGTCCATTTATGGCCCTAATGAACACTCCTAGTTTTTTACTATGCTGACCATGGAATTATCTCCCTTTGTTCATGTTCCTGTTTTGTTAGGTGAAGATATTAATGTGGTTTTCCAATCTGATCTTGACTGGGATGGACATATCAGGAAGGGGCTTACACCCACCCAGAGAAGTTTGCGAGAAGTGATGAATTCTGTGGGTCTGACAGACCTGTGGCATCTGTTACATCTGTTAGCTCAAGGCTGTACTTTTTTTCCAACCCCTACAGCATCTTTTTTCACATTGATTACTTTCTTCTCCATTGAGAAGTGATTCCTGGTATCTTAGATTGTGTTATTGAACCCCAGATTATATCAGATACTCCCCTGTCCAGTTACACATTAGCTTGGACAAGTGGGGAACACCTGATAATATTTTCAGGTTTAACTCCCAATTGCTCAGGGATCCCGTGATCAAGGGAAAATTATAGGAGTGTATTAATAACTTTCTGAAAGAAAATTTAGACTCCGTAGATCAATTGGACATGTTGTGGGGTGTGGCAAAAAGCGTGCTCCAGCAGAGAAGAGTGTTCAGTTAACCATGAGCTGTAAAAGGGAAAGGGAATGGAAAGCTGCTGATTTATTATCACATATACAGAACATTGAGAACAAACTTTCCTCAGCAATGATGAACAGACCTGAAAGGCCTTGAACTGTTTTTGGCCATAGTATGTTGCTCTATTAAGATAGAGCAGAGTTAGCTTTGTTTCAGGCTCGAGTCAAATACATAGATGAAGGGAAGAAATGTGGAAAGCTATTAGCGATGAGGTTATGACAGCTGGATGTCTCTAGGGTAGTTTTGGAAACCTGGGATGGCTACCAGCCTTACCTGATTACCCATCCCAATGAAATACGTTTTTTCAGTGTTTTACCAGGAGTTGCACAAGGAAGCCCTAGATAATCCACATTGAAATCAGTGGATTGCTTCATATTTAGCTCAGGTACAGCTTCCCAGTTTAACAGAAGGCCAACGGGACTTACTGTCAGGACCTGTTCAAGAAGGTAAAGTATCTATGGGTATTCAAAGTATGACTCTGGATAAGGCTCCTGGTCCTGACGGGTTTCCTGCAAATTTGTATAAACATTTTAGTGCAGAGTGGACACCTTTTCTAACACAGGATTTTAACTTTATTTATTCAGAAGGTGTTCAAGATCAGTCACTTTCTTTAGCTCATACAGTCTTAATATTGAAATCCGGGAAAGATGCTACTCATGTTGGTAATTATAGACCAATATTGTTTATTAATACAGAAATCAAACTTTTGGTCATAGTCTTTGCTGCTAGATTAGAGAAAGTTTGGGATGGGCTAGTAAGGCCTGAGCAGGTGGCGTTTATGAAGGGATGGGTGTCTAGTGATCATCTTAGGAAATTGCATCATTTGGTGGCTGCTTCCAGGGAGAGCGGGATACCAATGACATTGGTCTCCCTGGATGCAGAAAAAGCATTTGATTGAGTTTCTTGGGCATTCTTGTTCACTGTCCTGAAACAGTATGGTTTTCCTTTTGAATTTATTCAGTGGGTTAGAGTTCTTTATTCAAACCCCATAGCTCAAATTTATTGCAATGGAGTACTTTCTAATACATTTTATCTTGAACGGGGCACTAGACAGGGTTATCTCTCATTATCCTTTTTGTTCCATTTATATTTGGAACTCCAACCCTGAGATTAAAGGGATTACAGTAGGCCATTCTGTTTACAGATTTTCATTGTATGCAGAAGATATTCTACATGTGGCAGAGCCTTTTGTCTTCATCCCTGTGGCCCTACAAGAAATAGAAGCCTTTGGTGCGATACTGGCCTGTAAACTCAATTTGGAGAAAACTAAAGCGTTCCCATTAAACTCCTCAGTGGTTAAAAGGGATGTTTTGCAGTTAGGTCTACAATGGGAACCCAAAACTATTTTTTATTTTGGGATTCAGACATCCGGACATTTATCTGATCTACAAAAAAATAATCTTGACCCCCTCTTGATCTCTCTTCAGCAAGATTTGAAACAATTGAAGGCTTTCCCCTTGACTTTATGGGGCCTAGTCAATATACTTAAGATGAGCATTTTGTCCCATATCCTTTACTCTATGAATATGTTAAATGTATTTGTCCCTTATCAATGGTTTATACATCTACATCATGTGCTGACAGAGTTCTTATGGCAAAGGAAATAGCCTGGAGAACATACTTTAAAATGTCCCTTCCAAAGGCAGTGAGAAGACTCACACTTCCTACGTTTTGGATTTATTATTTGGCATTTCATAGTGCCAAATATTTTTGGTGGGGGTCCCTACATATGCAGATAGTTGATGGAGGCTATGTCCTGCACTGACTTCTTATAGAACAGGAGATTTGTTGTCAGCGGGGGCTCTCAATGTTTGGCCTACTTTATACTCTCCCCTCAAAGGTTCCAAAGGCCCTCTGGTCAGCTCCAGTTTATTGTCTTTTTGAGCACACAGGCAGTTAAGTACTTACTTCAATCAATCAATCAATCGAGCAATCAATAAAAGTCGTTATTTATCCAGGTGAACGTCATTGAGCAGTGCTCATTTGCAAGATGGACCTGGTTAGGTCAAGATCATTTGCATGAACATGGGACAAAGCATTAAATACAATGAAAGATGAGGTGATACAAGTCATTAAGGATACCAACACATAATATATGTGAGGATAGGCATAATACATTGACAACATTTCATATATTTACAAGTATATAAGACAAAGAAAGGGATTATGAATTAGGGTATGGAGAGTGTGTAGGTGGTGAATTAAATACATAATTATATTGAGGGATTTGTCAAAGGGGGAAGGGAGTCAACGACGAAGGGTGCGGGCAGGTAATGGGTGGAGGAGCTTTAGAAAAGGAGAGGAATAAAATAAGGGAGGAGAGGGACGGGATAGGGAGGGAAGGAGGGTAAAATTAGGTAGTGTTGAGGGTGAGGAACATAGGAGGGGAGATGGACATAGCACAAATTATCATGGTGGGTACACTTGAACATTAATGTAGGATTTCAGAACATATGGAGAGATTAATGGAGATGGAAGGAAGCCGATTAGTGGGAGGAATGTTACAGGATCATATGCCACGGAAACAGGAAGGGACAGGCTTAGAGGTGATAGAGAGGGAGCAAGTTCGTACTAATGTTGAAAACAATTGCATTGTTCCTTGATAAGCTTTGAGTAGAGGGGTTTAAAGGATGTAATGGATATAGGTACACTCAATTTTAATTTTTTTTGCAGCTTGTTCCATGGCGGGGGGGGGCAATGTGAAGCTAATGGCTATCCTTCCAAAGTGAGAATTGACTTTGGGCACTTTGAACAGGATGGAAGAGTAGCTTCTTAGGGCATACTTACTTATAGTGATTTGTGTGAAGCAGTCTGAGACATATTGCGGTAATTGATTGGATATATAGCTCTGAATCTCCATAGAGCAGCATTTCTGTCCCTCCTGAACTGAAGCGAAGTCCATCCCACTGCTGCATATAGGGAGCAATGATGAGTGTCGAATGGAAGTCCTGTAATATATTTCAGTGCCCTGTGATAGAGTGTATCCAATTTTGCAAGGTAGGAGGTGGGGCAATGACTGTATAGGAAATCAGCATAGTCAATTACAGAAAGAAATGTGGCCTGGACCAGCCTTCACTTAGCATTACTTGTGAGAAAGTGTTTGATCCTAAAGTAAAGACCAAGTCTCTGACAACGTTTTTTTGGTAGTTCTTCCATGTGTTCTATGAAGGAAAGCCTGTTGTTGAGCCAAACTCCCGAGTGCTTAAATTTTGAGACAAATTCGAGGTTTTCACCAAGGATTGTGGATATATGTGGAAACGTACTTGAGCTGACTGGATACCTTGTGTGCTTATGGGGAGAGAAAAACATTGCCTTTGTTTTCTTTGCATTGAGCAGGAGTTTTCTGTTCAGGAGTTGATGTTGGAGTAGATTGAACTCTGTTTCTAAGTCACTGCAAGCTGCATCTGGTGATGGGTGGCTGACATAGAGCACCGTGTCATCAGCAAATAGGTGTACAGTGGCCTTGGTGATATTATCATCCATGTTGTTGATATAGATGGCAAAAAGAATAGGACCAAGAATAGATCCCTGGGGTACTCCTCGTAGCAGTGGCTTAAGGAGTGACAGTTTGCCTTCAGCCTTGACCTGCTAGAGCCGTCCAGTGAGGTAGTTGCTGAACCATCGCAAAGAGAGTGAGTTTATTTTTATTAGGCAACAATTTAAATCACAAGGCAGAGGGATGTTACAGGTTAAACAGAGGTCAAGAACATTTTTACATACAGAGAATAATAAATATAGGAACAAATGGTGGAAATCATGGTACAATGGGTGAGACAATAAGAGGGTACAAACAAACCCTACCATTCCACTCTGATTCACCCCACATTTGAGGCAGCCCTATGGATTTCTGGGATGAGAGGAGCAGTTTGTGGTCAACTGCGTTGAATGCCTTACTTAGATCCAGGAACACAGCACAGATAACGTTCCTGTTATTCAACTCTGACTGCCAATCATTGGCAAGGTTGGAGGAATGGTCAAATGTATGGCAACTTAGATTCAATGCAAAGAAACGCAAAGTAATGCACCTGGGAAACAAAAACCCAGGGGAAGAGTACACAATGGGGGGCTGAGATACTGACAACAACAAAAATGGAAAGGGACCTGGGGTAGTCATATCAGATGACCTAAAGGTGGTCCAGCAATGTGAGAAGGCAGTAAGGAGGGCTGGGGGGATACTGGGATGCATAGGGAGAGGCATCACCAGTAGAAAACAGGAAGTTGCTGGCCCTCTGTACAGACAGTTGGTAAGACCACATCTGGAGTACTGTGTACAGTTCTGGAGACCCTGTCTCCGCAAAGACATAGACAGGGTGGAGGCTGTCCAGAGGAGGGCAACCAAAATGATGCAGGGTCTGCATCAGAAGACATATGAAGAAATACTAAAGGAACTAAAGATGTATAGCCTCGAGGAAAGGAGGGAGAGGGGGGACATGATAGAAACTTTCAAATACCTCAAGGGAATCAACAAAGTCCAAGAGGGTATCATCTTTCAGAAAAAGAGATGTGCAAAAACAAGGGGGCACAATTTGAAGATAGAGTGGGGACGGCTCAGAGGTAATGTGAGGAAGTATTTCTTCACAGAGAGGGTTGTGGATACATGGAACAGCCTTCCTGAGAAGGTCGTAGAGTCAAAAACAGTGGGAGAATTCAAGAATGCATGGGACAGACATAAGGCAGTTCTAGTGGGGATTAGGAGGAGGTAGGCTGTTGGTTGGCTAGGATCTGCAGCTTATCCGTTAGGTAGGGAAATGGGCAGACTAGGTGGGCCAAGCGGTCCTTCTCTGCTGTCAAATTCTATGTTTCTATTACTTTTGCTAGAGCCATAATGGTGCTATGTTTGGCTCTGAAACCAGATTGTGCAGGATTTAGGAGATTATTTGATTCCAGGTAAGCTCTCAGTTGTATACTTGCAATTTTTTCCAGCAGTTTAGATAGTAGAGGGAGGATGGAGATTGGTCTGTAGTTGTTGAGGTTGCAAGGGTCCCCTGATTTAAACAGCGGAATGACCTGTGCTGTTTTCCAAATTGAAGGGATTGTCCCTTGGGACAATGAAAGGTTGAATAAGTGTGTTATTGGTACCGCTAGAACATGAGCGGCAATCTTCAGGAAGTAGGGGTCGAGGGAGTCCGCACCTGCGCTTACTTAAGGAAGAAATTTTTCCACTTCATTGCCCCAACCCATCTGTGGCAATGCAAATTTTCTTATCGATTGCCACCCCATCCTGGATAGTTTATGGTGAGAGGTTTCAGATTTGACAGCGGGTCATCTGATTCTGAATGGTAGGGTTTGCCCCTTTTCCATTTTTCAAGCCAGATGCCAAGTCCCATCACATATATATGGTTTTCCTTTTATCAGACTACTCATGCCGTTGGAGCCCACATGGGCCTTCAGCCGTAGATGGATGATGTGCAGGACCTTATGGAATCTATGATACAGGCTGCCCTGCAGCTCCATAGGATCTGTCAGTTATATAAGGTATCATAACAGTTAGATCCCAACAGGCTGAACACAATAGGTTATTACTTAGAAGGGGAATTACAGCTGAGGTGGTCACCTGCAGAGTGGCTAGCAGTCTGGGGCAGTTTATATAAACATCTCAAACGTGATAAATATAGGTTATTGCAATTTAAGATATGCATAACTTGTATTATATGACTCAGAAACATGGGGAAACTGGTGTCTGTCTGGTGTATTAGATGTGGGAGTGATGAAGGGATGTTGTTTCTTATCTTATAATCATATGAGAACCCTTCTGGGATGCTATTAAGCATAGTTTAGATCCCCCTTTTGGGATTAGACAAGGCCTTCACGGTGGAGATTAGTTTTGCAGGTAGATACCCAGATGATTTACTTAATCTCAAACAGGGGTAAATGGCTCTGATTCCTGCCACCACAAAGCTAATTATATTATGACACTGGCTGGATGACCAGATCCCCACCAGAATAGAATGGCATACAGAGATGTTGATGGCTTTAGATGCTGAGAAGCAGATTGCTCAGGTCCACCATTGGTTACAGACCTATCATACAAAAATGTGAATTTTTGCACATCCTGCTTCCTGTTAAATGATGCAGTCCTCCAGCTTTGATTTGTTGATTGTGAGATATTTATTCAAGTTTAATTTGCTTTTGTATTTGCACAAGGGAAGTGCCCATCATAGTACTGGGTTTATCTGGAGCGGGGTATGTGTGTGTGATTGAGTGGTTATTGTTATTGTGTGTGGGATATGTTGTTTATTTCTCATTTGTGTGTGGATGTCAATTTCTTAAAAGTTTCAATAAAGTTTACTTAATTTAAATAAATGTTTAACTTTGGTCCCTAGCAAAGAAATACACTTGCAATTCCAGAGCATATGTAGGAGATTTCCTTGAATTTCTCTGCATTTTAAGCAATTAGGTGTTACCCTTAAACTCATTTTCAGTATATGAAATGGTGTGTAATACTTATTGTGCAAGGATTTAAACTGCACCATTTTCATAGTAAATTAAAAATGTTTTTGTGAATACAGCCATATTTTTCCATGTTCCCATTGTTCAAGGTTTTTACCTAACAGTTTGTGACCTCACTTTATATTGTTTCTGCCCTACCTCTAACTTTTTCTAGTAATAAGTTATAGAAGTGTGAAATGTTTGGTCTTGACTGTATACCTCAAGACTGATCAGGTTGTTTGGTCTGATCATTGCACGGTGAGGCTCATGTTCGGGCCCCCCCCCAAAAAAAGTCCCTCCCCTGTTAAGATGGTCAACTATGGCCTTTTAAGGGTATTGAACCCAGAGGGACTGATGGCAGCAGCTGACCTATCTAGAGTAGATGCTGCATGTGCAGTTGGCATGGGTGAGGCTCTGGCCACCTATAATAAGGTGGTCTCTAAAGCGATCGATGCTATCGCACCAGTCTGTATACGACCCAGATTTTCTCACTTGAGATCTCCTTTGGTTTGATGGGGATCTCAAGGAGATGAAGATCAGAGGTCGGAAGTTGGAGCATTGCAGGCAGAGGACCCTGTTGGAGGAGGACATACTGACCTTGCGTGCTCACTATCATGCGTACCAAGGGGCAATCAGCCGTAAGAAGGCAGAGTTCCTGTCCAGGGAGATTGTCGCAGGGAAAAACAGACCATCTCAGCCATTTTGGACTGTGGACAAACTTCTGCATCCAGTCTATCTGTAGCCGAGAAAAGTTTTTTCAATTACTTTGTGTGAGGAGTTTGCTCTGTTTTTCTCTGACAGGTTGTCCTCCATCCAGACGGGGATCCCATCATTGAGACAAGTTTTACCTCACAGTGATTGCTCTGGGATGAGCAGAGGCACTCCATCAGTCTGGAAGGAGTTTAAACCAGTGGAGCTGGCCATGGTCATTGAGGTGATCTTGAAGCTTAAGCACACTTATTGTGAACTCGACCCGGCCTGACTCGTTTCTTGATGAGATGTGTTGGTGACCATTGGCCCGGTGTTTGCTGGGATTGTCCAGTGTTCGATGTTGAAGGGAATCTTTCCAGATACCTTGAAAGAGGCTCTGGTGAGACCCCTCTTGAAGGAGCCATTTCTTGACCCTGACGTCCTGATGAATTACTGTCCAATCTCCAACCTGCTATTCTTTAGGCAAGGTTGTTGAGAAATTAGTGGTGCAACAGCTCGAAGAACACCTCGGATCCTTAGATATCCATGAACTATTCCAGTTGGGATTCTGGGTCAGGCACAGCACCAACATGACGTTAGAAAGGGTGCATAATGACCTACTCAGGACTAGAGATAGAGGAGACAGGTCAATTCTTGTTCTCCTTGCTCTCTCATCAACTTTTGATACCATGGATCACATTGTGCTTCTTGATCACCTTCAAAAGTATTATGGACTCACTGGTACTGTCATCTGCTGGTTTGAGTCCTATCTCAGTGGAAGGGAGCAGCAGGTTGTGATGGGGAATTTCTCCTCCTCCCTGAAGCCTCTGTCATGTGGAGTACCTCAGGGTTCAATCTTGTCGCCGATGTTATTCACGATATGCATGCTGCCCCTGGAAAAGCACATTCAGCATTACAGTTTGAGATTTCACTGCTATGCAGATGATACCCAGCTGTATTTGTCTTTTGCCCCTGGAACACACAACGCTATGGAAGTGATTAACAATTGCCTGGCCAAGATCAATGACTGGATGTCCTTTAGCTGGTTGCAATGGAACCCGGACAAGATGGAGGTACTGGTGATTGAGCCAGGTTGTGGTCATGATTGGAGTGCTTCCAGAGTGGGTACAGAACTGTTTTTGGAATCCGCTCCATCGAGGGATACCCCTAGGGTGCGGGATCTTGATGTTATTCTTGACAGTAGATTGACACTTGAAGCTCAGGTGTCACCTGTGGTCAAAAGTGTTTTTCACCATTTGAGGAATATCACCAGGATTAAGCCCCTAGTTCTGCCTGAAGCAGCGGGTTGTGATGGGGAATTTCTCCTCCTCCCTGAAGCCCCTGTCATGTGGAGTGCCTCAGGGTTCAATCTTGTCGCCGATGTTATTCACGATATACATGTTGCCCCTTGGAAAGCACATTCAGCATTACAGTTTGAGATTTCACTGCTATGCAGATGATACCCAGCTGTATTTGTCTTTTGCCCCTGGAACACACAACGCTATGGAAGTGATTAACAATTGCCTGGCCAAGATCAACAACTGGATGTCCTTTAGCTGGTTGCAATGGAACCCGGACAAGATGGAGGTACTGCTGATTGAGCCAGGTTGTGGTCATGATTGGAGTGCTTCCAGAGTGGGTACAGAACTGTTTTTGGAATCCGTTCCATCGAGGGATACCCCTAGGGTGCGGGATCTTGATGTTTTTCTTGACAGTAGATTGACACTTGAAGCTCAGGTGTCACCTGTGGTCAAAAGTGTTTTTCACCACTTGAGGAATATCACCAGGATTAAGCCCCTAGTTCTGCCTGAAGACCTGCAGTCACTAGTGCATGTCTTTGTGACTTCGAGGCTTGATTACTACAATACTCTATACTTTGGGGTCACTGGAGGGACCCTCCACCAGCTGCAGCTGGTGCAGAATGCAGTGGCTCGGTTGCTGACAGGCCTGGCAAGGTCCAGTCATGTGACCTCGGTCCTGCAGCCTCTGCACTGGCTTCCTGTCAGGTGGAGGATCCTCTTCAAGGTAGGCTTGCTTATCTACAAGACCCTTTATGGGCTGGTCCTGGGCTATCTGGCTGATCTCCTCACACCTGCCTCCTTGGTTCATTCCATCCGTTCCTCGACTCGGGGCCTCTTTGAAGTTCCCAGTGTCATGCATAAAAAATCTGGTAACCGTGCCTTTAGTGTCACCGGGCCGACCCTGTGGAACACTTTACCAGCTGCTGTCAGGGGGGCCCTGACAGCTAAGTTGTTTAAAAGGAGCTAGAGGCTCACTTGTTTTGTATGGCCTTCCCTGACGAGGTTGACTGACCTGCATTAACTACACTAATTACAGGAAGTTATTTTATCTATGTTGAGATTTATTTATTGTTTTATATTTTGCTGTTTTGTATAGGTTTATAATTTGTGTGTTTTGTATTGATCTTACCTATTTTAATGTAAGGCTCCCAGAGCCCCAGGGATTGGGCGCCAGATAAATAAAATTGCCTTGCCTAGATAATTTCATGTATTATCACTGATGCTCTTTATTATTTTCAAGTGAACCAAAATGCTTTTTTTTTGTCTCACTGCCACGGCCCCACTCCTTCAGGCACTTATGTGCTGGACCTCCCCCATCCCATCAGGTGGCACTGGCTGTCGCCTTATATTACCCATCAGACCCCATGGGTCACGCCTGTTGGTCCAACCGATCTCTGGTGGGGGACTGAACCAGGATTGTCAGCAGGGGAGGCAGGAATGGTCCGTTGCTTCGCAGCCTTGGGTGTCAGAAGACAGCCAACAGGAGACAATCATCCTGGCCTGTCTGAGCCATTTTTCCCCATTTTTCTGGTCCACCCACCCTCCTCCCCTGTTGGGTGCATATGCTTATGGCTGGCTTCAGGGGTGTACCTGATGGCGTATGGTCACCCACGCCATCAATGGCACCACCATTTAGCCACCACCAGGAGCTACGATAGAGCAATGCAGCAGCCACACCCCCCCCAGGAGGAGAGTGTCTAAAGGACACTCTATTAGCCCTCCCTCCTAGCTTCCACTTCTGTCATCCCAGGCTCGGGGTGCGAACTTGGTGCCTTTTAATGTCTGTGACTAAGTCTTAATAAAAAAAAACAAAAAAAACACTGTCCTCTACAGGAATATCCAATTTTTGTGCCAGTTCAATAAAGTTCTTAAAGTCGCCTTTGTCTATAATGTCTTTTATTTTATTAATGCTTTTTTCTTTCCAGCTATCTCTTTCTTAGACTGTTTTCCCTTGTGAAATGTAGGTGGGTATCAAGATATTTCAATAAACTCCCTTATTATTTCTACCAGTTTTTGTAATGAGTTCTCTGGATTAATTACTGTAATTATTTCATTTCATTTTAATTTCATTTTTATTCTTGTAGACTAATGAGCATTACTGCCTGTTTTCATTAGCAACAGATTTATAAATACACATAAACAAAATTATACAAAAACAAATAGTAACAAGCATTTGTCAATGCCGAATGTTGTCTTGCTGGCATTGGCATCGGTAGTGCAGGAGTTAGAGAGATGCAGAATAGGAATGGCAGTGAAGTACAGAACTGATGTCAACCCCACCCCACCCTGCAGACGGTGACAGGCATTGGGGTGTGCCTTTGGGTCGTTGGCCATAACGCTCATGCCATTTCACCTAACCCTACCCTGCAGACTCTGACAAGTGTCATGTTGTGCCTTGGTGCCATCGGGCCTTACGCTCACCCCATTTCATAAGAAAGTATGTTGAGATGGATGCAGCATTGGAGAATGGGGTAAACTTTGAGGCCGAAGAGTCCAAGGCACAACTAGATGGCTGTCAGTGGCTGCAGGGTGGGGGTGGGGGTGCAATGGCATGAGCATTACAGCCGACAATCCAAAGGCACACCCTGACGCCTGTTAGTCTGTACTGGGTGGGACGTTATGGTTAGAAACCCTAATGCCCTGGACGTTTATTGGTATTTGCACTCCAAATTTTCAAAATGGCCTTTTTGTGACCCCACCTCATGAAAGCATGTGGCACCTCTGCTCGTGAACAGTGTCACTGTGATTTTGTTAATGTGTCCAGAATGTTGATTTCCCACAGTGAGCATGCCATTCTGCACCACATAAAAATGTCAGCCGCACCATTCATAAGGAACTGTGAAGAGATGGCAATATTGAAAATCTGGAGTGAAAATATTAAAAATTCTCGAAGTTACGAGCGTGCATGGAAACTGTGCTACACACATTCATAGCAGTCTTTTCTTAGAATTCTTTCACCAAATTTTAACATAGGCATTTTGGGACCTCTGCTCATGAACAGTGGTAGTATGATTTTCTTAATCTGTCCCAAACATTGATTTCCCACAGCAAATGCGCCATTGTGCACCAGATGTGCGAAACCACATTTTGGACAGGATGTGAAAAATGGCAGCTGTACTGTTCATAAGAAGGTATGTAAAAATGGCAATGTTGAACATCTGGAGTGAAAATATTAAAAATTCTTGAACTTATGACTGTACATGGACACTGCGCAACACATGCTTGTAACATAGTCATTTTGTGGCATTTTTTCACCAACTGTTTAACATAGGCATTTTGGGACTTCTGCTTATGAACAGTGTTACTTTGATTTTCTTACTCTGTCTGGAACATTGTTTTCCTACAGCGATGTGTCACTGTGTGCTGGATGTGCCAAAACACATTTTGGGCAGGATGTGGGAAATGACAGCTGTACTGTTCATAAGGAGTTGTGGAAAAATGGCAACGTTAAAAATCTGGAGTAAAAATACTAAAAATTCTCGAAGTTACAAGAAAGCATGCTTGTAACATGGTAATTTTGTGGAATTAATTTTTTTTTACTCACTTTATTGCCTCCTTGGCCACCTTCTGCTCCTCCTGTCCACCGCATTCTACCAGGGATTCTGTCCGCCATCCAACTCTACTGCAGCCTCATGGGCTCCCTCTAACTCCTGTCGCTTTCCCCATGCAGCGGGGCGTCAGGGAGCCCCCAACTCCCCACCCTTCACAGATCAAGTTTGGGTGCCCACGTTGCCCATCAAACACTCTCAGACTGCCATCAAGCCGCGCAAAGGTGACATGCTTTTTCCCCTGTTTTTTCCTAGCCAGAGTTGGTGAGTGTGCAATGACACCAGTGGCCAGGAGTACGCATGTGTCCATATGCGTCCCCGTCCTGGCACCTTGTCCCCAACTCCTCCCCAGTATACAGCATGCATCCCTGACCCCCAGCCTCTGCCAAGTGGCAGTCAGGAGCTGACTGTCTTGGACCCCCCACCCTGGAGAGGGAGAGCAGTCCATCGGACGCTCGATCCCTCTCCTTCCCTGTCAGCCCCCGAGACCCATGCTCGCTCCTGAACCCGGGTCACCGGCATGGCACGAGGTGTATATTTTGTGCAATTATTTCGCCAAATTTTCAACATAGACATTTCGGGACCTCTGCTCATGAACAGTGTTACTGTGATTGTCTTACTGTGCCCTGAACATTGTTTTCCTTACAGCGACAGCGCCACTGCACACCAGATGTGCGAAAACACATTTTGGGCAGGATGTGACAGCTGTACTGTTCATAAGGAGGTGTGAAGAAAATGGCAATGTTGAAAATCTGGAGTAAAAATATTAAAAATTCTCGAAGTTACAAGCGTGGGTGGCAACTGCACAATGCATGCTCATAACACAGTCATTTTTTGGAATTTTTTCACCAAATTTTCAACATAGGGATTTTGAAACCTCTGCTCATGAACAGTGCTACTGTAATTTTCTTACTCTGTCCCGTACATTGTTTTTCTACAGTGACTGTGTCACTGTGCGCAGAATTGCGAAAACACATTTCAGGCAGGATGTGGAAAATGACAGCTGTACTGTTCATAACGAGGTGTGAAAAAATGGAAATGTTGAAAATCTGGAGTAAAAATATTAAAAATTCTCGAAGTTACAAGCGTGTGTGGAAACTGCACAACACACACTCGTAACACGGTCATTTTTTGGAATTTTTTCACCAAATTTTCAACATAGGCTTTTTGGGAGCCCACCTCATGAACAGTCAACTAATTTCATTTATTGGTCCTGAAAGGTGATTCTGCACAGTGAACGTGAAATCACCTTTCAGGACCGAATAATGAGATGACTGTGACTGAATTCATAAGGTGGGGTCCCAAGAACCCCATGTTGAAAGTGTGGTGCCAAAATTTGCAAAAATGGTTGAGATACGCACCAAAGTTGAAAAAAAAACATTTATGCCATTATACAGCTTACCGGCATTTCTTCAGTACGCGGTTGGCTTTAAAGAGTGCAGACGTGTTCCCGGTCCACCGAAGATCGTCGCGCCAGGCTCTGGAGGTAAGTATGGGGTGAGGTGGAGTGCATAGAGGGTGGCTGTGGGCTGGGGAGGGAGGGACAGGATGGCGAGGGACCATTTCCTTTGTTTCGGGTAATAAAAATTAAAAAATTCACCGGACTGTTTTTTTTTTACAGGTTTGACCACACTAGGGTGGGCCTCAGTGTGGCACATTTATTTGGGGAGGGAGATGTTAGCCACACTGGAGTGGCCTCCCAGTGTGGCACACAATCAGGGTTAGCAGCAGCAAGAAAATGGGGAGGGGGTGTTAACATGCCAACAGGGGGATAGGGCACCCCCATCGGCAAGCATATCTCTGTTCAGAGGCATGATGCTGAGGGGGATTGGGCAACCCCTGAGCAGACCACATCAGTAAAGGGGTCACATATGCTGACAGAGGGACTGGGCACCCCCATGTTAACTTCCTAGGGACTGTGAGTGGCGGGTGGTGAGCCGCTGCCCACCATGTTTATTGAAATGTTACTCCAGGCAAGACACACCCTGCAATGAGGGGTCGCTCCCTCATTGCAGTAGCTAAAATGTTTCAAGTTGGTGGCATGTTTTGCAACTGCTGTTATAGACAGTGTGCAATCTAATTTATGCCACGGAGCCCAGCCCTAAAAAGCAGTGGCACCACTGGCCACAGCGTGATCGCGCCTGCAAAATCTGCTCTTCACTTCAAGCAACCCCAATATGTTGCCTGCGCTGTGCTTGCAAGACAACATAAAAATTAAAAAAAGGTAATACATACGTTAGTTAAAACATGTGCAAACATTGTGCTGGTAGAGCCATTGTTGTAAGTGAATTTTAAACATGGTCAGTGTAGGACAATTGACAAGCTTGCTAGGTAGCAAATTGTGAAACTGAGGAGCCATGTAAAACAAAGTTCTTTGGGTACAAGACTTTTTTTTAAAGGGGTGTTATAAAGCCTTCTATTTTGAGATCTTGTCCCATACAAATTATACATCTTACTAAACATGACTGAGACAGATTTGGAGAGTATATTAAGATCAACTTTTTGCAACATAATACTCAACTGCTACAGTCCAACAAAGACATTAGTCTTCAAGAGGGAGACAACCAACAGTTGTGTACAAAATACAGTGATGTGTAGATCTTGGGACATTGGTTATGAACCTACAAATATTATTATATATGACTCCAATTTTAGACATAGTACATACATTAGCAGCTGCATAAATTGGTAACCCATAGTTTAATATAAAAAGTAAAAGACTATTGTCTAGCAATTTACGAGATTCTGGGATAGGAAATTTCTTTACCCTAAATAGCAAACCCAACCTTCGATGGATAGTCTTAATAACTTATTTAACATGTGGCTCAAAGGACAATGTATTGTCAGAGGGATTCTCCCAGTAATGAATACACTTCACAACTTGTTTATGGGTGCTTTAAAGGCAAGTGTTTATTTATCCAGCTTCGAATTACAATTATCTTTCCGAAATCGTCACCATAATACATTTTTACGTAATCTTTTATAAAACACACTTAAAATGATTACAATCTGCCTTAGCCTCTGGCAGTACTCCTTGTTCCTTGTTGACTCTGTTTTCATGGGGCCCAGGTGCATGACCCTGATGCCCCACCTGGCCCTCAGCCACACCTTCGTTCTGGGTCAGGTGCCTCCAACCATAACCCCCTCCTGAAATCTTTTTGTTGGTTCCCCCCTTTGTTTCTCCATGGCCAGGTGCTGTTAACCCTGGCCCATGCCTAGTCCCTTCTCCACCCCCCCTTTTTATCATGCTCCCTTCCCTTGCCCTCCTCTCTACTCCTTTTATTCCTTCTTATTTTGCCTTCCCTTGGAGAACCTGCACCATGTTCCCCTTCCACTGAACTGGCAAACATCCCCTGCATCCACCTACCTCGGTGGCACTGATACTGTACTTGCTCTGTACCACCGCCCTCACTCAGTGGCCCTTGTTGTCCCACTAAGCATGTATATTCCCATATCAACCTTCCCCATGTCTGTCTGAACTAACGGGTGATGGAGGGAAACAAGTCTCAGCAAAGAAGAAGGGAACTGGTGCCTGCACCCAGCTTAAATACCACCCAGGACCCTACTAGCCCCACCCTGGCCCAATCAGATCCCTTGCTGCTCCCTCCTGTTGCCTCCCCCTTTATGACCTCAACTGTTGCTAAGACTCCTCCCTCTATTCAGTTTCTCCTACCCCTCCAGTCTCTCCCTCTCTAGCACCCCCTCCATTTACATTCCTGTTGGCAACCCCTGCTCTAAAAGACACATTAAATTTGAGCCCCTCCAAAATTAGCTGACATATTTATTTATTTGCTTTTGTTGACTGGGTAGGTGCATTAGGTGATAACCCTACCTATTTTCAAGCATGACCCGGGAGAGTACAATATACATTCAACAAATAAAACAAACGGAGAAGTACAAAGCAGTTAGAAGTTAAGCAACAGATATCCTCGCAGGGATAGTCAGGGAAATAAAACCTACATGTAGTAATAGCCATCCTCACTAAAACCTGAATTACTTACTCCGTGTACCCCTTCTGCCTGTTAATAACCTAAACTACAGCCTTGTTATCACACCAAAAAGTTGTTTTCTGGTTGGTTAATTCCTGACCCCATACTATGAGTGCCACCCCAATAGGAAACAGTTCTAACAAAGTAATGTCCTTAAAAAGCCCTCATCTCTTCAATTCATCAGACCAAGTTTCTGATATCCACCTCCCTCTGAAATAGGCCTCCATCCCCAGAGCCCCAAATGCATCTGTATACAGGTCCAGATCATTATTAAATAACCAATCCTTCTACCAAAAAGTTACGCCATTGTACTTGACCAGGAACTTACCTCACACGTTCAAGTCCTGGTGGACCTCTTTTGTGATATCCACCCAGTGATGCGGCAACCTTGTCTTACCTGTGCATCTAGCTAAACTCCTAGTGAATGTCCTCCTGAGGCCGATTACTCTGCATGCAAAACTGAAGTGACCCAATAATTGCTGCAGCTTAGCCAGCAGTACCAGTCTTCTGGTCTGAACCTGGTCCAATAAATACCTCAGTCCAATCACTGAACCTTATCCTTAGGCAACCAGAAGAGCTTGTGCTCTGCATCTACCTCAATGCCTAAAAGCTCTATCTTTTTTGCTGGTCCCTCGGTTTTGTCTGGTGCTAATGGGATGCCCATCTCTGAGCACATCCCTTGGAACTCCCCCAACCTCCTGGCCATCTCCTGCTTGCTGCTCCCTATGATCAGAACATCATCAAAGTAGTGTACCATTGCGCCCTTATCTGACCCCAAAAACCCATTGTACCCATGTGCTGAACATTTCAAATGTCGAGCAAGCTATGGAACAGCCCATGGGCATGGACTGGTTGAAATAATAACTGCCTTGGAATTGAAAGCCAAGGAGGTCCCAATCCTCTGGGTGCACCGGGAGGAGTCTGAAGGCTGACTCTGTGTTGGTTTTTGCTAACCACGTCCCTCCCAACAACTTGATCAGATCTACCGCTTGGTCCAGTGTCGTGTATGACATCATGCTCCGATCCTTGGGAATGCCATCATTCACAAATGCACCCTCCGGATGTGAGAGATGGTGAGTTAATCGATAATCACCCTTTTGTTCCTCGGGGGCCAAACCTAGGGGGGATACCCTCAGATTCAGAAACAGTGGGAGCTAGAAAGGTCCCTCCACCATGCCTGCTACCACCTCTTTCTTTATTTTCTTCAGTACAATCTCTTCATTGTCCTTCACTGATCCCAAGTTCTTTGCTCACATAGCCTTCTTTGGTCACTTGTAGCCTAACCTAAAACCCCTTGTAAAACCCTCCCTCAAAAATGCCCCCCAAACGCAGTCCAGATAACCCTGTGATGAAGCATCGATCACTGGGCCCTAACCAGGGACTGTGTCATTGGGAAGCCCCTCCCCGTAGCCCCTGTCCCCGGCCCTTTAGCTCCATCCATAACCACTGCTTGTGGCATCGTGCCCAGGTGGTCCTCGCCTTCTGATCCTTTGCAACTGCCCATTGCATCTGTTGGAATGGAAACCGCCCCAAAAGGACTGTTCCCCTTGATGCTGGTAGCCTTGTCTATCCCTGCCACCTGGCAGTGGGTCACTGGGTGCTGACTGGCACACTTCGAGCACACACATTTGAATTTGCAGTCCACCCATGTGCACAAGGCCTTATTATAACCCCAGCATGCTTTAGAACCTATCCCCACCCCACCTTCTTGCTATTCTTGCCTCCAGTTCCACCTTGTCCTGACAAAGTCCGCACCATTGTTCTGAATGGATGCAATCCCATCTCAGATCCCCCTGTGCTACCATCCTTTGCCAGAAGGCCTCATCATACTTCAGCCATCCGTAACCTAGTTTTACCTTATATGTGCCCCTAATAATGGTAGAATAGGTCAGCAGTGGAATGGCCAATTCCAGTTTCTTTTCCAATAAGATGCCACTAAATACAGTAAAACTGGCCTGCCATGTCTCTATGTTTTTCCTCTTATATGTGACCTCTTCAGTGGGGTTTCCCACCATTGCAAGTGCCACTACCATCTCGGACTTGCCCACTCTTTCCTTCTGCTCATATTTCTTTGCTGTGTCTTTGTCCACTAGCGTGAACATGTCCACAAACTCCACTTTCCATATGTTCTCCTTAATCATCAAGGGTACATGATCTCCTAATGTCATACCTGGAATCCCCCTATCCCATTCTGCCCACCTGCACCCTGGTTGTCCTTACCAGTGCCCGCCTTACCACCTTTAATCTCTGCCAAGGCCTTCTCCATTTTCTCTATACCTGCCTCCCCCATGTAATTAATAAGCCCTTCCACATATTCCTTCAAGTCCCCTTCACCTGTAAGGTCGACCATTTTCTTACCATTTCCACCATCTGGCACTTTCAGTTCCAGCAAGGGCTCTGGGTCTGGTACTGGAACCGGTGCTGGCTGCCTCTTTCCTCTGCCTGTCTTTCTTGGCGCAGGTGGTTCCTTCCTTTTCCTTGTGCGCTCCTCCTCCTGCCACAGCCTTGCTGCTACTCGCTTGTACCTGGTGAAACCAGCAAAATGCTAGACTAAAAAGGGACACACACAATAGATTGTTAAATCCCATAGCTAAGATGTCCCTTCTTTCATAGCCTCATTTTTTTTTTTTTTTATGTATGCGTGGGCTGTGGCTGGTCTTACTGCTAAGCCCCTTATTTGCAAACATGCCCCACAGACCCTGTGGTTCCCCCACCCCACACCTGTCTGCCCCCCCTTTTTTTTGATAGCCACTCCTTCCCCCCTCCCCATGCTAGGCATGGCCACCTATATCAACGCTCTTGCCGCGTGTTGTCAGCAGGACCTGCAACCATTCCTTCTGGTCTCTAAACTTGTGACCCTTTTAGCTGCGCTTTGTCAGGGCAGCCTGCAGCCATTCTTTCGGCCTCCATGCTTATAACCCTTAATAGCCAGCTCCTCTCTCCTAAAGAGACCCCACCCTGCATTTTTGTTTCTGGTTCTAAAAAGAATGTTCCAGCAAGGACACTACTTCAATCACACAGGAGGGAGAGCTTCCCCCACAAACCTCAAACAAAAGTAACTGTGCTACCTTCATCATGGTGACTCTCTTTGCTTATTCCTCTTTTTGCTGCATTAAGATATTATACATTTTTTTTTAAAACATTTACTATAATATATTATATTTAAAATTGCTGGCTGCTTTCATGCTTTTGAAAATCATGTGACAGATAGTTCTCGCTAACGAGACAACATCATTTATGACTGCAGGCCTCTCCGACTATTGAAAACTCTGTGCTGCATGAGATCCGTTGGGCACACCAAAAACTATTGCTTTTTCCCCAATATTTAAACCCCAGTAAGTGATTTGCTGCTTTTTGCTTAACTTGAAACACAATATTAGAATATTAATGC
Source organism: Neoceratodus forsteri (assembly GCA_016271365.2). Taxonomy (NCBI): domain Eukaryota; kingdom Metazoa; phylum Chordata; order Ceratodontiformes; family Ceratodontidae; genus Neoceratodus; species Neoceratodus forsteri. Next base: position 166,171,930 of record CM028137.1, read on the forward strand.
CCAGCTTTGACCCATTCCCCACCCCCGTCCCAGGCCTATCCCTGCTCCACTCCCTTGTCTTGCGGCACCAAGGGGATCAGCCAACATCTTGACCCACCCTTCCCTGGTCACGCCTGGCCAGACAAACAGTGAAATTGAGGACCGAGGGCTGATCACCAAAACTGCATATGAATGTACCAAACCACAGTCAGAAAATATGAAAATGGCAACATTTAATGAGACTTCCTGTCTGCTCCTCCCTTGGCCGCTATTGCAGTACCGGCTTTCTTCAGCATTGGGCGCAGCTGTCTTAACTTGTGGCCTCCTGACACTCTGCACCATGTGGTGCCCATCTCTCAAGCTCCTACCCCAATCCCCATTGGCCTCACTAAATTTTCCTCTCCAGTCCTCTGTCACTGCTCTACCGAGCCTCGGTCCTCGCACTCCCTACTGCAAAAAAACCCCAGAAGATCCCAGCCCTGGAGTATTGAGAGCTAAACAAGTTAATAAAACCCCAGAGGATCCAAGCCCTGGTGCCCGCCGACATCACCCACCATCTTTCATGCAGCCCAGCTTACCGGCCTGATCCCCACTGCCATGGCATCCAGGTAACTCTCTTATTTATTTCAACCAGAAAAGAAATGTTTCAGACCCTTGCATTAGCTCTCATTCAGGCACCTGATGCCAGCTAGCTCCACTTATTTGTTGCCAGGAAAAATTCAAATCTCCCCCCTGACCTTGCATTTCCTCTCCCCCCCAAGATGTGACCCACCGCTGCATTCCCCCCACCTCGTGGCCCACCCGGCCAGTGGTTCCTCATTCAAGGACCCCATTCTGCACAGAAGTTATTTATTTTAAAACCACCCTTGCCACACTTGTGCTCTGATTGAGGCCGCCCACACTAGCCCTATCCCTGTATTGAGCAGTAATTAAATTCACTTCCCACTCCTACAAACCTTGCAGTTGAAGATCAATAAAAAACAATCTAAAGTGTCTTACTAATCCCCCAGTTGATGCTTGACAAAACTGCTTACAAAACCAAAATGGGGCTTACCAGTGCCATACTGCCTGAACAGAATGAACCAAAGGGGGGATGCCTGCAGTGTCCCAACAGCCTGCCTGCAGGGCCTACCACATGCAGACCATTCCCTTGTGGTTATTTACCTTACCTTGCCAACAATCACTCAAGCCTCAAGATGTGCTGAGCCTTAAACAATGAGTCTCAGCAAAGAAGAAGGGGGAACTGGTGCCTGTACCCAGCTTAAATACCCCCCAAGGACCCCACACAGGACCCCTACTAGCCCCACCCCTGGCCCAATTAGATCCCTTGCTGCTCCCCTCCTGTTGCCTCCCCCTTTATGACCTCATCTGGTGCTGAGACTCCTCCCTCTATTCAGTTTCTCCTACCCCCTCCCAGCCTCTCCCTCACTAACACCTCCCCCATTCACATTCTTGTTGGCAACTCCTGACAATTCAGGTTGCCTTTAAATGGCAACCCCATTTGTCAAGTATTATACCTAAATACTTGAAACAGTCAACTTGTTCTTTAGCGTCACTATTCAAATCCACAACTGATAAGTCAGAATCTCTTTCCATTTTTAGACCAGAAAATACCGTTCATTATTTTAAAGAATTCAGATCCATCTTATTTGATTGAAGCCAATGCAGAAAAAAGTAAAATCATTTTGAACTCTACTAAAAGCCACCTTAACATTTTGATCAGAGCTAAAAATTATCACATCACCTGCATATAGTTAAACTTCAGATGATTCACAGGTTTTTGGAATTGAGTTTAAAAACAAAGAAAAAAACGGGGTCCCAGAATTGAACCTGGGGAACCCCACACCCGATGGGAAGAAAATCTGAAGAACAACCAAGTATGAAAACTTTATGACATCTCCCTGGTTAAACATCAGTTTAAAAAACATCTTCTGAAAAATTACAGTCCAATAAAGACTTTACCTATAGTTCATGATCAACCCAGTCAAAAGCCTTGGTGTGGGCCACAAAAATAGCTGTGGCATGATGCCCCCTGTCAATGGCACCATGCACAGAGCCAGTGAACCTCACCAAGGCTACCTCTGTGTTACGTGCAGCACCGAAACCATGTTGGGCAGCTGTCAGCAGGTTGTATTTACCTAAATAACAGGCGCCTTGATCATAAACTGTCCTCTCTTAAATCTTAGAGAGTGGAGCAAGTATAGAAATAAGGTGAAAAATGGAAACAACATCCCTTATTGCCTGATTTACAGATGGGTTTGATTACTGCAGTTTTCCATCTGTTAGGATATACACCCTGGCAAAGTGAATAATTAAAAATGGAAGGCATTGGCATAGCCAGTTGGGAGATTGCCTGTTTCAAAATTCTGTAATCCAGATTATCTAAAACGATAGTGGGACAAGGGTTATATGTCATAACATAATCATGAACCATTCTAGGAGAAACAGTGCTAAACTAGAAACCGTGTGAGTTTGTCTTACTCACATCTTAAATACTGGTGGGAGGGTCACAGGAGCATTAAACTTTGCCCTCTACATTTCTAGGTTTGCGATAAAATTATTAAAAAACCTTGGCAACCTTCATAGGGTCAGTAACTGGGCCTGAATCACCCAGAATAGAAAATGTTTCAGTATGACTTTCCGTTCCTATAAATGTGTTTAAAGTTTGCCATGTGTTTCTAGGGTTGCCCAAATCACTAAGCTGTTTGATCAAATACACTAAGCTGTTTGGATCTAAAATACCTAATTTTGGCAGACCTCACTGCAGACTTATATAGTTTCTCATCTGCCTAAACTCTTGCAGGGACATAGGGACATGGGTAACTTTGTACTTTTTCCATTTTTTATCTCTTAATTGTATAAGTTTAGTAATTAGATGTCATCTGTGTTGAACAAATGGCTAAGAACCTGGTGCCAATCCAAAGGTTATGGGCTGGTGGGTGAGTGGGGAGGGACCTGGGAGGACAGTGATCTCTATGGTAAGGATAGACTTCACGTAAGTGAGGAGGGCAAGAAGGTATTGAAGCAGAGGACGGGTGATTACATGGCAAAAGAAGGGCATGTAAACTGGGAGCGGGGGGGGTGGCAAGTGGGCAGGAGGCATGCAGAATCCACAGGAAGGGAAGCCAAATGAGCTTAACCCCCATGCTAAAGGCAATGGAAAAAAAGGGAGTACTAGAGGGGCTGCTAGGAAGGGAGAGCGGGGGAGGAAAACGGGTGGAAGGTGGTCACCTTGAATGCTAGGAGCCTAGGGAACAAAACAGCAGAGCTACAGGCTCTCATGGCAGAAGGGGAGGTGGACATGGCAAATATCACTGACACATGGGCCGCCACCCATTATCAGGACTAGGAGCTGGTGATACCAAGGTATAAGATATTCCACAGAGATAGGGTAAATGGGAAGGTTTGGGGGGGTAGCACTGTACAGTATGTGAGAGAAGGACTGAGGTGTGTCCGTGAGGAGGGTAATACAGAGTCATTATGGATGCAAATCCAGACTCCAATAATAGGACTCTCAGGATGGGAGTAGTGTACAGGCCACCATCTCAGACAGTGGAGTTAGTCAGGGAACTAGCGGGACAGATCAGAAGGGCCTGCAGAAAGGGTAGCCCGGTGATTGTGTGGGACTTCAACCTGCCGGGAGTGGATTGGAGTACCCCAGCCACCATGAATAAAAGGGAGCAGATACTTCTGGTTGCATTCCAGGATAGCTTCCTAATGCAAAAGGTCAGTGAGCCAACCAGGTTAGGGAACACCTTAGACCTCATGCTGGCAAATGGGGAATTTGTGAGGGAGTGAGGGGGTTAAAGAACCACTGGCAGGGAATGGCCACCACTCAGTGTGGTTCACTTTGAAAATGGGTAAGGAGGGAGCATAAACAGGTACAAGAGTGCTGGACTTCAGGAAGGCCAACTTTGGGAGGATGGGGGAGGTAGTTAAAGGGTATCTAGCCAGAATCCAAACTCACTAACCAGAGGTGGGAGGTCATAAAACGGGATTGAGGAGGCAACCAAAAACCTGCACCAGGGTCCACAGTAAGAGAGCTAGGGCCAAGAAACCCAGCTGGTTGAGCAAGGGGGTCATGGAGAAAGTAAGAAATAAAAGAGCTACCTTTAGGAGGTTCAAAAAACAGGGAGATGGGAGGCCAGAGAGTATTACCTGAAGGAATCGAAGGAGGCGATGAAGGCAGTAAGGGCAGCCAAGGCACCAAAGGAGCTCAGGCTGGTGCAAGGCATCAAGAAGGGGGAGAAGGAATTCTTCAGGTACATCAGGGAGAAAAGGAGTTGTAGGGTCAAAATAGTAAGGATTAAGAGAGATGGGGGTGGGTGGAAAAAGGGGCAGAGCAGGCAGAAGCACTTAATGAATACTTGTGCTTGGTGTTTACTAAGGAGAAAGGAGGGGCACTACCAAAGAGGGGTTGGAGATCAGGCCAGGGGGAAGGAGGTAACAGATGGGGGAATCATGCTGGAGGGCCTGAGGGCACTGAGGGTGGACAAGGCACCAGGGCCGGATGGCATTCACCCCAGGGTACTGAGAGGGCTGGCAGAAATCCTGGTAGAGCCTTTGGCATACCTGTTCAATACCTCCCTGGTCTCAGGAATTGTACCTCAGGACTGGAGAATGGCTCACATGGTATCCCTCCATAAGAGTGGTCCCAAAGACAAACTGGGAAACTACAGGCCAGTAAGCCTCACATCCATCGTGGGAAAACTGATGGAGACTATCCTGAAGGAGAGGCTGGTGTCCCTTCTGGAGACCAATGGGCTGCAGGACATTAGGCAGCATGGGTTTGTCGTGGGCAGATCCTGTCACACCAACCTGGTAGATTACTATGACTGGGTAACCAGACAGCTGAACAAGGGCCATGCAGTGTATGTCCTGTTTCTGGACTTCAGTAAGGCATTCGACTCAGTGTTGCATGGGAGGCTGGGTAGTAAGCTTGCAGGTACAGGTGCAGGGGCGAAAATGATGGGATGGGTAGTAAACTGGTTACAGGGAAGACAGCAGAGAGTGGTGATGGGATGGGAGCTCTCATCTCTGAGGGCAATGACAAGCAGAGTACCGCAGGGCTCAGTGCTGGGACCGGTGTTGTTTGGATTGTTCATATCAGACATCTCAATGGGTATCAAGAGCAAGATCAGTTTGTTTGCAGATGACACCAAGATGGGAGCAGTAGTGGATGACATAGGAGGGTGGCATGGGTTGCAGAATGATCTGTCAAAATTGGACACCTGGTCAGACACCTGGCAGTTGGGGTTCAATTTCAAAAAGTGCAAGGTGCTACATTTCAGGGCAAAAAATCCAAAAAGGAGCTACCAGCTGGGGGGGGGGGGTTCAGCTTGCCGTGACAGGAGGGGAAGGATCTGGGGGAGATTATAATGGGCTCAATGAACAACTCAGCACAATGCAGGAAGGCAGCTGCAAAGGCCAACAGAATGCTGGGTTGTATTGCCAGGGGTATATCTTCAAGGAGAGAGGAGATGATCCTGCCATTGTATAGGTTACTGGTTAGGCCACACCTGGAGTACTGCATGCAGAACTGGCACTCATACCTGAAGATGGACATTAAGTTACTAAAGTGGGTGCAGCGCAGGGCAACAAAGATGATCCAATGACTAGGGGACATATCCTACATGAGCAGTCTGAGGGAGTTGAACATGTACTCACTGGAGGAGAGGAGAGGCAGGGGGATATGATTGAAACCTTCAAGTACAAGAAGGGAATAAATAAGACGGGCATGGAGGGACTATTCAAGTTAAGGGGGTAGGGACACTCGAGGACACAATCTCAGATTGGAGGGGGGAGGTTCAGAAGGGAAATGAGAAGACTTTTTTTATGGAGAGAGTGGTGTCTGGGTGGAATGCATTGCCTGTGGAAGTGGTATCCTGTAGAACAGTGAACTGCTTTAAAAGGGGATGGGATAGGGTAAGAGGGAGGGTCAAGGGAGGGTAGGGAGGGGCAGTTGCAGTATAAGGGTTGCTAGCTGCACACTCAAGCAGACTCGATAGACCATAAGGCCTTTATCTGCTGGCAAATTCGTATGTTCATATATAAAGAGGACAAATATTCCTATTTGTTAACACCTATTCCTTTTATCTCTTTGTCTGCCACTATTCTTCTTACTAAAGGATCAAAAGTTAAATTAAATAACAGTGGAAACATAGGACAGCCTTGTAAAATTGGTTGAAATTATCCTATTAATAATGACTGAGACTCTAGGGTTCTAATACAGTGATTACATACATTTAACAGTATCTTCAGGAAATCTGTAGAGTTTGAGAACTGCAGCAATGTGAGATCATATATTGCTATCAAAGGCCTTCTCTGCATCTAGAGCAAAGAGGTCCATGGGTACCTTTGCCTTGTTTGCTCTCTCCATCTGATAGAACAGTTTTCTGGTATTACAGTAGTAGCAGTTCTGTGTTTAATGAATCCTGATGGTTTAGTACTGGTATCTATTAAAAGGGGAATTACTTTTTTCATTCTGTTTGTCAGTATTTTTGCCAATATTTTTATATCTAAACATTTAAAAAATTGGTCTGTAGTTTTTGAACTGATTGGATCTTTCCCGTTTTTCTGTAATACCATTATGAGGCTTTATGTCATAACAGTAGGCAAAGAGCCCTTAGAAACTGCTCCCTTACAAACATTTATGAGGATGGGGGAGATTGAATCTATAAGCTTATCATAAAAATTGACCGAATAACCATCAGGTCTTGGAGAGGTGTTTTTCTTTATATTTTGTATTGCATATTTAATCTCTTCTATGCTAATATCGTGATCTAACATGTTTAAGAATGTGTTTGGTACTTTAGTTATTTCTAAGCCTTTACAAAATTATTCCAAGTTTCCATTTGTAGTTAGTCCTTCCAAGTTATTTTCAGGTATGTATATTTCATTGTTTATTGTCTTATATCACATAAGAATTGACCCATTACTCTGGTCTCTAATGGCTGTAATACTTGTTGCATTGCTGTTTTGCTTTAATCTAATGGCGAGAAGTTTGCTATCTTTTGGTCCTGAATCCACATAGTTTAGCTTACATTTTCATATAACAAATTCTACTTCTCCTCTGTTGATGTCATAATATTCTGATTTCAGTTTTACCCATAAAGCCTAGTTGTCTTATGCATTATCCCCCTCAAGTTTAGTTTCTATATCATTAATCTTATTCAATAATTATTTTGTTTTTAGAATATTTTGTTCTGAAGTCCAGATGATGTGCCTATAGATAAGCCCTTAACCAACATTTTAACCATTTGCAATTATTGATCCAGGAAGTGTCTTTGGGCTTTAAGGAATTCTTTTATGTGTTGCTTCCAGTTATGAATTATCTCATTGTCCTCCATTAAATAGTTGTTTAATCTCCACCTTTTAGTCCTTTCTGGATTGTCTTGTTCTATAACAATTAATGATACTGGAGAATGATCTGCTTTTACTTGTTCTTTGATCTCTGAATTAATTTTCTGCTTATCGTATTGTTTGGCACATAGATTTGGTCAACCTTGAACCTGAATGATGGCATTGTGTCCAAAAAGTAAATTATTTTCTTTTAGGATGCGTTATTTCCCAACTTTCAACCAAATGAAGATTTTCAACCAAATCTGTTTTGATGCATTCTAGGTCTGTCTAACCTGGGGCCTAGAACAGAATTGTCCCCTGGTAGGATAATCACGCTATATAAATACTGATTACTCTTATTAAGAGTCTCCATGAAGACTATGTAAAGGATCTGTAGGGTCATATACATTAATTAATGTAATGTATTCCTCATCCAATTTGACATTAACTATGACATAATGACCATTATCATCCGCACCTACTGAACACATTTGAAAATGGATTCTCCCTTTAAATATTAGTATTACACCAACTTTCTTAGAACTTTGACCTGCTCCATAAATCTAGCCAACTCATTCCCTGTGCATTAACTTTATATTTTTGGTATTTAAATGTATCTTGCAAGAATACCATTGACAATTTTTTTTTTTTAATGTGACAGAACTGAATACATCTTTAATTTGTGCTTTAGGCCCCTTACATTCAGTGTCATAAGACTGTATTATCTACTAGAAGACATAATGTGATTCCAAGAAATATTTATGATGTTTAGGGAACACACCTGTAGACTGTAATCTCATTTATAAGAAACCTCAGAATATAATAACACCATAAAGTATATATCTCAACCTCCACATAGCCAGATGTAAAGAAGAAAAGAAGTGAAGAAAGGAAAAGTTTAAAATGAAAGTAGCAAGATTAAGTAATCCAGGATAATTTTTTGAAAATATGTTTAGTCATACATATTGGTGCTCCTCCCCCAAATACCACTGACCCTTTTAACCCACTGTCTAAAGACATTTTTAGTCATGTGCATTTGCCTAATCAATCCATGGACAGCCCCTCCCTTACATGTTCTGAACCTATCAGCAGAGTCAAGCCCCCCATTTATATGTATAAGTGGGATTCCAATCTCTATTAATAAATTCAGAGCCTACCTCAACTTTAATCAAAATAAATTCTCTTATCTGTATATCTGATAGAAGTTACATTGCTTTAAATGAGTGTCTTACAACATTTGGGGCTGGCAGTATAGCCTAGAGGTTAGAGTATCAAGCTTTGAATGAGCTTGGTACATCCAACATACCTGGGTTTGATTCCCACAATCTTCACTTGTGTACTGTGTGACTCTGAGCAAGTCACTTAACCCCCCATTCTCCCAGGTCGCTCCTGAAAACAGGCATTTGTGCCTAGTGGGCCTTACCCGGTTACCAAAGATTAAAATAAAATTTTAAAGTGTTGGGTTAACTCTGATACTAGAATCACATACCCATTAGTTATCTATGAAATTATTAATTATCTAACAGAAAATATAGAGAAGATATGTTTAACACAGCTGTCCCCCAAAAGAAAAAAAGAATGTTACAATTAATATCTATCATGTGACTAAATGTATCCTAATATCATGTTCATTCCCTTATTTAAAGTTCTCATTAAATATTATGACTAATCCAAGAAATACTAAAAATAATTTTTGCAAACATTTTCTTAAAAGCATTTGACATAAGAGATTTCTATAAATGCTAGTGCACTTGCAGGAATCCATTAACCTTCAGCATCTTTACGTTTTACTATTGCATTGTTCTTGGCTGAATTTAGTGATGTATTACTATAGCAACATGAGCCTTATGGAGATGTTTCTTCTAAAGCTATACATTTGATCTTTTTTTCTTAAACATAGATGTTAAATGTTCTATTAAATATCAAACGTAGCATAAAAAAGAAATCAAAAGTCTAAAAAAATATAAGAATCAACAAACTGAGGAAAAGTGGAAGCACTATATAAAACTAGCAAATAAATATAAAACTGATTAAAAGAGACAGAAGCAGGATGGAAATTAACCTAACAACTGCAGTAAAGGACAATAAAAAACAATGTTTTAACTATGTTGGCTCCCTAAGGGGTAAACAACAAAGTATTGGACCGTTAAGAGATGGAAAGGCGAGGAACAGTACATGGCCAATGAATTTAATAAGTATTTTTAAGTACCTATCAACAAAAAGACTGTAATGAACAAAAATCTACAGAACCTACAGAACAAACAAATACTAATGAACTAATCATCACAGAGAAAGATGTAATGGGGAAAATTAACAACTTGAAACTTGATAAATCACCAAGTCTGGATGGCATACATCCCAAATTACTTAGAGAACTCTCAGACAAACTAGTTGGCCAAATCACACTGCTGTTTAGAGCCTCACTAAATGAGGGAGCTACACTGCCAGAATGGAGAGAAGCAACAGTGACCCCTATCCACAACAAGCATTTGTCAATGCCGAATGTTTGCTTGCTGGTATTAGCATTGGAAATGCAGGATTTAGACAGTTGCAGAATAGGAATGGCAGTGAAGTATTGAACTTCATGCCAACCTCACCTCCATCCTGCAGAGATGGACAGGCATTGGGGTGTGTGTTTGGGTCATCGCCCATGACATTCATGCCATGTCACCTCACTATAAACTGCAGACACTGACATGTGTTGAGGTGTGCCTTGGGGTGTTTGGATTTACAGTCATCCCATTCCATAAGGACATATGCTAAAATGGGTACAGTATAGGAGAATGGGGTGAACTCTGGGGCCGAAGAGTTCAAGGCACACCTCGATGCCTGTGACTAGCTGGGGGGTGGAGGTGGGATGGCATGAGCATTACAGTCAGCAATCCAAAGGCACACCCCAATGCCTGTCAGTCTGTACAGGGTGGGATGTTATGATTAGAAACTCTAACGCCCCGGGCGTTTGTTGGTATTTGCACTACAAATTGTCAACATGGCCTTTTTGTGACCCCACCTCATGAAAGCATTTGAGACCTCTTCTCATGAAAAGTGGCAGTGTGATTTTGTTAACGTGGCCCGAACTTTGAGTTCTAACAGTGACCGTGCCATTCTGCATCAGATGTATGAAAACACAGATCAGGCAGGATGTGAAGAATGACAGCGGTACCATCCATAGGGAGGTGTGAAGAGATGGCAATGTTGAAAATCTGTAGTGGGAATATTAAAAATGCTCGCACTTCCGAGCTTACGTGGAAACTGTGAAACACATGCAAGTAACACAGTCATTTTATGGACTTTAGTCACCAAATTTTCAACATAGGCATTTTAGGAGTGTCACTGTGATTTTCTTAATGTGTCCATAACATTGATTTCCCACAGCAACCGCACTGTTCTGTGCCAGAAGTGCAAAAACACATTTTGGCCAGAATGTGAAAAATGACAGCTATACTGTTCATAAGGAGGTGAGGAAAAATGCCAGTGTTAAAAATCTGGAGTGAAAATATTACCAATTCACAAAGGTATGAGCATGCATGGAAACTATGCAACACATGCTCGTAACACAATGACTTTCATCACCAAATGTTCAACATAGGCATTTTAGGATCTCTGCTCATGAAGAGCGTCACTGTGATTTTCTTAATGTGTCCCAGATACTGATTTTCCATAGCGACTGTGCTATTCTGCACTGGAAGTGTGAAAACCCATTTTGGTCAGGTTGTGAAAAATTACATCTGTACCATTCACAAGGAGGTGTGAAAAAATGCAAATGTTGAAAATCTGGAGTGAAAATATTACAAATTCGTGAAGTTACGAGCATGCATGGAAACTGTGCAACGCACATTCATAAAACAGTCATTTTTTGGATTTTTTCCACCAAATTTGCAACATAGACTTTTTGAGAGCCCATCTCATGAACGCATGCACTGTCGTTTTGTTAATCAGTCTCGAAAGGTGATTTCACACAGTGACCTCAAAATCACCTTTTGGAGCCGAATTATGCCATGACAGTGGCTGAATTCATGAGGAGGAGTCCTAGTAACCCCAAGTTGAAAGTCTGGTGCCAAAATTCCCCAAAATGCCTGAGATATGCACCAAAGTTGGAAAAAAACCTATTAATGCCATTTTACAGTTTACCGGCATTTCTTCAGTTCGCGGTCGGCTTTGAAGAGTGCAGATGTGTTCCCGGTCCACCGAAGATTATCACGCTGGGCTCCGGAGGTAAGTATGGGGTGAGGGGGGTGTAGGGAGGCATGGTGCGCAGAGGCGGGGCGCAGGTTGGGGACACCGGACTCAACGAGGGACCATTTTCTGTTTTACAGGTTTAAAGGGAAAAAAAAGAAAAACATCACAGGACTTTTCTTTCTTAAGGGACATTTGGCACACTGGGGTAGGCTTCCAGTGTGCCACCTGAGTGTTTTGGGGGGGCTGTAGCTGACGGGGGATTGGGCAGCCCTGTTGGCACATAGCGAGTGGGGTGGGAGAGCCGAGGGGGATTGGGCACCTCCTTCGGCACACAACAAATTTGGGGGGGACATTATGCAGATGGGGAGTGGGTTCCCCCATCGACACATTTACTGGGAAGGGTGGGAACTGAAGCTGACAGGGATTGGGCCCCCCATCAGCAAAGAAATACTGTTGGGGTGGCGCAAGATGCCAAGGGGGATTGGGCACCCCCTCAGCACACAGCAAATGGGGGAAGGGTTACAGTATGCCGACGGGGAGTGGGCTCCCCCGTTAGCAAATGAATGAGGTCGGGGGCATGCGGATGGCAAGGTACCGCCCTGCAATGATGGGTCACTCCCTCATTGCAGCGGAATGGCTGATGCTGCAATGATGAGGCAGCCCCTGATTGCAGTGGCTGAAATCGTTTCAACTTGGTGGCACTTTTGGAAACCAATGTCATCAGCACAGTGTGCCTACATTGGTCCATCAGTGCCAAGCCCCAAAATGCAGTGCTGCTGTTGGCTGTCACAATGCCACACCTCCACAACCCGCTTCTCCTAAGCTGCCACACAATGCTTCTTGTGCATGCGCACAAGCAAAATAAAAAGGGAGCTAGACACGACGTTGCAAACTATGGGCCAATTTTGCCTGAAATCTGTCCTGGGAAAGTTGTTAGAAGGGCTAATACAGGACTTTATTGTTAAACACATTAAACAGGAAGGATGTGTTGACATTACACAGCATGGCTTTATGTCTGGTCACTCATGTCTTACTAACCTGCTTCACTGTTTTGAGCCAGCCAGTATGGCCATGCACAAAGGACTGCCAGCTGATATTATATTCTTGGAGACCTCAAAGGCTTTTGACTCTGTATCCCATTCAATTCTGACAGAGAAACTGGGGGACATTTATTTGCATCCAAAAATAATTTCATGGGTAGCATAATGGTTGGTGAGAGGCACCAGAGAGTAGGTATCACAGGGTATTACTTAGACTGGGGCAGAGTGACCAGTGGAGTGCCTCAGGGGTCAGTGCTGGGACCCACTCTTTTTAATATATTCGTGGCTGATATGCAGACATTGGAGAGCACATGGGTCTGTGAATATGCAGGCGACAGCAAAATTGATGCCATAGTAAATAATGAACAGGCATCATAACAATTACAAGAGGACCTAAATCAACTTGGACATTGGGTAGACAGACATAAATTAAAGTTTAACAAAGACAAGTGCAAAGTTATGCACCTTGGGTGTAACAATCCAAGAAAAGATTATAAATTGAACAGTATAACACTAAAGTAAACAACAAATAAAAAAGATCTGGGTGTAACAATTACAGAAAACCTATCCTTAGATACACACACTCGGGGCATAGTTAAAAATGTAACAGGATCCTGGGGTGTATATTTGGGAACATAAAGAGTAGGGAATAATCTGTGATTATGCCACTGTATTCATCGTTGTTTAGCCCCACTTGGAATATTGTTCTCCTTTCTGTTTGCCACAAAGTGTCAGTGGTGCAAAACTGATAGAGAGGGTACCAAGGAAAACAACCAAAGAAACAAGAAACATGCAACACAAGTCATATGGTGACAGGCAAAGGGAATTAGGGCCGTACTCATGGGAGTACAGAAGAATAAGGGGAGAGCTATGTTTTGCATACAGTGCCATTAATAATGTAATGACTTGGGAAAGTACTGAACTATGTAAACACAACAATCAGAGGTCAACGAGATCACATAAATTAAAATTAAAGGGCGAAGTTGTAAATACTGTAAAGAGAAGTAAATGGTACAACCAAAGGGTAGTCCAGTTTGGAACTCTTTACCTTAACATATCGTAACAAGTAGCACCATGGAAGCATTCAAGAAATCTTTAGACGATTACATGGGCACTGAAAAATGTATGCTTTACCCCACTGAACAAGTGGTGAGTTACTATAGGTCATCAACCTCCTAACTCATAAAATACCTATGAACCTATAAATAAACTGCCTGAGAAAACTCCCTTGCATCTGTAGACCACAGTACTGTATCTAGGACCATGAAGTCATTAATTCCAATGCATGTATGTTTTGCTTTCAGATGGTCCGCCTGTCCATGCCTGTTTTTTTTTTTTTTGTTCCTCTGCAGCTGGGGGGGGGGGTGGTGTTACCTATGGTTCCCCCCCAGTCCAGCCTGACCTCTTTAGCCCTTACTCTTCCCCAACCCCCAAGCTCTTACCCCTTCTCAGTCCTGCACAGCAATCCACCGCGGTGGGTACGTAGCCACCACCGTGGGATCCAGGGGGGTCTCGATCGGAGGGAGCATCCAAGGCTGAAGTCAGGCAGTGCCATGAGGCCGGCCATCAAGCAGCACGCTGAGGTATTTTTCCTCTTTTACTCCTACGCACACAGCTGTGCAATGATGTCAACATGAAGCTACCATAGACATCAGCTGCGTGCGTTCCCCAATGTGCTCCTAGCAGCAGTAATGCCTCCAGCCTCCACCGAAGGTCACCACTGTGCCGAGATGCCCCGGGATCCCACCCCAGGGAGAGGAGAGCTGTCCTCTGGACACTCAATCCTACTCCCTCCCTGCCAACCCCCGGCTCCCAGGCTCATTCCCGAACCTGGGTTGCTGGCGTGACATGAGGTGTGGCATCCAGTGCCTCAATCCTCAGCGCCACCGGGCCGGCCCCCATGCCTGTTTGTTAAGTGACAGAACATAACAAGATAAAAGCTATGACTTTAAAGGAAACCTTACTTGACTGAACAAGTTTAAAAACCTCTAAAACATTTGCCCTGCCATGAAAAACATTACAGTTCAATCTGTCCTTCAGTATTTTTGTGTTGGAAACTGGACATCGCCATGTTCCTATGAGTCTAAGTGGCAGCCACTCGTCCTGCGGCTAAGAGCATTATTTTTCTATAGTGTACGGTGAGGGCTTTTTCTGGTTGGAAATCCATCCTAGCTGAAATGTTGTTGTACCACAGTTCAAAGGTAATGGAAGGCGGTAACAGCACACTCTAGTACAACAGCATTTCAGCTCGTTTTGAAAGAGCACGGGCTGTGCTGTTCTGTAGAACAGCTGTGGCAACAGAAATGGCAGGATCAACCAGATAGTAAGTGGGGTCAGCAGCACCGATCACTCAAACCCACGACTTTAGCAGGATAAACCACATAAGTCTTACGAATGCAGGATCAACCAGAAAATAACTAAAAAATACACCTGCAGGACCAACCAAATATTTAAAAATTATTCACATAAAGGAAAGTGATTCCTCATGACTTAGTCCTCTTGTTTAGTGAGTGATACCACCGCCATGTTTATTTTTCTGTAGATCCCATCCAAATAAAACTATCAACCAATAGCAGCCCACACTATAGATGTAGGAACTGTGAACCCCAGCAACCACGCCACTAACACCAGCAACCAACGTTGAAAACTGGAATGAAATGTAGCAGCAAAAATGTACTTTTCTGTTAAAAAAAAAACATAACATTTTTTCACTTTATTTTTAGGGGCATCATACACTATAAAAAATGGGAGATGGGCAACTCAAGCCCAACCAGCGTGTTGTGCCACTTCAGGGTTCTGATTCCTACAGACCTCTCGAGTTTTGGTCTTAAGGTCATTGGGAATCAGAACCCCCCGGTGGCACAACACTCTGGTTGTGCATAGTTGCCCATCCACTATTCTCTATTCTCTTGGCAGATTCTTTTAGTCAGCTGTCCTATTCCAAGTTTGGAGATAAAGGAAAACTACACCCAAAACCTGAAAAAATATATGTTGTGCAGAGTGTTTTAATTTGTATGTGAAGTTCTAGTGTTTCCTTCCCTCTGACTGGTATTAGGAGTTTTTCCCAAATTAGCCTGCTAGCTTTATGCTAGTTTTACGACCCCTGGGGATCTCCATACCTGATAGTGTAATTGTATTTCTGGTTCCCACAGTGCATTTTGTCTCATGTGACTGTGATGTAAGAGAGACCCAACATTCAGCACACGCATGCCAAACAAAGTAAATATCTTGGAAGCTTTACAAGCTGCACAAAAATTACCAGCAGCAAAGTTTTTCAGGACAGTAAAACCTTTAGGATGAGGGTGATCACCAAGCTGAATTCTACAAATTTTAAAATATAGCCATTTCTGTTGTTGTGAACTGATTGTAATGCAATGCTTTCTGCTGGATTTATGGGCTCTGCTACATCACCATTACATGAAACAAGGTGCACTGTAGGACAAAGAAATGCAATAAAACTATTTGATATGGTGATCTCCAGGGGTCGTAAAACTATCCTAAAGCTAGCAGGCTAATTTAGGAAAAACTAATACCAGTCAGAGGAAAGGAAACACTAGAACTTCACATACAAATTAAAACACTCTGCACAACATATATTTTTTCAAGTTTTGGGTGTAGTTTTCCTTTAAACACCACCAACTAAAGGCTACTTGAAAATTTGAGGCAGTATAGTGCAGTGGTCTAAGGCTCTGAGCTACAAATTTGGTGACATCTAGCAGACCAGACCTGGGTTTGAATCCCACAGCTTCCACTTGCATATTGTGTGATCTTGAGCAAATCACTTAACCTCCTTGTGCACCCAGGTTGCTCCTGTAAAAAAGCTTTCAGCTTAGTGTGCTATACCTGGTTAAATAACTAAATAAAAAAAAAATAAATACAGCAAATCTGAAAAAATCTGTGTGTGTCTTTCCCAGAGATGAAGCTTTTCAATTAGCCTCAGCAAACATTAAGGAACATTGCTCACCAAGCACCCACATTTCAGGTTACACATCACTTGAAGTTTTTGCTAGTTTAACATTGTTCATTTGTTTTGTACACAAATTAAGTTTTAAAGCTTACATAAATACATACAGTTTTAAAATAAAGACAAGATATAAGCAAGGTGCTGCAACCTCTCCCCACATCACCTCTACCCACCTCACATGATCAGAGTAATGATGTTGTATTTGAACTAAACTAGTCAGTTCTCACCAATCCCCAAGCTCCTTGTCAATGGAAACATATTTTGCAAACACCTACCTAGTGTTCTGCAATGTATCTACAGGGATCATGTAGGGTGTAATCCTGTAATTGTTGAAATTTGGGAGTAAAGTTAAAGCCACTGCTTAACTTAAGCTTTCACCAGGCAGTCCCAACTGCTGATGCATTTGCAAATGTCTCAGCAAGGTGAGACCTGGAAAACCATCACCAGACCCCGCCTATCACTCCCAGGTCAGAAGGACAAACACTGGATATACAAAAGGAAATTCATGCTTGCCTTGTCTGTTAAACCCTATCTTTCAGCTGATGTGAGCTAACCGCTATTTAAACTATCGAGCATGTAACATCTTGAGTGTGCAGAAGGTAACCAGATAGAGAGAGAGCAGCCACAACCCCCATCCCATATTCCACTACTGATATGATAAATATATTTCATTCAATAATAAAAATCAATGTTTTAAACTTTAGAAGAAGGTCTGTTGCTATAACTGGCAAAATCAAAGATAGGAAACCAGCAAGGCAACTCTTTGTGAAGACCTGCTTTAGCAGCCTCAACGTTATTATAATCTCTGTGTCCATCAGAATGCCAAACTCTCACCAAGGTTGGAAAGCCAGTTTCCTTTAATTTCCTTTTTAGCAGTAGAAAGGCATCAAGCTTTTTAAGCACATCAGGAGTAAATCATTGAAAATTTTCAGTTTGCACCCTTGATATTCAGTCTCTTTTTTACCTCTAAGAATACTAAGAATGAAGACTTTGTGCTGGAAATCGAAGTTTAAAAACCACAGATCCGAGTTCTCGTATGTATTCCAGGTTTGGGTTTCAATGACCTGTGGGCCGTTTCAGTGTTGTACCTTGAACAATCTGAAGCAATCAGACCTACAATCTGAAGTAATATTTTATTTATGAAATGATAGTGTCACTCCCCTCTTGTCCTTCACACAGCCCAAAAGCTCTAAGACTGTTGTGTCTGCTTCAGCTTTCTAAATCTTCAAGTTTGGATTCAATTTTAGTTAAACGTCTGTTCTGCAAGATGCCCTCAGTTATTTCTTTCTGTAGTTTGCCATGAGCCCTGCTTATGCTCAATGTACATCCAGCAGACTCTTGTTTTAGTTCTTTAATTCCTGCCAATAGGTCTAGTACAGTTAATTTAATTGTTTCCATCTTGGACATCATTATATCAAAATGGACAACAGTAAGAGGATTAGAAGCTGAATTGTTTAAAGTAGTAGTTAGATGATCAGATAATTCCCTTCTTCTCTTTCATTTGATAGGGGCCTTTTAAGATTATATTTTTTGCAGAACCATTCAATTGAACTTCCATTTGATTGTTTTCCATTTTATTATTTTTAAATCTCTCTCTCTGATGAATTTGATAGTAACTGCATACAGTTTGTGAGTGTTAATATTAACTTTCCTTAGAGATGTTGGGCCAGATTTTCAAAGGGTAGACCAGGGCTTACATCACGTCCTGCACCACAACACTTTGAAATCACCACAACACCAATGGCATTTGCTGCAATTGCACCTAATTTTCAAATGACAAAAGCAGTTGTGACAGTTTTCCCGCTTTATGGCAGCTTGTGCCAAATCTAGGGTGCAGGCGCCATAAAAACAGTCCCTTGGATTGATGCAAGCTACACCACAAAAAGATGATCTAACTTGCATGAGCTACCACATGGGATAGACAATACTGTTAGATTGCCACAAGCCTCAGGCACCATTTCCTTGGCACATTCAGGGGCTTGCGGCAATCTAGCCCCACTGAAACTCCAGCCCCTTGACTTAATAGCTCTGTGAGCGAATCTCTGAGTGAACCAACAGTTATATTATGGCTTGACCTGCTCTTTTCATTTTTCCTTTTGTTTTGCGTTAAATCTTATTGACAGTTACTTAACTAGTAAACAATTGCACTTTCTGATTGCAAACTTGATAAATTTCAGATATGTTTTACCTTTTTTTTTAAATAAAAAAAATAATTTTTTGTGATGGGGGCACAACAGAGCTAAGAGCCATGTGACGTTTTCACTCACCGACATTCTCAAATGAAATCAACTTTATTAATTTTAGTATTAAACAGCACATATAAGCACAAGCAATCAACAAACAGGCTATCAGAGAGAAATGTAGCTAAACAGATTCAATGAAAATCTCTCTTACAACAACAATCCCATCTGCCCCCGGGAGCATGCCTGTAAACTAACAGTAAGCGAAAATACACCAAATACATTGAAACATGAAGGCTACTAGATGGTGGAGTGGGAGCTCAAGGAACTAGCCAAGGTCAGGGAAGGTAAAGGGCATGTAGTTTTCCCCACTTTTTATTAAACTGGGGGAAACGATGATGAAGACTAGCTATCAAACACTCAGTATGTAGAGAAAAGGAAAGTTCCTGCAACCATTCAGTGCATGAAATGTGGGATTGGTCCAACCAGTGCCTGAGAATTAACTTCTTGATCACCAGGGAGATGAGGGCCATATGATATCTTCTCTCCCTATCCGGGATCTATGAGAAGATGCCAAGGACACAAATTTCAGGGGAGAAGAAGCTGTCTGAGCCCAATAATGGATCACTTTGTGTTTTAATTTTCTCCCACAAGGAAGATACCTTTTCACAGGTCCAGAAAATGTGCAGGAGGATGCCATCCTCTTTACCACTCCTAGTGCAGGTAGAAGAGGAAAGGCAACCCATTTTAGCAAGCTTCACTGGTGTGTAATACATATTGTTTAAAATATGGTACTGAGAGAGTCTAAGCTGGTCCTGATATATATAAGTGTGAAGATCTTTCCTTAAGATGGGCCAGTCAATACTGACCTCCGGTGGAAGGGAATCCCAGATCTTAGAACCTACCGATGAAAGGGAGGGGTGAGCTGTAAGCAGCCACACATATAGTTTAGAAGTACCATGAGGCTTAATAGCCCAATCCAATATCTGCATGCAAAGATCATTGGAACCAGAAGGTGACTGAATGGGACCAAACTGATGCAGGAGCAGGTGATGAAACTGATACATTTTGAAAACATAGGCCGAGTCCACATGAAATTTTCGCAGTAAATCTGAGGTTGCTAAAAGTGTGGATTGTGAGTAACAATCGGCCGCGGTGGTATCCTGTGGTAAGGAAAGCCAGTTTTTGGTTAATGGATGTTCGTCAATCCTAATATTTGGATTAGTGAGGATAGGTTGAGCAGTCTTTAACCAGAGAAATTTGCAGATAGGAGCAAATCTGGGGAAGGACTTTGAGAGGAACATCAATAGGGAAAGAGGCGATCCGAGGTGGAGGAGATTTCAGAGGAGTATAAAAGATAGTGGAGGGAGAGAGGTTGCACAGGGTGAAAAGATGGGTTTCAATTTGTAGCCAGATTGGAACACAATCAGAGCCACAAGTGGGACAGGGAGAAGATAACCCTTTCCCCAATTTGTAGAGATGACTGGCCCGAAAGTAGAGCTGGAAGTTGGGGAGTCAAAGACTGCCGAAGGGCTTGAGAAGTGTTAACTTAATATATGAGTGCCTAGGTGCTTTATCCTGCCAGATGAAAGAAGTAATTAGAGAGTGAATACACTTGAAGAAAGAAAGAGGGAGTTCCATATTGAGCAAACTTAAGGGGTGAAAAAGTCTGGGGAGAATATTTATTTTAACAATGTTGACCCTGCCCCATAGCGATACGGGAAGGTCCCTCCATCTCCCCAGATCCTGCCGGACTACTACCAAAAGGTCTTCAAGATTCAACTTCACTAACGGGATTCTTCTGATGAGAGGGATACACTGAGATACCTGAGAGAACGGGGGACCACCTAATACCAAAGGGGGCAAAATTAGCACCACTGGTGAAGTGGTTGAGAGGACAGATTTTAGTCTTACTGAGACTGAGTCTATAATTAGAGTACCGGCTAAAACGGTCAATGACACTTAAGGCCTCAGTGAGGGAGGAAACTGGATCAGGCAGGTGGAGGAGCAGATCGTCAGTACAGACCAAATTCAAAGGGGCCAGGTTTGCAATAGGAATACCTTTAATACTGGGGGATGATTTGAGTTGTCTGATGAGTGGTTCCAGGAAAAATTTGAAAAGAAAGGGGGAAAAAGGACAGCCCTGACGTGTACCTGAATACAAGGAAAAGGTGGAAGAAAATACCCCATTACGTTGGATCTTGGCTGAAGGGGATGAATACTGTATTTGGATCCAGTGAATGAAAGAGTCTGGGAAGCCCATTTGTTGAAGAACTAGTCATAGAAAGGACCAGTCCACCCTATCGAAGGCCTTCTCTGCATCAAGGGAGATCAGGGCCATCAATGGGGGGGGGTGTCCTGAGCCACCTGGAATAGGTGAGTTAGCTTCTGCAGATGATCTACAGAGGACCTTCCAGGGACAAATCCTACCTGTTTTGGACTTTGGACCAGACTGACAATGCGAGTTGCCAGGAGCTTCACTAGAATCTTAATATCATAATTTAGCAGCAAAATAGGGTGATAACTTGAGGGACTAAGGGGAGGCTTATCAAGTTTGAGAAGAAGAATTATAGTGGCTTCAAGAAGGGATGGATCCAGTTCATTGGCAGAGAACAAATATTGATATAGGCGGAGTAAAACAGGAGAAAGATCTTTGATAAAAGTTTTATAAAAATTAAAGGGAAATCCATCTGGATCAGGTGCTTTGTCTAGGGTGAAACTGTTTATGGCAGCTTCCACTTCTGCCAGAGACAGAGGGGCAGAGAGGAAGGAACGTTGAGAGCCAGTGACATAGAAGCCGGGTTTGTAACATTTTTGGTGGGGCCCAGGGATTGGGGTCAAAGCCCCACCCCTGGCCTAGGGGTCAAGGCCCTGTCCCCCTGTCTCAGGGGTCAGAGGTTAGCCATCGGGCTTCTAGGGGGTCAAGCCCCACCCCATGGGCTGGGGTCAGAGGTCAACCCACCCTCACCAGGGTTCTATGGGAGCAGAGCACCTTGTATCATAATGCGGGTGTCTGGCACACTCCCTCCATAAGTGCTGCAACTGCAAAGTGAATCATGTTTATCATCAGGAACATGTGTCAAGTTGGCAACGCCATCCTAATACATCCACAGTATGAACGTAGCATATAAATTTCATAGGTAACTTCAGTGACCAGAAATCTGAAATAATTGCATTTGCATGTGGTCAGTGGAAGTAATCTTTAATGACGCGAGTCATTAATTACTAAAGGGCCTGCAACATATCTGAGAAAAGCAGAAATATACGAAGCAGGATCATAAGATGTCAGAATCAGAAACATATTGCTGCTGAAAGACCATATAATGATCATATAATGATTTCTTTGTCAGTGTACACATACTGCTACACTGAGTATTGTTAACTCTAAATTTAGGTTATATGATGTCATTGGAACTCAGCTGACAGATGATTGCCTTTGAAGAAACATTAACAATTACTGGGCAAGCAGCAGTTACAAACAAGATAGAAGACCATAAATCTGGGGAGACTCAGACACACACACAATGTGCAACTAAAAGACTGGGTAGGGTTGTCAACATATTCAGTTTACAGATTTAAAACCAGTATAGTACTTAGCCGACACCCCCCACTGCCACCTCTCCTATCCGAAGCCTGACCACCTGACCCAACTAGACTTCTCGAAAAAATAAAACATTAAGTGCCCATACACTTACTCACGGTGATGGTCATCCTCAAACTCCGCCAGCTGGCAGCATGCCAGGCCCTTCTGCATGATGTCATCTCATATTGCTGTACGTTGAAGCACTACTCTCGCATGCTTCATCAGCAAGCATTGCAGTGTCACAGACTAACTTGAGAGGGCACCTCACCACACTACAACTGTCAAGTTGCCTAGCAGCAGAGTTTATGAGGGGAACTGCAACAGTCACTAAGTGCAGGCACTTGCAAGTGTTTTCATACAAAAAGCCTAATCTCCAAGTAGTCAGGCTTCAGGAGATGGGGGCTGGGGAGCGTGACCATGCAATGTCCCATGCAATCTTGAATTCCCCTACCATTTTTGTTCCCACCACCCACCTCCACAGAGAGGATATTCCATGCATCCAGGGTATTAAATAGCTGCCTGGTATAGCATAGTAAAATGGTACAGAAAACAAGGGGCAAGGGTAATGCTACCCATTTCCACAAATAGCTGGCAGTAAACGGCTATCCATTTTTAATGACGGTCCATGCAACAGTGGACAAAATTAATAGAATTACATTTTTTTTTATTTTGCCAACCATTCGGTGCCAAGTGCTATGCATTCCCACAACTGATTAGCACTTTTACGTGTGAAACATGCTAATCAGTTTTTTTGGCCTCTTTTTAAAACCCTGATATAGCACCCACCCTTTAAAATATACTTCCTCACATTACCCTCCAGCCTCATTACAACCTTTTGTTCTTGTCATTGAACAGTTTTTTTTTCTGAAATATGGTACCCTCTTGAACCTTCTTTACTGCCTTATTTCCAACCACCCCAACCCATCCCTCAGTGGTGGTTGGTATAATAGTAGTCCCCTCTTCCCAGCCACAGGCCCGTGGCACTTACACCGAGACCAGAGCTGGGAGCCACACTCCCAAGGGTCTGGTACAACATGTGTGTGTACATCATGTGCCAGTGCAGGGCTGGCAGTCTGTCACCCTGGGACCTCCCCTGATTTTCCAGAAATCCAAAGTGGGTGGGACCATGGGCCCCTGCCCCCATGTCAACTTTCCAGCCCTCCCCCCACTACTACTACCTCAGACCAACCCTGGAGGCTAGTGCCCATCATCAACACAGTGGTGAGGTGTTAAATGGTGAGGAGCACAGTGGAACTCAGTTCCCAGCTTCCATCACCACACCTCCTATACATTTCATGACACTAAAAAGGAGAACTGCACTTAACCTGTAAGTATTTTTCCCAATAGAAGCTGTTTTTGGGGTACTAGTTAAAATGTTATTATTCTATCTTTGCATGCCTTTCAGTAAGCTCAGTGGGTGTTCTTGCTTTACATGGTGTTAAGCGCCACTGCCATTGAAAAACTGTATGTTGTAATTGATGTCCCTGTCAGCCATGGAGTTCCACGAAACAACACGAAAGCCATCATGCCAAGAACAGAAGAGTAGAACAGGGACATATTTCTACATTATACTGTTCTAAACTGGTTCTTCGTAACATTCATACATACCCAGAAGGACAACTAAAAAGCCCGGCTAGCTGTAGCAATAACAGAATTTTAACAAATATTTGAAAACTGCCTATAGGGGAGATAAGTTATGTATTCAGCAGTTATCCTTTAAAGCAAGGCAGCATTCAAGCAGCAAGACTGGATGCATGCATGTAAGCCAAAGTCCCATCTCCAACACCTTAGTGTTGAACAATCAAGCAGCAAATACCATGGGAGGGTAATGTGATATGAAACACAACCTCCTCCACAAAGAAACTACCCACATCTGCTGCTGCCACCATGTCATCTTGTACAATAAAACAAGTATTAGGTACCCACAGCACATGCACTAGTGACTGCAGAGAAAAACACCAGCCCAACAGATACAGTATTTCCAGTGGCCCAGTTGGTGTACGTACCTAAAAGAAGTGTTGCCTTCTCCAGTATGGTCCTTATGTAGAAATCCCTGCCCCACAAACCTTAACCACCCAGCACCCAATTACACTTTTTGGCTGTAATAAAAAAAAATGTCTCTCATCAGAACTTACTTTACTTTCTTTTGTAGGTCTGCAATCTCAAAACATAGCAGACGCATCGTGGTAAAGGTTCCATTTCCCTTGAAAGTGCAGGAGGCGAGGTGAGTGGTGCTGCTGCAGCATAGCAGTTTCATAGGAGATGGATCCAGATTCTGAGCAGCATCTGCCATGTTTGAAGAGTGCAGACTTTTACAAACTATAGTAATAACTTAATTTCTGATGAGAGAAGTTGTTTTTATTATAGCCGAAAACCCTAAGGGTAAATATAAACAAGCATTTGTCAATGCCGAATGTTGCTTGCTTGTATGTGCTGTTTAGGTATTTGGAAGTCATTGGAGTGCAAATTGAAAATTACAAACTTACGAGCCGCATAGAACCGCGCAACGCACGCCAGAAACAGTCATTTTAGGACTTTTTCTACCAAATTTTCAACACAGCCATTTTAAGATCTCTGCTCATGAACAGTGTCACTGTGATTTTCTTAATGTGTCCCATACATTGATTTCAGACACCGACTGCGCCATCGAATGCGCTACATGAGCAGAAACACGTTTTGGGCAAGATGTGAAAAATAACAGCTGTACTGCTCATAAGGAGATGTGGTAAAATGGCAATGTTGAAAATCTGGAAATGAAAATATTGAAAATTCACAAACTTCTGACGTGCGTAAGAACTGCACAATGCCGTTAAATTAAAACAGTCATTTTAGAATTTTTCACCAAATTTTCAACATAGGCTTTTGAGAGCCCACCTTATGAACACTGGCAGTGTCATTTCGTTAATCAGTCCTGAAGGTGATTTTGCGCAGTGATCATGAAATCACCCTTCGGGCCCGATTAACGCCATGACAGTGCAAGAATTCATGAGGAGGGGTCCCAAAAACCCCATGTTGAAAATTTGGGCCCAAAGTTCCAAAAATGGCTGAGATATGCAACAAAGTTGAAAAAACCCTATTTATTCCATTATACAGCTTACCGGCATTTCTTCAGTTCGCGGTCGGCTTTGAAGAGAGCAGACGTGTTCCCGGTCCACCGATGATCATCGCGCCAAGCTCCGGAGGTAAGTATGGGGTGAGGGGGGTGAGGGGAGGCAGGGTGCACAGTGGGTGGGTGCGGGTTTTGGGGGGAGTAGGGAGACGGCAAGGGAACATTTTCTTGTTTACAGGTTTTTTTTTTTAATTAAGACGACGCGGGATGTTTGCCACTCTGGGGTGGGCTCCCAGCGTGGCAGCTGGAAAGCTGTTTGGGGGCTAGAGCTGATGGGGATTGGGCACCCCGTCGGCTATAACAAAGATTTGCCATGCTGGGGTGGGCTCCCAGCGTGGCACCGCAAAGCTTTGGGAGGCGTGCAGCCGTGGAGCCAATGGGGTTAGGCACCCCGTCGGCTATAAAACTTTTGGCATGCTGGGGTGGGCTCCCAGCATGGCACCTGGACAGCTTTTGTGGGGGAGGCATGGAGCCAAGAGGATTGGGCACCCATACAGTGTGTGCATGGGGGAGGGAGCACATCAGCACGCAATATGCCTGCTTGCATGTGTATGGGGGGGGGGAGAGCTCTGCTTACTGAAGCGGAGCTCTCCCTTTCAACTGTATGCCCCTGCATTTTCGAATGCTGTCATAGACAGCTGCAGCAGTCATTGGAGAACTGCGGCCGCACCTGTAAACTCACTGACTGAATAGAAGATGGGTGCCACACCTCCGGAAACTCGGATGGTGGCACTATGTTTCTTACACATGCGTGCAAGCAACATAAAAATTAACCTGTGCACGCACCAACCTGGAGAAATTAGAAGATATTCTATTTAGCAAAATGCAAAAGCATAGCAGACATCTGGGTTAACATCCCCACATATTGACCCTATCAAATGGGTCTTCCTCAGGGGGTTAGATTGATAGTGCCACTGGGTTTAGCTAGAGGCCCGGTGCCAGTTGACATCCCTGGAAGATGCACTGTAAAACCTGTGATATAGCAGCACATTATGACCTTAAGAGAAGTTCTGCTCACCATCAATCCACATCACACTAACAACAATACCTGTGCTGTTCTTGCAATCCAAGAGCCATACACAATATAATATTTTAAGTAGCCACATTAAAAGAGTAAAGAACCTAACCCACCCAGCTGTTGCTTAACTTGCTTATTTGCTTTTTGATGCTTCCCTGCAATAGTATACTTCAGGGACAGGAAGTGTATAATAGGAGCACAAAGTACCTCAGTACACACTGTCTCTGTATTTATCTTTATGTGAAACAGAGCATACCACCACTGTTATTTATTATCACACCAGTATGGGGTAGACAACAGACAATAACAGTTACTAAACACAGTGGTGGCCAATGGTCATTAAGGCACTGTAGGTAGGTACAATAAACTGCCCTGGCTGCCACCCTATCATCAATCTGCTTGTGGCTTATTACTTGTTATATTTCTACATCCAACAAGCCCCTCACACTTCATTAAAACTCAACTCACTCAGTATAGACAGACAGAACGTCAGTAGTCAGGCAGTAGTACACTCAGTCATATATACTGTATGTGTGTGTGTGTGTGTGTGTGTGTGTATATATAGAGAATAATGGATGGGGAAGTGTGTGATATAAGAATTTAATGCACACCCGAGGTGTGGGATGCTACATAAACCCCGAGGGCGAAGCCTGAGGGGTTTATCAAAGCATCCCACACCTCGGGTGTGCATTAAATTCTCATTATCAAATACTTCCTTATCTTTTATTTTATATAATTGCTGGTGAGCAATTTTTTCCAGTATAAATGCTGTGACCCCCCCAACAGACATAGTCTTTACACACACACACATACTTACCTTAACTGTCTCTCTCACACACACACACACACACACACACACACACACACACACGCAGTCTCTCTCCCTCCGTCATTCTCAAGAAATCCCTGTTTGGCAGCTTCACTCT
Organism: Neoceratodus forsteri; assembly: GCA_016271365.2. Lineage (NCBI taxonomy): Eukaryota > Metazoa > Chordata > Ceratodontiformes > Ceratodontidae > Neoceratodus > Neoceratodus forsteri. Next base: position 166,199,249 of record CM028137.1, read on the forward strand.
ATAGTTATCTGGGGCACCAAATAAAGCAGCAGCAGCTCACTTCTCCTGCAGCTCCCACTCTAGTTTCTCCAGTTGAGCTGTGCAGCAATCCCCAGAGTCCCTCTCCCTCTTACACTACAGCTCACTCTGCTCCCAGTTTTATTCTTTTTTTTTTTAAATTAACAGCTGAAATTGCAATCACGATTAGGCTCGCTCTTACCCGTGTTAGTTAACTACAGACTCGTTCTGCTGACTTTCTGTGTTCCACAAAGGTAGCGAACTGCAGGATCAACCAGATACTTAAAAAAAAGTAACATTTAAGGTAGGATCGACCAGGTATATTAAAAAATACAATGATTACAGGAAGCTGATGGTGAAAGTGAAACCATGGCAGCCACACGCTAAGATACAGAGCCGAAGACACCATCTTTTGGGAACTGCTTAGCCCGCCCAGATTCAAAACAGGAACCAGGGAGGGAGCGCTCCCTTTTAATAGACAGAGCACGTGAATGTCGTAATAACTGACTGGTTATTACGGCAAATATCAACTCAGTGAGCCCATTGAAAAAATTGCTCACCAGTAATTATATATATATATATATATATATATATATATATATATATATATATCACTAAAACTTTGACTTTTCACTGACTCACTAGTCAAAGAGTGGTGGTCCTGGCTGGACTGTCACTCATCAGCAGCCTGCATCCCTCCCCATCCTCACCACACCTTACCTGGTTAGCAGTGTTCTCACTACTGCTGCCTGGGATGGGCCTGGACACATATGGCTATTGGCTAAGGCAAGGGGCTCGGGGGAGTGGGTATGTTACCACCCAGGTGATGCTGCTGCTCTGAACTTCTTTTCCTGTCCCTCTCTTCAGGCTCCGATGCTGGTGTTGGTGGCCTGTAGTGCGGTCTGCTGCCTGGGCTGGGCTAAGTTGGCTGTGTGTCTGTCTTTCTGTTGTCTCTTCTCTCATCTTCTCTTCTGGGCTGCCCTGGTGCATGCTGTGTGTGTGACTGCCACTTGGACCACTGCTGCTCTGCTCCTCTTCTGCTTTCACTTGGGACCCACCCAGTAACACTAATGCCGCGGCTTTGTTTGTCCCCTCACATGATCCCAGACCCGCTCCTTCCCAGCTGGAATCCCCGAGCATCCCCTTGTGCTATTGCTGGAGGTGGCAGACAGTGGTGGTAGCTCACGTCCTGGCTCTGTCTCCCGAGTTTGGGCTGGCTGTCCTTGGACCTCCTCCTCCACACAGACACCAACCATTTACCGTGCTGCTCCACCTGCAATTTTAAAGCCATGCCTGACCCGACGCATGCCTGCCACCAGTTTTGTGGCCTACTCTGCTGCTAGTGAACTACTGACCACCACCGGTCACATCACCCACCAGTCTCTCACCATCCCTCACTAGTCGTCTCCCTCTGCTCCTCGTCGAGGCACTAGTCACCGACTCTGCTCTAACTTGCAGCTCATGCCATCTTTTGCTGATCAGTGCAAAACTCAGTCACCTCCTCTTCAGACAGCACTGTCCTCGCTCCTCACCACACCACAATCACCTTCCTCCACCTCGATGGCCCGAAGCATGCATCTCACGCTCATGCCCAATAGAAGCCCTCCCCCTGGCCAATCACAATGTGGTGAATTTGAAAAATGCCACTAAACCACCAATTTCAGAAGGTGCAATGCCAACTTTAAATAATAATAGCCTGGTGCTGCACCAGCCTGAGGAGGGGGGTTCAAGTTGAGGGGCAGGGTAGCCGCATTATATCATGTCACATCAGCGCAGACAGTGCACAGAAGTCCCATAAAAAAAAAAAATTGCTTGTTTGCCATGCTGCCATTATTGCTGGGGCTCAGCCCAGGTCACAAAATATTGATGGGGCCCATGCCCCGCAGGCCCATACAACTCGGTGCCTATGGTCAATGAGGTGGGGTAGTGGCACCGAATCCAGGTAGGTCGAGGTCTCTGGAGCTGATGGGGGGGGGGAGAACATGGACCATATAATGTGGAGTAAAAGTTTTCAAAAACTGTGGTCACATCCCTAGGATTAGATTTTAGTGAGCCATCTGAAGCAGTGATAGAGGGGATGATCCTAGAAGATTCGATCTGACGCAAACGGAGGGCAAGTAATCGATTGGCCTTTTCACCTTGCTCTATATATGTGGATCTCATTCTAAGAATGAAGTACTCTGCTTTCTCCTGGAGAATAACTGTGTATTTGTCGCAGAGAGACAATAAGTTAGTCAAAGAATCAGGGGAGGCATCAGAGGAGAGAGAGCCTTCTAATGTACGGATTTGTGCAAGAAGTGATAGGGCTTCCATTTTCCTACAACATTTTCGGGTAGAAGCTAGTCTGATGAATTTGCCCCATAGATAACATTTCAGGACACACCGCACATGGTCTTGTCTCTTGACGGTGTTCTGATTGGTAGCGAGAAAGGAATCACTCACTGACCTTCTAATGAATGTAGACAATTAGTTTACCTTATCATTGGTTCAAAGGGTGTATGTGACTTAGTAAGGAGTTATGCTTGTGCAACGCTGTTGAAAGTCTAGAGGAAGCTGAATGAATGTGTTATTTGACTGTTATACACAGAGACTTTGACCATTTGCACTCTTTGTCCATGGGGAACTACTACCCTGTGGGGGTATTGTGAAGGCAAAGGAACCTTCTTGAGCAGGATTCCACCCATAGAGGTGCTGCGGAAACATAATTCCTTTAGGCTAAAAGTGCCTTAGGAAGGGGCCTCAAGAAGAGTTGTATGTCACTGGAGAAGGGGTGGGGGAAGGATGGCAGGGCAAAGAAAAAGTGTTTTTGAATGAGGCTGGAGGAAGTTGGCTTAAATAGCTCAGGAAGGGGTGGGCTGGTAGCTCCCACCCATTGTACTTGAGGCATAGCCTTTGTGTTCAATAGGCGTATGCTACTTAGTAAGGAATTACACTTGTGCAAAGTTGTTGACTGTCAGAATGTAGTTGAATGAATGTGTTTTTTGAATGTTATACATGGAGACTTTGACCATTCATACTCTCTGTCCAAAGGGGTCTACTATCCTGTCAAGTTACTGTAAAAGCAAATGAATCCTCTTGAGGAGGGTTCCACCCCTAGAGGTGCAGCAAGAACATAATTCCTTTAGACTAAAGGTACCTTAGGATGGAGCCCCAAGGGGAGTGGCACACTGCTGTAGGAGAAGGGGAGACTGGTGGGGGCAAAGAAATAGTGCTTCCAAATGAGGCTGAAGAAAGCTGACTTGAATAGTTCAGGGAGGGTGGCTGGTAGCTCCCACCCATTGAACTGCTGGCATAGCCTTTGTGTTCAATGAGCGTATGCAACTCATTGAAGAGTCATGCATGTGTAATATTTAGGATAGACTGAAGGTAGCTAAATAAGTGTGCTGCTTGACTGTTCTACGTGGACACTTTGGCAGTTTGCACTCTCTGTTCCATGGGGAACTACTACCCTGTTGGGTACTGTGAAGGCAAAGGAACCCTGTTGAGGAGGGTTCCACAGGAACATAATTTCTTTAGGCTAAAGGAACTTTAGGAAGGAGCCCAAAGTACTGCACAGCAGGTGGTGAAAACAAAGACTGATGGGTACTGACTGTACCCAGCTAGTGGTGGGCGAAGTGGCTGGTCGCTCCCAAGTGATCCGTGGTGAAAGGCGAGTCGTGAGTGCTCGCAATGTGAAGTGAGTACTTCACATTGCAAATGGGTATCATGAAGTCCATTGAAAGTAATGACTTCGCGTTACTTCGCCTTCCCAAACCACTACTCCACCAATTCTTAAGGCGAAATACATTGAAAACAATGTACTTTGCCTTGTTTTTAAGCTCCAAAGGTGAATTTTGCAGTGTTTCATAGAATTTCAGGTCACATGGGCTCTGGATTGTTCTGCACAGCCTCAGTTTGAGGTAATGTGTGTAGTAGGAAGCTGTAGGAGACAATCTGCTGTGAGAGCTCTCTGCAATTCAAACCTTAAAAAAGCTGCTAAAAAAGCCCTTTTGAGTAATTTTTTTTGCTGAAACTTTAGTTCATCGATTATAGGAAACCCTCCTGTGCTCATGTCATCGAGCGTTTATTGATTATGTATGGATTTTGAATGTTAATGTACCACATTCAGTCTGTGTGCTGAGAGACAGTGGAAGTGTGCTTTGGGGAAGGGTGTATCTGTGGTGTAGGTAGATTAACTTGGAGAAAAAGACAGTGCTTTCTGTTTTAGTGATAGTTTTCTTGTTTAACTGTGTTAATGTACACACAGTAATATTTTCAATATTTCTTGCCATTTTTTTGCTGATTGTTGTGGTGCAGCAATGCATAATTTTAGTTTGTTTAAAATATGTGGTTATATTACTGACGTTTTCAATTTGCTATGCATTACTTAGCGTGTGAGTGAGTATGTGTGTGACGCGTGTCATCAAATCAGACACCTTTTATTGTGCCACATAATACTTTCAGCAATGTGAAGCTGCTATCCACTGTAGCTGTGTGATGTTTGTACTTCCTTTTGGTATCTTTACTGGTACTAGTACTAGTGACTGTTACTGCAGCAGTACAGTACACTGCCCCCCCCCACGGCCCGCCCCAACCGGTAAAGGCATTCTTTTCCAGATTTGAATTTCTGATGGTGAACACTGGTTAGGCGTTGTGCCTTTGTGTCTGCATCTCTTCAGTGCACGACGCAATCTTAATCTGTCTGTGCATTTGCATCTCTCTTTAGGGGCCAATCTCCATCTGTAACTTAAGTCACAGTTGTTTCTTTGCCTTCCCTTCAGAGTACTGGACAGGTGTGGTGCTTAATTCTGCATGAACACTGTACTCATTAACATGCGTTTTTAAGTCAGGACCATCATCACAAGTCACTTGTGATACAAATCACTTTCTTCATCATCATGGTCACAAATGCAGTCACAAATCACGATACACGATCATTCACGTTACGAATCACATTAATTTTTTTCAAGTTACTTGGATGTATTGTAAGCCTGTTTTGTAGTATCTCTCCAGGCTTCACCACCCCACCATTGTACTCATTGATACGTGTTTTTAAGTCTAGGAGTTTTAAGCTACAGCTCATCGGGGAAGTACAGCTGTAGGTGGTAAGCATTCACGTTTCTTCACCATCACGGTCACAAATGCAGTCACAAATCACGATTCACGATCATTCATGTTACGAATCACAACACTAATTTTTTTTCTAGTTACTTGGAGGATGTATTGTAAGCCTGTTTTGTAGTATCTCTCCAGGCTTCACCACCTCACCATTGTACTCACTGATATTTGTTTTTAAGTCTGGGAGTTTTAAGCTACAGCTCATCGGGGCCTGGGGAAGTACAGCCATAGGCATTCACATTTCTTCATCATCACGGTCACAAATGCAGTCACAAATCACGATTTACGATCACGTCATGAATCACAACATAATTTTTTTTTAATAGCTACTTGGGTGTATTGTAAGCCTGCTGGTCACGGTGCTGAACAGGGATGGGATCCACACCTGGCCTGGGGGAGCAGGCACATCCTGCTCCAGAGAACCTGGTGCTGGACTTGGTGGTGGTGGTGGTGGTGGTTCAACTGCCTCAGAGTCAAGACAGGAGACGGTGCTGGTCCTGCTTCGGGGGGGGGCACTCCCAAGTTTTGAGCGGTCCAACAGGAATGGGTGCCATGCCCTCCACACATGCACATTATACAATGCTTACCACTACCACGCTCTCCCAAAGCTGCCCCATCTCAGACATTCCTTCACCCTGCTCCATCTCTCCTACTGAGCTCCCTCAGTCCGAGTGTAACCCCCTTGTTATCCGGGGTTACTAGAATCTCAGTAAGACCTAGTGGTAGGCAGGGAAGGCAGCTTGTGAAACTCCAGTTAAATGGGTTTCACACTGTCTCACTCTGTTCTCAGTCTCGGCTGAGACTGAGGGATGACATCACCAATAGAACTTTCGCAGCTGCCTAAGCCACATTGGAATCTGCAACAAAGGGAGTTAGATAGAACATTGGGAGTTTTCAAAGAGATAGTCTGCAGTTTGGCTTGAGAGAGTGAAGTTTGTACTCAAGTGGTGGAGACCTCTGTTTTCGGATCTCAGTGCCCCCTTCCTCTGGGGGGGAAGGGATATAAAGATTCCCAGCAGATTCCTGGGGCAATCCCCTTAATTCTGCTAGTGGAGGAAAGGCTGCCTGTGTTAGTCCAGGATTTATTTTGGAAGATGGAAAATTTGTGAGTCGCCTGTGGGACACCTGCAACTTAAGGGGAGTGTCTGCTCTGGCTAAAAAGGCATATGTTTTTTTCACCCTGGGACTTGTGTGAAAATCTAGGGATTGAACTACATATTGGGGAGCCTAGAGAAATGGGCCAAGCAAGTAAAAGTAGTGTCAAATCCCAGAGTTTTGTGAGATGCAGATAATATGTAGAGGTGATGTGACAGACGTCTACTCTTAATCTACATTTAGAAGTTCAGCAAAGGAATTGCTCAGTTTTTCCAGAGAAATGGCCGGGTATGGGCTGTGGGAGCTGAAGGTGGGTGGCCCCCCATCTTTAGTAACCAGGTCCACCTCTACGGATTTCTTCTGTGGTTTTCTACTTTGCCTCAGGCACTTGGCCAGTGATGGTGGAAGTACCCAGACATGGGGTTGTAAGGAAAATTCTCTCTAAGAGTCGCAGACTCTAGTGTGGTTTGGGGAGCAACGACAGGATAATTGGTTCATTCCTCAAATGGACCGCGGATCAAGTGGCCAGCAGGGGAGCCGGGCCAGTGGAGAAAATCCAAGTGTGTACAAGTCAGGCTGTGTACCCAAAGCTGCGTGCAAGTCTGGGCTGTGTGCCTGGTGGGTTCAGAGCCTGAGGGCTGCAAATGGTGATAAAGTGTTTTGTAGTCTCTAATCTGCATTACCAGGAAATGTAGCCCCGTGGGGGTCTGTCTATGCTTTGTTTGTTCAGCTTGGATGTGAATAAAAGCCACACTGAAGAATCCCATTCCTGGTTTTGGACATTACAGTTTTTGCTTCCTGTGTTCAGATTTAGTTGGATGCCCCTGACCAGAGTAGCCAAACCTAGGCTCCCCTGTGCCGAGTAACCTCATCCTCCCTGAACCCTGTCCCCACCAGGTACTGCTGTCAGCTTCAACAGCATGCCACCTGTCATTTTGGCAAAAAGACAGGGGTGAGGGGTTAAAAAAATGGAGGCACCGCTTGGGATTTTGTTCTGGGAGGAAGGTGCTTGGGCAAGGGGGCTAGCGTTTTGGCTATCTGGCAGTAGGTAGCCCAAAAAAAAGCTGAAGCAATTTCCCTAGTGTGTTGCTGTGTGCTGTGGATCTTGTGCTGCTGTTTAAAATTGCCAACTGTTTTACCAAGGAGCAGTAAAACCAAAGAGTGTGCCCTTGTCCTGCATCAAATAGTTTACAGTATTTAAAATGCTTTTAAAAATGAACTGTGGTAAAGAAAAGTGTGGAAGACTAGGGGTAGCAACAGGAAAATTGTGTCCTGGACGTTTGAAATGCTTTTAAAATGAACTGTTGTAAAGAAAAGTGTGGAAGACTAGGGGGGTAGCAACAGGAAAATTGTACTCTGGACGTTGGAAATGCTTTCTGAATGAATTGAGAGACTGCAGGTTTAATGGCTATGTTAAATGGCCGAAATGGGCTCGTGCCGTGGAGTCAGTTGGTAAAGAAAAAAGTTGCATTCTGCAGTTTAAATTTGCCTGCTCGACGATCGCCGTGAGGAGAAGAGCCCTCTCGAGGAAGAAGAGGCTCATTTGCATGGCGCCATGTGGTTGGTCAGGCTGCAATCAGTCCCTCCCCCTCAGCCAGCTCTACAGAGACTGCCCCAGCATTCGAGAGGGAGTGTGAGTGGAGTGCATGTACTGGAAGTGGAGGAGCATCGCGAGTGTTAAAATCACTGTAAATTTTCAAAAATTAGACTTTTTTTGTTTAAAATCGGGCTCAACCCGCTAATCGATCATCAGAATTGCAGAAGTGGTGGTAAAAAAGACGATCAGTAGGACTGCCCACCCGTTTCTGTTCTGAGGCCTCCAAGAACTGGCTGCAGCCCGTTTTTTCCCCATCACAGCAAATTCCTACTGATAACAGTAAGTAACCAACATAGAAACTGCTCAAACAGTGATTTTCAGCCCTATGCCATATAAATGTGTGTGCAGCAGCGTAGTCGCTTTGCAAATAACGACTGTGTAAAGCCCTGCCAGCAAGTGCAAGTCTGTTAAGCCATTGACTGTGTGCATAGTAATAAATTCAGCTTCAGTTTAAAGTTTGCAGCCAGAGAGAGATTGTGGGTTGTAGCCAAAGTGAAGCACTAGTAATACAGGCAATTCTGTGCTAAAAACCTGAAGCTTTAAGGGACTGTGAGTAAAATAAATGTTTCCAGCATGTAAAAAGTCCGTGGAAAATCCTGTAAATGTGTTTAAAGCAAGAACAGAGCAAGTTGTGCAGTCTGAGCAAATGTTATCAGTAGTTTGTGTAAATCGGGTGCACGGTGGCTTGACCCAGATTCTGAATGTTGATGCACAGGAGTGTTGTCGCCGCCATTACAGGGTGGGGGTAGTAAAGTAAACACAGCAGCAGAGGAGCCATTTTACAACTAAAGAGTGTGTTCAGTAAAGTGGGACTTTCAGTTACAGTGAACTTTTGTTTATTTTTCTGCAGTTATGGCCTCAGGACCAGCTCGTTATCTGGATCATGCTCGTGTTGCAGTAACAGAAGCAGTAAATAGACTGAGGGATATTGAAAAGTGTTGCTATGGAGGGCAACTGCCTCCTCATGTGGCGATTCCTAATTTTCCAGTGCATGTATGTCAAATATGCTTGAGAGCTGGAAGGGACATCTTCATGATTCCTCACTGTGCTGGATGCCTAGAAAAATACAGCTTGTATAAAGCGCCTCAAATTCGTTTGGCTCCCACATGGACAAAGGTTCAGGAATCTGCAATTGGCAGCACACAGCACCACGTGGAGCCTGTGGAGGAAGGCCCCTCAGGAGAGTGTGGCACAAAGCTAGAGGGTGCAGAGTTAGAGACAGAACCTGAAGTTGAAGTTTTGGATGCTGGATCCCAGAAAGAAAGTTTGGATAAAGCATCAATAGACCCCTGGGGGGCCTAGCCCAAGTCTCTTAGATGAAGATGAGATGCGGGAGGCCTTTGAGTGGGAGGTGTCGACCTCCGCACCTAGTGATTAGTGGATACTCTCAGGAGTGAGAACGACTGCTCACTCCTGGGCTCAGATCCTCAGTGACGAGGAAGATGAGGGGGAACCTATGTGGCCTTGTGAAAAAGGAACGGGTACACAGCCTCAAGATCTTGCCTCGGAGGAGTGTATGAAAGAATGTGGTGATGCCACTGTCCTGGCTTTACAGGAGAAAGAAGTCAGGGATCCATTTCTAATTTCTTTAAGGATGCGAAGCTGGCAGAACCAGGACTGGCCACCCCCAAGCCAGGCCAGCGGTCTCAGGTTGACCAAAGCAAGTAAAGAGGAGAGACTGGTTCGTAGGAAGGCAAATGAGATCTATGGTATGACCTTTCCTATCTTTCCTCGAAAAGTCTGGGAGGAGATTGAGAACTACAGGAAATCCTGGATCTGGGATGAAGCAATGAAAAGTGTGCATCCTGGGGTCAACAAACATATAAAGAACAGACTGTTCCACGAAAAGTATACCCAGTGGAGGAGAGGCAGGACACTGTTTATAGACAGAGTGAGAATAGTGGATGGAGAAGGACGTGAAATCTCCCACTGTGTGAGTTATGTGCGCCCAGACGGGGTAATAATTCAAGCTCCTGACCCCCGGTACTATTGGCCTCAGTGCAAGGACCTCTCAGCAAATGTGCCCGTGCTTACAAAGTGGAGAGCCGAGCAGTAGTAGTCAATACTGCCACACTAGACTGTGAAGTGTCTTATTGATCCTCCAATATGAATATCCAGGACTCAGGTGCCCCACATTCATCAGTATACAGTGTACTGGCCTTCCCAGAAACCATCGACTGGCCCACCAGATGACATCAGATCCAGAGAGGACACCAGCCCAGCTGTATCCTGTTCATCGCCTGGTAATCGGATGATGTCAGACCTGCTGTTTTCATTTTGTTCCTGTTCTAAGGTTCCATCTCCAGAGATAACATCAGCCCAGATGTGCCCGCCTGTGTTTCCTGGAAGATGTCCTCCCAGCTGTATTGGAAGAAATGCTGCCAGGGAGAGTCTTTGTCAGAGGTGCAGGTCAGTGCCGAATTTTTCGTACTACAAGTGGCTGGTAAGTCCGAACTTTTCTATCTTTATGACATTGCAGTACACACCCTACACTAACAGACTTCAAAATAAGTGAACTGTCCGCAAAGACTCTCCAGGTAACACATAGGGTGGGATGGCCTAAGGCCGGGTAAATAATGACTGCGGACAGTCATTTTCCTGGTCAAGGGCGAGTGTAACCCCTTTGTTATCCGGGGTTACTAGAATCCCAGTAAGATCTAGTGGTAGGCAGGGAAGGCAGCTTGTGAAACTCCAGTTAAATGGGTTTCACACTGTCTCACTCTGTACTCAGTCTCAGCTGAGACTGAGGGATGACATTAGATAGAACGTTGGGAGTTTTCAAAGAGAGAGTCTGCAGTTTAGCTTGAGGGAGTGAAGTTTGTACTCAAGTGGTGGAGACCTCTGTTTTCGGGTCTCAGTGCCCCCTCCCTCCGGAGGGGGGGAGATGTAAAGATTCCCAGCAGATTTAATGGGGCAATCCCCTTAATTCTGCTAGTGGAGGAAAATCTGCCTGTGTTAGTCCAGGATTTATTTTGGAAGATGGAAGATTTGTGAGTCGCCTGTGGGGCACCTGCAACTTAAGGGGAGTGTCTGCTCTGGCTAAAAGGGCATATGTTTTCTTCACCCTGGGATTTGTATGAAAATCTAGGGATTGAACTACATATTGGGAAGCCTAGAGAAATGGGCCAAGCAAGTAAAAGTAGTGTCAAATCCCAGAATTTTGTGAGATGCAGATAATATGTAGAGGTGATGTGACAGACGTTTACCCTTAATCTACATTTAGAAGTTCAGCAAAGGAATTGCTCAGTTTTTCCTGAAAAATGGCTGGGTATGGGCTGTAGGAGCTGGAGGTGGGTGGTCCCCCATCTTTAGTAACCAGGTCCACCTCTACGGATTTCTTCTGTGGTTTTCTACTTTGTTTCAGGCACTTGGCCAGTGATGGTGGAAGTACCCAGACATGGGGTTGTAAGGAAAATTCTCTCTAAGAGTTGCAGACTCTAGTGTGGTGTGGGGAGCCACGACAGGATAATTGGTTCATTCCTCAAATGGACCACGGATCAAGTGGCCGGCAGGGGAGCCGGGCCAATGGGGAAAACCCAAGTGTGTACAAGTCAGGCTGTGTACCCAAAGCTGCGTGCAAGTCCGGGCTGTGTGCCTGGTGGGTTCAGAGCCTGAGGGCTGCAAATGGTAATAAAGTGTTCTGTAGTCTCTAATCTGCATTACCAGGAAATGTAGGCCCATTGGGGTCCGTCTGTGCTTTGTTTGTTCAGCTTGGATGTGAATAAAAGCCACACTGAAGAATCCCATTCCTGGTTTTGGACATTACAGTTATTGCTTCCTGTTTTCGGATTTACTTGGGTGCCCCTGACCAGAGTAGCCAAACCTAGGCTCCCCTGTGCCGAGTAACCTCATCCTCCCCGAACCCAGTCCCCACCTGGTACTGCTGTCAGCTTCAACAGCATGCCACCTGTCATTTTGGCAAAAAGCCAGGGGTGAGGGGTTACACGAGCAATCACTACTCACACTGTCACACAACACACACACACACACACACAGTCACACAGACACAGACAAACAACTACTTATAAAGGTAAGAAAAATAAAATTTACAGAAAGAACAAATTAAGTAAAAAAAGAGTACAGAAAAGACAAAAAAATATAGCTTTTAAAAAAGCTGTTGGGTCTAAATCAAAGTTTAAAATCTCCTCCTCACTCTGATATAAACGTATCAGCAGTCACAAAACACACTACTCTCTCTCCGTCTGCACAGGAGAAAGTAAAAGTGTCTGCTTGTATGACTCACTTTCTTCCTGCCTGGCTAGAGAGCATGTGACTTACAGTATTGTAAGCCACGTGATGTGTGGAGGGGGCAGCCAAATCTGAAACACCAAGTGGACCACTTAGAATCCTAATGAGGAACGCAAAGTCCATTAAAAACAATGACTTTGCCTTACTTCGTGTTGCCATTCCACCTTAGCAGTGGTAATGACGAGGCGAAGTGAGCACTTTGCATTGCCCACTCCGCATAGCAGAGTAGCAATGCGAAGTGCCCACTTTGCGTTCACTTCGCCGGAGAATTTTAAATTTGCTGCATCTAGTGGCAGCAACTGGTAATGACTGATAACAGACAGAGCTAGATTGTAGCAGTGATTGACAGCAACTGGTACTTGAGAGCAGACAGAGGCATGACTTCCATAAGGAGCGAGGGAATGGCAGGATTGAACAACAAATGAGCTACTATCCAAACCCAACTCACAGTGGAAATTACTACTAGGGTAAACACTATGCTTAAATACCTATACTATATTATGACCTTCAGCACTCAGGAGAGAAAAACCATGGAGGAGATCTCTGGAGGTCCATGGCTCTGGCTGCTATCTGTCCTGGCATGGGGACTTATTACTGTGGCAGCTCAGAATGCACATTTGGAAGTTGAAATTCAGGGGACTTTTTTTGTGGGGGGGGATAACTCTCTATCCCTCTCAAAGATTAACACTGTGAGGTGCTACAAGTTTATCTCAGCAGCTAAAGGAAGTTTCCTGTGAAGGAGGCTTACCTGTCGAAGCATAAAATGAGGAGAGTAGCAACTGCTGAAGGCTATCACCCACCCTCAAGATTATGAAGAGGCCTATCCTTGAATGGAAACTAAAGGAAGAGGATACAGAATGTAACTAGGTGGACCATAGGCAAATACAAAGAACATAGCATTCAGAGGTGCTGCAGATGTGGTTTGCACAGCTAAACGAATCCTTGTAGGCTTAGGTTCCCACCCAATGGCAGTTAAAATCTTACATGCTACACCTTGTGGTGCTGACGACCGATGGTCTGCACAACTAAAGCTACCCCCGGAGAGTTGAGCCTTACCATCTGGTGGGACTGGCAGGGGACACTGCAGGAGATAAGTGGCCTAGAGAGAAGGACCCTGCCTGAGATGAGGGACTTACTCTCAAGATGCAGACTTCAAGGGAAGCAAGAGCTGTCTACCCACAGAGAGAGAACCCTGAGGGCAAGATTCTAACTGAACAATGAATGATTGCTGAATAGAATGACTGGTGTTGATTGAAGACACAATGACTGAGAAGGTATTGAAATGTGAATGTTCATTAAGGGCAGAATGAGGAGCAAAACCCAGCCTAAGCTAAATGCTGAAGCAGACTGACTGAGTAAACTAATTAAAATGATAGAGCAAGAATGGGAGTGGCTGCCTTGCTAGAAAGCCAAGTCAAGTCAAGTCAAGTTTATTGCAAGAAGACTCCATTGAGCAAGCTCATTCACAAGGAGGTCCTTAAGCATGTATACAGTCAACAAGACATTACATAAAAAACAGAGGCAGGTGAAAGCAAGTGAGGAATGCAGTTAAACTCAGAGATCTGTAAGTGACACGGTATGAAGAGCAAAATGGAAAAGCCTGAAATAGCCAAGCCAAAACAGCAGAATGACAAGGGTAGGACATGCCATGGAAACTATTTAGCAAACCAAGAATCAAAACAGAAAGAAACACATGAGTTACATAAGGACAGGAGTGTAGCAGGAGTAGCTGACCAAGACAAAGATGGAAGCACAAGCTGCAGCCAGAAAAGGTAGAAAAAAAACCAAAATACTGACCTAGAAAGCTGCTGCAGGCAGAAAAGCAAAGAGTCTAAAAGCCCCAAATAAAAGAGGCAGACAAACACAAGGAGGATGGGGGCAGAGCTTCTGGCTACAGCAAAGAAACAGTGCTTCTCAATGAGGCTGGAGGAAGTTGGCTTAAATAGCTCAGGAGGGTGCATGTGGCTGGCAGCTCCTGCCCACTGAACTACGGGCATAGCCTTTATGTTCCTCAGAAGCAAGAAAAAACACTAGCAGTGAAATAACAAATACAAGGCAGAGTTTAAGTAAAATATTTCCCAGAAAGAAAAGTTGGGGGCTTAAACAAACCTGGAAATAATTTCTAATTTTTTTTAGTTGTTTAACCAGGAGTAGCACACTAAGCTAAAAGCTTTTTTTACAGATGCAACCTGGGAGCACAGGGAAGTTAAGTGACTTGCTCAGGGTCACACAATATGCAAGTGGAAGCTGTGGGATTCAAGCCCAGGTCTGGTCTGCTGGATGTCCCCAGATTTGCAGCTCAGAGCCTTAAACCACTGTGCTATACTGCCTCCCTACTTGCAGCTGTTTATAATATTCTTATTTTCAGAAATAAGATTTGTATCCCTAAATGATCTATATTTAACCATACCAGACCAAAAAGTGACGTGAACAAACATATTTTACATTTTTTTTATTTTATTGGCAGCCTTCTAGCCTTCTGTTACAGTCATGTTCATGGAAGTAGTGATTTGGAATTTTACCTGTGTCAAAATTTGCGTACAACAAGCTGGCTGCCCATTACCTCTCCCTCTGTCCTCACGTCTTGTGTATACAGCAGTCTGTTGTCCCAAAATACCCTATGTCTCATGTCACCTTCCTGTATCCCGTCATATTCTGCAAGAGCTCTCAGCCTCTCCAAACTAAGATCAGTCCTCTGAGCAGCAGCAAATTCCTCACATTTTCCCAAAGCATGGGACATGTCCCACCCAGTTCCTAAACTGCGGTCCATAGCTTTAGCATCAGGGCACTCAGTCACTGCCATCCCTAGCCTTCTGACCATTGGTTACCCCACCCTCCTCAAAGTAACCTTTTGTAGCTGTCTTGTGAACGGCTACTTGGGGAAGTCCTACCTCCCTTTCACTACTCTCAATGTCAGGCCTTAGCTGTCTGACTATAGGTAACTGCATACACCACCCCCTGCTGTAGATTATTCCCTATAATTACGTCGAGAGCATCTGCCACTGCCACTTTTTGCACCCTCTCTCCTGTTTCACCCCAGTTCAAGAGAAAACAAGCTAGTGGCAGAGTTTTCTTCTCCCCAGTGAATCCCCTCACCGTTAAAAACTGTTTAGGTATAAGCTGTTCAGGCCCAACCAAATCCTCTTTTACTAAGGTAAGAGATGCCCCCATGTCCCTTAACCTGTGGATCTGCACCCCATTTACAGTAACCGGGTGTATGTGCTCCCTCATGTTTACAGGCATGCTTTCAGGGATACACAGTGCACTCAGCTGATCGAGCACCACTTTGTTCACTCTGCTTTTTTAGGACACTGT
Source organism: Neoceratodus forsteri (assembly GCA_016271365.2). Classification (NCBI taxonomy): domain Eukaryota; kingdom Metazoa; phylum Chordata; order Ceratodontiformes; family Ceratodontidae; genus Neoceratodus; species Neoceratodus forsteri. The sequence continues at coordinate 166,214,598 of CM028137.1, forward strand.
ATAGAATGATGCCCTGGCTGTTTACAAAACTAACAGTCATCATTTCTTTTATCCTAGAAATCCCTTTTTGGTAACTTGGGGCTTCCACCTTTTGGTAGAGGCAGTGAGGGTTTTAGCTCCCCTGAAGGCATGCTTTTCCCTTTCTGCCCTGCCACACCTGCCCCACTTCCTTTCAGAGCAGGCCTACTCCTGGCATAGCAATCCGAGAGCTCAGCAGCTTGCTGTGCTGTTTTGGGGTCTCGGTCCTCAAGCCAGGTTTTCAACTCTCCTGGGCAAACCCAAAAGAACTGCTCTAAAAGTACAACCTTCTCAATTTTTCCCACAGAGTTTCCTTCCACCCTCTCCCACCGATGTTTTAAAAATGGACGTTGCTTTGTGGCAAGTTCCTCAAAGATCATGTCAGAACTTTTTTGGAGATTGCAGAACTTAACCCTGTAGGCTTCAGGAGTCAGTGCATACTTTTTAAGCAAAGCAGCTTTAAGTTTCTCATAATCTTGGCTATCATTATTGTCCGTTTGACCTAGCACCTCACATCCTTACTAGTAAGTAGCGGGGATAGCTAGACGCTCCAGAACTCCCTGGGTATTTTGGCTTGGAAACAGACTTTTTCAAATGAATTCAAAAATGCATCTGTATCCTCCCCTTCTTTAAATTCAACTATTAATTTGGAATTTAACTTGCACCTCAGCCCTGGAGTTTCAGGTTCCCCCTTTGCCACTTACCTCCTCTGGCGCTGGTCATTGGAGTCTTAGCTTCTCCAGTTCAGACTCTCTCTGGTGCTGCCTTTCTTTTTGCTCGGCCTCTCTCTGAAGCTGCTTTTCTTTTTCCTTGGCCTTTTTCTGGCACTGTTTTTCCTGCATCTCCAGTCCAAATCTCTTCTGCTCAAACTCCCTCTGCTGCTGGACTTCAAACTTTCCTTGCTCCACCTCAAATTTCTTCAGCTCAAATTGTAGCTGAGTCCCTTCCACCTCCAGCTCTGTGGCGACCTTCCCCTGGTGCTGTGGTCCTGGATTCCCTCTGGCTTCACTGTCCTCCTCCCTGGGACTGGACACTGTGACTTCTCTTGGCACCCCCTATGCCCAAGGTCTGATCCCTTTCATTCACTTGCTATAACTCAAGGTTTGGGGCTACTGCTTGCTCATCGGCTGCCATGAGAACCTTCACAAGGTTCTTTTTGGTTCACCCTTCTTACTGACCTCTCTTTCCTGACATAACTGCCTTAGGTGGTCTGTAGTGTATTCACTGTAGTTGGAAGCCATCTTCTTCCCTAACTTCAGCTACACTTGCACAGAAAAAAAAAACAGGGTTGGGAACTTTATACTGTAACCAAATAGTGTTTTTTTTCCAAATCTCTGCCCTGTTTTGTGTGTGTATTGTTTTCAATTTATCAATCTGATACACTGGCCTCGAATCCAACCTCTGTGCCTGTGCTACCAATATCTCTCAGATCCCACTGCTGTGCACCAAATCTGTCATGAACCCACTTCTGAAGGCCAGGTCCACTGAGCTCACAGTGCCCACCCCTAAGTACTCTCTGTGACGGGGGGACAGGAATACCCTCCATGTGTCCTTCTAGAGTGCTCGCAGAGTTCACAACTGAACATCTGCCATGAGGTCCCAGGGCTCCCTCTCTATTCTGGGTAAGGACAAAATACAGTCTCAAGTCAGTAGCCAGGTGAGAACTCTCCTCGGTTGCTGTACTGGGGGGGGGACCAGATGTTATGAGCTTTTCAGGGTTTTACCCCCTTAACCTGTTTGTGTCTTCTCCCACGGGGTGTGCAGCACCTAGTTACCCCATATAGACTCTCCCCAAGACCTGTGTATCTCCCTTACTTAAGACACCCAGATCTCCTTTGTCAGGATCCTAGTCTTGGCAGCAAATGGTAGCGCTTTAACAATTACAGGTTGATCTCAGAATTAACTAAACATTTTACTTCTACACATACAAAAATCACTTACAGGCAGTTTCAAAAGCAAAATGCATTTACTAAAATCTAAATGATCATCATACAAACTTTACAAAAAAAGATTTTAGAAATCTGGTCACAGAACAACAAAACAAAGTTGGAAGTATACTGTACATCAAATTATAACATTTGATTGTCTAGTTTCTACCTTGTCTGTGGAAAATTCAGGAAGTCCAGAACCAAAAGAAGTTGGCAAAAGTTTCAGTCCTCTGTAGCATTCACTGGTTCCTAGTCTGTCTCTGTGTTGTGGCAATCTTGCTTCTCTTGTGGTCAGAAACAAGTGTCTAAATACAATGCAAAAGCAAAATACTCTGAGCTTCTGTTTGGAGGGCCTTTTTATACCCTTCCAGTCTGTAAAAACCCTCTGGTTTATAGCTGATGGCCTTATCTTTTAGGCCACCAGGGGTCTCTCCTGCTCTTTCCCAAACGTTGAGGGAATCATCGCGATTAATATTTCAGGTGTCCCCTCACCCCAACTTCCTGGCACTTATAAAAAAGTAATTAGACTGTGATAACCTTGATGACATCTGCAGCCTAAAACCATTTCTCCTTTTATCTTAATTTTATGACAGGGGATAGAGTCTCTCATCGCCTTAGTTTTATGGCCCTCTTTCTTGATTAGTTAACCAGAGAAATCCCCTTTGAAAATGGACTCTTGGTTATCTGGCTAATCAGCCTGTTCTCAGGTCAGAGGAATGTCAAATATTTTGCCAAGACCTTCTCTCTTTCCTGTGATCTTTCAGTAAAACTGTACCCCTTAAAAAAACACATGAGCATCTTTCTGCAAGTCTTACTTCTGGCCTGTTTGGAAATTTTAAACATAACCAAACTCCTCTGCATGTAACCCTTTTAAAGCATAAACAAAATCACAAAAGAAAATATAACAAAAAAAAATATGTCTGCAATATGCAAGCAGTTGCCAAACTTGCCACAATTACTATCACATATTACACCATATACTGTACATATATGCATTGATATATGTTCTTCAGTAATCCATTAGACTTACAGAATGATTACATGCTCCATTATCTTCCCATCTTATATATTAGTTATTGATTTGGTCTGTAAATAGGCAAAATATTTTTTTTAGAAAAATTATCACATTTCATAAAAAATCTCTGTATTGGTGTACACCTTCCTCTATGTTTATGCCTTAGATAATACGTGTGGCTGTTTTAAATACTGTTCATGTGTGGATATTTATTTTATTTATTGAATAGAATCAGAATTACAATCCTTTGAGTCATAGACTCTTTTGCAAAGGCTCCACGTCAGATAAAAGTAAAAAAATACAAAGGAAACAAAAAGTACACATACAAACATATTCTAATAATACATAGTCATATAGCCCAGATATAGAGAATACATGATGGGTTGCAGTGGAATAACACATTTATTTCCACTAGTGAGTGATAAGACTCATAACTCACGAGTGGCGAAGCTATACAGAAGGGGACCCACCAGGAACTGGCTCATTTTGGACATTATGTATCCTATACATATGTATATGTATAAGATATCTATATCTATATATACAGTCCAATGTAACAAGAATAAATTACAAGTGATATTTAACACAAATAAGCATAAAACGAGGAGTATACAATAATCAAGATGCTAATAGCGGTATCTGTTAAAGACTGCTTGATCAGACTATGGACAATGATAATAAAATGAGAAGCAAATAAGAATGTGCAACCAACAGAGGAGGGGCAATCTTTGCACTCAATCAGGTCACTTTATAGACAGCTCCCAGATGGCACTGGGTGGGCGCCACACCTGATGAGCATTGCAGACCTCACCATACAGCAGTCAACATGGATGAATGGGTTGGCATGCACAGGAAACATTTCAGTTATATTAAAGTCATTACTGTTTGTAATCCAAAGGAAACATAAATCTCCAAAAGTAGTACTAATGGTCTGCAGCTTTGAACCATCAAATTAATTCACAGTCCTGCCCAGGACTTCTAAGCCCCACCCTCTAACTATCTAAACCCCACAGTGCAGCAAGGTCCAAACCCTGGTTGTTACGCATGGTATTGCACTCTGTGAGTGCACTCAATTCTCTACTGTTATTGCAGCAGGGATTCACTGAACATGAATGTCACAGACTGGTCATCGCAGAACTCAGTTCCCACTGTGCTACCAGCTTTTCATGACCCTTCAGCCACCTGAATGATCACCTCGGCATAATACCATCACCCAGCTTTACTTTCACTTGGGGTATCATTAACTGTGTGTCGCACCCCTAGCCACTGCTCATGCAGTATAATGTCTTCCCCATAGGCAAACAACCCAGCCCCACAATCACAGCTGGGAAGATGCAATCATCTGCCCTGTTTAAGCGCAAGTGTACTTTGGACAATTTAGTAACCTGCCTCTCTGGAGATGGATCACTGGCTTGCCAGCTGCACCAGGTTATCTATACCCTTACAATTACAGCCACAGAGAGGATGAAGCACATAAAAATAATATCAAATACTCCATGACATTAACACATGGAGCAGGATTATATACACCAAAGTCTATAGGTAATATATGGTAAAACTATAGAAATGAAAAATAAAACTTTGCAAAGACAGACATAATTCAGACAGAATTACACTCACTAGTTTCTAAAGTAGCTTCTAAATAGATGGTTTAAGCTTACTATTAACTGGGATCTTTTGAGTCATATCAGATACTGATGAAAGATGATTTTCATTAAGGATATCCCCTCCATTGGGTCACACCTTTGGAACTGTAAGCTGTCGGTGTCAGGATCACTTGAAAACTTGCTAGCCAGACGCTGTCCATGATGACATACAGTGCTGGCACCTATATAATGTGGATGGTCCCATTGCTTTTCAGTTCTTTCTTCTGCCATTGACTGACTCATTGGACCTACAGAGGAACAGCATTATGATTTTATGATTTTATTCTTTTTCTACTTTAACTGAATTTATCAACATTGTCCCTGTGTGCCACCATCAAAAGAAACTTTTCTAAGGTTTTCTACCTGTGGTTGCAGTTTAATCACAAGGACAACACTCATATTGTGTGTGTGCTTGCTCTTTGGGCCTGTCCCACAAACCAGACCAGTTACTCTAGTGTGGTCAGCGACACTGTCGCCACCACAGTCAGGTGACCATCAGAGAACTGTAGAACAAACAACATAGATGAATCATCATCCAAGCCCTACTTCTTGAGCCATCGCCATAAGCATAGGGAAAGAATGCTTCACTGGCAGGGTTGAGGCCTCCATTGAAGGAGGGTAAGTTCTTGTCATCAACCGCTCTGGCGTTGTTGACTACAGCCCCCCAACTGTCACTGAAACAACAAGGTTGGGGCTTGGCTTTGGTGCTGAAATACCTGCTATGGACGGTATGCCACCTTTGTTGGGTTCTGTCTCAGTGATGACAGTAGTCACATATACTCTAATGGGTATTGTCAACTCCCATGCTGTGCTGGTGTCATTTTCAAAACTGTTACTGTGCATGCTTCTGTCATGGCTAATGACTTTGCCTACAGTCCTATTGACAGGGCATTCCCTGCCAGTGCCATTGTCGTCGAGGGGGACATAAAACTACACCTAATTTTTCTTCATCATGGCTGCTGCTGGCTCTGTTAATTGCCTATGTCATTGTTTATGATGACAAAGAGGTGGGCCATAATCCTGATCTTCTGTACATGGAGGAGGATTTGGAGGATGAGGTGAGGGTGGAAGATTCATATGAAGGTGGATTGCCTTCCAGCTCTCCTCCTTCCTCTTGCAGTGGAGATTCTGTGATTTATAATCCCAGGTCTCCTCCTGCAGATCCGTCATTTCAGGATTTTGCTCAGACAAATCCAAGCTGTCATTGGCTTTGAGGGTGAAGAGGAAGACTCCAGTAAAGGAAATTTCATGGAGTTTTTGGAGGTTGCAGTTGAATGTATTATTATGATGCCTCCTGTATACCTTGCATTGGAAGATGCTACCTTTGTTGCATGGCATAGGCCTAACACCTTGCCTGCAGTCCCTTAAAAGGCTGATAATCAATAACCTGCTCAGTCTATTAACCCTTATTATGCTTCCCTGCCAGAAAGTGATTCTGTAATAATCATGCGTGCTCCTAGAGTCATGTGTCATATGTACTTTGCCTCTTGGCAAGGAATCCAGGAGGCTGAATGTTCAAAAGAAGTAATGCCTCTGCATCCTTGAGCCTAAGGATTGCACATTTGCAGGCATTTGATACAATATCTGAATAGCCTATAGAATTCTGCTATGTCTACCACTCAGGCTTTGCCTGATAAACTGCATAGGCTGAATTGCTTCAAGCTGCTTCATCTAGTGTGGATGTTAGAAGGCATCTGTTACATTCTGCATATGATGCATCTGATGCTTAAGCCAGGGCTGCTACCTCTGGCATATGCCTTCAGAGATAATCCTGGCTTGGTGTAGCTGGATTTGCTACTGAAGTACAGCAGGCTGTGCTGAATGCCCCTTTCAGGGGTTCCAAGTTGTTTAGGAATGATGTTGCATATGTTCCACATGACCATTAATCCTCCAGGATGTCTTTAAGGTTAGTCAAATCCCTGAACCCTCACCCTGCCGGGGTATGGTAAAGGCTCATGTCATAGGCCTGTATCCGGTGGTGGCCATGCCTCCAGTTGGCAGTCCTGTGGTCATGGAGAAAGTTCTCTTCTGGGTCCCCTCCCTCCTGGTGCCAATACAAAGGCACCCCTGCTGACCCTGGTTCCTTCTGACTCCCTACTTCATCCCCCTCAATTGCCTTCTGGGGTGGAAGTGGGAGGAAAGATCTCCATTCATCTGTCAGGATAGGAGATCTGCCTCCTGTACCTGGGAGATTTAAATTGGTTCTTCAACTACAAAAATGTTTTGAATGGTGTCTATTCAAGCAGTCCTTCTCCTGCTGCAAAAGAAGGGATTGGCTCTGTGCCCTGGACATGAAGGATGATTACTTTCATGTCAATATTCAAAAATACCATGGCTAGTACCTCTGCTTTATGCTGGAGGGCAGCCATTATCAGTTCTGAGTCTTGCCTTTTGGCTTATCCTTGGAACCACGAATATTTACTAAAAGTTTCATGGTTATGGCAGAAGCCCTTCAGAGCGAAAGGCTTTATGTCTTCCCTTATTTGGATGACTGACTTCTGAAGGCGTCATCCAGGGAAGTGGTTCAGTACACATTGTCCGGAACAAAACAATTGTTTGAGGAACTGGGTGTTATGGTAGACGTAACAAAACCTGTACTAGTTACTTGTCAGCACCTCCAGTATATTGGTGTGGTGCTGGACACTGCAGTGGGTGGTGCTTTCCTGCCTGTATACAGGACAGAGAACCTTGTTTTCCAGGCTTGTCTGGTACACAGACCTTATTACAACTCAGCTCGGGCAATGCTACATCTCCTGGGACTCATAGTTGCTGTCATAGTGATGGTCGCCTTTGTCTACCTCCATATGCTCATACAATAGATTCTTCAAATACAATAGGATCAACTGGTGGACATGCTGGAACAGATGGTCTTTGCCAAGTCTCTTCTCTACAGTGCTGTGGTCTGGTGGATGGACCACCATCACATGTTGCAGGGAGTTCCAGTCTTCTCCCTGGCTCCAGTGCACGTCCTCACAATGGATGACCCAGGGGTCAGGCTGGGATGCCCATCTAGGTTCTTTTCAGACTCAAGGGTCATGGACTGACCTGGATTCGGATCTCCACATCAATATTCTGGAGACGAGGGCTGTTCTGCTTGGTCTCCAAGCCTTCAGAAACCCCCTCAGTTCTGGTCCCTTGCTGATCCAGAGGACGTCAATGTAATGTACTACCTGAATCCTGGTTAGAGCCTTCTATTTCTGATGCTACATGTAAGCTCCTTGGGTATAAATTAATTTGTGCAGACAGAAAAGGTAAAAAGAAAGGTGGAGGGGTGGATGTGTATTATTTAGAGCATTTAGAGGTTTCTGTATTGTTATCTAGCTTGAACACTAAATTGCCTAAGGATTGATTGCTTTTGGGTGGATTTAGGCATGTGGCTGTTGGTTGCTTATATAATACCCCCTCCCCCCAGTGTGGCATATCTGGTTTAAAATATTTTTTGGAAATTGCTTCACCCTGTTTTCTGAACCGAGATTTTATTTTGTTAGGAGACATTAACTTAGATTGATTTAAAAGTGATATTCAAGGATTTGAGAATCTTTTGCATTCTTTTAATTTATTTCAACTTATAAATGAACTTACCAGACTTAATTTACATTCAGAAAATCATTCCATTTTGAGTTGGGTGGTTACCAATAAGGTTAATATTATATTGAATTAACGCATTTGGGGTGATTCTGTAAGTGACCACCAAGCCACATATACCATCCATAATTTTTTTTTTGTTGTAATTACTATTTTCTACCTCTGTCCCAACCCGCCACCCCCGACCCATCAGGGAGACACCCAACATCCCATTGCCTTCCACCCTACCCAATGAAGCCCCAGATCCCCATGGAGCCAGAGCTATACCCCCAGGCAGGGATGAGGCGGTGGCTGAATGCCCCGAAACTTACAATGTCATCGGTCCAGGGCTCGCTGAGTGGGTGGAGGCAAATCGTGGGCACATCCCAGTCTCCCCATCTCCCTGGTGGTGGCAGGCTTTTTTTCCATTTTCACTCTCCCTGTACAGCATGTAACTCCCCTGACGTCAAGGCGTTAGGTACCGATGCCCATGCTGTAGAGTGACTGGCCATCCCCTGTAGGGCTTGCAGTACACTGAGCCTCTGCACGGGGTCAGGCAAGGATGCAGGCAGTGGCCTGTACCCTTCCCAGAGAAGGTGAGCTGTCATAGGATGTTCTAGCCTATCTCCCCCCCTGCCGATCCACCAGCGACCCGAGTCCGCTTCTGAACCTGGGTCACTGGCGTGGAGTGAGGTATGGGATCCAGCACCTCAACCCTCAGCACCACCGGGCCAGTATCCTTAATTTTAAATGACCCAGGATTCCATCTTGGACTATTCAATGCTGAAATTTTTACAAATTTTAGCATGAAATTTTGAGGTGTGAGTTAATGAGTGTTGACTGGTCATTTATTGAAGCCATTCCAGATCCCAGTTGTGCTATAGATTTTTTTGTCAGCTACAATTGGCAGTACAGAACAAACTATTTCCCTTATGTACCTTGCTGGTAAGGGGGTCTGATAATAAGTGGTTAACTAAGGACCATAAGGACCTGGTTAAACAAAGAAATTATGCCTTGATGGGATATAAACAGTCCTGTACTGCCACCCTATTGGAAGCTTATAGGTTATGCCAGAATTTGGTAAGTTGGAAGATAAAGCAGGCTAAAATTGATTACCTTTAGAAAAAAACTAGAGGCTGTGTCTACAGATCCTAAGGGTTTTTGGGACACTATTAACACACTGGTGTCCCATTAAAGAAGGGTGGTAATTACCTCCTTACAATCCCTAGATAAGAAGGTAACAGATGTTTTTGAAATTGCTAACTTGTTAAATTAAAAGTTTTTGGATTTGCCTAGTTTTGTGTCTAATGCTCCTGGATAGGGTGGATGTAGTACTGCAAGGGGGAGGGCTGGTGGCAATCAGGATGGTTCTAGGGTGCATGGTGGTCATCTTTTTATTTTTCGTAGTACCACTTCTGAGGTTTTGAAGTTATTATGATTGCTGCCAAATAAGTTTAATAACTGGGGGGGGGGCCTTAATGGGAGGTTTGTCAAATTGGCTGCTCCTTTTGTCGTAGGTCCTTTTTGTTCAATTTACAATCTATGTTTGATAACTGGGGTCTTTCCAACAGTTTGAAAGGATGCACGGGTTATGCTGGTTCCCAAAACGCACAATGCTGTTGGTACTAAAGATTATCGCCTTATATCGATCTTGAATCCATTAAGTAAAATCCTCAAGAAACTGACTGCTAACCAGTTTGTTTGTTTTTTGGAATCAAATGGAATCTTGTGCACTGAACAGCATGGTTTTAGACGAGGCCATGGGACTGGCACGGCCCTGGTCAGGTTCACGAACACTGTCCTACAGGGATGCGATAAGGGTGTCCTGACAGGGGTGGTGTTCATGGACCTGACCAGGGCTTTTGACTTGATTGATCACCCCTTGCTTTGTCAGAAACACCATGAATTGGGCATTTCAGACAATGTTGTGGCTTGGACCAAGGATTATTTGGCAGGTAGGTCCCAGAGCATTTTAATTGGTTCTGTGTCTTCTAATTCATGACCCGTTACATGTGGAGTACTACAGGGGTCCATACAAACATATGAACATGCAAACATACAAAGAAGCCAGCAGAAGAAGGCCATTTGGTCTATCAAGTCTGCTCGTATTACATGGTCCATAGCTTGAGCTAATGTCCCTGCCTTCCCTTTCCACTCCTCCCATCCTCCCTACCTGTGATCCTTACCTTCCCCCTATGCCTACCCCAGCCTCTCTTAAAGCTTCCCACTGTCTTCAATGAGATGACCTCTTTTAGCAGTGCATTCCAAGTGTCCACCACCATCTCTGTGGAGAAGTGCTTCCTGACCTCCATCCTAAACCTCCCACCCTCCAGCTTAAGACTGTGCCTCCTCATGTTATGGTTGCCACTCAGCTTAAAGAGACTCTCCTTATCAACCTTATTTATCCCTATCAAGTACTTGAAGGTCCCAATCATGTCCCCTCTCCCCCTCCTGTCTTCCAGGGAGTACATGTTCAGTGCCCTCAACTTCTCCTTGTATGCCTTACCCTGCTGACATGCTATTATCTTTGTAGCCCTCCTCTGGACCTACTTCAGCAGGTTGATGTCCTTTTTGAGGTGTGGGCACCAGTATTTAACTCCATACTCTAGATGCGGCCTTACCAGTGACCTGTATAAGGGCAATATAACCTCCTGTCTCCTACTACTGATCCCCTAGATATGCATCCCAGCATCTTGCTTGCCTTTGTTTGCCTTTGCTGCTGCTTTCTTGCACTGCATGGAGTTCTTCAGGTCACTAGTGATCATCGCTCCCAGGTCCTTCTCCTCCTCCTCTGTTGCAGATACTCGGACTCCATCCAGGTAGTACTCTGTCCTGGGATTCTTGGCTCCAATATGCATATCTTTGCATTTCTTGGCATCGAAGCTAAGCTGCCAGATCCTGGACCACCTCCTCAGCTTTTCCAGATCTTCCTGTAGGTCCTGTATCCCTTCAGCAGTCTCCCGCAGAACTTGGTGTCATCTGCGAATAGGCACATTTTGCCCTGAATGCCATCCCCAATGTCATTGATGAAAACACTGAACAACACCGGCTCAAGCACCAAGCCCTGAAGGATGCCATTGGTTACCTCTCTGGTGCCAGATAATTCTCCCCTACAACCACCCTCTGGATTCTGTCCCTCAGCCAATTTTCTACCCATCTGGCCATCTTTTCCCCAACCCCAAGATCCACCAACTTCCTGATCAACCTGTTGTGGGGCACAGAGTCAAAAGCCTTGCTGAAATCAAGATAGAAGATGTCTACCACTTGGCCCCTGTCTACTGTCTTAGCGACACAGTCAAACAAGTTAATCAGATTCGTTTGACACAATCTCCCCCATGAACCCATGCTGCCTCGCATCCTGGAGACTATGATCCTCTAAATATTCCACCAACCTTTCCTTTAGTATGGTCTTTATGAGCTTGCCCACAATGGAGGTCAGACTGACTGATCTGTAATTCCCTGGGTCATCCTTGGGACACTACATGCGCTGTTCTCCAGTTCTACAGTACCACGCCTGACTCTAGTGAACTATTAAACAGGTCTGCCAGTGGCCCTGCCAGCTCCTCAGCCAGTTCCTTTAGTACCCTTGGATGTACTCTGTCTGGGCCTGGTGATTGTCCACCTTCAATGCCAGCAACCCCTCCCTCACTCTATCCTCCTATATCACTACATCTGTGTTCCCCTACCCCCTGCTCCTCTTTTCCCTTCTGAAGGCACTGATCTGTCCTTCTCCCTGGTGAAGACGGAACAGAAGTATTCATTTAGTATCTCTGCTTTTCCTCCATTATCCTCCATCCACTCCATCCCTTTCTTAAGTCCAACAATCCCTTCCTTCTTGTCCCTTTTCTCACTTATATAGTGAAAGAAAGCCTTTTCCCCTTCTTAATTCCTTCAGCTATCTGCAGCTCCTCCTGTGTCTTTGCTCACTGGACTTCCTTACTTGCCTTACTAGCCAACCTTAGGTAATTTTCCCAATCCACCTCTCTCTTGGTCTTCCTGAATTTTCTATAGGCCAACTTCTTTTCCGTTACTGCCTGGGCAACCCCAGAACTGAACCAGCTGGGTACTTTGGCCCTAGTGTTCTTCCCCCTGAGCCTGACGCACTCATCTGTGGCAACCAGTATTCCTTCCTTAATGATGGACCACCTTTGGTCCATCCCTATATCTGCTCTGATACCCACCAGGTGGTTCCTTAGCACTTTGCATATTTTCCTGAAGTCCGCCCTCCTGAAATCCAAGATTTTGGTTTTAGTCAGCATGCTTTCCCTGCCTATATCCAACTGGAACCACACTGTACCATGATCACTTCCACCCAGTGGCTCCCTGGCCATTAACATAGCCATTGCCTGTTTCAGGGATCCCCCAGGTTGCTGATCTCCTGCTTGTGTGTACAAAGCATTCCATGAGACACACCTATTCCTTACAACAGAAATACTTTTCCATATGGTGTGCTTCCCCTTTCAAATGACCTATTTACAAGTCTTGTCGATACTGTGTTAGCCTAGCTTCTGTCTCTGTCAGACTGATTTCCAGTACTTATCCATTAAGGTGCACTTGGCTGCAGTTTTGGCTTTCCATGCCCCTATTGATGGGCACATAGTGGCATAGCTGGAAGTGTCCCCATATGTTCATACAGGGTATTCTGCACATCTGTCCCCCAATTCTTCACCCAGCTCTGCCATGGGACCTCAATTTTATATTTCATAAATCAGGCCCCTTGAGAGGTATTTTGGGCCCTGGGGGAAAGTTCAGACCCTGGGGCCCCTACCAGTTCACAGCCCCTTCCCTGCATACATATAATCTCAGAAATGTGTTGGCCATGGTCTTGCTGTTCAGCAAGGTCTTCTGTCTTGATTACATATCAGACTTTGTCATCCTACCTGGGTACTTTGCGTACTGCTTGGGAATTGTTTCAGAGGTGTGGTCCAATGAAGGAGATGTCCTTAATGAAGATAAAAGAGTTACATACCATAACAGTAAATCTTCAAAAGGATCTGTTTCATTTGGCCACAGCATGCCCACTCTCCTTCCCTCCTTTTCTGAGGCATCTGCTGGCAGGTCTGTTTACTGCCTTGTTTGGAGGTGTTCATCAGTGTCTTATGCATATGTACTATTTTCTAGTCCCATGCCTCTGCTTGGGTGCAAGGTACTAGTTTGATCTCCTTGTTCCTCATGGTAAGAGTCCCTCCGACCTTGTCTCCAGTGGGGAACTGAGGAACAATGGTGCTGCCCACGTACTATAGGTGCCATGGTTGCATGTCACTGGGGGCAACTTCCGGCTAGCAAATGTTTCCAAATGGTCCTGACACTGACAGCTTACACTTCCAAAGATGTAGCCCAATGGAGGAGATTCTCTTGAAGATCTACTGTTATGATAAGTAACTGTTCTTTGCAGTGTCAGTTCCCAAAATATGACTAACATTTCAAGACCATACAGGCCTAGTAAAATCCATGCTAGGCCTGCCCTTCTGCTTGCATTATCCAACATGTCTCTCTTACTTCATAGGATGGACATTCCTCTGATCTCTGTCCATACTCCTGCCCCCTGAAACCAGTTTAACCTAGTTTGGATCTTGGATGTGACTGTAGGTCTACCTTTCTTTGTCCTACTCAGCACACCACTCTGCAGGGGAGTTCTAGCTCATTTTCATGTTTCTGTCTTTCTGTGCTTATGCCTAAACACATAGCCCATTTTAGAAGAATGGAACTCTCTTCTTTAGAGAGATCAAATGACTTTTTGCCCTGGGGTTAGCCCCTTTTAGATGAATAGAGCTCTCTTCTCTGATAAGATCAAAGAAATGTATGTCCTGAGGCCCAAGAAAACCTGAAAAAGAATACAATTTTCAATTCTCAACATACATCTTTCTCTGTCAAAATATTTCAAAGAAAAACAAATATGAAATGTATATTGCTGTAATATCACAGTGGTTCTCAGTTGAAGCGATCATCTTCTCTATGGTTGTATTTCTTTCTCTTACCAGTTTTCTAGTTCAAGATGCACATCCCTTCAGCAAAGCAACAAGGAAACTGTCTTATAGCTACCTGCATCTTTGATCGATTGTTGTGGCACTACTCTCCTCCATCTCTCTGTTTCTGTCTGTCTGCCTGTCTCCCTGTCTCTCTCTCTCTCGTCATCCTTATTGAGGCAAAAATTGGGCTGTATAGACCCCAACAATCAGGCTATAGTCTCTATCAGATTTTGGTGGTGTATTGGAGTTACTCCACATGAGAAAAAGTTCTTTTAGGGCAACTGTGTCTTTTCCACAAAAGTGCCTGTTATCCCTCTCTGCAAATTTAACTGCTTCCTCTACTTTATTTCGGTTTGCTCACACTCTGTGGTCTACCGGGACTGCAGTCTCCTGGTAGCCATTCAGTCTCTGGAACTCAATTTCCCTGCTCATGCAGACTGAGAAAGTGAGAGCCCAGATCTTTGGTTTCCCAGTCTCTTACAGATTTCTGTACCTAACATGTGATTGGACAAAAGGTTCCTGGGTACACTCCTGAACCAGGTTTGCATTTATGCATTTTTGCAGTTCTATCTCAGAACTGGTCCACACTGCTTCTGGAAAAATTTAATGAGTTTCAAACCCTTTACCTGTAGTCCCTGTGAGTAGATCCTGGCTCTGCTTCTTATCCTAGGCCAGGAAAATGCTTATTATGGGTGCTATGCCTGTTGTTGAGTCAGGAGAGTGAAGATCAAGTGAGCCATAGCTTGACTCCCACCACAGGCTCCTTGCTGACACTCTGACAGGGCTCACTTGGTCCCTATACTGTAGCAGTTAAGTTGTCGCAGGACCAGAGGATAAAGAGGAACCATCCTGATCTTGCAGATGGTGGCTGCTGGAAACCCATCAGCCCTTCAGATAAGTCTCAAGTCTGGAGAGCTTACAACAGAATGTTAAAGTAATAGGCACAAGAAACCTATACAATATTATCCTGCATGGTAGTTTTCTTTTCTTTAAGAATGCATTTACGGGTGATATAGTCTCTTCAGTGTCTCTGTTTTCATTGTATACAGTATATCCAATAGGTCAGTTACCTGCTGAAAGTGCTGAAGTACTTTTGACTGCTGGTATTTTTCCTTATATCCGAGTTCTACAATTGGGGAAAGTTCTTGGTTTTACTGCTATGAAAAACGTAACCTATTATGGTTTAAGAACTGTAAGTTCAAATAATAATGGATAAAATATGTAGTTTTTCCTTATATGAATAGTTTATTTTAACGGTTTTAGCAAGCTTTTCAAATAATTTTTGCAGCATATTTATGGTAAGTCCTCGTGTGATGCAACTTCAGCAGGGAGCCTCCTGTATGCTATCATGACATGCTTTATAGATTACTTTGAATGCATTCTTGTAGCCAAAGTGTGTATTGCTTGATGCAAAATCAATAAAATGTAAGTTAAAAATAATACTACTATATTAGATTTATTTATTTATAAGTTTGGAGCCAGGAAGGCACACTGTGAAGCTTTCTTTCCAGGTGCCGTCCGGATTACTAACTGATGAGCCTACTCTTATCTATAGCATGCAGCAGTAGCCAAATGCTTTCCTAAGGAGAGGTTGGCTGGTAGAAGACAAGGACACCATTGTCCTGTGCCTCATAACTGAACATTATAAACATTTATGATAGCATGCAAGTGCATTCTTGAGGTTCCATACACAGCTTCAAACTGTAGTGGCACAAAATTAGGGTGCAAGAGACTCCCTTTTATGCCACCACTATTTTCTACTATAACAAAGCAGCATGCTGTAGGAAGGGGGTTGGGTCTGCCCCAATGATAGGACTGCATGACTTCATTATGCAAACAAACAAAATTTAGATCCACCCAACACAGAAGACTGCAACAGGTACAGGGTTCCGTTCATGGCATAGCACCAGTCACATGATGCTATGCCATAAACAGACTCCCAGTCAACAGTGCTATTGCCCTAAAGTACCCCTAGACCCCCTCATCCTTCACCTCTGGGCCTGCCTGTGAGCTGATGATTTTTCCAATTTTCATCTGGTCGTATGAAGTCCTTGGTGGTCCAGTGGCAAGTTTCTGGCAATCCACTGGCCTCTTTCCTATCCTCAGCCATTTTGTCTTCCCTGGAATACAGTGGATCCCCTCTTTCTAGCCCAGTAACAATTCCTCAGATTGTTCAGTAGTGTTGTGTGCCACCTAAATCCCACCTCCACCAACACGTCTGCTCCAGTTTGCACGCCAGTGAACCACTGTAGAACTGTGTCAATCAGTTCTACCTAGTAGCTCCAGGAATTAAGAATGACCAAGATACAGGCAAGGTAGGGAGGGCTTGTATCTGGGAATGCACAGCAATGTAAATCCAGATTATGTTGCAGCTATGCATCACTGCTGGGGTGCACAACTTGGACACAGCATATGTTTACCAGGGCATATGCCCTGACTGGCTCTGTTCCCCAATATATCTTGTGACAGGGGTTAGAATTCTGCTTAGCTATTCATATGCATACTGGTACCCTTGTTTTCTTGGCTGCCCTTGCCCCTTTACCTGTGCTGTCATGCAGGGAAAGGCTTGCGAACTTGTTGTGTATAGTACAATGGGTTGCAACTTGATGAGTTGCACCACAAAATTGGGACTTTGTATGGGGCCCCTGAAAACTGAAAATATGACGTTTTCACTATTCCCATGTTGATTTGGTATTTCCCCTGTAACTCCAGGGCAATTTCTTGTGTTTTCCTGCAGATTACCATTTTTCCTGTGGAAAGCTTAATTATTGTATTGTCCGATAAAACCAACACAAGTCTATGGAAACAATTTCTCTGTAGATGGTTCAATTTTCCTGTACAGTACAGGAATCCCTGTAAGTCTGGGAGCCCCTATTGTAACCAGAATAGACTCACTATGGAACAAATCAAATGCATGTATATTGGATATGTAAGCAATAAGGCATGACAGGGGCTATGTTATGGTGAGATAACGGCCCACCTTGGGTGTGTTAAAGCATGAGATGAAGCCAGGTACTTCTAACATCCGAGAAAGACCATTAGCCCACCATAATGCACCCTTGGAGTGCCTTATTGTGTCTATGAATTGGATTCTTTTTAATAAATAGGATGTTGTTTTTAAATATATTTAGGTTGAGCTACTTTCAGCAGGGCTATTTGTTCTGGGATAAAGGCCCATCTGAAAGTACCCCTTGGCCAGTCAGGAGCCAGCATTCTTTCTACCGATTTCACAATACGTGGTAATGTAATGCATGATCACAAATTGTATGCATTAGCTGTGGGAAGGATGATCCAAGGCAGAAAGGTAATTGCTCTCTTTTCTTTATTGATGCATGGAGAATGTTAATACATGTTCAGTGACGTATTAGAACACAGTTTCAATGCAAAGGAAGGATGTATGTATTATGATGACTCATAACATAATGACTGAGACGTGTTTACAGTTTACATATGGCTACATTGACTATTATGTATCTGCTGTTATACCAGAATTACCCAATACAAGTTTCAAAGGACAAAAAGATTGAAAGAAAACATGTGTGTGTGTGTGTGTGTGTTCTACTTATCATTATAAGAGGTCTTCGTGAGCAGGATAAATCTCAGGGTGATTGGCTGAATCAGCGATGATAATTTACAACAGATACAGCGTGACAATGTAAGGACCTAATGCTATGGTATGATGGTCACTCACTACCTCTTGATATATATGGTGGTTCACTGAGTTATTGGAGAAAATATAAATTTACATGTAGTTACAGTTCAGTTGAGACAGTGAAATCAAACGTAAAACATTATTCAGTTATTTGTACATTTTATTTGTAAACTGGATTAATTCCCTAAATGAAAAAATGTTCCTTTTCAGAGATGCCCTGGAAGTAATAGCACATACAGGGTGCCATGTGATATGGATGAATGCAAAACAGTGAGCCCATATCAGTCACGGTAAAATAGCAAGGACTTGAACAGCGACCATGCTTTTTCTGTGGTGGTCTTCACCCCTCCCAGCACCCCCCATTGCAGGGGGCCATGCCCTCCCACATCCTTTTATTTATTATCTAACTCCAAGGTCGTAGCAAGCACCTCAGGAAAAGGGAATACCAGCATCGCCGTTCCGGTACTCGCTGTTTTGAATTTGCCGTGATTTGGGCTCGCTATTATGTGCGTTCACCTAAATCATGGGTCACCCCCATACAATACACAAATAATTAAAAAAATTATTATAATAAAAAAATAAAAACACAGAAGACTTAATTAATGAAAACAATAACATGAACAACAAGATAAATTTTGTTTCAGATGTGGTTTGAATCCTGAAAAGTTATTTCATGAACCACTGATAAAGGTAATGTGTTCCCCTGCTTAACAGGAAAAATATTAATATAGACTTCGACCGGTTTCATATGTGCTAGAATCAGTAATTATGAAAAGCGAATTTGATGTTTTGCTGTTCACCATGGTGGTCTTGACTTTCAAGTCCCACATTCAATCAAATTCACAATTTGCACATATTGTAATAGCCATTTAAAGAGCTACTGATGCCTTGAGAAGAACTTTGGAAAACATTATATATGGACACAAAGCACCTTATATTTCTCATTAGCTCTGTATTTCTTATCCTCGTTATTCATTACTGAGAGCATGTTTGCATAAAGACAGGATTGTTGTTTCTTGATGGTTCATCTGCTCCTAGTGCTCCTTCGCAACCTGATGTCATAATACTCTGCTTGTAATATCACAGTTATTCCCATAGGAACAGACTGTTGTGTCACGACAGAGCATTATGATTTCAAGTAGGGAGTAAGCTAAAGAGGCAGATAAACTCTAAGGGATAATATCTTGTTTTTGTGGGATTTTCTTCAGTAATATATAATGGAGAGGAGAAATCTGTAGAAGACCCGTGAAATACAAGCTGAATTGTTTCCAACTGTTATGTCTTTTAACATCTTTCCGAAGGCGTCAGCTGCTCTTTAAGCTAATGTCAGGAAGACTCAACCTCTAGATACATTATTGCACAAATCATGCGTTTTATTCCTGAGTGTGGGAAGGGAACCTATTTTCAAATCAGACATCTTGAAGTGACCAAACAGTGGTGATCCAAAGCTGTTTTGTAAGGAGACTGCCAAATAGCAGATATAGAATTAAATATAGAATAAATTATGGGACAGTGGTAGTGTATGAGTTAAATAATTCCATTGTGTGGGTCAGACATGAGGTTAAAGGCTGACTGGGCCTAGGAGCTCATTTGCCACAAAAGTTGAAATCATTTTACAGCCCTGTATAGTGCTTTACTGGCTTTGGTTTGGTAACACGTCAAGAGGTCGACTGAATAACGTCAACCCATCAGAAGGGCGACAGAATAATGGCGCCGACAATTTGGGCAACATGGACTTGCATCCTTCTCTGACTTATGTCCCCAGAATAGCAATCTACAGTAAGGGGTGTGGGGACAAAGCCCAAGGGTGCGAGGCAAAGTCCCCCCCACATAAAAAGACTTTCCCAAATGTCATCGTCCTGGGGGTCTGGAGCCCTTCTGACGGGTTGCCGTTTTTCATTTGCCCATATGACATGGAACCCTTTGGTTTCATATTTAGTTAAATACTGACTTATTTGTAAGTTTTTTTACAGATTTAATAAATGCTCCCATATGGCTGGAGTTAAGCTCAAGAAGGACTTTTACTGGAGTGCTGCTTGCTGCTTGTTAAGTATCCGTGGAGTAAACATTTGCAAGTCAAGACATTTTATTTTATACAGCACCCTATCCGAAACAAGCATCTGTCAGCCTTTAGCCTCATGTTGTTGGGCATAGACAGTGCAGGGGATAAAATTAACAAATTAACAATACTAGTTATACAGTAATAGTGAAATTGTCATGACTGGGAAAAGTTGACACATAATGTTGTTGTTTTCTTAAACTGTGACCTCCACCCAACCATCACCCTAAACTTAATTCCCCACATCTAACCCCCCACTGGTCCCCAAATCCCTCTTTCCCTGAGCACTCCTTAATGCCCACCTGAACAACCACCAGAACAGGCAGACAGGACCTCTGTTTAACATCTCATCCAAGAGACAGCACCTCGGTAGTGCAGCACCCCCTCATGATGCACTATAGTGTCAGTATTAGTTGCTGGTGTGGGTCTAGAACCCACAACCTTCTGATCTTTCTTCCTCAGACGTGAGTGGACAACTTGCTGGGCCACTGACACTGCATAACTGATCACCCTACAATCTTCACTGCTGTAATAATAATTGCTTTTTATATAAAAAAATGGGGAAAGAAAGGAAGTAGAGTGCAGAAATGAGGGAGACATCCTCTCACTAGATGAGCTAGCCTAGGCAGGTCTGTGCTGTGCATATGCATTGCTCAAATGTTTGCCAGCTGCAGTATTCCGCCATTTTATCCCAGGTGAAAGCATTCCTTTAGTGACAGTGTATTTTGTTTACTAGAATCCATTCAGAGCTATCTGATGTTTTACAGAACTAATTGAGCATCTTCTATAGACCAAGTGCAGACAGGGAAGAGGGAAACGTGGGTGAATTGGAACTCACCTCTCCCCCACACATCTTTATAGTTGAGTAGGCAGCATCAACTGACCACAGCACTCAATCCAAATGCCTGTTGCGACTGTTTCGTGAATCACATTCACCTGTGCCTGCAACAGATAGCGTCTCTTTCATTAAAAAAAAAACTTTGCAGTTTAAGGATTTTTTTTTTGTCAGTACAGCCCAGCTGGTAAGGCACATGTGGGCAGAGTTCCTCACCAGTAGCAAAAGCAGCACTATGGGCTTCTGCAGCACTGACTTGGAGGAAAACATCTCTCCTGGAAATCTCCAGCTACTGCTGACGAGCAACAAGTCCTCCCTTCGCTTGTCAAATCACTCTGCCTCTGCAGCTTTCTCCTTAAAGTCTCTCCTTCCTGACTTTTTTTCTCTCTCTTGTAACTGTCTTTGACTCCCCCCCCCCACTAGTTTTGCCATGGCAATTTGTTTTCTTCATTACATAGAAATGTGATGGCAGAAATGGACCACCTGGCCCACCCAGTTTGCCCAAGACGCCTAGCTGAAGGCTAGGACTTTATCTGGCATCCTACTCCTTCATCCGGTGCCCTACTCCCCTTCCCCCAATACCAGACCCATGTGGCCATCCCATGCTCTCTTAAAGCCCTTTACGGTGGTCTCCTCTACCACATCCTCTGGGAGCCCATTCCATTTCTCCACCACCCTTTCTGTGAAAAAGTTCTTCCTGTTGTTCCCTCAGAACCTGCCTCCCTCTTCCTGTAATGCATGCCCTCTGGTCCTTTTTTGCCCCATGTAGTTTAAAAAGTCCCTCTACCAGCTCTCTGTTGATCCCCTTAACATATTTAAAGCTCTCAGTCATATACCCCCTATCTCTCCTCTGCTCAAGGGAGTATATGTCCAGTTCCTTCAATCTATTCTCATATGGCAAGCGACTGAGCTCTGCCACCATCTTGGGAGCTCTCCTTTGTACGTGCTCTAGCTTGTTCACTTCCCTTCTCAGGAACAGCCTCCAGATTTGCACCCCATACTCCAAATGTGGTCTAACCAGCTGCTGACATAGCGGGATGATGACCTCTCTCCTCCTGCTAGTAAATCCCCTCCCAATGCAGCCCAACATCCTGCTAGCCTTGGATACCACCATCTCACACTATTTAGCAACCTTGGGGTCCCCAGATACAATATTTATTTATTTGGTTTTTGTTGACCAGGTAAGTGCACTAGACAAATCCTGCCTATTTTCAGGCACGACCCGGGGGAAGGGGATACAGAAGAATGCCAACTGACTTTGAATCAGATTAAGTTGTTGGTGGTATTTTTAGTGAATGAGGGAAATTTGGCCAGAACACCGGGGAAATTCCCCTACTGCATTGCTGTCAGTAGGGGGACCCTTGGCCATCAGCGTTGTGATGGCCAGTCTGCCTGGGATGTTGGAGGAGATGGATGCAGTTGGTACAGGAGAGGGCGTCCTCTCCTTTGCTATCAATGCAAGAGGCTGTTGAAGAAGCTTGCTCAGTGGCTGACCTGGTTGAGCTTAGTATTTTGGAGGATTCGACTTCGACTGGGATTTCTCGTCCCGTGGGCAACTTTGTTCTTCCTTCTGGTGGTGATAAGGAACATTTACTGGCTGCAAAATCTCAGTTATTACAACAAATGGACCAACTGATCAAGAACTCGCTGCTTTTTCTGCAATTTATGTGCTTTCTGTTCCGGTTTTGTCTGCTGCTGTTTCCAGTTGGTCTGCTTTTGCAACTGGACCGGTTTGTCCTTCTGCTCCTCTGAAAGCGGTCTTTCTGCTGTCTACCACAGTGTCTCCATCTGGTTCTAGGGCTGGCAGTTTGTTGGGTTTAGCCCCCGAGTGCCTACAGCCCCTTTCGTCTTGTTCACCTCCTGAAATTATGCCTCCTGACACCACCACTGTAGCTCCTTTGTCATCTACGGATTCAGCACCTGGAGCTGCTCCGGGCGGTACAGTGTTCTCTTTTGCCTCCAGCGTACAATGGCCTGGCTGGAGTAAATTACCGGGAGTTCCCTCTACTGTTTTATCAGATGAGTCTACTGTGTTGCCACCTGCTGTTTTACCGGATGGGTCGGCATGGTCTCCTGAGCTAGCCTTGAGGAGTGCTGGTTGGGAACAGTTGGAAGGTGGTTCCTGGTTGCCTGATTCACAGGATCCATCCTACATCACCCTGTTAAAGAACGCTGTCGCACCAGTGGCCACCGCACCTTCTATACCTATGAGCTCCATCTTGCCCCGGGGTAATACTTCTTCTCCTTGTGTGTTAGACTCTAATATTGTTCCTTGTACTACTGCTGGGGATATTTCTGTGCCTATTGTTACTATTTCTCCTGTGGGTGACTTAGTGTTTCCTCTGGTCCACAATGTCCTGCTTCTAGCTTGGCTTTGCCAGCTCAGGCAGTTGTGGTAGATACTGATCCAGAGGTACCAGTACGCTTGGGTCCGGACCCTGCATTGTTGCATGATAATGGTACTAATTCTGGTACATCGATGGGCTTTAAGCTCACTGATTTATTTCATAATAAAGGTGAGCCTGCCCCTAGGTGCAATGCCGTGCGCTTCTTATATAAAGGAGGGCTGGAAAACCCCCCGGATAGAATCTATGTTGCAAAAACCTTGCTTAAAAGTTCTATGCATTTGTTTTCCTCTGAAATTTTTGCTCTTATTAGTTTGGGGAATGCTAACTATGATGTTAGCTTTAAAAATGTATCTAGTTTGGATAATTTCTGGGCTCAGTATGCTACTTGTAAAAATTCCTCTACTTGGTCTCCCTTTCATGTTCTTTCTTTGACCAAACCTACAGTCAAGAATATCACCATTGTGTTTAAAAATGAAGGGGTGAATATTGAAGATATCTTGTTCTGGCTGAAACAACATTGTGAGGTTTTGAATAGGCCCACTCCTACTTTAGATATTGAGCAGATTTGGGATGGTGGTTGTGGGTGGAGGGTTTGGGTTAAGTTATATTCTATGAATGCAGGCCCCAATCACTTGCCTAGTTTCTTTTACCTCGGGAAGGATAAGGGGTTAATTTTTTATGCAGGGCAGCCTAGATCTTGCTTTAAGTGCTGCTCTCGGGCCCACTTAAGCGCCACCTGTGATACGGTTAAATGTAACCACTGTCTGGACTTTGGCCATAATTCTAGTCCCTCACTTCCAGGGCCTGACCACCCAGATAGAAAGTCTCACTATAGTTTCTCCTCCCTAAGTGTATGATTTTGCACTTTTTCATGTTAAAGTCCAATTTCTATCTCTTAGACCAAGCATCTAACAGTCTCAGGTCCCTGTGCATATTTTCCATCCCCTCTTGGTTATCCATCCTATTACGGACCATCACGTCATCTGGGAAGAGGCACACCCTTCCCCTTAGTCCCTCCGTTATATCCACCATGAATATGTTATAGAGCAGTGGTCCCAGCACTGACCCCTGGGGAACCCCGCTAGTGACCATTCCCTTCCCTGAGGCGACCCCATTTACTATTATCCTCTGACTTCTACCCTTTAGCTAGTTTCACACCCATCCTACCACCCTCTCCCCCAGGCCCAGGCCATCCAATTTATAAAGTAGTACCCCATGCAGTATGGAATCAGACACCTTCCTAAAATCAAGATATGCAATATCCACCAAGCTCCCTGACCAACCTCCCTAGTGACCCAGAGAAAGAACTCTATTAAGTTCATTTGACAGGACCTCCCTTTGGTGAATCCATGATGATGCTTGTTCAGAAGGTTGTTTTCTTCCAAATAATGCAGAATCCTGCCCTTCAGTAACTTCTCCATAATTTTACCTACTATGGATGTTAAGCTGACAGGCCTATAGTTGCCCATCTCCTCCCTATCCCCCACTTTGTGAAGAGGGACCATGTCCACCCTCTTACAATCCTCTGGGACCTCCCCTGTCTCCAGGGACCTACTAAATAGAACTGCCAAGGGAGTTGCAAGAATATCCCTAAGTTCCCTCAACACCCTAGGGTGCACTCCATCTGGCCCCATGGTCTTATCCACCTTGAATTGCTCCAACTCTCTCAAGACTGCACTCTCTGCCAACAGGCTCATATCAACCCCTACCTCTGCCTCATTCTCAGTACTGATGTCCCGAACCCCTCCACCGTGAATACTGAGCAAAAAAAGTCATTCAATAACTGCACATTCTCGCTATCCTCCTCCATCAAAACCCCCTAACTGTTTTTAAGTCTGGTTATCCCCCTTCCAGTTTTCTTCCTCTCACTGACATACCAAAAAAAAACTTTGTCCCCGGCCTTGACTGATTTGGCTTTTTCCTCTTCTGCTCTGGCCTTTGCCCTCTGTATCTCTCTGCCCTCCTCCTTTTGCCTCTTCTGGCATGTTTCTCAGTCTTCCTCCCCTTTGCACTGTCTTGAACCTCCTGAGCACCCTCCTCTTCTCCCTAACCCTGCCTGCCACCTCCCTGCTTAACCAAAGAGGCTTCATCTTCCTCCTTGTCTTATTAACCCTCCTGACATAGAGATCGGTCTCCACAATTATAGCCCCTTTCAAGCAATTCCTCATGTCCTCTACCCCCTTCCTGCTTTCCACCTCCCACACATAGCCCCCCTTTTTGGTAAATTCTACCCGTCTGAGGTTAGGTACTTTCACCTTGGTTCAAATGCCCTCAGCAGGTGTCTGTAAAGTGAACCAGACAGTACTGTGGTCACTCGAACGAAGATGTTCCCCCACTGCTACTTCACCCACCCCTACACCATTTGTCAGGACTAAGGTCAGCAAAGCCCCCTCCCTAGTGGGTTCCTTAACCAGCTGCCTGAGGAGGGCTGCCTGCAGACAATCCACTATAGCCTTGCTTCTCCCTGAGTTAGCCGATGAGATGTCCCATCTCATGTTGGGTAGATTTAGATCCCCCATCAACAGCACCTCACCTTTATTATCCATTTTCATTATTTCCTCCAACATTACCTCATCCTCTGAGTACATTTGTGAGGGTGGCCTGTAGATCACCTCAACATGTACAACCTCCCCCTTCCCAATGGGCAAAGTGACCTAAATGGACTCTTCGCCTCCCGTCCTACTCTGTAATTCCACTGCCCTGATGCCCTGTCTCACATACAGTGCTACCCCACCCCCCCATTCTCCCTGTCTCTCCTGAACAATGTGTACTCGGATATTTCCATGTCCCAATCCTGGTCCCCATGACACCATGTTTCTGTTATCCCCACCAGAGCTAGGCTTGCCTCAGCCATGACTGCTGCCAGGTCTTGAACCTTGTTGCCTAGGCTCCTTGCATTTACACACAGTCCTCTCCACTCCCCCAACCCAGTTCCTTGATCCCCATTGCCCTCTATCCTTCCCCCACCCCCTCCTCTCAGTGTGTTTATTTTTTTCCTGAGCCTATACTGCTTTTGGCTTGTGCTTTAGGGGGGCTGTCTGCTCCCCCCCCCGAACCGCCCTCAGAGGCTTGCAATATCCTGAACCCCCCCTTGAGATAGTTACCTGTACATACTGTATGTTATTCTGATTTGTCTTTACATTTTGTGCATGAGGCTAAAGGCTGTACAGGCATTACCTGTACACATGTTATTCTGATTTGTCTTTACATTTTGATTATTCTCCATGATATATTGTTTGTGCTGTATATGATTTTCCTCATCCTCTACCCTCAGGACACATCTGCAAATGAGCTGTGATCAGCTCATTATGTCTTTCCTGGGGAAACTTTTGAAATAAATATACAAACAAATAAATAACTCCAGGCAGGAGGAGCCAGATCAGGAGGTGGTGAACGGGCAAATGAGCCCTGAGCACTGCTAAACCATGAGAGCTTGTCTTGGTACACCCCTCTCTCTCCTACCACCTCAACCAGAGCCCAAGAGAGGCTTGCTCGCAAAAGTGCTCAGAATGCAAAGCAGTATGTGTCTGGGAAGCACACTTTAATGCATCATCAGCTACAGTGAGAGCTTGCAGCAGCACTTGCAGAGCAAAGCCTCTGGCTATGAGCAAGGCGAGTGAGAAGGGCAGATGTCAAGCACAGCTGATGTCCAGGCCCAGCAGGTCTGTAACTTTTTTTTTTATTTTATGAACTGCGTATTCATCAAATCAATGCTCACTGTGCACATGCTGCAGAAGTTTACATCCTGCCAGAGCAAGAACACGCCTCCACCACACACGCTCTAACTATACTGTGTGCTGGGGGGATCCTCTGAAGCCAGCTGCCAGCAGGGAATGGGAAGTTCGAACTTTGCTTTTTACATACATACATTCATACATAAATAAATGAATAAATAAATACAAACTGAGCAGAGCTGTTCAGGACAAGGTTTGGGGCCATGTCTTCATGAGAACAGTGCATCGTGGGAGTTGTAGTCCCCATTGCTGTTGTCTATGTATAAGGTAGAAGAGGTCGGGTATACACCAGAAAACTATGATTTCCATGGTGCGTCGACGTATGTGCATGCATTAGGAATGACAGCAAATTACTGGCACAGCCTGCAGACAGGTTGTAAATCATCTGTTGAAGTTCTGAATCACTGAGGTGGAAAAATTAAACCCCCCAAAACCCAAAAGGCAAGAAGAATACCTCGACTCCAGAAAGGGGGAGGGGGGAGGCATTGGGGGTAGGGAACTGATTGTGAGGCTACTCTGCTGCTTGCTGGGTGGCTCCATGTAGATGAAAACATTGAGGCGCTCTATCAAAGGAGTGCTTCGGTCCTTTCAACAACAATAAGTTGCCACCCAGCAAACAGAGAACAGCATCATGACCAGCCGGGCTCACCATTGGCCTGTCACTGTCGAGCCTCCTGCAGCTTGAGCTGCATTGGACCTGACAGTGACACACCCCTGAAATGGTCTTTTTGTAGCAAAATGTTTACTGTGCGCACATACACATGCAAATGAGGCTCAGAGTGCTGTACAGGTCAGAAAACAGTTGTCAAAATACATCCTAAACATAAATAACATACATCAATAAATAACATTCAGATAATATGAAAACACTAAGACAAATGCTTATTATGACAAATTAAATACTGCCTTAAAAAAATGACATTTCAGACCTTTTTTAAATGCCTCCAATGAGGGAGAATGGCTAAGATGTCAAGGAAGTGAAATCCAGATAACTGGGACAGCCACCGTGAATGGCCTATCACCCAAAGGTTTAAGAAGCACCCTCTGGGAGGGATGTGGCCAACTGCATGTACTTGAAAGATACAACTCAGCTCAGCTCTCCCTTTGAGAATGGTTTAAACTCTTTATTTTTTTACTGACAAAACACTCTTTTTTTTTCATAAAAAGTGAGCTTGTAGGTAGAGTAACATCTGAGGACTGGACTGTGCTAAATTTGTTGTAAACAATACTGACAATCCATAAAAACCGATAGGAGAAAGTGGCAATCAGAAAGGCCAGCAGGCAGTTGGGTCAAGTCAAGTGGAAATGGCAATTGGAGAAGGCGGTCAATCAGCCCAGGAATTCTCCCTCAGAGATGTGATGAAAGCAATCCATGTGCCAGACTTGCGGGTCGCTGCTTGAGACACTAGACTGCAAGACTCTAACAGCAGACTTACTGTGCATGAGAGTAACTCTACTGCTGCACTCTCGGAAGCTAAAGAAGCCGCAGGTTCAGCTGTGAAAGTAGCCACAGTCTCCATGGGCCTCATTAAAGAGAACAAACTCCTCCAATTTCGGTTGGAGGCAAGCCAAAATAAAATCAGGGCTGCCAGTTTGAGGGTGTTGGGGCTGGTGTAGAGACTTGATGACGAGGATCCTTGTGCATTTGCTTCAAAATGGCTTGGGGACAACCTTTCTTTAAACCCGCCACTGGGGGTTTAGAGAGC
The DNA here is from genome assembly GCA_016271365.2 of Neoceratodus forsteri. NCBI lineage: Eukaryota > Metazoa > Chordata > Ceratodontiformes > Ceratodontidae > Neoceratodus > Neoceratodus forsteri. The sequence continues at coordinate 166,243,072 of CM028137.1, forward strand.
CTACCAGATTATATCATGCCATCTGACAGAAGAAACGCCTGGTCCCCGCACCATGCTTATTATACTAGCCAGAGAACATGAGTGTGACCAAGCTGTTGCTGCTGCCAGAAAGAAGGGACTAATTGAAACTGATAAAGGGCAAACCCCATCTACCCTGACCTGAGCTGTGCAACACAGGACTGAAGGATGAGTTTTGACAGCCTGCAATCCATGCTAAGATTCCTAGGAGTCACCCATGCTTTGCAATACACCACTTACCTAGGAGTAATTTACTCTGGGAAATCTTACCTCTTCAGTGACCCTAAGAAGGCAAGTTAGACTTTGGGACTAAAGAAGCCATTGTAGGGGAAAGTGACTCTGAAGCTTGAACTTGTATTTGGCCTTAATCAGTACCCTTAAAATTCATATGCTTGAAAACTAATCAGTATGGTTGGGGCAGTAGTTAGATAACGAGGGAATTAAGGGGCTGTTGGCTACTGGTGGTGCCTATCTTAATAGGCCATATGCCTGCATGGGGTATATCCCCTTGGGTTGCACAGCTTATGTGGTGAGTTGGTATTGTGGTTAAAATGGCGCCGGTCACGTGCTGGCTAAATGGTTCACTACCCTCTCCCCACAGACATACGGGTCGATTATTTGGCTCACACTATGAGTTTGATAATAAACTTTTAATGTGGATCAGGTTCTACTACATGTTAAACAACACTGTTATTCAGCATAATGGTCTTTAATTGATGTACTTTAATTCCTGTTGGGATATTCCACAGTTAAGCGCACATGAATAACTGTGCAGTTTGTGACTTTTGTGATTTGTTCTACTTTTAGCTGTTCAGTTTGTCACTGTTCTTGGGGGGAGGGGCCAAGGGATGCATTAACTACATGCTCATGTAACCATATTTGAGTTATCTGTAACCAATGATTGCAAAATAGTGCCCAGAGACTTGATGGTTTCCATACATTTGGAAGTGGGTCAATTCCATTTACAGCTAATGTTCAACCAATGTGTTAACCAATATTTAGTTTACTAAATCTCCTCTTTCCCCCAAATGATCTCTTTTCAGCCTTTGATACTGTGGACCATGGAGTGCTGCTCGAGCACCTGAGATTCATCTGTGGCCTGACATGTATGATCCTCAGGTGGTTTACACCTTTTTTCACAGGCAGAACACAGTTGTGTCGGGGAATTTTTCTTCAGACTCACTTCCTCTGTCATGTGGGGTTCCTCAGGACTCGGTGCAGTCCCCCATGTTGTTTGCAGTGTATACGCTGCCCCTCGGAGACATCATAAGATGGTATGGGCTGAGGTTTCACTGCTATACTGATGATATCCGGCTCTACCTGTCTTTTGCACCCGACCAGGTTAGTGCTCTCTCAGTATTTAATAACTGCTTCACTGAAATCCAGGATTGGATGAATTTGAGCTGGCTAAAGTTGAACACAGGAAAGACTGAGGTGATGGTTGTGGATCCAGGTCGCCGGATAGAGGGGTTGAGGGCTGGTCAGCCCTCTGGACTTTTTCTGGGGGGCTCCCAGATTCTTACCTCTGAATGGGTGCATGACCTGGGAGTGGTGCTTGATGATGGGCTGACGCATCAATCGCAGTTGTCTACAGTCGTCAAGTCTGCCTTTTAGCATCTTAGAAATATTGCCAGGGTCAAGCACCTTGTTCTGTCCTATGATCTGCCTGTGTTGGTCCGTGCCTTTGTGACCTCACACGTTGACTACTACAACTCCCTTTACATAGGGCTTCCTGAGGTTGATATCCGCCGCTTGCAGCTAGTGCAGAAAGCTGCAGCACGATTGTTGACTGGGTCTTCTCGGGCCTTGCATATTACCCCGGTGCTGCACGATCTGCACTGGCTGCCAATTCAGTGGTGGATCACCTTCAAAGTTGGTTTACTGACTTATAAAGCCCTACACAGACTTGGCCCTGACTACTTGAAAGAACTTCTAATTCCCTACAGCCCTGTGCAACAGTTCCATTCGGCTGACGAGGGGTTGCTGGAGGTTCCGAGGGTGACTTTGAAATCTTCTGGGGCCCGTGCATTTATGTTTGCGGCCCCGACACTCTGGAATTCTCTACTCAGTTAGCTTCGGGAGTGCACGACTGTGGGGGGATTTAAACAGGTGTTTAAAACTTTTTTGTGGTGACAGGCCTATCAGTGACTCATTGTTGTATGGATCTGTTGTGCTACTTATTATTGCGTTTGTTGTTTATGGAACTATGTTTTAATTATCGTAAAGCACCTTGATATCTTGAAAGGCACTTAAAAAATGAAGTTTATTATTATTATTATTATAATGTTGTAACACCCTGGAGGAGCAGTGTAATGTAATGTTGCCTCAGAAAATAAATGCGTGCATGTTATGTATCGGGTCTAAAAGCTCTCCATACTTACTGATTTAAAATGCCAGTCTTTTTAAACTAAAAAAAAAAGGAAGTAAAAAAAAAAAAAAAGCGGCAATCTCTGGACAGCCAGAAAAACTCCTCAATGGAGCGATATGAGAGATTGGGTGCATACCAGGCTAAGAGGTCTTGTAGGTAGCCCAGCCCCAAGCGGCGCAGGGCTCTGTAAGTTAACAATGTGATCTTAAAGGACAAGTAAACAGGCTACCATGCAAATCAGAATTGTAAAATCATAAAACATAGGGCTGTAGGTTAAAACCTTACCTATGTCATGCTGTTCTCCATTTTGTGGGAAAATCCTGTTTAATATTGTTTCATCAGGTTTTAAAAATGTAAATAAACTGGGTTGTGCATTCAAAAGACACACTTGAAATCAGCCCTAATATGGCGCTATGTCATTTGTAAGTCATCGGAGACACAGCGCTCTAGAGGAACATTGAATGTGTAAGGGGACTTGTTAAAGATACATATCACCTTTAGATTGCATTCTTCAGCAAAATCCTTTACTGTGCATGTGTGAATAGGTTGTCACAAGTGCACAGTAAACGATTTTGCTGATAAATGCAATCTAAAGGTGATACACATTCAATGATCGCTTCAGAGCACTATTGCTCCAATGATGTCCTTGTGCAATGACTTGGCCATTTTGAGCTGATTCCGGGAGCATGGCTTTTAAATGCACACCCACTTTGTTTACATTTTTAAAACCTGACCAAACAATATTAAACAGGATTTTCCTACAAAATGGAGTACAGCATAACACAGGTAAAGTTTTAACCTACAGCCCTATGTTTTGCAGTTTTGTGGTTTTGATTTGCAAATGATGTCCTGTTAGGTGTCCTTAAGGTGGTGCACCACCTCATTGGAATTCAGGGTAGCTGCCGCGCAGTACAGGCATAATATGTTCTGATAGGGATAATTCCAAGGTTGGCCTGACAGGCATTCTGCAGTGGCTGTAGGAAGCACACCAACCCTCCTTATAGCTCTTGATAAAGGTATTACAGTAGTCAGGCCTTGAGGTCACAAAAGCATTAATTAGGTTCACCAGACCCTATTGCATTAGATAGGGTCTAATCCGAGAGATGTTTGTGAGTTAAAAAACTTCACTTCTGACCATGGCCAAGAGCCCAAGACATGATGTACTAGTATCAGATCAGAGTCTATAATGACACCCAGATTCTCAACTCTATCCATGGCCACTAGAACTCAGTGATTTAAAGATGGTCATACTATGGCACCCCCTGCGGCAGCTGACCCCCTGAGGTCATGGTTCCACTAGTAATACCTCTGTTGTGGTCAGGTTTAATTTCAGTCAGCTAGAGGCCATCCAGGCTGTGATCTTCTGGAGGCATCACTCCAGAGCAGAGACAGCTGTCTGCCCATCAGTTGTGAAGGACAGGTACAGTTAAGTATCATTTGCATAGCAGTGATAACTCATGCCCTACCATCTAGTGACCCATCTCAATGGTGACATGTAGACCGGGAATAACATGGGTGATAGAACTGACCCTTGTGGAACCCCACAGCTAACCACAGCTGGCTGTAATGGGGAATTCCCCATACCAACCCTCTGCAATCTGCCTGGACAGGAAAGATTCAAACCATTTCAAGGATGGCCCACTGAGCCCTCCATATTCAGCAAGGCATTCTATCAAAACCGCATGATCCATGGTGTCAAATGCTGATGAAAGATCAGGGAGAACGATAATAAAGTGTTCCCCCATCTCTTGCCAGGAGTAGGTCATTAATCATCTTTATGAGCGCAGTCTCTGAACTGTGTTAAGACCAGAAACCTGTCTGTAATGGCTCATAGATGTTGAACTTCTCAAGGTGTGCCTTGAGCTGCATCACCACAACCTCATTTTTTTTTTTTAACTTTATTTATTCCCGGACTCCTACAAGGCATCCTTCAGAGGTGCCCACACGATCCTGCCCCTACTTCTCCCCATAGTGACCAGCCACCATCGGTTCACCCTGTTTCTCAGAGGGACTTCCCAGCGTTCCGGATCACCCCCCCCAGAACCAGGCCCGCCCGCCCTCGGTAGCTCTTCACTTAAGTTAGAGGGTCCATCCCTCCGAGAGGTCAGCCTAGATCCCCAATGTGGCATGGTCCTGTTTTGGGGATGAGAGGGAGATCACAGGAGCCCTCGTCATCTTCTCGGGAGCCAGGGTATTTAGTATTTATTTCCCTTCCCATCCTTCCAGAGCCCGGCTTTGCAAGGCAACATAATGCCGTGACTCCTCCAACCCCTGGCATTCACTGTGCTTGCCCATTCTTGGTGCACCCCTGGCCACCACCAGAGGTCGCTTGGAGAGCGAGCAACACTCCCACCCTCCCCGGGAAGAGAGAACAGTCCTCCTGATGCTCCATCTCTTCCCCCCCACCGACCCCCGGCGACTCCCGGCTCGTTCCCAAACCTGGGTCGCCGGCGTGGCACAAGGTGTGGCGTTCAACACCTCAGCCCTCAGTCCCACTGGGTCGGCCACCACAACCTTCTTGATAACTTTCCCCAAAAAGGGAAGGCTCAGGAAAGGTCTGTATTTTGCTAGCATCTCAGGGTTCAGAGATGGCCCCATCAGAAAGGTCTCACCGAAGCAAATACAACTCTGTGAGCGGGAACACTGGACAATGCTAGTGAACACCGGTCCAAGGGCCTTGCAGCAGCCCACCAACACTGTGTAGGTTCTGGGTCTGACTCACAGCAAATGTCCCATTATGTTCATGTCCTGTCGCATGAATGGCTTAGAGCAGGAGATGGATATCTGTTTCTCTGACATATGCAAGGTGTCCACAGATAATCTGCAGTCTGCACGAAACTCTGCCCCTGAGGGGATCAGGTAAGCCTCAGGTGCTGTAGTCAGCAGTCCTGATGAAGAAAGGGAACCAAAAAACTCTCTATCTGGGGTGCACCTAAGTAACAACTCATCCTCAGCAACTGGGTAAATTACCTCTAATATATGACACTATAGTGTAATAAATGCTGTAAAGTTGTGGTGTTGTATTGTATCTGCTGAAACAAATTAGAATTCCTGGCCAAATACCTATATACAGGAGGAGTACAGGGGCTTTGCTAGGGACATAGTATTGAAAGACAGTAAGCTTGTGGTAGATAGCTTCCTTAAATAGGTGTACAAGGTAGTAATCAAGGAAGGACAACCAGATAGCAAAGCAGGACTGGAAGAAACAAGTCTTGTTCTAGTTGAAAGGCACAAGGCAGTTAAGGAAATACAGGTTGTTATCAGTGGTCTAAGATTATCATAGGTTCAGTATGGAGATGAGGTACAGTGGGGAGCTAGTCAGTTGTGTTGACTGCTGGGCACTCTTCTCCAGGGTTATGCTCTGTAGGAGGGGTACTGTCCAATCTACAGGACCTTTGCAGAATTCCATGTTTGGCTGGTAGCAGCAAGAGAAGAGATATCTCAGTTGTGTCACCAGCTCAGCTGGAGCCCATGCCTAATACCCCACTCCCTAGAGGACCATTAGTCCAGGGGGTGGAGAGTGGTGTGGAGAGGGAAGGGGAAAGGAGGCATGGTAGCCACAAGGAGGTGGATCAGCCCAACACCATCCATTCGGCAAATCACTTTGCACCCCTGGAGGAGACTGAGATACCTGACTTTGCTTGGGGGGGGGGGACTGAGCCAGTCGGGGGTAATGGGCAGGATGACTTGGTGGCACTTGAGTGATAAGCAGGAGGAGGTCAGCCAGGAGATTCAGTAGTTGGGGACTTGGTGATCAGGGTGTAGAGAGGGTGGTGGGAGAGGTTTGGATGGGAGGGGATGGTCAGGTGCCTTCCTGGTGCATCTGCCATCTGGGATAGAAACAAGATATGGAGGATGGCGGGGGGGGTGCTGAGGGGGCTGGTACACTTAGGAGTCAGTGATCTGTTGAACCATCCTGTGGAGACAGTGAAGCAGAATTTTCACAGATTGGGGACAGAATGAAGGCAGTCTGCCTCCCTGGCCTTTTCCGAGGTCCTCCTTGTGTGGTATTGGGAGGGATGAAAAGATGGAATAAGCAGAGATGACACTGAATAGTTTAATTGGTGGTTAAAGGGATGGTGTCAGGAGACTGGCTACCACTTTCTGGGAAACTGGGCGGACTTCTGGGACAGGAGACTCTTCAATGCCGATGGTTTTCACCTAACGGTGGGGGGCAAGTGCACTGGGGCAGAGGTTTGATGTCTTCATTAGACAGTTAAACTGATTGGGGAGACAGAGGCTAGGAAAACCATGGTAATAGGAGACAGGAACGGGAACCTAGCTAGAACTTCTCCTAATCTGGGGGCTTGTGCAGCACAGTGGGCAAAAATAAGGTTGTGGTTCAAACAGGGTCAGGGGAAGGGATCAAGGAGGGAGATCTAACAAAGCCTGCAATTAACATGAAAAACAGAAAAGTTAACAAGACTAGGAAGAATTCAAGGTAGAAAAACAAACAAAAAGCAAATGGGTATCGAGAGTTAGATAGAAAGGGTTCTGTCTTAATGCCAGGAGTTTGGGTAATAAAATCAGCAAGCTCCAGGCACTGATGGTAGACCCTGAGTGGACCTTGTATATATCACAGAAATTTGGGCCTTAGAAGATAATGACTGGGACATGACAGTCCCTGGTTGTACAATGCATAGAAGGGATAGAGGAAAAGGTAAAGGCTGGTCATTGCCCTATATTTCAGGGGAGGCATTGAGGCTGTGTAACATGGCTACATCAGGGGAAGTAATGGGGGACAGTCACTTTGGGTGCAGCTCATGGCGGCCTCCGGCATGAAATTATGATTGAGGGTGATCTATAGACTGCCAGGTCAAGGGGAAGAGAAGGAAAGGGAGCTTGGGGAAGAACTAAGAAGAGGAGTGACAAATGGGGAGGTAGTGGTGGTGGGTGATTTGAACCTGCTGGATACTGATTGAAATGTTCCATCTGCCAGGACCACCAGAAGTCAGGCACTACTGGATACATTCCAGGATCATCTGCTGGTACAGTTGGTCAAGGAAACCACAAGTCAGGGTGCCATTCTCGATGTTGTGCTTAGTAACTTGGAGGCGGTAGGAGATGTGCGAGTAGGGGAGCTACTAGGGTCCAGCAGCCATAGCTCTGTTTAGTTCCAGCTGGCCCTTGGGACCAGATAGCCCTAATTATGGGCTTAGGTCCTTGATGTCAGAAGGGCAGACTTCAACAGGATGTAGGAATTAGTCCAGGACAAGTTAGTCGAGGTGGACAGCAGTGGAAGTGTGGAAAACAGATGGGGGGCAATTGAGGGAGCCATTCTTGAGGCATTTAAGTTAGGCATGAGAACGGTAACCAAAAGAAACATGTACAAGAGACCAATGTGGTTCTCAGAAAAGGTCAGAAATCAGTGATGGCCAAAAAAAGGCCTTCACCAGGTGCAAGAAATGCAGGGGGAGGAAGACTGGGGAGAATACCAAATGGAAAAAAAAGAAGCAGAGAGTGATTAGGGAGGCAAAGGGAGACACTCAGCTGCATATTGTATAGGGGGCTAAGGATGGGGAAAAAGTTCTTTAGGTATATTAGAGGGGAAAAAGGGATCTTTAGGCTATCTGAGGTAAGTAGGGTAATAGAGTATTACATGCAAAAGACAGCCATCTTTATGTTTGCTTGCACGCATGTGCAAGAAACATGGTGCCATCATCCGAGTTTTCAGAGGTGTGGCAGCCCTCTTCCAATTCAGTCAGTGTGTTTGCAGGCACAGCCGCAGTTTTCCAATGGCTGCTGGAGCTGTCTATGACAGCAGTCAAAAATGCAGTGGAGTACAGTTGAAAGGGGGAGCTACGCTTCAGTGAGCAGCGACAGGATCGCACCTGCTCATGTGTGCTCCCCCTACAGAAACACACACGAACGCATACTGCGTGCTCACCCCCCCAACGCACATACTGTATAGCCAACGGGGGTGCCCAATCCCCTGTCGGCTGTGCTTCGCTCCCCCCCAAACAGAGTTCCACATGCCACGCTGGGTGCTCACCCCAGTGTGGCTGCACATCATATAGCCGACGGGGGTGCCCAATCCCCCGTTGGCTCCACTGTTCCCCCCCAGAGAGTACAGGGGGCCACGCTGGGAGCCCACCCCAGCATGGAAACAGATGCTATCGCTGACAGGGGTGCCCAATCCCCCATCGGCTCCATGCCCCCAAACAACCATCCTGCGGAACACTGGGAGCCCACCCACGGTGGCAAACGTCTCGTGTCGCCCTCCTTTTTGAAAAAGAAAAACACCCGAAATGCAAAACGGCCTCGCTGTCTCTGCCCCCACCCGCGCCCACCCACTGCGCACCCTACCTCCCCACACCACCCTCACCCCATGCTTACTTTCCAGAATCTGAAGCGCGACGCATCTTCGTGGACCGGGAACACGCCTGTGCACTCTTCAAAGCTGACCGCGAGCTGCTGAGGAAATGCCGGGTAAGCTGTATAATGGGATAGATAGGTTTTTCAACTTTGCTGCATATCTCAGGCATTTTTTGGAAGTTCTGCACCAAATTTTCAACATGGGGTTTTTGGGACCCCTTCTCATGAATGCTCTCACTGTCATGGCATTAATCGGGCCTGAAGGGTGATTTCGCAGTCACGTGCAAAGTCACCTTTTGGGACCAAGTAATGAAATGACACTGCCACTGTTCATAAGGTGGGCTCTCAAAAAGCCTATGTTGAAAATTTGGTGGAAAAATTCCTAAAAATGACTGTTTTACGAGAGTGCGTTGCGCAGTTCCTACGCACGCTCGTAAGTTCATGAATTTTCAATATTTTCACTCCAGATTTTCAACATTGACATTTTACCTTACCTCCTTATGAGCAGTACAGCTGTCATTTTTCACATCTTGCCCAAAATGTGTTTCCGCCCATGTAGCGCACAATGGCGCAGTCGGTGTGCGAAATCAATGTATGGGACACATTAAGAAAATCACAGTTACACTGTTAATGAGCAAAGGTCTTAAAATGGCTATGTTGAAAATTTGGTGAAACAATTCCTAAAAATGACTGTTTTACGAGCGTGCGTTGCGCAGTTCCTACGCACGCTCGTAAGTTTGCGAATTTTCAATATTTTCACTCCAGATTTTCAACATTGCCATTTTATTACACTTCCTTGTGAGCAGTACAGCTGTCATTTTTCACATCTTGCCCAAAACGTGTGTCCACCCATGTAGCGCACAATGGCGCAGTCGATGTGCAAAATCAATGTATGGGACACATTAAGAAAATCACAGTGACCCTGTTCATGAGCAGAGGTCTTAAAATGGCTATGTTGAAAATTTGGTGAAAAATTCCTAAAATGACTGTTTTCACGGCGCATGCTATAGTTCCTATGCACGCCGTAGTTTGCGATTTTCAATATTTTCACTCAGATTTTCAACATTGCCATTTTACCACACCTCTCTATGAGCAGTACAGCTGTCATTTTCACATGTCGCCCAAAATGTGTTTCCGCACATGTAGCACACAATGGTGCAGTCGGTGTGCGAAAGCAATGTTTGGGACAGATTAAGAAAATCAGTTACACTGTTCATGAGCAGATGTCTTAAAATGGCTATGTTGAAAATTTGGTGACAAAAGCCCATAAAATGACTGTGTTATGAGTGAGCATTGCACAATTTCCACGCACCCTCGTAAGTTCATGACTTTGTAATATTTTCAGTCCAGATTTTCACCAGTGGCATTTTTCCACACTTCCTTATGAACAGTACAGCTGTTATTTTTCACAACATGGCCGAAATGTGTTTTCACACTTTCAGCGCAGAGATGCGTGGTCGCTGTGGGAAATCATTGTTCGGGACAGATAAAGAAAATCGCAGTGACACTGTTCATGATCGGAGGTCCCAAAATGCCTGTGCTGACAATCTGCTGTAAAAATCCCAAACTAATTACATTACGGTGTGCATTGCACAGTTTCTATGCACGCTTGTGACTTCACCAGTTTTTAAATATTTTTACTGCAGATTTGCAACATTGCCATTTTTTACACCTCCCCATGAACAGTACAGCTGTCATTTTTCACATCCTGTTCGGAATGTGTTTTTGCACCTGTGGTGTTAAATGCCGTAGTCGCTGTGCATAAGCAGCTTTCGGTTAACAAACTGATATTGCCACTGTTCATGAGGTGGGGGTCACAAAAAACCATGTTGAAAATTTGGAGTGACTATACCAACGAATGCTTGAGGTGTTAGAGTTACCAACCATAACGCCCCACCCTGTAGAGAATGACAGGCATCAGGGGTGTGACTTGGGATTCTCGCCTGTAATGCTCATACCATTCCACACCCTGCAGCCAGTGAGAGGCATCAAGGTATGCCTTGGACTCTTCGACCCCAAAGTTCATCCCGTTCTCCTATGCCGCACCCATCTCACCGTATTTCCTGATGGAATGGGGTGTGCATAAGGGCCAAAGACTCCAAGGCACACCGTGACACTTGTCAGTGTCTGCAGGGTAGGGTGTGGTGAAATGGCATGGCCATTATGCCTGATGACCCAAAGGCACACCCCAATACCTGTCACTCTCTGCAGGGTGGTGGTGGGGTTGGCTTCAGTTCAGTACTTCATTGCCATTCCTATTGTGCAGCTCTGTAACTTCTACACTACCAATGCCAATGCCAGCAAGCAAACATTTGGCATTGACAAATGCTTGTTAATGATTACTTTTGCTGTGTCTTCACAGCAGGCTCCCACTAGAGAGTGTTATCAAGGCAGCCATAAAGGGGGTCCTAGAGATGAGACAGCCAGTATTTACCAGTGAATGGGTCTGGAAAGTGTTAGCAGCCCTAAAGATAGATGAGGCCCCAGCTCCTGGTGAGATGCATCTGAGGGCACTCAAAGAACTGGTAGCTGAACCCCTGGTAGGGGTATTCAAGAGTTCATTACAGACAGTGGTAGTACCAAAAGACTGGATGCTAGCAGATGTAGTTCCCCTCCTTAAGGTTGGGGGGGGTGAGGAGCAAGCATGGAGACTATAGACTTGTCAGTTTTACCTCTGTTGTGGGTAAACTGAGGCATCACTGGTCCTTGAGAACCACCTGGAGAGCAGTGGTCTCCAGGATAGTAAACAGCTTGGGTTTGTGGCAGGGAGATCTTGTCAGAAAACCTGACAGTTTTCTTTGACTGGGTGAAGAGGGTACTGGATAGGGGATATGCTATGGATTTATAGTGTATGGTTTGGGCTTATTATGTACTGAAATTGCACAAGTCAATAAGCTTACTGTGTTCCTTCACAAACCTTAATGTCCACATTCCATATGCATATCCCTCCTTATTGTGCACTTTCCATATGCACATCCCCCTTATTATGCATGTTCCACATGTAAGTACTCCCCCCCAAGTAGCTCACACCGGCCCCTGATGACTTCTGTGGCTGATTTCTTCATGCCACTTCAGACTATCTCACAGAAATCGGAATAGCACTCCTGACAAAACAAAAAGAAAAAAAAAATGCACCGGAGAGAAATACAGGTCAGGAGAGGACACAGTCAAAGAAACTAGTTTTTTTTTTTCCCTTAGTCTACCCACTTCACTTTATCTTTTGAATGTGTATGTCTCACAGCGTGAGCAAGAGAGTTAGTGCATTGAGAAGGAAAGCTACACATTCAAAAAGTAAACAGTAGCCGCTCTCAAACTGCGAGCAGCCGTCCCTATAAAAACTATACACTATAACAAATAAAATACTGGTGCTCATAAACTCATCTTGTGTTTCCAACTCAGGGTTGAGATACTAGCATGGACCTCAAGCTTTGCTCTTGAGGTCTATACACAGGTATCTCAACCCCTTGATGGAAACACAGGCTCATTGTGTATGGTCAGCCATACATTGTTCCTTATTATTCTACTTCAACTTCCGTAGTGCTTTCAATTTGGTGCCTCACAGAAGATTGCTGAAGAAGACTGAGGACCTGGGTATGACAGGGGATGGCACGAGGTCAATCTGCCACAAACAAACACCACACTGTAATAAAACAACATAAGGAAAACAGCGGCAGCCAAAAACAAGGTCGGGTACATCAGCGACCCAACCAGACAGTGCAGCCCCATTGAAATGAATGGGATGTCTTCTTTTTTGTGAGGGGCTCTGCCAGCCACACCCCCAGACTTAAGATAATCAACCCGGGGGTCATGGATTTCAGGGATGGGGAGAACACAAGGTGGGGGAATTCATTTGTTTTGTTTTTTGTTAAAGTTGCAGGGACTTCTGGTGGCGCCACCTAGAGGAATGCAGCACTGAGGAGTGAGTTCTGACAGACCATATCCAAAAGAGCTCCTAAACTAAGGATTTTCAACTAAATAATTTCAAAAAACCAACAGACAGGAGCAACAAATGCTAATGGGTGACAATAAAAAGAAACAAAACAAGCAAGCGGCACTAGATGATCATAGATCCACTCCCACAGCAGCACAACCTACACAGCAAAACTAGGCCATGGCTGCCCTTGTGCAGTCATGATGCAGCCTATAAACTCTGAAATCCTTGAAAAGCTGAAAGCCTTCTGGACGGACATTAAAACCTACCAAACTCAACTCTGCAGAAATAACAAAAATAAATGGGCAAATACTTGAGCTACAGTCACATCATTCTACCTTGGGTGCTAGAACTGATCGCCTGGAGCGGATGATAGTTCACCTGTTAATGGAACACCAGGATCTCACTAATAAATGCGTCGACCTTGAAAATTGCTCCAGGAGGAGCAATCTCAGAATTAATGGAGTACCGGAGGATGAGGAGGAGCAAGATATGGCCGCCTTCCTTGATGGGATGCTCCGAGAAACCTGCAACTAAGTCTGAGTATGCCCTTAGATATTGAGAGGGCACACAGAGCCCTAACACCAAAACCAAGACACCCGGACCAAAGGCCGAGGGCCATCCTTGTGAAATTATTAAACTATGCCACAAAGCAGCAACTGCTGCACACAGCTTGGAGAAAGAAGAAAGTCCTGTATAAAAACACCAGAATATTTTTTGATAATGATTACTCCTGTCCGGTGGTGACTAAATGAAGAGCGTATGCCCCCATCCTCAGGACATTAAAGGAGCAAGGCCTGAAGTTCCAGACCCTATACCCAGCAAGACTCACCATAATGATGCCTGATGGCCATAAATTCTTTGAAACTCCTGAAGAGGCAACAAAGTTTTTCCACAACAAGGACATTTCGGTACCACTCCCAAGAATGCATACATCAGTAGAAGAGGTGGATGAGCGAGAGATCCATGGAGGGGCCTGGAGTACGATGGCTGACCAGGAAAACAGTCGGTAACAGTTGGCAGCCACAATCTGGGATGTAAAACAACTGTTCCGACAGTTTGCCCGACTACCGGCAAAGTAAACCAACATGAACAATCCAACCCGGAGCAAAGAAGGACTATGGAGCAGCTGAAGAGGAAATTGGAGAAGTAGTGGTGAACGATGGAACTGAACGTAAGGCACGGTGGGAACGCAAGTGCCCTGGTAGCTGGGATTGCTTGTTTGTGGGCCCAACTGTGCACAAAAAAACCATGAGGAACAGATGCCTTGACCCCCTTGAAAATCCACACAAAGGAACTGTAATTCACGCACCCTGGAGGGAGGGAGAAACTTGCCAGATATCTAATGGAGGCACAGACGGGAATGGGGGAGGATACTTGTCATAAGTTAGTCGCGGCCCAGGGAATACAAAGAGCCCCAACTAGGGAAAGACAGGAACTGGGGGGTGGGCTGGTAGGGAGGTATTGGAGAAAGGAGAACAAAAAATTGGAGCCTGGCACTGTCCAAATATATCCCTGTATGGCATCCGGGAACTGGGGGCATGTGCGCTCTCCTTGGGTGGATGGAGTCGGGAGTTGTGTCAGGGCCATTTAGTTGATCTGGTGGTGCGCAGCTGAACAGTTGCATTTGGGGCCTTGGCGGTCTGGGTGGATGCCCTGGAGCTTCACCTCTAGGTCAGGGCTTCATCAGGAGGCCCCCTGGCGGGGTCTTGGCTCAGAGGAGGAGCGCTGGGGTGGTTGTTCGGACCGTCAGGGCCTTGGGTGTGGCTGTGTGGCTGTGCACTATTGGGTTGGGAGTGTGTTCCTGGTGTTTTGGGGGGGCACAGCTCCCAACTTCATTTGTTCGAGGGGGTGCATGCGCCCTTTTGGATCTCTGTAGCGTAGTAGGTTGCTAACCTGGTGTGTACACCACTTACTCCAAATTCAGAAGCGTGTCACGCAATTTGGAAATTGGCATCTAGGAAGCAGGCCATGACTGTTGGAGAGGAACAAGACCTAGAGATTGTGGCAGCTCAAGGAGGCGGCCCAGGAAAATGACATTGCATTAGGGATGCAGACGAGTGGACCTAGGACAAGTGGGCCCCCCCTTAGGCCAGATATCACACTTTGAACACAATGAAAGGGTAAAATGCAACAGAGATCTGGCTAAATGGGGAAAAAATGATTCCTGGGCTGCCTCTGAAGGTCAAGCCCACTGATGGGGGGGTGAGCTGCCCTTGGAAGCTTAACAGGGGGATGGAGCCTGGATGACACTAGTCCTCTCCACCGCATCCCAGGGACCACATAGACAGATAGACTCCCACCACATCGAAATAGATGACGACAGGAGTGGCGAGGGGGTGACCGCGAGATCTGCCAAAGCGGCGACCTTGAGATCTTGCCCCCCCGGTCGTCACAGAAGCATAAGGGAGAAGAAATGGGAGGGGAAGACAGGGGGATAAGAAGACCTCCATTAGCTGCTTTTCCCAACATACAAACAATCGTATCACACCATAAAGGCAGGATCTCTGATACAGGGGGCTGTAAGGGAAGTGAGGGATGGAGGAGGGAGGAGAGACCTGAAGGGCCCGACCTCCGAGAGACAGTACAAAACAGCACTGGTCCTATGTACAATATTCAGTGCTAGATGCAGCCCTATTACTCTGATACAATTACCACCCACACCCTCAACTATTTGATACCTCCGTTGATGTTAATGTATTATACTGTGGAGTGTGGGTCTTGAGCAGGGCCTTGGTTGCTGCTGCTGCTCCAGACAAGCAATGAGGGGAGGGACACTAGAGATGGATGGATGCAGATAGCCTGAGTTCACTGTCCCCTGGAAGGGGGACAAACCTGTCCGCGGGGAGCGAGGCCTGTGGAGATGAGAATCCCCCCATGGATGGATAAGGGAGCCCGGAAAATTAAGGTTGCACTGTATGGGGGGGCACAGAATGGGAACTGTTGCCCCCTTCCTCTGGGGGGGACCACCCAGCCTGCTCGGAGTTGGCATTAATGGGGGGGCTGATTTTCATCATCCACTAACCAGCAACCTAGCTGAAGTAAGATCATCTATAAATGCCCCACCAGACAACACGTCATAACCAGAATGGATGTGGTTGGTCAGACTGCATTGACTACTCCCTCTTCAACTTGCTGCATTGACCTCTAGGCGGATGCCTAACTAAGGAAAAGGCCTGCGTTGCTACCTGGGACCTATCCCTTCTAGTAGCAACAAGCTGCTACGGGGTCCACAGTCAACCGTGATCATCCCCCACAAGGAGTCAACAACAGCTTCTAAATAGGGGAGGCAAAATGCCTCTCCTACCTTGGAAGTGCATGGAGCACTAGGCTCTACCCTGTACATAGTCATGCCAACCTGCAGAGGCAGGAGTGATGACTACCCTGGGATAGTAAAAGGCAATAACAGTGGCCAAATGGGTCTAACCTATAAGATCTACAGACTATACTCTGTAATGTTTGGAAACTATGTTTGTCAATGTTATTTCTGTATATACTTCTACTTAAACGTTTAAAAATTACCACCTATGTGGCTCTCTCACTCTTTTCCTTCACCTTGACACACAAAAGCATATCTCAGATACAGAAGATGACCTTGACTCATGCTATAACAGGTGATCTCCATCATATTATCAATGGATAAATCATCCTTAGTCATCTCAGTTAACATTAATGGGATACGTAATTCCATTAAAAGAAAACAATTACTCCAAGGGCTGAAGAGAGACAGACCAGAGAATGCGTTCCTATAGGAGATACACCTACCAGAGGTGGAGCATCTTAAATTAAAACATATGGGCTTCCAGACAGTTGTCTCAGCTTCACACAGCTCGGGCAACTGGAGGGGAGTAGCCATTTTAATACCCAGAGGAATCCCTTTTACCCTGGAAGACACAATAGTCGACTTGGAGTGCAGCTATGTCATTGCAACAGGGCTTCTGTACAATTCCTCAATGATGTTATCATCCCTATATATTCCCCTAGGGCCCAAAAAAAGGATGGTGCAGAGATTCATTAATCACTTACTCTCAATAATGAAAGGCCAGCTCATTATGGGGGGAGACCTCAATGCCACACTGTCCCCAGCACTTGACACCACAGGCCCAAAGCAGCATGTGTGACAATGCAGTAACGTAGTGCAGTACATGCCTGGCACAGGATGTATGATTGTGCAGCAGCTTAGTCCAGTACAGCTCTGGTGCAGTGTGGGTGATGATGAAGCAGCTTAGTCCAATTCATGTTGGACACAATGTGTGTGATGATGCAGCAGCTTAGTCCAATACCAACATGACACAGTGTGTGTAATGATGCAGCAGCTTAGTCCAATATAGGTCTGGCGCAGTGTGTGTGTGTGTGTGTGTGTGTGTGTGTGTGTGTGTCTGATGGTGCAGCAGCTTAGTCCAGTACAGGTGTGGTGCAGTGTGTGTGATGGTGCAGCAGCTTAGCCCAGTACAGATCTAGTGCAGTGTGTGTGTGTGTGTGTGTGTGTGAGTGTGTGTGTGATGGTGCAGCAGTTTAGCTCAGTACGGGTCTAGCACAGTGTGTGTGTGTGTGTGTGTGTGTGTGTGTGTGATGGTGCAGCAGCTTAGTCCAGTACAGCTCTCATGCAGTGTGTGTGATGATGCAGCACCTTAGCCCAGTACAGATCTGAAGCAGTGTGTGTGCATGTGACGCTACAGCAGCTTAGTCCAGTACAGCTCTGGTGAAGTGTGTGTGATGGTACAGCTGCTTAGTCCAGTACAGGTCTGGTGCAGTGTGTCTGACATTGCAGCAGCATAGTCCAGTACAGATATGGTGCAGTGTGTGTGTGATGGTGCAGCAGCTTAGCCCAGTACAGGTCTGGTGTAGTGTGTGTGTGTGTGTGTGTGTGTGTGTGTTATTGTGTGTGTGTGAGAGACGGTGTAGTTGCTGAGTCTGGTACAAGTCTGGTGCAGTGTGTGTGATGGTTCTGCAACTTAGGCCAGTATAGGTCTGGCGCAGTGTGTGTGTTTGCTTGTGATGGTGCAGCAGCGTAGTCCAGCACAGGTTTGATGCAGTCTGTTTGATGGTGAAGCAGCTTAGTCCAGCAGTGATCTGGCACAGTGTGTGTGTGTGTGTGTGTGTGTGTGTGTCTGATGGTGCAGCAGCTTAGTCCAGTACAGGTGTGGTGCAGTGTGTGTGATGGTGCAGCAGCTTAGCCCAGTACAGATCTAGTGCAGTGTGTGTGTGTGTGTGTGTGTGAGTGTGTGTGTGATGGTGCAGCAGTTTAGCTCAGTACGGGTCTAGCACAGGTGTGTGTGTGTGTGTGTGTGTGTGTGTGTGATGGTGCAGCAGCTTAGTCCAGTACAGCTCTCATGCAGTGTGTGTGATGATGCAGCACCTTAGCCCAGTACAGATCTGAAGCAGTGTGTGTGCATGTGACGCTACAGCAGCTTAGTCCAGTACAGCTCTGGTGAAGTGTGTGTGATGGTACAGCTGCTTAGTCCAGTACAGGTCTGGTGCAGTGTGTCTGACATTGCAGCAGCATAGTCCAGTACAGATATGGTGCAGTGTGTGTGTGATGGTGCAGCAGCTTAGGCCAGTACAGGTCTGGTGTAGTGTGTGTGTGTGTGTGTGTGTGTGTGTGTGTTATTGTGTGTGTGTGAGAGACGGTGTAGTTGCTGAGTCTGGTACAAGTCTGGTGCAGTGTGTGTGATGGTTCTGCAACTTAGGCCAGTATAGGTCTGGCGCAGTGTGTGTGTGTGCTTGTGATGGTGCAGCAGCGTAGTCCAGCACAGGTTTGATGCAGTCTGTTTGATGGTGAAGCAGCTTAGTCCAGCAGTGATCTGGCACAGTGTGTGTGTGTGTGCGTGTGTGTGTGTGTGTCTGTGTGTGTGTGTGTGTGTGAGTGTGTGTGTGTGTGTGTGATGGTGCATCAGTTTAGTCCAGTACAGGTGTGGTGCAGTGTGTGTGAGATGGTGCAGCGGCTTAGCCCAGTACAGGTCTATTGCAGTGTGTTTGTGTGATGATGTAGCAGCTTAGTCCAGTATAGCTCTCATGCAGTGTGTGCGATGGTGCAACTGTTTAGCCAAGTACAGGTCTGGAGCAGTGTGTGTGTTTGTGTGTGACAGTGCAGCAACTTAGTCCAGTACAGCTCTGGTGCAGTGTGTGTGATGATGCAGTAGCCTAGTCCAGTACAGATTTGGTGCAGTGAGTGTGCTGTTGCAACAGCATAGTCCAGTACAGGTGTGGTGCAGTGCGTGTGTGATGGTGCAGCAGCTTAACCCAGTAGAGGTCTGGTGTTGTGTGTGTGTGTGTGTGTGTGTGTGTGTGTGATGGTGCAGCAATTTAGTCCAGTATAGATCTGATGCAATGTGTGTGATAGTGCAGCAGCTTAGCCAAGTACAGGTGAGGCACAGTGTGTGTGTGTGAGATGGTGCAGCAACTTAGTCCTGTGCAGGTCTCGTACAGTGTGTGTGAATGTGCAGTAACTTTACCCAGTACAGGTCTGGCACTGTGTGTATGTGTGACGGTGCAGTGGCTTAGTCCAGTACAGGTCAGGTTCAGTGTGTGTGATGGTGCAGCAGCTTAGTCTAATACAGGTCTAGTGTAGTGTGTGTTATGGTGCAGCTGCTTAGTCCAGTACAAGTTTGGTGCAGTGTGTGTGATGGTGTAGCTGCTTAGTCCAGTACAGGTCTGGTGTAGTGTATGTGATGGTGCAGCAGCTTTGTCCAGTACCGGTCTGGTGCAGAGTGTGTGATGGTGCAGCAGCATAGTACAGTGCAGGTTTTGTGTAGTGTGTGTGATGATGCAGGAGATTAGTCCCGTACAAGTCTGGCACTGTGTGTGAGATGGTGCAGTAGCTTAGTCCAGAAAATGCCTGGCACAGTGTGTGTGTGTGTGCATGTGTGATGATGCAGTAGCTTGGTTCAGTGCACAACTGACACAGTGTGTGTGATGGTGCAGCAGCTTAGTTCAGTAAATGCATGAAACAGTATGTGTGATGATGCAGCAGCTTAGTCAAGTATAAGCCTGGCACAATGTGTGTGATGGTGCAGCAGCTTAGTCCAGCACGGGTCTAGTGCAGAGTGTGTGAGGATGGAGCAGCTTAATCCAATACTTGCCTGGCACAGTGTGTGTGATGATGCAGCAGCTTAGTCCAGTACATGCCTGGCACATTGTGTGTGATGGTGCAGCAGCTTAGTCCAGTACAGGTCTCATGTAGTGTGTGTGATGATGCATCAGCTTAGTCCATTACATGCCTGGCACAGTGTGTGTGATGATGCAGCAGGTTAGTCCAGTTCATACCTGGCACAGTGTGTGTAATGGTTCAGCAGCAGGTTAGTCCTGTATAGGTCTGGTGTAATGTGCGTGATGATGCAGCAACTTTGTCCAATACATTCCTGGGTCAGTGTGTGTGTGGTGATGCAGCAGCTTTGTCCAGTACATGCCTGGCACAGTGTGGGTGATGGTGCAGCAGCTTAGTTCAGTAAATGCCTAGAGTGACATAGACAGCCAATTCTGAGTGCTGTACAATATTTTTTTAATATAAAATGTATTAATGACTATCTCTGCTGAAAAATCTAATGCTCTAGGAGTGACCTCAACCCTCCCCTCCAGTTTTCAGCTGAGAGATGCAAGCTAAGAGAAATGCTGACAGCATGTGTATCACACACACTCAGTTTTTAGATACAATGTGTTACATGGCAGCTCAGGAGCTAATTACAGAGTTGTTTAAGTTAACTTTGTTAAGAGGGAAATCATAAAAAAAGGTTTATGACGTTGAAGAGAAAACCCAGGTTATTACACAGGGGTGTGAGGTTGTAAATGCTCATATGAAGCCTGTGTGAGGAGGATGCAGCATGGATCAAAAGAGATGTCATTTGAAACATGAGTCATGCTGAAGGATTGCAAAATCGATACTTTAAAAAAGGCTACTGTTTTTTTTTTTATTAGATATATTTTTTTTAAATATAATCTGACAGAGGAGGAGGAGCTAGCTGAACTCACACAAAAATGGGTTGGCCAATACAGTTGTTTAAGGAATAATTCTGTTTTACAGAGACACGTTTTTACCTAGATTCTGACCAAGCAAGATCGATGAGCACTTAAGCAAGTATTTAGAAACTAAGTACTGAAGTAGGAATTTGCACTGTTTAAACCTTGTTTCTTTTAAAATATTTGTATGTCTTTTGATATAAGAGTTCTGTATTTTGTGTTTTACATATTTTTAACTATTTTTCCTAAAATTCTTTTTAGAACTTACTTGGTCTGTCTTTGGCTTCTTTTATTTATTTGTAAGAAAAGTACATGGTTATTGCAGATACTAAACGTAAGCTTGAATGGTGGTACCAAACTGGAAAGAGAAGCATTTTAAATCTGAGGTCTTTATTAAAGTTTTAAGGGGTTGATCTCTGTACACCTGGTTAGGTGCCCATAGGCAAAGATATCTGGACCCCCAAAGACAGATATATCTGAGCCTGTGCATTGGGTATGTTAGCAGGAGGTTAACAGTTTGAATCCTCCAGAACTTGAGACCAAAGGTTGATCCAAACTCACAAAAACAGACAAGAGGGTTACCTTGTCTGTTACACTGTTCACAAGACTGTGTTCAGAGGTTGGCACTTTGGGAGTAGAGGGCCTGACCTGCTGAGTGAGTTTGTGACAGATTGGTTGGCAGCAGTGGCATAATTTTGGTATCACAAGTTTTATTGTTCTGTGTCAGCAGAGACCGTAAGCTCTCTTGCAAAGAGAGAAAAAAGGCAGAGTTTTATTGTAAAAAAGGAAACAGAAATATATACCACTTGGCTTACAGTCAAAGTTCCTGCCCATTTTATTTTTTTTCTAAAGCAGTGCAGTCAGAGTAGCCATAGTCAGGGAAGAAGAAGATGGCTTCCGACTACAGCAGGCACACTGTAGATTACTTGAAGCAGTTGTGCAGGGGCAGGGGAGTCCTGTTTGAGGTGACAGCCAAAAAGCAGAACTTCATAGAGGTCCTGATGGTAGCAGATACCCAGAGCAGTGTGTCACTGACCGTGACTGAAAAGGAGAGCAGGGCCACTGTCAGCGAAGGGCCACAGCAGCAGGGAAAGGTCACCAGTATCCTGGATCCCGAAGTATTCAGGCTACAAATTGAGTTGTGCTGGATGGAACTGTAGGCAGAGTGAGAGGAGTGAGAGGTGACCTGAAAGGCAGAGCAAGAAGAGAGAGAGGCCGCTCGAGAGGCAGAGTGACAGCAGAGGGAGGCAAACCATGAGGAGCATGAGCACCAGTGAGATGCAGAGGAGTAGAGACAGAATGAGAATGCCGAGACACAGACCATGAGGAGCAGGAGCGCCAGAGGCAACACGAACTGGAGAAGGTACGACTCCGACCAGCAGCACCAGAGCAGGTAAGTGGCTTGGGTTTAACTGGGACTGCAGGACTGGGTTACAAATTGAACTCCAAATTAATAGCTGAGTTTAAGGAAGGGGAGGACATGGACACCTTTTTAAATTCTTTTGAAAAAGTTTGTATTCAGGCTAAAATTCCTAGAGAGTCCTGGAGCTTCCAGCTATCCCCGCTACTCACCTGGAAAGCTCAGGATGCATTGGGTCAAATGAACAATGAGGACAGTGACGATTACAGTAAGTTAAAAGCTGCACTGTTAAAAAAGTTTGAATTAACTGCTGAATCATACAGAGCTAAATTCTGTAAGCTCAGGAGAAGCTCTGATATGAGCTATGAGGAGCTAGCCATGAAACAACGTCAGTTTTTAAAACGTCGGTGGGAAGGAATTGAGGCAACCTCTGCTGATAAAATTGAAAATGTGATTTTATTAGAACAGTTTTATTGGGCATGCCCAGCAGAGCTAAAAACCTGGCTAGAGAACCGAGATCCAAAAACAGTGCAAGAGGCTGCTGAGCTCTCGGACTGCTGTGCCAAGAGCAGACCTGCTCTGAGAGCGAATGGGGTGGGCCTGGCAGTGCAGAAATGGAAAAGCGTGCCTTCGGGGCAGCTAACACTCTCACTGCTTCCACCAAAAGCAGTTAGCCCCAGGTTTCAATGAAAAATATTTATCTGAAGTAAGAAATGCATGTTGACTGTGTAAGGAAACTAGGCATATTGCCAGACAGTGCCCCAAAAAGGCAAGCCAAAATACACAACAGGGTATTAGAAAAGAAGTGGGTTGTTTGTGTGTCCCTAAGAACATGCCAGTGAACATGAGGGAACACATGCACCTAGTCATAGTAAATGGTGCGCAGACGTGGGGGTTAAGGGACACTGGGGCATCCCTGACATTGGTAACGGGGGATCTGGTGCAGCCTGGTCTGCTTATACCCACTAAATATGTAACTGTATAAGGGTTTACTGGTGAAGAGAAAACATTGCCACTCGCTAGTGTTCTTCTGGACTGGGGTGAAACAGGGGGAACTGTGCAACAGGTGGCTGTAGCCAACACATTAGCAATGGATGTGATCCTGAGTAGCAATCTCCAGCAGGGGATGGTATGTACAGTTATCCATAGCCATGCAACAATGGAAAATAGTAGTTCCCTGAACCCCACAGAAACCAGTGTAAAAACCACTGAGAGGCTGGTTCCCCAGCCTGTGTCTCCAGATGGGGAGACTGGTAAAAAGGGGGTAGAAATTTCCCTGGTAGCAAGTAACCACACAGCTACAGAGGGTTACTCTGAAGAGGGAGGGGTGACCTCTTGTCAGAGGGTTGGGATTGACAGTGATCCTGAGGGCCCTGATGCTAGTGCTAGGGACCCTAGTTTAGCAATGGAAGGGGACCTGTCCCATGCCTTGGGAATGTGTGAAGGGTCTGCAGCTGCTCAGAAGAGTGACTCTAGTTTAGAGAAGCTGAGTGCTTGGGCAGACTTGGACGGCACACAGGGAGGTGACAGCAGACATAAGGTTTATTGGGAAAATGGAATTATGTATACTCAGGCAGTACAGACAGAGGGAGGGATGCTGGGCAGGCAGCTTGTCGTTCCTCAGGGGTATCGTGAGCAGTTGCTCAAAACTGCACATGATATTCCCTTGTCTGGTCATCTGGGAATCACGCGCACAACGCAGGGGTTGGCCCAGAATTTCTACTGGCCTAACTTCACCCAGCAGGTGAAGGAGTATTGCAGGTCTTGTCACCAGTGCCAGGAAATAGGGAAGGCGGGCAAGAAAACCCAAGCAGCCTTGATCCTCTTGCCCATAATGGAGGAGCCATTCCAGAGGGTGGGAATGCATATTGTGGGACCTTTAAATATCCCCAGCTCCTCAGGGAAGAGATTCATCCTGACTGTGGTAGATTATGCCACCTGGTACCTAGAGGCAGTCGCCCTATTCTCTCTGAGGACAGACAAAGTGGCAGATGCCTTACTTGGGATTTTCTCCCGTGTTGGGTTTCCACAGGAGGTAATCATCAATCGAGGGGGTTCCTCCATGTCGGACCTGATGAAATGTTTATGGGAGAAGTGTGGGGTGGTGCAGAGATGCATGACACCATATCACCCACAAGCCAATGGACTTGTGGAATGATTCAATGGTACCCTAAAGTCAATGCTCTGGGTGTTTGCAGAACAGCATGGGAGGGACTGGGAGAAATACCTTCCCCACCTGTTGTTTGCATACAGGGAGGTGCCCCAAGAGTTGACAGGATTTTCCCCCTCCTTTGAACTCTTGTATGGACGCCGGGTACGTGGGCCCCTAGACTTGATCCGGGAGGACTGGGAAGGCAAGCATGCTACCCAGGGAACTCCCATTGTGGATTATGTCCTTAGGTTTAGGGAAGACTGAAGGAGCTTATGGGGACAGACCAGAGCAACCTAGCAGCTGCCCAACAGAAACAAAAAGTGTGGTATGACCACAGAGCTAGGGCTCACTCGTACATGCTGGGTCAGGAAGTCATGGTCCTTATTCCGGTCCAGAAAGACAAGCTGCAAGCTGAGTGGGCAGGACCATACAAAGTGGTTAAGAAGGTAAATGACGTGAACTACATTGTGGAGTTACCTGACCATAGACAGACAGAAAGGATGTACCATGTCAGCATGATGAAGCCATATGCAAATAGGAATGACATGATGTTTGCAGTGTGTAGTCATGGGGAAGGGATGAACGAAGGAGACCCCCTTCTGGACTTGCTGGAAGAGAGTAAGTGGGAGTCCTCTGTGGATGCAGTAAAATTGTCTCCCCAACTGACCCCAGACCAGGTCCAAAAAGTAAGGGAGGTTTTAGCAGACTTTGCCCCCTTGTTTAGCACCAAGCCTGGACTAACCCCCTTAGTGATACACAATGTTGAGACAAGGAAGCAGACGCCTATTCGGCGGACAGCATATCGGATGTCAGAGGCTGTCCAAAAGGACATTAGGAAGGAAGTGGAGGAGATGCTGTATTTAGGGGTAATCCAGAGATCCCACAGCCCCTGGGCCTCACCCGTAGTCCTTGTACCTAAGCCAGATGGCTCAACTCATTTCTGTGTGGACTATCATTGACTAAATGCAGTCACGAAGTCCAACGCCCATCCGATGCCCTGGACGGACGAACTCCTTGACAAGTTGGGAGGAGCGACTTACCTTATGACTATTGACCTGACCAAGGGGTATTGGCAGGTAGAATTGACAGACAGAGCTAAGGAGAGGTCGGCCTTCATCACTCCGACAGGCTTATTTGAGTTTAAAGTAATGCCTTTCAGAATGAAGAACACCCCGGCCACTTTCCAAAGGTTGGTGAACCAGGTGTTAAATGGTGCTGAGGAGTACGCCGTGGCATACTTGGATGACATTACCATCTTTAGTACCAGCCGGGAGGAACACCTATCCCACCTTAGGGAAGTGCTGGACAGGATACAGAGGGTCAGGCTCACTATCAAAGCCGAGAAGTGCCAGGTGGCCGGGGGGGTAGTGGCATACCTTGGGCATGTGGTAGGCCGGGGACAGCTCCGTCCTAACCAAATAAAGATAGAGGTGGCCCAGACCAGAAACCCAGAAGCAGGTCAGGAGCTTTCTAGGGACAGCAGGGTACAACAGAAAATTTGTACCAAATTACAGTGCCCTGGCTGCTCACCTATCTGATCTGACAAAGAAAAAGATGCCGAAGAAAATTACCTAGGGCCCAGCCTGTGAGGAAGCCTTTACCAGACTGAAGGAGACACTGTGCAGTGCTCCTGTTTTGACAAGTTCTGACTATAGCAAAACCTTTATAGATCAGACGGACGCCTCAGACATGGGTATTGGGGCAGTACTGAGCCAGACGTCCAGCCAAGAGACAGATCATCCAGTTGTGTACCTGAGCAGGAAGCAAGTGTACTCCACAGTGGAAAAGGAGTGTCTTGCCATAGTGTTGGCCCTAAAGAAATTAGAGCCATACTTGTATGGGCAGCATTTTGTGGTGCAGACTCACCACAACCCCCTGGTTTGCCTGACGCAGATGGGGAAGAACAATGGGAGGCTACTAAGATGGAATCTTGCTTTACAAGGGTATGATCTGAAAATCGTACATGGGGCTGGGGCTGGGGCGAAGAACAAGAACTCAGATGGGCTGTCTAGGGTCTATGAGGAGTGAACTGATTTGGGAAGCTCATCCCATGTATGGGATAGATCCCCCAAATTCAGTCTAGGTGGGGAGGAGTGTGATGTTGACAGCCAGTTCTGAGTGCTGTATAATATTTTTTTAATATAAAATGCATTAATGACTATCTCCGCTGAAAAATGTAATGCTCTAGGAGTGACCTCAACCCCCGCAGTTTTCAGCTGACAGATGCAAGCTAAGAGAAATGCTGACAGCATGTGCATCACACACACTCAGTTTTTAGATTCAATGTGTTACATGGCAGACCAGGAGCTAATTACAGAGTTGTTAAGTTAACTTTGTTAAGAGGGAAATCATAAAAAAAGATTTCTGACGTTGAAGTGAAAACCCAGATTATTACACAAGGGTGTGAGGTTGTAAATGCTCAAATGAAGCCTGTGTGAGGAGGATTCCGCATGGATAAAAAGAGATGTCATTTGAAACATGATTCATGCTGAAAGATTGCAAAATTGATACTTTAAAAAAAGCCTATTTTTTTTTATTAGATATATTATTTTTAAATATAATCTTACAGAGGAGGAGCTAGCCAACCTCACACAAAAATGGGTTGGCCAGTACAGTTGTTTAAGGAATAATTCTGTTTTACAGAGACACATTTTTACCTAGACTCTGACCAAGCAAAGATCGGTGAGCACTTAAGCAAGTGTTTAGAGACTAAGTACTGAAGTAGGAATTTGCACTGTTTAAACCTTGTTTCTTTTAAAAGATGTGTATGTCTTTTGATATAAGAGTTCTGTATTTTATGCTTTACATATTTTTAACTATTTTTCATAAAATTCTTTTTAGAACTTACTTGGTCTGTCTTTGACTTCTTCTTTTTATTTGTAAGAAAAGTACATGGTTATTGCAGATACTAAACATAAGCTTGAATGGTGGTACCACTTTGGAAAGAGAAGCATTTTAAATCTGAGGTCTTTATTAATGTTTTAAAGGATTCACCTCTGTACACCTGGTTAGGTGCCCGTAGGCAAAGATATCTGGCCCCCTGAAGACAGATATATCTGAGCCTGTGCATTGGGTATACTAGCAAGAGGTTAACAGTTTGAATCCCTCCAGAACTTGAGACCAAAGGTTGATCTGAACTCACAAAAACAGACAAGAGGGTTACCCTGTCTGTTACACTGTTCACAAAACTGCGCTCAAAGGTTGGCACTTTGGGAGTAGAGGGCCTGACCTGCTGAGTGGGTTTGTGACACCTGGCATATTGTGGGTGTATGATGATGTTACAGCAGTTTAGTTCAGTACATAACTGACACAGTGTGATAATGCAGCAGCTTAGTTTAGTAAATGCCTGACACAGTGTGTGAGACGTTGCAGCAGCATAGTCTAGTACATGCCTGACACGGTGTATGTGATGATGCATCAGCTTAGTCCAGTACATTCCTTGCACAGTGTGTGTGATGATGCAGAAGCTTAGTCCAATACAAGTCTGGCACAGTGTGTGTTATGATGCAGCAGCTTAGTCCAGTATATTTCTGAAACAGTGTGTGTGATGATGCATCAGCTTAGTCCAGCACAAGGCTGGCGCAGTGTGTGATGTGTCAGTAGCTTGGTGCAATACATGCCTGGCACAGTGTGTGTGACAATGCAGCAGCTTAGTGCAGTACATGCCTGGTGCAGTGTGTGTGATGGTGCAGCAACTTAGTCCAGTACAGGTCTAGTGCAGTGTGTGTGAATTTGCAGTAACTTAGCCCAGTACAGGTCTTGCACTGTGTGCATGTGTGACAGTGCAGCAGTTTAGTCCAGTACAGGTCTGGTTCAGTGTGTGTGATGGTGCAGCAGTTTAGTCTAGTACATGTCTGGTGTATTGTGTGTGATGATGCAGAAGCCTTGTCCAGTACAGATCTGGTGTACAGTATGTGATGGTGCAGCAGCTTAGTCCAGTACAGGTTTGGTGCAGTGTGTGTGATGATGCAGCAGATTAGTCCAGTACACGTCTGGCATGTGTGTGAGATGGTGCAGCAGCTTAGTCCAGTAAATGCCTGGCACAGTGTGCATATGTGTGTGTGTGTGTGTGTGTGTGTGTATGTGACGATGCAGCAACTTGGTTTTCTGTGCACTACTGACACAGTGTGATTCATGATGCAGCAGCTGAGTTCAGTAAATGTGTGACACAGTGTGTGTGATGATATAGCAGCTTAGTCCAGTACATGCCTGGCACATTGTGTGTGATAGTGCAGCAGCTTAGTCCAGTACAGGTCTGATGCAGTGTGTGTAATGATGCATCAGCTTAGTCCAATACATGCCTGTCACAGAGTGTGTGATGATGCAGCAGGTTAGTCCGGTATATACCTGGCACAGAGTGTGTGATGGTGCAGCAGCAGATTAGTCCAATACAGTCTGATGTTGTGTGCATGATGATGCAGCTGCTTAGTCCAGTACATGCCTGGCACAGTGTGTGTGATAATACAGCAGCTTAGTCCAGTACATGCCTGGCACAGTGTGTGTGATGGTGCAGCAGCTTAGTCCAGTAAATGCCTGGCACACTGTGTGTGTGTGTGTGTGTGTGTGTGTGTGTGTGTGTGTGTGTGTGTGTGTGATGATACAGTAGTTTGGTTCAGTGCACAACTGACACAGTGTGTGTGATGATGCTGCAGCTTAGTCAAGTATAAGCCTGGCATAATCTGTGTGATGCTGCAGCAGCTTAGTCCAGCACAGGTCTAGTGCAGTGTGTGTGAGGATGCAGTAGCTTAGTCCAGTACATGCCTGGCACATTGTGTGTGATGGTGCATCAGCTTAGTCCAGCACAAGGCTGGCACATTGTGTGATGTGGCAGCAGCTTAGTCCAATACATGCCTGGCACAGTGTGTGTGATGATGCAGTAGCTTAGTGCAGTACATGCCTTGCACTGAGTGTATGATGGTGCAGCAGCCTAGTCCAGTACAGGTCTGGTTTGGTGTGTGTGAATGTGCAGTAACTTAGCCCAGTACAGGTCTGACGCTGTGTGCATGTGTGACGGGGCAGCAGTTTAGTCCAGTACTGGTCTGGTGTATTGTGTGTGATGGTGCAGCAGCTAAGTTCAGTACAGGCTTGGTGCAGTCTGTGTGATGCTGCAGTAGCTTTGTCCAGTACAGGTCTGGTGCAGAGTGTGTGATGGTGCAACAACTTAGTCCAGTAAATGCCTGGCACAATGTGTGTGTGTGTGTGTGTGATGATGCAGTAGCTTGGTTCAGTGCACAACTGACACAGTGTGTGTGAAGATGCAGCAGCTTAGTCAAGTGTAAGTCTAGCACAATCTGTGTGATGCTGCAGCAGCTTAGTCCAGCACAGGTCTAGTGTAGTGTGTGTGAGGATGCAGCAGCTTAGTCCAATACATGCCTGGCACAGTGTGTGAGTGATGATGCAGAAGCTTAGTCCAGTATGTGCCTGGCACATTGTATGTGATGGTGCAGCAGCTTAGTCCAGCACAAGGCTGGTGCAGTGTGTGATGTGGCAGCAGCTTAGTCCAATACATGCCTGGCACAGTGTGTGTGATGATGCAGCAGCTTAGTGCAGTACATGCCTGGCACAGAGTGTGTGATGGTGCAGCATCCTAGTCCAGTACATGTTTGGTTCAGTGTGTGTGAATGTGCAGTAACTTAGCCCAGTACAGGTCTGGCGCTGTGTGCATGTGTGATGGGGCAGCAGTTTAGACCAGTACAGGTCTGGTTCAGTGTGTGTGATGGTGCAGCAGTTTAGTCTAGTACTGGTCTGGTGTATTGTGTGTGATGGTGCAGCAGCTAAGTTCAGTACAGGCTTGGTGCAGTCTGTGTGATGCTGCAGCAGCTTTGTCCAGTACAGGTCTGGTGCAGAGTGTGTGATGGTGCAACAGCTTAGTTCAGTAAATGCCTGGCACATTATGTGTGTATGCTGATGATACAGCAGCTTAGTTCAGTACATAACTGACACAGTTTGTGTGATGATGGAGCAGCTTTGTTCAGTAAATTCCTGGCACAATTTATTTATTTATTTAGTTTTTGTTGACCGGGTAAGTGCACTAGACAAATCCTGCCTATTTTCAGGCACGACCCGGGGGAGGGGGATACAGATGAATGCCAACTGACCTTGAAACAGATTAAGCTGTTAGTGGTATTTTTCGTGAATGGAGGAAATTTGGCCATTACACCGGGGAAATTCCCCTGCTCTTTTCGATAAGCGCCATGGGATCTTTAACATCCATCTGAACTACCACCAGGACAGGCAGATGGGACCTCGGTTTAGCGTCTCATCCGAAAGACGGCACCTCAGAAGTGCAGCACCCTCCTCATGCTGCACTACAGTGTCAGTATTGGAATATTAACCCAAGTGCCAGATGTGGGAACTGAACCCACACCCCTCTGATCTCCTGGCCTCAGAGGCCAGTGTGCTACCTACTGAGCCCTTGACACTGCTCTATGTGTGTATCACTCACAATGTGTGTGATGATGCAGCAACTTAGTCCAGTAGATGCCTGACAAATGTGTGTTATGATGCAACAGCTTAGTCCAGTACATCTCTGACACAGTGTGTGTGATGATGCATCAACTTAGTCCAGCGCAAGGCTGACGCAGTGTGTGATGTTGCAGCAGCTGATTTCAATACATTCCGGTCACAGTTTGTGTTCTGACACAGCAGCTTTGTTGAGTACATGCCTGGCACAGTGTGTGTGATGATGCAGCAGCTTAGTTGAGTACATGCCTGGCACAGTGTGTGTGATGGTGCAGCAACTTAGTCCAGTACAGGTCTTGTGCAGTGTGTGTGTGTTGATACAACAGCTTAGTCCAATACATGCCTGGCACAGTGTTTATGATGATGCAGTAACTTAGTGTCGTACATGCCTGGCACAGTATGTGTGATTGTGCAGCAGCTTAATCCAGTACAGGTCTGGTGCAGTGTGTGTAATGATGCAGCAGCTTAATCCAATACATACCTGACATAGTGTGTGTTATGATGCAGCAGCTGAGTCCAATGCATACATGACACATTGTGTGTGATGATGCAGTTGCTTAGCCCAGTAAATCCCTGGCACAGTGTGTGGGATGATACAGCAGCTTAGTTCAGTACATGTCTGACATGGTGTGTGTGATGATGCAGCAGCTTAGTTCACTACATGCCTGACACAGTGTGTGTAATGATGCAGCAGTTAGTTTAGTAAATGCCTGACACGGTATGTGTGATGATGCATCAGCTTAGTCCAGTACAAGTGTAGCACAGTGTGTGTGAAGTTGCAGCAGTTTAGTCCAGTACATGCCTGGCACAATGTTTGTGAGGATGCAACTGCTTAGTTCAGTACATGTCTGACATAGTGTGTGTGATGGTGCAGCAGCTTAGTCCAGTACAGGTCTTGTGCAGTGTGTGTGATGATGCAACAGCTTAGTGCAATACATGCCAGGCACAGTGTGTGTGTGTTGACACAGCTGCTTTGTTGAGTACATGCCTGGCACAGTGTGTGTGATGATGCAGCAGCTTAGTGCAATACATGCCAGGCACAGTGTGTGTGATGCTGCAGCAGTACAGGTTTGATGCAGTGTGTGTGATGATACATTAGCTTATTCCAATACATGCCTGGCACAGAGTGTGTGATGATGCAGCAGGTTAGTCCGGTACATACCTGGCACAGAGTGTCTGTGATGGTGCAGGAGCAGATTAGTCCAGTACAGGTATGGTGTCATGTGCATGATGATACAGCAGCTTAGTCCAGTACATGCCTGGCACAGTGTGTGTGATGATGCAGCAGCTTAGTCCAGTACATGCCTGGCACAGTGTGTCTGATGGTGCGGCAGCTTAGTTCAATAAATGTGTGGCACATTATGTGTGTATGATGATGATGCAGCAGGTTAGTTCAGTACATAACTGACACAGTTTGTGTGATGATGCAGCAGCTTAGTTCAGTAAATGCCTGACACAGTGTGTGTGATGATGCAGCAGCTTAGTCCAGCACAAGGCTGGCGCAGTGTGTGATGGTGCAGCAGCTTAGTCCAATACATTACAGGCACAGTGTGTGTGTTGACACAGCAGCTTTGTTGAGTACATGCCTGGCACAGTGTGAGTGATGATGCAGCAGCTTAGTCCAGTACATGCCTGGCACAGTGTGTGAGATGGTGCAGCAGCTTAGTCCAGTACAAGTCTGGTGCAGTGTGTGTGATGGTGCAGCAGCTTAGTCCAATACATTACAGGCACAGTGTGTGTGTTGACACAGCAGCTTTGTTGAGTACATGCCTGGCACAGTGTGAGTGATTATGCAGCAGCTTAGTCCAGTACATGCCTGGCACAGTGTGTGAGATGGTACAGCAGCTTAGTCCAGTACAAGTCTGGTGCAGTGTGTGTGATGATGCAGCAGCTTAGTCTAATACATGCCTGGCACAGTGTTTGTGATGATGCAGTAACTTAGTGCAGTAGATGCCTGGCACAGTATGTGTGACTGTGCAGCAGCTTAGTCCAGTACAGGTCTGGTGCAGTGTGTGTGATGATGCTGCAACTTAGTCCAATACATACCTCACATAGTCTGTGTGATGATGCAGCAGCTGAGTCCAGTACATACATGACACAGTGTGTGTGTGATGATGCAGTAGCTTAGGCCAGTAAATCCCTGGCACAGTGTGTGGGATGATGCAGCAGCTTAGTTCAGTACATGCCTGACATGGTGTGTGTGATGATGCAGCAGCTTAGTTCACTACATGCCTGACACAGTTTGTGTGATGGTGCAGCAGCTTAGTTTAGTACATGTCTGACACAGTGGGTGTGATGATGCATCAGCTTAGTGCAGTACATGCCTGACACTGTTTTGTGAGATGATGCATCAGCTTAGTCCAGTACAAGTGAGGCACTTTGTGTGAAGTTGTGGCAGTTTAGTCCAGTACATGCCTGTCACAGTGTTTGTGAGGATGCAGCTGCTTAGTTCAGTACATGCCTGACTCAGTGTGTGCGATGATGCAGCAGCATAGTCCAGTACATGCCTGACACACTGTGTATGATGGTGCAGCAGCTTAGTGCAGTACAGGTCTTGTGCAATGTGTGTTTGATGATGCAGCAGCTTAGTGCAATACATGCCTGGCACAGTGTGTGTGTTGACACAGCTGCTTTGTTGAGTACATGCCTGGCACAGTGTGTGTGATGATGCAGCAGCAGCTTATTCCAGTACATGCCTGGCACAGGATGTGTGGTTCTGCAAGCAGCTTAGTCCAGTACTGGTCTGGGGCAGTGTGTGTAATGATGGAGCAGCTTTGTCCAATACATGCCTGACACAGTGTGTGAGATTATGCAGCAGGTTAGTCCAATATCCACATGACAAAGTGTGTGTGAGATGATGCAGCTGCTTAGTCCAGCAAATCCCTGGCACAGTGTGTGGAATTTAGCAGCAGCAGTGTTAGGTACATGCCTGACACAGTTGTGTGATGAGGCAACAGCTTAGTCCAGTATTTGCCTGATACAGTGTGTGTGATGATGTAGCAGCATAGTCCAGTATATGCCTGACACGATGTATGTGATGATGCAGCAGCTTAGTCCGGTACAGGTCTGGAGCAGTTTGTGTGATGGTGCAGCAGCTTAGTCCAATACAGGTCTGGCACCATGTGTGTGTGTGCGTCTGTGTGTGTGTGTGTGTGTGTTTGTGTGTCTGTAAGTGTGTGTATCTGATGGTGCAGCAGCTTAGTCCAGTACAGGTGTGGTGCAGTGTGTGTGATGGTGCAGTAGTTTAGCCCAGTACAGGTTTAGTACAGTATGTGTGTGTGTGATGGTGCAGTGCCTTAGCCCAGTACAGATCTGAAGCAGAGTGTGTGTATGTGATGCTGCAGAAGCTTAGTTCAGTACAACCCTGGTGAAGTGTGTGTGATGGCACAGCTCCTTAGTCAAGTATATGTCTGGTGCAGTGTGTGTGACGTTGCAGCAACATAGCCCAGTACAGGTCTGGTGCAGTGTGTGTGTGTGTGTGTGTGATGGTGCAGCAGCTTAGCCCAGTACAGGTCTGGTGTAGTGTGTGTGTGTGTGTGTGTGTGTGTGTGTGTGTGTGTGTGTGTGTGTGTGTGTGATGGTGTAGTAGTTGAGTCCAGTACTAGTCTGGTGCAGTGTGTGTGATGGTTCAGCAACTTAACCCAGTACAGGTCTGGCGCAGTGTGTGTGTGTGTGTGTGTGTGTGGTATGGCGTAGCAGCTTAGTCCAGTACAGGTCTGGTGCAGTCTGTGTGATGGTGAAGCAGCATAGTCCAGTACTGGTCTGGCAGAGTGTGTGTGTGTGTGTCATGGTGCAGCAGTTTAATCCAGTACAGGTCTGGCACAGTGTGTGTGTGTGTGTGTGTGTGTGTGTGTGTGTGTGTGTGTGATTGTGCGTGCAGAAACATAGAAACATAGAAGCTGACGGCAGATAAGGACCGCAAGGCCCATCCAGTCTGCCCATTTCTTTTTCTACCTTATAAATGTGCCATCGGCCTTTGCTCTGTCAGTGGCCTATCTATTCATACTCATTTGTATTGCTCCCTATGCCTATCCCATGCCTGTTTGAAGTCTGCACTGTATTCATAGCCACCGCTCTTGAGGTAGGCCATTCCATGCATCCACCACCCTTTCTATGAAAAAGAATTTCCTCACATTCCCCTTAATCGCCCCTCTAATCTCATGCTGTGTCCTCTTGTCCTGCTATTTTCTTATATTTAAACATGTTAGACTCTTTCACCTTGTTAATGCCCTTAAGGTGTTTGAATGCCTCGATCATATCACCTCTCCTCCTTCACTCAAGGGTATACATATTGAGCTCTGTTAATCTGTCCTCATATGTCTTCTGATGCAGTCCCTGCACCATTTTGCTGCCCTCTCTGGACTGTCTCAATTTGGTTAATGTCCAGGAAGGTGTGGCTCCAATACTGCACGCAGTACTCCAGATGAGGCCTAACTAGTGTCTTGTAAAGAGGATTATTACCTCCTTACGACTTGTGATACCCCTACTAATACACCCTAACACCCCTCTAGCCTTACTCCTGCTTTAGAGGTCTGTTTTGATGATTTCAGGTCATCAGTGATGATGATGCCCAAGTCTCTTTCTTCCTTTGCCACTGCTAGCAACTCCCCTCCCAGCCTATAGGTGGCTTCAGGGTTTCTCTTCCCTATGTGCATGATCTTGCACTTCTTTGCATTAAATCCCAGTTGCCACTCTTCTGACCATTTGGCTAGTTTATCCAGATCTCTTCTCATTCTGCCTACCCCATCTGGATCATCTACTCTGTTGCAGATCTTGGTGTCATCTGCAAACAGACATGCCTTACCCTTTAGTCCATCTGCAAGGTCACTAATGAAGATGTTGAAGAGGACTGGCCCCAGGACTGATCCCTGAGGTACCCCACTTGTGACTTGCATCTCTTCTGACTGTATACCATTTACCACCACTCTCTGTTTTCTGCCCGTCAACCAGTTTGCCACCCAGTTGACCAACTTCTGTCCCACCCTGAGTCTACCCAGCTAATTAATCAATCTTCTATGTGAACAGTGTCAAAAGCTTTGCTGAAGTCAAGGTAGGCGACATCAACTGCTCCCCCTTGGTCCACCACTCTGGTTACCCAGTCAAAGAAATCTATGAGATTTGTTTGACAGGACCTTCCTTTTGTAAACCCATGCTGTCTTGGATCCTGTGCCCCTATGGATTCCAGGTGTTGCACTATCCTTTCCTTAAGGACTGCCTCCATAATCTTGTCCACTACTGAGGTAAGACTGACTGGTCTGTAGTTCTCTGCCTCCTCCCTGCTACTACTCTTGTGGAGCGGGATCACATGAGCCCTTCTCCAGTCTTCTGGGACCTCTCCTGTGCTCAGAGACTCACTAAACAGTTCTGCTAATGGCTCTGCTAGTTCCACCTTTAGCTCCTTAAGTACCCTGGGATGTATGCCATCAGGTCCCATTACCTTGTCCACCCTGAGCTTAGCAAGCTCTTATAGGACCCTTTCTTTTGTGAAGGGAGTAGTGCTCACCTCCCTCCCCCCTGTGTCCATGGTGCTGAGCTGTGGGCCCTGCCCTAGTCATGTGTGATGGTACATCAGCTTAATCAAGTTCAGCTCTCGTGGTGTGTGTGTGTGACCTGGTGCAGCAGCTTAGTCCAGTAGAGCTCTCATGCAGTGTGTGTGATGGTGCAACTGTTTAGCCAAGTACAGGCCTGGAGCAGTGTGTGTGTGTGTGACAGTGCAACAGCTTAGTCCAGTACAGCTCTGTTGCAGTGTGTGTGACGATGCAGTAGCCTAGGCCAGTATATAGTTTGTGCAGTGTGTGTGATGGTGCAACAGCATAGTCTAGTACAGGTCTGGTGCAGTGTTTGTGTGATGTTGCAGCAGTTTAGCCAAGCACAGGTCAGGCACAGTGTGTGTGTGTGTTTGTGTGTGTGTATATGTGTGTGTGATGGTGCAGCAGTTTAGTTCAGTGTAGATCTGGTGCAGTGTGTGTGATAGTGCAGCAGCTTTTCCAAGTACAGGTGTGGCGCAGTGTGTGTGTGTGTGTGAGATGGTGTTGCAACTTAGTGCTGCACAGGTCTGGTACAGTGTGTGTAAATGTGCAGTAACTTAGCCCTGTACAGGCCTGGCATTGTGTGTATGTGTGGCAGTGCAGCAGCTTAGTCCAGTACAGGTCTGGTGTTGTGTGTGTGATGGTGCAGCAGCTTAGTCCAGTACAGGTTTTGTGCAGTGTGTGTGATGGTGCAGCAGCTTAGTCTAGTACAGGTCTGGTGCAGAGTGTGTGATGGCGCAGCAGCTTAGTCCAGTACAGATTTGGTGCAGTGTATGTGATGATGCAGCAGATCAGTCTAGTACAAGTCTGGAGCTTTGTGTGAGATGGTGCACCAGCTTAGTCGAGTAAATGCCTGGCACAGTGTGTGTGTGTGTGTGTGTGTGTGTGTGTGATGATGCAGCAGCTTGGTTCAGTGCACAACTGACACCGTATGTGTGATGATGTAACAGCTTAGTCCAGTACATGCCTGGCAGATTGTGTGTGATGGTGCAGTAGCTTAGTCCAGTACAGGTCTGATGCAGTGTGTGTGTGTGATGATTCATCACCTTAGTCCAGTACATGCCTTTCACAATGTGTGTGGTGATGCAGCAGGTTAGTCAAGTTCATGCCTGGCACAGTGTGTGTGATGGTGCAGCAACAGCTTAGTCCAGTACAGGTCTGGTGTAGTGTGCATGATGATGCAGCAGCTGTCCATGTACATGCCTGTGCACAGTGTGCAAGATGGCAGCTTACTCCGGTACATGCCTGGCCCAGTGTGTATAATGGTGCAGCAGCTTAGCTCAGAAAATGCCTGGCACATTGTATGTGTATGATGATGATGCAGCAGCTTAGTTCAGTACCAATCTGGCACAGTGAGTGTGATAATGCAGCAGCTTAGTTCAGTAAATGCCTGTCACAGTGTGTGTGATAATGCATCAGCTTGTGTGCAATCATGCAGCAGCTTAGTCCAGTAAATGCCTGGTACAGTGTGTGTGATTATGCAGTAGCTTGGTCCAGCACATGCCTGATACAGTGTGCGTGATGATGCAGCAGCTTAGTCCAGTATATGCCTGATATGATGTGTGTGTGATGATGAAGCAGCTTAGTCCAGTACAGGTCTGGTGCAGTGTGTGTGATGGTGCAGTAGCTTACTCCAGTACAGGTCTGGTGTAATGTGTGATGGTGCAGCAGGTTTGTCCAGTACAGATCTGGTGCAGAGTGTATGGCAGAGCAGCAGCTTAGTCCAGTTCAGGTTTGGAGCAGTGTGTGCAATGATGCAACTGATTAGCCCAGCACAAATTTGGAGCAGTGTGTGTGTGTGTGTGATAGTGCAGTAGCTTAGTCCAGTACACCTCTGGTGCAGTGTGTGTGTGTGTGATGGTGCAGCAGCTTAGTCCAGTACAGGTCTGGTGCAATGTGTATGTGATGGTGCTGCAGCTTAGCCCAGTACAAGTCTGGCACAGTGTGAGTGTGTGTGTGATGGTGCAGCATCTTAGTCCAGTACAGATCTGGTGCAGTGTGTGTGATGTTGCAGCAGCTTAGCCAAGTAGAGATGTGTCACAGTGTGAGCATGTGTGACAGTGCAGCAGCTTTGTCCAGTACAGGTTTACTGCAGTGGTTGTGATGGTGCAGTAGCTTAGTCCAGTACAGGTCTGGTGTAGTGTGTGATGGTGCAACAGGTTTGTCCAGTACAGATCTGATGCAGTGTGTGATGGGGCAGCAGCTTAGTCCAGTACAGTTTTGGTGAAGTGTGTGTGATGATGCAGCAGCTTAGTCTAGTACTAGTCTGGTGCTGTGTGTGAGATGGTGCAGGAGCTTAGTCCAGTAAATGTCTGGCACAGTGTGTGTGTGTGGTGTGTGTGTGTGTGTGTGTGTGTGTGTGATGATGATGCAGCAGCTTAGTTCAGTGCATAACTGACACATTGTGTGTGATGATGCAGCATTTTATTTCAGTAAATGCCTGACAAAGTGTTTATGATGATGCAGCAGCTTAGTCCAATACATGCCTGCCACAGTGTGTGTGATGATGCAGCATCTTAGTCCAGTACATGCCTGGCACATTGTGAGTGATGATGCAGCAGCTTAGTCCAGTACAGGTCTGGTACAGTGTATGTGGTGATGCATTATCTTAGTCCAATACAAGCCTGGCACAGTGTGTGTGATAATGCAGCAGGTTAGTTCAGTACATGGCTGGCACAGTGTGTGTGATGCTGCAGCAGCTGCTTAGTCCAGTTCAGGTCTGGTGTAGTGTGCGTGATGATGGAGCAGCTTAGTCCAATACATGCCTAGCACAGTGTGTGTGATGTTGCAGAAGCTTAGTCGAGTATATGCCTGACACAATGTGTGTGATTATACAGCTGCTTTGTTAAGTACATGCCTGATACAGTGTGTGTGATGATGCAGCAGCTTAGTCCAGTACAGGTCTGATGCAGTGTGTGTGATGGTGCAGCAGCTTAGTCCTATACAGGGCTGGTGCTGTGTGTGTGTGTGTGTGTGTGTGTGTGCATCTGATGGTGCAGCAGCTAAGTCCAGTACAGGTGTGGTGCAATGTATGTGATGGTGCAGTGGCTTAGCCCAGTACAGGTCTAGCACTGTGTGTGTGTGTGTGTGTGTGTGTGTGTGTGTGTGATGTTGCAGCAGTTTAGCTCAGTACAGGTCTAAAGCAGTGTGTGTGTGTGTGTGTGTGTGTGTGTGTGTGTGGTGGTGCAGCAGCTTAGTCCTGTACAGGTCTGGTGCAGTGTGTGTGTGTGATGGTGCAACAGCTTAGCCCAGTACAGATCTGGTGCAGTGTGTGTCACGTTGCAGCAGCATAGTCCAGTACAGGTCTGGTGCAGTGTGTGTGTGTGTGTGTGTGTGTGTGATGGTGTAGTAGCTGAGTCCAGTACAAGTTTGGTGCAGTGTGTGTGATGGTTTAGCAACTTAGCCCAGTACAGGTCTGGCACAGTGTGTGTGTGTGTGTGTGTGTGTGTGTGCGTGTGTGTGTGTGTGTGTGTGTGTGATGGTGCTGCAGCTTAGTCCAGTACAGGTGCAGTGTGTGTCTATGTGTGTGTGTGTGTGTGATGGTGCATCAGCTTAGTCCAGTACATGTGTGGTGAAGTGTGTGTGTGTGATGGTGCAGTGGCTTAGCCCAGTACAGGTCTATCACAGTGTGTGTGTGTGTGTGATGGTGGAGCAGCTTAGTCCAGTACAGCTCTCGTACAGTGTGTGCGAAGGTGCACCTGTTTAGCAAAGTACAGGGATGGAACAATGTGTATATGTGTGTGTGTGACTGTGCAGCAGCTTAGTCCAGTACAGCTCTGGTGCAGTATGTGATGATGATTCAGTAACCTAGTCCAGTACAGGTTTGGTGCAGTGTGTGTGATGGTGCAACAGCATAGTCTAGTAC
Source organism: Neoceratodus forsteri (assembly GCA_016271365.2). NCBI lineage: Eukaryota > Metazoa > Chordata > Ceratodontiformes > Ceratodontidae > Neoceratodus > Neoceratodus forsteri. The sequence continues at coordinate 166,283,027 of CM028137.1, forward strand.
AGGTCTAGTGCAGTGTTTGTGTGATGGTGCATCAGCTTAGCCCAGTACAGGTCAGGCACAGTGTGTGTGTGTGTGTGTGTGTGTGTGTGTGTGTGATGGTGCAGCAGTCTTGCCAAATACAGGTGTGACAATGTGTGTGTATGTGAGAGATGGTGCGCCAACTTAGTCCTGTACAGGTCTGGTACAGTGTGTGTGAATGTGCAGTAACTTAGCCAGTACAGGTCTGATGCTGTGTGTATGTGTGGCAGTGCAGCAGCTTATTGCAGCACAGGTCTGGTTCAGTGTGTTTGATGTTGCAGCAGCTTAGTCTAGTACAGGACTGGTGTAGTGTGTGTAATGGTGCAGCAGCTTAGTCCAGTACAGGTTTGGTGCAGTGTGTATGATGGTGCAGCAGCTTAGTCCAATACAGGTCTGGTGTAATGTGTGTGATGGGGCAGCAGCTTAGTCCAGTACAGGTTTGTTGCAGTGTGTACGAAGATGCAGCAGATTAGTCCAGTACACGCCTGGCACTGTGTGTGAGATGGTGCAGCAGCTTAGTCCAGTAAATGCCTGACACATTGTGTGTGTATGATGATCATGCAGCAGCTTAGTTCAGTACATAACTGACACAGTGAGTGTGATAATGCAGCAGCTTAGCTCAGTAAATGCATGTCACAGTGTATGTGATAATGCACCACCTTAGTCCAGTACATGCCTGGCACAGTATATGCGGCGATGCAGCTGCTTAGTTCAGTACATGCTTGACACAGTGTGTCTGATGATGCAGCTGCTTAGTCAAGAACATTTAGTCACTTCACTACCAGTCTAGCATTGCTTGTAAAGCGCTTTGGGATACTGTGTATGAAAAGCGCTATATAAATGCTGATTCTTCTTCTTCTTCTTCTACATGCCTAGCACAGTGTGTGTGATGGTGCAGTAGCTTAGCCCAGTACAGGTCTGGTGCAGTGTGTGTGATGGTGCAGCAGCTTAGTCCAATACATGCCTGGCACAGAGTGTATGATGGTGTAGTAGCTTAGTTGAGTACAGGTCTGGTGCAGTGTGTGTGATGATGCAGCAGGTTAGTCCAATACATGCCTGGCACAATGTGTGTGATGATGCAGTAGCTTACTGCAGTACATGCCTCGCACTGTGTGTGTGATTGTGCAGCAGCTTAGTCCAGTACAGGACTGGTGAAGTATGTGTGATGATGCAGCAGGTTAGTCCAGTAAATCCATGTCACAGTGGGTGGGATGATGCAGCAACTTACTTCAGTACATGCCTGACACAGTGTGTGTGATGATGCATCCGCTTAGTGCAGTAAGTGCCTGAGTCGGTACGTGTGATAATGCATTTGCTAAGTCCAGGACAAGTCTGGCACAGTGTGTGTGATAATGCAGCAGCTTAATCCAGTACATGCCTGGAACAGTGTGTGTGAGCATGCAGCTGCTTAGTTCAGTACATGCCTGACACAGTGTTTGTGATGATGCAGCAGCATAGTCCAGTACACGCCTGACACAGTGTGTGCAATAATGCAGCAGCTGAGTTCAGAACATGCCTGAAACAGTACGTGTGATAATGCAGCAGCTTAAGCCAGTAGATGTCTGACACAGTGTGTGTAATGATGCAGCAGTTTTGTCCAGTACATATTTGACACAGTGTGTGTGATGATGCATCAGCTTAGTCCAGTACATGCCTGGCACAGTGTGTGTGATGATGCAGTGGCTTAGTCCAGTACATGCCTGATAGTGTCTGTGATGATGCAGCAGCTTAGTCCAGTATATGCCTGACACAATGTGTGTGATGATGCAGCAGCCTAGTCCAGTACAGGTCTGGTGCAGTGTGTGTGATGGTGCAGCAGCTTAGTCCAATACAGTTGTGGTGCATTGCGTGCATGTGTGTGTGTGTGTGTCTGTGTGTCTGTGTCTGATGGTGCAGCAGCTTGGTCTAGTAAAGGTCTGGTACACTGTGTGTGATGGTGCAGCAGCTTAGTCCAGTACAGGTCTGGTGTAGTGTGTGTGATGGTGCAGCAGCTTAGTCCAGTACAGGTCTGGTGCAGTGTGTATGATGATGCAGCAGATTAGTCCAGTACACATCTGGCACTCTGTGTGAGATGGTGCAGCAGCTTAGTCCAGTAAATGCCTGGCACAGTGTGTGTGTGTGTGTGTGTGTGTGATGATACAGAAGCTCGGTTTAGTGCACAACTGACACCGTGTGTGTGATGATGCAGCAGCTTAGTCCAGTACATACATGGCACATTGTGTGTGATGGTGCAGCAGCTTAGTCCAGTACAGGTCTGATGCAGAGTGTGTGTGATGATGCATCAGCTTAGTCCAATACATGCCTGATACAGTGTGAGTGATGATGCAACAGCTTAGTCCAGTACTTACATGGCACAGTGTGTGTGTTGATTAGAGATGCAGCAAATTTAAATTCTGCCGGTGAAGTGAACGCGTAGTGGGCATTTCGCAGTGCCACTCTGCTACGTGGAGTGGGCAATGCAAAGTGCTCACTTCACCTTGTCATTACCACTGCTAAGGCAATGGCAACAGCAGAAGTAAGGCGAAGTCATTGTTTTTAATGGACTTCGCGTCCCTCATTATGATTCTAAGTGATCCACTTGGTGTTTCAGATTTGGCAGCCCCCCACACATCACATGGCTTACAGTACTGTAAGTCACATGCTCTTTAGCTAGGTAGGAAGAAAGTGAATCATACAAGCAGACGCATTTACTCTTTCCTGTGCAGACGGAGAGAGAGAGGAGTGTGTTTTGTGACTGCTGATACTTGGAGATCAAAACGAGGAGGAGATTTAAACTTTGATTTATACCCAACAGCTTTTTTAAAAGCTACATTTTTTTGTCTTTTCTGTCTGTACTCTTTTTTACTTAATTTGTTCTTTCTGTAAATTTTATTTTTCTTCCATAGAGGGACATCAGTTGCAAATTATGTCCATGCTGGAACTGCTGCTGGATCATCATGGGATCCCACATTAGTTTTTTTTTTCCTCATACCATGTGCCCCCTGCACCTTCCTTGCTGTGTTATAAAATGTGTTTCTCCACCATCCCCAACCCTTGTATGTAATTATGTCCTTTTTTTGTTGTCTTCCATATGTATTCTGAGCAGTGGAAGTATACTGTGCTAAACTGCATGGGTGCAGTTTTCTTTCCAGTCTGTGTATGTACTGCAGACACTGTCCAACTCCCTGACTTAAAAACACTTATTAATGAGTACAATGGTGGGGTGGTGAAGCCTGGAGAGATACTACAAAACAGGCTTACAATACATTCAAGTAACTAGTAAAAAAAATTACTGTTGTGATTCGTGACATGATCGTAAATCATAATTTGTGACTGCATTTGTGACCATGATGAAGATCGTGATTTGTATGACGAATGACTCCTGATGATGGTCCTGACCTAAAAATGCATATTAATTTCGTACAATGTTCATGCTGAATTATGCACCACACCTGTCCAGTACTCTGAAGGGAAGCCAAAGAAACAACTGTGACTTAAGTTAGAGATGGAAATTGGGCCCTAAAGAGATGCAATTGTACAGACAGATTAAGATTGCGCTGTGCACTGAAGAGATGCAGATGCAAAGGCATAACACCTAACCAGTGCTCACCATCAGAAATTCAAGTCTGGAAAAGAATACCTTTGCCGGTTGGGGCGGGCCACGGGGCAGGTACTGCACTGCTGCAGTAAGAGTCACTAGTATGAGTACCAGTAAAGATACCACAAAGAAGTACAAAAAATTACACAGCTGCAGGATAGCAGGTTCACATTGCTGAAATTATGTGGCACAATAAAAGGTGTCTGATTTGATGACATGCATCACACACGTACTCACAAACACTAAGTAATGCGTAGCAAATTGAAATCTTCAGTAATATAACCACATATTTTAAACAAACTAAAATTATGCACTGCTGCACCACAACAATCAGCAAAAAAATTATTGAAAATATTACTGTGTATACATTAATACAGTTATACAAGACAATATCACCAAAACAGAAAGCACTGTCTTTTTCTCCAAGTTAATGTACCTACACCACAGATACGCCCCTTCCCCAAAACACACTTCCACTGTCTCTCAGTACACAGACTGAATGTTGTACATTAACATTCAAAATGCACACAGAAACAATAAACGCTCAATGATATAAGCACAGGAGGGTTTCCTATAATCGATGAACTAAAGTTTCAGCAAAAAAAATGACTCAGAAAGGCTTTTTTAACAGCTTTTAGAAGGTTTGAATCACAGAGAGCTCTCAGAACAGATTGTCTCCTTCAGCTTCCTACACACACTACCCCAAACTGAGGCTGTGCAGAACAATCTAGAGCCCTTGTGACCTGAAATCCCATGAATCACTGCAAAATTTGCCTTTGGAGCTTAAAAAAAAGGCGAAGTAAGGTGAAGTACATAGTTTTCAATGTACTTCGCCTTAAGGATTAGTGGAGTAGTGGTTTGGAAAGGTGGATGCTTAGTAAAGTCATTGTTTTCAAGGACTCGCTAATTATTATCAACGCAAGTACTCCACTTCGCATTGTGGAGCACCCACGCACCCGCTTCACCCATGTTCCACTTCACGGAGTGAATTGGGGCTACTTCCCCCATCTCTAGTGATGATGCAGCAGTTTAGTCCTGTAAATCCTTGTCACAGTGTGTGGGATGATGCAGCAACTTACTTCAGGACATGCCTGACATGGTATGTGTGATGATGCAGCAGCTTAGTTCAGTACATGCCTGACAAAGTGTGTGTGATGATTCTGCAGCTTAGTTTAGTGCATGCCTGACACAGTGTGTGTGATAATGCATCTGCTTAGTGCAGTACGTGCCTGAGACAGTATGTGTGATGATGCATCAGCTTAGTCCAGTACAAGTCTGGCACAGTGTGTGTGTGATAATGCAGCAGCTTAGTCCAGTACATGCCTGGAACAGGGTGTGTGAGCATGCAGCTGCTTAGTTCAGTACATGGCTGACACAGTCTGTGTGATGAAGGAGTAGCATAGCCCAGTACACGCCTGACACGGTGTGTGCAATGATGCAGCAGCTTAGTTCAGTTCATGCCTGACACAGTGTGTGTGATAATGCAGCAGCTTAAACCAGTACATGCCTGACACAGTGTGTGTACTGATGCAGCAGCTTTGTCCAGTACATGCCTGACACAGTGTGTGTGATGATGCATCACCTTAGTCCAGTACATGCCTGGAACAGTGTGTGTGTGATGATGCAGCAACTCAGTCCAGTATATGCCTGACACAATGTGTGTGATGATGCAGCAGACTAGTCCAGTACAGGTCTGGTGCAGTGTGAGTGATGGTGCAGCAGCTTAGTCCAGTACAGGTGTGGCACACTGCATATGTGTGTGTGCATGTGTGTGTGTGTGTCCGATGGTGCAGCAGCTTGGTCCAGTAAAGGTCTGGTCAGTGTGTGTGATGGTGCAGCAGTTTAGTTCAGTAGAGGTGTAGTGCAGTGTGTTCGTGTGTGTGATGGTGCAGCAGTTTAGTCCCGTACAGCTCTTGTGCAGTGTGTGTGATGGAGCAGCAGCTTAGCCCAGTACAGGTCTGGAGCAGTGTGTGTGAGTGAGGCACTGCAGCAACTTAGTCCAGTACAGCTCTGGTGCAGTGTGTGAGATGTTGTAACTGCTTAGTCCAGTGCAGGCCTGGTGCAGTGTGTGTGACGGTGCAGCAGTATAGTGCAGTACAGGTCTGGTGCAGTATGTGTGTGATGGTGCAGCAGCTTAGCCTGATACAGGTGTGGTGTGTGTGTGTGTGTGTGTGTGTGTGTGTGTGGTGGTGTAGTAGCTAAGTCCAGTACAAGTCTGGTGCAGTGTGTGATATGGTATAGCAACTAGGCCCAGTACAGGTCTTGCTGGGTGTGTGTGTGTGTGTGTGTGTGATGGTACAGCAGCTTAGTCCAGTACAGGTCTGGTGCTGTGTGTGATGGTGAAGCAGCTTAGTACAATACAGGTCTGGCACGGTGTGTGTGTGTGTGTGTGTGTGAGTGTGTGTGTGTGTGTGTGTGTGTGTGTGTCTGATGGTGCATCAGCTTAGTTCAGTACAGGTGTGGTGCATTGTGTTTGATGGTGCAGTGGCTTATCCCAGTACAGGTCTAGCACAATGTGAGTGTGTAATGGTGCAGCAGCTTAGTCCAGCACAGCTCTTGTGCAGTGTGTGCTATGAAGCAGCTGATTAGCCCAGTATAGGTCTGGAGCAGAGTGTGTGTCTGTGTGTGACAGTGCAGCAGGTTAGTCCAGTACAGCTCTGGTGCAGTGTGTGTGATGGTGCAGCAGCTTAGCCATGTACAGGTGTGGCGCAGTGTGTGCATGTGTGATGGTGCAGCAGCTTTGTCCAGTACAGATCTGGTTCAGTGTGTGTGATGGTGCAGCAGCTTAGTCTAGTACAGGTCTAGTGTAGTGTGTGTGATGGTGCAGCAGCTTAGTCCAGTACAGGTGTGGTGTAGTGTGTGATGGTGCAGCAGATTTGTCCAATACAGATCTGGTACAGAGTGTGTGATGGTGCAGCAGCTTAGTCCAGTTCAGGTTTGGTGCAGTGTGTGTGATGATACAGCAGCTTAGTCCAGTACAGCTCTAGTGCTGGGTGTGTGATGCTGCAGCAGCTTAGTCCAGCACAGCTCTTGTGCAGTGTTTGCTATGATGCAGTTGATTAGTCCAGTACAGGTCTGGAGCAGAGAGTGTGTCTGTGTGTGACAGTGCAGCAGATTAGTCCAGTACAGCTCTGGTGCAGTGTGTGTGATGGTGCTGCAGCTTAGTCCAGTACAGGTCTGGTGCAGTGTGTGGATGTGTGTGAAGGTGCAACAGCATAATCCAGGACAGGTCTGATGCAGTGTGTGTGTGTGATGGTGCAGTAGTTTAGCCCAGTACAGGTCTGGTTCAGTGTGAGTGTGCGTGTGATGGTGCAGCAGCTTAGTCCAGTACAGATCTTGTGCAGTGTGTGTGATGGTGCAGCAGCTTAGCCAAGTACAGGTATGGTGCAATGTGTGCATGTGTGACAGTGCAGCAGCTTTGTCCAGTACAGGTCTGGTTCAGTGTGTGTGATGGTGCAGTAGCTTAATCAAGTACAGGTCTGGTGTAGTGTGTGTGATGGTGCAGCAGCTTAGTACAGTACAGGTTTCCTGCAGTGTTTGTGATGGTGCAGTAGCTTAGTCCAGTACAGATTTGGTGTAGTGTGTGACGGTGCAGCAGGTTTGTCCAGTACAGATCTGGTGCAGAGTGTGTGACAGTGCAGAAGCTTAGTCCAGTACAGGTTTGGTACAGTGTGTGTGTTGATGCACCAGCTTATTCCAGTACAAATCCAGTGCAGTGTTTGAGATTGTGCAGGAGCTTAGTCCAGTAAATGTCTGGCACAGTGTGTGTGTGTGTGTGTGTGTGATGATGCATCAGTTTAGTTCAGTGCACAACTGACATTGTGTGTGGTGATGCAGCATTTTATTTCAGTAAATGCCTGACAGAGTGTGTGTGATGATGCAGCAGCTTAGTCAAGTACATGCCTGGCACAGTGTGTGTGATGGTGCAGCAGCTTAGTCCAGTACAGGTCTACTGCAGTGTGTGTGATGATGCAGCAGCTTAGTCCAATACATGCCTGGCACAGTGTATGTGATGATGCAGCAGCTTAGTCCAGTACATGCCTGACATAGTGTGCGTGATGATGCAGCAGCATAGTCCAGTACACGCCTGACATGGTGTGTGCAGTGATGCAGCAGCTTAGTTCAGTACATACCTGGTTCAGTGTGTGCGATGATGCAGTAGCTTAATCCAGTACATGCCTGATACAGTGTCTGTGATGATGCAGCAGCTTAGTCAGGTATATGCCTGACACGATGTGTGTGATGATGCAGCAGCTTAGTTCAGTACAGGTCTGGTGCAGTCTGTGTGATGGTGCAGCAGCTTAGTCCAATACAGGTGTGGCGCACTGCATGTGTGTGTGTGTGTCTGATGGTGCAGCAGCTTGGTCCAGTTCCGGTCCTGTCAGTGTGTGTGATGGTGCAGCAGTTTTGCTCAGTAGTGGTCTAGTGCAGTGCGTGTGATGGTGCAGCAGCTTAGCCCAGTACAGGTCTGGAGCAGTCTGTGTGAGTGAGGTGCTGCAGCAGCTTAATCCAGTACAGCTGTGGTGCAGTGTGTGTGATGGTGCAACTGCTTAGTCCAGTGTATGTCTGGTGCAGTGTGTGCAACGGTGGAGCATCATAGTCCAGTACAGGTCTGGTGCAGCGTGTGTGTGATGGTGCAGCGGATTAGCGCAGTACTGGTGTGGTGCAGTGTGTGTGTGTGTGTGTGTGTGTGTGATGGTGTAGTAGCTGAGTCTCATACAAGTCTGGTGTAGTGTGTGATATGGTTTAGCAACCTAGCCCAGTACAGGTCTTGTGTTGTGTGTGTGAGTGTGTGAGTGTGTGTGTGTGTGTGTGTGTGTGATGATGCAGCAGCTTAATCCAGTGCAGGTCTGGTGCTGTGTGTGATGGTGCAGCAGCATAGTCCAGTACAGGTCTGGCGCAGTGTGTACCTGTGTGTGTGGATGAGTGTGTGTGTTGGTGCATCAGCTTAGTCCAGTACAGGTTTGGTGCATAGTGTGTAATGGTGCAGCGGCTTATCCCAGTACAGGTCTCGTGCAGCGTGTGCTATGATGCAGCAGAATAGCCCAGTACAGATCTGGAGCAGTGTGTGTGTGTGTGTGTGTGTGTGTGTGTGTGTGCATTTGTGTGGGTGTGTGACAGTGCAGCTGCTTAGTCTAGTACAGCTCTGGTGCAGTGTGTGTGATGGTGCACCAGCTTAGTCTAGTACAGGTCTGGTGTAGTGTGTGTGATGGTGTAGTAACTTAGTCCAGTACAAGTCTGCTGCAGTGTGTGTGATCTTGCAGTAGCTTAGTCCAATACATGCCTGGCACAGTGTGTGTGATGATTCTGCAGCTTAGTCCAGTACATGCCTGGCACAGTGTGTGTGATGGTGCAGCCACTTAGTCCAGTACAGGTCTGGTGCAATGTATGTGATGATGAGGCAGGTTAGTTCAATATATGCCTGGCACACTGTGTGTGATGATGCAGTAGCTTACTGCAGTATATGCCTCACACACTGTGTGTGATTGTGCAGCAGCTTAGTCCAGTACAAGACTGGTGAAGTGTGTGTGAGGATGCAGCTGCTTAGTTCAGTACATGCCTGACACAGTGTGTGTGTGATGATGCAGCAGCTTAGTCCAATACATATATGACACAGTGTGTGTGATGATGCAGCAGCTTACTTCAGTACATGCCTGACATGGTGTGTGTGATGATGCAGCAGCTTAGTTCAGTACATGCCTGACACAGTGTGTGTGATGATGCGGCAGCCTAGTTTATTGCATGCCTGACGTAGTGTGTGTGATGATGCATCCACTTAGTGCAGTATGTACCAGACATGGTATGTGTGATGATGCATCAGCTTAGTCCAGTACAAGTCTGGGGCTGCATGTGTGATGATGCAGCAGCTTAGTCCCATACATGCCTGGAACAGTGTGTGTGAGGATGCAGCTGCTTAGTTCAGTACATGCCTGACACAGTGTGTGTGATGATGATGCAGCAGTTTAATCCAGAAAATCCCTGTCACAGTGTGTGGAATGATGCAGCAGCTTACTCCAGTACATGCCTGACATGGTGTGTGTGATGATGCAGCAGCTTAGTTCAGTACGTGCCTGGAAGACTGTGTGTGAGGTTTCAGCTGCTTAGTTCAGTACATGCCTGACAGTGTATGTGATGATGCAGCAGCATAGTCCAGTACACGCCTGACACAGCGTGTGCAATTATGCAGCAGCTAAGTTCAGTTCCTGCCTGACAAAGTGCGTGTGATGATGCAACAACTTAGTCCAGTACATGCCTGGCACAGTGTGTGTAATGATGCAGCAGCTTAGTCCGGTATATGCCTAGGACAGTGTATGTGATGACACAGTAGCTTAGTCCAGTACAGGTCTGGTGCTGTGTGTGTGATGGTGCAGCAACTTAGTTCAGTACAGGACTGGTGCACTGTGTGCGATGGTGAAGTAGCTTAGTCCAGTACAGGTCTGAAAAGTGTGTGTGTGTGTGATGGTGGCGCAGCATACTCCAGTTCAGGTCTGGCACAGTGTGTGTGTCTGTGTGTGTGTGTGCATGTATGTATGTGTGTTAATGCAGCAGCTTAGTCCAGAACAGGTCTGGTGCAGTGTGTGTGTGTGTGTGTGTGTGTGTGTGTTGTGTGTGTGTGTGTGTGTGTGTGTGTGTGTGTGATGGTGCAGTGGCCTTGCCCAGTACAGGTCTAGCTTCGGTGTTTGTCTGTGAAATGGAGCAACTTAGTGCAGTACAAGTCTAGTGCAATGTGTGTGATGGTTTAACTAGCCCAGTACAGGTCTGGAACAGTGTGTGTGCTGTGTGTGTGTGTGTACGGAGCAGGGGCTTTGTCCAGTACCGCTGTGTTGCAGTGTCTGTGATGGTTCAGCAGCTTAGTCCAGTACTGGGCTGATGCAGTGTGTGTGAATGTGCAGTAACTTAGCCCAGTACTGGTCTGGCGCAGTGTGTATGTGTGATGGTGCAGCAGGTTAGTCCAGTACAGGTCCGGTTCAGTGTGTGTGGTGGTGGTGCAGTAGCTTTGTCTAGTTCACATCAGGTGTAGTGTGTGTGATGGTGCAGCAGCTTTGTCCAGTACAAGTTTGGTGCAGTGTGTGTGCTGGCGCAGCAACTTTGTCCAGTACAGGTCTTGTGCAGAGTGTGTGACAGTGCAGCAGCTTAGTCCAGAACTGGTCTGTTGTAGTGTTTGAGATGGTGCAGCAACTTTTTTCAGTACAGGTCTGGTGCAGATTGTTTGATGGTGCAGCAGCATAGTCCTGTACAGGTTTGATGCAGTGTGCATGATGGTGCAGCGGCCTAGTTCATGCAGGTTTGGTGCAGTGTGTGTGAAGCAGCAGCTAAGTCCAGTACAAGTCTGGCGCTGTGTGTGAGATAGTGCAGCAGCTTACTTCAGTAAATGCCTGATACAGTGTGTGTGTGTGTGTGTGAGAGAGATGATTCAGCAGCTTAGTTTAGTAAATGCCTGACAGTGTGTGTGTGTGATGATGCAGCAGCTTAGTCAAGTATCTGCTTGGCACAGTGTGTGTGACTGTGCAGCAGCTTAGTCCAGTACAGGTCTAGTGCAGTGTGTGTGATGATGCAAAAGCTTAGTCCAATACCTACCTGGCACAGTGTCTGTGATGAGGCTGCAGCTTAGTTCAGTACATGCCTGGCACAGTGTGTGTGTGATGATGCAACAGCTTAGTTCAGTACATACCTGACATGGTGTGTGTGATGATGCAGCAGGTTAGTTCAGTACATGCCTGACACAGTGTGTGTGATGATGCAGCAGTTTAGCCCAGTACAAGTCTGGCACAGTGTGTGTGATGATGCAGCAGTTTAGTCCAGTACATTCCTGGCACATTGTGTGTGAGGATTCAGCTGCTTAGTTCAGTTCACGCGTGACACAGTTTGTGTGATGATGCAGCTTAGTTCAGTACATGCCTGACATGGTGTGTGTGATGATGCAGCAGGTTAGTTCAGTACATGCCTGACACAGTGTGTGTGATGATGCATCAGCATAGTGCAGTACATGCCTGATACGGTATGTGTGATGATGCATCAGCTTAGTCCTGTACAAGTCTGGCACAGTGTGTGTGATGATGCAACAGTTTAGTCCAGTACATTCCTGGCACATTGTGTGTGAGGATTCAGCTGCTTAGTTCAGTTCATGCGTGACACAGTTTGTGGAGATGATGCAGCAGCTTAGTTCAGTACATGCCTGACACATTGTGTTTGATGATGCAGCAGCTTAGTCCTGTACATGCCTGACACAGTTTGAGTAACGGTGCTGCAGCTTAGTCCAGTACATGCCTGACATGGTGTGTGTGATGATGCAGCAGCTTAGTTCAGTACATGCCTGACATTGACACAGTGTGTGATGATGCTGCAGCTTAGTTTAGTGCATGCCTGACACAGTGTGTGTGATGATGCATCCGCTTAGTGCAGTAATGTGCCTGAGACAGTATGTGTGATGATGCATCAGCTAGTCCAGTACAAGTCTGGCACAGTGTGTGTGATAATGCAGCAGCCTAGTCCAGTACATGGATGAAACAGTGTGTGTGAGCAAGCAGCTGCTTATTCCAGTACATGACTGACACAGTCTGTGTGATGATGCAGTAGCATAGTCCAGTACACACCTGACACAGTGTGTGCAATGATGCAGCAGCTTAGTTCAGTTCATGCCTGGGACAGTGTGTGTGATGATGCAGTGGCTTAGTCCAGTACATGCCTGATACAGTGTTTGTGATGATGCAGCAGCTTAGTCCAGTATATGCCTGACACAATGTGTGTGATGATGCAGCAGCCTAGTCCAGTACAGGTCTGGTGCAGTGTGTGTGATGGTGCAGCAGCTTAGTCCAATACAGGTATGGCACACTGCATATGTGTGTGTGTGTGTGTGTGAGTGTGTGCGTATGTGTGTTTGTCTGTGTCTGATGGTGCAGCAGCTTGGTCCAGTAAAGGTCTGGTGCAGTGTGTGTGTGATGGTGCAGCAGTTTAGCTCAGTAGAGGTGTAGTGCAGTGTGGGCATGTGTGATGGTGCAGCAGTTTAGTCCCATACAGCTCTTGTGCAGTGTGTGTAATGGAGCAGCCGCTTAACCCAGTAAAGGTCTGGAGCAGTGTGTGTGAGTGAGGCACTGCAGCAGCTTAGTCCAGTATAGCTGTGGTGCAGTGTGTGTGAGATGTTGCAGCAGCTTAGCCCAGTACAGGTGTGGTGCAGTGTGTGTGTGTTGTGTGGTGGTGCAGTAGCTAAGTCCAGTACATATCTGGTGCAGTGTGTGACATGGTTTAGCAACTTAGCCCAGTAAAGGTCTTGCGGTGTGTGTGTGTGTGATGGTACAGCAGCTTAGTCCAGTACAGGTCTGGTACTGTGTGTGATGGTGAAGCAGCTTAATCCAGTACAGGTCTGGCACAGTGTGTGTGTGATGGTGCAGCAGCGTTGCCCAGTGCAGCTCTGGAGCAGTGTGTGCCTGTGTGTGTGTGGGGTGTGTGTGTGTGTGTGTGTGTGTGTGTGTGTGTGTGTGTGTGTATGTGATGGTGCATCAGCTTAGTCCAGTACAGGTGTGATGCATTGTGTGTGATGGTGCAGCGGCTTATCCCAGTACAGGTCTAGCTCAATGTGTGTGTGTGATCGTGCAGCAGCTTAGTCCAGCACAGCTCTTGTGCAGTGTGTGCTATGATGCAGCTGATTAGCTCAGTACAGGTCTGGAGCAGAGTGTGTGTCTGTGTGTGACAGTGCAGCAGGTTAGTCCAGTAAGCTCTGGTGCAGTGTGTGTGATAGTGCAGCAGCTTAGTCCAGTACAGGTCTGGCACACTGCGTGGGTGTGTGTGATGGTGCAGCAGCTTTGTCTAGTACAGGTCTGGCACAGTGTGTGGGTGTGTGTGATGGTGCAGCAGCTTAGTCCAGTACAGATTTGGTGCAGTGTGTGTGATGGTGCAGCAGCTTAGCCATGTACAGGTGTGGCGCAGTGTGTGCATGTGTGATGGTGCAGCAGCTTTGTCCAGTACAGGTCTGGTTCAGTGTGTGTGATGGTGCAACAGCTTAGTCTAGTACAGGTCTGGTGTAGTGTGTGCGATGGTGCAGCAGCTTACTCAAGTACAGGTTTGGTGCAGAGTTTGTGATGGTGCAGTAGCTTAGTCCAGTACAGGTCTGGCGTAGTGTGTGACGGTGCAGCAGATTTGTCCAGTACAGATCTGGTACAGTGTGTGATGGTGCAGCAGCTTAGTCCAGTTCAGGTTTGGTGCAGTGTGTGTGATCATACAGCAGCTTAGTCCAGTACAGCTCTCCTGCTGTTTGTGTGATGCTGCAGCAGCTCAGTCCAGGACAGCTCTTGTACAGTGTTTGCTATGATGCAGCTGATTAGACCAGTACAGGTCTGGAGCAGAGTGTGTGTCTGTGTGTGACTGTGCAGCAGGTTAGTCCAGTACAGCTCTGGTGCAGTGTGTGTGTGTGTGATGATGCTGCAGCTTAGTCCAGTAGAGGTCTGGCACAGTGTGTGGGTGTGTGTGATGGTGCAATAGCACAATCCAGGACAGGTCTGATGCAGTGTGTGTGTGATGTTGCAGTAGTTTAGCCCAGTACAGGTCTGGCACAGTGTGAGTGTGTGTGTGATGGTGCAGCAGCTTAGTCCAGTACAGATCTGGTGCAGTGTGTGTTATGGTGCAGCAGCTTAGCCAAGTACAATCGTGGTGCAGTGTATGCGTGTGTGACAGTGCAGCAGCTTTGTCCAGTACAGGTCTGGTTCAGTGTGTGTGATGGTGCAGCAGCTTAATCGAGTACAGGTTTGGTGTAGTGTGTGTGATGGTGCAGCAGCTGAGTCCTGTACAGGTTTGCTGCAGTATTTGAGATGGTGTAGTAGCTTTGTCCAATACAGATTTGGTGTAGTGTGTGATGGTGCAACAGGTTTGTCCAGTACAGATCTGGTGCAGAGTGTGTGACAGTGCAGAAGCTTAGTTCAGTACAGGTTTGGTGCAGTGTGTGTGTGTTGATGCACCAGCTTAGTCCAGTACAAGTCCAGTGCTGTGTGTGAGATTGTGCAGGAGCTTAGTCCAGCAAATGCCTGGCACAGTGTGTGTGTGTGTGTGTGTGATGATACATCAGTTTAGTTCAGTACACAACTGACATTGTGTGTGGTCATGCAGCATTTTATTTCAGTAAATGCCTGACGTAGTGTGTGATGATGCAGCAGCTTAGTCAATACATGCCTGATGCAGTGTGTGATGGTGCAGCAGCTTAGTCCAGTACAGGTCTGGTGCAATGTATGTGATGATGAGGCAGGTTAGTTCAATATATGCCTGGCACACTGTGTGTGATGATGCAGTAGCTTATTGCAGTATATGCCTCGCACACTGTGTGTGATTGTGCAGCAGCTTAGTCCAGTACAAGACTGGTGAAGTGTGTGTGTGTGATGATGCATCAGCTTAGTCCAATATATGCCTGACACAGTGTTTGTGATGATGCAGAAGCTTAGTCCAATACATATATGACACAGTGTGTGTGATGATGCAGCAGTTTACTTCAGTACATGCCTGATATGGTGTGTGTGATGATGCAGCAGCTTAGTTCAGTACATGCCTGACACAGTGTGTGTGATGATGCAGCAGCCTAGTTGATTGCATGCCTGATGTAGTGTGTGTGATGATGCATCCGCTTAGTGCAGTATGTACCTGACATGGTATGTGTGATGATGCATCAGCTTAGTCCAGTACAAGTCTGGGGCTGCAGGTGTGATGATACAGCAGCTTAGTCCCATACATGCCTGGAACAGTGTGTGTGAGGATGCAGCTGCTTAGTTCAGTACATGCCTGACACAGTGTGTGTGATGATGATGCAGCAGTTTAATCCAGAAAATCTCTGTCACAGTGTGTGGGATGATGCAGCAGCTTACTTCAGTACATGCCTGACATGGTGTGTGTGATGATGCAGCAGCTTAGTTCAGTACATGCCTGGAACACTGTGTGTGAGGTTGCAGCTGCTTAGGTCAGTACATGCCTGACATAGTGTATGTGATGATGCAGCAGCATAGTCCAGTACACGCCTGACACGGTGTGTGCAATGATGCAGCAGCTTAGTTCAGGTCATGCCTGAGACAGTGTGTGTGATGATGCAACAACTTAGTCCAGCACATGCCTGGTACAGTTTGTGTGATGGTGCAGCCACTTAGTCCAGTACAGGCCTGGTGCAATGTGTGTGATGATGAGGCAGGTTAGTTCAACATATGCCTGGCACACTGTGTGTGATGATGCAGTTGCCTGCTGCAGTATATGCCTCACACACTGTGTGTTATTGTGCAGCAGCTTAGTCCAGTACAGGACTGGTGAAGTGTGCATGATGATGCATCAGCTTAGTCCAATACATGCCTGACACGGTGTGTGTGTGATGATGCAGCAGTTTAGTCCAATACATATATGACACAGTGTGTGTGATGATGCAGCAGCTTACTTCAGTACATACCTGACATGGTGTGTGTGATGAAGCAGCAGCTTAGTTCAGTACATGCCTGACACAGTGTGTGTGTGATGATGCCGCAGCCTAGTTGATTGCATGCCTGACATAGTGTGTGTGATGATGCATCCACTTAATGCAATATGTACCTGACATGGTATGTGTGATGTTGCATCAGCTTAGTCCAGTACAAGTCTGGGGCTGCGTGTGTGATGATGCAGCAGCTTAGTCCCATACATGTCTGGAACAGTGTGTGCGTGTGTGAGGATGCAGCTGCTTAGTTCAGTACATGCCTGACACAGTGTGTGTGATGATGATGCAGCAGTTTAATCCAGAAAATCCCTGTCACAGTGTGTGGGATGATGCAGCAGCTTACTTCAGTACATGCCTGGCATGGTGTGTGTGATGATGCAGCAGCTTACTTCAGTACTTGCCTGACACAGTGTGTGTGATAATGTAGCAGCCTAGTTGATTGCATGCCTGACATAGTGTGTGTGATGATGCATCCACTTAGTGAGGTATGTACCTGACATGGTATGTGTGATGATGCATCAGCTTAGTCCAATACAAGTCTGGGGCTGCCTATGTGATGATGCAGCAGCTTAGTCCCATACATGCCTGGAACAGTGTGTGTGATGATGTAGCAGCTTAGTTCAGTACATGCCTGACACAGTGTATGTGATGATGATGCAGAAGTTTAATCCAGAAAATCTCTGCCACAGTGTGTGGAATGATGCAGCAGCTTACTTCAGTACATGCCTGACATGGTGTGTGTGATGATGCAGCAGCTTAGTTCAGTACATGCCTGGAAGACTGTGTTTGAGGTTTCAGCTGCTTAGTTCAGTACATGCCTGACAGTGTAACATAGAAACATAGAAACATAGAATTTGATGGCAGATAAGGACCACTTGGCCCACCCAGTCTGCCCATTTCCCTACCTACTGGATAAGCTGCAGATCCTAGTTAACCAGCAGCCTACTTCTTCCTACCCCCCCCTAGAACTGCCTTATGACTGTCCCATGCATGCTTGAATTCCACCACTGATTTTGACTCCACAACCTCCTCCGAAAGGCTGTTTCATGCATCCACAACCCTCTCTGTGAAAAAATACTTCCTTAAATTACCTCTGAGCCGCCCCCCCTCTATCTTCAAATTGTGCCCTCTTGTTCTTGCACACCTCTTTTTTTGAAAGATGCTACCCTCTTGGACTTTGTTGATTCCCTTGAGGTACTTGAACATTTCTATCATATCCCCCTCTCCCTCCTTTCCTCGAGGCTGTACATATTAAGCTCCTTTCGTCTCTCTTCATATGTCTTCCGGTGCAGACTCTGCACCATTTTAGTTGCCCTCCTCTGGACAGCTTCCATCCTTTCTATGTCTTTGTCGAGATTGGGTCTCCAGAACTGCACACAGTACTCTTTATCGGGTCTCACCAGCTGTCTGTGTATGTGATGATGCAGCAGCATAGTCCAGTACACGCCTGACATGGTGTGTGCAATTATGCAGCAGCTTAGTTCAGTTCATGCCTGACAAAGTGCGTGTGATGATGCAACAACTTAGTCCTGTATATGCCTGGCACAGTGTGTGTAATGATGCAGCAGCTTAGTCCAGTATATGCCTAGGACAGTGTGTGTGTGATGATGCAGTAGCTTAGTCCAGTACAGGTCTGGTGCTGTGTGTGTGATGGTGCAGCAACTTAGTTCAGTACAGGACTGGTGCACTGTGTGCAATGGTGAAGTAGCTTAGTCCAGTAGAGGTCTGAAAAGTGTGTGTGTATGTGCGTGTGTGTGTGTGAGATGGTGGCGCAGCATACTCCAGTTCAGGTCTGGCACAGTGGGTGTGTCTGTGTGTGTGTGTGTGTGTGTGTGTGTGTGTGCATGTATGTATGTGTGTTGGTACAGCAGCTTATTCCAGAACAGGTCTGGTGCAGTGTGTGTGTGTGTGTGTGTGTGTGTGATGATGCAGTGGCCTTGCCCAGTACAGGTCTAGCTCGGTGTGTGTCTGTGAAATGGAGTAACTTAGTGCAGTACAAGTCTAGTGCAGTGTGTGTGATGGTTTAGCAACTTAGCCCAGTACAGGTCTGGAACAGTGTGTGTGTCTGTGTGTGTGTGTGACGGAGCAGGGGCTTTGTCCAGTACCGTTGTGTTGCAGTGTATGTGATGGTTTAGCAGCGTAGTCCAGTACTGGGCTGGTGCAGTGTGTGTGAATGTGCAGTAACTTAGTCCAGTACTGGTCTGGCGCAGTGTGTATGTGTGATGGTGCAGCAGGTTAGTCCAGTACAGGTCCGGTTCAGTGTGTGTGGTGGTGGTGCAGCACCTTTGTCTAGTTCACATCGGGTGTAGTGTGTGTGATGGTGCAGCAGCTTTGTCCAGTACGAGTTTGGTGCAGTGTGTGTGCTGGCGCAGCAACTTTGTCCAGTACAGGTCTTGTGCAGAGTGTGTGACAGTGCAGCGGCTTAGTCCAGAACTGGTCTGTTGTAGTGTTTGAGATGGTGCAGCAACTTTTTCCAGTACAGGTCTGGTGCAGATTGTTTGATGGTGCAGCAGCCTAGTCCAGTACAGGTTTGGTGCAGTGTGTGTGATGCAGCAGCTAAGTCCAGTACAAGTCTGGCGCTGTGTGTGAGATAGTGCAGCAGCTTACTTCAGTAAATGCCTGGTACAGTGTGTGTGTGTGTGTGTGAGTGTGAGAGATGATTCAGCAGCTTAGTTTAGTAAATGCCTGACACAGTGTGTGTGTGATGATGCAGCAGCTTAGTCAAGTATCTGCTTGGCACAGTGTGTGTGATTGTGCAGCAGCTTAGTCCAGTACAGGTCTAGTGCAGTGTGTGTGATGATGCAAAAGCTTAGTCCAATACATGCCTGGCACAGTGTGTGTGATGAGGCTGCAGCTTAGTTCAGTACATGCCTGGCACAGTGTGTGTGATGATGCAACAGCTTATTTATTTATTTATTGAATTTTGTTGACCGGGTAGGCCCACTGGGCCCCGGAGGTCCCTTTTTCAGGGGCGACCCGGGGGTAAAAAATAACATACAGGTAAACAGAACAGTAAAAGCAGGTAAGCAGAGCTGTAAAAATAACATACAGGTAAACAGACAGTACAAGTAGGTAAGCAGAACTGTAAACTTGCGTAAATACCAAATGGTTTAACAGTGATAACACACATAGGCAAATTCCATACTGTAAAGCTGTGAAGACTTAATGGCATTTTACATTACGGAAGGTGGAGAGGAGGAGGGGCCGTGGCAAGGTCAGTTCATATGCATTGGCAGAATACTCCTGGCGAGCAGGTGTGCTTTGAGCTTGGCCGAAGCAGGGGCTTGACCCTGCCTCCCTGCACCTCCAGTGGGAGTTTGTTCCAGTGGGAAGGTGCAGTGCAAAGGACCTGGACCCAGCTTTAGTCTTTGTTTTGGGGACCACAAGGAGGTTTTGTCCTGAGGAACGGAGACTCCTCAGGTTGGTTTTGACACTAACTAGTCCTTAGAGACTAGGGGAGGTAGGCCCCAGAAGCTTAAAAGCGAGACATAGTGTGGGGTAGATGAGGTGGGCTTCAATGACGGCCAGCTGAGCTTTGGATTGAGCCTCGCAGTGGTGTGTCCTAGGGCGTGATAATGTTGCAACGGACAATCTTATTGTATAAGGTCTGGAGCCGCCAAGTTCTGTAGAGGCACGCCTTGAAGAACAGGTGCCGTATAAGTGAGCTTGGGGAGAAGGACGCTAGTTGGCGATGGCAACTCTGGCTTCAGGGATAATCTGGTCCTTTATTCTGTAGAGGATACCGAGTTTTCCATGTATGGCTTTGGTGAGTTGGTCAACATGATTTTTAGGGTGAAGCCTTGGTCAAGGTTAGCCCTAGGTATTTAGTGGAGTAACCACCTCAAGTTTATCACCCCTCTGGACTGCAGCTGAAGGAGCAGCGACCTCTCGGTTCCCAAGGATCTGGGCCCAAACAACATCGCTTTAGTTTTACTGGTATTTAATACCATTTTATTCCGAGTGAGCCAGTCCTCCATCTGAAGAATGTCCTCTTGGAGGTCATTCCCCAGTTATCCTAACTTAGGGGAGGCTCGGAAAATGACAGCATCGTCTGCGTATTGGATGACGCTGCTGCTCCTGCAATGTAAGTGCAGATCGTTTATAAACAAAGTGAAGAGAAGGGGACCAAGTATTGACCCCTGAGGTACTCCTAGTTTGAGCGGTGCAGACTGGGAGACATAGTCCTTCCACTTGACCCTCTGGGTCCGGCCCATAAGGTAATTAGCAAACCATCCTAGGGCATGTCGTCCCATGCCAAGAGCGCATTTTTGTAAAGGAGGTTGTGGTTTACCAGGTCAAACGCTTTAGACAGGTCCATGAAGACGGCTTGTGCTGACCCTGAGTCATTATTGCCAAGGATATCAGCCGAAAATTTGTTAGTGCAGTGTCCGGCCCATGCTTGGCTCTGAAGTCAGTGCTTAGATGAAGAGATTATCTGGTGTGTTTCCAGATATTCAGCAGAAGTTGAGAGTATACAAGCTTCTCTTGTAATTTCGCTATTGTGGACAACAGGGAGAGGGGCCTGTAGTTCCCAATAGGCTCGGTGGACCCTCCCTTGTGAATGGGATCACTAGGGCCTGTTTCCATAGCTGAGGGACAGACCCCTCCATAGAGGACCGGTTTATCAGCCAGGTTAGGGGCTTGGCTAAAGATGGGGCGCCTTCCTTGAGGATTCGAGTCTGGATCCCATCAGGGCCCCCGGTGCCTCTCACCTGCAGGGATTTAAGGATGAGCAGAACCTCCCTTTCCCTAACCAGCCACAGATGAAACAGAGGGCGGTCTAGTTCAAGGGGCAGGTGCCTATTAGGTTCGTTCTTGTTATCTAAGGGACCCATCTTGTACGCATCCAGGTTTGTGAAGAAACCATTTAGGGCCTCTGCAATGAGAGGCACCTCTTCGAGTACTTGCCCGTTCACCAGGATAGGGCCGGTTGTTGATTTCATACCTCCTTTTAGGAGTTCGTTAATGTGTGACCAGAAGTATCTAGGGTTTCCCAGGTTAGCTTTTTGGAGATTGGTGATATATTCCTTATTGGCTTTCTTTATGGCCAGTTTGCATTGGTTTCTGAGGGCCCTGTAGCTAGCAAAGTCCACTGGAAACTTAGATTTCCTGAACTTTTTCCACGCTTTGTCCCGAGTAGATATCAGGGCTTTTAGAGGGGTGAGATCCACTTATAACAGCTACCTTTGACCCTATAGGTTTTCATAGGGGCAACGAGGTCAGTGACTTTAGTGATGGTGGTTTGGAAAAATTTTACAGCTTCCTCTAGGTTAGGTAGGTGTCTAATGGGGTTCCAGTCAGTGCTATTTAGGTAGCCTATGAACTGGTCAGGGTGGAATTTGGAGTAGTCTCTGGTAGTAAAAGATCTAGGAGGGACTTTAATAGCATTATTCTTCCAAATGACAAATATAGGCGAATGGTCGCCAAGGCATCTCCCAGGATCCCAGCCAGCTTTGCATTACTAGGGATGACGTCAGGACCCAGTCTATTATAGAGTGCCTACCTGATTTATGGTTCATTCTGGTCGGTAGGGTAATAATTTGAGCGAGGTGGGAGTCGTGTAGGGTTTCGTTGATGGCAGACTTCCCTTCCTGTCCCCAGTTTAAATTGAAGTCGCCTAGAAGGATAGTCTCGGATGCAGTGTCAACCACTGGGCTCTTCAGGAGCTCATCCAGAGAGCCGAGAGCATTGGATGGTGGGCTGTATACACAGCCAATAGTGAGTACATACCTGACATGGTGTGTGTGATGATGCAGCAGGTTAGTTCAGTACATGCCTGACACAGTGTGTGTGATGATGCAGCAGCTTAGCCCAGTACAAGTCTGGCACAGTGTGTGTGATGATGCAGCAGTTTAGTCCAGTACATTCCTGGCACATTGTGTGTGAGGATTCAGCTGCTTAGTTCAGTTCACGCGTGACACAGTTTGTGTGACGATGCAGCAGCTTAGTTCAGTACATGCCTGACATGGTGTGTGTGATGATGCAGCAGGTTAGTTCAGTACATGCCTGACACAGTGTGTGTGATGATGCAGCAGCTTAGTTCAGTACATGCCTGACACAGTGTGTGTGATGATGCATCAGCATAGTGCAGTACATGCCTGATACGGTATGTGTGATGATGCATCAGCTTAGTCCAGTACAAGTCTGGCACAGTGTGTGTGATGATGCAGCAGTTTAGTCCAGTACATTCCTGGCACATTGTGTGTGAGGATTCAGCTGCTTAGTTCAGTTCATGTGTGACACAGTTTGTGTGATGATGCAGCAGCTTAGTTCAGTACATGCCTGACACATTGTGTTTGATGATGCAGCAGCTTAGTCCTGTACATGCCTGACACAGTGTGAGTAACGGTGCTGCAGCTTAGTCCAGTACATGCCTGACATGGTGTGTGTGATGATGCATCAGCTTAGTTCAGTACATGCCTGACATTGACACAGTGTGTGTGATGATGCTGCAGCTTGGTTCAGTACATGCCTGACATTGACACAGTGAGTGTGATGATGCTGCAGCTTAGTTTAGTGCATGCCTGACACACTGTGTGTGATGATGCATCCGCTTAGTGCAGTATGTGCCTGAGACAGTATGTGTGATGATGCATCAGCTTAGTCCAGTACTAATCTGGCACAGTGTGTGTGATAATGCAGCAGCTTAGTCCAGTACATGGATGGAACAGTGTGTGTGAGCATGCAGCTGCTTATTCCAGTACATGGCTGACACAGTCAGTGTGATGATGCGGTAGCATAGTCCAGTACATGCCTGACACAGTGTGTGCAATGATGCAGCAGCTTAGTTCAGTTCATGCCTGACACAGTGTGTGTGATGATGCATCAGCTTAGTCCAGTACATGCCTGGGACAGTGTGTGTGATGATGCAGTGGCTTAGTCCAGTACATGCCTGATACAGTGTCTGTGATGATGCAGCAGCTTAGTTCAGTACATGCCTGACACAGTGTGTGTGATGATGCAGCAGCCTAGTTGATTGCATGCCTGACGTAGTGTCTGTGATGATGCATCTGCTTAGTGCAGTATGTACCTGACATGGTATGTGTGATGATGCATCAGCTTAGTCCAGTACAAGTCTGGGGCTGCATGTGTGATGATGCAGCTTAGTCCCATACATGCTGGAACAGTGTTTGAGGATGCAGCTGCTTAGTTCAGTACATGCCTGACACGTGGTGTGTGATGATGATGCAGCAGTTTAATCCAGAAAATCCCTGTCACAGTGTGTGGGATGATGCAGCATCTTACTTCAGTACATGCCTGACATGGTGTGTGTGATGATGCAGCAGCTTAGTTCAGTACATGCCTGGAACACTGTGTGTGAGGTTGCAGCTGCTTAGTTCAGTACATGCCTGACATAGTGTATGTGATGATGCAGCAGCATAGTCCAGTACACGCCTGACACGGTGTGTGCAATGATGCAGCATCTTAGTTTAGGTCATGCCTGAGACAGTGTGTGTGATGATGCAACAACTTAGTCCAGCACATGCCTGGTACAGTGAGTGGGATGGTGCAGCCACTTAGTCCAGTACAGGCCTGGTGCAATGTGTGTGATGATGAGGCAGCTTAGTTCAACATATGCCTGGCACACTGTGTGTGATGATGCAGTAGCCTACTGCAGTATATGCCTCACACACTGTGTGTGATTGTGCAGCAGCTTAGTCCAATACAGGACTGGTGAAGTGTGTGTGATGATGCATCAGCTTAGTCCAATACATGCCTGACACGGTGTGTGTGTGATGATGCTGCAGCTTAGTCCAATACATATATGACACAGTGTGTGTGATGATGCAGCAGCTTAGTTCAGTACATGCCTGACACAGTGTGTGTGATGATGCAGCAGCCTAGTTGATTGCATGCCTGACATAGTGTGTGTGATGATGCATCCACTTAATGCAATATGTACCTGACATGGTATGTGTGATGTTGCATCAGCTTAGTCCAGTACAAGTCTGGGGCTGCGTGTGTGATGATGCAGCAGCTTAGTCCCATACATGTCTGGAACAGTGTGTGTGAGGATGCAGCTGCTTAGTTCAGTACATGCCTGACACAGTGTGTGTGATGATGATGCAGCAGTTTAATCCAGAAAATCCCTGTCACAGTGTGTAGGATGATGCAGCAGCTTACTTCAGTACATGCCTGGCATGGTGTGTGTGATGATGCAGCAGCTTACTTCAGTACATGCCTGGCACAGTGTGTGCGATAATGTAGCAGCCTAGTTGATTGCATACCTGACATAGTGTGTGTGATGATGCATCCACTTAGTGAGGTATGTACCTGACATGGTATGTGTGATGATGCATCAGCTTAGTCCAGTACAAGTCTGGGGCTGCCTGTGTGATGATGCAGCAGCTTAGTCCCATACATGCCTGGAACAGTGTGTGTGATGATGTAGCAGCTTACTTCAGTATATACCTGACATGGTGTGTGTGATGATGCAGCAGCTTAGTTCAGTACATGCCTGACATAGTGTGTGTGATGATGCATCCACTTAATGCAATATGTACCTGACATGGTATGTGTGATGTTGCATCAGCTTAGTCCAGTACAAGTCTGGGGCTGCGTGTGTGATGATGCAGCAGCTTAGTCCCATACATGTCTGGAACAGTGTGTGTGTGAGGATGCAGCTGCTTAGTTCAGTACATGCCTGACACAGTGTGTGTGATGATGATGCAGCAGTTTAATCCAGAAAATCCCTGTCACAGTGTGTGGGATGATGCAGCAGCTTACTTCAGTACATGCCTGGCATGGTGTGTGTGATGATGCAGCAGCTTACTTCAGTACATGCCTGGCACAGTGTGATGAGCAATGTAGCAGCCTAGTTGATTGCATGCCTGACATAGTGTGTGTGGATGATGCATCCACTTAGTGAGGTATGTACCTGACATGGTATGTGTGATGATGCATCAGCTTAGTCCAGTACAAGTCTGGGGCTGCCTGTGTGATGATGCAGCAGCTTAGTCCCATACATGCCTGGAACAGTGTGTGTGATGATGTAGCAGCTTAGTTCAGTACATGCCTGACACAGTGTATGTGATGATGATGCAGAAGTTTAATCCAGAAAATCCCTGTCACAGTGTGTGGAATGATGCAGAAGCTTACTTCAGTACATGCCTGACATGGTGTATGTGATGATGCAGCAGCTTAGTTCAGTACATGCCTGGAAGACTGTGTGTGAGGTTTCAGCTGCTTAGTTCAGTACATGCCTGACAGTGTAACATAGAAACATAGAAACATAGAATTTGATGGCAGATAACGACCGCTTGGCCCACCCAGTCTGCCCATTTCCCTACCTACTGGATAAGCTGCAGATCCTAGTTATCCAGCAGCCTACTTCTTCCTACCCCCAACCCCTAGAATTGCCTTATGACTGTCCCATGCATGCTTGAACTCCACCACTGATTTTGACTCCACAACCTCCTCCAGAAGGCTGTTCCATGCATCCACAACCTCTCTTGAAAAATACTCTTAAATTACCTCTGAGCCCTCTATCTTCAAATTGTGCCTCTTGTTCTTGCACACCTCATTTTTGAAAAGATGCTACCCTCTTGGACTTTGTTGATTCCCTTGAGGTACTTGAATGTTTCTAACATGTTCCCCCTCTCCCTCCTTTCCTAGTGGCTGTACATATTAAGCTCCTTTCGTCTCTCTTCATATGTCTCCCGGTGCAGACACTGCACCATTTTAGATGTCCTCCTCTGGACAGCTTCCATCCTATCTATGTCTTTGCAGAGATTGGGTCTCCAGAACTGCACACAGTACTCCTGATGGGGTCTCACCAGCTGTCTGTATATGTGATGATGCAGCAGCATAGTCCAGTACACACCTGACACGGTGTGTGCAATTATGCAGCAGCTTAGTTCAGTTCATGCCTGACAAAGTGCGTGTGATGATGCAACAACTTAGTCCAGTACATGCCTGGCACAGTGTGTGTAATGATGCAGCAGCTTAGTCCAGTATATGCCTAGGACAGTGTGTGTGATGGTGCAGCAACTTAGTTCAGTACAGGACTGGTGCACTGTGTGCAATGGTGAAGTAGCTTAGTCCAGTACATTTCTGAAAAGTGTGTGTGTGTGTGTGTGTGTGTGTGCATGTATGTATGTGTGTTGGTGCAGCAGCTTAGTCCAGAACAGGTCTGGTGCAGTGTGTGTGTGTGTGTGATGATGCAGTGGCCTTGCCCAGTACAGGTCTAGCTCGGTGTGTGTCTGTGAAATGGAGCAACTTAGTGCAGTACAAGTCTAGTGCAGTGTGTGTGATGGTTTAGCAACTTAGCCCAGTACAGGTCTGGAACAGTGTGTGTGTGTGTGTCTGTGTGTGTGTGTTACGGAGCAGGGGCTTTGTCCCAGTACCGCTGTGTTGCAGTGTATGTGATGGTTCATCAGCGTAGTCCAGTACTGGGCTGGTGCAGTGTGTGTGAATGTGCAGTAACTTAGCCCAGTACTGGTCTGTTGCAGTGTGTATGTGTGATGGTGCAGCAGGTTAGTCCAGTACAGGTCCAGTTCAGTGTGTGTGGTGGTGGTGCAGCTGCTTTGTCTAGTTCACATCAGGTGTAGTGTGTGTGATGGTGCAGCAGCTTTGTCCCAGTACAAGTTTGGTGCAGTGTGTGTGCTGGCACAGCAACTTTGTCCAGTACAGGTCTTGTGCAGAGTGTGTGACAGTGCAGCGGCTTAGTCCAGAACTGGTCTGTTGTAGTGTTTGAGATGGTGCAGCAACTTTTTCCAGTACAGGTCTGGTGCAGATTGTTTGATGGTGCAGCAGCATAGTCCTGTACAGGTTTGATGCAGTGTGCATGATGGTGCAGCAGCCTAGTCCAGTTCAGGTTTGGTGAAGTGTGTGTGATGCAGCAGCTAAGTCCAGTACAAGTCTGGCACTGTGTGTGAGATAGTGCAGCAGCTTACTTCAGTAAATGCCTGATACAGTGTGTGTGTGTGTGTGTGTGTGTGTGTGTGTGTGAGATGATTCAGCAGCATAGTTTAGTAAATGCCTGACACAGTGTGTGTGTGATGATGCAGCAGCTTAGTCAAGTATCTGCTTGGCACAGTGTGTGTGATTTGTGCAGCAGCTTAGTCCAGTACAGGTCTAGTGCAGTGTGTGTGATGATGCAAAAGCTTAGTCCAATACATGCCTGGCACAGTGTGTGTGATGAGGCTGCAGCTTAGTTCAGTACATGCCTGGCACAGTGTGTGTGATGATGCAACAGCTTAGTTCAGTACATACCTGACATGGTGTGTGTGATGATGCAGCAGGTTAGTTCAGTACATTCCTGACACAGTGTGTGTGATGATGCAGCAGCTTAGCCCAGTACATTCCTGGCACATTTTGTGTGAGGATTCAGCTGCTTAGTTCAGTTCACGCGTGACACAGTTTGTGTGACGATGCAGCAGCTTAGTTCAGTACATGCCTGACATGGTGTGTGTGATGATGCAGCAGGTTAGTTCAGTACATGCCTGACACAGTGTGTGATGATGATGCAGCAGCTTAGTTCAGTACATGCCTGATACAGTGTGTGTGATGATGCATCAGCATAGTGCAGTACATGCCTGATACGGTATGTGTGATGATGTATCAGCTTAGTCCAGTACAAGTCTGGCACAGTGTGTGTGATGATGCAGCAGTTTAGTCCAGTACATTCCTGGCACATTGTGTTTGATGATGCAGCAGCTTAGCCTGTACATGCCAGACACAGTGTGAGTAACGGTGCTGCAGCTTAGTCCAGTACATGCCTGACATGGTGTGTGTGATGATGCATCAGCTTAGTTCAGTACATGCCTGACATTGACACAGTGTGTGTGATGATGCTGCAGCTTAGTTTAGTGCATGCCTGACACAGTGTGTGTGATGATGCATCCGCTTAGTGCAGTACGTGCCTGAGACAGTATGTGTGATGATGCATCAGCTTTGTCCAGTACAAGTCTGGCACAGTGTGTGTGATAATGCAGCAGCTTAGTCCAGTACATGGATGAAACAGTGTGTGTGAGCATGCAGCTGCTTATTCCAGTACATGGCTGACACAGTCTGTGTGATGATGCAGTAGCATAGTCCAGTACATGCCTGACACAGTGTGTGCAATGATGCAGCAGCTTAGTTTAGTTCATGCCTGACACAGTGTGTGTGATGATGCATCAGCTTAGTCCAGTACATGCCTGGGACAGTGTGTGTGATGATGCAGTGGCTTAGTTCAGTACATGCCTGATACAGTGTCTGTGATGATGCAGCAGCTTAGTCCAGTATATGCCTGACACAATGTGTGTGATGATGCAGCAGCCTAGTCCAGTACAGGTCTGGTGCAGTGTGCGTGATGGTGCAGCAGCTTAGTCCAATACAGGTGTGGCACACTGCATATGTGTGTGTGTGTGTGTGTGTGAGTGTGTGCGTGTGTGTGTTTGTCTGTGTCTGATGGTGCAGCAGCTTGGTCCAGTAAAGGTCTGGTGTGTGTGTGTGTGTGTGTGTGTGTGTGATGGTGCAGCAGTTTAGCTCAGTAGAGGTGTAGTGCAGTGTGTGCGTGTGTGATGGTGCAGCAGTTTAGTCCCATACAGCTCTTGTGCAGTGAGTGTGATGGAGCAGCCGCTTAACCCAGTACAGGTCTGGAGCAGTGTGTGTGAGTGAGGCACTGCAGCAGCTTAGTCCAGTATAGCTGTGGTGCAGTGTGTGTGAGATGCTGCAGCAGCTTAGCCCAGTACAGGTGTGGTGCAGTGTGTGTGTGTGTGTGTGTGTGTGTGTGTGTGGTGGTGTAGTAGCTAAGTCCAGTACATGTCTGGTGCAGTGTGTGACATGGTTTAGCAACTTAGCCCAGTAAAGATCTTGCGGTGTGTGTGTGTGATGGTACAGCAGCTTAGTCCAGTACAGGTCCGGTACTGTGTGTAATGGTGAAGCAGCTTAATCCAGTACAGGTCTGGCACAGTGTGTGTGTGTGTGTGTGTGTGTGTGTGTGTGTGTGTGTGTGTGTGATGGTGCAACAGCGTTGTCCAGTGCAGTTCAGGAGCAGTGTGTGCCTGTGTGTGTGTGGTGTGTGTGTATGTGTGTGTGTGATGATGCAGTGGCCTTGCCCAGTACAGGTCTAGCTCGGTGTTTGTCTGTGAAATGGAGCAACTTAGTGCAGTACAAGTCTAGTGCAATGTGTGTGATGGTTTAGCAACTTAGCCCAGTACAGGTCTGGAACAGTGTGTGTGTGTGTCTGTGTGTGTGTGTTACGGAGCAGGGGCTTTGTCCAATACGCTATGTTGCAGTTCATGTGATGGTTCAGCAGGCGTGGTCAGTACTGGGCTGGTGCAGTGTGTGAATGTGCAGTAACTTAGCCCAGTACTGGTCTGTTGCAGTGTGTTGTGTGATGGTGCAGCAGGTTAGTCCAGTACAGGTCCAGTTCAGTGTGTGGTGGTGGTGGTGGTGCAGCAGCTTTGTCTAGTTCATCAGGTGTAGTGTGTGTGATGTGCAGCAACTGTCCAGTACAAGTTTGGTGCAGTGTGTGCTGGTAGCAGCAACTTTGTCAGTACAGGTCTTGTGCAGGTGTGTGACAGTGCAGCAGCTTAGTCCAGAACTGGTCTGTTGTAGTGTTTGAGATGGTGCAACAACTTTTTTCCAGTACAGGTCTGGTGCAGATTGTTTGATGGTGCAGCAGCATAGTCCTGTGGGTTTGATGAGTGTGCATGATGGTGCAGCAGCCTAGTCAGTTCAGGTTTGGTGAAGTGTGTGTGATGCAGCAGCTAAGTCCAGTACAAGTCTGGTGCTGTGTGTGAGATAGTGCAGCAGCTTACTTCAGTAAATGCCTGATACAGTGTGTGTGTGTGTGTGTGTGTGTGTGATGATTCAGCAGCTGAGTTTAGTAAATGCCTGACACAGTGTGTGTGTGATGATGCAGCAGCTTAGTCAAGTATCTGCTTGGCACAGTGTGTGTGATTGTGCAGCAGCTTAGTCCAGTACAGGTCTAGTGCAGTGTGTGTGATGATGCAAAAGCTTAGTCCAATACATGCCTGGCACAGTATGTGTGATGAGGCTGCAGCTTAGTTCAGTACATGCCTGGCACAGTGTGTGTGATGATGCAACAGCTTAGTTCAGTACATACCTGACATGGTGTGTGTGATGATGCAGCAGGTTAGTTCAGTACATTCCTGACACAGTGTGTGTGATGATGCAGCAGCTTAGCCCAGTACAAGTCTGGCACAGTGTGTGTGATGATGCAGCAGTTTAGTCCAGTACATTCCTGGCACATTGTGTGTGAGGATTCAGCTGCTTAGTTCAGTTCACGCGTGACACAGTTTGTGTGATGATGCAGCAGCTTAGTTCAGTACATGCCTGACATTTTGTGTGTGATGATGCAGCAGGTTAGTTCAGTACATGCCTGACGCAGTGTGTGTGATGATGCAGCAGCTTAGTTCAGTACATGCCTGACACATTGTGTTTGATGATGCAGCAGCTTAGTCCTGTACATGCCTGACACAGTGTGAGTAACGGTGATGCAGCTTAGTCCAGTACATGCCTGACATGGTGTGTGTGATGATGCATCAGCTTAGTTCAGTACATGCCTGACATTGACACAGTGTGTATGATGATGCTGCAGCTTAGTTTAGTGCATGCCTGACACAGTGTGTGTGATGATGCATCCGCTAGGTGCAGTACGTGCCTGAGACAGTATGTGCGATGATGCATCAGCTTAGTCCAGTACAAGTCTGGCACAGTGTGTGTGATAATGCAGCAGCTTAGTCCAGTACATGGATGAAACAGTGTGTGTGAGCATGCAGCTGCTTATTCCAGTACATGGCTGACACAGTCTGTGTGATGATGCAGTAGCATAGTCCAGTACACGCCTGACACAGTGTGTGCAATGATGCAGCAGCTTAGTTTAGTTCATGCCTGACACAGTGTGTGTGATGATGCATCAGCTTAGTCCAGTACATGCCTGGGACAGTGTGTGTGATGATGCAGCAGCTTAGTTCAGTACATGCCTGATACAGTGTCTGTGATGATGCAGCAGCTTAGTCCAGTATATGCCTGACACAGTGTGTGTAATGATGCAGCAGCCTAGTCCAGTACAGGTCTGGTGCAGTGTGTGTGATGGTGCAGCAGCTTAGTCCAATACAGGTGTGGCACACTGCATATGTGTGTGTGTGTGTGTGTGTGAGTGTGTGCGTGTGTGTGTTTGTCTGTGTCTGATGGTGCAGCAGCTTGGTCCAGTAAAGGTCTGGTGTAGTGTGTGTGTGTGTGTGTGTGATGGTGCAGCAGTTTAGCTCAGTAGAGGTGTAGTGCAGTGTGTGCGTGTGTGATGGTGCAGCAGTTTAGTCCCATACAGCTCTTGTGCAGTGTGTGTGATGGAGCAACCGTAGCTTAGTACAGGTCTGGAGCAGTGTGTGGTGAGGCACTGCAGCAGCTTAGTCAGTATAGCTGTGGTGCAGTGTGTGTGAGATGCTGCAGCAGCTTAGCCCAGTACAGGTGTGGTGCACTGTGTGTGTGTGTGTGTGTGTGTGTGTGTGGTGTAGTAACTAAGTCCAGTACATGTCTGGTGCAGTGTGTGACATGGTTTAGCAACTTAGCCCAGTAAAGATCTTGCGGTGTGTGTGTGTGTGTGTGATGGTACAGCAGCTTAGTCCAGTACAGGTCCGGTACTGTGTGTGATGGTGAAGCAGCTTAATCCAGTACAGGTCTGGCACAGTGTGTGTGCGTGTGTGTGTGTGTGTGTGTGTGTGTGTGTGTGTGTGTGATGGTGCAACATGTCCAGTGCAGTTCTGGAGCAGTGTGTGTGCCTGTGTGTGTGTGGTGTCTGTGTGTGTGTGTGTATGTGTGTGTGTGATGATGCAGTGGCCTTGCCCAGTACAGGTCTAGCTCGGTGTTTGTCTGTGAAATGGAGCAACTTAGTGCAGTACAAGTCTAGTGCAGTGTGTGTGATGGTTTAGCAACTTAGCCCAGTACAGGTCTGGAACAGTGTGTGTGTGTGTCTGTGTGTGTGTGTTACGGAGCAGGGGCTTTGTCCAGTACCGCTATGTTGCAGTTCATGTGATGGTTCAGCAGCGTAGTCCAGTACTGGGCTGGTGCAGTGTGTGTGAATGTGCAGTAACTTAGCCCAGTACTGGTCTGTTGCAGTGTGTATGTGTGATGGTGCAGCAGGTTAGTCCAGTACAGGTCCAGTTCAGTGTGTGTGGTGGTGGTGGTGCAGCAGCTTTGTCTAGTTCACATCAGGTGTAGTGTGTGTGATGTGCAGCAGCTTTGTCCAGTACAAGTTTGGTGCAGTGTGTGTGCTGGCGCAGCAACTTTGTCCAGTACAGGTCTTGTGCAGAGTGTGTGACAGTGCAGCAGCTTAGTCCAGAACTGGTCTGTTGTAGTGTTTGAGATGGTGCAGCAACTTTTTCCAGTACAGGTCTGGTGCAGATTGTTTGATGGTGCAGCAGCATAGTCCTGTACAGGTTTGATGCAGTGTGCATGATGGTGCAGCAGCCTAGTCCAGTTCAGGTTTGGTGAAGTGTGTGTGATGCAGCAGCTAAGTCCAGTACAAGTCTGGTGCTGTGTGTGAGATAGTGCAGCAGCTTACTTCAGTAAATGCCTGATACAGTGTGTGTGTGTGTGTGTGTGTGTGTGTGTGTGTGTGAGATGATTCAGCAGCTTAGTTTAGTAAATGCCTGACACAGTGTGTGTGTGATGATGCAGCAGCTTAGTCAAGTATCTGCTTGGCACAGTGTGTGTGATTGTGCAGCAGCTTAGTCCAGTACAGGTCTAGTGCAGTGTGTGTGATGTTGCAAAAGCTCAGTCCAATACATGCCTGGCACAGTGTGTGTGATGAGGCTGCAGCTTAGTTCAGTACATGCCTGGCACAGTGTGTGTGATGATGCAACAGCTTAGTTCAGTACATACCTGACATGGTGTGTGTGATGATGCAGCAGCTTAGCCCAGTACAAGTCTGGCACAGTGTGTGTGATGATGCAGCAGTTTAGTCCAGTACATTCCTGGCACATTGTGTGTGAGGATTCAGCTGCTTAGTTCAGTTCACGCGTGACACAGTTTGTGTAATGATGCGGCAACAGTTCAGTACATGCCTGACATGGTGTGTGTGATGATGCAGCAGCTTAGTTCAGTACATGCCTGACACAGTGTGTGTGATGATGCATCAGCATAGTGCAGTACATGCCTGATACGGTATGTGTGATGATGTATCAACTAGTCCAGTACAAGTCTGGCACGGTGTGTGTGATGATGCAGCAGTTTAGTCCGTACATTCCTGGCACATTACGTGTGAGGATTCAGCTGCTTAGTTCAGTTCATGTGTGACACAGTTTGTGTGATGATGCAGCAGCTTAGTTCAGTACATACCTGACACATTGTGTTTGATGCAAGCAGCTTGTCCTGTACATGCCTGACACAGTGTGAGTAGCGGTGCTGCAGCTTAGTCCAGTACATGCCTGACATGGTGTGTGTGATGATGCATCAGCTTAGTTCAGTACATGCCTGACATTGACACAGTGTGTGTGATGATGCTGCAGCTTAGTTTAGTGCATGCCTGACACAGTGTGTGTGATGATGCTCCGCTTAGTGCAGTGCGTGCCTGAGACGAGTATGTGTGATGATGCATAGCTTAGTCCAGTACAAGTCTGGCACAGTGTGTGTGATAATGCAGCAGCTTAGTCCAGTACATGGATGAAACAGTGTGTGGAGCATGCAGCTGCTTGTTCCAGTACATGGCTGACACAGTCTGTGTGATGATGCAGTAGCATAGTCCAGTACACGCCTGACACAGTGTGTGCAATGATGCCGCAGCTTAGTTCAGTTCATGCCTGACACAGTGTGTGTGATGATGCATCAGCTTAGTCCAGTACATGCCTGGGACAGTGTGTGTGATGATGCAGTGGCTTAGTCCAGTACATGCCTGATACAGTGTCTGTGATGATGCAGCAGCTTAGTCCAGTATATGCCTGACACAATGTGTGTGATGATGCAGCAGCCTAGTCCAGTACAGGTCTGGTGCAGTGTGTGTGATGGTGCAGCAGCTTAGTCCAATACAGGTGTGGCACACTGCAGATGTGTGTGTGTGTGTGAGTGTGTGCGTGTGTGTGTTTGTCTGTGTCTGATGGTGCAGCAGCTTAGTCCAGTAAAGGTCTGGTGCAGTGTGTGTGTGTGTGTAATGGTGCAGCAGTTTAGTTCAGTAGAGGTGTAGTGCAATGTGTGCGTGTGTGATGGTGCAGCAGTTTAGTCCCATACAACTCTTGTGCAGTGTTTGTGACGGAGCAGCCGCTTAACCCAGTACAGGTCTGGAGCAGTGTGTGTGAGTGAGGCACTGCAGCAGCTTAGTCCAGTATAGCTGTGGTGCAGTGTGTGTGAGATGCTGCAGCAGCTTAGCCCAGTACAGGTGTGGTGCAGTGTGTGTGTGTGTGTGTGTGTGTGTGTGTGTGTGTGTGTGTGTGTGTGTGTGTGTGGTGGTGTAGTAGCTAAGTCCAGTACATGTCTGGTGCAATGTGTGACATGGTTTAGCAACTTAGCCCAGTAAAGATCTTGTGGTGTGTGTGTGTGTGATGGTACAGCAGCTTAGTCCAGTACAGGTCCGGTACTGTGTGTGATGGTGAAGCAGCTTAATCCAGTACAGGTCTGGCACAATGTGTGTGTGTGTGTGTGTGTGATGGTGCAGCAGCGTTGTCCAGTGCAGTTCTGGAGCAGTGTGTGCCTGTGTGTGTGTGTTGTGTGTGTGTGTGTGTGTGTGTGTGTGTGTGTATGTGATGGTGCATCAGCTTAGTCCAGTACAGGTGTGATGCATTGTGTGTGATGGTGCAGCGGCTTATCCCAGTACAGGTCTAGCGCAATGTGTGTGTGTGATCGTGCAGCAGCTTAGTCCAGCACAGCTCTTGTGCAGTGTGTGCTATGATGCAGCTGATTAGCTCAGTACAGGTCTGGAGCAGAGTGTGTGTCTGTGTGTGACAGTGCAGCAGGTTAGTCCAGTAAGCTCTAGTGCAGTGTGTGTGATGGTGCAGCAGCTTAGTCCAGTACAGGTCTGGCACAGTGTGTGGGTGTGTGTGATGGTGCAGCAGCTTTATCTAGTATAGGTCTGGCACAGTGTGTGGGTGTGTGTGATGGTGCAGCAGCTTAGTCCAGTACAGATTTGGTGCAGTGTGTGTGATGGTGCAGCAGCTTAGCCATGTACAGGTGTGGTGCAGTGTGTGCATGTGTGACGGTGCAGCAGCTTAGTCTAGTACAGGTCTGGTGTAGTGTGTGTGATGGTGCAGCAGCTTACTCAAGTACAGGTTTGGTGCAGTGTTTGTGATGGTGCAGTAGCTTAGTCCAGTACAGGTCTGGCGTAGTGTGTGACGATGCAGCAGATTTGTCCAGTACAGATCTGGTACAGTGTGTGATGGTGCAGCAGCTTAGTCCAGTTCAGGTTTGGTGCAGTGTGTGTGATCATACAGCAGCTTAGTCCAGTACAGCTCTCCTGCTGTTTGTGTGATGCTGCAGCAGCTTAGTCCAGGACAGCTCTTGTACAGTGTTTGCTATGATGCAGCTGATTAGCCCAGTACAGGTCTGGAGCAGAGTGTGTGTCTGTGTGTGACTGTGCAGCAGGTTAGTCCAGTACAGCTCTGGTGCAGTGTGTGTGTGTGATTGTGCTGCAGCTTAGTACAGTACAGGTCTGGCACAGTGTGTGGGTGTGTGTGATGGTGCAATAGCACAATCCAGGACAGGTCTGATGCAGTGTGTGTGTGATGGTGTAGTAGTTTAGCCCAGTACAGGTCTGGCACAGTGAGAGTGTGTGTGTGTGTGTGTGTGTGTGTGTGTGTGTGTGTGTGTGATGGTGCAGCAGCTTAGTCCAGTACAGATCTGGTGCAGTGTGTGTTATGGTGCAGCAGTTTAGCCAAGTACAATCATGGTGCAGTGTATGCATGTGTGACAGTGCAGCAGCTTTGTCCAGTACAGGTCTGGTTCAGTGTGTGTGATGGTGCAGCAGCTTAATCGAGTACAGGTCTGGTGTAGTGTGTGTGATGGTGCAGCAGCTGAGTCCTGTACAGGTTTGCTGCAGTGTTTGTGATGGTGTAATAGCTTTGTCCAATACAGATTTAGTGTAGTGTGTGATGGTGCAACAGGTTTGTCCAGTACAGATCTGGTGCAGAGTGTGTGACAGTGCAGAAGCTTAGTTCAGTACAGGTTTGGTACAGTGTGTGTGTTGATGCACCAGCTTACTCCAGTACAAGTCCGGTGCTGTGTGTGAGATTGTGCAGGAGCTTAGTCCAGCAAATGCCTGGCACAGTGTGTGTGTGTGTGTGTGTGTGTGTGTGTGTGTGTGGCGTGTGTGTGTGTGTGTGTGTGTGTGTGTGTGATGATGCATCAGTTTAGTTCAGTAAACAACTGACATTGTGTGTGGTGATGCAGCATTTTATTTTAGTAAATGCCTGACATAGTGTGTGTGATGATGCAGCAGCTTAGTCAAGTACATGCCTGATGCAGTGTGTGATGGTGCAGCAGCTTAGTCCAGTACAGGTCTACTGCAGTGTGTGTGATGATGCAGCAGGTTAGTCCAACGCATGCCTGGCACAGTGTGTGTGATGATGCAGCAGCATAGTCCAGTACACGCCTGACACGGTGTGTGCAATGATGCAGCAGCTTAGTTCAGTACATGCCTGACACAGTGTGTGTGTTGATGCAGCAGCTTAGTCAAGTACAAGCCTGACACAGTGTGTGTAATGTTGCAGCAGCTTAGTCCAGTACATGTCTGACACGATGTGTGTGTGATGATGCATCAGCTTAGTCCTGTACATGCCTGGTACAGTGTGTGTGATGATGCAGCAGCTTAGTCCGGTATATGCCTGACACAATGTGTGTGATGATGCAGCAGCTTGGTCCAGTACAGGTCTGGTCAGTGTGTGTGATGGTGCAAGCAGTTTAGCTCAGTAGTGGTCTAGTGCAGTGTGTGTGTGTGTGTGTGTGTGTGTGTGTGTGTGTGTGTGTGATGGTGCTGCAGTTTAGTTCTCTACAGCTCTCGCACAGTGTGTGTGATGGTGCAGCAGCTTAGCCCAGTACAGGTCTGGAACAGTGTGTGTGAATGAGGTGCTGCAGCAGCTTTGTCCAGTATAGCTGTGGTGCAGGGTGTGTGGTGGTGCAACTGCTTAGTCCGGTGCAGGTCTGGTGCAGTGTGTGTGATGGTGCAGTGGCTTAGCCCAGTACAGGTGTGGCGCAGTGTGTGTGTGTGTGTGTGTGTGATGGTGTAGTAGCTGAGTCTAGTACAAGTCTGGTGCAGTGTGTGATATGGTTTAGCAACTTAGCCCAGTACAAGTTTTGCATTGTGTATGTGAGTGTGTGTGTGTGTGTGTGATGATGCAGCAGCTTAGTCCAGTGCAGGTCTGGTGCTGTGTATGATGGTGAAGCAGCTTAGTCCAATACAGGTCTGGCATATTGAGTATGTGTGTGTGTGTATGTGTGATGGTGCAGCAGAGTAGTCCAGTACAGGTCTGGCGCAGTTTGTACCTGTGTGCGTGGGTGAGTGTGTGTGTGTTGGTGCATCAGCTTAGTCCAGTACAGGTGTGGTGCATTGTGTGTGATGGTGCAGCGGCTTATCCCAGTACATGTCTCGTGCAGTGTGTGCTATGATGCAGCTGAATAGCCCAGTACAGATCTGGAGCAGTGTGTGTGTGTGCGTGTGTGTGTGTGTGTGTGTGTGTGTGTGTGTGTGACAGTGCAGCAGCTTAGTCCAGTACAGCTCTGGTGCAGTGTGTGTGTGTGTGTGTGTGTGTGTGTGTGTGTGTGTGTGTGATGGAGCTGGAGCTTTGTCCAGTTCAGCTCTGTTGCAGTGTATGTGATGGTTCAGCAGCTTAGTCCAGTACTGGTCTGGCGCAGTGTGTGTGAATGTGCAGTAATTTAGCCCAGTACTGGTCTGGTGCAGTGTGTATGTGTTATGGTGTAGTAGGTTAGTCCAGTACAGGTCCGGTTCAGTGTGTGTGTGTTGGTGCAGCAGCTTTGTCTAGTTCAGGTCAGGTGTAGTGTGTGTGATGGTGCAGCAGCTTTGTCCAGTACAAGTCTGGTGCAGTGTGATTGATGGCGCAGCAGCTTAGTCCAGTACAGGTCTGTTGCAGTGTGTGAGAAGGTGCGGCAGCTTTGTCCAGTACAGGTCTGGTGCGGAGTGTGTGATGGTGCAGCCGCTTAGTCCAGAACTGGTCTGTTGTAGTGTTTGTTATGGTGCAGCAGCTTTTTCCAGTACAGGACTGGTGCAGATTGTTTGATGGTGCAGCAGCATAGTCCTGTACAGGTTTGATGCTGTGTATGTGATGATGCAGCAGCTAAGTCCAGTACAAGTCTGGAGCTGTGTGTGAGATAGTGCAGCAGCTTACTCCAGTAAATGCCTGGTACAGAGTGTGTGTGTGTGTGAGACGATTCAGCAGCTTAGTTTAGTAAATGCCTGACACAGTGCATGTGATGATGCAGCAGCTTAGTCAAGTATATGCTTGGCACAATGTGTGTGATTGTGCAGCAACTTAGTCCAGTACAGGTCTGGTGCAATGTATGTGATGATCCAAAAGCATAGTCCAGTACATGCCTGGCACAGTGTGTGTGGTGATGCAGCAGCTTAGTTCAGTACATGCCTAACATGGTGTGTGTGATGATGCATCAGCATAGTGCAGTACATGCCTGATACGGTATGTGTGATGATGCATCAGCTTAGTCCAGTACAAGTCTGGCACAGTGTGTGTGATGATGCAGCAGTTTAGTCCAGTACATTCCTGGCACATTGTGTGTGAGGATTCAGCTGCTTAGTTCAGTTCATGCATGACACAGTTTGTGTGATGATGCAGCAGCTTAGTTCAGTACATGCCTGACACGGTGTGTTTGATGATGCATCAGCTTAGTCCTGTACATGCCTGACACAGTGTGAGTAATGATGCTGCAGCTTAGTCCAGTACATGCCTGACATGGTGTGTATGGTGATGCATCAGCTTAGTCCTGTATGTGCCTAACACAGTGTGTGTGATGATGCATCAGCTTCATCCAGCAGATGGCTGGTGCATTGTGTAATGAATCAGCAGCTTAGTCCAGTACATGCCTGATACAGTGTGTGATGATACATAGAAACATAGAATTTGATGGCAGAAAAGGACCGCTTAGCCCACCTAGACTGCTCATTTCCCTACCTAATGCATAGGCTGCGGATCCTAGTTAACCAACAGCCTACTTCCTCCTACTCCCCACTAGAATTGCCTTGTTTGTCCCATGCATTCTTGAATTCCCCACTGTTTTTGACTCCACTACCTCCTCAGGAAGGCCGTTCCATGCATCTACAACCCTCTCGTGAAAAAATTCTTCCTCACATTACCTCTGAGCCATCCCCCCGTCTTCAAATTGTGCCCCCTTGTTCTTGCACACCTCTTTTTCTGAAAGATGCTACCATCTTGGACTCTGTTGATTCCCTTGATGTACTTGAAAGTTTCTATCATGTCCCTCCTCTCTCTTCTCTCCTCAAGTGTATACATATTAAACTTCTTTAATCTCTCTTCATATGTCTTCTGGTGCAGACCCTGCACCACTTTAGTTGCACTCCTCTGGACAGCCTCCACCCTGTCTATGTCCTATGGGGTCTCCAGAACTGGACACAGAACTTTATATGGGTTCTCACCAACTGTATGTACAGAGGGATAACAACTTCATGTTTTCTTCTGGTGATGCCTCTCCCTATGCATCCCAGTATCCCACCAGCCCTTGTTACTGCCTCCTCACATTGCTTACCCACCTTAAGGTCATCTGATATGACTACCCCAGGTCCCTTTCCATTTCTGCTGTTGTTATTATCTCACCTCCCATTGTGCACTCTTCCCCTGGATTTTTGTTTCCCAAGTGCATTACCTTGCACTTCTTTGCATTGAATCTAACCTGCCACACATGTGACCATTCCTCCAACCTTGCCCAGTCCCTTTGCATCCTCTCCACCCCACCTTTTATACAGCAGCTTTGTTGAGTACATGCCTGACACAGTATGTGTGATGAGGCAACGGCTTAGTCCAGTACATGCTTGATACAGTGTGTGTGATGATGCAGCAGCTTAGTCCAGCATAAGCCTGACACAGTGTGTGTGATGATGCAGCAGCTTAGTCCAGTACATGTTTGAAACAGTGTGTGTGATGATGCAGCAGTTTAGTCCAGTACATGCCTGACACAGTGTGTGTGATGATACAGTAGCTTTGTTAAGTACATGCCTGAAACAGTGTGTGTGATGAGGTAACAGCTTAGTCCAGTACATGCCTGATACAGTGTGTGATGATGCAGCAGCTTAGTCCAGTATATGTCTGACATGATGTGCGTGATGATGCAGCAGCTTAGTCCAGTACAGGTCTATTGCAGTGTGTGTGATGGTGCTGCAGCTTAGTCCAATACAGGTGTGGTGCAGTGCATGTGTGTGTGTCTGTGTCTGATGGTGCAGCAGCTTGGTCCAGTACAGGTCTGGTGCAGTGTGTGTGATGGTGTAGCAGTTTAGCTCAGTACAGGTCTAGCACAATGTCTGTATGTGTGATGGTGCAGCAGTTTAGAAACATAGAAACATAGAAGCTGATGGCAGATAAGGACCACAAGGCCCATCCAGTCTGCCCATTTCTTTTTCTACCTTATAAATGTGCCATCGGCCTTTGCTCTGTCAATGGCCTATCTATTCAGACTCATCTGTATTGCTACCTTAATCCTATCCCAAGCCTGTTTGAAGCCCTGCACTGTATTCATATCCACCACTTCCTGAGGTTTAGTCCCATACAGCTCTCATGCAGTGTGTGTGATGGTGCAGCAGCTTAGCCCAGTATAGGTCTGGAGCAGCATGTGTGTGTCAGAGACACTGCAGTAGCTTAGTCCAGTACAGCTCTGGTGCAGTGTGTGTGTGATGGCGCAGCTGCGTAGTCCAGTGCAGGTCTGATGCAGTGTGTGTGATGGTGCAGCAGCACAGTCCAGTATACGCCTGGTGCAGTGTGCATGTGATGGTGCAGCAGCTTTGCCCAGTACAGGTGTGGCACAGTGTGCGTGTGTGTGTGAGATGGTGTAGTAGCTGAGTCCAGTACAAGTCTGGTGCAGTGTGTGTGATGGTTTAGCAACGTAGCCCAGTGCAGGTCTGACGCTGTGTGTGTGTGTGTGTGTGTGTGTGTGTGTGATGGTGCAGCAGCTTAGTCCAGTACAGGTCTAGTGCTGTGTGTGATGGTGAAGCAGCTTAGTCCAGTACAGGTCTGGCACAGTGTGTGCCTATGTGTGTGTGAATGTGTGTGTGTGATAGTGCATCAGCTTAGTCCAGTACAGGTGTGGTACATTGTGTGTGATAATGCAGTGGCTTATCCCAGTACAGGTCTAGCACAGTGTGTGTGTGTGATGGTGCAGCAGCTTAGTCCAGTACAGCTCTTGTGCAGTGTGTGCTATGGTGCAGCTAATTAGCCCACTACAGATCTGGAGCAGTGTGTGTGTGTGTGTGTGTGTGTGACAGTGCAGCAGCTTAGTCCAGTACAGTTCTGGTGCAGTGTGTGTGGTGGTGCAGCATCTTAGTCCAGTACAGGTCTGGTGCAGTCTGTGTGATGGTGCAACAGCATAATCCAGTACAGGTCTGGTGCAGTGTGTGTGTGGATGGTGCTGCAGCTTAGCCCAGTACAGGTCTGGTGCAGTGTGTGTGATGGTGCAGCATCTTAGTCTAGTACAGATCTGGTGTAGTGTGTGTGATGCTGCAGTAGCTTAGTCCAGTACAGGTCTGGTGTGGTATGTGACTGTGCAGCAGGTTTGTCCAGTACAGATCGGGTGCAGAGTGTGTGACGGTGCAGCAGCTTAGTCTAGGTCTAGTACAGATCTGGGGCAGTGCTTCTGATGGTGCAGTAGCTTAGTCCAGTACAGGTCTGGTGTGGTATGTGACAGTGCAGCAGGTTTGTCCAGTGCAGATCTGGTGCAGAGTGTGTGACGGTGCAGCAGCTTAGTCCAGTACAGGTTTGGTCCAGTGTGTGTGATGATGCAGCAGCTTAGTCCAGAACAAGATTGGTGTTGTGTGTGAGATAGTGCAGGAGCTTAGTCCAGTAAATGCCTGGCACAGTGTGTGTGTGTGTGTGTGTGTGTGTGTGTGTGTTTGTGATGATGCATCAGCTTAGTTCAGTGCATAACTGACACATTGTGTGTGATGATGCGTCAGCTTAGTCAAGTACATGTCCGGCACAGTGTGTGTGATGGTGCAGCAGCTTAGTACAGTACAGGTCAAGCG
The DNA here is from genome assembly GCA_016271365.2 of Neoceratodus forsteri. Classification (NCBI taxonomy): domain Eukaryota; kingdom Metazoa; phylum Chordata; order Ceratodontiformes; family Ceratodontidae; genus Neoceratodus; species Neoceratodus forsteri. Next base: position 166,325,204 of record CM028137.1, read on the forward strand.
CAGTGTGTGAGATGATGCTGAAGCTTAGTCCAATACATGCCTGGCACAGTGTGTATGATGATGCAGCAGCTTAGTCCAGTACATGCCTGGCAAAGTTTATGTGATGATGCAGCAGGTTAGTCAAGTACATGTCTGGCACAGTGTGTGTGATGGTGCAGCAGCTTAGTCCAATACATACCTGGCACAGTGTGTATGATGATGCAGCAGCTTAGTCCAGTACATGCCTGGCACAGTATGTGTGATGGTGCATCAGCTTAGTTCAGTAAATGCCTGGTACTTTGTATATGTATGATGATGATGCAACAGCTTAGTTCAGTATATAACAGATACAGTGTGTGTGATGCAGCAGCTTAGTTCAGTACATAACTGACACAGTGTGTATGATGCAGCAGATTGGTCAAGTACATGCCTGGCACAGTGTGTGTGATGGTGCAGCAACTTAGTCCAGTACAGGTCTGGTGCAGTGTGTGTGATCTTGCAGCAGCTTAGTCCAAAACATGCCTGACACAGTGTGTGCGATGATGCAGCAGCTTAGTCCAGTACATGCCTGACACAGTTTGTGTGACGATGCAGCAGCTTATTCCAGTACATGTCTGACACAGTGTGTGTGTGATGATGCAGCAGCTTCATTCAATACATTCCTGACACAGTGTGCGTGATGATGCATCAACTTAGTCCACCAGAAGTCTGGCACAGTGTGTGATGAGGCAGCAGCTTAGTCCAGTACATGCCTGGCACAGTGTGTGTGATGACACAGCAGCTTTGTTGAGTACATGCCTAACACAGTGCGTGTGATGATGCAGCATCTTAGTTCATTACATGCCTGACACAATGTGTTTGATGAGGCAACAGCTTAGTCCGGTACATGCCTGCTACAGTGTGTGTGATGATGCAGCTGCTTAGTCCAGTACATGCCTGACATGTTGTGTGTAATGATGCAGCATCCTAGTTCAGTACATGCTTGACACAGTGGGTATGATAATGCAGCAGCTTAGTCCAGTACATGTCTGACACACTGTGTGTGATGATGCAGCAGCTTAGTCCAGTACTTGCCTGATTCAGTGTGTGTGATGATGCAGCAGCTTAGTCCAGTACATGTCTGACACAGTGTGTGTGATGATGCATCAGCGTAGTTCAGTACATGCCTGACATGGTGTGTGATGATGCAGCAGCTTAGTTGAGTACATGCCTGACACGGTGTGTATGATGATGCAGCAGCTTAGTCCAGTACATGCCTGACACAGTGTGTGTGTGTGTGTGTGTGGTTGTGTGTGATGATGCAGCAGCTTAGTCCAGTACATGCTTGGCACAGTGTGTGTGATGAAGCAGTAGCTTAGTCCAGTATAAGTCTGGAGCAGTGTGTGTGTGATGGTGCAGTAGCTTTGTCCATTACAAGTCTGGTGCAGTTTGTGTGTGTTCATGCGGCTGCTTCTTGAGTGACTTGCAGGGATTGGTACAGGTCTAGTCCACTGCATGCTGATGCAGCTGCTTTGGGAGTGGCCCATGTCTGCAACAGATGTGGCGCTAAGTGTTTTATGATGCAGTTGCTTTGTGACTCGCAAAATCCATTATAGTCCTGGAGCACTGCATGTGATGATGCAGTTGCTTTGTGAGGGGCTCTCAGGGCCCCTCACAAAGTATGCTACAGGTATGATGCAATGTGTGTGTAATGACACAGCTGCAGCCGCTGTATATATGGCCTACTTTTTCAAAGTAAGCTATAGGTTTCAGGATATGCCCAATGTAAAGTAAGGTACTATGGCAATTTCTCTCGAAAGAAACAAATGCAAAAACGATGTTGATGCACAGGTTAGGGTTTATAATTAAAGCAAGAAAAGTAAGGAAATGTGGCCGTGGGCTCATACAAGAAATGCTTGTACCTGAGCATAGCACTAAGAGGAGACTGCACTTGGGATCAGGGGTTCAGCTAATTTATTTTCAATGGAAGTCTAAAACTTCCAGGAGTTCAAATCTGGAAATCATTCTAATTTTTTGGATGTCAAAATACTTCCAGGATCCCACTTTTGGAAGTCAGTATTCTAGGATGGCCAAATTTATGAATGTTAACATAACAAAATTAGTGGTAAAATACATTTTTTCAGAAAAATCCATAATTTCCGATTTCCATGCCTGCAATTTTGGAAGTCGTCTAATTTTTATGTTTGCTTGCACGCATGTGCAAGAAACATGGTGCCATCATATGAGTTTTCCAGAGGTGTGTCACCCTCTTCCAATTCAGTCAGTGTATTTGCAGGCACGGTCGGAGAGCGCCAATCACTGCTCCAGCTATGACAGCTGAAAATGCAGTGGCATACAGTTGAAAGGGAGAGCTCCGCTTGGTGAGCAGAGCTCTCCCCCCACACACACGTGCCGCGCGACGCACACCGCGCTCAGCGCCTCCCTCCATAACTGTATGGCCGACGGGGTGCCCAATCCCCCGTCGGCTCCACGCCCCCAAAGCATCCAGGTGCCACACTGGGAACCCACCCCAGCTTGGCAAAATGATGTAATGCCGATGGGGTGCCCAATCCCCGCCGGCTCCACTGTGTCTCCTCCCCATGCTGTCACCGACGGGTGCCCAATCCCTGGCCGGCTTCACTGTCCCTCCAGTACAGGGTGCCACGCTGGGAGCCCACCCCAACGTTGCAACAGATGCCATGGCCGACGGGGGTGCCCAATCTCCCGTCGGCTCCACGCCTCCCCCAGCTGTCCTTCTGCCACGTTGGGAGCCCACCCCAGTGTGGCAAACGTCCCGCGTCGTCTTTTTCAACAAAAAAACTTTTTTTTTAATTTAGTTGTTTAACCAGGTATAGCACACTAAGCTGGAAGCTTTTTTACAGGAGCAACCTGGGAGCACAAGGAGGTTAAGTGACTTGCTCAGGGTCACACAGTATGCAAGTGGAAACTGTGGGATTCAAACCCAGGTCGGGTCTGCTGGATGTCACCAGATTTGCAGCTCAGAGCCTTAAACCACTGCGCTATACTGCCTCCAAACCTGTAAAGAAAAAAACGGTCCCTCGCAGTCTCCCTGCCCCCCCACAACCCGCACCCACCCCACTGCGCACCCTGCCTCCCCACCCCATACTTTCCTCCGGAGTCCGGTGCGATGATCTTCGGTGGACCGGGAACACGTCTGCACTCTTCAAAGCCGACCGCGAACTGAGGAAAAGCTGTATAATGGGATAGATAGGGGTTTTTCAACTTTGTTGCATATCTCAGGCATTTTTTGGAATTTTTGCACCAAATTTTCAACATGGGGTTTTTGGGACCCCTCCTCATGAATTCTTGCACTGTCATGGCATTTCTCGGGCCCGAAGGGTGATTTCATAGCCACTGTGCTAAATCACCTTTCCGGAATGATTAATGAAACGACACTGCCAGTGTTCATAAGGTGGGCTCTCAAAAAGCCTATTTTGAAAATTTGGTGGAAAAATTCCTAAAAATGACTGTTTTATGAGCGTGCATTGTGCAGTTCCTACGCACGGTCATAAGTTCGCGAATTTTCAATATTTTCACTCCAGATTTTCAACATTGCCATTTTACCACACCTTCTTATGAGCAGTACAGCTGTCATTTTTCACATCTCACCCAAAATGTGTTTCCGCCCATGTAGCGCACAATGGCGCAGTCGGTGTGTGAAATCAATGTATGGGATACATTAAGAAAATCACAGTGACATTGTTCATGAGCAGAGGTCTTAAAATGGCTATGTTGAAAATTGGTGAAAAATTCTAACAATGACTGTTTCTGAGCGTGCATTGTGCAGTTCCTACGCATGCTCGTAAGTTTTGAAATTTCAATATTTTCACCAGATTTTCAACATTGCCATTTTACCACACCTCCTTATGAGCAGTACAGCTGTCATTTTTCACATCTCACCCAAAATGTGTTTCTGCCCATGTAGTGCACAATGGTGCAGTCGGTGTGCAAAATCAATGTACGGACACATTAAGAAAATCACAGTGACACTGTTCATGAGCAGAGGTCTTAAAATGGCTATGTTGAAAATTTGGTGAAAAATTCCTAAAAATGACTGTTTTACGAGCATGCATTGCGCAGTTCCTACGCACGCTCGTAAGTTTGCGAAATTTCAATATTTTCACTCCAGATTTTCAACATTGCCATTTTACCACACCTCCTTATGAGCAGTACAGCTGTCATTTTTCACATCTCACCCAAAATGTGTTTCCGCCCATGTAGTGCACAATGGCACAGTCGGTGTGTGAAATCAATGTACGGGACACATTAAGAAAATCACAGTGATACTGTTCATGAGCAGAGGTCTTAAAATGGTTATTTTGAAAATTTGGTGAAAAAATTCCTAAAAATGACTGTTTTACGAGCGTGCGTTGCAGAGTTCCTATGCATGCTCGTAAGTTCACAAATTTTCAATATTTTCACTCTAGATTTTCAACATTGCCATTTTACCACACCTCCTTATGAGCAGTACAGTTGTCATTTTCACATCTGCCCTCAACGTGTTTCTGCCTCATGTAGCGCACAATGGTGCAGTCGTGTGCGAAATCAATGTATGGGACACGTTAAGAAAATCACAGTGACATTGGTCATGAGCAGAGGTGTTAAAATGGCTATGTTGAAAATTTGGTGAAAAAATCCTAAAATGACTGTTTTAGGGCGCCGCGTTACAGTTCCTCATGCGCTGGCAAGTTGAATTTGTAATATTTGCACCAGATTTTCAACAGTGCCATTTACTGCACTTCCTTATGAGCAGTGCAGCTACCATTTTTCACGCCTCACTAAAATGTGTTTCTGCTCATGTAGCGCACAATGGTACAGTCGGTTTGCTAAAACAATGTTTGGGACAGATTAAGAAAATCACAGTGTCACTGGTCATGAGCAGAGGTCTTAAAATGGCTATGTTGAAAATTTGGTGACAAAACTCCATAAAATGACTGTGTTACGAGTGAGCATTGAGCAGTTTCCACGCACCCTAGTAGGTTCATGAATTTGTAATATTTTCAGTCCAGATTTTCACTAGTGGCATTTTTCCACACCTCCTTATGAACAGTACAGCTGCCATTTTCCACAACATGGCCGAAATGTGTTTTCACACTTTCAGTGCAGAGATGCGTGGTCGCTGTGGGAAATCATTGTTCAGGACAGATAAAGAAAATCACAGTGACACTGTTCATGATCGGAGGTCCCAAAATGCCTGTGTTAACAATCTACTGTAAAAAAATCCCCAAACTAGTTACATTACGGGTGTGCGTTCCACAGTTTCTATGCACACTTGTGACTTCACCAGTTTTTTTAAGATTTTCACAGCAGATTTTCAACATTGCTATTTTTTACACCTCCCCATGAACAGTACCACTGTAATTTTTCACATCCTGTTCGGAATGTGTTTTTGCACCTGTGGTGCCAAATGCCATAGTCGCTGTGAAAAAGCAGTTTTCGGCTAACAAACTGATATTGCCACTGTTCACGAGGTGGGGGTCACAAAAAAAACATGTTGAAAATTTGGGTGAAAATATCAACGAATGCCTGAGGCGTTAGGGTTCCACCATAACGCCTCACTCTGTAGAGTATGACAGGCATCAGGGGTGTGACTTGGGATTCTTGCCTGTCATGCTCATACCATTCCACCCCCACCCACACCCTGCAGCCAGTGAGAAGCATCAAGGTGTGCCTCGGACTCTTCGGGCCCAAACTTCACCCCATTCTCCTATACTGCACCCATCTCACCGTATTTCCTGATGGAATGGGGTGCACATAAGGGCCAAAGACTCCAAGGCACACCGTGACACTTGTCAGTGTCTGCAGGGTAGGGTGTGGTGAAATGGCGTGTTCGCTATGCCTGATGACCCAAAGGCACACCCCAATGCCTGCCACTCTCTGCAGGGTGGTGGTGGGGTTGGCTTCAGTTCAATACTTCGCTGCCATTCCTATTATGCAGCTCTGTAACTTCTACACTACCAATGCCAGTGCCAGCAAGCAAACATTCGGCATTGACAAATGCTTGTTGGTTTTACATCTGGAAGTCAATGACTTCCTCCCTCTTCATTTTGAAAGTTTTTGCCTTATTTTTGGAAGTCAAATACTCCAGAAATGGAGTTAACCGCAGCCCTGCTTGGGATGTGCCATCCTTTGGATTAGATGTTCAACCAAGGTCCCTGCTGCCTTCTCTGTTGCTGTCCTCGTTGTTCTCCAGGTAGAGGTAAAAGAACAAAGGGACTTTTGGAAACAGCAGGCTGTGTTCCCCTGGTATCCTGTTTGACATTCCCCTTCCCATAAAAGAGGTTTAGGCAATTGTCCAAGGCTATGTATGGGTGTTGATAAGTGAATTAGCTGCCAGTAAACTAAGCTAAGCTGCAGTGCCAGAACTTAATTTTTGCAGACTTCCTGTACTCAGTTCCCAAATCAATAATTGTACTTGTGGCTGCTTTGCTGTTCAGGCTCCAGTCTGGAGCTGTATGTTGAGTATGGGGATATGTCCTGCCGAGAGTGCAGTTCAGATGAAGTGCTCACAAACAACTTTCATTCCAATCAGCTGGTCTTTCATTCCTGTGGTAAAGAGTGCTCGGGCCAATCAGGCCAGCAAGAGCTTGAGTGCCTGGACTTAAGTTTTGGGGACTGCATGTAGTGAATTCACCCAATCAAGAATTGTGCTTGCGCCTGCTTTGCTGCTTCGGCTGCAGTCGGGAGCTGTGTGTTGACCGTGGGAGTGTATCCTGTCTTGTATTTAGGCAGTAGTACTTAAGCCATCCTTTGCTATGGTGCTGAACCAAAGAGTAGAGCTTAAGGGCCTCACACTGGGGGCCAGAGGAAAAGGGCATCATACTGGGGGCCAGGGCATAAGGGTGTAACCCCCAGGTGGTGCTATCCCAGGGGCTACTACCCCTGCCTGTTTGGCTACTGACAGGTTGAGGGGCCTAGGTTCTATGGCGGGTGCCTCCACCCAGAGGTCAGGGTTGATAGTGGTTAAACTAACTTGAGCACAGCCCTCTGGGACACGGTGACCCGCCTTTGATCCCACTAGTGGCCCACACAGTACACGGGAGTTACCTTCCCAATACCCCACAAATGCACACTTCTTACACATACAGTAACACTTACCCTCAGGGCTGATGTCTAGCAGCACATCTCTGAGGACCCCCTGTAAAACAAGGTTAGGCAATATACACAAACACAATGCAATGCTTTTTCTACATGTACTAACACCACAGACAGCATATAGTTCAATAACAACAAATCTGATTTATTAGAGGGGGAAGTAACAAGGAGCGGGCAATCAGGTTGATTTGGTTTGGAAATATTCAAATCACAGTACTCTGCATGCATATAGGGTCCAAAATGTCACTCTCTGGGTACCCAAGATGGTGGGGGGCTAGCCAGGGTCGGTGCAGCTGGTTGGGGCCCTTTGATGGAAAAACACCATGCTCACACAAATTGTAATCCGGAGCCCTGGGGCTCAGTTCGTGAAGAAATAAAACAGCAATAATCAGATGACACACTTGTAATCGATAAAAGGCTGCAGGGAGATACCCAGATTTGTACTCACAGTACCAAAGCTGAAAGCTGGATGGAGGATGTTCTAGCTGGATTGCCAGAAAAACAAGGTATAGAGACAGGGTCCTTGTGGCTGGACCCAACTGCAGTTGATAGCAAGCTGATTTAGTCTGACTCAAGCTGGGATCTGCTTCCAGCTTTTGCTCACAGCTCACAGAAAAGGGGAAATAACACCGCGATCCTCCACAAGCACTACACACATTTATATGTAAAAGAAAAGTACTATACCAGGCAGCGTTTTCGATCCCGATCACAAAACAATTGCAATTACCTGAGCACACAGCATCAGCAGTCCTCGACAGGCCGATCGCACTTCAAGCAAATCTTGGTCTTCTCGGGCAAGCCTGGTTCTACACATTGCTTCCTTCTCTTCAAAACTCGGATTCAATCCAAACTAGCGCCCCTAACGGCTGCCAGGCCAACTTCAGGGCCTCCCACGAGCTTCCCACGCGAACTGCACGCCGCATCAGAAGCAGGGCTCCTTCTCTCTTCACTGTCACTACTGATCTGAGCTTTCCAACAACAGAGCAGGGCATTTCCTTTGAGTTCCTCCCAGTTCGGTTGGCTGGTTCGGCTGTCACTCACAATAGGGCTCCCTCTGTTGGTGCAAAAAGGCGCCAAGGTCAAAATTACATTTCTCAGAGGCTCTCTTCATATAATCCCCATTCAGCAGGCTCCAGATGAGAGTCCAAGTTCTGAGTCGTCCACAGGCTCCATTTTAAGGTCTCCCTATCACACTGATTGGTCCAAGTCAGCAGTTCAGGACCAACATGAAAGAGCTACACTAAAACAGTTCGTGCTGTAGTAAAGACAGGTTAGACAAACTACATTTTCTGTCACTCTAAATGATTTCTGGCAAACAGTTATATCTTTCAACAAGGCTCCCTCTGCACATGTAGCGACAGCAGAAATGGAGCAAATTGACAGCAGCCCGGGCCGGATTCGGGCATTAGAACACACAGTTCCCCCATTTCAATTAATTATGGCTTCAAGCAGGCAGCTCTTAAAGAGACAGTACCAGAGGCTCTAAAAGCACTCACACTTAAGCGGCTTAAACGCCGAACACCTCCAGACTTGGAGCATTCAGGCAAGCTCCTGGAAGACTTCTGGGAACCCCCATTTGCAGTGGGGTTACAAGGGCATCACACTGGGGATGTCAGCTGGGGGATCAACCGACAGCCAGACACTCTGATCGTTCAGTGTACACCTGCTCCAGCCATCAATAAACACCTTGTTTGGTTCTCCTTGTAATATAATGCCCCAGTGACACCAGGATTTTGTTGCTATTACAGCTATTTTACTTGGCTGTAGTAGTAGTATAACTCCTTTTGTCTCATGCTAGTGTTAATCCTACTGCATAGACACCTGTTTATCACTCTGCTGTCCTGAGCTTCCTGCACAAGTTTATATTTTTGCTTTGTATTTGTGTTAGATGTCTTTACCCATTTGCTACCTGCATTTACATATACTGCCTCCAGCCTCCTCCCTATCTGGGTGAAGCTCATATTATCCTCATTTTGTTTTTATGCTAGCTTACTCCCTACCAGAGTGAAGCCTATATTGCCTTTCAAATCGCCTCTTCCCTTTCTAGGTAAGCCCAAGTTCCCCTTACTTAGCTTTCACGCCACTCTGATGAAGCCTATATTCCCTCTGATTTCTAATTTAATATTCTGCCCCCTTCAACTCCCCCGGTAATCCTACATTCCTCTTTTCAGCTTCTCTCCATTTGGGCGAGGTTTGTCCCCGCCAGTCTACAAGTGTTGGCATTCCATACCTTATTAGTGCCCGGGATGTACCTGAAAAAGGCATCCTAACATCACCAGTGTACTCACCCAGTTAACAAAATGTAAATAAATAAATACAAATATGTATTCTGTGTAAACAGTAGTGTGAGTGCTGCTTCTCTCTCTCTCTCTCCTACTGTGCTGCTCCATACCTTTTCTATCCTCCTGCCCCCTTCTTATTTACGCACAGTTCCCTCTCCTCTTCTACCTTTCTGAACCTTCTCCCTTCTGTCTTCTTTCTTTCTTCACCCACTCTCCCTACACCCTCTTCACATTTTCTCACTCTCCCTGGTATTCTGGTTGCTGTCCCCTCTCATTTCCTTGACTTCACCTCAAAGCCCTCAGGTCCTTTCTTCCCTCCTATCTCCCTTATTTTTCTTACTCGTCCTCCCCTCCTCCCTTCTTCTCTTCTTCTCATAAGTATCTCACAGATGCTCTCAAGCTCCTCATCTCCTTGCTGCTTGTAGTTGCAGGTGAAATTAAGCTCAGCCTAGGCCCTGTCCTGTTATCCTCTTTCCCTGTAGGTCTGACAGTCGCCCATATCAACACCCGCAGCCTTCTCCCTAAGACTGATCAGTTGTAACCGCACATACTGTCAACCCCCTTAGTTCACAAATGGTCTCTAGTTTAAAAAACATATTTTATGATTGCTCACATTCTGTAGAGATTGTTGATGTAGTTGGTAGTTTGATTTTTTATTCCTTTTTTCTTTTTAAAAGTGAAAAACAGACTGCCCACCATGCTGTCGTTACCACACAATTGTTTACAATCCTTAACCAACTCCCTCTACATCTTTCCTTGACTTAGGAAACCTTCCAACACAGTCTAGCCACTTCTGATGCAATATGAGTGTAACCCCTAGGTGGCACTATTCCTATGGTTACTACCCATGCCTGTATTCCTGACCACAGGTTGAGGGGCCTGGATTCGATATGAAGTTGCTTCCAACCAGAGTAACAATAGTGGGAATGTCTCTCTGACCTGCTATAGCCCTCCGGGAAGCTACAACCACCCACCAACCCTACTAGTGGCTTTGTTCCTTTACCAGCAATTAGTGTATAGTCAGTAAATTCAATTAACAATATGCACACACCCTTCACACTTACCACTAGGGTCTGGCTTTCAGCAAATGCTCTGGAACCCCTGCAGGAAAAAACAGCACAATAGGCATGCACTTTGACACTGTAACCCAACTAATAATATGCTCATAAGTCAGGTTAAACGTGTGTAACCCCCCTACAAATGGGGGTTCCCAAAAGACTTCTAGGAGCTTGCTTGAATGCTCCAAGCCTGAATGGTGTTTGGCATTTAAGCCATTTATCAGTGAGTGTTTTTAGAGCCTCTGGTACTGTCTCTTTAAGAGCTGTCTGCTTGCAGACATAATTAGTTTGTATGGGGGACTGTGCTTCTCTGAGTACCACTCGAGCTGCTGCCAATTCACTTCATTTTGCAGTCACTAGGAGTGCAAAGGGAACCTGTCTGAAAGATGTAACTGTTTGCCAGAAATTATTTAGAGTAATAATGAAATTGCAGTTTGTCTAACCTGCTTTCTTTTGCAGTCAGAACTGTGTCTGCTAGTTCCCATTCTAGTTTTGAACTGCTGAACTGGACCAATCAGTGTGGGGTAAGCTAGCTCTAAAATGGTGCCTTGACTAATCAGAACTTGACTCTAATCTGAGCCAGCCACAAGAGGATTGTATGGGCAGTGACTCTGGGAGATGTAGTTTAGACTTCAGTGCCTTTTGGACCAACAGCAGCAGTCTATTGTGAGTGACAGCCAATCCAGTCAAGAACTGGGAGGAACTCAAAGGAAATGCCGGTTTTGTCGGTTGGAGTTCAGTTGAGCTTTGGCAGTGAAGAAGGAAGGAGCCCTGTGCTTTTCAGTGTGCAGTTTTAGTCAAAAACGGTGTAAGGCCAGAGTTCGGTCTGCAGCTTGTGTAACAGCTTGTTAGGACTGAATCTGGCCTGTGAAAAGAATCAAAGGATCTCTGAAGAGTAGAAACCAGGCTCACCCTGTAGAAGACTGGAGAAATTGTTGAATTACACTCGGTCTGTCAGGAACTGAATCTGCTGTGTGTTCTCCGGGTATTGTGCAGTATTGCGATCGGGATACAGATGCAGCCTGCCTGGTGTAGTGCTTTCTTGTATATGGATGTGAAGAGGTTTGTGTACCTCAAGTGAGCCCTGCTGACATTGAAGGACCCTATCTTATTTGGAGGTCGTGAGTACTAATTCAGGGTCGCTCCTGTTGAATTGCCATTAAATCCAAATGGAATTACTGTACTGCTGACTGTTTAATTCTCCTTTTCTCTGTGTGAAAGGGCCCCTACCAGCTGCCACGGTTTGGACTAGCCACTAGGGCTTGGGTACCCAGGGACAGTAACTGATAGGGATAGGCCTGTGCACAGAGCCATAGGTAGATTATTAGAGTGATAAGCTAATTAACCTGATTTCCCTGTCCTTGTTATATCCCCTAAATAAATCAGAGCTGCTTGTTTCAGCAAAGTTATACTGCCTGAGGTATTTGTCTATGTTAAAGTACTGTACTGTGATTGTTGCACTGTATCTCATTTCACAGGAGGTCCCAGTGCCGGAACCAGACCTGGGGTAAGTGTATACTGTGAAGGTAATTCTGATATATTGTGTGGGCCACTAGTGGGAAGAAAGGGGTTGCAGTGTCCCAGAGGCTGTGACCAAGTTAGTTTAACTATTGCAACCCTGACCTCTGGGTGGAGGCACCGCCATTGGATCCAGGCCCCTCAACCTGTTAGTGGCAAATCAGGCAGGGGTAGTAGCCCCTGGGATAGCGCCATCTAGGAGTTACATCTTGAGAGCTCACCGCTGGGATTGTGTGTCCTCTAGTGGCCATATTTACGAACCACTGTTAAGAAAAAATGGGTACCCCGACAGAAGTGGCTGTGCACGGCTGGTGAGTGGTGTACTGGGGAGAGATCGACCTCAAAATGCTATGCTTATCCTGGACATCCCCCTGGGTATCAATACGGACACTGTGCAGGGAGTACTTTCCAAGGTGGAAGGTTTACAAAACCCTGTGGTGGTGGGTCGGCATGCCAATCTGCTCACCCACACTTTCCTGGCCCTAGTAGAGTTTAAGGATCCCATAGATAGCTCCAAAGTGCCACAGACCATTACCCCAGAGGGAGCCCTCACTGCTTGGAGAGTGATAACTAAGGACAGTAAGACCGGGGAATCAGCCCCACCACTATCTGAAACTTTGAGGAGAAATTTGCTGAATGGTTGCTGGGAGAGGGAAAACTGTGGAGGACTTGAAGAAACTATTCTTGCCACCTGGGGGTGTTCCTCCCCCAACACCCTCTCCTGCTCCAGTGCCCGTAATGGTGGCTGAACCAATGCAGACTCTTATTTCTGCACCTGCCATTAGTCACGACTCTTACCGAAGGTTGAGGATCTTCTCTGGCACCCTCCCCACCCCCCAAGGGGAGGATGACTGGGAGACCTGGATAGACTATGTTGCCCCCCAAGTGCTAGAATGGCAATGCTCGGAAGGCAGAAGCGAAAGAGGGTTAGTGAGAGCCTCCGAGGTCCCTGCCCTGGCTACCATCCGTGCTAAACGGGCCAGTAACCCTGAAGCGACTGCACAGGCCTATCTTGAGGCCTTGGAGAATGTAAGGGAGCCCAGATTCTGATGAGGACCTATGGTGGAGTAAGAAATGCACAACAGTACCAAGGGAGTTGTTGTCTGTGTATGTCTCTCGGCTGGAAAAATTGTTGCAAGAATGCCTCAGAAAGGGTAGTTTGCCAGCGATTGAACTGGACCGAACCAGACTGGACAGAATCCTTAAGTCTGCCCCTTCTCAGAACTGCTGTTGCTTCAGTTACGCCTGAAATCGACTGGAATCCCCACCTCCTATGATGAGTTAATGAGAGAAATTCGAGGAGTTGAGAAAAGCGACCGGAGGTACCTGCACCAACAGCTGTGGCCACGACCCGAGTGACTGAGGGTGACCCATCAAGTGAAGTTCAGGGCAGAGGTTGACAGTCAATGAGTGCTCTGACAAGGAAAAAGATATGCACAATGGAGGCGAACTGTTGAGAGAGATCCGGAATTCAAAACAGTCCCTTTATGAAGCCACGCCTGCAAATGCAGGCCCTGACCTATATCCGACTGCATCTGCTATGGGGTGGGGTACCCACCCATGTATCTCCTGCTGATAACAGCTCCAAACTCAATTCCTTGACCATGGAAGTGGAGAAACTGACAGATGTCTCCAAATGCTTATCACGCCGCAGACAGAGATGGCACCCAGGTTTCCAGTTAGTAATACCCCCGCCCTGGCTCCCAGTGTGGCGCCCGGCCAGCTCAAACTCCAGAAAGTATGTTTTGCTATAATTGTGGGAAAGATGGGCACATGAAAGGAATGCCAGTCCCAAAAGACACTGACAAAGTTGCATATAGGCTACAAGGAGAGCTTGGAGAAGAAATCAGTGGTTAAGAGGTGCACGACATGATCCCAGTGAGGCACCAAAATGCTAATTCACGTCCTTTGTGGCAAGGTCAGTTGCCCAGGCCCCCACTACCGCCTCTCCAGACTGGTCCAGAATAGTGGGTCCCTCCATGGAGACCACTGTAAAGGTGAATGGAGTGTCTACAAGAGCTGTATTAGACAGTGGCTCCCAAGTGACAATTATGTTCCAGGATTGGTATCAGAAGCATTTGTCAGACGTACCCTTACAACCATTAGAAGGACTGCATGTATGGGGGTTAAGTGAGAAGGCCTACCCCTATTCCGGGTATATCCGAATTTGGCTGTCTTTCCCCACCTCCGTGGCTGGAGTGGCCGAACAAGTAGAGACCCTAGCCTTAGTGTGTCCCCCATTGGGCTGTATGGATGGTGTCCCTTTGTTGATTGGAACAAATGCTCATATGTTCGGAAGGCTGGCACAGTTGTGTTATGAAAACAGGGTCAAAGACTAGTAGAGCTTTAAGAGTTCCGGCTTTAATTAAGAAGGCCTATGAGGCACAGAGATGCTGAAAAACAGAACCAGAGGAACCGGTCGGAATTGTATGGAAGAAGGATCCTGAGTCTCTGATCCTGGCGCCAAATGCCCAGTGTACCTTACAGGAGAGGTCCGTATCAGAAAGGATGTTAAGAATAAAATATTAATGTTGGATGCACCAGGCGATGGGAAATTGCCAGAGGGACTGCTGGTCAAGCCTAGTATTTTGCCCGCTAGAGCCCATGCTTATGCCAGAAGGGTAATGGTCCAAGTTCATAATGTGTCTGAAAGAGACATTCGAGTAAACAGAGGTTGCATCCTGGCTAATGTGCATTGTGCAGACACTGCAGTGCTACCAGCAGCAAGAGTTCAAGGAAGAATGACAGAGTAACGCCTGACTTGTTTGATTTCGCGACTCCCGCTGCCAGCTGAATGGAAAGTGAGGATCAGTGAGAAGCTTGCCCAGAGAGACCAGGTGTTTTCTTTAAAGGAATGGGATGTAGGATGCGTGCAAGGAGCTGAGCACAATATCCGGCTGCATGACGAAAGACCATTTCGTGAGAGGTCTCGACGCCTGGCACCTGCTGACATAGATGATGTGAGGACGGCATCTGCAAGAGATGTTAGCTGCTGGTGTAATACAAGAATCCAGAAGCCCTTATGCTTCCCCATTGTGGTAGTGAGGAAAAGAATGGAACAGTAAGGATGTGTGTGGATTATCGCACCTTAAACCGGCGGACTATCCTGATCAGTACACAATGCCCGCATTCAGGATGCTTTGACTGCCTAAACGGGAGCAAGTGGTTCTCTGTGCTGGATCTCCGCAGTGGTACTACTCAGATCCCGATGGCCCAGAGGACCGTGAGAAGACGGCCTTTATCTGTCCGCTTGGCTTCTATGAACCAATGAGGGATGCCTCAAGATTTCAGGTGCCCCAGCCACTTTTCAACGATTGATGGAGCGTGCAGTGGGGACATGAACTTACTAGAGTGCCTGGTATACCTAGATGATGTTATTGTGTTTGGCAGCTCACTGGAGGAACATGAGGCAGATTATTTAAGGTATTGGACCGACTGGAGGACTTTGGCCTAAACTGTCCATTGATAAGTGTCAATTCTTTCAAACATCAGTAAAGTATGTGGGACACATAGTATCCACCGAGGAATAGAGACCGACCAAGTAAAGTTGAGGCCTTGACCACCTGGCCACAGCCCAAAAATCTAAAAGAACTGCAAGATTCCTGGGATTCTGTGGTTATTATCGGCGCTCATCAAGGACTATTCAAGAGTGATCCGCCTTTACTTAACCTTACTCAAGGGTATCCCCAACCCACAAAATACCAAAAGTCAGCGTCCCTCAAGACTGAAAGAGGTATTTTCATCCGAGTGAAGTATTTGGGACCCGCTGGACCCTGATTGTGAGACTGCTTTTCATGAGATCATATATCAACTACCCATGCTCCAGTGCTGGCCTATGCCGATCCAAGAAAACCTTATGTCCTGCACACTGATGCTAGCTTGCAAGGGTTGGGGGCTGTGTTGTACCAAGAGCACGAGAATGGCCTGAGACCAGTGGCCTTTGCCAGTAGAAGCCTGACCCCATCCGAAAAGAACTATCCTGTACATAAGTTAGAGTTCCTAGCTTTGAAGTGGGCTATTGTTGACCAATTCCATGAGTACTTGTATGGGGCTAAAATACTAGTAAAAACTGACAATAATCCTTTGACCTATGTGCAGACCTCAGCTAAGTTGGATGCCACTGGCCATAGGTGGCTTTCTGCATTATCTACATATGACTATGCTCTCGAATACCGAGCAGGTCTGAACCACATAGATGCTGATGCTCTTCCGGAGGCCTGTTCCCCAGAATGATTGGGTCCGATTGGCAGAACCTGACATTCGGCACTCTGCCGGAAGTTTGACAGGGAGGAACAAATGTCCACGGACGAGTGGACTGCATGGTGGATTGCTTGGGAGCCTCTGAGAATTGCATACCTGCTGCTTATTGCCACTTTTCTGCAATAGACATTGGTGCACTGCCTCAGCTGGACAATGACAGTATTCGCGGGCTCAATCCCGCGATCCCATGATCAAAGGAGCTTTAGAAGCCCTCTATGCAGGAAAAGATGTGTCCAAATTACGCTCCACTGATTTGAGAACTGCACTGTTATACAAAGAAGGTCCTAAGTTGAAACTGATCAATAAACTGTTATACAGAGAAACAGTAGACAGAGGGGGACAAGTAGACAAACAACAACTAGTGCTGCCCACTGCCTTTCGAGACTCAGTACTGAGGTCCTTGCACAACCACATGGGGCACCTTGGTATAGACAGAACACTTGACTTGGTGAGATCCAGATTCTATTGGCCTAAGATGGGGGCTGATGTGGAGCAACACATTCGAACTTGTAGTCGCTGCTTACAGAGGAAAGCTTTGCCCCAGAGGGCTGCCCCCCTTGTTAACATCACCACCAGTGCACCCATGGAGCTGGTCTGTATTGATTTTCTGAGTTTGGAGTCAGATCAAAGAAATATCAGTAATGTGCTGGTGGTCACTGACCATTTCACAGATATGCCCAAGCTTTCCCACCAAAGACCAGAAAGCATCCACTGTGGCCAAAGTACTTGTAGAAAACTTTTTGTTCACTATGGGGCTCCACAAGAATCCATTCTGATCAAGGAGAGACTTTGAGAGTCGTCTGATCAAAGAGATGCTTTCTCTGTGGGGAGTGCGAAAGTCCAGAACCACTCCTTACCACCCCCAGGGGGACCCACAGCCTGAACGTTTCAACCGCACTTTGCTAGACATGCTAGGCACCCTGCACCCAAAGGACAAGCCTAGATGGAGCCAACAAATTAGCACCTGGTACATGCTTATAACTGCACCAAAAGTGATGCCACTGGATTCTCCCCCTACCGCCTGATGTTTGGAAGAGAAGCTCGACTACCAGTAGATGTGTGTTTTGGGGTCTCTCCTGATGGGGTTCAAGCTGACAACTATTTACAGTATGCGGAAGTTAAAGGCCCAGCTAACTCATGCGTACCAACTGGCTCAAACCATGGCTGCCAAAAGAAATCTGGCCAACAAAGAAAGGTATGATAAAAGGTGAAAGCACAGGAACTCCAGGAGGGAGATCGGGATTGCTAAGAAATCTGGGACTGCATGGCAAGCACAAGATTGCTGACAGATGGCACCATCTCCCTCACATTGTAGTGGGCAAACTAGATGATCTGCCAGTGTACAAAGTAAGGCCTGAGAATAATTCAAAAGATGTAAAAACAATGCATAGAAATCATTTACTGCCCATTGGACAAATCTTAATTGAGTCTGAGCCCCTAGAAGATGCCCCCTCTGGACCAGTGACTAGAGCTGCTGCTAAGAAAAGATCAAGAAAGTCTGCACCTACAGAAGCAAATTTAAAGTGTTCCCCTCCACAAGTCCCAGTTGAGCATGACTGTCAGTCCATATCGGAAGAAAGTGAGAGTGACTTTGAATACTATCCTTCTACGAACTGAGTCAATTGTTTCGGGCAATCCCTAGTCAATACTGGAGACAAAGCTGGGCCTTCTGGACTGTCTAAGCCCTAGCTTCATCCCTGGAGCCAATGCTCCCAGAAAGTGAAGTGCAAAGCATCAGATCAGATGAAATGGAATCATTGTGCATGGTTGAACTGTTTGAGCTTTCAGTGGAGGAAAATGATAGATTGGGGCAGACTGGTGATACACCCGAACAAGAAGAGTATTTTGAGTGCCCTGACAGTCCACTGCCAGTGTCCGAAAGCTCTCCATGCGAGCCAAATGTTGTGGACTCAGAAACTGTAACACCTGGAGCTGAAAGTGCCCCAAGTTCTAGCCTCTACCCCATGGAGACCCCTGACAAGTGAGGACAATGCTGAAAATGAGGCTCAGAGTGCAGAGACTATAACAGTTCCCCTAGAAAGACTGGTCGAGCTGTAAAGCCTGTGGTGCACCTCAGTTATGATTCACTTGGGAGGCCTGTGGACTTGCCTCTCAATGTTGTCCATAAAGGTGTATGTGTCCCCGAGCTCCTTGCCCAAACTGAGCATCAGTGCTAACTCCAAGTTACTTGTGTTGCCCTCTAAGTATGGTGTCCTTGCCCCATCCAGCCCCAAGGTAACTGATAGGAAGGTCCCTCTCTTCAGGTTTCATGTACAAGAGGTAATAACTTGAGTTATGGTACAATGTGTATGTAATACTGTGTAAAGAGTGACGTACTGCAATGTTTCAGAAATGTGTTCTTGGTAAAATGATATATTGACTGATGATTACATATGCGAGCTAATGCAAATGTATATGGTTGCAGTTGAAACTTATGGAGTACTTGCTTGACGGACGTCAAGCTTTCCCAACCAGGAAGGGTGTAACCCCCTACAAATGGGGTTCCCAAAAGACTTCTAGGAGCTTGCTTGAATGCTCCAAGCCTGAATGGTGTTTGGCATTTAAGCCATTTATCAGTGAGTGTTTTAGAGCCTCTGGTACTGTCTCTTTAAGAGCTGTCTGCTTGCAGACATAATTAGTTGTAATGGGGACTGTGTGCTCTCTGAGTACCACTGAGCTGCTGCCAATTCACTTCATTTTGCAGTCACTAGGAGTGCAAAGGGAACCTGTCTGAAAGATGTAACTGTTTGCCAGAAATTATTTAGAGTAATAATGAAATTGCAGTTTGTCTAACCTGCTTTCTTTGCAGTCAGAACTGTGTCTGCTAGTTCCCCATTCTAGTTTTGAACTGCTGAACTGGACCAATCAGTGTGGGTAAGCTAGCTCTAAAATGGTGCCTGGACGAATCAGAACTTGACTCGTAATCTGAGCCAGCCACAAGAGGATTGTATGGGCAGTGACTCTGGGAGATGTAGTTTAGACTTCAGTGCCTTTTGGACCAACAGCAGCAGTCTATTGTGAGTGACAGCCAATCCAGTCAAGAACTGGGAGGAACTCAAAGGAAATGCCGTTTTGTCGGTTGGAGTTCAGTTGAGCTTTGGCAGTGAAGAAGGAAGGAGCCCTGTGCTTTTTCAGTGTGCAGTTTTAGTCAAAAATGTGTAAGGCCCAGAGTTCCGGTCTGCAGCTTGTGTAACAGCTTGTTAGGACTGAATCCGTCCTGTGAAAAGAATCAAAGGATCTCTGAAGAGTAGAAACCAGGCTCACCCTGTAGAAGACTGGAGAAATTGTTGAATTACACTCGGTCTGTCAGGAACTGAATCTGCTGTGTGTTCTCCCGGTATTGTGCAGTAATTACGATCGGGATACAGATGCAGCCTGCCTGGTGTAGTGCTTTCTTGTATATGGATGTGTGAAGAGGTTTGTGTACCTCAAGTGAGCCCTGCTGACATTGAAGGACCCTATCTTATTTGGAGGTCGTGAGTACTAATTCCAGAGTCGCTCCTGTTGAATTGCCACATTAAATCCAAATGGAATTACTGTACTGCTGACTGTTTAATTCTCCTTTCTCTGTGTGAAAGGGCCCCTACCAGCTGCCACGGTTTGGACTAGCCACTAGGGCTTGGGTACCCAGGGACAGTAACTGATAGGGATAGCCTGTGCACAGAGCCATAAATAGATTATTAGAGTGATAAGCTAATTAACCTGATTTCCCCTGTCCTTGTTATATCCCCCTAAATAAATCAGAGCTGCTTGTTTCAGCAAAGTTATACTGCCTGAGGTATTTGTCTATGTTAAAGTACTGTACTGTGATTGTTGCACTGTATCTCATTTCACAGGAGGTCCCAGTGCCGGAACCAGACCTGGGGTAAGTGTATACTGTGAAGGTAATTCTGATATATTGTGGGCCACTAGTGGGAAGAAAGGGGGTTGCAGTGTCCCAGAGGGCTGTGACCAAGTTAGTTTAACTATTGCAAACCCTGACCTCTGGGTGGAGGCACCGCCATTGGATCCAGCCCCTCAACCTGTTAGTGGCAAATCAGGCAGGGGTAGTAGCCTGGGATAGCGCCATCTAGGGTTACATCTTGGAGGCTCACCGCTGGGATTGTGTGTCCTCTAGTGGCCATATTTACGAACCACTGTTAAGAAAAAATGGGTACCCTGACAGAGTGGCTGTGCACCGGCTGGTGGAGTGGTGTACTGGGGAGGAGATCGACCCCAAAATGCTATGCTTATCCTGGACATCCCCTGGGTATCAATACGGACACTGTGCAGGAGTACTTTCCAAGGTGGAAGGTTTACAAAACCCTGTGGTGGTGGGTCGGCATGCCAATCTGCTCACCCACACTTTCCTGGCCCTAGTAGAGTTTAAGGATCCCATAGATAGCTCCAAAGTGCCACAGACCTTACCCCAGAGGGAGCCCTCACTGCTTGAGAGTGATAACTAAGGACAGTAAGACCTGGGGAATCAGCCCCACCACTATCTGAAACTTTGAGGAGAAATTTGCTGAATGGTTGCTGGGAGAGGGAAAACTGTGGAGGACTTGAAGAAACTATTCTTGCCACCTGGGGTGTTCCTCCCCAACACCCTCTCCTGCTCCAGTGCCCTAATGGTGGCTGAACCAATGCAGACCCTATTTCTGCACCTGCCATTAGTCACGACTCTTACCCAAGGTTGAGGATCTTCTCCACCCTCCCACCCCCCAAGGGGAGGATGACTGGAGACCTGGATAGACTATGTTGCCCCCATGCTAGAAATGGCAATGCTCGGAAGGCTAAAAGCTAAAGAGGGTTAGTGAGAGCCCCAGGTCCTGCCCTGGCTACCATCCAAAGCAAACGGGCCAGTAACCCTGAAGCGACTGCACAGGCTATCTTGAGGCCTGGAGAATGTGTATGGGAGCCCAGATTCTGATGAGGACCTATGGTGGAGAGAAGAAATGCACAACAGTACAAGGGAGTTGTTGTCTGTGTATGTCTCGGCTGGAAAATTGTTGCAAGAATGCCTCAGAAAGGGTAGTTTGCCAGCGATTGAACTGGACCGAACCAGACTGGACAGAATCCTTAAGTCTGCCCCTTCTCAGAACTGCTGTTGCTTCCAGTTACGCCTGGCAAATCGACTGGAATCCCCACCCTCCTATGATGAGTTAATGAGAGAAATTGAGGAGTTGAGAAAGGACACCGGGAGGTACCTGCACCAACAGCTGTGGCTACGACCCGAGTGACTGAGGGTGACCCATCAAGTGAAGTTCTAGGGCAGAGGTTGACAGTCAACGAGTGCTCTGACAAGGAAAAGATATGCCACAATGGAGCAACTGTTGAGAGAGATCCGCGAATTCAAAACAGTCCCTTTATGAAGGCCACGCCTGCAAGTACGGGCCCTGACCTATATCCGACTGCATCTGCTATGGGGTGGGGGTACCCACCCATGTATCTCCTGTTGATAACAGCTCCAAACTCAATTCCTTGACCATGGAAGTGGAGAAACTGACGAGATGTCTCCAAATGCTTATCACGCCGCAGACAGAGATGGCACCCAGGTTTCCAGTTAGTAATACCCCCGCCCTGGCTCCCAGTGTGGCGCCTCGGCCAGCTCAAACTCCAGAAAGTATGTTTTGCTATAATTGTGGGAAAGATGGGCACATGAAAAGGGAATGCCAGTCCCCAAAAGACACTGACAAAGTTGCATATAGGCTACAAGGAGAGCTTCGGAGAAGAAATCAGTGGTTAAGAGGTGCACGACATGATCCCAGTGAGGGCACCAAAAATGCTAATTACGTCCTTTTGTGGCAAGGTCAGTTGCCCAGGCCCCCACTACTGCCTCTCCAGACTGGTCCAGAATAGTGGGTCCCTCCATGGAGACCACTGTAAAGGTGAATGGAGTGTCTACAAGAGCTGTATTAGACAGTGGCTCCAAGTGACAATTATGTTCCAGGATTGGTATCAGAAGCATTTGTCAGACGTGACCTTACAACCATTAGAAGGACTGCATGTATGGGGGTTATGAGAAGGCCTACCCTATTCCGGTATATCCGATTTGGCTGTCTTTCCCCACCTCCGTGGCTGGAGTGGCCGAACAAGTAGAGACCCTAGCCTTAGTGTGTCCCCCATTGGGCTGTAGGATGGTGTCCCTTTGTTGATTGGAACAAATGCTCATATGTTCGGAAGGCTGGCACAGTTGTGTTATGAAAACAGGGTCAAAGACTAGTAGAGCTTTAAGAGTTCCGCTTTAATTAAGAAGGCCTATGAGGCAGAGAGATGCTGAAAAACAGAACCAGAGGAACCGGTCGGAATTGTATGGAAGAAGGATCCTGAGTCTCTGATCCTGGGCCAAATGCCCAGTGTACCTTACAGGAGAGGTCCGTATCAGAAAGGATGTTAAGAATAAAATATTAATGTTGGATGCACCAGGCGATGGAAATTGCCAGAGGGACTGCTGGTCAAGCCTAGTATTTTGCCCGCTAGAGCCCATGCTTATGCCAGAAGGGTAATGGTCCAAGTTCATAATGTGTCTGAAAGAGACATTCGAGTAAACAGAGGTTGCATCCTGGCTAATGTGCATTGTGCAGACACTGCAGTGCTACCCAGCAGCAAGAGTTCAAGGAAGAATGACAGAGTAACGCCTGACTTGTTTGATTTCGCGACTCCCGCTGCCAGCTGAATGGAAAGTGAGGATCAGTGAGAAGCTTGCCCAGAGAGACCAGGTGTTTTCTTTAAAGGAATGGGATGTAGGATGCGTGCAAGGAGCTGAGCACAATATCCGGCTGCATGACAAGACCATTTCGTGAGAGGTCTCGACGCCTGGCACCTGCTGACATAGATGATGTGAGACGGCATCTGCAAGAGATGTTAGCTGCTGGTGTAATACAAGAATCCAGAAGCCCTTATGCTTCCCCCATTGTGGTAGTGAGGAAGAAGAATGGAACAGTAAGGATGTGTGTGGATTATCGCACCTTAAACCGCGGGACTATCCCTGATCAGTACACAATGCCCGCATTCAGGATGCTTTGGACTGCCTAAACGGGAGCAAGTGGTTCTGTGCTGGATCTCCGCAGGGTACTACCAGATCCCGATGGCCCCAGAGGACCGTGGAGAAGACGGCCTTTATCTGTCCGCTTGGCTTCTATGAATTCATGAGGATGCCTCAAGGGTTTCAGGTGCCCCAGCCACTTTTCAACGATTGATGGAGCGTGCAGTGGGGACATGAACTTACTAGAGTGCCTGGTATACCTAGATGATGTTATTGTGTTTGGCAGCTCACTGGAGGAACATGAGAGCAGATTATTTAAGGTATTGGACCGACTGAGGACTTTGGCCTTAAACTGTCCATTGATAAGTGTCAATTCTTTCAAACATCAGTAAAGTATGTGGGACACATAGTATCCACCGAGGAATAGAGACCGACCAAGTAAAGTTGAGGCCTTGACCACCTGGCCACAGCCAAAATCTAAAGAACTGCAAAGATTCCTGGGATTCTGTGGTTATTATCGGCGCTTCATCAAGGACTATTCAAGAGTGATCCGCCCTTTACTTAACCTTACTCAAGGGTATCCCCCAACCCACAAAAAATACCAAAAGTCAGCGTCCCTCAAGACTGAAAGAGTGTATTTTCATCCGAGTGAAGTATTTGGGACCCGCTGGACTCCTGATTGTGAGACTGCTTTTCATGAGATCATATATCAACTTACCCATGCTCCAGTGCTGGCCTATGCCGATCCAAGAAAACCTTATGTCCTGCACACTGATGCTAGCTTGCAAGGGTTGGGGGCTGTGTTGTACCAAGAGCACGAATGGCCTGAGACCAGTGGCCTTTGCCAGTAGAAGCCTGACCCCATCCGAAAAGAACTATCCTGTACATAAGTTAGAGTTCCTAGCTTTGAAGTGGGCTATTGTTGACCAATTCCATGAGTACTTGTATGGGGCTAAAATACTAGTAAAACTGACAATAATCCTTTGACCTATGTGCAGACCTCAGCTAAGTTGGATGCCACTGGCCATAGGTGGCTTTCTGCATTATCTACATATGACTATGCTCTCTAATACCGAGCAGGTCTGAACCACATAGATGCTGATGTTTCTCCCGAGGCCTGTTCCCCAGAATGATTGGGTCCGATTGGCAGAACCTGACATTCGGCACTCTGCCGGAAGTTTGACAGGAGGAACAAATGTCCACGGACGAGTGGACTGCATGGTGGATTGCTTGGGAGCCTCTGAGAATTGCATACCTGCTGCTTATTGCCACTTTTCTGCAATAGACATTGGTGCACTGCCTCAGCTGGACAATGACAGTATTCGCGGGCTCAATCTCGCGATCCCATGATCAAAGGAGCTTTAGAAGCCCTCTATGCAGGAAAAGATGTGTCCAAATTACGCTCCACTGATTTGAGAACTGCACTGTTATACAAAGAAGGTCCTAAGTTGAAACTGATCAATAAACTGTTATACAGAGAAACAGTAGACAGAGGGGACAAGTAGACAAACAACAACTAGTGCTGCCCACTGCCTTTCGAGACTCAGTACTGAGGTCCTTGCACAACCACATGGGGCACCTTGGTATAGACAGAACACTTGACTTGGTGAGATCCAGATTCTATTGGCCTAAGATGGGGCTGATGTGGAGCAACACATTCGAACTTGTAGTCGCTGCTTACAGAGGAAAGCTTTGCTCCAGAGGGCTGCCCCTTGTTAACATCACCACCAGTGCACCCATGGAGCTGGTCTGTATTGATTTTCTGAGTTTGGAGTCAGATCAAAGAAATATCAGTAATGTGCTGGTGGTCACTGACCATTTCACAGATATGCCCAAGCTTTCCCACCAAAGACCAGAAAGCATCCACTGTGGCCAAAGTACTTGTAGAAAACTTTTTGTTCACTATGGGGCTCCACAAAGAATCCATTCTGATCAAGGAGAGACTTTGAGAGTCGCCTGATCAAAGAGATGCTTGTGGGGAGTGCGAAAGTCCAGAACCACTCCTTACCACCCCAGGGGACCCACAGCCTGAACGTTTCAACCGCGACTTTGCTAGACATGCTAGGCACCCTGCACCCAAAGGACAAGCCTAGATGGAGCCAACAAATTAGCACCTCTGGTACATGCTTATAACTGCACCAAAAGTGATGCCACTGGATTCTCCCCCTACCGCCTGATGTTTGGAAGAGAAGCTCGACTACCAGTAGATGTGTGTTTTGGGGTCTCTCCTG
The DNA here is from genome assembly GCA_016271365.2 of Neoceratodus forsteri. Classification (NCBI taxonomy): domain Eukaryota; kingdom Metazoa; phylum Chordata; order Ceratodontiformes; family Ceratodontidae; genus Neoceratodus; species Neoceratodus forsteri. The sequence continues at coordinate 166,350,591 of CM028137.1, forward strand.
ATGGGGTTCAAGCTGACAACTATTTACAGTATGTGCGGAAGTTAAAGGCCCAGCTAACTCATGCGTACCAACTGGCTCAAACCATGGCTGCCAAAAGAAATCTGGCCAACAAAGAAAGGTATGATAAAAAGGTGAAAGACAGGAACTCCAGGAGGGAGATCGGGTATTGCTAAGAAATCTGGGACTGCATGGCAAGCACAAGATTGCTGACAGATGGCACCATCTCCCTCACATTGTAGTGGGCAAACTAGATGATCTGCCAGTGTACAAAGTAAGGCCTGAGAATAATTCAAAAGATGTGAAAACAATGCATAGAAATCATTTACTGCCCATTGGACAAATCTTAATTGAGTCTGAGCCCCTAGAAGATGCCCCTCTGGACCAGTGACTAGAGCTGCTGCTAAGAAAAGATCAAGAAAGTCTGCACCTACAGAAGCAAATTTAAAGTGTTCCCTCCACAAGTCCCAGTTGAGCATGACTGTCAGTCCATATCGGAAGAAAGTGAGAGGACTTTGAATACTATCCTTCTACTAACTGAGTCAATTGTTTCGGGCAATCCCCTAGTCAATACTGGAGACAAAGCTGGGCCTTCTGGACTGTCTAAGCCCCAGCTTCATCCCTGGAGCCAATGCTCCCAGAAAGTGAAGTGCAAAGCATCAGATCAGATGAAATGGAATCATTGTGCATGGTTGAACTGTTTGAGCTTTCAGTGGAGGAAAATGATAGATTGGGGCAGACTGGTGATACACCCGAACAAGAAGAGTATTTTGAGTGCCCTGACAGTCCACTGCCAGTGTCCGAAAGCTCTCCATGCGAGCCAAATGTTGTGGACTCAGAAACTGTAACACCTGGAGCTGAAAGTGCCCCAAGTTCTAGCCTCTACCCCATGGAGACTCTGACAAGTGAGGACAATGCTGAAAATGAGGCTCAGAGTGCAGAGACTATAACAGTTCCCCCTAGAAAGACTGGTCGAGCTGTAAAGCCTGTGGTGCACCTCAGTTATGATTCACTTGGGAGGCCTGTGGACTTGCCTCTCAATGTTGTCCATAAAGGAGTGTATGTGTCCCCAGCTCCTTGCCCAAACTGAGCATCAGTGCTAACTCCAAGTTACTTGTGTTGCCTCTAAGTATGGTGTCCTTGCCCCATCCAGCCCCAAGGTAACTGATAGGGAAGGTCCCTCTCTCAGGTTTCATGTACAAGAGGTAATAACTTGAGTTATGGTACAATGTGTATGTAATACTGTGTAAAGAGGACGTACTGCAATGTTTCAGAAATGTGTTCTTGGTAAAATGATATATTGACTGATGATTACATATGCGAGCCTAATGCAAATGTATATGGTTGCAGTTGAAACTTATAGAGATTACTTGCTTGACGCGACGTCAAGCTTTCCCAGAGGAAGGGTGTAACCCCCTACAAATGGGGGTTCCCAAAAGACTTCTAGGAGCTTGCTTGAATGCTCCAAGCCTGAATGGTGTTTGGCATTTAAGCCATTTATCAGTGAGTGTTTTAGAGCCTCTGGTACTGTCTCTTTAAGAGCTGTCTGCTTGCAGACATAATTAGTTGTATGGGGGGACTGTTGCTTCTCTGAGTACCACTCGAGCTGCTGCCAATTCACTTCATTTTGCAGTCACTAGGAGTGCAAAGGGAACCTGTCTGAAAGATGTAACTGTTTGCCAGAAATTATTTAGAGTAATAATGAAATTGCAGTTTGTCTAACCTGCTTTCTTTGCAGTCAGAACTGTGTCTGCTAGTTCCCCATTCTAGTTTTGAACTGCTGAACTGGACCAATCAGTGTGGGGTAAGCTAGCTCTAAAATGGTGCCTTGGACGAATCAGAACTTGACTCGTAATCTGAGCCAGCCACAAGAGGATTGTATGGGCAGTGACTCTGGGAGATGTAGTTTAGACTTCAGTGCCTTTTGGACCAACAGCAGCAGTCTATTGTGAGTGACAGCCAATCCAGTCAAGAACTGGGAGGAACTCAAAGGAAATGCCCGGTTTGTCGGTTGGAGTTCAGTTGAGCTTTGGCAGTGAAGAAGGAAGGAGCCCTGTGCTTTTCAGTGTGCAGTTTAGTCAAAAACGTGTAAGGCCCAGAGTTCCGGTCTGCAGCTTGTGTAACAGCTTGTTAGGACTGAACTCGTCCTGTGAAAAGAATCAAAGGATCTCTGAAGAGTAGAAACCAGGCTCACCCTGTAGAAGACTGGAGAAATTGTTGAATTACACTCGGTCTGTCAGGAACTGAATCTGCTGTGTGTTCTCCCGGTATTGTGCAGTAATTGCGATCGGGATACAGATGCAGCCTGCCTGGTGTAGTGCTTTCTTGTATATGGATGTGTGAAGAGGTTTGTGTACCTCAAGTGAGCCCTGCTGACATTGAAGGACCCTATCTTATTTGGAGGTCGTGAGTACTAATTCAGGGTCGCTCCTGTTGAATTGCCACATTAAATCCAAATGGAATTACTGTACTGCTGACTGTTTAATTCTCCTTTTCTCTGTGTGAAAGGGCCCCTACCAGCTGCCACGGTTGGACTAGCCACTAGGGCTTGGGTACCCAGGGACAGTAACTGATAGGGATAGGCCTGTGCACAGAGCCATAGGTAGATTATTAGAGTGATAAGCTAATTAACCTGATTTCCCTGTCCTTGTTATATCCCCTAAATAAATCAGAGCTGCTTGTTTCAGCAAAGTTATACTGCCTGAGGTATTTGTCTATGTTAAAGTACTGTACTGTGATTGTTGCACTGTATCTCATTTCACAGGAGGTCCCAGTGCGGAACCAGACCTGGGGGTAAGTGTATACTGAAGGTAATTCTGATATATTGTGTGGGCCACTAGTGGGAAGAAAGGGGTTGCAGTGTCCCAGAGGGCTGTGACCAAGTTAGTTTAACTATTGCAAACCCTGACCTCTGGGTGGAGGCACCCGCCATTGGATCCAGGCCCCTCAACCTGTTAGTGGCAAATCAGGCAGGGGTAGTAGCCCCTGGGATAGCGCCATCTAGGGGTTACACGTGAAACAACAGTCAAATTTATTTAGGGGACGTGAACAAGGAAGGGGCGTGAATCTAGTTAAATGATTGGTACTCTGATTTAGTTCAGGTTTTGGCATGCACTTTCTAGTCCCAAATGAATAGTTCTACAACACTGGGTACCCAGGATGGAAAACTGGCTGGCCAGAGGCATTGCCCCCGGGGTGGCCAGTATTGCAGCTGATGTTGGGGCCCTTGATGGAAAGAAAAGGCAGTTAGTATGCACAGCAACCAGATGGTTATCTGTAATCCTGGCCAACTGGCACAGTCTCATGAAATCTAGAAATGTAAAGAAGAAATCAGATGGTGCCACAGATAATTAAGCGACTTGTTGCAGGTAGTTATCCTGGTTGTACTCACACTACCAGTGGGCTGTGTTGTTACAGGTGATGTGAAGACTTCGTGCTGTTCACAGATGAGCGTGGGGAAGCAGGGCTTTCACGACACACCTCCTCTTCATGGTCTTTCCTTCTAGGTGGCCGCAACCTGCAAGTTGTTTCTGCACTGCTGCTGGATCCCCAAAGTTGGTCTCTCACCAAGGACAGTCTGTTGTGTAAGTCAGTTGGCCTGGGCCAGAGTGGCAAAGGCCCAGGCATGATGCGTACATTGGCAAAGTTCAGTTTGGTTTGCTAGTGAAGCCTCCAGCTGGCATAACAAATCGGGTCGTGAACAGGCAGGCCTCGACCCACAAGGAACATTCAGTACATTCAAATCAAACAGCGGTAACTTCTTACAGTTTGGATACAGTCAGGTTGCTATTGCAGTAGATTCACTGAGCAAACCTTTCAATCCAATGTCAGTCTCACACACTAGCTGGGCCGAATGCTTCACAGGAGCAAATCTTCGGCCCAAATCACAAGCAGTGATTTTTAAACTCTTCAATACTTTCTGCTGCAGTTTCAGTCCCAAATTGGAGGTTTCCAACTTTTGCAATAAGCCAATTTGAAAAAGGAGACGTGGCAGGGAGAAAGGTTTGGCCTCTTCTCACCAATTCAGGGAGCAGCTGTTCGAAAGTTCGAGCTGTTTACTCTTCAAGCTCCAACTCTAACTGATCCCCAGTTTCTTACAGTTCTGGGCATTTCCCTTCAAATCCAGGATTCAGATTGGTTGGGGAAGCTGTCAGTCACAGGGTGGGACTCCCCCTTTAGTCCAGTTTTGGCGCCAATCTAAATACTACAAGAACTACAGTTTTCTTTCCCGCAAGACACTTGGGCTAAAGGACCCTGTAAGATTCCTGGAGTCCTACTGGTCCCATTACTGGAAGTCCCGGACTAAACGTGGTAGCTCCCATTACAAATGACAACCTACAAAGAAAGCAGGTTAGACAAACTTCTCTGATTCAAATATAGTAATACACTAAAGGTAAATAACTACAGTTTTCATTCAGGCTCCCTCTGCACTATCATCAACAGCAGAATGGAGCAAATCAGAGCGGTGTCTGGCCGGCTGCAAGCACCAAGTCACTCGTACCCATCCCAGACCATTCACTATACACAAACTGGCTGAATTCTTAAAGGGACAGGTGCAGAGGCACTACAGGGCACTCTCACGTAAACAACAGAAGCAAATAGATACCCTGGGATCTATCAACTACGTAGGATTAAGTCTGGTAGTGGGCATAAGGAGCCAGGGAAGGCATTAAGGTAAACCCCAAAGTGGTAGAGGAGTTACAGTAGAAGAGGAGACTATCACATTAGGAGTGGTTCCACTGTTTGTGGTATTCCTAATGTTCAGGAAGTGTGCAATAAGAGTAGATCAAGGATTTGAAACAAATCAAGGTTGGGTCTAACTTCAGCATTAGTATGCATTTCAGTTCTACTAAAAATAAGGATGCAAATGAACAAAACAGCAACATCAACACATTTTAGGGAAATTAAGCAATCAAACAATTGTGGGAATTAAACTAGAAATGATGTAATGCAAAAAGGGTTGACATTGTCGCTGAACCTCAGCACTTCTGTGTTAGCGATCTCGGAGTCTTATCTCTCCCCCAGGATCTCTGATTCCTCTATTGCTATCCCCTGTTTCACAACCGTTTGATAGGACAGAGTGAAGAGTGGTAGTGGGGTATCCACCTACCTCTCCGCAAACATCCAGTTTGAGCCTGTGCTCTCCGTCTCCATTCCCTCTGCCTGTCAGATGCTTCTTCTCAAACTCTTGCGCCCCTTCTCTGTCCCCATAGTTACCACCAGGAAATGGTGGTGTTCAAGGAAATATACCATTGAGGGACGTTCATGAGGTAATTAGCCATGAGCCCGAAGGGAGACTGGCAGTAGCTACCTCATGAGATATGTTTACTGGTATATTTCTTTGTACTCCCCAGTTGCCTATTGTTTATTTTATAGAATATTGAACCTTTGGATGGTTACTGCTAGTTTTGATCACAGTTATGTATACTGAGAAAGGATACTGTCTCTCTCTCTTTCTCTCTCTCACTCTCTCTCTCAGTATATCTAACTTAATTACAAGGATGGTACTTTTTCCCTATAGAAGTGATTAGCGTTATTTCCTTATATAGACAATTGTGATCAAAACTAACAGTAGACATTCAATGTATTATATAAAATAATAGATGTGTAAGTCCACTATACTAGGAAATAAACCCACTGAGGGGCTAACCAGATCACTAAGGCACCCTCCGGTAGGGCTTGTGGCTTTATGATCTGGTTAGCCTCCTGAGTGGGTCTGTTTCCTTTCTACACTTACTGATCATTTATATTATACCTGTATTACAGTATGTATCCCTTACGACAGCAGCAATATTATCTGCAGCAGCTCCTGCAATAATAAGACTCGGCCACTTGATGGCATTTGCCCCATTATATACACACAGGTTGAGTTGAATTGCAGTGGGCCTGCCACTGCATCAAGGAAAAATCACCAACAGGTTTTGTGTTTCAGCCTTTTTACCACCTCCATTGTTTTAATTCAGTTTATGAGCTCAAGGACCTTTGTTTTAATTCAGTTTATGAGATCAAGGACCTTTGTTTCAGTTCAGTTTATGAGATCAAGAACCTTTGAGGGAGTGACAATGCAAGTGCAGGCTTTGCCACTATATTCTAAAACATTTTTATTAGAGTGTAATTTTAGGTACACATATCTGAACATATATAACTGGGTCCTGTGTTCTGCCTTTTCCCTCTTCTTCATGCTTCATGAAATGCTGAGGCTCTAGAGTTTGCACCTAACTTTGGGGAGTTTCAGTGCGGCGGGATGCACTTTATTTGGTGGTGCAAATCAAAGAGCAGTCTGAGCCTGCAGGAAACCTTTGCAAAATGTCATATTTTAGACACACTTCAGCTTTTATCTCACATTGCTGTAGTTCTATATTTTTTATGCCCAATTATTTATTACTGAGGTAATTTATATGAAAATAGATTGCTTTCTACTTAAAGTAGCAGTGCATGACAGCAGTGAAAACTCTGACCTATACTTTTTTTTTCCATCTTCTATGTTCCTGCCCTGTGGGGTGGCTGGCAGGTGCCATCAGCTCTCCTCCTCGGGAGGGCTCATATCCCCCCATGACCACATTGCTGTCTCTCAACACCCCCCCCCATCGAGTCCCTCATGGTTGTCCCCCCACCCCCGTGGTAGGGCCAGGAAATGGAGGGCCCTCTCACCCCTTCGTGCACACAATCCAATTACCTGGGGTTGAGCTGAGGGTTGGGAGCACAGCCCAGGCTTCATGTAGCCTGCTAGCATTCTCCCTTTTCTGTGTTCTTCCCTTCCCTCTGTTGCTGGGACATGCATGTCAGTGAGCGCATGTGGAGGCATGCGTACACTGCGGAGTCCTACAGCACTATCCCATCATTGGTATCTGCGTGTCCATTCTGCCCTCAGGCCTCCACCTGGGGGCAGTCATTCGGCAGGACTGTCAAGTCCCCCTTCCCGAGACATGAGTGCTATCCTCCAGATGCTCGATCCTCTCCCTCCCTGGATGACCCCCTGCGACCCGCATTCACCACTGAACACGGGTTACCGGTGTAGTAGGAGGTAGGGTGCAATGCTTCAGCCCCTCCATGCTGCTGGACCAGCTAACCTATACTTTTTTATTCTATTTTAGATTGCCTGTTATCTTCTGACTTGTATGATATTCCTCTTTCCCCATTTTCAGTCTGCTTTGGTGCTTTTTATTTTGCTTTTAAAATAATAAAAGCAGCACTCATTTTAATATGGCTTGGACCAGGTTTTCACTAGCACTTTCTCTTTATTTTGAGCACCAGTTGTTAAATATCACTTTGCATGTCAGTGTAATGAACTAGCATGCAGCAGACACTGCTCCTTGACCTTATGAAACAGTAAGTGTACAAAAACAGCTGAGAATACTGATAAAAACCTGGTCCAAGCCATATTAAAAGGAATGTTACTAGTTCAAATGTGAAAAAAGTGCCAAAGCAAAGCATACTCGGGGGGGGGGGCATTATACAAGTCAGAAGATGAGGGACAATGTAATGCAAAATAAAAAAAGTATACATCAAAATGTTCAGTGCTATCATGCACTGCTGCTTTAAAAGTTAATATGTTGTGTAAGCAATAAGACATGACAGGGTGTGCATTATGGTGAAATTATTGCATGCCTCAGGTGTGCTGTTAGGCACGAGGTGCAGCCGGGTGCCGTTAAATGCACCTGAGAAGTGTGATTATTTTGCTATAATTGCACACCCCTGGAATTTATTTATTGCTCTTATAAAATGGCATTTAAATATATGACTTAAAATGAATGGAAATAAGAAAAAAGTATTTAAAAAACATAACAATTGGACTTTTCATTGAAATATGCTTCCATTTTAACTCTGAATACAAATAAAAGTCCCCATTTACTACGTTCTCCTCTGCTCCACAAGTCTCATGTGATATTTTTTGTGGATCATGTTTATGCCTAGACTGTTACTGTACATAGTTGTATGTTTTCAAAGCAATAAATTATATTACATTAAAAAAAAAGTCCCTATTCTGGTAACTGTGGGGTTAGCTAAAAACATAAACATAATGAAAACTGTGTGTGGCACACATTTTTTTAAGAAAAAAAATGTTACCTTGCATTTAAAATCAGTACAAGTACTGTTTCTTAATGGGAATGTGTTCAAAACTTTAAACCTGCCAGGTTGCCTTTTTGGTGTGGGGGTGATAGATTTCACCTCAAAATACCCAGGTATGATTCAAATGCATGTGCTTTTATAAACTTCAGGAATGTATTTCAGCAGTTTGGATTTCCCACTTTTGCTCTTTGTTTATGAAGTATTATTTCCTACTTTCTTCATCCTGCTTTTTTTTTCCCCTCTGTCTTTCCCCATATTCAAGATAGGGAATGTTTGCCATGGAATACAGGGATTCAAAAGTCTGCTCAGTTCCACTGGCAGAATGTTCCTCTTCAAACTTTGTAACTCAAATGTAAAATGTCTTATCCCTATTGTACCCCCCGGCCGGACTGGGAGATGAGCAACCTGTTGCTCAGTGTACCTTCTTGGTGAAACATTTCAATAAATAAATAAATAAGTTGTAATGAAAACTATGAACAATACTTAATGTTTCTAATTTGTTTATGTGTGTAAGTAATGTGTGACAATAAGGGAAACAACATTTAATTAATTTGTTTTATTTTTTGTTTAAGACAGTTTTATTTTTAGGGCCTAGTTGAAGGTTTTTTACTCTGTAAAGGTAGCAGCCATGTTTGAGATGGAAGATCAATTCAGTTTGTAGGGAGACCAATGAAAGATAGTCCTGGTTGTAGGAGGACTGATTTGCTCGTTTTGTGATGTGGTTTAGGACCAGGATGACAATGCATTATGCACTAATATTGAACGGTCACCTGACTGGTTTTAACCAATTAAAGTTCTTTGATTTTTAGACCCATTTTATAAAACTACTCATTCCCCAGCTGAGGTCATAATGCTCTGCTTAGTGGCTCCCAAGACCATGGCAACAGATTATAATGTCACAACAGAGGATTAGGACTAAGTGGGAAATAACTTGGACAGATGCACTCGAAGGGATACAGATCCAGTTTTCATGAAAATTTCTCAGTAATATGTAATAGGGTGGAGAAATCAGGGATGGTTAAGAAGAAAAGGATAGCATTCAGGAAATATAAGGAAACACAGAAGGAGCAGGACAGAGAACTTTATCAGTTAAAGTAGAAGGAGGCAGGGAAGGCAGCCAGAATAACAAAGGCACAAACTGAGGAAAAGATAGCCAGTCCTGTTTAGAAGGGGGATAAAACCTTTTATAGGTACATTAGGGAGCAAAGAAAGACCAAGGGAGGGATACAAGGACTTAATAAAGGGGAAGGAACATGGGCAGAGGGTGACAGTGAAAAAGCAGGGATACTGAACGAATATTTCTGCTCAGTATTCACAGCGGAAGAGGAGGAAGAGGTACCTAAACCAAACAAGGGAGAAACACTGAATAGGGGGTCGATACCAGTCCATTCACAGAAGAAAGGGTTTTGAAAGAACTCTTAAAACTGAGGGTGGACAAAGCAATGTGGCCTGATGGGATTCACCCAAGAATTCTAAAAGAACTAAGGGTAGAACTAGTAACACCACTGACTACTCTCTTTAACAAATCATGGGAGGATGGGGTGGTACCTGAGGACTGAAGGAGGGCAAATATGATTCCACTTCACAAAAGTGGGAGCAGGGCAGAGGCAGGAAACTACAGACCAGTTAGTTTGACTTCAGTGGTAGGGAAAATGATGGAATCACTTCTGAAGGAAAGAATTGTTGAGTACCTAGAGGCTAGTGGGGCACAGGACCCAAGGCAGCATGGTTTCACAGCAGGAAGGTCATGTCAGATGAACCTAATAGATTTCTTTGACTGGGTGACCAAAGTAGTAGACCAGGGAGGGGCTGTGGATATGGTCTACCTAGATTTTAGCAAGGCATTTGATGTAGTCTCACGCAAAAGATTAATATACAAGTTAGCCAGCCTTGGAGTGGATCCCAAGGTGGTAGCCTGGATAAAAAACTGGCTGGACAACAGGACACAAAGGGTAATAGTAAACGGAGTCCTCAGTGAAGAAAGGAAGGGTTCGGTACTGGGACCGGTCCTCTTTAATGTCTTTATAAGTGACATTGGAGAGCACCTGGAAGGAAAGGTATGTCTCTTTGCAGATGACACAAAGATCTGCAACAGGGTTGATACACAAAGTGGAGTGGAAAGAATGAAAAGGGACTTGGCAAGGTTGGAGGAATGGTTGGAGGAATGGTCAGATATGTGGCAGCTCAGATTCAATGCAAAGAATTGCAAGGTAATGCATCTGGGAAACAAAAACCCAAGGGAAGAGTACACAATGGGGGGTGAGTTAATAACAACAACAAAAATTGAAAGAGACCTAGGAGTAATTATATCAGATGACCTAAAGGTGGGCAAGCAATGTGAGAAGGCAGTAAGGAGGGCTGGGGGATATTGGGATGCATAGGGAGAGGCATCAACAGTAGAAAACAGGAAGCTGTTATCCCTCTTTACAGACAGTTAGTGAGACCCCATCTGGAGTACTGCGTGCTATTCCGGAGACCCCATCTCCGCAAAGATATAGATAGAGTGGAGGCTGTTCAGAGGAGGGCAACCAAAATGGTGTAGAGTCTGCACCAGAAGACATACGAGGAGAGATTAAAGCAGCTTGATATGTATACCCTTAAGGAAAGGAGGGAGAGGGAGGACATGATAGAAACTTTCAAGTATGTCAAGGGAATTAACAAAGTACAAGAGGGTAGTATCTTTCAGAAGAAGAGATGTGCAAGAACAAGAGGGCACAATTTGATGATAGAGGGGGGACGGCTCAGAGGTAATGTTAGAAAGTATTTTTTCACAGAGAGGGTTGTGGATGCATGGAACAGCTTTCCTGAGGAGGTTGTGAAGTCAGGAACAGTGGGAGAATTCAAGAATGCATGGGACAGGCATAAAGCAATTCTAGTGGGGGTAGGAGGAAGTAAGCTGCTGGTTAACTAGAATCTGCAGCTTATCCATCAGGTAGGGAAATGGGCAGACTAGGTGGGCCAAGTGGTCCTTATCTGCTGTCAAATTCTATGTTTCTATGTTAAGAAGATATATTTAATACAAGCTAAATTATGTCATAGTATTAAGTTCTGTCAAGTTTTCCCTGAGGCGCCAGCCACTCTTTAGGAATACATAAATCCTAGTACAAACCCTGGCTTAGTCACTGACTTTCTTGGAGGCCAGATTTTAAAAGGGAACATGGGCCCAACTCCTGAAAGAAAGTAGCTAGGAATGTTGTGTGGGTAATGCTGTGTGTAAGGGTGCTAGTCATGCAGAAAAAAAACCTACTGACTAACCTAAGCAAGCATTCGCGTCAAAGGTGTTTGTTCACCTTTCTATGTCTGTCTATAGGAAAGGTATGGTTAGGTGGCCACGTTGCAGCGTGGGGGGGGTATCCTAGAATTGGTATATTCAAACTGTAGTGACAAAGAAATAATGTGACCTACTGGGTATTGAACCCAGGCCCCTGTAATATACCATCCCATGCTCTGACTGCTGTGATACAGACTCATATGGTTGGAGCAGGCATTCCTGAGCGGGTACTGCATATCCTGCAACTAGGAATAACTGAGATGATAATTACAGTGCCGGGACAGTATTCTGGGGGCCAGGGTTCAATTCCCAGTAGGTCACTTTATTTCTTTCTCATTACAATCTGTGATTTAAATTGCTTAGCAGTGGCTAATACTACACCAAAAACATCTAATTGTCCTCAAGAATGGGTATATTAGAATTGTTTACTGATCTGCAGTGAGTTTCATAAGAGAAATGATGTTAAACTTTCAAAGGTGTCTATAGCAAAATATTTCCTTCACAAGGGGAAAAGTGCAGAAAAAATAACTACAGGAAAAGTATGCCATGGATATTAAAAGTCACAAGTCATGTTTGCATTGAACTCTAAGAAAATATACAATCAAACAGATCCCTAATCTCTCAGCATGTTTTATTAAAATATTAAACATACAGTATTGTTTTCTGTAGCCAAATGTAATTGTTGCAGCTGCAGTGGTAAACGTCCATGTTAGTCTTCTTCCTAAGGACTAATGAATAAAATAATAAGAGACAAAATCAACTCATATTAAAGGGAGGAGAGTTGCATCATCGTAATGCAGAATTAATCAAAATATTACATAAACTTCGAGACTTACGATTTAAAAAGATATCTTTTTCTGGTAGGCAGGCATATTCATTTTTTTCCCAGCTAGGTTCTTTAGACCTATCCTTCTTAGCTTTTATTCTAACAAATCTAGTGGAATTACTTAAAAAGTTACATTTCATCAGCCCGGTGGCGGTGAGGGTTAAGGTGCTGGACACCACACCTCGAACCATGCCAGTGACCTGAGTTCGGGAATGGACTCGGGTTGCCATGGGTTGGCTGGGCATGAGATGGATCGAGCATCCGTCGGACTGCTCTCCCTCTCTGGGAGAGGGGGTCTCCAGTGTCAGTGAGCTGCTGGCTCCTAGCAGAGGCTGGGGGGTATTACACCACCGCTGCACATAGGGGGTGAGAGAGGGCAGGTGCCAGAGGGAGCGCGTGCAGACTCGTGCACACTCCCCCCAGTGGTGTCACTGCACTCCCCTCTCTTTGGGAAGAGAAAAATGGAAAAAGATGGCGTCCCAGGTCACGGCGACTTGGTGGCCATTCAAAGGGTGCCCTAGCTTCGTGGACATCGCCAGAACTGCATCTGGACTTGGTGATGAGTGAGGAGGGGCTCCCACAACCCCGCCATGGGGGGCAAGCTGTGCGAGTCTGCCAGTGAGGGTCTTAGGCAAGCCAGGGTCTGGACAGTGGCTGGAATCAGAGATGCGTGGACGAGGCAGCCAACCTGGGCACCAGGTAGGAGAAAGCACATAGCTGTAAAAAAAATAAAAGTTACATTTCTTATCTTTCAGTGCTGGCTCACTGGGATCTATACACCACATACTGTATACATGATGTATAGGCTTCCCTACGACTAACCATGGTACACTGGGGGTACCGTGCCCCCCCCCGCAGCATTTACCGAAGGAGCCATAGGAGAGTGCACCTCTTGTGCAAGGGATTCCACGTCCACTGGCGCACCTCTGCAAGTGGATGGCCCGAGGAAGTGACGGAGTGGTGCTACACTAACACTCCAGGGCCAGGCACCAAGGTGCAGAGTGCTGGATGACAGGGGCACAGACTATACAGAAAGGGATGTGAATCCAGAAGACACTGCCATGCAGACTGCAGTGAAGGGTTGGTGCTAAGAACAAGGCTGCCTGACCCAAACATGCAACAGAGTCCACAGAATAAGGCACTCGGAGGCAAACACACAAAGATCCACTAAGGTTTACAGAATATTTAGAAGCTGATGCTCACTTCTTGAATCCAGTGCAAAATCCACAGCTCAAGCTGTTACCAAAACACCAGCACTTTGGCTGCATACAGCTTTCATCAGGGGTAATGGCAGGAAAAGTAACATCAACATTTGACCATTAGAAGACTGTGGGGGTATATATATATATATATATATATATATGTCCAGAATCCATATACGTTGAAACATATTCAGTTCTCAATAGCCCCAATGCACAGTGACATTAAAATTACCAGTATCTTACAAAATACATCACAATATGGAATACACTTTGCACTGGACCAGAATTAATTTCAATATATCAAAAGTAAATACTTATAATGAGGTCCCAGCTACACTATGGAAGGTACTAAGAGACCAGGTAAAAAAGCAAGAGACCCTCCCCAGTGGTGCATCAGTTAACCAAAGCCCTATATTTGGGAACTCCCTTAATGGGGCCAGGAAAATATTTTTACATTGTTAACTGCCGTTCCATTTTGCTTTGCATGTCTTATGTATTCTGATAGGCTGCGACCAATTTTTGATAAATAAATAATCTAGATTTGGGGTGCCCTCAGGTCTACACAGAGTTCCACTTTCCTCAGTAGCTACTGCTCTTTCTTTGCATATTTTTAAGACATTCCACAACATCGGTTACATCATTCCATGCTATTAGTTAGTTAGTTATTAGTTTTTATTCACCAAGTGAGTACACTAGACACAGTTGTACCTATTTTCAGGTACAACCCGGGAGGTTACAAGAGAATCAGTACAATAACAACAAGCAAGATACAATGCTATAAAGACCAATGCAGCAAATTAGCAAATGCAACAGATCATGTTGTGGAAGAGAAAGAAAAAATACAAATATAAGATACAGAAAAATTAATGAAAAGTCATGAGCTGGCCGGAGGAGCCAGTAAGCTACATGCCAGTTGGGGTGTATGAGCAACAAAAACTGATAAAGCAAGTGAAATATATAGTCAACCAGCACAGTTTACCTAGAAGTGAGAAAAGCGCCTAGAGTGGTTCAGTTAAGACCGTGCTGGTGTCAAGGCTAAACAGCCTGAGGGTGAGTGATGCCTGGAGAAGTCATGTGAGATACAACTAGAGTTGGCCTTAAGGTGAGCCCACAGGGACTTTTCAAATTGAAGGTGGGAGGGGGAGCTACAGACTTCAAATGGCACAGAGTTCCAAACTATGGGTGCAATGCAGTGGCTGTGGGGTGGCAGTCTTCAGGAGGACTGTCTGGATAGTGCAGTGCTGTCCTATCTGCAGGTACCTCTCTGGGCTGAGGGCACAGGTTACTAGTCTCTGAGCTAAGCTGGTTAGGATTCAGGAACTTCCTCACCAACTCAGGGACCACCAAGTCTGCCACCATTTCCTCCTAGGTTGCCTAGCAGGAGGAACGGATGGACTACATTGGGCTCGGGAGAGTGAGCTTGGTGAGGCAGAGGCACATCTCCCACAAAGTGCAACCACAGAATCCCTACTCCATCTTGGAGAAGCGGGATAGTCCTATAGTGACACCTGAAGTAGTCACCAGGGAGGATGAGGGGGTCCTCCATGATGGAGCCCCAAGGGTGGGCAGCAGAGGACCCCAGAGGAGAAGGTAGCAAATCCTGTTTGGGGACTCCATCATTAGAGGAATAGATTTGGGGACAAGCAGCAAGGGGGGTTAAGTGCTAACCCAGAGGCATGGCTAGGAGGGATGGTGAGCAGATCCTAAGGATCGCCAGGGCAGTGGCAAGGAAGGGAGTGCTGGATGTCATTGTTCACCTGGGGACAAATGACATGGCAAGGGATGTGGCAGAGTTAGGAACATTGCAGGAGGAATTTAGAGAGTTGGGGAGGGATCTTAGGTAGATAGCACACTTTGTGACCTTCTCGGAGGTTCTGCCTGTTTATGGCAAAGGGGGAGGCTAGGAAACTCTGCACCAGGGAATTTAATGCATAGTTGAAGGAATGGTGCAGTGAGGAGAGTTTCAGCTTCACTGGGGACTGGGGTCCCACCTGGAGGGATGAGAGCTTGTACAGGGGAGATGGTATGCATCCATCCAGAGGGGAAACCAAGGTCCATAGTGAATGGTTTAAATCCTTCATTGGCAAGCATTTAAACTAGTCAAGGGGGGAGGTGGAAGTAGGCAAGGAAACAAAAACTGCCACCCCCCCCAACAAGCTCACGAGGCGAGCAACGAGAATAATGAGGGAGAGACAATCAGAAATGGAACAAATGAAAATGAATGCCGGGGTAGAAGGCAGGAATAAGACTGAAAAACATAGTGGACGCAATATGGGAGGGCATAAGGGAAAAGGGTAGAGGTTGGCAACTTAACCTGGAGAGTCATGTGTGCAAATGCTCGAAGTCTGTGTAACAAGATTGCAGACCTAGAGGCTACAATGATGGAAGCAGACCTAGACATAGTCACCATCACAGAGACCTGGTACAATGTAAACCAGGACTGAGAAATTACATTTAGCATTTAAATTGATTGGCTGCTATAGGCCCCCCCCTCAGCAGGCCTCAAATTACTATCTCACCTGGGGTCAATAACCAATCTAGGCCCTGAAGATACCATCATCCTTGGTGATTTGAATTTAAACTGGCTATCTAATGCATCTGCTCCATTGGTAACCTTCTGTGACACCTATGGCTTTACACGGCTAATAAAAGACCCAACCAGGGTTAACCTAAAAAATTCTAGCAACAGCTCACTCCTGGATATTATGTTGGTAAATAAGCCTCACTTATATACTCATGCAGGAGTACTACCGAATGATGTAAGTGACCATTGTCCCATAGCTGGCATAAGATCTTCACCCAAACCATCAGCCCTGCTGAATTTGTCCCCAAAGGTCAAAAAGAAGTTCAACATACCAGGTTACCTCCATGACCTGAGTAACACAATATATTGGCAAATTTCTACCTTACAACCTCAGTGGAAATAGCTCTCCAGATCTTAAAGGACATTATCACTAATGCTCTAAATATTCATGCACCATTCACCAATATCAGAACTAAAGCAAGGTCCTGCCCCTGGTTCACCACTGATCTTAAAACAGCCTTGCTAGCCAGAGACAAACTGTGGAAAAAGGCAAAGAAAACTAAGGACTCCATAGATTGGCTAAATTTCAGAAAAGCAAGAAATTCATGTACAACACAAATAAGATCTGCCAAAGTGGCCTATTATAGAGCTGAATTGGATGCCTCTATAATAACCCAACCAGGCTCTGGGGAACTATAAAGGGTATCTTGGGCCAAAACTCTACTCCTGCCTTAACCTGCAAACTGCTACTAAATAACACAGAAATTACGGATAAACAAGAAATTCTAAATACCTTCAATGACCACTTCACCACAGCTGGACTAGCATTTGACTCTTCACCTGCAAATCTCCTGAGATCTTCCTTGAATCTTCAATCCACCGTGGGCCAAAGGCTACATCAACCTTCTCCTTCAACCTAATATCATTGAAAGAAGTGGAAGATCTCTCTCCAATTTGGTTACTTCAAAAAGTGCAGGTACAGACTCCCTGGACCCCTACTTCCTCAAGATTGCATCTCAAGTCTTATCTGCCCCCCTCACTCATCTCTTCAATCTTTCCCTCACCACTGGATCCATTCCCTCCATTTGGAAAACAACTCAAGTAGTTCTTTTACTCAAATCTGGTGATCCCATGGATCTCAATAATTACAGGCCCATTTCCATCCTATCAGTTCTGTCCAAGATGCTCGAAAAGTTAGTAAACTCACAATTAAGGGTTTACCTGGATAACAATAACCTCCTAAACACAGCACAATCAGGATTTAGATCAAGGCACAGCACCATTTCAGCCCTAGCCAAAGTAACCAACGACTGGCAGACTGCTATGGATAAGAAGAATAGTACCTGTGCTGTGTTCCTGGATTGAAACAAAGCATTTGACACAGTGGATCATGAATCACTGATCACCTCCTTGGTTCAATAGGGTTGGATTCCCCTTCACTCAATTGGTTCAAGTGCTATCTATCAGACAGATCACAATTGGTAAAAAATGAAACTACCTATCCACTTTAAAACCACTGCTAAGAGGTGTGCCAAGGCTCTATTCTTGGCCCCATCCTCTTTGCCATCTATATTAATAATATTGATGCTAACCTCACTCAATCAAACATCCATCTGTTTGCTGATGATATTGTGCTATATGTTAGCAATCCTTCATTTCTAAAGCCTGTGAACTGCTACAATCTGAATTCTCCATCCTACAACACAACTTACTGGATAAAAAACTACTTCTAAATGCCAAAAAAACAAAAGCTATGCTCTTTTCCTCACAAAGTTGCTCTGCCACTACCCCATCATCTACCACCCTACAACTAACCACCTTACTTGGAGAAGCTGGAATCGTTGATAACTTCAAATATCTTGGTGTCTGGATTGATAACAAACTTGACTTTTCTGTACATATTGAGGAGCTACTAAAGAAACTGAGACAAAGGCTTGGTTTATTTTTTAGAATAAAGCACTACCTCAACAGAGACTCCAAAAAAAGATTAATCCAGGCTTCATTCCTATCCCTCATTGACTATGCTGACTTTCTGTATGGACACTGTTCACTCCCCCTCTTAAATAAACTGGACACCCTATACCACAGGTCCATCAGATTCATTACTGACCTTCCTTCAGCACCCACCATTGTTCCCTTTATAAGGCAGTTAACTGGTCATCATTACAACACAGAAGAAACAGGAATGCTGCAATTTGGATATTCAAAGCCTTATCAGGCAAGCTACCTACCTACATCTCGGACTGTTTTACTCAAATCACTTCTAGGCCATACAACCTAAGGATCAGCAAAATTATCATTCTTAAGGTCCCCAATGCCTGCACCCAGCTTGGGAGGGCTGCTATCAGCTACTCACTAGCAATTGTTTGGAACTCACTCCAAAAACCATGAAGCTAAATAACCTCCACCCTTAATATCCTTCAAAGATTTTCACCACCCTATTCCCAGAACTCTGCAACTGCTTCACAAGGGCCTAATCCCACTACCTACCCCCCACTTTTCTGCTCGTGTTTCTATATGCTGAAAACTCCAGTTCCCAGTCCCAAGATTCACCTCAAAATGCCTGCTAGGTCCTATAATCTACATATTAACTCTGATGTGCCAACTGCCTACTGTCTCCCAGATTAAAAGTGTTAATGCCTTGTACATATGTATATTGTTATATACTAGCACTTATGTCATTGTATTACTGTTTTTTGTTACCCCTGTCATTGTATTACTGTTTATGATACCCTTGTCAATGTAATAACACTTGCACTTCTTGACCACTCAGGTCCATCTTGTAAATGAGCTATGCTCAATGATGTTCGCCTGATTAAATAAAGATTTTGATTGATTGATTGATTGATTGATTACCATACCAGGATATATTCTGTATACAAGGTAGGCAGAAAAGGGGGGGAGGAGTGGCTCTTTATGTAAAGGATAACATAAAAGCCATGGAAATACATGGGGAGCAGGAAGGGTAGGAGATACTGTGGGTCACTCTGGGGAGAAGGAAGGGGGCAGCTGTTCAGACAGGAGTGATTTACAGACCTCCAACTCGGGGGGGGTGGATAAGGAAATAACAGAAGCAAATGCAAGGATGGCTCGCAAGGGAGAGGAATTCCTGGCGGGAGACTTCAGTCTACCAGATGTGGATTGGAACCTCCCCCGTCACAACTACAGCTAGGAGTAGGAACATAATAGATACCCTGCAAGGAGCATTCCTCAGGCAACTAGTATTGGAACCCACTCAAGAGGGGACATTACTGGACCTAGTAAGGATAAATGGGAACAGTGGGGCAACACCTGGGGATCAGTGATCATCATACAGTGTGCTTTGATATAAGATCTGGGTCAAAATCAAATCACACAAGGACGAGGGTACTGTACTTCAGTTGGGCTGATTTTAAGAAAATGGAAGAATGCTTCAGGAGCACCCTAGCAGGAATAGGAAAAATGGAGGGAGTGGAGGAACAGTGGGAAAAAAATAAAAGAGAGTATTGAGCAAGCGATGAGCCTGTCAGGCAAGTTAGCAAAGGCAAGAGAAAAAGGAGACCACTATGGTTCTCTAAGGAGATACCAGAAAAGGTGAGAGCATAAAAGATGGCATTTAGAAGGTACAAAGAAATGCAGAAGGAGGGAGATGGGGGCGTGGCTTAGCTCCCAACGTGATGGCTACCTGAGCCATGCGCTCCACTGACCCTGGGTCTTATTTTTGCTATTTGCACCATCTAATCTAATTTTTTTAACAGGTGTAGCAGAACTTCCTCTCCGGCAATGTTCAGGAGCAAAACGATCAAATTTTTGTCACCAACTTTCAGCTGTAAGTGCTAGTGGAACCGATTGCATTTACCACATCTCAGCATGTCACAGGGCAGAGGGCCTGATGTATCCACAGGCCTTAATACACAGCAAATCAGCGAGATGTTCGCTGCCCTGATGCAACGCATGGCTGAGGTTACACTGGCCTCAATCAACACTACTATGGCCATATAACAAATAGGTGCCAGGGTCGACAAAACTGAGTTGCAAGTAAGCCACAACTCTGAAGCCATCGACTCACTAACAGCCACAGTCTGCAACCAAGAGAAAACCATCCACATGCTGCAAAACAAACTCGATGACATGGAGAACAGAAGCCGGCAGAATAACCTATGGCTCCTGGGTTTCCCCGAAGGCTCTGAGAGGGGGAATCCTGCAATATTCCTATACGATGTCTTGCCTGAAGTCCTACGCCTTGAGTTACCTCCAGGCGTAGCAATTGAGCATGCTCACAGGACATTAAATCCTTCACCCAAACCAGGAGAGAGGCCTAGACCTCTCATGGCATGAATTCTAAACTTCGCCAACAAGGAGTGGAATATTTCCAGGGCCCGTGAGCTTGGTGCCCTCTCCTGGCAAGGCCACAAAATCCTGATATTTCAGGATTATTCTAGGGATCTGGCAGCCAAACAAAAAGAATACAGTGACTGCCGCCACTTGATGCACTTGCTGGGTATTCGATTCTCCCTACGATACCTCTCCACAATGAGGCTGGAAGTGAACAGTACTCCAGTTACATTCTCAACCCCAGACTCTCTTATGGAATTCCTGCATCGCAAATGGCCATCTCATACCAGAGCCAACCTTCCGACCCACCACAATAATGCATCCGATAATCTTAGGGCATCAGAATGGTCAGCGGTAGCACCCACAGAAGACGAGGAGCCCCAGTGCAGCTACAACTTCAAGGGGACAGCTTTGGGCCTTCCTGCCAGATCCCACAAGCATCAGCAGTCTGGAAAGCGAGCAAGACAGATTCACCCTCATGACCATGAAGCAGAACACAGCCGCTGACAAGCAGAACCATCAGGGACCCAAGACACCAACCTCAACAAGTTCTCCTCTCTGAATCATTTTGCAGCACTGGCCCCTGACTATCCAGAGGAGGAGGAGATGGTGCTCGAGGCCTCCACAACTGAGTCAGAACTAACACAACAGCCCACAGAGGAGCCTCTCAGCACAGCCTCCCCTCCACTGCACTTTTCACCACAATCCGCGGATCTTGACCCAGACAAGTGGGCACTCCATTTGCCACCTCGAACAGAAGATTCCCAGGTGACGACATTGCAGGACCAGAGATAGATAAGTGTCCTTTCTGTATACTTTCTTGAGGTCAGGGCATGGGTACAGGCTCAGGGTAAGATATCCCGATGGTTAACACTATAAGTTTAATGGTGGGGAGAGGTAAAACTGGGATACCTTAGAGATATTGCCCTTCCATCATCTAACCTGGGATCTCTGGCCTATTGTCTCTGCCCTACCATCCAGAAAATGCACCTGGGATACTGTACTGTATTGATACACACCTGGTGTTTTTTCGGTTAATATATTGCTGTATGCTTTGTCTAAAGCCTGTTGATTTGCCCACAATGTCTCAGGAAGGTGTAGGGGTGGGATAGGGGAACCTGTGTATAGGCCTCTCAATTGCCCACCATAGGTATCTGGGTAAACACCCTGCTCTGGGATCATCACCCTCCCCCCCTGACAGCATGACTGTTTTGATCGAGACAAGGGCATGCACTACTTAACTACCACTCTCCTCACATCTTTTACTGTTGTACCCTTCCCCCCCGACCTTCACAGGGGCGCTTGCTGTGGACACAGTGTCACAGTATTTTGGTCTGGCATTCCTACACCAGGAGAGGATAGTCCTCTCACCACAGACTCCATAACGCCCTCGATACCTTTGTAATGCTAAACCCTGGCATAGCCAAGCTGAATGCCAGCATACTCAGTAGTGTATATTATTGCTTTCCCCATAACCCCCCTGGGTAAGGTGTGGCCAGGATGAGACCAGCCCACACGTTCATCTACATTTTTTAAGTACTCATAAGTATGAGACCCTGTTTAGTGGTCCCCATATCCTAACCCCTCCAATGGACAGGTGGGTTAGGCCTGAGAGGCGTTTCCATCCTCGCCCTGATAAACCAACCTCTATTACTGCGCAATTATGTGCATTTCTTGTAAATAATTTACATGTTATTAATGTTCTCTTGTTAATGCTGTTATTACATTTTGATGTGCTGTCTTCCTACTGCTTTATATGATGGTCTGTATATGCCATTATATGCTGTTATGCTGTCATGCTGCCCTGCTGTTGTGTTTGTACCCTCCTTGCAGAGGAGTACTGTTTCTGCATTAGAGTCCCCGATTGGCCCCTTGCTCTCTCCAGCTGTTTCTGTCCTTTCCTTAATGACTTTCCACTGCACCCTTGACCATAGATGAGATCTTCTTCATTACCTGGAATGTCAGAGGCCTTAACACTGCGATAAAATGGAAAAAAGTACTGACACAGCTGTAGAGAATTAGGGCCCAGTTTGTCTTCTTGCAAGAAACGAAACTTACCAGACAGGATCATGCACACCTGGTGAGAGACTGGGTGGGAAAGGAACTTCATGCCAGTGACCCCATGAGGAAAAGGGGTGTAGACATCCTGCTGCACAAGTCCCTACCCTGGTCCATCCTGCAGAGTAAATCAGATCCCCAAGGTTGATGGGTGCTGGCCCTGATTGACACCCCTAATGGTAACATCCTTCTGGCAAATATATATGCCCCGAATGAAGATGACCCCCTTTTCTTTCTGGACTTAATGACCAGAATAGAAGCCATGAGTAAGCCAGGTACACCCATCATTGCTGGGGGGGGGACTTCAATCTCACGCTGGTACCAGTGCTGGACAGAAGTGACCAGGGTAGAGAGATGCATAACAGAGGGGTGCAGGCTATACTGAGAATGTGTTCAGAATTCCAGCTGGTTAACATATGGCATCTCACCCACCCCAAAAACCGTGACTATACCTTCCAATTTGGGGTGCATGGCACCTTTAGTAGATTGAATTTCTGGCTAATTTCACAGACTCTCAGTCAGTCCATTCTTGACTCCAGAATCCTTCCCATGGTTATCTCAGATCACACCCCAGTCCAGCTGCTTCTAACCTGGGGTGCTCCCCCTACCTTGATCTCCCATTTGGAGGCTAGATCCTTCCCTCATGCGAGACCCTGAGTTCACAAATTGGGCCAAATCTGAACCTACACTGTTTTTTACAAGAGAACTCTACTTATGACACATCGGCTCAAAATACATGGGAAACATATAAAGCCAATATGAGGGGGAAGATCATGGGGTATGCTGCACATAGAAGGAAGAAAAAAGAGATGGAATTAACTAGGCTAGAAGGGGAGCTTGTCACTGCTGAACAAGCTCTTAAGGCTATGTCCCACCCCACCCCCCATTCCGCCCATGGCCGACAGATCCTTACACTCTGTATGAGAATTAATGAACTTCTGTCACGGAAGGCAGAACTGGCTTTGTTACGAGTATGTTGCACATACTGGGAAGGGGGGGGACAAGAGTAGGAAAATATTGGCCTACCAAATCAGGAAGCAGCAATCTCATAGGTTCATCACTGGGCTGAAGGAACCCCTATCTGATAAGGTAAGAACCAAACTACAGGAGGTGAATGATACCATGTTGACCTTCTATTCACAGCTATATACCTCTTCCCACCCTGAAACCAGGTCTGACACTCGGAAGTTCCGAGACACTATATCCCTACCCAAGCTGACACCAACCCAAAGTGCAGCCCTGAAAGCTCCCTTAACCACTGAAGAGATTTTTACTGCCCTGTTATCTCCTAAAAAGGGAAAGGCCCCTGGAGGGGGATGGCTTTCCTGTGGACTTCCTACAAGCCATGGCACCTATGATTACCCTGTTACTTTGTCAGGTGTACACTGAATCAGAGGACAAGGGAATGCTACCATTCACTCTTAGGGAGGCAATAATTGTTCTCCCCAAGAGAGGGAAGAATTCTACTGAGGCAGCCAGTTATCATCCTATATCTCTGATCAACTCCAACAGTAAGGTGTATGCCAGAGCACTGGCCAATAGATTAAACCCCTTCCTACCTTCTCTGAGCCATCCATCCCAAGTCAGCTTCATACAAGGGAGATGTAGTACTGACCACATCCAAACCCTTCTCAATCTCATCTACCTAGCCAAACCGGCGACTACCCCAGCAGCTGCTTTGGCAATAGATTTTGAGAAGGCATTCGATTCTGTCGAATGGGACTACCTCCACACTGTCCTTGAATGTTTTGGCTTTGGACTCTACTTTCAGGCCACCATCAAGGCTCTCTATACCTCTCCACAAGCCCGGGTGTTAATCAACTCCATGCTATCTCATCCCTTCCATTTCCACAGGGGAACCAGGCAGGGGTGCCCCCTCTCTCCCTTGTTATTTGTCCTGGCAGTCGAACCCCTGGCATCTGCCATCCATCAAGACCCGAGCATTAGAGGGATCCAGTTGGGGAAGTCTCAGTACTCCATGCTGCTGTACACCAATGATCTGCTGGTCCCCTTAGAAGATGCCCAATCCTCAATTCCCCCTTACTGTCCCTTCTAAAACAATTTACACATATATCAGGGCTTAAAGTCAACCAGAGTAAAACTGAAAAACTCCCCCTCAATTCGCAATGCCACCCTTGAAGTATCCCCCAAACTGGCCTTAAGTGGTCACAAGATACCATCACCTACCTAGGTGTCAAGATAGGGGCTAACACTGATAAGTGGTGGGACAATAATCTGGGACCCTTGATATCAGACTGTAAAGGAGAATGGACCGATGGACTCGGTTACACCTAACTATGACTGGCAAGATTGCTACCTTTAAAATGTCTATTGCATCGAAATTTTTTTACTTACTCTCACACATTCCCTTATTCCTTCCCTGGCACTAGTACTGGAAGTTAGATGGGATGATTGGTTCTTTCTTATGGGGTGCCAACCACCCACGCTACAGCCGGAACTAGCTTAGGGCATATTGGACTCCTCCTTGGATGGAGGGGTACAAGCTGGCATACCACTATTCTCAGACTCTGAAATGGTTCCAACTCAGCACTAAATGCTCCTCCCAATGGCTAGAATTAGAACAAGCATTGGGGAATACCCCTATGTTAGCTTCCCTACTATGGGCTCCCATGCCTCATATGCTTCAAATTCACCCTACCCTAGCTCCTTCTATCCACTACTTGGATATCTTACATAAAAAAAGGGGGCCCCTTTGCACCCCTTCCCCTTATTCCCCTATGGCACAACTCTCTTATCACGATACGGGCTGCCCTGTACTTTGGTCACAATGGTGTGATAGGGGCATTTATTTTCTCAGAGACCTCTTGATTCCCAATACCAGAGTAGTCAACTCCTTCCACAACCTGCAGCTTCAGTGGTCCCTACCTATGTCCAACTTTTGGAGGTACTTACAGATAAGGGATGCAGTCAAATCCCTCTTCAGCTCAGACACGTCCCCCCTTGCAACCTCCTCTCAACTTAATAGTTGGCTTCTTTTAAAAAAAAGGGTTGGCAGGGGCACTATATGCCTCACTGAGGGATTCTCTGCCAAACTCAGAATCCCTCCTAAAGAAAAAAATGGGAAAGAGCCTTACATATACAGATCTCGAACACCCAGTGGATGCAATGCTGGAACACTGGCCACACTGCACACAGGGATACCTGGAGCAGGTTTATCCAAAATAAAATAATGCACTTCTGGTATAGGACCCCTGCAGTGCTGTGGAAGGCCAAGGTATTGACTCAAGATAATTGCTGGTGCTGCTATCAGCCTGGAGAAGACTTAGTTCATATACTATGGCAGTGCCACCTCATATCTCCTGTATGGCTAGGAATCTCTCAAGAGGCCAGCAATGTTCTAAATCACTCTATACCACCCTCAGCCCTTTTGATGTTGCTGGGTATGAAGTCTGAGGCCTCATACCTCACCTCTCCAAACTTCAGATGGTTAATGTTGCTTTGTATGTAGGTGAAACGCATGATTCTGAGTAGCTGGAGAAGCCCCACCATACCCACCATTACAGAAATTTTCTCAACCCTTTCAGCAATACATGAATTGGATTGGTGTTCACATGTAGCACTGGGACAGGCAGGAAGTTCCACTAATGCTGGGCACCATATATGGTAT
The DNA here is from genome assembly GCA_016271365.2 of Neoceratodus forsteri. Lineage (NCBI taxonomy): Eukaryota > Metazoa > Chordata > Ceratodontiformes > Ceratodontidae > Neoceratodus > Neoceratodus forsteri. The sequence continues at coordinate 166,376,481 of CM028137.1, forward strand.
ACCTGGACCCCGGGGTTGGCACAGGCTGGGGACACTTGCTATAGACTCTGGATTATACTTTAACAATGATTTACTATACTGACACTGACCCTTCTTCTTGTATCAGATATGTATGCAGCACCTATCCTTGTTTTTCCTTCTGTACAGATGTTATGTACATAGTTCCCATTAGGACATTTTATTAGCTGGTTTACTCTCAGCTTCTATGTCTTTATGTCTTTACATTACTAGTTATTAGGCTGAGTTTACTCTGTGGTGATTTCTTCCTTTTCAGACCTAGCATCGAGATGACCACTGGAAGGTACACCTTTCTGAATACCTTAAGCCTTGTCTGTGACTCAGCAGCGGTACCTCCTAGTTGGTCTGGTTAGCACACAAGGAGAAACTAGGTAGGTGCCTTAACCCAGAATAATCTGGGAAATCTCCTTTTACTTACTTTTGTCTTGACATACAGTAGCTTAGATACTATGTGGTATTTATGTCCCACTATACAATACCCCGATATTGAGATTTGACCAGCCTACGCACATGAATATAACTTTTGTGACATTTTTGTTTTCCTTTTTACACTATGTATGCTGTGATATGTTTACATTATGCACTGTGTGTCAATTTTTTTTATTATGAAAACCCAATAAACTATTTAACTGAAAAAGGAGGGAGATAGTAAGACTTACTGACAGAAACAAAGGGAGGCAGGGAAAGTGGTTAGGAGCACTAAAACCCAAACAGAGGAAATGACTACCAAGTCAGAGCCAAAGGGGATAACACATTTTTTAGATACATACGTGAAAAGAGAAAGATAAAGGGAGGGATAGTAAGGCTGAAAGAGGAAGGAAGGGATTGTGTGGAAGAAGACCACCAAAAAGCAGATATATTGAACAAATACTTCTGCTCAGTATTTAAGGAGGAGGAGTATGGGAACAAGCCAAAGATTAAAGTCAAGGGTACAATGGGGCGAGAGGTGGACACAGGTACTTTTGCAGAAGAAAGAGTGCTCAAGAACTTATCAACATTAAAGGTAGACAAGGCAATGGGGCCAGATGGGGTGCACCTGAGGATACTAAGGCAGGGGTTCTCAAATGGTGAGGCCAGCCTCCCTGGGGAGGCCCCAACCTGTTCCAGGGGAGGCTCAAGCAAGTCTTGAAAAAGTATTATATGTCATTTTTGAACTTTATAGATTTTGTGTGAAAGGATAAGGCAAACTGAAAGAGGATAATAGTAGGTGAATTTATGTATTTATTCACAAGTCTGTGATCAGGGAAGGTACTGTACACTGAGTCATGGCTTATATCAGGTGTACCCAGGGAAGGGTAGTGAGAGAATACAGTTCAGAATGCAACTGCAAAACACTCACGCAATACAAAACAAATAAAAGTGCAAACAAATTAACAATAAACTAACAATGTAAGAAACAATTGATCAATTAGACTGGCAGCAGAACTGTCCAAGTACAAGAGTTAATCATACAGGTACTAGGAGTAAGAGCAGGAGGGAGCAAAATGATCCCTGAGAGTTGCTTAAGAGCAGGGAGAGGCAGAGGTCATCAGGAAGGTTATTCCAGTTAGGGGCAAATGGGCAATCTGATCCATGAAGGTATGGCAGGCAACAATGGTTCGAGAGTCAAAATATTGGAGCAAAAGTAGGTTGTTCTGGGGAGTTACAATAAGCTTAACATGAGAGCCAGCTATGCAAAGAGGTTTCAATTTTCCGATGTACTGTGAAAAGTAGGCTATTTTTCTATGGGGAGGCCCCAAAATATTTCAGTATTTTGGGGAGGCTCAAGATCTTTTCCATGGCTTAGGGGAGGCTCACTATGACAAAGTTTGAGAACTGTTGTACTAAGGGGACTGAAAGAGGTGCTGGCTGCACCTCTGATGGCCCTTTTCAACCTGTCATTGGAATCAGGGGAGGTACTGGGGGACTGGAAGAGGGAGAATGTAGTCCTGCTACACAAAAGTGAAAATAAGGAGGAAGCAGGGAATTACAGGTCTGCCAGCCTTACGTTGGTGGTGGGCAAAGTTATGGAATCACAAGGGAAGGGAAGGAAAGGGGAATACCTTGTTGCCAATGGTCTACAGGACCCGGGGCAACATGGTTTCACGGGGGGAGGAGGTCTTGCCAAACAAACCTGATTGAGTTCTCTGATTGGGTGACCAAGGAGATGGATCAAGGAGGGGCAGTGGATATGGCATACCTGGATTTCAGCAAGGTCTTTGACACTGTTCCACATAAGAGGCTGATTAGCAGGCTGGGGAGTCTGGGAGTGAGGCCTAAGGTAGTAAAATGGATAGAAAGTTGACTGAGCAATAGGACTCAGAGGGTGGTGGTAAATGCCACCCACTCTGGAGTAGGCAAAGTGACCAGTGGGGGGCCACAAGGAACAGTGCTAGAGCCAGCCCTCTTCAATATCTTTATCAGTGACATTACAGAAGGACTGGAAAGGAAAGTATGCCTGTTCGTAGACAACACAAAACTCTGCAATGGGGGGTTAGAAGAGAATGAGGATGATTAAAAAACCTGAAAGAATGGTCACTGGTTTGGTAGCTGTGCTTTAACACAAAAAAAATGCAAAATCATGTTCACGGGACACTGAAACCTGGGGGTGACATACCAACTGGAAGACAAGATATTAATAGTCACAAAGCAGGAAAGGGACCTGGAGTAATCCTATTCGATGACCTTAAGGTAGCTAAACAGTGTGACAAGGTAGTGGTAAAAGCTAGCGGAATGCTCAAATACATTGGGAGAGGTGTCACCAGCAGAAAGAGAGAGGTAATATTACCCCTGTATAGAGCACTGGTGGACCCCAACTCGAGTACTGTGTGTACAGTTCTGGAGGCCCTATCTCCAAAAGGACATAGATAGGGTGGAAGCAGTACAACAAAATGATGCAGGGCCTACATCAGAAGCCCTACAAAGAGAGATTTAGGGATTTAAATATGTACTCCCTGGAAGACAGGAGGGAACAGGGGGAAATGATAAAGACATTCAAGTACTTCACAGGAATAAACAAGGTACAGAAGGGGAGCATTTTCCAAATGAAAAAATGCTTGAGGACAAAGGGGCACAATATGAAGCTGGAGGTGGGAGGCTCAGAGGAAACATGAGGAGATACTTCTTCATGGAGAGGGTGGTGGATGCTTGGAACTGCCTCCCAGAGGAAGTGGTGGTGGCTAGAGTGGTCACAGGATTTAAGAATACATGGAATAGACAAAAGTGAATTATAGAAGTAAAAGGACGTGTAAGCTAGAGTCCAGGTAGAGAATTTAGGGCAGACTAGGTGGGCCAAGTGGTCCTTATTTGCCAACAACTTCTATGTTTCTATGTAAAGGCCCGGTCCCCCATAATGGTGGATTTGTGGATACAGTGAGAAGGCATTTTTCATTTGATCTCAGGAGGTAAGACTGGTGGGAGGGTTTGTGCAGAGTTGCAGTGGAAGTGGGGGTGCCAGTCCTAGTCATTTTATTAGTGAAACAGCCTAGAACAAAGTGATGACTATTTATGGGGTGGGCAACCAGCCTAGGCAGGTGTAGAGGTAAGTCACAGTGATGGGCTGCTCAATTTAGCAAGACAGCAAATCTGCAAATGTTATTGCAGGTGGTCTCACACTAGGAAAGCAGTGATTTAGAGGCATTAGTGAAGGATACAAGCCCATTATCAAGAGAAAGGAGTAGGACTTCCTTTGCAAGGGTTAAGCGGGCACTGGGTTTAAAGCAGTTCTTAGCTTGCCCAAAGCCTCTGCCATGTGGCTTTCCCAAGGGCTCGATCCAGTCACCTATGTTGTTCCCAGTGTACATGCTTCTCATGGGTGAGATCATTAGAGGGTACAGTCTGGGTTTTCTCTGCTATGACAGATGACACCCAGCTGTACATGTCATTTGCACCCAGGGTGGATGGCACCATGGAAGGGCTGAATAAATGTGTGGCCAAGATCCAGGTCTGGATGTCATCTAGCTGGCTTAGACTCAATCTGGACAAGACAGAGGTGCTAGAGATTGAGCCTGGTCACTGGTAGGATGTGGGTGCTACCGGGATGGAAACAGGGTTATTCCTTGTCCCCATTTCCTTGGCAGCATCTACCAAGGTGAAAAATCTAGGTCTCATCCTTGTTGACAGACTAACACTTGAGGCTCAGATGTCTTCCATCGTCAGAAGTGTTTTTTACCAGTTGAGGAATGTTGCCTGGATAAAAGCCTTGAATCTGCCTGCTGATCTGCCATCACTGGTACACACTTTTGTGACATTGCAATTCAATTACTGCAATGCTCTGCACCTCAGGATCAATGGAGGAGTTCCCTGACACCTCCAGTTGATGCAGAATGCATTGGCCAGGTTCCTGATCGGCCTCCAAGGTCCTGTCACATGACCCTAGTTCTCTGCAAACTGCACTGGTTGCCGGTGAGGAGGAAGATCATCTTTAAGGTGGGCTTACTCACCTATAAGGCCCTACATGGGTCAGGCCCTGCCTGCCTGAGTGACCTCCTGACCCCACCTGTCCTCTGCGCCGCTTGCTCCACTCTTCCACCATGGGTCTCCTAGCAGTTCCCATGGTCCACCTTAAATGCTCTGGAGATCGATCATTTGAGGTGGCAGGCCCAGTTTTATGGAACCCGCTCCCAAGACCCTTGAGGTAAGCTCCATTGACGGAAATTTTCAAGCGGGGCTGAAGGTTCATCTTAAAAAAACATTTGGTTGTTATAGTTAAAAACTTTATATACTGCTGCATTTGTTTAATTTATTTATTTAGGTTATATTGTTGCTCATTGTTTTATCCTGTTTTATGTTTAATATTGTGTATCATTTTTACTTACCTGTATAGCGTCTAGAGTCTCTGGGATGGGGCTGTACATAAATAAACTTTACTTACTTTCTTATTTACTTACTTGATATACTAGACCAAGTTTGGCACTGACAGTTACAAACATTGGGGATGTGGAGGGAAAATCATTTTGTGGACTGAGTGTAACTCAAAGGTATTTAAAGGATGGTGCCACCTTCGGGGGCGCCATCTGTGCACCTGATGGATGAGGGGATGGGACAGTTTCTAAGTTTGGTAGGGGAAACGAGAAGCATGGTTTGAGTCTTTTTAGCAGTCATTACTAACTTGTTTTTGATAAACCAGGCTTGCAGTTTGTGGAAGTCCTCTGTAAAATGGGAGCTGATAGGACTTACATTCTTTGAACTCTTCATCTGAATGGCCTGAAATGGTGTTAATGGTGTCATGGAATGTTCAGGCAGTATGAAAATAAAGAACAACTGCTGAGAGGAAAGGAATTTAGGATAGTTACAAAGATAAAGAAATACATTATTTAACAAAAAAAGGTGAAAACATTGGAATATTGGATAGACACTAAAAAGATAAAAGGAGGATTTCTAGAGGCATAAAAACATTGTTTCCTATCACCTTTTAGTTCATAAATTGTGTGGTTAATTTCTATATATTATTTACTAAGGGAATTTTAATGAATACTCCAATTTAAGGGGCATTTTTTACTTGTTTCTAGAGTAGGTTAGCTACTGATATCTGTGTATTACACTGCATCAAAATAAATGCGGGGGGGGGGAGTGACTGCTTCTAGTACTGCGCCATTTAGAATGTGCAAGAAAAGGGATTTTATGAATATTATTAACCAGTTAATAAATATCCATGGTTTGTTGTTCTTCTTAATGTTTTTTCTGCTTTTTGCAAAACATTGAAAGAGGGATTACTTTTCTCCATTTCTATCATTTGTTCTCTTTTCTATCTTCCTCCTTGTAAACAAACTTGATTCACTACAGCACTACGTGATGGTTTTGTTACCTCGTTGTTCTGGCTGTGTGGGGACACAGTCATGGAGTTACAGAAAATGATTTACCTTAAAAAACTGTTTTTTAATGGTGGTTCCACCAGGAATAGGTGGGTAAGACAGGAAATTTTTACTTAGAGCCAAGCCAGAGCTGAACCAGGGGTCTGACTTGACTCTACAGGCCAAAACACGAGCCAATCCCTGGCTACTGCAGGTTGTTCTTTACAGAGCACTTGCATATTTCTGACACTACACTAACTACTCAGGCTGACAAAAATGCTTACTTTGACCAAAACTGGTTTGGCTTGACTTTGGCTCTCAATTGCTTGTAGAGGTTGAGCCAAGCTAAACACTAAGCATGAGACAGGCTTGAGCCTGCTCTTGCTTGCCCACCTCTACCACAAGGATTAGCAATTATAACATGAAACGTCAGACGACTTGAATCATGAATTTAAAACATACTCCATTTTGAGACATCTAAAGAAGTTAAATGCATCAGTTGCTTTTTTTCAGGAAATGCATTTGACCAAAGACAACTACCAAATAATGCATGAAGAATGGGTCGGACAAGTATTTGGGGCAGGAGATAGTTAAAAATTACAGTGGTTTTGTTTCTTCTTAAAAGGAATTTTAAATTTCAGATGTGTGATATGACTGGGGACCCAGATGGACATGTAAAAATAATTACCTTCACGAATATACTTCTGTTGACCTATCTGATTTATTATTATCCAGAATAATCCACACATTAATATGAATAATCCATAGTTTATTCACAGGAATGAAAAGATTATTTGTGATTATCATAGCTGAAAAGGGTTATAATTTGCCACTTTTAGAGAGTTTTAATAGAGAAAACAAAGCCCAAATTACTATACAGTGCAACCCACTCGATAGTTGAATATAATGTAATGTAAAACATTTGCTCAAAAATATATTTTGTTGTCTGGACTCTTTTTACACATAGGCCCAGATATTCAGATGTGCCCTGGCATGATATTCAAATGGGGATTGAGCCTGGCACAAGTCCCGATGTGCCGGAGCGCATCAGTAATGTATGCGGCACAGGTGGGGGGGCATGCCCATGCATACTCCACAGATCCCGATATTCAGCCCAGGATTTGCTGAGCCCATGCATGCACAACCCCTTATTGCGCTGCACACAGAGGAGCCAAAAAAAAAGTAACAGCAGCTGGCCACCCACAGGTGAGCTGCCATGTTGCAGGGCACAACACGGCAGCTGCCACCTGTGGGTGGCCACCTGAGCTCCGGCTGCATCTTTGTGGTGGCACCCCCATGCCCGATCGCAGGCATATGTAGTAGAAATAAATGTCCAATATCCCTGATGGTCCAGTGGACCGCTCGCAGCCCAATTGCAGGCATATGTAATAAAAGTAAAGTCCAATATCCCTGGTGGTCCAGTGGACCGCTCGCAGACTGATTGCGGGCATATGTAATAAAAGTAAAGTCCAATATCCCTGGTGGTCCAGCAGTACCCCCTCCCCACCCACCCACCCTGGGCCCCACCGCCCCGCTCCTCGGTCAGCGGCGGGTGGCAGCACCACCCTCCTGCCACCCCGCTGCCCGCCAACTGACACCATATGGTAGGGCTGTACACCCATTGGTCCACAGCGTGAGCCAATGGGCGTGCAGACCATACCGCACTACACAGTCCAGATATGTGAATGGATCCATGTGAAAAAAGTAAGAGATACTCAAAAATATTAAAGGAAAACTGCACCCTCATATCTTCTAAATGTTATTTGTTTCCGTGTCAACAGACAACTCTTTTCATGTAGCTGTTAAAGATGTATGCAACTGCTTCAGCTAGTTTTCACACTTCATACTAGGCCCTGTCACTGTCCTAGGAGGGTACATTCCATGGTTGTTGACATCTCATTGTCCCTGACAGCTGCATTAGCATATGAGAATATGTCAGATCAACCATTTATATCATGTATCTCTATGCTAAAATAACAAATATACTGCAAAAACTCTCTGGGAACTTATAAACCGAATGGAGAAAACCTGCATTACAACTCAGATAGCTTGTAAAACTCACTGAAGGTAAAAGTGGTATTTCACACCTTCTTGTAGCTTGGTTCTTTTAAAATTACTTAAGCAGACAGGCATACTGGGAAATTTAAAGGTTGATTACGCATCACATTCTCATATGCTAATGCAGCTCTCAGGAACAATGCAATTTCAACAACCATGAAATGGACCCTCCCAGGAGAGTGACAGGGCCTAGTATAAAGTGATAAAAGTAACTGAAGCAATTGCATACATCTTTAACAGCTACATGAAAAGAGTTGCCTGTTGACATGGAAGCAAATGATATTTAGAAGATATGAGAGTGCAGTTTTCCTTTAAGGAAATATTACTAGAAAATGAGAATAAAGAAATTTATCATCTATGGTTTAATTTAATTAGACTATAAAGAGCTACTTAGAGATGAAGCAGAATTCTGCATTAAAAAATTAACTTAATTATACAGATTCTGGTCCTAAGGCAGCACACACTCTGGTAATATGACTAAAACAAAATAGTTCAGTCACAAGTATCACAGTGGTCAGAGAGCTAACAAGCAATAACCTTATTTCGAGTCATAAAAAATTAAGCAAGAGTTCCAGAAATGTTATCAAGATTTACAGTATATAAGTCATAGGAAGGATCTTTTCAAGCTGCTCTCTATAATTTTTGTACAGATGTCCCTATGCCCAGGATCCCAGAGAACCTCAAAAAGCAACTAGATAGCAACTTAACAGACAAAGAAATAGCAGAAGTTATAGAAAGTGTAAAAAAATCAATCAATCAAAAAACAAATAAACACCTGGGCCCAGATATTCAGACTGCGCCAGGCTGTGGCACAAGCCAGGGTGCAGCGCAACTCGGCTGCGCAGGTGCGTTGACTGGGCGATATTCAACGGAGCTGCGCCATGGCACAGCATCATTGAATATTGCACCCTGGCTACCCGCAGTGTGCATGGCGCAGTGGCACTGCGCCAGCACAAGTGGCCAGAGTGGAGCAGGGGGATGCACTAGTGCAAGTTCCATTGTGCTATGCGCAACAAACGTAATATTCAAAAGTGCACATGCAAATGGGACCAGAATGTATGCAAGGCACAAATTGGTCCATTTGCATGTCATTATGGCCCCATTTGCATGCAGGTGCGCCGATCCCCAGTGACTTGCACCTGGCGCCCTGCCAGGCAGCAGCCGTCGGGGACCGACGCCCCCTGCACAGCGTGGCAATGCGCCCCTCTGCCCAGTCGCAGGCATTTGAAGCTTTCAAATTTGTCCAATATTCCTGGTGGTCCAATGGACCGCTCGCAGCCCGATCACGGGCATAGGTGAAATTAAAAGTGTTCCCACATCCCTGATGGTCCAGTGGACTGCTTGCAGCCCGATCACGGGCTGAAGTGAAAATAAATTAGGTCCAATATCCCTGGTGGTCCAGTGGACCGCTTGCAGCCCGATTGCGGGCATATGTATTAAGAATATTAAAGTTCTATATCCCCGGTGGTCCAGTGGACCGCTTGCAGCCCGATCACGGGCATTTATATTAAGAATATTAAAGTCCTATATCCCCGGTGGTCCAGTGGACCGCTTGCAGCCCGATCGCAGGCATTTGTATTAAGAATTTTAAAGTCCTATATCCCTGGTGGTCCAGTGGACCGCTTGCAGCCCGATTGCGGGCATTTGTATAAAAAAATAAGTCCAGTATCCCTGGTGGTCAGCGGTCCCCCCCTCCCAACCTGCCCACTGGTCCACTGCCCGCTCCCCCAGTCAGCGGCGAGCGGCACCACCACCTACCACCACCAACTGACACCGTATGGTAGGGCTGTACACCATTGGTCTGGCGTGAGCCAATGGGTGTGCAACTCCATCTACTATACATTCCAGATATGTGAATGGATCCATTTACATATCTGGACTGTGTATGCAGTACAGGCTGCACACCCACTGTGTCACGCTGTGGACCAATGGGCGATACAACCTATCTCTACGATGTCAATCGAGAAGCGTGAGGCAGCAGGCGGTGGGTGCTGCCTCCACCGCTGATGGGAGGAGCGTGCGGTGGGGCCCAGTGGGCGGGTGGGGACTGGTGTACCACTGGACCACCAGGGATATTGGACTTATTTTTTGATACAAATGAATGCGATCGGGCTGCAAGCGGTCGACTGGACCACCAGGGATATAGGACTTCAATTTTATAATATAAATGCCTGCGATCGGGCTGCGAGTGATCCACTGGACCACCAGGGATATTGGATCTCATTTATTTTAACTTCAGCCCACGATCGGGTTGCAAGCAGTCCACTGGACCACCAGGGATATTGGACCTCATTTATTATAACTTCAGCCCGCAATCAGGCTGCGAATGGTGCATTGGACCACCAGGGATACTGGACCTCATTTATTTTAACTTCAGCCCGCGATTGGGCTGCGAGCAGTCCACTGGACCACCAGGGATATTGGGCCTCATTTTTGCTAACTTCAGCCTGCGATGAGGCTGCGGGTGGTCCACTGGACCACCAGGGATATTGGACCTTACTTTTTTACTTATGCCTGTGATTGGGCATGGGGGGAGGGCGCCGCCATGAAGGTGCAGCCGGAGCTCAGGTGGCCACCCACAGGTGGCAGCTGCCGTGTTGTGCCCTGCAATACGGCAGCTCACCTGTGGGTGACTAGCCGTTGTTCCTTTTTTTTTGGGCTCACCTGTGTGCAGCGCAAGTAGGGGTTGTGCATGCATGGGCTCAGCACATCCCGGGCTGAATATCAGGATGTGCAGAGTATACATGGGCGCGCCCCCCCCCCACCTCCGCTGCATACATTACTGATGTGCTCTGGTGTATTGGGATTTGTGCCAGATACAATCCCCATTTGAATATAGTGCCGGGGCTCATCAGTGGGTTGAGCACGCTGCAACACTGTTGCACCATGCGCAACCCTTTTGAATATCTGGGCCCTGGCCTAGATAGATACTCTGCCAGTGTTTACCACACATTTAGTAAGGAGTTAATACCAATACTTAAGGCTGTGTTCAGTGAAGTACTTTTACAGGGAAAGTTCTCTAATAATATGACACAATGTTTAATTACTTTATTACGCAAAATGAGAAAGATCCTCAGCTCTGCAGTAGCTATTGGTCTGTTTCATTAATTAATTCGTATGCCAAGATATTAGCTAGGATCCTTTCCAGCAGGCTGGAAAATATAATACATTCAGCAATTGGACCCCAACAAACAGGCTTTATTAAAAAATAGAATTTCAGAGAACAATGCTAGGAAATTATTTCATATTATGGAAGTAACGAATAAAACCAAATCTCCAATGGGTTTATTATCATTAGATGCAGAAAAGTAATTTGGCCACATATTGTGGCCACATATTATAGAGGTTCTCAAGTTATATGATTTTTCCAGAGCAATACATAAAATGGATTGAGAGTCTGTATAACAACAATACGACAGCGGCGGCCACAAATGGGGCCATCTTTCCATACTTTGAAATCAACTGCGGTACCAGACAGGGCTTTCTTCTTTCCCCAATATTATCTAATGTGACAATAAATCCTTTAATAAGGAATTTGCAGACTGATAAAGGTATCAATGATATTAAAATTGGAGCCAAGACATTTTTAATCTCAACATATGCAGATGACACTCAGGGAAATATCAGGATACAAACGGAACACGAACAAAGCTAATTTTCTGGCTCTTAATTGTCTCTGCGTAAAAGAGGATATTCAGGTTAACAAAATATTGCATACATTATTTGAGGATTTAGATCCATAAAAGAGTAACCAAGACAGTGTCTAACTTTTTTATTCATATGAATAATGGAAAACATTCAATTGAGCAAAGCTCATTTTCAATGACATTCCAGGCCTAGTAAGGTGCGTAAGTTACATGTATAACAAAAATAACATATAACAACTAGACAAAACCCATTAATTTAGTAAGAAAACAGCAGCAACAATTAACCTCAGCAATTGTGTTTAAAGTGCGTTACAATAAGTACACTTAAAGACTTTGTTAGACAAAATAGTACACCAATTGTTATATTACAAAATATTTGTTTTTACATCAAGGAATCTAAGAGATGAGGGGGAATGGTTCCATAAGGAAGCTCCTCTGAAAAGGACAGAGGATCTCCCTATATTTAATGTACAATTATGAAGAACAAATTTAATTCCCTGAGAAGTCCTCAGACCCTTTCTAAATTCCCTAATCCCAAATAAGACAGTGATGTAATCTGGAACCTTCTGTGCCCAAACCTTTAACATAAAATGAAGTAGATGTAAATTCCTTCTCACCCGGAGGATTGACCCAATTTAACTCATTAAATAGAATACATCAGTGGGTTCTATAAGGTGAATCCAAAATGAAATGAGCCAATCTGTGGAACAACAGAACCTCTTTATTTAGAGACAATCCTATGGCACCTTCATAAAGTAGATCTCCATAAACTAAAATTGGCTATAGTAGTGAATTAACAACATTGTGCCGTACCTCTCTAGACACGTACCTTTAATATCTTTAAAGGGCACCTAACTTTTTATTCATGCCTCCAATGAGAAAATCTATATGAAAGGCCCATGCTAGATGAGAATTGAGCCAGATACCAAGATATTTGTATTGGTCAACCTGTTTTATAATTATGTCATCCACTGTAGAAATTTCCAAATTAAGGTCGTGTGTATATTGTTATATTTATTTTGAAACAAACTTTATTGTGTTTTACCTGAATTTAAGGCCAAATGGTATTTCTTAAAGAAGTCCTGAACCTTATCAAAGGCTAATTGCAACTTTGGACCAATAATGTCCAATGAAGCCCCTTCGATGTACAGTATGGTATTATCCACGTACACTTGATATCGAACATCTGGAGACTGGAACTTAAATTCATTTATGTAAACGTTGAAAAGTAGAAGGCCCCAAAATTGATCCCTGTGGCACTTCACTTCTCAATTTCAGGACTCTGGACTTATATGAACCCACTTCAACAAACTGACTATGCCCTATCAAATAAGAAGAAAACCACTTCACCACCAGTGGAGACAGGCCAATCCCACTGAGTCTGTACAGGAGCACCTGATGGTTCAGGGTGTCAAAAGCCTTTGAAAGATCAATAAAAAGGGCACCTACCAGTAACTTCCTGTTCAGACTCAGCTGTATATCACTTACTACTTTTGTAAGAGTAGTTTGGGTACTGTGCTGGGACCTAAAGCCCGATTGAAAACAAAACAATTTATTACTGTCTTCTAAGAACTCCTTTAGTTGACCTGATAATATTTTTTCAAAACTCTTTAAAATCAGTGGTAACAGCGAGATGGGCCAGTAGTTGCCCAAGTCGTTCTTACTACCAGATTTAAATACCGGCCTTACTTTAGCAATCTCCCCCCTCTCAGGAAATTCACCATTGGTACAGGATAGATTGAAGATGTGAGCTAAAGGAAATGCTACACAAGGAGCTGCATACTTCAGGAGCCTGGAAGAAATTTCATCATGTCCCATAGCCTTAGAAATATTTAATTTTAAGAGTTCAGAGTAAACCTCCTCTGGGGTAATATAAACAAACTCAAACCCTCTGAGTCCTGTTCTGTAGAAAAATTTTGGTCCTGGGAAATCTTAGCGGCTGAATCCTGAGAGCCCACCTTAATAAAAGTGCCATTAAAAGCACTGATCAATCCGTCCCCTATAGAGAACAATGTCCCATCCACAGTGACCTTACTTACTGAGGAATGCTTATTCTTCCCCAAAAGATCAGAAATAATTCCCCAAAATTTTCTCAGGTTCTGTCTGTGGTTAGTATCAAGTTCTGATCTAACAAATTCTTGTTTAGCTGCTCTCACCTTCTCGGTGTACAGGTTTTGGGCTTTGCCTGTAAAGGGCCCAATCATGGTGTTTCATAAATTTTGTAGCATTGGCCCATTTCTTATCCCTGTCTCTCCTAGCTTTATAGAGTTCTGGTGCGAACCACGCATTCCCTTTATGTTTAGCTCTTCTGGATTTTAAAGGAACATGTCTGTCACAAACTATTAAAAATTAATTTAGAAAATACTTCCAGGCTAAAGAAGCTGTATGGATTAGATCCTATCTAGTCCAATAAATATTTTCAACATCTAACATAAATGAAGTGTAGCCAAACTGTTGGAAACATCTCAAGTAATTATTGAACTTGGGTCGGACTTAGAAATCTTATTTCTGACAGTGAAAATTACCTGATGGTTGGAAAAAGATTCTGGAAGAACTCCGTCTCTCTGATAAAGATGAGGAGAATTCGTAAACATTAAATCCAGCATAGTCAATTTCTGGGGATCTCTATGATTAATTCTGGTAGGATCCAAAATTAACTGAGTCAGGCCCAATTCAATTTGAAATTCAGTTAGATCATGATTTGGATCAGTATCTAACCAGTTAACATTAAAATCTCCGATGAGAAGCAATTCATGAGAATATCTAGAATCACGTAAAAATTCCTGCGGGAGGTTTATATATTCCTAATAATAAAATAGGTTAGGGCCAGTGTTTCTAAACCATTTTCAGTAAAGGGGCACAAAACTTTCTGAGTATTAAGTTTACAATCTGCATACGTAATAATCCCCCCCCCCCCTTTTTATTCCTGTCCTTCCTATACAGCTGAAAATCCTCCAGATCAATAGAGGTATTTAAAACTCCCATCTAACCAGGTCTTTGTCAAGACCAAAATTTCAGGTTTAAATTCTTTAGTCCAGTCTCTTAAATCATCAAACTTATTCTTAAGGCTCCTTATGTTAGAATGAACAATTGTCATGCAGCCCTGCTTAAACTTTAAGACATCAGAATCAAATTCAGATAGATAGCTTGAGCCCAGAGATCCAGGAACAGAATTAGACATATTAGGGGTGCCTGGGTGTCGGTGAACATCTCCACAGACCAATAAGCAACAAAGTAATAAAGATAATAAAATACCTCTACTATTCAACCTTTGTGATCTAAAGTACTTATAAAACAAGCTTTTAAATACATTAAATCTTAATGCAGGGATGAACTGATTTACAAATTTAATAGAAAACACATTAAGAGAGGCATTAAAACATCCCTTTGGTAGAATTTCAGATGAGATCCTAATTGTCTGGCCAATTGCATCCTCAGTTGGAATAATAAATAAAAAATCTGTTGGGTCAAGTGATAACCCAATATGTATCTGTGCTGTAAAATAAGAATTAATGAATCCCAATAAAAAAAAAAAAAAACAACCTAAAATAGCACCTACAGTCATTCTGAATGAAACCGATTTAAAACATTAAATAAACCAACCAACCAATGCATAAGCCACTATCGGCCCGGATACTGAGCAATCAAACAGTAAGTAATAGCTATACACTCACCAAGATAAAAGATGTTACAGCACCCAGGTCAAGACTGAGGGTTAACACGTAGTTCAAACAAAACCTTTCTCTTAGGAGTGGCACAGTCACTCAGACTTATGCCCGAGGGCTCACGCCTTCAGGTCAGTGTGGGCTTTTAAAGTATAGCGCCCCAACCCTGCTCTTCCATGAGTGGCTGAATGATTGGCTCACCACTGAACCCCCTCCAATCATCAAACTTAACCAACAAACAGGAGTACTGCATTCAGAAGCAACTGTGCAGATTGAAAACAGTGGTGCAGTTCATTTCAGCGCTTTTCAGTGTTCCAGCATAAACACTGTAGGTGGCAATCAGCAAAGCCATCTGCTGCTCTGGTGGGCACACTTCAGCTCAGTTCAGTTCCTGCAATGGACATGCAGCAGTCAGAGAAGGCAGATGGATACAGCCCAGCATGTAGATGTTCACAGGTCGGTGCAGGCTTTTGAAGTATAGAGCCCTTCTCCCACTCTTCCATGAGTGGCTGAATGACTGGCTCGCCACTGAGCCCCCTTCAATTGCCAGACACAGAACCAACAAGCAGGAGTACTGTCTGCAGAAGCTGCTGTGCAGACTGAAAACAGCAGTGTAGTTCACTTCTGCACTTTTTGGCATTCCAGCATAAACAGTGTAGATGGCAATCAGCAAATCCATCTGCTGCTCCGGTGGGCACACTTCAGCTCAGTTCAGTTCCTGTGATGGACATGCAGCAGTCAGGGAAAACAAATGGATACAGCCCAGCATTATTGAGGACTTAACCAGATGGAGTAAACTACCTCTAGGAAGGTGGGGAACACTAGAGACTGTCTAAATGAATCCCTTACACAAAATATGAAATGTTCTGATGATCCTATGTTGTATTAACAAAAAAATGACTGGACAAGATGAATAGTCAATTAACGCAGTTTATACAGTGCTATAAGAGAAATAGAATGGCCAACAACAAACTAATGAGAGCAAAAGATAATGGAAGTCTCAAGGTGCCAGACTTATTTGGCCATCAGAGCTTCTCAGTTTTTTAAATAGTTTATTTCATCCTAAGAAGACACTTATATTTCTGATTGGATTCAGACTGAAAGGAATTTCTTTTTATAACAAGGTGACAACACTTTTGTCGACTGGCATCACATCGACAGAGTTGTATGGGCCATGAGTTGCGGTCGGCATAAATCCATTATCTCCTGGTCCTATGTTTTCATTGGTGGGCTTTTGCCCTCTGAACCCCCCCATGTGGGGCTTCTGCCCCATACCCCCCCGTACTTAGTATTATTAACTCCAGTTGGAGTTGATTCGGGGAGGGGGTGCAGGACCGGGAGACAGTGTGTCCCTGTGTCCGGTGCACCAACACAGTGACCTGTTGGCAAGCTATCAATTTTGTTGACAAGTTGGTAGGTCACTGTGCAGGTGTTGCTGTCGGGGGGGCGGAGGCATACCATTTAGGCTCCCTCAATTTGAACAAGTCCAGATCTCAACCAATCTGGGGTAACCCACATTTCTATTTAAGTAATAATTTGTTATATAATAAGGATTGGGAAATTAAAGGAGTTAGACAACATAAAGATATTTTAATATAAAATGACTTGATGCATTTTAATGGATTGTCAGCAAAACACAACTTTTATGACCCAGAGAATTTCATGAGAAACTTAAAGCTTCTATTTTCGATTACTATATCCCCAGGGATGTTGAATCTACAATAAATGATACAACTAAGACTTTCTTAGGTTGACTACAGATATTCTCTAGAATTTCATTGTTTTACAATTTTAGGGGGCATCAGAGAGACAGCAATAGAATGTTCAAGATCATGAACCAATGCATTGCATGTAAATATATCTATCTGGAACTGGACACATTTATGGCTATTCTCTGGAAGGGATCTTAATACAGTAAACCTATAAATTTTACAATTTAAAATATTGCACAACTTATGTTATACACTACATTAAATGTTTAAAATGGGTTTAAGAGCGTTACCAATTGTTGTATATGCAATTCTGAAATGCATACCCTTTACATATGTTTTGGGAATATCCCCAGATCAAGACCTTATGAGAAGAAATAAAAGCTTTGTTAAAAGACATTCCAAATATTTCAGACAAAATAAACCTTGAAACATGCATTATAGGTAATTTTAATGAGTCATTTACATGGTCTTCTGAATAAAAATATACACTGGCACTAATTGTGGTATCTGTTAAAATGTAAGTCTGAAATCATGACTAACTGACATACTCTCCCTTTCTTCAATACTGGAAGTGTGGACTGCTAGAGATCTTAAAATATGAGAAACTGGCACTTCACATGAAACAGCAAGGAGGCATTTTTTTAAAAAGATGGGCAACGTATATAAGCAAACAGGTAAATAAAATTTAGCTTTTACTTAAGTCAAGCTTTTTCATTACTAGAATAGTCCTCTGACACTTCTATATTTAATACAGTCATAAAACTGTAGATTTTAAAGACCAGATATATTGAATGAGCTCTATAGATTTCATATATCTTCCCGAGATGCCTTTTGGTTCTGTTCTCCACAAAATCAGCTGTGCCAAGCTGCAGGCATTTGCTTTTGTGTCTTCATATGTTTTTTCTTTCTTTTTCACCCTCTGTGGTTCTCTTCTGTCTTGTTCTTCCTTTCTTTACTGGGACCTGGTGGAATGAAGGGGAGAA
The DNA here is from genome assembly GCA_016271365.2 of Neoceratodus forsteri. Classification (NCBI taxonomy): domain Eukaryota; kingdom Metazoa; phylum Chordata; order Ceratodontiformes; family Ceratodontidae; genus Neoceratodus; species Neoceratodus forsteri. The sequence goes on from CM028137.1 coordinate 166,394,335, forward strand.
GTGGTCTGTCAGATTTATGGAATAATTGTCGTGTTGCACCTTCTTTCTCTGTAGATTCCTCTTGGTTCTATGTTCTATCTTTTTCTTTGATTTTATTGTACTTGTTTATTATTTTCACCTATCTTATTGGATATTTTTTTTTCTAAAATGGTTTGATGATATTAAATTATATTTAAGTACATACAACATGAGTGGGGGTAAAAATGACAAGATAAAAACTATATATTAGCTAATGACATCAGTAACAGCAACATATCAAAAATATTGTTGTTACTGTTGTTTTGAACCTTACTAGGTTAAACAGTGTGTTTACAAAGTAACTTGGTTTAGTTTACATGATTTTGTTAATGCTGTAGTTATATTTTATGTGTTAGAATTGCCGTATTTGATGATTTTTTGTAAAATGTGTATTGTTTTGGCTCAAATAAAATCTTATTGACCAAAGAAAAACTTTAAGTCTATAAGGTATACACACAGAGGCCCAGATATTCAAAAGGGTTGCGCATGGCACAACAGTGTTGCACCATGCGCAGCCCACCGATCCGCCCCGACGCAATATTCAAAAGGGAAAAGTGTGCAGCACAAATCCTGATGTGCCGGAGCGCATCAGTAATGTATGCAGGCACAGGTAGGGGAGGCATGCCCATGCATACCCTGCACAGCCCGATATTCAGCCCGGGATGTGCAGAGCCATGCATGTGCAACCCCTACCTGTGCCAGCATAAAGTTAATCCAAAAAGAGGAAGGGATGGCACCCACGGGTGAGCTGCTGCATTGCAGGGCGCAACACGACGGCTGCATGTGGGTGACGCGACTCGACTGCACCTGGTGGCGCCCTCCATGCCCGATCATGGGCATTTGTAACAATAACTAAACATATCCCCAAACTCCTGGTGGTCCAGTGGACGCTATCTGCCGATCGTGGGCATCTGTATAAATAAATAAATCCAATATCCCTGGTGGTCTGGGGTACCCTCCTCCCCACCTGCCCACTGAGCCCACTGCCCCGCACCCCCTGGTCAGCTGGTGGGTGGCACCACTCACCTTCACTTCCCGCCAACTGACACCATTGGTAGGGCTGTCGCCCATTGGTTCTGGCGTGAGCCAATGGGCGTGCAGCCTCCATACTACACTTCAGATATGTGAATGATTCATTCACATATCTGGAATATAAATATGACTCTGAGCTGCATGCCCATTGGCTCACACTGTGAACCAATGGGCGACAGCCCTACTGACAGTGTCAGTCGGCGGGCAGCGGGCGGCAGGTGGTGGGTGCTGCCACCCGCCGGCTGACCAGGGGGAGCGGGGTGGTGGGGCTCAGTGGGCAGGTGGGGAGGGGGGTACCCCTAGACCACCAGGGATATTGGATTTATTTATTTATACAGAATCCCACGATCAGGCAGATAGTGGTCCACTGGACCACCAGGGATATTGGACTTATTTATTTATACAGATGCCCGCGATCGGGCAGATAGCAGTCTACTGGACCACCAGGGATATTGGACTTATTTATTTATACAGATGCCCGCAATCGGGCAGATAGCGGTTCACTGGACCACCAGGGATATTGGACTTATTTATTTATACAGATGCCCGCGATTGGGCAGATAGCGGTCCGCTGGACCACCAGGTATATTGGACTTATTTATTTATTATTACAAATGCCCGTGATTGGGCACACAGCGGTCCACTAGACCACCAGGGAGTGTGGACTGTACTATAGTTTACTTCAGCCCGTGATTGGGCTGTGGAGCACATTGCTGGCTGTAGGGGCCATCGGTCCCCGATGGCTGCTGCCTCGCAGGGCACCAGGCACAAGTGGTCGGGGATCGGCGCACCTGCATGCAAATGGGGCCATAATGACATGCAAATGGCCCCATTTGTGCCTTGCATACATTATTGCCCCATTTGCATGTCAAGTTTTGAATATCGTGGTTGCTGTGCATAGCGCAATGGAACTTGCGCTAGCGCATCCCCATGCTCCACTCTGACCACTTGCGCTGGTGCAGTGCCTCTGCACCATGCACACTGTGGGTGGCCAGGGTACGCTATTCAATGCTGCTGAGCCATGGCGCAGCTCCGTTGAATATCGCCCAGTCCACACCCCTGCGCAGCCAAGTTGAGCTGCGCCCAAGCTTGTGCCACAGCCTGGTGCAGTTTGAATATCTGGGCCAGAGGCTACAGATTGCAAGCCTAAATGTAGAGCACTGTGGCACCAATATGGGCTTGCTGGTGATGCATGTCCCTTAAGATTCTGATGCAAATCATGATGGAAATGTGAAAGGAAAAGTGTGACTCCCACTGGGACTTGAACCCAGTCCCCTAGCATACCTGGGTTCCATACCTGGGTTCAAGTCCCAGTGGGAGTCACACATTTATTTTCACATTTCCATCATGATTTAAAATTGCCTCACATTGGCTTTACTGCTCTGAGAAAGTTGTCTGGTGTCTCTGAGATACTGAAACAAAAAAATCCAAGTTTAACCAAGTATTACACTCAGGTGTAACTTGAATACAAGGTAGCTGTTTTACAGGGCAGTTCTAGTATCATACAGTCCTTGTCCAGAAACTGTCTATTCCCTAACTGTCTTATGGGATTTCAGGTCTTGACACCCAAACTGGTACTCACAAACTGGCACACAGGTAGCTGTGGTAGTCACTTTGAAGCATCCTTCTCTGTGATCCAGGCTATGCAACACAAAACTGGACCAGTGGAGCGAATACTCCTCCAGTGGTGGAGGGTGTGAGCCACCTTGCAAGGTTTCTGAAGTAAATCTCTCAGTGATCCTCTTCACACTACAGGGGGTATTTTCTTAATTTACCTGAAGGCAGGCAGTCATACAGGGCAGTGGTGTCAGACTCTACAAGACCAGATCCCTGCAGTAGAACACTTTGCGAGAAGCAGGCTGGCCTCCCCAGTAATAAAAGCACTTAAACAAGACACCCCCTGCTCCAGTTACTGAGGTCCATGTCTGGCTCTTCAGATCCTAGGCTTTGAATCTGTTTGCTGTGAATTATGGGCAGGGATTTCTGGTAGGAGCTCAATTGAATGGCTGAATAGCTGAAAGCATGTCTGTCTCCTGTAGATCAGGCAGATCTGTTATGGCACTCGACTGAACTGTCTGAATTTGCTGAGCAGTCTGGACACTCTGTAGATGTTCTCAAGTTCCAGCGTCATTAGTTAGCACAGCCGTAAATGGGAAAAGAAGCTCTATCATTTGCCTATTTTTGCACCCTTTCCTTACTGCATTCCAAGTCCAACAGCCCCTCTCCCTGCAGGGCACTTCCTGCTGATTGGCAGGGACAGCTCTGGGAAGACTGCATTTCTTCAGGTTGATGAGAAAACAAGTCGGCAACGTAATGACCATTGGCACCTTCCCATGATCTTGTGGGGCCAAAGAGTCTTCAAGATGGCAGTGCCCATACCTGTATGGGCATTGTTTTTATTTTAAAAATCAGTCTGTCCCTTGACACAGCTTCCAGCCATCTTCCTTGTACCAACAGGCATGAAATAAACAAATGTCACTGTTTTCTGGTGTCTCCAGCCCCCTGTGTGTTCATCAGTGTCAGATGAGATGGAGGGATAATCCATGAGAGCCTCTGCACACTCTATTCCCAGGTAACATCTCAGCACTGTGCTCTCTGCCAGCTGGCTTTTAATTGCTGTGGATTTGGTCTCTCATAGTGAGTGCGGCACCTATCTTATGTTCCTTAGTAGTGATATAGGCCACAGTGGTGAAGGATCCTGGCTCGTGCAAGGAAACAGAACTGATGATGTGGTGTGCTGCTTGTTTCCCTGCTGTAGTGTTCAAAGACTGAGAGCACAGCAGGACTCCAGGGTGGCTGCACAGCGGTGCTGATGAGAACTGGGCTGCTGCCAGACTGGGAGCAAAAAGATAAGACATCCATTGGGAGAAGGTTACACAGTAGGGATGCTCAAATTTCCATTCTGTTTGCATCCATCAGAATCTAGGACATTTTCAGTTCTAAATCTGTTTGCAATTCTGAGAAGAACTTAGAATCAGATGTGGAATCATAAGTTCCAGTTCTACTTCTGATTATGTATCCAGTTCCCCTCACACCCATCTTCAACATTAAAAAACTAGGCTCTGCATCACCCTGACGTTCCAATACTGCTCTTACACTCTCCCAACAATCACCCCCCTTCTCTCATCCTGCTAGCACCTAAAGTTATAACAACATAGAAACATAGATAATAAGGACTGCTTTGCCCACCTGCTGTGCCCAGTTTGTCCCTGCCTATACTGTCACTGCAGACCCAACCTGACCTCTGGTTATCCTCCTTCCCACCCCACCATTTTTCCTACTAAGATTCCTTTGTGCCTATCCCATGCACGCTTGAAGCCCACCAATGATGTCACTCCCAAAACCTCCACTGGTAGACTGTTCCAGGAGTCCACTACTCTTTCATTGAAAAAGTATTTCATCACATCCTTCCTAAACTACTCCTCTTCCAGCTTCATTGCATGCTCTCTTGTCCTGTTGCACCATCTCCTCTGAAAAATACTCCCCTGCTGTACCTTGTTCACTCCCATGAGGTACTTATAGATTTCTATCATGTCCACCCCCCCCGACGGTGTACGTATTGAGATCCCTCAGTCTCTCCTCATAGGGCTTTTGATGCAATCACTGCACTATTTCAGATGCCCTCCTCTGGAGAGCCTCTACCCTATGCCTTTCCTGAGATATGATCTCCAGAACTCGACACAGTTCTCCAGGTGGGATCCACGAACCAAAGTCATGTCACACACCCCTCCAAGTAGATTAAATGGAAGTCCATACAAAATATATGCAAACATCTTTCCATTTATTTTGACAGTGATAATGAAGTCCACAACAGAGAGAGAGAGAGAGAGAGAGAGAGAGAGAAGACAAAAAAATTCCCTCATGTTTCACCTCTTATTTTCAAAGGTGGTGTTATCCAGTGTTCAAACCCCTTTAATGCCAATTTAAACAGTCATGTGGCGTTTAAAATGAAAATGAAAGGAGGAAAGGGATTGGGGACGGGGAAGGGAAAGAGGTCCCAAGCAAACCAAGAAGAACAGAAAATCCTGTAAGTGTATCCCAGTTCAGTAACATATTTTGTATGTACTTTTATTTATTCTGCTTGCAGGGGTGTGTGCCATGACTTTGGTCTGCGGACTTAATGTTCTTGTCACTAGGCACCCAGTCCACCTGGAGCAGCTCTGCTTAGCTACAAGGCTTCAGGTGGGGACTCACCAACAGTCGATACAGTGGCAGCATGACCTTTTTCCTTCTGCTGATGATTCTGCTCCCTAAGTACTCCAGCATCCCACTCCAACATCCCACTAGCCCTGCCTACTGCCTTGTCAGCACAGCTCCGCCTTATTTAGGTACTCATATACGATAACCCCAAGGTCTCTTTTCTGCTGTGTAACCATCAGTACCCCCCACACCATTTTATACACAGCCCCTAGGTTTCTGTGCCCTAGATGCATGATTTTGCACTTTTTTTGCAATGAAACCTAGCTGCCAATTCCTCAGTCACTGCTCTAGTTTTCTCAGGTCTTTATTCATTCTCTCCATCCCCTCTACTATATCTACTCTATTGCAGAGTTTGGTGTCATCTCCAAAGAGGCATGCCTGCCCTTGCAGTTCTTCTGCAATGTCATTTATGAAAACATCGAAGAGAACTGATCCCAGCACTGAGCCCTGAGGTACCCCACTGGTCACTCTCCCCTCATTAGAGTGAGTGCCATTTACTGGCACCCTCTGTCACCTATCCACCAACCATTTCCTTACCCAGTTCACCACCTTGAGTCCCACCCCTAAACTGACCACTTTCCTTATAAGCCTTCTAAGTGGTATAGTGTCAAAAGACTTTCTGAAGTGTAAATAGGCCATGTCTACCACCCCAAACTGATCTGTTTCCCTGGCCACCCACTCAAAGAAATCAATCAGGTTTGTCAGATATGACCCCACCCCCACCCCCATATGTATCCATGCTGCCTTGGGTCCTCTATCCTGCTGGGTTCAAGATACTCCACTTGCCTTTCTTTTAATAGTATTCCCATTACCTTCCCCACCACTGACTTAGACTGACCATTGTGTAATTGCCAGCCTTCTCCCTGCTGCTGCTCTTATGGAGTGGAACTATATCTGCCCTCCTCTAGTCCTCTGGAACAACTTATTTTTCCAGTGAGTCAATGAATAGGGCTCTCAGAAGTGTAGCCACTACTTCCCAGAGCTCCCTCAGCACCCTTGTAAATATCCCATCTGACTCCATAGCCTTGTCCACCTTTAGATTTGCATGTCCTCTCTAGACTCTTTCCACTGTGAATGGACTTGTGTCCGCTTCCCTTCCACTAGTGTTTCTGCTGTTCCTATGTGGTCCGTCACTCCCTCCCTCCACTGTGAAGATTGAGCAGAAGTACCTTTTTGGAATATATGCTTTTTCCTGATATTCCTCTGCTTAGTTTCCCCTGTCCTTCTTATCATCATAATCACTCCCCTTGTTTCCTCTTTCCCTTATGTATTTGAAAAAAGTCTTATCCCCATAAGCTACCCCTTTGGCTATCCTTTCCTCTGTTAGTGTTTTTGTGCCCCTCACTGCTTTCCTTGCTTCTGTCTGCTTTGCATGGTACAGCTCCCTGTCCTCTTCCCTCTGCCTGTCTTTGTACCTATTGAATGCCACCCCTTTAGCCTTTGCCTTCACAGCCACTTCCCCTGAAAACCACAGTGGTTTCTTTTTCCTCCTATTTTTGTTCACTTCCTTTGTGTAGAGGTTTATTGTCTTCACTAAGCCTTCCCTCAATTTACACCATTGTTCCAACACCCCACCATGGCAATCCCCTTGACTAGGTTGTCAACATCCCATTGTGTTAGGGAGAAAAGCAAGAGCAAAAGAAGGAGGAAACCATTTTGGTTCTCAAAAACAGTAGCAGAAAAGGTCAAAGCCAAAAGGCTGACCTTCAGGAAATATAAGGGAACACAGCAGGACAAAAATAGGGAGGCATACCAAATTTCTGTAGGGGAAGCAGGGAAGGCAGTAAAGCAGGCAAAAGCCCAAACCAAGGAAACACTAGCATGAACAGTAAAAGAAGGAGACAATACTTTCTGTAGATACATTAGTGAAAGGAGAAAGTCCAGAGGGGGTATTGCTAAGATCAAAGGGGATAAGGGGGAGCGTGTAGAGGAGGACCAAGGAAAAGCATCTATCGTAAATAGATACTACTGCTTAGTATTTACTGAGGAGAAGGTAGGGGAGGGTCCACAGCTCAGCACCATGGACACAGGGGGGAGGAAGATGTACACAAGTTCCTTCATGAAAGAAAAGGGTCCTACAAGAGCTTGTTAAACTCAGAGTGAACAAGGCAATGGGACCTGATGGCATACATCCCAGGGTACTAAAGGAGCTAAGGGTGGAACTAACAGAGCCATTATTAGAACTGTTTAATGAGTCTCTGAGCACAAGATAGGTCCCAGAAGCCTGGAGAAGGGCTCATGTGATCTCGCTCCACAAGAGTGGTAGCATGGAGGAGGCAGGGAACTACAGACCAGTCAGTCTTACCTCAGTAGTGGGCAAGATTATGACGGTACTCCTTAAGGAAAGGATAGTGCAATGCCTGGAATCCATAGGAGCTCAGGATCCAAGACAACATGGGTTTACAACAGGAAGGTCCTGTCAAACTAATTTCATAGATTTCTTTGACTGGGTAACCAGAGTGGTGGACCAAGGGGGTGCAGTTTATGTTGCCTACCTTGATTTCAGCAAAGCTTTCAATACTGTTCCACATAGAAGATTGAATAATAAGCAGAGTAGGCTCAGGGTGAGTCATAAGTTGGTCAACTGAGTGGCAAACTGATTGGCGGGCAGAAACAGAGAGTGGTGATAAACGGTATACAGTCAGAAGAGATGCAAGTCACAAGTGGGGTACCTCAGGGATTAGTCCTGGGGCCAATCCTCTTCAATATCTTCATCAGTGACATTGCAGATGGATTGGAGGGTAAGGGTTGCCTGTTTGCAGATGATTCCAAGATCTGCAACAGAGTAGATGATCCAGATGGGGTAGGCAGAATGAGAAGAGATCTGGAAAAACTTGCAAAATGGTCTGAAGAGTAGCAACTGGGGTTTAACGCAAAGAAGTGCAAGATCATGCACATAGGGAAGAGAAACCCTGAAGTTACCTATAGGTTGAGAGGGGAGATGCTGGCAATCACAAGGGAAGAAAGAGACTTGAGCATCATCATAATCACAGATGACCTGAAATCATCCAAGCAGACCACTAAAGCAGTAGGTAAGGCTAGGGGGATGTTGGGGTGTATTAGTAGGGGTATCACAAGTCATAAGAGGGAAGTAATAATTCCTCTTTACAAGACACTGGTTAGGCCCATCTGGAGTACTGTGTGCAGAACTGGAGGCCACACCTGCACAAGGACATTAGAAAAATGGAGGCAGTCCAGAGAAGGGCAACCAAAATGGTGCAGGGACTGCATCAGAAAACATACGAAGATAGTTGAACGGAGCTCAATATGTATACCCTAGAGCAAAGGAGGGAGAGAGATGATATAATCAAAACATTCAAACATCTTAAAGGCATTAACAAGGTGAAAGAGTCTAACATGTTTCAATTTAAGAAAAATAGCAGAACAAGAGGACACAGCATGAGATTAGAGGGAGACCGATTAAGGGGTAATGTGAGGAAGTTCTTTTTCACAGAAAGGGTGGGGGATGCATGGACCAGCCTACCTCAGGAAGTGGTGGATATGAATACAGTGCAGGGCTTCAAATAGGCATGGGATAGACATAAAGGAGCAATATAGATGAGTATAAATAAATAGGCCATTGACAGAGTAAAGGCCAATGGCACATTCATAAGGTTGAAAAAATGGGCAGACTGGATGGGCCTTGCAGTCCTTATCTGCCATCAGCTTCTATGTTACTATGTATGTTTCTCTGAGGCATTCACTCTTTTTTTTTTAATTTGCCATCCTGAAATCCAGGACCCTTGTACTTGTGCAGCTTGTCTCTGCCACCATGTTTATGTCAAACCACACTGTTTGGTGATTGCTGGTCCCCACATGACACCACACCATGACATCTGCAATACTGTTCCTGTTTGTGCACACTAGGTCCCGTATTGTCTCGTCTTAAGTGGGCTGCTTGACTAGTTGCCTGAAAAACACCCTCGCAGGGTGTCTAAGATGGTCCTGTTAACTGAGGCTGTGGCTGAGAGACTTCAATCTACATCTAGCAGATGGAAGTTCCCAACCAGCAGCACCTCCTGTTTTTTGCCATCATGCTGATGGCTTCCCCTAGTTCCATATCTAATTCTTCCCCCTGTGCTTGAGGTCTGTATATCACCCCAGTGTGAACTGTGGCCCCGGTTTCTGTCCCCAGTATTACCCAATGTACCTCCAACCATTCCTTTACCCCAGGATCCCTTGCATTTCCATTGCTTTGATACGCTCCCTCACATACAGCACAACCACTCCACCATTCCTCCTCTCCCCATCCCTTCTGAACTGAGAGTAGCCAGGTATGGTGATGTTCCTGTCATGGTTATCAGTGCACCATGACTCAGTTATGACCACATGATCCACGTCTGCCTCTGTCATGCTGGCCTCCAGGTTCAGAATTTTATTTCCTGGACTCTTTGAGTTGGCACACATATCTCTCCAAACCCTGCTTTCACCCTGCCTGCAACTCCCTTTCCTGCTTCTCAAAACTTCCTTCAACCATTCCCCCCCCCGATTACCCTCTCTGTGTCTTACCATCTCAACATCTCTCTTTCCACATCTTCTGTTCTTGCCCCACTTCTATGTCTATGCCACCTTCAACTTGCTCCCTGAAGGTGTTTCCTCAGGCCCTCCCTTCCTGTTGATTCACTCTGGGTAGAGGGTGAAGGACTAGATAGTGTTGTCTCAAAATTTGCAGACAATAAAAAATTAGTGGAGATGTATCCTCCGACAACAAACATTTAACACTGTGTAAAGAACTGGAGGCAATCGAACAATGGGGAATAAAAAATAAAATAAAATTTAATGAACTGAAATGCTCAGTGATGCATTTTGGTAAAAATAACCCATGCTATAATTACTGCCTTAATGGAAGAGTTCTTAAATCCATCACAAATGAAAATGACTTAGGGATAAGTGTCAATTCCAACCTGACTGCTTCTACTCATTGCCATAAAATAGATTGGAAAATTAATCGTCTCATTCGTTCCATAAATAAATCCTTTCTTACTAGGGATAAGGACCTCTATCCTTAAGCTTTACAAAACTTATATTACATCTCATTTAGATTAGGGTTCTCCACTATGAAATCCTTATTTTAAACAAGACATTATATTTTAATTGAAAAAATTCAGAAGAGATTGACAAAATCCATACATGGGCTAAAAAATCTAGATTATACTACTATACTGGATAAACTCAAATTGTTCTCACTGCAGACCAGACGAACTCTGGGAGACTTACTATTCATGTATAAAATTATGCAGGATTCTTGTTTAATGAATCAATGCAGTTTTCATACCTTGTTTAGAAACAATAATCTTAGATCACACAATAAACAGATCAAGGTACCATGAGTGAATACAGTCAAACGATTTCACTTTTACACTGTATGTGCTGACAGAAAATGGAATGTACTGCCCTAGCATATAGTTAACACAGCAACACTGGAAGGTTTTAAAATGTTGCTAGATGAATACCTACTGGCCAATGAAACTGGGGAAATAACCCCACTATGAGTGAGAGACAATTCAATGGGAACTATCGCCTACTTTGTCTCACTTAACCAAGTTAAACCAAGCAGTGGGGTAGTTTATGCCTCCCTTGACAATACCACCTCTCCTCTTGGCTAGTTTAAATGTTCATCAAAGTAACGTATCAACCTCCCAATTGAGGTCCCCTTCCCAGAATGATGCAAGCCATCACCTCTGTATAGATCCACATCCTTCCAGGTTAGCCCCCAGTCCCCAATGAAGCCAAACAAAGCAGTAATTGTATTTTACAACCTACTTTAACCAGGCTTCCCAGTTGAGTTATAACCTCACTTCCTGTAGGGTCCTTTTTCTGCCTATTTCTACAGCTGGATTGACAGAGCCCTGATAAATTATGTAACTTGCTGAAGATTGCAGAGTGCCTATTTGGCATTGTTGAAGTTTGAACCTGTAATCTCCCAGTTCTCAAGCCAATGATCTAACCATTAGAATACACTGCCTCACAAAAAATGTAATCCTATACCCCTCTCCTCCCCCACCTCACCATCACCTAACTCACAGCTTGGTTAGGTGTTAGTAGAGTGCCTGGTCAGCAGCAGTATAATAGTTCAGCTGAGCTCCTTGGACCTATGATGTTGTGCCCCCAGTGCTTCCCCTGTAGCATGGTGTGAGTGGTGGTGGAGAGGTGGTAGACTCCATAGAGTACTACATGTAATTGTGATAAAAAGAATTCCAGTCATATGGACTCAGGCAGGGGCCAGCATGGTGACCAGCACAAACCCTCCCATCACTTTGCTGTCCAATGTAGACTGAAAGAATGAGAGAGAATGTGTATGTACATTTTTTCTCATTCATTCAGTCTATGGAGGCCAGCTAAGGTGGTGCGAGGGTTTGTGCTGGTCACCACCTTAGTCCATGCCTGACCCCACCTGGACTAACACAAACCCTCCCACCGCTTTGGCTGTCTGCTGTAGACTGAAAGAATGAGAGAGAATGTATATGTGCATTCTTTCTCATTCATTCAGTCTACGGTCGCCAGCCAAGGTGGTGCGAGGGCTTGTGCTGGTTGCCACCTTAGCCCCTGCCTGACCCTACCTGGACTTGCATTTTGTTTACCACCACCTCATCTATAAATTCTACCATCTCTCAGCCACCACCCCCACCATGCTACAGGAAGAAGGTACTGGTGGTGCCATATCATAGCTTCAAGTAGCTCCACTGAACCACCATACTGCCACTGATCTGTTACTTCTAGGACTAGACTTAGAGGTGGGTAACTGACAGTGGAACAGGGGAAGGGACAGATTATATTTATTAAATATACTTAGGGTCACGGGGCAGTGGGAAGGCGGGAGATATCATTTTATTGTGGAAGAGAGGGGAGGGTAGCACTAAAATATTAGGGTGGCAGCAGGGCATAATTTTTAAGCTGGAAATGGAGTGGGGGTAGAATCGGAGTCATACTCCAATGTGATTCCAAATTCCAATTCTGACCTTGCATTCTGGTTCTGCAATATCACTCCCATGGGTGCCTGTTCAGTGACTACTTACATAACTAGGAATGCACCAGCCCAAGTAAAAAGGATGAACAGTTATATGCACCTCGGCTTTAAGACCTGCTTTCAGTACAAGAAATGGTTATCCAGCCTGGCGGCACTGGAATGCACAGTTAAGATGCCATGTAGCAGATCCAAGTTCATGTCATACATCAGATTTCCACCCCCAGTTGGATAAGTTTAGGGTACGCTGTCACTTCGGTGCCTCATACAACGAGCCAAAGGAGCAGGTTTGACACTGTGGCAGACCATATGACAACACTCACCCCTCCCAGTGCTGGTCAGGTGTCACTGTTGTGGAGTACTAGAGAGAGAGGCAGATAAACTTAGAAATGAAAAATCCAGTGCCACCCAAAGGGCCAGTGGTAGTGCATTGTACTCTGGTTTAGGAGACCTGGTTTGGAGGCGACCCTGGATCATCAGTGATTGGGGTGACCAGAGATCGGGGTGCATCCAGTGGTAGTGCTTTCCCTGCTGGTAAGGGTCACAGTGACTCCTGCATTGGATCAAGTAGGGTTCACATTCCTATTGCAGGAGAAAGGCAAAGCTCATGAATCCAAAATGGCATGGTACAGCACTGAATGGGAGATGAGAGGTAGGAAGGAACAGAAAACATACTGGGCAAGAAAAAAAATGTATGGCTTGTCAGAATGATGGTTATGTTTTCCTGGTCAAGGCAGGCAGATCAGTCGAGTACACTTTTTAAGTATAAGTCAGTGTATAATTCCGGGGGCTGATGGTTAATCTTCAAACTCAAAAGGAATTTAGTACCTCTGGACAAACCAGCCACACATGATTTTAAAATTCAAAAATTCTTCTTGCTTTGTACCTGCCCAGTTGTGCTGAGGGCTGAGGTGCTGAATGCCTTACCTTTCACAAAGCCGGCGACCGATGTTTAGGAATGAGCACGGGCTGCTGGGGGTCGGCAGGGTCAGAGAAGGATTGAGTGTCCAACGGACTGCTCTCCTTCTCCGGGGAGGAGAGTTCCCAGTTGTTGGTGCCTGTCTGCTCCCTAGAAGAGGCTGGGAGACATGGCTGCTGCACTGTAGACAGGGGAGGAGTCAGGGCAGACACTTGGAGGGAGCACATGCAGACATGTGCACGCTCCAGTCCAGAGGTGTCATTGCATGCCTCGACTCCAGGGGAGAAAAACACCAGAAAAAACAGCAGCAGCAGAGTGGTGGAGGGCGCCTTGCAGGCTTAGCTCCCAGCCAGCCACGGCACTGGCCTCTTGAATCCAGTCTCTGGTGGGGGTTGGGGAACCCTACCGGCCCCACGGAGGGGAGCCCTGGGGCTGGTTCAGTGCTGGATGGTGGACATCAAGGACGGGGCTTGGGGCTCCCTCCAGAAAAAAAAGAAGCAGGCACAATAAAAAGAAACAGCTAAAAAAAAATTAAAAGTTCTTGCTTTTATTGCTCATTCCAAACAGAATGCCCTGAGCAATAAAAAAGAGAAGAATTTTTTAGTTTTAAAAATGTGCGTGGCTGGTTTGTCCAGCCAATGATTTCCTCCCCTCTTATTTGGGAGGTTTTTGCCTTTCTTTCTGGAAGCTAAATACACCATTAATGGAGTTAACTGAATCCCTGCCAGCAGGGGAGAAAACCACTTCTATAGGAATAAAGAAGGAAGAAATTCCCTCCCTCTCCATTTGTGGAGCTCAAGTCCTATAACCTGCTGGTTACTCCGGGAACCCATCCCTGTTCATTCACTTATGGTACAGCTGTAGGAAGATGCTTTGCTACAGGTTGGGGAGGGGATCTGCAGAAGTACGTTGAGAGAGGGGAAATCCTTTAAGGTACTGTACCCTCAGAGTCCCCCTACAGGGTTACATGGAAACATAGATAATGACAGCAGAAAAATTGCATTGGTCCATTCAGTCTGCCCATAAAACCCTTATCATAATCACAATAATAATGCAGACTTGAGGCAGGATTTGAATTAATGGCTCGTGGACAGGAGTTGGGGCTGGTGGTACATAATAGACACTAGAGGGGAGCAGACAGTAAATAGAAAAATGAAAAACAGGAATGCTTAAAGGGAATACTGTATGTCCCTCAGATGGAATATTCACGTGTAAATTTGCTAAGCCCAAATTGCTTAATGTCAGCACCTCATCAGTTTCCATTCTAGCAATTGTGAGAACAACAGCTGGTGAAGGGCTGACATCAAACAGAGCACCCAGTTTGAGTATGTAGCACGCTAATATTTAAAAAAATGAAGATCAGACCAGACCACCCTCACTGAATGACTAAAGAGATTTAAGCAGGGTGGAAATACATATTGAATTTATGATTTTAAGGTATATATTTCCTTGAAGACTCCTCTGCCCTATGCAATTTAACAGAACATTTCTGACTCTGAATTAACGCAGATTCAAAATGTAAATGTATATAATACATTGTGGCTAGAACAGTAAAACAATCAACTGGGATTTCAGACCTGCTACTGCTTAGGTGCTTCAGGGTGCAAAACAGATGTTTTTATTTTTTTTTGTATTGTATTTTTATTGTTTTTCCAAGTACAGTACATACAGATCTTACAAGAAGCTGTAGTGTAACAACTAGTCATTCAGATGATGTACAGAGTTACTTCATATTGAGTTATTACCATCAGAAGTATATTATAAATGATCAGACATTGCACTAGTACTGTTTAAAAAGCATAACTTGTAAAGGAGATACCTTAGTACTAAAGACAACTAATTGTTACAGGTCGCCTTACCCTGTTTGATAACCAGGATAATGTTTTATATAAAAAGGAAAAATAAACATATTACAATCAACAAATTACAATAAATTAATGTGCCTTGTTCTGAATATTCTTTAAATGAAAAGAGACAATTCATACATTGTGCTATTGTATCCTATAGAGGAGAATATCAATTGCGGCAAACAGGCTTAACATCTACACCACAGACAAGGTGGGGGTATTTATGGGGCTTCAAACTCCAGAAGCCAGGTGCACAAGAAACCCTATATCTTCTCTAAGCTAGCCATCCTTCTCTTAAGATGGCTGCTTCTCCCATTGATAATGTGCCCAGAAATGGCTCCCAGACCTGTAAAAATCTCTCCTCTGTCCCTTTAAGCACATATGTCAACCTATCCACCGCCAAAGCTCGGAGTGTCAGGTTTTTCCATTGTTCTACTGTGGGAACATTCTAGGATATCCATACATTTTGTATGCCCTGTCGGGCTACTACCAACAGGACCCTTATGCGTCTGTGGTGCAAATCCCAATCCTCCCCCTCCAGCGAGCTAACCCCTAGAAGTAGGGAGCAAGAAGAGAACTCCACATGGTGGCCCTCTATTTTAACTATCTCAGCAGCCACTTCCTTCCAATATCTCTGTATCCCCAGACAGTGCCAGTCGTAGTGCATCAAGGTACCTCTGGCCTTACCAAATTTCGAGCAGGTGGGAGAAATCTCTGAATGGAATTTACTCACCACACTCTGGGGATAGTATAGCCTGTGAAGGAATTTAAATTGCATTTCTTTAAATTTATTACAAGTTAGAAGTCCCATGTGACAGCTTAACAATATTTCCCAGTTGGAGTCTGTTATTGCCGTCCCTAGGTCCTGTTCCCACCGCATTTTAGTTTTCTGAGATTCACTCTGAAAGTAGGCCCTATCCAACTTTGCTGCCCTGCCTGTAAGTCCTTTCTCATAATGTGCTGCTCCCCATATCTCTTTTTCAACCGGAACTATATTTGAGACACTTTCTCCCCCTTTATTAAGGTTCTTCCAATAATTTCAGACTTGAAGGTACCTATAATACTGTGATGCTGGGATCCCCGATCCTCTCTACAGGTCTTGGGATGTATAAATTCCCTCTCTATTAGTGAGGCCTCCCACACATCTCAGTCCCCTCTCCTACCAGGTCACAAAGCCTTCATCCTCTAGCCCAGGTAGGAATTCTGGATTACCTGTTATTGGGACCAGGATGGTATTATCCCCTTCTCCTCCCTGTCTTTCCTTAATACTACTCCAGGCCTCCAAGGCACTAACCACCATAGGATTGGGGTGCCGTACCCGTCTATAAGCCTGCAGGCCTGTTGTTCCTAAATAAGAAGAGATGTTTTTGTGATTGAGTTATGAATGGTTCCCAAGTTGCTCCCAAAGGTGAGTAGCACAACGAAGTGAACTGGGCTGGAATAGTGTTTAATATTAGTGAACTAAAGTTACTGTATACTCTAATGAATAGTTTTGCTCTAAAAGTCCAGCTGCAATACCCGTATAGTGTAACCATCTTGTCTTATATTTGTATGTCTAGAATTGGAGAGTTGGGGTGAAAATGTGCTCTGTACATGGTGAAGAACTTTGAACTCAAGCTGTAAACACTTCCCCATGCACCACTTTTGTGCTTTCCTGTCTCCCTTCATCATTCAAGTGTGACATTCTGCTGTTTACAATTAAGTGATAACATTCAGTGAGTTGGAGTATATGAAAGAATAAGCAGCTTCTGTGTATGATTAAATGCCAAGGTGAAGCCGAGGTGTTTAATCACCACAGAAGCTGGTTATTCCAAGTATACTCCAACTCACTGAATGTCATTTCTATTATACGAGTTGGAGTTGCTGAAGTGCTGCAAATTACTGTTTTAGAGGAGAGCGGCAATGGGGAGACGTAACATTGAGAAAGTGAAAGAAAATAAAGTAATTTTTACAGTCTGTGCCATGCGCATAGCATTCAACACCATCATGCTGGTTGAAACAGTTCTCAGGAGCACTTGTTTCACCGCTCGTTTTTAGGAAAAAAAAAAAAAAAGGAAGATACATTATAAAGGAGAGGGTGACCATTACTGTGTATGCCAATAAGTGGATTTTTTTGATACGAGGTGTGGAGGGAGGGGGCTAGGGTTGTGTTTGGTGCTGAGGTGGATGGCTGTTCCGATGCCATTTTTTTTTTCCGACTTCGGATGCTTCAGATCTGATTAAACGACTGTGGGTGTGTTTTGTGGATCTGATTAAACAATTGTGGGTGGGGTTATTGTTTCATTAAATGACTGTGGGTGGGGTTATTGTTTCTTTAAACGACTGTGGGTGGGATTTGAGTAAATAAATGATTTTAGGTGGGTGGTTTGCAGTTTGTGAGGGAATAACTGACAGGTATTCTGTTCTGTGATTGGTTGAGAATAGATACCTGTCTTATAATAATGGATAATAGCGTGCATAAACAGAAAAATACTGTATATATTAATTAATTTATTTATTTTGTTAACCGGGTAGACCCACTGAGACATAGCTGTTCCTTTTTCAGGGGTGACCTGGAATTAATTATAAGTTGACAAACAGGAAGAACAATAAATGGATACATTTCCAGGACAAGTCAGATATGATAAGGTTACAATAGATTAGATGTGAGACTATGCGACTGGCCAAACGTGGTGTTCAACATAGAGTTAATAACAATCTTGGACTACAAAATGTAGGGAGAGGAACATTAAATGAGTGCAACAAGATCCAGACAAATTCCCTGAATGATGGAGCTTCATCAGTTTTAGCGCAGGGAGAAAAGAAGACAGACATCATAGGTCAGCAGGGCATATAACTAGGAAATATAATTTCAGAACAGTAAAAGTCCCAATAAAATCCCTATAATGATGTCATTCGAACTAGATCAGTGCCTGTGGTGTTGGGAAATGCTGCAGCTTAACACACTGGGCATTTATAACTGTATCTGTAGGGTCAAATGCACTTTGGCAACATCAGATGAAATTGGTAGGATTGCACTCTATCCCTAGCAAAAGCAGTAGTCTTAATAGGGGCAGTCAGCACAAAGAACCTCACACTCAAGTGTGGGACTGGTCTTAATGTACATTTTGTGTGCAAAAACATTTTGGTTTACTTTCTGTTAATTGTAGTATAGTAGATTATATCAGACCAATAGTTGTAGACAGACTTTTTTTTCTACAAATCCCAGAATCCCCTGCAGCTGACATCAGAGCAGTAGGCAACAGTGGAAGATTCAATAGCTTGCAGTCCATATTAGAGCTTTTACAGTCTCTGATCAGACGTTTTCTGGGACTGCTTTTCTCCAGGGGTTAAGTGCAGTCCTCCATGACTGTAGATAGCCCATGGATGACAGTGGGACCAGCAAGCAAAAGATCAGAGCTTATATAAATCCTTGTAACAAAGGAGCAAGCACAAGGAGCGTGGCGCTCTAGAAACACACCAAGTGCAAAATATTCACAGGTTCCTGGCATTCACACAACCCCTGGGAGGGATGCAAACAAATGTATTCACCAAGATAAGGCAAAACACATATTGAAATTTATTATAAAAAAAGGTTCCAGTGAAATAAGAACAAGCATTTGTCAATGCTGAATGTTGTCTCGCTGGCACTGGCATTGGTAGTGCAGGAGTTAGAGATGTATAATAGGAATGGCAGTGAACTATTGAACTGATGCCAACCTCGCTTCCACCCTGTAGAGACTGAAAGGCGTTGGGGTGTGCCTTTGGGTCGTCAGCTATAATGCTCATGCCATTTCATGTCACTCTACCCTGTAGACACTGACAAGTGTCGTGGTGTGCTTTGGGGTCTTTGGGTCGTATACTTACCCCATTACATAGATACATAGACAGTGTCGGCAGATAAGGGCCTATGGCCCACCCAGTCTGCCCATTTGAGCTTGTAAGTTCAGTTTATGTTTTCCTAGAAGTCTGTTGCCCCCTACCCCTGACCTCCAGAATTCCTTTAAGTCTATCCCATGCATTCTTAAATCCCATGATTGTTTCAGCCCCCACCACTTCCTCAGGCAGGGTGTTCCACTTGTCCACCACCCGTTCTGTGAAGAAATTCTTCCTCACGTTTCCTCTGAATCGTCCTCCCTCCAACTTCATCCCATGCCCTCTAGTCCTGGAACATCTTTTTCACTTAAAAATAGTATATTCCTGCACCCTGTTCCTCCCTGTAAGATACTTGTATGTCTCTATCATATCCCCTCTCTCCATAAGGGAATACGCTGAGATGGGTGCAGTATAGGAGAATGGGGTGAACTTTGGGCCAAGCACTCCAAGGCACACCTCGATGCCTGTGACTGGCTGCAGGATGGGGGGGTGGAATGAAACATAGAAACATAGAAACATAAAATTTGACGGCAGATAAGGACTGCTTGGCCCATCTAGTCTGCCCATTTTCCTACCTAACAGATAAGCTGCAGATCCTAGTTAACCAACAGCTTAATTCCTCCTACCCCCACTAGGACTGCCCTATGCCTGTCCCATGCATTCTTGAAGTCCCCCACTGTTCTTGACCCCACGACCTCTTCAGGGAGGCTGTTCCATGCATCCACAACCCTCTCAGTGAAAAAATACTTCCTCACATTACCTCTGAGCCATCCCCCTTCTATCTTCAAATTGTGCCCCCTTGTTCTTGCACATCTCTTTTTCTGGAAGATGCTACCCTCTTGGACTTTGTTAATTCCTGAGGTACTTGAAAGTTTCTATCATGTCCCTCTCTCCCTTCTTTCCTCAAGGGTATACATATTAAGCTCCTTTAGTCTTTCTTCATATGTCTTCTGGTGCAGACCCTGCACCATTTAGTTGCCCTCCTCTGGACAGCCTCCACTCTGTCTGTGTTTCTTGAGGAGATGGGGTCTCCAGAACTGCACACAGTACTCCAGATGGGTCTCACCAACTGTCTGTACAGAGGATAACAACTTCCTGTTTTCTACTATTGATGCCTCTTCCTATACATCCCAGTATCCCCCCAGCCTTCCTTACTGCCTTCTCACATTGCTTGCCCACCTTTAGGTCATCTGATATAATTACCCCCAGGTCCCTTTCTATTTTTACTGTTGTCAGTATCTCACCCCCCCATTGTGTACGCTTCCCCAGGGTTTTTGTTCCCCATGTGCATTACCTTGCACTTCTTTGCATTGAATAGCATGATCATTACAGCTGATGATCCCAAGTCACGCCCCTGACACCTGCCAGTCTCTACAGGGTGGGATGTTACAGTTGGAAACCCTAACACTGTAGGCGTTTGTTGGTATTTTCACTCCAAATTTTCAACATGGGCTATTTGTGACCCCACCTCATGAAGAGTAGCACTATCAGCTTGTCAGCCGGAAGGTGATTTTGCACAGCCACTGCACCATTTGGCACCACAGGTAAGAAAACACATTTTGGGCAGGGTGTGAAAAATGACAACTGTATTGTTCATGAGGCGGTGAAAAAAAAAATGACAACATTGTAAATCTGGAGTGAAAATACAAAAAATTGAAGTCTTGAGCATGCATAGAAAGTGCGCAATGCATGTCCGTAACCCAATTATTTTTGGTTTTATTTAGACTACATTTTCAACATAGGCATTTTGGGACCTCCCCTCATGAACAGTGGCACTGTGATTTTGTTAATCTGTCCCAAAAGTTGATTTCCCACAGCGACCACGTCATTGTGCGCCACAGGTGTGAAAACACATTTTGGGCAGGATGTGAAAAATGACAGCTGTACTGTTCATAAAGAGGTGTGGAAAAATGCCAGTGTTGAAAATCTGTCATGAAAATATTGCAAATTTGAGAAGTTACAAGGGTGCGTGGAAACTGCGCAATGCACACTTGTAACACAGTTATTTTATGGACTTTCATCGCCAAATGTTCAACATAGGCATTTTTGGACCTCTGCTCATGGACAGTGTCATCGTCATTTTCTCAAACTGTCCTGAAAACTGATTTCACACAGCGACCGTGCTATTCAGCGCCAGAGGTGCGAAAACACATTTTGGCCAGGATATGTAAAATGACAGCTGTACTGTTCATAAGAAGGTGTGGTAAAATGGCAATTCTGAAAATCTAGAGTGAAAATATTACAAATTCACAAAGTTACGAGCGTTTGTGGAAACTGTGCAATGCATGCTCATAAAACAGTAATTTTTGGGATTGTTTTTCACCAAATTTGCAACACAGGCTTTTTGAGAGCCCCCCTTATGAACAGTGGCACTGTCATTTTGTTAATTGGTCCCAAAAGGTGATTCCACACAGTGACCACAAAAGTGACTGAATTCAGTGCAGTGACTGAATTCATGAGGAAGGGTCCCAATAACCCTATGTTGAAAATCTGGTGCCAAAATTCCCCAAAATAGCTGAGATATGCACCAAAGTTGATAAAACCCCATTTATGCCATTATACAGCTTACCTGCATTTCTTCAGTTCGTGGTTGGCTTTGAAGAGCGCAGACGTGTTCCCGGTCCACTGAAGATCATCATGCCGGACTCCGGAGGTAAGTATGGGGTGAAGGGGGTGTGGGGAGGCAGGGTACGCGGATGGTGGGCACGGGTTGGGGGGTGAGAGAGACCGTGAGGGACCGTTTTCTTTTTTTACAGGTTAAAAAAAAAAAGAGGGTTGGTTTTCTTTTTTTGCAGGTGCTTGTTTGGTACACTAGGGTGGGCTCCCAGTGTACCACCTGCATAACGGGGACCATAGCTGACAAGTATTGGGCCCCCATTTGACACAGAAATGGGTGGGGGGCATGCATGATGCTGAGGAGGATTGGGCACCCTCTTGGCACACAGCACACATCAGGGGCTGGGGACATTATGCCGACGGGGAGTGGGCTCCCCCATCAGCAAACAAAATTAGGCAGGGGGACTGAAGCCGACAGGGATTGGGCCCCCCATCAGCAAGAAAAGACTGTTGGGGGGCGCATGATGCAGGGGGATTGGGCACCTTGCCCACACACGTAGGAATGGGAGGGGGGCATCATGCTGACCGGGAGTGGGCTCCCCCATCAGCAAATGAAGTGGCTGTAGCAGTCAGTGCCATCATGTTTAGGTTAGGGAAGTGCTTCACCAGCAAGGGCACATCGGGAGGCGTGTTCTGGTGCCGCTGCATGATGAGCTTGGCTGTCACTGCAGCGGACCTTTTCTCAGATGTGCTCGCCTCATTAACTATTGCTGGTGTGGTGCCTGCATGCTGCCTTATTGGGGAATGAGGGACGCACCTACTGATGCGTGCCCTGCATTCACCCACAGTGACCACACCTCCAAATCTGCTACTAATGCAATATGCTGGCTGGCACGCACGCTCGAGCCAACGTAAAAATTGCCTGACATGTTTTGGACCAGCTTGGTCCTTTATCAAAGGCTAGCAAAGACAAACTCATTTTATACGTTCAAAGCTCACATGACCTGCTGATCTTATCAATTCAATTAACAGTCTTTTAGTAAGTGCAAGCAAACCACTCTTCAAGTGACAAATGCTTAAAGACAAATAAATTACATATAAATATAAATGTTGTCTTTGCCCTGTGGCTTCATTTTAATTCAGTCAGTTCTTCACCTTTTCTGAGCACCATCTATGTAGAAGAAGGCTTTGAGGAACTTCTCAGCATGCCTTATAGCTTTAGTATCAAGAAGGTGGTTGACAGCTTTGCTGTCCCTCTTGTGACAGCTGATCCCAACTCATATCCCTGTATAGTAATAATTAGGTATCATGAATTAAAAAAAAAAAAGCAATGTCTGCTGTTTCCTGCAGCCTTGGGAAAGTCATTCATTATTTATGAGTCCACCACTTTGCTATAGGGCAAGGAGTTCTGGGAAATATAGCTTGATAAGTTCATGTTTTTTCTTTTCAGTAGGTGTTTACAGTAATTGGAAAGTGGGAAACCTCCAACCAGTCTTCACAGTGCTTTCATTTCAAGATTAAAATACCAACAGCACAACTTGGACAGCATGAAAGACAGCTGTTACAGTAATCACCAAGTCACTCAGCACAAGTTAGTGGGAAGAAGGCGAGCAGCTGCAGTGTGCTTTTGGGATATTATGTTCTTTAATACCGTAACAGGTGTTGGACTGTGAGTCAGCCACAATTGTCACACCTGTTTTTACACAATGCTGTAGTGCAGCGGAAAGACGTAGGGAAATCTGTAACCAAAGTTAGTGATGAGTAAGAAAACTCAGCTTTACAATACACTGAATACTCCACCCACTCACAAATTGCCTACATAATGAACCTAGCATGCACTGCTGAACAAAAGATAATAACTGGCTGGCAACTGACTGTGCCCTTTGGACAGTAGCCATTTACTTAACATTCTTTGATTGCAGAAGTACCAATAACCAAATCTGGGACAATAAAACTTCTAATTGGCTAATTTGGAGATTAAGAGATCTATAGTATGTTCAACCTTTATATGGCATTGCATAAAGGCCTGTTTTCAACATCAGTATTACTTGTATGTACTGTATCTTGTGCACTGAGTACTAGGATAAGTGCACAAAACAAACAAAAAAAACAGCTTAATAGCAGCAGAGTCCAATTTGCGGCGGGGGGGGGGGTGAGGGTCCACACAGTTCTTAGATTAAACAAAATTCAGGTCTTCACAGCAAACACAATTCTTAAAAAATTAGTACTTGTAGTTTTTAAAGGTCCCATATTCTAAAAATGCCATGGCAAGGGTAGAAAAACAAGTTACTCATCTGTAACTGTAGTTGTAGGAGTGGTATGTGGTGTACCTCCACACTAGTGACAGAATTCCTTTCCCCTTTAAATTTAGCTGGAAGGTCTTCAAGCTGGCTTCTCCCACCCGGGTGGTATCCTCCTCTGCACTGCTCTGTGACATCAGATCTAGCACGCTGGAAGACAGACAAGTGTGCTACTTACCAGGGGAGGTCGGGTGGGTTACTGTGGATGTACATCATATATCACTCCCAGAACTGCAGTTACAGGTAAGTAACCTGTTTTTTTAGGGGCGTGGATATGGTGTACTATCCACACTTCTGGCAGACTCCCAGCAGCTCTCTGGGAGAAGAGGGCAAGGTGCACACCCCTTATTTAGGGAACAGAGATTGGAGAACCGAGGACCAAAACCAGCATCCTGGCATGGCTCAAGGTCGATGTCGTAATGAGAGATGAAGGTGTGTGCTGACTTCCAGGTAGCAGATCTCCTGGATAAGGACATCCCTGGAAGCAGTCACCGAAGCAGCCGTATGTCTGGTGGAATGAGCCCTCAGCCCTATGGGAGGCTCCCTACCAGCAGAGATCAATGCAGGATACAATCCACCTATCAATCATTCTCTTTACTGTTGGTCTGCAGGTGCAGCATCAGTGTAGGTGACAAATGGCTGGTGAACCTCGTCCCATATCCCAGCTGTGCCCTTCTTATAGCAGGCAAGCACTCTCTTCAGGTCTGGAATATGGAGCCTGTGCTCGGCCTCCAAGGAGTGGTTGGTGAAGTACACTGGGAGTTTGATCACCTGGTTAAGGTGAAATTCCGAGACAACCTTTGGAAGGAACTTTGAGTTGGGACAAAAGACAACCTTGTTCCTGTGGGGAGCATCTGGAGATCACTGATCCTTCTGGTGGATGCAAAAGCCACCAAGAAGTCAGTCTTCCATGACAGGAGAGACATCTCACACCTGCGCATTTGTTTGAATGGCTTGCCCATGAGCATTGCCAACACAAGCAAGTCCCAAGGTGGCAGTGGTGGTTCATGCACCAGAGGGGGAAATGTAGTCAAGACCTTTAAAGAAGTGCCTGATTATTTTCTCCTGTGTTACCATCGGCATACCAACCTGCACCGAGTAAGCAGAGATGGCTGTCAGGTGCACCTTAAGGGTGTTGATCAAAGGCCCAACTAAGAGAGAGGGACCACAGGTAATCAAGGATGCTAGCCACAGGACAAGACAGGGGGTCCAGCCCCTTGCCCTGGCACCAAATGGAGAATCTCTTCCGTTAAAAGGCATAGCATTGATGAGTCGAGTCCTTCCAAGAGGCCTCAACTACATGGAGGACCTCGTCAGAGAGACTCAGAGCCTAGAACTCTAGCCAGTCAGGGACCAGGCTGCCAGGTGCAGGGACTGAGGGTCCAGGTTGAGGACCTTCCCCCAAGAACATGAGAGCAGGTCTGGGTGAACTGGAAGAAGCCACAAGGGGCCTGCTGTTGAGGCTGCAGAGATCAGGGTATCAGAACTGGCAGGGCCAGTCTGGAGCCACCAGCATCAGCCATGCCTTGTCCCTCTGAGCTTTGATCAGGATCTTGTGGATCAGCGGAAAGGGAGGGAAGACATAAAGGAGGCCCGGAGTCCGGAGCCTCATGAAGGTATCCTCCTGCAGCGTACCCTGCTGAGGGAGGTGGGCACAAAACAGCCTCAGCTTGTCATTCTCCAGGGAGACAAACAGATCCACCTGAGGGGTGCTTTACTTGGAGAACAGATGGTCCACTACCTCCTGATGAAGTGATCACTCGTGAGATGCCTCGCCCACTCGGTGGAGGGTGTCCTGCAGCTATTTGGACACTCCGGGCCACATGAATGGCCAGCAGGTAGGCTTTGAGGCTGAGCATCCCACCCTGCTTGTTGAGGTAATACATGGTCATCATGTTATTGATCTGGACCTGGACTACATGACCCCCGGAGATATAGAGCGAAGGCTGTCAAAGCCAGGTGAACAGCTTGAAGCTCCAGCAGGCTGATGTGACATTGAGACTCTTCAGGGGACCAGAGGCTGTGGACCTTGTGTTCCACCCCAGGTGGGCCACCCCAGCCCACCATGGAGGCATTGGTTGTGAGAGAGAGTATCAGCTCTGAGCAGACAAATAGAACTTCTTCCTAAAGATGTTCCAGAACACCGCCATTGGATGGCATCCCACATCTGCTGGGTCACTGTGACCATTTGGTAGAGGTAGCCCTGACACTGAGACTACTGATGTGCCAGCCCCTACTACAGGGAGCACATTCTCTAGCAGGCTCAACAGACCATGCTAGTGCAAGCCACCATGTAGCCCAGGAAGCACAGGAAGTCCCTGGCAGGGTGCAACTGCCCAACCTGAAATGATCGGACAAAGGAGGAAAGATCCTCTGCTCTGTCCTCTGGGAGCCAGGTTTGGGCTCAGAAAGAGTCGAGCTCCACCCTGATAAAGTGACTCACCTGTGAGGGTATGCATTCTGACTTGGCCTCATTGACAAGGGAGCCCAAAGTTCAAGCAAGTCTGGAGGGCCATATCCCTGGACCACTCCACCTGTCTGTCCACCCAGAGCCAACGATCACCAAAGAGGGCCTGCACTCAGCCAATCTTCCATGTATGGGTACAACTGGACCCCTCAGCACCTCAGGAAGGCTACCACCACTGCTATGCATTTGGTGAAGACCCTGGGGACAGAAGAGAGGCCAAAGGGTATGGCCTGGAACTTTTAGAGGGTCCACTCCATGTAGAAGTGAAGGAACCGCCGGTGGGATGGATGGATGGGGACATGGAAGAAGACATCTTGTAGGTCCAGGGATCAGAACCACAAGTTCTGCTCCAGGGACAGAGTGATCTAGTTCACAGTGACTATTCTGAAGGTGTGCGATTGCAGAAACTTGTTCAGGTTGGGCAGGTTCAAGATGGGGGCCAGCCCTTCGTCTGTATTGGAACCAGCAAATATTTGGAGATGAATCCTGGATTGACTGGTGGGTCCTGGACATGAACCACCACCTCCTTCTGGGGGAGCTAGGTGATGTCCTCCTGAAGGGTGGACAGCATATCTATGGAGACCACATCATCCCAAGGGGTGCGGGCTTGGCTAGGCAGGAAAGCCTTGAACTCCAGAGACAAGCCCTGAACAATGACTTCTAGCACCCACTTGTCGGTGGTAACACTGGACCAGGCAGAAAAAAAGTGGTGGAGCCAGTACCCCATGGGAGGACCCAGGAGAGACAGGATGGGCAGGGAGGGATCACCGCCCAACCTGTCACTGGGCAAGCTTGGTGGTGGAGGCAGGGCCAGCAGAGGATGCAGCTTGGCTTGGACTGCCAGGCTTCCAAACCACAGAAGTGACAGACTTAGGCCTGGGATGCCAGGACTGCTGTTGCTGAGCTGAGGTCTGGGGTGGATTGGCCGCAGGGGCTGGATGAGGCTGAAAAGACTTCGTCTGGGGTTTGGGGTCCTTGATGTCCTTTTGGGCCAAGGTAATGGAGTCCAAGGTGGCACTGGACTTCTCAGTCTGAGTGAGATGGCTATTCACTTCTGGCCTGAACAAGTCAATGCCTAGGAAGGGGACACCTGCCAGTTTGTGCTGAGTATATGCTGTCAAGGCTGAGATCCTCAGTCAAGAAGACCTGTGGTGCATAGCCACAGCGGAGCCACAGACATGGCACAGGAGTCACCAATGTTCATGGCCATCTGAAGATGCTGTTTAGCCATAGCATGGCCTTGGTCCCCAACTTGCTTGACCATCATCTGAAGGTCAGCTGGGAGCTGAGGGAGCACCTGGTCAAGGGTGCCCAACAAGGCATGGATAAAGTGGGCCATCATTAAGGCTGAACTAGGCTGCCTAAGGTCGAGGGACAAAGCCAGATTAACCTCCTTGGCCACATGATCCAATTTCTTGGATTCTTTTTCAGGGGTCTTATGGACATCCCTGAAATTTTCTGTCCATCACTACACTGAGTCAGAAAACAAGCCTTTAGCTGAGGGGTGTTCAGTACTTGCAGACGATATGAGCCGATGGCGTAGGGCAGGAGGCTGGGCATTGCCAGAGCTCCAACGTGGGCCCTAGAATGGCTTTGGTCACCAGAAAGATGACCCCAGGAGTATTGTACCGGTTGAGGAGTTCAGTGAGGGGATATGTTGCCCATTTCTGGATGGGCTCCAACTGGATCCCTGTGGCTTCCGAAATCAGGTGGAACATGGCCCTGAAGGAGGTAAGGCCATGGTCTGCCAACAAATGTTCCCCGGACCCCAGGTCAAGCGAGTGGGAATACATAGAGAAAGCTTCCAATTCTGAGGATTCCTCAAAGACTAGCTGATCCTCACCCGAGGGACTGGTGAGGGATGCTTAGGGTCCCCTGCAAGCTCTGTCTGTCTGTCCTGAGGGTTAGGGACTGGCTCAGGAGGTTGATCCAGCCCACCCTGGGACTGGAGAGTCAAGACTGGAGTCCTGGAGAGGGAATATCCCCCTCGTCCTGCAAGAAAGGGTTGACTTGGTCGAGGAAAATCTCAACAGGCTGGTTGGTGTACGTCTCAGCTGATAGGCCCAACAGAGACATCATGAGACCAGCAGCCAGGGCAGAGGCCAGGCCAGGACATCTCCAGTGCCACTACACTGGGATCCTTTAAATGTAGACTGTGTCAGCACCTCACTGATAGTAGCTTCTGTACGTGTGACCGCTAAATCCCCACATGCAGCAATGGACTACCCCCAGCACTTTCTCATTTATATCCTTCCAAGTAGTCTCTCGGCAGCACTTTGTCTCACCCACCTACACACTCTTATCGCCTCCTCACCCATGTCCTATCCTAACCCCTCCCACTCCTGCCTTTCTTAGCACTTCCCCCTATCACATTATCACCCTCCTCTGTCTTTGTCACTTTATAGGATGCAGGCATACATTGTACAGTGCCTCAGCACACCTTATTATCTGTTGTCTGAGCCATCAGCTTTATTGTTTGTACACTGTATTTTGTGTATATGTATATATATATATATATGTGTATGTATATCTGTGTATATCTAGATGCCTATCAAATCTGTATTTTGTCCATGATTGTGACTCCTCAGTTAATGAAATGACGTGGAACCTCTCAACGAGCAACCACTCACAGGTGTCTTCCAAGATCTTTAATAAAAATAAATAAATAAAAAAGAGATTGGTTGGAAATAATTAATTGTTGATGAAGGCTCTAATTTTAAGCAGGAATGCGGGAATCCAAGGCCCGGAGAGTGCCTGTGGTCCCACAGCATGCAATAGGACTTTTTATCTTTTACCTTGGAGTTCTTCTTAGAAGATTGAGACCCATGGGAAGGGCCCTCCCTGAGGGAAGGAAGGGACTGGCATAAGTCCTGGAATGCTCTGGCAAAAGAGGCACCAAAGCCCAGTGGAACCAGTGCGGACACCGAAGAAGTGCCCACTGAAGTCTGCAGTGCAGCTTCCTCGAAAGTCGCCAACTGTTTGGTGGACCCTGCTGCCACGGAGTCTGCTCAGCAGGTGTCCTTGTAGCAAATGAGAGGATCCTGCACATCTGCATGTCCAAGCAAAAGTCACGTGTATCCATCCTCCAAGGTGGAGGGGTGTAAAGTGCAGCACAGTCTGCAAGCCTGGGAATCATGTTACTGGCCCAGGCAGTAAACGCACATGATCTGAGGGTCCATGCACGCCATCGTCTGTCTGCACGAAGTTTAAAACTGGGCACCAATTTAGAAGCCACAGAGTCCATGATGCCAAAACAGTGAAACCATAGAGCAACTCGAAGAACAAAAGTTTTTTTAATTTTTGTATGAATGAACGATAGGGCCTACATGAATGCAAAGTGCTATAGAGAGAATCTATCTCTTCCAGTGGAGAGGAAGATCTGATATCACAGGGTGGTGCAGAGGAGGATACCACCCAGGTGGGTGGGAGAAGCCAGCTTGAAGATTTTGCAGCCAGATTTAAAGGGGAAAGGAATTCTGCCAGAAGTGTGGATAGTATACCATATCCACACTCCTAGAAACACTGTTCCTGTCTCCCTTAACTCGAGTTCCATACTGCCGCATTATGGACATGGGGGGGGGAGACCCCTTTTCCAGTCAGTCTCCTCCTGACAGTTCATAAAACTGCTGCAACAGTGCTGTTTTCCCCAGCCAAATTAGGCCACTCCAGTTATCTTTAGAGGGACATTCACTGGGGAGGCTTTGCTCAAAGGCCAAGACCATCACTGCTGGTGTGGAAACACAGCAAGGCAGATATCACTGGGACTCCGTAACGCTGTGTAATCACTGTCTGCTGCCAACTTGGTAGTCCTCCTTAGGCACAAGGTGAACTCCACAAATAAAAACATTTGATTACAAAAAAAATGGAATGAAAAGATTTATTAAAAAATAGGTGAGCTCCACACTTGTCTTTGCTAGCCTACCACTGCTCCCGGCATGGGAGGTTCACTGCAAAGAAGGTCGGGACAGCAGATTGCACCGCTCCTTGAGCATTCAAGCTTCAACTATGAACAGGTCAACGGTTGAGACAGCCAGAAAAATTATCACAAAACAACAATGTCTGTCAAGGTTAACTGTCTCATAAGCACATTAGCAGCAGCAGAAATAAGGGGTTGCTTGAAATAGGAGTCACAGCTCACATTGGATGCACTCTGGTACCATCTTCACTGTACCACTTTTGGCCCAGGACATGGCTGACAATGGGACATTGACTCAGTCCTTTCTCTAGTTAATCAGTCATTAAATTAGTACATCACTTTCAAAAATATAGTTTAATACGAGAGAGTCAGCATGGACTCACAAACGGGCAGTCATGGTAAACTAATTTGGAAGGATGCTTTAAAATATAAACAAGGAGCTAGACAAAAAGAAAAGAGTGGATATTATATACCTTGGGCCCAATTCACAAAGCTTTGGGAATGACACAAGGAGTTTGCATCAGAGGGAATTGACGCAAGGGGTTCAATGCGCCGCCCCTTGTGTCATTCCTGATTCAGGAATGCAGCCTGTGCCAGTACAGGGACCACCTGCACCAGTCGGGCTTGTGCCGACCCTGCACCCAGTGAACAGCTGTGACATGTCAAGCAGGGGCATGTACTGGAGCACAGCTGTGGTATCCCCTTAAGTGGGCTTCAGAAAGGCAGGCTGTCCCTCCCGGCATTAGACCACCCCAATGGCTGGTCTAAAAACCTTGCACTGAAGCTGCCAGAGTAGAACAGGACTAGTTGGTGCTCATACTGCATTGCCTGTGCTTTACCACTGTAAAATGGGGATCACGGATGAAGGCTGTGCTGAGGAATGCATGGACACAGAATGGATCACCGTGGACCTCAGTCAGTTAGCGGAGGCAGCCACGGCAGTCACATGTACTCCGTTGCACCTGTCTATAGACAGTAGTCTGTTTGGCATGTTGGCATGGCTGTGGGCTCATCAATCCACTGTTGCTGCCTGTTTGTGCTGGCGCTTTGGCCTACCCAAATTGCACTACCATGCCACAGCTTGCAGCAATCTCTCCCATGTGCCATGTCTTTGGCGAATGGCTGCGGTTGCAGAAAATCTGTTTTTTTTTGGTGCCGGGACCCTACCGGTTCCTGAACTGGGTGCAGGGTCCCTGGCACACCTGGCATTTACCAAAGCTGAAGCAAACAGCAGCTTGCATCGGTCTACTGGTCTGTTACAGAATCACAACCCTGGACTTTAACAAGGTCTCTAGGATACTACCTCATGAGAAGCTAAATTGGGGGGTCATGACAATGACTGGAATCAAGGTGATATGGTCATGGGACTAACTCTGGTAACCTGGGAAGAGAGATTTTTGTTAATTTTTGTAATTTATTTTAGGGCCCAAATGTATTTTTCCCAAATACCTGTGAATAAGGAAATATCCTCAGTACTCACAGGATTGAATAATGCCCTGTCCCATTTGTTATGCAGAAAGAGTTTAAAGCAAGGATCTGTTCTGATCTGTTCTCTCCTTCTCTGTCTCTTGTCTATCTGACTGCACAGTCAAATGTTTTGAGACGATTCTGCACCTCCTGCTATCTCTCTGTCTTCACTCGCTGTTTCTGACTTTTCTTCCTCCTTGCTTTTCGGCAGATGTAAAAGTGTATGTGAAACTGTTTGTGTGAATCTGAGATCCTTTCGTTTGAAAATGTTATAGTTACTCTGTTGAAATGAATGCAGAAAGTTATTTGGAACTTAGGGTGTTAACACTGAAATGCAGTTTGACCTCTATGAACTCTTTTGCAAAGCTTTCAATAAGAGATCAGTTCTGGATAACCATGCACTATTTTGTTGCACCTGCAAGGAAGGAAACTGATGAAGCTCTAATGCATTTCGAGAAAAACAGGATGTCTGTTAACGAGCTCAGGATGTAGCAGTTAATTGCCAGGCAAAGTCTTACTATAAAAGAGCAACAATCTTTTTTTAGGTGAGAGACTGAAACTTAGAATTAGAGATTCACTCAGATGAAGGACTTTGTTTTTTGTTTGTTCAGCCTTTGTAAATAGCTACCCTAAACAATTTTTATTTTATTTTACTGTTATTGGAAATAATAAAATGCTACTCATGAATTTTATAACTCCTTCTGGTTTTCCTATGCTTCCTGACCTATGCCTTGATGACACATATGCTATTATCCATGGTATTCTGGAACTCACATGTGGGGCTTACACACCCCTAATTCACAGCGATGTGTGGCTGAAGTAAGCAAGGCTAACCCAGGGGAAGAGTACACAATGGGGGGAAGGTAGTAATAACAACAAAAATGGAAAGAGACCTGGAGATAGTCATATCAGATGACCTAAAGGTTAGCAAGCAATGTGAGAAGGCAGTAGGGAAGGCTGGGGTGATACTGGTATGTATAGGGAGAGGCATCACCAGTAGGAAACAGGAAGTTGTAATCTGTGTACAGACAGTTGGTGAGATGCCATCTGGAGTACTGTGTGTAGTTATGAAGACCTCATCTCCACAAGGACATACTGTAGACAGGATGGAGGCAGTCCAGAGGAGAGCAACTGAAATGGTGCAGGGTCTGCAACAGAAATCATACGAAGAGAGACTAAAGGAGTTTAATACGTATACCTTTGCGGAAAGGAGGGAGAGGGGACATGATAGAAACTTTTAAGTACCTCAAGGGAATCAACAAAGTCCAAGAAGTAGCATTTTTCAGAAAAAGAGATGTGCTAGAACAAGGGAACACAATTTGAAGATAGAGGGGGGACGGCCCAGGGGCAATGTGAGGAAGTATTTTTTCACAGAGAAGGTGGTGGAGGTGTGACACGTAGCATCTGCCTGTGATTAGTTATGATATATTTGTGATATGAATATATGTTTATGTGAATATCTGCTTAAGGAACTGGCAGCCATCAGCTTTTGAAGGGGCATGACCTTTTGACCCCAAACACAGAAAACTGCAGAAACCAAACTGCTAGCTTCCTTAACTGTTTGGCACATAGTGCTTCCTTCCAAATGCCAGGTTATAACACCTTGTAAAACCTTTCTACTTTGAAGCACAGGGGCAAAGTATGCATTTTATAACCTCTGAGGAAAATGCCATTTTAACAGATTCCTGTTAACTTGTAAATTGAAATTACTTGGGAAGCCAGGAAGCTTGTAGAGAGATCAAAGGAATAATTATTCTGCCATAAAGCCTCACTAATTTAGAAGAAAGATATATATTCTTTTTATTGGAATGTGTGAGCAGTGAACTGAGACATGTGACTGATAAAATTAAGTCAAGATCTCAGGGTTTGAGCAAACTCACAGCAGCATTTGTGAAATGTGTCATCAGGGAGGAGGAGGAGGAGGAGTCTGAAAGAAATATGTTACCAGTCAGCCGGCAGAAAAGGAAGCCATTTTTGCATTTTGACTTTTGGCTTGTGTGCCTTTTGCCTCTGTTTTTGCGGTGGACTCTGGATAATCTCTCACAGCACTTAGGTAAATTTCAGCCATCTGTTTATTACTTGAAACCTAGGATAGTAGAAATTCAGTAATAAGGCGTTGTTTTTGTATAATTAGCCATTTATTTTAAAAGACTGTAACCCAATTTTATATGTTCTGTGTTTTGTATTTTATCTATTTTCAATTTTTAGTAAACACTATTTTCCTTGAAATTCTGCCTGTGGCTTCTCAGTTTCTTTTGCACATGAATGCTGGAAAACTGTTAATAATTCTGACACCTGTTAAGGGCTTAAAAGAGTGTTATTAATCTTGCTACGGTAAGAATATACCTAGGTCTCAAATTGAGTTGTAAGGTAGACTTGTGAACCTGGCAGGTGCCCACTGGGTGAAGTATTGTACTGCATCCCCCAAAGAAAGTACATATCTGAGCTCTTAATCATGCATGCTAGTGTGGGAAAAGGTTCATTTGACCCCAGGACTCTGCTACAGAGGTGATTCAGCCCCAAAACAGACAGGAGGTTACCCTATTTGTCTCCTGTTCAAATATTGCACTTTGAGGTTTGGCACTGTGGGAGCAGAGGGCCTGACCTGAGGGGTGTGTTTGTGATAGTGGAAGCATGGAATGGCCTTCCTGAGGAGGTCATGGGGTCAAAAACAATGGGCAAATTCAAGAATGCATGGGATAGACATAAGGCAATTCTTGTGGGTGGTAGGAAGAAATAGGCTGTTGGTTAACTAGGATCTGCAGCTTATCCAGTAGGTAGGGAACTGGGAAGACTAGGTGGGCCAAGCGGTCTTTATCTGCCATCAAAGTCTATGTTTCTATGTTTCTAACCATTGACGGAGTTGCATCAAAATAAGCTAAAAGTAGTGCACTGGGTATCAATATGACCACAATACACAGCACTAACAAGGCCATCTTGAATTAACTTAATGCAGTCTGAGTCACCACAGAAAAAAATTAGATTTGGCTGGTGCCAACAAGGCTGCTCTTTTTTTTATATATATATATATATAATATTTTTTGCATCGCTATTTTATCAGAACAGTTGTTGTTATGTAACAGAACACAATATTGTATGTTTTTACACTTTTGTTGCAGGCCTTACTTTCTCACTAGTGTCCGTGTTACATTGTTATTTATTTGAGGACTGCCACTGTCCTCACTTTTACACTTTCATTTATACAGTGCCTACTGGGGACAGCTTTGATGCAGTAGTACTACTTTTTTACTAATGCTCCCTACACTGTCTCCCATACCAGTCGGCAGTAGTGAAAGTAAGCCCATCCGGGCTCTCTTGCTCTCATGCACCACATTGAGCAGCAATCATACACTGGGAGACATTTGTTGAAGATGTCCCTCTGGGTCTGGGAACCGTCATGCTGCATATCCTTTATAGAAACAAGCAGTGACCAGTGCCAGTCATGTTGCTTGCTCGTATTTGCTGTGTAGTGTGGGATTATGGCAGGGGTGTAGTTACAGTACAAGAGGGCGGCAGCTGCAGTTTGATGTGTGGGACAGAATAAACAGTGTGGGGGCAGAGAGAATACAGGAAGTGAGCTGACTGGCAACAAGAGACAGATATGCAGTACAAAAAGCACAACAAAAGTTTCTAGTGGAATCTTCAAGGCAGTGCCCTTTGGCCCAGAAGCTTCTGCTTTGCACTTTCCAGCACAATGATTGGCAAAATAGATCAAAGTGATCACAGAAAGTAGGTAGAGTGTGAGTAGTATTACGAAGGAGATCGCTAAGCCCAAGCCTGTGATTGGTGGAGAGGGTCAAGCCCACCAAAACCCTATCACACAGTGATAGCAATATGTGCGCTTATGCCATTGAGAAGCAAACATACATAAAAAGTCTTTATGGCAGAGGTGTTGTTAGCTCCAAACTTCCTCAGCAATACCCAGTGCCACTGAAAGTATTGATGAGATAAGTTGGGAAACGTCACTTTGCGAAATTCTTTGTGAAATTTCCTGACTCTGCGTTATGCACAGTTGCAAATCACATACAGTAGTTCTTCACTGGTAAAGTAACACTGTGTGTATCGGTGTACAGCATTTTCTGGTGCTAAAAGCCAAAAACCCATACCCACCCACTTTGGAATATTATCCCACCACTCAGGACCATTAAACTAAAGCCCCCATCATCATAGCACTCTGCACTCCCTCCCCACCAGCCAGATGAAATCTTGGTGTCCTGGCCAATATTTCCCCCATTCACAAAAAAAAACAAAAAAACACCAACCGCTTTACCTGGTTCAATACTTCCTGGTTTTCATCAGTATCCAGCCCCTCCCCCTGAGACATGGCTAAAAGCAGGAAGTATGTCTCAGCAATCCTTTCCTGGTCAATGACAACTAAATAAATAAATTATATATCCCATAGTAGCCAAAGAAACTTCCAATGGTTGATGACAGGAACAACTCATCCAGCCACAGTCTTCTTACTGACTGACAATGGCTATCACAGAGGCACACATTTCTGAACTGAAACACTTTGCACATGCACTCTGCTTTCTTTTTTATTTGTAACTTTTTTACTTTTAACTTTTCTCCCCCAATTTTTTACTAAAGTGCAGGATTCCCCTTCCCTCGTGACCACAGTAGGTGTCCCTTTTTAACCCCTCACCCCAAAATGTGTTTTTGGAAGTAGTAGGTGATGGGTGCTACATGGTAGTTTGGGTGGGGGGTCTTTGATATTTACTGGGATGGGGTAGGGGGGATGGAGTCAGCAGGTCTTTGGTTGGGGTGGGGAGAAAGGAAACCTGTATGGCTTAATATATTCAAACTACTTCACTGGGATGGGGGAGAAGGGATGATGAAGTGCTACAAAGGTAGGGGGCTTCAGTTTAAATGGCTGTGGGGGGTGAGTGGGGAAGTGGAATAATATTCAGAAGTGGGAAGGGGCACTGGCTCTGAAGGCATTTTTTAAAAAGTTCACATGAGCGGGAGTACATGCATGAGGGTCGTGTTCAGCATGTTTTCCAGACTTTTGCCATCATTTTCTTACGAGGTTTTCCACTTGCTGCTGTGACCCACGTGCACACTTGGCCTGAAAACCAATGCTATGGTTAGATTCTGTGAAAGACGACACTACACACTAAGCAATGGCAAGCCACCTCAGGCACTCGTTGTCCAGCTTATGTCCCAGCCCCAATGTATTCTAATGTGGCAGCTGCAAATCACTTCCTAACTTTAGTGGCAAAATGAACTGCTGAGCTGTGCAGATCAGCCCTAAAAAGATGTTGCCAAGACAGAAAGCGAAAAGCATAAGGCTTTAAAAAATCATTAGCTGGTCAGAGGGTCTGAGGTATGAGGAGAGCTCAGAGTACTGTAGTTATACCTGTATATGTTCACTCATGAGAAGAGATGGATAAAGGGTGGTGTCACATGCTGTACTGATTATTCTCCACTTGTCCTACGTACGTTCTCGCTGATACAGAACAATGTACCCCCTTAACTACAGGGCGTCCTCTTCCGATCTAGAGGTCTCCCTTTGTCAACACGCAGTGCTGACCCATAAATATCTGCTTCAAACAGTCTAACCCCTTTCTTAAAATGGGAATGATCTTTAGTATTTAGTGATGTTGCTCTGAAGGTGTGTATGGATACTTTAGAAACATGTTACTTGTTCACATGCAAGTTCCGACACAGATGAATTTTTAATACGGTAAATCTAGTTGCATATTATGCAATGTACAAGCATAATTATGGAACATTAATAATGAAAGCATAGAAACACTTGGTCCACCTAATCTGCCCATGTTCAATACCTACTGTCACACCATAGACCCTACTTGATCTCCAGCTTTACCTCTCCCTTCCTTGCTTCTAAGATTCCCTTATACCTATCCCATGCCTTCTTGAATCCCATTACAGTTTTTGCTGCCATCACCTCCTCAGGAAGGCTGTTCCAGGCATCCACCACCCTTTCGGTGAAGAAGTGTTTCCTTACATTTCACCTGATTCTACCCCCCTCTAGCTTCATTGCACGACCCCTTATTCTTGTGGATCCTTTTCTCTGAAAAAGGCTTCCCTCTTGAACCTTATCCATACCCTTGAGGCATTTGAAAGTCTCTATCATATCCCCACTCTTCCTTCTTTCCTCCAGTCTGTACATATTGAGGTCCTTCAGTCTCTCCTCGTAGGGCTTTTGATGCAGATCCTGCAACATTTTAGTTGCCCTTCTATGGACTGCCTCAACTCTATGTCCTTTTGGAGATGAGGACTCCAGAACTGGATGTGGTACTCTAGGTGGGTTCTCACCAGAGATTGATACAGAGGTATCACCACCTCCCTCTTTCTGCTGGTGATACCCCTCCCTATGCACCCTAGCATCCCACAAGCTCTCCCCACTGCCTTGTCACACTGTTTGGCCAACTTTACATCATCAGATACGATAACACCCATCTCTTTTTCCTACTTGGTAGCTGCCAGTACCACTCCCTCCATTTTGTACTCTGACCCTGGGTTTCTATACCCCAAGTGCATGATTTTGCTTTTTTTTTTGTATTGAAACTTAGTTGCCACTTTCTAGACCACTTCTTAAGCTTACCTAGATCTCTGTTAATTTTTCCTTCCCCGAATGTCCACTCTATTGCAGATTTTGTGTAATCTGCAAAAAGACCTCTATACCTTCTTGTCCCTCTACAGATGTCGCTTATAATATTAAAGAGGACTGGTCCCAGTACTCATCTTTGCGGCACCCCACTAGTCACCCTCCCTTCCTCGGAGTGAACTCCATTTACCTCTACCCTCTGTCGTCTATTCTTCAACCAATTCCTTACCCAGTTTGCCACTTGTAGTCCCACTCCTAGGCTGCCCAACTTCCTTATGAGTCTCCTATGTGGAACAGTGTTGAAAGCCTTACTGAAATGTATGGAGGCCACATCCACCGCTCCACCCTAATTTACTTCCCTGGTTACCCAGTCAAAGAAATCTCTAAGATTAGTTTGACGTGACCTTCCCCTAGTGAATCCATGCTGCCTCGGATCTTGTAAGCCACTGGATTCAAGATATTCCACAATCCTTTCTTTCAGTAGTGATTCCATTAATTTCCCCACCACCAATGTCAGGCTGACTGGCCTGCAAATTGCTAGCTTCCTCCCTGGTCCCACTTTTGTGAAGTGGTACTACATCTGCCCTCCTCCAGTCCTCTGGGACTGCTTCTGTTTCCAGTGAGTTGTTGGACAGGACTGTCAGAGGTGCAGTTAGCACCTCTCTCAGCTCCTTTAAAAACCTTGAATATATCCTGTCTGGCCCCATTGCCTTGTCCACCTTAAGATTTGCAAGTTCTTTCAGAACTCGCTCCTCTGTAAATAGACTAGTGTCCATGCCCCTTCCTTTGATGCCTCTGACACAGATCTGTGGTCCCTCACCCTCCCATTCATTTGTGAAAACTGAGCAAACATAATTGTTCAGGATGCTGATTTTTCTTTGTCACCTTCCACACAATCTGCCCTTCCCTTCCCTTCCTTAACCTTACACTCCCTCTCCTGGTCTTTCTCCTTTTGCTAACATACCTGAAAAATGTCTTGTCCCTTTTCTTTACTGCTTATGCTGTCTTCTGTTTGTGCCTTTGTGTCCCTGACTGTTTTCCCTGCATCCCTCTGCTTCTCTTGATACACCCCTCTATCACTCTGTGCCTCCTTATATCTCCTGAATGGTAGCTTTTTAGTTCTTACCTCCCCAGCCAACTCTTTTGAGAACCATAGCAGTCTCCAGAGGTTTGTTGCCTTCAATATGGCCCCTTTTAGCTTCACCCTCTGTTCCTCCACTCCTCCCAAGTCCTCCCACCCTGCCAAGGTATCCCTGAGGCATTCTCCTATCATTGTATAATTGGCTCTCCTGAAATCCAGGACCCTCACCTTTGTGTGGGTCACTTCTTACACAGTTCTTATATTGAACCACACCGTACGGTGATCACTGATTCCCAGGTAGCCACCTACCTTGACATCTGCAATACTGGCCCCTAGTGTTGCTCAGATAGTATCATAGAAATTAGGATACCAACAGATACCTCCCATTTGGCCAGACAGCTGCTGTGTTAGGATAGTAGTGCTATCCGACCATGGACACTACCCTATAGGATTCATCCCATGGGGTCCTCTGCCACCCTCCCTGGGGACTCCGTTACGAAGGTCCTCCATATTCCCCTTGGTCACTACCATGGGTGCCTCCCTGAGACAGTTGCTCCCCACCAGGACGACGTAGGAATTGTGTAATTGTGCCATAGGGGAATGTGTCTTTGCCCCTCCACCCTCACCCTTCCCAAGCTCATCATAGTCCAGTCACTCCTCCTCTTTGGCACCCTTTGAGGCAGTAGTTGGGGACTTTGTGGTACCTGGGACGGGGAGAAAGCAACCCAAATCCTTGCCAACTCATCCTGGAGTCTAGCAGCCTCCCTCCTCCCCACCCCCAAGACCAGAGTGGTGCACGTAGAAGTGGCAGAACCTCATTCTCCAGAAAGTTCCCCTGAAAACTGCTGCCCCAAAGCCACTGCACTGCACCACTCCCAGCATATCTGTTTTCTATCCTGCATGTTTTTGTTTTGCCTATTTAGAACTCTTTTTTACCACTACCCTAGATAAGGTGTTTCACCTATTCCCAGATTTTGTGTTACAGTATTTTTTGTTAAAATACTTAGTTATAATAATTAGCTATATTACCTTGAACACAATGGGCCAGTTTCACAAAGCAGAACATGTACAGTGCAAACTACGTCCAAGGAGCAAACTGCGACATCCGCAGGTGCACCGAGCACATTGTGCAGAATTCAGGAAAAAGCAGAAAATGTACCATCGCAGCCAGAAATGACACAGGGCACAAAGTGTGGTAAATGCAACAGCGCATACAAAGGTCGCAGTGCAAACAGTGATGCAGGTGGAGGGTGGCCTGGAACGGTGCACAGAACAGTGGAGATGGCCAGCCTGCTGCCAAGAAGCATCCCTGAAAGAAAATTTTCACACAAGAGACAGATGTCCTCATAGAAGAGGTTGAGGCCCAACTGGGGCTACCCCTTCGCTGAGGTGAGGACCAGGACACCAGAGCCAAATGGAAGCAGGCATGGGAACACGTTGCTAAAGCTGTGAATGCAGTCAG
This sequence comes from Neoceratodus forsteri, assembly GCA_016271365.2. NCBI lineage: Eukaryota > Metazoa > Chordata > Ceratodontiformes > Ceratodontidae > Neoceratodus > Neoceratodus forsteri. The sequence continues at coordinate 166,434,993 of CM028137.1, forward strand.
TGCAGTACAGAGGTCAGTGGGAGAGCTAAAGAAGACATACAATGACCTCAAGGGTTGATCAAAGGGGAAGGCAGCACACAATAAGAGATGTACCATGGCCACAGGGGGAGAACCACCAGATACAGTGCAAACGAGCAACCAGGAGGAGTGTGTGGCCACCCACCTCAGCCTGCAGACCACTGATGGTGACAGCACCCTGGACACCTTCCACATGCGGAGGTCAGCAGGTGAGCAGCAAAGTGTACAGGTGCATGTGCAGGCAGCATTGCACAGGGGGAGGTGATGGCAACAATGTGGAGACATATAAGTGGTGTGCATGTAAGCAGAGTACAGAAGGCCATGCAGAGTAGTGGAAGACACAGAGGCAGGTATGGCACAGATGCTGAGGGGACAATGAGATAGGTGGGTGGGGAGGGGCCGCACTGAGCCTGTGCCATGTTAAAGTGAGGAAATGGCAAGGACTAGGTTGGGGGGGGGAGAATGCACATGTAACACCACTGATGCATGGTACCACAATGCACACATGCAGGCAGACACAGGTACAATGCCAGAGTGCGTCACGCAGGGGGTACCCTGGACTGACAGGGCCCACCACACAATAGTGGCATGGCTGAATGTGTGCTGTTCTGAAACCAGTGCCAGGTACCCATGTAAAAGGGCCTGTCCAGGGCACATCACAGATGTAAGGGCAATGCGGCCTAGCGATCCTGAAAGGGAGGCACATAGGTCAGTACGTGACAAAGGGATGCACACGTGATGAACACAAGCAGCCATGCCATGTTGCACATGGCAACCTGTGGAAAGTGGTAACTCCTGTGTTACCATGACACACATATGGAATGTCCAACAATGGCACCTGAGGTCCCAACCACTGTGAACAGCAGAAGGATACCAGGCAGCACTGTGGGTGTGTGTGGTAAACACTGCTGGAAACAGGCCCATGCATGTGTCAGACATGAATGTCTGTGTAACCCCTAGGTGGCGCTATCCCATGGACTACTGCCTTTACCTGCTGGGCTAGTAGCAGGTTAAGGGGCCTAGGTTAAATGACGAGTGCCTCCATCCAAAGGTCAGGCTTGGTATTAGTCTGACTAACCAGGCCACAGCCCTCTGGGACACTGTGACCTCCCTTGTCTCCTACTAGTGGACCCCACAGTAGACAATGTATACCTTCCCAATACCCCTGACAAGTTTGGCACACACACATATGCTGAGCACTTACCCCCAGGACTGGTTCCTTCAGCTTGGCTCTGGGGCCCCCCTGTAAAACAAGGTGATGTAATACCAAAGAAAATGCAATACCTTCAGCATAAACTGGCACCACAGTCAATGTAAATTGCAGAAAAAAGTAGATCTGATTTATTCAGGGGGACTATAACAAGGATGGGGGCAATCAGGTTAATTGGCCTAAACACTCTATAAATATCACAGTTGTGCATGCAGTCAGTGTCCCTATCAGTCACATTCTCTGGGTACCCAGGATGGAAAAGGGGGCTAGCCAGGACTGTTGCCCGGAGTAGACGAGCATTGCAGCTGGTAGGGGCCCTGTGAGAAAGAAGAATTAACATGAATACCCACTGATTGTAATCCGGAGCCGGAGGGCTCAGTCCGTGAAAACAACACAACAAATTAATCAGATGACACACTTGTGATTTAAAAGCTATGTTGCAGGGAGTTACCCTGTTTACTACTCACGTTACCCAATGCTGAGAACAGGATGGATGATGGTTGTTCTGGATTGCCAGAAGAAGCAGGGTAGGGAGATGAGGCCCTCGTGGCAGGGCCCAACTGCATTTGATAGCAGGCGGATTCAGTCCGATGCAAGCTGGGTACAGCTTCCAGCCTTCAGCACACAACTCAGCTCAAGGGGAAAACCAGGTTGCAACCCACCCTCCAGTTCACTGCACATTTATATGTAAAGAAAGCTTACTGTACCAGGCAGGCTACTCCTCGATCCTGATCGCAAAATCACTGCTACAACCCGGGAGCACAACAGTAGCTAAAGTTCCTGACAGGCCGATCGCTTATTGCAAAATCTTCGGTCTTCTTCAGGTGAGCCTGGTATCCATCCAGTTGCTTATTTCGCAGCACACCAAGCGGATCAGTGTCCAACTATACTTTCTCTCTCTCTCTCTCTCTCTCTCTCTCTCTCAGTAAGACAGCAATGGGCCAAAGTTCGGGACTTCCATGGTTCTCTCTTGATACTCTATGAACCGACCGCTTCGATTATGCGAGCTCTTTCCTCTTCAACTTAAACTCAAATCTGGCTTGCCAGCAGACAGTTCAGGGGTTTTCCTTGGATCCAAAAGGTTCAGTTGGGCAGTTTAGCTGTCAATCACAGTAAGAGCTCCCCCTCCTGTTGCAAAAAAGGTGCCAACAGTCTAAAACTACAAATCCCAACTGGTAATCCATACAGTCCCATTTCAGCAGGCTCCATTTTAGAATCCCCCATTACTGATTGGTCCAGTTCGGCAGTTCGGGACCAAAATGGTGGAGCTAAACTGAACAGTCCTTCCTGCAAAGAAGGCAGGTTAGAACAAACACTATATCTTTACCACTCTAAATGTTTATCAGTAATTAGTTATATCTCTCAACAGGGCTCTGTCTGCGCCACTAGCGATGGCAGAAATGGAGCGAGGATTCAGCAGCCTGGGCAGGATTCGGGCATACAAACACACAGACCTCCTCATTCAAACTAATTATGACTGCAAGCAGGCAGCACTTAAAGAGACAGTATATGGAGGCTTTTAAAGTGCTCACTGGCAATGACATTCAAATGGCTTAAACTACCAGGCGGTGAGCAATTAGGCAAGCTCTGGGAAGACTTTTCGGGAACCCCCCATTTGTAGGGAGGGTTACACCCTTCCTGACCTGGAAAAACTTGGCGTCCGTGTCAACTGAGTACCTTCAGAGTAATTTCAAATTCAAATTATCTTACAAATCTATACCATTAGCAGATTAGGCCTAAAATTTCTAAGGCATTAGTCAACACATTAAAAGTTTACCATACACATTTTCTGTAATTCACAGTTCACTACTGTTGCTAAAGTACATCACATATAAATTGCACAGATTACTCACATATACCCTGCAGTTTTGAATCAGATCATTACCTCCTGCACATTGAACAATGATAAAGGGGGTCCTTCCCTATCAGTTACCTTAGGGCGAGATGGGGCAGGGACACCATACCTGGAGGGCAGAACAATCAACCGGGAATTTGCACTTAAGCTCAGTTTGGGCAGTGAGCTTTGAGACACATAAACTCCCTTGTGGACTACATTGAGAGGCAAATCCATGGGCCTCTCAGGGGAATCATAGCTGAGGCACACTATTGGTTTGACAGCTCTACCAGTCTTCCTGGGGGGAACAGTCACAGTCTCTGTGCCTTCAACTTTACTCTCTGCACCTTTCTTATCAGCAAGGGGATCTTCTACCTGAGCAGGGAAGTTCAAACTTGGGGTACTGTCAACCCCGAACTCTGTGGATTTAGGTTCTACATCACTTTGTTCACTCGGAGACCACTCTGGCACTGGAAGGGAACTATCATCACATTCAAAGTACTCTTCATGTTCTGGCATGTCACCAGTTGGTCTCAGCTCATCTGTCTCTCCCTCAAGGAAATCACACAGTTCTACCATACACAGTGATTCAATATCATCAGACCTGAAACTTTGCACTTCACTCTCAGGGAGCATTGGCTCCAAGGACAAAGCTGGGGGTTAGGCAGTCCAGGAGGCCCAGCTTCATCCCCACAATTGACCATGGGGTTACCTTGAAACAGCTGACTTAGTTTATAAGAACGGTAATAACCATAGTTGCACTCACTCTCATCCGAAGTGGACTGATGGTCATTATCATTTTGGGTTTGCTGTGGAGAAAACTTTAAGTCAGTGACTACGGGGGCAGGCTTACTCTGTCTCTGTTCTGCAGCAGCCTGTGTCACTGGTCCAAGGGGAGTAGTCTCTGTGGGCTCAGACTCAATCATTTGACCAATGGGCAACAAATGGTTACGATGCATGGTCTTCTGGAGACCATACCTACGTAAGGACATAGACAGGGTAGAGAAGGTTCAGAGGAGGGCAACAAAGATGGTGCATGGGTTGCATCACAAGTCCTATGAAGACAGGTTGAAGGAACTGAACATGTACTCCCTGGAGGAGAGGAGGGAGAGAGGGGATATGATAGAGACATACAAGTATCTTACAGGGAGGAACAGGGTGCAGGAAAACACTATTTTAAGCGAAAAAGATGTTTCAGGACTAGAGGACATGGGATGAAGTTGGAGGAGGGACGATTCAGAGGAACATGAGAAAGAATTTCTTCACAGAGCGGGTGGTGGACAAGTGGAACACCCTGCCAGAGGAAGTGGTGGGGGCTGAAACAATCATGGGATTTAAGAATGCATGGGATAGACATAAAGGAATTCTAGAGGGCAGGGGTAAGGGGAAACAGACTTCTAGGAAAACAAACTGAACTTACAAGCTCAAATGGGCAGACTAGGTGGGCCATAGGCCCTTATCTGCCGACACTGTCTATGTATCTATGTATCTATGTATCTATGTCTTGACATCTTTTGAATTGTTTTCAGGCTGCACTTTGTACACAGGCAAGTCATTCAATTTGCCCACCACTATGTGAGGAAGATGGTGCCACCGGTTAGCAATTTTGTGTTTGCCATGCAATCCCAGATTTCGTAACAACACATGGTCTCCAGCTTGAAGCTCTTGGGCCTTCACCTTTTTATCATACCTTTCTCTATTGGCCAAGTTTCTCTTTGCAGCCATGGTCTGAGCTAGTTGGTAAGTATAGTTCAATTGAGCTTTTAGTTTCTGTACATACTGTAAGTGATTCTCAGCTCTGACCCCATCCCCCCCCATCTACAGTCTCTTGATACAGCAACTGGTTTATTAGCTTCAATTTAGGGCCTTCTTTGTCCAATAGTGCAGTTCTCAAGTCAGAAGAGCGTAACTTGGGCACATCTTTCCCTGTGTAGAGGGCTTTGAGGGCTGATCGAATCATTGGGTCATGAGATTAAGCTCACTGGAGGCTGTTATTGTCAAACTGAGGTAATGCGCTAATATCTAGTGTGGAGAAGTGGCAGTATGCAGCTGGTATACAAGTGTCAGAAGGGCCCAAGCAATCTACCAAGCTGTCCACTGCATCTGTGGACATCTGTTCCTCCTTGTCAAATTTCTGGAACAGTGCTCGAATGTCAGCTGACCCAATCACCCTTGGAAGTAGGCCTTCAGGAGAGAGCATCAGGATCTACGTGATTCAGGCCCGATCTGTATTCAACAGCGTAGTCATAAGTGGACAATACAGAAATCCACCGATGCCTGGTAGCATCCAGTTTAGCTGAAGTCCACACATAGGTCAGTGGATTATTATCTGTCTTACCAGTATCTTTGCTCCATACAAATAGTCATGAAATTGAATGACAATGGCCCACTTCAGTGCCAAGAATTCCAATTTATGTACAGGATAGTTGTTTTCTGAGGGGGTCAGACTCCTACTGGCAAAGGCCATGGGTCTCAGGCCATACTCATACTCCTGATATAACAGCTCCCAAATCTTGTAGGCTAGCATCGTTGTGTAACACATAGGGTTTAGCAGGATCAGCATAGGCGAGAACGGGAGCATGTGTGAGCTGATATATAATTTCATGGAAAGCAGCCTCACAGTCAGGTGTCCATCGGGGCCCAAAAAGATCACCCGGGCAGAAGTACACCCTCTCTGCTTCAGCAGGGGCCATTCTTTTGTATTTTTTGTTTGTGGGAGGGTAACCCTGGCTTAGGTTCAACAATGGGCAAATAACTCTTAAGTAATCCTTTATGAACTGACGGTAATAAACACAAAAGCCTAGAAAGTGTTGTAATTCTTTTAGATTGTGGGGCTGGGGCCAGATGGTCAAGGTCTCAACTTTGATAGGATCAGTCTGTATCCCTTCAGTGGACACTATGTGCCCCACATACTTTACGGATGTCTGAAAGAACTGACATTTGTCGATGGACAGCTTAAGGTCGAAGTCTTCCAGTCGGTCCAACACTTTAAAAAGACATCTCTCATGTTCCTCTAATGAACTTCCAAACACAATAACATCATCTAAGTACACCAGGCACTCCAACAAGTTCATGTCCCCCACTGCACATTCCATCAGTCACTGAAAAGTGGCTGGGGCACCAGAGATCCCCTTGGGCATTCTCATAAACTCATAGAACCCAAGTGGACAGCCGAAAACTGTTTTCTCATGGTCTTCTGGGGCCATAGGGATCGGTAGTACCCACTGTGAAGATCCAACACTGAGAACCACTTGCTTCCATTTAGACAGTCCAACGCATTCTGAATACGGGGCATGGTGTATTGATCGGGGATGGTCCACCTGTTAAGGGTCCTGTAATCTACACACATTCTTACTGTCCCATTCTTTTTCCTCACCACCACAATAGGTGAAGCATAAGGGCTTCTGGATTCTTGTATCACACCAGCCGTGAGCATTTCCTGCAGGTGTCTTCTTACATCATATATATCTGCGGGCGCCAGACGCTGAGACCTATCATGGAATGGCTGTTCATCTTGTAGGCATATGTGATGCTCCATTCCTCAGACACATCCTACATCCCATTCCTTCAACGAAAACACCTTATCTCTCTGTGCGAGTCTCTGGCTGATTCTAGTCTTCCATTCCTCTGGCAACGGGGAGTCACCAAAGTCAAACAAGTCGGGTGTCACTTGATCAGTAACTCCAGATGACTTGTTACTAGGTAGCACTGCAGCATCTGCACAGTGTACGGTAGCTAAGGTGCAGCCTCTATTAACCCGAATTTCTCGATCTGGCACATTGTGAACCTGGACCATGACCCGTCGGGCATAGGCATGAGCATGAGCAGGTAATATACTGGGCTTAATCAGCAAACCTTCTGGCAATTTCCCATTGCCTGGTGCGTCCAGCATGAGTATCTTGTTCTTGACATCTTTCCATAAGCGGACTTCCCCTTGTAGGGTGCACTGGGTGTTGGGGCCCAGGACCATTGACTCAGGATCCTTCTTCCATACCACCTAGACTGGTTCATCTTGATCCAACTCTCCAGCATTCTGCCGCAACTCATACGCTCTCTTAATCAAGGCAGGACTTCGCAGAGCCCTACCATTTTGGTGTCCCTGTTTCTCATAGTATAGCTGTGCCAATCTCCCAAACATATGAGCATTTGTCCCAATTAGCAGAGGGACCCTATTGTACAGTCCAGTAGGGGGACACACCAAAGCTAAGGTCTCCACTTGCTCTGCCACTCCAGCCACTGAAGTAGGGAAAGACAACCAAATCCTGATATACCTGGCATAGGGGTAGGCCTTTTTTCTCAACCCCCAGGCATGCAGTCCTTCCAATGGCTGTAGGGGAACATCAGGCAAGTGCTTCCAATACCAGTCCTGAAACATTATAGTTACTTGGGAGCCACTGTCGAGCACAGCCCTGGTGGATGTGATGTAGACAGCCAGTTCTGAGTGCTGTATTATATATTTTTTAAATATAAAATGTATTAATGTCTCTGCTGAAAATTAAAATGCTCTAGGGATGACCTCACTCATCCCCCCCCCCAAATTCCAGTTGAGAGATGAAAGCCATGGGAAACGGCTGACAGTATGTGAGTTCACACACACTCAGTTTTTTAGAGACAATGTGTTACCTGGAAGACTTTAATCAAGGATCCTGTTTCTCTGAGTTAATTACAGACTTGTTCAAGTTAATTTTGTTAAGAGAGAGAAATCATAAACTAGGTTTATGACATTAGAAATGGAAGCTAGGATATTACACAAAGGTGAGCAGTCATAAATGCTCACATGAAGCCTGTGTGAGGAGGGTACAGCATGAGATCAAAGAAAGTGTCATTTGAAACTTGAGTTATGCTAAGTTTGCAGAAGTAATACTTGAAATTGCATCCTGTGGTTGTATAGAAATATATATTTTTTAGATAGTTTGACAGAGGAGGAGCTGGATGACGTCATCCAAAAAGTGGTTGGTAAATACTGCTTGTAAAGATTATTCTTTTTCACTAAAAAGAACACTTTTAGCTGACTCTGACCAAGATAACATCTGAGCACTGAAAACAGGTATTTAGAAAGCTAGACAAAATCTAAATATTGTTGTAGGAAATGCATTGTTTTAAACCTTGTTTTGTTTTAAAGATTTGTATGTCTTTTGATATGAGTTCTGTATTGTATGTTTAATGTATTATTATATATTTTAGTAAAAACTCTAATTTTAGAGCAAACCTGGTCTGTCTTTGAATTGCTTTCTTTTGCTATGAAATATTTATGGTACAGCAGACATATAGCTTGTATGGTGGTACCAAACTGGAAAGAGAAGTGCTTGAAATCTGAGGTCTTTATTAAAGTTTTAAAAGGTTCATCTCTGAATACCTGGTTAGGTGCCCGTAGGCAAAGATATATGGCCCCCCCAAAGACATATATATCTTAGACTGTGCATTGGGTATGCTAGCAAGAGGTTAACAGTTTGAATCCCTCCAGAACTGAGACCAAAGGTTGATCCGAACTCACAAAAACAGACAAGAGGGTTACCTTGTCTGTTACACTGTTCAAAAGACTGCACTCAGAGGTTGGCACTTTGGGAGTAGAGGGCCTGAGCTGCTGAATGAATCTGTGACAGACTGGTTGCCAGCAGTGGCATAATTTTGGTATCACAAGCTTTATTGTTCTGTCAGCCGAGACTGTAGCCTCTCTTACAAAGAAAGAAAAAAGGCAGAGTTTTATTTTAAAAAGGAAACAGAACTATATATCACTTGGCTTACAGTCGCGTTCCTATCCATTTTATTTTTTTCTAAAGTGCAAAGTCAGGTAGCAGTAGTTAGAAAAGATGGCGTCCTACTACAGCAGGCATACTGTAGAACAGTTAAAACAGTTGTGCGAGGACAGAGGAGTCCTGTTCGAGGTGAAAGTCAGTAAGCAGAACCTCATAGAGGCCCTGACAGTAGCAGATACCCAGAGCAGCGAGTCACCAACCATGACTGAATGGGACCAGACCTCGAGTGTGGCAGAACTAGTGGCCAATGAGGGGTCCCGATCCGATGAGGCGGACAGCAGGGCCACTGTCAGTGAAGGGCCACAACAGCAGGGGAAGGTCACCAGTATCCTGAATCCAGAGGTACTCAAGCTGCAAATTGAGTTGCAGAGGATAGAACTGGAGGCAAAGCAACAACAGAGGGAGGCGGACCATGAGGCAGAGTGACAACAGAGGGAGGCGGACCATGAGGCAGAGTGACAACAGAGGAGGCAGACCATGAGGCAGGGCATGGCCAGAGAGGCAGAGGGAGAAGAGAAGAGAATGCAGAGCTGCAGAGAGAAGAGGAGAGAGGGCGCCAGTGGCAACATGAACTGGAGAAGCTACGACTCCAACCAGCGGCACCAGGGCAGGTAAGTGGCTTAGGTTTAACTGGGACTGCAGGACTGGGTTACAAATTGAACTCTAAATTAATAGCGGAGATTAAGGACGGGGAGGACATGGACGCCTTTTTAAATTCTTTTGAAAAAGTTTGTATTCATGCTAAAATTCCTAGAGAGTCCTGGAGCTTCCAGCTATCCCTGCTACTTACTGGAAAATCTCAGGATGCATTGGGTCAAATGGACAATAAAGACAGTGATGATTACAGCAAGTTAAAAGCTGCACTACTAAAAAAGTTTGAATTAACTGCTGAATCATACAGAGCTAAATTCTGTAAGCTCAGGAGAAGCCCTGATATGAGCTATGAGGAGCTAGCCATGAAACAGCACCAGTTTTTAAAACATTGGTGGGAAGGAATTGAGGCAAACACTGTTGATAAAATTGAAAATGTGATTTTATTAGAACAGTTTTATTGGGTATGCCAAGCAGAGTTAAAAACCTGGCTAGAGGATCGTGATCCAAATACAGTGCAAGAGGCTGCTGAACTCTTGGACCGATATGCCAAGAGCAGACCTGCTCTGAGAATGAATAGGGCGGGTGTGGCAGCACAGAAAGGGAAAAGCACACCTTCAGGGCAGCTAAAACGCTCGCTGTCTCCACCAAAACCAGTTAGTCCCAGGTTTCAATGAAAAGATTACTCTGAAGTAAGAAATGCTTGTTGATTATGTAAAAACGTAGATTTGCCAGACAGTGTCCAAGAAGGGCAAGCTAATACGCAAGTAGTACCTAAAAGAAGTGGGTTGTTTGTGAGTCTCGAAAGCATGCCAGTGAACATGAGGAACACATGCACCCAGTCATGGTAAATGGCGTACAGACGCAGGGGTTAAGGGACACAGGGGCATCCCTGACATTGGCAAAAGAGGATCTGGTCCAGCCTTATACCCAATAAGTACGTGACTGTACAGGACTTTGCGGGTGAAGAGAAAACATTGTCACTGGCCAGTGTTCTCCTGGACTGGGGTGAAACTGGGGGAACTGTGCAACAGGTGGCTGTAGCAAAAACGTTAGCAGTAGATATGATCCTGGGTAACAATCTCCAACAGGGGATGGTATGTGCAGTTACCCATAGCCGAGTGGCAAGAGAAAATAGCAGTTCCCTGAACCCCACAGAAACCAGTGTGGAAACCACTGAGAGGCTGGTTCCCCAGCCTGCGTCTCCAGATGGGGAGACTGATAAAAAAGGGGTAGAAATTTCCCCGGTAGTGAGTAACCACACAGCTACGCAGGTTACTCCAAAGAGGGAGGGGTGACCAATTGTCAGAGGTTAGGCTTGACTAGTGATCCTGAGGGCCCTGATGCTGGTGCTAGGGACCCAGTTTAATGACTGGAGGGGACTTGTCCTATGCCTTGGGACTGTGTGAGGGGTTTGCAGCTGCTCAGAGGAGTGACCCTAGTTTAGAGAAGCTGAGGTCTTGGGCAGACTCGGAGGGCACACAGGGAGGTGACAGCAGACATAAGATTTATTGGCAAAATGGACTTATGTATACACAGGCAGTACAGACAGAGGGAGGGATGCTAGGCAGGCAGCTTGTCGTTCCTCAGGGGTATCGTGAGCAGTTGCTCAAAACTGTACATGATATTCCCTTGTTTGGTCATCTGGGAATCGCGAGCACAATGCAGCGAGTTGGCCTAAATTTCTATTGTCTAACTTCACTGAAAATGAAGAATATTGCAGGTCTTGTCACGGTGCCAAGAAATGGGAATTGGGCAAGACAACCCAGCTGCCCTGATCCCTTGCCCTGTGGTGGAGAGCCATTCCAGAGGGTGGAATGGATATTGTGGGGCCTTAATACCCCAGCTCCTCAGGAGAGAATTCATCCAGACATGCTGGGATTATACCACCCGGTACCCAGAGGCAGTTGCCTATCCTCGCAAGGACAGACAAAGTGGCAGATGCCTTACTTGGGATTTTCTCCGTGATGGGTTTCCACAGGGTAATCACTGATTGGGGGGTTCCTTCATATGGGACCTGATGAAATGTTTATGGGAGAAGTGTGGGATGGTGCAGAGATGCGACACCCGTCATCCACAAGGCCAATGGGTTTGTGGAGCGATTTAATGGTACCCTAAAGTCAATGCTCGATGCTTGCTGAACAGCATGGGAATGACTGGGAGAAATACCTTCCCCACCTGTTTGCATACAGAGAGGTGCCCCAAGAGTCAATAAGATTTCCCCCCTTCAAACTCTTGTATGGACACCAGGTATGTGGGCCCCTAGACTTGATCCAGGAGGACTGGGAAGGCAAGCACGCCACCCAGGGAACTCCCATTGTGGATTATCTCCTAAAGTTTAGGGAAAGGCTGAAAGAGCTTATGGGGACAGCCCAGAGCAACCTAGCAGCTGCCCAACAGCAACAAAGGTGTGTTATGACCAGAGAGCCAGAGTCCTCTCGTACATTGTGGGTCAGAAAGTCATATCCTTATTCTGGTCCAGAAAGACAAGCTGCAAGCTGAATGGGCAGAGACCATACAAAGTGGTTAGGAAGGTAAATGATGTGAACTACATGTGGGTTACCTGACCATGAACCAGACAGCAAGGATGTACCATGTCAACATGATGAAGCCATATTCAAATAGGGCTGACATGGTGTTCGAAGTGTGTAGTCATGGGAGGGGGACTGATGAAGGAGACCCCTTCTGGATTTCTTGGAGGGAGAGTAGGCGGGAGTCCTCTGTGGATGCAGTAAAATTGGCTCCACAGCTGAACCTGGACCAGGTCCGGGAAAAGGGAGGTTTTAGCAGACTTTGCCCCCTTGTTTAGCACCAAGCATGGACTAACCCCCTTAGCGACACATGATGTGGAGACAGAGACACAGACGCCCATGTGGCGAACAGCATATCAAGGACATTAGGAGGGAAGTGGAGGAGATGCTGGATTTAGGGGTATTCCAGAGATCCCACAGGCCCTGGGCCTCACCCATAGTCCTTGTGCCCAAGCCAGATGGCTCAACTCATTTCTGTGTGGACTATCGTGGATTGAATGCAGTCACAAAGTCCGACGCCTACCCGATGCCCCGGACAGATGAACTCCTGGACAAGTTGGGAGGGGCGACCTACCTCACAACTGTGACCTGACCAAGGGGTATTGGCAGATAGAATTGACAGACAGGGCTGGGAGAGGTCTGCCTTCATCACTCCGATAGGCTTATTTGAGAGTAAAGTAATGCCTTTCGAATTAGAAAAACTTGACCCACTTTCAAGGTTGGTGAACCGAGTTGTTGAATGGTGCTGAGGAATACATTGTAGGCGTACCTGGATGACATTGCCATATTCAGTATGGCAGCTGGTGGAAAACCTTTCCCACCTTAGGGAGAGTGCTGGGCAGGATACAGAGGCTGGGCTCACTGTCAAAAGCCAGACGGCCAGGTGGCCATGGGAAGTGGCACTGCCTCAGGCATGTGGTGGTAGGGACAGCTCCATCCTAACCAAATAATCGATAGAGGTGATTCCGTGAGTTCTTTATTAGAACCTATAGCAGGTCAGGGGTTTTCTAGGGACAGCAGGGGATTCTACAGAAAGTTTGTACCTAATTACAGTGCCATGGCTGTCTCCCTATCTGACCTGGCTAAGAAGAGATGCCAAAGAAAATTACCTGGGGCCCAGCCTAGTGGAGTGGAAGCCATTACCAGACTGAAGGGAGGCACTGGTGCAGGGCTCCTGTTTTGACAAGTTGGGACTATAGTAAAACCTTTATAGTTCAGATGGATTCCTAAGACATGGGTATTGGGGCAGTACTTAGCTAGACATCTAGCCAAGGGGCAGACCACCCCGTGGTGTACCTGAGCAATAAGCTTTTTCCCAGGGAGCAAGCATACTCCACGGTGGAAAAGGAGTGTCTTGCCATAGTGTGGGCCTGACGAAATTAGATCCATACTTGTATGGGCAGCATTTTGTGGTGCAGACTGACCACAACCCCCTGGTTTGGCTGGACGCAGATGGGGAAAAATAATGGCAGACTACTGAGATGGAATCTTGCTTTACAAGGGTATGATCTAAAAATCGTACATGGGGCTGGAGTGAAGAACAAGAACTCAGATGGGCTGTCTAGGGTTTATGAGGAGTGAACTGATTTGGGAAGCTCATCCCATGTAGGGGATAGATCCCCCAAATTCAGTATAGGTGAGGAGAAGTGTGACGTAGACAGACAGTTCTGAGTGCTGTATTATATATGTTTTAATATAAAATGTATTAATGTCTCTGCTGAAAATTAAAATGCTGTAGGAATGACCTCACTCATTCCCCCCACCCAGATTCCAGCTGAGAGATGAAAGCCATGGGAAACGTCTGACAGTATGTGAGTTCACACACACTCAGTTTTTTAGAGACAATGTGTTACCTGGAATCAAGGATCCTGTTTCTCTGAGTTAATTACAGACTTGTTCAAGTTAATTTTGTTAAGAGAGAAGTCATAAACTAGGTTTATGATGTTAGAAATGGAAGCTAGGATATTACACAGAGGTGAGAGGTCATAAATGCTCACATGAAGCCTGTGTGAGGAGGGTACAGCATGAGTTCAAAGAAAGTGCCATTTGAAACTTGGATTATGCTAAGGTTGCAGAATTAATACACTGAAATTACATCCTGTGTTTGTATAGAAATATATATTTTTAGATATTTTGACAGAGGAGGAGACTGCATGACATCATCCAAAAAGGGGTTGGCTAAAATACCTTGTAAAGATTATTCTTTTCACTACAGAGGGACACTTTTAGCTGACTCTGACCAAGATATCTGGCACTGAAAACAGGTATTTAAAAGCTAGACAAAATCAAATATTGTTGTAGGAATTGCACTGTTTTAAACCTTGTTTTGTTTTAAAGATTTGTGTCTTTTGATATGAGTTCTGTATTATATGTTTGATGTATTATTATATATTTTAGTAAAACTCTAATTTTAGAGCAACCTGTTCTGTCTTTGTACTTTCTTTTGCTGAAGAAATATTTATGTTTCAGCAGACATATAGCTTGTATGGTGGTACCAAACTGGAAAGAGAAGTGTTTTAAATCTAAGGTCTTTATTAAAGTTTTAAAGGGTTCATCTCTGAATACCTGGTTGGGTGCCCGGTAGGCAAGATATTTGGTCCCCGAGGAACAGATTATGTCTGAGCCTGTGCATTGGGTATACTGAAAGAGGTTGCAGGTTTGAATCCTCCAGAACTGGAGAGACCAAAGGTTGATCCGAATCTCACAAAAAACAGACAAGAGGTTACCTTGTCTGTTACATCATTGTTCAAAAGACTGTGCTCAGAGGTTGGCACTTGGGGAGTAGAGGGCCTGACCTGTTGAGTGAATCTATGACAGTGACACTCCATTCACCTTCATTGTTGTTCCATAGATGGACCTGCCACCGACCATCTGTAGCACTGGTTGGTTTTGATCTATTGCCTTGGTAGCGAATTTCTGAACAGCTCCCCTGATGTTCAGTTGTTACCTGTCAAACCAGTTAATAACCGGCAGTGACTTTCAAATTCCTCCGTGACTACAGAAGGCACTTAGTGTCCATCCTCCCGCAATGATAGCAGAATTAGCCCTAGGCTTGCATCACAGGAGTATTGAGCTGCCTGCCTGGCTCGTGTTTTGCGGCCTGATCCTCTGGACTGCACTGGATGGGGGATTGAAACATAGAAACATAATTGATGGCAGATATGACCGCTTGGCCCACTTTTTTGTCGCCTTATTTCTCACCTACCAGATATGCCGATCCTAGTTAACCAACAGCCTACTTCCTCCACTCACTAGAATTGCCTTATATCGTCCCATGCATCTGAATTTCACTGTTTTTGACTTCACGACTTCCTGGTAGGTTGTTCCATGTATCCAGAACTTTCTGTGAAGAAATTTCGTATTATCGCTGAGCCGTCTCTCATCTTCAAATTTTGCCCTTGTTTTTGCACCTTTTTCTGAAAGATGCTATCCTCTGGACTTTGTTGATCTCTTTGAGGTTTTTGAACGTTTCTATCATGTCTCCCATCTCTGTTTCTGAGGCTACATCTTAGTTCCTAGTCTTTCTTCATATGTCTTCTGATGCAGACCTGCATCATTTTGGTGTCTCCTGGATAGCCTCATTCTGTCTTGTCTTTATGAGATTAGTCTCAGAACTGTACATGTACTCAGATGTATTCACTAACTGTCTGTACAGAGGGCCAACAACTTCCTGTTTTCACTGGTGATGCTTCTCATATCTCAGTATCCTCTCAGCCCTCCTTACTGCCTTTCTCACATGCCACTTAGGTCTTTGATATGTCTCCCTGTCCTTTCCATTTTGTTGCTGCATTCACCCCACGGTACTTTTCCTGGGTTTTGTTTCAGTAGTCCTTGCACTCTTTGCATTGCATCTAAGCTACTATTTTTTGACCATTCCTCCAATCTTGCTTAGTCTCTTTTCATCCTTTTCCACCCATCTTGTGTATCAACCCTGTTGCAGATGTTTGTGTATCTGGCAAGAGACGATTTTCCTCTAGTCCTCTGCAATGTCACTTATAAAGACATTAAAAAGGACCTGTTTCAGCACTCACCCGTATCCTCATTAACCTTTATCTACTGTGGACCGATTTACTATTATCCTGTGTCATTATCTAACCAGTGTTTTATTTAGGCTACCACTTTGGGACCTCTAGGCTGGCTAATTTGTTTATTAATCTGTGCGGACTGTCAGCCTTCAGCAAGTCTAGTAGCTATGTCCAGCCTCCTGGTCATTGCTTGGTCACCCAGTCAAAATCAATTAGATTTGTTGACAGACCTTCCCATGTGAACTATTCTGCTTTGGGTCCAGTCTCATCCTTTCTAGGTACTCAACAATTCTTTCTTCCGAAGTGATCCATTTTTCCTACCACTGAGTTCAAACTGACAAGTCTGTAGTTTGCCTCTGTCTTGCCCCACTTTTGTGAAGGGGAATCATATCTGCTCCTCCAGTCCTGGTACCACACCATCTCCCATGATTATTAGTGTAGTCAGTGGTGTTACTAGTTTTCCCGTTCTTTTATCTGGGTGAACTTATCAGGCCCCATTGTTTTATCCACCTTTTTGAGAGTTCTTTCAGAACCTTTTCTGTGAAAAGACCAATATTAACCCCTATCCAGAGTGCTTTACTGACCGATTACGATTCTCTGCTTTTCCATTGTGAATATTGAGCAGAAGTATTTGTTCAATATCCCTGCTTTTCACTGCGCTGTCTGCCCAATCACCTCCTTCTTCAGCCTCAGATTCCTCCTTAGTCTTTCTTTGCTCCTAATGTACCTATAAAAGTTTTATCCTCTTTAACCGAGTTGGCTATCTTTTTCTTGTTTGCCTTTTCTGTTCTGCCTTCCTTACCCGCTTCCTTCTGTTTTAACTGGTACAGTTCTTGTCCTGCTCTTTTCGTGTTTCCTTATACTTCTGGAATGGTCCTGGATTTAAATTATTAGCGGAGATTGTTGACGGGAGGACTGGGCCTTTTTAAATTCTTTGAAAAATTGTTCATGCTAAATTAGAGAGTCCTGGAGCTTCAGCTATCCTGCTACTACTGGAAAATCTCAGGATGCATTATCAAATGGACATTGAAGATAGTGATGATTAGTAGCAAGTTAAAAGCTGCACTACTAAAAAGTTTGAATTAACTGCTGAATCATACAGAGCTAAATTCTGTAAGCTCAGGAGAAGCCTGATATGAGCTACGAGGAGCTAGTTATGAAACAGCACCAGTTTTCCAAAACATTGGTGGAAGGAATTGAGGCAAACACTGTTGATAAAATTGAAAATGTGATTTTATTAGAACAGTTTTATTGGGTATGCCAAGCAGAGTTAAAAACCTACAGAGGATCGTGATCCAAATATGGCAAGAGGCTGCTGGAACTCTTGGACCGATATGCCAAGAGCATCTGCTCTGAGAATGAATAGCGGGTGTAAGGCACAGAAAGGAAAAGCACACTTCAGGGCAGCTAAACGGTCGCTGTCTCTCACCAAACCAGTTAGTCCCAGGTTTCAAATGAAAGATTATCTGAAGTAAGAATGCTTGTTGATTATGTAAACTAGGCATTTGCCAGACAGTGTCCAAGAAGGGCAAGGCTAATACGCAGTAGTACCAAAAGAATGGGTTGTCGGTGAGTCCTCGAAAGCATGCCAGTGAACATGAGGGAACACATGCACCTAGTCATGGTAAATGGCGACAGACGCAGGGGTTAAGGGACATTAGGGCATCCTGACATTGCAAAGAGGATCTGGTCCAGCCTTATACCTGAGTGAGCATGGACTGTACAGGACTTCTTGGGGTGAAGAGAAAACATTGTCACTGGCCAGTGTTCTCCTGACTGGGGTGAAACTGGGGAATCATGCAACAGGTGGCTGTAGCAAAAACGTTAGCTGGTAGATATGATCCTGCGACAATCTCCAACAGGGATGGTATGTGCAGTTACCCATAGCCGAGTGGCAAGAGAAAATAGCAGTTCCCTGAACTCCCGAGAAACCAGTGTTGAGAACCACTGAGAGGCTGGTTCCTCAGCCTGGCAGGCTCCAGATGGGGAGACTGATAGTAAGGGGCAGAAATTTCTCGTAGTGAGTAACTACACAGCTACGCAAGGTTACTCCAAAGAGGGAGGGGTGACCAATTGTCAGAGGGTTAGGCTTGACAGGTGATCCAGGGCCCTGATGCTAGTGCTAGGGACCCTGAGTTTAATGACTGAAGGGGACTTTGTCCCGTGCCTTGGGACTGTGGGTGAGGTTTGCAGCTGCTCAGAGGGAGTGACCCAGGTTTAGGAGAAGCTGAGGTCTTGGGCAGACCGAGGGCACTACAGGGAGGTGACAGACATGAGATTTATTGGCAAAATGGACTTTATGTATACAGGCAGAGGCAGACAGAGGGAGGATGCTAGGCAGGCAGCTTGTCGTCCTCAGGGGTATCGTGAGCAGTTGCTCAAAACTGTAAGCACATGATATTCTCGTCATTTTATCTGGGGAATCACACCGACAATGCAAAGTGCTGGCCTAGAATTTCTATTGTCCTAACTTCACCCAGAAAATGAAGGAGTGTTGCAGGTCTTGTCACCGGTGCCAAGAAATAGGGAAGGTGGGCAAGACAACCCAAGCTGCCCTGATCCCCTTGCCCATAGTGGAGGAGCCATTCCAGAGGGTGGAATGGATATTGTGGGGCCTTTAAATACCCCCAGCTCCTCAGGGAAGAGATTCATCCAGACTGTGCTGGATTATACCACCCGGTACCCAGAGGCAGTTGCCCTATCCTCACTAAGGACAGACAAAGTGGCAGATGCCTTACTTGGGATTTTCTCCCGTGATGGGTTTCCACAGGAGGTAATCACTGATTGAGGGGGTTCCTTCATATCGGACCTGATGAAATGTTTATGGGAGAAGTGTGGGATGGTGCAGAGATGCACGACACCGTATCATCCACAAGCCAATGGGTTTGTGGAACGATTTAATGGTACCCTAAAGTCAATGCTCCGGCCGTTTGCTGAACAGCATGGGAATGACTGGGAGAAATACCTTCCCCACCTGTTTGCATACAGAGAGGTGCCCCAAGAGTCAATAAGATTTCCCCCCTTCAAACTCTTGTATGGACACCAGGTATGTGGGCCCCTAGACTTGATCCAGGAGGACTGGGAAGGCAAGCACGCCACCCAGGGAACTCCCATTGTGGATTATCTCCTAAAGTTTAGGGAAAGGCTGAAAGAGCTTATGGGGACAGCCCAGAGCAACCTAGCAGCTGCCCAACAGCAACAAAAGGTGTGTTATGACCAGAGAGCCAGAGCTCGCTCGTACATTGTGGGTCAGAAAGTCATGGTCCTTATTCTGGTCCAGAAAGACAAGCTGCAAGCTGAATGGGCAGGACCATCCAAAGTGGTTAGGAAGGTAAATGATGTGAACTACATGTGGAGTTACCTGACCATAGACAGACAGCAAGGATGTACCATGTCAACATGATGAAGCCATATTCAAATAGGGCTGACATGGTGTTCGTAGTGTGTAGTCATGGGGAGGGGACGGATGAAGGAGACCCCCTTCTGGATTTTCTGGAAGAGAGTAAGCGGGAGTCCTCTGTGGATGCAGTAAAATTGTCTCCCCAGCTGAACCTGGACCAGGTCCGGAAAGAAAGGGAGGTTTTAGCAGACTTTGCCCCCTTGTTTAGCACCAAGCATGGACTAACCCCCTTAGCGACACATGATGTGGAGACAGAGACACAGACGCCCATGTGTCGAACAGCATATCAAGGACATTAGGAGGGAAGTGGAGGAGATGCTGGATTTAGGGGTATTCCAGAGATCCCACAGCCCCTGGGCCTCACCCATAGTCCTTGTGCCCAAGCCAGATGGCTCAACTCATTTCTGTGTGGACTATCGGACTGAATGCAGTCACAAAGTCCGACCTCACCCGATGCGCCGCGACAGATGAACTCTGGACAAGTTGGGAGGGTCGACCTACCTCACAACTATTGACCTGACCAAGGGGTATTGGCAGATAGAATTGACAGACAGGGCTAGGGAGAGGTCGGCCTTCATCACTCCGATAGGCTTATTTGAGAGTAAAGTAATGCCTTTCGGAATGAAGAACGCCCCGGCCACTTTCCAAAGGTTGGTGAACCAGGTGTTGAATGGTGCTGAGGAATACATTGTAGCGTACCTGGATGACATTGCCATATTCAGTGCCAGCTGGTAGGAAAACCTTTCCCACCTTAGGGAAGTGCTGGGCAGGATACAGAGGGCTGGGCTCACTGTCAAAGCCGAGAAGTGCCAGGTGGCCATGGGGAAGTGGCATACCTCAGGCATGTGGTAGGCCGGGGACAGCTCCATCCTAACCAAATAACGATAGAGGTGATTCAGGTGTGGCCCAGACCAGAAACCTAGAAGCAGGTCAGGAGTTTTCTAGGGACAGCAGGGTACTACAGAAAGTTTGTACCTAATTACAGTGCCATGGCTGCTCCCCTATCTGACCTGACGAAGAAGAAGATGCCAAAGAAAATTACCTGGGGCCCAGCCTGTGAGGAAGCCATTACCAGACTGAAGGAGGCACTGTGCAGGGCTCCTGTTTTGACAAGTTCGGACTATAGCAAAACCTTTATAGTTCAGATGGATTCCTAAGACATGGGTATTGGGGCAGTACTTAGCTAGACATCTAGCCAAGGGGCAGACCACCCCGTGGTGTACCTGAGCAATAAGCTTTTTCCCAGGGAGCAAGCATACTCCACGGTGGAAAAGGAGTGTCTTGCCATAGTGTCTGACGAAATTAATCCATACTTGTATGGGCAGCATTTGTGGTAGACTGACCACAACCCCTGTTTCATTTGACGAGATGGGGAAAAATAAAATGGCAGACTACTGGATGGAATCTTGCTTTACAAGGGTATGATCTAAAAATCGTACATGGGGCTGGAGTGAAGAACAAGAACTCAGATGGGCTGTCTAGGGTTTATGAGGAGTGAACTGATTTGGGAAGCTCATCCCATGTAGGGGATAGATCCCCCAAATTCAGTATAGGTGAGGAGAAGTGTGACGTAGACAGACAGTTCTGAGTGCTGTATTATATATGTTTTAATATAAAATGTATTAATGTCTCTGCTGAAAATTAAAATGCTGTAGGAATGACCTCACTCATTCCCCCACCCAGATTCCAGCTGAGAGATGAAAGCCTATGGAACGCCTGACAGTATGTGAGTTCACACATTACCAGTTTTTTAGAGACAATGTTACCTGGAATCAAGGATCCTGTTTCTCTGAGTTAATTACAGACTTGTTCAAGTTAATTTTGTTAAGAGAGAAGTCATAAACTAGGTTTATGATGTTAGAAATGGAAGCTAGGATATTACACAGAGGTGAGAGGTCATAAATGCTCACATGAAGCCTGTGTGAGGAGGGTACAGCATGAGTTCAAAGAAAGTGCCATTTGAAACTTGAATTATGCTAAGGTTGCAGAATTAATACCTGAAATTACATCCTGTGTTTGTATAGAAATATATATTTTTTAGATATTTTGACAGAGGAGGAGCTGCATGACATCATCCAAAAAGGGGTTGGCAAATACTGCTTGTAAAGATTATTCTTTTTCACTACAGAGGACACTTTTATCTGACTCTTACCAAGATAACATCTGAGCACTGAAAACAGGTATTTAGAAAGCTAGACAAAATCAAATATTGTTGTAGGAATTGCACTGTTTTAAACCTTGTTTTGTTTTAAAGATTTGTATGTCTTTTGATATGAGTTCTGTATTATATGTTTGATGTATTATTATATATTTTAGTAAAAACTCTAATTTTAGAGCAAACCTGGTCTGTCTTTGAATTGCTTTCTTTTGCTAAGAAATATTTATGTTTCAGCAGACATATAGCTTGTATGGTGGTACCAAACTGGAAAGAGAAGTGTTTTAAATCTAAGGTCTTTATTAAAGTTTTAAAGGGTTCATCTCTGAATACCTGGTTAGGTGCCCGTAGGCAAAGATATTTGGTCCCCCGAAGACAGATATGTCTGAGCCTGTGCATTGGGTATACTAGCAAGAGGTTAACAGTTTGAATCCCTCCAGAACTGAGACCAAAGGTTGATCCGAACTCACAAAAACAGACAAGAGGGTTACCTTGTCTGTTACACTGTTCAAAAGACTGTGCTCAGAGGTTGGCACTTTGGGAGTAGAGGGCCTGACCTGTTGAGTGAATCTATGACAGTGGACACTCCATTCACCTTCATTGTTGTCTCCATAGATGGACCCGCCACCGCGGACCATTCAGGCAGCACTGAAGTTGGTTTTGATCTGGCATTGGCCTTGGTAGCGTAACTTTTCTGAACAGCTCCCCTTGATGGCCAGTTGTTACTCCGTCAAACCTTAGCTAATAACCGGGCAGTGACTTTCCTCAAATTCTCCGGTGACCGACAGAAGGCACGAATGTGTCCATCCTCCCCGCAATGATAGCAGAAATTAGGCTCTCTAGGGGCTTGCAGGTTCACAGGAGTATTGAGCGGCTCGTCTTTGGCTCGTGCTTTGAGGCCTTGATCCTCTGGACCGTTACCAGGATGGGGATTGAAACATAGAAACATAGAATTTGACGGCAGATAAGGACCACTTGGCCCACCTTGTCTGCCCATTTCCCTACCTAACAGATAAGCTGCAGATCCTAGTTAACCAACAGCCTACTTCCTCCTACCCCCCACTAGAATTGCCTTATATCTGTCCCATGCATTCTTGAATTCCCCCACTGTTTTTGACTTCACGACCTCCTCAGAAAGGTTGTTCCATGTATCCACAACCTCTCTGTGAAGAAATATCTCATTACCGCTGAGCCGTCCTCCATCTTCAAATTGTGCCCTTGTTTTTGCACATCTTTTTCTGAAAGATGCTATCCTCTTGGACTTTGTTGATTCCCTTGAGGTATTTGAACGCTTTCTATCATGTCTCCCATCTCCTCATTTCTAGAGGCTATACATCTTAGTTCCTTTAGTCTTTCTTCATATGTCTTCTGATGCAGACCCTGCATCATTTTGGTTGCCTCTCTGACAGCCTCCACCCTGTCTATGTCTTTATGGAGATTAGGTCCCAGAACTGTACACAGTACTCAGATGTGGTTCTACTCAACTGTCTGTACAGAGGGCCAACAACTTCCTGTTTTCTACTGGTGATGCCTCTCTCTATGCATCTCAGTATCCCCCCAGCCCTCCTTACTGCCTTCTCACATTGCTGGCCTACCTTTAGGTCTTCTGATATGACTACCCCCCAGGTCCCTTTCCATTTTTGTTGTTGTCAGTATCTCACCCCCCACGGTGTACTTTTCCCCTGGGTTTTTGTTTCCCAGGTGCAGTACTTTGCACTTCTTTGCATTGCATCTAAGCTACCATACTTTTGACCATTCCTCCAATCTTGCCTAGTCTCTTTTCATCCTTTCCACCCCACCTTGTGTATCAACCCTGTTGCAGATGTTTGTGTCATCTGCAAAGAGACGTACTTTCCCTTCTAGTCCCTCTGCAATGTCACTTATAAAGACATTAAAAAGGACCTGCCCCAGTACTGCACCCTGCAATATCCCACTAGTAACCCTCCTTTATTCACTGTGGACTCCATTTACTATTATCCGCTGTGTCCTATTATCCAACCAGTGTTTTACCCAGGCTACCACCCTGGGACCCACTCCTAGGCTGGCTAATTTGTTTATTAATCTTTTGTGCGGGACTGTGTCAAATGCCTTGCTAAAGTCTAGGTAGGCTATGTCCACAGCCCCTCCCTGGTCTACTGCTTTGGTCACCCAGTCAAAGAAATCAATTAGATTTGTCTGACATGACCTTCCCACTGTGAATCCATGCTGCCTTGGGTCCTGTGTCCCACTGGCCTCTAGGTACTCAACACTTCTTTCCTTCAGAAGTGATTCCATCATTTTCCCTACCACTGAGTTCAAACTGACAAGTCTGTAGTTTCCTGCCTCTGTCTTGCTCCCACTTTTGTGAAGGGGAATCATATCCGCCTTCCTCCAGTCCTCAGGTACCACACCATCCTCCCATGATTTATTAAAAAGAGTAGTCAGTGGTGTTACTAGTTCTTCCCTTAGTTCTTTTAGAATTCTGGGGTGAATCCCATCAGGCCCCATTGCTTTATCCACCTTCAGTTTTAAGAGTTCTTTCAGAACCCTTTCTTCTGTGAAAAGACCAATATTAACCCCCCTATCCAGAGTGCTTTTACTGACCGGATTACGTATTTCCCTCTGCTTTTCCATTGTGAATACTGAGCAGAAGTATTTGTTCAATATCCCTGCTTTTTCACTGTCGCTGTCTGCCCAATCACCTTCCTCTTTCTTCAGCCTCAGTATCCCTGCCTTAGTCTTTCTTTGCTCCCTAATGTACCTATAAAAAGTTTTATCCCTCTTTTTAACCGAGTTGGCTATCTTTTCCTTGGTTTGGGCCTTTGCTATTCTGACTGCCTTACCCGTTTCCTTCTGTTTTAACTGGTACAGTTCTCTGTCCTGCTCTTTCTGTGTTTCCTTATACTTTCTGAATGCAATCTTTTTCTCCCTTACCTTCCCCACCACTTCTTTTGAGAACCATAGTGTTTTTTTCTTTCATTTTGATTTGCTTATTTGCTTCACACAAAGGCTTGTTGCCTCAGTGATGGCGGTTTTGATGTTTCCCCATTGTTGCTCCACCCGCTTCTTGCCTGTTTGCTAGTGCTTTTCTGAGGCACTCTCCCATTTTGACAAAATCAGCCTCCTGAAGTCCAGTACCTTTATTTTTGTGGCTTGACTCTACAGCTAAATTTATCGTGAACCACCACTGTTTGGTGGTCGCTGTCTCAGATAGCTACCCACTTCAAGATCAGAGATCCTCTCTCCGTCCCCAATTGAGAGTACCAGGTTCAGATTGTTTCTCCGAGTGGGTTCCAAACCAGCTGTCTGAGGCATGCCCTTAGGGCATCGAATGGCCCTGCTCTTGGATGTGGCTACAGCAAGGGTGCTCCAATCAACATCTAGCATATTCAGGTCCCCCATCAGCAATATCTCCCCTTTCTCTGCCATACCAAGGATGCCTTCTATCATTTACTTGTCCATTTCCTCCTCCTGAGATGGGGGTCTGTATACAACCCCTGTGCGGACTGTGGAGCCATTTCCAGTCTCCAGGGTGACCCACAGTGCCTCCTCTCCTCCCTGTTTACCCTTTAGCTCTGTTGCTTTGATCTCTTCCCTTACATAGAGAGCTACTCCTCCTCCTCCTCTTCTTCCCTCCCTGTCCCTCCTGTAGATTGTGTATCCTGGTATGTTGATATCCCAGTCATGGTTTTCTGTGTACCATGTTTCCGTGACTGCAACAATATCCAGGCATCCCTCCTCCATCAAAGCCACCATTTCAGGGAGCTTTTTACCTAGACTATGGGCATTGGTACTCATTACCTTCCATTTTTTTATGGCTTTATTTCTTTTTGCCCAATCCCTGTCCCTACTGCCTTTGTCTTTTTCTTCATTTACACCTGCCCTTCTCCCTATCGACTGCTGTATCTTGGTGTTTACCTCACTAATTACCCTGATTTTTTTTTGGGGGGGGCTAGGATTTCCCTTCTCCTCTTCAGTACCTCCCCCCTTGGCTAGTTTAAATACCTGCCACTGAAGCATTTAAACCTATCACCTAGGATCCTGGTTCCCCTCCAGGATAGATGCAGACCATCGCACCTGTATAGGCCTGCATCCCTCCAGGTGGAGCCCCAGTCCCCAATGAAGCGAAATCCCTGAGCTCTGCACCAGCTTTTCAACCAGTCATTGAATTCCATGATGCAGAGTGCCCTAGCCTCATCCATGCCATAGACAGGCAGCACTTCCAAGAAAGTTACCATGTGTGCTACTTGTCTAAGGCCCCTCCTCAACTCCACAAACTCCTGTTGCACTGCTCTGATCCCAATCTGATTGGGTGGGTTTCACAGCAAATCCTTCACTAGGGCTTTCAACACTGGCACTTCTTCCAGTAGGTTACCCTCAGTCTAGGGTCCCGGAGAAACAACATGCACTCCCACTCCAGTTTTAGTCTCTGGGGGTGCCTGATACAGATCAGGTTCTCTGGCTGCCTCAGTCAACTCTTTGATCAACTCCCTCAGCTGCGGTGCCTCGTCTGAGTCACTCCTCTCCGGAGTCGGGCAGGTACCAACCATCCCCGCATTGGGCTCCCAGCCCTCTTCATCAGTCTCAATTTCACAAATTTCCTTCATAAGATGACAGTACTCAGGGGGGTTAGCTCTCCTACCTTGTAACTTGAGTTTCAATATCATTACACTAGAGTGTCAGGCTGACTTTAGGATATGGTCCAATCTGACCCAGTTCAGTTCTTTCGTGGGCACTCCCCCTTTTCTGTGGGCCTTCTGCAAAGCTCTCTCAATCCTGGTAACAAAGCGGACAATTTCACATTTTTCCACTGCTTAGCTGACTTGAACTTCCACAACAGGTCGTCTCCAGACTCAGTACTACCAAACACTCTTTCCAGTGCAGACAGGTATTCAACTGCTGTAGCCTCTGGACTAGTCGCTCGCAAGAAACAGATGGCTTCCAGGGCAGGGCCCCTCAAACTCTCCATCAGCCTCTTTCTCTTCCCCCTCTGAACATTGCCATTCTTGTACTAAAGGAGTGGCATAGTCCATCCATGTTTCCAAGTCATCCTTCCCCGGGGGCACTGGGACGGTGCCCGAAAAGAGTCTGAGCTTTCGGTATTGAGGGAATACCTATGGGGGAGGGGGCCACAGGAGAACACTTTTCGGAGAAACGGGGAGGTGGCTGGGGAGTGCAGGGCCGTGTGTTCCTCTCAAAGGTCTAACACCTTTACCAGTTCTTGGGCAGTTCACCCTTCAGATGCTAATAGTTTGAGCAACTTATCCTTGAAACCTTCTATATGGGGGGACCCACTCGGGGTAGTCGGATCACTGTGCAGGTGAATGACCTTTTCTGGGTACCCTCAGGCAAAACAACAGGGGGTACTTTCTCTGGATCTATCGGGGAACTACAAGAGAGCAGCACTATCATAGACTGTTCAAACAGATCTGCATATCTTCCCTTTACCTCGACTTTACCCAAACCCTTAACATGCTCCACAGTGGCTACAATATCAGCATTAGCAATCCCTAATGGGACATCCAGTAACAGGAGAGTCTGTCGGGGGTCCACCCCCTCAGCCTCGCTCCACCCCATCATTCGGTGTACTAACAGCTTATGAGGGGGCAGTTTTCAGCTTGGGGGTAGTGAGATCCTCCATATTCTCCCCAAAACTAAACAGAGCAGGATAACTTGTTCCCTCAGCCACTAGAGGACACCAATCCCAGTGGTGCCTCCAAGATGTATCCCCTAGGTGGCGCTATCCCAAGGACTACTACCCCTGCCTGCTGGGCTAGTAGAAGGTTCAGGGGCCTAGGTTCAATGATGGGTGCCTCCACCCAAAGGTCAGGGTTGGTATTAGTCTGACTAACCAGGCCACAGCCGTCTGGGACATTGTGACCCCGTTTGTCTCCTACTAGTAGCCCCCACAGTAGACAATTTATACCTTTCCAATACCTCTGACAAGTTTGGCACACACACACATATGCTGAGCACTTACCCCCAGGACTGGTTCCTTCGGCTTGGCTCTGAGGACCCCCTGTAAAACAAGGTGATGCAATACCAAAGAAACAATGCAATACCTTCAACATAAACTGACTCCACAGTCAATGTAAATTGCAGAAAAAAGTAGATCTGATTTATTCAGGGGGACTGTAACAAGGATGGGGGCAATCAGGTTAATTGGCCTAAACACTCTATAAATATCACAGTTGTGCATGCAGTTAGTGTCCCTATCAGTCACATTTCTCTGGGTACCCAGGATGGAAAAGGGGGCTAGCCAGGACTGTTTCCTGTGGTAGGCCGGCACTGCAGCTGGTAGGGGCCCTGTGAGAAAGAAGAATTAACATGAACACCCACTGATTGTAATTCGGAGCCGGAGGGCTCAGTTCATGAAAACAACACAACGAATTAATCAGATGACACACTTGTAATTTAAAAGATATGTTGCAGGGAGCTACCCTGTTTACTACTCACGTTACCCAATGCTGAGAACAGGATGGATGATGGTTGTTCTGGATTGCCAGAAGGAGCAGGGTAGGGAGACGAGGCCCTCGTGGCAGGGCCCAACTGCATTTGATAGCAGGCAGATTCAGTCCGATGCAAACTGGGTACAGCTTTCAGCCTTCAGCACACAACTCTGCTCGGAGGGGAAACCAGGTTGCGACCCCCCTCCAGTTCACCGCACATTTATATGTAAAGAAAGCTTACTGTACCAGGCAGGCTACTCCTTGATCCCAATCGCAAAATCACTGCTAAAACCTGGGAGCACAACGGTAGCTAAAGTTCCTGACAGGCCGATCGCTTATTGCAAAATCTTCGGTCTTCTTCAGGTGAGCCTGGTATCCGTCCAGTTGCTTATTTCGCAGCACACCAAGCGGATCAGTGTCCAACTATACTTCTCTCTCTCTTTCAGTAAGACGGCAACAGGCCGAGGTTCGGGCCTTCCACGGTTCTCCCGCGCGAACTACTGCACAGCACTGCAGCTTGATTATGCGAGCTCTTTCCTCTTCAACTTCCAACTCGACTCGAGCTTGCCAGCAGACAGTTCAGGGGATTTTCCTTGGATCTAAAAGGTTCGGTTGGACAGTTTAGCTGTCAAACACAGTAAGAGCCCCCTCCCTCCTGTTGCAAAAAAGGCGCCAACAGTCTAAAACTACAAATCCCAACTGGTAATCCATACAGTCCCATTTCAGCAGGCTCCATTTTAGAATCCCCATTACTGATTGGTCCAGTTCGGCAGTTCGGGACCAAAAATGGTGGAGCTAAACCGAAGAGTCCTTGCTGCAAAGAAGGCAGGTTAGAACAAACACTATATCTTTACCACTCTAAGTGTTTATCAGTAATTAGAAACATCTCTCAACAGGGCTCTGTCTGCGCCACTAGCGATGGCAGAAATGGAGCGAGGATTCAGCAGCCTGGGTGGGATTCGGCATAGAAACACACAGACTGCCCCCCCCCCCCATTCAAACTAATTATGACTGCAAGCAGGCAGCACTTAAAGAGACAGTACATGGAGGCTGGATAACATTAAAGGTGACCATGATGCAAGACTCCATTAGAAGAAACAGCATTACTATGGTGAGTAATTTTTTCTTCTTGGTGAGTTTCTGGGACACAGTCGGGCTGGCCTTGGGGGTCCGTACGTTTGCACACCAGTATGCAACTGTGTCAAGCACATCATCATGTCCATGATGGTGTTGGTCAAACATGTGCATACAGTATGCTGTGTAGCCCCATGTGTGTCTATGTTTCAACACAGCAGCAACAGATGGTGTTCCTGGAATCAGCCACCACATGTAGCCGCCACTAACGGCCATGTATGCTGCACTGTGACCATGTGCTGCAGTCACATTGCTACAGGTGTTAGAGTTTATGCAGATGTAACGCTTGGTAGGTGTTCGGCATTTAAGCCATTTGAATGTCATTGCCAGTGAGCCCTGTATCCTGTCAGGGCCATCCCTCCTTCTCTTCCTGCCTCTCTAACCACTTGCAGGGTTCTATATATCCTGGAGGGGACTCAAGGTTCATTCCCCCCATCCCTTCCTGCCTACACCTCCTGTCCCTCCCACCCATTGCACTCACTTACCAGCCTGAGGTATCTCTTCCCCTCTGTGCTGAGGCCGATTTCCCGTAGCCTGCATGGTGAGCATTACCAATGCTGCATTCTAATCCCTGGTTGGGGATCTGAACCAGACTATCAGTCCATTTCTCTCAACTCCCTCCCTCTTGCTCTTTCCCTTGCACTGACCTAAAAGCCCAACCCCCCCACAAGGCACTTAAAATCAAATACTGTATAGCAGGTATTATTCATGTTCCATTTATTTTCGCTATAATCGTGCTCAGCATAGTTCAGCGATAATAAACGGAAGGTGAATATTGTCTGATGCACCTACACTGACTGCTACCATGTAATGTCTATGCTGTGTTTTTCAGTGCACCCAATAAATACTAGGTAATACAGTACTGTGTGTTAGAAAATTTACTCTTTATTACATACACTATCAACAAAAAATAAAATCAAGCATCTTAGCAGTTATGAAACAAATAAACAAAACAAAAAATCTTCTCACCATGAGTGCTTCATTCATACTGTAATCCCTCTGCCACTAGCTTCATCTGTGTCTCAGTAGGTTGTTTGCATCTCGTCACTCCACTGTGAGCTGTGAAGAGATGTTAAAGGGCCTCTTAGTGGCCACTTTGCTAAAACAATGAAAACCTGATATTTGTGAGAAAAAAAAACAGTACTCACGTTTTGGCAGTTGTAATGTGTTTCGGTAATCCCTGCTTCAGAAAAGCCACGTTGTGTATCAGCACTCCGTGATGTCCGGGCATTAACGCTGAACTCGCGCCATTGGGCATGTTGTTCTTTCAGCGTTTGTAGGTGCAAATCCACGTTTTGTTTTTTCAGTTGCCCCTTACACAAGAGAGTCTGAAACCAGTTGTGCATACCATGCAGTAAACTGATTCTTGAGATAATCTTTAAAAATCTTGTTCATGGCCACATCCAGTGGCTGCAGGGAATCGGTGCATGATGCTGGGACATAAATGGGTATAACCCCCATTGTCTTCATATGCTTAATTACAGACTCGGTCGTATGTGCACGGTACAGATCGAGTATCAGAACTGCCTTTTGCTCATCAGGTAGTCCATGAGCCTGTTTAGTGGCCTGTACATAGGGCATCACGACTTTCTCTAGAAACTCTATTGTGCTAAGCTCATTTGCCCAGTGGTTATCGGTATGTGTCACATTCCACTCAGATGGGAATTTATGGACAGGGTGACACACTGAACTCTTTTCTTTGTAGATTAGCTGTGGGGGCAGCATGTCCCCAGTGAGGGTACAGGCAAGCACCACCAAAATTTGCCTTTTATCACCAAAGCCCGTAATGGACACCTGCTTAGACCAAGTTATGTAAATGGTCCACTCAAATAATGATACCATATTAACACCAGTCTCGTTCATGTTCAGGATCAGTTGTTCCGGGACCAATTCCTGGGCACTGGCTTTAGCAATTCTACCCAGAAAGGAAGCCTTTAAACTCACAAAGTCGCTAGGGGTCTTATGATCAATTTTAGTGCCCTTTCTTTTACTGTTGCCAAGTCGGTTTAGAAAACCCCATGCCCACTTGCTCATTTGGTTTAGGTGGCCCTCGTTCTCAGCTAGGGATTGTGAGCTGTGTGCTTTGACTATCCCGACTGCAACAGCCTGAATGACACCGGCATTCACTATGGCACCTTTGGTTCACAAAGATCGTATGATCTTTTTAAACTGCTCCTCAAGATGCTCCTCGAGGTGAGCGGGTCTGCCATGTTTTTTTTTTTTGGCAGAACAGGAGACATAGTGGAAGGGTTAGGATTTTTGGCTGTCTGTGAGAGGAAGTCCACCTTGAATTTGTGGATTGTACTCTCATTTATTACAAGGCCATGGGATGAATGATAGTGGTGAACTGCTGCCATTGCACCGTGTTCAATGGCATACTTCCCGAACTTAAACCTGACTTCGGGAGTCTAATTAGCATAGTTAGACAGCCTACGCTTTTTTGTTGGAGGTGGACTGGCAGCTGCTAGCCCCTTCGTGAGTCTGACTGCTTCAGCAACATCCAACTCAACACCAGAAGTTTCATTATGGGCAGTATTGTCCAAGTTACTGGGCTCTGCTGGATACTTGCTTTTCGATTGAGAAGATCGTATCCACTTTAGCAAGGACACCATTCTCCATCGACTCCTGCAGTAAACAGCAAACTGCAACTGAAATGGTGAGAGAAACTCATAATCATGCTGGGCATACTGTAATTATACATTCATAGTGGACTGCCAGAGACCAGATTCAGTTCTAATTAGAAGCAGACAGGATTTGTACCCGAATCCCTGTGTACTGTATTTAACAGCATACCGCAAGTGCTAAAATAAACGGGAGCAAAAATGTAACACTGTCTGAAATCCGTGAATACTACAGGGCACATTTTCAACCTGCTATACAGTATTAAGGTATCCCATATGCTCTTGTTAGCTACTACTACCCTTATTTTAAGTCACCTCTTCTCGAAACTAACCTGCTCCATCCTTACTATAGCCATTCCCTACTACTATAATCACTCTAGTATGAGTATGTATTAAATGCCTGGGCTGCACATTTTGCTCCCCTGCCCCTATACCCTAACTAGCCTACTATAAATTACTGTAAATTAACAGCTATGTTCTTTGTTTGGAAATGGTTGTCATTTGTACCTTGATATATCCCAATTACCAACTGTATGTACACTGATTGTAACTGATGCCTTAGAGCACCTTGTATGTTATCCTGTTCATCCTCTTTACCCACTCCCCCTTGGTCACACCGGGAGATAAGCAACCTGTTGCTCAGTGTGCCTTACTGGTGAAACATTTCAATAATAACAATAATAATACCATTAATCTCCACTAGGATGGGATGGCCCCTCTGTGTTCAGCTCTGCAGCTCCTGCCAGAGTTCATCACACAGCTCCAGTACGGCACTGCGTGGGAGCAGATACCGTGCAAGGCACTGCTCCTCATTAAGCTCATGGAAGGATAGCCACTGTGTGTAAACCCTGGGGCTGTTTGTTCTCTGCCATCTCACCTCCCTATCCATGGGTTTATTTTGCTGTGCCCTGTGGAGGCGCTGAGGGGCATGCCTGTGCCCCCTCAGCATTGCTAGCCTTATGGCTAGCAGGACTGCTAGGACTGGCATTGTTGGTTTGTCGGTGGTCTGGTACCTGCTGGTGCTGTCTTTTCACATTGGTAACTCGCATGTACACTGCCTGTCATGGCCCTCATTATATGCTGTGGGAGTTAGGCCAACTTCCCCCCGGTCTGTCTATTGGGTCTGGTCATTGACACATGTACATAGATACATAGATACATAGACAGTGTCGGCAGATAAGGGTCTATGGCCCACCCAGTCTGCCCATTTGAGCTTGTAAGTTTAGTTTATGTTTTCCAAGAAGTCTGTTGCTCCTTACCCCTGACCTCCAGAATTCCTTTATGTCTATCCCATGCATTCTTAAATCCTGTGATTGTTTCAGCCCCCACCACTTCCTCTGGCAGGGTGTTCCACTTGTCCACCACCCGTTCTGTGAAGAAATTCTTCCTCACGCTTCCTCTGAATCGTCCTTCCTCCAACTTCATCCCATGCCCTCTAGTCCTGGAACATCTTTTTCGCTTAAAAATAGTGTATTCCTGCACCCTGTTCCTCCCTGTATGATACTTGTACGTCTCTATCATATCCCCTCTCTCCCTCCTCTCCTCCAGGGAGTACATGTTCAGTTCCTTCAACCTGTCCTCATAGGACTTGTGATGCAATCCATGTACCATATTTGTTGCCCTCCTCTGAACTTTCTCTACCCTATGTCCTTACGTAGGTAAGGTCTCCAGAACTGTATACTGTACTCCAGGTGGGGCCTCACTAGTGTCTTGTATAATGGAATTATGACCTCCCTTTTTCTGATAGTGATGCCCCTGCCTATGCATCCCAGCATCCTATTTGCTTTGGGGCATTGCTTTTCTGGATTACATTCTGGGGAGTGTGGCTGCTTTTCTGGTTGCAAACACCACTTGCAACACTGCGCATCTTGTGCTTGGTGCTACCTTTGGTGCATCGTGCTTTCATGCGAGTTGCAGTCTATTGGATGCATGCTGTGTTCCTGAATGGTGCTGGATGCATTTTGTGGTGCATATTGCATTTTGTGCCAGTTGTCTGTGGCGCACGCACTTTGTGATGTTCTGTCCACTTTGTGAATCGGGCTCCATGTTATACAAACACTGCAGCCTATTTCAATATTGTGCCTCCCCCTTAGCTATAACCGATCAGTGAGTGCAACAATGACAGAATTGCAACAACAAATTTCAGTATTCTAGAACTCAGTGGGCTGCTACTTCAGATATTCTATCAGAACCAGAACACTATGCCAGGAAAGCTGGTTCTTGGCAACAGGCCGATACTAGTTAAAAATTATTTTCAATAAATGCCTTTTTTAAAACAAGAAATCATCAGCCCAGAAAGCCGATCGAACAGTGACAGTCACAGTACCAGATAATCAACAGGCCACCACACATGAACAAGCCAGCTAATCCTGGTGACAAGGACAACCCCACAAAAGGCACAAACTGCCTAACTACTGTATATAAACAAAATGAAACCTACACAAGATGTGATTCACTACAGAACAAACAAGCTGACTATCCTGTTCCCAACCAACATGAAACACACAAATCCCACACTGTCCTGTAGGCAGCAATACCCTCTTTCTCAATCCACAAACTGTACACAAAAAAAATTTCAAAAATTAGAAAACAAAACACGGAAAATGTTCACTTGGGGGGGCCACTGTTGAGCACACCTACCAATAGAACATATTCCTGAGTAGCTCTGCATTTTGGGGGCCTTTATTTGCTAAAAATTTACTTTTAGACCCCTTTGAACTACCAAATTTGCTGAAGTACCGAATAGAGTGTGTTGAGCAGAGCAGAGTGGTATTAAATTTAATGATTTTTTGTTGTAATAGAGGAGGAGCCGGTGGTTTGAAATCCCAGGCGACAGCACAGCCACAGGCTTCGGCACCTATGCTTGAGACAGTGAATATAGAACCACTGTGGAAAGCTTTATAGCTGTTGATGCAAGCAATAGATTCAAGGTCGAGACTATTCTGCAGAGAATTGGTGAGCAAGAACTTAAAACTGAAGCCACCAACAAAACAGCAGCCTCAGCAGAGTCACAAGCCACTAGAGCCCTCTCTGCAATGACTAAGTTGGTTCAGGAGAATACCCAGCTTCATTATAGATTAGAGACCATGGAAAATGCGCACCATCCTGCCAACGTACATCTAGTTGGGTTGCCAGAAGGACACAAGGAACCTGATCTTTTATCTTTTTTAAAGAACTGGCTCCCTGGGGTACTCCATCTAGAACTGGAGGTTGTAGATCATTTTTGCAGGGCATATACTGTATAATCTCACCACAACTGGCTGAAGCACAGCAAGATACTCCAAGAATGGTGCTGTTGGTAACCAATGGTCATGCAATGCAGGACACACTTCTGCAGGCAGCAAGAACAGTCGATCAACTGAGTTACAGCGGTCATGTTGTTCACTTGTTCTTGGACCTCTCATATGCTATGTGGGCCCGGAGGAAAAAATTTGATGGAATGAGGGCCAAACTTAGAAACCTCATTGTGACCCATTCCTTGCTGATGCCATCCCGTGTCTGTATTTACTACGAGGGACATGCATCCCAGTTTATGGATCTGGGGTTACCGCCTTTTAAGAAGCCCAAAGTGGGACACTTCTTACTGAAACATGATTTTTCGTAGGACAGTATGTAACCTCGACCAATGCAACAGACTTGTTTTCTCCATATAATCAGAATTAAGGTTAAGTATTGTATTTTCTTAGTTGTTTCCATTGTTTCTTATCATTTTAAGGTATTTTAGTTAAAGTATTGTAGTTTTCTGCAGCACTTAGTGGAAAGTTAGAAAATATTTTTCTAATGTAAATTCAGGACATGTAGTATTTTTCCTGTTTTTTTGCAGGACACAGCTGCCCAAATCAGGACTGTCCTGTGAAAATCAGGACAGGTGGTAACCCTATATGGATCCCGAGGAAGCTGGAAAACGGGTCCAACAAATTGAAAAGGAATTCGAGGCCACCAGCAGGGAGAACGGGCCGGAAGATGACTCTGATGAGGAGGATACTTGATTGGGTGAGCTATTGCCCATGAGATAAGCTTTTGTGCCTTCTGTTAAAATATTTTGATGTAACGCACTGTGACTGTTCACCAGAGGGTATACTGTCCCATTACTATCCTGAAGAAGAGACTAGCAGAAGTTTTGCTATTTGGACTCAGTGTTCTTGGATTCATTTTTATCCCCTCTGCTTGGCATTATTATGTGTTCTGAAGTTTATATTGGTCAGACAATCCTTACTTTGTTAGTTGCAGCATTTGGCTTAAATATAATTAGAGTTGTTTCCATGAATAGCAACTATATGAGAACACTATCCATTTTTGGAATGTATAAAGTTTGGGACGGGGTCATTTTGGCTGAAAATGCAGATTTTTTAACCTGATGTTGGGACTGTATTCATTTTGGACCGACCTCCACAATCTTGTAGGTTGCAGCCTTTTGATTTAATCACATGTATAGTATGGTTACATATTTGTTGCATTGGATGCCTCCTTTGTTCTATCGGGATGTCTGACATTTGTATTTATTGTTACTTACATGTTGCTTTCTTTAAAAGCAATAAACATAAAGTTTTAAAAACAATAAACATAAAGTTTTAAAAGCAATAAACACAAAGTCAAAAAAAATGCACTTAGCTGTGGGAGCTCCACACAGACACAGCCACTCTGCTGCTGCCAGCATTTTAGAATATTACAATTGTATCAATATACTAGTATGCTAGTATATCAACCTAGTGTGATACAGATGTATACAAGAATGCATGAATTACCTTTTACATCCAAAAAGGTAAATAAAATGAAACTTCAAACAGGTAGCAACTGTGAAGAAACACAGTAAAACTAAAACTACTTAGGTTTCTCACCCCACAGGTACAGTACACACAGAAAATTCTAAAACACAGCAGCTGGAAGGAAAAGTCAGAAAGCTGAAATTCTATCAGACTTACTGCAGTTCCTTTTTCTGTTAGCTCTAGCATTGTCAGTGGGAATTACTTACAATATGGGTAATGTGTACCTCGACCAGGGTCTCACGGTACGGTTATAGCTTTATGAGCTGTTCCAAGCAGCATGGAATGCTGGTGGCATGAGGGTTTCAATGCTTCATTTTGGGTGGTCCGCAAAATTTATCTGCAGTACAGTACAGGTATCAAAAACATTTCCAACTAGCAACATAATAGACTTGTATTAAAATACATAACAAATGAGAAAATAAATGTTTGTAACATCTTTTTTGAAGAAATCGGCACTCAATGTTCCTGTAATATGGAAATGCTGGTCCATACAATTTTTTGCTTGCAACTACTGGAGGACAGTATGAGGATGAACTTTCATCAGAAGACAGTGGTGTAAGTCATGCAACTGTAACGTTACAAACATTTCCAACTGGAAGAGGAGATGTGTCGGCTTGGTGGTGCCAAATGATGGGGGATTGCTCGGATACACTGGTGACCCGGGTTTGCAAAACAAGCCCGGGACATCAGGAGCAAAGACTGGCAAGGAGGGCTTGGAGCATTCATTTCAGATGCTGTCTTCCTGGGGTGGGTGGATGTACCTCTCCGCACATGCAGGAACACCTGGTGGGGGCACGCTGCAGCACCCTTGGCATCCTAAGTTATCATGCATTGCTGGGCAATCCCAGGACTATTGCACATACTGAATGTGGTGGCTGGGACCAGGAAAAGGGAAGCACATTTTCTCTACTTCGTAATAGCAAGAAGGGGTGGGTCTTACCACTACCATGCCCCAAGGACACATCAGAAATAGTAGTCCCCTCTCTTACTTCTCCTGACTTTTGAAGCTTTGGTGATCCTAATTCACCCCTCAGTTTATTGTGGTCAGGCAAGATAAGGGGAGACCCACCTTGGGGGGGAGCAAGCTGATGACCTAACAGGTTAACTGAAGGTGAGAATGTTTGTATAAAAGAAGGTTCCAGCTAAGTACCAGAATTCCTGGGCAAGAGACAGTGGAGAGACCTCTAGCACTGGACAGGAGAATGACTGGGAGAAATACATAGATAAAGTACAAAAAAAAGTGAAAGGTGACCCGTGTGATTCTACTGAGCAACAAGACAGGATTAGTCAAGTGCCCATTATAAGCAATGAATAAATCAGAATATTGAATCATTAGTGTGCCAATTCACAGAAATACATCTATCTATCTATCTATCTATCTATCTATCTATCTATCTATCTATTGAGCAACAAGAAAGGATTAGTCAAGTGCCCATTATAAGCAATGAATAAATCACCAATTCACAGAACTACAGCTATCTGTCTCTATCTATATCTATCTCTCTGTTAGTCTGTCTGTCATCATAATAACCCTAATAGTGTATTTCCAAACTATGTTGTCATTGTAAACACAATGCCCACAAAGTTTGGAAATACACTATTAGGCTTCTCATGTCCAACTCCCACCCACCCTACCATGTCCCATACCCTCATGACCCAAGGCCTGTCAAGAGGTACAGAGCAATACATCAACAGAACGATACCTCATACAGGGTCAAAATATTAAAAATTGGTGTTTTGGAACCGTAATCCCCACTCCCTTCCCCTTCCTGTCTTGTCCCCTCCTCTCATGACTGATGGGCAAGCTAGATGGCCAGAATCATGCCATTTAGTTCTGGTGTTTCATATATATAATACACATTGTAGATCTGTAATTAGAATATTTTGGGGTGCATACCCAACTGAGGTTTACATCAGTTTATAACCATTGCCTTACTTGACACACAGCGTTGTACACCTGTCGCACAGCAGTGGAATTGTTAACAATTTTAAAATATAATAGACATTACATAGTTGTGAACTGGTTTCTTTAAGACACATACAGTCATTAGAAATACTCAAAGCAGTTACATGTTTGGGACTTGTACACTGATTTATGCAGGGTCTTGCAGATGCACAAAACAAGTAATATGTGGACGGACGGCACATGTGCCAGTAAGCAATATATGACACAAAATATTGCTGTTAGATGTATCTCATACTATACACATGGGCCACAGCTATATGCCTTCACAAACGTAGAACTGCATGGTAAGTGTGCAAGTTAGCATTGACCTTCAGAGAGTCTCATAGCCCAGGCAGTGCTAGACCTGTAGCTTGGCCTTGTGTGACCAGCATGGTGTGAGAAATCAGTTTGTGAGACAGTGGTCAGTTTGGCTAGTAAGTTTCAAAATGTAATAGCCAATTCAGTATTTTTAGAGTCTATCATTTTTAAGGGCTCAAATCAATTAATTGGTCGGTACCTAGTTGGCTAGTAAGTATCAAAATGTGGTAGCAAAACCACTTGCTTTACTAGCCATTTGCCACTTCGCTAACTGATTTGACCAACCTTGGTCACAAGAATAGGGAAAAGGGTGGGGATTAGGGTTGCTACATACCAATTGTAAATTGTTGACCCTATATGTTGCTGTATACCAATTTAAATCTGTTGACCCTATATGAGGTGACATTCAGTTGATACCTGCTGTACACTGTTCTTGAGTCATGAGAGTAGGGGATATGATAGGGTACATAGATACATAGATACATAGACAGTGTCGGCAGATAAGGGCCTATGGCCCACCTAGTCTGCCCATTTGAGCTTGTAAGTTCAGTTTGTTTTCCTAGAAGTCTGTTTCCCCTTACCCCTGCCCTCTAGAATTCCTTTATGTCTATCCCATGCATTCTTAAATCCCGTGATTGTTTCAGCCCCCACCACTTCCTCTGGCAGGGTGTTCCTCTTGTCCACCACCCGTTCTGTGAAGAAATTCTTTCTCATGTTTCCTCTGAATCGTCCTCTCTCCAACTTCATCCCATGCCCTCTAGTCCTGAAACATATTTTTCGCTTAAAAATAGTGTTTTCCTGCACCCTGTTCCTCCCTGTAAGATACTTGTATGTCTCTATCATATCCCCTCTCTCCCTCCTCTCCTCCAGGGAGTACATGTTCAGTTCCTTCAACCTGTCTTCATAGGACTTGTGATGCAACCCATGCACCATCTTTGTTGCCCTCCTCTGAACCTTCTCTACCCTGTCTATGTCCTTACGTAGGTATGGTCTCCAGAACTGTGCACTGTACTCCAGGTGGGACTAGTGTCTTGTATAGTGGAATTATGACCTCCCTTTTCCTGCTGGTGATGCCCCTGCCTATACATCCCAGCATCCTATTTGCTTTACCTGATGCCTTGTCACACTGTTTCCCTACCTTGAGGTCATCAGAGATGACAACCCAAGATCCCTTCCTGCTTGGTGCATGCTATATCCTCACCCCAACTGATATATTGTGCCAGGGTTTTGTGCCCCATATGCATTATCTTGCACTTCTTTGCATTGAATTTCAACTGCCAAACCCTTGACCATTCTTCAAGTTTCTGCAGGTCCCTTCTCATTCTGTCTACACTCTCTGGTGTGTCTACTCTGTTACAGAGCTTTGATCAGCTAACAGTGAAATTCTGCCTTCTAGATCCTGTGCAATGTCACTGATGAAGATGTTGAATAGGACCGGTCCCAGCACTGATCCCTGTGGTACCCCACTGGTTACTCTTCCCTCTGTGGAGTGACAGCCATTTACCACCACCCTCTGTGTCCTGCCACCCAGCCAGTTACCTACCCACCACACTACTGTCCTGCCCACACCCATATTCCCAAGTTTGTGTAATAGTTTCTATGTGGCACAGTGTCAAAGGCCTTGTTGAAGTCCAGATAGGCCATGTCCACTGCCCTCCCTGATCCACCTCCTAGTCACCCAGTCAAAAATTCAATGAGATTGGTCTGACATGAGCTCCACCTGGTGAAACCATGCTGCCTTGGGTCCTGTAGTCCATTGACAACCAGATGTTCCACCAATCTTCCTTCAGTAGTGCTTCCATGATCTTTCCCACTACCGAGGTGAGGCTGACTGGTCTGTAGTTCCCTGCTTCCTCTTTGTTCCCACTTTGTATAAGGACTACATCTGCTGTCCTCCAGTCTTTGGGTACCTCCCTGTTTCCAGTGATTGGCTGAACAGGATAGCCAGAGGTTCAGCCACCACCTCTCTTAGTTCTTTAAGGACCCTGGGGTGCACCCATCTGGCCCATTGCTTTATCAGCTCTTATTACTTCCAGTTCCTTCAGGACCCTTTCTCGTGTAAAGGGACTTGTGTCCATTTCTGCACCATTCTCACCCCTTGTACTCCCTTCAGACCCATTACCCCCCTCTTCCTTAGTAAAGACTGAGCAGAAATACCTGTTCAATATGTCAGCTTTATTGTTGTCATCCTCCATGCGGCTCCCATCCTCCCCTTCAGTCTCACTATCCCTCCCTTTGTCTTTCTTTTTTCACTTATGTACCTGTAAAAGATTTTGTCCCCTTTACCCACTGATTTTGCAATGTGTTCTTCTGTCTGAGCTTTGGCTTCCCTTACTGACTTCCCTGCCTCCCTTTGTTTCTCCTGGTACTTCTCCCTATCCCTTCTGCTGTGTCTTTTGTATTGCCTGAATGCAATCTTTTGGCTTTCACTTTCTTTGCTACCTCTTTGGAAACCATAATGGTCTCCTCTTCCTTTTCTCTTGCTAACCTGCTTAATGCATAATTCTGTTGTTCTTATAATCCCCATTTTAAATACTGCCCACTGTTCCTCAACCCCTGATTCCTGTCCCATTCCCCTTAATGCCTCTTTCAAGTATCTCCCCATTTTCCCAAAGTCTGCCCCCCTAAAATCCAGGATACGTGTTTTTGTGTGGTTTGGTTCTGCTATTTCTGTGATTTCAAACCACAATGACTGGTGGTCACTGTTACCCAGGTGCTCCCCCACTGTTACCCCCATCACACTGTCCCTGTTTGTGAGCACAAGGTCCAGTATTGCCTTCTGCCGAGTTGGTTCCATGACCAGTTGCTTGAGGAAGGCACCCTGAAGGGACTCCAGGATAAATCTGCTCCTAGTTGATGCTGCTGCTGGGATGCTCCAGTCCACGTCTGGTATATTGAAGTCTCCAACCAGTACTACCTCACCCTTGTCTGCCATCCTTTGGATGGCTAGCATCAGCTCCCTATCTGTTTCTTCCTCCTGGGATGGTGGTCTATAGAGGGTGGGTAGGAGTTAAACAGAACACTAACAGTATATTTCTAGACACTGGGTATTGTGTTTATGTAGCAGGGAAGTAATGATTCCAAAGATCCACATGGGGGAGTATTGCACCTCAGAGTTGTCTTTTACTTCTGTCACTGGAAGAGGGTGACTTCCTGTGTTTTTACTGTAAAGGTAAGCTATTCAGCTACATTGTGCTTCCTTAAAAGGAAAGTCCCCCTCCTAATTTCATCAGGATTTAAATGCACATTAAGGTACTTAAGTCTGGTGTGAAGAGCTACTTGACTGTATTGCAACGGTCATGACCTGACTCGTAAGGCATCCTGGAATTTCATGATGTTTTGTTGCTAAAATGTGCAGTATTTATACTGTATCAGTCAGTGCTGTCGCGGTCCTTTGCCATCTCTGTTCTTGTCATATGCTGGCCATGAAACTTTTCAAGGTATAGTAAGTGCCCTGCTGTTTTCTGTAGTTTAAAGTGTATCTGAGTTGGAAACAATGCTTTTAGAGAATGCAGAAACTTCACAATGCATGTAACAGAACTGAATGAGAGTATAATTTCTGCTGGCTTGTGCATGTACACATCATCATCAACTCCCATGATGGCTTGCCTGAGTGGGTTCATGACCTCTGGAATGGAGACAAACATGTTTTCATACTTGGACAAAACAGAGTGATGCAACTTCATTTATATTTCAATTAGGATGACATTAGAGGTATGTAAGAGAGGGAATCATTGTTTATGCTTACCAACTACACAGGTGTACAGAAAATAGGATGAGGGGACCTTCCCTTTAATCTGTAATCAAGCCATGATTTAAAGTAGCCATCCGCAAATAATTTGGATTGATACCTGTTAATTAGAGTTATAAGCATCTGATGTGATACATATTGGGTGGTTTTATACTAAGAGGTTGTAGAAATAAAGTGTTCAAGGAAAAGGACTTGTTCTGGGTAGGGAAGCAGCTTATTAAGCTTCCTTTTTCACGGTTAGGTGAAACAGTAAATGTACCAAGAACTACCTCTTGCTCCTATGTTATATAATTTTATATATATATATATATATATATATAGTTATAATGGGGAGGAAATACAAATACAATGTTCTGATTTATAAAACACATCACATGACCATGCGTATGTCAGAGCTCGACTGCACACATGCACTTTTACACTCCTCCAAAACAATTTTGCCACTTTATAAGATAGATGACCCACTCTAAGGTGTGTGGTCACTCTCTGATATATGCACGCCTTGGATGGTTGATGCACTCGGCCTGCGGCCTCATGCATAACAACGCACACCAAGGCGTG
The DNA here is from genome assembly GCA_016271365.2 of Neoceratodus forsteri. NCBI lineage: Eukaryota > Metazoa > Chordata > Ceratodontiformes > Ceratodontidae > Neoceratodus > Neoceratodus forsteri. Next base: position 166,478,037 of record CM028137.1, read on the forward strand.
TGTATATCAGAGCATGACCGCACACCTTAGAGTGGGTTATCTATTACATATATATATATATATATATATATACACACATATCTCATAAGGTGCTACACTTGAGTTTGGGTTTTACTTAGAATGTTCTGTAAGGAAAGTTATGGGACTCAGCAGTGTGTGTGTGTGACACCCACCATAGTAATGGAAATATAGAGAAAGGTGTACAACACTAGGTTACATTAGGTTTGCTGAAATGTGCTGTATAAAATACAAATGTATTATGTTGTAAAATAAAAACTAATTCAAACTTGTGTTTTGCACTGCAAAGGACATCAAGAATCAAACTATTGCTATTGCCCACATCCCTGAATCTGAACAGTTGATTATGGTCCTAAAACTGTAAAACAGAATGCAGACTATTTATTTGACTGATCTGTATCCTAAACTGTGTATGAGGTTACAGCTACACCATACCGAGGAAAGCAACCTTACATCTGGTGCCGTGACTCGGATGCAAGTTAAAATAAAAAGCACAGTTATTCTACCAGTGCTGAACATAGGAGTTTGAGGGCATGGGGTCAAAATCTTGACTAAACAACAGTGTGGGTCAAAAACTGCAAGAAAAACATTGAAAACAAAAAAAGCGCTCGCCAAAAACAGCAAGCGCTACAACAGTTCCACAGACAACAACCGTCCACACTATGTGTTTGCGGGGGGATCTGCCCCCCCATCTAAATATAATCACCTCTGGGGAGAGTGAGGCAGCTTCAGGATGGGAAGGAACTGTGTGGAGGGGGGAATCTTTGGGGAGGGGAGGTGAAACTGAGCCCTGAGTTGGGAGGGGGGTAGACAAATTAAAACTAAGTGTCAGCAACAGAAAAAAAAAATTACCTGCTGCGGGACTCAAACCTCAGTGCAACCTCATTCCACCAACCTCTGCTGCCTGTGCCTGCCCAAAATGCCATGGCAGTTGGTCAGTAGCACACCCTGCAGCAGAGTCCTTCTCCCTGTCCCCAAACAGCTACAGAGATAGCACTATTATGCTCTGTAGCTGTTTTGCCCCTGTAGCTGTCTTTTTTTTCGACATTTTGACATTGTGGTATTCGATCGCGCTGTTATTCATGTGACGTATTAACCTGGTACTAATTTAAGTGGGCCATCTCCTCCTAACCAAAGCATGTTGCCACACAATGTAAACACCTTGGCGGCAGGTCACTATAATGATCCTCCATGATGCTACATGCCTATCCCCCCATTACGTCCATCCTTTGTGCCAAATAGCAGAGAAGATTCAGTGACCAGTTTAACAAGGCTGGGGATGGGGGGTGTTACCCATCAATCATCCATTGCCATGAGATCTACAAGGATCAGTGCATTTCTCTCAGCCTCCAAGGACAAAGTATCCCCTGAGTGCCTAGCTGACAACACCTAGCTAAAGTTACCAGTGGAGGAGTGCTACCTCCTCCTATGCACCAGCTCCACCATATGCCCTCACTTCATCACACCAAGTGTGAAGTGTACCATTTTATAATGGTAATCCAGAGAGAAAATATTTTGTAGAGGACTGGATCAGGGACATGCAGTATCTGCTCAATGCAGGACCTATGCCACCTAGTCTTTAGGTCATAACTGTAGTGCGACCTTTCAGTGGAGAGATGCAAAAGTTTCTTCTAAACTTGCCACTGAATGAGCAAACTCCAGACTGGGCATTCAATGAGCTAAGAGCAGAGTACAATGACTTTCAGCCATCACTGGAACCCCATGGCAGAGTTCTATGAAAGGGAACAACACCCTGACAAATCAGCCGGTTCACATACAATTGCCCATGAAGCAATATTACGCACAGTTGAAGAAAAGCAGAATGGTAACCATCCCTATCGAGATTAGGATTATAAATTAACACTGCAGTTTACAAGAGGCTTGCAGGATGAGGAGGTTTATCTGAGGCTTGCACCTATGAAATTCAGGTTAATAAGTTTTAGGGGGGCTACGGGGGAGCTCAGGGACCTATCAAAAAGAGATTAGGAAGTTCTCACTTCAGATCAAGCAAAGAAGATTCAGAGCCAGCCCCAGACTGTGAGAGCTGAGGAGGAATGTAAAAATGCTGATTAAGGCAGACCCAGTGCCCGGCATAAGCAAACTTACTAACTTTCTGAATTGATGGAGCTAGTAAGACAGTTAACCATAATACAGGAGGAGCAGTCAACAAGACTGTTACAGCTAGAGGAATAGGCCCTCAAATAACAATTACTGACAGATTTTGAAGCCAGCAGTCCTCTCTGAGCAAACAAGAACCACAGATGTCCCTATCAAAGGTGCTATAGGACAGGAGGTCCCACACCATGGTGTACTGCAGCTCACATTAAATTTCCTTGGCCAGACACTTGAAAATGTGTCCACATTTGTTGTTCCGGCCACAGAGTACTGAATGAATGTTCCTTTGCTTATAGGGACCAATGTTATTACAGCAAGTCAACGATATCTGTGGGCTACTCATGGGAAGAGATATCAAGCCAGAGTGAAACAACAGTCCTCAGAATTGTATGCAACTTATCTGGACAATGGGAAAATTGAGTTTGGAGGAGCTAAAGGAAAAGTGGGCCGGGCAAAGTATACAGGCCAGTGTGCTGATGTCACTCCTGCTGATCAAGCAGCACCTATTGAATATAGGGTCCCAGGAAGACCTGGTGGGGATACCCTATATTGCACTGGTTGAAGGTCAGCAGTCAGCATTTCTTCCTTGAGGCCTAGCCATTGGTCATGTTTTGATGGATGTTACAAATGGACATGTACCAGTCCAGGTATACAACCTGTCTGCAAGACCAGCAGTTATAAAGCCAGATACATACCTTACAGAACTCTTCACAGTAACAGCCATAGAGGAAATTGCTGGTATGGGGGAACCAAGCAGCCCAGAGGATTTACAGATCGGGAACACCTGGGAGCTGATCAGCAGGGATCCTCATTCAGAAGAGAGGCTATCTAAAGTCTGCCAGAGTCAAAATGTAGTCCTACCAGGTACAGCGGATGCTGATATACCCGCTGTGGATTTATTCAGTGTCTGGTGGTGGATGAGGAACAACTAGATCAGTGTAAAGTTTTATTTAAAAACAATTCTGATGTCTTCTCTCAGCACCCATTTGACTATGGTTGCACCTCAGCAGTTCAGTATGAAATTCCACTGGTTGATCTAGAGCCATTTTGCCTACCTTACCAACATATACTCCCATTCCAATATCAGGAAGTAAGAAAGCAGATTGCTGACAAGGAGGCAGCTGGAGTCATCCATCTCAGCAAGAGCCCATTTGCGTCTCCCATTGTTGTAGTCACAAAGAGGGATGGGTCCCTGAGGTTCTGTATTGACTACAGAAAGCTTAATTCCTGCAGCACCAGAGATGTCTTTCCTCTCCTCAAAACTGAAGAGGCGCTGGAAGTATTGAGGTAAGCAAAGCATTTTTCAACACTTGACTTCACTTCAGGTTATTGGCAGGTGGAGGTAGCTGAGAAAGACAACTACAGAACTGCATTCACCTCACCTATGGGCTTTGTAGGAAGTAAAAAGAATGCCTTTGGATTTCAAAATGCCCCTTCCACCTTTCAAATGCTTATGACATGCTGTTGGGAGGTCAGAATGTTTCCACCTTGCTCATATACCTTGATGATACTGTTGTGTTTTCGAGGCCTTTGAAGAACATTTGGAGTGGCTTCAGCTTGTATTTGAAATGCTGTGTCTACATGGACTAAAGTTAAAGCCCCAGAAATGCCATCTTCTGGGGAGGAGGTACAATACCTAGGTCACATCGTTTCTGCTATGGGTATTGGTACTGACCCTGAAAAGGTCAGATGGATAAAAGAATAGAAAAGGCCTACCAACTGGAAAGAAGTTCTACAGTTTCTGGGGTTCTCTGATCTAATTCCTTGGTCAACCAATCAAAGAAATCAGACAGAGTTCTTTGGGTGACCAAGGAGTTAGATCAGGATGGATCAGTGGATGTGGCCTACCTGGATTTCAGTTATACTTTCAGCACTGTTCCACATAGGAGACTAGTAAGCAAGCTGGGTAGCTTAGGAATGGGTCCAAAAGTAGTAAACTGGGTAAGAAATTGGTTGGGGGATAGACAACAGAGGGTGGTGGTTAACAGAGTTCACACCGAGGATGGGAGAGTGACCAGCAGAGTGCCCCAGGGATCAGTGCTAGGACCAGTCTTATTTAATGTCTTTTTTAAGTAATTATGCAGAGGAGCTGGAAAGGAAGGTCTGCCTCTTTGCAGATGACACCAAAATCTGCAGTAAAGTGGACACTTTTGGGTGTGTGTGGAAACGTAACCCAGGCGCCACCTCCCAATGGGTTACTACCACTGCCTGCTGCTCAGGATGCAGGTTGAGGGGCCTGGGTTCTGGTTTGGGTCTTAAAAGGGGCTCAGTATTAACAGTAATGCTATTTGTGCGGTGCCTCCACCCAGAGTGACCTTTAAGTGGGTTTGTTTAAAAGCTAGCATAACCCTCTGAGATGTTGTACCTATCCACTGCCCCAACCAGTGGTCCCACACATGGATTCGCATAAAACACATTACTTGGCATTCAATGGTACAAGTAAAGATAAGCACTAATAATGTGCTCATGGCAAGCACAATTACCAGCAGGGTCTGGACTTCTCAAATACACCCTGTGCACCTGCAAATAATAATTTTCAGCAACAACAATGCACCTCTTAGTTTTTCTCAGCAACCCAGCACTTAGTAATTATATGCTACTGGACCAGGATAACATTCAAACAGCAAAACTGATTTATTTGGGGGAAACTTGAATAAAGGGAAGGGGATGTAATCAGGATTAAATTTAAGGCAATACTTTTATTTTCAAGAAACAATCAAATACATTTAATCCTCTGGACAGTCCAGTTAAACTACTGGGTACTCAGTGTTGGATCAGATGCAGGCTTGAAGCGTAGCAGCTGGTTGGGGCCCTTAAACGAATAAGAGCTTACTGCTCGTTTTGCACTTGTCTGTAGCAATAAAAACAGAAACTTTGAAACCCACAGAAAATTGTGATACTCAGGCCTGATGGCCTGCAAAACAGTCTAAACAAAAACATTATCTTAGAAAATGAATCAGATAGCAATAAATACTTTTGATTTAGTGTTGTAGGGACAAGCCTTGTTGTTACTTACGGAACTGGGACTTTGAAATCTCAGATGGTTGTCAGGCTTTTCACCCCAAAGCAGGATTTGGCCCTCCGGTTCTTGGCTGGAGGTTTTCATCCTTCTTGGCAAGGACCAGCATACAGGGACCAGGGCTAACAAGACTCACCCCCATGTCATGGCTTCCCTCCCAAGGGTGGTCGCCATCCATGATGATTTTCGTCACAGGAGCTGACTCCTTAGACTGGTCTTCTAGCAGCTCTTGTCTCACAGGCAGCAACAGTCTTTTAGAAATGTTGTTTGCCATCACAGGATAAGGTTCTGACACAGTCTTAGCTAGGCCACACAGCTTACCTGCTTGCAGTCTGCAGTCTCTGGTATGTAAGCCAGCAAAATTTAGATTCAGACAAATCCAAAACTAGCATGCTCAAACCTTTTATGTTACTTCACACTGGAATTTACATTTCTTCTAAGGGGTGCTACTAGGTTGTGGCACACAACGTACAATCCAAAGATACTAGCGCACCCCCCCCCCGCCCACAGCATAACATATTTAAACTTTCCACTGCCAAAATTGGCTATTTTTACCTCAAGCTCCATGTGAGGAGTGGGTCCTCTTAGTTTCAGACTGGAATTCCAATTTGAGCAAGCTAAATCACCAACGTCAAGGTGGGACCCTTTGATTTAGTCCCTAACTTTCCAGTGCCTCAATGGCTAATGTGTCTAATTGACTTCTTTTATACACTATGCTCCCATCACGGATTTTACACAGGTGTTTCAAAGGGAGCATGCTAAAAGGGAGCACCACAGACCCCCAAAAACTCAAACGAATCCAAAATTAGTGTGCTCAAACCCTATGAAACACCTGTGTAAAATCCTACTATGGATTATACTTTGAATTTAAGGCAACAAAGGCCACAGCCTATGTGGTTGTCCCCCACTGCTCAGTAGGCTACTAACATTCCATGCCCCTTAATAAAAGCATCAAGTTTATGTTTAATCAGTACCAGGTTTTTAACAGTAACTAATTCTGCTGGAAGCAGATTCCATTATCTGATGGTCCTTGGTAAAAATTAATATTTCCTGAGATCTGTTTTATACTGGGAGATCATCCAGCTTGTCGACTACAGGGTGTGTGTCCCTAGTGGTTAGCTATCTTATGCTTGTCTGGGCATCCAAAATTTTGCATTAGCACATGGTCACTTGGTTGGAGTTCTTGTGCTTTAACTCATTTGTCATGGCGAATGTTATTGACCAAATTTCTTTTTGTAGCCATAGAGCTGGCTAGCTGGTATGCACGGTTTAACTGTTCTTTTGGTATTTTAACGTACTGAAGGTAGCTCTCAGACCTGGTACCATCGGGAGAAACACCAAAACAAACATCTATGGGAAGGCGAGCTTCTCTGCCAAACATAAGACTATATGGCGAGAAACCAGTGGTGTCATTTTTTGTACAATTATAGGCGTGAGCCAAAGCACTAATCTGTTGACTCCACTTGCTTTTGTCTCTTGGGTCAAGTGTGACCATCAAATCAAGCAGGGTATGATTAAATCTCTCTGGCTGGGGATCTCCTTGCAGACAGTATGGGGTAGTCCGAGATTTTCTGACACCCCAAAAAGATTACAATTCTTTAATTAGTCTGCTCTTGAAGTCTCTGCCCAGGTCAGAATGTGTACGTTGGGGTGAACCCTAATGTACAAAGAACTTCTCCACCAAAACTTTAGCAACTGCAGAGGTCTTTTGGTCCTTGGTGGGACAGACCTCAGCATATCTTGTAAAATGGTCAGTGACCACCTAGCCATTTGAAATGTTTTTTGAATCTGGCTCCAGAGTAAGAAAGTCTATGCAAACAAGTTCCATTGGCGCTCTTGTCACTATGTTGACCAATGGGGCTGCTCTTTACGACTGGACTTTTCTTTGTATGCTTCTTCTGCGAGCTTTGTAATATTGCTCAACATCTAGGTACATTTTGGGCCAGTAGAAATGTGATTGGGCCAAGTCCAGAGTTCTCCCCACTCCCCAAATGCTCCATATCAATGTGCAGGGCTTTGAGCATAATAGTTTTATATTGTGAGGGCAATACTGATTGTCTCCTAACAATCTCACCTTGGTCATTAGTTTCTTCCCTGTACAATAATTGTTCTCGTAACTTGAGTCTGGGCCATTCACGCAGCAACAAGATAGTGTTGGGATCAGTGGATCATATTTTAGAGATATCACCACCTTGCTTTAAGACAGAAATGGCTTTTCTCGTCATAGGGTCACAACTTTTTTCTCTCTGCAAGTCAGGTTGGTTAATTGGGGCAAAGAACTTAAGCCCAGAGCAGCAAGGTTACAGTAGGCTACTGGTACACAGGTATCAGGTGGTCCAAGACTATCCACCAGCAGTCGACATTTTCTACTGCAAATGGCTCATCTTTTTCAGATTTGTGACACAAGGCTTTTACTTATTGCTCAGAGATACATACCCATTTGGGATCTGAAACAGGTCTGCGGGAAAGAGCATCTGCGTCAATATGATTTAATCCTGGACGATATTCAACAGCATAATCATAAGTAGAGAGGGCTGATAGCCATCTGTGTCCTGTGGCATCTAACATGGCTGAAATCTGGACATATGTTACTGGGTTGTTGTCAGTTTTCACCAGAATTTTAGCGCCATGAAAATATTCATGGAATTGCTCTATGATGGCCCACTTGAGTGCTAAGAATTTTAACTCGTGAACTGTGTAGTTCTTTTCTGAAGGTGACAAACTTCTGCTGGCAAAAGTTACTGGGTGTAACCCCTCAGGGTACTCTTGATAAAGCACAGCCCCCAGGCCACTCAGGCTGGCATCTCTGTGAAGCACATGTGGTTTGGAAGGATCACCATAGCCCAACACAGGAGCATGGGTTAACCAGTAGATGACTTCTTCGAAAGTAGCATCACAATCAGTAGACCAACTTTAGCCAAAAGATTTGTGAGGTTTAAATTAGGTTTTAACAGTCTTTTGTGCACAATTCTTCTTGTATTTTTTGTGAGTGGGGGATACCCTTGAGTTAGATTCAGCAGAGGATGTACTACTGTAGTATAGTCTTTGACAAATTGGCGGTAGTAACTGCAAAATCCTAGAAATCTTTGTAGCTATTTAAGATTGTTGGGCTTTGGCCAGTCAGTTAAAGGTTCTACCTTGTTTGGGTAAGTCTGGATGCCTTGGGAAGACATAATGTGACCCACATAGTTTATGGAACTCTGGAAAAATTGACACTTATCTATGGACAACTTGAGGCCGAATTCTTCCAGTCAAGTACTTTGAACAGACGAGCTTCATGTTCTTCTAGTGTCTTTCTGAAAAACTATGATGTCATAAAATACACCAGACATTCAAAAAGATTTGTGACTCCCATTGCACGTTCCATGAATCTTTGAAATGTTGTGGGCACACCCAAGATTCCCTGTGGCATTCTGAGGAACTCGTAAAATCCCAAAGGACAAATAGAAGCAGTCTTCTCCCTATCTTCAGGGGCCATTGGGATTTGATAGTACCCACTGCATTAATCGAGAACAAAAAAAACACTTGCTCCCATTCAAGCAATCCAGGGCATCTTGTATGCGTGGCATAGTGTACTGGTCTGGGATGGTTCTTTTACTGAGTGTTCTGTAGTCCATACACATTCTTACTGTTGCATTTTTCTTTCTTACTACTATAATTGGAGATGCACACGGGCTTCAGGATTCATGTATTATTCCTGCAGCTAGCATTTCTTGCAGGTGACACCTCACACTGTCTATGTCAGCAAGAGCCAATCTTCGGGTCCTCTCATGAAATGGGCGTTCATTGTGAAGTCGAATGCGATGCTCATTGCTCGTGACACAGCCAACGTCCAACTCTTTAAGGAAGAATACTTTAGTTCTCTGAGCCAGCTTTCTACTGATCCGGGCTCTCCAGCCATCTGGGATAGGTGAATCTCCAAAATCAAACATATCTGCAGACACGTCACATTCTTATCCATTCTTCTTCATAGAGGGCAGCACAGCAGTGTCAGCACAGTAGACTTTGGCCAGGGTGCAACCTCTATTAATGTCAGTGTCTTGGCCAGTGACATTGGATAGTTAGACCAGTGCTGATCATACCAGTCTTTGAAACTTATGGTTACTTGAGACCCACTGTCTAGTACTGCCCTGGCAGGGATTCCTTCAACATGAACAGTAGTGTCCATAGAGGGATCTACCAACTCTGCCCAGTCTGGAGAGGTATTGACAAGAACTTTAAGAGATGGCTTTGCTACAAAAGGCTTGTATGTAGACTTGGTAGCAGGTTTGGGGTTGCTTTGTCTAACTTGATTTAACAGCTTGGTATTCACCTTTCTTAAATCTTCGTGGGACTGGCACGTCCTCTTGGTATGACCATCTTCCCCACAGTGGTAGCAGAAAATATCAGGCCTGAGAGAGTGAGAACGAAAAGTTTCCTCACCAGGATAGGCACTGATAGACTGATAAGGCTTAGAGTCATCTGGCTGCTTATAGCTGGGGTTATACCCGTCAGACCTTTTCCAAAGTGGAAGCTGGTTAGTGGGCTGAGCAAGGTCATGAGATTTGTTTCACTCGGACCCAGTACAGGCTATACACTATGTACACAGGACTGACCCTCTTAAAGCCACAGCGTGATGGCATTGATTCGCACACTCGTGCAGGAACTAGGAATACAGAAACACTTTACATTTGGATTTGCTATTTACATCACTGGACTTAGCCAGGTTCAAAAAGGCAGAACACAGGCTGGATCCCTGCCAGGCAGAGGGCAATGCAGTGCTCAGGGAGACAACCCAAGATAAGCCCATCATTTGGGGGGGTTACAGAAAGGAGGAGCAGAGACCTTGGTAAACTCAAGCAGTGATCAAGGGTATGGCAGCTAGGTTTCAATGTGAAAAAGTGCAAAATAATGCACTTAGGGTACAGAAACCTAGGGGCAGAGTACAAAATGGGTGGAGTGGTATTGATAACCACTAAGAATGAAAGAGACCTGGGGGTAATCATATCTGGTACCCTAAAGGTGGACAGACAGTGCAATAAGGCAGTTGGGAGAGCTAGTGAGATGCTGGGATGCATAGAGAGGGATGTCACCAGCAGTAAGAGAGAGATGGTGCTGCCTTTATATAGATCACTGGTGAGACCACACCTAGAGTACTGTGTCCAGTTCTGGAGACCACATCTCTGGAAGGACATAGACAGAGTGGAGGTGGTCCAGAGAAGGGCAGCTAAAACAGTGCAGGGTTTGCACCAAAAGTCCTATGAGGAGAGTCCAAAGGACCTCAATATGTACACCCTGAAGAGAGGAGGGAGAGGGGGATATGATATAGACCTTTAAATACCTCATAGGGAAAAAGAAAGGTACAGAAAGGAAGTATTTTACAGTAAAAAGGAGCTCAAGAATAAGGGGACATGCTATGAAACTGGAGGGGTTAGATTCAGGAGAGATGTGAGGAAGTACTTCTTCACCGAAAGAGTAGTGGATTCCTGGAACATCTTCCCACTGGAGATGGTGTGGTGAAAACAGTAGTGGGGTTAAAGAAGGCATGGGATAGGCATAAGGTAATCTTAGTGGAAAGGAAGGGGAAGGGAGAAAGAGCCAGAGATCAAACAGGATCTGCAGTGATACTATAGGCAGGGGAAAATGGGCAGACTGGACATGCCAAGTGGTCCTTATTTGTCATCAAATTCTATGTTTCTATGTTTCTCTGGCTATTACAAGAGATTTATCATAGGATACACAGCAACTGCAGCAGCTTTATACCACTTGACATCCGTCAACCCCTGCATAAACAAGAGGACCTAAGAAAATTAATACAACCACAATCCCCTTCATTTGAACAGATGAATGTGAAAGTGCATTTCAAACCCTCAGAAAGAAATTTACCACTGCTCCAGTGTTGAGATATGCCAATTACAGTTTACCCTTTATATTGCAGACTGATGCCTCTGGTAAGGGTCTCAGAGTGGTGCTAGCCCAAGTTCAGAATGGGACTGAAAGGGTGATAGCATATGCTCGCCAGGTCTTAGAGAACGCTACTCTACACATAAGCTGAAGTTCTTTGACCCTTAAATGAGCAGCCACGGAGAAGTTTTATGACCATCTCTGTGGGCATTAATTCACAGTCACAATAGATGACAACCCACTGAAATATGTGTTGCCATCTGCTAAGTTGAATGCTACAGGGCAGTGCTGGGTATCCCAGCTGGCCATGCAGTACTTTGACATTCAATATAGAATCGGAAAAAGGAAATCCAATGCTGATGGGCTATCCAGAATACCAAGAAGGGAAGCTGCCAAGGCCCTTCGGACATGCCCCAGTGTGCTTCTCCACAAACAAGCAAAACCTCTCTTCCTTGACCTCAGCAGTCATCAGTAGCATGGCACTCAGAATTCTCTATAAAGCTATTTTCAGCCCTGGAGAAACCAAGGTGGGAACCAAAGAGCCATTTACAGCTGCTGAAACTGATGTTTTGCCCTTGATGACCAAGCAAGAAATGAGGGATGGGCAAAGAAAGGATCCAATAGTGGGGAAAAACATTATTCTATAGGATGCGTGGACAAAATCAACAATGGGAAGAGTGAATTAGTGAGTCTGAGGATGTCCTGAGTTACCACGGTCAAAGGTACAAAATGGCATCGAATGTCATGGAAATAGAGACACTTAGGGAATGGTGATAAAACAGTTGACTGTCCCAGAAAAGTTCAGAGTATTGGCCAATCAAGGATGCATGATGATGCAGGTTATTTTGGCCTAGAAAGGACATTTGCCTTGATTCAAGAGAGATTTTACTGGCCCAAATGCTTTGAGAAATAAAGGATTGGTGTGAGAAATGTAAGTGATGCTGTCTTCGTAAGGCACCTACCACTGGTACTTGGGTGCTGTTAGTCAGTATCCACACCAGTGCACCTCTGAAAGTCATATGCATTGATTTTCTTATTCTAGAGAGGTTGGCGGAATAGAGAATCTACTTATAGTGTATGTTAGAATGCTGTATTGCTTGAAAATCTAGCGTTCCCTAATCTTGTTGTACCATCGATGCGATGACACGATGTTGTTGTACCATCGTGGATACGTCACATCGATAGTACAACAGCTCTTCCCACGTTTGCGCATGTGCACGCTACCGGTATTCGCCTTCGTGGCCAGTACTTCAGCATAGACACCGGAGCAATGCCTTAAAAGTAAGTGCCATTTTGTTTTGTTAGCCAGCACACAGCAGAGCCAAATTATTTAATTTAAAATGTGGACCGGAGTAAGAGCCCAGTTGTCACCGACACCGTCTCGTCGGGGGGTTCCCCAACATCACAGCGCGACCGTGAAAAAATCCATGAGTTGTTTTGTTGTTACTTTTGCCCATACACTATAAAAGACAGTGTATGGGCAACAGTAAACAACAACACTGGTTCACTTCTCGAGGTTTTCATGCCAACCGAAAACCTCGAGAGCGAACTCGGTTGTCATGACAGCCTCTCGAAGTGAACAACTGTGTTGTTATTCACTGTTGCCCATACACTATCCTCTATATAGTGTATGGTGAAATGTCACTGTGGATGGAAATCCATCCCTAGAATGGGCTTGTTGTGCTGTAGTAGATACATCATCTAGTTTGTTGTGCTGCACTAGATACATAGCTACTGCAGCACAACAGCTTTGAATGTCAGCACGCGCTCGTCTTACTCAACTGATGGCTCAGATCGCCAATGCCAAAACAAACAAAAGAGTGCCAGCGATTGCAAAAGCAGCTTTTTTGTTTTGTTTTATGTTTAATACTGGCAATCTTGAATGCTGCATGTGTTTCCCCCATTGTATAACCAAACGCTGAGCTATGGCAAAAGAAGGAGGCAGAGTGGCTGTGGTGTGGAGAGACCAGTGGACACAGCGTGAGTGGGAAAAATAATGGTAATGCTAAGAGATGGATCTTGGGGAAGGGTTACCTTCTAAGCATAGGCTTGTTTTAGTGGTGACCATACATTATCAAAGATTGTAAGATTGTGTATGGTCACCCATACACAGACAAGCCAGTGTATGACTCTTGAAGTTACCATGGCAACCAGTATACCTCTCAAGCTGTGCCCTTGAAATCTGTTTGCCACAGCATCCTCTTGAGTCATACAGAGGCTCATAACTGATCATTTCACTTGGTTTGCACAAGCTTACCCTACACGAGACCAGAAAGCCAGTACAGTAGCCAGGGTACTTTGGTGCAATTTCCTATGCCACTTTGGGCTTCTGTGCAGGATTCATGCAGATCAAGGATGCAGTTTTGAAAGTGCATTAGTAAAGGAGTTATGCAGAGTTGCTGGGATATCTAAAAATCACACCATATCATATCACCCCTAATGGAATGGGACCATAGAGAGGTTTAACTGTACACTTATGGGTATGTTGGTTACCTTAATTTTTTATTTATTTACTGAATTTTGGTAACTGGGTAGGCCTCCTGAGACAATATATTCCCTTTTTCAGTAACCAGAAAGTTAACTGGCAAGATTATATTGAAGCCATGACACATACATACAATGGCACCTACTATGATTCTACAGGCTATACACCCTTCTTTCTCATGTTTGGGAGACACTCCCAACTACCTGTAGACTTGGAATTTGGTTTAGAATTTGAGGAAGATACAGTAGAATATGCAAAGTATGCCCAAAGCCTCTGTGATTGTTAATCATTTGCATATGAGCAGGCAAATCATGTTAAGGAATTCCCAGGAGCAGCAAAAATAGTAGTATGATCACAAGGCACGAGATCTACCTTTCCATCCAGAAGACCGGGTGTTGGTTAAAATAATCCACACTGAAGGAAGACAGAAGCTATCTGACAGCTGGGAGTCTCAGTCTTATGTGGCTATCAAGAAACAGCCCAATATCCTACATTTTGTGCATGCTGAAGATTGTCTAAAAGAGCGAGTTGTGCATTTATTTATTTATTTAGCTTTTGTTAACCAGCTAAGCACACTAGACAAAACAATTACCTATTTTTGTGTGCAACCCGGGAAGTTACAAGGAAATATGGAGACAAATTACAGACTGGATGAGGCTGTACATCGCTTCAGGTATACAATAAACAGACATTTCAAGATGTAACAGGGAGACAATTTAAGAAATACATAAAGTACATAATCTAAGAAGCATTATGAACAGGTATAGTTAGACAGGTTCTTCTATTCTTCTAACGCAATGCATGCTCTCCCCAGTTGAACAGAATAAAGCAGAAAAGATACCAGAAAGTACCCCTCTCCCCATGGCTGAGGCAGCAGACAGTGATACTTGTCAGTGTCAGTGGCTCAGCAGGTAGCTCACTCGCCTCTGAGGCTGGGAGATCAGAAGGCTGTGGGTTCTATCCCCATACCAGACACTTGGGTTAAATCCCAATACTAACACCGTAGTGCAGCATGGGGGGGTGCTGCACCCCTGAGGTGCCGTCTTTCGGATGAGATGTTAAACCGAGGTCCCATCTGCCTGTTCTGGTGGTAGTTCAGGTGGATGTTAAAGATTCCATGTCTCTTCTCAAAAAGAGTAGGGAAATTTTCTCAGTTCCCTGACCAAATTCCCCTTCCCCCCGATTCACTAAAAATACCACCAACAGCTTAATCTTGTTCAAGATCAGTTGCCATTAATATGTGTCCCCCTATCCCGGGTCACACCAAAAATTAGGCAAGAATTTGTCTAGTGCACTTACCCGGTCAAAAACAAAATAAAATAAATAAATACTTCTTACAGTGAGTCAGCTGATAATGTGCTTGTATTTAAAACTTCGACAGTAATGACCCATAGCAAAGATGTTACTGGTCAACCAACTACATCTGATAATCCTGAACACTCTGCAGTACTTCTTTGTTGAGTACAAACATGGTAATAGAGAGCAAGTGAAGCATCCAGGAAATGACAGCTGATGCTGCCTCTGATGGCAGTACCGCTATGCCACTGCAGAGTAGCAACATGGCCTCTGACCTGTGCCTAACTTATCACCATGATCAATGTGACTCAGTCCAACCTCCTCTTATTCACTGCATACAGATATTGAACATAGAGAATAATGAATGACTAACTATCGGTAACAAGCTAGTTAGTTCATCGAGAGGTTTCTGTGTCGACCGCTTGAACCTCAAGAGCGTAGCTTGAGAGGTTTGGTCGCCATAGAAACCGTGAGATGAACTTACTGGCTTGTTGCCGATAGTTAGTTATTCATTGTTTTTCATAGTGTAGGATGTTCAAAAAGTGCCGTCCTAAAGTAATTGAATCTTACTTTTGGATGTTTTCCCTCTTCCACAGTGAGCTCTGAACCCTGCAGCTGCAGCCAAATAGAGTGAAGATCATGCACCGCGCATGCGCGATCACATTCTAAATTGTTATGCTGTACTAGCTACATAGCTAGTGCAGCATAACAAACTAGCTGACGTAGCTAGTACTGAATAACAATGTTTTGAAAGTGATGGAACCCAGTGTATAATAGAGTTCCATCATACACTATAAGTATGTTAACACCCTGAGGTGCTATCCTATTTGTTTAATACTTCACGTCAGACCCTGTCACCTGAACCACCAAGAAGGTATTCGTTAAGAGAGAATCAACCACCAAGTAGATTTTCAAATCAGTTACAAATCCCATTGAAAGTTACTATGACAGAAACATACATGCAAAGGTTAGCAAGAGGGCACAAACTGTGGAATAAGGAGCACCAAAAGATGAAGCAGGAATGGTTTAAACTTTACAACAAGCAAACATTTAATGACTCTGTAATCTATTTGATAGTGACTGATCACTGAAAGGAATGTTTCCTTGTTAAAACACGTGGATGGGGTGTTCGCCTTCACCCAACGAAAGGGGTAGATGTAGCAAGGAAGTAATGATTCAAAAGATCCACACAGTTAGTTAATTAAAACTTTATTTTTTGACAGGATAAGAACTTTTGGCCAAAATGACCTATTTACAAAGCTGTCCTGGGGGAGTGTTGCACCTCAGAGTGGCCTTTTACCTCTTTCACAGGAAGAGGGTAACTTCATGTTTTTTACTGCAAAAGTAAGCTTTCCAGCTAAATTGTACTTCCTTCAGATGAAATTAAGCTATGATTTAAGAGTAGTCACCCACAAATAATGTGGATTGATACCTGGGATGACCTAGGCCGTGCAATTTCAATCAAGTTTTCCAAGGTGGGGGGTGGTTTTTGACTGAGAGTCTCTATATCTACTGTAAGTTATCAAGGATTTCAGTTTCTTGTGAAACAGAAGCATGTTCGTATTTACCAGAATTCTGTATAGGTTGTAAAGATGAAATGCTTACCCCTGTGATTTTCTTTAAGGCAGAAGCTGTTTCTTGCAGTAGAGCAGAACTTGTTCCAGTCGCACAGCTGTTTGCAGAGGCTGACGGTTCAACAGGGGTAGAAGAAGTACAGGGTGATTTAACGGCTTGTTGACTGTCTGCAACGTGGTTCGAATAACAAATGCTGTCTCTTGCATTCAGGGGTACACTAGCACGCAGCTCTGGCGTGTTCAGCTGGACCCCTTCATTCGTGTTGGTAGGTTGTGATGGAGGTAATGCTAATGATTTCTCCTGCTCTGCCAGTAAAAGGTCTGGCTCCATGGATTGAAATACGGGGAAAAAATGTACAGCCAAAGACAATGCCTGTCCTCCATAATTTAAGGCATCCAATTCTGGAGCATTTTCAGGTTTGTTCTTAATTACACCCATTAAAGCTTTCTTAGTAGCAGCTGAGATAGGTTTGGTACTTTTACCTCTCATGGCAGAAACAGACTGGCATTTAGAGTCTCTTATTGCAGACATTATCCCATACATTAGGAAATTCTTAATTATTTTCTTTTGGGTCGGCTCTTCGTAGATATACTGGCTAGGAAAAGGATACATCCAATGCCAGTTAAGGCCAAGAGCATTTTGTATTCATTCAAGTCACTTTTGTAGAAGGGAGAAAGAGCAGCTTCAGCTTAGCTGGCATTCAAATCTGGTGCCATGCTGCTCTCCTCCCTCCTACTGGGCAGTGCTTCCACCAGCCTACACATTCCTTCTAATCTGTTTCCTCCACAGAATATGGACTGATGTGGATTGATACCTGTTAATTAGAGTTTTAAGCAGTTGCTGTGATGTATTTTGGCTGGTTTTATACTAAAATGTGACACAAAAAAAGTGTTGAAGGAAAAGGACTTCTTGTGGTTTGGGAAGTGGCTTATTAAGTCTGCTTTTTATAGTTAGGTGAAACAGTAAATGCACCAAGAACTACTTCTTGCTATTATGTTATAGAAATATATATCTCATAAGGTGCTTTACTTGAATTTTGGTGTTTATTTTAGAATGCTTTATAAGGAAAGTTATGGGACTCGGCAGTATGTGCAACAGCCACCATAGTACTGGAAATATAGTGACAGGTGTACATAACTACATCAGGTTTGCTGAGGTGTGTTGTATAAAATATAAATGTATTATATTCTGAAAAAAGTACTAACTTGAACTTCCTGTGTTTTCACTGTAAAGATTATCATGAATAAAACTGTTGCTAATAACCTGTATCTAAGAGCCTGACAAGTTGAGTATTCTCCTTAGACTTAAAAACACTATGCAGATTATTTATTTGACTGAACTGAATCTTAAACGAGTACAAGGTTACAGCTACTGTAGGCCATACTGAGGAAAGCAGCCTTATATAACAACCATAATAGTTTATTTCCAACCTTTGTGTAGTTTTTTGGTTTGAGCCGTAGCAACCCTAATGAGTATACTTGTTTGCCATAAATTTCCTTACTTTTTCAAACGTTTTTGTAATGACTTCTTACTCATGGCCTTTGAAAACCTACACAAAGCAGAGGTGATTCATAATGTACTTTCCACAGGACTCTTCTGGTTTGTGAAAAGCCAGAAGGACTTCTGCTGAGAGGGAGACAGTTTTTCTGTTGTTAATTTTTTTTATTGTTATTATTATTGTACATCCAAAAAACACTATATCCTCCAATATACAATTACATGAATTCTTAAAGGAGAAAATAAATATCATGCTGTCTGAGGTATTATACAATGGCAGTAAAGGGAAAGATACATGTTGAAAAAAGAAAGCAATATGTAGCCATACAATCTGTATAATTGAGAGAAAATAACACAATATATGGCTCAAGGGGTAGAAGAAGTAGATTCAAACAAGAGATATGAACAGTCATGATTGTATAATATTATACTATAATTTAATGCAGGTATATATACCATTGTATAGAGGAGAGAAATCAAAAGGAGAAGATATCTAAAAAAGTAAAGAGAAGAAAGGAAGAAAGGGAAGAAGGAAATGATACAAAAGGGAAGAGGGAAGGGAGAAGAAAAAAAGAGGTGAGATACCGATGTGAATATATAACACCCATAGATTAGGTAACACTTGATGTAGATGTGTTTAAATATTTAAAGTAGTCCTGCCAGCATTTATTGTAAAAAGTGAGTCAGTCAGAGGCTAAATGTGACATACGATCAAGGGTAGCATATTGAGATAAATGTTTGAGAACATCCGGGAGGGAGAGAATGATATTGGATTGCCAGTGTATTAATATAAGGCGCTTAACGTGAAGGAATAGTAGCGATAACCACCTGTTCTGTGATTGGGATATTTTATATGAGCGAAAATTGAATATACCAAGTATGTAATGTTTTGGATCTAACGTGAAGGGTAAACCAATGATTTTTATTGCAAAGAGATGTGTACAACACCAGAGCTTATATATGGGAGGACAATACCATAGGATATGTAGTAAATTGCCATTGGGGGAGTTACAGCGCCAACAATCATTGTTTATTAAGCCCATTTTTTGCAAAATTGCAGGAGTTCTATACCATAGATGTAAAATTTTAGTTTGTATAAGTGAACTGTGACTATCTTTGAAAGATTTGTGGCAAGAAAGCCAACAGTTACGCCATTGTGTATTGGTTACATTATAGTCTAAAAGGGTACTCCATTTATTTTTTGCAATGATAGCTTGATCTGGAAGTGTGTCTCTAATGAGTTTTAGATAACACTATTTAAAGTTAGAGTTTGTTTTAATCCATTTGGAAATGAAAGTGTCATAAGAAGATTGTTGAGGGATAGTAGGAAGGTACAAATTCCATGCTGTGTGTAACTGTAGATACTTCCAGAAATCTTGATAAGGAAGATTCCATTGTTTGCACAAGTCAGAAAAAGATTTTAATTTGGAAGTCTGGGGTATAAGTATATCCCCCAAAAAATAAATACCCTTGTTTTTCCAATTATGGCAAAAAATAAAGTGATTATTAAGAGTTATGTTACGATTTCCCCACACAGGAGTATATATAAGAGGTGTTGGGTTGGATTTGAGGTGTTTGAGTCACTTTCCAGTATAGTATGGATGCTGCTATAGTAGGACGGGATTTTAAATTGGGGGGTAGAGGATTATAAATGAAGGAAGTGGTACTATTACCAGGACACAGAGATGCTTCCATATTGATCCACAGTGGAGATCTATTGCTAGGTTTGCTAAACCATTTGACAGTTCAGGCAGTGCGGAAAGCCCACAAGTATGCTTGGAACCAGGGGAGTCTGAAGCCCCCTTTGGACCAGTGAGAGCGTAGTTTGTTACGGCTAAATCTAGGGATTTTGCCTTCCCATATAAAGTTACCAATTATATTATCTATTTTGACCAAAAAGATGGTGGGAGGGTTAAAGGAATGTTAGAAAATAAATGTAATATTTTGGGAGCTATTGTCATCTTGATAGCGGAGATTTTCCCATTAAAAGAAAGGTTAAGCAGTTTCCATCTGTCGAGAGTATTTTTAATATTTGTTAGTAAAGGGGAGAGATTAATATCCTATATCTTGTCTAGTTTCAGAGTGATCTGGATTCCAAGGTAAGAGACACTCTGAGGGGCCCAACGAAAACCCAATTATGTGTTCATAAAAGGTTTACAGAAATTATTCAGTGGCATTGTTTCTGATTTATTTAGATTCAGAGCCAGCCCAGAGAGTGAAGTGAAGTTACTAAGTAACTTAATTAAGGGAGGTCCCGAAATTTCAAGGTTTTCGAGTAAAATGATGAGGTCATCAGCATAGGACAATGAGGTGTAGCGGGAGTTACCAATAGGGATACCCTGAATCATGGAGGATTGCCGAAGAGATGCTGAAAGGGGTTCCATAGCTAGAATAAATAAGGTAGGGGATAAGGGACAACCTTGCCTGGTACCTCTTGCCAGATGAAAGGATGAGGATAGGGTAGAGCTAGTGAGAACCCGAGCAGAGGGGTGAGTATATAGTAATTGGATCCATGAACAGAATTTATTAGTGACACCGAAATGGGATAGAACATGGTACAAGTAAGTCCAGTTGAGAGAATCGAATGCCTTTTCAAAATCAATGGCTATAGCTGCGGCTGGTGAATTAAGAGATTTTGCATTGTAAATTAAATTAAATGAGCGGAGATGATCAGAGCCCACTCTATTTTTGATTAATCCTGCTTGAGAGATGTGGATGAGTTTTGAAATTATTGATTCTAAAAGGGTATTTAATATTTTGGCAAAAATGTTTCCATCCGTATTAAGTAGTGCTATCGATCTGTAATTGGATGGAAGCAGTGGGTCATTGTCTTTTTTTGGTAAGATGGTTATAATGGCTTCTGTCATAGAATAGGGAAGTTAACCTCATGTAGATGCTTCCCTAAAGACCTCGAAAAGTAAGGGACATAAAACATCTGCTATAGGCTTGTAAAGTTCTACTGGAAATCCATCACTCCCTGGAGCTTTACCAGATTTTAGGGAGTTTAGCACTGTTTGCATCTCTTTTAGGGTAAAGGGTTCATCTAACATACCCATATCTTGTTGGGAGATGTGTGGTAACTGCAAATTGTCCAGAAATTGTTGTATATGCTCAAATTGTGGGGAGATGGGTTGGGAGTATAATTGTTGATAGAAGGTTCACACAATGTGGTTAATTGAAGGGTTATCTGTATGTATTTTATCCGAAGGCTCTTTCAGACCAGCAATATGTCTCTCCATCTGTTGATTCTTAAGATGATATGAAAGTAACTTCCCACATTTAACGCCATGATCCCAATATTGGTGTTTGAGTTTTAGAAGGGCGAGTTCAGCTTTCCTGGATATTCATTGATTTTAACTCTGAGCTGAAGAATTTCAAGATGAAGTTGTGAATTGTTATCTGGGTTTTTAATTTTAAAATATTGGGTTTCTTTTTCTTTAAGAGATTTCTCTAACTCAGCCAGTTGTTGTTCCCTTGGCTTTTTCCTAAGTGCTGTGAAGCTTATAATTTTCCCTCTAATTGTTGCTTTAAATGCTTCCCAGATATTCCCTTGAGATACATCAGGAGTGTTGTTAAAGGAAAGATATTCTTGGATTTGGGCTTTAACCCAAGGTAGAAAATCAGGGTCTTTCAATAGTAGTGGGTCTAGATGACAGGAGGGGGATTTGGATTGGAGGTGGACCCCAAATAAGATGTAATTTTATAGGGGAGTGATCTGATACAGTGATGGGAAGGATGGTTGTGTCAATCATTTTTTTGGTAATAGAAGGGGATGAAAACCAATAGTCAATTCTGCTATATGATTTATGAAGTGGAGAGTAAAATGTATAGTCACTCTGTCTAGGCTGGTGTAGCCTCCAGATATCAGTATGACCCAGGTCTTTCATTAGAATTGAGAGTGCAGCAATACTTCTGGGGTGGGAGTCACATGAGGAGTTACTTCTATCTAACTGCGCCTCCAAAGCTAAATTGAATTCCCCACCTACCAGTATGGGAGAGTTGTTGGTATTACTGTTCATAATTTGTTGGGCCAAGTTATGAAAGAATTCAGGATCAGAGTTAGGGGCATAGACATTGACTAACATAAGGGGGCCTGTGGGGTTATTTAAATGGAGTATACTCCATCTAAATCAGAAAAAGACTGGATAAGAGTCCAGTTGAGAGATTTATGTAAAATAATAGTGACCTCCCACTTTTTAGAGGAAGAAGATGCATAAACTTGACTGACCCAGTCCCTTCTGAGTCTATTGACATCCTCCAATAAAAGTTTTGTTTCTTATAAGAAAGCAATATGCGCTTTATGTTTTTTAAGATAAGAAAGTATTTGCTTTTGTTTACAAGGTGAGTTGAGTCCCTTAACATTCCATGAATGTAGAATTAGATCCCACACATCCCTCCATTAATTAGAATTAATGGAGGGATGTGTGGGAGAGTACAAGTTGGAAGAAAGGGACTCTTATTGAAAAAATTGGCGGATGCTACAGACCCAGAAGGGAGAGGGTTAACACAATAAAATGTGTGCAGCATAATTAGGCTATGGAGGTACTTAGATCCTGGGTGAACATATCCATTAGTTCGTGCAAGAAAGAGAGATAGTTGAAAGAATATATAAAACATATATATACTGTATATACATATATATATATGTATGTGTATATATATATATATATGTATGTGTATATATATATATATATATATATATAGTTGCTAAACAAAATGTATATGATTATAGTAGCATACTACCAAATCTTTAAGTAGTGTAGCAAGCTATGAGTCAATGAAAAACACTGAGACTCACTCATTACACTACAAGGCATGAAAATAGTAAGTGAATCTTGGGAGAGAGTAATCTTAAACCCAAGATACAAACTGTAAGCAATTATTTCTATCAGATTGCAACTGTAATTAGTACTAAAGTGAACAACATAATTCCCTGGCAGAAACCATAAACATCATTACCATATATGAAAAGGGGATTACAAAAAAATGTGCAATCCCAGACATAATAATGTATCTTGAACCTAAGTTGAATTAGAAGAAAAAAACTAGTATAAACAGTATTAAGTGATATATACAATAAGTGGCATGATTTGGTAAGGTCCTAAAAATTATAAGATCAACTATACTTGTGCCATCTGCTATGTACTTACTCATATAACCATAATGCTAGACACAAAAGCATTTATATAAGGGGGATGGTTAGGTATAGTGGAGATGTCAGAGTTCAAATATTATAAGGATTTATAGGTATTGCAGTATTGTAAGGTCCAATTTGTATAAAAAAAGGGTATGTTTAAAATAGGAATCACAGATTAAACAGGTATACAAAATCACCTTGGCAATATAGCATTTATAAGGATTGGGATTGTTCAGGCTTCGAGGGATTGCATATATTAATAATAAAAGTTGGGTAAATAGTGATAGCGCAGACCCAAAAATCACCCTTAGAAAAGGAAACTACATTAATATAGTGAGATGACCAGACTTGGAGAGGGCCAAGCGAACTCAGCTATAAGATTATAGTGCAGGCCTAAAAAGTTCATATATTAAGGGTTTCGAGTCAGATTGTGCTATCAATTTATAATTATAACCCATTAAGTGAAATAATAATGGTGAAACACCTCGAAAATAGCCTGCAATGCCTAATTACAGGATAAGACTGGAGATTAAATATTGAATAAATAAAATAATGCAAGGAGTTGGTATACCATGGTTGAAAAAAGAGGGGGTTAGAAATTAGGTGAGGGTGGGTTAATGGAGTAGGGGAAGTATAGAAAATGTTAAAAGGTTAGATGTTAGATTAGAATGAAGTGGTGGAAAGTGGGAATAAATAATCAAGCACTTCATTAATGTATTATCAATATGCCATGCATTTATATTACATTTGAATGGTAAGAAATATGTGGGGTAATATTGGGTCATTAAATAGCTACATATGCATCCACCCATAATGCTTATACTGTATAAGAAGAACATGATAACAAAAAGAAAAATTAACAACTCTAGGTATATATAAAAAAACAACAACAAAAAAAAACAGCAAGCACATATGAATTGTTTTTTCATTGTATAGGAAATGAGCATTTAGAAACAGAACCTAGCCTAACATGAGGGGTACTTAGAGACTGATATTGTGATTGACACAGAAGTAACTAAATAAAAGCTATAAGAGACATTGCATTAAAGCAGAAAATGCTTAGATTGTCTTAGGATGATGCCAAAATGGTTTGCTATAAATTTAAACTGGGAGCCTGTAATCGCGATTTACAGTTTAGCGCATTCCAAAACAGCTGGGTATGATATTGTGCACACACAGTGAATGCGCTACATGATTACAAGGCAATCATATCTGGATAGAGTTCAGAGAGCTAACAATTAGTTGAGGTCTCCAATCTCGAGAGGTACCAGCAGAAAAAAGAACCAAGAGAGTAGATGTCCTGTAATCACTTACCTCTGTTGTGCTTGCGCATATTAGAGAAGGCATCTATCACTTTGTTTTTTAGCTTCCCCTTATGTTTCTTCTTTGGAGGTTCAGCAGACTTGAAGGGGGAGCTAGTAATCAGTTCAGCCCAGGAGGAATCAGGGGATTTAGCAGAATGCAGCGGATCTTGGGGATTGATGGTGGCAAGATTCATAGCAGCAGCACAGAGATCTTCTTGAGAGGAATGCGAGTCATCGTGCAGTGGGGAGAATCTGTTCGAGAGAGCAAGCAGCGATGCAAAACCTACATGCTTCTCAGTTTACAAGGAAGAGCTTGAAGTTATGGTATCTTCACAGCAGGTATGTTTGGAAGGATGAGCAGATAAACTTTTTTTGTCTTGCAAGCGAACAGAACTCCGAACTGTAGGAGCTGTAGAGGTTGGCAATGTTACATGTTCTTCAACATTTTTCAAATATTGAAAACTGTCACAAAGCACAGAAACCATCGTAAAACACAAATATTTTAAAAAATAATTCATCACCTCATGAAGACTTTAAGCTTCACGTGAATTGTACAGAAAAAAATTGTGAAGGATTTCTTTGTGAAGACTTTCATTTTTAATCAAATACAACTAATTACTATTAATTCATTATTTTTTTTAATATTCTGTTTATTAACAGTTTAAGTTTACAGACAAACTTGGACATTTAAAAAACACACAAGTAACAAAACAAACAGATGCAATCGTGTGTGTTATTTGATGTTACCATAAGAAAAAAGAATCATGTTTCCACTTCATTCCACTATTTTCTATGTACCATTTAGGTTTATATATTTTGCCCTATCCTGAGCATCACATTCTCAGACACACTCAAAGAGGCTAGACAGGGAAACCACTCTCTCACAAAGATCTCCTCCCTATCCCTAACAGACTGTGTCAGCCTTTCCAGTTCAAGGAAGCAAAGGATCAACCGACGCCAAAACAACACTGTAGGCCTGTTCCGAGACCCAGGTATTTTGAATACAGTGACAGACTAACACAAACATAACCCTCATCCATCTGGGAAGCGGCAACCACTCTTCGTCTCCTTCTACCACCTCAGCCCCAAACAGACATATCAGGGGATCTCGTGCCAACTGTCTTCCAGCTATCTGGTTCACCTCGGTCACTATCTCCCCCAAAATTTAACCAAGACTGGACAAGACCAGAATCATTGGATGTAAGTACCCACATCCCTATTACACCTCCCACACTGCGGGGATATTGCGGGATGTGCCCTGTGCACCACACCAGGGGGCCAATACACCCTATGCAGAAACTTAAAAAAAGCCTCTTTGAACTTATTACAGACCATTATACCCTCCGGCATATATAGGGCCACTTTCCAGTTCTCCTCAGAGATTTGTTTCCCTAAATCCCTTTCCCATAAAGCTTTTGTATTCCCAGTCAGATCTGGTAGTCTTTGTTTACCCTGTTTAGCAGCCTTCCCCATAAAATCTTTCGGGTCTTTTTTGGCATGATACACCAGTTGTTCAACCATATTCGGTTGCAGCCCTTCCCTGCCGCTCTTATCCAACCTCCCACAAAAACTCTTAATTGTAGATATCTGTACAAGTGGGATGTCCCAAGCTTCAAGTTTTGCCTAACCTTCTCAAATGCACAGAACTCCCATTTCTCCAACAAGTTACCCACACTGTCTACCCCTCGCCTTTCCCATTCTTGAAAACCACCATCCTCTATCCCCAGCAGAAAAAAGGGGTTCTTTGCTATCGGTAACAGTATAGTCTCCCCTTGCCTCAATCCTTTCCTCCTCCGGAGCTGTTCCCATGCCTCAAGCATCTCCCTCACCAAGGGATTGCCGCTCCCTAGCTCTCTATATACTCATAGTCCCCTACTATGCAAATATGCAGTGAGTCTCCCTGAAATCCCCCACTGTTCTAGCTCCACCTAGCTTGCTACTGATGGTCAGTGTACCCATTCAGCAATCCTTCTCTGTTGCACTGCCAGATAGTAAATACCCAAGTCTGGGAAATTAAGCCCCCCTTTAGTTCTATCCAACTTGAGTCACTCTAAATTGATTTGAGGCTTTCTTCCCTGCCATATAAATTCCAAAAACCCCTTCTCTATTTTTTTTACATCTCCCTTAGTTAATCTCAACTGCAACATTTGCATAGGGTACAAGATTCAGGGCAGGATGTTCATTTTTATCAGATCAGTCCTTCCTAACCACAAGATAGGGAGTTGCATCCATCTTTTAAGATATGCAAGAATCATCTTAATCATAGGATGATAATTCAACTTATATAAATCCCCCCCACCTCTGACCTATCTTTACTCCTAAATACTTAAAATCAGACTGAACAAGTTTAAGTCCCTTCTGCTGTAGTTCCATACCAGCATCCGGGAAACCCATCATTTCAGATTTCCCAATGTTAATCTTATACCCAGAAAAACTTGCAAACTCATCAATGACAGACAGCAGTGGCCCCATGGACCTTTGTGGATTTCCCACAAATAATAGCATATCATCAGCATACAATGCCACCTTATGCTCCGTCCCCCTTGCCCCACTGATCCCCTCCACCCCCTGATGCTGTCATATCGCCACTGCCAGTGGTTCAATTGCCAGGGTGAACAGAAGAGGAGACAGTGGGCATCCCTGCCTTGTACCTCTCCCTAATCCAAATCATTTTGACAGGCATCCATTAACCATAGCTCGTGCACTCGGCCAAAGATACATAGCTCTCACCCAACCTACAAAAGAATCACCCAGACCAAACCAGGCTATCACCTCAAACAGGTAATCCCATTCCACCCTATCAAATGCTTTTTCAGCATCCAGAGAGACCATCCCCACCTTCTCTTGCATTCAGCCAGCCCTCCATATTACATTAAGTAACCTACGCATATTGTGATATGACTGTCTGCCTTTAATGAACCCGGTCTGGTCTGGGTGAACCAGGTCCAGGAGAATATTCTCTAGCCTGACAGCCAAAACCTTAGCTAAAATTTTCAGATCCACATTAAGCAATGAGATGGGTCTGTAAGCTGCATAATCAAGCCCATCCTGCCCAGACTTGAGTATCAGGCAGATAGTTGCATCATAACAAGAATCTAGCAATGCCAGGATCCCTGTCTCCCCCTCTGCCTTGAACACCTCACACAACACCCCAGCTAGCTGGCCACCTAGGATTCTATAATACTCAATAGGAAATCTGTCTGGGCCACTAGCCTTTCCCTGTTGCATTTTTTGGATGGCCCCTAAAATTTCTGACCTTGAAATAGGCTGCCCCAGCAATTCCCTCTGCATAACCGTAGCAGTAGGCAGATTTAACCCATCCAAAAATCCCCATACATGAGCTTCCTTTCCTTTATGTTTAGCCCCGTACAGTTACTAGTAAAATTTCCCAAAACATCCCCCTATATCCCCTGGATTGGTACAAATCCTCCCTTCCCCATTTCGCACCCTTAATATGCGTGTTGGATGCCTGCCCCCTTTCATCACTCTCACCAGCATAGGTCCCAGTTTATTACCCTATTTGATAATCTTCCTCTGGCAATAAAACCATGATTTTCCTGTCTCTTCTCTCAGCAGTGTATTAAGAGCCTCCCTAGCTGTAAGCAGTAACCTGGGGTTCCCCCCTTTCTCCCCCCACAACCCGCTTCTCCAGCTCCTTCACTTGTCTCTCCCGTTCCTCTTGCTTACACCTATTTTGCTTTTTGATTTTTGCCACATAGGCTATAATAACCCCCTCATAAAAGCCTTACCAGCCTCCCAAAAGATAGTTCCGGAGACATCCTGTGTGGAGTTTGTTCCCTCATATAGTTGCCACTGCTCCACTAGGTATTCCCTAAAGGCTTGGTTTTTAGTCAAGTACATGGGGAATTTCCAAAGTGGGGGTGCCCCTCCAGACGCCCTGCCCACCAACTTCAATTTCACCATGGCATGGTCTGAGATATAGATGGGGCTACGAGATATCTCCTGAATCCTACCCACCCAACTTTTAGGGAGATAAATATAATCCAAGCGAGGCCATGTTTTATGAGGGTAGGAATAAAATGTGTATTCCCTCGCCACTGTATTAGCCGACTGCCAGCTATCCACTAGGTCCAGATCTGCCACCCCAATCTGCCACTGATTCATAGCCTCCGACATACATCCCTTCCCCTCAGAATGGTCCATACTTGTGTCCATAGTCCAATTAAAGTCCCCTCCCATAATGAGCCCTGGAAACTGTTCCCTAACCAGTAAGTCCAGCAAAGAGGAATAAAATTGTGGCTCATACACTGCCGGGGCGTAAATGCACCCAAATCTAAGCTTCTGTCCCTGAAATACACCCATAACGAAAATGTATCTGCCTTCTCTAGGGTCACGTACCACTCTCTTGACCTCAAAACGGAGGTACTTATGCAAAAGTATCACAACACCTCTCTTATGGGAAGAGAAGGAAGTTGCATAACACTTCCCCACCCAGTTCCACTCCAACTTTGCATGTTCCAAATCCGTCAGGTGGGTTTCCTACAACAGGGCCACCTGAGCCCCCACCCTTTTCAATACAGTCAAAATTGTTGTCCTCTTTACTGGGCTTGCTATACCTTTTACATTCCATGAAATTACATTTAAGTTTGAGACATCAGCCATGTTTCATAAGATAGCCCTTCCAGATCTGGCCCTCTGTTCTTAGCCCGTTTCTCCTTCCCTTCCCTTTTAAATGGCAGCACAGTAAACAACATTGCAGATTAACAATATGTTTCACATCATCGATTGCATCTATAAACAACACAACAACACTAACAGTAGTAACAGTTCTAGCAGTAGGAACACTTTTAACTTTGTAAACCCCTCCTTCCTCCCCCTACACCTAACATGCGTTTCCAGTAACTCTTACTTCCCAAATTTGTGCCCACCTTATCGCCTCTCCCCTTATACATTTTAAAACCTATATCTCTCTTCTCCTGCTTTGGCCTTTCCTCCCCAAAAACAGCAACCAGTCTTCTCGATAACCCTACCTCCTCTTCACTATTTCTCTACTGACACTAATTGCTAATATAGCACAAGTGTCCTAAAAAAAGGCAAAAACACCTCCTCAACTGAAATACGCGTCCCGTTGCTCCCCTCCACAGCCACTCCCTCCCTCCCTACTGTTTTAACCCCTGTAAGCAGATCAGAATCATTAGTACTTACCCCAATGCAGTTCTCTCACATACTTCTGCCCCTCCGAAAAGTGCACTTCCCTTCAAAACAACTCAGCCCCAATATACATCCTTTACCAGAGGCGACTCCTCCTTGTGCCCATTACTCTTCTCTCCCAACATCCAGAAGTTTTACCTTAACCCGGGCAGCTAATTCAAATCCTTTCCCGCTAGACCCAACGTACAAAGCTACCACCCCGGCGATTACGCTTCTACCTAGGCTGGGAACAGATTACACCCACATGGCCTCACAAATCCCCTTTCCATCCTCTCTTCCCTCCTCCTTTCAGTTCCCCCCTCCCCCTTTTACCATCTCCTATAAAACTAATATTCAATCTACTCACCATCCCTACAACCATCCTTGTTTTATAAGTATTCCCACTATATGAACAGCCTTGATACCCCTCCATAAAAAAGAAAGAAAGAAAAAGGTGCGAGAGCCAGGCCGCGCCTTCCAATACACACGCTAAGCCCGCTCCCCCCCACCAACCTCTGAAGAGACTGGTGCCAGGGCTGTAGGCCCACCGCTCAGCAATGCCTCCTTCAGTGGGGGCTCGCGAAATGGAAAAAAAAAAAACAGTCTTCAACATTGAGACTTAATAGGAGAGTGAGAACCAGTCTGATCAAGTCCAGCATCTTTGAGTCAAACAACCTTCACATACCCCTTTTTATCTACATATGAAGGAGAGTAAATGAAATAAAACTAGGGCATCAAACCTGTCTACCTTGCTCTTTTTTAGAAATCATCACAGCTAATTAACATACAAAAAAAGGATCTCCTCATGGCCTGCGCGCCATGTCACCAAGGATACTCTTCCCTCTTGTCTATCACCCCACTTTCTTTTTCAGGGCCTTCATGAACTCTTCAGCCTTCTTCAGCTCCCAAAACAAGAAGGTCGCCTCTTCATGCTTAATTTTCAATGTAGCGGGATACACTATAAAATTCTCGATCTTCAGGCCTCTCAGCTGAGCCATAAGTCCATTAAACACATTCCTCTTTTTCAACAGCCTTGCAGAATAATTGTGTGAGATGAGTAGCAGGCTTTCTTCATAACTAAGTGTGCCCTTCACTCTGTAGGCCTTCAGGGTCGCCTCCTGATCCTGGAAGTTATGGAACCTCATAATTATTTGACGCGGTGGTTGGCATGCAGGTGGATGTAGCAGCTCAGCACAATGAGCCCGCTCCAATTTCACCCTTCCGTGCTTAGTATGCAGGCCCAACAGCTCCGGCAAAACCCTGCTGCAGAAATCCAAAGCATCCCCACTTTCCTGCCTCTCTGGTAGCCCTCTCAGGTGCAGATTTAGGCACCTATGGTAGTTTTCTTGATAATCATAGGCTTCCTTAAACTCCTCCAGCTCTTTTTGGAGTGCTCTAATCTGCCCAGGCATTGTTAGGACTTCGTCCTCCAGCCATGATATCCGCTCCTCCGCCTCTGCTAACCTGGAACTCTGCTGGGTCTGTTGCTCCAATACTTCTTGCAGCCTACTATCTAATTTGTCCTCGAGCTTTATTAATCGTGGCTTGAGCGCTGCAATCACATGGCCAGTCAGCTCCCTTCCGAGCGCGGTGACCTCCGCAGCAGAGAGAGACACCAGACCCAAGTTTTCTCCTGTGGGGACCGTCATATTCTTTTTCCCGGCTTTTACCCACAGCTCATTCATTTCTTGCGGAACTGGGGTTAGAAACTCATCCATATTAGTTTCCTGCACCGAAAGATATGATCGCTTATCCGCACAGAGGTAGTTTTAATTTATTTTACTATTATTTAGTAGCTGCTCGAGTGGAGCGACCAGAAAACGTGACCGTTCAGCTAGCGGCTCATCAGCGCCCCCCCCCATTAATTCATTTTTAAAGAAAAATATTGTGTAACTTATACCAACCCACCTTCAGACACATTAAATTGTCAAATTAAATTAACTTTCACTGATTTAAAACTTATTTTACCTGAAAGTTTTCGCATGTGTCGAACTTTAACATGAAAAAGCAGATGTGTAGTTTAAGTGATCACAAAACATGAAAACAGTTGTGAAATGTGAATATTTTAAGAAATAATTCCTAACCTCATAAGACTGTGAAAATCGTGGCGGGGAAAAAAACATTGTGAAACATGTATATTTTAAAAACTTATTTAAAATATTTATACTTTGCATAGATTTTTCAGAAAAAAAATTGTGACAGATTACTTTGTGAAAATTTTCATTTTTAATCAAAGATAATTAATTACTGTTAATTAATTTAAAAAGTGCAATTTGTTTTAACCCTCCCTCACACACTTTAAACTATCACCCTTAAATTTTACCAAATTAAAAAGTTATCTTTCCTTAAAAGTTTTGTTCATATTGAATGTTAACATGAAAACAAGTCTACATGTAGTTTTAGCTATTTTTCTCAGCAGGTTTTTTGAGCATATGTGCAACCAATTAACTGTAATTAACTTAAAAATGAATTTGCATTTTTAACAAAAAAAATAAAAGGACTTATTCTAGTATGATACCTTGCTAAACATATAAGTTCCATGCCCCAACTGTTTGCCATGTTTTAACTACCTGAGGGCAAAAAGTTAGGTAGCAAGTCGCGCATAAACAAAAGCATAATTTCGGCTCTTAATGTCTCAAAAAGTACAGAACAGATCCTCATGAAATTGATAGATAAGATACCAAAATCCAATAAAATAAGATAAATAAATAAATAAATAAATAAGAAACCCTAGGACTGAGAAGGTGCATACCAGGTTCTGCAGTCCTAGGTTCTACAACAGCTGAGATATAAGGCTTTGAAAATTGCCATTTTTAATGAAACAGCAATGTAACCCTAATACAATGAAGCCCACTTAAATGCACACCCATTTTGCACCAGAAACTTGTGCACTTAAGTAAGCTGTGCATTTAAGCACTCTCCATAGGATAGCATTGTGCCCATAGCATAACACTGAGGCCATAGGATAATATTGCAGTCATTGGATTTCATTGTTCCTGTACAAAGTATATTAAACACATATAAGCATGTTTGTCTGGGAAATTAATCCTTATTTAGATAATAAGTAAGTCATGTTTAAAAACCTGTAAAAACATTGTCCCACCAGCGCGGTGGTAGAGCTACTGCTTAATGGCCAGTGATCTGGGTTTGGTAGCAGTCTCTGGACACTGGAGGGTTGGCTGGGAGGAGGAGGAGCTTCCAGGGAACTGGTCTCCTCCTACGGGGACAAAGCAGTTTGCTAGGGGACAGCATCCAGGCCTGGCCTGCCTAGCGTTAGCTGGAGTGGTGGATGGATGCCGACACAAGGTTCACAGGATCATGCGCCAATGTCTTGGCATCATTGCATGTCCTACCACTTAGGAAAAATGTATCGCAGAAGAGAAAAACATCTGTACCTCAGGATCCCTTGGAGACTCAGACCCTGGTCCAGCCCATAGATGGGGGATGCCCAGGGAACCTCTGCTCCATAGCTAGAAGGGGCAGGGGGTTGGAATCTGGCTATGCTGGCACACACCATCAGGGGGTGGGATCATGGGGTTGATCCCACAGGTTTGTGATGGCCACAAGACCAGGGCTGGTTCTCACCAGGGGCAAAGCCATGCTGGAGTACTAAAATATAAATAAAAAACACTCTAAAAACAGTCTAAAAATCATTTTTATTAAGTTATTTTAAAAAGTACAGTACAGTAAGTTTGGTGTCCTTGTGCCTGATCATCCCAGGAATCTGTCAGTCAATCATTTATATGAGGCTGAAAAAGGCTGTTATTTTCTGTTGCATTTGGTTCTTTACCACAAGTTGGAGAAGGTAACTGTCAAAATTAAAAACTGTTGTAAAGTCCCTTTTCTTCCTGGTTGCTGCAAACTGCTTAATTTTCTTAATGCAGAGCTGGGTTTCAGCAATGGACACTGGTGAGTCATTCTCAGTTTTGTCCTCTTGCTCATCCACATCACTGTCATCCTGTACTCCTCTTCTGACCCTCTTAGTTTGCTGTATATGTCTGCTTCACTGACAGTTCCACTTGTGGCAACTTCATAGTCTGTATCTTGGTATGACCTGAAACCTGCTGTGGTTGTACTTGACTGGAGGATTGGCAGGGGTAGGCAGGGGTAGTGTATCTTCCTCTATCTCTATTGATTGCTCATCCCGTGTATAAAACCAGCCTTTGCACAGCAGTTTCAGATGTCCTCTAGCTTTACAGTGCACAAAGTTGCATCCGGCATTTGTATGGGGTCTAGGATGGAGACTTTTTTCAAGATGTCAGTCACGGAGCTCTTGCTGTCAGTGATATGAAGCAAAATCCCCTCAACCATCTAAGAAAGATAAAGAGAAAATCATTTAAGATATTGAACAAAAACAAACAGCAAATTATAGAAAACAAGTCGAGGTATTGGGGTTATGGAGGGAGAGGTTACCTTTCACCTGTAATGATGTTTAACATTGAAAAATGATATCCATATTGCGGGGTTGTATCACTGAAGTAACATTGGGGGGCGAAAGTAAAGTGTAATGTGTGACAGCTGGATATTTGGGTGAGCGCTACAATTGTCAACAAAAGTATCATTTTTTTGGCACCTTCTTATGTGAATGTTTACCCTTTTTAACCAGTCTTAAGAATCTATCTGTGGTCTCTAAGTGTTTGAGTTCAGTTCATAATCTACAGTTAGGGTAACTAGGGAAAGATCAGCAAAACGACATGGGCGTTTTGACTTGCCAATTATGAGGGGATTCATGAGATCGTATCCATCCATTACAGCAGAGCTACACCAATCAATCTCTTCTCTTGAGCCTTTTTTCTGCCACAGGGTACAGAGGATTTAAAAGTCAATATTCCCTCCAGTGTTGCTGTAAAATACAGCCTTGTCTTATTGCAGTTATACACTGCGTGTGTTGAAAAGTCAAACAAGATTGGTGGCAAAACGCTGGTGAGTCATTGATAAGCTGAGTCTGAGTCTGCATCCTTCTTTTTACTGTGACAGTTTTGGAACACTATCCCATTCCTCTCTTTCCAGCAGGGTGGCCAGCTGTTAGTTGCATTGAGAGGCTGTCCCAGTATAGTAGCCGACTGTGTGGCCTTCTGAAGAAGAAGGGGCCACTAACAGGAGCAGCCAGAGCTCTACTTGCTGTAAACCATCTCAGTAATACAGTCTCTACAGTTTCACATTTACCAACCCATTTTCTTACTTCCAGTTTTGATTTTCTCTGGTCTCACATTCAATTAGATTGTTGTAGATTCTGTAGAGACATCAATATCATAATGTTTGACAACATCACTTCTCTTGCTTTCTATCTGCTGCAGATACTGTATTAAATTTACTTTCTCCCCCAGAGACAGCGTCACCTTCTTCCTCTATAGACTCACATTAAAACATGATCCTGCAAGATTGCCGGCTATGTAGTGGGTCAGTTAACACCTCCATGAGGTGTAAGGTGAAGTACAAATTTTCACTTACATACTGAATGAGCACACTTGGGGTATAAAAAATGTGAACATAGGTGGGATTTGCACTTGGGCAATGTAATCTTAACTGGGCTATTTCAACATTACAGCAAATAGAAAATAAGTGGGAAACTGCATTTTTGTGCATTTAAGTGGAAAGTGTACTTATCTGATGAGCACTTATGTGGGCTACACTATATATATGTGTGTGTGTGTGTGTGTGTGTATATGACATTATTCTCCATGGGGTCTATGAACTAAGCCTACACACTGCATGTATGCAGTACGTAGGCTTCCTTAAGTCTATCTGCTGTGTATCTTGGGGTCATGTGGATATCCACAGCATTCACTGAAGGGGCATGAGCCCCTTCTGCTCCTGATTCTCTGTATGTCCTTGGCTCTGTGTCTGTGGAAGGACACAGGAGTGGAAGAGGGGCTGTTTCACACTCTGCTCCATGCTTCCAGGCATGAAGTGCTGGTAGAGGTGGGCGCTGGCTAAGTGGGAAGGGACCATGCTGTAGCTGCTGCGTGCACCCTCCCACTTGGACCAACTGGACATGGCAGTACAAACAATCCCCTGCCATCCTGCCTCAGCCCTCCAGACATGCAGAGAGGGCTGGTGGCAGCTGTTGGCATGCTTACTCAGTCCATGTTGTTTTTCATGGGACCCACCTTGTCCCACAGTGCTTTGCTCTTTGCAGAGCATGGGATCCAGTCCACTGCCAGGGCAGGCATCTGATTGGTTCCCACCTGTGTCTGCCAGTCTTCCTCTCTGCATATCAATATGCCAGCAGGGACTCAGACAGGTGACTGGCATTGTGAATGGCACGCCATGCATGCCTGTCCAGATGTGTAGCTGCGCGTGGGCTGAGTACATGCCTGTTGTAGGCACCCTACCAATATTGGTGCACAGGTTTCAATGAGAGTAAAAAAACAACTCTTGGATGTAGCCTCTTTGACAACATTGAAGCTAACAGAAAAAGCAAACATGGTAAGTCTGATAGAATTTCTTCTTTCTGTGTTGCTCCACTTTGTAAAAGGGAATTACTTACAATATGGGTTCTAAGAATAAGTACCCATTCTGAATCAGAAGTGGGAGAGTGTAAATTTATTTATTGAAATGTTTCACCAGGAGGGCACACTGAACAACAGGTTGCTTGTCTCACAGTGCGACCTAGGGGGAAGGGTTACATAAGCTTGTGAAGGATGATCAGTTACAATAGTATGTGGGTAGTATAACAATACAACATTGTAAGATTGTGCAACAGTTGGAACACAAGGTATTGTACAATAAACAGTAGTGGAACATTGGGTAAATTACATGCCCAAAATCATACAAAAGAACATATGAACGTACAAAACAGTAATGATGTGATAGAACCATTTATAGTGCGTGAGTGTACCAGGAGCAGGCTCGAGGTAGTACACAAGTGCTGTTGGAGTAAAATGGATGGGGTTTGGCTGTGCACACTGGTGACCCAGAGGGGCAGGAGGAGAAGGTGGGAGAAGCAAGAACTGAATATGAGGAGAAGGAGTAGCCATTTCCTGATTTCCCCCTTCAGGATGTTGAGAACTCTACCAGGGGGGTCATGGTAGGAAGGCAGAAACTGTGGATGGGTATTAAGGTGGGTTAAAGCAGGAATAGATGAGGGAAAGCTAATTGTGTAGGGCAGAGGTAAGGGAGTAGTTGGAGAAGGAGTGACATATTTCAGGGGGGAGGGAATTCCAGATTTTAGGGAAATGATGGGCAAAACCAGTCTGACCAATGAAGGTGGAGCGGTGAGGGACTGTCAAGGTGTGGGCGTCATTTGATCTGAGAGAGTGGGTGGGGGGAGGTGGAGTGTAGAGAGAGGATGAGAGATAGGAGGGGAGCCCCCCCGAACCAGAATTTGGAGGTTAGTTTGGCACAGTGACAGATGTGTCTGTGAGACAGTGGAATGAAGGTTAGAGAGTGATAGAGTTCACAATGGTGGGAATGGGAAGGGGAGTTGATAGCAAACTGACAGAAGGAGTTAAAGAGAGAGTCCTACTTGGTCAGGGAAGATTTGGGAGCAGCACCATAGACTACGTCACAGTAGTCAAAGATGGGGAGTATCATCTTCTGGACAATTTCGTGCCTCACAGTCAGTGGGATGCAGCTACGATTCCTGTACAGAGCACCAAACTTGGGGCTCAGTTTCTTCAGGATAGCAGTGATATGCACAGAGAAGTTGAGGTGCTGGTCCAGCCAGACTCCCAGATATCAAAATGAGGAGGTGTTCTCCAAGATGGTCCCATCAGGGGTGTGGAAGGTGGGTAGGGCCGGGAGCCTAGAGAGTCTCTGCTTGGTGCCAAAGGTCATTGAGACTGTCCTCTTGGTGTTTAGAAAAAGCTGGTGAGAAGTAAACCAGAGCTGAACGTGGTTGAAGTCATGCTGTAAGCTGGTTTGCACAGCAGCAGGATTTTTGCCGGAACTATACAAAACAGTATCATCAGCATACATGTGGATAGAAGAGGATGAGCAGGCTGTGGGAAGATCATTAAGGAAAATGGAGAAGAGCAAGAGGACCAAGCACTGAGCCCTGAGGGACACCAGTGTTGATGGGGAGTGGAGGGGAGATGGAATCAATGATTCTCACCGACTGGGTCCTGCCAATGAGGTAGGATTTAAACCAGTTGGTGGCAGATAGAGCAAGGCCAGCTGAGAAGAGTGAATCAAGAAGCAGGGGATGTGAAACAGTGTCGAAAGCTTTGGCTAGGTCGACAAAGATGGCCGAGGTGATCAGGCGGTCATCCATCCCTGAAAGGATAGAGTCAGTAAGTCTGAGGAGGGAGGGAGGTGGTTGCTGAGTGGTTCTTCCAAAAACCAGATTGGAAGGGGGTGAAGAAGGAGGAATCAGAGAGGAAGGGTGATAGTTGAGAGAGAACTAAATGTTCTTGAAGTTTGGCAAGGGTAGGAAGGAGGGAAATGGGGTGATAGTTGCCAGGAGTGGATGTGTCACCACCCTTGGGGAGAGGAAGGACTACAGCGTGTTTCCAGGATGAGGGTACTTGGGCAGAAATAAGGACAGGTTAAGGATTAGGGAGATAGGATAAGCAATTGGTGGAACAGAAAGGTAAAGAAGTTTAGGATTGAGCTCATCTGGTGAGGAGCCTTTAGAGGGGTTGAGGGATAGGAGACCATTAAGAGCTTCATCCAGGGAGATAGTAGAAAAGGAAAATGGGGGAGGGGTAGGCACTGGCTGAGGCGGAGGACTGAAGTTAGTAGTTGGCAGCTGGGAGAGGGAATTCAGAAGAGATGAAGCGCACGAGGTATAGTAGGCATTAAATTCACTGGCCAGGGAGCCAGGGTTGGAAACCAGGGAGTTATTTATTTTGAGAACTGAAGGGGAAGGGGGAGAGGGGGGAGAGAATAGGGCATGAACTATCCTCCAGAATTTAGATGGAAAGTTGGTGTTAGACAGGATGTAGATAGGATGGTAGTAAACTGCAAAGAGGACAGGATATACATGGTCACTCCCCTTCCACGACCCGATTGATCTTGTTTGGAGATGGAATACCCTGGGATAGCAATGGCACTGTCAGGGGTGCTTTTTTGAGCCATATCTCGGTAATAATTAGGATATCAGGGGTGTGTAAAATCATAAGAGTTTGTAGGAGGTTGATTTTAGGTAGCAGGCTGCAGATGTTCAGGTGGAGGAGCTTCAACCCGTTAGGGAGGGTTGTGGGAGTGGGGTTTGGAGACATGTTATTTGGGTAAGGAGCCTGGGTAGGAGAAGAAATAGGGCCAGGGTTGGGGTGGATGTTCCCTGATGAAAGAAGGAAGAGGGCAAGGATGAAATAGTGAAGTTTAGGACTTTTGTAACTGGAGTAGGAAATACGTGAGGGAGGGGAAGAGGGAGGGAAGGGTGCAGAGAAGAGATAAGGAAATGAAGCAAAGCAAAGTGACTAGGAAGGAAAAACAGAGATGCTGGAGGGTAGTAGGGAAAATGGGGTCTGCTTACAAGGGGGGCTGTAGGGGTGATTGACAGAATGAAGGAGGTATCTGAAAGGGAAGGGGGGAGAGAGAAGTGGAAATAGGTGTAGAGGGGGAGACTGGGATAAGGGTAAGAACCAGGAAGAGTGTGAATAGGAGGGAGATGAAAACCATTCTGGGTAGAGCAGTAGAGGCTTTGTACAGGCTTAGCATAGAGAAGGTGTTTTCATCCAGATGAAGAGAGGTGATCTTGCCCCTCTACAGGTCATTGCTAAGACTGCACTTGGAGTATTGTGTGCAGTTTTGGAGGCCATACCTGAAGCGTGATATCAGGCTACTGGTGGGGGTGCAGAAGAGGGCAATGAAGATGATATGTGGAATGGAGGGGACAGATTATGACAGCAGGCTGGGAGACCTGAATATGTACACCCTGGAAGATAGAAGGGACAGGGGTGACATGATAGAGACATTTAAATCTCTGAGGTGAATCAATAAGGATGGGGCAGATGGGGTCTTTAAGCTAAGGAGAGAGAGGGACACCAGGGGGCATGGGCTAAGAATGGGGGGGAAGATTTAGGAGGGAAATGAGGAGACACTATTTCACGGAGAGGGTGGTAGCAAAATGGAATGCACTACCAGAATGGGTGGTATCATGTAAATCTGTGAACAGCTTTAAAAGGGTATGGGACAGGGAATGGGGAGAGTGAAAGTAGGGGTAGCAGTGGGATGACAAAGGGGAGGGGGGTGGGGCAACTTCAAGCTAGGGGTGTTGTCTGCACACTCGAGCAGACTTAGATAGACCAGATGGTCTGTTTCTGCTGGCACATTCATATGCTCATATTAGCTGACTGTGCACAAAAAGAAGAAAGTATGCCTCCTGGTTCACACAAAAGGCAGGAACCTGAGAAAGATAAGAAAAAATAGTCCATGTCTGAAGTTTTCCTATGCATCTGCCAGAGTAGACAGCTATCAAGAAGCAAACCTTGTAGAAGAAGAGATCCTCAAGAACATAAAATAAAGGTTCAATAGGTGGCTTGCAAAGAGTTAAAAGAACCACATTAAAGTAACACAGGAGAACTGGAGAGCAGCACTAACTTCTGGAATGGCTAATTGCTTGAACAAGCAAATGACATTGGAATGAATAGCTAGGGAGAACCCAACCAAAGGTCCCAGCATAGTTCCTAGAGCTAAACTTAATCCCAAAGGTTGCAGAGAGCATTCCTGATTGCAAGAAATCCAAAATATTTTGAATGAGGGCTTTAGTGGGCTTGTAGTCTTGTTCCTTAGCTCAGGAAACAAAAAGTTCTAGGTCCTGTCATATATCAGTGAGGTTCAAATGTTTCAGAATGACATGAGGATGTTCCTGACCTTGGCAGAAAAATCTTATTTTAGAACCCTCTGCTCTTCGGCACTCGGTTGCTCACTAACGTGACCAAGGTTTGGATGTAGAACAGGTCCCTGACCTAGAAGATCAATGTAGCAAGGGAGCCTGAATGGTCCTAAATTGTGAGATTTATCAGATCCAAGAACCACAGCTTTTGTGGTCACTCTGGATTGCTGAATTTTTTGAAGAACCTTTGGAATTAGAGAAACTGGAGGAAACAAGTAGGCTCTTTCGAAGGGCAGCCATAGGGAGAGGCATCTACTGCTTCCACTAGTGGACATCAAAACCAATTGAAGAATCTGGGAACACAGGCATTTTCCCTGCATGCAAAGAGATCAATCTGAAGGGTCCCAAACTGACTGCATAAAAGAGTGAACACTTCTGGGTTTACAGAACACTCCCCTGGATGGACGATCTGGCAGCTGAGACAATTTGCCTGAGCATTTTGATCCCCTGCTTGATGAGTTGCTGATAGAGACAGAAGAGTCTTTTTGGCCCACTCAAGAAATGTTTGGGCTTCTAAGAGCATGATTTCACTTTCTGTGCCTCCTTGATTGTTTATGCATGCAATGTCACTGCATTGTTCCATCCAATCTTCATCGCTTAGGACCTGACCTGCTCCTGAAAATGGAGGAGAGTGAATAACACTGCTCACATCTTCAATGCATTTACCTGAAGGACTTGTTCCTCCTGACTCCAAACACCCTGAACTGGAATCTGATAACTAACAGCACTCCACCCTAGGAGACTGGCATCCATTGTCAGAATTTATTCCAGGAGGTAAAATAGCAGGTAGTCCTTCATCAGATTTCTCAAATCTTCCCACCAGGCAAGTGACTGATGAACCAAGGGTGGGGAATCCAAATGGGAGTAAATATTACTTCAACACTGGATAGCAAGGTGGCAGAAGGTGGGAATGGAGAGACCTCATAAAAAGGCAAGCCCATGGGACTAGTTCTATTGTGACTGTCATCAGACCCAAGGCTTGAAGGGAGCAGTGAGCAGAAACCACCTTCCATGTTCTGAGATGCTGAATGTGTTGCTGTTGAGTTTTCACTGTGGATGAGGAGAGGAGGCGCCACTACAGATCCATTTGGAAATGGACTTCAAAGTGTTCTAGCCTCTGAGGCAGAGTAAGGGAGCTTTTCTTTTTGTTGACGATCCAACCTTGATCAGCAAGATCCTGTAAAGTCTGGGCTACAAAGGATCTTAGGATCATAGGATCTGGTTACAAGTCCAATCAGCTACAAAGAGTCATAAACGGACTTGCCACTGTTCAGTGGGCATAATCCCATTTTCTATCTCTCATATGCTGATCAAGCAAATGCTTGAAAGCCGCTATACTGCTAGCTCCCACCACAACTGCAGGTAGTGAATTCCATACTTCCACTATCCTCTGATTGTACCACCTGCCTCTTTTGGTAGTTTTATATTTTTCCCATAAAGTTGATGAGAATGGGCCCTGGTTGCCCTACCTAATTCCTCCTTTTTTTCTAAGACCTGCACATTCCCAAAGCAGTTAATTCCGGAAAGTGTTATACACAAAACAAAGGTCACCTCTGACTCCTTGATAAGACATGGAATATTTATTTATTTATTTATTTATTTTTGGTAACCGGGTGGGTGCACTAGACACAGAGATACCTATCTTCAGGCACAACCCGGGAGGATACAGCTGACTACAAAGCACACGATGTGGCACAGCACATGGAAAATATGTAACACAGTAGGAAGGGGTACAATACGATCAACTTTGGGATTGAAAGAAATACAGTATTAAACAAAATTAGAATACAAGTAATACAGTTTGGACAAATTCAAAAGAATATAAAATAGAGACAAGTGTAGACAAATGAGTAACACAGTGCAGTAATAAACTGACTAAAATGTTATGTGTAGCAAACAGTAAGTGCCATTATGTAGTCATTAAGCTTTAAAGAGTAAAGACGGGGAGGAGAGGGAGGAAGGTATAATAGAAAGAGAAGGAGAAGAGATGAGTGATGAAAAAATGAACATACAAAGGAGGGCAAATAGAGAGAGGTGAGGAAGAGCTAAGAAGGGAGTAGTTGCCGAGGGAAGGAGGGAGAAAGGATGATCCAAGGCGGGTGAAAGCAAATGCAGGGGCGTGAGGCACGTAAATGATCAGGGTGAAGTTTCTTGAAACCAGCATGGGTGGGAGCTTCGCGAATAGCTTAAGGTATAGAGTTCCAGTACTTCAGGGCCATGTGAGAGAAGACGTGTGCTCCCATGGTGGTTTTACATCTGGGGATATAGAGAGGGGCTTGACCAGTAGATCAAAGCCCATAGGAGTGGGATTGGGAGTGAAGCAAGGAGGCAAGGGATTGGGGAAGGTGTGATCTGGCTATCCCGTCAATTAAAGAGCTATGACTGGAGTCGATGGGTAGAGAGGCTAGGCCATTTTAGGTACACATAGAGCTGACAGTGGTGTTTATAGCATGGTGATGCAGAGGCATAGTGGCAGATGTTGTCATAGGTGGTGTCCCATTTGTGGAGGGAGGATTTTGTGGCACCTAAGTAGGTGACTGTGCCATAGGCCAAGGCCGGGAACATGAGGCATTGTGCAACCACGAGTCTAGTCGATCGGGTGAGGGCATAGTTAGTGCAGTAGGCCCATCCAATTTTAGCATTGCCAGACTTGCAGGTGGTGGTGATGTGCAGATCAAAATCCAGGGATTCGTCAAGAAAAATACCCAGGTATTTAAAGGAGCTAGTGCTAACCAAAGGGGAACCATCGGCACATGATATTTTGAGGGAGTTACGATTTGCTTTGAGTCTGGCTGGTGAGCCAAAGAGCATGGAGTGTGTTTTGCTTTCATTGAGAATAA
Source organism: Neoceratodus forsteri (assembly GCA_016271365.2). NCBI lineage: Eukaryota > Metazoa > Chordata > Ceratodontiformes > Ceratodontidae > Neoceratodus > Neoceratodus forsteri. The sequence goes on from CM028137.1 coordinate 166,521,140, forward strand.
GGTTGTTCTCCATTAACCACGATTGTATGCTTAGGAAGTCCGAGGCAAGAGGGTAATTTATATCTGAAAACTCTCTAGTACTGTGGTAAATGATGAGGTCATCCGCGAAGAGAAGAGATGAGCAGGATGGTGCAAGGAGGTCATTAATTAAGATTGAGAAGAGCAAGGGGCCAAGTATGGAGCCCTGGGGAACACCAGCTTATGTAGAAGAAAGATCAGACATGGCTGAGTTAAAAACAACAGCCTGATTCTTGTTAAAGCATGCCACCACATCAACAGAGAAACCGAGGGCATGTAATTTAGTGAGGAGAAGGGAATGGTTGACCAAACCAAAAGCCTTGGTTAGGTCAGTGAAAACTGCACCTGTCAGAAGGCCATTATCCATGGCAGCATAGATGTCATTAGTGAGTTTTAGGAGGGCAGTGAAAGTGCTGTGACCTTTTCGGAAACCATGCTGCGAGCCTGATAGGAGGTTATGCTCCTGGAGATATGCTATGGTTTGGGTGGCCACTAATTTTTCCAAGATTTTACTAAGCACAGAAAAAACAGCTATAGGATGATAGTTGACAATTTCTTTGGGCCACCCTTTTTAAGAATAGGTGTAATTCTAGCTATTTTCCAGATATTAGGAACTGAGCAATGGCATAGAGACAAATTGTAGATTTTGGTGAGGGGGGAGGTGATGATAGGGGCAGCGACTTTCAAGAGTCTGGGTTCCAGACCATCAGACCCAGAGCTAGTGCTATCGGGAATGGTGAGTAACAACTTTAGAACGTTGGTTCTTGTAGTGGTCCGGAACCAGAATCACAAATGGGTAAGTGGAGGTTCAGAATCCTTGGGGACAGAAGTGATGTGTCCAGAGGGGAAGGAGGCCATGTAATTAGACAGGCCAGAGAAATGGAGGTTGAAAGCATTGGCAATGGTCACAGGGTTGTTACAGTGAATGCCATTTAGCAGCATGTCATTTTAGTGGATCCAAGGTGGGTTTTTATGACTGACCAGAATCTCTTTGAGTCACCTGCAGCTTTTATTAATAGGTCTTTGCAGAAGGAGCTCTTAGCTAGGTGAATATTCCTTTTGCAGGAAATTCTCTGTGACCTGTAGGTATTATAATTGGACTGAAGCCCTGAGTCCTTAAAACTTTGCCAGCTTTTATCCCTAGACCTTATTTTCGTGAGAAGGTCTTTAGTTAACCATTTAGTTTGTAGTTAACCTCAGTTCCTGTAGTCTGTTATGATATTCTGTACAATGGACTGTACTGATCCTTTTGATGAATCTTCTTTGCACTCTCTCTATAATTTTTGGGCTACCGGCACTCTGCGGGACACTGAGGGGCACACTGTATTCCAGAACTGGTCTGACTAGGGATCTGTATAGGGGAACCATAACCCTCTCATTCTTGCTTTTAATGTTCCTCAGGATATTACCAATTATTTTGTTTGCACATTTTGCCACTTCTACATTGTGACTGTCAAATGTTAATGTATTAGATGTAATAATTCCTAAGTCCTTTTCATTTTCTGTAGCTGTAATAACGTTGTTTATTTTATATAGTGTTCTTTGGTTAGTAGAGCCAAAGTGCATTACCCTACACTTTTTCTCATTAAGCTTCAACCTGTGAGACACAGCCCAGTCTTTCAACCTATTTAACTGATCCTGAAATGGTTTACTGAAACCATATGATTTGCTACGGCCCCAACTTCTGCATCATCAGCATACTTGCAGAGCCATGCTCCATTCGACTCCTGCATTGTAGTGAAAAAAATATTGAATAGTAGGGGTCCCAGGATCGAACCCTGGGGCACCCCACAGTTGACACTACCCCAGTCTAAAAAATAACCCCTCAATTGTACCCTCTGTTGTCTGTCCTGAAGCCATGATCCCCCCAAGGCATGCATTTACCCCTAGGTCATGCAATGAATCCAGTAAGATCTTGTGAGACACTGTGTCAAAGACCCTGGCATAATCAAGGTACACCACGTCTACTGGTAGACCCTGATCCAGTGCCTGGCTTACTGAATCAAAGAAGAATATCTGGTTACTGATGCATGATCTGCCAAGTGCAAAACCATACTGTGACATATCTACCACTTGCAGATGTTTCAAGTCCTCTTCTAAAAATTCTGTAATGAAAGATCCCATGACTTTTCCTATCACAGATGTGATACTGATTGGCCTGTAATTGACAACTTGTGTTTCAGCCCCTGCTTTATAAATTGGGGAAATATGGGCTAATCTCCACACATCCAATACCCTTCCCTCCCTCAATGATTTATTAAATAATATTGCCAATGGTCCTGCCAGCTCTTCAGCCAAATGATTCAAAAACATGGGCTGAAACCCATTTGGTCCTCCAGATTTAAATTTATTGAAGTTCATGAATTTCTCTTTAAATTGAGTTTCAGTAATTACAATATGCCACTTGTTTTGTTCACTATCTCTCATTCCTGTTCTACTAAATTCATCTGAAGCCTGATAAATGCTCAGAAAATATTTATTAAAGGCTGTTGCCATGTCTTTTTCATTATCCAATATCTCTTCCCCAGCTTTGAGGTTGGTAATGTGTTTATTTCCTTTTTAAACTCCCCACATAATTATAACATTGTTTGTAATTATCCCTTGAACCACTTGCTAGCCCCAACTCTGTCTTTGCCAATGCCCTTCTTATGGTCTTCTTGCATTTCTTAACTATCAGCTTATAATTTTGCTTCCTAAAGACCATGGGATTACTTTTATATTTCTTGTACGCATTTTCTTTTTTATTCACTTATTTGCATTTTTTGATATTGAACCAACTAGGAACTTTTCCTTTCTTGTCATACTGAACAATCTGTGGCACAAAATCATTCATACATTCTTTTAACTTATTCTCTATTCTGTCTCATACATGTTCCAAATCTTGATTTTCTAATTCTGCTTTCCAGTTCCAGTTATGCAGAACCTGATTTATTTTAGCATAATCTGCATTTTTGTAGTTTATTATCTTTGTTTTACCTGAGATCTTGGTGACTTCTTCCTTCACAGAGAATTTGACCGTGTTATGGTCGCTGTTTCCCAGCAGTTGAATCACCTTAACTTCCCTTATGCTTTCCATGTTACTTAAAACTAATACATGATTTTTCCCTAGTATTTTGTTTCACAAACTGTTCAGGACCCCCGGTCAAACATACCTCCCCAAATTTGTTTCCATATTACTACAACCCTAATGGTTACTCCAATTTATATTGGGAAAGTTAAAATCTCCAATCAGGATACAGTTACCAGTTGACAGCATATTATCAATGAAGTCCAAAAAGCATTTGTTCTCCTCCTCTCTTAAACTAGGGAATCTATAACACAACCCCAAGGAGATAGGCTTTTTACCTGTGCTCAGCCTAACCCACAGTTGTTCCATATCTCCAAGATCTGAATTTTTGTTAACCAGGATGTATGCCTTAAGGTGGCTAGTAGCAAAATATACTGTAGACTGACTCCTCCACCTGTTGTGTTTTGTCTTGCCTTCTGGAAAAAGTCAAATCACCGGATCTCATTACCCCAGTCATCATCCTTATTCAGTTTTTCAGTTATGCCACATATGTCTATTTTGTCTCTTACTAATATATATCTGAGTTCATCAAATTTATTCCTAACACTTCTGGCATTAATAAGCAGGACATTCAGTTCATCTGACTTGCTGGGCTATGTCTTGTTTCTATCTATCCCCATGCTTTCTGATTTGGTAAACATCTTTCACCCATTTGGGCCTTTTCGACCCCATGGCAGCTACATGGTTTAAAGTCCTGTCAATTAGCATTCTGAATATTTGACCCAGTTCCTTACTTCCTTCTTTATTCAGGTGCAGACCATCCCTACTGTAATACTCAGGCTTAGAATTAACAATTTCCCAGGTTTTCATACACTCAATCCCCTGCATTAAACACCATTGTCACAACCAGTTGTTTATCCTTAGCATTTTCTGATGTATTGCTGTACTAGCTCTGGGAACTGGTAGAATCTCAGAAATGATGACAGTGCAATTTATTTGTTGTGTTAATTTATCAATAGCCCTATAATCTAAATACATTTGATCTTTTCTTGTAGACCTTAAGTCATCGGTTCCAATGTGAACTAGAATCACAGATTTATCTGCCTTTTTTGTAACTATTTTCAGCAACAATGCAACCACATTGGATATATTAGCTCCATGTAGGTAAGAACTGATAATTTTCTCTTTAAGATCTTTAGTTGTGTAGGCATCAGTGTATTTAATTATTGAATCACCGACTATAAATATTCTGTTATTTCCACCTCCCCTGTCTTCCTTGTCAACCTCCATCTCATTATCATTTAACTGCAAACAATCATGCAGTTTATAGGAAAATTTGTAAATATCAGGTCTAACGTAATAGAAGTTAAGGGGTCTTCTGAATTGATCCTTGTTGGTTCTTTAATCAATTGACTGAGTCCCAGATTCATCTGTAGATCAACTAGGGGATGTTTATCACTTATAGTTGGCCAGTTTGTATTAAAGTCCCCCAACATTAAAATTTCATGAGTATCCTTATATCCCTGCAAGAAATCCTGCAAGGTATTGAAAACCTCTGGCTTAATGTTTGGAGGGCAGTAAATCCCTGCAATCAACATTTGTTTTACATGTGGCAATTTCAATTCCGTCATTAAGACTTCTAAATACTGGTTGGGGGTCTCTTCCCTTCTACCTCTTCTCATTCCTCTGTGCCATCCCCTCCTCCTCCTGCTGTCTTCACTTTAGGGATCCACACACCTTTTCCCTTCCCCACTATCACTCCTTCAGTGGGCAAGCTGCCTTCTTCTATCATCTCCACTCCCACTGGAACCTGCTTCCCCTCCTCTGTCTACCTTTCCTCCTCTCTCCTGGCCCTTCGATACCAGCTAAGGCACCTCCCTGGTCCCACTTGTCCCTGTCAACCCCCCCCTCCTGACTATCCTTCCCCTTCCTATCTGCCCTTCATACATTCTCCCCCATTATTTGGCTATGACAGTGGCTGATTTCTGCCAAACTACAGCACCGTCACCACCTCCTCAGGCACCGTGCACTTTATTTGGTACCTGCAAGTTTATGCTACGAGTCCTTCATGACCAATAGCAGTTGTTTGCCTATTTGTGCATCTCTTGCTCTTGCACCTTAAGATGTTACTGTAATTTCTTACTGTTGTGTCACTGAAATCTTGTTCTGCTTGTACTCCCCTTGCTCCTCCCACCCGGGACACACCTGGAAAAGAGCCTCAGCTCAGGGTACCTTTCCCAGTTGCCAATTTTGAACTAATTAAATAAAAAAAAATCTGTTCCTAACTTTCTAATTAGCGGGGTGAAATCTGCATTAAATAAATGTTTGATTTCTGGAGTAATGGACAGTCACAGATATGTTAATTTTTGGCCTTTCATTTGTAAGGGGAATTGACAGTACACTTTTAACAGTTCTTTTTATGATAAATTGTTATTTAAAGGCATAACTTCTGATTTTGCCCAGTTTATTGTGAGTCCTGAGATGTCTTCAAGCTCCCCCAGTAAGTTCTTTGGTTCAGAAAGAGAAGTTAGAGGGTTTTGAACAGATAGTAAGATATCCATATGTGAATGCAAATATGTTGCACCTATATTTTTTAATTTGTAGGCCTCCTACTGTTTGCATATATGCTTTTGATTAGTGGCTGCATGGCAGCTTTTTAATATGCTTGACCCGCTACATGTAATACTATGATGTACAGCATACCACCTTCTGGAACTGCAGCTATTTACACTGAGTGATGTTAACATTGTGTTTTTTGGAGTGGGGGCACAGTGAAGTGATTGGTTTGTGGGCACACACCTGAGCTGAGGCTTTTATTCGGCTCCATTCACACTGGGTGGCTATGCCATTTCAAGCAGCACAGTTAGTTGCAATAAGAAATGTTTGCATGTAGCAGTGACAATATTTAACTGCTGCTCAGAGGAAGGGTGGTGTCTGGTGATACTATGCTGTAAACATTTTCTAGGATGAGAAAATGTTGTCTAAATTGTTGTGAATGACAAATTATATTTAATTATGACATAATTAAGGAACTTTGAGACACAAAATATAACCTTTTTTGCATCCAAAAATGGTAAAACTGTTTGCATATGTAAATACTTGTCACTGAACAATATGCAGGCTCACAGCTAGCATATGCATGATTTAGTCTTGCTGGCCTGCAGAACTCTGTACCATGGTGCTGCTTTGCACACATTAGAGGCCTATGGAATTCACAGACACAGCACCTCCTGTATGAGTGTGCAGAACACCGCAGTTGAGGTGGGGGAGGCTTGGTGGTGGAGTTTTGCAAGACATTAGGCTTCCAAGTGGTTCAGCTGAAAAGGCAAGTCTATGCTCCACTACAGCAGGAGAACAGGGTACAGGTCTATAGCAGTTTTTAGGCAGGTCTTCATTATGCCATAGGAGATACAATTTGGAAAACAAATTGAACAAATCTCTGGCCAGTGCCCCTAGGACAACATGGCAAGGAGGCAGGTATGAAACTGGCCAATGTCCAAAATTGGTGGGGCTACCAGCCATGGAAGATGCCATGACGGGGGGGATGGTGTTTACAGCAGGCCCCCTGCCATAAAATGTACCCCCCACTGGCAGCTACAGGAAGTTGTTCTCTAAATGCCATGAATTGTAGACACTCCCCGATATGACCCCAAAACCCTCTCAGCCCTGGGCAGATGGGTTGGGTTTGGGTTGGGAAGGGTTCAGAAGTTCACCCTGGAGAAATATTGATTATTGTTAGTACTGTGGGGGTGGGGAACCCTGTCCCTGTCTGCATAACAGAGCAAGAATTAAAGATGCCTATGTGCTTCATAAGCTTGATGCGGAAGCTTTGTGAATAGGGGCTACTGACAGTTCATATGAATCATCTGTATGCACTATTTGGCCCAGTAGACACCAGCAAAGGTATGTGCCAAGCAACTTGGCTGCGTGCCATGCACACACCATCACAGAAACACACAGGGATGACATTTACTAACCTCAGTCTGTCCCACCGCTTAAGCACATAGCAATGTAATGGGGAACGGGAACCCAGGGGTGGAGTCGGCTGAGACACTGGACTTCTAATCAGAAGTCTGCTGTTGCTCTGTAGTGGATCTCCAACTCTGCAGGAGCAAGGGATAATGACATAATCCAGTCCACATCAAGGACAACTATATGCCCCATTATGCCAACAAATATTTTTTAAAACAAAAAAAATTACTTTGCTAGCCACTGACCAACATGTCCCAGGAGTTGATGCCCAGGAGGGGAACTGGATATAGTTCATTGAACTTTCTCAAAGGGCAAATGACACCCTGCTTTAGTCACAGCTGAGAACACTTTAATTTTGACAGTTTAGTTGGCTGTTTCTTTGGAAATGGGCCACAGACTTGCCAATTACCCCAGATTATCTATACCTTTAACAACACAGTCACAGAGAGCATAAAGTATATAAAATAATATGTAATACTCCACAATATTTACATATGGTACAGGACTGTATACTCTAAAGACTAGGGGAATACAGTCCAGTCCAGAAATGGAACACAAAACATTTGAACAAGATAGAATTCATACAGAATAACCTAACTCCGATAATTTATAGGTAGATAGTTAAACTTACCCCAATCAGGATCTAATTAGTCTTAGTAAACTGGACTGTGATGATAAGCCTTACACATCCCAAGATAAGACTTATTTCATGAGAGAAATATGGGGATAGAAAAAACCCTGAGAGGCCATCTCCTTCGCCTGCATCATCTGCCACGCCTCTCTTACAGCACACCCTTGACAGTTCTTTGATCTTTTAGCCCATCTCTAAGACAGAACCAGTCAGAACTGTGTATTAAGACTCTGTCTTATTGTTTCTCCAGTTCACTGCTTGGCATCTGACTGGATCAGTCATTTTTTTTTATAGCAAACACTGCCCTCTTTTAGATCAAAAAGGTTCATCCATTGTTGTTACCAAAAACACAGCTGGGAGGCAGTATAGCATAGTGGTTAAGAGCACTGAGCTGCAGACCTGGAGAACTGTGTCTGAATCCCACAGCCACCACTTGCATACTGTGTGACCATGAGCAAGTCACTTAACTTCCTTGTGCTCCCAGGTCGCACCTGTAAACAAGCTTCAGCTTAGTGTATCTCTCCTGGTTAAAAAATAAATACAAAAATACAAAATACTTAACTTCCCCAGGTTCCCAGAATACACCTGGAAACAAGCCTCAGCTTAGTGTGTCTTTCCCTGGCCAAAAAAAAAGTAAAATAAACACAATAAAAAAAGAAACTTTCAGATCAAAATCAAAAGAGCTCAGCTATCCACTCCAACACACCCAGCCTGTTTCCCCCTCTGTGAGAGGCATAGGAAAATGTCATTTTCCACTCTCCCTCATGCATTCTAAACCTGTTTACTTAATTTACAGAGAAAATATATAATACAATTAAAAAGTTTGTTCTTGTTGAAAGACTAATTGTTAGTGATATAGTAACTTGAGTAACTCTTTCACTCCATAAATGTCAGGCTTTATGTGGTCATGGACTATTAACTCCAAGACATCCACAGTAATTTGTTGGGCTATCTTATGAAAAATAGTAGATTTATTCCTTTTTTTATTCTCAATATTTATGGAGCCGTATAAGTAAAACAATTGGTACAGTGTAACGCTCATTACCAAGAACACTGCTTATAATAGAACATCCTGTTTATAAGAATCATTTTTCAAAGACTCCATCTTTTCCTATTTAAAAGTTAATTTTGTCTGAATACTAGGATAAACATAAAAACATCTCACTTTGAAGACTGTTCTTTGTGTCATTTCATTAACCTGATTTTATATACAATTCAGTATATAACTTCCCTAAAACACATTTAGCATCAGTCATAAAGTGTTGGAAACAATGATTTGAGCAATCTACATAAGTCAGGGTAGCAAATTGCTACAGTCCCTGATTAGGAATTTCATGAAACAATAAATAGAACAAAAACCTTTAGCTAAACATTGGAACCTTTTTTGTGGTTAAGGTCTTTTGATTTTTTTTAATTATTGTATAAGAGGAATAACACATTTCAAGGTGTCCCGTTGTGCTAGACCATTATTTCTCAGACTTTGTTTGAGTGAGCCTCACTCAAGACATGGAAAATATCTCAAGCATCCCACCAAATATGGACCTTGTCTTGAGACTCGCTACAGAAAAAAATACCATCAAGTACTCTGCAAAATAAAAATATGCAAGTAATAAAGGGAAAAGCCTTACAGAATATTGTCATTTTTTCTGATTTGTTGTTCTCCTACCTCTGTACTCCTTCCCCATCACACCTAGAAATAAGCTTCCTGGTCATAAATTCAAAAAAATATAAACATATTCATCTGCCAGCACATCACTTGTGATATGTGTGTCTGTGTGTGTGTGTGGGTGGGGGTGTGTGAGGACTGAGCATTCCAGAGGAATTACTCCTCCTGGGGGGGATACAGAAGGTCACTTCCTTTGCTGTAATGCTACCGCCCTGGTGATCACAGGTAGAACTGCAATGGGTGCAGAGTGGGAGGGTGGATGTTGCTCAGGCCGTGGGATGGCATACTGCTGTGCATGTGTCCACACCCATGAGTTCTGAGTGTGCCGATGCCCAAGAGGTAGGAAGTAAAGATGCAAAAACCACTCCAGCTGGGGCAGGATGAGGGGATTCCCCTTGAAGGCCCCACATCATCAACTGTGGTGCCCATCCTTGAAATTCTGGCTTAAGATGATGCAAGGAGCCTAGCCTGTCAGCTCTGGTGAAAGAGCCCTGCTATGCAGGCGGCATACCAGTGCAAAGGGGGTATAAAACAGTAAATTAAGGAATACATTTAAAAAAAAATAATTCAAGTTACCTCCACTTTCAGTTTGCCTTGTCCCTTCACACAAAACACCAAAAACTCAAAATTTAAATACAGTACACTTCCAGGCTTGCTCAAGCTTCCCCAGAACAGGTTAAGGCCCCCCCCCCCAGGAAGCTGACCTCACCATTTGAGACATGTACCATGATTGACAGCACTCTACTTATTCTTATGCTGCACAGTGCACTGGAAGTGTCTGTATATCTCAGCACAATCAGAAAAAAATTACGAGTACCATTCCTGCTTATAGCTCTATCTTTCTTTCTTTCTTTCTTTCTTTCTTTCTTTCTTTCTTTCTTTCTTTCTTTCTTTCTTACTTTCTGAAGCTTCCCCAGGAAAGAAATACTGAGCTGGTAACTGCTTGTTTTAAGATGTATCCTGCAGGACGACAAAAGGAAGGGCAAGAGGAACACCAAGAGCAATAACAAAATAACAGGTGAATAAGCATCATGAATAATTGTGCAAAGACAACGATTGTGAGAAGTAAAAATGCATAATGATACAACAAAATGCTGGAGGATAACTGCATTTGTAATTACAAAACAATAACGTGCTGGAGAATAACTACATTAGCAATGTGCAGAGGCAAAACTGGGTTAAGGGTTGGAGCAAAGGTTGTCCATTGGGGAGGGTGAAGAGGGGGCTACACTAGTGTGGGTGCGGGGTGAAGGAGAGCAGAGGTAGAATGGTGGAGGACAGCAGCCCAAGGACCAGTATCAGGAGCAATTGCAAGAGTGAGTGGTGACATCACTGAGGAGAAATGAGAGTGAGTGATGGAAGAGGCAGACTGGATCGTAATAGGGAGAAAATCCAGTTTGGGGAAAATGGAAGGGGAAGGAAGGTTAATCAGCACTGGATTTTCATGAGTGTCATGCAAGAAAAAAATTACTCACTGTGGTAATATTGTTTCTTCCCAGTGATACTCAGGTACATACCTCTCAAGTATCCCTGATTTTCAGGGATGTCCCTGATTTTACCTCAAAATTTTACTCTGTCCCTCCTAAAATCTGTGTTCCCCTGACTAAACAGTGATAATTGTAAGAATAAAATTATGTCAAACAATACAGTTGCAGACTTCTTATTCTTCAGAATATGTATTATACACTGAGTCCCTTATTCTGCCAGCTTCCTGAGTGGATAGCACCAATTTTAAAAATGTGCCCCTGATTTTGGGCCTTTGTCCCTGATTATTTTAAGCCTTGTCCCTGATTTATGAGGCAGGAGGTTGAGAGGTATGTTTAGGTATTCAGAACTCTTGCAGTGAACCTTTAAGATAAAGTTGCCCAGAGAGATAGAACATATGCAAATGATGGAATCTTTTGCATGTGCCACTTTTTCATGTGCTGCCTTCTACTAACTGCCTTAGATCTAAACCCCTCAGATTTCCTGGAAGCCTGGAAAGACAGGCCCACGTGGACTGAGTGTAATAATAACAATATTAATCATAATAATAATAATTATTGTAGGATCTTCTTTAACACCCAAAAAGGTTTCCAACTGGAGGGCTTAACATATGAAAGACTACCCCTGAATGTCAGAATCACCTGAAAAGGGGGAACAACAACAGTGAATACAATCACAACATATGTGCCAGAGTGTGGTACAGATACCCCTGAGAACACTGTGTTTTTAGGAGTGCAGAGGCTACTGGTTCTAGAAGGGGAGGCAGGGTGAGGAGTTCTAAATACCTGAGTATCACTGGGAAGAAACAATATTACTACAGTGAGTAATTTTTTCTTCTAACCCCAGTAATACTCAGGTATTCATAACTCTTGCAGATTAAAAAGCAGTACCTTTGGAGGTGAGCACAGAACCTACTTTGGAAACAAACTTTGCAGGACTGCTGTGCCAAACCTGACATTACCTCTGGACTGAATGCCCAGACTCTAATGCTTTGTAAAGGTGTGTACTGTTTTCCAGGTAGCTGCTTTACAGATGTCCATCGGGGGAACATCCCTGGCAGCTGCTATTGTAGCAGCTGTGCCCCTTGTGGAATGGGCCCTCAGCCCTGTTAGGAGCTCCTTTCCAGCCTTAGAGTAACAAAACTGGATACGCTGTACTATTCAGTGAGAAATGGACCTTTTGATGCTAGGTTACCCTTTCTCTCATCCTCATAGGTCAGGAAGAGCTGTTTTCTGTCCTGCCTATGGACTTTAGTGGCTGTCAGGTAGTAATTAAGAGCTCTTTTGACATCCAGACAATGGAGTCTCCTTTCAACAGAACTAGAGTGTTCAATGAAAAAGACAGTTAAGATAATGGTTTGGTTCAAATGGAAATCAGAAACCACTTTAGGAAGAAACTTCCTGTTTGTTCTGAGGACCACTTTGCCTCTGTGGAAAGAAATGTAGTTCTGTTCAATGCAGAGAGCCTGGAGCTCACTGATTCTTCTGGCAGAAATCATTACCACAAGGAAAAGCAGTTTTTCATGTGACATATTTCAAATGATCTGAAAACATAGGCTCAAAAGGGGGACCCATGAGCCTAGCTATACACACATTTAGGTCCCATGCTGGCACTGGTTCCCTGTGAGGGGGTGCAAATAGGCCAGGACCTTAAAGAATCTTTTGAAGACAGGGTCTGAGTTCAGAGAAACATTCTGTCCAACTGAAATGTAAGCAGATGCTGTGGCCACGTGGACCTTTAAGGTACTGGACTGCAAGCCCAGTGATTGCAAATAGGTATAATAGTCCAACACAGCTGGGACACCAGCCTGTGCTGGTATCACTTTTCTGGATAAACACCAAATAGAAAACCTTTTCCATTTTGCAGCATAGGTTTTCTTAGTGGAGGGCTTCCTGTAACCCCTTAAAATGTCCAAGACACTTTCAGAAAGATGCAGGCCTGCAAATTCTAGGTTCTCAAAAGCCATGCTTTGAGCCTGATTGACTTGAGGTAAGGGTACAGGAGCCTCCCCTGGTTGGGGGTTTCCTCCGAGGAAGGAGTATTGGTTCAGACACAAACATTGAGAGTAGCAAAGAGTACCATGGCTGCCTGGCCCAGTCTGGTGCTATCAAGATCATTGATGCTGACTGGGACCTGAGCTTCAGCAATGCTCTGTATATCAGAGGGAAGGAAGGAAGGAAAAACATACAGGTGCTTCCCTGACCAATTCAGAGCCAGAGCATCTGGGGGATTGTTCCCCGATCTGGTGGTCTGCAATAGAACTGTGGGAGGTGGTGGTTCTGGTGGGATGCAAACAAGTCTACCTCTGGGGTGCCCCACTTCCTGAAGATCACTTGCACTACCTGACTATTCAAGGCTCATTCATGATGGGCCTGGTTGATTTGACTCAGGGTATCTGCCAAGGTATTTTCCTTGCCTGGCAGATGAACAGCCTGCAGGGAAACTGCCATGACTTCTGTGCAGGGAGGGCTTGACCTTGTCCCTCCCTGCTTATGTAATACATTGTGGTGGTATTGTCTGTTCTGTCCTGTACCACCTTTCCCTGTACTAGTTGTGTGAAAACCTTTAGTGCCAGTAACACTGCTCTTGGCTCCAGCAGGTTTATGTGCAGGAGTGACTCTGCACTTGACCATGTGCCTTGAGTGGTGTGAACCCCCAAATGGGTGCCCCATCCTAGTAGAGATGCATCTTTTGTCAGAACGACTGATGGGGGCTCTTGTTGAAAAGAAACCCTTAGGGAACCCTTTCCCTTAGGTTGATTTCCTCTTTCCACCATTGGAGGGCCTGTAACAATGCTTTTTGTTACTGGGATTAGTTTTGAGAGAGGATCCCTTCTCTGACACCAGTGTGCCCTGAGGTGAAATTGAATGTCCCTCACCTGGAACCTGGATTTCAGGACTGTGCCAGTGGCAGCTGCCATGTGGCCCAGTAGCTGAAGAAACTGTTTTGCAGTTTTTGGTTTGTTCACACTGACTGAGCCTGCTATCAGTGGAATACGTCTTGCCCTGTCCAGAGGAAGGTAGGCCCTGCCTTGCAGGGTATTTAGCTCTGCTCCTATGAACTGCAGTGCCTGAGCAAGCTTAAGCACAGACTTTTTCAGATTTATCAGGAATCCTAGAGTCTTCAGGAGCCCCTGGGTGAGTTGCAGATGCTCCCTCACTTGCTGGGGTGATTTTTCAACCACCAATCAGTCGTCTAGGTATGGAAAAGCTGTGATACCGTGTCTTTGAAGGTGTGCCACAACCACTGCCAAGCACTTTGTGAACACTCTTGGAGCTGAAGTGAGACTGAAAGGCAGGGTTGAAAACTGGTAGTGACCTGATGGGGGTCCGAACCTGAGGTATTTTCTGTGAGACTCCCTTATGAGGATGTGGAACTAGGCGTCTTTTAGGTCCAGTGTTGCCAACCAGTCCCCATTTTGGAGCGGTGGCAGAATCAATGCCAAAGTCACCATTTTGAACTTTGGCTTTGTCAAATGCCTGCTTAGTACCCTGAAATTTAAAATAGGCCGCCATTCCCCATTTTTCTTTGTGGTAAGGAAGTACCTCCTTTTGCTGTGCCAGAACAGGCCAACAGTAACAGGTTTTGAACCTCTTTTTCCAGGAGTTTTCTGTCTACATTTGTAGGTGGTTTGAAAACTTTTGTTTTTGATGCTGGAAGGAATTTGAAACTCAGAGACGATCCCTGACTCACTACGTCCAGGACCCACTTGTCTGTGGTGATCCCCCCCCCGCCCAAGACTGGAAAAAAGCGAGTCAGCCTGCTTCCTATAGGTAGTGGGGAGGTGGCCTGGGGAGACTCGTCAGGGTGTCTGCTTTATTTGAGGCTGGGCCTGGGAACCATACCTGGAACCCCTTATGCCCCTGTCCCTGAAGTTCCTCTTGTGGGTACTGCAGATACTGAGGCATAGCCATGGCCTGATAAAAAAGGCTTGCTGTGAAATGATCTGCCTCTGCATCCCCTTCCATAGGTTTTAGTGGATGGGGAAGCCTTTACTTTTTCAGAATTACTTCTGTAGGTGGGTTTGTATTCATCCACCTTTTTCATGTAAGCCTCTGTCTTTTCTCCAAAGAGGGAATTACCCTCAACTGGGAAATCCATAGCCTTGGTTTGGGTATCCTGAGTGAGGTTTGTGGTTCGCAGTCAAGCAAACCTCCTCTGAACCACTGTATTTGCCATCCATCTGGCAGCAGTGTCATTAGAGTCAGCAGCCATTTGAACTGGTATTTGGCTGCTCCCAAACCACATTTAGCTGTTTCAGCTAGATCATCTGACAGGGGAGTCTGGGCCTTGACTGCCATAGCAAGGACAGACTGCCATAGTGTCTTTTGGTATTGAGTAGCATAGGCTTGAAAGTTTGCCTGACTGATGGTCAAGGAAGCTGATAAATATCCTTTTTTGGCCATGCTATCAATTTTCCTGGAATCCTTGTCAGGAGGAATGGATGCCAGGGGTATCTTTCCCTTGTCACAGGCTGCCACTTGTACCACTCCCTGGTGGACAGGGTGGGAGAATAAAAATTCAGCTCCCTCCCTGTCCAGCTGATAATTCTTATCCAGTCTCTTATCAAGAGGGGGAGCAGAGCTTGGAGTTTGTAAAATCTTTAAAGTATCTTTCTTGAAGAATTTATTTACAGGAAGGAGAAGCTTTTTAGTGGGGATGTCTAAAGCATCCACCATTCTTTCAGATGCTCTTTGGGGAAACCTCACCCATATTCTTCCTCTTAAATAATAGGAAGACTGAGCAGAGGAGACAGACTGCTTTGCAGGGGTCTGCTGCTGAGAGGCAAACAGCCCTTGTAAGCCTGAATGACCTTAAAGGCCTGTGCAATTTCTTCAGGAGTTGGCAGGCTTTATAGCAGGCACAGAAGTCCCCGAATGCTGTCCAGCAGGGGTTCTGTGTGCTTAGTTTTCTTTGATTTCTTTGAGGGAACCGGGAAGTCAGCCAGTGCAGCAAGCCTCTTAGGAACTGCTTGTATACCCGTCTCAACGGTAGCAGTTACTGTAGTTGTTGATGTGGTTTCACTCACAGTACTTTAGGGTGTCGGCTGGTCAGAGCTCAAGGGACCGTTAGGTGGTGATAGTTTTCTCTTTAGCCTTATCCAGGCATTTTTCAATAGTTTTCTCAGGACATGTACTGCAGCTTTCACTCTGCTTTTATACTGTAATGTTCATGCCCTCTTAGCAAAATTTCACCACACTCAATACATGATTTGAAACTGGGATCACCAGCTTTTCTTCTTGGTTTTCTGACATACTCAATGTAAAACCAATAAAATTTGCAACCGCTAAAAAATGTTTTAAATTTAAAGTTTATTTAGTGGTTGTGGTCGGTTCCGGAACCGATGAGGAACCGATCGGAAACCGGGAACTGAGGTAAAAGTGAACAGAGGCAATCGGTTCAGGAACCGGTATTAGCAGTTCTTAAAACATGTTAAATTTAATAAAATTAAAAACTAACAGAGTTTTTTAGTCAGAAAACTCCGATAAATATAAAATAAACTTTGGTTTACCCCCAGCTGTACCGAACCAGGAGAAACCAAGAAAACTTACAATTTAAACACTAAGGCCCAGATATTCAAACTGCGCCCAAAAAGTGCGCAACAGCAGAAACAGGCGCAAGTCCACTGCGCCCATGTGCAAGAAGCGCGATATTCAAAAATTGTGCAGGCCAAGATGCGCCTACGGCCGACGACTGAATATCGCACCACCTGCGCCATAGCGCAACTAGGGAGTTGAAGCTGAGCATATCTGATGTGCCATAGCGCAACAAGGGATGTTCAGCTGAGCAGTCCAGATGTGCTATAGGGCAGCAATGCAACAGCACAACCAGGGATGCAGGGGCCCAGCACCCATGCCACAGATGGGCAGAGGAACACACAGCAGAAGAGACATCGTCCCCCACACCCCATGCACTGCACATCTGGGGGAGAGTTGGAATAGCCACTGGCCTGTGGATACCAGCAACCAACCCACAGCTGAGCCATGGTGCCCCAGCACACCCCCTGGCAAGCTGTGACCGGCACACAAGGATGGCCCACCACCCCGTACCACACCATCCCACCAATGCAGAGCACACCCTGCACCATGATCCCCATACACCCTGCCCAGGAGAAGCGCCCAACAGTGCAGGACACCCCATGCATGCCACCACCCCCACTGTGACAATGCAACCCTGTGCACCATGGAGTCATGCAAGGCAGCCCCACCATGGACACCCTGCAGTGGGCGGCAGCAGACAGTGATGCAACAGATACATACACAGTGCCGCCCTGCACATCCCCCCCGAGGTACAGCTGAGAGACTGACCATGCGTCAGCACACAAGTTACCCCACATGCGACAAGGCATGCCCCGGACCCCACCTCCAGTGGTACAGCACCCTGCACACCCACCCAAGGACACATCCTGTCCCAGCACTGGCCGCAACAGCCAGCACAGACACGCACAGTGTAGCATGGAGGCATGCACCACACAGGATGCAACACAGTGCATGGACAAACACCCACCCATACCCAAGGGCACACCAACATAGGGACACAGTAGCGAGTCAACCAAGCCACTGGTTTGTGGCCACGGCTGATGTGTACACACGGCCAGCACCCCTACATTGCACAGGTGTGTCAGTCACCCTGCGCAGGCACCATGAAGCTGTATGCCACCAGCATGCTGCAGGAGCACAAGTGACAGACACTGGAGCACATCCCCTGCAACAGACACAAGCGACAGCATGAATGGGTGACAACAACAGCGGAGGCCACAGTGCCACCGGAGGCAGGCGTGCACCACACTGGTGATGGCAGTCAACCTGGCATTGTGCCGGGTACAGTTGTTATCCAGCATAGACAGCCACCACTGACATGCCAGCAGACTGTGCATAACACAGACATGCAAGGGTGTCAGCTGCACAGGCCATGGACGGTCTGACAGTGGTGCCATGCACACAGTGCAGGCCCCGTGGACCACTGCACACAGGCATCCAGTGCACAGAGTACAACAAACAAACCACAGACAGTGACTGATCTCCCTGCCCACACCATAGGTGGTTCACCTCTGCACACGCACACACACACACGCCCGTGCGTGCACCACCCCGATGCCATGCACACCACTGCAGCTGAGCACCTGTAGCCCGCTGCAAATCAGAGACCATGACAATTTGTTATAACAAAATGTATATATTGAAAAAATGTCAAGTAAAACTGTTTACAATTATATACAAGGGGGGGAAGGGCCACATAACAGGTGGGGGCGGGTAAGGGGCAGGGGTGAACATATGGGAGAGGGAAGAAGGGTTGTGAGGGGGGTCAAAGGGGGGAAGGTGGTAGTTGGGGCGTGGGGACATCAATGGCCACCCTGGTCTTCATCCTCTTCCTGGCGCCGATGTGAGCTTCTCCTCCTCCTCCTGACCCTGTGGCGGTGTATGCACCGCAGGAGCTCCAATGTCTCCCTTGCCACCTGCAGCAGCTCTTGAATATCCTGCTGGATCTGCAGGAGTTGCTGGCCACCTAGGACGAGGGAGCAGAGTCGATAGTTATGACTGTCTATCCCCCTGCAGCCCACCCATTCTGCATGGCATACAGCCATGTGATACGCCCCTGTGATGGTGTGTGACCACCCACAGTGACCGTATCCACAAGACCTGCCCACCCAGGCATCCACAGCTATGTGGACCACTGCACACACCTACTGCCCATGTCCTGCACAGCACCACCATTGCCGTACAGTGACTTGGCTATGCAGTGTGAAGGCAGTGCCACAGCCATGCGTCTGGTGCACGCATGGACCACCACTGATGCACTCCCAGACATGCAGTGCCACTGGACAGTGCTGACTGTAACAAGTTGCATGCATGGCAGTGGTGTTAATGGATGGTGGCCATGCCCCACTGCCTGCCCAGTTATACAGCATGCAATAATAATCATGGATGTAAGGCACTCACCATCAACAGGCTGGTCCATGCACCATGGACCACCATCGCCCATCCTGTCCCTCTGCTCCACCATGTGGCGCCTCCTCTCCCTGTTGCGCCGCCGTTCTTCTGGCCCTAAGGTGCAAACGTGGAGAGAGGAACATCAGTACAATCTGGTAGCAAAGTCCCCCAACCCCCATGTGTGTGCAATCCCACACAGCCATACCCATCCACCCCACACCCGATACCATCACCACGGCCAACACCGGACCCCCCCATGTGCTGAACAGCTGAACACATGCAACCGTGATATCCGTATGGATGATACAAGTGTATAGATGTTGTACCTACCTGGCCATGGCACCATGCCCCACCTGGCATGTGCCCACAGATGGAAAAGCAGGTCCAGGTCCTGCACCTCAGGTCCCCATAATGGTGGCAGCACTGCTCCGCCATCCATCCCATACCGGTGGCCTCCTCCAGGACGTCGGCCACCTCCTGCCAGACCACACTCCTGGCCCTGTCCAGGGGTGCCTCTCCAAACAAAGCTCCAGTATGGGGCTCAACTATTGCCACCAGGTTGGCGAGCTCTATCTGGCTCCAAACCACAGCACGCCTCTGCGCCATCTCTGCTGCCCGGTTCAAGAAAAATGGCACTCTGCAGTGCGGTTCTGCCACGTGCAGATGCTGCGCGGTACAGCGCTGCCATTCCCTATTGCACTGTCACTGAACAGCGCGATAGTGGTGCACCCATGCCTGATGCATGGCACCTAGGGGGCAAAGGTCGGGCACAGGGTCAAGAGTCACTGGGGCACAGACAGCCACAGTGCGATTGGAACCCAATGCATGTAGTGTGATTCGGTGCCTGTGTGCCACCTCCTGTAGTGGCCTACAGTGCTGTTGCCCCAGTGCACCTATGACGCCCCAGTGCCAGAGCGCCATATAGGTGAACAGCGCTGTAGCGCCACTTGCACAATGTTGGCCGTGCCCTGCATTGTCTCCTGCGCACAGCACGTCAGCAGTGCGGCAGGCACTGCATCATCAATCTGGGCATGCGCAGTTAGGTGTGTACTGAGCATGTCACAGAACTGCGCCCTTGGCTCAGTATGTTCAAAACAATTGCACAAAGCGCAACAGCGCGATATTCAGCTGGCATATGCAAATCATCTAATCGGCCATTCAATGGCGCAGTCACTGCATTTGCATACACCTAAAGATGCGCCTCACCTCATTTGCATGGGTTGCGCTATAAAAATGTGACATTGGGCTGTACTGGCCATAGTCAGTTACTGCAGTCTATTGCAGTGAGTTGCATGCTATTTGGGAGTGTGGACTGTGGTGTTTGGGACATGCATGGGACTGCACAGTCACAGGTAACACCTGTCATTCTCGCAGGATGAATCATGACCGAGCATGTGGTAGAGGAAGAGGAACAGAGTCGTGGGAGGAAGAGGAGGCCAAATTTTACAAAGGCCGAGACAGATGCCCTGTTTGAGGCCTACCTCAACCAGGAGCCACTTCTCAGTGATGCCAGGGAACACCACAGGCCCATGCTGCTGCATGGGAAGAGGTGGCGTGTGCTGTAAACCTTCATGGCAGCCACCAGCACTCCGTGCAAGAGTGCAAAAAGAAGATGGGCACGGACAGGTGGAGGATTAAAGAGAAGGTGGCTGCCATTAGGGCAGCATGGTCTGCGACCGGTGGGGGACAGCCGGAGGTGCTACGCCTGACCCCACAGGAAGAGCGGGTTGCTGGCAGCATGCAGCGTTGCACCATTGAGGGTGTTCCAGGTGGTGGATTCCAGATGGGTGGTAGCCCGTCACTGCATGGTAGGTCATGGTCTGTCTATTGGGGGGGGACAGGGTAGGTCACATGCAGTAATGCTACTTTTTTCCCTTACAGCTCCTGAGCATCTGCATGGGTCAGTGGTGGTGGGCTTCTCCACTGAGGACAGTAACATGGAGATGGAGGAGGGCCCATCCACCTCCACAGAAATACAGGGGTCAGGGCGACAGTGGGCCTACCTGGACATCTGGACTGATGTTGGTGGAGCAGGTGCAGAGGAGGCCCTGCCCATGTCCCAGCATGCCAGCGTCCATGGATGCCAGCATGCTGAGACTCGAGCTGGTGCCAGATCCGCCACTGATGATGGTGGAGCTAACATCATGGGCAGTGACACGTGTGTGCCACAGGATGACCACACAGCTGGTGAAATCACGGCCATGGCTGTGGGTGGTGCCGCTGTGGAGGCCTACATGTCATCACAGTCCCAGCCTGTGCCTGTCTGCACCAGTGGGGCAGCACTGGTGTGTGTCCAGGACACTGGGACTGTTGCGGCCACTGCGGCGGCACCATTGAGTCCTGGAGAGCAGCAGCCAGAGGGGCAGCAACAGCAGTCGGCCAATGACCATGGGGGTACAGTGTCAGGGGGCGGTGTCAGTGCACTGCCTGTGGACATGCCGAGGCCTGGCCCTGGTATGCAGCACCCACCCTCAAGGGGTGATGAGCATCAGGGCTGTGAACACCCTGAGGGACAGCATACTGATCAGGCAGATGACCTCTTAGATGAGCACACCCGCATACTGCAAGCATAAGTCAGTCAGCAGATGCGGCTTGTGATGGCGGTGGATGCAATGAGTGCGGCTGTGTGCCAGGCAGAGGAGTGGCACAGCAAAGACACTGCTAGGCTCCTGGCAGGGATGGACCAGTTGAGGGAGGATGTGACCACTGCCATTGACAGGCAGACACAGGCATTCACAGCTGTCATGGCCACAGTGGGCACACAGTTATTTGCCCATGCATCGCAGACACCATGCAGTGCAATGTCCACCCCCCATTCCCAGCGTCATGCGACACCATCCTTGTCAACACCAGGTTCAGCCATGGGCATCCCAAGCATGCCTGTCACAGGCATGTTCAGTGTGCTGCAGACCCCTGCACGAGCATGGTCGCATTCACATAATGGAACCCTTGGGGGACCATCGGTGCCACCCCATGAGGCCAGTGGTCAGCCTGTCACTGCTGGCGGGTCTCAGCAGGGCCGCCCATGTATCCGTGGTGGCCGTGGCACTGTGGAGCGTGATTGACCTGTATCCCAGCATGGCTACTGTCTGATGCTGCCCTGTGTGCATTGTGTCATTCAGTGGACAATGCACGGGTGGGGTACCCGGCCCTGCATGCACACACACATTCCATCTGCACTCCCTCCCAGCTGCTGTCCGCTGTTGCATATGCATGATGATGCCACTGTGCAATGGTGCCCAGCGTCTGACACATGCACAATAACAGGCAGTGGGCTTGGTGGTCTGTGGACATGTGTGTGGCTAGGGGTAGCGGTCTGGGTCGGCGTGCCTCCTACCCTTTGTGCATGTCTTGTGAGGTGTGTGTGTGTGTGTGTGTGTGTATGACTGCGTGCCATGTTAAACCTCGCCCATCCCTGGTGGTGTGTGCAGTTCCATGCTCGGCCACTTCCCTTGATGGCATGCACCCCTGGTGTGTGTCCATGTGTGTTTGTGGGTTGTGCCTTTGCCACTGGTGGTTGCACATGGCCCCATGACTTACCTGGGTTGGCTGAAGTGCTCCTCTGTGATGGTGTCCCGGTGCAGCTGTGCCAGCCGGAGCGGTAAGGGGTCCCATCACCCAAGGGGGGGCTGCCCATCATCATCATCACTGGCGTCCTCATCGTCCCCTTCGCTGTCCCCCTCTTCGACCTGTATGGCTATCCTATAGTCGTTGGCCATGTTGTGCAGGATGCAACAGGCCAGGAATACCCCGCAGGCCTTTGAGGGATGTACTGTAGGGCACCGCCGGAGGTGTCCAGGCAGCGGAAACGTGCCTTCAGCATCCTGAACACCCACTCGATGACATTGCATGTGGTGGCATGTGCCTCATTGTAGCATTGCTGCGATGGGGTCGCAGGCCGCTGGTATGGTGTGAGCAGCCAGAGACAGAGTGGGTATCCACTGTCACCTGTGTGTAGAGGGTGGAGGTTAGTTTGGTGATCAGTATCGCCCTGCCTTGGGCCATGTAGGCCACTACCCATGTCACCTCTGACCATGCCACTCCCAAGCTCTATGTTTTTCCATGTGGTTTGCATACTCACCCACTAAGTGGCCAATGGGGTTGTCCCCACTCTCAAATCTGTGGCACAGTGCCGACTGGTGCCAGATGAAGGCATCATGTGCTCCCCCAGGGTGCGTGGCACAGACATTGATTATGCGCCCCCTTGCATCGCACACTACCTGGCAGTTGATGCTAGCATAGCCCTTCCAATTGATATATGCGACCCCCTTGGGGCCAGGTGGTGTGCAGATGGCCACATGGGTGTAGTCTATTACCCCTAGCATGCCAGGCATACATGCTACCCTGTGGGACTCCTGTATATTTGCTGTGCGCTCCGCCGGTGTGCTGGGGAAATGGATGTACTCCACAGCATGTGGCAGCAGTGTGCTGAGGAATTGGGAGAGGTGGCATGACACGGCCGACTTGGTTATGCCTGTGGTGTCCCCTGATGGTCTTTGGAAGGTACCCGTGGTGAGCAAGCACATGCAAGCTGTCACTTTAGTCTCCACTGACAGAGCATGGCTCCGTCGTGTGGGTGCCTGCATCACATCACTGCACAGCTCACAGAGCCACCTCAGAATTGCCCGATTCAGGCGGTACTGGCCCATGATCTCAGTATCGCTGTACAGCTCGAAGCTGGTGCAGGCTCGGTACTGCCTGTTGGGGGCATACTGCCAACGGGCCCTTCCACAGCCATGCTCCCCTGCTGCCTGCCTTCTCACCCCCTTCATTACTGCCTCAATCTGGATGGTGGCACTGGCCATGTCTCTGGCTTGTGTTCCCCCCCGGCAGCTG
Organism: Neoceratodus forsteri; assembly: GCA_016271365.2. Lineage (NCBI taxonomy): Eukaryota > Metazoa > Chordata > Ceratodontiformes > Ceratodontidae > Neoceratodus > Neoceratodus forsteri. The sequence goes on from CM028137.1 coordinate 166,544,686, forward strand.
TTTCTGTGTTCCCCCCGCTGTCCTGGCTGCTACTTCCCCTGCACTGGGAACACCTTCCTGTGGTGGCCTCTGTGCTGTGTGGCACTTCCCCCTTCTGCACTGGCTGTGGCTCCCCACACCTTCCCTGTGCCTGTGTGTTCAGGGCACCCTTTCCCTGTCCTGCCCTGCCCTGTGTGTCCCTTCTGCCCTGTTTGTGTGGCTACAGTTCAGCCTCATGTGCCTTCTCTGTAGCGTTCTTGTACCTCTCCCTTGTTCCTTTTTATTTTGGCTCATTTCCGTTATTGCGCAACTTCCACTTGCTCCTCTATTGCACATGGTGCATGTTGTTGAATATCGCACTGCGCCATTTATGCATGGTTCCTCCCCCTTCAGTTGCGCATATATTCATTATCATTGTGCTCTTGCTCAGCATGATTTGGGGGTGCATCTGCCTCCCGCTGAATATCGCAGAATGGTGCATTTTCGGACTTGCGCTGGAGCAACCCTATTGCGCATGGCGCAACCCTTTTGAATATCTGGGCCTAAAAGTACAGTTTAACTTAAAATTACAAAAAGTAAAAGGCAGCAAATGAAATGTAAAGAATACTTATATATATTTTATGCATTTTTCTCATGTCAGAACAAGATGATGAGGAGAGGATCTCCGAGCATCTAGTCTTGACAGGCAGAGACAGAAATCTGAGGGGTTTAGAACTAAGACAGTTAGTAGAAGGCAGCACTTAAAAAAGTGGCACGTGCGAAAGATTCCATCATTTGCATATGTTCCATCTCTCCGGGTAACTCTATCTTAAAGGGTCACTGCAAGAGTTATAAATACCTGAATATTACTGGGGTTAGAAAAGAACAATATCCAGAGTTGTAAAGGGGGTAAGAAGTGGGTGAAGTGAAAAGAGGGGGGTAGCAAGGTAGATGGGAAGGGAGCCAAGTCAGTATTTAGAGATGAAGGAAGCACAATGGCCAAGGCATCTGGCCTCAAGGGAGGAAAAGGAAAAGGAGGAGTACAGGGAGTAGTGGTGGGTGCAGGGGGTGCACAGTACAGAGCAAAGCAACAAAAGGAGTGAAAGAGGAGATCCAGTCTCACTAGTGTGGATTGGGAGCAGCACTGTACACTATATTGCCATAGTCAAAGATGGGGAAGGGGAGTATCTCTTCAAGACATTCAATCGACATGCAGGAAGCGGGATATACCCTTTATTCCTGTAATGCATACCAACTCTGGGGTGCAGGTTCTTGTGGATGGCATCATCCTGCAGTGAGAAATTGAGGTGCCTGTCCACCCAGAACCCAAGGTACTTAAATGAGGGGACATCCTTAATTGCTGCACCATCAAGGATATTGAAGAAGGAGAGAAGGGTGAGCCTTGTGTGCCTCTGCCTGGTGCCAAAGGTCATAGAGAACATTTTCTTTGCATTGATAGACAGCTGATTTGCCAGGAACCAGTGCTGGATATTACTAAAGTCCAGTTGGAGCCTGGCCATAAGGTCAGAGGCAAAGGAGCCCAAGGCGAAGAGTACCATGTCATCTGTGTATGTATGTAAGGATGCAGAAGATCAGGCAGTGGAGAGGTCATTCAGGAAGATAAAGAAGAGTATGGGGCCAAGGAGGGACCTTTGAGCAATGCCTGAGCTAATAGTGAGTGGATTGACTGATACGGATTCTCCAATATGGACAGCTTGAGACCTGCTCTTAAGGTAGGAGTAACACCAAGTGACTGATGAGTCACAGAGCCCTGCAGCCTTGAGCTTGTCCAGGAGGATGGAGTGGGCAACAGTGTTTAAGACTTTGGCCAAGTTGACAAAAATGATGAAGATGACCAAACCCTGATCCATGCCAAACAGAATGGGGTCAGTCAGCTGGAGGTGGGAGGTGAAGATGGAATGGGACTTCTGTAAGCCAGACTGGAAAGGGTGAAGGAGAATGAATCAGGGAAGAGGGAGAGCTGAGACAGTACAAGGTGTTCTTGGATCTTAGCCAGAGTGAGGAGCAGGGAGAAAGAGCAGTAGTTGCCAGGATGGGTCCTTTGTGAGGGGGATGTCAGTGGCCTGTTTCCAAGTGTCAGGGATGGAGGCTAAGGAGGACAGACTGAGAAAGGAGGTAACAGGTAGAGCAATGGCAGGGTCAGAGAGATGGAGGAGTTGGGGTCCAAACCATCAGGGCTCACACCCTTGTGGGAGTTAAGAACCAAGATGGTCTTCAGGGAAGTAGCAGTGATGCTAGTACAGAAGGAGAAAGGTTGGTGTGAAGTGGATGGAGGGGTGAGTGGGAGGAGGAGAGGAGGGAGTGGGCACAAGAGGTGAAGAATGAGTTGAAAGCTGAGGTGATAGAAGAAGGATGGGGTGGGGGAGAAGTGGGTGTGGATAACCTTCCAAAGCTTAGGTGATTAAGGTTGTTCCGGTGCATGGATGCAAAGTATTCAGACATGGCAAGCCTGGTAGCTGTGGTACAGGAATTACGAAGAGTCTGGTACTTGCAACTCCACCAACCCTCTTATTGTGATCCTGCCAGATGACTCTCTACCCTGGGATTGCAAGTGAAGCATCAGGAATCTTGGGGGATGGCCAAGACTCCAAGATCACCAGTACTTTAGACTTGGGATTAACCATGAAAGGTTGCAACTGATCAATCTTTGGCAGGAGACTTTGGATGTTGATTATGGATCACTCTCAGTTCTTTTGGGAGAGGAGAGGGAAATGACTGGGCGGAGCTGGGATTGAGTTCAATATCACTTGCTACTAAAAGCAACAAGGAGACAAGGATCTTGAGGAAGCCTATGAGTTGCTTATGGGGAGAAGAGGGGGGAAGTGTGGGGAGGATGAGGGCGGTAAGAGGAAGGAGGCACATGAGGGTTTCAAGGTGAAGCCAAGGTGAAGGTAGGAGACAGCACTTAGGATGCAGGAGGAATGGTATAGGGTGTGGATGCTAGAGAAAAGGTGGGTGGGAAAGTGGGAGGAGGGAAGGCAAGGATAAGCAGTAGCATGGGAAGCAGTGAGGGACAACTGGATAGGATGTGATAGGCTTAAAAGCAACATTATCAGAGAGAGACAGTAAGCAGTTGTTGCCCTGAACTTAGTCAGTTTGGGTGATGGGAGAGTAAGCTTCACCCTGGAAGATAGGAAGCCAATTTAATCATTTGGATGGAGGAAGCAGGCTATACCCAGATCAGGAGGAAGCCTAGGTGACAGAATGTGATGGAGAGGATGCGGGCTTCCCAAAAATAGTGAGGAAGCCTATAATGAAATGCTGTAAATGCTAAGAAAGTGTAGTGTACAAAGAAATACTGCTGTTGAGGAGGATAATGAGCTATTAAGCCACAGGCCAAAAGGATGAGCCACCAAGATAGCATTATTATTATTATTGTTATAATTTTTGCAAACTACACTTTCCTAGCATTTGTTTTTCGAAGTTACAGTCATTAAGATATACTGACCTGTTTATAGTTTCCATGCTGATTAAAAAGACCTGGAGGCAGAGTTTGTGCTAGCTGACGGTTGTCATGGTTGCTGAATGACTGTGAAAACGTAGGAAGTGCTTTAGTTAGTCATGTGGCATGGAAGTGATGCCACTGGGAGAATGAGGAACAAGAGCTGGCTACAGCCAGCACCAGCTGCCTCAGTAATATTGTGATGGACAAGGTTTTATTTTATTTTGTTCTATTATTGTGATGGACAGGTCATAACGTTGTAGGGAACTGAGAGGTAATCTGAGCATCATAATTTGCAGTAATATAATCTAACACTTGTGTACAAGCTATCCCTCCCACACTTACATTACAATAGTACTACAAACAAAACAAAATACTGGACATAAAGCTAATGCAGAAACTGTTGTTTCTTTTTTCCCACTTTAATTTTTGTTGAGTTTTAAAGAGTTGTACAAAACAAAAATAAAGAAACAGGAATAAATGAATAAATGAATGAATCAATCAATCAATAAAGACACTCTGAATAGGATTTGAAGATACAACAACTAGAGCAGGCAATGTGTTGCTGCTGATAAAACTAAATGCAGAAACAGTTTAGCCAACTTATTGGTGCAGTGGTATCACTACTGCTCGTGAAGCTGACAATCAGTGTTTAGGAATGAGCAAAGGACTTCAGGGGTCAGACAGGGAGGGAGGGAGGGAGGAAGGAAGGGAGGATTAAGTGTTCTATGGACAGGTCTTCTCCCTTGGGGTGGGAGGAGTCTGCTTCTTCGCCATCTGGTGGAGGCCAGAAGGTAGCACTGGCACAGCAGCAACAAGGGACAGGGATGTTGGCAAATGCTGATCCGCCAATGCCTGCATAGGTGTCATTGCACGGTATTGCCCTGGGGAGAAAACCTAAGGAGGAAAATTCCCTGGCCCACTCCAGCACCCCCACAGGTACCGTACACTGGTTCGGCAGGGCTTCATGCTGAGAGTCAGAGAAAATACATGCAGGTTGCAATAATACTGCAGCCTGCCTGTGCTTCCTCTGAGTCTGCATGAAGGCCTACCCCAGCCCCATGCACAATATATTCTCTCAGCAGACAGTGTCACATCATATGGCACACACACTGTCTGCAGCTATGGCATTTACAAGCAAGCCATGGCATCTATAAGTAAGTGAAACTGTCCACCTCTGAATTTATCATGAAAAGTCAAAGCACTTTAACTGTTGCTGATATTTTTTAAATTTGCATGTTTTGGTGGTGATTCAGCTGCTCACCATTGCTCGCCCTCCGCTTCACTTCCTCCCCGCTCTTCCCAACACATGCAATACGTTCACACATATATTACATTACATTCTCTCTCCAGGTTGTAATCACATTGCCTTATGCTCTGGGTGTCCATCAAGTCTCTTCCTCATCCTGGCTGTGCTGTTGTATATACAGTGCACCACACCAGTGTCACTGCTGCCACCAACTACAATACTGTGATGGTAGGAACTTAACCATTCATTTGCCTGCCCCTGCACCCCTCTGCAGTTACTGAACCACTTGCTCCAGCTCTCACAGAAGAGATCAAGCTGTGCGCTGGTGTGACAGGGTTGAATAAGGCCCTGTCCCATTTGTTATGCAGAAAAAGTTAAATGCAAGGATCTGTTCTATCCTTCCTTTTCTGTCTCTTGTCTGTCTCGTTGTGTAACCAACTTTTCCTGTGAGACCTAGGAACGGATCACTCTGACGGTCTCGCGATTCTCCGCCTCTCGCTATCTCTCTACCTTCCCTTGCTATTTCTGTCTTTTCTCCCCTTTGCATATCTGCAGGTATAAAATATATGTGAATCTTTATGTGGAAATGTCACTGATACTGGAATCCCTTTGTTTAAAACTGTATATAGTTATACTGTTGAAATGATTGCAAAAACTGGAATTCAAGAGGTTAACCTGAGATGCTGGTTTGAAAAATATTTCCAGAGCTGTCAACAAGAGGTCATTTCTGGGTCACAATGTTCTTTTTGCTGCACCCGCTGAAACTGTCAAGAACACTGTGTGAGAAGCAGAATGTTCTCTTAACGAGCTCCTGGCAAAGACTTATAAAAAGAGCAGCAATGCATTTGCTAAAGAGAGAGGGAGAGACTGAGACTGAGATTTGAAAAAAATCAGAAGAAAGATTTAGTTTTCTCTGTTTGCACTGCTTTTGTAAATAGTTATACTGAGTAATTTTTGTTTTTTATTTTGCTGTTATTAAGAAAAATAAAACGCTATTTGTGAATTTTGAAACCGCTCCTGGTTCTCCTATGCTTCATGACCTGTGCCTTGACGACAGATGGTGTCAGACTCAGTGGGATATAAGCTGTGCATACTCTAAGCCAGGAGTTTTGTACATTGGTACTAGACCTTTTACCAGGGAAGCATAGCAGAAAGATATTTTTTATTTATTTATTAGAAATCTTGGAAAAAACCTTTTGTGCGAAAAGCTCTTTACCTAGGTTCCATGTCAGGTAAGTTACAACATCAGGAAGGGTAGTGGGGCAACAGTCAGTCAACATCAGATTACAATGGTTTAAGGGGAGAAAATTGTATAAATAATTCAGCTAACACAGGCATCTCGAATAACATTCAAACATGGCTAGAAGTAGAATATACAGAGGAGAAACGCATGAGCAATTGGAGACTAGACAAAACTAAGGGGACAAGAATCCGCCCAGTAGGCCTAGTTGGCCACATGGAGTGCAGGACACAACAACAGAATGGGAGTGGGATGGGGGTGAAGAAAGACACGGGGGAAGAGTGGGTCAGTCAGAGGCCACGTTAGCAAGGTTTAAAGGGGAAGAGGAAGGATGGGAGGAAGGGAGGGAGGAGGTGGGAGGGGGTATGAGGATACAGGAGGGTTGCGTAGTGAAGGGTAGGATTGGGAGGGTGGTTGTTAGAGAGGACTGAGAAGGGTGTGGGTGTTGGGGGAGCAGTGGGGGAGGGGATGAGGGGCAGGATTAAGTGCAAAAGTCACTTAAGAGGTGAGGGTGGGGAGGTAAGGTAAGTGCAGGTAGCTGAGGATAGATCTGGTTAGTGGAAACAGTCACAGCTGGCATTTGAAATTAGCTGTTGCCGCAACTTCAACTTAAAGGAGCCCAAGGAGGTAGTTGAGGAAATTTTACTACTGAGGTTGTTAAACCAAAGTGGGGCTCAGTAGGCAAATGACCTCTGACTTTGGGAAGCACTGCAGAGAGGGATCTTAAAGATCTGACTTTCTGAACTTCTAGTGTGACACTGATTGTCAGGAGGGGTGAGGAGCTTGTGTACCCCAAGAGGCACAAGATCTAAGCTGACTATTTTTGCAAGTAGGCAGGTTTGGTACATGAGTCTGCTCTTGAGCTGGAGCCAGTTAGCCTTAGAGTACAGGTCACAGGTGTGGGACATATGTGCAGAGCCAGTGAGGAGTTGGCAGGCTTTGTCAATAGCTAACTTGATATGATAGAGGGCCGTGTCTATGGCTGCCCCATAAATGATCAGGCCGTAGTCGATAAGTGAGACTACTGAGCTGCGGATAGCAAGGTTGAGGGCCTCTGGGGATAGACAGTGGTTATGCCTAAACAGCAGCCCAATACACACATTAACTGCCTTGGCAATACTGCCAATGTGTTGGGCATAAGATAAGTAGAGATGCAGCAAAGTGTTTTTCCACCTGTGGAGTGGACGCGAAGTCCCCCAATCCGCAACACGGATCGTTACATGAAGTACATTCAAAAAGGTGGAATTTCGCCTTTTTGAATGTACTTTGCATTCCATCACTTCGCCTTATTCCGCTATGTGGTAAAATAAGGTGGAGTGAGTGAAAAATGGGCCACAGATCACATGACTCACACAGTCTCACAGTCCGCAGGTCACATGCTTCCCTTCAGGCTGCAGCAGGAAGTGAATCATGCAAGGAAGTGAAACAGTTTCACTTTCGCCTTGCTGTAGCACGAGCAGGAGCTAGCTGAGCTGGTGAAAACTGACTGCTGAAAAAGCAGATCTAAAAGTTGAATTTTTGTGTGAATTTGCTGTTTTTTTGGGGGGAGTGTGAAAGGCTATTGTAGCTTGGGTGTAGTTTTTGTTACTTGTGAATTTTTTCTGTGTATGTGTGTGTGTGTGTGCGTCTGTGTGTGTGTGACAGAGAGAGAGAGAGAGAGAGAGAGAAAGAGAGAGAGGTACTAAATAGAGATAATGGAGAATGATCAAGGAAGAGGTGGGTTTAGGAGCAGTGCAGTGGGGGATTGCATCGGAGTCCACACCCGTAGTGGCGGTCTCCATTAAACCGCAGCACCATCCGTGTGAGTCCCCCACCTGAAGCAGGTAGTTCAGTGATGGCAGCACCACCTCCAGACGTAGTACATAGCAGTATCCCCCACCATGCCACCACCACCTGCTATGGCCCCAGCACCAGCAGTGTCACAGTCGCATGTTTCAGCCCCCCTGGCCCCTGTTGGGCAGCAGCAGCAAGTGGCAGCAACACCTGGGGGCCCCCCTACCTGTGCCTGATCCTCCCCGCAGCTCTCTGGTCTGCGAGTTTTTCACTACACTGCCTAGGGACAGCAGTGTAGCGAAATGTGTCATATGTGATGCCCTGGTGAGCTGTGGCGCTATGGGCAGTCATCTTGGAACAGGGGGGCAGCGCACCCACATACTAAACCATCACAAAGCAGTGTGGGATGCCAAGGTGGCAGAAGTTGTGCATACTGCGCCTTCTGGCCCTTCTGGCCAAGATATTGCAGCACATTGTGCACCTGCACCTGCATGACATGGTGTTAAATGGAGGATTTCAAGTGGTGATGCTGCTGCTTCACCACCACCACTACCATAACCTGCAGCAGTGGTAGGCGATGGTGGTAACCCATCCCAACTCACTGACACACAAGCCAATTTGGGCCTGTTGTGGAGTGAAATGGATGCAGTTAACCACCGTCTGAATAGTACTGAGCAGCAGCTGGAGCGAATGGAGGTTTCACTAGCTCCAGCTAATGGGGATGCTCCCACTGCTGCTCTCCAACCAGAATATTGCTCCCTAGTTTTGTTTAAAATGTTTGTCCTTCCTGATGCCTTGCACCCACCACCCTCTCCGTGAAATATTACTTCCTGGTGTTGCCCCTAAATCCTGATCCCTCACCCCTTTGTTTTCAAATTTTGCCCCCTTCTTTGTGCGCATCTTTTTTTCTGTATAATGCTACCCACTTATACGTTGAGTATTCCCTTTTGGTACTTCATAGTTTCTATCATGCTCCCCCCATTTCCTTTCTGGTTATACGTAATGTCCTTTAGTGTCTCTTTGTCTGTCTTCATGTGCACATCCTGCAACATTTTAGTTGCCCTGCTTTGTACAGCATCCATCCTGTGCATATATCCTTGCAGAGATATGTTCTCATCACTGCATGCTGTAGCTAAGATGAGGACTTACCAGATATATGTACATAGGGATAAGAACTTCCATTTTTGGACTTCATTTTTATGTGATGGCTCCCAATGTATCCCAGTACACCCCCAGCCCTCCTTACTGCCTTCTTGCATTTCATGCATATATTTAGGTCATCTGACACAGGTCATTGTCCATTTTTGTTGTTGTTAGTCTCTCCCCCCTTCCATTTTGCACTGTTATGTGTATAATGTTAAACCTTGTTTACCTCCCAAAAATGGTAAGAACTACACCCAAAAACAGCTGAAATAAAATAAAATACAAAAGTGGTGTCCTTGCCCTCATTATATTCCTACTTAATAATGTCTGTTTACCATGAAATATGTTTTGGGCCTCAGTAATGTTTCCTTTCTGTTGTGGTTTGTTTGTTGAAAAGCAGGAGTGAGCAGTGCAATAATCTGCTAAACAGCATGTGTGCACTGCAGGTTGCCACCGCTCACCGAGTCCCCTGAAAACATATTATATAAAAATAATAATCTTTATTTGTTGCAAGCACAATTCAATAAATATCAAAGCACTTTTACAGAAAACCTAAAAACAGTAAAAGTTTAAAAAACATTAAAGTGACAGAACTCCGAAAATGAATTGTCAGGAAAAGCAAGAGAGATTAAAAAAACTTTGAGAGCAGATTTAAAGCTCTCCACAGTCAGGCACCCCATTATTTGATGGGTAAAGAATTCCACAGGGTAGGAGCTGCAAAAGCAAATGCATGGGCTCCAGAGGTCTTTAAATGGACCCTGGGAATCTCCAGCAATCCCTCATCGGCAGAGCAGAGTGGTCAGAAGAGGCGGTAGGGACAAAGGAGTTCTTGCAGATAACCCAGTCGCTGTCCATGTAAGGCCTTATAGGTCAGCAAGCCAACTTTGAAAGTGATCCACCCCTGAACTGGCAGCCAGAGCAGTCCGCGCAGCACAGATATGACATGGCTGAACTGAGATAGCCCAGCCAATAACCTGGCTGCAGCATTCTGCACCTGCTGCAAGTGATGGATATCAACCCTTGGAAGCCATAGGTTTAGGGAGGTGCAGTAATCAAGGCAGGAAGTCACAAAGGCATGGACCAATGTCAGGAGATCACCGGGCGGAACCAGATGCTTAATCTGGGTGATATTCCTCAGATGGTAAAATGAGGTCTTGATGACTGATGACACCTAAGATTTCAGGGTCAGCCCCTCATCAAAAATAATGCCCAGACTCTGCACCCATTCAGAGGCCATCAGGTGGTGACCACCAAGCAAAAGCCCAGTGGCCTGCCCTACTGAGGACCCCTCTACCCAGTGACCTGGGTCCACCACCAGAACTTCAGTTATGACTTGGTCCACTGTTGATGATGGTACAAATAAAATATATATTTCATATTCTTTATACAATCAACAGTGGAACAAGCCAGCTATCATATATGTTTACAGGGGGCTGGGCAGTGTGCATCTGACAGTGCACACATGCTGTGTAGCAGATTATTGCACTACTCACTCCTGCTTTTCCACACACGCACACACCAAGACAGAATGAAAACATTACTTAGACCACTAAAATATTCTCTTTTTGGAAACAGAGATTATTAAGTCGGAATATAACAAGGGAAGAACACCATTTTTTTAGCTTATTTTCTGTAGAATGTTTTTGGCCAGTGTTCGTAGAAATCTTGGGATGCTGTCTTATGTCCTGAAAATTCCTGACTCTAGATGACTAGAAATGAGAGCATAAAATGGAATGAAAAGTCTCCATTAATTCATGTTGCACTCATTCGTGCATGCACCCAGTGCCCATAATTGTACACCCCAAAATGCTGCTGTCTCATGTCCAGAAATTCCAGACTACACATACTGAGAAATGATGAGAGCATTATGTGCTGAAAAGTCTGCGGTCTTTCTTGATGCACTAAATAATGTGTACACACAGTTCACATGATTGTGGACCAAAGAAATGGTGCTGTATAAACGTAATGAAAATTCCAGATTCCACATTTTGAAAAAAATGATGAGACCATTAAATGTGATGAAAAGTCTTCATGAATTCATGCCGCATTTATTCATGCGTGCACACACTCCAACAAGAACTATGTCACCTGCTGCTGCTCTTGGAATTTTATGTAATGCTTCTTGCATTGACTGAGCTGATGCACAGTGTCTTGCCAAATGATGTGATAGCAAAAGATGACCATTGAGTTAACCTGATGATGTGATGATGCTGTTGGTTACCCAGAGTCTGCTGCACTGACCCAAACAGGGAGGATGCCCTACGTATGTGTACACTCATACTACCCTTGGTAAGTTAATGTACCTGGCACCATCAGGGTTTTCCACAGAACCTGACCTTCAAATGTTTATATATATATATATATATATATATATATATATATTGACATATATACATGTAATCATTGTTTTTTAATTTTGTATCACAGGTCATCATATAGTCAAACTTGGGGTACACATTGTTTAGCTTGATGAGGAATTTTGGCATTGGAATACTGTCAAGACAGGCAAGGTAAGTATTTTTTGGGGGGAGTGGGTGAGTGGGGGTTATCATTTGGAAGCAAGTTTCATTAATGGTTTCTTTTTTTGTGAATTCTTCACAGGTTTTCTGTGTATCCTCCTGTCCAGTCCTGATGGTCGGGATACATACCAGTTGTGGGTGTGATGTTGAACTTCTTATTTTGAGAAACCACCGATGGCAGCACAGAGCACCAAAATGTTTCCGCAAAAACAGATGAACAAGAAATTATTAGTACTTCATTGCAGTAACAACATTCTGTTCAAAGTGTGGCTGCTACTGTTATATATCCAGCTTAACAGATACCAAGCTCTTAGTAAGCCACACCAAGACCAAATCACAAATTTAGTATGTGTAACCCATGCACTGTCCCAATGTCTTAAGTTTTACATTTTACAAGATGTCTTGTCACGAACTAGATAAAACTTTGTTCAACACTGCCATGGCCTGCTGCAGCAATACAGTGTCTGATGTGCATGAAGAAAAAATTACTCACCATAGTAATGTTGTTTCTTCTAATGGAGTCTTGCTGTATTCTGGCAATAGGCAGTTAGCCCCAGCACTTGAACTGCCCCAGAGAGGAAAGAGTTAACTCTATACAGAAGCATAGAATGTTGAGCTCGAGCTTGGTTTTCAAACCTCTGTGTCTGGTACTGACCAGTGTAACCATCAGTTTCTTATGAGCAAACTAACTTAAGTACTAAACTATGGAAATTGTTTATTATATAGCTAAAAAGGCAACAATTTGGTTCCCAAAAGACTCAAGTCGAGAACCCAAGAAAAAAAGGTAGTGACAATATAACAATATATAGTAACCATAACAATAGTAATAATAATAAAATAAGTACCCCATCCTTAAGAGGGAGGGTACAAGCTACACCCCTGAGATGCAACACTGTACCTGCCAGCCCATGTCCCAAAAACTAGGTTTTAAGAGGGGAGGCAAGGAGGGAGGTCAGAATACAGCAAGAACCCATTAGAAGAAACAACATTACTATGGTTAGTAATTTTTTCTTTAAACAACATGAAGTCTTGCTATATTCTGACAATATGCAGACTACCAAGCAGTTCCCCCAGGAGGAGGGACTGCAGAACCTACTTTGAGAACAGGCCTTGCAGTACTGCTGTGTCAAACCTAGCATCACTCCTAGCCTAGATGTCCAGAGAGTAATGCTTGGTGAATGTATGGACTGTTTTCCAGGTGGCTGCTTTACAGATGTCTAGCAAGAGTATATCTCTGGCTGCAGCCAGAGTAGCAGCTGCACCCCTAGTCGAGTGAGCCCTCAGGCCTGGAGGGGGTGTTTTGCCCAATTTGTCATAGCAGAATTGTATACAAGAGACAATCCACTTGGCAATAGTTCTTTTAGTAACAGGCTTACCTTTTCCCACTTCACCATAAGTAAGAAACAATTGAAGACAGTCATTTCCGTGTGCCTTAGTATGCTCTATGTAGTAGCTAAGAGCCCTTTTAACATCCAAACTGTGTAATCTTCTTTCCCCTGAAGAAGAATGGTCAGTGAAAAACACAGGAAGAGACGTAGACTGGTTCAGATGAAAATCTGATACCACTTTGGGTAACAACCTCCTATTGGTTCTTAGGACCACCTTATCCTTATGGAAGGAGATGAAGTCAGGTTCGACTGAGAGGGCCTGTAATTCACTAATCTGTCTAGTAATAGCTACCAGGAACAGTTTTCCAGGTCAAGTACTTCAGCTCAGCCAAAGCCAGAGGTTCAAAGGGTTCATAAGCTGGGCAATGCAGACATTAAGATCCCAAGCCGGAGTAGGCTCTTGAAAGGGGAGGGTTAATATAAACCAGACCTTTGAAAAACTTACTGAAAACAGGATGAGATGCCAGGGGAAGAGCCCTTCCCTGCTGAAAGGAGTGCAGAGACAGCTGCTAGGTGAACCTTCAGAGTTGTAGGCCTTAGGCCTAGACCATTAAGATGAACCAGATAATCTAAGGCTGTAGCAATGCCTGCAGAATCAGGCACAACGCTCTTCTGAGAACACCAAATGCTGAATCTTTTCCATTTGGAATTATAAGTTTTTCTAGTGGAAGGTTTCCTGGAAATCTTCAAAATATCCAGGACTCCCTGAGAAAGATGCAGGCCTGCATATTCTAACTCTTCAAGAGCCAGGCCTTGAGGTTGAGAGATTGGAGACCGGGGTACCAGATCCTCCCCTGAGAGGAGGTTAGGAGGTTGAATCTCTTGAGAAGAGACAGGGGGCGTGACACTGCCAGAGACAGCAGTAGAGGATACCAAGGCTGTCTGGCCCAATCTGGAGCCACCAGTATCACTGTGCAGGGTTGAGATCTGATTTTGATCAGGACCCTGAACAACAGAGGGAAGGGAGGGAAGGCATAGAGAAACCTGCCCTTCCAATCCAGAATGATAGCATCCAGAGGAACAGTCCCAAGGACTGGAGGTCTGCAACAAAACAGAGGAAGTTGGTGATTGTCCGGGGCTGCAGAAAGATCTATCTCTGGAGTGCCCCATCTGGAGAAGATGACCTGTAATATGGGAGGGTCCAGGGACCATTCGTGATGCCCCTGGGAGATTCTGCTCAGGGCATCTTCTAGTACATTGTCTTTTCCTGTAAGGTGAACTACTATCAGGGAAGTCTGAAGAGAATAGGCTAGAGACCACAGTTTCATGGCTTCTGTGCACAAGGCCATGGACCGAGTGCCCCCCTGCTTGTTGATGTATCACATTGTGGCAGTGTTGTCTATCCTGACTTGGACCACCTTGCCCCTGACTGACTACGAGAAGACCTAAAGGGCTAGAAAAACTGTCTGAGTTCCAGGAGATTGATATGAAGGAGAGCCTCTTGTGGAGACCAGACCCCTTGAGCCGTAAATGGGCTCCCCAACCTAGAAGAGAAGCATCTGTAGTTAGGACTACTGAGGGGACTTGAGAGAGAAATGGAACTCCTTGTCTGAGGTTGTCCTGGTCCAGCCACCACTGGAGAGCTTGGACCAGAGTCTGAGTGATTGGAATCAATTTGGTGAGAGAGTCTCTTTTCTGAGACCAAAAGGACCTTAGGTGGAACTAAATGTCCCTCATCTGAAATCTGGCTCCCTGCACCACTGCAGTGGAAGCTGCCATGTGGCCCAGGAGTTGAAGAAACTGCCTTGCTGGACGAGAGACCAGAGGCCAAAAAGAGGAAGCAAGATCAGAGGGAGGGAGGGAGGAAGGCCTTTGCTTGGATAGTATCCAATTCTATCCCTATGAAAGTAAGAAGTTGTACTGGTTTGAGAACAGTCTTTGGGAGATTGAGAAAAACCCCAGAGAACTGAACAAGTCTTGAGTGATTTGTAGAGCTGACTTGACCTGGTCGGGTGACTGACCTACAATTAGCAAGTCGACCAGATATGGGAAAATGGAAATATCCTGCCTTCTGAGGAAGACAACTACTACTGCAAGACACTTTGTGAAAACTCTTGGAGCTGATGTTAGGCTGAATGGCATGATTCTGAACTGATAGTGGCCTGAAGGCAACTCAAACCTGAGGTACTTTCTGTGGGGGCACCTGAGAGGAACATGGAAGTAGGCATCCTTGAGGTCCAGGGATGCAAGCCAATCCCCTGGCCTTAGAGAGGGAAGGATTATTCCCAGAGTCACCATTTTGAATTTTGGTTTTGAGATGTGTTTGTTCAAATACCTTAGGTCTAGGATGGATCGCCACTCCCTTGTTTTTTTGGGGGTAAGGAAGTACCTGGAGTACAGGCCTTTGCCCCTGTGTTGAGTGGGAACTTTCTCTATGGCTCTGAGAGCCAGAAGAGATGAAACCTCTACCTCTAGGGCAAGGGTCTCTGAGATGGATGCAGGTGGAAAAGACCTGGCCCTCAGTTTTGGAAACCTTTTGAAGCTGAGGGCAAGTTCCTGGCTTACTACCTCCAGGACCCACTTGTCTGAGGTAACAGACTTCCAGGCCTAGAAGTAGTAAGCCAGCCTGCCTCCTACTGGAAAGGGGGAGTCGACCCGGGCTGACACATCAGAGTGTCTGCTTGGCAGAAGCCTTAGATGGGGAAGAGGATGCAGCCCTGCTCACCCCCCTCCTGCCCCTCCCTCAAAAGAACCACCTCTGTGGGAGGGAAGAGGAAGCCTGAGCTTGATAAAAAGGCCTGTGGAAAGGCCTGTCCCTGCCCCTAGACTACTGCTTCTGAGGAGTGGCTTGCCTCTCTTTGGCCTGTGCACTCCTGTAGGTGGTCCTGTACTTGTTCATTTTTTCATGTAAGCCTCTGTCTGCTCCCCAAACAGAGAGTTACCCACTACAGGGGAATCCATAGCCTTGGCCTGGGTATCCTGCAAAAGGCTAGTACATCTGAGCCAAGCATGTCTTCTGAGAGACACAGATGTAGCCATGACTCTTGATGCCACATCATTGAAGTCCACAACAGCATGAAATTGCACTTCGGATGCCACAATTCCATCAACAGCCACCTCCTCCAGCTCTTTGGCTAGCTGGGGGGAGGCCTGTTTAGCCAGTTCTAGGACCATATACCACCTGGACTTCTGGTACCTGGCTGTGTAGGCCATATACTGTAATTAGCCTGCCCGAGTCTCAAAGAAGATGCCAAACACTGCTTTTTGGCCATGGCATCGACCTTCCTGGAGTCTTTGTCTGGGGGTGTGAAGCCAAAGGAATGTTAGCACTGTCACAGGCTGCAGCCTGCACTACCCCCAACATGGCTGCAATGACTGTATAAAAACTCCATACCTGAGCCTGATAGCATATACCTCCTGTTCATTCTCTTATCCATAGGAGGTAAGGAGTTAGGTATTTTTAAAATCTTTTCTGTCTGTTTCCCCAAGAACTTGTGATAAGGGATAGATAATCTTTTGGACTCTGGGATGTCCATCATCTCTACAAAATCAGGTTCTTCCTCCGCCTCAGTAGCTTCAACCATTGGGAGCTGGAGTGTTTCAGCCACCTTCTTATAAACAAGAAGTGTGAAGGGGACTTAGAAAGCCTGGAAGGGGAAACATTGGAGAGTTTTGCCTGGGGAGAGGTCCGGTTCAACGGGCACATTCAGACCTTCAAAGTCGTGATCTTCATCCTCATCCTTGGGATACTCTTCGTCTCCCTCCCACTCCTCATAGAAAGCATCTGGATCATAATCCGATGGAGTCGGATCCGACCGAACCGACCACCTAACCAGCGGTACCGTTTCTGACAGAACCGGGCGAAGTGATTGAACTATACTAATCGCTTTGGCTATCTCATCAGCGGTTGGAGTATGCAGTGCTGGATCCAAACTGGCTGACTTATGCTTTCTTTTCAATGGAACGACCCCTCGGAGTCGGACCTCCTTTTGCCCGAGGAGGAATCGCCTAGATCAGTAGGCACCTCCTCAGGTTCGGCCGCAACTGAACCGGGCTGGCCATCTGGATCTACTGACTTTTTGGCCTCCCTTTCTTGCAGCCTAGTCAACCTTTTTTCTAGAGTGGCTTTAGGGAAGTTCTTACAAATCTGACAGTCTGTTTTGAGGTGGTCAAACCCCAGACAATAAACACAGATAAAGTGGGGGTTGGACTTGGCAAAAGCCTCCCCCACACTCAGAACAATGCTGAAACCCAGTGTGACCAATTTTTTCTTGGGTTTCTCAGACATGGCCAACCTACCAAATTACCCTTACAAGCTTTCAAGCCAGGTAATAAACAACCGATCGGTTACAAACCATGTTACGGTTCTGTAAAAGAACCAGAAAAAGTCAGATTCTTTTATTTATTTTTATTTTATTTAGTTTTTGTTGACCAGATAAGTACACTATACAAATTCTGCCTATTTTCAGGCACGACCCGGGGAGGGGGATGCAGATGAATGCCAACTGACTTTGAACCAGATTAAGCTGTTTGTATTTTAGTGAAACCAATTGGCACCGGAACACCACACTAAATGAGATCAGAAACTGAGCAGGGGAAAGGGTGGCCTGCTCTACAAAGAGATGGAGCTGGGAGGGACTGCATCTTCAGGCATGGCTACACTCTGAGAAACAGCACTAACAGGATTGCCCAGCTGAAATGCAACACCTCATTTCTGGTGAGGGATTTTCACAATGTAGTTACCCAAAATAGCAAAGCTGAGACACAACAGGTACCTATCTGCAAGCAACTGGGTGCAACGGGAAAACTACAAATCAGGAACCAACACCCTCATTGACTGGATCCTTACCAGCCACCCTACCCGTATAACCAATGTAAGTGTTCTCCCTGACTCGCTCAGTGATCACTCTCCAATAATATGGACCTGGACAAATAAGTTTCGTAAGCCACCCCCAAAAACCATCTATAGCAGAGTCCTACCTTATGGCAACCTTACTCATCTCAAGACCTGTCTTAGGCAGATAGACTGGTCCTTGATTTACAAAACTCAAGATGTTGACCTAGCCCTTGATTACTTTATTTCTACTTTCAACACTGCCTGTGACACCTATGCACCAGTAAAAAAGTGCAGAATCAAAGCTCTCACAAATACCTGGCTCACTGCGAAGCTATTGGCACAACTCAAAAGTAGGGATCACCTCTGAGCCACTGCAAGAGCTACTGGCACTCTGTTGGGCATCCAAAAATATAAACAGGCTCGCAACCACTGTACTAAACAGATCCGCTTGATGAAGAGCTCCTACTTCAAGAATGCCCTCTCCAACTCCTGGGGTGAAGGGAAATCCTTCTGGGACAACATAAGAAATACCATGGGTCAGCAGTCCAAATCCTCTCCTACAATAATGAATGTGGATGGAACCACTACCTTAGACCCAGAGATCATTGCAAACACCCTAAATGATACCTTCACGGACCTTAGTGGTGTCCTCTCATATGATTTCTTCACTGATGCTGACCCTCCAATTTCTACTTCTACAACTGCCTCTCCAACCAAACCACCCTTCCATTTCAAACTAGTAAAGGCACATGAAGTCTGTAAATATGTAAAGAAGGCCATTTCTAAGTCCCGAGCAAGCAGCGACACTATTGACCTTAAACTTCTGTCCCTCACTCTGGAGGAAGTACTGCTCCCCCTCACAAAAATTTTCAATCTCCCTCTGCTACAGCCAATTCCCTAGGAAATGGAAGGCTGCAGTTGTCACTCCGGTGCACAAAAGTGGTGATAAGTCACTGCCTGGTAACTATCACCCGATATCAATACTACCACCTCTCTCTAAGGCCCTTGAACGCTTGGTGGCGGACCAACTTTCAGACTACCTGGAAAAGCACAACATCCTATGCACTCAGCAGCATGGATTTAGGAAAGGGCACAGCACATCGACTGCCCTACTTGAATTCTCAGGAGCAATCCACAATGCCATGGACAAAGAAACCTAACTGGAGCAGTCTACATTGACTTAACAAGGCATTTGATACAGTACACCATGGCCTACTTATCAAACAACTACTATCCCTAGGGCTCTTGCAGGGTCCTGGACTGTAAAAATTACCTTGCTCAACGCTCTCAATCTGTAAAAGTAGCTGGAGTTCTCTCAGACTCAAAACCGGTTCGCTCAGGAGTTCCCCAGGGATCCATCCTGGGCCCCCCTCCTTTTCAGCCTTTTCCTAAACTCCCTCCCCAAATCCTGCCCTGAACAAATAATCCTCTATGCCGATGATGCCATGATTCTTGCCACTCATAAAGATCTGAACCTCTTATGCCTCAACCTTCAGCATGCTTTTTCCAAAGTTGAGATGTAGTTCCTTGAACATAAGCTGGTTCTAAACCACAAAAAAACTAAATCCATGCTCTTCTCTAACCCGCAAAACAAGAAACGGCAAGTCCCACTCATCATTAATATGTACCTGGGAAATACCCTTGAACAAGTGCCAATTTTCAAATATTTTGGAATCAACTTTGATCAACGCCTAACCTTTGCAACTCACATTGATAGTACAGCAAAAACTATTAATCAGCGAATTGGGATTCTGTATCGGAACCGACAGCGCCTTACCCATTCTGCACTGAGGATTGCCATCCAATCCTCTATCATCTCAGTCGTTGACTATGGCTTAGTTATATACGGGTCTGCCACTACTACAGCACTTAGTCGCATTACAACATCCCTAAATAAGGCCTGTCGACTGCTCACTGGTGCACATCAACGTACCCACACATGTGAACTCTATGCTGACTCAGGTTGGTTGCAACTCTCAAACCGGATAAAGTACCTTACCTGCCTGATGGCGAAAAATCCACTCTGGGCCTCCTCCACCCTGTATCCAAGACCTGTTATGCCCGGCGCTAGCACCCATTTTACCAGAAGATCAGAACACCAGCCTCTCCAAGTCCCCCGATGCCGGACTTCTCCGGGACGAAGATCATTTGCCTATCGTGCCCCCAGCTGGCTAAATGCCCTCAGCACTCATATTACTGCCTCCACCTCTCTAGGTATTTTCAAATCAAGGCTGTTCTCTCACCTTGCCACCTCCAGCTCCTGTGACTGCCCTGATTAAACCTCCTGTTTTCTCACTACTCACCCTTTTCCGTTATTTGACAAAGACATGTTTGGGAAATCTTTTCTCCTGCTATTGTCTGCTCCCCACACCTTTCACTTACCCTCTCTGTTCTGGACTTTTTCCCTATTTGTTTCTCCTAATCTGGCATGACCTCTTTCTTGTAATAATAATGTGATTATTGATATCTCATGTCCTTTTGCACAAATGATTTGATATGTATTTGTATACAGTATGTTTTCTCGCTCTTGACCCAGCACAAATTGTTGTGTTATCTATGTAACCTTTTTTGTACTGTACCTAATTGACATGGAACCTTTGTAAAAGAGCCTCTGGCTCAAATGTAGTAATTCCTAGAACAATAAACTAAACTAAACTAAATCCCAGAATAAAGTAAAACAAAGAAAAAGGTTGCTTCCTATCCAGACCGACTGGTAAGAAACCGAGAAAGAACAATTTCTATGCAATTTACTAAAATAGTCACTACCTCTTTACCGCACTACCAGCACCGTAGACAGATGCTGGAAAATCCAAAAATAATAAAACGATTAGAAACCAAATGCTGATTCAACTCTACTGAACCGAGCAAAGGAGAAATCTCCAGAGCAACTTCACTGTTAGACGGAGTAAAGAATCTGATGGTTACACTGGTAAGTACCAGAGACAGAGGTTTGAAAACCGAGCTTGAGCGCAACATTCTATGCTTCTGCACAGAGTTAACTCTTTCCTCTCTGGGGCAGTTCAAGTGCTGGGGCTAACTGCATATTGTCAGAATACAGCAAGACTTCATGTTGTTTGAAAAATATATTATGTGACGTATCTGTCACCTACTTTCTATGATTTACACTCTCTTAAAAAAAAATAAACTACAAAAAAGACCTGTTGAAACAAAGTTGATATACTTACCTGAAACTGATATCCTATAGGTGGTTGTAGATAGTACTGCAGTACTACAGTCCTCCGGTCCAGGAGAGTGCTTGAAACTGTTAACCTGTGAAAAAGAAAATAAGTTGACCATATGTGTTTTTCAAGTGCAATTCAGAAATGCAACAGGAAGCACAAAACAGCTCAAGGAACTTCCGTAGTATGAAAAATTAGTACACATGCTCACTGTAAAGTATTGATAGTAAGAAGCCTTGCAGCCGTGGCTGCTGGATGTGGTCTCCGTCTGCCATGGCATGGGCAGGGCACAGGATGGAAAACAATCACATTCCCTCTCACTGAGATAGTATCTGACATATTTGGCTGACTGCGTTTTACTGGTGGTAGTCATGGGCACATGATGACATTCCCTCTCACTATCTGGTGGCTTTGGCTGAATGAGGATTACTGGTGGTGGTCATGGGAATAGCTGCAACACATTCCCTCTCACTGTCAGACACACACAGGTGGGTGGCTGGATATGGTGTGTATTGTGTTACAGTATTTCACTCTAAGTCAGGAGGCAGATATCTTTAATCTGCAGGTTTTAAGTGGCTAACACCTAGTACTACAAATGGACAGTTGTGTTTAAGAGGCTGACTGTGTTTGCTAATGACAGCAGCACACATTCTGTTAAGTCTAATCAGAAATAATACCAAGGCGGGGAAGGTAAACTAGAAGGATTGTGAATTTACTTGTGCCAAATTGCCAATATGAAATTATGGAATGAGATTCATTCAGGGTGGGACACCGATTTTACATTATGACATATACCGTTGAAAAATGTGACATCCTTTCAACCAGTTAACTTAAAACCCACCAACATTAACCTCCTCATCATCATCATACAAGAAGCTGCCTTCACAGCCATCAATGTCTGAATTGTGCCCACTAAGGAATTCTTTCTCCATGATTTCATCATCTACCTCAATGGTAGGCCGTTTCATGCTGCCACCAGGATGGTCTTCTTCTCCCATATCACCACAACCATGACTGTTATGGGGTATGAATACAGAGGTTGCAGTTCAAGCAGGTATGTGCCCCAATTCATTTTTATGAATGACAGCATGCTGACATTTGAAGGAGAGGGATTTGTATGACAGTCCCGAGCTATTGCCTCCACAGAACTGAATACACTCTCAACACTTGCACTGGAGGGTGGGCAGGTCAGGTACTTCAGTGCCACTGAGGTCAGCTCTGGCCATTCACTGTCCTTTCCACTCCAGTATAAAAGAGGATCATCAATTACTGACAGATGCCTGTTTTCAGCCAAATATGAGTCAACCATTCGCTGTGCTGCACAAAATCCGGTGGTTGACTCATCATCCTGTTCTATGGATTCATTGATGTCACAAATCCTGACTTGGCTTAAAGTACCCCAAAGTGAGTTAATGGCAACCGGTTTTGATGACAGACCACCTGGAACTGCAGCCACCTTACAGGATGTGCTTGTTGCTACTCCAAACTGACCTTCTGCCTTGTTATGCTGCTGAGGTTTGCTGACCTTGGCAAGTGACTTCTGTGCCCCATGAACCAAGTGCACCAGTTGCCCACTGACATTTTTAACCTGTTCAGGCCCTCCCTCCAGTAGTGATGCAGTAGGGTCTAGCATTGTTGCTATACTGAATTTGTCACTTTGCTGAATGCTCAAGATGTGCCGATTGTGGTCGAATACTGCCAGCACGTGTTTCAGTAACACACTGCTAGCACAGTCTCCGGAGTCATCAAGGCTATGCTGTAGATTCAGAAATGTCTGCCTCAGCACCCACAGCAGTGGAATTGATTGGCTGATGGAGGTAGACTTGCCACTCACTTCCTGTATGGCATGTTCAAAAGGCCTCAAAATTGTTATAACAGAGTCCATGAGCCACCACTGTTCAGTCGTGAGAGACATGGAGGATCCGGAAGTGTCACGGCTAGTGTGCATGACGAGATAGTTGGAGATTGCTTTGTATTGTTCATACAACCTCTCTGTCATGTATAAAGTTGAGTTTCACCACATGACAACTTCCAGCTTGAGGTTGTGCTGCGGGAGGCTGTTTTGGATCTGCTGCTGCCGAAGTTGGTCACGGGCCTTTGAAGAGTGTGAAAAGTGTGAACAGATACGGCATGCAACTGTCAACATTTCCTTTATATCAGGGTGCTGTAGAAACTCCTGGACCACCAGATTTAAACAGTGGGCCATGCATGGAACCCTAACAAAGCCACCATTCATGATGCATTTAACCACATTTGAGCCATTGTCACTTGCTATAAATCCAGCTCTCAGGGACAGGGGGTTCAGCCACTCATCAGTTTCAGTCAGTAGCAAGTCCAGCATGTTTTCACCAGTGTAAGAACAGGCCACACTGCGCATAGCAAGCATTGCATGCTGTCGAATTCCTGGAAGGTTGCTACCATGACAGTCTGCCTTACTACACTGATTATTCCCAATGCCACCAGCACAAACAACCCCTGGCACCTGCGCCCAATGTGCAGTTACATACAAATATGAACTCCCCGATGTTTTGCCATTTGTCCACATATCCATACTTAGTGTAAATGGATGAGTGGCAAGGAGGAATGTTGAAGGGCATGTCTTACATAGTCAGCCACAGTCCAGTATAACTCGGGGACAGTACGGGTGGAAAAGTATGTCCTGGATGGGACTTTCCATTTTGAACAGGTGCATGCCACAAACTGCCAGAATCCTGAATTCTCCACGAAGGAGAAAGGCAAAAGATCAATTGCCAACATTTCAGCTATAGCAGCATCAAGTTCACATGACACTGCATGATTGGGTGGGTACGTCAGGTTATGGGTAAAAACACTCTGCAATGTGGGCTGACTTGTTGTTGCATGTTTTGCATGGGGCATGCCAAATGGCTCTGCTCTGCAAATGGCTGGGGGTGGGGTGCTTTGGACGTGTGATGAAGAGAGGTGCACAGATGACAAGTCCACAAATTAAGTTATTTTTCCCATTTTAAGCACAGGGGTTGATGCCCCACTTGCACTAGACGTACTGTATAGACCACCACCACCACCACTACTGCTACTCTGACCACCACTTGACAAGATTTATGAATCATAATCCTCCTCCTCATCATGCCTGTAATAATCCTCCGGTGTTATTCAATGCTACTACAGACATTGTTACTTGGTCTTACACTCATGGAAGGGGATAACATGCTCGATAAGGTTGATGATGAGGGTGAGCACCCCACTATGGCATTAGGTGCCCTCTGGTGCCAAGTCCACAGTGCCATGTGCCTGTTCTTAAGATGTGTATGCTGGCCACCCATGCCCAGATGACTCCCCTTTTTACCTCCACTCACACACTCATAGCAAACCTGACAGATTGCAACTGACTCATCATTTGCATCTTGGACAAAAAAATCCCAAACAAAGGATTTTGATCCCCTACTTTTAACATGACCCTGATGCTGCGTATTGGACTCTGTTTTTTTAACCATTGAAATGGGGGTGTACTACATGATTTCTCTTGCTGGACACATTTGTACTCTGACAGACTACCATGACTACCTATGATTATTACTAGGTCATCATCATCATCATCATCAATGGGAACCGCTACATCACAACTTTTTTGAGGAGGGGGGGGTTTGACACCAACAGACCCAGACACAGCCACCTTGACTTTCTTTTTCTCTGGTTCCCAACGGGGGATCACTGACATCATCATCATATTCATCATCCACATCCACAATTTCACCTTGGATGCTGTCCTGTGGAGAACATGTTCCAACCACAGCATCATTATCATCACCTGATAGTTTTGTGCCACACTTTGAATCATTAGATCTCAAAGGCATGACCTCAACAGCGCTGGAAATGTGACATTGTGAGTCATCGTCGTCAGGATCAGAATCATGTTCAACTACCATGGGGATGTTGGGGAGTATGACATCATCTACACTGTCAGTCACAGCTTTAGACTCAACTATATTTTCTAAAACGGTTAACTGGTCAGAAGTGGAACTTGGAGCAGCAATACTCATGCCAACAGCAACTGCACTAACACCACCACCAGCGGGGACAACATCATCTCCTCCAACTATGATTGAAGCAACAGATTGCGCTGTAAAAAACATTGACAGAGAAATCCCTTTACTGACATAAGCTATGCACTTCTGTGTACTACCACGCCCACAGCCAGTCTTGCCACTGGCAGCAGTGCCATGGTCAGAAACAGCTTTGCTTGCACATCTCTTTGCATGCATTTTTGGGGATCACCAAGAAAATTCTAAACAAATTTAGATTTATGAACTTTCAGTTTGGGGTGGCTGGGAAGCCAAAAAACAACAACTGTGGCTTGCAGTTGGAGACTGGGCACTAAACAGATGCAAATGCACAGACAGATTAAGATTGCACTGTACACTTAAGATATGCAGACGCAAAGGTACAACACCTTAACCAGTACTCACAAATCCAGAACTGGAAAAGAATACCTTTTGCCAGTTGGCGTGGGGGGTGGGAGTGCTCTGCAGTAACAGTCCAGTACCAAGATACCAAAAAGCAGTACAAAATAACACAGATGGATAACAGGTTCAAAGTGCTGCAATTACTGTGTGGCACAATAAAATGTGTCTGACTTGATGGCATGCATCACACACACACTCACACACACACACACACACACACTACAGGTAATGCGCATCAAATTGAAAACTTCAGTAATAGAACCAAATCTTTTCAACACACTGAAATTATACACTGCACCACAACAATCAGCAAAAAAAGTCAAAAATTACTGAAAATATTACTGTGTGTACACGAACACAGTTACACAACAAAAATACAACCCAAACAGTTAAAAAGACTGCCTTTCTCCCAGTTAATCTACATCCACCACATACACCCCTCCCCCAAGCACACTTCAACAGTGTCTGTCAATACGCAGACCGAATGTTCTAAATTAACATTCAAAATTCACACAAAAACAATAAACACTCGATGAAAAGAGCACAGGAGGGTTTCCTACAATCGATGTACTAAATTTTGAGCAAAGAAAAATGCTCAAAAAGGCTTTTTGAGCGATTTCTAAAGGGTTTAAATCTCAGAGCTCTGACAGCAAACTGTCACCAGATACCACTACACACACACTACACAGAACTGAGGCTGTGCAGAACAATCTAGAGCCCATGTGACCTGCAATCCCACGAATCACTGCAAAATTTATCTTAGAGCTCACAAGCAAGGCAAAGTAATGCGAAGTACATTGAAATCAATGTACTTCACACTAAAATTGGTGTAGAAGTGGTTGGGAAAAGGCGGACTAATGTGAAGCCAGTGCTTCCAGTGGACTTCGTGATAATGACTGGAAGGCGGAGTACTCCACTTCGCAGTGCAGATTACTCCTAGGATTCCGCTTTAATATGCAAATTGCTCCACTTAGCAGATTTTGGCCACTTCGCCTGCTTCTAAAGATAAGGTACTGTCCGTAGTAATCCTCAAGTACTTAAAATGTGGAACAAGCGCCAATGGGAAGTCCACAGCATTAGTGATTGTAAGAGGATGGGTTCTGTGCCTATTTTTGGGGGTTGGTGAATAGCATCGTTTTTGTCTTCTTATAGTTTATTATAAGTTTGTGATTACTGAACCATTTTTCAACCTCAGCAAAGTAGTGTTGACATTGGGTCTCAAGGGCCTTGGGGTCAGGATCGCTGGCAAAGATGACAGCATCATCTATGTATAATAGAATGTGATCCTGGCAGGTGGATGGGAGAGAGTTGAGGAAAATACTAAACAGGTGTGGTCCCAGAATGGACCCTTGAGGCACTCCAGAGTGGACAGGTCTACTGTCTGATAGTATATGCCCAATCTTTACTTGCCGCGTACGATTGTGTAGATAACAATTGAACCAGGCAACAGTATCTAGGGAAAGACCAGTGGCTGCAAGCTGGTCAACCAAGAGGGTGTGGTGGACAGTGTCAAAGGCTTTAGTTATGTCAATAAAAGCCACTCCAACTAGATGACCATGGTCAAAGGAGTTGTGTATGAAGCCTGTGAACTCAAGTAAAGCTGTTGTAGTACTGTGTTCTTGCCTAAACTCATGTTATTGTGGGCATTATAGTTGGTATTTTGCCAAGTAGTTGACCAACTGGTCAGCTACTATCCATTCCAGGGCTTTGAATAATGGAGGGAGAATGGAGATTGGCCTGTAATTACCATGTAGAGCACAATCCCCACTCTTATGCACTGGTGTTACTACTGCTGATTTCCATTTTTGTGGAAATTACGAGTACATAAGAGATAGATTACCTATGTGGGTTAGTGGGGCTAGAATCTCATTCAGGGCAATGGCGATAAATTTTTGATCAAGGCCATCCCCGCTATGTCTAGTTTTCCCAAGCACCTTAAAGAAGTATTTTTGGGCTTTGGTTTGTGATAAGATTTTGAAGTGGAATGGTTGGTGCAAGGGGGTGCTGTCAAGGTTCCCATGGTTATTTATAGTTCTGGGGCAGTCGAAGTCTGGAGCGAGAACCCTGCTAAGATCAGTGAACACGTTGTTGAACGTATTTGCAATAAGACAGGGGTCAAAGTAAGGGGCACGTTTGATACTGAGCATTGTGGGAGGCAACTTAAGGTCCTTCTCTGTGACTTCTTGTAGATTGCTCCAGAACTTTTTGCCATTGTTCCAGGAGTGAGAGAGGGCATCTTTGTAGTATTTGTTTTTTGATGTTCTGATAGCCCATGCTGCAGTGATTTCTCAATTTTTTATAGACCATGAGGTCTGCATGCTGACCCATAGCCCAGGCCCTGTGCCACAGATGGTCCCTAAGCTGTAGACACTCAATTAGGTCAGGAGTGACCCATGGGTTACACTGGCCTTTAATTTTATGCTTTTTAATCGGTGCATGCTTATCGCACACTGAGTTAAATTTAGAGATGAACTGTTCCAGAGCAATATCAATATCGGAGGTGGAGTGGACTGTGGTCCAGTCTAGCAGGAGAAGTTCTGTTTTTTGGAGCTCTATATGGCCTTCAGTAAGGACCCTATTAGTTATTGTTCTAGTGGGGGACTTAGTAAACCTTTCTGACCAGCAGAACAGGATGGGAGAGTGGCCACTGATAGCATCAGGCAGAACTGAGGTGCTGGTGATGTGTGAGTGGCGATTGGAAAGTACCCAATCTAGAAGTGTGAGGTACCGGTCCTGTAGTTTAATCTTGTTGGGGAGTCAACAAGCTGTGTGAGGTGGAGAGCAGAAACTGCGTCTTTGAAGGAGTTTGCTTCCAAGGAGAGCCAACTGACATTAAAGTCTTCCATTAATGTGATTTCCGAGTTCAGACTCAGACTACTCAGGCAGTGCACGAGTGAATCAAAGCCTGGAGTAGTCTGCCTAGGCGGGATATAAACAGATAGCATAGTGATTCCTCTATTGTGGGCACCAAGGAGCACTTTAGTGGCCAGAGCTTGCATGTTTTCACCTGTGCTAGGCAGTTGCAGAGCAAGACCCTGCAAGTTGTCCCTAAGGTAGATAGCACATCTGCCTCCACGCTTAGTTAGTGTGTCCTGTCTAAAGACAGTGTAGCCTGGAATCGAGACAGATGTGTCTGGAATTTTGGGTGTAAGCCAAGTTTCTGCAATGGAGGAAACATCAGGGTTGTGCTGCGACACCAAAACGTGCAAGCTGTCTAACTTGGGGAGGAGACTGCAGATATTAATTGAAGCAAATGTAAGCATTCCTGATTTCTTCAGTGGGGCTGGTTGCTGTTGGGGAGGGCCCAGGTTGGGATGTATGTTCCCTGAGAGTAGCAGTAGAAGCATTGCAATCCTCCAGACATATTCCAAAAATTGCTTGTTATTGAATTTGTGGCACCTAATACGAGTGCCAAGTGATTTATGGTTTCCTTGTAAGGTGATAAGTCCAGGGAGGAGTATCGGGGGGGGGGTGACAAGGAGGGATGGCTAGCCAGAAGCCACCAATTACAAGGTGGAGGTAAGTCTCCACACAAGTAGTGAACAGCAGCGTTGGAATTGAGTGAAGGTTTTTGTGCTGTAAACACTGAGAAGGTCAGTTTCCAGGGTGAATTGGTCTTGTGTGGGCTGTGGGTCACTTCTTATGCCACGGAGTGCAAGCATCAAGAGCAATACAATGCCATTGGGTAGCAGATGGTTAATTAGGGTGAACCTTTTAACGACAGAGAAGTGATGGACGCACCTAGTAATGTACACAAGCAGGCAGAAAAAGTGTGTGTGTGGGGGGGGGAGAAGAAGTCGAGACAGAGTTAGGCCAGGAGTGAGAGGGTGTTAAAAACCATTAAGATGCAGCGTGGTATTACACAGGAAGGGCAGCACTGGCAGGTGTAAAAGGTTTTGTGTGCCCTAGAACAGGGATCACTTTAAGAAAGAAACTATGTGGGTGGGCAAAGATTGAAACAGATGAAAAAAGGGGTGGTGTTAGGTGGGGGAGGAGTATTTAATGGAGGTCGGGGAGGACAGGCGGGACAAAATATAGAGAATTAGGAATAAACTTGGTAGCCCAGGTTTAAAACATGGCGCCGTAGCTAAAGTCTTGAAATGTACAATAGGGTGACACAGAGAGAAAGGATCAACCAATGAGTAGCCAAGCTCAACCCAAATACCGC
Organism: Neoceratodus forsteri; assembly: GCA_016271365.2. Taxonomy (NCBI): domain Eukaryota; kingdom Metazoa; phylum Chordata; order Ceratodontiformes; family Ceratodontidae; genus Neoceratodus; species Neoceratodus forsteri. Next base: position 166,573,985 of record CM028137.1, read on the forward strand.
CAATCAAATCAGTGACTTTGGAGCCAAGCTTCTCCGGCATTGATGAGCACACCTTGGTCTGAGAGGGCAGGCAGAGAGTCAAGCATGGCCAGTTTGGTGTGTGGCCGGGCTGCTGGTCTGCAGAGGTGCCCGCTGTGGGCAACGGAGTCCTAGAAAGCAAAGAAGAAGCCCAGGTCAGTGACAAATAAGGCCAAGTTCAGGGATGCTAATCAGTGGGAGGGCCTGGGCTAGACAATAGAGGGTGGGAGGAAGTAAGAAAAAAGGTGTGGGAGAAGGAGGACAGTAGCGAGTAGTTAGCTGATGAGGGGTGGTCAGGCAGAAGGCACTAAAGAACAGAAATGTAATGAAGGAGTGAAAGCTAGTCTGGCTTGGAGGGCTGCAGTAGCAAAATGGCGCCGCAGCAGCAGGCTGGCTTGGAAGGCTGTAATGCGAGACAGGCAGAGGAGAACTGGTAGAGCAGAAGCAGTCAGAGGTTAGAGAAAAATAAAATGAAAATAAAATACAAATAATACAGTAAAAGGCAAGGAGTCAGGCAAGGGTAAGTTCCCAGGGACGAGGGCGAGTAGGCCGTACAGGTGAGGGAGTCAGCAGGTGAGGGGGACAAACAAAATGGTAGGAGAACAAGTGATAAAGAGAGGGGGTAGCCTGGATGGCCATGGGGCTGAGGCAGACAGAGAGGTAACAACAGGGAGAAAAAAAAAATCTTTGCACTTTAAGCGATGTTTTAAAATTCAATTAAATGCTCTAGGTGCAGCTAAGTAGTTAATCTCTAATGCTCTAGCTGTAACTTCACAGGCAGCAATACAGTAAACATGCGTTAACATATACATAGTCTACACTAGCAGGGAAATACTAAAACAGCGAAAAAAATACATTGAAAATATAGAGAATTAGGAGTAAACTCAGCAGCCCAGGTTTAAAACGTGGCGTCATAGCTAAAGTCTTGAAATGTCCAATAGGGTGAAGCAGAGAGATAGGATCAACCAATGGTGAGCTAAGCATAGCCCAAATACCTCAAATCAAATCAGCAGCTTTGGAGCCAAGCTTCTCCGTCACTTATGCAGCATACCTTGGTCCGGGAGGGTGGGCAGATAGTCATGCACTGCCAGCTCAGTGCATGGCCGGGCTGCTGGTCCGCAGAGGTGCCCGCTGTGGGTGGCAGAGTTCTTGGTCCAGGAGGGCAGGCAGAGAGTCAAGCGAGGCCGGCTCAGTATGTGGCCAGGCTGCTGGTCTGCAGAGGCACCCGCTGTGGGCGGTGGAGTCCTTGGTCCGGGAGGGTGGGCAGAAAGTCAAACAGCCGGCTCGGTGCGTGGCTGGGCCACTGGTCCATAGAGGTGCCAGCTGTGGTTGGCAGAGTCCTTGATCTGGGAGAGTGGGCAGAGAGTCAAGCGCGACCGGCTTGATGCATGGCCAGGTTGCTGGTCCACAGAGGCACCCGCTGAGGGTGGCAGAGTCCTTGGTCTGGGAGGGCGGGCAGAGAGTCATGCATAGCTGGCTTGGTGTGCATGGCCAGGCCGCTGGTCCACAGAGGTGCCCACTGTGGGCGGCGGAGTCCTTGGTCTGGGAGGGCGGGCAGAGAGTTAAGCATGGCCAGCTCGGTCTGTGGCCAGGCCGCTGGTCCACAGAGGCACCCTCTGTGGGTGGTGGAGTCTTGGAAAGGGTGTGGATTCTGCAGTAGCAAGTCCAGGAGTGATTACCAGAAGAACAGCAGCCAAACTAGAAGCAGAAACAAAAGTCCAAACTGAGACTGTACAGCCAGCATCAGCAATGGAAAAATAAGAACAGGCAGTGACAGAGCCCGAAAGCCTGACTGTCTTTTTCAAATGGTGGGCTATACAACCAACAGAGATGGAGAAACAGAGAAGAAAGGAGATGCAGCAGAGAGAAAACATGAGTCAACGTTGAGAGACACAGAGAAAAGAAGAAATGCAGCAACTCGAGAAGCAGAGAAAAGAAGAGATGCAGTGACAGGAGCAGCAAAGAAGAGAAGAGATGCAGCAATGGATGGATGCCTAGCAAGCTATCAAAGCTGGTGGATCTGGCACAAGTTCAACAGAGCAACAAAATCCCACCAACTTAAAAGACCTTAAACTTACAAAGTTGTGTCCCTCGGATGATATCGAAGCATACCTGAAAACTTTTGAAAGATTTGATGCAGCCTGCCAGTGGCCAAAGCAGCAATGGGCAATCAGACTGGTACCTTACTTAACAAGGAAAGCCCAACTTGCCTACAGCAATATGAACACTGCAGTCAGAAAAGTATGATCTGGTGAAAAGTGAAATCCTGAAAAGGTAAGACATCTCAGGAGAGACCTACAGACAGAGATTTCGGTCTCTGAAGTACAACTCAGTTGGCAATCCTCGAGAAGCCTTCACCTGACTCAGAGAACTCCTCATGAAATGGCTCCAACCAGAGGGCAAAACAGTCCCACAGATCATCGACACATTTGTAATGGAGCAGTTCATCAACATCCTATCCACAGACATACAGCTTTGGGTAAAAGAACACCGACCAGAAAGTGGCAAAAAGGCTGTTTCTTTGGCAGAAGACTATCAAATGGCCAGACAGACACCACAGCAGTGAGGTAACAGCCAATCACCGGTAAGACACTCTTTTTCCCATTTAAACTCCAAGTCTGATAAGAACTCTGGTGAGGGTAACAAATCTGTACCCAAGGACTTTATCTGTTATAACTGTAATAAGCCAGGTCATATTGCAAGAAATTACCGTAGTAAGAAGAATGACACTGGAGCAGATTTGTCCTTAGCAAATTAGGGCAAGTACTTAACAACTGTTAAGGTGGGAGATAAGACTGTGAAAGGACTTACAGATTCATGAAGCAGACAGATCCTAGTGCATATGGAAGTGTTGGGAAAACAATGACCAAAAGGACCAGGTACTGGTGTCATCTTCATCCACGGGGACAAAGCGATACTATCCCACCAGCCAAGTGACTCTGAAAATTAATGGGGTGTCACATCAAATGAAAGTGGGGGTAGTACCTAAGTTACCTGCACCTGTGATTATTGGAAATTACTTTCCAGGATTTACTGAGTTAATCAAAGGGAGAGTAAATCCTGATGTTTCAGCTGCTGTAATGGCAAGAGCTCAGGCAAAGAAAATCTCAAATGGTGGGGACTCTTTTCCTGTCGCTGATTTTGATTCAGACTTCTTTGAGCACAGCTCCAAGATCCAGAAGTCCAGGAAAGAAAGACAATGCCTGAAGAAACAGTGGCAACAAAAGACTGATGTGCATAAGGGGTTAACATATGAAAATGCTAAAACTAAACTGATAATCACTGATTGTTATTTTCTTTCAGAACAAGCCAACAATGTTTCTCTCCTGGGTTATTTTTTATTTATTTTTTGTTATTTATTATGCTTTTTCCGAGCCACCTGCCACCATAATTCAGTCTCAGTCACGTTCCCCTCCTTCCCTCCCACATTAGCTCGGACTCCCCAGTCCCTAGCTAGCCCCCAGGGCTTGCGTTTGCAGTGGCTCAAGTGCCGCAAAGTCGGGATAGGTCAGGGATCCGGCCTGGGAGCTCATCGGAGCGAAGGGGCAGGCTTCATCTGGGCAGTAGGCAGCTAATATTTATCTGCCCTGTATGCGAGGGGTGGGAACATGCAAAGACAGCCAGCATCTGCTCCACCCCTCAAACTAGGTTCTGCTGCCAGCTGATGTGGTGCCCCCAGCCTCTGCTAGGGGTCTGTCAAGCAGCGGTCACACTCCCCTCCCTTCCTCCCCCTGGAGAAGGAGTGCAGTCCTTGGGATGCTCCATCTTCCTCCCCTGGCCGGCCCTCTGATGTCTCCGGTCTGTTCCTGAACCCGGGTCACCGGTCTTACAAGCGGAAATCCAACTGCTGTGCTGACGGGCCACTCTTGGGTTATTTTAAGCAGCTAGGGGTGAAAACAAAACAGGGTGAACCTATGTTTAAAAAATGTAATGGGCTACTGTACAGAGTTTGAGTTAAATCACAGACAGGAGCAGATAAAACAATTGGGCCCAGATATTCAGACTGCACCAGGCAGTGGCACAAGCCTGGGTGCAGTGCAACTGTGATGCACCGGGGCCAGGTCCAGGTGATATTCAACAGGGATGCGCCATGGCGAAGCACAGTTGAATATGGCACAGTCAGTGCACATACTGCGCATGGTGCAATGGCATGGCACCGGCGCAAGCTACAGATAGGGAGCATGGGGATGTGCCAGCTCAAGTGCAGTTGCGCTAGGTACATCACTCGCGATATTCAGCAGGGGGCATGCTAATGAGGCCATAAAATATACAAGGCACATATGGGGCCATTTGCATGTCAGTAAGGCCCCATTTGCATACCTTGCACAGGGCAGCCCGGTAACTTGCACCTGGCAGCCTACACAGCATGACATGTGCACAGTGGGGGTCCCAGAGCATCCCCCACCCAGTAGCCGCGACTACGGTACAGCTCCGTAATGTACATCCCTGGAAGTCTAGTGGTACCCCCCACCCTCCTGATTCCATGGTAAATGTCAATGAAAACACACCCTGGTAGTCTAGTGGACCCCCCTCCCACCCGATTCCCCGATCGCATCATATGTACACAACGACATTCCCTGGTAGGCTAGTGGAACCCCCCTCCCATGTTGCTGATCGCTGGTAGAGGACAGATATTCAACTCCCTGGTAGTCTAGTGAAACCCTTCCTCCCGTGTCCCCGATCGCTGGTTAGCCACCGTATTAATAATCCCTGGTAGTCCGGTGGCCCCCCCGCCCATTGCCATGATCACGGTAAAACCCCATAATACAATTTCCTGGTGATCCAGTGGCACCCCAACCCCTCCCATCCACACAGACCCCTTGCCCACCCGCTCCCCGTAATGGTAGGCGGCTGCAACCTGCCCGCATACCACCTGGCCATTCACATATTTGGGCCTGTCTAGTACAGTATGCCGTGCAAGCCCATACTGCACCTGTCATTCGGCGGGCAACTGGGCGGTATACGGGCAGGCTGCAGTCACCTGCCAATGACTGGGTGGGGCAGGGGGGCAAGGGGGTCTGTGTGTGGGGGGGTGCCACTGGATCACCAGGGAATTGTATTACGGGGTTTTACTGTGATCGTGGCAATGGGTGGGGGGCCACCGGACTACCAGGGACTATTAATACAGTGGATAACCAGTGATCAGGGACACAGGAGGGAGGGGTGTTCCACTAGCCTACCAGGGTATGTCATCGTATACATCTGCCACAATTGGGGAATCGGGCAGGAGGGGGGGTCCACTAGACAACCAGGGTCTCTTGTCATTTACATTTACCATGGAATCGGGAGGAAGGGGGTACCACTAGACTACCAGGGGGATGTGGGTGCTTGTGGACGGTGTGCTTGGTGGGTAGGTGGCCACCCAGGCTGGCAGCTGCTGTGTTGCGCCCTGCACTACAGCAGCCCGCCTGTGGGTGGCCGGGATTTATTCCCACATTTCACGGGCTCAACTTTGAGCCCCTCTATGTGGTGCAATGCAGGATTACACCAGCATATACGCCGCACATCCCGGGATGAATATCGGGATGTGCCGCATATGCATGGGAACGCCCCCTGCATCTGCGCTGCATACAATTACATTGCACCCCGGTGCATCGGAATTTGCACTATGCCAGGCAGCCTTTTCAATATCCTGCCGGGGCATGATGCGGGGTTGCGCAGGCACAACTCTGTTGTGCCATGCTCAACCCCTTTAAATATTCAGGCCTTGGTTATATCACAAAAGTATAGATCTGAGTTGTTACAGATAGCATATGATAGTCCTATGGCTGGTCCCTCGGGGAGGGATCGCACCCTTGCCAGATTGCTGTACAGATTTTACTGACCTGGAATTCATGAAGATGTTGCTACCTATTGCAGTTCCTGTGCTGAGTGTCAGAAAGTAGCTCTAGTGACTAAAAAAAGACAAGGTGCCCCTACCATTCATAGATGTGCATTTTGAGAGAATTGCAATGGATGTGGTTGGCCCCTTAGACAAAAGTAAAAAGGGTAATCGATTCATTTTGGTTGTAAGTGACTATACTACCCAGTACCCAGAGGCAGTTCCAGTGCATACTGTCACAGCCCCAGGGTGGACATACCTAAAGAGATTATTACTCCCCAGGTCCACCTTGAAAATGAGTACACTTAATGGTGTTTCGCCTGATAAAATAAAGATTGATTGATTGATTGATTGATTGATTGATCAGGGTAGTAAATTTTGGTGCTGCATTACTGAAGGAGCTGCACAGACTACTAGGTATCACTGCCACAAGAACCTCCCCTTATCACCCTCAGACAGATTGTCTTGTTGAACGTTTTAATCAAACCCTAAACTGCATGTTAAAAATGTTTGTAAAAGGAGAAGGGAATGACTGGGACCAATACTTACCTTACCAGTTTTTTACTTACAGAGAAGTGCCACAGGCATCAACAGGTTTTTCACCATTTTAAATGCTGTATTGTAGACAACCTAGAGGGCCATTAGATGTAATAAAAGAAACATGGGATGATAACCCCCATCAGAAACAATCTATTATATCTTTTATGTGTGCCCTGAGAAAGAAGCTGGCAAAATATGTTGAAATTGCCCATAGTAATCAGGAAGATGCCCAAAAGAAAAAAATTACTCACCTTAGTAATGCTGTTTCTTCTAATGAAGTCTTGCTGTATTCTGACCTTATGCAGTTAGCCCCATCACTTGAACTTCCCCAGAGAGGAAAGAGTTAACTCTATGCAGCAGCATAGAACGTTGAGCTCGAGCTCGGTTTTCAAACCTCTGTCTCTGGTATTTACCAGTGTAACCGTCAGATTCTTACGAGCAAACTAACTACTAAGTATGGAAATTGTTTGCTCTTATAGATAAAAGGGCAACAATTTCGGGTCCCAAAAAGACTCAAGTCGAGAACCCAAGAAGAAAAAAGGTAGTGACAATATATGTATGTATATATTAAAACCAACGACAACAACAACAATAATAATAACACAACTATATCACCCTTAAGAGGGAGGGTATAAGGTACACCCCGATGTGCAACACTGTACCTGCCAGTCCACATCCAAAAACTAGGTTCTGAGAGGGGAGGCAGGGAGGGAGGTCAGAATACAGCAAGACTCCATTAGAAGAAACAACATTACAAAGGTGAGTAATTTTTTCTTTAAACAACATGAAGTCTTGCTGTATTCTGACATCATGCAGACTACCAAGCAGTTCCCCCTGGAGGAGGGACTGCATAACCTACTTTGGGAACAGAACAGGCTCTGCAGTTTTGCTGTGCCAAACCTAGCATCACTCCTATCCTGCATGTCCAGAGAGTAATGCATGGTGAATGTATGGACTGTTTTCCAAGTGGCTGCTTTACAGATTTCTAGCAAGGGTATATCTCTGGCCACAACCAGAGTAGCAGCTGTACCCCTAGTCGAGTGAGCCCTCAGGCCTGGAGGGGGTGTTTTGCCCAATTTGTCACAGCAGAATTGTATACAAGAGACATTCCACCTGGCAATAGTCCTTTTAGTTGCAGGCTTACCTTTCCCCACTTCACCATAAGTCAGAAACAATTGAAGACAGTCATTTCTGTGTGCCTTAGTATGCTCTATGTAGTTTTGCTGTGCCAAACCTAGCATCACTTCTAGCCTGCATGTCCAGAGAGTAATGCATGGTGAATGTATGGACTGTTTTCCAGGTGGCTGCTTTACAGATTTCTAGCAATGGTATATCTCTGGCCACAGCCAGAGTAGCAGCTGTACCCCTAGTCGAGTGAGCCCTCAGGCATGGAGGGGGTGTTTTGCCCAATTTGTCATAGCAGAATTGTATACAAGAGACATTCCACCTGGCAATAGTCCTTTTAGTTGCAGGCTTACCTTTCCCCACTTCACCATAAGTCAGAAACAATTGAAGACAGTCATTTCTGTGTGCCTTAGGATGCTCTATGTAGTAGCTAAGAGCCTTTTTAACATCAAAACTGTGTAATCTTCTTTCTCCTGAACAGGAATGGTCAGTGAAAAACATAGGGAGAGACATAGACTGGTTCAGATGAAAGTCTGATACCACTTTGGGCAAGGACCTCCTATTGGTTCTTAGGACCACTTTATCCCTATGGAAGAATATGAAGTCAGGTTCAACTGACAGGGTTTGCAATTCACTAATCCGCCTGGCAGAAGTAATAGCTACCAGGAACACAGTTTTCCAGGTCAAGTACTTCAGTTCGGCTGAAGTCAGAGGTTCAAAGGGTGGCTGCATAAGCTGAGCAATGCAGACATTAAGATCCAAGCCGGAGTAGGCTCTCTAAAGGGAGGGTTAATATGAACCAGACCTCTGAAAAACTTAGTGAAAACAGGATAAGATGCCACAGAAGAGCCCTTCCCTGCTGAGAGGAATGCAGAGACAGCTGCTAGGTGAACCTTCAGTGTTGCAGGCCTAAGTCCTAGACCATTAAGATGAACCAGATAATCTAAGGCTATGGAGATGTCTGCAGAATCAGGCACAATGCCTTCTGAGAACACCAAATACTGAACCTCTTCCATTTGGAATCATAATTTTTTCTAGTGGAAGGTTTCCTGGAGACCTTCAAAATATCCAGAAGTCCATGAAAAAGGTGCAGGCCTGCATATTCTAACTCTTCAAGAGCCAGGCCTTGAGGTTGAGAGACTAGAGATTGGGGTACCAGATCCTCCCTTGGGAGGAGGACAGGAGATTGTATCTCCTGGGAAGGGACAGGGTACGTAACACTGCCAGAGACAGCAGTAGAGGATACCAAGGCTGCCTGGCCCAGTCTGGAGTCACTAGTATCACTGCGCAGGGTTGAGTTCTGATTTTGATCAGGACTCTGAACAGCAGAGGGAAGGAAGGGAAGGCATAGAGAAACCTGTCCTTCCACTCCAGAATGAGAGCATCCAAAGGTACAGTCCCCAGGACTGGAGGTCTGCAACAAAACAGAGGAAGTTGGTGATTGTCTAGTGCTGCAACGAGATCTATCTCTGGAGTGCCCCACCTGGAGAAGATGACTTGTAGAATATGAGGGTCCAGGGACCATTCGAGATGTCCCTGGGAGATTCTGCTCAGAGCATCTGCTAGTACATTGTCCTTCCCTGGAAGGTGAGCTGCTATGAGGGAAGTCCGAAGAGAATAAGCTAGAGACCACAACTTCATGGTTTCTGTGCACAAGGCCATGGACCGAGTGCCCCCCTGCTTGTTGATGTACCACATTGTGGTGTTGGTGTCTGTTCTGACTTGGACCACCTTGCCCCTGACTGAGTCCGAGAAGACCTGAAGGCAAGGAAAACTGCCCTGAGTTCCAGAAGATTGATATGAAGGAGAGACTCCTGTGGAGACCAGACCCCTTGAGCCATGAGGGCTCCCAAATGGGCTCCCCACCCTAGGAGAGAAGCATCTGTAGTTGAGACTACTGAGGGGGCTTGAGAGAGAAATGGAACTCCTTGTCTGAGGTTGTCCTGGTCCAGCCACCACTGGAGAGTTTGGACCAGAGACTGAGTCACGGGAATCGGTTTGGAGAGAGGGTCTCTTTTCTGAGACCAAAAGGACTTTAGGTGAAACTGAATGTCCCTCATCTGAAATCTGGCTCCCTGTACCACCACAGTGGAAGCTGCCATGTGTCCCAGGAGTTGGAGAAACTGTCTTGCTGGATGACAGACCAGAGGTTGAAAAGAGGAAGCAAGATCTATCAAGGCCTTTACCCTTGCCATGGGGAAGGAAGACTTTTGCTTGGACAGTATCTAATTCCATTCCTATGAAAGTAAGGAGTTGTACTGGTTTGAAGACAGAGTTTGGAAGATTGAGAAGGAACCCAAGAGAACTGAACAAGTCTCGAGTGGTTTGCAGAGCTGAACTGACCTGGTCTGATGACTGACCTACAATTAGCCAGTCATCCAGATATGGGAAAATGGAAATACTCAGTCTTCTGAGGTAAGCTACTACCACTGCAAGGCACTTTGTGAACACCCTTGGAGCTGATGTTAGGTCGAATGGCATGACTCTGAACTGATAGTGGCCTGAAGGCAACTCGAACCTGAGGTACTTTCTGTGGGAGCACCTGATAGGAATATGGAAGTAGGCATCCTTGAGGTCCATGGATGCTAGCCAATCCCCTGGCCTTAAAGAGGGAAGGATTATTCCCAGAGTCATCATTTTGAATTTGGCCTTTAAAATGTGTTTGTTCAAATACCCTAGGTCTAGGATGGGTCACCACTCCCCTGTTTTCTTTGGGGTAAGGAAGTACCTGGAGTACAGGCCTTTTCCTCTGTGTTGAGTAGGAACCTTCTCTACAGCTCTGAGAGCCAGAAGAAACCTCTGCCTCTAGGGCAAGGGTCTCAGAGATTGATGCAGGTGGAAAAAGCCTGGCCCTCTTTTTTGGAAACTTTTTGAAGCTGAGGGCCAGTCCCTGGCTTACTACTTCCAGGACCCACTTGTCTGAGGTAACAGACTTCCAGGCCTGAAAGTAGTAAGCCAACCTGCCTACTACTGGGATTGGGGAGTCGACCCAGGCTGACACATCAGGGTGTCTGCTTGGCAGGAGCCTTAGACTGGGAGGAGAGAGCAGCCCTGCGCATCCCCCTCCTGCCCCTCCCTCTGAAGAACCCCTTCTGTGGGAAGGGAGAGGAGGCCTGGGCTTGGTAAAAAGGCCTATGAAAAGGCCTGCCCCTGCCCCTAGACTGCTGCTTTTGTGGAATGGCCTGCCTTTCCTTGACCTGTGCACTCCTGTAAGTGGTCCTGTATTCATCCATTTTCTTCATGTAAGCCTCTGTCTGCTTCCCAAACAGAGAGTTACCCACTACAGGAAAATCCATAGCCTTGGCCTGGGTATCCTGTGAAAGGCTAGTACATCTGAGCCAAGCATTTCTTCTGAGAGACACAGATGTAGCCATCACTCTCGATGCCACATCACTGGAGTCCACAGCAGCATGAAATTGCACTTCAGATGCCTCAATTCCATCTGCAGCCACCTCCTCCAGCTCCTTGGCTACCTGTGGGAAGGCCTGTTTGGCCAGTTCCAGAACAGTATACCACCTGGACTTCTGGTACCTGGCTGTGTAGGCCATATAGTTTGCCTGTCTGAGTCCCAGAGAGGATGTCAAATATTGTTTCTTGGCCATGGCATCAACTTTCCTGGAGAACTTGTCCGGGGTGTGTGAAGCCAAAGGAATGTTAGCCCTGTCACAGGCTGCAGCCTGCACTACCCCAATATGGCTGCAATAAGTGTAAAGGAACTCCGTACCTGAGCCTGATAACATATACCTCCTAGCCATTCTTTTATCCACAGGAGGCAAGGAGTTAGGTAAGGAGTTAGGAGTTTGTAACATTTTTTGTGTCTGTTTCCCCAAGGACTTGTGAAGAGGGATAGACAATCTCTTGGACTCTGGGATGTCCATCATTTCTACAAAATCAGGCTCTTCCTCCTCCTCCTCAGCAGCTTCAACCATAGGGAGCTGGAGGGTTTCGGCCACCTTCTTGTAAAACAAGAATTGTGAAGGGGACTCAGAAAGCCTAGGAGGGGAGACATTAGAGGGCCTGTCTGGGGAGATGTCCGGTTTAATGGGCACATCTAGACCCTCAAGGTCGTCGTCTTCATCCTCTTCATCTGGATAGCCTTCGTCTCCCTCCCTCTCCTCATAGAAAGCATCTGGATCGTAATCTGAAGGAGACGGATCCGACCGAAGCGACCGCCTAACCGGCGGTACCGGTTTGAACGGAACCGGGTGAAGCAATTGAACAATGCTAATCGCTTTGGCTATCTCGTCCGCGGTTGGAGTATGTGGTACTGGATCTGAACTGGCAGACTTACGCTTTCTCTTTGATGGAGCTGGCCCCTCAGAGTCAGATCTCCTTTTGCCCGAGGAGGTATCGCCTAGGTCAGTTGGCACGTCCTCAGGTTTGTCCATAACCGAACTGGGCTGGCCATCCAGATCTACAGACTTCTTGGCCTCCCTTTCCTTCAGCCTACTCAACCTTTGTTCTAGAGTGGCTTTGGGGAAGTTTTTGCAAATTTGGCAGTCTGACTTGAAGTAGTCAAACCCCAGACAATAAACACAGATGAGGTGGGTGTCAGCCTTGGCAAAGGCCTCCCCACACTCAATACAGTGTTGAAACCCAGTGGGACCGGTTTTCTTCTTGGGTTTCTCAGACATGGCCAATCTACCAAATTACCCTTAACAGCTTTCAAGCCTGGTAATAATCCACCGATCAGTTACAAACCGTCTCATGGGTTTTGAAAAAGAACCAGAAAAAAGTCTGGTTCTTTTGAAACCGATCAGTACCAGAGCACCACACTAATTCCCAGAGACTATAAAAATAAAACAATTCAGAAACAAGGTCAGTTCCGAACCAGACCGACCAATGAGAAAAACAATTTCCACAAATTCAGAAGTAAACAACAGTCACTACCTATCTACCACACTACCTGTACCATAGACAGAGGCTGGAAATCCGAAAAAATAACAGATCGGTTTAAACTGAACACATTTTAAACTTTACCGAACCGAGCAGAGGAAATATCCAGAGCGACTTTACTGTTAGGCGGAGTAAAGAATCTGACGGTTACACTGGTAAGTACCAGAGACAGAGGTTTGAAAACCGAGCTAGAGCTCAATGTTCTATGCTGCTGTATAGAGTTAACTCTTTTCTCTCCGGGGCAGTTCAAGTGCTGGGGCTAACTGCATAATGGCAGAATACAGCAAGACTTCATGTTGTTTGAACCAGCAGAAGGTGTATTATGACAACAGAGCAAAAGAAAAGGTTTTTGAGCCAGGTGAAAAGGTCTTGCTACTGTTAGCCACTACAGAAAATAAACTGTTAATGAAGTGGCAAGGGCCTTATAAAGTGCTTAGACGTACTGGCACAGTTAACTATGAGATTGAGATCCCTGATAAGAAAAATCTTACCAAGATATACCATGCTAACCTCCTCAAGAAATGGATTGAAAAAACACCAAAAGCTGTTTTGCTAGTTTTACCAGAAACTGATAAAGAAGATATTGATGTAGCTTATGGTAGACTGGGGAAAACTGTAACTGCTGATGCTAAAAAGGTGAATGTTTCCTTAACCTCTGAAGAAACACAGAAATTTGTAACTTTGTAAACCCTAGGTAGCGCTATCCCAAGGGCTACTACCCCTGCCTGCTTGGCTAGTAGCAGGTTAAGGGGCCTGAGTTCTGAAACGGGTGCCTCCACCCAGAGGTCAGGGTTGGTAGTGGTCAAGCTAACCTGGGCACAGCCCTCCGGGATACTGTAACCCCCCTCTTTCCCCTCTAGTGGCCTGAACACTGTACAATAATCACTTTCACAATACCCCTGGTACACCACACAAGTACCCACACTGTTTGCACTTACCACCAGGGTTAGTTCCTCTGGCTTGACCCTGGGGACCCCCTTTAAAACAAGGTTAAGTACAGCAAATAGCAACAGTACAGTACTTTGAGCACAAACTGGAACCACAGTCAGATTACATACAGAAAAAGTTAGATCTGATTTATTCAGGGGACTTGAACAAGGGAGGGGCAAAATCAGTTTACTTAGCTTAAAGGTAATATCAATCAAGCAGTTATGCATGCACTTTGAGTTCCCCCACACAGTCCACCTCTGGGTACCCTATGTGGAGAAGAGATGGGCTAGCCAGGACAGTTGCCCAGGGTTGCAGCTGGTTGGGGTCCTGTGATGGAAAACACAACATGCACAGTACACAATATTTGTAATACGGAGCCAGAGGGCTCAGTTTGTAAAGGAAATGAAACAACAAGACAATCAGATGACACACTCAGATTAAGCTGTTGGTGCAGGGAGCTACCCTGGTATTTACTCACGATACCCAAGACTGGACACAGGCTCGAGGAAAATCGAGACCGCAGGTGATTGATCTGGAATGCCAGGAGAAGCAGGGCCCACACAAGTCGCAGAGGCATCATTCCTGTTCAAGCGTGAAGCAGGGGGCTGATCCCCAGGTAGGTCTCTTGTCGATGGCGTCTCTGTACAGTGGGTAGTCTGGCGGGGCCAGTCTGGCAAAGCCCACACTGCATGGAGACAAGTTCGGATGCAGTCCATTTTGGGTTGGATATAGCTTCCAGCAAGCAGAACACAGTTCACACATTGGGGAACTAACTCACAACCCACTAGCAGCTCATAGCACATTTACATGTATGGGAATTCTACTGTACCAGGCAAAGTGCTCCCCGGTCACAATCGCAAAGTCTCTGCACACACTGGGAGCTTAGGGGTAGCTGGAACTCCTGACAGGCAAATCGCATTCAGCAAAAATATTCGGTCTTCTTCAGGTTGAGCCTGGCCCACTTCAGTAGCTTATTTTAGTCACACAAACTTGGATTTAGTCCAAAATAATTCTCTTCTCTCCCTCTCATGGAGCAGCAGCAGACATGCAGCCAAAAACTCAGCCTTTTCACAGTTTTCCCATGTGAATCCACTCAGGATTTCTGCCCAAAATTACTTCAGCTCCTTCTTCTTGAGCTTCCAGCTCAGAACTAAACTGCAAGCAGCCCGAGACTTCCCCAAGATCCAAAATATTTGGTTGGCTGATTTGGCTGTCAGTCAAAGCAAGAGCTCCCCCTTCAGTTGCAAAAATAAGGTTACCACCTACTGGGTTTTTGACCGAATGATTCAGTTTTCTAGGTTTAAGGTTACCGCCTACTCGGTTTTTGTCCGAATGATTCAGTTTTCTAGGTCCAGATTCAGTCCTCCTGTTTTCACCATTGCAAATTCAGTTTTTATGGTGGGTCAAGCAGCACCTGTTAGATTCCTCACTAACTGTTTCATTTTCTTCTCATCTGACTGTAAGCAAGTGTCTGACATTTTAGTGTGATTGCTTGCTTGCAGTGCATGCTAATCAGGAAGTGCCTTCAAGAGCAGAGCACTTAAAGAGCCAAATGTGTCCCTGTCTGCTCATTTGTCACCTCTAACTTCACACCAGCAAATTGGAAGATTATTCATGGGAAGGGTAAACAATACCACCTTTATTTATTTATTTAGCTTTTGTTTACCGGGTAAGTACACTAGACAAGTATGCCTATTTTCAGGAATGACCCGGGAGAATACAACATGAGGAACAACAGTCAAGGAGACTTGGCAAAGAGAGTACAGTTTTTTGTCACAGTAAACAAACATGTGGGAAATACATCATTTGACACTAGGGGAAACATATAGTAGTAAGCACATTTCAGATTATACACTGTAGACTAGCTAGTTCAACTGACAGATATATACAGATCATCATACATAGGAGTGGAGCATAGCTCAAGGACTGGATTGGTCATACTATAACTTATAACATTGTCGTATACACCCCCTAGGCTAGTTGGATCGTGGACAGGTGTATACAGCTCATCACATCTTTCTAAATATGCACATGTTAATTAACACCTTCATTTTTCTGAAACCACACAGGCACCACATTAGGGTAGCTTCCTGTCCCAGTATGGACTGTACAATGTGTTTCAGAAACTTTACCTGCTAATCCAGTTTTATTCGGAGGTAGTACTTTTTCAGTCATTTTGAATGCTCACATGCTTGTAAAACAGATTCTGTTAAATCCTTCACCATTTTACTTGCATGGTCAGATTACAAACAAATTCTGATGTCATGCAGACCTTTGTTTGTATACCAGTCAGTCTGAGAGGTGTAAAGTAGGGCTATTAAGACCATTAGCAGCAAATCAAACTAATCCTTATCAGGCTGCATTGTGAGTATGGTCTTTGTTGACTGCTGTGATAAAGAAAACTTTTATACCTTTAAATGTTCACCATTTTTTCTTTTAGGGTCTGTCCTATATTTTAATATTTGTTACCCCTTTTGTTGTTAAATTAATAATCTAATATTTTATTTCATTTCGGGCAATACTATGCCTCTCTCTCTCTCCTCAGTAGTTATTGTTGTCAATTTTCATTCTACTTGGATATTTCAGGAAGACCAATCCAGGCCTTTCAGATGAACAGCACAGAATAATGTGGCTAATGTCATCCTAAGCTACAGAAATGAGAAAAGGAAGAGAGAGAGAGCAGTAGCTGATGAGATGACAGGAACACAATCTAGATTTGATGGCACTGCAAATTTAGGCAATTTATCAAACTTTCAAAACATTATTATTTTTTTACCAGAAGAGACATACTAAGCTAAAGCTTGTTTACAGGTACAACCTGAGAGCACAAGGGAATTTTGTGATTTGTGTAGGGTCACAAAGTATGCAAGTTTGGGTTGTAGGATTCAAACCCTGGTCTCCAGAATTGCAGCTCAGAGCTTTAAACCACTGCGCAATACTGCCTCCACGGTACATATCACATATCATGCTATCTGCTATGTATGACTGACATGGAAAACTAGGGTATTTAACAGCATAGAATAGTTCCTACCACTTTTAAAAACTTCTCTGACATTACAAATAACTTTAGAGTAGGAGCAATGGGAGGGACAGTAGCACATCTTAAAATGGCAGATGATATTTGTAATTACATCTCGTCCACCATTACTGGTGTAGTTTATTTATTTATTGAAAGAGTTTTACCAGAAAAGGCCACCTGATCCAAACTAGCCAGTTGTCAGAGGTGTTCTTGTTGTACACAGGATGGAAAGTCCCCTGAACCCCCCTCCCTAACCCCACCAAATGTTAACACACTGAAATTTAAAATATTTAAATCTAAATCAGATAAACCAAAAATAATAATCATGATATAATTTAAAGAAGTTGTACACAATGTTATATCAGCAGCAATTCTGAATTAATCAAGTGAATCAGAGTCCAAGTGATGCCCTCATTAGTCATAAAAGGGGCAGGTTAGGGGTGGAGATTGGGTGTGTGGTTTAGTATTCGGTTTTCATCTCATTCAAAGGTGGCAACCCTGTGCAAAAAAGGCACAAAAACTCAAACCACAGTTCTTATAGATTTTGAATTCAGACAGCTCCTGTAGTCAGGCTACATTTGAGGTCCCACCAGAACTGATTGGTCCAATTTGCAGTCCAGGACCAAGATAGTGGAGACAGAAAAAACAGTCCTTGCTACAAAGAAAGCAGGTTAGACAAACTACATTATCATTATCATTCTAAATGGTTTTCAGTAAATAGTTACATCTTTCAACAGAGCTCCATCTCAGATTACTTATGCTGCAGTCAAGCAGCTCTTATAGAGACAGTACACAGAGGCTATACAAGCTCTGGTAATCACATTTAAACTGCTAAAACGCAGGACACCAGCCTGGCAGTGAGCATTTAGGCAAGCTCAAGGAAGACTTTTTGGGAACCCCCATTTGTAGGGGGGTTACAACTTGCTAAAGACATTTAACAGTACTTTTACCATAGTGCCAGGCTGAGCAAAAGGGGTCGAGGCCATAATAGTGACATGGAATGCTAGCCCTATTAGACAAAAATCATACAGATAACCAGAGCGGTTAAGAGCTGATGTGGTTAGGGAAATACAAAAAATGAAAGAATTAGGTATTATAGAAGAGACAAGAAGTGCTTGGTCATCAGGTCATCGAAGGCAGTATAGCACTGAGCTGCAAACCTGGAGTCCTGGGTTTGAATCCCACAGCCTTCACTTGCATACTGTGTGACCCTGAGCAAGTCAATTAACTTCCTTGTGCTCCAAGGTAGCACCTGGAAACAAGCTTTGGCTTAGTGTGCCTTTCCTGGTTAAACAATTTCCCCTTTCCCTTTCCCTCATCACCAATGGTGATTGTAAACTAAAAAGAAGGGGTTATAAGAATCTGCCTTGATTTTAGGAAACTTAATCAAGTGTCAGAATTTGAGTTATCCTATCTCCAGAATAGATGAATTGGTGGACAGGCTGGGAAGTGCCAAGTATATCATTACCCACAATCTTACTAAGGGTTACTTGCAAATCCCTCCAGCTAAAGAATCCAGAGACAAAACTGCATTTGCCACTCCTATGGGATTCTATCAGTTCACCATCATGCCATTTGGTTTACATGGTGCACCCACGGCATTCCAGTGGTACATGGATGTAATTGTATCCCCTCACACTGGTTATTGTGCTGTGGACCTGGATGATGTGATGTACAGTTCAGACTGGAAAAGCCACCTGGAGCACCTACGAGCAGTTATCCAATTGATCAAAAAGGCAGGTCTGACAATTAATCCTACCAAGTGTGCATTGGGCATGTAGGAAACCAGATATTTGGGCTATGTTTTGGGAAATGGAGAAGTCAAGCCAGAGGTTTCTAAGACAGAAGCTGTAGCTAACAGCCCTGTCCCCAAAACCAAGAAACATGTGAGGTCATTTTTAAGGCTAGCTGGTTATTATCGGAGATTTGTTCCCAGCTTTGCTGAGTTAGCTACTCCCCTCACTGAACTCACAAAGAAATAGTTTCCGAATAATGTGAAATGGACCCCAGAGTGTGACGAAGCTTTTCGGGCCATTAAGGCTGTATTATGTTCATCCCCTGTTTTAAGAAGCCCAGAATTTGAGGAACAATTTCTGTTACAGACAGATGCATCAGAGGAAGGCCTAGGTGCAATCTTATGTCAGCATATAGATGAGAAAGGACATCCTATTCTATACATAAGTAGGAAATTGCACGACAGAGAGAAAAGGTACTCCACCATTGAAAAGAAATGCCTTGCGGCAAAGTGGGTCTTGGAGTCCCTTAAGTTTTAATTACTAGGAGCTGACTTTATACTTGTAACATACCACAATCCTCTCTGTTGGCTTAACCAAATGAAGGATAAAAATTCTAGAATCACACGGTGGTACCCGGCACTACAGCCATTTAAATTTAAAGTGATGCAAAAATCTGGGAACAGAGAATGTCAATGCTGATTTTCTGTTAAGATATGGATCAGGAATTGAGAATTCTGAAGGTTGAAAAAAAATGTGAGTTGAAACTTCTCTGTTTGCTATGCTGCATATGCACTGAACTGTAAAAGTTATAAGCTAATGTTAGAAGACAATTAAAGAGGGGGGTACTGTATGTGACATGGTTGAATAAGGTTCTGTCCCATTTGTTATACAGAAAGAGTCAAATGCAAGGATCTTTTCTATCCTCTCCTTTTCTGTCTCTTGTCTGTCTGGTTGCGCAACCAACTTTTGCTGCAAGACCTAGGAACTGAGCACTCTGATGGTCACGCGGTTCTCCGCCTCTCACTATCTCTCTGCCTTCCCTTGCTATTTCTGTCTTTTCTCCACCCACGCATATCTGCAGGTATAAAAATATATATGAATCTTTATGTGGAAATCTCACTGATTCTGGGATCCCTTTGCTTAAAACTGTATATAGTTATACTGTCGAAATGATTACAAAAACTAGAATTCAAGGGGTTAACCTGAGATGTTGGATTGAAAAATATTTCCAGAGCTGTCAACAAGAGGTCAGTTCTGGATCACAATGTTCTTTTTGCTGCACCTGATGAAACTGACAAGAACACTGTGTGAGAAGCAGAGTGTTCTCTTAATGAGCTCCTTGCAAAGACTTATAAAAAGAGTAGCAATGCTTTTGCTAAACAGAGAGTGAGAGAGATTGAGACTGAGATTTGAAATTGAGATGAAAAAATCAGAAGGACTTTGTTTTCTCTGTTTGCACTACCTTTGTAAATAGTTATATAGAATAATTTTTATTTTTCATTTTGCTGTTATTAAGAAAAATAAAATGCTATTTGTGAATTTTGAAACTGTTCCTGGTTTTCCTATGCTTCCTGACCTGTGTGCCTCGACAACAGCTGGAAGGGCAGACAAGCACCTTCGGGTGGCAGATGAAGGATCCCTACTATGGGTAACTGGGTGCTGTCTGGCTTACCTACTGTTGTGACAGGGTAGTAAACTGCTGGGCTCTGTGAATAGGATGGGGACGCTGTGTGTGGCGGCAGGTAAACAGATTGTCTGTGGAGTGGCTGAGACCAGAGCAACAGGATAAGTGGGACAAGACTAGCCTGGTCAGCTGCACATTTACATATGATGAAGCTAGCAGAATAAGACCATCAAGTCTATCTAGCTGCTCTTAATGCAGGGCCCTCAGCATAAGCTATTGACCCTGCCCTCTCTCCCTTCTGCCCTTCCCCTCTGTTGACCCTTATTTTTCCCTTAAGTCTATCCCACCCTTTCGTGAAGCTGCCTACCATTTTCAATGAAATCAACTCCTCCAAAAGTACATTCTAACCTGCCACCACCCTCTTAGTGAAGAAGTGCCTCCTAACCTCTGTTGTAACCCCCCCCAAAAAAAATCTTAAGACTGTGCCTCCTTGTATTTTGGTTCCCACTCAACATGAAGAGATACTTTTTGTCCACCCTCTTTATTCCTTTCAAATACTTGAAGGTCTCAGTCATGCCCCCCCATCCCCTGTCCTCCAGGGAGTACATGTCACTACCTCCTCAAATTCGTCACTCCTCATCCCCTTTGTCCTTATCATCTGTCCTACTAAATTTCTTCTATTCTACCTGCAACTGTCCCTAGCTATCCTCCTTATTCTCCCTCCAAACTACCAAAGCTTTTCCTAGCCATCGCTTTACATTCTGCCCCACTGTAAGCACTTAATCCCACTTAAGTAATGCTCACCTGTGGAACTTGTTTGGTCCCCTGCTGCTTCTACAATCTGTATATTACCCTACCATGTTGTATAACAGTGTACAGTATATATCATATATTGTAACCATGTGCCCAGCAATAGCATTGCCGTTGTGTATTAACCTACTCATTTTGTGTACTGCTGTACTGTTTAAACATGAATTGTAATATATGTAGCCAGCATTGGTTTGTACTTGTACTTGTACTATCCCACTGTTCCCCTTCCCCCAGGACACACCGGGAGATGAGTAATCATGATTGCTTAGCGTGTCTTCCTGCTGAAACTTTTCAATAAATAAATAAAAATAAATAAGTGCATGTTCAGTGCAGATAGGCAAACAAGGCAGTGCTCACGACTCGGACAAGATGCTGGAAAAATATAAATCATCAGTGAAAAGTAAAACCAGCATTCCAGGCTTGTGATAAAAATATTTTTTTACTTAGAGAAATATGTGACATAATTACACCTTTTCATTATTACAAATCAAAGGTTCACATACCGAACAGTCCTTCATGTTCATTGCCCTCAACCTCTCCTCATATGTCCTACCCTGTTGGCCCATGATAATTTTTGTTGCCCTCCTTTCAACCATCTGCAGCAGTTTTATGACCTTTTTAAGGTAGGGGCAGCAGTACTGTGTACCGTACTCCAAATGCAGTCTCACTAATGAGCTGTACAGGTGATAGTGGAGATTATCAGACCAGCGCTATGCTAGTAGCATAAAACTTTCATGAATACAGCGTGCGCTTGCACTTACTGTTGATGTTTGTTGTGTCAGTTTGTTTGAGTTGGGGTGCTTCACTCCTCATACCCCCCTTGATTTTTTTTTTATGGGGGGCCGTGGGGGGTGAAGCCCACCAACTCAAATAAACTACTAAAAATAACCCAAAGACTGATTTAAGACAATAGCGTAACTTGATCCCACACTAATAGCGTACAGTACAAGTCACATTAAACTGTTCCTCCAATGAGTTGTTTTAGCATTTCTGACTAAGTTGCATAAGTGTTGCTGGATCCAATACAAAGCCCTATACAAACTGTTTCTTAAGAGTTAAAACTCAGTTTTGCATTGCATTGTGACTGGACTGCTGATGCAATCCAAATGAATTGCAAAAACATTTTACAAACATTGCTCTTGAGCTTGTAAAGCGTTGAAAAACAATGCAATATGAATTGCCAATGCATTGCCAACTATAAAAACAATACTAAACCAGCTCATTGGTGCAACAGTTTAATGTGATTTGTACTGTACATCCATTGATGGTCTAATAATCTCCACTATCTCCGCTGTGGAATGGCAGTATCACCCCCTCTTGCTTACTGCTGATCCCTCTGGCAATACAGCCCAACATTTTATTTGCCTTTGCTACTGCCTTTCTACATCGTGTGGAGTGCTTTAGATCACTAGTTATCATCACTCCCAGGTCCTTTTTCCTCCCCTTATGCAGTTATACAGACCCCTCCCATGTGGTACTCAGTCCTAGGGTTCTTGGCTCCATTGTGTATAACTACATATCTTTGCATTGAAGCTAGGCCGGCACATTCTGGACCCTCTAACTTTTTCAGATCCTCCTTTTGGTCTTGTATTCCTTCTGATGTGTCCACCCTCCCACAAAGCTTGGTGTTATCTGAGCGATGGGCAAGTTTTGCCCTTAATGCCATCACCAATACTACTGATGAAGACATTGAACAACACACTGGTTCAGGCACTGAGCCCTATGGGACCGCACTGGTGACCTTCTTGGTGCTGGAGAGCTCTTCTCCCACTATCACACTCTGGGTCCTGTCCCTCAGTCAGTTTTCCACCCACCTGGTCAACTTCTCACTAACCCTTAGATTCACCAACTTCGTGATCAACCTCTTGTGGGATACAGAGTCAAATGCTGTGCTGAAATCCAGGTAAAGGATGCCCACTGTTTGACCTCTGTCCACTGTTTTAACAACCCAGTTAAAGAAGTCAATTAGATTTGACACAATTTTCCACTCATAAACCCATGTTGCCTGTCATCCTGGAGATCATTCTAATCCAGATAATCTACTGACCATTCCTCAAGTATTGGTCTCCATGAGCTTGCACATGATTGAAGTTAGACTGACCAGTTTATAGTTCCTTGGGTCGTCTCTGGGACCACTTTTACAGAGGGGCACTACACATGCCTTTCTCCAGTCCTGTGGTATCTCCCAGTGAACTATTGAACAGGTCAGCCAAGGGATCTCCAAGCTCCTGCACCAGCTCTCTCAGCACCCTTGGGTGTACGTCATCTGGGCCTTAGGATTTCTCTACTCTCAATGATAACAACCCTGTCCTCACACTGTCCACCTCCATCAAAATATCTGTTTCCCTTGCCCCCCCCTTCCCCCTTGTGGCACTGGTCCATCTCTCTCTCTCTCTCTCTCTCTCTCTCTTCTGAAGACAGAACAGAAGTACTCATTTAGTACCTCTGCTTTGACCCCATTCTTCTCTGCTCACCCATCCCCTTTCCTGAGCCTAACAATCATGAAACATTTTTGAAATAATTGTTTGAAACAATGAAAATTAAAAAAATAAAAATTTGTGGATAGGTGGAAGGTGAAGCGGGCCATGGCTGGTACCAGTAAAGCTGGTGTTGGCAGGTTGTTGCAGGACGAGCAGCCGAGGCTAAACACCATCTTTTGGATGGGGGAAGCTGAAACTGATGAGCAGCATATTCTCAATGAGTGGAGAACTCTGCACACAACCAACCTATGGTGCATTAGTCAGAGAACAACAGCAGTGTAAGTGATCAGCTCAAGCACTGTTAGGCTCACATTACTAGAATGCACCAGTCACTTGCTTTGCACTATACTGGGGGGAGGCAGCTGCCACTTGCAGCCTTTGTGTTAATGTCCCCCTCTACTGAAGGGGACTGGAAGAGCAGCTACTAATTGTAGCATGATTAACATCCCCCACTACTGAGGGAGTCTGGAAGAGCAGCTGCCAATTACAGCCTAGTAGTTAATGTCCTCTTCTACTGAGGGGGACCAAAGAAGCAGCTGCCACTTGCAGACTAGTTTTTAATGCCCCCTTCAGCCAAGGGGTATCAGAAAAGCAGCTGCCAATTGCAGACTAATTGGCAATGACAGTCTCTGCTGAGGGGTTCCAGAGGTGCAGCTGTCAATCACAGTGTGGTTGAGTATGTTCCTCTTCACTGAGGGGGACCAGACAAGCAGCCACCAATTGTGGTTTGGTTGTGAATGTCCTCCTCTACTGAGGGATTCCAAAGGAGCAATCGCTGATCACGGCATGGAGTGATGGGGACTGGAGGAGCAGCTGCTAATCACGGCATGGTTGTATTTGTCACCTGTTACCAAGGGGGACCAGATGAGCAGCTGCCAATCATAGTTTGGTTGTGAATGTCCTCCTCTACTGAGGAGAACCAGGAGAGTAGCAACTGATGGTGACCTTGTTCTGGAGAAACTGGCACTGATTGCGACTTGGTTGAGGGACCAAAAATGCCGCTGTTTGCTTATGATGCTTTCTTTCTTGGGGGGAGGCATAAACAAGAAGAGATACAATTGACCATGGCTTGGGAGATGCAGGTTAAGCACAGATTCATTTATGGTGTCCATCTCTCTCTCTTTCTCTCTGGAGGGGAGTGGCAGGGAGACAATGCCACAGACTGCAGCTTTTGTAGATGCCATTGAAGCACACATTTGTTTCTAGTGTCCCCTTCTCCTGAGAAGGATCGGAGAAAATGCTACTGATCATGGCTAACTTCTTTGTTCCAATTATGAGGATGGACATTTGGGTGAGATGGGTAGGTGTTACCTGCACGTTACTACCACAGTTACTGTAATCAAGCATAAAAGTAACACTCGCATAGTAAAAGTTGCACTCACATAGTAACTGATAGTAGCATGAGTAAAATGAATCTTCTGGTTTCGGTTGACTGGGTTTACTAATCCCAAGGGGTCTGTCCTGACTACATCAGATAGCCTTAGAAATGCAGGTTTCTCTCAGCAATTGTGTGTTTGGTGCTGGTCTGTTTTTTCAGTGTGTTAAGTTTACTGGATGTTAGTGGCTTCTTTCTGTCAAATTTTGTTTTGTGGTAAAGTAGATTAGTTCTTCTGTGTCAAACAGAAGTAAAACGGTTGGCAAGCACTAGGAACTAGCTGCAGTGCTACAGAGACTCTTATCAAACTACAAGACAATCCGTCTTTCGGATGAGACGTTAAACCGAGGTCCCATCTGCCTGGATTGGTGGTAGTTCAGGTGGATGTTAAAGATCCCATGGCACTTATCGAAAAGAGCAGGGGAATTTCCCCGGTGTCCTGGCCAAATTTCACTCATTCACTAAAAAAATGCCACTGACAGCTTAATCTGGTTCAAGGTCAGTTGGCATTTATCTGTATCCCTCTCCCCGGATCGTGCCTGAGAATAGGCAGGATTTGTCTAGTGCACTAACCCAGGCAACAAAAACTAAATAAAATAAATA
The DNA here is from genome assembly GCA_016271365.2 of Neoceratodus forsteri. Taxonomy (NCBI): domain Eukaryota; kingdom Metazoa; phylum Chordata; order Ceratodontiformes; family Ceratodontidae; genus Neoceratodus; species Neoceratodus forsteri. The sequence goes on from CM028137.1 coordinate 166,598,962, forward strand.
AATACAACTAGACAAAAAACATCAAAGCACCCACAGCAAAGTATAGGCTCAGACAGTTGAAATATATATCTTAACGTTTAGTTTATTTTGATTTGCTAAGGATTAACAGAGCTACAAGGGTTCTGTGGCTGGTGTAGGCACTATATCAGTGCTAATTATTAACAAATTTTTAGTTTTGGAACTGTAGCCTTGAAGCTTAAGAGGCATTACTAGAGGGAAAGGAACGGACTACGGATACCCCCAAGGTATTGAGGGTTTTCAGCTACAAGGACTTTCACACCTGTGTGTGGCAATGGAAGCCCATTAGCACACCCCCTGTGACTTTCTGTCTTTTTAAAGACAGATTAACTGCCATAGTCCAATCTGTAACAGTGTGTTGCTACAGCAATGTCAAGGGGAACACTGACGTCATTTCCTGGGGGCAGCTACAAAAGACTCAGTCATAGCAAGCAGAGGCATTTGCTAAGGATTCATAGAGCTACAGGGGTTCTGAGGCTGGTGTACATGCTATAACAGTGCTAATTTTTAACATATTTTAAGTTTTGGAACTGTAGCCTCAGAGCTTAAGAGCAATCATTAGAGGGAAAGGAGCAAACTACTGAGACTCCCAAGGCATTAAGTGTTTTCAGCTACAAGGGCTGTCACGCCTGTGTGTGGCTGGGGAAGCCCATTAGTGCACCCCCTGTGGCTTTCTGTCTTTTTAAAGACAGACTAACTGCCATAGTCCAGTGTGTTGCTACAGTGTTGTGAAAGGGGATGCTGACATCATTTCCTGGGGGCAGCTTCAAAGAGCTCAGCCACAGCAAGCAGAGGCGAGCACGGAGCAGAGGCAGGGGAAGACGGGGAACAGGGCCAGGTAATTTAACAGTCCTCAGATAACACAAGTTAAACTACAAAAGGATAAACGGAATATATAATTAGGCTTTCACAAACAAAATTTAAAAGCTTTAAAATATTTATAAGGCTCTAATTAATGCTCAGGATGAACATGTGAAAACTCTGAGAGAATCTAAAGAGTTTATCACTCTAGGTCATCTTAACCAGTGTAAAGTTTGCACGGTCGTGTCTTTTGCTGCTGGTTTGACTTTTAATTATCAGTTCTCACATCTTGATGCTTTTACTTATAAACTTGTCAAGAGCAATAGCAGTGTCCTAATCTGTTTTTGTTTTTCTAGTTGGCACACATGTTGTATTATCAGCAAACACTCTCACCAGTACTTAATTAAGCATTTGTTTTACTGTGGGACGTTTTATTTATTTATTTATTGAATAGAATCAGAATTACACTCCTTTGAGTCATAGACTCTTTTGCAAAGGCTCCACAACAGATAAAAGTAAAAGTACAGAGTAAAACCCAAGAGAAAATATACATACAGTTATAGCATAATAATACACGGTTAGACAATCCTGGCTTAAGTTTACTTAGTCAGGTACATCAACTGGGAGCATACGGGAGGTCCCGGGTCAGAGTTAAGACAGGAAACAGTTTCGTAGGATCTTGAGGGACCCAGAGTCATAGTATCTGGATAGGAGGATAGAGAATGTTGGCATGCCCGGGAGGGAGGCTAGCAACAATTTAACCAAATTGTTAAAAGATATTTATTGAGATAGAGTAGGCACCTGAGTAAACTTTGTCTCTGGAGTGGTGTGCAGGGGGGCGGGGGGGGGAAGAGATAGTGTGTGTGTGGGTTTAATTACAGTCACAGGTTGTGGAGTCAAGGAGTAGGGTTTTGAGACCTGACTTAAATTGGTTGAGACTATGGGTCAAAGAGATGGAGGATGGGAGTCTGCTCAGCCATGGAGGGGCCTGATAGCAGAAGGATCTTTGTCCAAGAGAAATTCTACAGTGGGGGATTAGCAGGGTAGTGTTAGCTGCATGCCTTTGTGTCCGCCTATGGGGGGTTGTACGGATAATTTGATGGAGGCCGATAGGGGCTAGCTTAAGTTGCTTCTTTTTGGCAAGGAGGCAGGAAAAGTACTTAAGCCTACCTTGGAAGTTTTTGCCAGCCAGTATGTTTACAGAGCTCACATGTGTATGTGTTAACTTGTTGCACCCTGAGACTAGTCAGCAACCTTTGTTAAGGGTGAGGTTAATGCTGCATAGGGCCATCTGGTCCGCTGACCCATATATGACTATACCGTAGTCCACCAAGGATAGGATAGATGAGGATAGCAAGGTGCATGGCCTGGGTGGGTAGGCAGTGCTTATGCCTGTAAAGGATCCCCAAACTCATATTAATAGAGGAGGAAACCTGTTGTATGTGGGTGTGGTAGGAGAGTGAGGTGTCTAAGATGACTCTGAGATATTTAAAACAAGAGACCTGCTCCAACACAGAGCCACGTGTGTTTTTTACAGCTAGAGGCATGTGACAATAGGGGATTTGGCGGTGTGCAAAGATCATGGACTTCATTTTCTTGTAGTTGATAATAAGACGGTGTTCAGTGAACCAGGTTTCTAGCTCCCTAAAGTATCCCTGCAGGGCTAGTTGAAGAGTATTAGGATGAGGGTGTTTCCAAAAAACTACCGCATCATCAGCATAAAGCAGCATGTGTCCACTGCAAGATTTAGGGAGGGAGTTTAGGAAGAGGGTGAAGAGTAGGCGGCCAAGTATTGACCCTTACGGGACACCAGTGCAAACCGGTTTGCATGTGGAGATAGTTGTATTAATTCTGACTTCTTGTAACTGATCTGAGAGGTAATCTTTGAACCAGGCGGTGACCCCTGGTGCAAAGTTAAGGGATGGGAGGGTATGGAGTAATAGCTCATGACTGACAGTATCAAATGCCTTGGTCAGATCAATGTAGATAGCCCCAGCCACAGATCCTTGTTCTAGGGCCTCATGAATAAAAGTAGTGAGTTCAATGAGGGCAGTGGAGGTGCTGTGGCCCTTCCGGAAACTGTGCTGTTCATGGCAGAGCAGGTCACGTTTGGATAGGTAGTCAATAAGTTGATCCGATACTATTTTTTCTAGGGCCTTAGAGAGGGTGGCAAGATTGAAATTGGTCTATAATTGCTTGCAGCAGTGGGGTCGCCACTGTTCAGTATAGGGTAATTACTGCTCTCTTCCAAGCTGAAGGGAATTGGCTGAGGCATAAGGTCAGGTTGAGGATTTTGGTGAGATGAGGTAGCGTCACATCCAGGGACAGCTGAATGAGTTTGAGGTCCAGTGAGTCACTGCTATAACTAGAGTTTGCCAGGGCTTTGGTGAGGTAGTGTTTTGTCTTATTACAAGAGATGACTCTTAGCCTAAAGGGTGTAGAGATGTTGATGGCTGAGGTGATGGGGGGGTGGTTGGGTCAAAGAAGTCTGGTGGGAGAATATGAGAGAGGTCAGAGAAGGAGGTGTTGAGGGCATCAGAGATAGCAATTGGGTCCTGGGTAGTAACCCTGTTTACTGTAATCTGAGCAGGGGCAGGGGAGACAGATTTCCCACAGAGTTCATTGATATTACTCCAGAATATATTCCCAGAGCCCCAGGTGGAGGTGAGGGTGTATTTATAGTACACAGCTTTGGCTTGCTGGGTGGCCCAAGTGCATTTGTTTCAGGCCTCTCTGTACTGTTGCCTATCCCGTGGGAGCTGTGAATCAAGGGCTTTATGCCATAGGTTATCCCTCTGGTGCATTTGGTCAAGCAGCAATTGGGAGATCCAAGGGGAGTTCCTTTTTTAGCTACTTGTTTGGAGAAGGGTGCGAATATGTCACAGGCCGCATTGAAGATAGCAATAAAGTAGGTGAGTGCAGCGTCCACGGACTGTGCAGCGTGTATAGGGACCAGTCACAGGAGGCTAGGTGAGACTTGAAATGTGCTAGGTTTCCTTTTTTAAGTTGTCTATGTTCAGTGACACTGGGGGGGCGGGGGGTTTCTAGAGGACCATAGGGAGGTCACAGGGGAGTGGTCACTAATCGAGTCAGGGAGCACAGTGACTTGGGAGATGTTCTTAGGCCTGTTGGTGAAGATTAGGTCTATAAGGGTTGAGGTCCCTGTTCTAGTGTCCAGTCTGGTCGGGGAATTGACGACCTGGGTGAGGTCACAAGCAAGGGCTGAGTCTTTGCTAGGGGATGAGGCAGATGATAGCCAATTGACATTGAAATCTCCCAGTAAGACGACTTCACTCCTAGAAGGGAGGTGGGAGATACTGTCCAGTACTGACTCAAAAGTGAGCTTTTGGTAGCTGGGGGGAATATAAACCACCATAATGTAGAAGATTTTTCCCGGGTTGCCCAGACTGAGCTTGACTGTTAGTTTCTGGGCTCCATGCCTAGGTGGCAGTGTGTGGACCTCAAGGGATTGAAGGGAGGATCTTACGTAGATGGTACAGCTGCCTCCCCTCTTGCTAAACCTGTCCGCTCGGTAGAAAGTGTAGTCACTGAGGGTGATTGCTCCATTGGGTATCTTATCTGAAAGCCAGGTCTCAGATAGGGCTAAGACATCGGGTGAGTGCTGGGCAATCCAGCCCTGTAGAGGGATGAGCTTTTTTGGGAGGCTGCAGATATTAAGCGTAGCCAGCAGGAGGCTTCCATGTTTGCTGTTTGAGGAGACAGTAGAGGGGGTGGTCCAGGGTTGGGGTGTATATTACCTGATAGAAGCAGGAAGAGGAGAGCATGCCATAGAAGGGTTAACCTTAGCAGTTTTGGAGAGGCATGATTAGACTGGGAATTAGTGTTTTTTTTAACATGTGTGATAGAGACTGGGAGGGTGCATACGTGGTGGGTTATCATGGTGACAAGAAGATGGGTACCTGGTTGGATGCTAACAGGAGGAGTAGGGGGCTGTAGCCTGAGGGGTAACAGAGTAATAGTACAGCAAGAGCTGTGTGCATTGGGAGTGGTTGCTAGAGCAGGGAGGGAGTAGGCGCACGTAGGGCCGTGTAACATGGGGTGGTGGGGGATGAGGGTGAGCAATTTGAGGTCATTCCAAATAATTATGGTGTTGTTGGCAGTGTAACTGCCGTGCAGTGGAAGTTCCTTGGGGGGGAGTAGGAGAGCCAGTTGGGGGATCATAGAGGCAAAGAGGACAGGCGTCACAAGTAATGGGAACATTTTTACTATAGGGATGGTTAGGTATAAGTGGATGAGAGGAGTGGCCACTAGTGGTGAGCTGGTATAAGCTGCTGCTGGAGAAGTGGGCTGATAGGTTAATTTTGTGCTCACGTGATGCGATAGTGCCTAATTATGTGAAAGCTGACCAAGGGTGGTGGTGGGGGTGGCGGGGCAATCCTCTGTGTGAGAGCTGAGCAGCAACGGTCGCGATCAGGCAAACTGCACACATTAGAATCACTGTACCTGGGCTGATTTTCAGCAGCTCCTAGCAGACTGTGGGGGAGAGCTGATCCAAGCCCTCATGGCCTCTGTTGTCCTCGGGGGGTCGGCTGTAGAGGAAGGAGAGGGAGAAGCATACACGTTATATACAGTAGGTAAGGGAAGGGGAGGAATACTGAAGGGGCAGGGCTGTATTGGGATTTGGGGGTTAGAGTACAGATACAATGTTTGCTGCTGCAAGGAGCTGAATTAAATTGAATGACCTTCTACCAAAGCATGGACAATAATTATGTCATGTTAATTAGTGAGGAAATCAGGGTAAAATGTAAAGAATGCCATAAACTTGGAATAGAAGAAATTACAGATCTAGCCCAGCACACTTGTAAGCAATGTCTGGAGTTAAAGGACTTAAGAATTAAGATCCTTGGTCTTGAACTAGAAAATAAATGTCTAAGGAATCAATCAACAGGTGTGGTTGAAGAAAGTCAGGAAAGATGTGAAACATCTATAACAGAACAAAACAAGGAGGGTGTGGGTAAAAGAGCAAGAGAGTGTGAAGATGGTGATAAAGATAGTAGCAAAGATGGCTCAGATGAAAAAATTACTCACCTTAGTAATTGTGTTTTTTCTAATGGAGTCTTGCTGTATTCTGACAATATGCAGTTAGCCCTAGCACTTGAACTGCTCCAGAGAGGAAAGAGTTAACTCTATGCCAGAGCACAAAACGCTGAGCTCGAGCACGGTTCAAACCTCTGTCTGCTGCACTTCCAAGTGTAACCATCAGATCCTTGTGAGCTAATACTAGCTAACTACACCTGCTAGGTGGAAATTGTAAAACTACTACTAGCTAAAAGGCAATCAAATGTTCTGGGTCCCCCAAAAGACTCAAGTCGAGAAGTCCAAAACAAAAACGAGGTAGTGAACAAAATAATTATAAACAAGAATGAAAACAAATTCACTGCCCCCCCCACCCAAAACAGGGGAAAGTGCCAGTGCACCTCTGGGGTGCAACACTGCACCTTCCAGACCACTTCCCAAAACATAGGTTCTGAGAGGGGAGGCAGGAAGGGGGGTCAGAATACAGCAAGACTCCATTAGAAGAAACACAATTACTAAGGTGAGTAATTTTTTCTTCAAACAACATGAAGTCTTGTTGTATTCTGACAATATGCAGACTACCAAGCAGTACCTCCATGGAGGAGGGATGGAACCTATTTTGGGAATAGGCTCAGCAGTACTGCCGTACCAAACCTAGCATCACTCCTAGCCTGGATATCCAGAGAGTAATGCTTGGTGAATGTATGGACTGTTTTCCAGGTGGCTGCTTTGCATATCTCTAATAAGGGTATATCCCTGGCAGCAGCCAGAGAAGCAGCTGTACCTCTAGTCGAATGAGCCCTCAGGTCTGAGGGGGTACTTTGCCTAGCTTTTCATAGCAGAATGGTATACAAGAGACAATCCACCTGGCAATAGTTCTTTTAGTAGCAGGTTTACCCTTCCCCACCTCACCATAAGTGAGGAACAACTGGAAGGAGTCAAACCTAAGTGCCTTAGTACGCTCAATGTAGTAGCTAAGAGCCCTTTTAACATCCAAGCTGTGTAATCTTCTCTCTCCTGAAGAAGAATGATTAGTGAAGAACATAGGAAGATACATGGATTGGTTCAGATGGAAGTCTGAAACCACTTTGGGTAAGAACCTCCTGTTGGTTTTAAGGACCACCTTATCTCTATGAAATGAGATAAAATCAGGCTCCACTGACAGAGCTTGTAATTTACTGACACACCTGGCAAAGGTAATAGCTACCAGGAACACAGTTTTCCAAGTCAAGTGCTTAAGTTCTGTTGAGGCCAAAGGCTCAAAAGGGGGTTGCATAAGCTGAGCAATGCAAACATTAAGATCCCAAGCAGGAGTAGGATCCCTAAAGGGGGATTGGTATGAAACAATTCTTTAAAGAAATTATAGAAAACAGGATGAGATGCCAGTGAGGAGGGCTTTCCCACTGACAGAATTGCAGAAACAGCTGACAAGTGTACTTTGAGGGTAGCTGGTCTGAGGCCTTAGCCATTAAGATGAACCATATACAGTAATCCAGAACTTGAGCCAAGTCAGCAGAATCTGGGGATATGTGCTTATTGGAACACCAAATGCTGACTCTTTTCCATTTGGAGTTACAAGTTGTTCTGGTGGCAGGATTTCGAGAGGCCTTCAGAATGTCCAGAACCCTTTGAGACAAATTCAGATTTGCATATTCTAGCTCTTCAAGAGCCATGCTTTGAGGTTGAGAGACTGAAGGTTGGGATACCAAATTCTGCCCAGAGGGGAGGTAAGCAGATTGTGATTATTGGGAAGAGCTAAAGGGAGATGGACTTCCAAGGGACAGTAATAGAGGATACCAATGCTGTCTGGCCCAGTCTGGAGCAATCAGGATCACTTTGCAAGAGTGTGACCTTATCTTGACCAGAACTTTGAATAATAGAGGAAAGGGGGGAAAGGCATACAGAAATTTCCCCTACCAATCCAGAAGTAGAGCATCCAGAGGGACTGAGCCCAATACTGGGGGTCTGCAACAAAAGAGAGGAAGTTGGTGATTGTCTGGGGCTGCAAAGAGGTCTATCTCTGGAGTGCCCCACCTTGAAAGTATCACCTTCAACACTAGGGGGTATATGGAGCATTTGTGATGGCCCTAAGAAATCCTGCTCAAAGCATCTGCTAGCATATTGTCCTTCCCTGGAAGGTGGACTGCTACCAGAGATGTCTGTAGAGAGTAAGCCAGGGACCATAATTTCATGGCTTCTGTGCACAAGGCTGTAGACCAAGTGCCTCCCTGCTTATTGATGTACCACATGGTGGTGGTGGTGTTGTCTGTCCTGACCTGAACTACCGTGTTCTGCACTGAGTCTGAGAAAGTTTGTAGAGCCAAGTACACTGCCCTGAGCTCTAGAAGATTGATATGAAATAGAGACTCCTGAGGGGACCACACTCCCTGTGCTGTGAGGACTCCCAAGTGAGCTCCCCACCCCAGGAGAGCAGCATCTGTGGTTAGTACCACAGAATGAAACTGGGTGATAAATGGGACTCCTTGTTTGAGGTTGTCCTGATACAACCAGTATTGGAGAGCCTGGATCAAAGTCTGAGTCACTGGAATTAGTTTGGTTAGAGGATCTCTTTTCTGAGACCAAAAAAAGCCCTCAAGTGGAACTGGATGTCCCTCATCTGAAATCTGGTCCCTTGTACCACTGCAGTGGAAGCTGCCATGTGGCCCAGAAGTTGAAGAAAATGCCTCGTTGGTCGAGACACCAGAAGGCGAAAGGAAAAAGCCAGGTCTGTAAGGGCCTTTACCCTTGCCAGAGGAAGAAAGGCTCTTGCTTGGACAGTGTCTCACTCTACCCCATGAAGGTCAGGAGTTGCACTGGTTCAAGAACTGACTTTAGAAGATTGAGGAGGAATCCTAGAGAAGTGAGCAATTGCTGAATCACTTGTACGTCTGACTTGACTTGGTCTGGAGACTGCCCCACAATGAGCCAGTCATCCAGGTATGGGAGTATGGAGATGTTATGTCTCCTTAGGAAGGCCACTACAACTGCTAGGCATCTTGTGAATACCCTTGGTGCTGATGTAGCCCAAAGGGCATTGCTCTGAACTGATAATGGCCTGAAGGCAATTTGAACCTGAGGTACTTTCTGTGGGAGCACCTGATGGGAATATGAAAGTAGGCATCCTTGAGGTCCAGGGAGGCTAGCCAATTCCCTGGCCTCAGAGAGGGAAGAATTATTCCCAGAGTTACCATTTTGAATTTTGGCTTGAGTAGGTACCTGTTTAGATATCTTAGATCTAGGATGGGTCGCCACTCCCCTGTATTTTTTGGGGTAAGGAAGTATCTGGAATACAGACCTTTGCCCCTGTGTACAGTACGAACTCTCTCTATAGCTCTGAGAGCCAGTAGAGAGGAAACCTCTTCCTCTAGGGCAATGGTTTCGGAGATGTTTGCAGGTGGAAAAGAACTGACCCTCAGCTTTGGGAATCTTTTGAAGCTGAGGGCCAGTCCCTGGCTTACTACCTCCAGGACCCACTTGTCTGAGGTAACAGACTTCCAGACCTGGAAGTAGTAAGCCAGCCTGCCTCCTACTGGGGGGGAGGGGAGTCGACCCGGGCTGACACATCAGGGTGTCTGCTTGGCAGGACCCTTGGACTGAGAGAAGGATGCAGTCCTGCTCATCCCCCTTCTGCCTCTCCCTCTGAAGAACCCCCCTGAAGAAAAAGGAGAGGAGGCCTGTGCCTGGTAGAAAGGCCTGCCCCTGCCCCTAGATTGCTGCTTTTGAGGAGTTGCCTGCCTTTTCTTGGCCTGTGCACTCCTATAGGTGGTCCTGTATTCATCCATTTTCTTCATATAATTCTCTGTCTGCTCCCCAAACAGAGAATTATCCACCACAGGGTAATCCATGGCCTTTGCCTGGGTGTCCTGTGAAAGGCTAGTACATCTGAGCCAAGCCAGTCTCTGAAGAGCCACAGATGTAGCCATGACTTGTGATGATATATCATTGGAGTCCACAGCAGCATGAAATTGGATCTTTGATGCCTCTATCCCATCAGCAGCTACCTCCTCCAGCTCCTTGGCTAGCTGGGGGGAAGCCTGTTTAGCCAGTTCCAGAACAGTATCCTATCTGGACTTCTGCTATCTGGCTGTATATGCCATGTAGTTAGCCTGCCTGAGTCCCAAAGAGGATGTCAAATACTGTTTTTTAGCCATGGCATCTATCTTCCTGGAATCCTTATCTGGGGGTGTGAAGCCAAGGGTATGCTAGCCTTATCACAGGCTGCAGCCTGCACAGCCCCAACATGGCTGCATTGCTGGTACAAGAAATCCGTACCTGAGCCTGACAGCATATACCTCTTGTCCATTTGTTTGTCCACAGGAAGTAGAGAATTTGGTGTTTTAAGCAGTCTTTGTGTCTGTTTCCCAAAAGGTTTATGGAGGGGAATAGACAGTTTTTTTGACTTTGGGATGTCCATCATCTCCACATAGTCAGGCTCCTCTTGCTCCTCAACAGCTTCAACCAAAGGGAGCTGGAGGGTTTCTGCCACTTTCTTGTAGAACATAAAGTGGGAAGGGGACTCAGAAAGCCTAGGAGGGGAAACACCAGAAGGTCTGTCTGGGGAGATGTCCAGTTCTATGGGCTCATCCAGACCTTTGATACCATCATCATCGTCGTCCTCATCATAATCTTCATCCCCCTCCAGGTCCGGTTCATAATACTCTTCAGGGGAATAATCTGGAACCAGGGGAACCGACCGAACCGAACGCCTACCTGATGGTGTCGGATCAGTCAGAACTGGATGGAGCGATTCCACAATACTAATCTCCCTGACAATTTCTTTGGCAGTTGGACGATGCGGTTCTGGATCTGAACCAGCCAATTTGTCTTTTTTCTTTCTTTTCGCCAGAACCGATCCGTCGGGATCGGCTTTCCATTGGCCCGAAGGAGTCTCACCCTGGTCAGAGGTCACTCTCTCAGGTTCGGTCAGAACCCAACCGGGCTGGCCATCCAGGTCAGCAGACTTCTCAGCCTCCTTTTCCCTAAGCCTGCCCAATTTTTTTTTATGGTGGGCTTAGGAAAATATTTACAGATTTGGCAGTCTGAATCGAGGTGGTCAAACCCCAGACAGTAAACACAGGTGGTGTGGGGATCAGCCTTAGCAAAAGCCTCCACACACACACTGCAGTGTTGAAACCCAGTGGGCCTGGTTTTTCTTTTGGGTTTCTCAGACATAGCCATCCTAAACAAAAAACGTACCCTTTACTCGGCTTCAGCCAGGCAAGACTCCCTTATCAGTTCCTAGCCATGTTACTGGTATTGGAAAATGTTTTTTTTTAGAACCAATAAGGACCGGTACATCACACTAACCCACAATTCAAATAAAGAAACCGGACAATCAGTTCAACCGAATCGATAAAGAAACTTTTTTTTTTTTTTTTACAATTTCCACAGAAAACACAAAACTTAAAATAATCAGTTCACTACCTATGCACTTACTGTACCACAGAAAGGGACATGAACAGAAGAAATAAACAAATATAAAACCAACGTTTTACTTGTACTGAACTGAAAGCGTAGGAGAGATCTCCAGAGCGACTGTTCAGTTAGGCGGAGTAAAGAATCTGACAGTTACACTTGGAAGTGCAGCAGACAGAGGTCTGAACCAAGCTCAAGCTCAATGTTCTATGCTCTGGCATAGAGTTAACTCTTTGCTGTCCGGAGCAGTTCAAGTGCTGGGGCTAACTGCATATTGTCAGAATACAGCAAGACATCATGTTGTTTGAATTAATAAAAAAAGGTAGAAAGGCCATGGAATTTACTATTCCCATGAAGAACCAATTTATTCTACTACTAAACTTGACTGATAGCCTAGAAAGTCAGTATTAAGAATGAATGTATATAGTTACTGACAAAGAAGTGTCTTGTGAAAACTCTGGAGTAACAGATAGATTAGAAGCTGAGACCCAAGTATTAGTAGATACAGCTACTAATGGGGATAATTCCAGGGAGGGGGGGTCAAACATCTGAGCCCAGGGCTGGGGATCAAACACCTGAGCCCACAGTGAATGATGAAACAAAAACAAAACAAAAAAACAATCATTCTGTGTTCATTTTGGGAGATTCAATGATAACATATATAAACTCCTACACTATCAAAAATTGCAAAGACAGTGTGGTTAGTTACTGCTTCCCTGGAGCAGGTATAACTGACAGTCATTTTCTGTTGCTAGATATTTTGAAGGAAACACAAGATAACCCAGTAGTCTTAATACACGCTGGAATAAATGATGTAAAACACAAATCATAAAAAAACTATTTTTAATGATTTCAAAGCTGTATGTGCCTATTTACAGAACTCCAAATGCAAGGTAATACTTTCAGAGATTCTGCCTGTTCTATGGGCAAATTACTGAATAAATAAAAAATAGCAAAGATTAATAACTGGTTAAAGCATTGGTGCTTTTTCTAAGGAATTAATTGTATAAAGTCCTGGGAGAGCTTTCTGATAAAAGGAACCTCTTCTGCAGGGATGGTCTTCACCTTAATAGGAGTGGCAACCAATTGCTGGGAAATGTCTTTAGGAACCATAACCAAGTTTTAAACTAGATAAGTCGGGAAGAAGGGACCCAGGTAAAAATCCTAATGAGGTATTAAGAATACCCAGCAAATCACCCCACAAGGTTAAAACTATAAAAAGAAAAGATGAAGAATTAAAGGCACTATTAATAAATGCACGTAGTCTTGAAACCAAGTTGATGAATTGAAATATACTGTATACTACATAAGGATCCAATTCAAATTTGTGCTATAACTGAAACATGGTCTAGGAAGGAAGATTGGACTGTGGAGATGCAAGGTTTTAATCTCTTCCACAAAGAGCATGATGACAAGCGGGGTATAGGTGTAGCTCTTTATATCTCAAACCGGATAAGAGCAAAATAATTGGAATTATGTGGACATGAGAGTGATGAACCCAAACAAATCTGGATACAGTTACAACTTAAAGTAATGAAATTAACTATAGGTGTCTGTTATCAATCACCGAGTTTAAATAATGCTGAAAATAACTTTCTGGATGCCACTGAAAACATGGACATCAATGGCAACTGTCTGCTTATGGGAAATGTTTAATTTTCCAAAGATAGATAGGATAAATCTAACCAGGACCAAAGCAATAGAAAACAGGATGATAGATATTATGCTGCAAAATAACTTGGAGCAATTAGTTCATGAAAGTACAAAAGAAGACAGGATATTAGCTTTAATTTTTAGCAACCTGGACAAAGAAATAAGTGGCTTAAGAATATTACAACCACTCAGAGATAGTGAACACAGAATGGTTAGTTTAGTTCTTAAGGGGAAATGGAGTACCATAAGAGGAGTAACAAAACTGAAATGCTACAAGGTCAACTATTCAGGAGTGAAGAATTACATTAGAAATTGGACCTGGAAAAAGTCTTTCCATGGGCAGACTTTAGGTGGTATATGGAATCAAATTAGAAACACGCTTGACCACTGCATTAAAACCTTGGTCTCAGAGGTTAACACATATGATCAATCTGGGAGAATAATAAAATGGTTTTGTACAAATATTAAAAGGAATATCATGAAGAAGAAGAAAGCTTATAAAAGGTTTAACAAAAAAGTCAAACACAAGAAAGATGGACCAAATATACAGATTTAACAACAAAAAGTAAGAAAGTAATTAAAGAGGCAAATGCTGCATCAGAGGTTAAGATGGCTACCCTATCTAAGGATAACAAAAATCATTTTTTTAATTATATAGGAAGCCTTAAAAGTGGACAAAAACAATTGGTCTCTTGTGGGATGGGGATTATATAATTGAGGATGAACAACTGATGACTGCCAAATTTAATGAATACTTTTTAGATGTTTTCAGCAAAAAGGGACATTTGAAAAAGTGAAAGATACTAGGGACACTTATGATAGCCCCATAAGAACCATTACGGAAAAAAAAAAACATTTTGGATAAACTAACAAAATTAAAGATACATAAAGCTCCTGGATCTGATGGCATACATCCAAAATTTCTTAAAGAATTGTCTGACACTTTAGCAGGACCCTTAACTGTCCTATTTAATGCCTCACTGAAAGAAAGCAAAACTATTCCACAATGGAAAGATGCAAATATCACCTTGATTTTCAAAAAGGGAAATAAGCAGGAAGTTGGTAATTAAAGGCCCATTAGCCTTACATAGATATTAGGGAAAATAATGGAAGGCTTTGTTAAAGAAATTATGGAACAACACATTGCACAACATGGGCTAGCCGATCTTACCCAACATGGATTCGTTCTGGGAAGATCCTGTCTGTCAAATCTTTAAAATTATTTGAGCCTATTAGTAGGCCAGCCTGTGGACATGCTATACCTTGATTACTCAAAGGTGTTTGACTGAGTCTCACACTGGGAACTGGTTAAAAAAAAAATAGTTGAATTAAAATGTTACCCTTTAATTGTGGCCTGGGTAGAATCATGGTTGAGTGACAGACAACAGAGTATGTGTTCAAGGTTACCAGTCCAACTGGGGGAGTGTTACAAGTGGAGTGCCACAGGGATCAATTTTGAGTCCCATTTTTTTTAACGTATTTGTATCCTCAATGCAGACTTCAGAGGCCTCATGGCTGTGTAAGTGTGCAGATGACACACAAATAGGAGCCATCATTAACAACCAAGAAGCTGCAGAGCAATTTGAAAGGGAGTTATGTAGATTAGAGCAGTGGGCAAAAAAAAAAAAAAAACCACAAATTGTCTTATAATGAGGACAAAAGCAAGGTCATGCATTTTGGCCAAAATAACATTACAGCAGAATATAAATTAAATAACAGTATACTGGAGAGTGCAGTTGATGAAAAAGAACTTGGAGTGATCATTACAAATACATTAAAACAGCAGTACTAGCTAAAAAAAAAATTGGACCTTTTGCAACAGTTTGTTTCCTGTGTTCTGTTGCACTCTTACCTGATAATCTTTCTTGTTTTGGCTGTATTATCACCCCATAATTTGCTCTGCTTTTCTTTGTTTTTGTTTACATTTCTCTGTATGTTTATATGACGGTTCTGCCTGAAGGCTAGCTGTGTCAATCAAGGAACTCTTTGTCATCAAAAGTATTGTCGTTGCTGGCTCTGTGACACCAAGTGATGGGGGATCGCTCTGGCAGGCTGGTGACCCAGTTTCATGACCCATGCCGGGGATGTCAGGAATGGAGGCCAGCAGGGAGGGAGGCTTGCAGCGTAATACTTTAGTGACTCCTGGGGGTGGTTGGGGGAGAAGGGTGGGTGTGACAAGAACAAGGAAAAAGGATGCACCAGGTATGCTGGATGATGGTTTCTGTGCACCTCCCCATGCCTGGACCCTCCGTGATGCACTCAATGGACACCCCCCCCCCAAGCACCGCAACAATGCTCCTCCACTAGGCCATGGCGTGGCCCCTGGCAGGACAGGCTGGCCAACAGAGAGGGATAGTAAGGCATTCTCAAATGTATAATTTAACAAATGGCGCCAATTCTTTATTTTTCCTATACTGTGATCTAACCTTGTCCTGTTCTTGCTTTACCATTATAGTCCAGGAAATTCCCCATCTATTCAATTTGACCCTTGGCCTCCTTTTTCTAACTCCACTTTCCCTCTCCCCTGTCCCATCCCTGTTTTTCTTTCTCTGTCCTTTGCAGTTATTCCATATTTCCTATTTTTGCATTTTCTGTTTACTAAACATGTTTGTAAGATTTTGGGATAATTAACTGATTTTGGTTACTGGTGCTGCTCAAGGTCAGTGACCTCCCATTACTTTCCATTTTTTCTAACATTAATTGAATTTGTGCATATTCCTCTTTGCAAATACAGTAACGTGCTCATATATTTTTCTAACATATAATGATTAAGGGACATGCTAAAGACTGTTGTATTGCTTTTTCAGTTTCAGTAGCATTTCACTTTTACAATTTATGTACGTGTATAATATGAATTGTTTAAATGGTAGTGCGTGTCACTTTAAATTGTAACATTTAAAAGCGGGGTATATCTATTGCTCTTCAGACCCTCCTGCTGAGGAAAACTCTGTTTTGGGTTGAAGCACTGGGGCTGAGGGTGTTGTTCTTTTTGAGCACTGATGCCAAAATAAAAACCTTGCAGTAGCAGTTGGATTTTTTGCCTCCATTTGTTGTTCTTGAGTGCTGAGTTCCTTTCTTTTGATGATTGCCGGGCTGGCCACTGTATCGAGCACCACTTCCCCTTTCCCAGTTTGCATGTCACCAGCTTGTTCTTTGTGTGTTCTGCGATGATGGCCAGGGAAGGCCCCTGGCAGGGAAAACTCAGACCCTAGGTATCCAACGGTCTGGAGTTGATGTGTATGTCTCAGTGGAGTGCCAATGGGGTGATTCTGGTGGGTACAACACGTCGTGCTATGGAGTCCACAGGAGAGGGGGTGTCGGTTAGCACAGAGGGAGCTGGCTGCCATTAAACTGTCAATATTGGGACTGTCTGTCAGTAAAAGTATTGTTGTTGGGGCCACCCAATGGCATGATGGGTAGAGCATCACTGACAACCCAGGTTAAAAAGTGAACTTGAGAGCAGGGCAGGTGGTTTGGGGCTAGGGTGACACTGCTGCACGGCAGCACTCCCAGAGGGAAGTATATCACAAGATTCTGCTGTGCCAGCGACCCTGTAGTGGCTTGGGGAGCTTGCCTCTGCCACAGGTGAATGCTACATGCCAGCGTGGCATGCAGGGGCACTGCCTTGTACTGTGCAAGTGGTGGGCAGGGAAGTTAAAAAACAGATGAAAAAAGGTGACTATCTACATGACAGCAGCAGCCTGCTCGGGCCCTGAACTGGCTTCTCCTTCACTGGATTGTGCTCCAGTGAGTGGGGGGTGAGGATGTCTATTCTCCTCTCTGGGGGGGAGTAATTTGTAGGAGTCACAGGAGATGGTGGGTAGAGGGGCTGACAGGCTACATGCCTAAACAATGTGGAAATGTGTACTTGATGCCCTACTGGAAGGATAAATAAAAGATGGGAAAAAGGTACTGACATTATCCTAACTTCAGTACTGTCCTTCCATGCAGAGAAAATTAACCACACACCACTACTTAAAGAGAGGGTGCCAAAGTTAGGATAATACCAAACCTGCATCACATGATTATCTTGAAGAACACCATGCCACAGATTCACCATCGCTCTGGGGACTTACCATGGCATTTTCTTATTTCACACTGTGCTTAACATATAGTGCCATCACTGATAAAAACACTGGAACTATGCACAAAGGTGTGGCTGGGTATGCATGATTCACGCATACCCGGCCTGCATAGCTACACACCCAGGGACAGATGCAGGGTGCATGGCATGCATGACTGCGAGCACCTGCAGGGTGCCTTCCCATGGCCCCACCCCCTGATGCACAGCTGAGTGGGGGGGGGCGGATTGAGGGACCATGGTGAGCATCCAATCAGATGCCCATCCTGAGTCCCACAGTGAATTTCCTGCTCTGTGCAAGCAGGGGCTTTTGGGGATGGCACAAGACCAGCTGATTTTATAAGTATGGGGGAGTGCCTGAATGGCTGCCCCAGCCCTCCCTGTCAGTCAGGTGGGTGGGGCAGCATAGTGGACAGATGTTCTGTCCAGCCACAGCCTGCAGTTTGATTGGGGGGGTGCATAAAGGATTCAGCAAGGTCCCGGCTACCGTATCCTAAGCCACCTTGCCCAGGACGTCATGCCTCCATGAATGGTGCAGAGTGTGAGCAGCCCCCCAGACACACCCTGGACCAGTAGCATGCATAGTTGTGCAACCAGCCAGGGAATTTGGTTATGAAAGGATGTGTATCCCTTCTGTGCATGCCATGGAGATACATGGGATCCTTGATGTTAAGCTCAGAGATGTACAGTTGCCTGTGCACCGTGAATCCACAGTGCATAGGTGCCCCACACTTCCATGCATAGGCCCCATTAATAGTAGTTTACGATAAAATCTTTAAACTTATTTCTTTTCAACCAAGACATTATTAAACTAGCTTATTGGATGTAAGAAAGGTCCTCAGTTTATACATGCCTACAACCGAGGCATGTAGAACAATAGCAAGTAATTATTTGTTACATATTGTGTAATATATATATGTTTTTTATTATATATAATATTTATTTTATTATTATATATATATTTTTTCACAGAAAGGGTGGTGGATGCATGGAACGGCCTACCTCAGGAAGTGGTGGATATGAATACAGTGCAGGGCTTCAAACAGGCATGAGATAGGCATAAGGGAACAATACAGATGAGTATGAATAGATAGGCCACTGACAGAGTAAATGCCTATGGCACATTCATAAGGTAGAAAAAAATGGGCAGACTGGATGGGCCTTGTGGTCCTTATCTGCTGCCAACTTCTATGTTTCTATGTAGCTGAGTGAAATGTTCTTCCATAGATAAGCACAGAAACTCAGCAGATACGGTAGTCAGATGTGAGGAGCTGTGGTAGGGTGATTTCTGTTTATTATGGGGTTTGCTGTTAGGGGGTGTATTGGGGAGGAATGAAACACTAACTTTGCTCGGTCATTGGCTCAGTGCATATGGGGTCTCTGCTTTACAGTAAAGAAGAACCCTGTGGATTTAACTCTCCACTGACCACAGCAGGATTCTCTGCTTGCCAAGATAATCTGGGAGGACTAAATATATAGAAAATGAAGAACAAGCTCAGATATGCTGCTACATGCTGATGTTAAATGCTAGACTAATTCAGGAGAGGCTGGCCAACAGACAGAGGGTGGTAATCATAGGAATAATGCAAGCTATGTAAGGCAACTGAGCCAATTTTTGGCTTACCATTTCTCATTGGTGGTAGCCGTTTATATTCCATTTCTTTAAATACTTATCCAGGGCCTTCTTAAATATTTATATTTTCTTGCATTCCACCAACAACCTGGGCAAATTATTCCAAGCTGCTGTCACTCTCTAAGTTATCCAAGTTTTCATGTTGTTACTCTTACACAAATCTCCTCTCAGTTGCCTCCCATGAGCACTATTTTCATACGGATTGTCTTTTAATTTAAGTCCTAAACATTCCCATATAGTCCTATCTTAAAAGGCCCAACTTACCAAGAACAGGTCACCTTTCATCCATCTCTGCTCTGGAGTATACAAATTAAGATGGTTTCTTTTTGGGCATACGTCATGTCCTTCATACCCACCACCATCCTGGTAGCCCTCCACTGCACCCACTCCAACATCTTTATACCCTTCTTATTCTGTGGTGTCCAGAACTGCCCACAAAACTCCAAACGTGGCATCTCCAGAGCTCCATCAAGCAGCATTATATCTCACTTGTTGCTGCTGGCAATATGTCTCCCAATATACCCCAACAATTTACAGTATATCTTGTGGTAACCTCCATATAGTCGTTTTTAAAACTTAGGTCATTCGACACTAGCATTCCCAGGTCTCTCTCCACACTTGAGCTCCTTAATTCCTTGCCCAGAAAGGTATACTTTGCCTCATTATTCCTGCTCCCAAGATGCATAACTGTGCATTTGTCTATGTTGAAATCAAATTTATGCTCCATTGCCCAGTTTCCCAGCTGATGGAGCTCATTCTTGAATTTCTCAGTGGCCTCATCTGTATCAACAATGGAGCTGACTTTGGTGTCATAAGCAAATGTATACATCCACACTCCCTGTCCACATTTTGCCATTTCCAGTACAGAACTCTGTGGCACACCACTTGTTACTCTTCCCTCAATTAGACATTTGGCCACTTACACTAATCTTCTGCCTGCGATTGACCAGTCAAGATTCAGTGCAGCTCACCAGCCTCTTGTTTAGTTCCACGTTTTCTAAATTTAGTATAAGCTCTTTATGTGGAATGACGTTGACAAGACCATCACAGTGATGCAGTAGAGTCTACAATGGTACAACCTGATAGCAATTTTCTTGCATTTGAATAGAAGCAGAAAACAGCTGTTCTACAATTTATATTATAAAACAGATATAACACACACCGAAAGCAGATTGGTGGAGAGTCAGATTCACCCATGATGTTTCCCCAGCACAACCTCACAGGTGAAACTAATGCCCACAAAACAGCCTATGTAATACTATAAACACATTAATGGATCCATTTTACATTTGCAAAAAGACACTTCAGGTCAAGTTTTGCTGGAATAATGTTACTTCTCAGGTGTTTGAAGGCACTCAGCCTGTGGCCTAATGACTCACAAGGCAACCGAGGTGTGACGTTATCCTAGCACGTCACACACTTTGGCAAGCATTATTGCTTTAATAACACACAACATACGCAAGTATTTTTATTTTCTTGTGTAAAAATGCATTTTCCTTACAATTACTAATGGCAATATACTATCTGATGTATGCAAAATATTCACTTTGTACAAACTGCTCAAGTTAAAAAGTAAAAGAAATAACCTGCAATACAGTAAACTTTGGGCTACAGGATCCCATAGCATTGTTCAATTTTTAAATAATGGATTTCACATATAAACTGCAAAGTATTTACTCATGCCCCTTTTGTGATATACAGTTCTGATGCTCTACACAATCTAACATTTCAGAGATGCTGTACAAAATTACCAAAAACATTTCAACATGGAGACTGGAGAACAGTATTCTTCATACATCTCTTTCACAGTGTGTTACCCAGTCATCACACTCTGCTATAAACAGTACAAAAACAGATTTAGTAAGTCCAAGATTTTTGTTTTATAATATGTATGATTGTTTTATAATTGCATACCTTTGTTGTTCCATCTTAACAGTACAGTAATTGCTAGTCAAGCAAAAAAGGCAAACATTCAGGCAAATCTTTTCCTGTTCTAAAAACATGGTTCCCTGGAGCAGAATTTAGGGCTGATGAACCCCCACAGATGTGCTCTCGTGGAGGCATTATAAATGAGTTTCCAAATGCAAAAATGCTGATTTCCTTGGCATCCTTTCGAGTCACTGCTGAGTTTATTTCCTTCTTAATACAGCTGCTATTCTTTGCCTTGCTTCAGTTCCAGGAGATACCCTTTCCTTTGGTGGGCGTGGCAGAGGGATTGTAGGCAATCCCACACTGTCATTGCTGCCAGTATGATCCTTGTGCGGCGCGTCAGCTGTTCTTGGAACTACATATAAAGCTGAGAGCTTGGTTCCACTACAAGATGTGGGTCTTGAAAGACCTTGTTGTCTGTGGGTATTGGCTGATACTGGGGATGAGGTTAGAGTGCCCTGACTGAAGGATCGCTGGGGCATGGAGAGCCCCCCACTGAGCCGCTTAAGTTCCAGAAGCTGTTCTCGGGCCTGGCTCAGAGCCTCAGTTAGTTCAAAGCGTTCTTCACACTCTCTGCGAACAGTTTCCTGGAGAAGACAGTTCTGCAAATGTAAATAAAAAAACATTTAACACTGTCGCTCCCAAAATACAGCAATCATGCAAGATTCTTGCTTTATAAATTTGGATGAAGTGAATGAAGAGGGAGATGAACTTGATATTGATTAATGATTGTCTCACAGTATATGTCTCTGGAACGGACTTGAATATCTTTTAAAGTGAGAATACTGCATTAGTGAATTTGCAGCTTCATGTTTTTACCTCCCCCAATTTACTCCAGTCTCTGCTCAGCCCCACACATGCAACAGCGTTACACAATGTTACCTGCTTGGAGAGACTGGAGACTGAAACAACCATAGGCTCCCTTATAGGCACAGACCCTGATTTCAGGATACCATAATTAAGTACCTTCCTTCCTCCTCCTTGGGCCAGTGACTCTCTGCATTACTGTACTGAATTACCCTCTCTAGCCTAGCATCACCAAAATCTCTAATTTCGATGCCTCTATGTTATGTAGAATCTCCAAAACAAGACTGTGCATGCCTGCCCCTACAGTGGAACTGCCAGTACGTGCACTACAGTCATGTACATCTGACATCTGGTAATATAGCAAGCATGACGTCAGGAAGGTTTCACAGCAAACTCCTGTTTTTTAAACATACACATAAGTTCTGGAAGGACAAAAGTTAGCATGCTCACAAAGGAATCTAGCTAATGTCTTCTTGGTCATTCATTTGGCAGTATAGCACAGTAGGAGGCAGTATAGCGCAATGGGTTAAGGCTCTGAGTTGCAGATCTGGAGACCTGGGTTTGAATCCCACAGCCACCTAGGTGCATACTGTGTGGTCCTGAGCAAGTCACTTAACCACCTTGTGCTTCCAGGTCACATCTGGAAACAAGCTTCAGCTTAGTGTGCAATGTTCCCTTCCTCCCCATTCAGATATGTCCAAGACACAGCTGCATAGTCTTGTTTCTTGTAAGGATATGATTTTCTGTTGAACTACAATGTCATTATATTTTTAGTACTTCCACTATACCTCCACCCATTTACAAGCATATAACATGGCACACACTGCTAAAATGATTGATTTTCAAAGAGCTAGACACTACAGACTGGAGTTTAGGACTATGGAAGGGTGATGGTTATCTGATATGAGATTAAACCTTATAGGATGTAAAATGTATTTCTACACATATATATCAGACTGATTATTACAGGTGTACTAGAAACAACTTTTGTCACCAGTCATGTGATGTAGACATTTACTTTTATGTTTCCTTTGCTGTTATTACATGATTTGTTAATGGTTAGCTTGCTTTAACTAAAAACTTCCCCATGAGAAATTCTTAATTACAGTTTTCTAATTTACATTGCAATTAATGTAATTTTCCAGTCCCTCATGAAACTTCCACAGGTGTGTCCCTCAGGAAACATCTGCAGGTGTTTATATCTTTAAAATTATTCTGGGATTCAGAAGAAAAATGTATGATCAATATGAATAGAATCCAGTGAAAATCTGAAGGTTTTACAGATAGTTTGTCTGCAGTGTTCAAATGTTGTTACGCAGTACTTAATGGGTGGCCTGTTATTTTTATACTTCACATACACCTGAAGAATTGCCCTATGTAGGCTTGAAAGCTTGTGTACTGAAATTTACTTGCTGGTCCATATATATATATAACCACATACTTTGTCTATCTGTTTGTACAAGGACCAATACATCTACATACAAAAAACTCTGCTGGCTTTATACAGTCATTGAGCATAATTGTTAAGGGACAGAATGCTGTTTATTTCTTAAAATTTTCAGGGTTTAAATAATAGAAACATAAACCATGATGGCAAAAAAAGACCACAGGTCCATTCAGTCTACCCATATTTCCTATAACCCCTGGAACCTTCCCTAGAATTTAATGTTCCTCCCAGGTATGAAGCCTCCCCGTCCTATCCCCATTCTCCTCCCTGGTCTTGTTGCCCCAGATGACCACTATTCCCTTCATTCTATCCCATGCCTGCTTGAATCCCTTGACTATGTTTGCACCCACCACCTCAGCTGACAGACTGTTTGAAGGTTCCACCACCCTTTCTGTAAAGAAGTATTTCCTCAGATCTCTCCTGAACCTCCCTCTAGATAATTTCCACTCGTGACCACATGACCTCGAGTTGGTATTCAGGTTGAATAACTCCCCGCAGTTTACCTTGCTAATTATTTTAAGAAACTTGAAGGTTGCTGTCATATCTCCCCCTCCTTTCTGGTTTCCAGTGAATACCTATTTAGTGCCTTGAGGCACTCCTCATAGGGTCTGACCTGCTGGCCCTGAATCTTTTTTGTTACTTTCTGCTGCACTGTCTCCAGCCTATCCCTGTCCTTTCTGAGATGAGGGCTCCAGAACTGGATGCAGTACTCCAGGTAAGGCCTCACCAGGGATCTGTATAGGGGAAGTAGTATCTCTTTTCTTCTGCTATCAGTACCCATCCTGATACATCCCAGCATCCTATTAGCTTTGCTATAGGCCTTGTTGTTCTGTTGAACTGTTGTTGTTGCACTGGCTCACTTAATAACTGAATTAGAAAGGCCACTGCTACCGGAGGTAATTCTCAACAACTCTGTATAATGCCTCAGAAAGTATAAAGAAATGTGAGCACTTTTCACTCTTTCCGAAGCTAATCAAAATTCCCATATTTGCATATGCTTCTGTAGCCACAGGTTCTCATGCATGCTGTGAGACATGCAGTACACACAGACGTCTGGCTGCAGAAGCACAGGCCACTGTGGGCCCTGCCTTTTTGCAGCCACAGATACAAATCCACAAAGGTAACACATCAGCGCTACTGCATTTATATAATCTGGAAAACAGTTGTATGACATTTGTCTTACCTATTGATGGCTGTCTGTCGTTGCTTGTGTAGTCTTGTCCTTTTGCTGCTTGTGGGGTGGGGAGTTAGAGTTGAAAACCCTATTGCTAAATTTCTCTACTTTTATAGGGTTAACTTGAATCTTAACTGGTGTATTAACAGTTTTTTTTGCAATGATATATATATTTGTGTGTGTGTATTTGCAAGACGCTATGTTGATACAGGCATTAGGGTTGAAAAATGCAAAGTGCACAAAATAGGGAAATGAAAAAAAAAACAATAGGGTTTTGGGTCTCCAGAGTCATGGCAAATTGGTGGTGGGGGTGTTCTTGGGGTTGTCAAGCATTATGCCCACCCCCTCCCTCCAGCCCATAGCCTCCTGTCTGAAGCACAATGTACAGCTCCAAGCCAGTGCCTCAAAGTGATATACTGTTTGGAGGTACAAAAGTATGGCAAGCCTCATGTTGCCAATAAAATTAGCTGTAGCTTTCTTCATATGTGGCCTGCAAGACAAGACAGCACATCTGACCTTGTTTGCTCTGGAGAGGGGATGTGCATTAGGGTTGACAACCCAAAGGAACACCTCACTGCTGATTTACCAAGACTCCAGATGCCCACAGCCCTAAAGATTTTTAATTTCCCTACTTTGTGTTCTTCAACCCTAATGCCTGCATTATTTCCCTTCTTTTTGTGATAGCAGGACTGTATCCTCATTCATGCTGGTCCCTTTGGAACCTGCAAGAAACAGAATAAACAGAAGAGTTGGTGTATTTCAAGCCCGGTTTTTTCATGTCACCCCGTCAGGCCTTGATACACATGTTAACCACTCTGAGGAAAGGTTCCCCAGACCGCCTCAAGGTGTCAACTGTGCGGCAGAACACTGCATAATCCCTTCCCAGTACAGGAGCGGTGGCACGGGACAATGCTGGCCCCAAGCCACATGCTATTCAGCCTGCTTCCTAAGCTTGTCCCTGAACTGGAGTTAGCAGCACTGGAACACTAAAATTCACTAAAAATACCATCAACAGCTTAATCTGGTTCAAGATCAGTTGGCATTCATCGGTATCCCCTTCCCCCGGGTCGTGCCTGAAAATAGGCAGGATTTGTCTAGTGCACTTACCCGGTCAACAAAAACTAACAACAACAACAAAACATGCCACCCACTGGGCCAACAGCTGGCCCTAAACACAACCTTTTTTCATAACTTTTATTTTAACAATTTTGATCCCAAATTTTCAACATAGTCTTTTTATGACCCCCCCCCCCCGAACATGACAGGTGTCTTTTATAAAATGCACTCTCAAATGTCATTTCAAGCCACAAGAGGAAAAATACATTTTGTGCAGGATTTGAAAAATGACATATCTCATGTTCATGAGGGGATGTGAAAAAATGACTGTTGAAAATTTAGGGTCACAATATTGAAAACTACCACAGTTATGAACAAGCACTGGAAAATTTCTGGCTGTGTGAGAACACCAGCTAGCTTTATTTTTGGACTGCTCTTTATTTGGGCTATACTCAGGGTTTGACTCGTTGCTTGGCAACTAGAGGAACAGACAGGAAGAAACTCTGGGTATTGTAGTTCTGTTGCTCTGAAAGAACTACCAGAGCCTCCACCTGCACAGGGTGTGGGAGTGAATTTATTAATATTCCTCACAGCGATTGAGCTGGGGAGTGCTTAGTAACTACTTGGAGTACTACTAAGCCTGAAAGGGGCATTTTAATTCATTTTAGGCGCAGAGCTAGTAGCGGCCGGCAGGTGACATGACCCGGATACTTCTGGGTGGCAGCAGATAACAGAGTGCCCCAGAGCGAACGGGGTCTTTACACAAGCATACTGTCCACATGCTGTGAGACTGCTGTTTGCAGTAAGACAGATCTGGCTGTGTGAGAATGCCTACAAGCTTTATTTCTGGATCGCTCCTTATTTGGGCTACAAGAAAAAATTACTCACCTTAGTAATTGCTTTTCTTCTCATGGAGTCTTGCTATATTATAACAATAGCAGTCAGCCACTGCAGCTGAACTGCCCCGGAGAGGAAGGAGTTAACTCCAGAAGATCTGGAGTTCTACAGCGCGAGGGTGCTGTGCCCAAAGCTCTATCTGGCAGTTTCAAATGAAACTGTCAGATCTTTACGAAGCTAACATCAAAGGACGGAAAGTCTGTGTGGAAAACTACACTAGCCCATGGCTACCTACTAGTAGTAATAACAACAATATAAAGAACAAAGAAACACTCAGAGCCATAATAACAAAAATTGATGGTATTATGGTTCGTTTCACCACCCTTGACAAGCGCATGAACCCCCTTCCCCAAAGACTCAAGTCCAGGAAGGGGCAATATAAATAACCAAATGAAACAATCTAGATCCCTAACCCAAAGGAAAGAGGGTAAGGAAAAACTACAATGGCATGACACAGTGCTTGCACCAATTCGCCACCCTACCCAAGTAGAAGTTCTGAGAGGGGCAGGAGGGAGGGTGGTTATAATATAGCAAGACTCCATGAGAAGAAAAGCAATTACTAAGGTGAGTAATTTTTCTTCAAACACCAAGAAGTCTTGCTATATTATAACAATAGCAGATTACACAGCAGTACCTCCATGGAGGAGGTCAGAACCTACTTAGGAAATAGGCTCTGAAGCACAGCTGTGCCAAACCGAGCATCTCTCCTGGACTGGACATCCAGGGAATAATGCTGGTAAAGGTATGAACTGTCTTCCAGGTAGCAGCTTGACAAATCTCCAGAATGGGGATGTCTCTAGCAGCTAGAGAGCAGCTGTACCCTGGTGGAGTGGCCCTCAATCCTGAGGGGGGTACTCTACCCAGTTTCTGATAACAGAACTGGATACAAGAAACAATCCACCTTGCAATTGTTCTCTTAGTGGCAGGTTTCCCTTTGCCAACCTCGCCATAGGTAAGAAAGAGTTGGAGGGATTTGAACCTATGACCTCTAGTGCGCTCTAAATAGTAGCTTAAGGCTCTTTTGACATCCAGGCTGTGCAGTCTCCTCTCACCTGAGGAAGAATGCTCAGTGAAAATACTGGGAGAGAGATAGATTGATTCAGGTGGAAATCAGAAACCACCTTAGGCAAAAACTTTCTATTAGTCCTAAGGACTACCTTATCTCTATGGAAAGAGATAAAATCTTCTTCCACTGACAGGGCCTGTAGCTCACTTATGCATCTGGCAGAGGTGATAGCTACTAGGAAAACGGTTTTCCAAGTTAAATACTTGAGCTCTGCAGAAGACAGAGGCTCAAAGGGGTTACATTAACTGAGCAATGCAAATATTCAGGTCCCAGGTGGGAGCTGGTTCCCGAGGAGGGTTAGTATGAAGTAACCCTTTAAAAACTTGGAGAACACGGGTGAGAAGAAAGGAGGCAGGCTTCCTGCTGACACAAAAGCAGAGACAGCTGCCAGATGAACCTTCAGGGTAGCTGGTCTAAGGCCTAGGAAATTCAGATGGACCAAATAGTCCGGTAGAATGGGAAGATCAGCAAATTCTGGGATAATCTGCCTCTCAGAGCACCAGATGGAAAACCTCTTCCACTTAGAATTATAAGTGGCCCTAGTGGAAGGCTTCCTTGAAGTCTTTAAAATATCCATGACACCTTGAGAAAGGTGTAAGTCAACAAATTCTAGCTCCTCAAGAGCCAAGCCTTGAGGTGGAGGGATTTGAGGTCCGGATACCACACTCTCCCTGTGCACAGGCCAGTAAGTCGGGACTCTGGCAGGCTAGGGCAGGTGGACTGCAAGGACAGGAGCAGAGGGTACCAGGGCTGTCTGGCCCAATCTGGGCAAATCAGAATCACTCTGCAAGGTTGAGATCTGATTTTTACTAGTACCCTGAAAAGGAGAGGAAAGGGGAAAGGCATACAGGAACTTCCCTTTCCAGTCCAACAGAAAGAAGCGTCAGAGGGACTGAGCCCAGAACTGGAGGCCTGCAACAGAAAAGAGGAAGTTGGTGGTTGTCTGGGGCTGCGAAAAGATCTATCTGAGGAGTGCCCCATCTGGCAAAGACAGACCCCAGCACTTGTGGATTCAGAGCCCATTCGTGATGGCCCTGAGAAATTCTGCTGAGGGCGTCCGCCAGGACATTGTCCTTCCCTGGGAGATGAACCGCTATCAGGGAGGTGTTCAGGGAGTAAGCCAGAGACCACAACTTCATTGCTTCGGTGCACAAGGCTGAAGACTGAGTGCCCCTTGCTTGTTGATGTACCACATTGTGGTGGTATTGTCTGTCCTGACTTGAACCACTTTGTTCTGGACAGAATCTGAAAACACCAAGAGCTAAAGACAGCTCTGAGTTCCAAAAGATTTATGTGGAGCAGAGACTCCTGAGGAGACCATACCCCTGAGTGGCAAGGTCGCCCAGGTGAGCCTCCCACCCCAACAGGGAGGCATCCGTGGTGAGGGTGAGGGAGTGAGAATGGGAATGAAGGGAACCCCTGTCTTAAATTGCTCTGGACCTGCCACCAGTGGAGGCTAGGATCAGAGTTTGAGTAACTGGGACCAACTTGGTAAGGGGTCCTTCCTTTGAGACAATAGGCCTCGAATGGAACTGAATGTCCCTCATCTGGAATCTTGCTCCCTGCGACAGCTGTGGAAGCAGCCATGTGCCCGAGGAGTTGCAGAAAATGCCTTGCTGGTCGAGAGACCCGCAGGGTAAAGGAGGATGCCAGGGCGATGAGTCTGTCCACCCTTTCTGAGGGAAGAAAAGCCCTGGCTAACCTTGTGTTCAATTCTGCGCCTATGAAAGTTAGGACCTGAACTGGTTCCAGAACTGACTTTGGTAAGTTTAGCAGGAATCCCAGGGAAGTGAGAAGCTGCTGGGTGACTTGCAAGTGGGATTTCACCTGACCTGAAGACTGACCCACAATGAGCCAGTCGTCCAGGTAGGGAAACACAGCAACCCCTTGCCTTCTTAAGCGAGCCACTACTACAGCGAGACATTTTGTGAATACCCTTGGCGCAGAGGTAAGGCCGAAGGGCATTGCCCTGAACTGGTAGTGGCCTGAGGGCAGTTCGAACCTGAGGTACTTTCGGTGAGAAGGCCTGATCAGAACATGAAAATAGGCATCCTTGAGGTCCAGGGAAGCTAGCCAGTCCCCTGGCCTTAGGGAAGGCAATATCATTGCCAGAGTCAACATTTTGAACTTTGGTTTCAACAGATGCTTGTTCAAGTATCTTAAATCTAGAATGGGCCGCCATTCTCCTGTCTTTTTTGGGGTAAGAAAGTATCTTGAATAAAGCCCCTTGCCCTGATGGCAAGGAGGAACCCTTTCCACTGCTTTGCAGTCCAGCAGAGCAGAAACCTCTGCTTCCAAAGCAAGGGCTTCTGAAGGATTTGCAGGTGGAAAATGCCTGGCTCTCATCTTTGGAAAGTGTTTGAAGCTGAGAACCAGACCCTGGCCTATTACCTCCAGAACCCATCTGTCCGTAGTTAGGGACAGCCAGTTCCGGCTGAAATAGGCCAACCTGCCCCCCACTGGTACAGGAGAATCGGCCCTGGGCACCCCATCAGGGTGCCTGCTTAGCAGCAGCCTTAGGCTGAGGGAAGGGGGACGGTCTACTTGAGCCTCTTCTACCCCTGCCTCTGAAGAAACCCCTCTGCGAGACAGCAGAGGAGGCTTGAAATTGGTAAAAAGGCCTGGAAAAAGGCCTGCCGCTACCTCTGGGAGCATGCCTTTGTGGCATGGCATGCTTCTCCTTAGCCTGGGCACTTTTGTAGGTAGTTCTGTATTCATCCATCTTTTTCATATAGTTTTCTGTTTGTTCCCCAAAAAGAGAATTTCCCACTACAGGAAAATCCATAGCCTTTGACTGGGTATCTTGGGACAGATTAGTGCATCTGAGCCATACCAACCTACGGGAAGCTACAGAAGTGGCCATGACCCTAGAAGAAACATCATTAACATCAACAGCAGTATGAAATTGAACTTTAGAGGCTTCAATGCCATCAGCAGCCACCTGTTCCAACTCACTAGCCAGCTGGCAGTGGGCCTGCTTGGCTAACTGCAATACTGTGTCCCACCTAGATTTCTGATATCTAGCTACATAAGCCATATAATTTGCCTGCCTGAGCCCCAAAGAAGCTGCCATATACTGTTTCTTCGCCATGGCATCAATCTTCCTGGAATCCTTATCAGGAGGATGTGAGGCCAGAGGAATATTAGCCTTGTCACAGGCTGCAGCTTGTACCACACCTACATGACTACACTGCTCAGTAAGGAAGTCTGTATCCGAGCCTGACAAAGTATACCTTCTGTCCATTTTTTTATCTACAGGAGGGACAGAATGAGGATTTTTAAAATCTTTGTTGTTTGCTTCCTAAATGACTTATGCAAAGGAATAGACAACCTCCTAGACTCTGGAATATCCATCATTTCCACATAATCAGGCTCCTCTTGCTCATCCACAGCCTCCTCTAAAGGAGCTGGAGGGTTTCTGCAACCTTTTGTAAAAAATAAAGAAAGAAGGGGACTCAGACAGAATAGGAGGAGATTCTAAAGGTCTGTCTGGAGAAATGTCCGGTTCAATGGGCACGTCAGACCCCCAGCCACACCTATAATGATCAAATTCCTCCTCCCCTCCTGTGGTTCATAAAATCCTCAACTTCAAAATCCTGAACCACTGGGACTGAGACGAACCAACCTTTTACCAGCTGTTGGTGGTTCTACAGATCCCTGAGACAGTGACTGGACAATCTGAATGGCTTTAGCTATCTCTGCAGCAGTTGGAGACACAATTTTGGACTCCAGACCTACTGATTTCCTTGTCTTTTTACTTGGGACTGGTTCCTCTGAACCAGCCTTCCTTTGCCGAGGAAGTCTCGCCCTGGGTCAGAGGCACTCCCTCTGGTCCAGTGGGTACTGGACCGGGCTGGCCATCCGGGTCAGCGGACTTTTTGGCCTCTCGTTCCCTGAGCCGGCCCAATCTCTTCTCCAGGGTGGCTGCAGGGAAATTTTTACACACCTGGCAGTCTGACAGGAGGTGGTCAGCCCCCAGACAATAAACACAAGTGGTGTGTGGGTCAGCCTTGGCAAAGGCATCCCCACAGACATCACAGTGTTGAAACCCAGTGGGCCCGGTTTTTCTCTTGGGTTTCTCAGACATAATGCCAGCCTAACCAAAACTTGCCCTTTTGATGGCAGTGCCAGGCAAGACACCCATATCGGTTCCTAACCGTGTCACGGGTATTGAAAAAGCGTTATAATTCCGTTTTTAGAACCCGATAAGAACGCGCACTCTAAAACCCACTGTACACTTTTAAAATACAGAAAAAACCAACCGATCGGTTCAAAACCGAACCGATAATTAATTTTCCACACAGACTTAAATTTTTGTACTTACGGTTTACCAGATAGAGCTTTAAAACCGAAATGCGGTAAAATAATAACTTTTCCGGTTCAAATGAACCAAAAATACACGCTGAACCGAGAATGAACCGAGCTGAAGGAGCTGATCTCCGGAGCGACTGTTCAGTGAAGCGGAGTAAAGAATCTGACAGTTTCATTTGAAACTGCCAGATAGAGCTTTGGGCACAGCGCCCTCGCGCTGTAGAACTCCAGATCTTCTGGAGTTAACTCCTTCCTCTCCGGGGCAGTTCAGCTGCAGTGGCTGACTGCTATTGTTATAATATAGCAAGACTTCATGGTGTTTGAATCACAGTTTGACTGGTTGCTTGGCAACTAGCGGAACAGATAGGAAGAAACTATGGGTATTGTAGTTTTGTTCTGTTGCTCTGAAAGAACTACCAGAGTCTCCACCTGCACAGGGTGTGGTAGTGTATTTATTAATATGCCTTACAGTGATTGAGCTGGGGAATGCTTAGTAACTACTTGGAGCAATACTAAGCCTGAAAGGGGCATTTTAATTGATTTTAGGTGCAAGGCTAGTAGCAGCCAGCAGTTCATGTGACCTGGATACTTCTGGGTCACGGCAGATAACAGCTGCCCCAGATCTAGTGGGGCGAGCTTGAGCGGGGTGTCTGCTGTGTCCACTGTGGACGCTGAGGCACTGAGGAAATTATATAGGACAAAGGTACACATTTCTGCTTGTCTTTGCTTGTAACATTGTCATCATGAAAATCAACAAAGGCTTTGTGACCCTTAGCTCAGGGGAAGTTGCCATGACATGTATAATTTGTAATAAGTTTTGCTTAGAAAGCCAATCTGGGTTTAAAGGCCTAAAATGTGAATAATGCTTAGAAATCCAGGCCCCAAAAACAAAGATAGGTGAACTTGAAAGTATAGTAGAAAGCCTTAAGGTAAAACTGTCCAAACAATTTTATGTTAAGGCACCTGGCATGGGGGAAATTCCAGATACATAGATACATACATAGATACATAGACAGTGTCAGCAGATAAGGGCCTATGGCCCACCCAGTCTGCCCATTTGAGCTTGTAAGTTCAGTTTTTGTTTTCCTAGAAGTCTGTTGCCCCTTACCCCTGACCTCCAGAATTCCTTTATGTCTATCCCATGCATTCTTAAATCCTGTGATTGTTTCAGCCCCAACCAAGTCCTCTGGCAGGGTGTTCCACTTGTCCACCACCCGTTCTGTGAAGAAATTCTTCCTCACGTTTCCTCTGAATTGTCCTCCCTCCAGCTTCATCCCATTGCCCTTTAGTCCTGGAACATCTTTTTCGCTTAAAAATAGTGTTTTCCTGCACCCTGTTCCTCCCTGTAAGATACTTGTATGTCTCTATCATATCCCCTCTCTCCCTCCTCTCCTCCAGGGAGTACATGTTCAGTTCCTTCAACCTGTGTTCATAAGACTTGTGATGCAATCCATGCACCATCTTTGTTGCCCTCCTCTGAACCTTCTCTACCCTGTCTATGTCCCTAAGTAGGTAAGGTCTCCAGAACTGTACACTGTACTCCAAGTGGAGCCTCACTAGTGTCTTGTATAGCGGAAGTATGACCTCCCTTTTCCTGCTGGTGATGCCCCTGCCTATGTATCCCAACATCCTATTTGCTTTACCTGATGCCTTGTCACACTGTTTCCCTGCCTTGAGGTCATCAGAGATGATAACCCCAAGATCCCTTTCCTGCTTGGTGCATGCTATATCCTCACCCCCCCAACTGATATATTGTGCCAGGGTTTTTGTGCTCCATTTGCATTATCTTGCATTGAATTTCAACTGCCAAACCCCTGACCATTCTTCAAGTTTCTGCAGGCCCCTTCTCATTCTGTCTACACCCTCTGGTGTGTCTACTCTGTTACAGAGCTTTGTGTCATCAGCAAACAGTGAAATTCTGCCTTCTAGGTCCTGTGCAATGTCACTGATGAAGATATTGAATAGGACCGATCCCAGCACTGATCCCTGTGGATACCCCACTGGTCACTCTTCCCTCTGTGGAGTGACAGCCATTTACCACCACCCTCTGTGTCCTGCCACCCAGCCAGTTACCTACCCACCACACTACTGTCCTGCCCACACCCATATTCTCCAGTTTGTGCAATAGTCTTCTATGTGGCACAGTGTCAAAGGCCTTGTTGAAATCCAGATAGGCCATGTCCACTGCCCTCCCCTGATCCACCTCCCTAGTCACCCAGTCAAAAAAATTCAATGAGGTTGGTTTGACATGACCTCCCCCTGGTGAAACCATGCTGTCTTGGGTCCTGTAGTCCATTGACAACCAGATGTTCCACCAATCTCTCTTTCAGTAGTGCTTCCATGATCTTCCCCACTACCAAGGTGAGGCTAACTGGTTTGTAGTTCCCCGCTTCCTCTTTGTTCCCACTTTTGTATAAGGCGACTATATCTGCTATCCTCCAGTCTTTGGGTACCTCCCCTGTTTCCAGTGATCGGCTAAACAGGATAGCCAGAAGTTCATCCACCACCTCTCTTAGTTCTTTAAGGACCCCAGGGTGCACCCCATCTGGTCCCATTGCTTTATCAACTCTTATTACTTCCAGTTCCTTCAGGACCCTTTCTCGTGTAAAGGGACTTGTGTCCATTTCTGCACCATTCTCACCCCTTGTACTCCATTCAGACCCATTACCCTCCTCTTCCTCAGTAAAGACTGAGCAGAAATACCTGTTCAATATGTCAGCTTTACTGTTGTCATCCTTCACACAGCCCCCATCCTCCCCCTTCAGTCTCACTATCCCTCCCTTTGCTTTTCTTTTTTCACTTATGTACCTGTAAAATGTTTTGTCCCCTCTACCCACTCATTTTGCAATGTGTTCTTCTGTGTGAGCTTTGGCTTCCCTTACTGACCTCCCTGCCTCCCTTTGCTTCTCCTGGTACTTCTCCCTATCCCCTTCTGCCTGTGTCTTTTTGTATTGCCTGAATGCAATCTTTTTGGCTTTCACTTTCTTTGCTAACTCTTTGGAAAACCATAATGGTCTCCTCTTCCTTTTCCTCTTGCTAACCTGCTTAATACATAACTCTGTTGCTCTTGTAATCCCCATTTTAAATACTGCCCACTGTTCCTCAACCCCTGATTCCTGCCCCATTCCCCTTAATGCCTCTTTCAAGTATCTCCCCATTTTCCCAAAGTCTGTCCCCCTAAAATCCAGGTTACATGTTTTTGTGTGGTTTGGTTCTGCTCTTTCTGTGATTTCAAACCCCAGGTGCTCCCCCACTGTTACCCCCATCACACTGTCCCTGTTTGTGAGCACAAGGTCCAGTATTGCCTTCTGCCAAGTTGGTTCCATGACCAGTTGCTTGAGGAAGGCACCCTGAAGGGGTCCAGGATAAATCTGCTCCTAGTTGATGCTGCTGCTGGGATGCTCCAGTCTACGTCTGGAATATTGAAGTCTCCAACCAGTACTACCTCACCCTTGTCTGCCATCCTTTGGATGGTTAGCATCAGCTCCCTATCTGTTTCTTCCTCCTGGGCTGGTGGTCTATAGACCACACCTGTGCGGATGGCTGGCCCCATTTTCCTTTCCAGCTTAACCCACAGTATCTCTCCCCCATTTTATTCCTCCTACATCTCTGTGGCCCTTATGTCATTTTTCACATACAGTGCCACTCCTCCTCCCTTCCTGCTTGCCCTTTCTCTTCTGAATATGTTGTAGCCAGGTATGGCCATCTCCCAGTCATGGTTATCATTACACCAGGTTTCAGTCATGGCCACAATGTCCAGGTCTGACTGCACCATGACAGCCTCCAGATCTTTCAACTTGTTACTAAGGCTCCTGGCATTTGCCCACATGGCTTTCCATGATTTGACCTCCCTAGACTGTTTTGCTGCTCTACTCCAGCCCCTTCCTTGGTTGTCCTTTATCCCTGGTTGTGCATAAATAATCCATCTGATGAAACACTCAAATATGTAAGAAATGACTCCAGCACCAATGATACCGAGTGGAGTTCAGTCATTAATAAAAAGAAAAAAACATAAAGGGAGAAGGTGTATGGAGTTTGAGGTCCCAACTCATAACAGGATTTCAGTATTGAATACTGAGGATAGTCCAAATCAGGATGAAATGGTGAATGCAATTATAGAAACTAGCACCACACTTGTGAGCCAGATAGAATTATCCAGAAGCGAAGAAAACACTGTAGAGTTAGGCAAGTCCACGTTACATAGTGATACAATGGAAATCAATAGGAAAAATTATGTAGGTGTGATTAAAACAAACTCAGTAGTAATTGAGGTTCAGGTTCATATAGAGAATTTAAACAATATCCAAGAGGAACGAGATATTATGGAAGTTGACTCGCAAACTATAAAGGGACAAGATCAAAGAAGGGCTACTCAAAAGCTCCAAGCAGGTCCAATGTATGAATAATGTTGTGAATCTAAACAAGCCCCAAGGGGAAGGTGGCATTATGGAAGATGATCCCCAAACTAGAGAGGGCCAGAATATTACCTCAAGTAGTACTCAAGCTTGAATTATAATAAAAAGTGTGATTTCTATTAATCAAGTGTAGGACATAAAGTCCCCTTCAGATAGTTCGGTAAGAGATGTCTTTGTCTTTGGTGACTCCATTTTGAAATATATGGACACATACATCTGTAAAAATAAAAAGGAAAACACAACCTGCTCAAGTTTTAAGGGAGCATGGGTGAGGGACATAAACAGAATGTTACCATCGATCCTAAAAAATGCTGAAATAAACCATTGGTAGTCCAACATATAGGCACAAATGATGTTAACAGATTCACTGTAGAAAACATTTAGGATGATTTTGTATCCATTACCTCGACTTTAGCAAGATTGAATTGTGAGGTATGTATATCAGAGACACTTCCAGTGCCCAGAGCAAATAAAATTAAACAAAATAAAATAAAAAAGATCAGTGAATGGTATGAAAATGGACTTTACTGGAAAAGTGTATGTACCACACTGGGAAAAGTTTGCAAATGATCCTAGCTTATATAGTAAAGATGGTCTGCACGTAAGTAAGAAAGGATCGACCACTCTAGAAAAAAGCATATAAACTGACTGAAGAAGAAGAAGAATCAGCATTTATATAGCACTTTTCATACACAGTATCCCAAAGTGCTTTACAAGCAATGCTAGACTGGTAGTGAAGTGACTGAATGTGCGGTGGCGGCCATATCGGACATAATCACCCACACACAGCCTGCATAATTGCGTGAACCGGTTTTATGGGAAGGGGAATGTTGGCCAGGACACCGGGAATGCTCCCTGCTCTTTTGTGAAGAGTTCCCTGGGTTCTTTTACTTCCACCTGGACACCCACCAGGATGGGCAGAAGGGACCTCGGTTTAACATCTTATCCGAAGGATGGCACACCCCAGCAGTACAGCACCCCCCAATACTGCACTCGGATGCCAGCAATTTTTAGGTGCAGGTCCAGACCTGGTGTGGGAAGAGAACCCATGACCTTCTGGTTCAGAGGTGGATGTGTTACCAACTGAGCCACGCTGACACCTAGAAGGGGGGGGCAAATGGATTTAACACAGCAAAACAATAATAGGCTAAACAATAGTTATAAGATCATGATCACTAATGCCAGAAGCTTGACTAATATCAAAATCACTGAAATTGCAGAAATTCTTTGCCACAAGCAAACAGATATAGCTGCAATCAGTGAGACTTAGTGGGATGATACTGTACATCATACTAGTATAATGCCATTTCAGGGTACACCTTATTTTATAGAAATAGGAAAAATAAAAAGGGTGGTGGTGTCTGCATATATGTCAAAGAGATTCTATGTGCATCGGAGTATCCTCTAAAAGGGTATGCCGACCCGACGGCAACACCACCACAGCGACATACCTCGCTGTTGGCAAAATCAACACTTTGCTGACAGGTTGCTGTGTTGGTGTGCCTGAGACAGGGGCACACTGTCTCCCAGTCCTGCACCCCCTCCCCAAATCAACTCTGACAGGAGTTGATAATCTAAACTACAGGAGGGGTGCAGGGCGCAAAGCCCCCCGATAGAAACACAGGACTGGGAGACATACGTGATTTATGTCTACCGCAACTTGTGATTGACATAAATCCCATCGCTATGGTGCCAGTCGACAAATGTATTGTCGAACTGGCATCATAGATCCCTCTAAAAGCAATCAATAATGATGAACTTGAAGGTATATGTATCCAAATTAAAGGGCATAATGATAGTAACTTTATTGTTGCCAACTTTTACAGACCACCTGCACCAGATGTTGCCTATGACCAAATATTAATGGATGAAATTAAGCAGCTAACTAACAACTCTGAAGTGGTTATTGTCGGAGATTTTAATTTACCAGGAATTAACTAGCATGACCTTACAACTAAGTCTAATACTGAAACCTTGTTATTTGATGCATTCATTATGCTGGCTTGGAACAAATGGTCCTTGAACCAACCCGTGAAAAGAACATATTAGATCTAATCCTTACAAATATATCTTCTCATATTGACAATGTTACCATCGCATGCCCAGTGGGTAGCAGTGACCATAAGTCGATTTACTTTGAAATTAACAAAAAGAAACCAATTACATATAAAACATCATACAGATATAACTATAACAAGGTGGACTATAATCAGATCAACAAAGCCTTAGCATCTTATGATTGTTAAACTGTGTTTACTGGGCTAGGAACTAATAATTGTTGGAAACTGTTAAAGGCTATAATTAATGAAGAAGAAAATTTGTATAGGCCAATAAAAAGATCACACAACAAGAAAGAGAAAATTCCTATTTGGTTAACAAAGCAGGTAAAAAATCAAATTCATAAAAAGGAAAAAGCATTCAAAAAGTTCAAATAATTTTCAGCTGAATTAAACAAGCAGGAGTATAGGACTGAGTTAAGAAAAAACAAACATCTGATTAAAACAGAAAGAAAGAAAACTGAGTTCAAATTATCAGTGTCATAGGATTCTAAGACCTTTTATGCGTTCCTTAATTCTAACAAAAACATTGGAAATTCCATTACTACAATAATGGATAATGGTCATGAATTACACGATGGAAAATAAATTGCCAATGCCTTAAATAGATACTTTTGATTGGTCTTTAATGCTAAAGATAAATCAGCTGTGTGTCTAAGGCAACAAAATAGTTATGAGGAAATCAGTAATGATGGGGTAATCAATGCAATAAAAACTACTAAATCCAACTCAGCCCCAGGGCCAGATGGAATTAATGCCTTGTTTCTGAAAAATGCTCTTAACACCACTGTACACCCTTTGAAATTATTATTTAACAAATCATTATGGG
Organism: Neoceratodus forsteri; assembly: GCA_016271365.2. Taxonomy (NCBI): domain Eukaryota; kingdom Metazoa; phylum Chordata; order Ceratodontiformes; family Ceratodontidae; genus Neoceratodus; species Neoceratodus forsteri. The sequence continues at coordinate 166,637,588 of CM028137.1, forward strand.
ATAGCTCTGTCCCTGAAGGTTGGAAACAAGCAACAGTGATTCCAGTCCTCAAGAAAGGTAAAAAAACAAACAGTCACTGTAAATTATAGATCGATAAGTCTGACTTCGGTCATAAGCAAAATGTTGACGTGTATCTTAAAAAATAGAATCAAGAACTATTTAGAAATTAATGGTATGAAAGATCATACACAACATGATTTCAGGGCAGGCAGATCACGTGTTATGAATCTGATAGCTTTTTATGAAGCAGTCAGTAAGAACATCGACATAGGGATTCCGGTAAATATCCTATTTTTGGACTTTCGCAAGGCCTTTGACTTGGTCATACATAAAATAGAAGCCAAGTTGTGAAAATAGCTGAGAACTTCTCTGATTGCATTTTTTGTGACAAGTGGGGTCCCCCAAGGTTCAGTATTGGGACCGATATTATTTGGAATATATATCTCTGATATACATAATGGCACTGAAAGTCTCATTAGTAAATCTGCGGATGGTACCAAAATTTGTGGTATAGTTGACTCTAAAGACATGATTAATCACTTCAAGTAAGATATCATTTGTATAGAAAAATGGGCAAAGGGCAATAAAATGCACTTTGATGAGAGCAAGTATGGAGTCATGCACCTGGGGACAAGGAATCCACTCACACAATACTTTCTAAATGGCACCGTACTAAAGACCATTAATACGGAAAGAGATTTAGGTATCTTTATTAACAATCAACTAACATCTGGCAGTCATTGTCGCCATGTAGCTACCTTAGTCAATAAACTTCTTGGGGCTATAAAAAGGACCTTTGTCTCAAGGCATGAAGCTTGTATGATCCCGCTATATAAAACACATATTAGACCAACCTGGATTATGCATCATCCTTTTGGGATCCCCATTTGCCAAAAGACAAAATTCTATTAGACAGTGTCCAAAGGAAAAAAAAATCTAAGTTATCAGGAGAGATTAAAGGAATTGAACCTGTATGACTTACAGTTGAGGACACAAAGGGGAGACATTATTACTACATAAATAGTTGGGCAACACAAGAATGGCGGATGAATGTAACGTCAGATATGCCACCAAACCTATTAGTCTGAGGTGTCAAAACAAACAACTGGTTGTACCCAGAGCTATGACTAATAAAAGAAAAACTTTTTTTTTGGTTAAAGCTTATAAAGCTTGGAATAGATTACCCCAGCATAGTATTGATTCAAATAGCCCTAGTGATTTCAAACTAAAACTGGACAATTATTTGCTAAAAGGGAATGTATCATAGTACCCCACATGGAGTGGGGAGGTAGTCCTGATGGGCCTTGAGCCTTCTTCTACCTACCTAACCAAGTAATACAGAGAGACTTTGTAACTGTGTTGTTTTTTGATATTTTCAACATAGTCTTCTTATGACCTCATTTCATGAACCCAGTAGATGAACATTTTCAACTCTTGCCCAAAAGGTGATTTCGCAGAGTGACTGCAAAATCATCTTTAGGGCTGCATGTGAACAATTCACCTACCTTATTTATGAGGTGGGGTGACAAAAAGGCCATATTGAAAATTTGAGGGGAAAATATTAAAAAATGACCAAGTTGAGAGAAGTTGTTCAAACCCCATTAAGATACAGTGACTGTATTTACCTTGTTTCTTCAGTTCATTGTCCAGTGCTGAATGAGTAGGATGTGTTTCCTTCAGCCCATTGTCTGTTGTTGAATGAGTAGAACATGCTTCTGGTCCAGAGAAATGACTGCATTGGACCCTGGTACGTAAGTAAGGAGTGAGGTGCTAGGTACTGAGTGGGGGTGTGTTGGGGAGGTGGCTGGGGGAAGGGGAATGGAAGCAGTACAAAATACATTAATGGATGGGTTTCTTATTCGGTACTGGGAAGAAACCCTCATGTTGGATTAACTGCAAGTGCATACTTTATTAAATATTTAGCCAGGACCAGGATTGGGCACCATTGGTGTCCAGTCATTTAAGCAGATGCAGCAAATGGCTGCCATACGTGACTTGTTACACAGCATCTGTTCAGCAGGGATGGGGCTGCATACTGAAGCATAGCCCTGCCTGTGCTGAATGAATGCTGTGTCACTTATTTATGTATTCATTCAAGCGTTTAACCAGGAAGGCATACTGAGCATGCTAAATGCTTGATTCCAGATGCGTCCTGGGGAAGGGGGAACATAGACAATAGTAGAACAGCATATATACAGATGAAAATGCATAGTGTGAATTCTCTAACATTTGGTCTCAGTGTCTAGGTATACAGGTCAGAAAAACAGCAGAATATACAATAGCTTGACAGCATAGTGCAGACAACGTGAGATGGGAGAACAGTAGTTACAGTCATAGATTAGTTACAGTATTAAGTGCAGACAAAATACTGTGATTTCACACAGAGAACAGATCTGCCTAGTCACATGTGCAGGTAGGGGCAAAGTGAGCTTGGAGCAAGGAGTTCAGGTGCCGAGGGGAGAAGAAGTGACGAATGTTTTCTGGGAAGGAGTTCCACAATGTTGGTATGCGGTAGCTGAATGCAGCCTGACCGGCAGTAGTGGACCTAAGTGGGACAGCAAGGGAATGACAGTCCAAGTTCTGGAGGGAGTAAGCTAGGGTGTGGGGATTTGCCAGGGCAGCAGTGAGGTAGGAGGGGAGATGCTGGAACCAAAACCTGGCAGGGATTTTGGCACAGTGGGATTGTCTGCGATTATGTAAAGAGGGGAGGTTCATAGATTGGTAAAGGGCACAATGGTATGTGGAGTAGGGACAGTTCAGTGCAAAGCAGCAGAAGAAATGGAAAAGAGGGTCCAGCCTGACTAAGGTTGACTTAGGGCCGGCACTGAAGACTACATCCCTGTAGTCGAAGATGAGGAGAATCATTTTCTGCACAATGGCCCTCCGAGCAGGTGCAGGGATGCAGTCACGATTCCGGAAAAGTACGCCAAGCCTGGGGTGTAGCTTTTTGAGTAAGGCATCAATGTGTGTGGAAAAGTTTAGGTGCTGGTCCAGCCATACTCCAAGGTATCTGAAGGAGGTACAGGCTTCCAGTGGTGTCCCTTCCAGGGTGTGGAATGTGATTGGAGAAGGGAGCCTGAAAAGTCTCTGCCTAGTGCCAAAGGTTAGAGAGATTGTTTTCTTGGCATTGAGAAGTAGATGATTTAAGCGAAGCCATTGCTGGACTGAGATAAAATCTTGCTGCAGTCAGATCGTGACCTCTGAGGATGAGGGGCCGATTGTATACAGCACAGTGTCATCCGCATACATATGGATTGAGGTGTGTGGGCAAGCAGAGGGCAGGTCGTTCAGGAAGATCAAGAACAGGAGTGGGCCTAGGACAGAACCTTGCGGTACGCCTGAGGTGACTGGGAGAGGTGGCAAAGTGGAGGAACTGATAGGGACAGATTGGGACCTGCCAGCAAGGTATGATTGGAACCAGGAGGTGGCCCTACTGGATAGACCGGCATTGGCAAGTTTGGCTAGGAGTAGGGAGTGGGTGACTGTGTCGAATGCCTTGGCCAGGTCGATGAAGATGGCTGCTGTGATGTGGCCAGCATCCATCTCAGTAAGGATGGAATCAGTCAGCCTGAGAAGGGAGGTAGTGGTGGAGTGGGATTTCCTAAAGCCGGACTGGTAGGGGGAGAAAAAAGAGGAGGAGTCCAGAAAGGGAGATAGGCGAGAGAGTACCAGGCGTTCCTGTAATTTTGCAAGGATTGGTAGGAGGGAGATGGGCCAGTAGTTGTTTGGGTTTGGGGGATCCCCACCCTCAGGAAGTGGAATTATGATGGCATGTTTCCATTCAGAGGGGATTTCAGCATGGGAGAAGGACAGATTGAAAAGAGAGGCCAGGGGTTTAGCTATGGCTGGGGCTGAAAGGTGAAGCATTTTGGAGTCCAGCCCAGTGGGGCATTTACCCTTACTTGGATTAAGGGCAACCAGTGCATCATATACCTCTTCTGGGGTGACCTGTGGGAAAGAGAAAGACTGAGCTGGTGGGGTGTCACTACCTGGGGGGGAAGGTGGGTTGGTGAAGTGCTGTGGAGGTGCTGGCAGGGGAGTAGCGTGGCTGTTTGTTAAATGAGAGTTAAACAGAGTGGCCACTGCTGGAGGGTCAGAGATGGTGAGTCCTCCTAGCTGCAGGGATGCAGTGGGGGGCTGCAAAGGGGGACTGATGAGTGACTTGACCACATTCCAGAATGTGGTCAGGAGATGGGAGGTGGTGTTGAATGTGCTTTTGAAATAGTTAGCTTTTGCTTGGCAGATTTTCCTATTACTAGCGTTGCAAAGCTCACGGTAATACTGGAGGGCAGATGGACAGCTGGACATCTTAAAGGTTTTCCAGGTCTTGTCTCTGGCTTTAAGAAGGGCTAGGATATTTGGCGTGATTCCTGGGAGGTGAGTACCTCTGACCCTGGTTCTTCGGAGTGGAGAGTAGCAGTCCCAGATGGCAGTGAAGTTGGATTTAAAAGCCAGCAGGGCCGCATCTATAGTAGTGGACTGACTAATGCGTGACCAGTCAGATTTGTCTAAATCATTTAGTAATGAGTGGAGATCCAGGGATTTGAAGGATCTGGTCAGGATGATTCAGGGAGGGGGAGCTTTTGGTCAGAAGATTTTGCGTACCGAGTAGATTCCATGATGGTCACTAAGGGCATCCAGAATAAGGACAGGGGCTAGGATCCTGTGGGGGTGTGAGGTGAGGGACCAATCTAGAAGGGTGTGATTCTGTGTTTTGTGGTTTAAACACGTGGGCTCAGAGATTAGTTGGTTTAGATTTAGGGCTGTCACCTTATCCCGAAGGTTGGAATGAACCCCAGCAAGCCAGTTCTGGTTGAAATCCCTGAGTATGTGGAGCTCACCTCCCACTGCAATGGAGTTTAGTGAGCCCAGGTGATCCAATAGTGTAACCTCCCATGAGGCACCGAGTCAAAGGCCTTGCTGGAGTCCAAGTACAAGACATTCACTGCATGGCCCTTATCAAGTGCCCTTGTCATCCAATCATAAAAGTCAATCAGGTTGGTCTGGCAGAATCTACTTGCGACAGATCCATGTTGCCTATTGTTCTGGAGCCCATTCTCCTCCATAAAGATCCCCAATCACTCCTTGAGAATAGACTCCATTAGCTTCCCTACAATGGAGGTAAAGCTGTAGTTACCTTGCTCATCCCTGGGCCCACCCTTATGGAGGGGCACCACATGTGCCATCTTCCAGGCCTGAGGCACACATTCTGCCTCTAGAGAGGTGTTAAACAGGTCTGCCAGGGGCTCTGCCAGGACCCCACCAACCCCATCAGAACTCTCAGATCCACACCGTCTGGTCCTGGAGCCTTATCAATCCTCAGGGACTTAAGGTCCTCTAGTATCTTATGCACCAGGATTACATCATCCATAACCCCCACCCCTCCCACGCCCACTCTGTCCACTCTACCCTTCCTTTGCGGCATAGGCCTGCATTTCTCCCTGGTAAACACTGAACAGAGGTACTTATTGAGTGCCTCTGCCTGATCCCCCCTCTTCTGCCCACCCTCTATCTGTTTCAATCCTATTTCGTCCTTGCAGCATCTTTTCCCCCTTATGTACCTGAAGAAATCCTTTTCCCCTTCTTTGATCTCCTGTGCCAACTTTAGCTACCCTGAAACCTTGGCCACCTCACTACTCTACTCACCCCTCTGGATTTCCTGGAGTACTCCTCCCTGTCCACCTTCCAACCAGATTTTTGATATCTGATAAATGTGGCCCTCTTCTCCCTCACTTTCTCCTTTACCTCCTTGTTTAACCAGCTTGGCTTTTTGGTCCTTGACTTCTTACTTTGGGTCTTACTACATGTATCAGTGGCCTCTGTCAGACCCAGCTTGATGATGGCCAATTTCTGGTCAGCATCCATGTCTGGGCAGATTTTGGAGAGATGCCCCACAAGTTCTTCCCTCATCCTACCAAAGTCCGCATTTCTGAAGTCCACCACCTTTGTCTTGGTCCTGGCTGCATCCTTTCCTAGACTGAGGAAGAACCACACTGTGTGGTGATCACTTCCCGCTAGGGGGTCCTTCACCCATATGTTTTGGACATACCCCCCCCCATCCATTAACACTAAGTCCAGTGTATTTCCCTCCCTGGTTGGCTCTGTTACCATCTGCGTCAGGAAGCTGTCCTGGAAGGCCTCCAGAAGGACCTGCTCCCTAGCATTAGAGGTAGCCAGGGTGCTCCAATCAACCCTCAGCAGACTGAAATGACTCACAAGAACAGTATTGCCCTTGCTACAGATCCTTCTGATTTGCTCCCCCAACTCCCTATCAGTTTCTTCATTTTGACATGGTTGAGAAAGATCTCAACTGCCTGACTGGCCTGTGTCAAGGTCAACAAGACTGATGAGAGCACAGTGGAGCTTTTGACCTGGCCCTAAACCTCAGAAAGCTTGACTAGGGTCAAGCTGTCAAGGGAGTGGGAGGACTTCAATCTGCCCCGGTCCCATGCCTGGCATTGGCAACATTTGTGTTTCTTACAGTGGCAGGAAGGGCTCTCCCTGAAGGCCTGGAGAGTCTGACAAATGACCCGGAAATCTCCATTGAAGGACGCTCTGACACTGGCCCCAGCTGGAAGAAGGGCTGACGAGGTGCCTACCATAACAGTAGCCACCTCTTCCATGGCCGAAAGTCAAGCAGCCAACCATGCCACAGCACAGGCCTTCTTGCGGCCTTTCAGCCTGAGCTTTGAATCCCTATTGACTAGCTAGTCGAGAAGAAGCCAGGCCGCATGATCCTGCAAGGAAGAAGGAAGTATCATCTGGCACTGGCCACAGTCTGAAACATCATGTGAGCCCCCAAACAGTAGAGGCAAGACACATGTGGATCTGTCCATGACATCTTCTGTCAGCATGTGATGCAGAACTTTAAGCATGGAGCTGGTTTCACTTCCTCTGATTCCATCTTTCTTCAGTGAGGCTGGAGCCAAAACAACTGAGAAGAGAAACAGTTGAGGAACAATTGAAATATAGAAATAAAAGAAGAAATTTGGCAAACTTGATAGCCTACAACATGCATAACTGTGAAGGAAGACCAAACACTTCTTGCAGAAAGGAAGATCTGACATCACAGGGTGGAGCCAAGTGATATACTGCCCAGGTGTGGGAAGAGCTGCCTAAGCTTGAAGACATTCTGGCAAATCAGCACACTCCAGTGGAACTGCCTACTGTATGTGGGGATAGTGAACTATATTCATGCCCCTAGAAATACTGCTTTAAACTGGGGGAAGTCTGATGGTGTTTTTCTGGTGGCCTTTGTGCCTTTATGACTGCTAAATCCCATCCTACCATGCAACTGCCAAAGTCAGCATGTGTGGGGCATTGACTGTTATGATCCCCTGTGCCACAACTTACACTACACGTGTACTAACTTACACTACAAGTCTATTAACTACAGCTCCCTCACATCGTAGGCTGTGCACTGTCTTTTTCAGTTGCTCCTCCAACTCAGCTACTAGATGTGTAGGTCTGCCTCTTAATTTCTTTGGCAGTAAAAGGGAAAGCTTTCCTGTGTCAGGGGTTGTTCTTATTGTGCCAAGTAATCCAATTTAAATTAATGGATTTAACTCTCCTTAACTGATATTTTATGCCTGGAGTGGTACAGACAGTTACCATTACATGCTCAGTAACATAGCGTCCAAGCTCAAAATGAGTTTCTGCACTGTATGAAGCATATGAGGACAGGAGACTCTTCTTAAGTGGGTGGTGGTGGTGTAGAGGCACAAAACTCCTTTGCAGGTGCAGCTGCAACATGACTGTCAACACCAGATGTTTCAGCCAGGTCAGATGTGCTTATATCAGTTATATCAATAGGGTATTCCCTTTTTAGTGACTTCTTAGCTTGCATTCAACCAAGAATAGACAGTCTTGTAAGTGTCTGTACTTTCCATAAGTAGCAGGCCTCTGCTCCTTCTCCTCTCCCAAGCAAAGTGCACAGAATTCCCACGAAATTTTACACTGGAGACTATCAGCTGATCCACAGCGGTCTGTCAGATGTGTGCAAGCACAATACAAAAAGGCCCGAATTCACTACACCAACTGACAGAGTGAAAATAAGCAGCCTTGAATTTTATCCGTTATATAGCAGTTTACTTACAAGTACAGTTATTAACAAAACATAGTTCTTTTCCATATGGGGTACTAGTTTACAAGGACTTCCCTACTCACTTGACTACAAAGGGTACCCTTTGATTCTCTTGGTAAATAAACATTTATCCAAGCATACACTGGAGGCCAGTGCTATCTTCACATCCACTGTCTGTCTGATTTTTGTTTACTGGGCTAGGAAACACAGCCCGTTTTCAACCCTGTCCAGGGGATGGGGAAGGAGGATATAAATAGAAGCCAACTAACACTGAACCAGGTTAAGCTGTTTGTACTTTTTTAGTGAATAGTGGCAATTTATCTAGGACATCTAGGAAACTCCCCTACTCTCTTTGAAAAGTACCATGAGATCTTTAATGTCCACATAAACCACCACCACAACAGGCTTACGGGATCTTGATGTAATGTTTAATCTGAAAGACACCTCTGACTGCACAGTGTCCCACAGAAATGATGCTGAGGTATCAGTATGGTTACTTTTTACTCAGAGTAGAGGTTGCCCTACAGAACTTCCGACACCACATCCTGCCACACCTGGTGTTCACTGGAGGTCTCCCATTGTACTAATGACAAGGACAGCCAAGCTTAGCTTCGGAGATCTGATAGGATCAGGCTCCAAACAGGAAAAGAGGTAGGTTCACCATCCTCTGGGAAAAGAAATAATACATTTTACCTGACTTTCCATTATTTATTTTTCTGTAAGACTTAATTTTGTCTCTAGGAAGTTTTAATATATGGTTCAGATTTGCATCTGCTAGGAACATTGGTACAGCTCAAAGCTCTGACTACACTGAATGCCGGTAGCATGAGAGTTCCACAACCTCTAACTGACTAATCCACACTTTTTGCCATGCAGTAAAACACAGTAATCATGGTTATAACTCAACTAATGCTACAATTATAATAGTTAACCAAACATCTTAAGAGATATAAGTAATAAAATATAAGATGCAATGTTGCAGAAGGATCAAAAAAGATCTCATCAGCTTGGACCTCTGGAAGAGCCAGGCACTGGTCATATGGGTGTAATCCCCCTGTTGGGGCTTACCTGTAAGCCCCCAAAAAAGGCTTGTTTCCCCAGGGGTTCTGGTTCCACCCCCATTCTTTTTTTGCAGTGGGTCCTGGTTTCCTGGCTTGCTCCATTTTCTGCACTCTCTTGCCGGCCCCCATGTGGTTTTTGCAGATAGTGCAGGGCCAGAGGAGCTGGTTCATGGGACCGCCAGCTTCGGAAATGGCACTGCGGTGCGGTGAGCTCTGCGCATGTGCAGTTGTACATTTTCATGTGGCCATGTGCAGCCGGTTCAGTGTGCCTCTCTAGTGGTCCCGGTCCCACTACAGAACCAGAGAGGGACCGGGGAACCTTGGTTAAAAGGGAGAGGCAACCAAAAGAAAGAAAAAAGAGTTTTTGTGAGCACCAATCATGCTTGGCAGAATGGGAGCTGCCTCATGAATATTAATGAGGCAGTGCCCCTTTGAAACACCGGGAGTTCTGTCTAGCACTGGGGAAGACAGAATAGCGCTAGGACAGGGGAAATAAATAAATGCTTAAATAAAGAAATGTGTGCAAGGAAAATAAAGTATTTAAGTAAAAGTAAAGGTGTAGTTGCAGATCCTTGGGGAAAATAATGAAATAAAATGTGTTCACGGACTGCAGCCGAGGGGACATGTATGGGCAGCAGTTGGAACTGTGTGTGGCTGCCTAGGGACCAGGTGAAACAGCAGCAGCGACTGCAAAAAGATTCAGGCGACAGGTTAATGAATGCAGTCTGATAACAGGGCACAGGGGTGGCTACCAAATGGTGGGGAAAATTTGTGATAAAAGTAATTGGTTTAGTTGCAGGGACACTTTGAATATGGCAACCCCGTACAGACTGTGGACACTGTTCACATCGGCCACCATGTTGGGCAGCCATATGACACCAGCCAGCCAGCCAACCACCAAGCCAGGATATTTGCAGCAGAGACTTTTGAGACATTGCCAGAGACTTGTGAGGAAAAAGCATGGACAAAATCCAGGCACCAAAATGCTACCCAATTAAGGGACTGTGATTATCAGTTTGGGCAGCCAATTGGATTACAGAATTCTGCTTTTCAGTTTGAGAGGGACTGTTTAATCAGGACAGTTCACATCAGTCTGGCCGGAGCTCCTGAAGAGTGAGGAGGCTCCCTGCAGCTCTGGGAACTGGGGGAGAAGCCTGTTTTGCCTCTTCTTGGCCAAAACACCTGATGATTAGTTGCGACAGCAAGTCTGCAGAACTAGCTGCAATTTCCCCAAAGAGGGAGAGACAGAAAAGGTTATTCCCCAGAGTTATTTTCCAGAATGAAGGTGGACCAAAGCTGCTGAAAGATCCCCATCTGCATCTTGGTGAGAGAAGCTGATATTACCTCAGGGACTGCACGGCTGCACGGAAGTTAATGCCTGGGGTTTCCAGAATTGTCTCCAGTCCATTTGCCAAAAGAGGGAGACTTGAACTGCCATGTGCCAGCTTACATATCAAGGACTGCAACCTGCAAGTGAGCAAGCTGTGCGGCCTATTACAGAACTATATCCAGTCTAAGCCTGTGGTGCCAAGTAATGTGCCTGAAAGACTGTTGCTGCCTGTGAAAGTCAAGCTATCAGATGACCAGAGACGGGAATAAGCTCCTGCAGAGAAGATTATTGTGGATTGTGGCCACCCTTGGGGGTGACACCTTGATGAGGGGGTGTGTTGTGTCAGCTCTGGTCTCTGTATCCTGGTCCTTGCCAGAGAGGACAAAGTCTTGCAGCCTGCAGCCACATCCTGCCTCGAGGAGAGCCATCCTGGAAATCAGCCCAGATCCTGAGGTTCAAGATTCAGTGAGTAAAACAGGGTTCTACCCTGCAACACCAAGTAACCTGTTTTTCTAACTGATTTGCCTTTCAAGTTTGCTTGGTGGTTTAGACTGTTCTTTGCAGGCCATCGGGCCTGGGGATTACAAATTTCTGGGTTTTCACAATGTGTTTATGATTCATGCAGCCAATTACTAGTTAAAAGCTTTAAGCATTTCTTTATTTAAGGGACCCAACCAGCTGCAACGTCGGCCAACCCGCGGCAATGCTTCAGGTCTGCAACATAGTAAATCCTGGGTACCCAGTGAGGTTAACTGGACAGTCCAGAGGGGTGAATGTACTGTATTTAAATGCTTTACAAAGACAAAACCATTGCAAAAAGCAAAGAATTAAATAATTTGGTTTTAATTTGCATTCCCAATCCCTTGTTTAACCCCCATAATAAATCTGTTTGTTGTTTAAATGTTAACCTGGTCCATGAGCATATCAATCCTGAGTGCCGGTTTAATGCAAATAGCTGAAAGGTGCAGTGTTATTGCTGGTAACCAGTTTCTTACAGGTGCACAGGGTGTATGCAGAGTTCCAGACCCTGTTGGTAAGTGCAGTCACTGTGAGCATATTATTAGCACTCTCCATTAATTGTGAATTGAATGCAACGTAAAGTATGTTGGGAAACTGTAAGTGCGGGGCCACTAGGTAGGGCTGTGGGTAGGTATAACTTCCCAGAGGGCTGTATCAATTCAGGTTCTAATCCGCTAAATCATTACTCTGGGTGGAGGCACCATATTTGTAGTTTTACTGTTGGTAGTGACACTATAGTGACTCTTGATAATGAACCCTGGTCCCTCAACCTGCAGTCAGGGAGGCAGGCAGGGGTAGTAGCCCTTGGTTTAATGGCACCACGGTTACATGGGCAATTTGGAGTTGCTTAAAGAGCACCTTTTCTGGTGCTCAGTGTAAAATCATGATAGGAGCCTTACCTGTCCCAAAGTCCACTGGTGCAAAAATTGTAATTTTTCTGTGGCCATAATTTGGGAGGGAAGGGATCGTAATTTGGCTCAGTGGAATCAAGAGCTTGATCCCTCCCACGTCACAGTTTGGAAACCCACCCCAGTGTTCTCACGTTTTGTGATGTAATAGTACGGAGAGCGCAGGAGCGCACTCCATTGACTTCTATAGGGACCCATTTTTAAGTTTTTTTTTAACAGTTAAGAGTGTCGATTTTAACAAATCAAGGTCACCACTCAACTAACAATGCCATTGTTAGTTGAGTGGTGGCTTTAATTTGTTGAAATTGACACCCTAAAATGTTAAAAAAAGAACCTAAATTGGGTCTCAATACCACTCTGTGGAACACGCCCTCCATACTATTACATCACAAAACGTCAGAGTACGGGGGCGTGTCTCAAAATCAGGAAGTGGAAGGGATTTGGCTTTTGACTCCACGCAACCTTGATAGTTGAGGCATATATGCACCTTGATTCCTTTATAATCTCATCCATCAACAACTCTTACAGCTTATTTCTCATGTCATCTTATTTACTTACTTACTCTTTTCACTCCCCCCCCCCCATCAATACAGCAATGCTCACCGGTGGCACTCTCCCCAACCCCCAACAGATCCATGACAACCTGATGACCAGCTCTGCTACACAATCATTCACCATGCTGGCTCAGACAGGCTGTCAGCATGGCACTCTGCTTTTTTTTGCCGCTCCTAAGCCTCTTATGACCCATAACCCACAACGCTCTCTCATTATTTTATTGGTGGTTTTGTATACTGTAAAGTGCCCTGAGCCTCAGAGATAGGGCGCTTCATAAATAAAATGTTACTTACTTACTTATGTACTCATCTGGGGGCAATTTTCAAGATCTTTATTGGATAGGTCATAAGTCAAACAGTTTGATATGGTGCTCCTCCCTTGGATGCATCCTTCATCCCATTCACTCAAAGGAAAACACTGATCTACTTGAATATCTTCTAGCTGACTCACATCCTACAATCATTCACGGAATAAAGTGTCTGAAAACCCAAACTCTCCTTTCTTTGATGTAATATTTATTGAAAATGAAATTTTTCTCAATATACAACAGTACAGGCAGAGTACAGGTACGAGAGTACAGCACAAAACAACTTAGAGCAAAGGTCAGTTACAGTCTATAGTTGGAAAAAAAAAAAAAAAAAAAGACAGCGGGTGACCATGTTGAGCTACACAGCATACAATGTTCTTTATTTACAATACAGTAAAGTTGCTATGAATAGTTTTTTTATGGCTGTACGCATTCTCATTATAGGTAATAAACTCTGATTAAATCACAAATTAAGTATTTGTGTTTAGTTTGTACATGACCCATTTATGCCAGGTTTCCTCAAATATATGTGTGAGATTCAAGTCACTATAGGATTGCTTTACAAGTCTGTTATAGGAGTCTATGAATGTTTCCCACTGAGTCTCTGTGAGTTGTTTCGGCAACAGGCAAAGCCTTGTAATGACCTTCTTAGCCCCCGCAAGTAATATCAGCAACAACTTAAATTGATATCCCCTAATTTTACGACTGGCTGGGGGGATGGATATCAGTAGTAGGGAGGGCATTGTTAAGTTCTGCGAGGTAAACAATGTTTCAGTGGTCTCTATAATGTATGCCTAGTACAAAGTAAGAGTGGGATACTCCCCCAAAGTGACAATTATCCGCCATACATTACCCATACCTCCTAAAATTCAAACTCTTCTGAATCAGACACAGGCTCCTTATCCTCCATTGGCATCTTGGGCTGAACACTGTGCCTGAACACTGCACATACTGTAGGCCAAGGTGCATCGTCTCCTGATAGTCATATTCCAGTTGAAAACATTCTTCTCTTGTGCTGTGATCCACTTTATGCATTCATGGGTATGTCTGGGCAACATGATGGGTTTCACCATTTGCTCCTCAGGCAGACGTCGCTCTCCTGGGGTGTCAAGCATGAGAATCTGGTCAGTCAAACTACTCCAGTGATGGCTCATTCACTGTTGGTGGCAATATCGATGCCACTTTGTCCACATGCCAGACCACTCCAGTTGGCTTGTCTGTCACTGCAGTCGGTGGCTGCATCATCAGTGGTAAGCCTCCTTTACCAAGCCATACATGAGCAGCATTCTTTCCCACTGCTTTGATTCTCTTTCCAGGCAGAACTATGCAAAACATCTGAACATGTGAGCACTGGTCAAGACATGGGCAAGGACCTTGTTGCACAGTGTATCCTAGATTGTGGGCTCACCACAGCCAAAGTCTCCACTGGAACCTTAATTGAAGTCACCTTTTGGGGAAAGTAAATTCCTACATATCCAAAGTAAGGGCAATTCTTGTCACTCAGACTCTACACATCCAGTCACTCAATGGGATGTAATTTGAAATGTGACAGATGCTTGTCAAACCATTCTGGTACCCCTCCCTAGCACTCTGCCAAATGTTTTCAGGCAGTAGGTAGTTCTTCCAGCCTGCATGGCTCATCCGCTTTGGGCCGTTCTCTAAAATGCGAGGTCACTGAGGAATAAGACTGTGGTGATGGAGTCTTTCATTGCCGATTCCTCAGCTGACCTTGTCTACATTACTGAGACTTGGGTGGGCAAAGACACTGGCCCTGCGCTAGTGGCTTCTGTTCCCCCAGCTATTCAGTTTTGCATTGCTCAAGGAGGGACGGCAGAGGGAGCGGGGTGACCATCTGTTTTAGATATGCCCTGGGCCTCACTACATTTCCAGTGAGAAAACCAGTGTCTTTCGAGTGTGGGATCACAAAGAGTGCCCTAGGAATCAATGGCAGGATAGTTCTCATCTACCGGCCTCCAGGGAGTGGGAGCCTTTTCCTGCAGGAGCTGGCAGACTTCATCACCGATCAGGTGTTGGAGTCCCCCAGGATCTTGGTCCTAGGGCACTTTAACGCCTGAGTCGATGATGAATCCTGTCATTTTGGGCAACAGCTCCTCCAGTTGATAAATCAGCTGGGGCTATCTCAGAGGGTTACCTCCAAGATGCACATACATAGCTACACATTCGACCTGATTTTCTCACTCAGACTTGACATTACAGTGGTCAAGGTTGATCTGGTCTGCAGTTTGGATCATCATGCTGTTGAGTTCCTGTGCAGGGTCCCCTCTTAAATAACCCTTTCTGTGGAGATTATCCAGTGTCGTCTGAAAAATAAATTGGAGTCTCACCAGCTCCAGGAACCACTGGATGTCTCAAGCTTGTTGTTAGCCTATGCTCAGGATTCAGAAGCTGGTGTTGAGGCTTATAATACAGCCTTAACTGAGGCCCTAGACCTGATTGCAGCTTTCCATATTTGCCCCTTGACCTTCTGATGTCACTCCCCATGGTATTGTGTTGAGCTGTGTTGGTCGAAGACGAAGAGGCATAGGTTGGAGCATGCCTGGAGGGGGTCTCACTCTGAGGAGGACAAGGTGGCACTGAGGTTCCATTACTTGGAGTATCAGTGGACAATCGATCTTAAGAAGACTGAGTTTTTGTCCCGGTCGACTGCTGCAGCAGGAAATCGCCCTGCTGCGCTCTTCCGCACTGTCAACAGCTGGTTGACTCTCTCTTGCCTGCAGTGCGGGACAGCAGTTTCTGCAAAAAAGTGCAAGCAGTTTGGGTGTTTCTTTGCCAACAAGGTGTCCTCTATCAGGGCAAGTATTACCTCCTCTGGTCCAGCTAGTGCTGGAGGTGATCGGTCTGCTGGTAAAGATCCCTTGCCAAGTTGGAGTGAGTTTTGGACGGTTTTGGCAGTTGAAATCCTCCATGTGCTTACCAGCATTCGTCCCACCTCCTGTGCCTTGGACCCAGGCCCAAACTGGCTTGTCATCAGCTGCTTGGATTCCCTGGGTCCAGTGTTCATGGAGACCATAAATGGGTCTTTAAGTGAGGGTATCTTTCCTATGTCCTTGAAAGAGGCTGTGGTGAGACCCCTCCTTAAAAAGTCAACATTAGACCCTGACATTCTCTCAAACTACAGGTCTACTTTTATAGCCAATGGCTTTGACTGACAACAGGAACTTCCTGTTTAGCAGTAGGAAGGGAAGGATCATAGAGAAACATTAGTTTTGTCAACCCTGAAGGAAAAAAGTAGCTCCTTCTCTCCCCCCACCAGCTGCTGGAGGCCTGACTCTAAGCAAGGAAGAAGGAGATTACTGAAGAATACAGGAAGTTGCTATCCCAGAACAGGAAGGGTGAGAGTTGTAAGGAGAGGAAAGAGTGCATACAGAGCAACAGGAGAGGGGACACAAAATAAGACATGATGGGATTGGTGCAGTGCAATGGCTGTGGGGCAGCAGTGTTCCGGGAGACATTCTGTTGGTACTTTTTCCCCCTGGGCACCAGTCTGCTTACCTCACACTTCCAGGCATCCTCCTGAGGTTTCCGGCCACCGTCCTAAGGACTCCCAGCTCCATATTCGGGCCTGCGGCTTGCCCCCCATGGCGGGGAGGTGAAAATCTCCCCTCACACTCTCACACCAGGACCAGATCCTGTAGTTCCACGCACCCTCCGTGCTGAGTGAGCTCCCTGCGGAGACGGCCATCAAGCCACTGTGACTGGTGCCCATATTTTCCATTTTCTCCCCCTTTGGACATCTGTGGTGTGCAATGACACCAAGGGACAGGAGCACGCACGCTACCACATGCGCCCCTTCCAGCGTCTGCCACAGCATGTCCCCCAAGTCTGCCCATGGCCTGCCGTCACCCCTGAACACTGCTAGAGGCCACTAGGCCACCGAGGCATCCCCTCCCCGGGAGAAGGAGATCAGTCCCACGGACACTTGATCCTTTTCCTCCCCTCGCTGACCCCTGGCGACCCAGGCTTATTCCCGAACCCGGGTCACCGGCGTGGTGTGAGGTGTGGCATCCAGCGCCTCGACCCTCAGCACCACCGGGCCAGCTCTGGGAGACATCCTGGAGGCTGTGATGCTTCCCTATTTGCAGGCACCTCTCTGGTCTGAGGGAGGAAGTTGCCTATCTCCAGGCTGACCTGGCTAGGATTTAAGAATGGTTGAAAAACTGGTGTGGAGCTCAGGGTTTTGGCTTCACTGGGGACTGGGGAGCCACCTGGAGGGATGCAGGCATATACTGGCGCGATGGTCTGCATCTGTCCGGGGGGGGGGGAACCAGGATCCTAGGTGATAGGTTTAAATGCTTCATTGGCAAGCATTTAAACTAGTCAAGGGGGAGGCACTAAAAAGGAGCAGGTAAATCCCGGCCTCCCCCCACAAAACATGGTAATTAGCGAGGTAAACACCAAGGTAAATAAGTCATTAGGGAGCAGGACAGAGGTAAGTGCAAAAAAAGGCAAAGGCAGTAAGGACAGGGATGGGGCTAAAGGGGTAAGGCCATCAAAAAATGGAGGGTGATGAGTACTAATGCCTGTAGTCTGTGTAACAAGCTCTCTGAACTAGTGGCCTTGATGGAAGAGGGATGCCTAGATATTGTGGCAGTCACAGAAATATGGCACACAGAGAACCATGACTGTGATGTTAACATGCCAGGATACACAATCTACAGGAGGGACAGGGAGGGTAAAAGAGGAGGAGGAGTAGCTCTCTAAGTAAGGGAAGGGATCAAAGCAACAGAACTAAAGAGTAAACAGGGAGCAGATGAGGCACTGTGGGTCACCCTGGAGACAGGAAATGGCACCACAATCCGCATGGGATTGTATACAGACTGCCATCTCAGGGGGAGGGAATGGACAAGAAAATGATAGAAGGCATCCTTAGAATGGCAGAAAAGGGGAGATATTGTTGATGGGGGACCTGAATATGCCAGATGTTAACTGGAGCACTTTTGCTGCAGGCACATCTAAGAGCAGGGTCATTCTTGATGCCCTGCAAGGGGCATGCCTCAGACAGCTAGTATTGAAACCCACTCAGGAGAGAGTAATCTTAGACCTGGCACTCTCAAACAGGGATGGAGAAAGAATCTTGGATTTAGAAGTGGGTAGCAATCTGGGAACAAGCGACCACCAAACAGTTTGGTTCACAATAAACACAGCCATAGAGTCAAGCCATACAAAAGCAAGAGTACTGGACTTTAGTGGGGCTGACTTTGGGAAAATGAAAGAGTGCTTCAGAAAAGCACTAGAAAACAGGCAAGAAGGAGGGGTGGAGGAACAATGGGGAGTAATCAAAACAGCCATCACAGAGGCAACAAGCCTTTGTGTGAAGCAAATCAACAAAACACAACGAAGGAAAATAACGCTATGGTTCTCAAAAGAGGTGGCACGGAAGGTTAAGGAGAAAAGGATAGCATTCAGGAAATATAAGGAAACACAGAAGGAGCATGACAGAGAACTTTATCAGTTAAAGCAGAAAGAGGCAGGGAAGGCAGTCAGAATAGCAAAGGCCCAAACCAAGGAAAGGATAGCTAACTCTGTTAAGAAGGGGGATAAGACCTTTTATAGGTACATTAGGGAGGGAAAAAAGACCAAGGGAGGGATACTGAGGCTTAATAAAGGAGAGGGAATGTGGGCAGAGGGTGACAGTGAAAAAGCAGGGCTACTGAACGAATATTTCTGCTCAGTATTCACAAAGGAAGAGGAGGGGAGGTACCTAAACCAAACAAAAGAAACACTCTGGATAGGAGGGTCAATACCAGTCCATTAGCAGAAGAAAGGGTTCTAAAAGAACTACAAAAACTGAAGGTGGACAAAGCAACGGGGCCTGATGGGATTCACCCAAGAATTCTAAAAGAACTAAGGGTAGAACTAGTGACACCACTGACTGCTTTCTTTAACAAATCATGGGAGGATGGGGTGGTACCTGAGGACTGGAGGAGGGTGGATGTGATTCCTCTTCACAAAAGTGGGAGCAGGGCAGAGGCAGAAAACCACTGACCAGTTAGTTTGACCTCAGTGGTAGGGAAAATAATGGAATAACTTCTGAAAGAAAGAACTGTTGAGTACCTAGAGGCCACTGGGGTACAGGACCCAAGGCAGCATGGATTCACAGTGGGAAGGTCGTGTCAGATGAATCTAATAGATTTCTTTGACTGGGTGACCAAAGTAGTAGGCCAGGGAGGGACTGTGGACATGCCCTACCTAGATTTTAGCAAGGCATTTGATACAGTCCCACACAAAAGATTAATAAACAAGTTAGCCAGCCTTGGAGTGGGTCCCAAAGTGGTAGCCTGGATAAAAAATTGGCTGGACAACAGGATGCAAAGGATAATAGTAAACGGAGTACACAGTGAAGAAAGCAGGGTTACTAGTGGGGTACCACAGAGTTCAGTACTGGGACTGGTCCTTTTTAATGTCTTTATAAGTGATATTGCAGAGGAACTGGAAGGAAAAGTATGACTCTTTGCAGATGAAACAAAGATCTGCAACAGGGTTGATATACAAGATGGAGTGGAAAGGATGAGAAGGGACTTGGCAAGGTTGGAAGAATGGTCAAATGTATGGCAGCTTAGATTCATTGCAGAGAAGTGCAAGTTAATGCACATGGGAAACAAAAACCCAGGGGAAGAGTACACAATGGGGGGTGAGATACTGACAACAACAAAAATGGGAAGGGACCTGGGGGTGATTATATCAGATGACCTAAAGGTGGATAAGCAATGTAAGAAGGCAGTAAGGAGGGCTGGGGGTATACTGGGATGCTTGGGAGAGGCATCAACAGTAGAAAACAAGAATTTGTTATCCCTCTGTACAGACAGTTGGTGAGACCCCATCTGGAGTACTGTGTGCAGTTCTGGAGATCCCATCTCCACAAAGACATAGACAGAGTGGAGGCTGTCCAGAGGGGGGCAACCAAAATGGTGTAGGATCTGCACCAGAAGACATACAAAGAAAGACTAAAGGAGCTTAATATGTATACCCTTGAGGAAAAAAGGGGGGACATGATAGAAACTTTCAAGTACCTCAAGGGAATCAACAAAGTCCAAGAGGGTAGTGTCTTTCAGAAAAAGAGATGAGCAAGAACAAGGGGGCACAATTTGAAGATAGAGGGGGGAATGGCTCAGAGGTTATGTGAGGAAGTTTTTCTTCACAGAGAAGGTTGTGGATGCATGGAACAGCCTTCCTGAGGAGGTCGTGGAGTCAAGAATAGTGGGGGAATTCAAGAATGCATGGGACAGACATAAGGCCATTCCAGTGGGGGGGGGGGGTAGGAGGAAGTAGGCTGTTGGTTAACTAGGATCTACAGCTTATCCATCAGGTAGGAAAATGGGCAGGTCAAATTCTATGTTTCTATGTCTATCTCTAATCTTCCCTTTCTAGGGAAGGTTATCGAGAAGGTGGTGGTTGAACAGCTGGCTGAGCATTTGGAGAGTCTGTCCATCTGTGAATCTCTCCAATTGGGTTTTTGGCCCCGGCACAGCACTGAGACAGCTTTGGTCAGGGTGGCACATGATCTCTTCATGGTGAGGGACCAAGAGCAATTTACCATCTTGGTGATCTTGGACCTATCTTCAGCTTTTGACACAGTAGATCATGGGGTGCTATTGGATCATCTGCGGAACTATGTGGGCACTACCAACGCAGTCCTGTGCTGGTTTAGCTCATATTTAACTGGAAGATCGCAGTACATTGTCTTTGGGAATTATTCCTCGGGACATTTCACACTGCCTTGTGGTGTTCCGAAGGGTTCTATTTCAACCCCCCCCCCCCGGTGCTCTCCATGTGCATGCTGCCGCTGGGAGAGATCATTCGTGATTACAATCTGGGGTTTCACTGCCATGCAGATGACACCCAATTGTAGCCTGTCTTGTGCCCCAGGTGACCTCTCTGCCTCAGGTATGCTGAGTCAGTGTTTGGCTGAGATTAACGACCAGATGTCTGCAAACTGAATATGTCTCAACCCTGGCAAGACAGAGATCATGGTGATCGAGCTGGGTCATGGAGGTGTTTCCACTGACGGGAGGCTGCTCACCCCAGTAGATGGTGGGCAGCCCCTGTCTGTGGTAAGTGCGGTTAAAGATCTTGGAATTTTTGTAGATGACACTTGACCCTTGAAAAACAGGTGTCGTTGGTTGTTCGATCTGGTTTCTTCCACCTCTGGAATATCGCCAGGATCCGTCCGTTCTTCAAGCCTGTTGCTCTGGCTACAGTCATCCATGCCTTTGCCACCAGCAGACTTGATTACTGCAACGCTCTATAACTAGGGCTGTCTGGAGGATTGATGCGTTCACTGCAACTAGTGCAGAATGCTGCGGCCAGGATGTTAACGAGTATCTCAATGAGGGAATCAAGTCACTCCTGTTCTGCATGCTGTGCATTGGCTGCCTGTGAGTTTGCACATCACCTTCAGGATATGCTTGTTAACTTACAAGGCCCTACGTGGTTTGGGACCTGACTACCTTAAAGAGCTCCTGGTACTGTATCGACCTATCCGCCCTCTATGCTCCACCAACGCTAGCTTGCTTGTTGTACTCTCCTTTCACCTTAACAGGTTAGGCGATAGAGCTTTTGTTACAGCTTCACCATTTTTGTGGAATTCTCTTCCACCTTATATACAGTACATGTAGCCAGCTTGGTGGAGGCTTTTCAGCCTTCTTTAAAAACTTTCTTTTTCAAAAATCCTTCGGTTTTATTTAAAAAAATGTTTTGATCTTAATTCTCGAGGGTGTTTTTAATGTCTTTTTTTTTTTTTATTTCAGTCTTAGATTACAAGTACCTTTGAGCCATGGCTCATTTTACAAAGGTTCCACATCAGGTGAGGTACAATACAAAGAAGGACATTGTGACAAGTTAACAGGTTACAGTAGTTTACATTATGACAGGATAACAGGCTACAGTAGCATATAATCACAAGAGTACATATGGTTCGGAGGTACAAGGTTGTTGACAAAAGACTGGGTACACAATATTAATGAGAATTTGGTGATACACACAAAAATGCAGCCAGTGGCTAGTTGTCAGGATCACATAACACAGAAAGTGCAAGTAGGAAGTACAAGTATAAGGGGGGGAGTAGGGGAAGGGGGAGGGGGAGTGAGGGTGGAGAAGAGGGGATGGAATAAGTGCTAGAAAGAAAAAGACTAGGGGAGACAGTCACATGTGCTAGAGGTAGATAGCAGCAGGTGAAGTTTAGATTTGAATGATCCTAGCTTAGGGAGGGAGGAAATGTCACTGTTAAGGCCATTTAACCAGCTGGGAGCTCTATAAGCAAAGGATCTTTGACCCTGCATAGTCCGGCATCTTGGGATGTGAAGTAATTGAGATTCACAGCCCCTAGTGAGGCGAAGATTCAGGGCAGGTTAGATGACAACTTGAACTCCGGGGGGGGGGCAAGGCCCACCATTGTTTTTTTAGCCATTAAGCATGTTTGGTATTTGATGCAGTTTGAGAGTTGGAGCCACCCGCTTTGAGCATAAAGGTCATGTAAGTGGAGAGCGATGCGACCAGTGATGAGTCAGCAAGCTTTGTTGAGAGCCAAGGATATGCGCCTGAGGGCGGAGGAGGAAGCGGAACCGTAAATGATGAGGCAATGAGGCCATGGTAATGTAAAGCAATGTAAAGCGTTCTGAGCACCTGGATAGGGTGCTAAAAAAAAATTCTTCTGAACTTCTGATCACTTATGACCCACTATTCAGGATGACTCTGGCATTCAGTCCCTCAGCGGTGACATTCACCTACAATAAGGGTCCAACCATCCCTTTTTGCACTCAGAGCTGAGCTGCTGTCGGTTATCTGGAGCTTCGAAAAGTCATGGGCCCCAGTGTGTTCCTTTACTAAGCACCTCTGAAGTTTCCAAACTTCCAAGTCCTTTTTTATGTTGGTTTGCGTGCATGTTCAAGCAACATCTTGCGGTAGTACGGGTCTTGGGGGCACGGCTGCTGTTGAGCGAATGCAGGGCACGCATCAGTAGGTGCATCTCTCATTCCCCAATGAGCCTGCCTGCCACCGCCACACCATGCATTCATAATGGGGTGAACACATCAAAGCAAAGGTCCACTGCAATCTGAGAAAAGCTCGTCATACGCAGCGGTCCTCTGCTTGCCGTGCTCGTCGCCATTATGACCATGGTCGGCGAGCGGGCGGCGGCCTCACGCTTGCCGACATCAGGGGTGTCCAATCCCCCTGTCGGCAACCTCCCCATGTTTGTGTGCCGATGGGGGAGCCCACTCCCCATCGGCATCCCCCACAAATGTTGAATGCTGAGGGGGGTGCCCAATCCCTCTCGGCTCGCGGCCCCCCCCTTGCTGTCTTTGCCCACCGTCGGGGGAGCCCACTTCCATCGGCCACCCTTGTTGTGTGCCATGAGGGTGCCCAACCTCGCTGCTACTGACACCCCCAAAACCCACTAGGTGGCATGCTGGGAGCCCACCCAGCATGCCAAATGCCCTGAAGACGAAAACTGTCCCGCCAGTTTTCTTTTTTTTTTACCTGCAAACGAAACCGCCCTCGTAGTCTAGATGCCCCTCCCACCACCCACTGCGCACTCTGCCTCCTCACCCCCACCCCATACTTACCTCGGAATCCGCCGACGATCTTCCGTGGACCAGGAACACGTCTGCACTCTTCAAAGCCGACCGCGAACTGAGGAAATGCCGGTAAGCTGTATAATGCAATGAATAGGGTTTTTTCAACTTTGCTGCATATCTCAGGTATTTCTTGGAATTTTGGCACCAAATTTTCAACATGGGGTTTTTGGGGCCCCTCCTCATGAATTCTATCACTGTCATGGCGTTAATCGGCCTCAAAAGGTGATTTCGCAGTCACTGCATAAAATCACCTTTCGGGACCCATTAATGAAATGACATTGCCAGTGTTCATGAGGTGGCCTCTCAAAAAGCCTATGTTCCAAATTTGGTGGAAAAAATCCAACAAATGCCTGTTTTACGAGTGTGTGTTGCGCAGTTGTTACGCAGGCTCGTAACTTTGCGCATTCGCAATATTTAAACGCCGAATTTTCAGCATTGGCATTTTTGTGCACCTCCTTGTGAACAGTACAGCTGTCATTTTCCACATCCTGCCCGAAATGTGCTTCCGCACTTCCGGAGCACAATAGCGCAGTTGCTGTGGGAAATCAGTGTTTGGGCCAGATTATGAAAATGGCAGTGACACAGTTCATGAGCAGAGCTCCTAGAATTCCTATGTTGAAAATTTGGAGCTGATACTCCATAAAATGACTGTGTTACGAGCGTGCATTGGCAGATTGCATGCATGCTTGTACCGTCGTGCATTTGTGATATTTTCACTCTGGATTTTCACCATTGCCATTTTTCCACACCTCTTGATGAACAGTACAGCCGTCACTTCACATATCCTGCCCAAAATGTGTTTCCGCACTTCCGGCACAGAATAGTGTGGTCGCTATGCGAAATCACTTCTTGGGACACTTTGAGGAAATGACAGTGACACTGTACACGAGCAGAGGTGCTAAAATGCCTAAGTTGAAAATTTGGTGCCGAATGCCTATAAACTGGCAGTGCTGCAAGCGTGCCTTGCATATTTCCCACGCACCCTTGCAACTCCGCAAATTCTGTATATTTGTATGCCACATTTTCAGCACAGGCTTTTTATTACACCTCCTTATGAACTGTGCAGCTGTCATTTTTCACATCCTGCCCAGCATGTTTTCCCGCACTGCACTAACAAACACCCGCAGGGACACCCTAATGCTTCTCACTCAATGCAGGGTGGGGGTGGGTTGGCATCAGTTCAATACTTGACTGCCACTCCTATGCTGCATCTCTCTAACTCCTGCACTGCCAATGGCAGCAAGACAACATTCGGCATTGACAAATGCTTGTTTAAACTGGCCAAAAGCTCTTCTTCAGGTCCCCTGGGAATTTACAGTCTCTCCTGACTAATTTTCTCATAACAATAAGGAAAGATCCCTTTTCTGTGAGTCTGCCGTGAGGTGGCCCATTCTAAAGTTTCCAAGCCTTGCCCTCCTTCTTAGATTGGTCCCTTTTGGCACCTTGACTTGAGCACTTACTGCAAAAGGACCTTCCATGAGCACCATCACAGGCTATAGTTTGAAACTGCAGGTACAGATCTCTGTCATCAGCTCTTTCAAGTTCGGGATCTGTGGCTGTAAATTAGTGCTTAGAAGTCCACTGCACACTTGCATGCCTACCTGCATAGGCATTAAATGGTGAGCTACCCTCAGGAGTACTTGCAGATTCCACATGTGTGCCATTCTGTCTTCTTGCTTTTGTACCTCCAGTACAAGTTCTCCACTGGATGTCAACTGGTCCATCTCGTCCCTCAGATGCAAATTAGTCAGTATCTGGTTAGAGTACTATATGTGGTTCCATGAAACACTTGGTCCATGTAGACTTTGTCCATGTCCTCGGTGTATACACTTCCTTGTGGTATGCCCAGTGTACCAGTTTCTCCAGTCTCATCAGGAATTCAAATAGCTTTTCTCCCTCTAGCTGCTCAGCTGACATCAGTCTCATTATTACTCTACCAAGTTTCTCCATGCTATCAAACAGAACTTCTAGCATGGTCAGATATGCTAATGGGGTAGCATCCAGTGTTTGTCCTCTCAGGCACTCACCTGTTCATGCTTTCTCCTCTTTGTTAAGAGCTTCGCAGGTCCTGCACCATCTGGGTGGCTTGCTCTATCTAGCTGCTGAAGTGCTCCTCCCTGCTTGGCATTGGCTTGACTCCAGAGAACACCCTGTCTCATATACTCTTTATGTTCTCTGTGCAGCTGCTGAGGATTCTCCACTAAGGTATCCACTGCATTCAATAATGACTCGACTGATGTCACTTTGCCTCCACCTGGTGTTAAGAAAGATTGCAGATCCTGCACTGTCGTTCCCTTGGCAGCTAACGAGGTATTACACTGGATGGTTTTATTTTTTATTTATTGAAATGTTTCACCATGAAGGCATGCTGAGCAACAAGTTGCTTGTCTCCCAGTGCAGCCTGTGTGTGTGTGTGTGTGGGGGGGGGGGTAGGGAACAATGGGACAGAATACAGAGAAATGTTACAACGTTGGAATACAATTTGCTTACTTGCAACGAGAGCAGGAGGGATTACAGGTGGATCACATTGGCTAACAATGCAACAGTTAATTATAGTAGATATGAAGACACAGCAATTTGGCAACAGTTGGTGACAGTTGGAAACACTGGAACACATATAATAACTTGGCAACAGTATGTAGCACTAGATGGTAAGGTGACACAATAGTAATTGGTAGCCATTAGTGTAGCATAGATATTCAAGATTTACAGTGAATGGAGTAAAGAGAGGAAGAATGGAAGGAGGGAACGAAAAATTGCAGAGGGCAGAATGGAAGAAGGGAAAGGACATTTATGGTGAGATGCAG
This sequence comes from Neoceratodus forsteri, assembly GCA_016271365.2. Classification (NCBI taxonomy): domain Eukaryota; kingdom Metazoa; phylum Chordata; order Ceratodontiformes; family Ceratodontidae; genus Neoceratodus; species Neoceratodus forsteri. The sequence continues at coordinate 166,663,753 of CM028137.1, forward strand.
GCAGAACATGATTTTTGAGGCAAGCAGAGACAATAGGGTGGACTAAAGTGCATATAAGAGGGGTATGGGGTAGGTTATAAGTGCTTAATTGAGTGTAGGGGGTAGGCCAGTGTAAGGCTATGTTAACCAGAAGGGAGGGTAGGAGGAGAGGAGAGGTAGAGTGTGGCACGGTGATGAGACAGAGGTATTGTAGATGAGGGTATCCAAGGGGGGGGAGTTGAAATTCAACTGTGTCCTGCTATCCCTCTCTGGGCTGGGCAGTGGACAGCCCTACTAATAGGAAACAGGTTATAGGCAACGAGAGTTATTTATATATAGTGATGCAAGAGAGGTGGGGTGTTGGGGGAGGGATGTTGTGGGAGGGGTTAGCAGAGGTCAACTATAGTGGGGGGTAGTACCCCACCAGTGTGCTGGGTGACCCTGCCTGCACAAGGCAGTGATCTAGCAGTGACTGGGGGGGTGCAGTAAAAGGAGAAATAGGGGAAAGGGGGGAAAGTTGTTGCCCACAATGTGCTATGGATCCTGCCTGCACAAGGCAGGGATCGAGCTCACAGGAAGGAGATAGATTAAGGGTAGAGAAAGAAGGGGGAGGAACACTTTAGGAGGAGGGAGAGTAGGGGTCTAGGAGGAGCACGATCAGACAGAAATAGGAGTGGTGGGGAGTAGGCATATGGTAATATGGGTTTGGGGAGAAAGTGGGGGGATTAGGGAGGGCATGACAGGCACAGGAAGAGGCAAGGAAGTTCTTGAGGGCAGAGTTAATGGAGTAGCAAGAGAATGAGTGGAGAATCTGAGGGAGAAGTGAATTCCAGATTTTTGGGAGGCAATAAGTATAACCCGATTGGCCAATAAGGGCGTGGGACCACCAGAGTTCGTGAGTCGGTAGATCTTAGGGAGTGGGAAGGGGGTGGTGGTTATAAATGCAGGGGAGAGATAGGAGGGAAGTTTACCCAGCCAGTGCTTGGAGGTGAATTTTGTGCAGTGAGAGAGATGTCGGTATATCAGGGAAGAGAAGGATAGGGCATGGTAAGGATCACAATGATGAGTGTGGAGGGGGGGTGTCACAGGCAAAACAGCAGAAGGAGTTGAAGAGGGTAACTTGTCTGGCCAGGGAGGACTTAGGGGCAGCACCATAGGCTACATCACAGTAGTCAAAGATAGGTAGGATCATCTTCTGGATGGGATGCAGGCACAGTTCCTGAATCAGGCGCCGAGCTTGGGACACAATTGTTTCTGAATGGCGTCGACATGACCAGAGGAGTTCAGGTGTTGGTCCAGCCAGACACCTAAATACCTGAAGGAGGATGTGTCCTCGAGTAAAGTCCCATCAAGGGTGTGGAAGGAGGGTAGAGAGGGGAAACCTGTTAAGTCTCTGCCTGGTGCTGAAGGTCGTGGAGACTGTTTTTTTGGCATTGAGAGATAGTTGGTGGTTTGCAAACCAACGCTGAACTTTGTCGAAGTCGAAGCAAGTTGAATGCAACCCTCGCGGGCAGGAGCCAGATGCATACAAGACTGTATCATCAGCGAACATGTGGATGGAGGAGAAGAGAGAGCAGGTGGACGGGAGATTGTTTAGAAAAATAGAGAATAGTATGAGGCCCTAACACTGATCCCTGGGGGACGCTAGTTCTTATTGGGACGGGTGGGGAAATTGCATCAGAGATCCTGTTTGATTGGGTTCTGCCAGTGAGGTATGCCTTGAACTAGTCTGTGGCTAAGGGGGATAGCCCAGCTGTTGATAGGGTGTCAAGGAGAAGGAAGTGGGAGACTGTGTCGAAGGCTTTGGCCAGATCAACAAAAATGGCTGAGATGATTTAGCCATTGACCATTCCTGTGAGGATAGAATCAGTGAGCTGAAGAAGGGAGGTGGTGGTGGAATCATTTTTCCTGAAGCCAGATTGACAAGGGGTGAAGGAGGAGTCATTGAGGTAAGTGGTGAACTGGGAGAGGGCTAGGTGTTCCTGAAGTTTGGCAAGGGTAGGGAGAAGAGAGATGGGATGGTAGTTGCTGGGGGAGGTGGGGTCTCCGCCTTTGGGGAGGGGAAGGACCACTGCGTGTTTCCATGGGGAAGGTACTGAGGTGGTTGAGAAAGAGAGGTTTAGGATAACATGGAGTGGGTAGGCGATGGCTGGGGCTGACAGGGATAGTAGTTTAGGGTCAAGGCCATCCAGGGAGGAGCCTTTTTTTGGAAGGGTTGATCTCTAAAGGGGCATTTAGGGTGTCATTTGGGGAGACAGTAGCAAAGGAAAAGGGGGACTCAGAGGGGGGTGTCGTTCGTAGGCAATAGGAAGATAGAAGAAGGCTTGGCGCCCATCATGTCTGTCTATCCGCATCAGTGGACCCAACTTTTTCCTCCATTAGGTAAATATTTGTCTATTCTGTATTAAAGACATCTATATTAGTACTCTGCACAATGTCGTCTGGAAGGGCGCTCCACAGCCTTTCAGACCATTGTCAGAATGTGTGTAATCCTCTGTTTTTGGTGGTGTGCTCTAACCTGATTTGTTTTTTGTGTGACCTTAAACCAATAGGTTTACTGTGAGTCTCCAATCCCATTCCCCTAATCAATTTGCTGTCATTCATGATTTTAAACATCATCAGGTCTCCTCTCACCCACCTCTGTTCTAGTCGATATAACCCAATGCTGTCCAGCCTATCCTCATAACTCACATGCTTGAAACCATACACCAACTTAGTTGTTCTCTGCTGGATTCTCTCAACCCTGTCCACATCCTTCCTTATAAATAGACTCCACAGCTGTGTACAGTAGTCCGGATGGGGCCTAATAAATGCTTTATATAGAGGCATGATGCACAGACTATTTCTAGTCACAAACTCCTTTTTGATGTTATTAAGTAATTTGTTTAAAGAGCCAGGTTGGTACAGTGGATACTAAATTTGGGCCCTCTGTCAATTATGATACCCAGATCCTTTTCTGTATCTACTTTTTAATGGGTGTGGTATTTATTAGATAGTTTTGATGAACATTGTTTTTTCCTAAGTGCAGTATGGAACATTTCTCAACACTGAAGCTCACTTTGTTGTTTATAGCCCATTGTTCCACAAAAAACAGATCATCCACAAGTATTTTCCTTTCATGGTCAGTTTTCACAGGACCCCCTAGCCTGATGTCATTGGCGAATTAGGCCACTAGACTACTAAGGACTTCATGGATGTCACTGATGATTATTAAAAAAGCAACGGGCCCAAGATGGACCCCTGTGGAACCCCGCTTGTGACACTGGCTTCCCTATAGTGGACTCCCTTTATTCTCACTGTCTGCGTCCTATCACTCAACCAGTTTTGCACCCAGGTGATGGTTCCCTGATACAATTTTGAGTCTGCCAATTTTTTTTTATAATAAAGGGTATGAAACTTTATCAAATGCTTTTTTAAAGTCCAAAAAGACAATGTCAACAGGCGTATTTTCATTAATGTACAGTATTTGTTCACCTTTTCATAGAGGCGCAACATATTTGTAATGCTTCCCCTGTTCCTTTTGAAGCCATGCTGTGTGCTATTGTGTACTCAATTTCTGATAAGATCCTCTTCCTATTTGTTTTTAATGAGTCTCTCTCCAATTTTACATAATACTGCTGTCAAGCTAATGGGTCTGTAATTCGCCATCACTGATCTGTCTCCCTTTTTTGAATAGGAGTATAACAGTTGCTGTCTTCCAGTCTGTAAGTATTTCTCCCTGAGTGAACGAAGTGTGATAAAGATGAGTGAATGGTTCTGTAATAATTGCCCTGACTTAGTAATTTACGGTGCAACACATCTGGTTGCAGTGATCTGTATGGCTTTAGCTAAGATAACATTTTTAGCACTTCCTCTGACTTAAAGGGACACTGTCACCCTTTTTTGCATTGCATTATTTTTAAGTAATACCCCACATTTTATGATTGCTTACTTATTCTAAAATTCATTGATTTTGCTGGTTGTTTTAGCTGCCTCCTTGCTTATTAGAATCAAAATGCATGGTAATGTATGGCTATCCCAGCTTTGTTTTGCTTCAAATTATTGATCTTTTCTTAGTGCACACTTCCTGTACCTTGGAAATACCCTCAAACAGTGCAGCCACTCATGACACAATAGTCTCCTTTGCTCCCACTGCATAATGAGTGGCTAGATTGTGTTGGTGGTGGTCCTGAGTCCAGGAAAGGTGCAGTGGGAGCTGGTCAAGAAATGTAAACAAACATGTTTTGGTGCGGTAACACCAATATGGTGGGCAGTTAGTTTTTCACTTTTTTAAAGAACAAAAATGGATCTGCATCAAACTACCAGCTGCATAAACAGTCTCTATAGAATGTGAACAATGAAAACAATTTTTTTTTAAAGTAAAGACACTTTGAGTCCTAAGGTGGTTGACAGTGTCCCTTTAAATGTCATTTATTTATAAGTTAGTTTTTTTTTTTTGTATTTGTTTCAATATCTTTAGTGTACACCACAGGGATTTTGCCCTTCTTGTTGTACAGAAACTTGCTAGGTACACTATCATTTCCAAGGTCCAAAAGCTTGTTCTTTAAAATTGTCCACATTTCATCAACTCCTTTAGATTGAAAGTCCCTGTGCCAGTCCCATTTCATGAGTTCTCCCTTTGTTTTAGGAAAATTAGCTTTGTTGTAATTTTTGATAACAGTCTGCCCTGTATCCTTTTTAATAAATGATTTAATGAAAAACTCTATCATATTGCAATCCCCACCTCCCAAGCTTTCCCTAAGTGTATTGTTTATTACTTCTGGGACGTTAGTCATTATGAGGTTTAATATGTTTTCTGCTTTTGTGGGTAAAAACACTAACTGTTGTAACCCTGCATCAAGCAACATGTAAATGACCTTGTTTTCAGCCATTGTTCTTGGTGGCATACTGGGCCAGTCGATGTTTGGGAAGTTAAAATAACCCATAATAATAGTATTGCCCTTACTCGCCATTTCTTCTAGTTCTTGATTTATGCTAGAATCTACACTAGTGGGCAAATTAGGAGGTCTATAGTAAACCCCTAATAATATTTTTTGTTATTATGTCCATAAACATTGATCCAAAGTGATTAATGGCTTGGTATCACGTTATTTATGCTACATGCTGAGCATTCAGTATCTTTCTTGACATAAAATGCTACCCCTCCTCCTTTTTTTATGTTGGCTTGCTGCGCTTGCGTGCAAGTCAACATATTGGGAGAGTGCAGATTTGGGGGTGCGGCCGCTGTTGGGCGAATGCAGGGCACGCATCAGTAGGTGCGTCCTCATTCCCCAATCAGGCTGCATGCCGGCGCCACACCATGCATACATAATGGTGAGCACATCTATGCAAGGTCCACTGCAATCCGAGCAAAGCTTGTCATATGCAGCGATCCTTTCTTGCCGTGCTCACACCACCATTATGGCATAGTCGGCAAAGCGACCGCCAATATACTGCAGACATCGAAATTTTAATCCCCCTGTCGGTAACCCCCTGCTGTCTCTGTGTGCCGACGAGGGGCCCCACTCTGATTGGCATAACCCCCCAAATGTTGAATGCCGAGGGGTGTCCAATCCCTCAGTTCGTAGCCCCGCTGTCTTTGTGTGCGTGAGAGCCCACTCCCGATTGGCATCACCCTTCCCAATTGTTGAATGCCGAGGGCCCAATCCCCCTCGGCACACCCCACTTTCTTTGTTGCCGGCGTGGGTGCCCAATCCCCATCTGCATTACTTTCCCCCGTATTGTGTGCTGACGAGGGTGCCCAATCCCGTTGGCTACTGACACCCCCTTAAAATAGTTAGGTGGCACACTGGAAGCACACCCCAGCATGCCAAATGCCCTGGAAAATGAAAACTGTCCTGCAATGTTTTTTCCTGTTTTTTTTTTTTTTACCCTGTAAAACGAAAACCGTCTCTCGTAGTCTCAAAGACCCCTCCCCACCCGCACCCACCCATCGCGCACCTGCCTCCCTCACCCCATACTTACTCCGAGTCTGGCACAACGATCTTCGTGGACCGAACACGCCTGCACTCTTCAAAGCCAACTGTGAACTGAGGAAATGCCGTCAGCTGTGTAATGGAATGAATAGGGTTTTTTCAACTTTGCTGCATATCTCAGGCATTTCTTGGAATTTTGGCACCAAATTTTCAACATGGGGTTTTTGGGGCCCCTCCTCATGAATTCTATCACTGTCATGGTGTTAATCGGCCTCAAAAGGTGATTTCACAGTCACTGTGTGAAATCACCTTTCAGGACCAAGTAACGAAATGACAGTACCAGTGTTCATGAGGTGGCCTCTCAAAACGCCTATGTTCCAAATTTGGTGGAAAAAATCCAACAAATGCCTGTTTTATGAGCATGCATTGTGCAGTTGCTACGCAGGCTCGTAACTTCATGCATTCACAATATTTTAATGCCAGATTTTCAGCATTGTAATTTTAGTACACCTTCTTGTGAACAGTACAGCTGTCATTTTCCACATCCTGCCCGAAATGTGTTTCCGCACTTCTGGCACAATATTTATGATCGCTTCCTTCAGGAAATCAGTGTTTGGGCAGATTATGAAAATGACAGTGACACAGTTCATGGGCAGAGGTCCTAAAATGCCTATGTTGAAAATTTGGTGATGATGCTCCATAAAATGACTGTGTTACGAGCTTATGCTGCAGATTGTTTCACGCTTGTACTGTTGTGCATTTGTGATATTTTCACCAGGATTTTCACCATTGCCATTTTTCCACACCTTTTGATGAACAGTACAGCCGTCATTTCACATATCCTGCCCAAAATGTGTTTTTGCACTTCGAGCAGAATAGCGTGGTCGCTAAAGTGAATCACTTCTTGGGACACTTTGAGGAAACAATAGTGACACTGTACATAAGCAGAGGTGCTAAAATACCTATGTTGAAAATTTGGTCGAACGCCCATAAATGGTAGTTGCAAGCGTGTTGTGTATTTCTATGCACCCTTGTGTAACTTCATAAATTTGTATATTTACATGCCACATTTTCAACACTGGCATTTTTTACACCTCCTTATGAACTGTACAGCTGTCATTTTCCACATCCTGCTCAACATGTTTTCCCACACTGCACTACCAAACACCCAAAGGGACACCCTAATGCCTGTCACTCTCTGCAGGGTGGGGGTGGGTTGGCATCAGTTCAATTCTTCACTGCCATTCCTATGATGCAACTCTCTAACTCCTGCTCTGCCAATGCTAGCAAGCCAACATTCGGCATTGACAAATGCTTGTTTTGAACTCTGTCGCTATGAAACAGTATGTGACCTGGTGTGTCTCTGTTCCAGAGAGTTTGTTCATCCCACCATTTTTCAGATATAGCACAGATGTCAATATCTTCCTTGCATAAAAGCAACTCTAATTCTGATTTCTTTATGAAGTTTAGCCTTCTGGCATTCAGAGAAATAACTTTCAACCCATGCCTTTTCATACTAGCTCCATTTGTCTTGCTTTTCCCTATGTTGCCTGTTTTCTGGGCTAGTCTTACTTCACCTCTCCCCCCTATTTGCTAGTTTAATAAACATTTGTCTATGTGAGATCAATACTTCTCCCCAACCTTCTGCTACCTGTCTTGGTAGGGTGTAAACCGTCATAACTATAAAGCCCTGGACTGCAGCTAAATCCTCCCAATGGGTAAGACAAGTGATCCCCTCTTGCAAGGTCCACTTCCTCAACCAATTGTTAATATTTTTTTTATTTCTGTATTCTTCATTACTACAGTTCTCAGAACAGGTAAAATTTCTGAAACTGCCACATCGCAGTTCACATCATGCAGTAATGCTTCTATACTCATAGAATCCTCTTATTTCTGATTCATCCAGCTTCTTCATATTATTTGTACCCATATGCAATATTACAGTCAGCTTGTCGTCCCTATCATTTACAATGTTTTTCACCATTGTTTCTATATATTTAATGTTTGCAGCAGGAAAATAATTGGTAGTGATATTTTCCTTGCCATCACCAACTGTGTATCGATCCGTAAATTTACAGTTGATTCCCCCAACAAATAAATCTGTTTTGTCATGTTTTGTGTAAATTAGTACAAAAGGTTTACAAGCTCAACCCCTGTATTTACAATACAATTGAATAAATTTAGTGGGGTGGCTCCTGGTGTGTGACCAAACAGAAACATATGATTAAAGTACCAGGGCCTTAACCCCCCCCACCCCCATTTTGCTGCATCAAAGCCTGCACTTTTTTCCAGAATAACTCTAATATTGTTACTTTTCATACTTTTCGTAAATACAGGGGTTGAGCTTGCAAACCTTTTGTACGGATTTGAATGTAGGAGAACTGTGGCCTTCTTCTAATTGTTAAGCTCCCTATTAGAAACCTGTGAGCCTTTCATTGGCCACAGCAAACTATAAATAATGAAGCCTAGAGAGTGGTCTCTTCAAAAAAATATAAAGGAAGCAAGGCGACCTCAGCTCTGATAAGGCAAGCTAAAATGTGATGCTTTTTACCTGACCGATGGAGGCGGTCACTTTGCCGAAGTGGTCAGGCTTAATCATGATTCAGCTGTATGATGAGAACCAAGAGCCCCTCCGAAAAGTATGAAAAGTATGAATATTAGAGTTAATTTGGAAAAAAGTGCAGGCTTTGATGCAGCAAAGGGGGGGGGTTGAGGTACTTTAATCATGTGTTTTGTGTAAACCCATTGATTCGATGGTTCTTTTGCTGTTCAGGGCATGCATATTCAGGCGTTTCTGATGGTAGGACCGGGGTTTATATGCTCATTTCCTCTTGCTGTGAGACTGACTGTGCAAATATTCACATTTTCATTTTGGGCCATGGGGGATACAGGTTCAGAACTACCTATATGTATTAGAGGTTGGTAACTGTTAGATAAAGTGATGAAGAAGCCCATGGCTCTCCTCCCCTTATTTAACTTCCTTTTCTCTATTGTCCATAGACCTTCCTCCCAGCTGTCATGTTCACCGTCTCTCTTTCTTTTAGACACTCCAGAGTTTTCTCCAATAGAGTTGATTCCTGTAACTCCAGTGTTCTTGGCCTGATTTTGTAAGAACATGTTTTGTTTACACGTTATAATCTCCATTTCTAGTTTTATTATTTTAAGCTCCCTGATTTCCTTGCACTTGCTACATGTGAATATCATAAAGTCAGAGCATGATTTTTTACTAAATTTTTCACACACTATGCATTTTACCCCCAGCTTGCCATTTTTGAGTGTGACTACTCCAGAATCCATTTTCAATTAAGGAGTCTTGAGGTGGAAAAATTGTGACAGATGTAATCCTTTTTTTTAAGCTTGTAATACTGGTTAATACTGAGAATGTAAGTGTTCAAACTGACTCTGAGCCACCCAGTACTTACGAGCTTTGTATAATGTATGGTAGAACGCTGTTAACCTTAGGAAATCATCATTTCCTAAGATTGTTATGCCATCAATGTGACGTGGTAATGTTGTTAACCTATCGATGCCACGTCACATTGATAGGTTAACAACGGGGATCGGTCTGCGCATGTGCGCGCCTTTTTTTACACTCAGGAACCAATGGATGCCATCAGCAGTAAGGAAGGAAATGAACAGCCGTGGCAGTGACTCCGTTTCAAAATTAGGAGACATATTTTCCCTTTTGTGGGACCATACACTATAAAAACAATGTGGTCACTCTATCGGTAACAGTTGCACAGTGGCGTCTCGAGGTTTGCCATGGTGAAGTAAACCTCTCAAGCTTCGCTCTCCAGGTTTACATGGTCATCCTGGCAACCTCTTGATGGTTAACAGACTGGTTACTGATAGAGGACCATACATTATCCTCTATGTATTGCTTACCTCTCCATCCTATACTTAACACTCCAGAGGCTCTCTCTAATGTAACTCTCTTGGGCGGCTGTCGCTGTTTGCAGCTGGTAAGAATCTATTGGTATTGAGTGTCCCTAATCTTAAACACTGCCTTGGTTGTCTTCATTTGCCTTTATTAATTAATCTTTTTATATCGTCAGATATTAGGTCTTTACTTTGGTTATCTAGTCATTCATCTGCAAGCAGTGTGGGGGGGGGCTTCCAAGGTGCTCCCCCATCTAATTACTGTAGATGCCATACTTCTCCTATGCTCTTAGGGATCAAGAGTAGAAGATAGTGTGAGATAATCGACATCCTTGTCATTCTCCACAGTGGCAGCTGCAGTCTTTGTAGTGGGGTCACACAAGGTGCTGTGCACTTTCACTTTTCCTAATCCTTCATTCCCTTAATTAGGACCACATCAATAACAATGTGGCTGGTCTCTTTTGGAATTCCAGTGAACAGAAACATCTTGTTGATGTCCAACCTCTCTGCATGACACCATTCCTGTCTTCTTTGACAGCCATGGTGACTTGCGCAATTTGGTGGGGAAGGTACCAAATGGGTTCTTGAACTGCACAAGGGTTCATGTGGGTGACCTTATGGTAAACAGGAGATCCCAGTAGTTTCTTTGGATGCAGATGTGTGACCTCCCAGAATGCCTGTAGCAGCATGGTCTTCCTTCCTTCCTTCCCACCCCCTATATTATGGGCTCAGTAAGGTTGAACGGACTGGGTCATTAAACTCCCGTTGGGGTTTGTAATCCAAGTTGAATGCCTCCATACCGGGAATTTAAGTGGGCTAGGTGACAAGACTAGTATTTCCCTCTTGGGAAACAACACTATCCCGTAGTATATCCAAGGGTTCACTCCCAACAATAGAGTGCAATCCCCAACAACCAATAATTAGCTCTAAGGCAATATTTTATTTATTTAGTTAGTTTTTGTTGACTGGGTAAGTGTACTAGACAAATTCTGCCTATTTTCAGGCACGACCCGGGGGAGGGGATACAGATGAATGCCAACTGACTTTGAACCAGATTAAGATGTTGGTGGCATTTTCAGTGAATATAAACTGTAAATACTCAGTAATACAGTATACAATATAATAAGGTTTTATTAGGGCAGGAATACTGGATCTGGGGAAGGAAATGGTTAGGGTATGGTAGACAAATTATAATGCAGTGCTACTTTTAAGGCAATGGTCCCCCTTTATCTGTGGCTATTAAATGAGGCTGATACCCACCCTTCACTTATATTCCACCAGACTGCACTTTGTTGGCCCCACTACCCATTTCCCAAGTAGCATCAGTATTACACTTAATCTTTATAGGGCATTTGGCACTTCCCTGGGTACCCCACAATTGGAACAATGTAGGCCTGCTGACAGCCACGTTGCACATGATAGCTAGCGAAGGAAATGCAAAGCAAATCCAAGTGCACTGTTTGTAATCTGCAGGCTCACTGGCTTTTTTGGTAATCCCAAAGAATGAAATCAAAGCTTGTGCACAGTTCAGTCTCAAACTTGCAAAGTCTAACGGTAGCTGTGAACTATCTACATTTAGTTTTATTACCAAGGCCCTGTTTATGTGCTCATGGTCCCAACCAATCAATGCAGGCTTCTCCCATTGAGTTAGGTCTCTGCAGCAGGCTCGGGTTCTCAGCTCCCAATAGTAGAGGTGAACTCTGGTATCTATGTACGCCTCTGTTGGTGCTCTCTCTGCTGGTCACTCTTTAGCATCTCTTGCAAATCACCTCAGCTCTGTCTATGTCCATCAGTCTCTCTCAGAGCATTTGGTGTGAACCTTAACTAAGGAGCACCTTCCTCATTGATAAATGCAACTCCGAGGCAACCCCACATCATTAAAGGTCTGTCACTTAGCTGTAGTGGCTCATGGCAATGACTTTCTAGATCCTTAGGCCCTGACATATCTGCAAAACCTCATGCCTGTACCTGGAAGTGTCTCGCAATGAGCACTGGAGAGCTCCACCACCTGGCGGTTTACTCAGTCAGGCTGACTCCTTCCAGCTGCTGCCTTTATTTTTTTCACTGCATATAGCACTCTCCTCATTTTTATTGTTAAAGCACACTTCTCCCTCCAACTGCTGATATAGCAATAATGGCTACTGCGGATGGTATATCTGCTTCTCGCTATGGTCTGATTGAAATGGCTCTTTGCAGACTACTCCCTGCAGAATCTCAGTCTAAACACTGACTCAGACTAGGCAGAAATCAGGAGTTTCACTTGCATTCCCAGTCTTCTGATTTGCCAATTGTCCTGTAAGTCACAAGAGGAAACCTGTCCCACGGTCACTTTAATGTCCGATTGTCTGTGTCACCCACAGGTGAATTAATGACTATCCTTCAGTGTCCCATGAGCCCATCTGGCCTATCTGAAGGTTCTGAGAATCTGATGGGCTGCAATAGCCGTCCTCTGACTTTGTTGCCATGTTCCAGGGGTAAGAGGTGAACAAAGATGGCCGCTCCTGTAGTGCACAGGGACTCTGGCCTCAGACATTCTACATTTTAACAAAGGGACCCTCCTTGAAAACATTTAGTGACCTCCAATATGTGTGTGTGTGGTCACACTACAGTCTGGTTGGAGTAAGGGCTGTCATTGGTGAGCTCCCTGCTCTCAAACATGGTAATTCTTTTCTCCCTCACAAGTGGCATCAGAGCCACTTTCCTTAATTGTACCAAAGAAATGGACCCTCCTCTTCACTTCTGCTCAGGTCATGATGCCAGTCCATGTCCTTCAAGGACACAGAGAGTTAAGTATTACAGTAACAGCAACATGGTGCAGGCAGACCCACCATTTGGGAGGGGGTTACAGGAATCTGTCTAGTCCTGCTTTAAAAACCTGACCACTGTTAGTTTCCACAGACTCACCAAGTAGGTTATTGTACCTGAAGAGGTTGTGGAAACTGGCATTGCTCAGGCCACTCTCATGAGTAGAATAGGCCCAGATTTTTCACTGGCCCGGGTTTGGCACAAGGCATTGCTGCAACACATTTTAATGCAGTTGCTACATCTTATGCCAGAACTCAGATTTTAGTTACTGTTGCTGTACTTTTAGATGGGACACATTTTAAAAACTACACTACCATCTATGCTAGTCTTCTTAAGGGTTTGCATTAAGATTTTGCTGCAAAAAGTTGTAAAATGGCTAGAATTCTCATTATGGTTATGATGATTTAGATGAATCTAATAAAACTGTCCATACAGTGGACAATTTGTGCGCATAACAAAAAGCTTGTGGTACTTTAGAAAGGAATGTAAATCTGGCCCTTCTGTAATATTAATAAAACATATAGGTACTCCCTCCTTTTTTTTCTGCCTAAATGTGATATGGGAGGGACAGAGAGAGACAGAGTGAGTTCAGCAGTAGCAAGTTATAACAACATTTGTACAAGTTCATGAAAGCCCAGGGGAAAATTTGACTAATTCACATGCTTCGCACTATTTCATCTCTTTGGAAAGTTGCTGTATAGTACAACTGCATCATAACAATTTTCACGCAGGGTGTGTTCAAAATCAGTTGGCTCATAAGGCTTATTATGTGGTGCACAGGAATGCCGTAAATGCTTTATGGCATAACTGAAATCAATCACTGCACTGCTGAAAGCTACATACAACATTATACACCCTTTATGGTACATTTTGTTTCATCAATAGGTCTTCAAAAACACAGCACTTCAATGTAGCTGACAGAAAACTGTTCATAGTCATTTCTTATATTGGTATATTTGCTATAGCATGCAAAAGTCTGAGCTCTAAACACTACAAGTCAGACATCTTGGCAGATCTCCAACCAGAAACAACCAGTGAAAGTATAAGAGATTCTAAGGAGTGGGAATACTTTGAGGCAGTAGCTCTCCTGCACACACAGTCCATTTCAATAAGTGCAAATAGTCTGTATTCTCATACTGGTTTGTCATACAGTCCCTGCACAGAAAAACAACAACATTCTCAGCCTATGCTTCACTATACTGTGCCAACTCATATTCTCTTGGTGGGATGTTGGGTTATCATAGCACAGCTAGTGATAGCTGTGTGTCCTTTAGGAGGTACTGAGAGTGGCAGACTGGAGCACTGAACTTCCATTTGTAAGCCTGACCAACCAATCTATGTAATTTGGGGCATGGGATAAACAATACCTTTTCTTCTAGTTCCCACGGAGACTGTGGGAAATGACAATGGCCAATTTGTAAAATTGTCTATTTTTAATATTATGTAGCATGACATAATTTTATCAAATCAGGATTGTTTATTTCTAAACATTCCAAACACTTCATAACCATTAGAGAGCCTATCATGCAACTCCTAAAATTCTAAAGATCTCAGTTCAGTTGGCACAGATAATTTCTCACACAGGTTTATTTTTCTAATTTTCTACAAAGGAAAGCATTTAATTTTAAAAATTCAAGCTGTTCATTTTTTTTAAACAGTGGTCTTTAAAATTATTTATAACATGTATAGTTCCAGCATTTTTCTTTAAACAGAGGTCTTTAAAATAATGATTCATAAAGTATACAGTTGTGGCATCTTTTATGATTGTAAAAGTGCCTTTTCAAGTCCTTTGTGCGCCACAACTGCTCAGTTTCACGTCACAGTTCTCTCAGGCAAAGAACCTGAGAAGGCACTCTTATAAACATAAGAGATTCCAGAAGGAAAAATTATGTATTTACCATATGAAGATCTTCCTGAATATCTTCTCCATAGAGAACCACTTAAGCAATAAGATATGACAAGGGGTTATGTTAATGTCCTAGTTAATCCTCCCGGGGGTGTAATGTGGCACGAGGCACAGCTGACTGTCACATTTCCTCAAGGGGGTGATTAACTTGAAAATTAACATAATGCATGGTAGTACATTCTTCTTCTTATTGTAATGGGGTGTAACAAAAGAATTTGTATGCTTATGGTTTATGAAACTTTGTTTTTTACTTTTTAATGACTTGTAATAAAAAAGTCCTTTCCTATCAGTTTGTGAGCTCGAGTATGGTCATGAGATGGAGTTAGTGTAAGTGGTGTCTGGCCCACATTGCCACGCAACTTTCTGTTAAGTTCCTTATACTTCGATCTTTGTGATGACAGCTTGCTGCTGATGCTCTTTAGCAGCAGAAAATTAAATATATAAATAAAAATCACTACTGCCATTGTATAAAAGTAACTCCTGTTACTTGTTAAATTATTTAAAGCCTATTTTATTATCTATGTCAGCCCTTGATCAGCCCTGTAGCATTACTATAGCCCATGACAACAATGAGCAGCAGACCCTGTCAGCATTTATGTGTGAAGCTCACAAATGCATTCGGAAACGTCACCTAAGACAGTTTAGGTTGTACCCTGTTATTTATGCAGAGAGACATCCAGGACTGATACATTTATCTATGTAAGCATGTTTTTTCCTTCCCCATGGCAATAGTGATAAAACAGTCGGAGAGACCAGTGACAACAAGCTGTGCAGAATCTGCACTGCATCACTCAGCGCTAACTAGAACAGCAAGTTTTCTGGCACATTACAGCCACTGACAGCGTGAGTGATGGTACAAGTCTACAAGCTACTTTTTGGGCTAAAACATTTAAGACCTAGATTTTTATAGCAAAATTTCAGTACTGCAGGAGGATTAAACAATATTCAGGCATGTGACACATCACTGTTGAAGCGAGTGGGGAGGTGGCATTGCGGACACGGAGTAATGTTGTTTCAAGCCGTTATCACCTTAAGAAAAAAAAAATCAGCCAAACAGCTAACTAGGCTCATCTGACTGAATTAGAATAATTTTTCTTTTGGGGAAGGGGATCAAGGAACTCTTTTCTCCTTGCCTGCTCATGTCATCCTAATGGCATGATACTGCTGCAGAAATGAACGGCTGTTTTTTTTTTTCTTAAGGTGATGACAGCCTGAAACAACATTACTCAGAGCTGACAAGAAAAACTTACAGTGCAGGGCATAGGCTGACATTCCACCCAACTGCTACACACCAAAAAACAAATGTAAATCCATCATGATTAATGATGCACACCACCTGACTGAGGGCTTTTCAGTCCAAATTCCTGGTTGGCAGCCTTGGCAGCAGGGGAGCTCCAGTGCAGCTCAGGGCAGAGAAGAGGAGGGTGGCAGCAGTACTGAACAGTGCTGTAAAGTACTTAGCACCTCTTTGTTTTTACTATGTAAGTACTGCAACAGAATTAGGACCACTTTTAACGCTTACTTTTTTTCACACATATTCAGTTGCTTGTGAAGTTAATCACTGTCTTTCTTGGCTGGATCAGCGTTGCTCTAATGGCATCATAGGTTCCAGACGTAGAATGCTGGAAAGGTAACTATGGTCTTCATTTTTAAAATCATGGTTCCTATAATCAGGCTGCACTATAATAAGTAGATTAACATAAGGCTCTCCGAATGCTGGGTTGCACCTGGAAACAAGCCTCGGCTCGGTGTGTCTATCCCGGTTACCAAGATCTTAAATAAATACACAAATGCTGACAGCCAAAAAGATTGCAGCATTTCTGAGACCCTTATAATAATTGTGGGTCTGAGCTGGAAGATGCTAGGACCCCACAGGAACCAGAATTTTTGGAGCAGGTGTTGTAGGTATGCCCCACGTGCTCACCACCTACCTGTGCCAACTGGTATACAGCAGTGCCCGCTCCCAACCACCTCAGTACCTTTTTTACTAAGGAGAAGAGTAAGGTATGAAATCAAACCTAGAAGCAACCTAACCACTATCTAAGGGAATAAGATAGCCCTGTTAGCCCCTATTAGAAGGGCCAACAACTCCAACATAAAACCCCGTGTCTTCACAGCCCTTACCTGCTCAAAATGGTCAGAAAATAATAAAGCACAACAATAACAATACTGTAGTGAGGCTGGTGTATGGAGGGTGGGCTGTGGTACTCTGTGGAGAAGATATTCAGAAAGATATTCTGTGACAGTAAGTATGTAACTTTTCTATCTTCCATAAAGTCCCATTTATGGGTCAGAGTACCAAGATCCAGAAAAACTCACTCAGGAAGCAAGGCATTCACTATAGTTCTGCCAGTGCTAGCTAGCATGCTGTCTGACATGAACATCTAGATCATAGTGCTTGGTAAAAGTATGCACAGTGCTCCATGTGGCAGCCCTGCAGATCTAATGGGCCCTGAGCAGAACTCTGCTACTGAAATGGCTACTGCTTGCAAAATGTCCGGGGACAGAGCCCTCTAACTTTATCCCCTTAATAGAGTAGCAGTAGTGAAGGCAATTCACAAGACAGCTAGACAAGCATTTGATAGTGACAGGGAGGCCCTTTCAATTATGATCAAAGGAGAGGAACAGTTGCTTTCCCTATCTATAGACTTTAGTTCTATCCATGCAGACTCTAAGGACTCTTTTGATGTCAAGGGAATGACATGTCTTTTCCCTGTCATTATATGGGTTGGAAAAGTACATAGGCAGAACCAAGGACTAGTTCAAGTGGAACTCTGACACCACCTTAGGCAAAGATTTGGGGTGTGTGCTCAGAACCACTTTATCCTTACGAAAGACAGCATACAAAGGATCCCTGGCCAGGGCATGGAATTCAGATACTATGCATGCAGAGGTGATGGCCACTAGACATGCTGCTTTCCTAGTCAGGAATTTCATGTCACAAGTCACAACTGACTCAAAATGTGTTGAGAGTGAGCATGTCCAGCACAAGACTGAGATCCTAGGGCCCAACTGGTTTCTGTACTGGGGGTCTTGTCTGCAAGATTCACCCGAGGAATCTCTTGAACAGTGGCAACTGAGTTAATGTCAGTATTCCGACATGTGAAGCAACAGACAGGTGGACCTAAACTGGAAAATTGTAGTCCTCAGTTAGACAGGTCCAGTAAGTTTTCCAAAACCTTTTTGGGAGGACTCTTAAAAGGTTCCATAGGGATTTTGGAACACCAAATGAAAAAATGTTTCCATTTTTGCTCCAAACATTTTTCTGGTGAAAGGCTTACAAGCTGCAATTAGTACCTAAGAACTCTATAAGAAATACTGAACCTGTTTACTTCTATTTCTTCAACAGCCAAGACTGGAGATGGAGGGAAAACAGGTTGGGATGGACTAATATTTATTGAAATTTATATTTAAATCTATATTTATAGACGGGCACACTGGGTGGGCCAAGTGGTCTTCATCTGCCTGTCAATAAGTTCATCCTGGTTAGCACAGTCTTCAGTCTGCTGGCTAGCATCTAAGTCAGAAGCCTTGGCCAGAAGGGCACTATCAAAATTATCTTTTCCCCTTGAACCTTTAGCTTGAATGGAACTCTCTGAACGAGAGGAACTGGAAGGAAGACTTTTCCACTGCAGCCTGAAAACATCCAGACAAAATGTGCCAAACTATAGATTTCTGGTGCAGTTTGGCATTGAGGGGGCACATAAAAAAGTATATGACAGGGGACTAGCATTCACTGAACAAAAACAGCACAATGTCATCAGCTAGACACAACTCATGAGGATATGCTACTGTTTGGCTGAGACAGTTTGCCAGAGTGATCTGGACTACTGGCAAATGAATTACTTGATATAGGGGCCCCTGCTCCAGACACCATTCCCACACCTTCACTGCCTCCCTGCAGAGAGGGTAAGAGTGGATTCATTTCTCTTTGATTACATAGTACACTCAATACATTTATCTGTCTGGAGTACTGTCTTTTGACTGAACAGGTACGATAAGACTTGAACGCCACACAGAATTGCTCATATCTTGAGTGTATTGATATGGAGATGTATTTTTAAGTGGCTGAAGACTCTTTGAGTATGGAGACCTTAACAGTGGCCTCTTCACTCCACTAAGGAGGCATCTATAGTGAGAGTCACCTCTGGATCTAGTGGGGAGAAGGGGCAGCCTTGGAGAAGATTTGTGTTTACCGACCACCACAGGATGGACCACACCAACAGCATGATCACCTGTAAGGATCGTTTTTAGGGCATGATGCCTGCGACCTTTGGGTGCTATACATCCACTGAGTTGCCCATATGTGCAGCCTTATGACGAGCATAGTGAACTCCAAGGGTACCATGAGACCCAGGATGTGCTGCATGGAATATGCCAGCACTGAGGGATGATCCATGATAAAGCATGCCATTTGAACTATAGAGTTTGCTCTGCTGTCTGGAAGAAAAGCTCGGACCTGAGCGGCATCCATGACAGCCCCTGTAAATAGGAGTCTCTTGGAGGGTACTAAGTAAGTCCTGAGAGGGTTCAGTAGTACTCCCATTAAGCAGAGGAACTGGGAGGCAGCAGTGACTATCTGTTCCATTGTCTCTCAGGATAGACTTTTTAACAGCCAGTTGTCCAGATAAGGAAAGACTTGAAGTCCTAGCTTTCTGATGTGTGCTACAAGAACAGCAAAGCACTTTACTAAAACATGTGCTACCAAAGAAAATAAAAAGGAAGTACTCTAAACTGGTAATGCTTCTCACACACAAAAAAACATGGTGTCTGGGGTGTATCAGTATGAGCTGGTGTGCATCCTGCATATGCAGCAATGCTAACCAGTCCTGGAGTTTCAGGTATGTAAGTGGCGCCCCCAGAAAGACCATCTTGAACGTTTCTTGAGTCATGAACTTATTCAGTTTTCTGAGGTCAAGAATGAGGTAAATACCTCTAGATATTTTGAGTATCGGAAGTACCAGGAGTAGAACCCTCTGTTCTGCTGTGACACTGGTACTAACTCCACTGCCCTACTGAGTTAGAGACATACAAGCTACTGACATAACAGCTCTGACATGTGGACAGAGAGTAGGAATTGCTTCCCTGGAGGGGTGTTCGGAGGGTTCTCTAAGAATTCTAGGGAGTACACCTCTCGGATAATTCTTAAAACCTATTTATCTGTTATAATGCATACCCATAGGCAATAGAACTGCATCAGTTGTCCCCCCCTCCATCAGACAGAAGTGATCCACCTCAGACAGCTGAGGTGAACAGGGGGCCTGCAACTCAGAGGGTCGTGCTTGGTGTTTTCTTCTGCTGTTGAGTAATTTGAGGTTTGTACTCAGGGCTTCAGATAACTGCATGTTAGATGTATTTTACATCCAGAAATGTGTGCAAAACATCCAAAAATAGACTCTTGGGAGTAATGTACATCCTCAAGTAACAACCCTGTTAAGGGCTGATGTCTGTTTTTCTTTTTTCTACTGTGGACGTCTTTTTTTTTTTTTTATTTAACTCTTCACACCTAACAAAGAGACACTTTTGAAGTTGACTTTGTTCATAGGTACAATACACGATCAAAGGACATGCCCAATATGATCACGGCACCTAAGCCAGGTGGACTACGTATTTTAAATTCATCCATGTGCAAGCAAGCTTTAATTTGAATTGAGATAAATTATCACTATTCACAACTTCATCCGGGAGGGAGTTCCATATCAGGATTATCCTTTGTGTAAAAAAGTTATTTCTCTTTGTGGTCCTATTTGTAGAGGCCTTTAATTTCAAATTATGTGATCTAGTAAAACAAGCTGACGGATGCCAATTTAAATAAATGGCTTCAAACAAGAATTCATCCTTCATGGATCTAAAGAGCAAACAAAGGTCTCCTCTCAAGGAATGATATTCCATAGTGTAAATATTTAGCTGTTTTAATCTTTCATTATAAGATAGGGAGTACATACCAGTGATGTGCTTAGTAAATCTTCGTTGAATTATTTCCCTAGATCGTCTATCACAAATTAAAGTGGGGGCACTAAATGATGAACAATAATCAAAATTTGATCTCACAATGCTGGTGTATGATGGTATTAATACAGCTGGCTCCCTACTTTTTATATTTTTCAGTATGCAACTAGTTAAAAGGGTAAATTTTTTAACCGTATTATTTAAATGTTTGGAGAATTTTAAATTATTGGAAATAATAACCCCCAGATCCTTTTCGGAGCTGGTTTTACTTAACAGTTGATCATTAATAAAGTAATTGACACACATATTATTTTTCCCAAAATGCATAATTTTGCATTTCGCATAATTGAAATTTAGTTTATGTGAAGCAGCCCAGTCTGAAATAAATTTCAGATTTTCCTTTAATTTTAAAACAGAGGTCATATTATTTACAATTCCTCCCAACTTATCATCATCAGCATACTTTATTAACCAAATTCCATCCTTAGAGCTCATACCAGCTATTAAGATGTTAAATAAAATTGGACCCAGGATATTGACATTTATTCAATTCAGATGTGATGTGAAGGGGTTAAATTGAACTAACATTTGCAACCGGGCTGCTAACCAGCTTTAGCAAAAAGAAATATGTCCTCCATTCTGTGACAGTCTCTAGCTCAAAAAAAGATTTACAGCTGACTTGAGATAGCTTGGTAGTCTAGATGAGTGCTAGCTAGTAGACCAGTGTGTATATCAGTTTAATCCTACAAAGATAAGAAGCAAGAAGCCTGCTATTTTATGGTTTTTTTTTTATTATTAGAGAGCCAGGAAAGACAAGAGCTGCTTATATGTGGCATGGATAAGAGAGGGGAACAGCAATTGTATAGTTGGGCTGGCATGTCAATGCCTTGAACTGGTTATTTTTGGCTTGCAAAATGTTACCAAAGCATGCTATACTTGGCTGTACTTTGGGAAGTATGTTTATAGTGTGTGTGTGTGTGTGTGCGTGCACGCACGTGTGCAAAACAGGTTGAAAAACTGCAAGATAATGTCCAGGAGGGCTGTTGTGATCTTAAGTAGCTCCATACACTGTGCTGTATTGCACAGGGCATGGAGGGACATACGTGTGTGTGTGGTTCATAGGACCTGTTTAGGTGAGTTGGCTATAAGGACTGTATGTGGGTTTGGGGAACAGGCTGTGTGCGTCTTAGTGGGGGATGGTGGCTATTGTAGGAGAAGCTAGGTGTACGTGTGGGGAACTGACCATGTTTGCAGTGGAAGAGACCAGGCATATGTGTGGTGAGCTGACTATGTTGGTGGGAACAGGCATGTTGCAGGAGCTGGCCATGGTATTCAGGGTGAGGGTGTCAGACAAAGAGACCTGACCATGTCGGTGCCTTAGACTGGTGGGTAAAGGTTATTTTTGGCTTACAAAATGTTACCAAAGCCTGCCATACTTGGCTGCACTTTGGGAAGTGTGTGTATGTGTGTGTGGTCAACAGGTTAAAAGTATGCAAGATGGCTGGTGTGTCCAGGGGGGGGGCCCTTGTGATCTTAACTGGTTCTACATACTGTGCTGTATTACACAGGTTATGGAGGACATGTGTGTGGTATGTATGGTGCACAAGACCTGTCTGTTTAGATGAGTTGGCTATGAGGAATAAGGGTGGAGCGGACTGTGTATGGGTTTGGGAAGTAGGCTGCGTGTGTCTTGACTAGGGATAGAAACACAGAAACATAGAATTTGATGGCAGATAAGGACCGCTTGGCCCACCTAGTCTGCCATTTTCCTACCTGATGGATAAGCTGCAGATTACAGGTAATCAACAGCTTACTTCATCCTACCCCCCCTCCACTAGAATTGCCTTATGTCTGTTCCATGCATTCTTGAATTTGCCCACTGTTCCTGACTCCACAACCTCCTCAGGAAGGATGTTCCATGCATCCACAACCCTCTCTGTGAAAAAATACTTTCTAACATTACCTGTGAGCCACCCCCCATCTTCAAATTGTGCCCTCTTGTTCTTGCACATCTTTTCTTCTGAAAGATGGTACCACTTTTGTACTTTGTTAATTCCCTTGAGATACTTGAAAGTTTCTATCATGTCCCCCCTCTCCCTCCTTTTCTCAACAGAATACATATTAAGCTGCTGTAGTCTCTCCTTGTATGTCTTCTGGTGCAGACGCTGCACCATTTTGGTTGCCCTCCTCTGAACAACCTCCACTCTGTCTATGTCTTTGCGAAGATGGGGTCTCCAGAATTAAATGCAGTACTCCAGATGGGGTCTTACCAACTGTCTGTACAGATGGATAACAACTTCCTGTTTTCTACTGTTGATGCCTCTCCCTATGCATCCCAGTATCCCCCCAGCCCTCCTTACTGCCTTCTCATATTGTTTGCCCACCTTTAGGTCACCTGATATAATTACTCCTAGGTCTCTTTCGATTTTTGTTGTTGTTATTAACCCCCCCCCCCCACTGTGTACTCTTCCCCTGGATTTTTGTTTCCCGGATGCATTACCCTGCACTTCTTTGCATTGAATCTGAGCTGCCATATATTTGACCATTCCACCAACCTTGCCAAGTCAAATACTTCTTATCAGCCTGGCTAGGTACAGCTGGATCTAAAGCCGACCTGGTTCAGGCCAGCTCTGCAAGGGTCCCCAAAGCAGGCTGGATTGGTGGAACTGGAGCCACTGGGATAGTAGGGACATTCAAAAATTGTAACTGTGATCACATGGCTTGGTCAATAGCCACTGTCCCAAATTGCAAAGTACTGTGCATGTTTTCGAATGGCGTTTGAAACGAGAGGTCCTCCTGGGGAACCCTGACTGGAAAAGGTTCAGGCTCCTTGAGTTCCAGAGGACCTTCTTTGCCAGATTTGTTGTCCAGGATTAAATCTGGATTGTACTCATCATCATCCCTGTCATGAGACAGAGACACAAACAATAGTCCCAATGGGACCTTTGCTGAAGGTAGCGCCGACATCAGTGTTGGCACCAAGGGTGCAGGCCTTGGCACTGTATGCAGCACTGTGCACAGCACTGTAGCTGCAGATGGCAATGAAGATGGCAATGAGTGTGGCACTGACCATGGAACTGATAGTGGACTTGGAGCTGCAGGCAGCACCAACAATGGTTGCGGTACCAAGGCTTGTGTCAATGGAGTCAGAGCCATCAGTAACCCAGTAAGCAGTGATGCTGAAGGCCTTGGGACCAGAGCTGGAGTTGACACCACCAAGGTGATAGCACCAAAAGCAGCACTGTCATTGACCCCGATGGAGAGCAGTCACTGGAGCCAAACTGCTCACTGTAAGGTACCTCAGTGGACAGAGGCAGGGGAGACAACAGGCCTGCAAATCTCAGAAAATCAAGTGTCATCAACAGGGACAACTGTGGAGAGTATGGACCTATAGACAATGAGTGTCTCAGTGGAGAGCTGTGAAACCTCAGCCTTGACTGGTGATTTTTCTTCTCCTTATGTTTTTGATTAGAAAAGGCTGAGATCAAACGGTCTCTGGGACCTGACATGGAGCATGAGCAGGGCCAGGACATTTCTTTTTGCAACTTCCAGAGAACTGCCCTTCTTCCAGAGCAGGAGACTGGCTGGAGTACGAACACTCACCTAGAGAGAAGTGGTGGTCAGATGCAGTCTTGCCGCTGGGGCAACTGGCCTGTTCAGGCCCCCTATCTGCCAGGTTGTTTACTTTGTTGAAGGATAGGGCAATAAGGAATTTGTTTTTTTAACTAAACTGGCACAAAAATAAACTCTAGTTAAGCCTCATGAAGTATGAACATGACAAACTAGACAGAACAGTGTACATAAACTGAAGACATCCTGTCCCCGATGAGGACAGTAAGGAAAACAATGTATTTCAACAGTGGGGAAAAAAGGAACTGAAGCAGTTAGGGGTGTGCACTGCTGTATACCGGTGAGCACACACAGCTGGCATGCACATGGGGAATACTCATGACGCCAGCCCCCAAAAGTTATGACTCCCCCGGGATCCTAGCATCTTCTGGCTCAGACCCATAAGTGAGACTCCATGGAGATTGATTCTTGTGCTATATGTACATACAAATAAATAAATGCCATTGTTTAGCTGTAAAAGGATTTTATAGTATATTCACAGTACTTCATTTCTCTAATTGAAAAATGTTTTAGTAATGCAATGTTCCAGGTAGGGAGCATTCCATTATGCCAGCTCAGCATGCAGAATGTTGACATGGAAGGGACTGTGTGATCCTTTGGGACCTTTGGAAATTAGCAAACCAGCACAGAACACTAGTTATGTCCTCAGTCAGCCATATCTTCAATGAGTATGACAGTGAGAGGGATCTGTATGATTGCCCAACATGGAAATGCCCGACATAAAACTTCCCAACTCCAGAAGCCCGACTCAGCTACTGTAAGTGCCCGACCACTGAAATCCTGACAGTTACTTTATAAAAATACACCAGGTGCCACAACTGAACCATCTTAAAGCTGATCAGGTCCGATCCTGCTTAGTATGGTTTAGTTAATTAGGTTTTAGTTATATTTTTTAGTATTTTGCCAGTAGTTATTTATTTATATTTTGCTAGTACTGTAGTTTTCATCATGAGCACAACCATGTCACTGTGTCTCCTCTCATTGGCATCCCCCGACTTCCCCAAACTGCTTCTGTCCATCTCGCAAAATCTATAGTATTTACCTGGTGTGGCTCGAGGAAGAGCGATGGTGAACGAGTGCGGTGAGTAAGGCAAGCATTCTGTACTGACTGATGATCTAAATCTTTCCATTCCAATTTACAGAAGCAAGTAGCCCAGAATTGTGTTTCTTAGGAGTTATTGTGCGTGGAGGGGAATTTTGATTTGTAAACTGGCGGCTGTTGTGGGACTGCAGCACACAACAATTACAATGCAAGCTTGATTGACAAGCAGAAATTACACCCGAGCAGTTGTAACACATAACTGCAACCTGGTAATCCAAGTAATAAAAATGCTCACCAGTAATTATAGAACCAGCCGCAAGTTTGACTATTATAACAAGACACTGATGGATGTAATCAAACATAGTGATAGTAGTTTCAATATTAAAGCCAAACCAAGTCATAATTAAGTTTCGCTGTTCTAGTGTTTGACTCAATAAAGGCAAAGCAGATAAATAATATATTAGCTTTTTTTTCAGTATGGGCCTGATGTTGTCGGGATTCTGATTTGCGGTAAAATGACTGGGTCGGGAAGCCGCATTTCGGGCGATCGGTGCCAGGAATAAGTATGTCGGGGAAACACATGTCCGGAAATCATACTAGACCCCAGTGAGATGCCAAAGGTACTGCATATAGGTGTGGCTACTAAAAACTGCTCTTTGGATCTTTCCACAGTGTGCAGTGTGCCGCAGGGCCTTGCTGATAGGGTATGAAGTAATGCTATGAGAACCACAAAAGTTTTTAATTTATGCTGGTGACCTGGGTTCACACCTTGAGCCTTGGATGGCAGACATGGAGCCCGGAGGGATGGATCGAGTGCCCATACACTCTCCTAGGGAGAAGGACGGACAGTGTATCACATTGCTTGACTGCATCTTGTGTTAGAGGAAGCATGCAACACTCCAGTATTCAGAGGAGGGACATAGGAGATGACCGGCATTTGGACAAGCACTTTGCCATCATTGGTCCTGTGACCCAGGAGTGAGAAGGAGAGGGAGGGGATAAATCAGAAGGAAAATGAAAGCAGGCCATACAAATAAAGTACCTGTGGCCACCTGCACCCCCAACAGGGCCATTCTGTCTGCTCAACAGCTCCCTTGGGCTGGAGAAGCTCACCCTCGACTGTTTTCCTACCCTCAGGAGGAGAAGCTCTCCCAGGGTGCTCGTGGACTGGGAGGGGAAATAATCCTCTGAAGGTGTTCCTCTCTGTGGAGCTTACTTAACCATGCTATGTCAATCAGGAGAAGGAATATAAGCATAGGAGATGGTCTTAACTGATGGTGGGGTTGAAGAATAAGTCTGCCAAGGCCTCAGAGTCAGTGAGTAAGCACCTGAAAGGAATGGCTACCCAAGTGGGCTTGGGGCTAGCCCCATAGCGGGGGAAAAATTAGGATAAAAAAGTTGCTAATATTATAATAAACACAACATAATTTCTATAGTTATTTAAGCCTTTTTCAGAGCATTGTGAACCTTTTTAGGTTTTTAGAAATTTAAAGTACAAAAACTGTTTAAAACCTCATTTTAACCCCATAACCCACACAGTACTGTCAGTGTAGGGTACTAATGCTTAAACAAATTAGGACCAGTACAAAAATTCTTTGTGGCATATAATTAACTGGTAACACACAGTTATTGCATGATACTACTGTGAACATGGTGCCATCTATACCGATGACCTGGGGCTGGGAAAAAGTTCTGAACTTTAGTGGCCAGCTGGAGGGGGGAGGAGGTTCCAGCCTCCCAGAGGATGCTCCCCTCCTTCAGTGAGGTATAGCAGCAGGCTTTGCTGTAATACTGTCACCTGGGGGACCACAGGAGACAGTGAACGCCAGGGATGTTTACAGGACAGAGAACACTGACTGGCACCATGTGTGGGTACATATCTGCATATATGGCACCCTCACCACCAGCATCCCATGGCCTGACAGAAGCCCAAGGTAGAAAACCCTAGTTGTGTAGCAGCATGTTGCTGACACTCTCAGGCACTGCCAGCTCGACTGCTCTCTGCTTTCAGCAAACAGAAGACCTCAGGGGGAGCTGCCCCACATGGACAAAATTCACCACAGAGACCAGTAGGAAGAGGAAGGGCTCCGTATACTCCATGGAGGTGGATAAGAGACAGAGAAGTACTGGACTGGGAGGTTAACAGACCAAGTAGAGCAGCTTCAAAGAAATGGGATACAAAAAATTAAAAAAATAGATACAGTGTAACCCTGTTTATCAGAATTTCCTGGGGGTCATAGGAAACTTTTGGATAAATGAGGTTTTGGATAAAGGTGGTTTCATTTCGGCAGGTAGGAACAAAATCAGACCAACACAAGCATGTTTGGTAAACAGTGAAATAAGCTAAAAATAGCTAATTCATACTTTGTAACCTATGGTTAAAAGCAGTACTGCTAAATAAATGCCAAGCTTTATTATGTCTTACAAAAGTTTTTTATGACTGCTTGTTTTGTTTTCCGAGTTTCTTTTTGCTACCACTTTTTGTCTCATCTGTCTTAGAAGCAGTATCTTTAAGCTGTCATTAAGCTATCACTTTAGTGTTCACAAAAAGAACAGTTATGTAAGAACTTACTGTAACAGTAGATCTTCGAGGGAATCTCTTTCTTCAGGTCACACCTATGAAACCTAGTTGTCAGGCCCTAGGATCATACGGAAGCTTTTCTGTAGTAGTTTAGAGTAGGCCGCCTTCCCCAACGTCATATGCCAACGTCCCTTGTCCTATGTAAGTGTGGGTGGCCCCACTCCCTCCTCAGTTCTTTTCCCCCTGCTGGACACCATACAAGTCAGGCCTCCTGCTAGGGAACAGAGGAGAGAGAAAGGATATAATTAAGGGCTGGAGCGACGAGAAAACCTGGCTGGAAAAAGGGAGCCAGGGAGATGGTGGGTGGGATGGCATGACCTAAAGAAAGATTCTGTTGAAGATCTACTGTTACAGTAAGTTCTTATGAAACTGTTCTATCTTCCTCAGGGATATCTCTTCCATCAGTTCGCACATATGGAACGAGTCCCAAGCAGTTCTGACAGTGAGATAGTCTCGGTGGCAAGAGGCCAAAAGCCTAAGAAAGAAAGCCTTGCAGCACAGCTAGGATGAATCTCACCTGCTTTCTACAGGCAATGACCAGACTGTAGTGCATTGTGAAAGCGTGGACAGTACTCCAAGTTGCAGCAGCACAGATTTCTGCAGCTGATACATCCCTGAAACAGGCAGCCAAAGTAGCCATGCCTCTGGTTGAGTGACATGAACAACTCCAGGAAGTTCCTTAACATACTTCATGTAACAAAAAGTAATACAGTTGGCCAACTATTTGAACAGGCATTGTTTAGACACTGGAATGCCCTCTTTCTCATGAGTGAAAAAAAAAAAAACAACAACTGAGAGGACTTCCTGCAGTCCTTCGTGCAGTGCGTGTAGTACCTGAGAATTCTATGCACATCTAAAGTATGGAGCAATGCTTCCCCTGGATTGGCATGCTCTGGGTATTAAACAGGCAGGTGGATAGACTGATTTAAAGTAAACTTGGATACCATCTTAGGAAGAAACTTAGGGTTGGTATACAATGTGGAAAATCAAAGTAGGCTGCTCACACATGAGAGCCTGTAGCTCTGAAATCCTTCAAGCACTAAGTAGCAGCAACTAAAAATAACATTTTCCACAACAGAAAGCGTAGCTCACAAGATGCGGCTGGCTCAAAAGAAGGCAAAGTCAGTTTCTCTAGAACAAAATTCAGGTCCCAAGCTGGAACCAGATTTTGGCTAGGAGACTTTAAGCTTTAGAATGCCTCTTAGAAGAGTGTGGGCCACATCCAGCTGGGCTACATTATGGGCATCGATGGGTACATGGAAGGCTGATATAGCAGACAGGTGTGCCTTAATAAATGAGTATTGAAGTCTGGCATCAGACAAGGGCAGGAGATACTTGAGAACTTGGTTCACCAGACAGGTGAAAAGGTCCAGGTGATGGGAAGTGGCCCATATAGCAAAGCGCTCCCACTTCATCGAGTAAGTGGCCCTGGTGGAGGGTTTCCTGGCAGCCACCAGGAGATCAGCCACTTTCTGTGATACCTCGAACTGGGCAATGGCTATATCTTCAGGAGCCAGACACACAGATGGAGGGATGGGTCTGAATGGACCAAGGTTCCCTGTTCCTGAGTCAATAGATCTCGGCAAAGGGGCAGTGGAAATGGAGGTTCCACAGCTAACTGCTGCAGTAATGGAAACCAGATCGGATGAGTCCAGAATGGGGCATCCAGAATGAGGGTAGCCCCATCCATCTGGAGCTTGATCAGCACCCTCTGAATTACAGGGAATGGAGGAAAGACATAGAGAAACCGCCCTTTCCAAGAGAGGGACAGTGTGTCTTGCCAGAAAACTCCAGACCCTGGATCTAGCGAGCATAAATGTGACAGTTTTGCATTGAATGGGAATGAAAAAAGGTCCAACTCTGGACAACCCCACCTGTTAAATAGGTCTTCTATGACTGAAGTCAGCAGTTCTGACTCATGCTGACTGGACTGCAACCAGCTGAGGCTGTCCGCCAGGGTGTTTTGTTCACTGAGAACATGTACAGCTGACCGTTCTAGACCGTGTTCTAGAGCCCAGTACCAGACTCTCATTGCCTCCTGACATTGGGGGTAGGAATGAGTCCAGTCCACCCTTGCTTGTTGATTTAGTAAACAACACTGAAGTTGTCTGACTACACCAGCAGGGGACCAGAGAGAGGTGGTTCTGGAAGGCTTGCAAGGTATACAGAACTGCCCTCATTCCTTGCATGCTTGTGTGGAGGTGGCTCTCCATCAATAACCTAGTCCCCTGGGTCCAGAAGGGATCAAGGTGCACCCCCAGCCCAGACCTGAAGCATCTGAGGTGAGGATCTGCTGTGGGGAAGGAATGAGGAAGGGTACCCTTCTCAGAAGATTGAGAGGATCCATCCACCAATGAAGTATTTTGCAGACAGGGGAGAAACAAGAACCTGTTGATCTAGATTCTCAGTGCATTGATCCCATTGGACCCTGAGGATCCACTGGGGGATCCTCATATGCAGCCTCACGAAGGGGATGGTGGCAATGGCTGAGGCCATCAGGTCCAACAACCACAGGAAGGTCCTGACTGTGACAAACTGGCTTTGAACAACCAACTGGGCCTGCACTATTAGATATTCTGCCCAGTCCAGAGGAAGGAGGGAAGGCCTTGCCTTGGGAGGTGTCCAGGACCGCCCCAATGTACTGCAATCATTGGCAAGGGGTGAGAATGGATTGGTAGATCGATGGTAATCCCCAAAGCCTTGAACAAATGCCTGGTGAGGTCCAGTGTTCAAAGCAGGAGATCTCTGGACTGGGCCTTCAGCAAGCAGTCATCCAGATAAGGGAAGACATACAGGCCTTCATGCCTGAGAGCTGCTGCCACTACTGCTAAGCACTTGGTAGAGATATGTGGTGTAGATGATGAGCCAGAGGGCAATACTCTGAACTGGCAGTGTTCCCCCTGGAACAGGAGCCTGAGATAATGCCAGGAGGGGAGCACACCTTGATATGCAGGTATGCATCCTGTAAGTCTGGGGAGCATAAACAGTCTCCCTCCTTGAGCAGAGGTGGCAGGCTAGGCAGGGTGACCATCTGGAACTTCTTGTACTGAATGTAAAGACTGAGTTCCTTGAGGTTTACAATGGGCCTCAGATTCCTGGTTCACTTGGGGACCAGAAAGAACTGGGAATAGAACCCCTTGTTTCTTTGTTGAAGTGGCACTGGTTCTATAGCCCTCTTGTCCAGCAGGGTGAGCACCTCCTCCCGTAATACCAGAACATGTCCTGGAGGGTAACAGGAAAGAACAGGAGGGAAATCTGGGGGTTGCTCCAGAAGTTCTAGAGTAAAACCCTGTTCAATAAGCTGCAGGATCCAAATGTCGATAGTAAGGGTCTCCACTGGTCTAGATGGAGGGAAAAGTGACTTCCTACCACCACCTCCTGGCTTGGAACAGGAGGAGGGTGGGTTGGACAAGGAGTCATGCTGAGGTGAAATTTGTAGCTGGGGCTGCAGTGCCACTTCTGGGGTTTTTGGCAGAGATGCCAGAGGTGAAGAAAGGGGCAAGCAAGGAAGCACAGGCTCTTCTCTTGCCCTGAAGCCTGGTACCTGACCCTAACTTATGAGAGACCTTGTGAAAAGAAGGACTTGGCCTACTCCTAGGTTGGGTATGATGGAGGAAATTAATGGACTGAATAGCTCTACCAGAGGCCTGAAGATCATTAATAATATCCTGCACATTAGGGCCTAAAAGTTTGAAATCCACAAAAGGAGCATCCAAGACCTTCTGCTGGACATCAGCAGCAAAGCCTGAAACTCTTAGCCAGGAGTGCCTCATAAGGCAAATACCAGTGGCAGCTGCTCTAGCAGTGGAATCAGACATGTCATAAATGGTTCTCAAGAGGTGCTTATTGACATCCTCCGCAGCCTGGAGAGACCTAAGGAGTTTTTGCCTCTGAGGACCCTCAGGAAAGGCCTCTGCTGCAGCCTTGCCCTTTTTCCATAGGGTATTCTGGTACTTGACCAAATGGTATAGGTAGTTGGCAGTCCTAAGGCCTAAAGTAGCAGAGGCAAAGATCCTTTTGCTACAAAGGTCAGTCCTTATTGATTCCCTATCAGAGGGGAGGGAAATGAAAATTACATACCTACCGTAATTCTTGATCTTCCTGTGTATCTTCACCATTCATCACTGGCAGGGTGTCAGCCGGAGGTGCAGCCTTTTTTTTTTTTTTTTTTTTAGGGGGAGGAGCCAGTGGCACTGCCCACGAGGCCGATGTATTACATGGCTCTAGCGGGTTGGACAGTAACAGCCATTTGCTCCTTCTCCACCCCAGTTCTGCTCACCAGAGAGACAGAAGGAAAAAAGAGGGATAGAGAAAAAATGAGGGTGGAGCAAGGAAGCCCAAGGGACAGGATAAGGAATGGATATAAAACAGAAAGAGGAATAAGCTGGCCAGAGAACAGAGGAGGAGGAGGAGGGTCTGGGGGTATGGGCTGGGAAAGAAAGGACAAAGGAGAGAGAGAAAGAGGGAGAGAAGGATGGGAAAAAAAGGAGAGAGGGACCCTAGTTCCCCTGCACCGAATCCAAGGCTCAAAGACTTCGTGCAGAAGCACCTCCTAGAGGCAGGCAGCCCACAAGTCAAGAGAAACAAATGAGGCAGAGGAGAAAAAATTACTTACCATAGTAATATTGCTTCTTCTAATGGAGTCTTGCTGTATTCTGACAGTATGTAGTATGACTGATCGGTTCAGCTGCCCCGGGGAGCTAAGAGTTTAAACCCTATGCCAATGCATAGAACATTGAGCTTGAGCTCGGTTTTCAAACCACTGTCCTCGGTACATTCTATGTAACTGACCAGATTCTTATGTAGCTACTAATAAGAAATGCCAACCAAAAATAAACCACAACTATAACTGACACCCCAAAGGTAAATACACACAACAATAGGGCATAAAGAAGACTCAAGTCACTGATGCCCAGAAAAAAAACACTCACTGGTGGGTATAGGAATTAACAACTGGAGTGCAGAGACCCTGCTTACCTAGGTTCCAGAGGGGAGGCAGGGTGTATGGTCATAATACAGCAAGATTCCATTAGAAGAAACAAATTACTATGGTAAGTAATTTTTTCTTCAAACAACATGAAGTCTTGCTGTATTCTGACAGTATGCAGACTACCACGCAGTGCCCCATGGAGGTGGGCACAGAACCTACTTAGGTAATCGGCTCTGCAGTACTGCTGTGCCAATCCTGGCATCACTCCTGGCCTGGGTGTCCAGGTAGTAGCGCTTGGTGAATGTGTTAACAGTTTTCCAGGTAGCTGCTTTACAGATGTCAAGCAGGGGGATATCTCTGACAGCTGCTATGGAAGCGGCTGTCCCTCTAGTAGAGTGAGCCCTTAGGCCAACTGGTGGCTCCTTACTTAGTTTGCCATAGCAGAACTGGATGCAAGCCACACTCCATCTGGAAAATGTCCTTTTTGTGGCTGGCCTGCCTTTACTCACCTCACCACAGGTAAGGAACAGCTGAGTACAGTCCTTTCTATGGTCTTTTGTACTGTCCATATAATAGCTGATGGACCTTTTTACATCCAGGCTATGCAGCCTGCGTTCATCTGAACTGGAATGATCAATTAAGAAGACGGGCAATGTTATGGACTGATTCAAGTGGAAGTCTGAGACTACTTTGGGGAGGAACGCCCTATTAGTTCGTAGAACAATCTTGTCCCTGTGAGGAGCAATGTAGTTGGGTCCTACTGACAGTGCCTGAAGCTCACGGATCCTCCTGGCAGAGGTGATGGCCATCAAAACTTCAGTCTTCCATGTCAGAAAGTTGAGTTCTGTTGAGGACATGGGCTCAAAAGGGGGCTGCATAAGCTGAGCTATGCAGATGTTAAGGTCCCAAGAAGGGGTAGGCCCTGTGTGAGGAGGGTGAAGATGGAGTAACCCCTTATAGAACTTCTTAAAGATAGGATGAGCAGCTAGGGAAGGGCCCTTTCCAGCTGACACATAGGCAGAATCAGCTGCCAAGTGCACCTTCAGACTGGAGGGCTACAGTCCTAGCCAGGGATTGAAGGTGAACCAAGTAGTCCAGCTGGGTTACCAGACTGGCCTCCAGTGGTTCCATGTCGTCCTGGGAACACCAGATGGAGAATCTCTCTTGGAAGAGTAAGTTCTCCTGGTGGAAGGTTTCCTGGAAACCATAAAGA
Source organism: Neoceratodus forsteri (assembly GCA_016271365.2). NCBI lineage: Eukaryota > Metazoa > Chordata > Ceratodontiformes > Ceratodontidae > Neoceratodus > Neoceratodus forsteri. The sequence continues at coordinate 166,697,582 of CM028137.1, forward strand.
TGTCCAGGCCTGCTTCTGAGAGATGCAGGCCTGCATACTCTAAGTCTTCAAGAACCAAGCCTTGAGCTGGAGGAACTCAAGGTTGGGGTGCAGAATCCTCCCTTGGGAAGAAGTCAGCAGGCTGTGTCTCCTGGGGAGGAAAATTGGATTGGCCACCAACAGGGACAACAGCATAGAGTACCACAGCTGTCTGGCCCAATCTGGAGCAATCAGGACCATGGTGGTTGACTGAACCCTGAGCTTGACTAGAACGCTGGGTATCAGAGGGAATGGAGGACAGACATACAGAAATCTGTCTGTCCAATCCAGGAGCAGAGCATCCAGAGGCACTGAGCCCAGTCTGGGGCTGCAGAGATCTATCTCTGGAGTTCATCATCTTATGAAGACTGTCAACAGAATTTGTCTGTTCAGGGTCCATTCATGATGGCCCTGGTTGATCCTGCTGAGAGCATTTTCAAGGACATTGTCCTTCCCTGGCAGATGGACTGCTAATAGGGAGGTGTTTAAGGAGTAAGCCAGACTCCAGATCTTCATGGCCTCTGTGCACAAAACTGAAGATCTTGTTCCCTCGTTTGCTTGATGTAGTACATGGTGGTGGTGGTATTGTCTGTCCTGATCTTCACCACCTTGCTCTGTAGCATCTTAATGAATGACCGAAGTGCTAGGAACACTGCTCTGAGCTCCAGAAGATTTATGTGCAGAAGAGATTCCTGCTGGAGCCATGTTCCATGAGCAGTATGATCCCCTAGGTGAGCTCCCCACCCTAGTAGTGAGACATCCGTGATCAGTACTACCAAGAGAGCTTGTTGCAGAAAGGGGATTCCTGCACTGAGGTTGTCCCTGTCTTGCCACTATTGTAGTGTTTGACTCTGAGTGGTAGTTACTGGTATCAGCTTGGACAGAGAATCCCTTTTCTGGGACCAAAAGGACCTCAAATGGAACTGGATGTCTCTCATCTGAAATCTGGCCCCTGAGACTACTGCTGTGGTGGCAGCCATGTGGTCCAGGAGCTGTAGGAAGTACCTTGCTGGGCGAGGAACCGAGAGATGGAAGGACTCTGCCAACTGGACCAGTGTGTCCGCCCTTCCTGGAGACAGAAAGGCCTTTGCTTGAATTGTGTCCAGCTCTGCTCCTATGAAATCTAGGATCTGGATGGGTTTCAGAACTGATTTCTTGAGGTTCACCAGGAACCACAGTGATTGGAGGGTATCCTGTGTGAGGGTCAAGATTTCCTCTACCTGTTGGGGGGAGTGACCCACTACCAGCCAATCATCCAGGTAGAGATAAAACGTGACTCCTTGCCTTCTCAGGTGTGCCATGACTACTGCCAAGCACTTTGTGAAGGCCCTTGGAGCAGATGCCAGTCCGAAGGGCATGGCCCTGAACTGGTAATGGCCTGAGGGCAGTCTGAATCGGAGGTATTTTCTGTGAGATTGCAAGATGGGAATGTGAAAATAAGCATCCTTTAGATCTAGGGATGCTAGCCCTTGTCTGAGAGTAGGTAAAATGATAGCCAGAGTGGCCATCTTGAACTTTGGCTTTGTGAGGTGCTTGTTTAGGTATCTCAGATCTAGTATGGCATGCCACTCCCCGCTTTTTGTTCAGGGTTAGTAAGTACCTTGAATACAACTCTTTTCCTCTGTGCTCAGAGGGAACAGGCTCCACTGCCGTGACTTGGAGTAGGGTGGAAACCTCTGCCTCCAACAGGGCTGTTTCTGAGAGGGTGGCAGGTTTGAATTATCTTGCTCCTGTTTTTGGGAACAGTTTGAAACTGAGAGCAAGACCCTGGCCTATTACCTCCAGGACCAATCTGTCTGAAATGATGGACTGTCAGGCCTGAAAGTAGTAGGCCAGCCTGCCCCCCCACTGGTAGTGGGGAAGCGGCCTGGACAGACACCTCAGGGTGTCTGTTTAGAGGGTGTAGTGGACTGAGAGGTGGAACCAGCAGGGTCAGTGTCTCTTTTGCCTCTGCCTCTAAAGTAAACCCTAGGCTGTTGGTAGGAGGGGAAGGCTTGAGGCTGATAGAAAGGCCTGGAGTAAGGTCTACCTCTGCCTCCCTAGTCTGCTGTCTTTGAGAGGTGGCAGCCTTTTCTTTGGCAGCCGCATTCTTGTAGGCTACACTGTACTCATTCATCTTTTTCACATATGCCTCTGTTTGTTCCCTAAACAAAGAATTTTGTGTCAGGGGAAAATCAATGGCATTGTTCTGTGTGTCTTGGGAGAGATTTGTACATCTCAGCCACGAAAATCTCCTGAAGGAAATGGCAGAAGCCATTGAATGGGAGGCTGCATCACTGGCATCCGCTGCCACATGAAACTGATATTTGGATGACTGAACCCCTTTACTAACTAGCTCCTGTAAGTCTGCTGCCAGTTCAGGAACAGCCTTCTTGGCCAATTGTCCCACTGACTCACAGAGGGACTGCTGGTATCTAGACACACAGGCCATATAGGATGCCTGCCTGTTACCCACGGAGGCAGCTAGATACCCTTTTTTTGCTACGCAGTCAATTTTCCTTGAATCCTTATCAGGAGGATGAGAAGCAAGAGGAGTGCCAGCTTTCTTGCAAGCTGCAGCTTGCACTACCCCTACATGACTGCAGTGGCTACTTAAAAATTCAGTGCCATTGCCAACCAACACATATTTCCTGTCCATTTTCTTGTCCACTGGTGGGACAGAACATGGGGTCTGGAGGATTCTAGAGGTCTGTTTTTTGAGAGACTTATGAATGGGAATCATAAGCCTCTGGGAGACAGGGAGATCTGTCACCTCCTCATAGTCATCTTCCTCCTCCTTCTCCTGTCTAGTCTCTTGGACAGACAATGGTAATGTCTCTGCTACCTGCCTCGTGAAAGCAAAATGGGAGGTAGATTCTCTAGTAGAATGAGGAGGAGACTCATACTGAGGGTGTTCAGGGGAAACCTCAGGCTCATCAGGTTCACCCAGATCATCATCTTCTTCATAATCCTCAAATTCTGACTCCTCTGGATCCAGAGAGCCTGAAGGAACCGAACCGACAGGCATCTGAACCGAGGTATGGGTTACCGGTCGTTGAGCCGGTTCCCCCCAACCGGGCTGCAACGACTAAACAATGTGGATAGCCTTTGCGATCTCCTCAGCGGTTGGAGCCACAACTGCTTGTTTATGCAGTTCCGAACCGCTTTTCTTCATCTGTTTTGCAGGGCCCATATCAGGGGCTGAACCTGCTTGCCTTTTCCCTGATGAAGTTTCACCCTGGTCCGAGAGTTTGGTCCCTGGTTCAACTGGTTTATCTTTTGAACTGGACCGGACCTCATTGTAAGGTTTCTCTGCCATTCTATCCCTCAGTTTACCCAAATGTCTATCTAGGGTAGATTGAGGAACATTTTTGCAAATTTTGCTGACTGATTGCAGGTGGTCAAACCCTAAGCAATACAGACACACTAAGTGCGGATCAGACTTAGCAAATTGCTCCTGCACTCGGTGCAGCATTGAAACCCAGTGGGACTGGTTTGTCTCTTGGGTTTCAGTGACATAACCACTCATGAAATGTAATGCTTAACACAGAGGCTTAGTTAGGCCGGCCGGTTAAGCAAAGCCAATTACTAACCTTAATCTGAAATGGCTTAGTGAGGCCAGGAAAAGAGAAAATTCAAATATATATGTATTTATCCTTGGTGACTCTAGTTAGGCCAGGTAAAAGGGGAGGGAGAGGGGAAGAGAGAGAGACAGAGAGGGCGAGAGAAAGAGAGGGAGGAGAGGGGAGAGAGAGAGAGAGAGGAGAGGGAGAGAGAGAGAGAGAGGGAGAGAGGGAGAGAGAGAGAGAGAGAGAGAACACGAGAACAAGCGGTTTAGTGCCTGCATTAAAAATCAAGAAATAGTCTCGGTTTTTAGTCCAAAACTTTGAACCGGATCCCCAAATACAGAAAGATAAACTTTAAATTACACTTTACCACAAGAAAAAGAAAGATAAGCTTTGGTTTCCTCCCAGTCACGAAGAACCGTTCAGAAACTGAAAACTTACTGAAAATGAAGTAAACCTAGACTCGTCTAACCTGTATCTGCAGGACAGAGGTCTGAAAAAAACAAAAGAAATAAACGGTAGTTTGAAAAAACGTTGAAATTCGAAATTCAACCGGAGAAGTTGAGAAGCAGTCTCTGAGGCGTCTTCACAGGCGAGCAGAGTAAAGAATCTGGTCAGTTACATAGAATGTACTGAGGACAGTGATTTGAAAACCGAGCTTGAGCTCAACGTTCTATGCATTGGCATAGGGTTTAACTCATAACACTCCGGGGCAGCTGAACCGGTCGGTCATACTGCATACTGTCAGAATATAGCAAGACTTCATGTTGTTTGAAGTACATCTCGGTGTAACTGCCCATTCCAAGGGTAAGACTGAGCATTGTAAGTTGATGGTGCAGGGAAGCTCCTTCCCCCCTTCCTCCAATTCCATCCAGGTGGAAAATCCCACCCTTGGGTGGGATCCCCTCCCCCCAGCTACTGCTTTCTACAGGGTTCGGGGGGAATAGGGATCCCACCTACTCAAAGATGCCTCCCCAAGGGGGAAAGGAACTTGAAGGGACAGAAAAACATACCCAAAACAAGAAGGGGGAGGAAGGAGGTATCTTCGTGGGCCTCATCCCCCCCTCATCTCAGGAGACCCTTGCCACCGGAAGTTGACCTACCCTGGTGGGTCTGGACTGACATCGGAGGGCCCTCCAAGGACAGGGGCCCACAAAGAGTCCCCCCCCCCCAAGACTGGATCGAGAAACCCTTCTGGCCCATTTCCTAACTAGGTCCCCCTCCGCTGCTAAACAATGAGTAAAGAGGACCCAAGGACCACAGTGGGGAGGGCCCCGACTGGTTCTCGGAGGAGGAGGAGGGCAAGCAGGGAGGAGGCTTCACCCAGGGACTGAGGCCTTTTGAGGGGAAAGCGGGATGGTGCCAGTGATGAATGGTAATGATACACAGGAAGATCAAGAATTACAGTAGGTACATAATTGTCATATCGTCCGTGTCAGTCTTCACCATTCATCACTGTCAGGGTGAATACCAAGCCCCTGAAGGGGGGTTCAGCACTTCCCTGAGGGACAGAAGTCCCTCAGCCTCTCGTGGGGAGGACCACTCGAGGAGGAGATCAAACTCCAGGCCAGTTAGGCCTGTGATTGATCAGAGTGAGGTGGGGTCCCCTGTTCCCTGGGGGAAGGAAGTCATCCCTGCAGATCCCGCCTCACCCTGCGGGAGAAAATACGGGTCCCCCAGAATGCGGAGGCAATCACCCTAAGGGTAAGGGTAACAACGCCAAGGGTAACAACCTCGACAGACAAAGCCATGTCATCTTCCTAATGCAGATCGCTGTCCCTGCTAGCCTTGACGCTACCTTAATGGCATCATAAGACACCCTTGCCTGGCACAGCATGGAGAGGGCGGTGGCCTGCCTGGCTGCCTCCGAGTCAGGCAACAATGCTAGCACCTGACCTAGCCTCGCCCACAGGTGCCTGTTGTAGACAGCGTGGTGCACCTGATGAGATGCTATGCACAGAGTCATCCATGCCGAGGAGAAGACTCTCCATCCCAAGCGGTCAAACTCTGCAGAGTCTGGATCTGGGGGTCGGTCGCGGACCGGGTGCCTATGCCCGGTAGGGGTGTCCAGCAGCGTCACTCCTGCCAAGGGATGAGACAAGGTACCTGGAGATCCCTGGGTGCTCAACACTGACACTGACAGTCCGAAGAGGCTGGAGCTGGGTTGGATGGGAGCTGTCAGGCACTGTACAACACTTCTTGGAAAGGTATGGGCCAGAAAGGGACCACCAAATGGTCTGCACTGTATTCACCCAGGAAGGTGCACATCGCACACTTAGTGTTGCGTCTTGCAAAATGTGACAGGTGCAGGTCCTTGACCAGCCTCACAAGAAAGCGCTGATACTCTGTTTCATTGGCACTGGAGGACAGGTGGACAGATGTATCCTCTAACTCAAAGGAGGAAGATGAGGAGGCTGAAGAACCCAAAGATTCAGACTACGGCTGCAGTGGAGGGAGGAGGGGGGACAGGCGGAAGACCTGCTCGTCCATGGCTCTAATGTATCTCGGGAACTCTGCAGCCTGAGCTCTGAACCGCTCCCAGGTCAAGGGTCCCTAAGGACCCACATGGCCTTGGGAGGGCTGGATGCAGAGGGGAGACACCTCTCACAGTCAGCGAGTCACCTCTGTCAGGGCTAGGAGACCAAGCAGATGATCCCAGACAATTAGGGATCCATAGGTCAGTTCAGTCAAAGGCTGCTTAACTAGCCCAAAGCAGTCCAGACTGAGTCCTGAAGGGGAAGCATCCCTATCAGGGGACTGGGGACACATGTGTCCAGAAGGGCGAACCCCAACCCTATCCAACAAGGACTCCCTTGAAGGAGACAAGGGAGAGAACTTGGGCTCAGCACTGTGGCTCCTCCCTGAGCCCCGAAGGGCTCCAGAGGACAGCTGCAGCCCCTCACCCCATCCCCTCAACCACACCGACTCTGAGGATGACCTCTTCCATAATCCCAGTGCTGGGGACTGACCCAGTCCCACAGGCTCTCCCCGAGGAGAGCTGCAGAAGGGGAGAGGGTCCCTGTTCTAGTCTCAGAGGAGGGGGTGGCACCTGGGATGGCAGCTGACCCCACCTCCGAAACCCGAACCACTACCCCATCAGACCAGGAACTGCTATCCTGCACCTTACCCTCTGTGCCACCACTTGTGTCGGAGTCGGTGTTAACCACTGTCACTAGAACTGCGGAGAGGGCACCTGGGCAGGCTCATCAGTACCAGGCCCAGGAGAGCCCTCTGACTCCAAGAAGTTGGGTCGCCAGTCCAGGTCAGCCTCCCGATCATCCGGCTCTGGAGAGGAGGAGCTCCAGAAAACCTCCAAACTGGCAACTCCAGGGGCTCTCCCACCCTCGGCACTGTGGGTGGCTCCAGTACCCCTCGCGGTACCATCCCAATAACCAGAGCAGCAAATGGCTCCAGGATCCAAGGCAGCACTGGCAAGTGGCATTGAAGAACCTCCCATGCCGGACCCAGCAACCATGGTTCACGACACCGGGGTAGCCTGCAGCTCAGAGAAGGTGACTGCCTGAGTGGTGCTCCTAGCCTGGCTCCTGGGGGGAACTAGACTGGTCCTCCAGCACTGCAGAAGAGGCCTCCTCCCCGGCAAGGCTAGAGGAGGCCACCATCTCCTCCCTGGACCATATAGACCTGTGAGGGGACCTGGAGGAATGGCGAAGAGACCCGTGTGTGGATCATCTTGAGCGACGCCGTCCCCCGAAAGTCAGTGGAGCCCTGCTGAATTTAAATACCCGGTACTCCAGAACTCAACAGTCCATCGAGAAGCAGGCATCGCAGTTGTCTATATTGTGTTGGGGTCCAAGGCAGGTTAAGCAAACACCATGCCAGTCCGTCACTGAAATTGGCCAGCCACAGGGACACTGACGCATTGGAGGCCGGCCCACTTTGGAAGAATATTTCTTGTCCCTCAGACCAGGCATGATGCAGTGGTAACACAACAACAAAAACAAAAAAGACCCACCGCCGTTAAGAAGTAAAGAAAGAGCTTACCTGTATTTTATTGAAAATGGCGCTGAGTACCAAACTGGCAGAACCGGGACAAAGGCGAACTTGAACAAATACAGCATCGAGGTCTGGCATCGTGCCATAACTAGGCTGCAAACTTCTGATACAGAAGAAATTCTCTAGCTGCAGGTGAGGTGCTGTCTTGATGGTGGGAGAAGCAGAACTGGGAAGGAGAAGGAGAAGGAGCCGACGGCCGCTACTGGCTAACCTGCGAGCACCACGCACTACGTCGGCCTCGTGGGTGGTGCTGCCAGCTCCTCCCCCTAAAAAAAAAAAAAAAAAGAAAAGAAAGGTCCCATAGAGTGCTGCATCTCCCACTGACACTCTGACAGTGAAGAATGGTGAAGACTGGCACAGGGAAGATCTAAGGTGTTTAGGCATCTTTGACCTGTCATGGGCTGCCTTGATGACCACTAAGTAAGTTTCTGGCTGGGCGGCAATCCTCAGGGGGACCTTGGGGCACACATAACTGAGTCCTTGCTCTAAGAGACAGTAGACCTTTCTGAGGAAGCAGACCCTTCATCTTCCTCCACATCCTCCTCTCCAGGGAGAATGAGATCAGGGCAGTATTCCACCTTTACAGTGATCTGGTCAGAGACAGGTGTTGACGGCAAAGGCACCGTTGGTGCCCTGGGGGGAATCAGCAGTGAAGGGCAAACCAGCGTTGACGTTAAAGTAGCATCCGATGGCAGTGGCGATGAAAGCCCTGGCCATGGGAGGAACTGCTGGTCAGGGCCATAGTGATGGAATTGAGCACAGGTTTAAGATTGATGGTAGGAAAAGGAAACATCATTGGAGCCAGCTGCAGCAGATGAAGTACAGTTCCCAAACGAAAGGCTGCCTACAGTGGCAGAGCTGACAGGGCCCAATGCCTGTGGACCTTGTGGCTCAGAAGGTCATATTGGTGGAGTGGGGGCCGACAACCCGGGGGTTGATGGTGCCTCACAGCCAATGGAAGGTTGATAGAGCTCACTGCCAAGGCTGGCCTGGGCAGCAGGCGCTGTTGATGCCAAAGCTGTTAACGGCACAATCTTTGAAAGAGAAGACAAAGTCAATAGGGAACGGGAGCGCCTCCAGAGGGAACAGTCCTTGAAGCGTTCCTTCTCCCGATGAGAGTGTTTTCCCAAAGACTTGTCCCAGGTCTTGGTGGCCTGAGAGCCTGAAGAAGAAACTGGCAACTGGGCAGTGGTAGCCCCAGAAGGCCACTGTTCTGTCCGGGCTACTGGTTGCTTGATGAAGAACTTCTGCAGAGCCTTCCTGCAGCGTCACTGGGAGGTGAGGTTGAACTTCAGGCAGAGTTCACAGGCGAGGGTACCATGGCTAGGCCCAAGACAGCAAACACAGTGATCACGTTCATTAGTGGAAGCAATCTTCTTTCCGCAGTGGCAGCAACGGAAAAGAGCAGATGAGACAATGGTTCTCAACATACAAAGTAAAGAGGAACCACTTCAAAATAAAGTGATTCCAGCCAAGGTAGAAAATGAAAAACAGGTTTTGGTAGTCGACTTAATGACGAAGCTTCCATGGAGTCTCTGTGAGTAGGTCGATGGCAGAAAGGAACTGAGGAAAGAGCAGGGCTGCCCACGCTTGCATAGGACAAGGAACATCGGCATATGATGTTGGGGTGGGCGGCCCCTACTAGACTGCTACAGAAAAGCTTCTGTGTGATCCTAGAGCCTGATGGCTAAGTTCCATAGATGAGACCCGATGAAAGAGATATCCCAGAGGAAGATCATCAGGCTTTTATCAAGACAGTTAGCTGATTCCGCATGTGTCTGTAATTTGATAGTTTCTTGCTCAATGTCATCTGGATGTCTTGTGGGTCATTTTCAATGGGATTTCAGACAGATAATAAAACCTAGACATTCAGATTGTCATAACTGGTGTCTGTGACATCTATTTTTACAGTCATCAACTCTTGCATGCTGGTCTCTATTTTCTGTGATTTTGTACAGCGTATCTGTGGTTTTTGTTTGCTAGTCAAGGGTACCAGTGGTACAGGGATTTTGTTGCGGTTCAAGTTCAGGAGCTTGTAGGAGCAAAGTACAGTTGCATAAGAACTTACAGTAATAGTAGATCTTTGAGGGAATCTCTTTCATCAGGTCATACCTATGGAACCAAGACGTCAGGCGCTAAGATTCCACGGAAGCTTTTTTATGTAGCCGTCTATTAGGCCCGTCCACACCAATGTCACCTGCAGACATCATCTTCTCTATATTGGCATATGTGGCCCTGCTCCCTCCTCAGTTTGTTCCTGCCAGAGACCTTTCCCATCCGGCTATCTCTGGGAAAGCAAATAGAGATAGAGACAGAGTGCCTAGCCCTATGTAAAGATGGAGCACTAAATAACCAATCTGGAACAGAAAATACTCCATGGGGGGATGGTGGATGAGATGGCATGACCTGATGAAAGAGATTCCCTTGAAGATCTACTGTTATGGTAAGTTCTTGTGCAACTGTACTGTCTTCATCGGGGATATCGCTTTCTTCAGATCACACCTATGGAACAAGTCCCAAGCAGTGCTGACAGTACAGTAACAAGGGGTGGCAGGAGGTTAGACACCTAAGAAAGGAGGCCCTGAAGCATGGCAGACCAAACCCTGCCCACTTGAGAGAGGCAATGTCCAAACTGTAGTGCTTGGTGAAAGCATGGACAGTACTCCAAGTGGCAGCAGCATAGATGTCTGCAGCTGACGCATTCTGGAAACAGGCAACAGAAGTAGCCATACCCCTGGTTGAATGGCCTTTGACAGTCGCAGGAAGTTCCTTACCATACTTTCTATAGCAAAGTAATACAGACTGCCAACCACTGGACAAGCACTATTTTGAAACTGGAGCACCCTCTTTCCCTGGGGCAAAAGAAACAAACAATTGCTTGGACTTCCTGCAGTCCTTAGTATGGTATGTGTAGTAATGCAGAATTCTGTGCCCATCCAAAGTGTGGAGCAATGATTTCCCTGGATTGGTATGCTCTAGATAATAACACAGGCAGGTGGATGGATTGATTTAGGAGGGTAAACTCAGACACCATCTTAGGAAGAAATTTAGGTTTGATACGCAAGAGAGACCCTGTCTTTGTGAAAAATCAAATAAAACTACTCACACTTGACAGCCTGTAGCTCTGAAATTCTTCAAGCAGAAGTAATGGCAACAAAAAAAGAAAAATTGCGTATTCATCATAATTGTAGATCTTCCCGAGTATCTTCACCATTCATAACTGGTGGGTCTCAGCCAGAGGCACCAGACCTTTGTGAGAGCTTTAGCTTGAAGAAATTTTGGGCTGAAAGAGCCGATGTCAGGGGCGGCAGCACCTGCGAGGCTGACGTGTTATGTGACACTTGCGGACTGGGCAGTAACTGATGCCAACTCCCTCCAGCCCTCAGTTCTGCTCGCCAGAGAGGAGAAAAAAGTAAAGAGAAAGAATAAGAAGTAAGGAGGGCAAAAAGCCAAAGGGACAGGATAAAGAAAGTAAGAAAAGAAAGGAATGAAAAATGACAAGGACAGAGAATATGAAAGAGAGAGGGTATTGATGGAGGGTTTGTATTAGGAAGGGGACCAGAGCCTCTGGGGAACAGAGAGGACACAATAGAAAAGGAAAAGGGAGGAGAGATGGAAAGGAGACAGAGAGGGACATCTGACACTCTTCAACTTGTGGCAGGCGGAGAAAAAAGTCCACAAGCGTAGAGGCTTCTGAAAAGAAGCAGCAGGAATGCAACATATACTGCAAGATAGTCTGCCGGGAACAGAGCAGACAAGAAAGGCTAAACAGTATGAATTGTTGTTGCTTGCATTCCAGAGAGAGTTTGATGTCCCCTTTCTCTGTGTATATAGATACATATATATATATATATTTTTTTAAAGATGTGGGATTGGAAGAGAAAGAATTTAACGGCCAGAGAGTCCAACTTGAGGACAACAACTGCCATAGCTGTGAAAGAGTAAGAGATAGCTTCACAGACACCCCAGAAGCAAAGTGCCATCTGTGGGGTTACTACTGGAATGGAGTGTTCTGCAAATGGCAGCATGAAGTCAAAGAAAAATAAGGGGCCGTGCCCTTCTCTGTCTCCTAACTGAAGAGGGAAAAGTCTAGAGCCTCCCTCCTGAGGCAACAGAGCAACTCCTCCCCTCAGTCTTCCCACTTTCTCTTTTTTTTTTTAAAGAAGGGAAGAGGAAAGAGGTCAGAAGTCTCCAGAACCTCCTCCAAAAAGCCGAGGAGTTGACAAAGTGGGAGACAAAATGGTGGTCCCAGGGGTCAAATCGGACCCAAGGGCATACAATAATACACAGAAAAGAGAGAGAGAGAGGAAGAGAGGGAGGGAGAGAGAGAGAGAGAGAGAGAGGTATAGCCCTAAAAAAACTCAAGCTGAAGCTATGGAACGTGTTTCCAGAGTTTACTTCTCTCTCTGTACCCCTAGGGTTTGCCAAGGGAAATGTGCCCTGTGAAGGGCCAGAGAGAAGGAGAGAGGTGGTACACCCCAGAAGCCTGGTCCTGAGGGGATGGAGAAAGGGAAGCAGTTATGAATGGTGAAGATACTCAGGAAGATCAACAATTACAGTGAGTACATACTTTTTCTGTTACCTGAGTCAGTCTTCACCATTCATAACTGGTGGGTCAGAGTACCAAGCTACTACCTTGGTGGTGCCTGGCAAACCCTGAGGGGAAAATCCCTGAGCCTCCTGTGGGGAAAGAGCACAAGGAGGCGGGGGCCCCTTATTGGTCTGGCCAGACCCACGATTGATCAGGGTAGGCAGAGGCTCCCATTGCCTGGGAGAAGGAGGGTGCCCTGACAGCTCATGCCTCACCCTGAAGGAGAAAAAAAGAGCCACCTGGAAAGGCAAGGCAATCACCCTATGCCGAGCCAAGAGTGATAGCCATAAGAGATGAAGGGGGCCCTGCCGGTCGGGGGGGAAGGGGCGGGTCAGCACTCTGACTCTGCCCAGAGTGTCCTGCCATTCTAGGGACAGTCAGGGCATCAACCACGATCTCAAGACCCCTGCTCTTCCAGGTCGAGACCCACACCTCGAGGGAGACCCCTGCAAAGCTGTAGTCAGGAAAGAAGGAGGAAGAGAGAATCCAGTACCGAGATCAGTACCAGAATCCCTCTTGGCACTGACCCAGTGCCACCAGCTGAACTGAAGTCAGACCCGACACCTGGAATGGCAGCAGCACCAGAGCCAGCATAGCCCCCCAGTCCAGCAACAGATATGGTGCTGCCTTCCAAACCGGCACCAGAGTTGGTGCTGCAGGAGTCTCCGGCACCTCAAATGGTACCAGGAGAATCGGAGGAGGCAGCACCAGAGACAGTGCTGTGCTGAAGAGCCGACTGCAATGAAGGCCTTGAATTGGGTCTATGAGAATCCTGGAGCGCTGAAGAACTAAGCCACCATTCAGGATCATCCCGACACTTGTCTGAGGAGGATGAGATCAGGGAGATCTCCAAGAAAGTGACCCCAGAGACACTCCCTCTCTCGGCACTGTGAGCAGTGTCAAAAGGGGACCCAATGGCGCCAGTGGCGCCATCTCGCTCACCGACACTGAGAATGGTGTTGGGAGCTGAGATGGTGCCAGCCGGTGCCGCTGAGAAAATCATCGGAGCAGGCCCAGCATATAGCTGAGACCTCGACATGGGGGGCGTCCGAACCCCCCAAAGTGGTACTGAACTGTGAGGGGTGCTCAGCCAGTCCCCCCACAGGGGGCCGACTGTCCACCCAACCTCTCACACAAGCCTCCGGTCTCAGCAAGACTAGAAATGGAGGCCTGCTCTCCCTCAGTACATACAGTACCTGAGAGAGGCCCATGGGAAGAGCCCAGGGACCTGATCTTGGTATCCCTTGTGCGATGCCATCCTTCAAAAGTTGGGGGGGCCCATCCCAACTTTGCTACACAGATCCACAGGGTACAGAGATCCATGGAGAAACAGGTGTTACATCAATCAATATCATGTTGTGGGTCCAGGCAGGAGAAGCAACAGTTGTGCCGGTCGATGACGGTCATCAGCTTGCCACAGGGGCACTGATGTATTGGGCAATGCCCCACCTTGGAAGATTTTGGAGGCCCTGGGCCAGACATGACTGCAAAGGAGAACAAACAAAACAACAGAAAAAAGCGTTCGATGCCACACTGTGAGGAAAAACGCAAAACAACAAAGGTAAACTACCAAAAAACGACAGTGCCGAGCGAAGGCTGGTGATGAGCAGACTGAAGAAAACAGGCTGTGACACAGTAGTAAGCTGTGCTCCACACCAGGCATCCTTGATGGTGGGAAAAACAGAACTGAGGCCTGGAGGGAGTTGGCGTCAGTTACTGCCCTGTCCATAAGCGTCACGTAACACATCGGCCTCGCAGGTGGCGCCGTCCCCGATGTCAGCTCCTCCAGCCCAAAACTTTCTTAAAGCTAAAGCTCCCATGAGGATCTGGCGAGGCTGAGTCCCATAAGTTATGAATGGTGAAGATTGACTCAGGTAAAAGTAACACTTTCCAAGACAGAAAGCGTAGCTCACAAGACGCAACTGGTTCAAAGGGAGGAGGAGTCAGTTTCTCCAACACAAAACTCAGGTCCTAAGCAGGGACAGGACTATGAATAGTGGGTTTTAAGTGAAGGATGCCCCTCAAAAACATATGTGCCACCTCTGACTGGACTACTGGACATTCGTCCACAGGCACATGGATGGCAGACATGTGCACCTTAATGAAAGAGTACTTAAGCCCAGAGTCTGATAGGTACCCCCAAACCTGGTGCACCAGATAGGTGAAAGGGTCTAAGTATCGAGCCAAGGCCCAAATGGCAAAGTGTTTCCACTTCATAGAATATGTGGCACAGATGGAGGGTTTCCTGGCAGCCACCAGGACATCAGCCACCCTCTAAGAAACCCCAAAGTGGGCAATGGCTACGTCCTCAGGAGTCAAGCATGCAGCCGAAGAGATTGGAGATCCGGAAACAGCAGCATCCCCTAGGCCTGCGTCAGCAGGTCCTGGCATAGCAGGAGAGTTGGAGGCTTCACCACCAGCTGTTGCAATAATGGAGACAAAATCTGCCAAGACCAGAATGCTGCCACCAGTATGAGGTAGCCCACTCCATCTGCAGTTTAGGGGGAACCTTTGGATCAGCAGAAAGGGGGGAAAGGCATAGAAGAACCGACCTTCCAGGAGGGGGACAACATGTCTCACCAGAAAACTCCAGGCCCTGGATCTGGCAAGCAGAAAAGCAGCAGTTTTACATTGAGCATGGAAGCAAAAAGGTCCAACTCTGGGTGTTCCCACCTTTCAAACAAGCCCTCAGTTACTGAAGACAGTAGTTCCCATTCATGCTTCTGGGACTGTGACCTGCTGAGGCTGTCTGCTAAGACATTTGGTCTCCAGGAACATGTATGGCAGACAGCTCGAGGCCATAGTCCAGAGCCCAGTACCAGACTTCCATCGCCTCCCGGCACAGAGGATAAGAATGTTTTCCCCCAGGTTTGCTGAGATAGTACACCACAATGAGGTTGTCCAACTGCACCAGCAGGTAACCTGGGAACAAGTGGCTTTGAAAGGTCTGGAGGGCATATAGGATCACGCTCATTTTCAGAACATTTATGTGGAGGGTGGCCTCCACTGGAGACCAGGACACAGATGTGCTGTCCAACCAGTGCCTGAGGCATCCGTAGTCAGAATCTGACTGGGAGAGTAGATGAGGAAGGGGACTCCCCACAACATATTGAGAGGGTTCTGCTACCACTGCAGTACCTTGCAAACTGGATAGGAGACTAGGATCAATTGATCCAAGTTGTCGAAGCACTGGTCCCATTGAATATGCAGGTTCCACTGGGGCCTGCATATGAAGTCTGGTCAATGACATTGTGGTTATAGCCGCCACCATGAGGCCTAATTGCCAAAGGTAGGATCTGACCATAACATACCAGTTCCAAGCAACAAGGGAGGCCATTGCCATCAGACAGTCTGCCCTGTCCTGGGGCAGAAAAGCCTTGCCCTGGGAGGAGTCCAGAACTGCCCCTATGTACTGATGGTGCTGAGATGGGGAGAGGCTGAACTTGGGTAAGTTCACCGTGACACCCAGGGAAAGAAACAGCTGCAGGTCCTGCACAGGGTGGCCAGCAAAAGCTCCCCGGATGGGGCTTTTAATAGGCAATCACCCTGATACGGCAACACATACAGGCCCGCATGGCGGAGGGCCACTGCCACCACTGCTAAGCACTTAAAGACTCGTGGCACTGAGGACAAGACAAAGGGCAAGACTCTGAATTGGAAATGTTCCCTTGGAACGAGAACCTGCGGCACCTCCAGAGAGGAGTATAAACCAGGATATGTAGGTACGTGTTCTGTATGTCCAGAGAACAAAGTCAGTCTCCTTGCTTGAGCAGAGACAGCAGGCCTTGTAGAGTGACCATGCAAAACCACTTGTACTGAATGTACTGGTTTAGCCCCTTGAGGTCCAGGATGGGTAAAGCTACCAACATTCCGAGGCCTAAAACTGGGACAGGTTCCATCATGACCATGCCCCCCCACCGTGTCACTCCCATGAGCACTGCCACAGACAATGCTGCACACAATTAAATTTTTCTGCTTGCTCTGGTCATGACACCCCACAGTAACACCAGTAGCAAATATCCAGATTAAAATAATGCATCATTCTGCTGCAGCAAGTTCCAAATCATGATGTACATAAAGAAGCAAACTTGTGTTAAACTGTGTTCAGACATTCGAGTTGCATGTATTCCTCCTCCTGACAGTCCCATCCCAACCCACTTACACTCACCTAATTTGCTGAGCAAACTTCACTTCAGTGACTCCCACCACAACACCAGACTGTTTTCACACACTCCCTGCAGCTGATCAGTTTCGGGTACCTTAGTTCACTGCTGCCGGTCTCTTCTGTCTGAAGTCCCTCTCAGCTGCAGGCAGGCAGACGTCCACATGCACTTGTCTGCACTACTACCCAGTCTAACCTAAGAGGAAGGAACATGCTTTACCATGCTCCTGCTGACATGCTTGCGGTGCAACATAGGCGCAGGGGTTGAAGTTGCAAACTGCTGTCCAGCTCGAGCAGCGCCTCAGTGGTGCTGAAATAACTGTCACTCACGGATTAGCAGTCAGCAAAAAAAAAGGGACAAAACTGGGACAAGTAAGCAAAAACCAGGACAAAAATGACATTTTTCAAAACTTGTGGAGACACTGGGACATGCTGCCTAAAATAGGGACTGTCCTGGGAAAATAGGGACTGTTGGTAGCTTTAAGGATGGGATGAAGATCTCCCGTCCATCTGGGCCTGAGGAAGAATCTGGAATAGAAGCCCTTATTTCTCTGTGCCTGTGGGACAGGCTCTATGGCCTGCTTGTGCAAGAGGGAGTGAACTTCTTCCCTTAAGACCGGCATGTGATCTGCAGGAAAGCTGGTAGGCCATGGGGAACAGTGGGAGGCCATTCCAGGAGCGTCAGAGTGTGGGCCCTTTGCACAAGCTGCAAAATTCAAGCATCCAAAGTGATGTCCCTCCACTGGTCTAAATGGAGGGAAACACAACCCCCTACCACCTCCTCCAGGCTTGGAACAAGAGGACAGGGGTCAAGCAAGGGGTCTGGCTGAAATAAGGAGGGGTCTGGGCAGCACCTTTGACCATGGGGACTTTGGAAGAGGCTCGGGAGGAGGGTATGGGCAGAGAAGAACTGGCTATGTGCTTGCCCTGTGAACAGGGGCCAGAGCCAGACTTCTGAGAGACCTTCCGAAAGGAAGGCCTCAGTTGGCTTCTGGGCTAGGTATGGTACAGGGAGTGCACAGATTTGAGGGCCCTCCCTGATGCTCGCAGTTCATTAATAATATCCTTAGCATCATGGCCAAATAACTTGGGAGCCCACAAATAGGGCATCCAGGACCTTTCCTGCACATCTGCAGCAAACACAGAAACCCAGAGCCAGAAGTGCCTCCTGAGGCAGATGACTGAGGCAGCCACTCTGGCTGTAGTGTCAGGCATGACATAAATGGTGCAGAGGAGATGCTTACTAGCATCCTCAGTAGCCTGAAGAGTCTTGAGGAGTTCCTGTCTCTGGGACCCATCCAAGAGGGCCTGAGCCAAGACTTTGCCCTTTTTCCATAGTGTATTCTGATATTTAACCAAATGAGACAGGTAGTTTGAAATCCTGAGGCCTACGGTAGCTGAGGCAAATGTCCTTCTTGCCCGATAAGTCCAACCTCCAGGACTCCTTTTCAGGAGAGAGGGAGGGAACTAAGATGTTTGGGTGCCTTGGAATGGTTATGGGCATCCTTAATGATCATAAAGTCTGTCTTAGGCTAGGCAGAATAGTAGGGTTTCCCCAATGGGGTGTGGTACAGCTTGTTCACTGTCCTGGGCATGGCAGGCACAGAGTGGAGCCTGCACCAGACCACCTGGGCAGCATCATTCAGAGCTAAGAGCAAGGGAGGGATGACTTTAGGGGGAGATTCAGGGATCTCCAGGAAGTCTGCCAGGTTCCTCCTGGTGGTATCATCCTCTTCAGTCAAGAACCCCATATAAATTGGAGCTGCTTCATAATGCTGTAAAATCTGGGGTCCTCGGGAGGAGACGGGGGAGTCTGATACTTTAAGCCCCTGCTCCTGGAAGGGATATTAGACCTATCAGAGGAGTAGGCCCCTTCTTCCCCATCTTCCTCCTCCTCCTCCTCCTCCTAAGGCAGGAGGAGATCAGGGCAATATTCCCCTTCAATGTCTACCTGGTCTGAGTCATAGGCCAACACAATGGATGCCCACGATACCCAGGAAGGTGCCAGGTGAAGAGACTGAATCAGTGATGAATCCTGATGGGGGTCTGAAGGAGGTGCCGATGGCATGGCAAGCATTGGGGTGAACTGCTTGACTAATGCCTTGGTAAGGGAAGCAAGAATAGTGCTAAGGTTGACAATGGGTTGAGGAATGGCCATCATGACTGTGAGCGACAGCGAGGGCGAGAAGCCCGCTGCTGATGACCCTGAAGGCCTGAGGGTGACAGAGCTGGGGAAAGCCCAGACATCGATGGCCCTGTAGGAGCAGGGTGCAATGGGAATGAAAGAAGGCCAGCCGTCGACAGTTCACTGTCCTGAGCGATTACAGTGGGGCCTGGTGCCTAAGGAGCCTGCAAAGATGCTAGTAGAACTGGCAGGGCAGAGGGTGACAAACCAGAAGTCGATGGCCGGGCTTCCAGTGAAGCCCGCAGGGAGTCCCCAGCCTGGATCAGCCTGGAAGACCCCGAGGCCAAGGCGGAGGAGGGAATCAGTCCTGGAGAAGCCGATGAAGCAGTCCTGGAGGACCGTTGGGGAGCACCTGGGAACCGGGATTGGTGTCCTGGGAAACAGTCCATGAGACAGCCCTTGTGCTTCCCTGAGGACTTGTCTCCGGCCTTAGCTGCTTGTGAACCCAAAGAGCATGCCAGAGATGGGAAGGAAGAAGCCTCTGAGACCCCTCTGCCAAACTGGCTAGTTGCTGCTCCATAAGGAAAACTCTGAGGGCCTTCTTGCATCATCGAAGAGTGGTCAGGTTAAACTTCCAGCAGAGGGTGCAGGGTTTTGGGTTATGAGTAGGCCCCAGCAGCAGACACAAAGATCGTGGTTGTCCTTCTGAAAATCTTCTTTCCACAGCAGCAGTGATGGAAAAGGGAGGATGAGTCTAAAGTTCTAGACATAAAAAATGAAGAAAATAAGTTTTGGCAGTCGACTGAATGACGAGGCTTCCGAAGGAGACCGTGTGAGAAAGATGATGGCAGGAAAGAACCGAGGAGAAAGCAGGGCCGCCTACGCTTACATAGAGAAGATGATGTCAACAGGTGACGTTGGTGTGGGTGGCCCTGATAGACTGCTACAGAAAAAGGCTTCCATGGGATCCTAGCACCTGATGGCTAAGTTCCATAGGTGTGACCTGATGAAACAGATATCCTCAATGAAGATCAGCTTTTGCCAGCACTTTTGTATAGTTTTTGTCTTTATGTCCTGCCAAGCCTCCACACAACATATAGTTAATGCCTTTAATCGAGTCTGCCTTGATGATCTCAACAGTGTCAAGCAGCTTGCTTCTGTAGATCTTTTTTAGCATGGCAAGGACATCTTGGTCCATAGGCTGTAAAATATTTTAGACATTGTATTTGTGGAAAGTAATTCACAGCAGCTAGCACTGTTTTCTATGAGCTTTCAGTGCTCGGGTGTGTGCCTGCATTATCTATCAGCAAGACAGCATGAACAGGCAAACCCTTTAACTGGAGATGGGATTTTACCACATGCATAAAGCTTTCAAAGAACCACTCACAACAAATTTTGGTATTCCGCCGGGCACTACTCTTTGATCTGTAAATTACAGGCAGGGTACTCATGGTGATATGTTTGAAATAGAGTGGATTCTGTGATTATACAATCACCAGCAAGGGGAGCTTGTGGTCACCTGAGGCATTAGTGCACACAAATACAGTTAGGCATTTGTAACCCCTAGGTGGCGCTATCCCAAGGGCTACTACCCCTGCCTGCTTGGCTAGTTGCAGGTTAAGGGGCCTAGGTTCTGATACGGGTGCCTCCACCTGGAGGTCAGGGTTGGTAGTGATCTAGCTGACCTGGGCACGGCCCTCCGGGACACTGTAACCCCTCCTTTCTCCTTCTAGTGGCCTGAACACACAATAATCACTTTCACAATGACCCTTATTCACCAGGTAATTACCCACACTGTTTGCACTTACCACCAGGGCTGGTTCCTCTAGCTTGACCCTGGGGACCCTCTGTAAAACAAGGTTAAGCACAGCAAATAACAACAGTACAATACTCTTGGCACAAACTGGAACCACAGGCAGGCTAAATGCTAACAAAGTTACATCTGATTTATTCAGGGGACTTGAACAAGGGAGGGGCATAATCAGGTTGATTTCCTTAAAAGCTATATTAATCAGACAGTTATGCATGCAGTTAGGAGTCCCTACACAATCACACACTCTGGGTACCCAGGTAGAAAAAAGGTTGGCTATCCAGGAACATTGCAGCTGGTGGGGGCCCTGTGATGGAAGAAAGCATCATGCACAACACACACTATTTGTAATATTGGAGCCGGAGGGCTCAGTTCGTTAAAGAAAAAGCAACAAGACAATCAGATGACAACACATTTAGATTTAGCTGTTGTTGCAGGGAACTACCCTGATGTTTACTCACGATACCCAATACTGGACACAGGCAGGACGAAATCGAGACTGCAAGCTGTTGAGCTGGAGCGCCCGGAGAAGCAGGGCCCACATGAATCACCAAGGCGTCATTTCTGTTCAAGGCGTTGAGCAGGGGGCTGATCCCCAGGCTGGTCTCTCGTTGATGACTTTCTCTGCATAGCAGGTATTCTGGCTGGGCCAGTGTAGCAGGGCCCAGGCAAATGCAAATGGATACGGATTCAGTCCGTGGAGCTGGATACAGCTTCCAGCAAGCAAAACACAGTTAAGACACATAATGGGGAGCCAAATCACGACCCACTATAAGCACACAGCACATTCACATGTAAGGAAATTCCACTGTACCAGGCAAATGGCTCTCCGGTCGCAATTACAGAGTCTCTACACAATCCGGGAGTTCAGAAGTAGCTGGAAGTCCTGACAGGTCGATCGCATTCAGCAAATTTTCGGTCTTCTTCAGGTTAAAGCCTGGTCATAATTCAGTGGCTTAATTCGCTCTCCAAGTTCGGATTCAGTCCAAAAAAAAAACACAAGTTCCCTCTCAGGAACAGCAGGTAGGCAGGCATGCAGGCCAAACTCAGGCCTTTCCACATTTCTCTCACACAAATCCACTATGGATTGCTGCTCGAAGTATCTCGAGCTGTTACTTCTTCACTTCCCAACTCAGATTTAACTGAAACTACAGGCAGTGTGCGACTTTCCCCAAGATCCAAAAGGTTTGGTTGGCTGATCTGCCTGTCAGTCACAACAAGGGCGCCCCCTCCAGGTTATTTTAGGCAGCAAAAGGCCAAAACTACAATTCCTACAAGTTTTGGCCCCACCAAGCCCCTGTAGGTAGGCTCCATTTTAGAGTCCCAAATGTACTGATTGGCCCATTCTGAAGTCCTGGACCAAGATGATGGAAACAAACAGAACTGTCCATGCTGCAAAGAAGGCAGGTTAGAACAAACTGCAATATTATTACTACTCTAACAAAAGATCAGCAAACAAGTACATCTTCTAACAGAGCTCCCTCTCAGATTAATTATGACTGCAAGCCAGGCAGCTCTTAAAGAGAGTACACAGAGGCTATACAGGCACTCTCTGGCAATCACATTTAAACTGCTAAAATGCAGGACACCAGCCTGGCAGTGAGCATTTAGGCAAGCTCAAGTAAGTCTTTTCGGGAACCCCCATTTGTAGGGGAGTTACACCCTTCCATGCCTGGAGAAAACTTGGTGTCAGCGTCAAGTCTGTACCATCACATTATCAAAAATGCAATATAAATGAGAGATATATTTCATTAGCTTGTTACATCACTATACCTTTCTATATACTTCACAATACTACAGCCATACTGACAATACTTATGCATGTTTCATACAGGTAATGCTGATTCCACTATGACTAACACATTAGTAACATCACAATACTGCTCCAGGTAATAACTTCTAGCACATTAAACAATGTAAGATGGGGCCCTTCCCTATCAGCTAACTTGGGGCCGGATGGGGCAGGGTCACCATGGTGAGAGGGAAAAACAAGTAATCTGGAATTGGCCGTCAAGCACAATTTGGGCAGTGAGCTTGGTGAGATGTAAACCCCTTTGTGAACCACATTGACAGGCAAATCCACTTGCCTCCAAGGGGAATCACAACTAAAGCGTAGTACTGGCTTGACAGGTCGGCCAGTCTTTCTGGGGGGAGCAGCCACAGTCTCTGTACTTTCAGCACTAATTTTGGAGCTTTCGTCACTTGTGAGGGGTACCTCTGCATGGATGGGAATGTCCAAACTGGGAGCACTGTCAGTTCCTTGCTGTGTATGCTCTGGTTCCACAACACTTTGCTCATTACTATCTTCTGACAAGGGCCCAGCTGGTTTATTTTGAGAAGGTTTAGGCACAATTAGGCTTTGCGGCACTGAAATGGGGCTGTCAGCACTCATACTATTCTTCAAGTTCTGATGTGTCACCAGGGAGACTCAGACCATCAGCCCCTTCTTCGGGCAATTCACACAGTTCCACAAAACACAGACAGTCCGCAACCTTAGATGTGATGCTTTGCACCTCACTTTCAGGGAGCATTGGCTCCAAGGATGAAGCTGGGGGGTTAGGCAGTCCAGAAGGCCCAGCTTCATCCCCACAATTAGTCATAGGGTTACCTCGAAACAGCTGAGTCAATTCATAGGAGGGGTAATAGGCATTGTCACACTCACTATCGTCAGAGGTGGACTGACAGTCACTATCATTCTGGACCTACTGCGGGGGAAACCATAACTCTGTAACTACTGGGGTAGGTTGACGCTGTCTCCTTTTTGCAGCAGCAAAGAGTCACCCGCCCAGGCAAGGCAATGTCTGTTGGCACAGCTTCAATAATAACTTGGCCGATAGGCAGCAAGTGGTTATGGTGCATGGTCTTGACAGCTTTGGAGTTATTCTCTGGGCATACCTTGTATACTGGTAGATCATCCAACTTTCCAACTACTACATGAGGAAGATGGTGCCACCTATCAGCAATTTTGTGCTTGCCATGTAGTCCCAAATTGCGTAACAACACATGATCTCCAGGCCGTAGCTCTTGAGCCTTTGCTTTCTTGTCGTGCCTCTCTTTGTTGGCGAGATTTCTTTTAGCGGCCATTGTCTGGGCCAGTTGATATGCATGGTTCAACTGAGCTTTCAGTTTCTGTACATATTGCAGGTAGTTTTCAGCTCAGACCCCATCTGAAGAGACCCCAAAACAGACACTACATAGATACATAGATACATAGACAGTGTTGGCAGATAAGGGCCTATGGCACACCCAGTCTGCCCATTTGAGCTTGTAAGTTCAGTTTATGTTTTCCTAGAAGTCTGTTGCCCCTTACCCATGACCTCCAGAAATCCTTTATGTCTATCCCATGCATTCTTAAATCCCATGATTGTTTCAGCCCCCACCACTTCCTCTGGCAGGGTGTTCCACTTGTCCACCACCCGTTCTGTGAAGAAATTCTTCCTCATGTTTCCTCTGAATCGTCCTCCCTCCAACTTCATCCCATGCCCTCTAGTCCTGGAACATCTTTTTCGCTTAAAAATAGTGTATTCCTGCACCCTGTTCCTCCCTGTAAGATACTTGCATGTCTCTATCATATCCCCTCTCTCCCTCCTCTCCTCCAGGGAGTACATGTTCAGTTCCTTCAACCTGTCTTCATAGGACTTGTGATGCAATCCATGCACCATCTTTGTTGCCCTCCTCTGAACCTTCTCTACCCTGTCTATGTCCTTACGTAGGTATGGTCTCCAGAACTGTACACTGTACTCCAGGTGGGGCTCTCACTAGTGTCTTGTATAGCGGAATTATGACCTCCCTTTTCCTGCTGGTGATGCTCCTGCCTATACATCCCAGAATCCTAGTTGCTTTACCTGCTGCCTTGTCACACTGTTTCCCTACCTTGAGGTCATCAGAGATGATAACCCCAAGATCCCTTTCCTGCTTGGTGCATGCTATATCCTCACCCCCCAACTGATATATTGTGCCAGTGTTTTTGTGCCCCATATGCATTATCTTGCACTTCCTTGCATTGAATTTCAACTGCCAAACCCCTGACCATTCTTCAAGTTTCTGCAGGTCCCTTCTCATTCTGTCTACACCCTCTGGTGTGTCTACTCTGTTACAGAGCTTTGTGTCATCAGCGAACAGTGAAATTCTGCCTTCTAGGTCCTGTGCAATGTCACTGATGAAGATGTTGAATAGGACCGGTCCCAGCACTGATCCCTGTGGTATCCCACTGGTCACTCTTCCTCTGTGGAGTGACAGCCATTTACCACCACCCCTCTGTGTCCTGCCACCCAGCCAGTTACCCACCCACCACACTACTGTCCTGCCCACACCCATATTCCCAGTTGTGTAATAGTCTTCTATGTGGCACAGTGTCAAGGCCTTGCTGAAGTCCAGATAGGCCATGTCCACTGCCCTCCCCTGATCCACCTCCCTAGTCACCCAGTCAAAAAATTCAACGAGGTTGGTCTGACATGACCTCCCCTGGTGAAACCCTGCTGCCTTGGGTCCCTGTAGTCCATTGACAACCAGATGTTCCACCAATCTCTCCTTCAGTAGTGCTTCCATGATCTTCCCACTACCGAGGTGAGGCTGACTGGTCTGTAGTTCCCTGCTTCCTCTTTGTTCCCACTTTTGTATAAGGAACTACATCTCTGTCCTCCGTCTTTGGGTACCGCCCGTTTCAGTGATCGGCTAAACAGGATAGCCAGAGGTTCAGCCACCACCTCTCTTAGTTCTTTAAGGACCCTGGGTGCACCCATCTGGCCTCATTGCTTTATCAACTCTTATTACTTCCAGTTCCTTCAGGACCCTTTCACGTGTAAAGGGACTTGTCCATTTCTGCACCATTCTCACCCTTGTACCCCTTCAGACCCATTACCCTCCTCTTCTTCAGTAAAGACTGGAGCAGAAATACCTGTTCAGTATGTCAGCTTTATTGTTGTCATCCTCCATGCGGCCCCATCCTCCCTCTTCAGTCTCACTATCCCTCCCTTTGTCTTTCTTTTCACTTATGTACCTGTAAAGGTTTGTCCCTCTACCCACTGATTTTGCAATGTGTTCTGTCTGAGCTTTGGCTTCCTTACTGACCTCCCTGCCTCCCTTTGCTTCTCCTGGTACTTCTCCCTATCCCTTCTGCCTGTGTCTTTTGTATTGCCTGAATGCAATCTTTTGGCTTTCACTTTCTTTGCTACCTCTTTGAAAACCATAATGGTCTCTCTTCCTTTTCCTCTTGCTAACCTGCTTAATGCATAATTCTGTTGTTCTTGTAATCCCCATTTTAAATACTGTCCACTGTTCCTCAACCCCTGATTCCTGTTCCATTCCCTTAATGCCTCTTTCAAGTATCTCCCCATTTTCCCAAAGTCTGCCACCCTAAAATCCAGGATAGTGTTTTTGTGTGGTTTGGTTCTGCTCTTTCTGTGATTTCAAACCACAATGACTGGTGGTCACTGTTCCCCAGGTGCTCCCCCACTGTTACCCCCATCACACTGTCCCTGTTTGTGAGCACAGGTCCAGTATTGCCTTCTGCCGCGTTGGTTCCATGACCAGTTGCTTGAGGAAGGCACCCTGCAGGAAGTCCAGGATAAATCTGCTCCTAGTTGAAGCTGCTGCTGGGATGCTCCAGTCCACGTCTGGAATATTGAAGTCTCCAACCAGTACTACCTCACCCTTGTCTGCCATCCTTTGGATGGCTAGCATCAACTACCTATCTGTTTCTTCCTCCTGGGCTGGTGGTCTATAGACCACACCTGTGCGGATGGCTGTCCCCATTTTCCTTTCCAGCTTAACCCACAGTATCTCTCCCCCATTTTGTTCCTCCTGGATATCTGTGGCCCTTATGTCATTTTTCACATACAGTGCCACTCCTCCTCCCTTTCTGCCTGCTCTGTCTCTTCTGAATATGTTGTAGCCAGGTATGGCCATCTCCCAGTCGTGGTTATCATTACACCAGGTTTCAGTGATGACCACAATGTCCAGGTCTGACTGCATCATGACAGCCTCCAGATCTTCCATCTTGTTGCTAAGGCTCCTGTCATTTACACATGTGGCTTTCCATGATTTGACCTCCCTAGACTGTTTCACTGTTCTACTCCAGCCACTTCCTTGGTTGTCCTTTATCCCTGGTTCTCCTTGCTGTCTGCCCTTCTGCTGAATTTTGCCCCTTTTCTGCCTATCCACCTCTTGGGCACTAATCTCCATCTTTTGCACACTGCTTTGCAGAGATAGCCACTCCTCTGGTTCACTGGTTCCACTGCTAGCTGTGGGGGGTGAGCAAGTAGGTACCCTCCTTGCTGGCCTGCCACCCCCCTTGCTAGTTTAAATGCTTGTCAATGTAGCATTTAAACTCATCATTGAGTGCTTGGATTTCCCTCCAGGATTAACTGGCAGGCGGGCCTCCCTCCCAAACCTGAGGCGGTAGGGGGAGAACCCAGTAGCATCATTTCTGGTGCAATTATATGTGTGTACCAAGGTGCTAATCTGCTGGCTTCACTTATGCTTGTCTTTTGGGTGGAGGGTGCCCAGCAAGTCTAGAAGGGTGCGGTTAAAACGTGCTGGTTGAGGTTCCCCCTGTGGGTGATAAGGGGTGGTCTTTGACTTCCACACCCCCTACAGAGACAGCATTTCTTTGATTAGCCTACTTTCAAAGTCTCTGCCTTGGTCAGAGTGGATCTGCTGGAGGACACCATAGTGGATGAAGAATTTTTCCACTAACACCTTGGCCACTGTAGAGGCTTTTTGACCTTTAGTTGGAAAAGCTTGTGCATACCATGTGAAATGATCCGTAACCACTAACACATTGCCAATATTCCGTTGATCAGGTTCTAAACACAAAAAATCTATGCAGACCAGTTCCATCTGGGCACTGATAGTGATATTGACAAGGAGGGCAGCCCTCTGAACAGGGCTTTTCTTTGGAGACAATGACTACAGGTCTTTACATGGTGCTCAACATCAGCCCCCATCTTGGGCCAGCAGAATTGAGATCATTCCAGGTCGAGAGTCCTGTCAATACCGAGGTGCCCCATGTGACTGTGGAGGGACGGCAGTACCAACTGTTTAAAGACCGTGGGCAGGACCAATTGTTGCTTGTCTACTTGACCACTATGATCCACTGTCTCTCTGTATAACAACTGATTGAGTAACTTCAACCTGGGGCCTTCTTTAAACAATAGGGCAGTTCACAAGTCAGGGGAATGCAACTTAGACACATCTTTCCCCGCACGCAGGCCATGAAGTATGGGTTGAATCATAGGATCGTGGCATTGAGCCCACTGAGTACTGTCATTGTCAAGTTGAGGTAGTGCACTAATATCTAGAGCAGAGAAATGGCAATAGGCAGCCGGTATGCAGGCATCAGGAGGGCCCAAGCAATCTACTAGACAGTCCACTGTGTCCACAGATATCTGTTTATCTCTGTCAAATTTTTGGCACAATGCTCAGATGTCAGGTTCAGACAACCTGACCCAGTCACTCTTGGGTACTGGCCTTCATGACAGGGCGTCAGCATCAATATGGTTCAGTCCTGGCCTGTATTCAACAGCATAATTGTAGGTTGATAAAGCAGAGAGCCACCGGTGCCCAGTGGCGTCCAACTTAGCTGAAGTCTGTACATAGGTTTATGGGTTATTGTCAGTCTTCACCATATCTTTGCCCCATAGAGGTACTCATGAAACTGGTCAACAATGGCCCATTTTAGAGCAAGGAACTCTAGCTTGTGCACAGGACAGTTTTGTTCTGACGGAGTCAAGCTCCTGCTGGCAAAAGCCACTGGTCTCAAACCACCCTCATGGTCTTGATACAGCACAGCTCCTAGGCCTGCAGACTAACATCCATATGCAGCACATAGGGCTTGGTAGGGTCAGCATAGGCAAGGATGGGGGCATGGGTGAGCTGGTATATGACTTTGTGGAAGGCTGCTTCACATTCGGGCGTCCTGCAGGGCCCAAAAGGTTCACCTGTTTGGAAGTATACTTTCTCGGGTTCTTTGACAGACCCTTTCTTGTATTTACGGTTGATAGGGGGGTAACCCTGGGTGAGATTCAAGAGCGGGTGAATCACCTTGGAATAGTCTGTTTTGAACCTGTGGTAGTAGCCACAGAACCCCAGGAAATGTTGTAGTTCTTTCAAGTTATGGGGCTGGGTCCAAGTAGTCAGTGACTCAGCCTTACTGGGATCAGTCTCTATCCCTTCTGCAGATACTATGTGCTCTACATACTTCACAGAGGTTTGAAAAAACTGGCACTTGTCAATAGACAGCTTGAGGTCGAAGTCTTCCAATCGGTCTAGGACATTGAAGAGTCGGGTCTCATGTAGGGTTGTCAGAACCCTCTGAAGTTCTGGGTTCTAGTTCTAGTCTAGAACTTTTGAAAAAGTTCTAGTGTTCTAATCTTTTTTAGAACTTTTTAGAACTCGAACCCTATTTTTTTATTGTGCTGCCAGTAACAAAGATAGTAATAAAATACATGTAAAGGAAAAACTGTTCAAAATAAGGGGGAGAGAAATTATCTTGTGTGACATTGATAGGAATACAACTAGGTTTATCTATAGTTTCTTCTGTTTTGCTAAAGTCAGCAACTTAATAAGTAACAGGCCCACCCACCCACCCATATGTTAAAGTTTTCTGCTGCAGCTGCATCATTAGTTCCTTAGTGAAAGAAAGAGCACATTAGCCATTTATGTACTCAGCTATATATACTCATCGTCATGAATTAGGAGAAAAATAACTGATATTACCTAATTTCAGCTATTTGCTGCTTTCTGTTTTAAATGAGTGAATCAAAAGTTGCTATGTTTAAAAGAAAGCTTTTATAACAAAGTCAAGCTAAGTACTACAGCAGCAACATGTGGAACTGTTACAAAACATATTATGTCATAACATATTCAGTCAAGACATTGGAATAAAAAATATTTGCAGAAACCACAAGAAGGCTGCTCCAATCTAAGTTGTGCCTGTGTGAAAAGCTGAGCACCAGAACAAAAGACACAGCACAACACTTCCAAAAATATATCGTGTTATGCGTTTTATCTGATAGCATCCACAGTAAAGCGCTATGAGGATAAAATAGTTTAAACAGACAAAAGGTCCTTTTGTCTGTTTAAACTGTTTTGTCCTGCATGGATGCTTGTACTGCGTGATGCTACTGTTAAACGCACAATACAGTATATTTTTGGAAGTGTTGGTGCTGTGTCTTTTGTTCTTAATAAAAATATGCTGTCATTGTTGCTGGCAAATGCATGCAATTTTCTAAGGTAATGCATACATATACCAACATTTTTGTTGGCAAATTGAAGTAATATATACAAAATTAAAGATGATGCATTTTGCAGCTGATACTTCAATAAAATCTGTATTTCAGTCACATAAATAAAACAGTGGTTTCTCACCACATACTAATTTACTAAGGAACATTTATGTAGCTGCAGCAGTTGGCATGTGATGTTTAAGGGACAGCGCCTGTCAACCCCATTATGTATCAAATTATCACTACTTATAAAGCAAAACACTATGATACGTCACATTCTGTGAAACTGCTGATGCAGATTTTCTTTTTATTTCTGATTCCTTTATTCTTTTTAAGGGGACAGGACAATTGTGCTAGGTGGCAGCAGTTTGCAATGTATTTAATAAGAATATATATATGTGTACAGTAGGTTCGGTCTGTCATCATTTTTTCTTCACCATCCCCAGCTGATCACGAATCTGTAAATGAAAAGAACTAAAACAACACCCACCTTTCACCCCATCACCCATTCCACTTTTTCTTCCACTACCCTCATCTGTGCAGTAGCACCTATGCCACCCTTTACACCCATGTTAAACCAACCCACAACCCTCACCCATGTACTAGCATCCATTTTTCGCTTATGGCTAACATTTCTGTAATTGAAAAAATAATAAACAGCTACCAATTAGAACTCATTGTTTTGTCCTCTTTAAAATTGAAAAATAGACCGCCTCCTGTCCCAGCCATGCTGATGCACCACAAAAGTCACAGAAGGTAAATCCAAAAATATATGTTTTGACTATAAATAATATGATACAGAAAGGATTGACGGACAGTGTCCCTTTAATGCCAAATTTGGGCCTGTTCCCACTGATGTTAAAATTGCCCTGTATATAAAACTTGTTGACTTTAGTTTAGACCCTAGCTACAAAGCAGTTTGCCATGAAATGGTGAAAGTTTTGGGGGGTATATAGTCCAAGGTAGTAGATCGAGAAAGGAGAGAGCGACAACCAAAGTCATCACAGTCTGTAAAAGTTTCCTTTTTGGTGCAGAGAGACTCCGTCCCACAC
Source organism: Neoceratodus forsteri (assembly GCA_016271365.2). NCBI lineage: Eukaryota > Metazoa > Chordata > Ceratodontiformes > Ceratodontidae > Neoceratodus > Neoceratodus forsteri. The sequence goes on from CM028137.1 coordinate 166,728,126, forward strand.
AGTATTTTTACCAGCCACCACCATCTGAGTTGTCATCATCACCATCAACATCCACAACATCAATCACTTCAGGTTCAGGATCAGTTTGTATACTCTTGTAGGGATACGAAAATCTTGACTTATTAACTTTAATAAAAGTTAACGTGTGTACATTTTCTGGCAGCAACCTATTTCTGGTGTCTGTCACAATATTGCCAGCTGTACTAAACATGCGTTCTGAAGAGACACTTGTTGCAGGACAACCAAGATATTTACAGGCTTCATCATACAGCTCTGTCCAAATTGACTTTTTTGATCTCCAGTATTCAAAAGGGCATGCATCAATAGGAATAGGCAGTTCTTGCAGGTAACTGTCTACCATGTTGGACAGAGACCGCTCAGAAGAGGAATCAGCAGAAGCAGCTGGTATGGCAGCAATTTGGGAAAGGTTTTGCCACAGATTTAGCTTGCTACTAAGGGCTGAAGAAGTGGCAGTTGTAGAACAACTACTGTTAATGTTTGGTGACTTTTCCAGTTCTGTATCCCTTTGTGAAGATGAACCTGCATGTTGTGGTGATGACAACCTGATGGTACTGTGCGTGTCTGTGTTTGACTCCTGTGAGTGCTGCAGCTCATCTAGCAACATACATTTGTACTGCTCTATATCATCTGTTTTTGGAAGATGTATAGCCTTGAACCTGGGATCTAAGAGAGTTGCAAGGATGTAGTGTCTTGATTTCGTCATTGCAACTAATTTGTCATTGGTTTTGAAGCGCTCGCTCATTCTCTTTATGAGATTCCCATGATATAGGCAACATGTTGTCTGCGCTTCAGATCTGTCTTTTTCTATTTGTAGATTTAGAACACTAAGATGATGTGAAATGAGCATTATGAGTGGGATAACCTGACTCACAGATGCACCTTCAGAAGACATGTCCCTTGTAGCTGTCTCAAAAGGAGCTAGGATACAGCACACTGTCTCCATTAATTTCCACTGCAGCACAGACAGCATAATGCCATCTCCAATAATGTAATTGGAGCAGTACTCATGTACAGCTTGCTTTTTGCTCCAAGAGGCTGCAGCATATAAAGCACTGAGTTCCAACGAGTGGAAACATTTGAATCAGCTTTGCTGGGGCAGCTTGTGTTTTTTGCAGTTTGGACAATGTCCAGATAGCCTTGGTTGAATGTGAAAAGTGAGTCACAATTTTTTTGCAAACAGCAATCATACCATCCACTTGTGTTTCGTTGCTGAGAAATCCCGTGACAATTAAGTGTAAGCAATGTGCAAAGCAAGAAGCATGCAGAAATCCTCCATCCTGTATTGCTTTTAAGATGTTGGCTCCATTGTCACTTACTATGAAGCCACATTTTAGACCGTGAGAATAAACCCATTCGTCAAGGAGGTCATTTAGTTCCTGCAAGATGTTTGCAGCAGTATGACTTTGCCCAAACTTCTTTATATGCAGCAGCGCCATCTTTTGGGGTGTCTTTGTTTTTGAAGAAGCACAAGAAAACGTGACCCAATGAGCGGTAAGGACATGTAATCTATGTTTTGAGTGCTGGTCCACATATCTGTTGTGACATGAATAACCCACCCTCTGCAGTTTTAAGTGCAAGCATCACTGTCGCTTTTAAAGCCTGATAAATGTTTGGTATTTCAACATAGGAAAAGTACCTTGATGAGGAACATTGTATCGAGGCTCTGCTAATGTCATGAGCTCCCTAAAATCCTCATGATCTACCAAGAGTATGGGAGAAGGGCTCGGCTAACAGTTCACCAATTCGCTGATTAAGATGAAGGGTCTTTGGATGATTTCTAGTAAAGGTATTCTTCCTTTCAAATGCCTGAGACAGTGTTAGCTGTTTGCAACATGTCCCTGCTGGTTTATTATACACCGTGCTTGATGGGCAGATGGACGCAGAGATGGTGGACTAGGACTTATACATTCAGTGCCATCACTGGATGTGCAACTGAGTACTAATGGTGCTGGCATTGGTGGTAACAGTGATCCTAGGGCTGGCAGTGGTTCTGCCTGCATCAAGTTCGACAATTCAGTATCCATTTCAGATTCCTGATCCTGACCCTTCTCACGTGTGGTCTGGAAGATGGAGGACATGGGTTTTGGTTTGATGATCAAGCAAAACCAGTGCTTTTTCAGATGGCGTTTAGAGCTGTAGTGCCAAGGCATGACACACTTTACTACGGCTTACACTCTGTTTACACAGGGAACAAATTGCTCTGCATGGATCAGTTTTACTGACCGAGAAATAATTCCACACCTCAGATGTGACAGATTTTGTTCGAGTGCTAGGAAGATAGCTAAAGACTGTTTGTGTCTTTTCACCTGTCCTAACAGAACCTGGGACATGCTCCTTGGTGCTAGAAGAGTGGACAGAAGACTCTGATGGATTTTCATTGCTGGCCAACACAGAAGTGGTGGATTCAATGGATATGTCCTTTTCATTGCCAACAGTGCTGGATGTATTTGCAAGTGCACTACCTGATTCATTGTCAGCAGACTTGCTCATTTCACTTTGTTGAGGAAGTAATGATTTGTCACGAGACACAACAGTGTGGGACTGAGACAAAGAGCTACTGTCTGAGTCAGAGAGGGACTCACTGTCACTTGCATTATTGCTGCTAGTCACAAGGATCTTAACGGCATGAATGGCATACCTTATGGTGCTCTCCGTGTGACCCCAGCAGCTGTACAGGTTTTCTTAAAGGTCCCCTTTACCACACTTCACTGTTGCTCTTTTGCTGTTTGTTGAATTTTTATCACGTGAAACATTTTGGTTATTTCTGTTAGCACCAGCAGGATTACCACTACCACCAACACCTGCTCCAACACCAGCACTAAATGCTTCATCTATGTTGGTGTCAGCCATAAAGACAGTAAGTACCAGTACTACTAGTCCAGTATACTGCAGTGAACACACCAACACCCAAACAATTCCTGTGTAACAAAGCAATGTGATCTGTAATCGCTGGCTACAACTCCAAAATTTTATTTTGGTTGTGTGACACTGTGATACATGGACTGAAAGTAATTGAAGAATATGACAGTTTGCAACTAAAGGATCCCAGGTTCAAGGCTTACAGAATGATTGGGCTGCTGGGCATAGGCATACACATAGCAATCAAAGGGCACACAGCAGCAGGGTGATGGGCTGACCACAGGAGACGAGTCACATACGCAACCCAGGGAATGAGAATTATATTTCTACGTTTCTGTCATGTAAGGTTAATGCCACCACACAACTGGCCACTGGGCTTCTCTCTGCAACACACACACTAGGTAGGGTACAGTGCAGTCAAAGGCACACAGCAGCAGGGTGATGGGCTGACCGACCACAGGAGACGGAGTCACATCGCAAACCAGGGAATGAGAATTATATTTCTCGTTTTGTCATGTAAGGTTAATGCCACACACACACTAGGGTTCAGAAAGATTTATTTGCCTTTTTTGCCCCCTACGTTTCTGTCATGTAAGGTTAATGCCACCACACAACTGGCCACTGGGCTTCTCTCAGTAACACACACACTGGGTAGGGTACAGTGCAGTCAAAGGGCACACAGCAGCAGGGTGATGGGCTGACTGACCACAGGAGACGGAGTCACATACGCAAACCAGGGAATGAGAATTATATTTCACGGTTTCTGTCATGTAAGGTTAATGCCACCACACAACTGGCCACTGGGCTTCTCTCGGTAACACACACACTGGGTAGGGTACAGTGCAGTCAAGGGCACACAGCAGCAGGGTGATGGGCTGACCGACCACAGGAGACGAGTCACATCGCAAACCAGGGAATGAGAATTATATTTCTACATTTCTGTCATGTAAGGTTAATGCCACACACACACACTAGGGTTCAGAAAGATTTATTTGCCTTTTTTGGCCCCCCTACGTTTCTGTCATGTAAGGTTAATGCCACCACACAACTGGCCACTGGGCTTCTCTCTGTAACACACACTGGGTAGGGTACAGTATGCACACACTGGGCTTCTCTCTGTGACACACACACACACACTAGGGTTCAGAAACTTCAGAAAGATTTATTTGCCTTTTTTGCCCCCTACGTTTCTGTCATGTAAGGTTAATGCCACCACACAACTGGCCACTGGGCTTCTCTCTGTAACACACACTGGGTAGGGTACAGTACACACACCTGGGCTTCTCTGTGACACACACACACACACACTAGGGTTCAGAAAGATTTATTTGCCTTTTTTTGCCCCCCTACGTTTCTGTCATGTAAGGTTAATGCCACCACACAACTGGCCACTGGGCTTCTCTCTGTAACACACACTGGGTAGGGTACAGTACAGTGCAGTCAAGGGGCACACACTGGGCTTCTCTCTGTGACACACACACTAGGGTTCAGACTTATTTAGATTTATCAGATTTATTTGCCTTTTTTTTGCCCCCCTTGTATGCTTGTTGCTGGCAGCTGCTGAGTGTGCAGTGTGCTGCAGTTTCAAATAATCACACTTCACAAAGGTTCTTTTCTCTCCGAGTCCTCCTCCAGTCCTCCTCCTGATATTGGTCTCTCATCAATCCCTCCCTATTCCCCCCACTCCCCCAATCTTGATTAATCCTCCAGAGTCCCGATTCCTCCTTCTGTCCTGAACCGCCCCTAGTACTCCACTTCCATCTCCCAGTTCCCCCACCCCCGATTTTTAGCTTTTTTTCTTGTTCTCGCCGGTCTCACAGGAGAAGAAGTGGCCACGACTGCTGAACAAAAGTAGCGGACGCGCTAACTGCTTTTGCTACAGTTTAGTGGGCTGCTGGTGCTGCCTGCTGCTGCTGCCTCTCTCTGCGATGATCCTCAGTCAAATGGCGCTCCTCCTCGTGGCGCATCTCTTTAATACCCCCACAGATCCCGCAGCTCGCGTTGCTTACTCGACCCCACGTCGTCTCGCATCTCGCGGTGATTCGAACCCTTTTGCGAACCGTTCAGTGTTCGAGTTCTAAGTTAGAACTCGAACACCAGGGTTCGAGGAGGGTTCGAATCTTTACCGAACTAGTTCTGACAACCCTAGTCTCATGCTCCTCTAATGTGCGGCTGAACACAATGACATCATCTAGGTACACTAGGCATTCCCGCAAGTTCATATCTCCCACCGCACGTTCCTTCAGTCACTGAAAGGTGGCCTGGGCACCTGAAATCCCCTGTGGCATTCTCAGGAATTTGTAGAACCCCAAAGGACAGATGAAGGCGGTTTTCTCACAGTCCTCCGTGGCCATCGGAATCTACTAATATCCGCTGCGAAGATCCAATACTAAGAACCATTTGATCCCATTCAAGCAATCCAGGGTATCTTGTATACGGGGCATGGTGTATTGATCTGGGACGGTCCGCCGGTTCAGGGTTCAATAATCAACACACATCCTCACCGATCCATTCTTCTTATGCACAACCACAATGGGGAGAGGCATATGGGCTCCTTGATTCCTGTATCATGCCAGCAGCGAGCATTTCCTGCAGGTGTCTCCTCACATTATCTATGTCCGCTGGGGCAAGGTGTCGGGATCTCTTCGAAATGGCCAGTCATCATGCAGGCGTATATGATGCTCTGTACCCTGGTCACACCCTACGTCCCATTCTTTTAACAAAAACACTTGGTCTCTCTGGGCTTGTTTCTTGCTAATCCTAGCCTTCCATTCAGCTGGCAGCGGGGAATCACCAAAGTCAAATAAGTCTGGGGTCACTCTCTCCTTTTGGCCAGAATACTTGTTATTGGGTAATACTGCAGTGTCTGTGCACTGTACTGTAGCTAGAGTGCACCCCTCTGTTCACTCAGACCTCTCGATCTGACACATTTCGAATCTGGACCATCACTCGTCATGCATAGGCATGGGCAGGGAAGATGCTGGGTTTAACCAATAATCCTTCTGGCAACTTTCCATCACCTAGTGCATCCAACACCTAGTGCATCCAACATTAATATTTTGTTCTTTACATTTCTCTTTAGACGGACTTCTCCATGGATTGTGCACTGGGCATTGGGAACCAATACAAAGGAGTCAGGTTCCTTTTTCCACACTATCCCCACTGGCTCATCTGGGTCCTCTTCATTGGGTTTCTGTTGTAAGTCATATGCCCTTTTTACTAAGGCTGGAATTCTTAGGGCCCGTCCAGTCAGTTGCCCTTGTTTCTCATGGCAGAGCTGTACTAGTCTCCCAAACATGTGGCCATTTGTTCCAATTAACAGGGGAACCCCATCATACAGTCCGGTGAGGGGACACACTAGGGCCAGTGTCTCTACTTGCTCCTCTACACCAGTTACAGTTGCAGCAAAGGACAACCAGAGGCAGACATATCCTAGGTAGGGATAAGACTTGTCGCTCAGCCCCCATACATGTAGGTCTTTCAGGGATTGTAATGGCACATCAGATAAGTGTTTGTCATACCAGTCCTGAAATACAATAGTCACTTGCGACCCACTGTCAAGCACAGCCCGAGTAGGAATACCATTCACAGCCACAGCAGTCTTCATTGAAGGGCCCACTATTTTGTACCAGTCTGGAGGGCCAACAGCAGGGGCTTGGACAGACGATTTAGCCACAGAGGGGTTTGAGTTAGAATGGCCGAAGCCTTCACTATGGTCATTTCGTGCACCCCTTGACCAATGACTCATTTTCCGAAGCTCTCCTTGAAGCCAGTTCACCACTTTCTCTAAGTCCTTCTGAGACCGGCATTCCCTCTTCATATGCCCATCCTTGCCGTAATTGTGACAAATGACAGGCTCTCGGGGCATCCTTGGGGAGAACATAGCAGGGGATGCTGCAGCATAGACAGGAGATTGTGATCTGACTTCTGCTGGTGGTGTACCATGTCTCAAAAGTTCCTTTAGGGTGGCAGTCAATTCCTTGAGCTCAGCTGAGAAGCCACCCTTAGTAGAGGATGCCTAAGGGTGCACCCCAACCCCCATGACAGTCACATCCTGACAGGGGCCAGGGTCTCTGTCAGCAGGGGATACCTCAGCAAACACACCCAGTTGTACTTTTCTGACTTGCTTCAGCAACTCTTCCCCTCACCGTTTAGCCCACAGCGGGACACTCGTAGTGGTCTCCATTTTGGAATGGCCTTCCGTGCCATGATCACTTGGGCTGCCACCACTATACACAATCTCCCTCTTCACCTTCTACCTCCCGGAGTTATTTTATCAAGTCACAGTAGTCAGGTGGGTTACCTCTCCTATCCTGGAGCCTTAACTGGATGATCTGCAGTTTAGAATGCTTGGCATGTTGCAGTATGTGCCCCAACCCCACACAGTTGAAATCACTGGCGGCTACCCCACCTTTCTGGTAAGCTTTCTGCAGAGCTCTTTCTAGGCAAGTAACATACACAGACAAACTTTCTCCCTTCCATTGTTTGGTACCTTGGAATTTCCACATCAAAGTCTCCCCTGACTCAATGCTCCCAAAATTGCCTTCAAGTACAGATAGGTACTTCTGAGCAGATGCATCAGGGTTGGTGGACCTCAAAAATTTAATGGCTTCAAGGGCGGGGCCCCTCAAACATTCTATGATTCTTTTCCGCTTCTCAGCCTCCGCACACTGCTACTCGGGTACCAAGGGGGCAACATAGTCGATCCAGGTCTCCCAGTCATCCTCCCCCCCGGGGGTGGGGTGGGAAGGGTGCCCGAGAAGATTCTCAGCCTTTGGTAGGAGTCGTGACTAATGGCGGGTACAGATATAGGGGCCAGCATTGGCACAGGCACAGAAGGCGGGGCAGTAACACGTGCTGGAGTGGGAGGGAGTGTCGGGGAAGGAACACCCCCAGGTGGCAGGAATAGTTTCTTAAAGTCCTCTATGGTTTTCCCTTCCTCCAGCAACAACTTAGCAAATTTCTCTTCAAAAGTCTCAGATAATGGTGGGAGCTCATCTTCCCCAGAGTCTTTACTGTCTTTTGTTATCACTCTCCAGGCAGCTAGGACCCCTTCTGAGGCAATAGTCTGTGGCACTTTAGAGCTGTCCACGAGGTCACTACACTCTACCAAGGCTATGAAAGTTTGGGTGATCAAATCAGCCTGTTGACCCACCACCACCACAGGGTTTTTTAAACATTCAACTTTGGAGAGTGCTCCCTCTACAGTGTCCTTACTGGTACCCAGGGGAATATCCAGTATAAGCAGAGCATTTTGGGTGTCGATCTCCTGCCCAGTACACCACCCCACCAACTGGTGTACAGCCACTTCTACTGGGGTAGCCATTAATCTTTAACAATAATTTGTAATTTTTGGCCACTAGAAGGCACAAAATCCCAGCGGTGAGCCTCCAAGATGTAACCCCTAGGTGGCACTATCCCAAGGGCTACTACCCTGCCTGCTTGGCTAGTTGCAGGTTAAGGGGCCTAGGTTTTGGTATGGGTGCCTCCACCCGGAGGTCAGGGTTGGTAGTGGTCAAGCTGACCTGGGCACCGCCCTCCAGGCAACTGTAACTTTTCTCCTTCTAGTGGCCTGAACAGTACACAATAATCACTTTCACAATGACCCTTATTCACCAGGCAATTACACACACTGTTTACACTTACCACCAGGGCTGGTTCCTCTAGCTTGGCCCTGGGAACCCTCTGTAAAACAAGGTTAAGTACAGCAAATAACAACAGTACAATACTCTTGGCACAAACTGGAACCGCAGTCAGGTTAAATGCAAACAAAGTTAAATCTGATTTATTCAGGGGACTTGAACAAGGGAGGGGTGTAATCAGGTTGATTTGCTTAAAAGCTATATTAATCAGACAGTTATGCATGCAGTTCAGAGTCCCTACACAGTCACACACTCTGGGTACCCAGGTAGGAAAACGGTGGGCTAGCCAGGAACGTTGCAGCTGGTTGGGGCCCTGTGATGGAAGAAAGCAACATGCACAACACACACTATTTGTAATCCGGAGCTGGAGGGCTCAGTTCATGAAAGAAAAGGCAATAAGACAATCAGATGACAACGCTTTTAGATTTAGCTGTTGTTGCAGGGAGCTACCCTGATGTTTACTAACGATACCCAATACTGGACACAGGCAGGATGAAATCGAGACTGCAGGCTGTTGAGCTGGAGTGCCTGGAGAAGCAGGGCCCACACGAATCATCGAGGCATCGTTCCTGTTCAAGGTGTTGAGTAGGGGGGCTGATCCCCAGGCCAGTCTCTCGTCGATGACTTTCTCTGCGTAGCAGGTATTCTGGCTGGGCCAGTGTAACAGGGCCCAGGCAAATGGAAATGGATACGGATTCAGTCCGTGGAGCTGGATACTGCCTCGAGCAAACAAAACACAGTTCAGACACACAGTGGGGGAACCAAATCACGACCCATTATAAGCACACAGCACATTCACATGTAAGGAAATTCCACTGTACCAGGCAAATGGCTCTCCGGTCGTAATTACAGAGTCTCTGCACAATCCGGGAGTTCAGAGGTAGCTGGAAGTCCTGACAGGCCGATCGCATTCAGCAAATCTTTGGTCTTCTTCAGGTTAAACTTTGGTCACAATTCAGTGGCTTAATTCGCTCTCCAAGTTCGGATTCAGTCTGAAAAAACAAGTTCCCTCTCAGGAACAGCAGGCAGGCATGCAGGCCAAACTCAGGCCTTTCCACAGTTCTCCCGCGCGAAACCACTATGGATTGCTGCTCAAACTATCTCGAGCTGTTACTTCTTCACTTCCCAACTCAGATCTAACTGAAACTGCAAGCAGTGTGGGACTTTCCCCAAGATCCAAAAGGTTTGGTTGGCTGATCTGTCTGTCAGTCACAACAAGGGCTCCCCCTCCAGGTTATTTTAGGCGCCAAAAGCACAAAACTACAATTCCTACAAGTTTTGGCCCCACCAAGCCCCTGTAGGCAGGCTCCATTTTAGAGTCCCAAATGTACTGATTTGCCCATTCTGCAGTCCAAGACTGAGATGATAGAAACAAACAGAACTGTCCATGCTGCAAAGAAGGCAAGTTAAAACAAACTGCAATATTATTACTGCTCTAACAAATGATCAGCAAACAAGTACATTTTCTAACAGAGCTCCCTCTTAGATTAATTATGACTGCAATCCAGGCAGCTCTGAAAGAGACAGTACACAGAGGCTATACAGGCACTCTCTGGCAATCACATTTAAACTGCTAAAATGCAGGACACCAGCCTGGCAGTGAATATTTAGGCAAGCTCAATGAAGACTTTTCAGGAACCCTCATTTGTAGGGGGGTTACATATTAATTTTTTTTTTTAAGCCTGGGGCATTGTTTCAGAAGAGAAGACAAGTTTTTTGGTTTTTTTTTCCATGTAAAAGCTGCCAGTATGTCCTCATTTCATTGGCATTGTCAATTTGCTCCTCAAGCTACCAGAATCATTCTCTGGTCATAAGATCAAGAAACAAGTGCAGAAAGGGCTAAATTGATTCCATACAGGAGGATAAGCTTTCTACTGTTATGCTGAGCTGTCTGACACCGAGCCTGTGTTTGAACAGATCAGCCACCCCTCACTGGCTGAAAATGGAGCATCCTCTGTTAGATTCCCATTAATATGACAATGCAGCACTTCTTCTTTAAGGATTGTGCCAGGATTCTGTAGCAGACTTTCTTCAGCCCTCTCACTAGTCCTACCCCCTAAGATCAAATAATACATTCCTGATGGTAGTCCCTGATGCTAAAAGTAAAGTGGGGGATGATGCCTTTGCATTTAGGGTTGACTAGCTGGTCTGGCGTACAGGCAATCATCTTTTGCAAGTACTTTTTGTGATTAACAGCCATTTCTTCTGCACTGCAGAAGGGTCTGCAACATAATTATTGAAACAGCAACTTCTGGATTTGAATATGCTTTTGTCCCCATGAGTATAGTTGTTGATTGCACTTCAACACGAGTGCCCATTTTCTTTCCCTTCTTTGCTGCCTTTCCCCCTAGATTCTAACTCTCTGCCACTTCTTGTCCACAGCTCCTCCTACTACTATCTTTTTAGACAATCTATATGGGACTGTCTACAGACAAATGCAGTCTGCGGTCTCATTTGAGTCAAAACTCACTATATCTCACATGTTTATATTTGTTCACTGTTGTTAATTCCTTATTAGCTATGACGATTCTTGTACTAGACAATTTGTAACAGGCAATGATATTGCTATGCACTTTCCCAGCCTCTAGGCTGCTGTATCATACCTGACTGTTTATGGTACCAACTTTGACGCTATCTCCTTGCCTTTGCTTACTGTAAACAGTGCTCTTTCTTTTAACCACCAACTTCCACACATCCTAAATTTTGGCAGATAAAAGAGGGTGGCAGAGAACAGAAGTGTGGAAATTAAAGGGAGGAAAAAACATTGCTGGGAAATGGGACAACAGCTCACACTAGCGGTAAGCAAGGGAGGTAGATAAAGAGGGGGCAGATAAATGAGAGAACACTGTATGTTATTTATATTTCTTTTGTTACTGGGTGAATAAATGAGGGGGCACTGTATATAATGCCTGTTTCTTATGTTACTGATTTGTCTCTCCTTTGTATTGTATGATTTGTACCTATCTGCAACCTGCTTATCTATTTTACCGTAATCTCCAGGGTCATTCCTGAAAGTGGCATGTATTTGTCTCGTGTGCTAACTTGCTAAATAAAAACAAAATACATAAATGAATAAATCAATCAATAAATAAAAAAGGAATGCCGTTCATTCGCTTTTGTATGAACCACATGTAGACAGCTTATCCTGTGATTTGTCATGGCAAAGGAGCATGGTTTTGAAGGAAATGGCTTAGTTACTGTCCATTGAAGCAACAACATTTTGCGACTTGCATTACTCTCTACAGATTCCCGTTATGTCTCAAACTGTGGCATTTCTGATGCTCATCTTGTCAATCAGTCAATCAATCAATCTCTTTATTTAGCCAGGCAGAACACCATTGAGCAGGGCTCATTTACAAGAGGGACCTGGTAGTTTAAACAACAACAAGATGTCACAATACAACAATTTGGAGTAGGAGTAGCAACATTAGCAGCCTATGTACAGACATTACAAGTGAGAAAGGCATGGCTTAGCATGGTGGTGTACAATAATTTACAAATAACGTAAGGCTTGACACTGAGAGAAGAACAAGGCAGCATCATTTACAGGCATGGTACCAAAGGCAATCAGCATACTGCTATGTGCGAGTTCTATATAAAGCAGTTATCTGATAGACAGTAAAGTACAATATTATGTTGGATGAGGTCTAGACCAGCAAAGCATTATGTGGCCTAGGAGAAGACTATAAAGCAAGGGCACTGAGGGCACAGGATGCACCAAGGATAGCGGAGGGAGGACAGGTCAGGAGGGGTCAGAGGGGGCAATTGTAATACCTTCAGGATTGACATAGCTGCATTAGTCAGCACGGCAGGTCTAAGGGTAAGGGGAGGGTATGGTGGTGAAAAGGTGCCATTAGTAGGGGGAGGTGATAGACAGGTAGGAGGGAGAGTCAGAGATTCAGCGCCAGAAGCAGTTGCAGGACTCCATAAATGATCATTGGATACGATTTTTGAAGGGAATTAATGGTACAGGTGAAACGAGCTGCAGTAAATTTTGAGCAGTATTCCAGAGGAGTGGTAAGGCACGACTAATCACCGCCCGACCAAAGTGTGTCCTAACTCTGGGTACGTAAAGGGCGATACTAGTCTGGCTTCTCAGCAGATAGCTGCCAGGAATGCAAGAAGGTAGGCAATCCTTAATGTATTGAGGCAGCTTATTAGAGATGGCCCTATAGATCCAGAGCACTGTGTTCTTTTGTCGTCTAAGACTAAGTGAGCCCCAGCCTACAGTGTTGTAGAGGGTACAGTGGTGTGTTGAGTAGGGGGCACCGGTAATGAATCTGAGCACCCGGTGGTGCAGAGTGTCTAGTTTGGCAAGGGCCACACTAGAGTAGTGCCCGTACAGATAATGAGAGGCAAGAACATTGTTTGTACCAACCTGGTTCTCCCCTCCTGCGTTAATAGATGTCTGATTCTGAAGAAAATCCCAAGCCTCTATTTAAGCTTTTTGGAGAGTTTCTCGATATGGATGCTGAAGGAAAGATTGTAGTCAATCCAGATCCCCAGATATTTGAAGAAATCTATATCGTCCAGCGATTCGCTGAGCAAGGTGTGGATTTGAGGGGCTGTCCCCACCATGATAGAGTAAGGGGAGTTTACTACAGGGGAGAAGATCATGGCCTTTGTTTTCTTAGCATTTAACAGAAGTTTAGAGTAAAGGAGATTGTTCTGTAAGTGGTTAAATTCTATTTGGAGGTTACTACACACAAATTCCAGAGTAGGTCTGGTTACATACAACACAGTGTCCTCCACAAAGAGGTGTATGTCAGCCGACTTGACTCCAGCATCTAGTTCGTTTATGTAAATGGCAAACAAGAAAGGACCCAAGATGGACCCTTCCGGTACTCCTCTAGAGAGTGTTTTTAGGGGGGGGAGACCCCCCCAGCCTTGATCTGTTGGTGTCAATCAGAAAGGTAGTTAGAAAACCACTCTAGGACCATGTCACCGATGCCAATATTCCGTAAAGCAACCAGCAGCAAAGAGTGGTCTACCATGTCAAAGGCCTTGCTAAGGTTAAGAAACAGAGTGCACACATAACTTCTAGCATCCAAGGCTCTCAACCAGTAGTTCGTGACCTTAGTAAGAACTGAGGTGGTACTATGGTGGGGTTGGAAGCCAGACTGAGCAGGGTTTAGAAGGTCCAAGTCGTTGATATGCTGTCTAAGCTGGGTATTAACCACTTTTTCCAGAAGCTTAGAGAGGGTAGGGAGTAAGTTATGCGGCCCCGTGTGGTCATTTTAATTCTAGTGGGGGGTAGAAGGAAGTAAGCTGTTGGTTGGCTAGGATCTGCAGCTTATCCATCAGGTAGGGGAATGGGCAGACTAGGTGGGCCAAGCGGTCCTTATCTGCCATCATATTCTATGTTTCTATGTAAGGAGATGGGGCGGTAGTTATTAAGATCGCTAGTGCTGCCAGATTTAAATAGTGGAATAACGTGGGCAGTTTTCCAGATGGCCGGGAGTGAGCCCTGGGTAAGGGACATGTTGAAGAGATGGGTGATTGCGGGCGACAGAACGTGGTAGTCAAGTTTGAGGAAGAAGGGCTCTATCAGGTCTGCCCCAGTACTTTTCCTACAATCCAGATGGAGCAGAAGGTCCTCAACTTCCTTTACTGTGACAGGGGAGAAGGAGAATATCGTGTGAGGAGGGGGCGAGGTTGGGGAAGGACCTGGGCAAGTTGAGCTAGGAGTAAATAGTTGTGCACGTAGGCTAGAAGTGGGGGAGTCATCAAACGCTAGGCCTGCGGTGGCAAAGTGATTATTAAAGAGTTCAAGGATTTCTTGCTTGTCAGTAACAACCAAGTCGCCTGAAGAGATTTTTGGTGGGAATAGATTAGCAGAACTGTGGCCTTGGATTTCCTTTACGGTTTACCAGAATTTAGTTATACTGTTAGAGGAAGAGTTAAGTTTGGACCGGTAGTAACTAGATTTTGCATCCCTAACCATTCTTGTGCAGTGGTTTCTGACAGCTCTGAAAGCTGACCAATTGTTAGGCTGTTTGGTCTTCCTGGTCTTCTTCCAAAGCGAGGCTCTGTGGAGCAACTCCTTCTTTCAAGCTCTATGAGAACCAAGGGCATGTTTTCTTATTAGTTAAGATTTTTACAAGAGGAGCATATTTATTGATGGAACAGAGAACAATGTTTTGGAAGACCGTAAAGGCTTCTTCAACCACTAACCTGTTGCCATTCCCAAGGCATTCCAGAAATCAGTGTTTCTGGTTTATGTCAAGGACTGCTCTCTTTCATTTTACCATTTCACTGCTCCCCTGCTGAGTTGGATAGTTTGTGTTACAAGCATTATAGTAGACATGTGGAATCCAGTTCAATTAGCACATTTTTAAATGGGCACTAAAATGTGGTAGCCAACAATTACTCAGGAAATGGGGATGCAATCAGCATTCAGCTAACCAAGAGTTTCAGTTTGTTGAAATTCAATTAAATGGGGTTACACTGTAAATAGAAAAGTCCCTCGACAGTCCACATACTTAAAGAACAGATACAGGGAAGTGAAAAATAGGTAACCCTAACAATTCCCACTCTTACTGGGGGTGGAGGGTGGGCTGTGTCGATCTCTATGGAGGAGATACTTTGGAAGATTAAGTTATTGCTAGGTAACTTTCTCATCTTTATGGAGGTTATCTCCTTCATACAGTACCACTGTGTGGTTGAATATACTACCGTAAGACCCATGACCTATCCAGGGAGATCAGGAAACTACAAGGTCTTAGGATACTAGTAGCCCCTGAAGGGCCACCAGCACAGAATTTGCTTGTCTCCTGGCAGTTACACCCACTGAATAGTGTTTGTAAAGGTATGCACATTACTCCACGTGCAGCTATACAGGTTTCAGTCAGTGAGACTGGCTGCAAACAAGGTAAAACGTAGCTACTTTCCAAGTATAATGGACCCTGTCTAGGCCTTCCTGCCAGGGAATAACAATGCCAGATGCAGCTTACAATCTATTCAACTAGATGTTGCTTTGATACCAGTTTAACCTGCAGATTTTGGGTGATATGTGACAAACAACTGCAGCAACTATCTAATATTATTTGCCCTGTCAATGTAGAAATCAAGGATTCTTCTCGTATCTAGTGAGTGAAGGATTACTTCTCATGTTCTCTGGCTTGGGAAAAAAGGCTGGTAGCATCAGTGACTGACTAATATGAAACTTAGAGAACACTTTTGGAAGAACTTAAGGATGGGTCTTTATCATCACTTTGTATTATGGAACCTGGTGTATGGCACATCCATCACCAGAACCTGCAATTCTGAAACTCTATGGGCTGAAATGACAGCGATTAGGAAGGCTGTCCTCCATGTCTGGAATCTAAGATCAAACATGCCCGTGATGACTCACTGCAGGCCTATGTGGGCCTACTCAAGGCCAAATTTTGATCCCTACAGACCAGTAGACATTTCACTGGGTAGTTGACATGCAGGATATCCTTCAGGAATTGTTGCATATTGCACAGCTGTGCTAACATGGGGCCCTCAATCAGCCTGTCATAAGCTAACACTGCAGAAAGAGGCATCTTTACTGAAGAAAACTGGAGACCACCCTTCAAGAGGTTTAGTAGGTAGTCCAGCACTTAAGATGTGCAAAAGGAGAAAGGATATTGGTTCTTCTCTCACATCACACAGCAAATTACTGCTCACTGAACCAATAAGCCCACCTACATAAAGCCTTCAGGTTGCAAAAAAAAATGGCTGAAACCCTGTCTAAAATGCCAAAAGGCTTCAGTGTGGCTTGTTTAGGAGCAATGCAGGGAAATGAAGGAATGAAACGCCTAGGTTGTAGCATCTGACCCGGGAGTTCTGAAATCAGATTGTGTACTAGTGGAAATATCCATGAGTTCCCCAGTAAAATTTGAGTAGGACTCATTGGAACAAAAATGGGGGTAAGGTATACATGGACCATCCTGACCAATCCAGATGCAGCTTATCTTGCTGGAAAGCTCCAGGCTCTAGACCTTGTGAGCAAGAGTCAGTTTTGAATTGATCTGGGATGTAAGAAAAAGTTAAGCACTGTAGTAGTGTTGTTTTCTCAGGGATCCCTCACTATGGTTTCACTGTATGCATCAATCTTCATAGAGACAGCTGCTCCAGAGACAGACCCTATTCTAAGAACAGAACTTAGAATAGGTATTCATAAAACTCTGCACCCCCTTCCACCCTGGCAGTTATCAGAATGTGTTTCTATAGCCAAAGTGGAATGGTGGCTACTGAATTTAGCTAAAAGACTACCAAAAATGTATACAAGTTTTAAAATTTTGTGAAAAAACACAAATTAAATTATATCAGACACTGAAACGTAAAAATGTAAATAAAAAGAGAAAACACAATTTACAATTGCAGAGAAAATCTGCAATAGTAAGGCTCAAGCAGCCTAAATAAAATTAAATGAACTTGGAATTGCTCTGATCACTTCTTCCCTTGGCCTCAGGGGTTTGTGAGGGAGGCCCACTGTCACGGGTCCTCTCCCCTGCAACGAACAATCAAGACCTTTCTCCGCGAGGTGAGGAGCTGGATTCTGCTGAACTCCCTGCTGCTGGGCGACCAAAAATCTCCGGACCCTTGCCTGTAACGACTTGCTGAGGGGCTGAAATTAAAATGACTTGTTGTGGGACTGAATTTCAGGCCCTCCTACCCACCCCGTTCCCTCCTCCCGTTAAATGGACCTAAGCCCCTCTCACTGATCTGGTGAGGTCCTATCTCTGTAGCAATCTCTGCTGTGGTCTTGCAGCTTGACTTACCAGTGCTAGAACTGTTGTTTGCTAGTAGTGCTGTTGCATGCTTCTCTTTCTTTAGCCCTGACTGACTGCCATAGCCTAACCAATCCTTTCTGTTTGCTTTGCCATGATTACCTATTGTTGAACAATTAACCCTTCTGTTTGTCCTAGCATGGGTTGCCTGCCTGCTGCAGTTTAATTATTCAGTGCTCTCTTATTATATCTGCCCTACCTGAGGATTATAACCGTTAGTAACCCATTCTGCTGCTAATTCCCACTTGCTAGATTGCTTATTCCAGACCTTGATAGTTGTTACAGTATTATCTATCCCCTTTGTCCAAGGGTAATTCACTCCTCCTGGGCTAGAACTACTGCTGACTTCAACTTGCCCCCAACCTGATCAGTCCTATTTCAGGAACCCAACCCATATCTTACTTGTTAAATTTATGTTCTCTGCTCTTTTCAGCAGTTACCTAAGTCCAGTCCCTGTCTGTTACTGCCCTGGTTCCTACTGGTGCCTGTTCTGAAACTATTGTCACCTGCCCTATAACTGACCATCTTTTCCAGGGATTTTGCCTCGGCACCTCCTGCCCTATAACATGTAACCATGCACTCTTAGCAGCCTTTTCCTATAAAGCCCTGATCCTGGGAGCTGATCAGCTCTACTCCTGGTGTCACAGTCCCCGGAACCATAGCAGGAAAGCTGGGCCATCCCCCTTCCACCTCGAACCTCTGATAGAGGGGACTGACGTACTACTCCTTTCCATGTATGGAGTAACCCGCAATGGAAACTGTTACAACCTTTCTTATTATCTCCACCAGAGAAGCAGGTGAAGGTACTCCCTCCCTCCCTCTAGAATCTTAGGATACCTTTCCAGGCTTATGCTTGCTCTGGGGGGAGATATTGAACCCAACTCTGGCCCCCACTCCCCTAACCTAGCACTTAGTGACCCCACTAACCCTCCCTGTGCAGAGGCTAAGGGCTTCCGGCTATCCCACATGAACATTGGTAGCCTAAGGCATAAAGTCTATGACCTTGAAGCTTGGACTGCACTGTACAAGCCTGACATACTTGCGGTTACCGAAACCTGGCTCAAGCCGCATATCCTTCCTCATGAAATAGACCTGGTCAGCTACAATGCCTTTAGACGGGATTGGGTAGGAAAGAAAGGTGGTGGCGTTCTCATTTACATTAAGACCAATCTCAGTGCTGTGCAGCTAAGTTATTCTCCCCTCAATGACTCAGCATGTGAGACCATATTTACTAGAGTGTTCCTTGGAGACACTAAGCCTCTCCACATTGGGTGTGCCTATCTTCTGCCCCCATTGGTTGCCTCTTCCTTAGAATCCCTGACCCATGCCCTAGCGGAGCACCCACAGGGGGATCTGATTCTCCTTGGGGACTTCAATCAGAACTGGCTTGCCCTGGGGACCTCAGCAACCAAGAACCCCATCCTTGGCTCCAACCTGACTCAAATTATCAACCTGACAACTAGGCACAATGCCAAGTCCAGCAACCACTCTTTACTTGACTGGCCCCTTGTCTCCTGCCCAGACCATATTATGTCAGCCGGGACCATGGCAGATTCACTTAGTGACTACTCGCCAATCTTCTGCACCTGGTCCAATAAGCCTCCTAAATTGGCTGCCAGAGTGATAGTAGCCAGGAACTTCAGCAGATTTACAGCAACTGATTTCTGCTCTGACCTTCATTCAGTAGACTGGGATCCCATCCTCACTCTCCCCACACTGGATGAAGCGCTTGACTACTTCACTAATTTGTTTCTGTCTGTGGCCAATGCCCATGTTCCGCAAAAAAAACTAAGAGTACAGGGGAACTTCCACAAATGGCTCAGCCCTGGTCTCAAATGGAGCATGGTACTCAGGGATAGGGCATGGGGATTATATAAATCCTCAGGCCTCAATGCTGACTGGGAAAAATACAGGGCACTGAGGAACCACTGTAAGGAAGCCTCCAAACACGCTAAGTCCTCATACTTGCGTGACCTCCAAACTAGTCACCTACGGGATCCCAAGAAATTCTGGGCCCACATAAACCTGCTACTTAAGGGTGCCCCCAATACCCAGGATAGAGCTCTACTGGTCGGGAATACCTTGACAAATGATCCCTCCACAATAGCAGAGGCGTTCAATGCCTCCTTTTCAAACCTAGATGGCCTATCTCCCCCCATCCTGCCTGGTGCTCCCCAGTTCAACAGTCACAATTGGGAACCTGTTTGGCCCCCGTTTCACCTGAAACTTGTTAAACCCTCAGAAGTACTCCCACTCCTTCTCAAAATTAACCCAGATTCCACCCCGGGACATGACCTGCTCGAACCAAGGCTGTTGAGGGCTGCTGCCTCTGCCATTACCCTCCCTGTCACCTGGCTCATCAACAGGTCCCTCCTTGAGGGAACAGTTCTTAGCAAATGGAAAGTTGCGAACGTAGTCCCAGTCCACAAAAAAGGGCCCAGCAAAAAAGTGGGGAACTACAGGCCCATCTCCATTCTCTGTCCCCTAGGGAAGGTGCAGGAGAGGTTAGTCTATAACTAACTGCAAGACTACCTTGAGAAGTACTCTCTCCTAGCAGACATACAACATGGCTTTAGGAAAGGCCATGGCACAGACACGGCCCTTATCCGACTCACGTCTGATGTCCTCGAGGCAATGGACAATGGCTCTCCGACAGGAGCCCTGTTTATTGACCTGTCTAAAGCCTTCGACCAGGTCTCCCATAAACAACTTCTTTCCAAACTCCACCTCTTTGGACTAGATGGGCTCTCCTGGTTTAAGAGCTACCCGCTCAATCAAAGCCAAAAAGTTATATGGAAAGGAATCCAATCTAGTATCTGACCTGAGGTCTCTGGGGTACATCAGGGCTCAATCCTGGGCCCCCTGCTCTTCACCCTCTTTGTCAATGACATTGAGAGGGTTTGTGGGCTGAGCAAACTCATCCTCTATGCAGACGACACCGTTGTCTACTGCAGTGATCCACTACCTAGTGTTATCACTGCCAAACTTCAAGCTAGCCTCTCAGCACCCGAAGCCTGGTTCTCCACCAACTTCCTAGTCCTGAATGAGGAAAAGACTAAAGCCGTCCTGTTTGGAACCTGGCGTCAAGGCACTATCAGATATGACCTGCTTAAATTCCAAACAGCCCAGGGGAAGAGAGTCGAGGTCCTTGACAAGATCAAATACCTTGGAATCCTCCTTGACCAGGAGCTGTCCTACAAACCTCATATTGACACATTAACTAAGACCATCCACCAGAGGATTGAACTCCTTCACCACCTGGGACACTCACTCTCTGATGAGGCTCGGCGAGCTATCGCCAATTGCACCCTACTCCCCATCATCCTCTATGGGGCCCCCCTCCTCCAGTCCCTTAGAGAAGGGGAACTATGTACTCTCTCTGTGCTTTGCCATCGAGTGGCATGCTTTCCCACCAATGACCCCCCTAGGAGGCACCACTGTGAGGTCCTAGCAGACCTCCATTAGCCCTCCTTATGGCACAAACTGGCCTACTCCTCTATCTGCCTGACCTACAAATTCTCCACAGCAGGCCCCCTTCCTCACTTGTGTGGCCTGCTCAACCCTAGGGCACACGGCTGTGATACAAGATCCTCAGCTGGCTGTCCCCTGGCCATCCCATGGGTACGTACTACCAATTCTGGCAGGCGCTCCTTTAAATACTCAGCCCCACACCAATGGAACACTCTCCCAGCTAACCTGATCAACGAGCAATCTCTCCAAGGCTTCAATCTGGGCCTCAAAGTTTACCTCCTGGAACTCAGCCTCTGTGGCTGCAATCATTAGCCCCCACTAATTCCCCTTCCTACATAGGTCTTAATCTGGACTATGGTACTCCATGCTCATTTTTATGATGGTATCTGCTGTGTCTAATGTTACCCTGTTGTATTGTGCCAAATGTATAATTCATAATGCCATTTGTAATTACTGTCACTCCAATGTACGTAACAATCATAACCACTGTATGTTGTCCAATGTGTGAAACCATTGCTTTATGTAACTAATCCCGGGTTGCCCCTGAGAAAGGGACCTCTGGTCTCAGTGTGCTCACCCGGTTACCAAAATTTAAATAAATAAATTGTGAGGACCTAATTTCAGGTTCTGGAAGGGGAGGCAAGGCGGGAGACTGAAACCACAGCGAGGGATCCTAGAGAGGAAACATTACTACAGTGCACAATTTTTTCTTCTAACTCCAGGAATTCCTCATTTATGGTTTTACTCTATGCAGACCATGCAGCAGTACCTTGGGAGGCTAGGTCCAGAACCTACTTTGGAAAAAGGTTCTACAATACAGCAGTTCCAAAACTGGCATCCCTTCTGGACTGTATCTCCATGTAATAGTGCTTTGTGAAGATGTGTACTGTTTTCCAAGTAGCTGCATTGCAAATAATAGTGCAGTATCAGGGGCCCTGATTCCATTGCTGGCCGGGTTCATCCACTCACTCTTCATCCTCGGTCCCCTTGGTTCGATGGGACCTTGAGGGGTTGAGGTGAGTAGGCTGGAGAACTGCTGGCAAAAATTGGGCTTGGAGGATGACAAACTTAGATTGATGGCCCATTATAGGGACTATCAATTAGTCAGCTCCCATAAGAAACAGAGTTCCTGTCCAGGGAGTTCGCCGCAGCAAAAATAGACCCACTCAGCTCTTCCGAACTGTCGACAGGTTGTGCAATCCAACCTGCCTGCAGAATCGGAGAGCTTTTTCACAACTTAAGTGTGAGGAGTTCGTTCAAGTCTTTGCAGATAAGGTTGCCACCATCAGGTCCAAGATCCGCTAAGTATGCTCCAGTGAGCAGCGTGGTGGTCAGTGGGAGGTCGCTAGCACCCAGTTTGGCTGATCTCACTTTGACTAGCTGGCAATCACTGATATCATGAAGATTGTCCAGAGTATGCATCCAACTTGCTGTAGTTTGGACCCTAGTTCAAACTGCCTCCTGGTGGAGTGTGTGGAAATCATTGGACCAGTCCTAGTGGAGAGAGTCTGGAGCTTGTGGAGAAGGGGGCGTACCTGATCCCTTGAAAGAGGTGGTCATGACCCCCCTTTTGAAGAAATCTTCCCTCGACCCGGATTGTCTCACAAACTACAGACCTGTCTCTAACCTGCCCTTTGTGGGTAAGGTTATTGAGAAGGTAGTCACACTGCAGCTCGAGGACCATCTTACCACCCATGATATCTATGATCCTCTACAGTCTGGATTTAGGAAGAGGCATAGAACAAAGACAATGCTTGTTTGAGTACTTAATGATCTCCTGAAGGCGAGAGATCAGAAGAGCCGTTTGATCTTGGCTCTCCTTGATCTCTCCACAGTGTTTGACACCATGGACCTTGGGGATTTACTGGAGCATCTGCAGTTGATCTGTGGACTGTCTGGTACAGTCCACAGATGGTTCCATTTGTTTCTCATGGGCAGGACACAAAGTGGTATCAAGGATTTTTTCCTCAACCCCTTTCCCCCTGACCTGTAGAGTGCCACAGGGCTCCGTATTATCTTCCGTGTTATTCGCGGTGTATATGCTTCTATTGGGAGACATCATAAGGTGGTATAGGCTGAGTTTTCACTGCTGTGCAGATGATACTAGCTATACATGTCCTTTGTGCCCGAACAGGATGATGCTGTCTCGGTCTTTAGCAACTGCCCTGCCGAGATTCAGGACTGGATGAGTGCCAGTTGGTTAAGGTTGAACCCAGATAAGACTGAGGTGTTGATAGTGGACCCTGGACATCAGGTCGAGGGGTTCTCTGTTGCTCGTCCCTCTGAGCTTATGCTGGGGGGCAGGCAGCTGAGGTCCTCTGAATGGGTGCGGATTCTGGGCATTATTCTTGATGGCGAGCTGATGCTCAAATTGCAGGTATCAGCCATCAAGTCCTCATTTTGCCATCTGAGGAATATTGTCTCATTCCACCTGATGACCTTCCTACCCTGGTCCATGCCTTTGTTACCTCCCACCCTGACTACTGTAATGCTCTCTACCTAGGGCGTCCAGGGGTGGATATCTGCCACCTGCAGCTGGTGCAGAATGTGGCAGCCAGGCTGTTGACGGACTTATCTCGATCTAGCCACATCATGCCTGTGCTCCATGAACTGCACTGGCTGCCAGTGTGGTGGAGGATCACCTTCAAGGTCGGCTTGCAGACCTATAAGGCCCTACATGGACAGGGACCGCATTATTTGCAATACCTCCTGCATCCCTACCGCCCCCTCCATTCCTCTGACAAGGGATTGCTAGAGGTTCCCAGGATCCATTTAAAGACCTCGGAGGCAAGATCCTTTGCATTTATGGCCCTGACCCTATGGAAATATCTACCTTGTCAGATTAGAGACTGCCCATCTGCTGAGACCTTTAAGGCTGCCTTAAAGACCTACTTGTTTGATTCAGCCTTCTCAGATGTGTTTTAATTGAAATGTTGCTGATTTTAATCTGATTATTGTTTTTATCTGCAGGAGGAATGCTTTCCCTTGTAAGGTGTTTAATTCTGCTGCTGTGAAGTCCAGTACTTGAACAGGTTCTAGTTAGGACTTCTGCAGGTTTATCAGGAATCCGAGAGACTCCAAGGTGCATTTTTCAGTCTGTAGAGAACACACTGTCTCCTGTTCTGTTTTCCCTGAGTCGAGCTAGTCATCCAGGTATGGAAATAGTATCATACCTTGTCTTCGCAGGTGTGATGCCACCACCACTAAGCACTATGTGAATAGCCTTGGTGCTAAGGTGAGGCGAAAAGGAAGGGTGGTGAAGTGGTATTGGCAGTTTCCTAGCTTGAACCTGAGATATTTTCTGTGTGATGGCATGATTGGGATGTAAGAATAAGCATCTTTCAGATCCAGTGATCTCCAGCCAGATGACTGCAGAAATGGTATGTATCACTGTTCTCAGTGTGATCATCTTGAATTTTTGTTCTTTATATGCTTTTTTAGATACCTGAGATCTAAGATGGGTCACAACTCCCCATTTTTCTTGTGGGTAGAGAAAGTACCTTGAGAACAGGCCCTTGCCCACTGAGTGACAGGGACCTTATCTACAGCTTTTGCTATCAGCAATTTTTTTTATTTCCAGTTCCAGCAGAATTCTTTCTGCTGGGGAGTGTGCTAGAAAATGTTTGTGTTTCTGCAGTTTGGGGAATTTTTTGAACTGCAGAGACAATCCTTGGCCCACTAGCTCCAGAACCCACTTTTCTGAGGTAATATTTATCCATTCCTGAAAGTAATGAGTCAATCTTCCTCCCAGTTGGCAGTGGATTGACAACCTGGGTGGAATTATTAGGGGTTTTGCTTTGGCTGTGGCTTGGGTGCTGGGACTGCAGGAACAGTATGCTTTGTACCCCTTCTGCCCCTGCCCCTGTAGTATCTCCCTTGTGGCTGATACTTATAGGGGGCATATGGGAAGTAACCTCTGTCTCTGCCTCCCCTGCAATAGGGCCTAAAGAAAGTAAAAGGCTTTTCCTTCTCATTGTTACTTTTTAAAGTGGTCTTGTATTCAATCCACTTTTTTCACATATGCCTTTCTTTTGTCACCAAGAAGTGAATTACCCTCAAAGGAGAAATCCATGGTTTTGGTTTGGGTATCCTGGGAAAGGATGGTAGTCCTTAACCAGGAGAATCTTCTTAAGGACACTGCATTAGCTAGAACTCTAGCTGCTGTGTCATTACTGTCCACAGCAGTGTGAAAATGGTATTTTTTTGTGTCCAGGGCTGATCTTGCAGTGGCAACCAAGTCCTGAACCAGATCACTGTCTGCTTTTCTCAGCAAATCCCAGAGCTGTGTTCTACAATGCTTTCTGGTACTGTGCTTTTTATGCTGAATAGGCTGCCTGCTAATGAGAGCGAAACTATAGTATAAACCTTCTTGGCCATAGAATCCAACTTTTTTTTCCATTTTTTTTTCAGTCTATTTATCTCCTGGTTCTCCTCCTGGCAACTCCCATCTGACTGACCCTTCCCAGCCCTGTAACCCTGCTTATCCCGGGACTTACCTTAGCTGTCGTTCTCTACCACAGGACTTGTGGCTGTGCTGGGTCACCAGTGTGAGGCTTGCGGGGGGGGGGGCTTCATTTTCTGCCACCTGGAATGGATTTTCCTTCATTTTCTCCCCTGGGCTCATGTATGTGCAGTGGGTGCAATGTCCAAGCTCAGCTTCTGTGGAGACAGCCCCAGCACCCTGTACATGAGTATCCTTCCCCTGCATGGTGATGTGGATGTGCTGCAACCCAGCCACCACTGGGTGGCAGGTAAGCAGCATGCCACTCTAACCCCCCCCCCCCAAGGAAGGAGAGCTGTCTTGGGATGCTCAAGACTTTCTCACCCCACCAATCTCCGAGCAACCCAGTTCCGTTCCTGACTCTGGGTCGCAGGTGTGGCAGAAGTTAAGGTGCCCAGTGCCTCAGCCCTCCACGCCACTGGCCCAGCTTAGAATCCAATTTTTTAGAGTTCTTTTCTGGAAGCTGTGCAGAAAGTGTGACTTTTGCTCTCTTGCAAGCAGCAGTCTGGACTACACCTTGGTGATCAGGGTAGGCATACAAGTATTCTACATCCTGTCAGTCCATCCAGTACTTTCTATCAATCTTTTTAGTCGATGCTTACAGCTGAAGTGTGTGCAGATATGACTTCTGAGATGGCCTTCTTAAGGGACTTATGTATGGGGACTAGGACTGTCATACCTGGTTCTCCTCTCCAAGGCTCTGCTTGTCCCCTTCGGGCTGTTCTCTGTTACACAAGGTCACTGAGGAATAAAACTGTAATAATGGAGAGTTTTATAGCCAAGTCCTCAGCCGACCTCATTTGCATCCTGCAAACCTGGTTGGGCAATGGCGCTGGCCCTGTACATGGGGGCATCAGTCCCTCCTAATTTTTTCCATGATGCATTGTCCGAGGAGGGCTTGCAGAGGGGACGGTGTGGCCATCTTCCACCCTGGAAGTCATTGAACTCCCAGTGAAAACATCTGAATTGGTGTGATGGCCAGATGTGTTTCAGGTGTTAATGGCAGGATCATTCTCATCTGCCGACCTCTGGGTGATAGGAATGTTTTCCTGCAGGAACTGGCAGATTTAATCGCCGGACAGGTATTGGATGCCCCCAGGTTTTTGGTGCTGGGAGATTTCAGTTTATTTATTTATTTAATTTTGTATTAACACCTTTGAGCCTGAGGCTCTTTTACATAGGTTCCACATCAGGTACAAAAACAGATACGGGCAATGTTGAGACATAGTAACAGAACACAGCAGAATGGTACAGACAATAAAATTTATAACAGAGGTGTTCTAAGCAAAGGCAATGACAGACTATTATCACTTATTATATAACCACAAGAGAGACAGTTGCAGCCATCAGGCTTTGTCAATCAGAAGTGTGAGGGAGGGGGAGAGGCAGGTAGGCCAGAGAGGGTGGGCTGGAGCAGGGGGAAGGAGACTATGCCAAGACAGCGGGTGTCTGATAGCTGTGGTGGGGGACTGAGTTCAGAAGAAAGGGTGGAGGTTATGCAGAAGTTTGAAACTTAAGAGACTAGGACAGTCAGAGGGACAGGTAGGTCAACTGGGCGGGAACGGAACAGGAGCCAGGCTGAAACGTACAAGTAGATTGGTCACGAAGGAGCAGCCGTGGACAACCGGGAGTGAAGTAGGGGGGTGGGGTGAGGGAGGGAGGGAGAAAGAGGGGTTGAGGTTATGGGAATAGGGGTAAAGGGAGGGGTGGATAACAGAGGAAAGCAGAGGAGGGCTAAGATAGGTGGTGGGCTATAAGAATGGTCCTTATGCTAGAAGAAGCAGGTACACAAAGCTCTGGCCACAAAGGCTTCTCGAAGGTTGCGTTTAAATAAGCCCAGCGAGGATGCATTTGTGATTTCACTATGCAGTGAGTTAAATTATTTAGGGGCTCTGGCTTTGAACAAGTGCTGTCCTTGTGTAGTCCAACAATGGGAAACCTGAAGAGCAGAGCAGTCAGTACTTCTGGTGTGACGAGTGTTGCAGAAAGAGTTGAGGAGGTTCTGCACTCCTAGGGGTAGGAGACCAAGGGAGGCCTTTTTTACCATAAGGCAGGTGTGGTAGAGTAGTCTGTCTTATAGCCATAGCCAGTTAGCCTGCTCATAAAGATCACAGGTGTGGGTCCTGGGGGCAGCACCAGTAAGGAGTCTGCAGGCCTTATTCAAGGCAGTTGAAATACAAGTTAAGGCAGTGTTGGTACCTGACCTATAGATCACTAGCCCATAATCTATTATTGTGACAATCGGACTTTGGATAGCTTACTTGAGGGCTTCAGCTGTAAGGCAGTGCTTGTGCTTGTAGAGGATGCCAATGCGTGAGCTCACAGATCTGGCAACATAGTCAATATGACTAGAAAAGGACAAGGAGGTATCCAATGTCACACCAAGGTACTTAAAGATTTGGGTCTGCTCCAGGGAGGTGCTTGAGCAGTTACAGACTGCAAGTTGATTGGATTTATGTTTATTATGCGAGCCATGGAAAAGCATAGTTTTTGTTTTTTTGTAGTTGAGCACAAGCTTCTGCCTGATGAACAATTTCTCCACTTCTGCAAAACTTTTCATGACGCTGTCTCTCTAGCCGAGTTGGGTCAGTGTTCTTAGTGAAAATTACTGCGTCGTCTGCATACAGGAGAATTTGTTCTGAGCAGTGGGCTGGGAGTTTGTTGAGAAAAATACTAAAGAGTAATGGCCCCAGGATAGAACCCTGGGGAACACCAGAATGAACAGGAAGCATGGTCGATAAGGAGTTAACTTGCTGCGTGCGGTCCAAGAGGTAGCTGTTAAACCATCCTAGAGTGTCAGTTGATAGTCCTAGGTTAGCAAGCTATAGAAGCAATAAAGGATGACTGATCATATCAAACGTCTTGCTCAGGTTAATAAAGGCGGCATGGACAGAAGGACTTGGTCCAAAGCTTGGTGGATGTAGCCAGTGAATTCCAGGAGCACAGTGGTAGTGCTGTGTCCCTTTCTGAATCTGTGCTGCTGCAGGCACTGAAGACTGTATTTCTCCATGTATTCTATCAGCTGGTCAGCAACAATTCTTTCAAGGGCTTTAGATAATGGGGGGAGGATGGAAATGGGCCTGTAATTACCGTGAAGTGGCCTTTCTCCACTTTCATGGATAGGGGTCCCTTGGGCTGACTTCCATTTGTGATGGACTTGTGAGCGCATAAGGGACTTGTTGATAATTCTAGTAAGAGGGGACAGGATAACATCAAGAGTAAGGGTGACAAGTTTCAGGTCAATTGAATCCCCCCATTCTGGTTTTACCAAGCACTTTTGAGATGTATTTTTTGGCTACACTTTCAGTAACAGCCTTAAAACAGAGAGGAGGATGCATACGCTCTGCGATAGGCTGTGAATCTGTGTCGGCTCAGGGGGTGGGTTCAAAGAAGTTTGGTGGAAGGACATGGCTCAGATTGGGAAAAGCAGAGTTGAAAGTGTTGGCCATAGTTGTAGGGTCGAGGGTAATGTTGCCATCTGTATTGAGAATTGAAGGCGGTGATCTAGTATCTTTCCCAGTAATTTCTTTAAGGGTGTTCCAAAATTTCTTACCTTCTTTCCAGTCGGTGACTAGGGCTTTTCTATAGAAGGTGGCTTTTACTAGGCAGATGGCCCTTGTACAGGCATTTCTTGCAGTCTTGTAAGCCTAAATATCAGCATTCCTGTTGGTATCCCTTGCATGATACCAGAGATGGTCCCGCAATTTCATTTGTTGCAGGAGGTTGAAAGTAATCCATGGATTGTCAGTTCCCCCAATTTTCCATTTTTTATAAGGGGCATGAATGTCGCAGGCTGCATTAAAGTTTGATATGAAGAATTCGAGGGCAGTGTTCACATCCTCCGCTGAGTCGATAGGTGATCAGTCTTGTTGTAGCAGGAGAGTTCTTAATGGTGATAAGTGCCCTCTGATAAGTACCCTGCTATTGACGGTTTTTAGTGGAGGTTTTATAAATTTGTTTGAGCATTGACACAGGACAGGAGAATGGTCACTTATGGTATCTGGAAGTTCTTGAGCATGTATGATATGGTCCAGACGGTTAGTGAGCACCCAATCCAGTAGCGTACTGGTCCCTGTTCTGTAGTTAGTCCTAGTGGGCGTCTGAATCAGTTGTGTGAAGTTAGCTGCAGATAAGGCATCCTTGAAGTTGCTTGCATTTGGTGAGAGCCAGTTTACTTTAAAATCTCCAAGTATAATGACCTCCGAGTTGTGTTTTAAGTTATGCATGCAGTTTAGTATTGAGTTTAGGCTCAAGGGTGCTGACTTGGGGGGGGGAATGTATACCAAAACTGTCATCAAGGCCTTGCTGTGGGCACCAAGTAGTAGCTTGATAGCAAGGAACTGTATCTCAGTCCTGGGGCTAGGTAGGGTCAGGGCATGTCCCATTATGGTCTCTTTCAAATAAATGGCACAGCCACCACCTTTTTTAGTGAGTCTATCCTGTGGAAAACTGCATACCCCAGGATAGCAATAGCATTATCTGGGATCATGGGGGATAACCACGTCTCGTTTACTGATAGTACAGTACGTCGGGATTATGTTGGATGACCCAGACAGTGAGTGGATCGAGTTTCCTGAGTAGGCTGCAGACATTGATGCTGGCAAGGGCGAGGGTCCCAGTATTGCATTTGGCACTGAGGTTATCCTGAGGTGGGCCAGGATTAGGGTGGATGTTTCCAGAGATCAAGAGGAGTAGGAGTAGAAGCCATTTGAGTAATTGCTTGAGGTACTTGCTATGTAGCTGACGTCTCTTATTCCCCAAGGGGTGTGTACAGGCTTTTTGCTGAGCAGTACAGATGGTGAAGAGCAGCAATGGAGCACTGTGAGGGTTGGGTGTGTCCTTCCATGGGCTTGGGAGTAACCATGAGGGATGGTGAAGAGTCTATGTATGGAATCACTCCTAGTTACTATCCCATAGTTATACAGATTGCAGTTATCAGGGAGCAAAAACAGTGTGGGGGATGCGTACTTACTGGGGGAGTCAAAGGGTGATGACAGTAGGAGCAGGGTAAGGAGGAAAGGCAAAAGGAGGAAGGTTGTCATGTTTTCCGACGGGGGGTAGAACCTCTAGGGGGTGTTCAGGGCACTAATTAGATGATAGGCTTGGGTGACCAGGTGGCAGGCATGCTTTCTTTGTGATTCCTCAATTTCAGCTTGAGACACAGGGCAGATGATAAACTGGGCTGCCATGAAGGCAGGCAGGCTAACCTGGCAGCATCTTGGACTCACTTAAGCTATGAATATGTGGATGGGTGACAGGTGTTGGGACCAGTTTGAGGACCAATGAGAGCAAAGGAAGGGCAGAGGGAAGGAGCAATAGTGTATTTAATAGAGGTCGGGGTCGGGGCAGGTGGGCGGGAGAAAATATAGAATAATCCAACAGTAAGACAGTAAAAATTATTTTTAAAAAAGGCCAGGCTGGAGAGCCAAGCTGGAGACCTTAAAATTCCAAGGGAGATAGCGCAGTCAATAACAGTGTAGCAACAGGGAGAAGCAGCCAACAGACAAACAGGATGGTAAAAGCAGGAGCCAATCGGGTCAGAGACCACTGTAGGCTGGAAAGCGTACCTTGCTGGCAGGCTTGGAGTGCGCAGTGGCCAGCAAGGAACCGAGCCATGGCCTGGGTAGTCCGGACGGTTGCTTTCACCTGAAAGAGGAGAGGCGGAGGGTTAGGTTCTTCTTAATACAAGAGCCATTTCACTTAAACGGTAGGAATGACCAGGGGTAATAGCAGTAGGAGTGTCTGGAGACAGACAAAAGGTAGAAAGAAAAGGAACGATTGAGAGACGGGAAGGGTTGGAAGTAGATTACAGGGGCGATTGACTAAGTGATGCCCAGGGAGCAGAAACAATGAACAAGTGGGGTAGGGTGATAGACTGGTTCAGTACAGAGGATTAGACACAGAATGGCAGGACAATCAGGCAAGTGTGGGGGGGGGAGGAACAAGGCAAGGTATATGCTCTACTAGGGTTGTCAGGACCCTCCGAAGTTCCGGGTTCTAGTTCTAGTCTAGAACTTTTGAAAATGTTCTAGGGTACTAGTCTTTTTTAGAACTTTTTAGGACTCGATCCCTATTTTTTAATTGTGCTGCCAGTAATGAAGATAGTAATAAAATACATGTGACGGAAACTGAGGCCATTCTGCCAATAATGAAGATACTAGGGAATTACATGTGAAATTGAGGACAGAAAGAACTACAAATTGTTCAATTTAAAGGGGGAGAGAAATTATCATGTGTGACTTTGATAAGAATACAGATAAGTTTATCTATGGTTTCTTCTGTTTGCTAAAGCCAATACCTTACCTAACAGGCCCACTCACCCACCCATATGTTAAAAGTTTTCCTGCTGCAGCTGCATCATAGTTCCTTAGTGAGAAAAAGTGGCACATTAGCTTTATGTACTCCGTTGTATATACTCATCGTCATGAATTATGAGAAAAAATAACTGATATTACCTAATCTCAGCTATTAGCTGCTTTCTGTTTTAAATCAGTAAATCAAAAGTTGCTATGTTTAAAGGGTACCTAAACAAGCATTTTTTTTTAAACTGCAAACTCCAAAATCTGGCTTCATAGCAAGGTAAAGTAAAGGCTGCTGTTTACATTTATACTAAAACTGCATTTATGTAAATAACATAAATGCAGTTTCATAGCTTTTGAAAAATGTAAACATCAGCCTTTCACTTTCAAAAAACAGCCTTGGTTCCTCCCTAAGATGTCAACACCATGTATAACCTCGTGGATTATTTTGATCAGTACTCATGTTAGGCTATGATTTTGTGCATTTTGTTTACTTTAACTGGCAGAAAATTTATTGCAATCCAGCTGACATTTTCTTTGGCAAACTGCATTACAGTACAACACTTCAAATACCTGATGATTTAGTGGTTATATGATGCACTGAATTTTGTTTTTTGTTAACCAGGAGAGATGCACTAAACTGAAAGCTTGTTTACAGGTGTGACCTTGGAGCACAAGGAATTTTAGTGACTTGCTCAGGGCCACACAGCAAAGTACTGGTCTTGTTCAGTTCCAAAGCTCATGCGCTCTTGTTAATCCACAAATAAGGCTTTTTTTTCCCATGTGAACACCCTGCACCTAGCCTGCCTTCTGTTGAACACACCACAATCCATACCCTGTCCTTAGTACTGCCTGGGGCCGCATATGAGCTTTCGGTCTCATGAAGATAATTATCACACCTCAGATTGTAATCTAGTAACTCAGAGAGTTGTGCACACCAATACTGATACGCATCATCAGCTGGCACTGTTAAAAAATGCCTCCCAAATCACTCTCCAGTCCACATTCTCAATGTTTGACTTCTGCTTCCACAGTAAACATTCAGTGGATCACCACTCTTCTGCACAGTGAATGTAGTATGTACAGTTTTCTGTTATGTTTTTGTTTTCCATCTCATTAACCAACAACTAGGTCTTCCTGGAGGGCCAAGCAATAAGCAACATGACCCACCAGAAAAACTGCTGTTCATGCCTTCATAAGGGCAGCACTTGCAATGGATAACAATATTATTAGCAGGAGAGGCATACTAATACCTTGAGCAAATCCACCTAATTTCCAGTGTCAGGCTACTCCTTTACCTGTGCTCTGCAGAACCCCGTAGGACAGTTTCCAGAAATTCTTCTCCAGTACTTTTCTGTGCTCTACTGTACAATGCAAGTTGGTTGGCTACCAACCTTCCAAATATTGAATGAGCTATACACAACTCCCTCAATACTGTCCTAACAAACGTCAACCCCCTCCCCAAGGGTAATCTCCCTACACTGAATTCAAGTAACAGTTTAGGTGCAGCCCTGCCACTCTGAATATTTGTCATCACTGTCTACACTCATCCACAGTCAGGTAGTGATCACGATGCTGGAGCTCCACATTTCAGATCTCGCAGTGATCTGCTCAGCATAGTCCTTCATGTCTTCAGCTAACCTGAATATAGCTGTACCCTGCTGGAATGGCCTCTTCAGTCTCTCTCTGGCATTCATTCTTCTCATTTGCTCCCCACGCCAAAAACTGGTGAGTTCACTACCCTTCTGCATGATGAATGTGGTTAGTACAGTCTCCCGTGTTATAATTACATATTAATAATAAACATGATCTTCTGGTAAGCCAGGCTGATAGTAGCATGGCACAAGTGGAAAAACAGGCTTTCTACCCATATAAGATCTAAGCCACCTATGATTAGGCACTATTAAATGACATGCATAATGATGTGCACACCCAGCATTTAATAGTGCCTAATCAAAGGGAGCCTACATCTTTTAAGGCTAGGAAAGCCCATCATTCCCCTTGTTCCCTGCTGGTATGAGCCTGACTTACTGGAAAGATATGTTTATATTTGATATGTCAAAATAAAACGGGGGCTGTACTACTTGCATTCATGATGCAGAATGGTGATGAGCTCACCAGTTTTCGGTGTGAGGAGGAATAGTGAAGAATGAATACCAGAGGGGGACTGAGAAGGCCACTCTTGCAAGGTACAGCTATATTCAGGGAAGGGGAAGGGGAAATACAGAAGGAGAGAAATATGAGCAGATTACTGTGAGAAATAAGATGTGAGGCTGCCAGCACCTTGATCACTACCTGCCTCCGTTATCCTGGCCAACATTCCCCTGCCCATAAAAGCAGTTCATGCAATTGTCCAAGGCTGTGTGTGGATATTAATGTATGAAATGGCTGCCACTACACAATCAGTCACTTCACTACCACTCTAGTATTGCTTGTAAAGCACTTTGGAATACAATGTGTATGAAAACCACTATATAAATACAGATTCTTATTATTATCATTTCCCATGGAAAAAGAAGACAAGCATATATTTGAGTTTTGAGAAAGTATGAACTCTAACATTGGACTGCACAAGAACTTTGCTACAAAAAGTGGTGGCTCTTAGGGGTGGTGAAGGGTGTGGCTGTAACCCCCACATAGTAACGTACTTGCTTGCTGCTGCTGCTGCTGCATTTCACTTTGTTGAAGAAGTCTGATTTATTGATTGTACAAATGTTTACATTCAAACTATGGATTACATTTGTAGGTTCTGTCAAAAATGTACTAGAAAAGAATAATAGCAGAAAATATAAAGGTTTAATAAAATTGTTAAAAAGTGCATATTAAGCATGCATACCGCCCCAGCACCACCATTGTAGCATCCTGGATCCACCATAACCACTAGACCACCAGGTTATTCAAGATTTGTACTGCACTGTGGTTTGCCACAGAGAAAGTCGGTTGGATTAAAACACATTTTCAGCACGTTAAAGTAAAGAAAATGAACAGAACCATAGCCTAACATGTGCATTATAAAAAATAATGCACATGGTTTTGACCATTTGAGTGAAACAATTCTAGACAAAGGAAAAAAAGAACTAATTAGCACTATAAAGAGCCATATATATCTCTCTGGCTTTGGCTCCAATGATTTCATCACATAACACATTTGGTGGCCATTTTAGGAAGCAGGTAAGACGGGTTTTTTGAAATTGGAAGGCTGATTTTACAATTTTCAAATGCTCTGCAACCACATTTAGGTAAATTATGTAAATGTAGTTTTAGCATTGATGAATACAGCAGTCTTTCCTTTAGTCACCTAAGGAGTCAGATTTTTGAATAGTTTGTTGTCAAAATGTTGTTTAGGTATCCTTTAAAAGAAAACTTTTATAACAAAGTCAAGGTACTGCAGCCACAGCATGTGGAACTGTTGCAAAACATATTATGTCATAATGTTGTCAGTCAAGACATTTGAATAAAAAAAATATGCCAGTCGTTGTTGGCAAATAATGCATGCGATTTTGTATGATAATGCGTACATATATCAACATTCTTGTTGGCACATTGAAGTAATACATACAACTTTCTAAGATAATACATCAACTTTGCAGCTGATATGTAAATAAAATGTGTATTTCGGTCACATAAATAAAACAGGGGTTTCCTCGCCACATACAAGTAAGTGGTCTACTGAGAAATATAGGATATTCTTGTCTCAGAACAGGACAATCAGGAGCTTAAAGGGCACACAGGCAGAAAGTAAGGAGAGAGAGAGAAAAAAAACAGATGAAAGAGAAAGGATTGCAAACAGTTAAGGGGTCAGAAATAAGACATGATTGGAGTGGTGCAGTGTAGTGGCTGTGGAGCAGCAGTCTTCCGGGAGATATTCTGGAGGATGCGGTGTTGTCCCATCTGCAGGCACCTCTCTGGGCTGAGAGAGGAGGTTGCTCATCTCCAGGCTGAGTTGGCCAGGATTTAGGGACCTCCTCTTCCATCCAGGGACCACCAGTGCCACTGCCGCTGCCTCAGAGGTTGCCAAGAAAGAGGAGCCGTTGAACCACAGTGGCTCAGGGAGGGTGAGGGTGGTGGAACAGAGCACATCCTCCAGTTGTACTCTCCACACCCTATGCCATTCTGGCAAAGTGTGGTTCCTCTATGGAGGCACCTACAGTGGAGACCAAGGAGGATGCTGGGAACCTCCACAAAGGAGACCCACAGGAGGGTGGCAGGGGACCCTGCAGGGAAGAAAACAACCCTGGTGGGGACTCCATTGTTAGGAAGGTAGAACTGGGCAAGGAAGGGAGAGGGAGGTGGGTGCCTGCCTGGCGCCATGGCTTGGAGGGACAGGGAGCGAATTCTCAGGATTGCCGGAGCAGCTGCACAGGGGAGGGAGCTGGATGTCATTGTCCACCTAGGGACAAATGACCTGGCTAAGAAAAGGATTAGAGAAGTGCAGGAAGAGTTTGTGGAATTGGGAGGCCTTAGTCAAGAAGCACGACGGTAACCTTCTCTCGGAGGTGCTACCCATCTATGGCATAGGAGAGGCTAGGTGTTCCGCACCATGAGATTCAATCAGTGGTTGAAAACTGGTGTGGAGCTCAGGGATTTGGCTCACTGGGACTGGGGTCCACCTGGAGTGATGCAAGCCTATACTGGCATGATGGGCTGCATCTGTCCGGAGGGGAACCAGGATCCTAGGTGATAGGTTTAAATGCTTCATTGGCAAGCTTTTAAACCAGCCAAGGGGGAGGCACTGGAAAGGAGCAGAAAAATCCTAGCCCCCCAAACAATCACAGTAGTAAGTGTGGCAAACATCAACATGGAGGTGTTGATAGGAGAAGGGCAGGGTAAATGGAGAAAGTGACAAAGGCAAGAAGGACAGGATGGGGCAAAGGGGGTAAGGCCATCAGGAAATGGAGGGTAATGAGTACCAATGCCTGTAGTCTGGGCAACAAGCCCTGAGCTGGTGGCCTTAATGGAAGAGGGATGCCTGGATATTGTAGCAGTCACAGAAACATGGTACACAGAGAACCATGACTGGGATGTTAACATACCAGGGAACATAACCTACAGGGAGAGACAGGCAGGGGAGAAGAGGGGAGGAGTAGCTTTCATGTAAAGGAAGGAATAAAAGCAACTGAACAAAAGAGTAAACAGGGAGGAGAGGAGGCACTGTGGGTCACCTTGGAGACTGGAAAGGGCACCACAATCCGCACAGGGGTTGTGTACAGACCCCCATGTCAGGGGGAAGGAATGGACAAGGATATGATGGAAGGAATTCTTAGAATGGCAGAGAAAGGGGAGATACTGTTGATGGGAGACCTGAATATGCCAGATGTTAACTGGAGCACATTTGCTGCAGCCACATCCAAGAGCAGGGCCATTCTTGACGCCCTACAGGTGGCAGGCATTAGACAGCTAGTTTGGAACCCACTGTGAGGGAGCAATCTTAGACCTCGCATTCCTCAAACGGGGCAGAGAGGATCTCAGATCTAGAAGAAGGCTGCAGGAGGACAAGTGACCATCAAACAGTGTGGTTCATGTTAAACTCAGCTACAGAGTCAAGCCATACAAAAGTGAGGGTACTGGACTTTAGGAGGGCTGACTTTGGCAAGATGGGAGAGTGCCTCAGAAAGCACTAGCAAACAGGCTAGAAGGAGGTGTGGAGCAACAATGCGGAATTATCAAAACTGCCATCACAGACGCAACAAGCCTTTGTGTGAAGCAAATAAACAAATCAAAATGAAAGAAAAGCCACTATGGTTCTCAAGAGAGGTGGCTGTGAAAGTCAGGAAGAAAAGATAGCATTCCGAAGTATAAGGAAACACAGAAGGAGCAGGACAGAGAGCTGTACCAATTAAGGCAGAAAGAAGCAGGGAGGGAAGTCAGAATAGCAAAGGCCCAAACTGAGAAAAAGATAGCCAACTCAGTTGAAGGGGATAAAACCTTTATAGGTACATCAGCGGCGAGAAAGACAAAGGGAGGGATAGTGAGGCTGAATAGAATGAACGGTGGGTGGGCAGAGGACAGTGAAAGCAGGAATACTGAAATCTAATATTTCTGCTCAGTATTCACAAAGAGGAGGGGAAGTGCCTAATCCAATTAACAGAAGCACTCTTGATAGGGGGTCGATCCAGTCCTTTCACAGAAGAAAGGGTTCTGCAAGAACTCCTAAAACTGAAGGTGGACAAAGCAATGGGTCCTGATGGAATTCACCCAGAATTCTAAAAGAATTAAGGAAGGAACTAGTGAAACCACTGGCTACTCTTTTTAATAAATCATGGGAGGATGGTGTGGTACCTGAGGACTGGAGGAAGGTGGATGTGATTCCCCTTCACAAAAGTGGGACCAAGACAGAGGCAGAAAACTACAGACCTGTCAGTCTGACCTCTGTGGTAGGGAAAGTGATGGAGTCACTTCTGAAGGAAAGAATAGTTGAGTACCTAGAGGTCAGTGGAGCACAGGATCCAAGGCAGCATGGGTTCACAGCGGCAAGGTCATGTCAGACGAATCTAATAGATTTCTTTGACTGGGTGACCAAAGTAGTAGACCAGGGAGGGGCTGTGGACATGGCCTACCTAGACTTTAGCAAGGCATTTGACACAGTCCCACACAAAAGATTGATAGTCAAATTAACCAGCCTGGAGTGGGTCCCAGGGTGGTAGCCTAGATAAAACATTGGCTGGACAACAGGACACAGAAGGCAATTGTAAATGGAGTCCACTCTGAAGAAAGGGCGGTTACTAGTGGGTACCGCAGGGTTCAGTATTGGGTCCAGTCCTTTTAATGTCTTCATCAGTGACATTGCAGAGGGACTGGAAGGAAAGTATGCCTTTTGCAGATGACACAAAGATCTGCAACAGGGTTGATACACAAGGAGGCGTGGAAAGGATGAAAAGGGACTTGGCAAGGTTGGAGGAATGGTCAGACGATGGCAGCTAAGGATTCAATGCAAAAAGTGCAAATAATGCACCTGGGAAACAAGAACCCAGGGAAGAATACACAATGGGTGGGAGGTAGTAACAACAACAAAACAGGAAAGGACTTGGGGGTAACATATCAGATGACCTTAAGGTTAGCAAGCAATGGAAAAGGCAGTAGGGAGGGCCGGGGCATACTGGGAAGTAGGGAGAGGCATCAGCAGCAGAAAACAGGAAGTTGTTATCCTCTGTACAGACAGTTGGTGAGACCCCATCTGAATACTGTGTCCAGTTCTGGAGACCCCATCTCCGCAAGAACATAGACAGGATAGAGGCAGTCCAGAGGAGGGCAACTAAAATGGTGCAGGGTCTGCAAGAGAAGCCGTATGAGGAGAGACTAAAGGAGCTTAATATGTATACCCTTGAGGAAAGAAGGAGAGGGGACATGATAGAAACTTTCAAGTACCTCAAGGAATCAACAAAGTCCAAGAGGGTAGCATCTTTCAGAAAGAGAGACTTGCAAGAACAAAGGGACACAATTTAAAGATAGAAGGAGGCGGTTCAGGGGCAATGTGAGGAAGTATTATTTCACAGAGAGGGTAGTGGATGATGGAACAGCCTTCCTGAGGAAGTTGTGGGGTCTAAAACTGTGGGAGAATTCAAGAATGCATGGGACAGACATAAGGCAATTCTTGTGGGGGGCAGGAAGATAAAGGCTGTTGGTTAACTAGGATCTGCGGCCTATCCTGTAGGTAGGGAAATGGGCAGACTAGATGGGCCTAGCGGTCCTTATCTGCCGTCAAAGTCTATGTTTCTATGTTTCATACTTACTTAAGGAACATTTAATGTAGCTGCAGCAGTTGGCATGTGATGTTTAAGGGACAGTGTCCATCAATCCCATTATGCATCAAATTATCACTACTTGTAAAGCAAAAACACTTTATGGTTGGTCACATTCTGTAAAAACTGCTGATGCAGATTTTCTTTTATTTCTGATTCCCTTCTTCTTTTTTAAAGGGGACAGGGCATTTGTGCTAGTTGGCAGCAGTTCGTGTAAATATATATATATATATATATATATATATTAAATGAAAGGACTAAAGGACTAAAACAACACCCCTCTATTCACCCCAGCACCCATTCCACCACCCTCATCCATGCAGTAGCACCTATGCCACCCTCTTACACCCATGTTAAAACCAACCTCCAACCCTTACCCCTCCTCCCCCCCCCAATGCTTAAACTACCCCATACTTACTCAAGAAAAATGAATGTTTTGCCTCCAAATGAGCCATAGTTAACTGTTCCTTAATAAACACTTATGTGAAAAACTGTCTTTTCAATTGTATTCTTCTTATGGACAACATTCTGTACAGTTCTCTTCATGGAACTAGTAATTTAAGAGTTGTTACTATTATGCCATGGTTTGTGTACAACAGAATGTTAAACATGAGCTATTGTTGTGGTATGAGACCTATGCTTACAGATATGTGCTCAACCATGACATAGGCAAAACTCCAGATGACCGTTTACCTGAAGAGACTTGTAGCAGAATGCTGCCCATGAAAACATAACAATACAAAATACAGTTTTTCCCATCACTTTTTATTCAGTAAAGTTACATATGGATCATTTTGGTTTATGGCTAACATTTCTTTAACTGAAAGAATAATAAACAGCTACCAATTAGAACTCATTTTTTTTACCTCTTTAAAACGGAAAAACAGACCGCTCCCAGTCCAGGAACATATTGATGCACCACAAAGTCACCGAAGGTAAATCCAAAAATATATGTTTGCATTTTAACTATAAATAATATGATACAGAAATGGCTGACAGTGTCCCTTGTATGTCAAATATGGGCCTATTCCCACTGATGTTAAAATTGCCTTGTATAAAAAACTTGCTGACTTTATTTATTTATTTTATTTAGTTAAACATCAGTTTAGAAACCTTTGAGCCAGAGGCTCATTTACAAAGGTACCTCGTCACAAAGAGGACATCAGAACAGTAGTACAAGGGACACAGTACTTACAAACAAAAAAGTTACAGTTCAGTTACAATTTTGTTTCAATAGAATACAATCTCCAATGAAGCAAAAGATAACAAAAGGTGCAAAACTTATGGTCGGAGGAGAGCTGCTGGGAGTAGAAGGGAGGGAGATAGGGGAGGAGGAATTAGTAGGGAAAGGAAGGGGGGGGGAGCCGCTCAGTGAGCATTGTCAAACAGAGTATATATATATATTTTCTTTACACTAGGCTAGCGGCAGTTGCATTTGCGAGAGCTAAGCAGGAAGTTTCTGAGCCTGGGCTTAAAGCAAGCTAAGGTTAGTGAGTTTGAGACACTGGCAGGGGGGGAGTTTAGACCCTAGCTACAAAGCAGTTTGCCATGAAATGGTGAAAGTTTTTGGGGGTATATAGTCAAAGGTAGCAGATCAAGAAAGGAGAGAGACAACCCAAGTCATCACATTCTGTAAAGGTTTCCTTTTTTGTCCTGAGAGACTCTGTCCCACACAGTATTTACCAGCCACCACCATCTGAGCTGTCATCACCATCAACATCCACAACATCAATCACTTCAGGATCAGTTTATATACTCTTGTAGGGATACAAAAATCTTGACTTATTAACTTTAATAAAAGTTAACATGTGTACATTTTCTGGCAGCAACCTATTTCTGGTGTCTGTTGCAATATTACCAGCTGTACTAAACATGCATTCTGAAGAGACACTTGTTGCAGGACAACCAAGATATTTACAGGCTTCATCATACAGCTCTGTCCAAATCGACTTTTTTGATCTCCAGTATTCAAAAGGGCATGCATCAATAGGAATAGGCAGTTCTTGCAGGTAACTGTCTACCATGATGGACAGAGAATGCTCAGAAGAGGAATCAGCGTAAGCTGGTATGGCAGCAATTTGGGAAAGGTTTTGCCACAGATTTAGCTTGCTACTAAGGGTTAAAGAAGTGGCAGTTGCAGAACAACTACTGATAATGCTTGGTGACTTTTCCAGTTCTGTATCCCTTTGTGAAGATGAACCTGCACGTTGCGGCGATGACAACCTGAGGGTACTGTGCGTGTCTGTGTTTGACTCCTGTGAGTGCTGCAGCTCATCTAGCAACAGACATTTGTAGTACTCTACATCATCTGTTTGTGGAAGATGTATAGCCTTGAACCTGGGATCTAAGAGAGTTTCAAGGATGTAGTGTTTTGATTTCATCATTGCAACTAATCTGTCATTGGTTTTGAAGCGCTCGCTCATTATCTTTACGAGATTCCCATGATACAGCTGACATGTTGTCTGAGCTTCAGATCTGTCTTTTTCTATTTGTAGAGTTAGAACACTAAGATGATGTGAAATCAGCATTATAAGTGGGATAACCTGACTCAAAGATGCGCCTTCAGAATACATGTCCCTTGTAGCCATCTCAAAAGGAGCTAGGATGCAGCACACTGTCTCCATTAATTTCCACTGCAGCACAGACAGCATAATGCCATCTCCAATAATGTAACTGAAGCAATACTCATGTACAGCTTGCTTCAAACAACATGAAGTCTTGCTATATTATGACATATGCAGTGAGTCCCAACCTTCGAACTGCTCCGGAGATGAAAGAGTTAACTTTCCATGCCAGGCATGGAACTGTGATCGCGAGCTTGGTTGAAAACTCTGTCTGTTGTTGTTCAAACTCAAACTGTCAGATTCTTTACTCCACCTCACTGAACAGTCGCTCCGGAGATTTCTCCTTCTGCTCAGTTCGTTTTGTCGGTTAAAGTATTATTTTATCGTTTTTTTGACTGAAATTAAACCGCAACCAGCCGGTTCAAGCTCTGTCTGTAGTATTGTAAGTAATAGATAGGCTTACATTTATATTTATTCTGTGTGGAACTTGTAAACGCTTTTCGGTTCGGTTTGAACCGATCAGGTTATTTTCAAAATTTACTAGTCCTTATTTAGAGTGTGGTTCCCGGTTCTTATCGGTTCTAAAAACAGATTTCATTACGGTTTTTTCCATGACCCGTGACATGGTTGGGAACCGATAAGAGAGTCTTGCTTGGCGGATTGCCATAAATGGGCAAGTTTGGTTAGGCTGGCACTATGTCTGAGAAACCCAAAAGAAAAACCGGGCCCACTGGGTTTCAGCACTGTAGTGTTTGTGGGGAAGCCTTTGCTAAGGCTGACCCACACACCACCTGTGTGTATTATCTGGGGTTTGACCACCTCAATGCAGACTGCCAGATTTGTAAGAATTTTCCTGCTGCCACCATAGAAAAGAGAGTTGGTAGGCTCAGGGAAAGGGAGGCCAAAAAGTCCGCTGACCCGGATGGCCAGCCCGGTTCGGTTCCAACCGAACCGAAGGGAGTGCCCTCTGACCAGGGCGATACTTCCTCAGGCAAACGAAGAGCCAGCTCTGAGGAGCCGGTTCCAACTAAAAGGACTAGAAAGTCAGCTGGTGTGGAGCCAAAAGTTCTCTCTCCAACCGCTGAGGAAATAGCTAAAGCAATTCAAATTGTCCAGTCACTTTCCCGGTTCCGACGAACCGACACCATCAGGAAAGCGCTGTTGCCGGGTTCCACCGGTTCAAGATTATGATTTTGAGGATTTTTATGAACCGGAGGAAGGGGAAGAGGAGTATGAGGAGAGTGAATGTGGTTTTGAAAGTCTGGATATGCCCATTGAACCGGACATTTCTCCAGACAGACCGTCAGGGGTTTCTCCTCCCAGGCTCTCTCAGTCCCCTTCTCATTTTATGTTCTATAAAAAAGTTGCTGAAACTCTCCAGCTCCCTGTTGAGGAAGCTGTTGATGACCAAGAGGAGCCTGATTATGTAGAAAATATGGATATTCCAGAGTCTAGGAGACTGTCTATTCCTTTGCATAAATCTTTTCAGAAACAGACAGTAAAAATTCTAAAAATTCCTCACACTATACTTCCTGTTGATAAAAGGATGGACAAGAGGTATACATTATCAGGCTCTGATATGGAGTTCCTCACACAGCAATGCAGCCATGTGGGGGTAGTGCAGGCTGCAGCCTGTGACAAAGCAAATATTCCTCTAGCTTCGCACCCCCCTGAAAGGGACTCCAGGAGGATTGATGCCATGGCAAAGAAACAGTACATGGCAGCATCTTTGGGACTCAGACAAGCAAATTATATGGCTTATGCTGCTAGGTACCAGAAATCCAGATGGGATACTGTGCTGGCTCTAGCAAAACAGGTCCCTGACCAGCTTGCCGGGAGCTGGAACAGGTGGCTTCTGCGGATATTGAGGCATCCAAGGTGCAATTTCATGCTGCAGTAGACTCTAATGATGTGTCATCAAGGGTCATGGCTACATCTGTGGCACTTCGCAGAATGGCTTGGCTCAGATGTACTACCCTGTCACAGGATACCCAGTCTAAGGCCATGGATTTTCCTGTTGTGGGCAATTCTCTGTTTGGGAGCAGACAGAGAATTACATGAAGAAAATGGATGAATATAGGACCACCTATAGGAGTGCACAGGCCAAGGAAAGGCAGGCCACTCCTCAAAGGCAGCATCTCAGGGGCAGGGGAAGGCCTTTTCATAGGCCTTTTACCAAGCCCAGGCCTCCTCTTCTGCTTATGCCCAGAGGGGGTTCTTTAGAGGGAGAGGCAGACGGGTGCAAGCAAGCCTGCTTCCACCCCTCAGCCCAAAGCCCTGCCAAGCAGGCACCCTGGATGGGGTAGCAGGGCCGATTCTCCTCTACCTGGGGGGGCAGGCTGGCTTACTTGTCCAGGACCGGAAGTCTCTAACATCAGACAAGTGGGTCCTGGAAGTAGTAAGCCAGGGACTGGTTCTCAGCTTCAAAAATTTCAAAGATGAGAGCCAGGTCCTTTCCACCTGCAAATCCATCAGAGGCACTTGCCCAGAAACAGAAGTTTCTACCCTCCTGGCTCTCAGAGCTGTGGAAAGGGTTCCACCCCTACACCAGGGCAAAGGGTTGTACTCCAGGTACTTCCTTACCCCAAAAAGACAGGAGAATGGCGGCCCATCCTGGATCTCAGATACCTAAACAAGCACCTTTTAAAACCAAAATTCAAAATGGTGACTCTGGGAATTATTTTACCCTCTCTAAGGCCAGGGGACTGGCTAGCATCCCTGGACCTCAAGGATGCCTACTTCCATGTTCTTATCAGAAGCTCCCATCGAAAGTACCTCAGATTCGAACTGCCCTCAGGCCATTACCAGTTCAGAGCAATGCCCTTCGGTCTCACCTCTGCTCCGAGGGTATTCACAAAATGCCTGGCAGTAGCAGTTGCCCACTTAAGAAGGCAAAAGATTGCCATTTTTCCTTACCTGGACAACTGGCTCATAGTAGGCCAGTCTCCAGAACAAGTCAAACTACACCTTCAGGTAACTCAGCAA
Organism: Neoceratodus forsteri; assembly: GCA_016271365.2. Classification (NCBI taxonomy): domain Eukaryota; kingdom Metazoa; phylum Chordata; order Ceratodontiformes; family Ceratodontidae; genus Neoceratodus; species Neoceratodus forsteri. The sequence continues at coordinate 166,772,966 of CM028137.1, forward strand.
CTGCTCACATCTCTAGGTTTCCTTCTCAATCTTCCAAAGTCAGTTCTAGAGCCTGTCCAGCTTCTCACTTTCATAGGTGCAGAACTGAACACAAAAGAGGCCAGAGCCTTCCTTCCTCTGGAAAGAGCAAGGACCTTGGTCTCTCTGGCCTCCTGTTTCACCCTGCAGGTCTCTCAACCAGCAAGGCATTTTCTGCAGCTCCTGGGGCACATGGCTGCTTCTACAGCAGTTGTGCAGGGAGCAAGATTTCAGATGAGGGACATCCAGTTCCATCTGAGAGCCTTTTGGTCTCAAAGGAGAGACCCTCTGACCAAATTGATCCCAGTGACTCGAACCTTGATCCAAGCCCTTCAGTGGTGGCAGGACCAGAGCAATCTGAGACAGGGGGTCCCCTTCACCCCTCAGTCTCACTCCTTAATCCTTACTACAGATGCATCCTCTTGGGGTAGGGCTCACATGGATCTCACTACCCAGGGATTGTGGTCCCCAGGAATCTCTGCTCCACATCAATCTGTTGGAACTCAGAGCAGTTTTTCTAGCACTTCAAGTTTTTTCCACCTCTGTTCAGAACAAAGTTGTACAGATCAGAACAGACAACACCACTACAATGTGGTACATCAACAAGCAAGGAGGCACTCGGTCTACGGCCTTGTGCACCGAAGCAATGAAGTTGTGGTCTCTGGCGTATTCCCTGAACACCTCCCTTACAGCGGTTCACCTCCCAGGCAAGGACAATGTCCTGGCAGATGCTCTCAGCAGGATTTCCCAGGGCCATCACGAATGGTCACTGGATCCCCTAATATTGGAGATAGTATTTGCCAGTTGGGGCACCCCGCAGATAGATCTTTTTGCAGCCCCAGACAATCACCAACTTCTCCTTTTTTGCTGCAGGCCCCCAGTGTTGGGCTCAGTCCCTCTGGATGCCTTCCTTCTCAGTTGGGAAGGGAAGTTTCTCTATGCTTCCCCACTTCCCTCTTCTGTTCAAGGTGCTAGTCAAAATCAGATCTCAACCCTGCAAGATGATCCTGATTGCTCCAGATTGGGCCAGACAGCCCTGGTATCCACTCCTTATGTCCTTAGCAGTCCACCTTCCCCTGTGTCTTCTCAGGAATCACAACCTGTTAACCTGTGCTCAGGGGAGGGTTTGGTACCCGAATCTCAAATCTCTCAATCTCAAGGCCTGGCTCTTGAAGAGTTAGAGTTTGCTGACCTACACCTCTCCCAAGGTGTATTGGATATATTGAAGGCTTCTAGGAAGCCATCCACCAGGGCTACTTATAATTCCAAATGGAAGAGATTTTCCATATGGTGCTCTGGCAAGTATATTTCCCAGAATCTGCTGACTTACCCACAGTCCTGGATTATATGGTGCATTTGAATACTTTAGGGTTGAGACCAGCTACCTAAAGTGCACCTGGCAGCCGTGTCTCGCTTTCTTATCAGCAGGTAAACCCTTCTTTTTCGGCTCATCCTGTATTCTCCAAGTTTTTCAAGGGTTGCTTCATACCAACCCTCCATTCAGGGCCCCTGCCCCTGCCTGGGATCTTAATATTTGCATTGCTCAGCTTATGCAACCCCCTTTTGAGCCCTTGTCTTCAGCAGAGCTTAAGTACTTGACTTGGAAAACTGTGTTTTTGGTAGCCATCACTTCTGCCAGGCGCATAAGTGAATTACAAGCATTGTCAGTGGAACCTGATTTTATCTCCTTTCATAGAGATAAGGTGGTCCTCAGGACTAACAGAAAGTTCTTGCCTAAGGTGGTTTCAGACTTCCACCTTAATCAATCTATGTCTCTCCCTGTGTACTTCACTGACCATTCCTCCTCTGGCGAGAGGAGACTGCACAGTTTAGATGTCAAAAGAGCCCTTAGTTACTACATAGAACATACCAAGGGTCACAGGTTTGACCCCTTCAACTGTTCCTCACTTATGGAGAGGTTGGTAAAGGGAAACCTGCCACTAAAAGATCCATTGCCAGGTGGATTGTCTCTGTATCAATTTTGCTATGAAAAACTGGGTAAGGTTCCTCCCTCAGGCCTGAGGGCTCACTCTACCAGAGGTACAGCTGCGTCTCTGGCTGCTGCCAGGACATCCCTATCCTAGAGATATGTCAAGCAGCTACCTGGAAAACAGTTCACACTTTTACCAAGCATTACTCCTTGGACATCCAGGCTAGAAGTGATGCTCAGTTTGGCACAGCTGTGCTTCAGAGCTTATTTCAAGTAGGTTCTGTCCTCCTTCATGGAGGTACTGCTGTGTAGTTCTGCATAGTCATAATATAGCAAGACTTCATGTTGTTTGAAGAAAAATTACTCACCTTAGTAATGTTGTTTCTTCTAATGGAGTCTTGCTATATTATGACCTCCCCCCTGCCTGCCCCTCTCAGAACCTCTACTTTTGGGATGTGGGTGGGCAGTGCAGTGTTGGCACTTAGTAGATGCCCACCTTATTTCTCACCCCTCCTTTTTGGGGTGTTTGGGTGTTATGTTTTTAATTTTTTGGATCCCCTGACTTGAGTCTTTGTTTTGGGACCAAGAAAAATGTGTTCTTATATTTAGTAGCCAGTTGGCTAGTGTAGGTTTACAGCTTCCACACAGAACCTTAGTGAGTTTTGCTCGTAAAGATCTGACAGTTTCAGTTTGAACAACAACAGACAGAGTTTTCAACCGAGTTCACGCTTAAAGTTCCATGCCTGGCATGGAAAGTTAACTCTTTCACCTCCGGAGCAGTTCAAAGGTTGGGACTCACTGCATATGTCATAATATAGCAAGACTCCATTAGAAGAAACAACATTACTAAGGTGAGTAATTTTTTTCTTTTGCTCCAAGAGGCGCTGCAACATATAAAGCGTTGAGTTCCAACGAGTGGAAACATTTTGATTCAGCTTTTACTAGGGCAGCTTGTGTTTTTTTTGCAGTTCGGACAATGTCCATATAGCCCTGGTTGAATGTGAAAAGTGAGTCACAATTTTTTTGCAAACAGCAATCATACCATCCACTTGTGTTTCATTGCTGAGAAACCCCATGAAAATTAAATGTAAGCGATGCACAAGGCAAGAAACATGCATAAATCCTCCATCCTGTACTGCTTTCAAGATGACGGAGGAGTTAGACAGGGAACTAGCGGGACAGATCAGGAGGACCTGCAAAAAGGGTAGTGTGGTGATTGTGGGGGACTTCAACATGCCAGGAGTGGACTGGAGCACCCCAACAACCAGGAACAGAATGGAGCAGGTACTGCTGGATGCCTTCCAGGACAGCTTCCTGCTGCAAATGGTCAGTGAACCAACCAGGTTAGGGAATACCCTTGACCTTGTGCTGGCAAATGGGGACTTTGTGAGAGAACTTAGAGTGGAGGAACCGCTGTCAGGGGAGTGACCACCACTCAGTATGGCTCACATTGGATATGGGCAAGAAGGAGGCGGAATCTGGCACAATAGTGCTGGACTTCAGGAGGGCCAACTTTGGGAGGATGGGGAAGTGGTAAAGGGTACCTGGCCAGAATTCAATCTAGTATGGACACTAACCAGAGGTGGGAGCTCACAAAGCTGGGGATAGTGGAGGCAACCAAAACCTGCTGCAAAGCCCAGAGCAAGAAGGCTAGGGCTAAGAAACCGATCTGGTTGAGCAAGGAGGTCATGGAAAAGGTAAAGAGGAAAAGAGCTGCCTTTAGGAAGTACAAAAAAACATGGAGTGGGGAGGACAGGGAGGAGTACTTGACAGAATCGAAGGAGGTGACAAGGGCAGTAAGGGGAGCCAAAGCATCTACAGAACTCAGGCTGGCACAGGCATTAAGAAGGAGGAGCTTCTTTAAGTACATCAGGGAGAAAAGGAGCTGTAAGGACCACATAGTAAGGATTAGGAAGGAGGGGTTGGGTGGAAGCAGGGTGCGATAAAGGCGGAAGCACTAAATGAGTACTTCTGCTCAGTATTTACTAAAGAGAAGAGGGGTGACACCCAAGGTGGGAGAAATGGCAGAAGCAGGGTGGGAAGTGGTGACAGATGGAAATCATGGAGAGCAGAGTTCGAGAGGGTTTGAAGGCACTGAGGGTGGACAAGGCACCAGGCCCAGATGGCATCCACCCAGGGTACTGAAGAAGCTGGCAGAGGTCCTTGCAGGACCTTTGGCGAGACCTATTTAATGCCTCACTACATTCGGGTGTGTACCTCAGGACTGGAGGATGGCTCATGGTGCCCCTCCACAAGAGTGGCCCCAAGGATGAACCAGGAAACTACAGACCAGTGGCCCCTCACATCCATCGTGGGTAAGCCAATGGAGACTATCCTGAAGGAGAGGCTGGTGGCCCTCCTAGAGGCCAAAGGACTACAGGACAGCAGACAGCATGGCTTCATGTGGCAGATCTGCCAAACCAACCTGGTCGAGTTCTATGACTGGGTAACTAGGCAACTGGACAGGGGCCATGCAGTGGATGTCCTGTATCTGGACTTCAGTAAGGCATTCGACTCAGTGCCACATGGAAGGCTGGGAAGGAAGTTAGTAGGCACAGGGGCAGGTGCAAAGCTGGTGAGATGGGTAGGAAACTGGCTGCAGGGAAGACAACAGAGGGTGGTGGTGGGTGGGGAGCTCTCACACCCAAGGGCAGTGATGAGTGGTGTTCCACAGGGCTCAGTGCTGGGACCAGTGTTGTTTGGGATATTCATTACAGACATATCATGGGACATCAAGAGCAAGATCAGTCTGTTTGCTGATGATACCAAGGTAGGCGCGGTGATGGATGACCTAGGGGGATGGCAGGGGTTGCAGGATGATCTGGCAAAGCTTGAAACCTGGTCAGACACCTGGCAACTGGGCTTTAATGCCAAAAAGTGCAAGGTGCTGCATTTGGGATGAAGAACCCAAGGAGGAGTTACCAGCTAGGGGGAGTGCAGCTAGCCCAGACAGAGGAGCAGAAGGATCTGGGTGTGCTCATTACAGGGTCAATGAACAACTCGGCACAATGTAGGAAGGCAGCTGCAAAGGCCAACAAAATGCTGGTTTGTATTGCAAGGGGTATATCCTCGAGGAGGAGGAGGTGATTCTGCCACTGTATAGGTCATTAGTTAGACCACACGTGGAGTACTGCGTGCAGTACTGGCGTCCGTATCTGAAGAGGGACATTAAGTTACTGGAGGGGGTGCAGCGCAGAGCGACAAAGATGATCAAGGGGCTGGGGGACTTATCATACAAGAGGAAGTTGAAGGAGTTGAACATGTACTCACTGGAGGAGAGGAGAGACAGGGTGACATGATTGAAACCTTTAAATACATGAAAGGAATAAACAAGACAAGTACAGAGGGGCTGTTCAAAGTAAGGGAGGGGAGGGACACCAGGGGCCATGATATGAGACTGGAGCGAGGAAGGTTCAGGAGGGAGATGAGGAGACACTTTTTACAGAGAGGTGGTGGCTGGGTGGAATCGCTACCTCCTGAAGTGGTATGCAGTAGAACAGTGGACTGCTTCAAACAAGGATGGGACAGGACAAGGGGGAGGGTTAATGAAGGGGAAGGGTGGAAGGGAGGGGCAGCTGCAGAATAAGGGGTGCTAGCTGCACATTTGAGCAGACTTGATAGACCTCTAGGCCATTATCTGCTGGCAAATTTCGTATGTTCGTATGATGGCTCCATTGTCACTTACTATGAAGCCACACTTTAGACCGTGAGAATAAACTAATTCAGCAAGGAGGTCATTTAGTTCCTGCAAGATGTTTGCAGCTGTACGACTTTGCCCAAACTTCTTTATATGCAGCAGCGCCATCTTTTGGGGTGTCTTTGTTTTTGAAGAAGCACAAGAAAACATGACTCAATGAGTGGTAAGGGACATGTAATGTATGTTTTGAGTGCTGGTCCACATATCTGTTATGACATGAATAACCCCTCCTTCTGCAGTTTTAAGTGCAAGCATCACTGTCACTTTTAAAGCCTGATAAATGCTTGGTATTTCAGCATAGGAAAAGTACCTTCGATGAAGAACATTGTAACGAGGCTCTGCAAGTTTCATTAGCTCCTTAAAATCCTTATGAACTACCAAAGAGTATGGGAGAAGGTCTCCAGCTAACAGTTCACCAATTCTGTGATTAAGATGAAGGGTCTTTAGATGATTTTTAGTAAAAGTATTCTTCCTTTCAAATGCCTGAGACAGTGTAAGCTGTTTACAACATGTCCCTGCTGGTTTGCTTTACACCGAGCTTCGATAGGCAGATGGACGCTGGGATGGTGGACTTGGACTTATACATTCAGTACCATCACTGTATGTGCAACTGGTACTAATGGTGCTGGTGTTGGTGGTAATGGTGATCCTAGGGCTGGCACTGGTTCTGTTCGCATCAAGTTCAGACAATTCAGTATCCATTTCAGATTCCTGACCCTTCTCACGTGTGGTCTAGAAGATGGAAGACATGGGTTTTGGATGATCAAGCAAAACTGAATGTTTTTTCAGATGGCATTTAAGAGCTGTAGTGCCAGGGCATGATGTAACTTTACCACGGCTTACACTCTGTTTACACAGGGAACAAATTGCTCTGCATGGATCACTTTTACTAACAGAGAAATAATTCCACACCTCAGATGTGACAGATTTTGTTCGAGTGCTAGGAAGATAGCTAAAGACCGTTTGTGTATTTTCACCTGTCCTAACTGAACCCGAAACATGCTCCATGGTGCTAGAAGAGTGGGCAGGGGACTTTGATGGGTTTTCATTGTTGGCTGACATAGAAGTGGTGGATTCAATGGATATGTCCTTTTCATTGCCAACAGTGCTGGATGTATTTGCAAGTGCACTACTTGATTCATTGTCAGCAGACGTGCTCATTTCACTTCATTGAGGAAGTAATGATACGTCACCAGACACAACAGTGTCAGATTGAGACAAAGAGCTACTGTCTGAGTCTGAGAGGGATTCATTGTCACTTGCATTATTACTGCTAGTCACAGGGATTTTAACAGCATGAACGGCAAACCTTATGGTGTCTCTCAGTGTGACCCCAGAAGCTGCACAAGTTTTCTTAAAAGGTCCTCCTTTACCACACTTCGTTGTTGCTCTTTTGCTGTTTGTTGAATTTTTATCACATGAAACATTTTGGTTATTTTTGCTAGCACCAGGATTACCACTACCACCAACACCTGCTCCAACACCAGCACCAGATGCTTCATCTATGTTAGTGTCAGCCATAACAGTACCAGTATACTGCACACACCCACACAATTCCTGTGTAAGAAAGCAATGTGATCTGTGACCGCTGGCTTGGTTTTGGCTGTATGACACTGTGATGCAGTGGACTGAAAGTAATTGATGAACATGACGGTTTGCAACTAAAGGACCCCAGGTTCAAGGCTTGCAGAATGATTGATCTGCTGGGCATAGGCATACGCATAGCAGGCCGGGCAAGGTTTAAGGTCAATAATTGCAATTCTGAATCTAACAACCTCCACACAACTGGCCACTGGGCTTCACACAGTAACACACACTGAGTAAGGTACAGTGCAGTCAAGGGGCATACAGCAGCAGGGTGATGGGCTGACCACAAGAGACGGAGTTACACACACAACCCAAGGAAATAGATTTTTCTGTCTCTCCTCCCAACAGGGAAATATATTTTTAGGCTTCTGTCATGTATTTAAGGATAATGCCACCACACAACTGGCCACTGGGCTTCTCTCACAGTAACACACACTGGGTAATAATAGGGTACAGTGCAGTTAAATGGCACACAGCAGTAGCAAGGTGACTGGCTGGCCACCTCACAGAAGATGCAGTGGAGACAAACACAACACCACAGGAGGTTTAAATTAATAAAAAGGGAACTAGGAGAGCTTCAGTAGCAGACAAGTAGTGAAATTGCAGTATAATGTGGGGAGTGGTGCAATGCAGTGGCTGTGGGGCAGCCATATTCAGGCAGACCTTCTGGACACTGAGGTGCTGCCCTATCTGCATGCATCTCTCTGGACTGCGGGATGAGGTAGCCAGACTCAGAGCGGAAGTAAACTGGGTCAGGAGTACCATCACCCCTATCCAGAGACCACCCAGTCCAATGCAACTGCCTCAAAGGATGCGAGAACGAGGAGCACTTGGATGACAGTGGGCTCAGGGAGGGTTAGAGCGGTCAGGCAGAGGCATATCCAGATCCTATTCCACTCAAGAACTCATATGCCACACTGGCAAATGAGGACAACCAAATAGAGGTACCCAGAGAAGTGGAAAGAAAGGATGTGGAGGTTAGCCAAGGAGGTGACCTCAGCGGGAAAGCAGTGGACCCCAGAGGAGGAGAGCGAATCCTGGTGGGGACTCCATCATAAGAGGGATCCAGCTAGGAACACAGGAGGGGAGGACAGGGAGGTGAGGTGCTCACCAGGTGCCACGGCATGGAGGGATGGAAGGAAGATCCTGGGGATCACTCTGAAGGCAAGAGGAGGGTGAGCTGGATGTCATTATCCACCTAGGTACTAATGACCTGGCAAATGGGGAGCCAAAGGAAGTTCAGGAAGAGTTTAGGAAATTGGGGAGGGTCTCAAGCAAGTAGCTACTTCTGTCACTTTCTCAGAAGTACTACTCACGAGAAGCAAGGAGAGCATAGGAGTGCATGCACCAGGAACTTTAACGTGGTTGAAGAACTGGTGCTGTGAGGAAGGGTTTGATTCATTGGTGACTGGGGATCCACCTGGAGGGATGGAGGTTTGTTCAAGCCTCAACGGCCTGCATCCATCCTGGAGGGGAATCCAAGCACTCAATGATAAGTTTAAATGCTACATTGACAAGCATTTAAACTAGCAAAGGGGTGGCAGACCAGCAAGGAGGGTACCCCATTGCTCACCCCCACAGCTAGCAGTGGAACCAGTGAACCAGAGGAGTGGCTATCTCTGCAAAGCAGTGTGCAAAAGATGGAGATTAGTGCCCAAGAGGTGGATAGGCAGAAAAGGCAAAATTCAGCAGAAGGGCAGACAGCAAGGAGAACCAGGGATAAAGGACAACCAAGGAAGGGGCTGAGTAGAACAGTGAAACAGTCTAGGAGGTCAAATCATGGAAAGCCATGTGTGCAAATGCCAGAGCCTTAGCAACAAGATGGAAGATCTGGAGGCTGTCATGGTGCAGTCAGACCTGGACATTGTGGCCATCACTGAAACCTGGTGTAATGATAACCACAACTGGGAGATGGCCATACCTGGCTACAACATATTCAGAAGAGACAGAGCAGGCAGGAAGGGAGGAGGAGGCACTGTATGTGAAAATGACATAAGGGCCACAGAGATCCAGGAGGAACAAAATGGGGGAGAGATACTGTGGGTTAAGCTCTAAAGGAAAATGGGAACAGCCATCCGCACAGGTGTGGTCTATAGACCACCAGCCCAGGAGGAAGAAACAGATAGGGAGCTGATGCTAGCCATCCAAAGGATGGCAGACAAGGATGAGGTAGTACTGGTTGGAGACTTCAATATTCCAGACGTGGACTGGAGCATCCCAGTAGCAGCATCAACTAGGAGCAGATTTATCCTGGACTCCCCTTCAGGGTGCCTTCCTCAAGCAACTGGTCATGGAACCAACTCGGCAGAAGGCAATACTGGACCTTGTGCTCACAAACAGGGACAGTGTGATGGGTGTAACAGTGGGGGAGTACCTGGGGAACAGTGACCACCAGTCATTGTGGTTTGAAATCACAGAAAGAGCAGAACCAAACCACACAAAAACACGTATCCTAGATTTTAGAGGGGCAGACTTTGGGAAAATGGGGAGATGCTTGAAAGATGCATTAAGGGGGAATGGAACAGGAATCAGGGGTTGAGGAACAGTGGGCAGTATTTAAAATGGGGATTACAAGAACAACAGAATTATGCATTAAGCAGGTTAGCAAAAGGAAAAGGAAGAGGAGACCATTATGGTTTTCCAAAGAGGTAGCAAAGAAAGTGAAAGCCAAAAAGACTGCATTCAGGCAATACAAAAAGACACAGGCAGAAGGGGATAGGGAGAAGTACCAGGAGAAGCAAAGGGAGGCAGGGAGGTCAGTAAGGGAAGCCAAAGCTCAGACAGAAGAACACATTGCAAAATCAGTGGGTAGAGGAGACAAAACCTTTTACAGATACATAAGTGAAAAAAGAAAGACAAAGGGAGGGATAGTGAGACTGAAGGGGGAGGATGGGAGCCGCGTGGAGGATGACAACAGTAAAGCTGACATATTGAACAGGTATTTCTGCTCAGTCTTTACTGAGGAAGAGGAGGGTAATGGGTCTGAAGGGAGTACAAGGGGTGAGAATGGTGCAGAAATGGACACAAGTCCCTTTACACGAGAAAGAGTCCTGAAGGAACTGGAAGTAATAAGAGTTGATAAAGCAATGGGGCCAGATGGGATGCACCCCAGGGTCCTTAAAGAACTAAGAGAGGTGGTGGCTGAACCTCTGGCTATCCTGTTTAGCCGATCACTGGAAACAGAGGAGGTACCTAAAGACTGGAGGACAGCAGTGTAGTCCCCTTATACAAAAGTGGGAACAAAGAGGAAGCAGGGAACTACAGACCAGTCAGCCTCACCTCCGGTAGTGGGGAAGATCATGGAAGCACTACTGAAGGAGAGATTGGTGGAACATCTGGTTGTCAATGGACTACAGAATCCAAGGCAGCATGGTTTCACCAGGGGAGGTCCGTCAGACCAACCTCGTTGAATTTTTTAACTGGGTGACTAGAGAGGTGGATCAGGGGAGGGCAGTGGACATGGCCTATCTGGACTTCAGCAAGGCCTTTGACACTGTGCCACATAGAAGACTATTATACAAACTGGGGATATGGGTGTGGCAGGACAGTAGTGTGGTGGGTAGGTAACTGGCTGGGTGACAGGACACAGAGGGTGGTGGTAAATGGCTGTCACTCCACAGAGGGAAGAGGACCAGTGGGGTACCACAGGGATCAGTGCTGGGACGGGTCCTATTCAACATCTTCATCAGTGACATTGCACAGGACCTAGAAGGCAGAATTTCACTGTTCGCTGATGACACAAAGCTCTGTAACAGAGTAGACACACCAGAGGGTGTAGACAGAATGAGAAGGACCTGCAGAAACTTGAAGAATGGTCAGGGTTTGGCAGTTGAAATTCAATGCAAAGAAGTGCAAGATAATGCATATGGGGCTACAAAAACCCTGGCACAATATATCAGTTGGGGGTGAGGATATAGCATGCACCAAGCAGGAAAGGGATCTTGGGGTTATCATCTCTGATGACCTCAAGGTAGGGAAACAGTATGACAAGGCAGCAGGTAAAGCAAATAGGATGCTGGGATGTATAGGCAGGGCATCACCAGCAGGAAAAGGAGGTCATAATTCCGCTATACAAGACACTAGTGAGGCCCCACCTGGAGTACAGTGTATCAGTTCTGGAGACCATACCCACGTAAGGACACAGACAGGGTAGGGAAGGTTCAGAGGAGGGCAACAAAGATGGTGCATGGATTGCATCACAAGTCCAATGAAGACAGGTTGAAGGAACTGAACATGTACTCCCTGGAGGAGAGGAGGAGAGGGATATGATAGAGACATACAAGTATCTCACAGGGAGGAACAGGGTGCAGGAATACACTATTTTTAAGTGAAAAAGATGTTCCAGGACTAGAGGGCATGGGATGAAGTTGGAGGGAGGACGATTCAGAGGAAACATGAGGAAGAATTTCTTCACAGAACGGGTGGTGGACAAGTGGAACACCCTACCAGAGGAAGTGGTGGGGGCTGAAACAATCACAAGATTTAAGAATGCATGGGATAGACATAAAGGAATTCTGGAGGTCAGGGGTAAGAGGCAACAGACTTCTAGGAAAACATAAACTGAACTTACAAGCTCAAATGGGCAGACTGGGTGGGCCATAGGCCCTTATCTGCCGACACTGTCTATGTATCTATGTATCTATGGTTTTTCTTAGGGTGAATGTTTAGTGAAGCCCCACCCCCAGCACATTCCTGACCGAGACCCCTGTCCTTCAGACAATTTTTCACTTTGTTGTGGGTGGGACTGGAACTAGAAATTATGTTTTTCCTTGTTTCCTTTTTGTGGGCTTAGAAGTAACATCAAGTTTCACACAATCAGTAAAGTGTTTTAACTTCGCCCCCCACCCCCCCAAACTAAGGGAAAACCCAAATATGATCTGTTTCTTTGGCCCCTCCCCCAGCCAGGGTGATCTCCCTCCTCCCACAAGTGCCACGAGTCACACTAGATATAAGATTTGTGAAGATTAGAACTCAGCAAGCAACCAGAGGATGAGTGGTACTGTGCAGACTAAGCATGTCTCACACACATAAACAGGCAGGCAGCAGTCTGCAAATGAACTAATTCCTCCAGCTATTTCAGTCCGTTTTCCTCGAAGAGTCCCACTCCCTACTGACTTCACTTCAGTCCCAACAAGTTACGCCTTTCGCCTCCTTCCCGCCTTTTTCCTCAGTTCCCCCAACTCCCCCCTTCCTTTTCCCCACCCGCCAGTTAACTTTTTTTTGTTCAGTGGCAGTAAGGTTCTAACAAAAAGCCAAGCGGCCACAAGTTCAGAGGACACAGTCGCACAACTGAGAGCACACACACACAGGCTGCGGCTCCTTCTCCACTGTGAGACTGAAACTGAATGGCAATGAAATGGAGCCGCAGCTTCACAGATGACTTCTTTGTCTGATCCCTCAACTCGCGAGACTCACTAACTCCTCTCAACCACCATCATCTGATCACATAACAGATGGTCAGGTGGTACACCGTGAGTGAGAGTGAGATCGCAAGCGTGAAAGCTGACAACAGCTGCCACCCCCAACAGTAACACTCAGGACAGGATGGGAGGGGATGGAGGGGAGGAATTGAGCTGCATTCTTCAGCTGGTGCCAAGATTGGGATTGGGAATGGGACACGGATGATGCCAGCAGAAAGAAAAAGCACACACACATAAGATTTGTTTTGATGATTCGAACCCTTTTGCTAACCAGGTAGTGTTCTTGTTCTAAATTAGAACTCGAACACCAGGGTTCGAGGAGGGTTTGAATCTTTCTCGAACGAGTTCAGACAACACTATGCACTACAGACAATGGTTTTAACTACCAGAAGGGAAAGTCAGGGTTTTGGGCAGGTCTCAGGAAGGAAAACTACGAGGGAAGGCAAGCTGAATGAAAGCAGCAGTGAGAAAGGGTTTAGTTAGAAGCAAGAAATGTTTGGTCAAAACTCTTATTTCACAGCATTTACACAGGCTGGCAGAACTGTACAGTAATATTCAACAATAATGCAGGCACATCACAGGATTAGCTTAAGCAATAAAATATAGAATAATCGAACAGTAAGAGACAGTAAAAATTCTTTTTTTTATTTAAAAAAGCCGGGCTGGAGAGCCAAGCTTGAGACCTTGAAATTCCAAGGGAGACAGAGCAGCCAATAACAGTGCAGCAGCAGGGAGAAGCAGCCAATAGAAAGTAGGATGGTAAAAGCAGGAGCCAACTGTGTCAGAAACTGTTGTAGGCTGGAAAGCATACCTTGCTGGCGGGCTTGGAGTGCGCGGCAGCTGGCGAGGAATCGAGCCGCAGCTGCTAGGATGGCCTGGGTAGTCCGGAGGGTGGCTTTCATCTTGCTGGTGGGCTTGGAGTGCACGGCGGCTAGCTAGGAACCGAGCCGCGGCCACTAGGGCGGCCTGGGTAGTCTGGAGGGCAGTTTTCACCTTGCTGGCGAGCTTGGAGTGCGCTGCGGATGGCGAGGAACCAAGCCGCGGTCACTAGGGCAGCCTGGGTAGTCCGGAGGGTGGCTTTCACCTTGCTAGTGGAATTGGAGTGCGTGGTGGCCAGCAAGGAACTGAGCCACAGCTGCTAGGGTGGCCTAGGTAGTCCAGTGGGTGGCTTTCATCTTGCTGGCAGGCTTGGAGTGCGCAGCGGCCAGCGAGGAACCGAGCTGTGGCCGCTAAGGTGGCCTGGGTAGTCTGGAGGATGGCTTTCACTTTGAAATTCTGAGGGAGATAGAGCAGCCATTAACAGTGCAGCAGCAGGGAGAAGCAGCCAACAGACAAGCAGGATGGTAAAAGCAGGAGCCAAATGGGTTGAAGATCGCTGTAAGTTGGAAAGCATACCTTGCTGGCGGGCTTGGAGTGCACGGCGGCTGGCAAGGAACTTAGTCACAGCCACTAGAGTGGCCTGGGTAGTCCGTAGGGCAGCTTTCACCATGCTGACAGGCTTGAAGCGTGCAGCGGCCAGCGAGGAACCGAGCCGCGACTGCTAGGGTGACCTGGGTAGTCCGGAGGGTGGCTTTCACCTTGCTAGCAGGCTTGGAGTGCGCGGTGGCGAGCGAGGAACCAAGCTGCGGCCACTAGGGTGACCTGGATAGTCCAGAGGGCGGCTTTCACCAGTGCTTGGTTCAGTGATGAATCATTGCGGTTTGCACAGGATCTCCTCCAGTTGATGTCTTCACTGGCAGTTACCTCTGACACACATTAACATGGCCACACACTGGATCTGATTTTCTCACTCTGATTTGACATAGCTGTGGTCAAGTTTCATCCGGTCACTTGGTCGGATCATCATGCAGCTGAGTTCCAATGTGGGGTCCCCTGTTCTACTACCCCATCTGTGGAGACTATCTGGAGCCATTCAAAATATAAATTGGAGTTTCACAAACTCCAGGAGGCACTGGATATCTTGGGTGGGTATGTTGCTAGCTTGTGCACAAGGTCCAGAGGTGGCCATGGATCACTATAATATGGCATTCACGGCTGCCTTGGACTCTATGGCACCTTTTCATGTTCGCCCCTTGACCTCCCATTGTAGGTCAGCATGGTATTGTACTGGGCTGTGGCAGTTGAAGACTATGGGGTGTAGGTTGGAGCATTCCTGAAGAAGATCTGGATCTATGGAGGACAGACTGCACTGAGACATCATTATGCTAAATATCTATGGGTAATGAACTTGAAAATGACAGAATTCCTGTCATGGTCAATTGCTGTAGTGAAAAATCACCCAGCTCAGCTCTTTTGTACTGTGGACAGATGGTAAAATCCTCCCTGTCTGCAGTCTGTGGGAGCTATTTCTGCAGAAAGGTGTGAAGAGTTTGGGCGTTTCTTCACTGACAAGGTGTCAGCCATTAGATTGGGTATTTCTTTCAGCAGCCTGGCTTGGACTGGGGGTAGTCAAACATATGGTGACACAGATCTGCCAGCCTGGGATAAGTTCCAACTGGTGCCTGAGGCTGAGGTCCTCCGAGTGGTCTTCAGTTTGCATCCCACCAACTGTGAACTGGATCCAGGCATCACAGGTCTGCACCCTGCCCCTACACCAGAGGGCCGGATTGCCTTGCCTTTTTAACAAAGTGTTCACAACCTTTTGGACAGGGGAACACTCTCTGGAGCTATACAGAGGTGCAGGAGTTGACAGTGATTGACTTTTGTCCTGTGTCCTTTTCTGTGTTTTAGGACAAAGACTTTGCACAAGTCACAGTTATCCCAACTGTGATCTGAGCATAACAACTTGTAGCAAACCGAATGTTGATTTGCCCAAGAAAAAGTGGTGCCACACTTTTGATACTTTTTAAAAACTGTGGGCCATCATTTTTTGGTTTTTTTGATTCAGACATGAGTCCAGAGGAGCACCACAGTATATAAATCCCAACCTCAATTCTTGAGAGCCATAAAAAGGTCAAGACAGTCATTGTAAGCTAACAAATATTTAAAAAAAATCTTTATAAATCTGCAAATATGCTACAGTCTCTGACAGCTGTGAATACAGTAAATTTATGCAGAAACATTCTTTGAAGTCAACCACAGCCATTGTAAGCCAAGATAAATAGCCTCAGACATTTGAACATGTGTTAAAAAGGAGTCAAAATTATTTTTAAAACCAACACTGGATCATCTAAATGGAACCCCGAGGCTGTAATCTAAACTGCTACTCCACCACTGTTTCTGTGAACAGAAATACTTTTGTGGATATCCATTTAAAATCATGAAACTCGGTATCCCGTCACTTATTGTACCGAGTACACAGGCCCGACAGACGCAGCATCCCAATGTCCGTCATCTTGACCTGTGGATCCGACAGTAAGTGTCGGGATTGCCAGAGTTCCATGAGTGGTCCCCCTTGCAGTGGAAGTAGTAAGGCGGACGAGAGTCTCGTGCTGCACGAGAGTACCGCTCGGGACTACTCGTGCACTACTCGGATAACCACACACTGTTGGAAACTATAAGGTTTACAGGTGAAGCATGTTCCAGCATTTAGATTCATTTAGTGTAGTGGTGAGGGTAGTGGACTGGTAGGTAGGCAAGACTGTAGGGACAGGGTTCGTATCTCACAGCCTCCCACTATCGATAGGTGAAAAGGCAAAATCTCCATGGTCGCACCTGTAGACAAAAAGCAGGCTTCTGAAATGTTTTTTTTTTCTTGAATTTGGTTTGACCTCAGAGTTGATTATATTTATTTCTGGGGTGTGTGGGCGTCTGAGACCCCCACATTGCAGGGTGCGGGGGCAAAGCCCCCTGCATTACATGTATTTTACACTTCCTGTTCCAGTGGAACAGTCCGTTTTGGCTACAACAGTCTGTTTTCCACTATTGTGGTGTCGGGCTGCTGTAACATGCAGGCTCTGAAATTTCAGTCTTGTGGACTCGGTATGCCGGCAGTTGGGATACCAAGTTTCCGTCTTTCACTGTACATCCCTCTTGCGGCCTTGTTCTTGGTTCCCTGGAACTGACGAGAACTGAGGAAAAACCATAAAATAGAGTCTGCACTAAAACACAGTTCAAAAGAGAGAGATATGGTATATGATAACTTAAATTTTACACAACAAACATTTTAAAACAAAACTTGAAACATAACCATAAAAAATGGCTGGAGCGCCATCTGTGATAACTGCTTTCTTCAGCAGAACTTGATCTGTTGGATACTATGAGCTTCAGACCCACACAGTGGAGAACGTTTTCATTAAAAAGATTCTAAGTTCTAGGGCACCATTCCACACGTGGAGATGATGCCATAAAGTTGGACTGGCTGTACTAATTATTGTTGTCAGAAATCTGTATCAGTACAGGTCATAGTAGAATAAAATCCCTGAGGCACACAGAAATTGATAGACGTTGTTCTAATCCAAGTAAATGTTAAGGGTTCACTGTTAGCATCAGCGTAGCTAGCTCATATCACTTTTTCAGATCTGTTTTTTGGATTTTACAACAAGGTTGCATATCAATTGCTCTAGAACTCGGGTATTTGAGTCTAGCAACGATAACAACATACAATATGCACAGCATGCATTTTTGCCATCAGTATTGAAGTTTAATATTTATTGAATGGTAATGGTATAATTATTTTGCACACCGTGAATAGCTCATTTTGTTCTAGCATGATATATAATCTTTGCATTGTGTCTAACTATGATGCGGATATGTCAATTTATTCTAAAAGTCATATATCATCTATATTTTGTTTAGGACCACTGGTTGCCGCTGAAGAAGTGATATAGGCCACAAAACATCAGCTCCACTTGCTTTTCATTGGTGGCACAATCTAACATACTAACATACTATTTGCCAGCAGATTAGGCCTTACGGTCTATCGAGTCTGCTCGAACTTTAGATCCTTAGTTGGGTGCCAAGACCCTCCCATCCCTTGTGCTCCAGAAACACATATCATCCATCCCCACCCCCCTGGGACAGGCCATCATCTGATACATCCACTTTCTGTGTCTGTCCCATCCTCTCTTGAAGCCCTCCACTGTGGATCTCTGAACTAGCTCACCAGGCAGTGCATTCCAAGGGTCCACCACCCTCCCAGTGAAAACCTCCTCCTCTTCCCCCTCACCCTTCCACCTTCCAACTTCAAACCATGCCCTCTGGCGATACCTCCCTGCTTTAGTCTAAAGATCCCCTCCATGTTTACCCTATTTATTCCCTTGAGGTACTTGAAGACCTCAATCATGTCCCCCCATCTTTCCTCTCCTCCAGTGAAAACAGGCAGAGCTCCTTAAGTCTGTCCTCATCGTCAAATCCCTAGCCCTCGTATCATCTTTGTTGCCCTCCTCTGTACCCCTCTCTAGGAGCTGTATGTCCCTTTTCAAGTGTGGTCTCCAGTACTGTACACAGTACTCAAGGTGTGGTCTAACCAGTCCATTGTACAGCGGCAGAATCACTTCCTTGCTCCTAGAGGTGATCCCCCTTATGATGCATCCCAACATCCTGTTTGCCTTGCTAGCCTCTCTGCACTGCTCAGAGTTATTCATACATGCATCCACCATGACCCCTAGGTCTTTTTCCCTATTGAGGCCTCCAGCGCCTCCCTCCCAAGGGTGTACCTGTGTTTAGTGTTTCCCAACCAAGATGCAACACCTTGCACTTGGTGATATTAAATTAATTTCCATGTGTGAGCCCAGCTTTCCAGGGTGTCCGGGTCCCTTGCAGGCCAACCTCCCCTTCTCCCTCAACTACTGCTCCCATCTTGGAGTCATCCACAAGAGACTCATTTCACACCCTATACCCTCCCTGATGTCCGATATGTATGCATTAAACTGGATCGGACCCAGGACCGAACCCTCTGGTACCCACTACCAACCTCTCTAGGGTTGAGAGCTCCCCACAGACCACTACTCTCTGAGTCGTCCAGCTAGCCAGTTTTCAATCCATCTGACCATCAAAGGCCTACTCCTAACCCCATCAGTTTCTCCACCAGACCATTGTGGGGACAGAGTCAAATGCCTTGCTGAAGTCCAAGAATAATACATCCACAGGCTTACCCCTGTCCAGTTCTGATGTTACCCATTCATAGAACTCCACAAGGTTGGTTTGACATGATCTACCTGGCACAAACCCATGTTGCCGACTATCCAGACCTCCCACCTCCTCCAAGTACACCCCCAATCGTTCCTTTAGTATACTCTCCATTAATTTTCCCACCACCGAGGTCAAACTGATGAGTCTATAGTTACCTGGAACTTCCCTCGACCCCCCTTTATGGATTGGTACCACATGTGCCTCTCGCCAATCCCTAGGTACCCTCCCTGTCTCAAGTGACCTGCTGAAAAGCTCCGCCAGTGGTGCAGCCAGTATGTCATGAATTCCATAGTACTCTAGGATGAATGCCATCCGGCCCAGGAATTGTCTTTCTTTAGGGCCTTGAGGTAACCACACCCTTTGGTGGAATAGCATCATCCATCCCTCCACCTTACTGGCTTTTTTATCTTTACCCAGGTGACACCCCTGGGTACCTCTCTCCCCTCTTGCTCCATTTTTGTTGCTCCCTGATCCCACTTACTGATGTTTCTATCCCCTTCGTGCCTTGCTTTGTAGATACCCCATCCCCCTCCCTAGTGAACACAGAGGCAAAGTACTCGTTAAATACCTCTGCCTGGTCCCTAGCCTCTTCCACCCACCCTCCTTCTGATCTCAATCTGCTGAGATGGCTCTTAGTTTTCTCTGCTCCCCAATGTGCGGAAGAATCCCTTTTCCCTCCATGTATCCCTGTGCCAGCCGCTGCTCTTTTACTGGACTTTGCTCCCCTCACCATAAGGTGACTTTTTCTAGATGTAAGCTGGTACATTTCCTTATCCCTATCCTCTCGTTGTTTTATATTTTGTAGAGCCGCCTTCTTTTCTCTGACTGCTACCTGTACCTCACTGGACCACCAGCATGGTTTATGTGACCTTGCTCCCACGTTTCAACTTAGCGCAGATCCTGACTGCCTCATGAAGTCCCTGCTTTATGACCTCCCATCTCCTTTCCACACTTGTCATTGAGGTAATCCCTTCAAGTGATCCTTGAGAATACTTCCCATGCCCATGAAGTCTGCCCCCTGAAGTCCACTGCCAGTGTCCTAGATCTCACCCCCATGCTTATTTGAAACCAGACAGTATTGTGGTGCCTCCCAGTCAGGGGTCTTGTACAACCATGTCCCTACCAGATTCCCATCTGCCAGAACCACATCCAGGACATGCCCCTCCCTTGTGGGCTCCATCACATGCTGTGTTAAGAACACATCCTGGAAGCCATCCAGCAGCCTCTGCTCCTTGGCCACCTTAGAGGACATGGTTCCCCAGTTTGTACCTGGCATATTAAGGTCCCCATCAACACCACTCCTTCCTTTTGGTCCACACTGGGCAATGATGTTGTCCAGCAAACCATCCTCTAGAACCTCACTCATCCAGGGGCCTATGCACACCAGCATTGACCTTATTTCCTGCTGAGGATCGTGAGGTGACCCATAAGGCCTCCACGTTTCCCTCTGCCTCTTCTACCCTAGCAATTTCTATGTCATCTCTAATGAACATAGCCACTCCACCCCCTCTGCCCTCCTTTCTATCCTTCCTGAGCATAGTGTACCCCCGTACGTTTAGGTCCCATCTACTTTAATAAAATATTATATTTTGAAGTTTATCTTGCAGTTGAGATCGCTTCTTCCTTTTTTACTTTTCTTAGATGGCGCTTTCTACCGTGATAAAAGATTGTATATTATAAATGTTATCTTGAGGCTGAGATCCCATCTTCTTCTACCAACAGTTGTACTGCCCTAAAAAAGCTGGCAAAGTTTCCGCTGACCCATTTCTTCCAATCCCTTTTACATTTTTTTTTTCCTTTTTTTTTTCTTTTTTTCTTTTCCCCTTTTACATTTTTAAAACTGAAACCAAAGCTCCCCTTATCCTTGGTTCTCAGAAAACATTAATAGCTTGTCTATGGTTTCCCCATAGCTTAATCTTTCTATTATGTACGTGGTGCTTCATAGCTTTTGTATACTTGTTAATCTGCTTGCTGTTCATTGACTTGAGTCACTCTCGAAAATGGGCACTTGATGCTCAAGGTCTCTCCGGAACACACACAAATACATAAACACACACGTGCTCGTAAGGTGAAACACCTTCAAAGTGAAACCTCTTACCTCTTCTTGGGCTTGATTCAGTTGCCTTGTTAGCTGTTCCAGCTGCTGGGATAACTCTCTGAGGTTTATCTCTTTCCGATGGACATCCTTTCTCAGTTCCTCAGTGAGCGTGTCAATATTATCCTGTTCATTTTTGAGCCGACTCTCCAGATCTCTAACCATCTTTTTGAAACTTTGAATTTCTTGCTCTTTGAACTCTTCTTTCTCTACAAGTTTGATCTGGGTTTCTTTCAACTTTGTCTCAAGTGTGCTTACTTCATTCTGTAGCTCTTTGGTGGCAGCACTGATCAAGAATGGTACCTAAAAAGTAAAACAGGAAAACAGGACTGACCAATATTCTCCTTTCTGTGCATTTTAATGTATTCCAGTAGATTTGTAGTCAAAAAAGTTGGTAATAGCCCAGTAATACAGAAGAAGACAAGAAGTAAAACGCTTTGGATTGTATCATCACAGGTCAGTCTTGGAATTAGCTTTAGTTCAGGTTCTTTCGGTACAGTATAAATTGCTCCTGCATATCTGCTCAACAATAAAACACAATTTGAAAACATTAACAACATAGTAACTATTAAATAAGCAATACGACATGATGGGATGTGCATTGTACTGAGATAATCGCATGCTCAGGGGCATAGTGTGGGCCGAGTGCCTTCAGACCCTGGAAGTGCTGGTATCTTAGCACAATGCACAACACAGGAGTGTCTTATTCCACTTATAATGTATGGTAAGTGCCTATTAACCACCATAATCAGCAGTCACACAGCTTTGTTATGCACTGTTTAGAATTTTAAAAGTTGTTAACCACACTTCGGAACTTCCAAACAGTGGCATAGCAAAAAAGAATGCACCAGAGTTCCATAATTCTCACACAATTGAATGCAAACAGTGTTTTTTTGACCATACACTATAAAAGATGATGGCTGGGGATGGTGACAACCACACCAGAGTAAGCCTCTAGGTGGTTGCTAGGGCTACAGTAAACCTCTCGAGCTGCGCTCTCGAGGTTTACCATGTTGCCCCTGCAACCACTCGAGGTGATTACAGCGTGGTTATCACCCGATCTCCAGCCATTATCCTCTATATAGTATGGCCCTTTACTTTTAAAAGCAGTTGCTTTATTCAGATATACACCTTTAAACATGTAAAAATGTAAATGAACATGTGTATTTAACCTAAAATAGTCCTTCCACCTACCCGCCACTGTCAATCATCCTCCCTCTAACCAGCACTACTTCCTCCAGTTTTACCTTGAAAAAGTGACAAATAAAAAAGAAAATGCTAATTACTGCATTAGACTACCAGGGCAGTCAAGGTGATTGTGCCTTCAGGGAGAAATGTCACAGTTAGGGCAAGCGGACACGACTGCAGCAGTCCAATCTAGCCTACCTACTGATGTACGGCCACAGACCAAGTGCCTTCAGCCCCTGGCTGTGTTTTAGAAGTGTCTAACACACATCCCCGGAGTGTCTTATTGCATTTATAAAATGGGACCATGTATTTTGTATATTTAAAAAAACAACAGCTGTTATAGTGCAATGTGCATGTTTAAATGTTGAAACAGTGAAAAGTTTGATTCATTTTGAAATAAAATAGTTCCTCTGCCTACATTTGTGTGCTTTTTTTTGTTAAAGCAACAGTACTAAATAAAAAAAAATCGGATCTTTTGCAGCAGCTTGTTTCCTGTGCTCTGTTGAGCACTTACCTGATAATCTTTCTTGTTTCCACTGTACTATCACCCCACAATATGCTCCATTTTTATTTGTTTTTGTTTGCATTTCTCCCACCCACCATGTTGAATTGGAACCCTCTGCTACAAACCGCACATGTGCATGACTCGCAGCACTACACAGGGACAGCAGCAGGAACATGCAGCACAGGGTCCCACGGAAATAAACAAAAAATGTGATGTGACGTGGGTGGGGGGGAGTTCAGTTGCAAATTAGGCAGTAGCCATATGTACTGTGAAATGGGATCCACAACAATGGAAATAAATTCTAAACATCTGAAAAACTAAAGATAGCTAGAAAAAAATATTTACAGATATGGAAACCTGAACTATGACCGCATGCTTCCAGGCAAAAAACAGAATTTTGATAATCACTTTCGTATTATATAGTACTGCTGCTTTAAGATTGGGATCTTTGGCCTATTGATGACTTCATACTTCTAAACTGGAACAGAAAGCAAGAAAGAAGCAGAAAGGAAGAATTTGCTTCTCCCCTTGAGACCACCTGGTCACCAACTAATACTGATTCCTCAACTCTCGATCAATTAGCACCATACCCATACTTCAAACAACATGAAGTCTTGCTATATTATGACATATGTAGTTTGTCCCAGCCTTAGAACTGCTCCAGAGGTGAAAGAGTTAACTTCCATGCCAGGCATGGAATCTTGAGCGTGAGCTCGGTTGAAAAAACTCTGTCTGTTGATCTTCAAACAGAAACTGTCAGATTCTTTACCCCGCCTCACTGAACAGTCGCTCCGGAGATACCTCCTACTGCTCGGTTCATTTCTCAATTAAAAAAGTGTTATTCTCGGTTTGTTTAAACCGCAATTATATTTATTTTAACTGCAAACCGGTCGGTTCAATCTCTGTCTGTGGTATCGTAAGTAATAGATAGGTTTTACATTCTCTGTGTGGAACTTGCAAACGTTGTTATTGGTTCGGTTTGAACCGATCAGGTTGTTGTTAAAACTTATTGAATTACATTTAGAGTGCGGTTCCCGGTTCTTATCGGTTCTAAAAAGAAACGGATTTCATTACGGTTTTTTCCACGACCCGTGACACGGTTGGGAACCGATAAGGGTGTCTTACTTGGCGATTTGCCAGAAAAGGGCAAGTTTTTGGTTAGGCTGGCATTATGTCTGAGAAACCCAAAAGAAAAACCGGGCCCACTGGGTTTCAGCACTGTAGTGTCTGTGGGGAAGCCTTTGCCAAGGCTGACCCACACACCACATGTGTTTATTGTCTGGGGTTTGACCACCTCAATGCAGACTGCCAGATTTGCAAGAATTTCCCTGCAGCTACCCTGGATAAGAGAGTTGGTAGGCTCAGGGAACGAGAGGCCAAAAAGTCCGCTGACCCAGATGGCCAGCCCGAGGGAGTGCCCTCTGACCAGGGCGAGACTTCCTCGGGCAAACGAAGAGCTGACTCGGAGGAGCCAGTTCCAGCAAAGAGGACTAGAAAATCAGCAGGTGTGGAGCCAAAATTGCCTTCTCCAACCGCTGCAGAGATAGCCAAAGTGATCCAAATTGTCCAGTCGCTTTCCCCGGTTCCGTCCGAACCGCCACTATCAGGTAAACGGTCGGTTCGGTCAGTTCCACCGGTTCAAGAATATGATATAGAGGAATTTTATGAACCGGAGGAGGGGGAGGAGGATTATGAAGAGTGTGAATGTGATTTTGAAAGTCTGGATGTGCCCATTGAACCAGACATCTCCCCAGACAAACCTTCAGGAGTGTCTCCCCCAGGCTTTCTGAGTCCCCTTCTCATTTTCTGTTTTATAAAAAAGTTGCTGAAACCCTCCAGCTCCCTTTGGAAGAAGCTGTGGATGAACAGGAGGAGCCTGACTATGTGGAAATGATGGATATCCCAGAGTCCAGGAGATTGTCTATTCCTTTACATAAATCCTTTAGGAAACAGACAATAAAAATTTTAAAAGCTCCTAATTCTTTACCTCCTGTGGATAAAAAGATGGACAGGAGGTACACTTTGTCAGGCCCTGATACGGAGTTCCTTTCACAACAATGCAGCCATGTTGGGGTAGTGCAGGCTGCAGCCTGTGATAAGGCAAATATTCCCTTGGCTTCACACCCCCCTGACAAGGACTCCAGGAGGATTGATGCCATGGCAAAGAAACAATACATGGCAGCATCCTTGGGACTCAGACAGGCAAATTATATGGCCTATGTTGCAAGATACCAGAAATCCAGATGGGATACTGTTATGGCTTTAGCGAAACAGGTCCCTGGCCAGCTGCCAAGGAGCTGAAACAGGTGGCTGCTGATGGTGTTGAGGCATCAAGGTGCAATTCCATGCTGCAGTGGACTCTAATGATGTATCTTCAAGAGTCATGGCTACATCTGTGGCTTTTGTAGAATGGCTTGGCTCAGGTGTACTAGCCTGTCACAGGATACCCAGGCTAAGGCCATGGATTTTCCTGTTGTGGGTAATTCTCTGTTTGGGGAGCAGACAGGGAATTACATGAAGAAAATGGATGAGTATAGGGCCACTTATAGGAGTGCAGGCCAAGGAGAGGCAAGCCACTCCTCAGAGGCAGCCTTCCAGGGGCAGGGGCAGGCCTTTTCACAGGCCTTTTTACCAAGCCCAGGCCTCCTCTTCAGCTTATGCCCAGAGGGGGTTCTTCAGAGGGAGAGGCAGACGGGGTATGAGCAGGCCTGCTCCCACCCCTCAGCCTAAAGCCCCTGCCAAACAGGCACCCTGATGGGATGCCCAGGGCGGTTCTCCATTACCTGTAAAGGCAGGCTGGCTTACTTCGTCCAGGACTGGGAGTCTTTAACATCAGACAAGTGGGTCCTGAAAGTAGTAAGCCAGGGACTGTTCTCAGCTTCAAAAATTTCCAAGATGAGAACCAGATCTTTTCACCTGCAAATCCATTAGAGGCTCTTGTTTTGGAAACAGAAGTCTCAACCCTCCTGGCTCTCAGAGCTGTGGAAAGGGTTCCTCCCCTACACCAGGGCAAAGGACTGTACTCCAGGTACTTATTTACACCAAAAAAGACAGGAGAATGGCGGCCCATCCTGGATCTAAGATACCTAAACAAGCACCTTTTAAAACCAAAATTCAAAATGGTGACTCTGGGAATTATTTTACCCTCCCTAAGGCCAGGGGACTGGCTAGCGTCCCTGGACCTCAAGGATGCCTACTTCCATGTTCTCATCCAGTACCGTAGGAAGGGTGGGGCGGGTGGTGCTCCCGCCCCGGGCGCAAGCCTCCGAGAGGCGCATTTTTCCACTGAGACTCATGTTCTAATTGACTTGCGCTGCCGCTTTAAATCTTTTTTTTTTTTAATTTTAGTTCTGTAATTACAAATGACTGTCAGCAGGGGTGTATCTGCGGACCAAGGACCAGCAAGTGGGGGGGAGGGGTCACATGGTTGCACAATGTAATGCAGAAAATAATAATCATGTTGTGCAGTGCAGTGGTGATGCTGAGAAAGAGAAATTGTGAGCAGGCCAACATGCCGCCCATTAGTATAAAAGGTACGGGCGGAGCATTTAGCACTGAGTGAGAGGTGGTTTGTGTTGGAGACAGGGAGAGTGTGGAGCAAGTTGTTGAGCGTACTAGCATAGAGTAGTAGACAGTTACTGAAACTAAAAAAAGCAAGAGAGTCAGAGAGGAGAGATGAGTCATGAGAGACAGAGAAGACAGAAGAGATCCTTGTCATATATTTTTTTCATCACTTGTGTAGTGTAAGCATAAGCAGAATGCACACCACACTATGTACTCTGTCTCTTGTTGTCTATGTAGACAAGACTAGTAGTTATTACTCATCAGTGACAGAGTGTCAGTAGTAAAAAGTGATGGCGCTGCAGACAAGCAGAAGAGCAGACCCGGCGAAGCGATGAATAATTCCAAATTAATTTCCGAATCCAAATTGTGAGATGATGAGATGGGATCTATGTGGTAAGAGCGCAGTGGGGGGGGGTGTGTGGAATTGATAGTCTCACTCAGGAAGTCAGAAGACAAAGATCTGTTTTCCTTGCTGTTGAATTATTGGGCCTGGGCGGACCTGTCTCGGAGTCGGCTCTGCTGGCGGGTGGTCGGCGACTATGTAGTTCACTTGAACTTCATGCACTGGACTTGGGACTGGGATGGGAGTGAAGATTTTGAAGCAGTTGCCTCAGCCTTGGCTTGACTGCCATGGTGCGGGCCACAGCACACCATCCCTTCTGTCCACCACGTTGTTACATTTTCTTTTCTTTACTCTTGACCCGTGTCCCTCCTGCACTCCCATTCCATTCCCTTTTGGGTTTTTTTCATGTCCTCTCCTTCTGATTCTCCCTAGCCGAGTCCTTGTTCCGTTCTCACCCCACCACCTGCATCTGTCTTGCATAGAAAATGAAGCCTTGCCTGCCAGTGCCTTGCCTTGTTGTCTTGGATGCCATGTGAGGGGATCTGTACAGTTTAGATCATAACATAACATATTAAAAGTTATATGTATCTGGATTGGCTTGGGCTGTGGAGGGGAACTGACAGGAATCAGGGGACTGAGGGGGTTTGGAGTGGGGCTCCTTCTGGCTGCAGGGATGCTGACTGGAGCAGTTGGGCTGGCTCAGCTGTACTGGGGGGGTACTGTGCAGGGGTTATTTACTGGGTAGAGGAGAGGGGCTGCACTGCCAAGGCATACTGAAAACTGGTATGGGCTAGGCAGAATGTTTTTTCCCTAATGACACTTCTCATTACACCATGGGGCCCCTACACTGTCTCTCACCAGAGCTAACTAAATGGGCCCTTGGGGGGTCCTCAAGCTCAAGCACCCTATCATGCCCGGTCGGGCCTTTTTTTTTTTTTATAGTGCCCCGCCTAGGCACTGCATCTTGGAGACACTACTACATAATGTGTCCCATCCTCATCCCACAGCAGGACCCCCCACCAGACAAGCTACCCCCTGCAGCTGTCTCCCCCCCCACAAGTCAGGGAAGAGGCAGGAAGCAGAAAATCCACAGCAGAGAACTGCTGCTACAGTGTGGTCCAGGGTCCCACAGTAAAAGCTCTGGCAGCAAAGGACCCCTCCCTTTATCTGTGCCCCGACTCACTAGGTCTGCTTGGTTTGCATCCATGAACATGACAGTTTTATTAATAATTTGTAATACTCATGAGACTGGCGTGTCACCTAAATCATAGATGTCAGCTGGCCGCTTCTGGATCTTGACATCTGACAGTTTCTGCAGCGCTAATACATTACATATAAAAATACCTACCATGTTCGGTGTTGCCAACAGAGTATATGAGTCTAAGCTGGGGAAAGAGAGAGGAAGGGAGTGGACCGGAGGAGCAGCGCTTTTTTTGTATGCCAGAAGTTATACTGTGGGACCCTGGACAGCACCATAGCAGTAGCACTGACTTTAAAGTGTCTGTTGGAAGCTCAAACTTACTGCAAAGAACAAACTGCAACTCCATTTAGGACCTGGAAACCTGATTAAGGCATAATACTGCAGAGCACTGGGTAAGAAGGGAGATACACTTTCTACAAAAGTTTTATTTGTATTTTCCTTATTGGCATTAAGCAGAGAATTGCAGGATTCCTTTAAAAGGGTAGTAATTTTATAACCAGAGTGAGATACAACTGAATTTGCTTGAGTGCGGGGTTGAGACCTAGCATTTTGAAGGATATTTTGTAACATTTTAAGTGTCCTGCTGGCTGAGAAGTTAATTTTTAGCCCTGGTTTCACTGAAAGGTTTTGTGTATTGGAATCAGACATAGCAGTCTGCCTGCATTGAAAAGGCCTGCTTACATCACAGGTGTCACTAGTCAATCAATTGGCTCTGGGTGGGGTTTCAGCTCTGAGCTTATCTTAGACATCCTTCACAGTTAGAAGCCAGTCACACTGACTTTAAAGTGTCTGTTGGAAGCTCAAACTTACTGCAAAGAACAAACTGCAACTCCATTTGGGACCTGGAAACCTGATTAAGGCATAATACTGCAGAGCACTGGGTGAAGGGAGATACACTTTCTACAAAAAGTTTTATTTGTATTTTCCTTACTGGCATTAAGCAGAGAATTGCAGGATTCCTTTAAAGGGTAGTAATTTTATAACCAGGTGAGATACAACTGAATTTGCTGTGCGGGGTTGAGACCTAGCATTTTGAAAGATATTTTTGTAACATTTTAATTGTCCTGCTGGCTGAGGAGTGAGTTCATTTTTATCCTTGGACTCAGTAGAGTGGCTTGGTTTGTGTTGGAGCCATGGTCTAGTAAATTGTGGTGTTAGTTGTATTACTATAAAGGACAGTACTCACCAGGGTGGTGGAGCAGTTGTGTATCTGATTGTTTCTAACAGTCACCAGTGGCTGTGCACTAGCCACCAACCCCCGCAGGTGTGGCATTTCCTTTATAGCCACAGTTCTGACATCACTTCCTCAATAGGTCTTGGGGCAGAACTGTCATATTCCTAATAACCCTGCAACGTGCATAAAGAGTAGTTACACAAAACAAATAATAATACATACATAATTACATATTGTATAGAATCAGGGAGCGGGACATGTGGGGGAGTGGTGCAATGCACTGGCTGTGGGGCAGCAGTTTTCAGGAAACATTCTGGAAACTGCATTGCTGTCTATTGTGAGGCAACTGTCAGCTCTGAGAGAGGCTGCCCACCTCAGGCTGAACTAGCAAGGACTAAGAGGCCTCCCCTCCCAAGAGCACCACTGCCACAACCACTGAGTCAGAGGTTTGGGGTATGAAGAGCAGTAGGACCACAGTGGGTTCTGGGAGGTGCGGGTGGTGGACCAGAGGTGAAGCCCCGGTTGTATCTCTACACAAATCAGATGCCATTCTGGCAGAGCAAGGTTCCTCTTGATGGCACCCTCAGTGGAGACCCAGAAGAATGCTGAGGACATCCACAGGGAGACCCACAAAAAGTGTGGCAAGGGACACCACAGGGGAAGAGCAGCTACTGATAGGGGACTCAATTGTTAGGGGGTAGAACTGGGGAAGGAGAGAAGGAAGTAAGCTGCCTGCCTGGTGCCATGGCTTGGAGGGACAAGCGAATCCTCCACAATTGTAGAAGCAGCATCACAGGAGACAGAACTAGATATCATTGTCCACCTTGGGACAAATGACCTAGCTAAGCATGGGATCAGTGCAGTGCAGAATGAATTTGTGGAGTTGGGGAGGGCCTCAGATGGGTAGCAAGCACAGTAACCTTCTCAGAGGTGCTACCAGTCCATGGCAGGAATGAGGCTAGGGTACTACACACCATGCAGTTTAATGAATGGTTGCAAAACTGGTGCAGAGCACAAGGCTTTAGCTTCATTGGGGACTGGGGTCCACCTGGAGAGATAAAGGTCTATACTGGTATGATGGTCTGCATTTGTCACAAGGGACCAAGCTCCTAGGTGACAGGTTTAAATGCTTCCTTGGCAAGCTTTTAAACTAGATAAGGGGAGGTACTGATAAAAGCAGGAAAAGTCAAGCCTCCCCACAAAACAGGGCAGGTAGTAGGGTAACACACTGGTACAGAGCTCAACACAGGGCAGGATGGGGTAAATGGTAAAATAGATAAGAGCAATAAGAGCAGGGATGGGGAAAAGGATCAAGCCAACATTAAATGGAGGCAATGACTACTAATGCCCGTAGTCTGGGAAACAAGCTCTCTGAGCTAGTAGCTTTGATGGAAGATGAACAATTGAATATTGTGGCAGTCACAGAAACATGGTACACGAGAACCATGAATGGGATGTCAACATACCAAGTACACAATCTACAGAAGGGACAGGGAAGGCAAAGAGGTGGAGTAGCTCTATACATAAGGGAAGGGATCAAAGCTACAGAACTAAAAAGTAAAGGGGAGGACAAGAGGCTCTGGGTTACCTTGGAGATGGGGAATGGCATCGCAATCCGCACAGGGGTTGTATACAGACCCCCATCTCAAGGGGAGGAAATGGACAAGAAAATGATAGAGGACATTCTCAAAATGGCTGAAAAAGGGGAGATACTGTTGATGGGGGACCTGAATATGCCAGATGTTAACTGGAGGACATGTACTGCAGCCACATCCAAGAGCAGTCATTCGATGCCCTGCAAGGGCAGACCTTAGACAGCTAGTGCTGGAACCCACTCGGGAGGGAGCAATACTAGACCTGGTACTCTCAAATGGAGAGAGGATCACAAATTTAGAAGTCAGTAGACATCTGGGAACAAGCGACCACTGCACAGTGTGCTTCACAATTAGCACAACCATGGAGATAAGCCATACAAAAACAAGGATACTGGACTTTAGAAGGGCTGACTTTGGCAAAATGGGTGAACACCTGAAGAATGCACTAGCAAATGGCCAAATAGGAGGGGTGGAAGAACAATGGAGAAAAATCAAAACTGCCATCATAGAGGCAACAAGTCTTTGTGTAAAACAAATAAAGAAAACAAAGCGGAGTAAAAACCACTATGGTTCTCAAAAGAGGTGGCAGGGAAGGTTAAGGAGAAAAAGGCTGCATTCAAAAAGTATAAGGAATCACAGAGGAAGCACGACAGGGAACTGTATCAATTAAAGCAGAAAGAAGTAGGAAAGGCAGTCAGAATAGCAAAGGCACAAACCGAGAAAAAAATAGCCAACTCGGTCAAAGGGGATAAAACCTTTTATAGGTACATTAGGGAGCATAGAAAGGTTAAGGGAGGGATAGTGAAGATTAATAAAGGAGAGGGGAGGTGGGCAGAGGGAGACAGTGAAAAGGCAGAGATACTGAATGAATACTTTTGCTCAGTATTCACAAAAGAAGATGAGGAGCAGTTACCTAAACCAGACAATAGAAGCACTCTGGGTAGGGGGGTTGATACCTGTCCATTCACAGAAGAAAGAGTCCTGAAAGAACTCCTAAAACTCAAGGTGGACAAAGCAATGGGGCCTGACGGGATTCATCCCAGAATCCTAAAAGAACTAAGAGGGGACGTAGTGACACCACTGACCACACTTTTTAACAAATCATGGCAGGATGGGGTGGTACCTGAGGACTGGAGGAGGGCAGATGTGATTTCCCTTTACAAAAGTGGGAGCAAGGCAGAAGCAGGAAACTACAGACCTGTAAGTTTGACCTCAGTGGTAGGGCAAATGATGGAATCACTTCTGAAAGAAAGAATTGTTGAGCACCTAGAGGCCAGCGGGGCACAGAACCCAAAGCAACATGGATTTACAGCAGGAAGGTCATGTCAGACTAATCTAATTGATTTCTTTGACTGGGTGACCAAAGTAATAGACCAGGGAGGGGCTGTGGATATGGCCTACCTAGACTTTAGCAAGGCATTTGACACAGTCCGCACAAAAGATTAATAATCAAGTTAGCCAGCCTGGGAGTGGGTCCCAGGGTGGTAGCCTGGGTAGCGAACTGGCTGCACAACAGGACACAGAAGGTAATAGTGAATGGAACACATTCCGAAGAAAGGGGGGTTACTAGTGGAGTACCTCAGGGCTCAGTACTGGGTCCAATCCTCTTTAACATCTTTATAAGTGACATTGCAGAGGGTCTGGAGGGAAAGGTATGCCTCTTTGCAGATGACACAAAGATCTGTAACAGAGTTGATACACAAGAGGGTAGAAAAGATGAGAGGGACTTGGCAAGGTTGGAGGAATGGTCAGACATATGGCAACTTAGATTCAATGCAAAGAAGTGCAAAGTAATGCACCTGGAAACAAAAACCAGGAGAAGAGTACACAATAGCGGGAGGTACTGACAACAACAAAAATGGAAAGGGACCTGGGAGTAGTCATATCAGATGACCTAAAGGTGGGTAAGCAACGTGAGAAGTCAATAAGGAGAGCCAGGGGATACTGGGATGCATAGGAAGGGGCATCACAAGTAGAAAAAGGAAGTGATTATCCTCTATACAGACAGTTGGTGAGACCCCATCTGGAGTACTGTGTGCAGTTTTGGAGACCTCATCTACACAAGGACATAGACAGGATGGGAAGCAGTCCAGAGGAGGGCAACTAAAATGGTGCAGGGTCTACATCAGAAACCATATGAAGAGAGACTGAGAGAGCTTAAAATGTATACCCTTGATGAAAGGAGGGACGGGGGGACATGATAGAAACGTTCAAGTACCTCAAGGGAATCAACAAAGTCCAGGAGGGTAGCATCTTTCAGAAAAAGAGATGTGTAAGAACAAGGGGGCACAGTTTAAAGATAGAGGTGGGGATGGCTCAGGGGTAATGTGAGGAAATTCTTTTTCACAGAGAGAGTGGTGGATACATGGAACAGCCTTCCTGAGGAGGTCGTTGGGTCTAAAACAGTGGGGGAATTCAAACATGCTTGGGACAGACACAAAGCAATTATATTGCGGGGTTGCAGGAAGCAGGCTGTTGGTTAACTAGAATCTGCAGCTTATCCAGTAGGTAGGGAAATGGGCAGACTGGGTGGGCCAAGTGGTCCTTTGCTGCCGTCAAAGTCTATGTTTCTATGTGAATCTTATACTCCTTGGCCAATCTCCCAACTGGGGGGGGGGGTAGAGAAAGATGCTGGAGGTGCTTTTCTTTGGGGGTTCCTGCAGTGGGGATTGGATACAGTCAGAATATTGTTTGGCGAGGGGCTGCCACTACAGAAAGAGTGGTCCTCTGGAGGGATTCTAGACTTGGGGCTGCATACCTTTCAACTTCTTGCCTCATGAATCAGGGACAAGACTTAAAATAATCAGGGACAAGACCCACAATCTTGGACACATGTTATAAACTGGCACTATTCACTCAGAAAGCTGATAGAAAAGGGATTTGTGTTCATCTGCATTTTCTGAAGAAGAAGTCTGTAACTTTAATGTTTTACATTATTTCATGCTTTTAACCCCCTCACCCCACTGTTCTCTACCATAAAAACACAACTTTTATGATGGACAAATGCAAATTTTGATGCAAAATCAGGGACAGTTTAGAGGTATGTAGGGTTGGTCTAGTTGCAGGGATTGTTCGGGTGCATGGACGCTGGTCTTGGTGTAGGGTGGTGGTTCAGCTATAGGGAAGATAGGTGGCTAAGGTGAGTGTGGTGTTGTGGAGGTGTTCAAGCCACATGTAGGATGGTTGGGGTGGAATCTGGTTATGGTCTAGAAGGGTGGTCAAGCAGTATTGAGTGCTGAAGATAGTCTAGCTGAAGGGAAGATGGTCGGGGGGTGGAGGCTTTTCCTTCTGTTAGGTGCTGGCAATTCCACTGCAGGGGTAGTGGAGCCTGCCATTA
The DNA here is from genome assembly GCA_016271365.2 of Neoceratodus forsteri. NCBI lineage: Eukaryota > Metazoa > Chordata > Ceratodontiformes > Ceratodontidae > Neoceratodus > Neoceratodus forsteri. The sequence goes on from CM028137.1 coordinate 166,806,692, forward strand.
GAGCTGAGTTTGTGGGCTCAGGGGGATACATCCACCTATGTGAGGATGGGTGGTTGCAGGTGGGGTATCTCAGAGGTTTTTGTGTCCAGCACTCGAGGACTGCATCTATGCCACTGAGGTGCCTGTATATGTCCCCATGAGCCACTCTTGATGGAACTGTTGGTCAGACAGTTGTCCACAACAATTGCAGCTGCACTGCACACTCTAATGACAGCCAGCCAGCATCTTCGACTCCCACACCTCAGATTGTATGGGAGCAAAGATTTCCCAGCAATCAGGGGTAGGGAACGTATAACAAAAGTATGTTTTTCCTTCAGGAAAAGCCCCAAAATTCACCACAGAGCATGAAAACAACCTAGAGCTTCTGGGGGCCGCAGCTATTTTCTGTGGGGTGGGTGCAAAATTAGTCTGTTGCCCAGGGCACTAAAATGCCTTCCTACGGCTCTGTTCTCATCAGAAGCTCCCACCGAAAGTACCTCAGATTCGAACTGCCCTCAGGCCATTACCAGTTCAGAGCAATGCCCTTCGGCCTTACCTCTGCCCCAAGGGTATTCACAAAATGCCTGGCAGTAGCAGTTGCTCACTTAAGAAGGCAAAAGATTGCCATCTTTCCTTACCTGGACGACTGGCTCATAGTGGGTCAGTCTCCAGACCAAATCAAATTACACCTTCAGGTTACCCAGCAGCTGCTTACATCTCTAGGTTTTCTTCTCAATCTCCCAAAGTCAGTTCTAGAGCCTGTTCAACTACTCACCTTCATAGGCGCAGAACTGGACACAAAAGCAGGCCAGAGCTTTCCTTCCTCTAGAAAGAGTAAAGACCCTGGTGGCTCTGGCCTCCTCCTTCACTCTGCAGGTCTCTCGACCAGCAAGGCACTTTCTACAGCTCCTAGGGCACATGGCTGCTTCCATAGCTGTAGTGCAAGGAGCAAGATTTCAGATGAGGGACATTCAGTTCCATTTGAGAGCCTTCTGGTCTCAAAGGAGATCCTGTACCAAATTGATCCCAATGCTCGAACCCTGATCCAGGCCCTGCAGTGGTGGCAGGATCAGAGCAATCTGAGACAGGGGTTCCTTTCATCCCTCAATCTCACTCCTTGACCCTTACTACAGATGCGTCCCTCTTGGGATGGGGAGCTCACATGGGTGACCTCACCACCCAGGGATTGTGGTCCCCTCAGGAATCTCTGCTCCACATCAATCTGTTGGAACTCAGAGCTGTTTTTCCAGCACTTCAGGTTTTTTCTGCATCTGTTCAGAACAAAGTGGTACAGGTCAGAACAGACAACACCACTACAATGTGGTGCATCAACAAGCAAGGGGGCACTCGGTCTTGGGCTTGTGCACCGAGGCAATGAAGTTGTGGTCTCTGGCTTATTCCCTGAACACCTCCCTCATAGCAGTTCACCTCCCAGGCAAGGACAATGTCCTGGCAGATGCTCTCAGCAGGATTTCCCAGGGCCATCACGAATGGTCACTGGATCCCCTAGTACTGGGGTTAGTATTTGCCAGGTGGGGCACCCCTCAGATAGATCTTTTTGCAGCCCCAGACAATCACCAACTTCCGCTTTTTGTTGCAGGCCCCCAGTGTTGGGCTCAGTCCCTCTGGATGCCTTTCTTCTCGATTGGGAAGGGAAGTTCCTCTATGCCTTTCCCCCCTTCCCTCTCTTGTTCAAGGTGCTAGTCAAAATCAGATCTCAACCTTGCAAGATGATTCTGATTGCTCCAGATTGGGCCAGACAGCCCTGGTATCCACTCCTTCTGTCCTTAGCAGTCCATCTTCCCCTGTGCCTCCCCAGGAACCACAATTTGTTAACCTGTGTCCAGGGAGAGTTTGGTATCCAATCTCAAATCCCTCAACCTCAAGGCCTGGCTCTTGAGGAGTTGGAGTTGCTGACCTACACCTTTCTCAAGGTGTACTCGAAATCTTGAAAGCTTCTAGGAAGCCTTCCACCAAGGCTACTTATAATTCTAAATGGAAAAGGTTTTCCATATGGTGCTCTGGGAAGCATATTTCCCCAGAATCTGCTGATTTGCCCACAGTCTTGGACTATATGGCCCATCTAAATACTTTGGGGCTGAGGCCAGCTACCCTGAAAGTGCATTTGGCAGCTGTCTCTGCTTTAATTTCAGCAGGAAAGCCCTCTTCTCTTTCTGCTCACCCTGTATTCTCCAAGTTTTTCAAGGGATTGCTTCATACCAACCCTCCATTCAGGGACCCTGCTCCTGGCTGGGATCTTAATGTTTGCATTGCTCAGCTGATGCAACCCCCCTTTGAACCTTTGTCTTCAGCAGAGCTTAAGTACTTGACTTGGAAAAACTGTGTTTCTAGTAGCCATCACTTCCTGCCAGGCGCATAAGTGAATTACAAGCTTTGTCAGTGGAGCCTGATTTTATCTCCTTTCACAGAGATAAGGTAGTCCTCAGGACTAACAGGAAGTTCTTGCCTAAGGTGGTTTCAGATTTCCACCTTAATCAATCTATATCTCTTCCAGTGTACTTCACTGACCATTCCTCCTCTGAGAGGAGGCTGCACAGTTAGATGTGAAGAGGCCCTTAGTTACTACACAGGCGTACCAAGGTCACAGGTTTGACTCCTCCAACTGTTCTCACTTATGGTGAGGTTGGGAAAGAAACCTGCCACTAAAAGATCCATTGCCAGGTGGATTGTCTCTTGTATCCAATTTTGCTATCAAAACTGGGTAAGGTTCCCCTTCAGGCCTGAGGCTCACTCTACCAGAGGTACAGCTGCGTCCCCTAGCTGCGACCAGGGACATCCTATCCTTAGAGATATGTCAAGCAGCTACCTGGAAAACAGTACACACTTTCACCAAGCATTACTCCCTGGACATCCAGGCTAGGAGGGATGCTCGGTTTAACACAGCTGTGCTTCAGAGCCTATTTCCAAAGTAGGTTCTGTCCCTCTTCCGTGGAGGTACTGCTGTGTAGTCTGCATATGTCATAATATAGCAAGACTTCATGTTTGAAGAAAAATTACTCACCTTAGTAATGTTGTTTCTTCTAATGGAGTCTTGCTATATTATGACCTCCCCCCACCTGCCCCTCTCAGAACCTCTGCTCTTGGGATGTGGGTGGGCAGTGCAGTGTTGGCACTTAATGATGTCCACCTTGTGTTTTTCACCCCTCCTTTTTGGGGTGTTTGGGTGTTGTATTTTATTTTATTTTCTGGGTCCCCTGACTTGAGTCTTGGTTTTGGGACCAGAGAAATGTGTTAATATTATAGTAGCCAGTTGGCTAGTGTAGGTTTACAGCTTCCACACAGAACCTTAGTGAGTTTTTGCTCATAAAGATCTGACAGTTTCTGTTTGAAGATCAACAGACAGAGTTTTTTCAACCGAGCTCGCGCTCAAGATTCCATGCCTGGCATGGAAGTTAACTCTTTCACCTCCGGAGCAGTTCTAAGGCTGGGACAAACTGCATATGTCATAATATAGCAAGACTCCATTAGAAGAAACAACATTACTAAGGTGAGTAATTTTTTCTTCTGAATTAATGTGCCTAATCCTCTAAACAAACATACAGCAAAGAAAGAAGCCAACATTAAAAATTCTGACCACGTTGTCACAAATTGCTATTTTCCTCGATCTCTTGGCTGGCAGGCAGCACACAGCAGTTGGCATGTGTTTACAGTACCACAGTATCTCTCTCTCTCTCTCTTGCTCTCGCTCTCTTTTTTCTCTCTGTCATACCACGCCCGTTACTCTCTTGCTCTGGTTCCATGCTGAACTGTGGGTTTTTTCATTAATGAAATGTCTCCACCACCACCCCACCCCACAAAGCATTCCAGCATCTACTGCCCTCCATAGTTCATTGTAATTTTGTTTTTTAAGTTAGTGTGTCAGCCCAAGCCTCATAAAGATTCCATCTGCCAAAAAACACTCACTGACATGGAGCAGCTAAGAGCTAGTTTTATTTATTTATTTTATTTTTTTTATTTTAGTCTTTGGTAACTAGGTAAAGACCACTAGGCACAAGTGCCTGTTTTCCGGGGCAACCTGGAGCACTGGGTGGTTAAGTGACTTGCTCAGAATCACACAATACACAAGTGGAGGTTGTAAGAATCAAACCCACATCTGATCTGCTGGATATACCAAGCTCGTTCACAGCTCATTACTCTAACCTCTAGGCTATACTGCCAGCTAGCAAGAGTAGGAGAGTGGGCATGCATGCAAACTGTCACTGGCAAGATAGTATTTGGTTTGTAAGAATGAAACGAGGGCATAACAAATAAGTGGCAGCTATTAGAAAAATAAAAAAATTCACTTTTACAGCTCAGGTGTGTATTTCATTGAGAGCGGTGATTAGGAACGAGTGAGCAAGGGGCTGTCACATGGGCAGCATGCTGGCCAGCAGGCGGGCAGGCAGGGAAACAGATCACTACAGACCTTTAAAAATAATCATTGTTTTCATTTCATTTCTGTATGTAATGATGTTATGGCACATGTAAAGAACCAGCTTATTACACACCAGAAACAAAAGAGTTAGGGTATGGACTCACATTAAAGAGGAGCTGTTGGTATTGACCCCCAGATTGACTTTCTCACTGTCGGTAGCTACTGTAGGGAAAAAATGGCATCTAAGTATGAAACCTGCCTCACTCAAAAAAGTCATAAAATAATCCAGTTCTTTATTTTTCAGATCAGATCATCATATACCCAACATTTCACCCATTGTCTTCCTCAGGAGAGAGGATCTATGCATAAACACATTTCATAATTAGTATTTCCAAATTTCCTGTTCAGACAACAATTGTTATAGTAGTCATTTATGCACAAGGTATACCATTTCCTGTAAAGTTTCTGTTTATGGCAAATTTACTAGGAACCTAATAACAGAATGGACACTGGGGCTAGACAGTATGTTGGCTAGGAATGCACGACATGACGTGTATAACTGTAAATCTGTAGCTATGACATTAGGAGAATCCAAATAAATTGAAGCTCAGATACAAGTGAAACCAGAACTCAGACTGACAGCTAGGTATGAAAAACAAATTAAGTTTTATAGATACCTGTGATTTTAAGAACATATGGAGGTCAATAAAGGTCAGAAAGAATGTATAGAACTTCACTATAACAGCAAACATATAACTTTTAGCAGTATAGAAATAAAAAAAGTGCATGATTATTTTTTTTCTAAAATGTGGTAAAGTATGCTGCAGTGTTGTTTTGTATTTGTACTGTTGACTTGACCCATAATACAGTAAATATGAGATTAGGTAAAAGGGAATACAAGGAAATGTGTCATAAATAATTTACAGGAAATGTCATGCCTTATACATAAATGGATTACTATAACAATTGTTGTTGGAACTGGAAATTTGGAAATACTAATTATGAAATGTGTTTATGCATAGATCCTCTCCCTTGAAGAAGCTCTATGGGTGAAACGTTGAGTATATGAGAATCTGATGTGAAAAATAAAGAACTGGATTATTTTATTACTTTTTCCAGAGAGGCTGGTTTCATACTTAGTTGCTGAAGTTTTTCACCTACCAGCCCCATCACTATATTGGACTAAACATTATTTTGGAAAAGGAACATGCCCTGTACAATTTCCTGACAGGAAGAAAGGTGTTTGTTACATTTCTGGAAGTTCTTTTATTTTTCTCCCGCTTCAGCTCAGGCACTGTCACCCGACTTGGACCCCCAGCTTCCCGCTAGCCTGGAAGGACCCCTCACGGAGCCACGGTTTACCCTCTAGGTGGGGATGGAGTGAGTGTTGGGGGTCCCCGACTTCAACTCCCCCTTCTGGTCCCAGTACCTCTTGTCCTTGTTGGGGTCCATCTCAGGCAGCGGCATCGGTGGTGAGGGCCTATCTCCTACCCTCATGTCAGTGTCATGCCAGGCCAAGGAATTTTTCTATGTACGCCTGCCCTGGAGATGCAACATGCACTGATGCCAAGGCAGAAGCCGGTGTCCATCACACCCTTCCCCCTATGCACGGCAAAGGCTTGCTGCTCCTCCAGCCACCACCAGAGGCCAGTCATACACTGAGCCAAGACTCCCCCGGAGGAGACGAGCAGTCCCTGGATGCTCAGGCCTCCTCCCCCCGGCCATCCCTCCAGTAACTCAATCCCATTCCTGAACTCGGGTCACCGGCGTTGCAAGAGGTAGCACTACCACTGCATCAGCGGGCTGGTATTTCTGTAAGTTTTATTGCCAAATGGATTTCAAGCATGTACTGTACTGTGTCCAGGTTGGCAGGACTAGTTTTAGCCTTGCGTTCGACACTTCTAATGCACGGATAACAGCCAATCAGATTGCTCAAAATCCTTTGCTTATTTTATGATTAGCAACAATATAAGACTGAAGAATCAAGAAAAAGATCAGACAATGGCTTAAATTACAAAATGCAAAAAAAATAAATTAATGGCTGGTTTGCTCTAACTTTTTGCATCCTAGTGACTCTGTCACCAGCCCCCACCTTAATTTGGAATATAACCGGAAAGGGACCCACCCGCAATCCAGTCTGTCATGTTAAATCACAAAATTAACATTTTTATGTCATGTCAAAAATATCTCTCTTCTGCAAAGCATGTATACATAAGGCTAAATGCATATGCCCAGTCCTAGGAAGGAAATTTACAGAATATAGCAGAATTATTGCAAAAAAAAAATCAATACTTCTGATAGCAAGCAACAGTCCAATGAACGGCGCCAGATCTGGATCTGTTTGGATTGCTCTGCTGTAGAGATGGTTCAAACAGTGGTACCCCACTTAAAATGAGATCATGCATCACAGCTGGGTTATCCCCGGCAGAGTAAATAAAATGTACATTAACAAAACCAAAACAGCTTCCATATGAACCAGTTTAGTTATGTTCCTGTAATCTACAATTTTTCATTTTGTTCTGGAAAGTATACAGAGGAATCTTTTTGGATATTTTTTTCTTTTAAGACCTAGGCACTATGACCTGGCAGTTATAATGCACAGCTGTGAACCTGAATACCTAGGTTTCAGACCAAAAGCTGCTACCTACTCACTGTGTAATCTGAGCAAGTCACATCCTCCATGTACTTAACCTCTTTCTAATTTCTCTCTAATTAATGTCTGTGCTCTTTGAATCTCATGGTACATTACAAATGGCAGCAATATTCCCCCCACCTCTGCCCTGGATTGTAAAAGGCTTTGGGATACAGTCTGTATGAAAGGTACTCTACAAAACCAAAGTCCTTTCCTTTACTATTTTAGTTTGTTCGCTGCATTTTTTTTAACTCAATATATTTTATTGATTTTTAAGCAGTATACATGGTAAGATTCAGTAATGAGTGGATAGATAGATGTTGTCGGCAGATAAGGGTCTTGTGGCCCATCCCGTCTGCTCTATCCCTCTTTCTAATGCTTAAGGTATCCTAGATGCTACAAGCCCCCCCCCACCAATTTGATAATTCCCTTGTGCCTATCCCACGCATACTTGAATTCCTGAACTGTGGCCACCTCCACCACTTCCTGGGGAGACTGTTCTATCTCTCCACCACCCTTTCGGTGAAGTACAAGTTCCCTCTAAGTTTTCCACCTTTTAGTCTCATGCTGTGCCCCCTTGTTCTACTATTTCCCTTCATGTGAAAGATGCTCCCCTCTGGTACTCTGTTGATGCCCTTTAGATATTTGAAGGTCTCTACCATGTCCACCCTCTTTCTCCTTTCCTCTAGGGAGTACATATTTAGAGCTTTGAATCTCCCCTTATATGACTTATGCTGCATCCCTGACATCATTTTTGTCACCCTTCTCTGTACCGTCTCCATCCTGTCTATGTCTTTTTGGAGATGGGGCCTTCAGAATTGAACACACTACTCCAGATGAGGCCTTACTAGGGAGTTGTACAATGGTACCACCACTTCCCTCCTTCTACTTGTTATACCACTCCCTATGTACCTTAATATTCTGTTAGCCTTTCCAACTGCTTTGTCGCACTGTTTAGCCACTTTGAGGTTGTCTTCTATGACTACCCCTAGATCTCTTTCTTCTGTGGTGGCTTCCAGTGTTGGTCAGGAAGCTGTGTATATGTCCATAAAATACATGTACAACATTATCAACAGGTACAATACAAACACATAACGCATGAAATACCCCCCACCTTCCACCCCCCCACACAGTCTGCGCATTAGAGGCTGGTAAAAGAGTCACCAGGGGAGTATTTGGAGCAAAATTTGGGCTATGGTTTCCAAAGGGAGAGCAAGGTCAGGAGGGGTTCCCAAGTGCCCTGAGACGTGTGGAGCCTGTGCTGCATACTTGCCATATGTTTTTCTAGCTGGATTGCAAGCAGAGTCTCATGGTACCACTCCAGCACCAAAGGGAGAAAGTTCTCCTTCCAATGCCTTAGCATTACTAGTTTGGCCATGGCGGCTAACAGGGCAAGACAGGCTTTTCTTATTCTGGGTGTTCCACGGAGAAATAGAGCTAGTAAGCAACACTCTGGAATAAATAAAGATTCCAGGCCCAAAAGAGGGTCTAGAAAGTACGGTTATGTAAAATCTTACTGTAACAATAGATCTTCCAGGAATGTCTCTTGCAGTAGGTCATTACTTCTGGGAGGTTCCAGCAGGTGGCACTATCACACAGCAGCTTCTTCCAGTAGTCTTTTCAGCAGGGACCACCCACACACGACATCACTTCCTGACTCTGCCTATAAGAGTGGGTGGTCCCTGGTACTCTCTATTCCCCTCCGGATTCAGCTCGTACGTGAGAGTCTGAGAGAAACTGAGGCACCAGTAAGTCCCAGCCCTAAGTTCTTAGATTGTGATTTCCCCTTATTAGAAAGGGAAGGGGGATGGAGGGTGGGAAGCTACCTACTGCAAGAGACATTCCTGGAAGACCTACTGTTATGATAAAATCTTAGGTAACCATACTGTCTTCTACAGAATGGTTTCTCTTGCAGTAGGTCATGACTTCTGGGAGATTCCCAAACAGTCTGCCCTAGTGGGGAGGACAACTATGGCATTGTGCCTTATAGAGCAGTGTGGCTGAATGACTGGTAGTTGTCTAAAGGCAGTATCCAAGTTATATTGCCTGGTAAAGGTCTGGATAGTGTACCAGGTGACCGCATTATAATGTCAGTGATAAAATCTTTGGTATGATGCTCTGTTGATGGGGAAAGCACTCCCATGTATGAAGAGGTTGGAGTCATGTGCCCTGTTGACGATGAAGATAGAGAAGAGCCTGCCGTCGACGGAAGGGTATCCATCGTTGACGGAGAATGTCTCCTTGAAGAGACATTTTTTATTAAGGTTTCCATTGAAGTGCAGCAAGGCAGGACTTGAGAGGAAGGTTTTCCCTTGGTCTTTAATGTTTTGGAAAATGACTCAGTGGATCTGGAGCCCTTGGTGCGAGCCCCAAGTCTGTGACATAGCATTTTTGTCTTCCCTAAAAGCTTTTTTTTTTTTTTAAGTTATTGTAACCTTCTTTTGTGGTTACAGAGTTTTGTTTCTGGCAAAGAGCACAGGAATTGGTGCAGTGTATGAAGCCCAGGCACCTCAGGCTATAAAGGTTCAGTTCTCTTCGATGACTGCTTTACATAGAAGATTGAGCTAGCTGCTGTGTGAGCGGAAGCCAGCGGGAAAATGAATGGAGAGTACCAGGGATCACCCACTCTTATAGGCAGAGCCAGGAAGTGATGTCATGTGTGGGTGATCCCTGCTGAAAAGACTGTTGGAAGAAGCTGCCGTGTGATAGTGCCACCTGCTGGAACCTCCCAGAAGTAATGACCTACTGCAAGAGACCATTCCATAAAAGATCTTGCTTTATAGAGTTCTAGAAGGTTTGGGAATGAGGACAACTCCAGAGAAGATGATATAGTGACCCAGAGGCCTGTTTACAATGGGAGCCTAAAGGAGATGGGAGCTGGACCATTCTATGTAGCTTTATTGGGGTATAGTACAGGTTATGGATGATGTTAAACTTAATCAGACGAAGTCTGTCCTGTTTAATACATTTATAGACCATGCTCCAAACTTTCCTCCAATATCCTGCTTCTGTGGGGGAGAGACAATTCCTGGATCCAGTAGTAAAAGACTCCAGAAGGAAGATGTGGATCCAGAGCTTGCAATTGCTTGTATAGTCTAGAAACTGCATGTGGTTGACCCACCTCTGTAAAGACAGAGGATCGAGCTTCTGAGGGCTGTGTAATCCATGGTCTGGGTCCAAGAAAGGAGAGTACTGCATTTTTTAACTGACAACACTTGAAAATGTCTGCATGATGGAACTGCAGCCGGTTTTGAAGAATGGGGAAAGAGGTCAAGTCATCCTCATGAAGAAAGTCAGCCAGCGTGCAATTCTTCAATTGAAGCCAGAAGGAGAGAGGAATAGGGCGCTAGCCAATCTGAAAGTGAAAATTGTTCAATATAGGTTGGGTAGGAGAGTGGTGTCATTTCACCGATAGACGATTCTGCACTTGGTTGAAGGTCCTAAGTGACCAGCCAACTGGGGAATACTTTAGCAGACGGGGAAGCTGGGATGGAAGTGAGTATACCAGGGCTGATAAAGAGCTAAGAGATTTGTGAGTTAGATCTCTCTCTCTATGTCCAACCAAATGGGGGTGTATGTAGTAGCTTCTAGAGAGGGTTCCTCATTGAGCCACAGGGCAATCTTACTCACATGTCAGGCTCCGTAGTAGGTGAAAAGGGAAGGGAGGGCTAGCCCACCCTGGATTTTAAGGGCTGTTAGTTTGGAGTACGCCCTACGTACCATTTTGTTTCTCCACAAAAAAGCATTTAACATTCTCTGCAGTCTCGTAAACCAGGACATAGGGAAAAAGAAGTCCATTATCTCCAGGGGGTACAGTAGTCTCAGTAAAACATTCATCTTGAGAATACTGATATGACCCCACAGTGGTAGGAGGAGCATTCCCCATCAGTCTAGATCAGATTTCAAGGTCTGTAGTAGTTTAGTGAAATTTTCCTTAATCATAATGGGGATGCTTCTAGCGATGCTAATGCTCAGGTATGTTAGGTTCTTTGGCTCCCAAGATAGGCCAAAAGAACTACAATCCAACCTGGTTATACAAGCATTAAGAGGAAATATTCTCATCTTGGAGAGGTTTAGCTTTAAAATGAGACTGCTGCAGAGAACTGGTTCAATTCTATCAACAAACCAGGGATGGAGACTTTGGGGTCTTCTATGTGCAGAAGAAGATCATCTGCATATGCCAATACAGTATACCTCTTTCCTTCTAATTGAATACCCTTAACGGTGGGGGAGCCGATTAACTTCCATATGAAGGGCTCAAGGTAAAAATTAAAAAGGAGAGGAGGAAGCAGGCAACCCTGGTGGGTACCTCTTTGGAGAGGGAAAGCTTGGACAGACAAACATTACACCACACCCAGGCTGAGGGAGAGGTGTATAGGAGCTTGACCAATTTGACAAAATCGGTTGGCAACCCAAATTGGCAATGGGAGGCAAATAAAAATTGCCATGAGACTCTGTCAAAGGCTTTCTCGAGTCGAGGGAGACCAGGGCCGCAGGTACCGCAGACTCCCCCGACGCCAAGATCAGGTGTAGAAGCTTCCTCATATGGTCTCCAGAGATTTGCCCCACTATGAATCCCACCTGCTCCTGGCCGATCACCTCTCCCATAACTCAAGCCAGGCGACTGGCCAGAATTTTGGCCAAAATCTTAACATCTGAGTACAATAAAGAGATGGGATGGTAATTTCCCGGATATAGGGAGTCTTTGCCCGGTTTAGGGATGAGGGTTATCAGGGCCTCTAAAAAAGTAAGATTGCTCATTCCCTCATTAAACCACAGATTAAAGACCTCAACCAAAAGAGGTATTAGCTGGGGGAGACAAGCCTTGTACAAATTACTAGAAAGGCCATCTGGCCTCAGGGCCTTGTCTGAGGGTAAATGTTTAATAACCTGCTCCACGTCACTGGAAGAGATAGGAACACCAAGATCCCCTGTGGAGTGGGGGGTTAAGGTAGAAAGGGCAGCCAAGTTCATGTAGGCCTCAATCTATTGGTCTGTCGGAGAGGAAATCCCCTCGAGGGAGTACAGCTTTTGATAGTAGTCCCAGAAAATCAAGGCACTATCCCTAGGGTTAGAGATTATATCATCCTCTGTGGATGGGCGCAAACCTGGGATAAACCTTAACATAGAAACATAGACTTTGACGGCAGATAAGGACCGCTATGCCCATCTAGTCTGCCCATTTCCCTACCTACAGGATAGGCCGCAGATCCTAGTTAACCAACAGCCTATTTCTTCCTACCCCCCACAAGAATTGCCTTATGTCTGTCCCATGCATTTTTGAATTCTCCCACAGTTTTAGACCCCACAACCTCCTCAGGAAGGCTGTTCCATGCATCCACTACCCTCTCTGTGAAATAATACTTCCTCACATTGCCCCTGACCCGCCCTCCTTCTATCTTTTTTTTTTATAATTTAAATTTTATTGATTTTACGCACCACCGTCATCAATTTCACCAGTACACAGAAATGAACCTCATTGTAATTATTACCATCATCACAACAGGTTTCAGCAAACATATGATAAAATACATAAAAGGCGCAGTAAAATAAAACTCCCCAATACAAACAAAAAAAAAACACACTCTATACCAATACCCCTTTCCCCCCCACCCACCCCCAAGGTTACAATCAAATACATGATACAAAGGTACTCCACATGAAGAAGAGGAAAGATAAAGAAAAGCAAAGAGAGAAAAAAAAAAAAGAAGCGAAAGGACATTGGCTTACTGTATTGCATTACAGTTTACACTTTCCAAACTTCTCAGCATTGAATCCAAGCGACCCCATAATGACATGAGGGCATTAGCCTTGCCACGCATGGAAGCTATATGCTTTTCCAATTGTAAGGCCAGCATACACTCCCGGTGCATTCTAAAAGAGAGGGAGAGCCCTCAGATGACCAATGCCTTAAAATTATTAACTTCATAACAGCAGCAGTAAGTGACACATGAGCTCTCCAAAATTTAGAGGTCATATCCGGGAAGATCTGCAATAGACAGATTTCAGGGGTGTTCATACTATAAGAGCCAAGGATAGGGCGTACAAGTCCATTAATGGCCTCCCAAAGAGTGCGAATCTTCGGGCACTCCCAAAGCATATGCAATAGAGAGCCCTCCTCCAGCCTACAGCGCCAACATACCGGGGAGTTTCGTGCTTTCCATCGGTAGAGATATGTAGGAGTCAGATAAAGATGGTGCATGATATTAAATTGAACCATCCTGAGTCTATCTTGTAACATATTTATAAATGGAGCTCCATAGGTTCTTCCAAAACTCGAGAGTCCCTGATACCCAGCTCCCGACCCAATATACTTACACCGGATGGGATTTTATTATCCCATTCTAAAATTTTACTGTAAACTTGGAAATGGCATGGGGTTGCACCGCCACCCTGAACAGACAGTCCATATCTATGGATTGACCGAGAGTAGAGGGAGAGACAGGACCCTGAAACATGGCATTCTTAAGCTGCAGCCATTTGAAAAAACAATTGTCCGATAACACCAAAGCACCTTCTCATATAATCAAAGACCGTGGTTCATTCTGGTCTAAAAATCTTCTACGGTTATATGGCTGATCTGAGGCCAGAAGGATGGAGATATCGGGACCCCACCAATCTTAAAATGCACATTTTCAAATATAGGCTGGGCATCTAGAGTCCACCACTAAGACCTAAATGTTGTTGCAACTGGAGGAGAGCTCTAGTGACCACCCCATGGGATTATTCTTTAGAGGACTCGGGATATTGGGGAAAGAAATAATAAAAGCTCACAAGGAACACACTATTCCTTTTGCTAGATCACTCTCTATATCGTACCAAAGAGGCCTATAGTCCGTGAGCTGATAGCCCTAGTCCACCAAGCAAGTTTACCAACATGCTGAGCCAGGTAATATGTAAACACAGAGAGCAGCCAATCCTCCCTACTTCTTGGGGCTGTCAAATTATTATAGGACCTGCGGATCGCTTTCCTTGCCCTATAAAGGAGCTGAACATTTTTCAACTTGACAAACCACTTTTTCGGAGGTAGCCCGAGCATTCCCAAAGGATATAAAAGTCTGGGTAGGACATTCATTTTCAAAGGTTTATCTTACCCCAAAGAGTCAGAGCAATGGACCGCCACCTGGTTAGGTCCTCTGCTACAGACTGAATAAGAGTATTCAAATTCTCCTTAATCATTAAAGAGAGATTTATGTTAATCTTGATACCCAAGTATGGCAACGAATTAGCTTCCCAACCCAATCCTAAGAATTGCAGATCTGCCCTTGTCACTCTCCTATTTAAAGGGAAAATCTTAGTCTTAGAGTGATTCCCTCCTTCTATCTTTAAATTGTGTCCCCTTGTTCTTGCAAGTCTCTTTTTCTGAAAAATGCTACCCTCTTGGACTTTGTTGATTCCACTGAGGTACTTAAAAGTTTCTATCATGTCCCCCCTCTCCCTTCTTTCCTCAAGGGTATACATATTAAGCTCCTTTAGTCTCTCCTCATACGGCTTCTCTTGCAGACCCTGCACTATTTTAGTTGCCCTCCTCTGGACTGCCTCTATCCTGTCTATGTCCTTGCGGAGATGGGGTCTCCAGAACTGGACACAGTACTCAGATGGGGTCTCACCAACTGTCTGTACAGAGGATAACAACTTCCTGTTTTCTGCTGCTGATGCTCTCCTATACATCCTAGTATACCCCAGCCTCCTACTGCCTTCTCACATTGCTTGCTAACCTTAAGGTCATCTGATATGATTACCCCAGGTCCCTTTCCTTTTTGTTGTTACTACTCCCACCCATTGTGTATTCTTCCCTGGGTTCTTGTTTCCAGGTGCATTATTTTGCACTTCTTTGCATTGAATCTAGCTGCCATACTTGACCATTCCTCCAACCTTGCCAAGTCCCTTTTCATCCTTTCCACGCCTCCTTGTGTATCAGCCCTGTTGCAGGTTTTTGTGTCATCTGCAAAAAGGCATACTTTTCCTTCCAGTCCCGCTGTAATGTCACTGATGAAGACATTAAAAAGGACTGGACCCAATACTGAACCCTGCGGTACCCCACTAGTAACCCCCCTTTCTTCAGAATGGACTCCATTTACAATTACCTTCTGTGTCCTGTTGTCCAGCCAATGTTTTACCCAGGCTACCACCCTGGGTCCCACTCCCAGGCTGGTTAATTTGACTATTAATCTTTTGTGTGGGACTGTGTCAAATGCCTTACTAAAATCTAGGTAGGCCATGTCCACAGCCCCTCCCTGGTCTACTACTTTGGTCACTCAGTCCAGGTTAACAGTTCAGCTTGCCTTAACCTAAGGGCTAGGAGCTTTCCGGCCCTTTCCCCTGATTCCAAGTATTTTAATTTAGTGCGGTGGAGGGCAAGTTCAGCCTTCTGTGCCATAACATCCGCAAATTGTGACTGTGAACGATGGAGCTTGGCCCATTCTGAATCAGGGGAAGAACACTTGATAGAATGCTCTAGTTGACAAATTTCCCCCTGAAGTGAATCCAGGAGTTGTCTGTTCTTTTGGGAATGGATGGTGGCAATGCAAATAAATTCGCCTTGAAGGGCACACTTCAGGGCAGCCCAAACAGTGTCTATTTTATCCACAGAACCCAGGTTTGCTTCTAGGAAGGCAGAGGTATAATCTTGAATATGGGTTAGGGTGGAGGGAACCTGCAATAGCCGGGTATTACGGTGCCAGAGGAAAGCCTTCTGAGTTTCTGGGCCCAGGAAGTAGGATACGCTAACTGGGGAGTGGTCAGATAACACTCTGGGATGTATAGTGGCATCAGTGATACCCGGGAGGCAGAAGGAGCTCATCAGAAAATAATCTATCCTGGATAAAGTGCCATGGGATGGGGAGAAATAGGTGTACAGTCTATCCAGGGGATTTAAAGTGCACCAAACATCAACCATCCCTGTGCCATCCATGAGGTCTCTTAATGCCCACAGGACTGGAGTAAGCCCCACTCGTCTGCTGTCTGTTCGGTCTATCTCTGATTGAGGGGCTAGGTTCCAATCACCCCCTAGGACCATTAACATGGGAGGATCAGAGGCCAGCAGGGAAAGCAGGTGTGTGAAAAAATGTGGTGAGTCCATATTTGGACCATATATTGAGCCCAAGAGGTTTGGGGAAGATTCCAGGGTTCCCTGAACAATGATATAATGCCCCGAGGTATCCCACCATTCCCGTGTCAGTGTGAAAGGGACTGTTTTGGCAATTAAAATAACTGCACCTCCCCATTTAGAGGATACTCCAGAGCCAAAAACTTGACCTACCCAGTGTCTCTGGAAGAGAGAAATGTCCTCTCTCCACAGGTGAGTCTCCTGCAAACAGGCTATACCTGCCTGCAGGTGGCGAAGGTGTCGGACACTCATTAACCATTTACGTTTGTCTTGGGCCCCTTTAATGTTCCAGCTAATAAAGGTGTAAGACCCTCCCATTTGGTTTAGACAATATGTAGCCAGTAAAATCTCTTATAGCAGTAAGCATTAAGAACCCATCATTACCCCATCTAATAGCAAACCAGAGCGTGTGTACCAATGCTGCGCAGAACTGTCCCACCCCCCCCCCTCAGTAAAGCTACAGAACACAATGGGAATACATGGATATACCCACAACTTCCCACAGAACATGAAACCCCAAATCTCCACCCCCCCACCTCTTCCCCAAGTTAACAAAGATAGATAAACCCAATAACATGTTTTACTCACCCCTCTCATCTTACCCCAGGTTCTAGTAACCAGAGTCCTATCAGTAACATGGCAAGTGATTATCCATCCACAGCCCAAGTACAGAACCCACCCGTTCCCCCTCCCTCCCCATCACCCCGCCATATCCCTGAGAAAAAAACATTTAAGCATCTAACGTGTGACTGCCTATTTTACTTGGTGAACTAGGAACAGTAAAGGAAAAAAGCATTAACATGATACAGTTACAGATACCTTCTTCTAGGCATAACTTAAGTCTCTAATATAGAGGGGGGGAACCACCCAAATTATAACCCAACCAGAAAAATAGATCGGGAGATTAGTTCTTCCCATAACCGGTAACTTCCCTGCATAAACTACTCTACATATATATAAAGAGGACAACCTCCCCCCACAAAGCCAGTATACATCAAAATGATTGCCCATGTAGGCAAGTTAGCTCTAGCATAACTCAATGGTATGTTTAGGTAAGTCCAGGAAGATGATCACACCAGTCCATTGCTAATTGGAGCAGGCACTTGAAGGCAAAAGTGGTCCACTCCTATTGGGATGCAGCAGGTGGAAAGGCCTGGCAGAGGCCACTCGTCAAATTTTCCCTGGTGTCCATAATAAGGTGGTGGCCCAAAAGGACTATCTCAGTGGGGCAAAGAGTTCCAGCACAACATGCCTGCTAGCCATGTTCAACCCAGAATGTATAAGGCTAAAGTTACTGTATGCCTCGGGGAAAAGTCTCGATGCCCCTATTAAGCCACCAAATCAAAAATGGTAAAGGAGAAAGTCACAATTAACACCAATGAAAGAGTCCTCAGGGCTTGATTTGGTCTGCAAGACTGCCAAGTGAATACTCTGCACCAGCAATAGCAAGAGAACAGACTTAATTCCAAGTTTACCTAAAGAGGACTGAAAACTGGGACTTGAGTTCTGTTGTAACTTGCACTGGCGACTTGAATGCGAGTCACTTGTCTTCATGCCTAATTTGTAGGGTGCCTGGATAGCAGATTCAGAAAGGCTTCCCAGCTGCAATCAGCTTCGAAATGAAAGGGTGCAGTTCTTGCCTTTTGGCTCTAAGTGTTTGAGGGAGATCCTGTGCAATATGCAGTTGGTGACCCTCCCATTGCAACTCTTGCACTTCTTTTGTTTTGGTCAATATATACTGCTTGTCCTGAATGTTGAGCAGTTTAAAGATAAAAGGCCAAGGCGGCGATCCAGGGGGTATAGGAGGTGTAGGGAGTGGTGAGCCCTTGCCACCACATAAGGTGAGTTGTTGGGTGAAGGACCCGCTACCGTCTCGCACAATTTAGAAATGAACAGCACCGGATTATTGCCTCCTTCCTTCTCTGGGAGGCCAAAGAGGACAAAGTTATTGCACCAGCTGCGCCCCTCCAGGTCCTTGAGTTTATCTCCCAAGTTGTGCATCCTGTGGCAGAGGGTGGAAGAATTTAGGTCTGCCTTCCATTTCTCTATGGAAGTGAGTCATCCTTCTGAGTCTCCCACTCAAGTAGTCAGGGTACCAAAGAAGAAGCAAATTTGCTGTATATCCCCCGAGATTGCTGCAATTGATTCCTGTAGGGACCGCATGGTCTCTAAAAAATGCTCTTCCGTGAGAGCAGTGGCAGCAGAGGAGGGTTTAGCAGGAGACTCAGGTTGTGCTTTAGGCCTTTTCGTGGCCTTGTCTTTCTCCGGAATTGGCGGGGGAGAACGGCATGGCAGGGGCTCTCCGCATCTCAATTTCCATCCCATTTGATCCCAGACTTAACCGGAGCTGAAGCTGAAGGCAAGTATGAGTTAGTATAACAAAAATATGAGGATTTGGAGTGGGATAAATGACGAGGATGGCGAGAAGCAGTGAAGAAATGCAGCTCTCCCTCAGGCAGCCATCATGTGGCCCTCTGTATGCTGCATTTAATAAAACCCTTTACAGTGACAAAACCTGTTTGCTGTGTTGCTAGCAATTATGGAAAGTTACTTACAGTAAACTTAATTTTCATGAGTATCTCCTCCAGAGGGTCGCACTCTTTGGTCTTACCTTGGAGGCACTAGGATCCCATGGGGAAACAGAATCTATGCCCAGCAATGGCAGCATACAGCACCAACATATAGTGAGATGCGCATGTCCACAGCAGATAAAGTGGTGCTGGCCCCATCCATCTTAGTACTTTTTTTCACCAAAGAAGAACATGACAAAAACTACTAAGTGAAGTGTTTGTAAAAAGTTTTTGAACACTAGAATACAAAAAGAAATGACTGCCCATGTGACCCTGTAAGAAAGAAAAAAAAACACAACAAATCTTCGCAGCCCATACACCTGATGGGGGAAGAGTAACAAACATACCCAGTGAACATTTGTGAGTTGGGGCTGGTGGGTGGAATAGTGTGGCCCTACAGTAGTAGACCTGGAGCAAGTAGGCCTTTTAAAGTTCAGTCCAAATTCTAGATGGGGAGTATGGGCCCCATGGACTTCGATCTTAGGCCAATTTTACCAACAATGGAACCATGACTCAGATTCAAAAATATTTTCAACTTTCATTTATATCACCATTGTATGAGAAATCCAGTGCGTCATCGACTGAATGCCAAGTTCTTCAGGGTCATACGAATAGTACTTTCTAAAATAAATAAATTTAAAACATTTGATTTACACTTTGTCCCATATTCAGAGGCCATTACTGAATTATCAATGAAAAGCATACATATATATGTGTGTACCTTAAGAGTTAGGTAGTCACCACATAATATCTTTCCCCTGCTAATGTAATCACCTACCTAAAAAAGAATGACCCGAAGCCCAGACGGGCCCTGATGACAATGACTACTGCATCTTGAAGCTTGTCCATGTACGTATCACCCTGCCCCTAACCAACATCCTCAACTACTCACTCTGCACTGGGGTATTCCCCAGTAAGTGGAAATGCACCACTATAAAACCACTCCACAAATCCAGCTCCAGAAACAATGTTTTTAACTACAGGACCATCTCCCTCCTTATGCCCCTATCCAAAATTATCGAAGAAATCATCCTTGATCAAACCATGAACTTCCTAGATACACACAGACTTCTCATAGACTCACAGCATGGGATATGAGCCAGTCACAATACCGAGACTGCCCTAGTAAGGCTTACTAATTTCATTGAAAGGGACAGTGAAGAAGGTTTCTATACCGGCTCAGTGTTTGTAGACCTAGCAAAGGCCTTTGACCTTGTCGATCATAAAATTCTCCTCCACACCTTATCTGGCCTAAATTTCTCTGCTGAAGTGATAAAATGGTTTGAAAATTACCTCAGTAATTGGACGCTCAGGACTACAATAGCAGGACAATACTCCAAAATCCATCACATCAAATATGGAGTTCACCAGGGTTCCATCCTCGGGTCTCTCCTATTCTCCCTTGTAGTCAGCTCCCTCCCCAATATCTGATTATCCACATAGCTCATCCTCTATGCAGATGATGCGGCCCTCTTTTGCAAGGATAAGAACCCCTCTCCCCGCCTGGTGGCACTGAGGGCTGAGGCGCTGGATGCCGCACCTCACGCTACACTGCTGAACCGGGTTCGGGAGCGAGCTCAAGCTACCGAGGGTTGGCAGGGAAGGACAGGACTGAAAGTCCAGAGGACTGCCCTCCTGTCCTGGAAGGGAGGAGGATATCGATCCCAGGCTCTGGTGGCTCCTGGCGGTGGCTTGAGGCACGGCAAGCTCGCGATCCAACAACTACGGGGATTGGCAATGGCGGTGATCCTGAAGGTGTGCACAGAAGCATGCACACTCGCACTGGCGCATTGCATATCTGAGCCTTGAGGGAAGGGGACTACAGGCAAAAAAGCCCTGATCCTCGATAGGCAAAGGTGGGGACCACTGGCTGGCCTTCACTCCCAGTACCGGGTCTATAGCCTTCCCTTGTGCTCCACTCACTCCTTGGCAGCGTGTCTAGATTTCAGAAAGGTCACTGAAGGAGAAGTGGTCCCACCCCGGTGGTCTTAGATCTGGGGGGCCGGGTTGTCAGGGGATGCAAGGAGGAGCTTCAGGACCCGAGAGGTAGGGACTGAGACTTCAGGCGGGAGAGATCAGGTCATGCTTAGTATCCCACACTGGAGAGAGACTAACGATCAGTAAAGAAAGCGAAATGTAAAAAAAAAAACCCTCTCCCTTCAGAACAAACTGCAACATGACTTAAGTAAATGACAGTACACTCCTGGTTCTCCTCTCAGGACCTGGTCCTCAGCTCCAAGAAAACTAAGGCCATGGTATTCTCAGGCTCTAAGTAGCCCCAAATTTCAATTTTACTCTTACAGACAACTACAGCAACTCAATCAAGAGAGTAGCCACCTACAAATACCTAGGGATTCACTTGGACAGTCACCTGAACTACAAGCTACATGCTCATCGATTAATTAAAAAAATTCACCAAAGACTTGGCATCCTACATCGACTAAAACATTTCCTCCTACCAGAAACTAGGGCCTTGCTGGCCAACAGTTTCCTACTTCCTATTTAAGACTATGGCTCCCTCATATACTCAACCTCTATCTCGCAGAAAAATCTAGTTAGATTGAAGACCACGTATCACAACATCATCCAATTCATCACAGGCCTCCCCTATAGGATGCACCACTGTGATCTGTACAATTCTGCAAACTGGCTCCCCCTGGAGGATAGATTTGACAGCAAAATTCTCATATGTTTTCTTTAAAATTCAATTGGGTTCCATGCCTAGCAGCATCTCTTAACTCTTCAATAAGTCTGTACACACCAGGACCACCAAGTACTCCAGTACCCACGCCTTCACAATTCCTAGCTGTCATATCACCCAGGGGCAACACTCCCTTTCCTACAAAAAAGCTGCCAAACTTTTTAACAACCTGCTCCCGCCCTTTGTCCTGTGCAACACACTTAGATAATTCAAAAAACATTGAAATCCTACTTTTTAGACAAACTCCAGTGCAGCTGCCCCTGACCCATGCTCTTAGCTCCAGTCTCTACTTTTTAATTTCCTGTACTTCTCACTTTGCATATTTTTGCTTTTTTATTTCAATGTATTATGTAGTTATGTTATTTAACAGTACCTTCCCAATTATGTTCTGTCTCCTTTGCAAGACTTGTTATTTCTGATGATGTAATGTTCACCAATATGTGTCACTGTACCAATTTTGTATGCACTGTCATTGCAAACTATGTAACGTTTACTAATATGTATCACTGTACTAAATTTTGTCACTGGACACATGTGAAAACAGGCAATTTTGCTCACATTCCTTTCCAGAATAAACAATAAAATTAAATATAATACTGTATTCTTGTACTAAATAACAATTCAAGGTCCTCATCAATTTTAATGCTTTGTTTCTTTCAGGCATACTGGAATACATCCAAGAAAATGTGTTTTCCCTTAATGGAGTACACACTAGTTAACAGAGCTGTGGTTAAGGGAAGAAAAACACAGAGTTACAAAAAGCAGCACATTGAAACAACTTATAAATTATTAGCAGAGTAGAGATTTTCTCTTGGATATATTCCAGTATACCTGAAAGAAGAAAAAAAAAATAAAAACTGATGAGGGCCTTGAATTGTTTAGCACAATAATATTATACAGCGACTGCCTAACTCATAAGGTATGCTTATATATGTACATTTTTCATTGAAATTTCAGTAATGGCCTCGGAATATGGAACCAAGTGTACATCACATTTTTTAGGTTTGTTTATTTTAGAAAGTACTATTCATGTGACCCTGAAGAAGCTGACATTCAGCTGAGGAAACGCTGAATGTCACATATGATGGTGATATGAATAAAAGCTGAAAAGATTTTAAGTCTGAGTTGTGGCTCTAGGCTTAGATATACTTAATAGAAAGTCAATCAAATGAAGCCCTGTTACACAATAGCTGCTTTTACATTTCATTGACCTGGAGTGTTGCCAACTTGAATCGACTTGCTCCGCTTGCACCACCACCCTTTTCATTTACACGCTGTGGCTGTGCAGCATTCCTGATGGCCTTCAGGTGTCTTGGGGCATTTCTGGTGGAGGGGTGCACTGGTGAAGACAAAGCACCGTTTTTGCATGCTTACAAAACACACCCACCCCGGAGCACTCTGCTCTGCATACCCAACAAATCAGGGAATGCGTTTTCCCACAATGGAGTGACTTGCAATGTTCTGGCATCTCTTTACACTGCTGGGTCTGCACCATTGCAACTGATCTGCACCGCCGGCACCGGTGCAGACCCGGTAGTGTAAAAGCCGCTAATGTGTACATGGAAGTATGCATCCTAGAAACCCAGGGAACTGGACCACGTCTCTTGTACCAGGGATTAAATAATCTATGTAACTGCAGCACACAGAATTTGAACTTTTGAAGGAAGGGGCTGAGGATTTGCAGGTCCAAGATGGGTGGCCTCCCCCTCTCCAGTTGAGTTCCATAAAGTACTGTGAAACAAACCCTTGCTGAGCTTGGTTTTCAGGGATACACTCTGTTGCATGTAGAGACAGAGGTCTCTGAACTTCCTCCCACAGTGATAACTGACATGTCAGTGAGAAAATGTTCTCAAAATATAGGATCAGCATGGTCTTGAATTCCAGAAAGAGACCGTCCCCATCAACTGACAAAAGTCACATTGTGGACCACTTCTGCATGAGGTGAAGCAGCAGTATCCTGACTGGAAGTTGTAGCTGAGTCTGTGGTTGAGAGGGAATGAAGAAGATGCATGTTGGCTAGCCCAGTGGCATGGAGGGCTGAGGTGCCACGTGCCACACCTCCAAGCATGACAGCAGCCAGGGATCAGAAGCAGACTCGGGCAGCTGAGGTTTGGCTGGGGAGGGGATCAAGGATCTGACAGAATGCTCACCTCTTCCAGGGAGGGGGGACTTGTCACACCAGTGCAATGCTGCTGCCATGTGGAGGCATGGTGTCAGGACATCAAGTGTGCCAGAACTGCGGGATGGATGGTGGCATGATGCATGGTGCATGCATGCCTCTACATACACACACTATTGCATCACTGCATGCTGCTAGCTGAGAGGGGACCAAAAATGGGAAAAAATCAGAGCTGGTGGATATTGCCTGGTCTGCTCTTGACCCATGTCACCTCATGGTGCTCTAAGCTCATCAGGATTGTTCATTAGGGAAGGGGAGGACAGTCTCCCTCCTCCTGGCCTCACCATGGGGGGGCAAGTCATGGGGGATCATTGACTGGTGAGTACCAGGGAGGATGGCTACCAGTTGGGAGTGGGTTGGATCAGAGAGGGTAGACCAGGTTTCAGGGTAGAAAAATATTTATGGGAAAAAAAAGAAGCACACCAGGATGCAAGGCAATATTGCAGGATTCTGCGGCACAGTTGCTGCAGGATACAAGACAACTTTAATGGCACTTAATTTCTTTTGTCATGCAGGAATCTGTGACACTGTATTGCATCTTGGTGGGCTCTACTGCAGTTACTTGCTAGTAACTTTGTTTAATTTAATCTTATTCGTTCATGGCCATACACAGAGTTCAGTACCAGTGCATGCCTCAGAAGCTCTCAGAATATTCAGTTTGAAAGGTCGCCTTGTGTCCATTTCTTCTCATCTCACGCCTTCTAGCTTCACACTGTCGGATTCAACCACTTATAGAAGGTAGCCAAACTACAATGGAGCCCAAACCAGAAAAGCCTCACTGCAGTAAACAGGGTGGGTAGTGCATGTGCGGCTATGGAAGAATATTATTGGAAGACACACAGTTACTAGTAAGTACTGTAACTACTTCTATCAGCATGAATTAATCCATAACCCTATGCTGACTACATGCAGCATCCAATGGCAGATGGGTGTTAGTGTTCACTTAGAAAACATGCTTTTTTAACACTGCAGACCAGAAGACTACATTTCAGGGGACTGACAGGAAGGCTGTTGATTTCATTTGTATGTTGCAGCTACAGCTGAGCCATACCCATCAGAGGAAGGGTGGGAGAACAGAAATTACTTTCTTCCTGTGTATAGCCAGAGTGAGGGAAGGGCACTCCACAGCAGGGCATTTAACAATTAAATGAAGAGATGGTGCATGAAGGAGGGCTTCAGTTACATTGGGGACTGGGTGTCAACCAGGGAAGATATGGCCCTCTATAGGGAAGACAGCATGATGAGCATTGGATGAGCATTTAAACTAGCCAGGGGGAGGCTGTAAAGCCAAGGGAGGCAAAAATTGCCCACTCTGAATGATGCAGCATTAGGGAGGGAGGGCCTGAGGGAAAAAAACTTCCCTAGGGCACGGTCAGGGCTGCAGAAAAACAGGGATGAGGACAGATCAAAGGAAGAGGGGGGTATAAATCAAGTAAGCAAGAATAAATGAGTAAAGGGGATAAGAAATGGAGAAGGTAAAAAGGGAAGTGGTGGGCCAGTGGGAGCTTCAGGGAACAGCACAGCTAGGAAAGGAGGAAGCAAAGAAGTAGGCAGTGAGGAAATAAGGTATGCAGAGCCATGTGCGTCAATGTATGGAGTCTAGGAAATAAAATTCTGCACCTGGAAGTCACCATGGTGGAAGCTAGAATGGATCTGGTTGCCAGAACAGAGTCACGGTGCACTGACCACCACGACTGGGATACGACCATACCAGTGTACTCTATGTTCAGGAAAGACAGGGCAGAGAGGAAGGGAGAAGAAAAAAATTACTCACCTTACTAATTGTGTTTCTTCTAATGGAGTCTTGCTGTATTCTGACATATGCAGTTAGCCCCAGCACTTGAACTGCCCCGGAGAGGAAACAGCATAGAATGTTGAGCTCGAGCTCGGTTCAAACCTCTGTCTGCAGCACTTGAAAGTGTAACTGTCAGATTCTTACGAGCAATACTAGCTAACCATCCTACTTAAGTGGAAATTTTAAAGAAGACAGCCAAAAAGGCAATACATGTTTTGGGTCCCCAAGAAAGACTCAAGTCAAGAACCCAAAATAATAACCAGGTAGTGAACCAACACATATAGCTACCAACAAACAACATAACAATAAACCCACTCCCCTTTAATGGGGGGGCAAGTACACCCCTGAGGTGCAACACTCTACCTGCCAGCCCATTTCCCAAAAACAGGTTCTGAGAGAGGAGGCAGGGGGGAAGGTCAGAATACAGCAAGACTCCATTAGAAGAAACAATTACTAAGGTGAGTAATTTTTTCTTCAAACAACATGAAGTCTTGCTGTATTCCGACATATGCGGACTACCGAGCAGTACCGCCATGGAGGGGGGGGTACCGAACCTATTTTGGGAATAGGCTCTGCAGTATTGCTGTTCCAAACCTAGCTTCACTCCTAGCCTGGATATCCAGAAAGTAATGCTTGGTGAAGGTATGGACAGTTTTCCAGGTGACTGCTTTGCAAATCTCTAATAAAGGTAAATACTTGGCAGCAGCCAGGGAAGCAGCTGTACCCCTAGTCGAATGAGCCCTCAGGCCTGAGGGAAGTGTTTTGCCTAGCTTTTCATAGCAGAATTGTATACAAGAGACAATCCACCTGGCAATAGTTATCTTAGTAGCAGGTTTACCCTTTCCTACTTCACCATAAGTAAGAAACAATTGAGGACAGTCAAACCTCAGTGCCTTAGTATGTTCTATGTAGTAGCTAGGTGCCCTCTTAACATCCAAACTGTGTAATCTTCTTTCCCCTGAAGAAGGATGATCAGTGACAAACACAGGAAGAGACATGGACTGGTTCAGATGAAACTCTGAGACTACTTTGAGTAAGAACCTCCTATTGGTTCTAAGGACCACCTTATCTCTGTGAAAGGAGATAAAATCAGGCTCTACTGACAGAGCTTGTAATTCACTAATACACCTGGCAGAAGTGACAGCTACCAGGAATACAGTTTTCCAAGTCAAGTACTTGAGTTCTGCAGAAGCCAAAGGCTCGAAAGGAGGTTGCATGAGCTGAGCAATGCAAATATTAAGATCCCAGGCAGGAGTAGGGTCCTTAAAGGGAGGGTTGGTATGGAATAAACCCTTAAAAAAACTTACAGAAGACAGGATGAAATGCCAGGGAGGTAACCTTCCCCACTGACAGGAATGCTGAGACAGCTGCTAGATGCACTTTCAGAGTGGCTGGCCTGAGGTCTAAGCCATTAAGATGAACCATAATATCCAGAACTGTAGCCAAATCAACAGTATCTGGTAGGACATACCTATTGGAACATCAAATGCTAAATCTTTTCCATTTGGAATTATAAGTTTTTCTGGTGTCAGGTTTTTGAGAGGTTTTAAGAATATCCAGAACCCCCTGAGACAGATGCAGACTTGCATACTCCAACTCTTCAAGAGCCAAGCTTTGAGGTTGAGAGACCGAAGGTTGGGGTACCATATCATTCCCTGAGAGGAGGTTAACAGATTGTGCTTCTTGGGAAGAGATAAGGGAAGATGGACTGCTAGGGACATCAATAGAGGACACTAAGGCTGTCTGGCCCAGTGTGGTGCAATCAGGATCACCTTGCACGAGTGTGACCTTATCTTGACCAGAACCTTGAACAACAGAGGGAAGGGAGGAAAGGCATACAGGAATTTCCCCTCCCAATCTA
This sequence comes from Neoceratodus forsteri, assembly GCA_016271365.2. Lineage (NCBI taxonomy): Eukaryota > Metazoa > Chordata > Ceratodontiformes > Ceratodontidae > Neoceratodus > Neoceratodus forsteri. The sequence goes on from CM028137.1 coordinate 166,833,893, forward strand.
TAACCAGAGCATCCAGGGGAACTGAGCTCATAACTGGGGGGTCTGCAACAGAAGAGAGGAAGTTGATGATTGTCTGGGGCTACAAAGAGATCTATCTCTAGAGTGCCCCACCTTGAGAAAATTACTTTCAATATAAAGGGGTCCAGGAACCATTCATGATGGCCCTGAGATATCCTGCTCAGAGCATCTGCTAGGACATTGCCCTTCCCTGGCAGATGGACTGCTACCAGAGATGCCTGCAGGGAATAAGCCAGAGACCATGATTTCATGGCTTCCGTGCACAAGGCTGTAGACCAAGTGCCTCCCAGCTTGTTGATGTACCACATGGTGGTGGTGTTGTCTGTCCTGACCTGAACCACCTTGTTTCTTATCGAGTCCGAGAAGGTTTGGAGAGCTAGGAATACTGCCCTGAGTTCCAGAAGATTGATATGAAGAAGGGACTCCTTGTGCTGTGAGAGCTCCTAGGTGAGCTCCCCAGCCCAGGAGAGAAGCATCTGTGGTTAACACCACTGAATGAGTCTGACTGATGAATAGGACTCCTTGTCTGAGATTGTTCTGATCCAACCACAACCACCATTGGAGAACTTGGACCAGAGTCTGAGTTATTGGAATCAATTTGGTTAAAAGATCTTTTTTCTGGGACCAAAATGACCTCAGATGGAACTGAAGGTCCCTCATTTGAAATCTGGCTTCTTGTACCAACACAGTGCTGCTGCCATGTGGCCCAGGAGCTGAAGAAAATGTCTTGCTGTGGAGACACCCGAAGGTGAAAGGAAGAAGCAAGGTCTGTAAGGGCCTTCACCCTTACCGAGGGAAGAAAAGCCTTTGCTTGGACAGTATCCAACTCTACCCCTATGAAGGTAAGGAATTGTACTGGTTCGAGAACTGACTTTGGTAGGTTGAGAAGGAACCCTAGGGAAGTCAGTAACTGTTGTATTACTTGTAGGTCTGACTTGACTTGGTCTGGAGACTGTCCCACGATGAGCCAATCATCCAGGTATGGAAAAATGGAGCTATTCTGTCTCCTGAGAAAAGCCACTACTACTGCTAGGCACTTTGTGAACACCCTTGGAGCTGATGTTAGGCCAAAGGGCATTGCTCTGAACTGATAATGGCCTGAAGGCAACTTGAACCTGAGGTACTTTCTGTAGGAGCACATGATTGTGATGTGAAAGTAGGCATTCTTGAGGTCCAGGGAGGCTAACCAATTCCCTGGCCTCAGAGAGGGCAGAATTACTCCCAGAGTCACCAATTTGAATCTTGTCTTGACAAGGTGTTTGTTTAAGTATCTTAGGTCTAGGATGGGTCGCCACTCCCCCTGTCTTTTTTGGGGTAAGGCAGTATCTGGAATACAGACCCTTGCCCCTGTGTGGAGTAGGAACTCTCTCTATGGCTCTAAGAGGAAGCAGAGTAGAAACCTCTGCTTCTAGGGCAATGGTTTTGGAGATGTTAGACCGTCGTGAGACAGGTTAGTTTTACCCTACTGATGATGTGTTGTTGCAGTAGTGATCCTGCTCAGTACGAGAGGAACTGCAGGTTCAGACATCTGGTGTATGTGCTTGGCTGAGGAGCCAATGGTGCAAAGCTACCATCTGTGGGATTATGACTGAATGCCTCTAAGTCAGAATCCCACCTAAACGTAATGATACCATAGCGCCGTGGATCTCCGGTTGGCCAGGGATAGCTGGCCGTAAAGTCGGTGTGGAGAGCCGTTTGTTACTGGGTTGGAGTGCGGAGAGAATGGGGCTACCTCTCTCTAGCACTGCTCCACATGTTCGTGGGGAACCGGGTGCTAAATCATTCATAGACGACCTGATATAGGGGTTTCTGGAACAGAAGGGGGGGCCTCGGTACCCAACTAGGGATCTGAGGTTCGAGCAGACTCGACAGACCGTAAGGCCTAATCTGCTGGCAATTAGTATGTTAGTATGTTTGCAGGTGGAAAAGAACTGACCCTCAGTTTTGGAAATTTTTTTGAAGCTGAGGGCCAGTCTCTGGCTTAATACCTCCAGGACCCACTTGCCTGAGGTAAAAGACTTCCAGGCCTGGAAGTAGTAAGCCAGCCTGCCTCCTACTGGAATAGGGGAGTCGACCCGGGATGACACATCAGGGTGTCTGCTTGGCAGGAGTCTTAGACTGGGAGGAGGAGGAGGATGCAGCCCTTCTCATCCCTCTTCTGCCTCTCCCTCTGAAGAACCCCCCTCTGAGAAAAAGGAGAGGAGGCCTGTGCCTGGTAGAAAGGCCTGTGAAAAGGCCTGCCCCTGCCCCTAGACTGCTGCTTCTTAGGAGTTGTCTGCCTTTCCTTGGCCTGTGCACTCCTGTAGGTGGTCCGGTATTCATCCATCTTTTTCATATAATTCTCCGTCTGCTCCCCAAACAGAGAATTACCCACCACAGGGAAATCCATGGCCTTAGCCTGAGTGTCCGGTGAAAGGCTAGTACATGTGAGCCAAGCAAATCTCCGAAGAGCCACAGATGTAGCCATGACTCGTGATGACACATCATTTGAGTCCACAGCAGTATGAAATTGAATCTTAGATGCCTCAATCCCATCAGCAGCCACTTCCTCCAGCTCCTTGGCTAGTTGGAGAGAAGCTTGTTTAGCCAGTTCCAGAACAGTATCCAATATGGACTTCTGGTATCTAGCTGTGTAGGCCATATAATATGCCTGCCTGAGTCCCAAGGAGGATGCCAAGTACTGTTTTCTGGCCATAGCATCCACCTTCCTAGATTCTTTATCGGGGGGGGGTGAAGCCAAAGGTATATTAGCCGTGTCACAGGCTGCATCCTGCACAACCCCAACATGGTTGCATTGTTGGAACAAGAACTCTGTACCTGAGCCTGAAAGTACATACCTCCTGTCCATTCTTTTATCCAAAGGAGGTAAAGAATTTGGTGTTTGGAGAATTTTTTGTGTCTGTTTCCCAAGAGATTTATGGATGTGAATAGACAGCCTTTTGGACTCTGAGATATCCATCATTTCTACAAAATCAGGCTCCTCTTGTTCCTCAACAGCTTCAACCAGAGGGGGCTGGAGGGTCTCTGCCACTTTTTTGTAAAACAAATAGTGGGATAGGGACTCAGAAAGCCTGGGACGGGAAACATTAGAAAGCCTGTCTGGGGAGATGTCCGGTTCAATGAGCTCATCCAGACCTTCCACACCATCTTCATCATTGTCGTCATCATCCTCTTCCTCCCCTTCCCAATCTGGTTCATAAAACTCATCCGGACAATATTCTGGAACCGGGGGAACCAACAGATCCGAGCGCCTACCAAGAGGCGCCGGATCAGATGGAAATGGATGGAGAGATTCTACAATGCTTATCGCCCTGGCTCTCTCTTAGGTGGTTGGACGTTGCGGTTCTGGATCTGAACCGACCGATTTCCTCTTTTTCTTTGATGGAACTGACCCCTCAGGATCTGCTCTCCTTTTGCCCGAGGGAGTATCGCCCAGGTCAGTGGGCACTCCCTCAGGTTCGGTCAGAACTGAACCAGGTTGGCTATCCAGATTAGTTGACTTCTTGGCCTCCTTGTCCCTAAGCCTACCCAATCTCTTATCCAGGGTGGCCTTTGGAAAATTCTTGCAGATTTGGCAGTCTGAATCAAGTGGTCAAACCCCAGACAAAAAACACAGGTGGTGTGAGGATCTGCCTTAGCAAAGGCATCCCCACACTCACTACAGTGTTGAAACCCAGTGGGTCCATTTTTTTTCTTGGGTTTCTCAGACATGCCAGACTAACAACTTACCCTTTATAGCTTAAAAGCCAGGGAAGACCCCCCTATCAGTTACCAACCGCCATGTTACGGGTCGTGGAAAAAAACATTTAAAATTCCATTTTTTTTTTTAAACCGATAGGAACCAGTACCTCACACTAGAAAAACAGGAAATAAAATAAACCTAAAACAATCAGTTCCAAAACTGGACTGATCAACAAGTTTTCACAGTTTCAACAGAAATTACCACAATAAAACTAAAGTCCACTACCTACAACACTTACTGTACCGCAGACAGGGATTTGAAGCCAAAAGAAACCGACTGATTTTACCGAACCAAGCAAGTAAAGGAGCAATCTCTGGAGTGACTGTTCAGTTAGGCAGAGTAAAGAATCTGACGGTTACACTTTGAAGTGCTTCAGACAGAGGTTTGAACCAAGCTCAAGCTCAGCGTTCTATGCTCATGCATAGAGTTCACTATTTCCTCTCCAGGGCAGTTCAAGTGCTGGAGCTAAATGCGTGTGTCAGAATACAGCAAGACTTCATGTTGTTTGAAGGAGTTGTACAATATGTGAGGGAATCACGACCATGGATGTATGGGGTACCAGGAGAAAATGGAAGGGTGGAGGTGCTGTGAGTCATCCTGGAGACAGGCTCTTGGGACGCTATGTGTACTGGGGTGGTGTATAAACCTCCAGTACAGGCAGCAGAGTTAGACAAGGCTCTTTAGGAAGCCATTATCAGAATAGCAAATAAGGGAGAGATGCTGCTAGTTGGTGACTTCAATCTGCCAGACGTCAAATGAAGCTTTCCAACTGTGGCTTCGACAAGGAGCAGGACCACCCATGACTCCCTACATGGGGCTTTTTATCAGGCAGCTAGTCAAGGAATCCACTAGGGATGGGGCAGTGTTGGACCTGGTGCTTACAACCAGGGACAGAATTGCAGATGTCACCGTGGAAGCCCCTAGGTACCAGTGATCATTGTACAGTGTGGTTTAACAGAAAGACAGGAGCAGAGGTAGACCACTCAAAAACAAGAATCCTGGACTTTAGGAGGGCATATTTTAAAGAAATGGGGGGCTGCCACAGAAACTGCCTCTTGGGGAAGGGGGTCTGCCAGGAAGGGGTAGAGGCACAGTGGAGGAAAAAAAGGGAGGGTATAATTATGGCATCCAGCCTCTGCATGAAGGAAGTGAGCAAAAGTAGGAGGAAGAAGAGACCATTATGGTTTTATACAAAATTGGCCAGGGTGGTAAATGAAAAAATGTTAGTATTCAAGAAGTATGAGGAAACACAGAGGGAGGAGGACAGGGAGGTATGCCAAGTAAACAAGAGGGAAGCAGGAAAGGAGACGAGGGGAGGAGAGCTAAGGCACAGAGGAACGGATAGCCAAAGAAGCAGCTAAAAGGTATAAGACTTTCTTCAGATACATAAGTGAGAAGAGGAAAGCAAGGGGTGGAATAGTGAGGATCAGGAGGTAGGCAGGGGGGACCATGCAGAAGAGGACCAAGAAAAAGCTGCAATCCTGAACAGGTACTTCTAGTCAGTCTTCACTGTAGAGGGAGGGGGATAAACCTCCAGAGAGGAGCAGGAACCGGGGTGTGGGGGAGACGCAAGTCTATTTTTAGAAGAAAGAGTACAGAAGGGACTTTCAGCTCTGAAGGGTGGACAAGGCTATGGGACTGGACAAGATACACCCAAGGGTATTAAAGTAACTCAGGGAAGTACTAGCTGCCCCACTGACAGCCTTGTTCAAGAGTTCACTGGAAAAAGGTGAGGTTCAGGAGGACTGGGTAATAGCAAACATAGTCCCTCTACAAAAGAGTGGCAGCAGGGAGGAGGCTAGCAACTATCGGCTGGTTAGTCTCACTTCAGTGGTGGGGAAATTAATGGAAACCCTGCTAAAGGAAAGGCTGGTAAAGTATCATGAATCCAGTGGGCTGTAAGACCACATGCAGCATGGATTCCGGGGGCAGGGACAAATCTCATTGATTTCTTCAACTGGGTGACCAGGGAAATAGATTAGGGGAGAGCAGCGGACGTGGACTATCTGGACTTTAGCAAAGCCTTCAACACTATGCCATTTAGGAAACTGATAAATGAGCAGCCCAGGGTGGGAACCAAAGCTGTGAACTGGGTTAGAAACTGGTTAATGGATAGGTGGCAGATGGCACTCACACAAATTATGGGAGAGTGACCAGCGGGGTGCTGCAGGGCTCAGAACTGGAACTGGTCCTCTTCAATGTATTCATAAGTGACATTACAGATGACCTGGAAGGGAAGGTATTCCTTTTTGCAGATGACACTGAAATCTGAAACAGGGTGGACACTCAGGAGTGGGTGAAGAGAATATAAAGGGATCTTGAGAAACTGGAGGAGTGGTCAAGAGCATGGCAGTTGGGTTCCAATACCAAAAAGTGCAAAATCCTGCACTAAGGGTATAGGAACCCTGAAGCTGCATATAGGTTTGGTGGGGTTATTGACAGTCACTAAGTAGGAAAGGGACCTTGAGGTTATCTAACTGATGACCTCAAAGTCTCAGGGCAGTACGACAAAGCACTGGGTAAGGTTAGTGGGATACTGCGGTGAACAGGGAAGAGTATGTCCTGCAGGAGATGGGAAGTGGTATTGTTAGTGTATTGCTTGCTGGCGAGACCCCACCTAGAGTACTGCATCCAGTTTTGAAGGTCGCACTTCAGAAAAAGACAGACAGGGTGGAGGCAGTACAGAAGACGGCAACTAAAATGGTACATGGGTTGAATGAGAAGCCTTATGAAGAGAGACAGAGAAATCTCAACATGTACACCCTGGAACAGAGGAGAGTGAGAGGAGATAATACAGAGACCTACAAGTACCTCAAAGGGGTGAACAGGATGCAGGAGGGGAGTCTCTTTCAAAGGAGAAACAGGACCAGAACCATGGGACAAGTGATGCATCTGGAGGTGGGAAGTTTAAGAGAGATGCAAGAAAGTACTATTTCATTGAAAGAATGGTAGATGCTTGAAACAGACTGCCAGTAGAAGTGGTGGAGGTGAAAACAGTAGGGAGTTTCAAGCATGCATGGATAGATACAAGTGAATATTAGTAAATGGGCAGGGAGGAGGGAGGGTCGCTGGAGACCAGACTGGGTCTGCAGAGGCAGATTAGGCAGGGAACATCTGGGAAGACTGCACGGGCCAAGTGGCCATTTTCTGCTGGCAAATTCTATGTTCTGCTTGTACCAGGTATCTTCTGTGTGCATGTTTGTCTATGGAGGCAGTACAGTAGTTTCTGGTTTATGCTAAACATGTTTAACCAGGGGCGCTGGAACCTGGTTAACAAGGAGCAGTGTAGGGACATCAGAAGCCTTTCACCTTTCCCCAGTAAATGAAAAATAAGCAGATTCTTTCTGAGACTCAGAAGAAGATACTTGGACATCTAGTGTCATTGTCACAATCTTTGCAAAAGATTGTAAAGTGTGAGGATTATATGGGAGGACTGTAGGATTATTTCCAAATGCAAAAGTGTTGGACAAATCTGGGATGTCACTGCCAAAGTCCAACTCGTACTCATCAAGAATTGGAATGTCACTGGTGTAGACAGCAGCAGAGTAGGATGTAATGGCACATGTACTGATACCGGTTCTGCCTTGGGGCCCAGACTTAGTTCTGAGGAATTAGGCTAAGGGTTAATGGATGTGCTTTTCCAGACTCATGCAAAGCTCCGGGAAGAAGCAAGGGTCCATAGACAATAGACAGCCTATGCTCAATTATGTCTGTAGAGACTCATTTACACTGACTGGGGTAACAGGGCCACACTGCCCAGTATCAGGGCTTGGTGAGGCCAGTGCAGGGTGGACTAGTGTTGGGTGAAATGGGTGAAATGATGCAGAGGGTTCAACCTCAGGCCTTTTAGCCTGTACGTTGAGGACCTAGAGCAGCTCCTTATGGTGACAGGAAAAGAGTGGCCTGGAGCTCTTCCCATGTCCAGGGGCCTCTACTGACCTTGGTACCCCTCACTACCACAACAGTGTAAGTTGGCCTTGGTATTGGGATTGGGAGTGGACTGTAGTGGAGGCATGCTGCTGGAGTCTTCTCTGGAGCTATCAAGAGTGCTGCTTGGTATCTGAGCAGTGATCCATATCAGACCTCGGGTCCGATGTAATTTTGCGGTTCAGGGACTTGTCCCAGTGCTGATTGGCACAATGACTGATGGTGTCTGACTTGGCAGACTCGGTCATACCATGATAATAAGTAGTAGGGATGTGACAGTACCTTTTTTTGGTTACTCGGTGAGTATTCGTACACAGCACCCTCAAATACTTGTTATTTGGTACTCATTATTTGATATTTGAGGCCATTTTCTTCCTAAAAAAAAACAAACTGTAGCACTTGTCAAGGGCTAGTCCCTTGGCCATCCACTTCCCACCCCACTCTTTTCCTGCCCTCCATCTCCCTTCCTCCCCTCCCCAGAAACACAAGGATTTCAAAAAACAATAAAACTGATTCTTGGCACTGTGTCAGGAGCAGACGTCTTTCGACATCTAAGTGTATTACTGAGGTGGGGGGATGCAATGGTCAAAGACCCAGGCTAACTCAGCCCCCCCCACACACACACCCTGCAGCACACCTACTCTAATTGTATAATATGGTCATCTGACTGTATTATAGAATGGGGTGCAAGACTGGGTTGGGGGAGTCAACATCATTGGTGATGATGTCAAGCAAACTGATGAATTAGTCTGCCTAGCATCATCATTGTATACTGGAAATAATACCCGTTTCTCACACATCTCCACTCAGTACAATGCTGATCGGACTTATCGGCACCAAATTTCTTGGAGTTATGTTGGTTAGCATCGTGACTGTCTGAGACCTTCGAGTGTGTGGAAAGGAGGACACAACTGCACCAGTCCTTAGGCCATTGTGGGCACTTCTGGAACTGGAAAATGGCCAGCACTCCATGACTTGTGCCATTTGGCACTAGTTGAGCTGGAGGCAGGGCATGAGCTCTTGGGCCTACACTTACCTTGGGTCTTTGGTAACATGTTCCTGAAGGAAGGGGCTGACTTAACAATGGTGACTTTTCAGTTCTTCATGGACCTTCTGGACAGTCTGAGCAGCTCTAGAAGAAGAGATCTGGTCCAAGACACATGAAAAAGGAGTCATGAAATCTGTCACTAACATAGGTTGCTGCATGTAGCACAGCATGTGAAGCCCCTGATCCTGGACTTCCCCAAAGATGACATAATCTAAGGAAAGTGTTTGTTAAAGCATTATATTTTTAAAACTGGACCACAAAACATGATGAATGGTACCTGACCCAGTAACTCAAGTTCATCAAGGCATCGAACTAATATAAAAAAATAAAACATGGTGACAGGTGATAGGATTAGTAAAGCTCCATCAGCAGGGAGCATCCTTCTACTTCAGTGAAAGAAAATAAAGTAACAGTCTGAAGCTAGAGGATGCAGGGTGTGTGGGAGTGGCCTTAAGGTGGCCTTTGAAATTGAACATTTTAGGAGCTCTTGAAACATCGACCTGTACCAAGCATTGTGAGGTTGTAAATAAATCCTTGTTGATAGAACAGAAAATTACTTATCGTAACTCTTAATCTTCAAGGGTATCTTCTCTCGAGAGCCACACACATTGGTCTTAGTGCAGCAGGTACTAGGAACTTGCATGACCAAACTTATTTATTGAGGCTGCTGATGTTGGGGCTCATACCAGCTCATGCATGACACTCCATGCCAGAGCCAAGGCAGTCAATATCTTTAGGCTCTGTATACCGTTTATGTGGGCACTGCAGATGTTTTGGAGAAAAACACATGTGTTCTTCCAACTGGTCTGGTTGCCACATAAACTGAAAAAGAAAAAGGTTAAAGCATTATCTTATTAGCTTTCTGACCAGGAGAGTGGTACTCAATGGATTCAGTTCCTCCTGCAGACAGATTACTAGCAGGGTGCCACAGGGGTCTGTATTGGGACCACTATTGTTTAACATATTCCTTGGCAGTGTGAATAAGAATGTTAGAGATGGACAGCCACAATTTTTCATGATATAAAAATTTCTAATATCCTAATATATAGGATCAGACTAAATTACAGACAGATCTGGATATTTCATTTAAATGGGCAAATGATAACCATGTCATATGTAATATTGTCAAGTGCACAGTTTTATATCTAGGTAAGAAACATCTGCTTTTTAACTATTTAGTACAAGGCAGAGTGTCAGGACTTCAAGCCAGGAAAAGGATCCCCAATGTGTGACTAACACATTTCAATATATTTATAAGCGACCAGCAGCTGAGTTGACATGTTTATTGAGGACACTAAACTGGGGTGGGCAGGCTCATGGCAGAAGGAGAAGATGGGAGGCAGAGAGAACTGGGCAAGCTGGGGTAGCAGGTTAAGAGAGAGAGGATGAATGTCTATGAAGAGAAATGCAAAGTCCTGCACTTTGAAAATAAATACCTTATTTGAAGGCAACAAGTACTCAAATGGACTACAGATCATCACACAGCAGTACGAGAACCTGGGTGTTGTAATCAGCAATGCTTACAAATGGGACCAGCAGTGCAGAGTGACAACTGGCAAAACAAAAAGAACAGAATAAATAGACATTGCAAAAGTAGATCAAGTTACAGTATAATGCCATTCTACAGGTTCTTGGTCAGGATTCATTACAGGTGGAGTTTAGTCCTATCCCCATATCTCTGAAACAATATTAGCATGATCAGGAAAAGTACAGAGAACAGTCCAGATGTATGAAGGCTTGGAAAACACAGGCAATGACAACCAATAAACCAAACTGGGACTAGATATGGGACAGGATCTTCAAAAGGATCCATCCAAGTTCTGTCTACCACTGTTTACAATGGGGAAATCTGTCCAAATGTTAGACCACCTATTAGATGGTCTAATGGTGTCAGACGTTTATGCCCAAAAAAGATACAATTTCTGCAAAAAATGATACAGACTGAATTTACGTAAATGTTTTACCTAAATCATAACTTTTTGTCTCAAACAGATGCATCATTTGAAAACAGTAGCAGGGCTACTCAGACACAATTGAGCAGAGAGAGGCGCAGCAAGCATCTGCATCCACAGCTGATCCTTTTGAAGAGCCAGCATACGATCATAATATTAAAATACTTAAAAGAGATAGCGCTGTAAGATAATGACAATGCTTCATAATGCCCAAGGACGAGAGAAAAAAGAGACATACTATGTCACCGGAAGGATGTAATTTCAAGGTAGCTATCAGGTACAATAGAACTACTCCATGGAATGAGTGGCGGATATCTGGAACAGATTCCTAGAGCAGGTATTATTAGCTGATACTATAACCGCCTTTAAACTAGGACTTGACAGTTAGTTGGAAAAAGGGTTACAGGGTTTCACCACTGCATTGTCGAGAAACTAACTTGATGGACCAATGGTCTTCTTTCTTTACATAAATTATATGTTCTTAAGACCTAATATAAGAAACTCTGGGCCAGATATTCAGAACTCTGCCCTGGGGCTAAATTAGCACTGCCCGGCAGGCAAACTTAGCCCGGAGCAAAAAACAAGCTATATTCAAAAGGAATAGCCTGGTGCAAAACCAGCTGAATATAGCAAGCAAAGGAAGCCAGGCAAACAGGGCCAGAAATGCAGGGCAAATATTGCCCAGGAATAAGATGGCACTGAATATAGCAACTGCAGCTCATTAGACTCTGTAGCAAGCCAGTGTTGCAGGTGGAGAACATTGTGTGTGATTGCACAGAGATGTCTCACATGTACTGCAAACAACAATGTAAGCCACACACTGCAGAACTGTGCTATGTAGAAGTGAGTTTTACCTGGGGCTAACCTGATTGCGCAGTGCTAACACATTAGCCCGGTGCAAACTGGTTAGCACAGGGCAAACGAGAGCTATATTCAAAGCTCCCCTGCAAATGAGCCTACCTAGGTAATCCGTGGGCAAGTAGGCCCATTTGCATCTCATTATATGCTGCTTATCATACATTACCATGCAGTTTGCCCAGTGCTACTGCATGGTGCGCACAGCTCCCCCTTTTGGTCGGAATGGCAGTACAGGCTGGACATTGCAGGTCAATGCATGCCCACAGCATCCCCTGTTGGTCGGAATGGAAGCACAGGCTAGAAGCAGCAGGAAAGTACAGTTACATAAGAACTTACCGTAACAGTAGATCTTCGAGAGAGGCTCTTGCAGTAGGTAACTACCAATAGGACTGAAGCTGGCAGACGTCAGGACCCCACGGAAACGTTTCTAGCTAGCAGTCTCTGGCGGGGGACCGTCCCCACATCAGGTGACCGACATCAGTATAAAGGGGTGGTCCTCCACATCTGCCTTCCATTTCTTTCCCGCCAAAGGCCAAAAAAGGCAAGACGAGAGAGAGAGAAGAGGATGTTTCCTTCCCTGGAAAGGGAGCTGAAAAAGCTTAGGGGGATGGAGGGCAGGAAGGTATTACCTACTGCAAGAGCCTCTCTCGAAGATCTACTGTTACGGTAAGTTCTTACGTAACTGTACTATCTTACTTCGAGAGGGCTCTTGCGGTAGGTAATTACAAATAGGACTGAGTCTCAAGCAGTCTGGAACAAGAAGAAGCAAACGGAAGGAGGAAACTACCCAAATGTAGAACCTAAGGCTGTGAAGGTTTTAGGAAAGAAGACCCTGCAGAACAGCCAACCCGAAGCCTGCTCTATGGCAAGAGGCAATGTCCAAACTGTAATGTTTCATAAAGGTATGGACAGAAGTCCAAGTTGTGGCTGCACAGATGTCTGCCACTGACACATTCTTGAAACAAGCAGCAGAGGCTGCGACCCCTGTGGTGGAGTGGCCTCTGACCTGACCCGGCAGGGTCTTGTACTTGTAACAGAAAGTGATACAATGAGCCAACCATTTAGATAGGCACTGCTTAGAAACAGCATTGCCTTCTCTTTTATGAGCAAAAGAGACAAACAGTTGATTAGTCTTTCTGAGATCCTTCATCCTGGTGGTGCAGTATCTCAGAATTCAGTGAACATCCAAAGTATGCAAGAGGTACTCCCCCTTGATTAGAGTGCCGCGTAAAGAAAGCAGGCAGCTCAATGGATTGATTCAGCGTAGATTCCGCTACCACCTTAGGGAAAAACTTAGGGTTGATACGCCGAGCCACACGTTCCTTGTGGAAAATCAAATACGGGATTTTACACATGAGGGCCTGGAGCTCGGAAATCCTTCGAGCAGAAGTACTGGCCACTAGGAAGAGAGTCTTCCAAGAAAGGAACTTTAGATCTGCTGAGGCTGCTGGCTTGAAAGAAGGCAGAGTAAGATTCTCAAGAATAAAATTCAAATCCCAAGGAAGGGCAGAAACATGACTAGGGGGTCGCAAGTGGAGAACCCCCCTAAGAAAAGGCTTAGAGACTTCCAACTGCGTGAAAGTTCTGTCCCCAAAAGGAATATGGTAAGCAGAGATGGCCACCATGTGAACTTTTAGAGATGAATGACTGAGACCCAGATCAAAGAGATGGCACAAATAATCCAGAAGCCACCCAGCAGAGCAAGAGAATGGCTCGAAATCTTTGGAAGCGGCCCAAATAGAGAACCGTTTCCATTTCATAGCACAGGTAGATCTAGTGGAGGGCTTTCTGGCCTCCACCAGAATCTCAGCCACCAGCGGGGAAACCCCGAATCGGGCTGGAGCTACGTCTGCAGGAGCCACGCATGCAACTGAAGGGACCTGAGACCTGGATGGACCAGGGTCCCCTGATCCTGGGTCAGCAAAAATAGCGACAGAGGAAGAGGAAGAGGAGGTTCCTCTGTATACTGTTGTAGAAGAGAGAACCAAACTTGCCTGGGCCAGAAAGGAGCGATTAGGATCATGCGAGCTCCTTCTGAGCTGAGTTTCTGTAAGACCCTTGGAATCAAGGGGATCGGGGGGAAGGCATAGACGAATCTGCCCTTCCAGTCTAGCTATTAAACAGCAGTGCAACGAAAATGGGAAAAAAATTTGACCCCATCTTTTTTCACATAAAAAAAGATGGTTGCCACATTTGGCTTGGAAAGTATTGAGAAAATATAAAAAAGCTCATAATGCGCAGTATAGGAGGTACGTAGAAAAATAGTTCAACAGACATGGTAATATTTTTACTAACTGTAGCTGAAACTAGCTTTTGGGAAAAACATTTTTCATTGCACTGCTGCTTTAACTCGCATAATTTTTTTTTAAATTATATTCCACTATTTTCTTTGTTTTCTAATTACATCCCAATGTTTTCTCTGTTTTTTGGGGCTTTTCTACAATTCGGTATAGAGTTAGAAAGAAAAGTAACCTATAGGCAACCATCCACAGCAAGGCTGATGTCTCCATATTGGGCTGAGATGACCTCATAGAGAGCTCTTGAATTTCGTTCTTGAGGTCTATAATCTCATCTTACCCCTTGATGGAAACACAGCCTTGTTATGTATGACTGCCCATAAATAGTGGGACTGTAAGGACCTGGGATGACAAAACTCTCAATGCACCTAATAGGTTGCACCTAAGGAAGAGGGGAACTAGACTGCTAGGGGAACAGTCTGGGGGATTTATAAACAGAAGCCTAAATTTAAACTAAATGGGAGGTGGTCCACCAGCACAGTGGTAGCACTACTGCTTGTGACACCAATGACCCGGGTTTGGAATTGAATCTGAGGCAAAAGCCAGAGGAGAGGCAGCCCAAGCCAATAGAGGTGGGGGAGATGTGGCAGACATCAGTGCGTGTGCCTTGACATCAGCACACACCACTTCTCCCAGGAGAGAAAATGGAAAAATCTCCCAGTCATGCAAGATGACAGCTGGCCTCCACAGGCTCTGTGCCTGGCAACTCAGCTGCCTCCCAGAATCTAGATTCAGTCCTGGCATGTCGAGAGACTCCCCACCATGCTACCATGAAGGGCAAGCCATGGGGGAGTACGGGAGAGGTAAGCCCTGGGGGAAGCCGGGGTGACCGTGCTGGGATGACAGCAAGATGGAGGGCCGACTGGCATGGGGAGCAAAAAAAATAAATAAAAAAGGGGGGGAGCAAGGGTCACAGCACCTAGGGTTTACTAGAGGAGGGGGCAGAAAGGCTCCCCCAGGTAAAGTACACAGAGCTATGCAATGTGGGCTACCCCATATCAGGACTGGACTCTCTCCATTTCTGAGTATGCCCTCTGTAGAAGAGACAGGGAGAAAAGGAAGGTGGAGGTGTGGCACTACACACACATACGCACACACATATATATTTATATACACACACATGTATACATGTCTGAACTATATGCAAAATATCTCAAACTGGCCAATTTGAAATGTTTGATTTATGTTCAAAATTTATGGGATAGGTATATCTTATATATTATGACTATATTCCCATGATATATTTAGTAATAATTACCGGGACTTCCTTTTTCCCATAGGGAAACCATGGCATAATTCACCATTATAAAGGAGTGTTTATAATGGCAAACACACGCCAGGTTTCCCTCGCACTGCGCAGGTGCCCCCGCCTCTGAAGCTCTTCCTCCCAGCCACTGACTGCCTTGTCTTTCCCCCTCTGGACCGCTACTTGAACTCTACGGTAAGTGCCGACAGGCAGAAACTAATTGAAATGAGGGAAATACCCTCAAAATGTTGGCTCCACACGAAACTGAATTAAAAAAAGATGTAAACAAAAGTGACCAACCAACTGTAGAGTGCGCGCTGACACCTAAGCAGACCGCGGTCGCACAAGAACGTCTTTTTTATTTTATATACTTGCTGTGGCAAAAAAAGGAAATCCCAGCAATTATATAAAATAAAATATGGGTCTTTTGTTATCTTACAGACAGAGTGAGAGTTAGTGTGTAGGGATAGCCACCTTTATAGAAGATTCAGCAGGTGTATCTGTAGTAGAGGAACTTGTTACTGTGTTAAAATCGTTGCCAAAGGCACAGCAGCTGTGCCTGGAAGGTAATTACAATCCATTTGTCCAGGGATGATGGGACTCCTATGTCAGTTAATGAAGGAGCTTTAAATAGCCCAAGGTCTTTCCTGTCAGAAGCTCCCCTAGCCATGCAGCCTCCCTCTGCAGAGACAGACATGGCTCAGAACAAAAGAAGGGGTCTGCAATTCAACAAAATCCAAGGTTCCAGTTTAGGCCAGCTTTCTAGAGGAGTAGTACTCCCAGGAGACAAAGAAAGTGTTACATCCATGATGTCAGAGTAACATATTGATGATTCTGCATGGTAAGCTGGAAGCAGAAGACTTTTGAAGTCTGTGCTAGGCTCTAGCAACTCCGTCTGCGTTGGTACTCTAGACTTACATCATCTATGAGCTGGTGTCTGCCGTGTATTGTAAGAATCTAAGAAGCTTCACAGAGGTTTTTCTATTTGTTTCTTCTACTGTGTACAAACCATTTTTATGTTTGCTTGCACGCATGTGCAAGAAACATAGTGCCTTCATCGGAGATTTCGGAGCTGTGTCACCTCCTCCTCCAATTCAGGCACTGTGCTGGCAGGCGCGGCCCCTGTAAGCCAATGCATTTTGGAGCTCTCTATGACACGCTCCAAAATGCAGTGGCATACAGTTGAAAGTGGGAGCTACGCTTGAGTGAGCAGCGATAAGAAGCTGCTCACGGCGCAGCTTCCCAACACATAGGCGTCTGCGCTTCCCTAGCACGCAGCGTATAGCCGACGGGTGCCCAATCCCTCGCCGGGCTGATCTGCGCCTGTCTCCTCCCTCCCTCCCACAGTTGATGCCACGCTGGAGCCCACCCCAGCATGGCAATCTGTCATGTTGCCGACAGGGGTGCCCAATCCTCCGTCGGCTGAGCCGCCCCTCCCCAAAGTCCTTGTGCCATGCTGGGGCCCACCCGGTCCAGCGTTTTTAAATTTTTTGCCGACGGGGTGCCCAATCCCCTGTCGGCTGAAAGGCCCCAAAGTCCTTGTGCCATGCTGGGAGCCCACCCCAGCGTGGCAAGCCAGTCCCACTATGTCTTTTTTTTTTTGTTTTAACCTGTAAAACAAAACGGTCCCGCGGGCGCTGCCTCCGAACCCTCCCACAACCCGCACCCACCCACTGCGACTCCAGCTTCCCACACTCCCTCACCCATACTTACCTCCGGACTCCGCGCGACGATCTTCGTGGACCGGGAACACGTCTGCACTCTTCAAAGCCGACCGCAAACTGAGGAAATGCCGGTAAGCTGTATAATGAGGCTAGATAGGAGGGTTCAACTTTATTGCATATCTCAGGCATTTTTGGAATTTTGCACAAATTTTCAACATGGGGTTTGGACCCTTCTCATGAATGATGTCACTGTCATGGCGTTATTCGGGCTCGAAGGGTGATTTCGCAGTGACTGCGAAATCACCCTTCGGGACTGAATACCGCCATGACAGTAACATCATTCATGAGAAGGGGCCCAAACCCCCATGTTGAAAATTTGGTGCCAAAATTCCAAAATGACTGTTTAACGAAGCCGCATAAGCCGTAGTTCCTACGCAGGCTCGTAAGTTCGAATTTCAATATTTTACTCCAGATTTTCAACATTGCCATTTCACCACACTGTCTTATGAGTAGTACAGCTGTCATTTTTCACATCTCACCCAAAATGTGTTTCCACCCTTGTAGCGCAGAATGGCGCAGTCGGTGTGCGAAATCAATGTACAGGACAAATTAAGAAAATCACAGTGACACTGTTCATGAGCAGAGGTCTTGAAATGGCTATGTTGAATATTTGGTGAAAAAATTCCTAAAAATGACTGTTTTACGAGCGTGCGCTGCACAGTTCCTACGCACGCTCATAGGTTTGCGAATTTTCAATATTTCCACTCCAGATTTTCAACATTGCCATTTTCCACACCTTCTTATGAGTAGTACAGCTGTCATTTTCACATCTCACCCAAAGCGTGTTTCCATGCGTGAGCGCACAATGGCGCGATCGTTATGCGAACTCAGTGTATGGGACACATTAAGAAAATCACAGTGTCACTGTTCATGAGCAGAGATCTTAAAATGGTAATGTTGAAAATTTGGTGACAGAATTTCAAAAATGACTGTTTCACGGTATGCGTTGCTGGTTACTGCTGCCTTTCGTGGGTTTGCGAATTTTTCAATATTTCCACTCCAGATTTCCAACATTGCCATTTTTCCACACCTCCTTATGAGCAGTACAGCTGTCATTTTCACATCCTGCCCAAACGCGTGTCCGGCCATGAAGCGCATAATGGCGCAGTCGGTGTGCAAACTCAATGTATGGGACACATTAACAAAACCACAGTGACACTGTTCATGAGCAGAGGTCTTCAAATGGCTATGTTGAAAACTTGGTGAAAAATAACGCAAAATGACTTTACGGCGTCGTTGACAGTTCTATGCATGCCGTAAGTTTGCAAATTTAATATTTTCACTCTAGATTTTCAACATGTCCATTTTATTAAACTTCCTTATGAACAGTACAGCTGCAATTTTTCATATGTCACCAAAATGTGTTATCGCAGACATGTAGCGCATAATGGTGCTGTTGTGCGAAAGCAATGTTTAGGACAGATTAAGAAAATCACAGTTACACTGTTCATGAGCAGAGGTCTTAAATGGCTATGTTGAAAATTTGGTGACAAAAGTCCATAAAATGACTGTGTTATGAGTGAGCATTGTGCAGTTTCCACGCATCCTTGTTAGTTCATGACTTTGTAATATTTTCAGTCCAGATTTTCACTAGTGGCATTTTTCAACACTTCCTTATGAACAGTACAGCTGCCATTTTCACAACATGGCCGGCGGTGTTTTCACACTTTCAGTGCAGAGATGCGTGGTCGCTGTGGGAAATCATTGTTCGGCACAGATAAAGAAAATCACAGTGACACTGTTCATGATCGGAGGCACCAAAATGCCTGAGTTGACAATCTGCTATAAAATATCCCCAACCTACTTATATATGGTGTCGTTACGCAGTTTCTATGTCGCTCGTGACTTCACCATTTTTAAATATTTTACTCACATTTGCAACATAGCCATTTTTACACCTCCCCATGAAAGAGTACAGCTGTCATTTTTTACAGCCTGTTCAGAATATTTTTGCACCTGTGGTGCTAAATCCCGTAGTCACTGTGCATAAGCAGCTTTCAGCTACCAAACTGATATTCCCCCTGTTCATGAGGTGGGGTCACAAAACAAACATGTTGAAAATTTGGAGTTAAAATACCAACGAATGCCTGAAGTATTAGGCTTTTCAACTAAATCGCCCAACCCTATAGAGAATGACAGGAATCAGGGGAGTGACTTGGGATTCTTGCCTGGGATGCTCATACCATTCCACACCCTGCAGTCACTGAGAGGCATCGAGGTATGCCTTGGACTCTTCATTTAAACTTCACCCCATTCTCTATATAAGCACCCACATCTCACCGTATTTCTAATGAAATGGGAATTAGCATAAGAGCCAAAGACACATAAGGAACGTCACCTTGTCAGTCTCTGCAGAGTGGGGTGTGGTGAAATAAGCGTGGCCGTTATGCCTGACGACCCAAATGCACACCCCGATGCCTGTCACTCTCTGCAGGGTGGTGGTGGGGTTGGCTTCAGTTCAATACTTCACTGCCATTCCTATTACGCAGCTCTGTAACTTCTACACTACCACTGCCAATGCCAGTAAGCAAACATTTGGCATTGACAAATGCTTGTTTTTATAACTATAGTAGCCCTGTAATCCCCATAGTTTTGTGTTATGTGTGATAGCCTGTAGAATGTGTAAATAATGTGAAGTAGTTAATAATTTTTATATACTTCAAAGCTCTGTGATAGGGTTACCACCTTTTAAGAAGCCCAAATTGGAACAGTTCTTACTAAAACATGATTTTTCACAGGACAGTGTGTATCCTCAACCAATTCAACAGATTTGTTTTCTCTAAATAATCAGAATTAAGACTAAGTGTTCTAGTTTTTTTTTAGTTGTTTCTATTGTTTCTTATCATTTTAAGATATTTTAGTTGCAGTATTATAGTTTTCTGCAACATTTAGAGGAAAGTTAGAAATATTTTTTCTACTATAAGGTCAGGACACGTAGTATTTTTCATGTTTTTTTGCAGGACACAGCTGCCAAAATCAGGACTGTCCTGTGAAAATCAGGACAGGTTGTAACCCTACTCTGTGACTGGCTCGTTTGGGAAAACAGATAACTGCTGGCATTAACAAATTCATAATCTATCTCCAAAGAGAGAGAAGGATATGGTTACCATATTCTAAGAAGCAAAGTTCTTTCTCAGGAGTGAGTGACAGGGGAAGGTCATTTGCCCTTTGTCAAACGGGCACTGTACAGTGTGGGCAATGGTTCTGGTGGAATTTGGACCAAGAAAGTCCCCAGATAAGAGAATCACTTCTGAGTGGCAGCCGCTACCGAAGGTACCCTTACAGGTGTTCAAAAACTTGGCAACCTGTTGCAGACTGAATCCTGGTTGTGGACATATTGTGACACTGGAATTATCATTTTAAAATGCACTTTCAACTCGGACAACAGATTTCACATTTACACTTACACATAGGACGCACCTCTCTATCTCATGCTTAATAAAGGTTCATACTGGTATGTATACCACCCCTGTTTGGTTCCCTTTTAGGCAAAGGAGAGTTACTACATGTACTTGGTTTATACTCTCTTACTTTCCTTCTGGTCTGTAAGCTAATGTCTATCCAAAATTATTTTAAAAATAAAACTAAGCATGATTTGGCTCATAAGCTGCACTTTTGAAATATGTAAATTGATTATAAAGATATGGACACAGTACCAAAGTAAGTATTTACAAAAAAAAATATTTAACATATAGCGTATGGTGGAATGCTGCTCAGCATGGAAATCCATGCCTAGAAGAGTCGTGTTGTGCTGCAGTAGTGATGTCATGTTGTTGTCATGCTGTACTAAGTATGTTACTACTGCAGCACAGCAACATAGAACATCTTCATGCGGCCACCTTTTCCAAACCTTGGCACCTGAAAAAATGGCTGCAGCGGTGAGAGAGCTGACCCCGGAATTGAGCGTCTCCTGAAAGAACCACAACAGTAAGGGACAGCAGACCATGGAGGGGATCCTTTTTATGTTTGCTTGCACACATGTGCAAGAAACATAGTGCCATCATGCGAGTTTTCGGAGGTGTGGCAGCCGTCTTGCAATTCAGGCAGCATGTTTGCAGGTGTGGCCGCAGTTCTCCAATGCCTGCTCGAGCTGTCTATGACAGCAGGCAAAATGCAGTGGCGTACAGTTGAAAGGGGGAGCTACGCTTCAGTGAGCAACAAATGAATATAGCCTGCTCATGCGTGCTCCCTACACACACACACACACACACACCGCATGCATGCTATGTATTGACAAGGGGTGCCCAGTCCCCGTCGGCTGTGCCACCCCCAAAACAGAGTTCTATATGCCGCTGGGTGCCCACCCCAAGCGTGCCTACATCATCAGTATAGCTGGCGGGGTGCCCAACCCCGTCGGCTCCACTGGTCCCCCTCAGAGCAGGGTGCCACGCTGGGAGCCACCCCAGCGTGTCAACACATGCTATCGCCTACGGGGGTGCCCAATCCCCTGTCGGCTCCATGCCCCCCTCTCCAGCCATCCTTGTGCCATGCTGGGAGCCCACCTCAGCGTGGCAAACATCCCGCGTCATTGTCATTTAAAAAACAACACCTGAAACTCAAAAATGGTCTCTGGTGTCTCTGCCCCACCTGCGCCCACCAACTGCGCACCTGCCTCCCACACCCCACCCCATACTTACCTTCAGACTCCAGCACGACGATCTTCGGTGGACCGGGAACAGGTCTGTGCTCTTCAAAGTCGACCGCGAACTGAGGAAATGCCGGTAAGCTGTATAATGGGATAGATAGGGGTTTTTCAACTTTGCTGCATATCTCAGGCATTTTTTGGAATTATTGCACCAAATTTTCAACATGGGGTTTTTGGGACCCCTTCTCATGAATGATCTCACTGTCATGGCGTTAATCAGCCCCGAAGGGTGATTTCGCATCACTGCACTAAATCACCTTCGGGACCAAGTAACAAAGCGACACTGCCACTGTTCATAGGTGGGCTCTCAAAAGCCTATATTGAAAATTTGGTGGAAAATTCCTAAAAATGACATTTCTGGCGTCGTTGTGCAGTTCCTACCTGCATTTCAAGTAAGTTCAGAATTTTCAATATTTTCACTCCAGATTTTCAACATTGCCATTTACCACCTCCTTATGAGCAGTACAGCTGTTATTTTCACATCTTGTCCAAAATGCGTTTCCGCCCAGGTAGCGCACAATGGCACAGTCTGTGTGCGAAATCAATGTATGAGACACATTAAGAAAATCACAGTGACAGTGTTAATGAGCAGAGGTCTTAAAATAGCTATGTTGAAAATTTGGTGAAAAAATTCCTAAAAATGACTGTTTTACGAACGCGTGTTGCGCAGTTCCTATGCACGCTCGTAAGTTTGTGAATTTTCAATATTTTCACTCCAGATTTTCAACATTGCCATTTTATTACACTTCCTTATGAGCAGTATAGCTGCCATTTTTCTCATCTTGCCCAAAACGTGTTTCTGCCCATGTAGCGCACAATGGCGCAGTCGGTGTGTGAAATCAATGTATGGGACACATTAAGAAAACCACAGTGACACTGTTCATGAGCAGAGGTCTTAAAATGGCTATGTTGAAAATTTGGTGAAAAAATTCTAGAAATGACTGTTTCTGATTATGGGTTGCGCAGTTCCTCGCTTCAGCTCGTAAGTTCTTAATTTTCTATATTTTCACTCCAGATTTTCCACATTACCATTTATTACACTTCCTTATGAACAGTATAGCTGCCATTTTCACATATTAGCCCAAAATGTGTTTCTGCACATGTAGCGCTCAATAGTGCAGTTGGTGTCTTGAAAAGCAATGTTTGGGACAGATTAAGAAAATCACAGTTACACTGTTCATGAGCAGAGGTCTTAAAATGGCTATGTTGAAAATTTGGTGACAAAAGTCCATAAAATGACTGTATTACGAGTGAGCATTGCGCAGTTTCCACGCACCATCGTAAGTTCATGACTTTGTAATATTTTTAGTCCAGATTTTCACCAGTGGCATTTTTCCACACTTCCTTATGAACAGTACAGCTGTCATTTTTCACAACATGGCCGAAATGTGTTTTCACACTTTCAGTGCAGAGATGCATGGTCGCTGTGGGAAATCATTGTTAGGGAGAGATAAAAAAAATTACAGTGACACTGTTCATGATCGGAGGTCCCAAAATAGAAACATAGAAACATAGACTTTGACGGCAGATAAGGACCGCTAGGCCCATCTAGTCTGCCCATTTCCCTACCTACAGGATAGGACGCAGATCCTAGTTAACCAACAGCCTATTTCTTCCTACCCCCACAAGAATTGCCTTATGTCTGTCCCATGCATTCTTGAATTCTCCACAGTTTTAGACCCCACAACCTCCTCAGGAAGGCTGTTCCATGCATCCACTACCCTCTCTGTGAAATAATACTTCCTCACATTGCCCCTGAACCGCCCTCCTTCTATCTTTAAATTGTGTCCCCTTGTTCTTGCAAGTCTCTTTTCTGAAAGATGCTACCTCTTGGACTTTGTTGATTCCACTGAGGTACTTAAAAGTTTCTATCATGTCCCCCCTCTCCCTTCTTTCCTCAAGGGTATACATATTAAGCTCCTTTAGTCTCTCCTCATATGGCTTCTCTTGCAGACCCTGCACCATTTTAGTTACCCTCCTCTGGACTGCCTCTATCCTGTCTGCCTGTGTTGACAATCTGCTGTAAAAAATCCCCAAAATAATTACATTACGGGTGTGCGTTGCAGCGTTTCTATACGCCGTGACTTGATCACTCAGTTTTTTTAATATTTTTACTGCAGATTTGCACATTGCCATTTTGACACCTCCCATGAACAGTATAGCTGTCATTTTTCACATCCTGTTCAGAATGTGTTTTTGCACCTGTGGTGCTAAATGCCGTAGTCACTGTGCATAAGCAGCTTTCGGCTAACAAACTGATATTGCCACTGTTCATGAGGTGGGGTAACAAAACATGTTCAAAATTTGCAGTGAAAATACCAACGAATGCCTGAGGTGTTAGGGTTTCCAACCATAACACCCCACCCTGTAGAGAATGACAGGCATCAGGGGTGTGACTTGGGATTCTTGCCTGTAATGCTCATACCATTCCACACCCTGCAGCCAGTGAGAGGCATCGAGGTATGCCTTGGACTCTTCGGCCCCCAAAGTTCACCCCATTCTCCTATACCGCACCCATCTCACTGTATTTCCTGATGGAATGGGGTGCGCATAAGGGCCAAAGACCCCAAGGCACACAGTGACACTTGTCAGTGTCTGCAGGGTAGGTTGTGGTGAAATGGCGTGGCCGTTATGCCTGATGACCCAAAGGCTCACCCCAATGCCTGTCACTCTCTGCAGGGTGGTGGTGGGGTTGGCTTCAGTTCAGTACTTCACTGCCATTTCTGTTATGCAGCTCTGTAACTTCACACTACCAATGCCAATGCCAGCAAGCAAACATTTGGCATTGACAAATGCTTGTTTTTATACGTGCTGGACACAGACTTACAGTAATGGTTGCCCATACACTGTAAAAGATCGTATGTGAGCAACCATGCACATACAAGGCTGAGTTTCAATCTTGAGGTTTCCATGGTAACAACAGACCTCTCAGGCTGCACTTTTGAGGTCTCGTTACCATGTAAACCTGTCGAATGAAACACAGCCTTGTAGTGTATGGTTGCTCATACACAATCCACTATGTAGTATATAGTAGAACCTGTTATACATGGAATTCCATGCCTGGAATATGCTTGTTGTGCTGGTAGTAATGACATCACTATGTTGTTTAACCGCAGTAGTGCTGGAATGGTCTTCCAGCGGAGGTTGTGGGGGCAAAAACAGTGTAGAGATTCAAAAAAGACTGTGATAAGATCAAGGGAGTTGAAAGGGATAGATAAAGGGGTGGAAGAGAAAGTGCCATTGACCTGGAGGGGTCTACAGTGTAAGCAATGTAACAAAAAAGGGCAAGTGGATGGGTCATGTTGTGGGGGCAAAAAGAGTGGAGGGATTAAAAAAAGCTTGAGATAAGCACAAGGAAGTTGTAATGGATAAGTAAAGGAGAGGCAGAGAAAGTGCCATTGACTTGGAGGGGTCAACAGTGTAAGCAATGCAACAAAAAAGGGCAGATTGGATGGGCCATGTGGCCCTTAGCTGCTGTCAGCTTCTACATTTCTATGTTTAGTGATGTAACTACTACAGCATAATAACTCAGAATGCTGCCACACAGCAGTAGCTGCTGAAGTACTGTGTGATAAACTATTTGCCTATGAAACTGATTTAAAACTGTTTACACTGTATTATACTGTATGTTGTTTTGAGAGGGGTGCCTTCTTGCTTAAAGGCAAACTCTCTACCAGTGTGCTGTTGCATTTTGGGACATTGGAGGACTCTGTCCTACCATTACTTCCTGGTCCTGTGTTTTTGGCATCTTCACAGGCTATTTACTTGCAAACCAGCCTCTTTCAGGCTAAAATACCATAATACAATAATCAAAAGCCTTCTTAAGGCTGTTTTAAACCATTGGAACACAAATATTACACATCTAAACTCGGAAGTAAGCATGGCACTTCCGGTTCTAACACACCTTATAAGCGCTCGCATTGGCGGCGTGCCGCAGGCCTTGCAGGGGCCGCGTCAGCGCGTGTCTTCCGTGTCTCCGGGCAAAGCGGGCAAAGGGACTAAGACACTAGGACTGACCCAGGTAATACCAATTATTTCATTGCTAACCATTTTTCTTCACTTAGTGTGTTGTCCTAGGACAAACATTAGTTTAAACACCACAGTGAAGAAAGCTAACAAACTGTGTTCATCCTGTCTCATGTACACCTTAGGGAAACAGACACCTAGCTTTGTCTGCGATAGATGTTTACTAGTTGAAAAACTTCAGGATGAAATTAAACGTTTGCTACCTAAAGATAATTTGCAACCCGAAATTAAAGCACTTGAGGAATACATTGACCAAATGTCACTCTTAGTTGAAAATAACGCATCTACCATTCAAATCCCTGAAGACCTACCACATCCTGACAAATCACTAAACAAATACACTTTTACTAACCTAGCAGAGTCAGCAGTCATTTCCTCTACTCCCTCAAATTGCAAACCTGACGAAAACTGGTTTAAAGTTCCCCATAAAAAGCATACAACAAAAAGCAAACACCTATGTAAAGTCAACCAGGAGTTGGCCCTGCATAACTCGTTTGAAATTTTAAACTCTGAAACAACTGACAGATATAGACTAGACAATAAAAATACTCCCTCAGACACATCAATTCCCTCCTCACCTCAACATGACAAACAAAACTTTCATTCAAATCAACAATCAAAAAACAAACTATTTGCCAAAGCCAACGTAGTAACAAAAGAAACATTTCCCCTGGGTAAAATAGAAACTAAACAAAAGCAGGTTATTGTACTCAGAGATTCTATCATCAAATATCTTGACCAACCAATATGTAACCCAGACAAACATCAGAGAATGTGTTCAAGCTTCAGAGGGGCTAAGATAGCAGACATAACAAAAATGGCAAAACCAATATTAACCAAGGCAGGCAAAAATCCCTTAGTGATAATTCACGCAGGTACTAATGACATCAAAGATTCAAACCTTATACAAATCAAACAGGATTTTGTAGCACTAAATAACATACTAAGTGAATATGGTTGCTCAGTCTGCATCTCAGAGGTGCTTCCTATCCCTAGAGCCACTGGATATATCACCACAAAAATTAAAGCTTTAAACGAGTGGCTGCGAAAATGGTGCTATAAACAAGACATCACATGCCTAACGCACTGGGAAGAATTTGAGAACAGGCCATCTCTATACTGCTGGGACGGGTTACACCTCAGTAGAAGAGGGAGTACTATACTAGGGCAAAAAATTAACACTTACATAAACACTCATTTAAACTAATAAATGGGGGGGAGTCTGGGATCTTATCCCATCCTCTAGCTAATAATGTAAATTCACTACCAAATTTCAACTTTAATATCCTCACTTTCAATGCTAGATCTATGCCTATTTCCAAATATGCTGAACTAGAAATACCATCGCACACTCTAGAACTAGCAATTATTGCTATAACTGAAACCTGGGGAAACACAGACAAAATCTGGACAACAGAATTACCTGGCTATAAACATTTTTACAAACATAGAGACAACACAAAAAGAGGAGGAGGGGTTCGTTTATATATAAGAAATGACATAAAATCTTACAAAAAAGACTCTGATCCCTGTTTAGAAAATGTTTGGGCATACATCCAAGTTACTTGTTCACATAAAATTCTGATTGGAGCCTGTTATAGACCACCAGCCTCAGATTTAAACACCACTAGGTTGTTAGCTGAAGAAATACAGCAATTTGCTAATAAAAAACAATGTATTAATATTAGGAGACTTCAACTTACCAACCATTAACTGGAATTTACTATCTGGAACAAACCAGTATGACAAACAATTTCTGTCTGCTATAACTGACCAGGGCTTAAAACAGATGGTAAGGGAGCCAACTAGGGAAAATAATATATTGGACCTTGTTATTACCAACTTAGAAACCCTAACATCTGACATTACGATTTTACCCCCAATAGGAAACAGTGATCATATGTCTATACTTTTTTCAATCCAGCTACCCTCACAACCCAAAACAAACAACATTAGAATTAAACAATATCATAAAGCAAACTTTGATCTCATTAAACAAGATTTGAGGAAAATTAACTGGGAACAGATCCTCCCCCCCCCAAAAAAAACGAATGAAGCATGGGAAACAATAAAACAAAAAATATTACAACTTGACAAACAACATATCCCTGAGAGACTTAAATACAACAATAAAGGAAAAATCCCACAATGGTTCAATAAACACATTAAAACTTTAATAACTCGTAAGAAGAAACTTTTCTCTAAACTTAAAAAAGCACCAGTATCACAAATAAATAAAACATTAACATCCTATAGACAAACAGTTAAAAAATTAAAAAAGCATATAACAATAGCCAAACATAACCTGGAATTTAAGATAGCGCACACAAAGGACTCTCATAAAGCTTTATACTCTTATTTAAATGAAAAAAAGAACTGTAATAATCAAATTGGACCACTAGTTATAAATGCACATACCATCACCTCAGATATTAAAACTGCTACTGAACTAAATAACTGTTTCTCAACTGTCTACACACATAAATTGGACCTTACTCCTACTACTGTACCTTCTAATACTGACATAAATATAGACAGAATTTCAGAAAAAGATGTCGAAAATGCACTAAACACCCTAAAAAAACATACAAGTCCAGGACCAGATGAAATTAGCTCCAGATTCTTAATAGAAACAAAAGATGCCATTATCCAACCACTAAAAATATTATTTCATAGATCTTTAAATGAATCATCAGTGCCAAATGAATGGCGTACTGCAATAGTTAACACCTATTTTTAAAAAAGGCTCTCACTCAAAAACTGAAAATTACAGACCCATAAGTCTTACATCCATTCCATGTAAACTTATGGAAAAGATTATCAAACTCAAAATAGAAGATGAACTAACAACATTAAATACTGTATAATTGACACATACCAGCATGGCTTTAAACAGGATTTCTCATGTGTAACAAATCTCATCTCCTTCTATGAATATATCAGCTATCACTTGGATAATAACACACCCATGGACATCATACTACGTGATTATAGCAAGGCATTTGATAAGGTTTCTTATTCCTTATTAATTAAAAAACTTATCAAAATAGGACTGTCATCTACACTAACCTCCTGGATTAATCAGTGGCTGAACAAGAGAACACAGAGAGTCAGGGTCAACAACGTACTGTCCAAGGAGAGGGGAGTGAACAGCAGGGTTCCCCAGGGTTCTGTGCTTGGGCCGGTTCTTTTTAACCTGTTCATTGGAGATATGTATATATCAATAAATAATAAAATGGTTAAATTCGCTGACGACACTAAAATTGGGGGAAAAGCTATCAATCAAATCAAAAATTCTGGTTTACAAACAGAACTATTACTAATTGAGCAATGGGCATGCATGAGTGATATGCACTTTAATGTCACTAAATGTGCAACTCTTCACCTGGGAAGAAATAATCCACTACAAACATATTATTTAAACAACATGGCTATTAAAACTTCAACTGTAGAAAAAGATCTAGGGATCTTGGTCAATAATAAATTGTCTTCCACCTCTCATTGCACCAAAATAGCTAATCAAGCAAACGCCATTCTCAGGAAGATTAGCAAAACATTCGGAAACAAAACTGAACAATGTCTCCTGCCACTATACAGATCTCATGTTAGACCATTCCTGGATTACTGTTCCCCCTTCTGGAGCCCTTATTTAATTTCCGATATTAATAAGATTGAAAATATTCAACATAAAGCAACAAAGCTCATACCCCACCTTTCCAAACTTAACTACGCCACCAGGTTAGAAAACACAGGTTTACTCACACTAGCCCAAAGAAGACTTAGGGGAGATTTGCTACTATTATTCAAAATTACAGCAAATAGAGATCAGATGCAAATTTGTGGTCTCAAATACTCTACTAGAAAAACAGCAGCAAGACTGCATAACAGACAATTGGAGATTATGAGGGCAAAAACAAATAAAAGAATGAACTATTTTACTATAAGAACACCCAGAATCTGGAACAAACTACTGCAGGAAATAGTCGATTCTGCTAACATTTTGTCTTTCAAAAACAAACTTGACAAATGGTTGATCAATCAGGGACTCACTAAATGATCCACAAATGTGGAGGACAATCGTGATGGGCTAACTGCCTTCTTTCGTCCAATAACACCAAAGTACCAACGCTGATTTCCTCTATCCAATCGAAGTGGGAGCTGTTTTTTTTTTAAATCTGAATTTATAGAAAAAGCTGCAGCATGTTGAATTAGTAATTTGAGCCCATCACCGACCTTCAAGTGTCTCCTCCCCTACCGCCAGTTCACCAAAAGGAAGCAGAGTATCTGAAATGAGCATGGATGCCCATACACTATACAAGATAATGTGTGGGCACCCATTCACAGACAAGCCTGCATCTTCATCTTGAGTTTTCTACAGCAACCAGTGAACCTCTTGAGCTTTGCTCTCAAGGTTTCTAGTTACCATTGAAACCTCTCACAGACACATATAGTATATTCTACACATACTATATCTTGTATGTAAACAAGATACATATTTTATTACAACATATGTAGAAATAAAGCATTCAATATATATTTGCAGAACGTAGTCTATATATATTTTAAAGATACACAAATCATATTTATTAACTATAAAAACAGTTATTTGCTATGTAAAGAATATATTTTGCATTTATTATTATTATTTATTTATCTAGATTTTGTTGACCGGGTAAGTGCACTAGACAAATTCTTCTTATTTTCAGGCATGACCCGGGGGAGGGGGATACAGATGAATAACAACTGACCTTGAACCAGATTAAGCTGTATTTTTAGTGAATGGGGGGAAATTTGGCCAGGGCACCGGGGACATTTCTCTACTCTTTTCGTGAAGTGCCATGGGATCTTTTAACATCTGCCTGAACTACCACCAGAAAAGGCAGATGGGACCTCAGTCGAACATCTCATCCGAAAGACGGCATCTCAGGAGTGCAGCACCCCCCCACCTCAGGCTGCACTACAGTGTCAGTACTGGGAGTTAACCAAAGTGCCCAGTGTGAGGATAGAACCCACAGCCTTCTGATCTCCCAGGCTCAGAGGCGAGTGTGCTACCTGCTGAGCCACTGACGCTGAGTTATACAATGAGGATAAATAGCACATATATTCCAGATATTTTCTAGCTGATTATCAGCCTCAAATCTATTTTAGAGCAGCAGTGCAATGAAAAACATTTTCCCCAAAATTTGGTTTCAGCTACAGTTAAGAAAAATATTAACATAACTGTCAAATGTATTTGTCTAGGTATCTCCTACACTGTGTACCATAAGTCTTTTTTTTTCCTTTTTTTTGATCCTAGCCCTTGCAAGGTCTACAATACTATTCCTATGCAAAATGTGGCAGCCATCTTTTTTTTCTTGAGAAAAAAACTAAATTAAAACATTTGTAAAATACTCAGATTTTGTTGGAATTAGAAAATTGTACCACCAAATAAAACTGGAAGATGTCTGGACTCTTATACTGAAAAGATAGGATCACATTTTTTGCCCAATTTCATTGCACTGCTGCTTTAACTAGATATGAAATATATCTCTGAATATGTATCCCTAATATAGTGATAATATATGCTTGTTACCATATTCTTATTGTAGGAATTACAGAGTAAAATTACACTTGTATACAAATATAAGAATTTTTCAGTAGCTAGTTCATGAAGACATTAAAAAGTAAAATAACATATTTTAAAAACAGTGTGTGTGTGTGTGTGTGTGTGTGTGTATATATATATATATATATATATATATATATATATATATATATTTATTTAATATAAGCTATACCAAGTATAAGATGAGCTCACTGAATTCTGCAAATATCTACAATATATCTGGAAAAATGTATGTATGTGTATATACATATATTGTAAACATGTTTGTGATATATTTAGGTATATTTAGATATATTTTACATATTAACAAAATGTAGTTCTTTTTCTTCAGCAAACAGAGACAGCACTTACCCCATCACCAGCATCAATAGCACGCTGCAAATTAACTGTTCAATTTGAAGTGCCTCTTTATTCAGAATTCCAACGAAATTGCTTCATTATATATTGTGCAAAAATACAGCTCCAGTTGGGACCGGGCATCACATACTGTACACCAACTGACCTAAAGTTTTGCACTAATCACATGGTGCTTTGCCAGACAAAGCACCATGTGATGGGTGTGAAATGATAGGTCAGTCAGTGTTGACCCAGGGACAACCCAGGAAACTACAGGCCAGTCAGTCTGATCTCCATTGTGTACAAGCTCATGGAGACCATTTTGAAGGAACAAACAGTGGAGTCCTTGAAGCCAATGGGCTACAGGATGAAAGACAGTAAGGGTTCATGTCAGGGAGGTCCTGTCAAACCACCCTGATTAACTTTTTTGACTGGGTAATGACAGTAGCAGACAATGGTCAGGTGGTTGACATTATATTTTGGATTTCAACAAGATTTTCAACTCGATGCCACACAAGAGGTTGATTAGTAAGTTGGAGGACCTAGGTGCAGGGAGCAAATTAATCAGAAGGGTGGCAAACTGACTTAGCTTTAGGACCCAGAGGATGGTGGAGGGGGATATCTCTGGTACAAGAGAGGTTACAAGTGGTGCCCTGCAGGGGTCACTGCATGACTAGTATTGTTTAATGTGTTCATACATGACACTGGGGATGGAGTTAAAGGTAAGATCTGCCTCTTTGCAGAAAATACCAAACTCCATAGGATGTTGGACTCATTTGAAAAGGTGCAGGACCTAAAGGAGCACCTGGCTAAGCTGGAGAAGTGGTCAGGCATCTGGAGCTGGGATTTAATGCAAAGAAATGCAAGGTCATGCACACAGGAAGGAAGAATCTGAGGGCAGATTACAGTGGGGAAGGGGGGCAGGGTCACTGAAACAGTGGAGAAGGACTGGAGGATAACTATCACCAATGACCTTAAACAGACCACCCAGTGTAGGAAGGCAGTGGCAAAGGCAAACAGAATGCTAGACTGCATAGCCAGAGCGTTCATGAACAGAAGGGAGGAGATTATAATGATACTGTACTGATCCTTGGTGCAACCCCACCTGGAGTACGGCACATGATACTGGAGCCCTTACCTGAAAAAGGTAATGGCTCCAGTATGATGAAGCACTTTCGATGGAATTCTGAATAAAGAGGCACTTCAAAAGAAGAATGGGGGGTACCTAAACCAAACAATAGAAGCACTCTGGGCAGGGGGGTCGATACCAGTCCAATCACAGAAGAAAAGGTCCTGAAAGAACTCTTAAAACTCAAGGTGGACAAAGCAATGGGATCTGACAGGATTCACCCCAGAATTTAAAAACAACTAAGGGGAGAACTAGTGACACCATTGACTACCCTTTTTAATGAATCATGGGAAGATGGTGTGGTACCCAAGGACTAGAGGAAGGCAGATGTGATCCCCCTTCACAAGAGTGGGAGCAAGGCAGAGCTAGGAAACTACAGACCTACGAATTTAACCTCAGTGGTAGGGAAAATGAGGGAATCACTTCTGAAAGAAAGAATTGTCAAGTACCTAGAGGCCAGCAAGGCACAGGACCCAAGGCAGCATGGATTTACAGTGGGAAGGTCATGTCAGACGAATCTAATCGATTTCTTTGACTGGGTGACCAAAGTAGTAGACCAGGGAGGGGCTGTAGATATGATCTACTTACAGTAGACTTTAGCAAGGCATTTGACATAGTCCCACACAAAATATTAATAAACAAGTTAGCCAGCCTGGGAGTGGGTCCTGGGGTGGTAGCTTGGGTAACAAATTGACTGGACAAAAGGACACAGAAGGTAAACGGAGCACAATCTGGAGAAAGGGGAGTTACTAATGGGGTACCGCAGGGCTCAGTATTGGGACTGGTACTCTTTAATGTCTTTATAGGTGACATTGCAGAGGGGCTGGAAGTAAAAGTATGCCTCTTTTGCAGATGACACAAAGATCTGCAACAGGGTTGATACACAAAGAAGGGTGGAAAGGATGAAAAGGGACTTGGTAGGGCTGGAGCAATGGTCAAGAGTATGGCAACTTAGTTTCAGTGCAAAGAAATGCAAAGTAATGAACCTGAGAAACAAAAACCCAGAAGAGTACACAATGGGGGGGGGGGTTACTAACAACAACAACAAAAATGGAAAGGGACCTGAGGGTACTCATATCAGATGCCCTTAAGGTAGGCAAGCAATGTGAGAAGGCAGTAAGGAGATCTGCAGGATTCTGGGATGCATAGGGAGAGGCATCACCAGTAGAAAGCAGGAAGTTGTTATCCCTCTGTACAGACAGTTGGTGAGACCCCATCTGGAGTACTGCATGCAGTTCTGGAGACACCATATCTGCAAGGACATAGACAGGATGGAGAGAGTCCAGAGGAGGGCAACCAAAATTGTGCAGGGTCTGCACCAGAAGCCATACGAACAGAGACTAAAAGAGCTTAATAAGTATACCCTTGAGGAGAGGAGGGAGAGGGGGGACATGACAGAAACCTTCAAGTACCTCAAGGGAATCAATAGAGTCCAAGAGGGTAGCATATTTTAGAAAAAGAGATGCGCAAGAAATGTAAATTACGTACCTACCATAATTCTTGATCTTCTTGGACAAAGTCTCCACCGCTCATTCACACTGATGGGACCTACGCCATAGACGCTAGGACCCAGCAGGAGCAAACTTTTTTGCAAGAGGGCTGGTGCCAGAGATGGAGCCGCAAGGAGTGGCGTCACGAGCCTCAGCTCGTGCGGCAGTGACTATCTCGGCTTCGACCCTCCAACTGCCTCAGTACCTTTTTTTCCCGGGGAGGTGCAGCGTAACTAACCTAGAAGGACTAGCCTAACAAAAATCGGACATAAGATAGTCCGAACGACCCATATAAGAAGGGTCAACAAAGAAGTCTTCACAGCCTAACCATTGAGGGAGTAAAGACCAACAACAGAGAGGTGAGCTCGGGGGATGGTGGGTGGGCATGTGAATGAGTGGTGGAGACTTCGTCCAAGAAGATCAAGAATTATGGTAGGTACATAATTTCCATATCTTCCTGGACATAAAGTCTCCACCACTCATTCACACTAATGGGACAGTACTGATCTAATAATCCCCCGAGAGGGTGGCAAGAGAAACTAACAGCTCACATATTCAGGACAGAAGTCCGTTAAGGATAGTCCTGCCAAACGAAAGATGTCGCCTGGCATGGACATCCAAGGCATACTGCTTGACGAAAGTATGCACTGAGTTTCAGGTAGCTGCATTGCAAATGTCCGCAATGGGCACATTGCAGATTTCCACCAGAGATGCTGCGACTGCTCTAGTAGAGTGAGTGTACACTCTGCCTTCCAGCTTAACCTGTGCCATAGAATAGCAGTGGCGAAGGTATGCCACCAGCCTTGCTGAAATGCATCTGATAGTGACAGGTTGACCCAGTCGGGTCTCGCCGAAGGAAATGAACAGTTGTTGAGCTTTGCAAATCTCTTTTGTTCTATCTAAATAGAAACGCAGCACTCTTTTAACATTTAAAGAATGAAGGGTATGCTCTCCTTCATTTTGGAAGTTCTCAAAGTAAGTAGGTAGGACCAAAGGTTGGTTTAGATGGAATTCTGAGACAACCTTAGGGAGAAACTTAGGGTGAGTCCTAAGAACTACTTTGTCCTTCTGAAATATAGTGTATGGGGGGGGGGGGTCTGTGACCAAAGCATGTATTTCAGAGACTCTGCAGGTTCAGGTGATGGCCACCAGGAAGGCTGTTTTCCAAGTGAGGAATTTCAGCTCACAGGTAGCTAGAGGCTCGAAGGGCTTTCTAGTGAGCATGTCTAGCATGAGATTAATGTCCCAGGCTGTGACTGGACATCTGCTGGGTCTGGTATGCAGAATACCTTGAAGAAACCTCTTAACTACAGGTAACTGAGCCAGTGACAGAGAAAGTATCGGCTCATGATAGGCTGAAATAGCACAAAGGTGAACTTTGACCATACAGTATTGTAGACCTGAGAGGTCTAAAAGGTACTTTAAGACTTTATTTGGTGGGCAGGAAAAAGGGTTCAAAGAGGATTTTGCACACCAGAGAGAAAAACGCTTCCATTTGGCTGTGTAGATTTTTCTGGTGGCTGGCTTGCGCGCAGCCAATAGAATATCTGAAACTCTCCAAGAGACATTGAACCTATTCACCTCTATCTCCTCAACAGCCAAGCGTGAAGGTGAAGCAACCTCAGATTGGGATGGACCACGGGACCCTGGGTCAGAAGGTTCGTCTGAAGGGGAAGTGCCTTTGGAGGGGTTTCTGACATACTGCTGAGTAGCAGAAACCATATCTGTTGAGGCTAGAAGGGAGCAATGACGATCATTTTGTCCCCCTGAGACTCGAATTTGAGAAGTACCCTCTGAATTAGAGGAAGAGGAGGAAAAGCGTATAGAAAGCATTTTGTCCACTGCAGCCTGAATGCATCCTGACAGAAAATGCCAGGCTCTGGATTTCTGGAGCAGAAGAGAGGCAGTTTTATGTTGAGTGAGGATGCAAAAAAGTCCAGTTCTGGAGTTCCCCACTCTGTGAATAGTGACAACTACAGTTGATTCGAGAGACCATTCGTAAGGATCTGTCTCCGTTCTGCTGAGATGGTCTGCCAGTTCGTTCTGCACTCCTGGCAGGTAAACCACATGAATTAGAGCTCCTTGCTCTAGGTACCATTCCCACACTCTCATTGCTTCCCTGTATAAAGGGTAAGAGTGTGCATTGCCCTGCTTGTTGATGTAATACATCACTGCTTTGTTGTCCGTTTGAAGGAGAATGTTCTTGTGACAGAGAATGTCCTTCAAAGCCTGGACTGCATAGAGGACGGCTCTAATTTCCAGGACGTTTATGTGAAGTTGGGATTCCATGTGCCTTGGGTGTGGAGATTCTGACAGTGAGCTCCACACCCCATCAGGGACGTGTCCATGGTAATGGATATCTGATGATCCAGAGGTGCAAAGGGATACCCTTCCAGAAGGTTGTCCTCTTGCGACCACCAGGTGAAAGACTTCTTAAGAGGTTCTGTCACCTTGATGAGAAAGGACTGAGGATGAGTGGTTGGAGACCACTGAGTACTGAGCATCCACTGGGAGGTTCTCATGTGGAGACATGCTAGGAGTACAGTGATCACTGAGGATGCCATGAGACCCAGCATCCATTGCATTGAGATAGCTTGAACTGAGTTGTTTTCACTGATGTACTGGGCCATCTGTCAGATATCGTTCCTTCTGTCCTCTGGAAGAAAGGCTTTCGCACAGGAGGTGTCCAGAAGAGTTCCTATAAAGAGGAGCTTCTGGGAGGGCTGCAACTGTGATTTTTTGAGATTTAGCAGGACTCCCATGGACGTGAGGAAGTCTGAAGCCTTGGCGACGGCGTCCAGAGTTTCTTGTCTGGAGGGACTTGCTAGGAGCCAGTCATCCAGATATGGGAACACTTGTATTCTGATTTTCCTGAGATGCGCCACGAGAATTGCACAACACTTTGTGAAAACTCATGGCACTGAGGATAGCCCAAAGGGCAGGACTCTGAACTGATAATGTTGACCCAGCGCCACAAACCTTAGGTATTTGTGGTGCTTTGGGTGTATAGGAATATGTTGGTAGGCATCCTGCATGTCCAGGGAAGCTAGCCAATAGTGTTGATGAAGCAAGGGTAACAGGGTCCCTAGAGAAATCATCTTGAACTTTTCCTTGGGAAGAAACTTGTTTAACTTTCTGAGGTCCAGAATGGGGCGCATGCCACCAGTTTTCTTCGGGACCAGGAAGTAATGGGAGTAGAAACCTGTGTTTCTTTGATCCAGTGGAACTATTTCTACTGCCCTGTTGTTCAGAAGGCCTTGTACTTCGGAGGCAAGAAGGTCTGACTGAATTGTCGACAGCCTGGGCTGTCATTTGTGGGGATGATCTGGAGGGGTTTCTGAAAAGTTGAGTGAATACCCATCACAGATTATCCGGAGGACCAATTTGTCTGATGTTATGTATTTCCACTGGTTGTAGAACTGAGTCAGACGTCCTTCCACCACTGAGGAAGAGTCCCCCTTGGACAGTTGAGGTGGGACCTGGGCCAGAAATTCAGAAGGTGGCACTGGGCGCTTTGAGCCTTGCACCTTCTGTTGCATTTTCTTTTGAGGCTGGGGATGTGGTTTTTGCTAAAACCTCCCCTGCCCTTGCCCTGAAAGGATGGATGGTTATGAAATTGATGCTTGTTGACACCACCCCGAGAAGGGGTGGGAGCGGGTCGAGCCGTTTTAATGGCAGACCTAGTCTTCTGTGTGGCCTCCAGCGCTTGCTCTACTTGAGGTCTGAACAGATACATACTGTCGAAAGGTAAAGCCATGACCTGCTGCTGGGCATCATTCATGAAGCCCGAAGTACATAGCCAGGAGTAACGACAGGTGCAAATGCCCGCCGCTCGGGGCGCTTTGAGCCTTGCACCTTCTGTTGCATTTTCTTTTGAGGCTGGGGATGTGGTTTTTGCTAAAACCTCCCCTGCCCTTGCCCTGAAAGGATGGACGGTTATGAAATTGATGCTTGTTGAC
This sequence comes from Neoceratodus forsteri, assembly GCA_016271365.2. Taxonomy (NCBI): domain Eukaryota; kingdom Metazoa; phylum Chordata; order Ceratodontiformes; family Ceratodontidae; genus Neoceratodus; species Neoceratodus forsteri. The sequence goes on from CM028137.1 coordinate 166,871,895, forward strand.
ACCACCCCGAGAAGGGGTGGGAGCGGGTCGAGCCGTTTTAATGGCAGACCTAGTCTTCTGTGTGGCCTCTAGCGCTTGCTCTACTTGAGGTCTGAACAGATACATACTGTCAAAAGGTAAAGCCATGACCTGCTGCTGGGCATCATTCGTGAAGCCCGAAGTACATAGCCAGGAGTAACGACAGGTGCAAATGCCCGCCGCTCGGGAAGCAGTATCGAAAGTGTCCATAGCTGCTTTAACCTGATGGTTATTGGACTCGATACCCCTGGTTATGGTCTGAAGTAGCTCTGAACTAGTGACTGACTTGGGCAGAGCTTCCACCATCTGTTTGAGCGGATGCCAAAGAACATACTCATATTGGGAGAAATAGTCCTGGTAGCGGGCAATACGCATACCCAGGGTGGAGGCAGCAAAGACTCTCTTACCTAAGGTGTCTGTCTTACAAGATTCTTTATTTATAGGACGGGCTGTAGATGCCTGAGGGAGAATGGCCTTATCATTCTCTGCTAGGACTACAATGGGGTCAGCAAAGGCATGGGAGGCCAAAATGGGTCGATCCTTGAGAGGAGCATACTTCCTGTCTATGGACTTAGCCACAGAAGGGATGAGAGCAGGATTATTCCATACTACCTGAGAGAGTGTCTCAAACGATGGTTGTACCGGAGGAGTTAAATCGATAGGGATCTCTGGGACATGTAGGTACTGGAGTCTCAAAAGCTTCCCAGGATCGATATCTGTAGTCTGGAGAGAAAGAGTATAATTTACATTTTTCAGCAGAGACTTAAATGACAGGTCTTCAACCAAAGGCTCTGCAGCAGGACTGATCCCTGCTCCTTCAACATCATCACCACCCAGTCGAAGATCTGGGTCAGGCTCAATACTGTATGGACAGGAAAGGAGTGAAAATCAGAAGGAAACGAAGAAGAGAAAGGAATCGGAGTCGAGAACCCCTGAAGGCTGGACAGTGCTGCATCATGCCTCGGTGCTGAAGAAGAACATGGCGCCGAAGGCAAGGGAGTCAGTGCCGCCAGGAAACAGCCCAGCATGGTGTCATGCAGACCACAGCCGAGGATGGCACCGACAGACCCATCGACGTCGAGTGCATCCCCAACACTGTCGATGATGCCGAAAGTGACCCAGGGCTCCGAAAACTGTGATTCAAAGAAAAAGGATGAAGAATACCAGGAGATAGAGGCATCGTGTAGCCCCCTGCACCACAGCCATGTGAGGGGGGGAAAACACATGATCGCGGAGTGGACGACACCAAAGATGGTGCCGCGTGACTAGGAAGGTCCAACCACCCTACCCACTTCCCCGAAAGGCCTGAAGGCAACCTCCAAGCCCACTGCTCCATAAGAGTGGCCCACTGATGAAACTGCTCATCAGAAGCCCTTTCAAGAGGCGGGGAAGGGCTCCGATGTCAAAGAGGTCGGCCACCGGAGACAGTACTAGTGACTCCAGAGGAGGAGACTGGCACCTGGCCCCAACGACCGACCGTCGACGCGCAGACATACCAGAAGGTGACCTCGAGTGATGCCTTCTCTTTTTTGACCTGTGGGCTGAAGAAGAGCTCGAGGCCGAACAGTGCAGAGAATGGGACTGTTTTCTTTTATGCTTTTTGGGGGACCACCCATCCCCCTAAGCATCGGACCTTCCGTTGTCAGACCCCCTCCGGAGAGGGTGGCGGACCAGACCCAGCCCGGCAGACTGAACAGCTTTCATACGATGTCTCCCTACTGTCACCTGACCCGCTCATGGTCGACTCCGTCAGTGGAGGGCTAAAGACTTCTTTTTCTTAATAAGTAAAGTTTAAAAGTAAGCAGTACTTATTTTGAGATGAATTACAAAACAATAAACTCAAAACTATGCTGCTAGCTTGAAGTTTGACTCCTGGCGGGCGAGCGAGGTCGTCACTGAAGCGCACTCGACGGCAGAAAAAAAGGAACTGAGGCGGTTGGAGGGTCAATGCCGAGATAGTCACTGCTGCAAGAGCCAAGGCTCGTGGTGCTGCTCCTTGCGGCTCCATCTCTGGTGCTGGCCCTCTTTCAAAAAAGTTTGCTCCCGCTGGGTCCTAGCGCCTCCAACGTAGATCCCATCAGTGTGAATGAGTGGTGGAAACTTTATGTCCAGGAAGATCAAGGGGGCACAATTTGAAGATAGAGGGGGGATGGATCAGGGGCAATGTGAGGAAGTATTTTTGCATGGAGAGGGTGGTGGATGCATGGAACAGCCTTTCTGAGGAGGTCATGGAGTCAAAAACAGTGGAGGAATTCAAGAATGCATGGGACCGACATAAGACAATTATAGTGGGGGGAGGTGGAGGGTACAGAGGAAGTAGACTGCTGGTTGACTAGGATCTGCAGCTTATCCAACAGGTAGGCAAATGGGCAGACTAGGTGGGCCAAGCGGTCCTTATCTGCCATCAAAGTTTATGTGTTTTACTGCACACCATACTTCAGGTGCGGTCACACCAAGAACAGCTTGAGGCAGTTCAGAGGAAATCACAAGAGATGGCTCAGGGACAGCAGGGCAGGGCTTAGGATGGCAGCCTGATAAAGCTCAGCATGTACTCACTAAAGGAAAAGGAGAGAGGGGAAATGACTGAAACCTTCAAGTACCTAAAAGGTATAAATAAGGTGGATATCGAGGAACGTTTCTGTACCAGTGATTACAGGATCCTTAGGGGGTCCTGTCTCAAACTGCAAGGGGAAAGACCGAAGAAGAAGGACATGATGACACTTCTTCCTACCAGCAGACAAAAGTCATGATAGGGGAGATTTCAATAAAGTGTGGGACCCGATGCTAGATAAACTCAGAAACACATCTCTGTCATTTAATTAGTCATGCGACTTGCACCTCATCTGGCAACCTGCATTCCCCAGCCTCCTCGACAAGGCCCCTGGCTGCATCCTTCCTCCCCTGCTCAATCACCTCTCTCACCTTCCCCCCTACCTGTCGCATCCGGTCCCTCCTAGTCTGTCCCACCAACTCACCCACTATGACCCCTGACTGATTCTTTTCCACACCTTTCTTCCTCCCTTCCCCTCCCCTTCCCCTCTTCCCTCCCTCCCCCACACCTCACCATCCCCTCCCTCCTGTCACCTTCTCCTTCTGTGCTTGCTCCTGTTCCCACCCATTCTACCCATTCCTGCCTCGCTCAACATGCTGCACCCCCCTTGTTCTCTGTCCTGCTGCTACTCTTCATCCCCTGACTCACCCTTCCTGAGTTCCAAAATGGGATTACCGCCCACATTTTTGCCTATAAAGTCCTAGAATGCCAACTATGTATCTAATTGCAATCACCTATATTTACTATGTATTGTGCTGTTCTACTGTTTGCTGTATTTGATATCATCTGTACATGTTATTGTGCTTTATATTCTGTCTGTTTTGTAACCCCTTCCTCATTATTGACATGGAACCTTTGTAAATGAACTCCACTGTGCTCAAAGGTATTTTCTAATCCTAGATTGAAATAAATAAAATAAATAAAAATGTCCCCTACTAAATCCAGAAATGCCCTTAAACAGCTAGCACACAAATTCTCTTTGCTTGACCCCTGAAGGGCCCTGAACCTGATGGGTAGGGACTTCATGTTCCATTCGGCAAGGCACAACACAGGCAGCCAAACAGATATTTCTACTAAAAGAATCTGCTACCTTGCAGTCAGTCCTCTCCTTAACCATGGGGTCAATTGTCATTTCGGACCATACTACTGTCTCCCTAGTAATGGCATTGGGCAACACCACCCGTTCTTCCCCTAGATGGAGGCTAAATGCCCTCTTATTTCAAGACCTTAATTTAAAACCATGATTGGAGGTAGAAATAAACTTCTACTTTACCACTAATGATACACCTTATGTATGTAGGACTACCCTGTGGGATGCCTTCAAGGCATATCTCAGAGGAAGAATCATAAGTTATTCAGCAACTGCCAAGCATCAGCAGTTCCATCAGTTCACCCAGTTAGAGGAAGCCCTGAAAGACTGTGAGAAGGAGTTTAATATTTCCTCTGGCCCGCTCCCCACAGCTCGAATGGCAGATCCTGAACTTGAAGTACCAGAACAATACACTCACTTTTACTGCAGCTAAGCCTGACATACAACACACCTCTCATAAATACTGGGAATCTGTGGAGTGAGTAGGTAAACTGCTAGCATACCGAATCAAAGTTCAACAAGCCGCTAAACACATTGGCAGCATCCAAAAACCCACGGGGCAGATTCTAATACCCAAAACTGAGATTAATGGTCCGGTGGCTTAGAGGGCTGAGGGGCTGGGTGCCTTACCCCCTGCCACACTGGTGACTTGGGGTTGGGAATGGACTTGGGTTGCTCGGGGGCAGGTGGAGAGAAGAAGAATTGAGCATCCCTTGGACAGCTCTCCTTCCTCAGTGAAGGGGGGTTAGTGTGGCTCACTGCTTGCCTGACACCCAGCGGCAACTGGATGCCAGCACATGTGATGCCACCATGCAAGGGAAGGGATCCAGTGTTCAGGACGCTGGGGCCATCTCCACAGAAGTGAAGCTTGGACAGCTTGTCCACTGCACATCCATGGGCCCAGGGGAGAAAACCGGTAGAAAAATACAGGCACTGGGCTACATGAAGCTTTCCCCAAAAGAAATGAAAATTATGTACTTACTGTAAATGTTGATCTTCCCAAATACCTTCACCATTCATTACTAAATGGGTCCTACTGGTGGTCAGGACCCTGCTCGGAACATAAAAGAGCACTGCCTCTTTAAAAATTTTCTGAGCTGGAGGAACGGACGTTGGGACGGCACCAACTACGAAGCCAGTGTTCTACGTGACACTCATGGGTCAGCTAGTAACCGATGCCAACTCCTCCCAGTCCCCAGTTCTGTCCACCAGGCGAAAGAAGAGAAGATAAGAACAGGAATAGAGGGATGGCAAGGGTGCACAAAGGATAGAGAAGGGGCGGAGAAATGCATATAAAGCCAACAGAAAGGGCTTAGAAGAGAGGGACAGGCTAGGAGGGCAAGGGTGGCCAGTATACTGGGCAGCCATAAGAGATAGAAGAAGCAATAAAAGGAAAAGAAGAAGAGAAAGAGAGAGAGAGAGAGAGCCCTATCTGAGGAGACTCGTATCCTCTTTAGTCACCTTTCTTTTCTCCACTTTTTTTTTTTGACCTTCAATGAGGAGGTTTCACCAGGTTTTCCAGCCCATCCACTGACAGACAGATGTTTGAAAAAAAAGGGGGTGATTAAGACCCAGCTGGACCAAGAAGAGGCCATAGGAGAACGTGTCAGCTGAAAACCTTTTCTGCTAGACCAGAGGAGGAAGGAGGAGAAAACAAGAAGGGACAATTTTCCACGACTCTTCTCAGGGGAGGCAGGGACACAGAGAGATTTCCAGGGTCTCTCTCTCTCTCTCTCTTCAAGAAGAGCTCCAAGAGGGTCCCCAAAGGAGAACCAGAGGTTGGTAGAGGGGAATCCACTAGGAAGTGAACTCCTGCTGAGGTTGCGGAATCCAGGGTAGAAGGGATGGAACAATCAGCCAACAGGGCCAGAGGCTGGGAAAAATCCCAGTGGTCCTACCGGCTTTCCCACTGGCTTAGTTGGGAAACCTATTGAAAGTTACTTTTCCAGCAGTGACTTACAGGGTTAGGATAGAAACTACCAGCCCCTAGCCCAACCAGAAAACTTGCCAGAGTCAACTTCAACCCTTGCAAGAGATTTGGAAGAGTTCAGAGTGAAGATTCCAGAGGAAACTTCCCCTTCAGCCAAAGAAAAAGAGGACAACCTTCCCAAAAAGGGGCTGTCCAGAGAATGGCAGGATGCCTGGAGGCATAAGGAGCAGGGTTTGCCCCAAGAAAGAGCTATTCCCCCCTTGATCCTTGCCCCAATTCAAGCAGTAGAGAGAAGAGGAAAATGGAGGAAACAGTGCTGCCCAGCGCCTGGTTACAGGGAGGAAGGGAGGGTTAACATAATGAATGGCAAAGATATTTGGGAAGATCAGCAATTATGGTAAGTACGTAATTTTCAGATCTTACCCAAATTAATCTTCACCATTCATTACTAAATGGGTCTGAGTGCCAAGATGGCAATCCCTGAGGGAAAAATATTTTTCCCCCAGCCCTCTGTGGGAGATTACCATAGGAGGAGAGGGCCCTTTTATGGGCCTGGCGAGGCCCAAGGATGGGCATGGGCTGGTGGATGCTCCTGAGACCCAGGAGATGAAAGGCACACCTGCAATTCATGCCGTGCCCTTTGAGAAAAGAACAGAGCTCCCAAGAACAGTGAGGACAGCACCCCACGCTGGGCCAAGGATGACAACCTCGATAGGCAAAGTCATGCAGTCTGCCCAATGCAGACTGAAGTCCCCACCAGCCTGGAAGCTACCTCGTTGGCATGATACACTGCTTTTGAGAGGTGTCCTGCCAGCTCCAGGCCCTGTTGCTGTGAGGCGAATGACTTGCCAGGTTTCCTCACTATCAGGCATTGCCACAAAGAGCTGGCCCAGCAGCATCCAGATGTGCCTAACATAGGCCACCTGGTGAGCCTGATAAACAGTGATCTGCAACAGAAGGCATGCCAATGAAAACACCCTTCTCCCCCATCGGTCAAACTCAGCTGAGTCAGCGTCGGGGGGGGGCAGTTGTGATGAGGATGATGAAGCCCAGTTGGGGTGTCCACTCCCGAAGTAGGGTGGGGCATGACACCTGGATACCCCACTGCAGCGCAATACCCGCGCATGCACTTCCTAGGGGCAGGAGATGGGGTGGTGGGACAGAACCAGACAGCACGCGAGGCCTCCATTAATGGCCACAGCCAGGGAGGTATGACTAAGTTGTCAGCACTGTAATCCCCCAGGAATGACAGTGTCGCATGTCCTTGGTTACATCCTCAAAGTGGGAAAAAAGCTCCTCCATCATTCTGCCAGGAAGTGCTGGTAGGACTTAAAAGTCTGCATCAGCTGAGAAGTGGAGAGAGGCATCCTCTTCCTTGGTGGAGGAAGTTAAAGACTCGGAGGAGCTCAAGTCAGAGCCAGTGGCACAGGGGTTTGAGGTCTAAAGAATACCTCGGAGATGGCACTGAGGTAATGGGAAAATGTAGCTGCCGAACCCCTGAACTGTTCCCAGGTCATGGGTCCCCCTGGGTCCCAAGAGACTGGGGAGAGGGGGAGGGGATGGCAGAGGAACAGAAGGAAGAGCAGCCTGGTGAAGCAGGGAAGGTCCTCTGCAAGGACTGCAGGATCGCGCAGGGGACCCCTCCCGAAGGAGGGGGCTGCCTATTCCACCCACCACAGTGCACCCAACCAGCGAGGGGCAGATTGGGTGTTGGCCTTGACAGGAAACCCACAGGGGGGAGACTGAAGCCATGTAGAGTCCACCAGAAGGTCCCTGTCCTCATCAACTGCAGGACCTTCCCCGAAACAAAGGAAGACAGGGATGGGTCCGCACTATGACTCCTGCCAGGGCCCCAAGGGACTCCCCAATGGGGGTCACTGCTCAGACCAGGTCCTGCCAACCTCTGACTTCGAAGAGAGGGACCTGCCCCTCGGAAGAGGCCTGGTCAAATGATCCAGACTGACTGACTTGAAAGGGAAACCCCAGTCCTCACGGGGGAGGGAGGCAGTGAAGCCCTCCTGAGTATCCTCCTCATCAGCTGGGATCCACACAATGATAGGCCTGGATCCAGCCTTAGAGATGGTGCTAGCCCCTAAGTTGGCACTGGCTGCAGCATCAGACCCAGGTGGAATCTGAGGGCTTCTTGGAGCTCAGCACCCAATTGAGATCATTCCGATCCTCATCTCCCCAGGTGGAAGGTAAGATCAGGAAGATCTCCAAATGGGCAACCCCCTGGATTCTCTGCCTCTCATCACAGAGAGCGGCATCAGAGGGGAGCCCAGGCACAAGGCTGGCACTGCCACACTCACTGGCACTGGAGATGGTGCCAGGAGCAGGGGCAGCGACCAACCATGGCACTGTGAGAACCACCGGAGTAGAGCCCACATGTAGCTCAGGCTTCTCAACAAGGGTCATCCGTGTCTCTGAGGAGACCCTGGACTGTGAGGAGTGACCAGTCGCCTCCCCTTGGGGGAGGGCAGCTGCCCCACCAACCTCTCACTGGGACACCTTGCACCAGCAAGCTGTGGAACAAAGGGGGTCCTGTCCCCTCTGGCCCATATAGAGCTTAAGGGGGCTCAGGGGTGGAGCTCAGTGACCTTGTCTTGGAGTCCTGAGTGTGTTGACACCCTCAGAAAGTTGGGGGGTCTCTCCCCAACTGAGCCACATGGATAATGAGCATATGGTAGTCCATGGAAAAACAGGCGTCGCACTCGTCCATCACGTGACGGGGACCCAGACAGGTGAAGCAATGGTCATGGGGGTCCATAACGGTCATGGAATTGCCACTGGGGCACTGACGCATAAAGGGAAACTCCTGCATGTTTTAACTTGGATCTATGCCCCGACCCCGACATTACCATCAGGCAAAAAAAAAAAAAGGGATCTAAACAAAGAAAGCACTCGGCACCATGATAAAATAAAGAAAAAGAATTAAACTCCAGAACCGAAATGGTGCCAGTACTCACGGTGCCAGATCAAGGATGTAGGCCTAGCTTACTTCGAGTATGATGCAGAAACTTGCTTGAAGGCAGTCTTCCCTCGCAGGATCCTTCCTCGGTGGCGATAAGAACTGAGGACTGGGAGGAATCGGCGTCAGTTACTGGCCAACCTACAAGTGCCACATAGAACGTTGGCCTCGTGGTCGGCACCATCCTGACATCGGCTCCTCCAGCTCAGAAACATTTTAAAAAGGCAGTGCTCTTTTATTTCCTGAGCAGGGTCCTGACCTCTGGTATGACCCATTTAGTAATGACTGGTGAAAATAAATTTGGGTAAGATCACTAATGGCCCACCAGGTCCCAGAATTAGTGAGGGGGGGATCGGGATGGCAGGTGCTCACCAGACAGGCTGATACAGCCGCACAGCCTGCCAGGGAGTAGAAAAACCTCTATGGAAAACAAAACTAAGATTAACAAAACCTTCCAGGACTTCTATGCCAACTTGGCCCCTCCCCACCCTCTCTGGCAACTTTTTTAGGGGACAACACCCTCTCCGTCAAGACGGAGGAGCAGCAGTAGAAGCTGGATCTTCCAATTACATTACCAGAAATCCAAGCCACAATTAAGGCCCTTCCCAAAGGAAAAACCCCTGGTCCTGATGGTCTGGCAATGGAATTTTATCAGGCCTACCTAACAAAACTAGAGGCTAGACTCCTTGATGTGTATGAGATGGCACAAATGCAAGGCTCCCTCCCTCCTTCCATGTCAGAGGCCCTCATTACTCTACTGCTTACTCTGGCAAAGATAGTTAGAAACTGCCAAACTATCACCCAATCTCACTCCTCAATGTGGATGTTAAGATGCTAGCAAAGCTCTTGGCATTCAGACTGCAGCAGGACATCCCCCATATCACTGACCATCATCAAACTGGCATTGGATAAACTCCATGCCTTATTTCTCGCCATATGGTCAGCCTCTCGACAACCTACTTAATAAACTAAGCCTTGCTGGTCTATCTCCTGCTTCAGTGTCCTGGTTCAGCTCCTATCTAACTGTCCGATCCCAGGCAGTTTCTATTAACAATGTCCTATCCCCCTCTCTCCCCATCCTCGCAGGTGTGCCCCAGGAATCTATCCCTGGGCCAGTTCTGTTTCCCTCTTTATTAACGATCTCCTCTCAGCATGCACCCATGCCAATATTCACATGTACGTGGATGATACCGTCCTTTTCCTGTCCGGACCATCCATCCAAGCCGTCCAATCCCCCCTTCAAAGTGATCTCACAGCGGTCACAGCCTGGTTCAATGTCAGCTGCCTAAAACTGAATATAAAAAAAAATGCTGCCATGACCTTCGGCTCTAAACAAAAACTCACAAGGCTTCCCACCCCACCAGTCTTCTCCTCTACAGCTAACACCCTCTAGACAATGTCCCCACCTACAAGTACCTAGGCATCTAGCTCGACCCGTCTCTCGATTTCTCCTCCCACTTTAGTGCTCTACACTCCAACCTGCACCCTAAACTAGGGTACTCTACTGCCACAAGGCTGGTCTCTCCCTCCCTGTAAGGTGTGGATCCTCCCAGCCTTTGACTACGCAGACATAATTTACAGTGCCTCTCTAGCCACCTCCCTTGCCAAGCTTGATATTCTGTTTCATGCCTTCTGTAGGTTCACCTCCAACTCCCCTCTCTTTAACTCACCACTGTGACCTATACTCCTCCCTTTCCCTCCAATCCCTCACACAGAGACGCTCCTCACACTGCTCCACCTTCATCACTAAATTCTGGTTTGGGACCCTTCCGCCCTACCTTGCCTCTTTCCTCAAGTCTTGCTAATCCCTCACCCTACAACTCATGGTCGATCTGTGCCTCCACCTTTTCCTCCCACGTGTATGCACATTAGCCAGCAAACTTTCCTTCTCTTATAGACTTCCTTCCCTCTGGAATAGTGTTCCCCTCAAAATCCATCTCTCTTCCCTCCTTCCCTGCCCTCAAGCGCTTACTCAAGCCAACCCCTATTACTTCTTGTATCTGTTCTCCTTCCTAGAGCTCACTTACTTCAGTTTCATTGTTCCCCTCTCCTCTTGCTGCAACTCACTGTATATATCTATGTAAATACTGTTTGCATGTATTGGATAATTCTCTATTGTAAATAGCATTCTTTTTATTATGTATAATTTCTGTATTTTGTTACATCTCTGTTGTCAATGTTGTATTTTTTCTTTTCTGACCCCTCCCCAGGTCACACCTGGAAATGAGCTTCTGCTCATGGTGCCTTTCACGGTTACCAGCTTTTAAATAAATAAATAAACCTCACCCAGCCTTAAAACACTGGCATACGCCGATGACATGTTCCTCACTATATTTAACCCTACAGGTACGCTGTCACAAGTGCTGAGCACTCTAGAGGCATTCACTTCCGTCATAATCCTGGAAGTCAGCTGGGGGAAAATTGAGGTGTTATCCCTAAACCCACAATGCCAGGAAAACCACATCTGGCCATGGCACCTGAAATGGTCTTCAAAACAAACGACATACCTAGGAATGGTTATCACCCCAAATTTCAAACAATTTCTTGACCTCAACATTAGCACATTAATCAAAAACCTGGAGATGGATTTCTCCTGGTGGACCAAGCTTAACTTAACTTTTGGGGGAACGATTGTAACATGTAATGATTGCCTTCCCAAAAATTATTTTTTGCCTTAACAATCTTCCCCTGCGCATTCCCTCAGTACACTTTCCAGAGAATGGAAAAAGTATTCCTCTCCTATCTCTGGGGAGGATCCAGGCCCTGTTTCTCATTACCTAAATTATGTTCCCCAGGGTCCAAAGGTGGCTGGAGCCTCCCCTGGCTCTTTGCATACCACCAAGTGGCAGGTACAAAGCATCTGCTATGCAGGCTTCAACCTCAGTCACATCTCATGCCCCTATGGCTTCACTTAGAGTGTACCTCTAAAGAACTTTCCCCATGGCATTTAACACTTAGAATTCAGGCAAGAGGTCTGCATAATCTGTCCTTAATGGTGAAATCTGCTGCTGAGGCATGGACCACACTCTGTAAGCATCACCATTGGGAAGACAATCGTCTAGAATATTGGGAACCCTTGAGGAACAACACATACATTAAAATGGACCATGACCCACTTTACCATCAAAGACAGGTAGAAACTGGCATCACAACAGTAGGGCATCTGTTTACTATGGAAGGACAAATGTTGGAAACCTTCTATTGCTTGCAGGACAAATACCAAATCACCAAATTGGATTTCTGCAACTATCTGCAAATTAGGCAAGCAGTTCTTGACTGACACTGGGCATGGGACCAGAAAGATGTCACAGATCTCCCAAAGGTGCTTACTGGTTGGAAGAAAAACCTGATAAGGTTGGGAGGTCAAATATATATATGCACCTCCTCTCTCCCACTTGTCCCACTCTCTACAAACAAAAATGAGATTGGGAGCAAGAGATGCATATAACAATCATAGACGACAGCTGGCTCGGTGGCGCTGAGGGTTGAGGTGCTGGATGCCACACCTTGCACCACACCAGTGACCCAGGTTTGGGAACAAGCTTGGATTGGCAGGGGGAGGGTATGGAGCAGAACTGAGCTGCTGCAAGGGGGCTCCCCTCCCTCAGGGAGGGACTTCTATGGCCCTTGGCTACAACCCGGTGGAGGACAGATGGCTGTCAGGCCTCGGAGGAGACCGGCGATTGCAAGGGGTGGGGCAGAAGGTACTGAATTGGTGCCCAGAGTGCATGTGTGTCTCGTCGCACATGCACTGCTGTGACTACCGGGGTCCCAGGCACTGCAGGGCAAAAAATGGGAAAAAACTCTAAAAATGCATATAGAAAAAACAATCACAAATGACAGCTGGGCAAAAATGCTACAACATGCCCATAGGGGTTTTAGAGATACCCGATATCAACTCATTCAAAAAAAAAATCTGCATCAGTGGAATAGAACTCCAGCAGTCTTATAAAAAATGAGGCTGTTTAACAGTGACAAATGCTGGAGATGTCATCAGACAGAAGGTACCTGAGAACATATACTTTAGTCCTATCTGAGCATACAGGTCTACTGGGCCCAAGTTTATGCTTTTTGCAGCAGCATGTATGGGTGAAACATCCCACCTGACTCTCGTTTATAGATTTTGGGAGACACCTCAGTAGTTTCAAAACTACCTGGCGGAGATCAGCAATGGCTTCTTTCTGCAGCATTAGAAGTCAAAGGGCAAACACTGCTCCACTGGTGTACAACGATTTCCCCTTCCCTCGCTGAATGGATAGCAGCCCGCTATAAGTTAGCAGAGTATGAAAAGCTGCTACATGCCTTGCAAAATAACCTCCCCAGGTTTTACTGTATTTGGGACCCTTTCTTGCAGAACTCCCTGTACAACATACAACATATCACTTCTCAGTTGTGTGTATTTTTCTTTGCTGAATACTTGAAAACTATGTTACATTACCCTATTCGGATCTGCTGTAAGTTTGTTAATATCAACTGTTAGAGATAGATATGTCTTACCTGTTCGTATTTCATTGCTTCTTACTGGATACCTGTGCTATGTCTGTTGTGTTTTTTTGTGTTGTTGTTGTATTTTTTGAAAATTTTAATAAAAAAAAGTTTACTGAGAGAGTAGTGTCTGGAAGAAAAAATTACTCACGTTAGTAATCTTGTTTCTTCTAAGGGAATCTTACTGTATTCTGACTTATGCAGTATGGTCTCACCATAGGACTACCCCGGAGCTGAAATGGTTAATAGAGCCTATGCAAATGATGGAATGCTAGGCTCAAGCTTGGTTTTCAAACCAGTGTCCCTGGTAAACAGTTCTAAACCGTCAGAGTCTTACGAAGCATGCACCAAATCTTATCTAACTAAGCATTACTACTGTTAAACAACTAAACCCCCTATTTAATAATAAACATTTTTGTTCCCTTAAAGGGACACTGTCAACCTGCTTTTCATCATCTCATTTCTAATTAAAAACTCACATTTTATGATTGCTTACCTTCTCTAAAACTCATTGATGTTGCTGTTTGTTTGGTCTGTCTCCTCGTTTAGTAGAACTGAAATGCATGGCAATGTATATTCATAAACTACCTTGTTTTGTTTAGAATCCTGGATCTGTTCTTACTGCATACTTCCTGAGCATTAGAAACACACCCAAATAGTGCAGTCACTCATGAGGCAGTAGCGTCCTAAACTCCCACTGCATCACAAGTGGCTAGACTGTGTTGTGGGTGTTTCCATGTCCAGGAAAGATGCAGTTGGAGCTGATCAAGGAATGTAAACAAACCTGTGTTTGTGTGGTAACACCACTATGGTGGGCAGTCTGTTTTTACTTTTTCTAAGAAAACAAGCATTTGTCAATGCCGAATGTTGCTTGCTTGTATGTGCTGTTTAGGTATTTGGAAGTGATAGCTCCATGCCTTCCTCCCAAGACATGCACTGTGCCTTTCCTGGGGTCAGCATGTTAGACAAATCTGGTTGATTTCTTTGACTGGGTGACAAAGGAAGTGAATCAGGGTGGGGCAGTGGACAGCGCTTACCTTGATTTCAGCAAACTCTTTGACACCATCCCACACAGGAGGCTGATAAACGAGCTGGGTAGGCTGGGCATGGGGGAAAGGGTGGTAAACTGGGTTAGAAACTGGCTAACAGACAGGAGGCAGAGAGTGGTGGTAAATGGGGTGCAGTCTAGGGAGAGGGGGTGACCAGTGGGGTGCTACAGAGATCGATCCTGGGGCCAGTCCTGTTCAATGTCTTCATTAGAAACATTGCAGAACGGCTGAAGGGAATTTTTTCACCACATTTTCAGCATAACCATTTTAAGACCTATGCTCATGAACAGTGTCACTGTTGTTTTATTAATCTGTCCCAAACATTAATTGTGCACACCGACTGCGCCATTGTGCCTACATGCACTTAAACACATTTTGGGCAACATGTGAAAAATGACAGCTGTACTACTCATAAGGAGGTTTGATAAAATGGCAATGTGGAAAATCTGGAGTGCAAATATTAAAAATTCGCGAAATCACGAGCGTGCGTAGGAAGAGCGCAACGCATGCTTGTAAAACAGTCAGTTTTTAAAATTTTTTCTCCAAATTTTTAACATAGCCATTTTAACACCTCTGCTCATGAACAGTGTCACTGTGATTTTCTTAATGTGTCTCATACATTGAGTTCACACACCGACTGCGCCATTGTGTGCTACATGCGCGGAAACACATTTTGGGCGAGATGTGAGAAATGACAGCTGTACTGCTCATAAGGAGGTGTGGTAAAATGGCAATGTTGAAAATCTGGAGTGAATATATTGAAAATTTGCGAACTTATGGTGATGCGTAGGAACAACACAACGCATGCTCGATAAAACAATCATTTTGAAATTTTCACCAAATTTTCAATATGGTTTTTGAGGCCTACCTCATGAACTGTGACACTGTCATTTTCAAAATCGGTCCGAAAGGTGATTCGCGCAGTGACGCAAAGTCACCTTGTGGCCGATTAATGCCATGACAGTGACAGAATTCATGAGGTGGGGTCCCAAAAATCCCATGTTGAAAATTTGGTGAAAAAATTTCCCAAAATGCCAGAGATATCCAATAAAGTTGAAAAAACCCTATTTATTCCATTATACAGCTTACCGGCATTTCCTCAGTTTGCAGTTGGCTTTGAAGAGTGCAGACGTGTTCCTGGTCCACCGAAGATCATCGCACCAGACTCTGGAGGTAAGTATGGGGTGAGGTGGGGGTGTGGGGAGGTAGATGCACAGAAGGTTGGCGTGGTTGGGGAAGGGGGGTCAGGACAGTCTCTTGAGGGAAGTTTTTTATCGTGAGCGATGCTGCGGGACTGTGGCTGGACTTGTGCCACACTGGGTGGGCTCCCAGCATGGCGGAAGGCTGTTTGGGGTGGGGCAGAGGAGCCAATGGGGATTGGGCACCCCGTCACCAAAGGACCTGTTGCCATGCTGGGGTGGGCTCCCAGCGTGGCACCCGCAGTCTCGGGGAGGAAACAGTAGAAGCCGACGGCGGACTGGGCACCCCATCAGCCATACAGGAATGCTGCCACGCTGGGGTGGGCTCCCAGCATAGCACCTGGAACTCGGGGGCGCAGCACAGCCGACGGGGATTGGACCCTGTCGGCTGCACAGTGTGTGCGTGGGGGGGGAAGCACGAGCACGCAGTATGCGTGCGTGTGTGTGTATTGTGTGTGTGTATGTGGGGGAAGTGTGCATGAGCACGCGATCTTATCGCTGCTCACTGAAGCGTAGTTCTCCCTTTCAACTGTACGGCACTGCATTTTCAACGGCTGTCATAGATAGCTGCAGCGTTGATTGGAGAACTGCGGCCAGGCCTGCAAACACACTGACTGAATTGGAAAAGTGCTGCCACAACTCTGAAAACTCGGATGATGGCACTATGTTTCTTGCACATGCATGCAAGCAACATAAAGGGCTCAGAATCAAACTACCAGCTACATCAGCAATCTTCACAGAATGCTGGCAATCATAAAATGTGTTTTTTAAACTATGGACACTTTCAGACCTAAGGGGGTTGACAGTGTCCCTTTAAGGGCTTGAACTGGCACCACTAAGACTCAAGTCACAGATGCCCAAGAGAAAAACATACCCACAGGTTTGCCACTCACTAGTACAGCTGGAGTGCAGTGACCCTAGGTTCACAGTAGGAAAGGAAGGAAGGGTGCTCAGAATACAGTAAGATTCCCTTAGAAGAAACAAGATTACTAAGGTGAGTAATTTTTTTCTTCAAACCCCAGGAAATCTTACTGTATTCTGACTTATGCAGACTACCCAAGCAGTGCCTTTGGAGGTGGGCTAGAACCTACCTAGGAAACAGGCTCTGCAGGACTGCTGTCTCAAACCTGACATCTCCTCTGGCCTGAACATCCAAACAATAATGCTTGGTGAAGGTATGGACTGTTTTCCAAGTAGCTGCTTTGCATATATCAGTTAGGTGGATATCTCTAGCAGCTGCTAAAGAAGCTGCTGTGCACCTAGTGGAATGGGCTTTGAGGCCTGCAGGTGGCCGCTTGCCCACTTTGCTGTAGCAGAACTGAATACAAGCTACAAACCATCTTGCAATGGATCTTTTTGTGGCTGGTTTCCCTTTTCCTACCTCTCCATAGGTGAGGAAGAGCTGAGATTGATCCTGTCTAAGAGTCTTTGTGTGGTCAAGATAATAGCTAATTGCCCTTTTTACATCTAGGCTATGCGATCTACGTTCACCTGGAGTAGGGTGATGAGTGAAAAAGACAGGTAATGTGATGGACTGGTTTAGGTGGAACTCTGATACCACCTTAGGTAGGAATTTTCTATTAGTCCTCAGGACAACTTTGTCTCTATGGATGGCAATGTAACCAAGCTCTGCAGACAAGGCCTGAAGCTCACTGATCCTTCTGGCAGAGGTCATAGCAACTAAGAATACTGTCTTCCAAGTCACATACTTGAGGTCTGCTGAAGACATAAGTTCAAAGGGAGGCTGCATGAGCTGGGCAATGCAAATGCTGAGGTCCCACATAGGGGTTGGTTCCCTATGTGGAGGATGCAAATGCAGCAATCCCTTAAACATCTTTTAAATACTGGGTTAGAGGTTAGGGGAAACCTCTTACCTGCAGACAAATAAGCTGAGACAGCTGCCAAGTGCACTCTCAAAGTAGAGACCCTTAAGCCAGAAGAATGGAGATGTGCTAAATAATCCAGAACCACAAGCAAATTGGCTTGGTTGTTATCCAGGCCCTTACCTTGGCACCAAATGGAGAATCTTTTCCATTTGGAAGAATAAGCTTTTCTAGTGGAAAGCCTTCTGGAAACCCTGAGTATTTCCATGACCCCTTCTGACAAATGCAAATCTGCATATTCTAAGTCCTCAAGAGCCAGGCCTTGAGCCTGAGGTACATGATCCTGCCCTGAGAGGATGACAGCAGATTGTATCTCCTGGGGAGGGTGATTGGTTTGACTACTGACATTGAAAATACCATGGGGTACCAGGGCTGCCTGGCCCAATCTGGTGCAATGAGAATCACTGTTGCTGACTGGACTCTGAGTTTGTTCAAGATCCTTAGCAATAGGGGAAAAAGAGGGAATGCGTACAGAAACCTCCCTATCCAGTCCAGTAGCAGTGCATCCAGGGGAACCGTGCCCTTGATGGGGGTTCGGCAGCAGAACTGTGGTAACTGATGACTGCTTGGAGTTGTGAACAAATTCACTTCTGGGGTGCCCCATCTCCTGAAGATGCTGTCTAGGACCTGCCTGTTCAGTGACCACTTGTAGTGGTTCTGATTTATTCTGCTGAGAGCATCTGCCAGGACATTGTCCTTCCCTGGAAGATGGACACTTCAAGGGAATATGCCAAGGTCCAGATTTTCATAGTCTCTGTGCACAGAGGAGTGACCTTGTGCCTCCTTGCTTGTTTATGTAGTACATGGTGGTTGTGTCATCTGTTCTGACCTGAACCACCTTGTCTTTTACTTGATTTGCGAATGACTGGAGACCCAGAAGAACCGCCCTGAGTTCCAATAAGTTGTTGTGCAGGAGTGATTCCTGCTTTGTCCATGTGCCATGTGCTGTGTGATCCCCAGATGTGCCCCCCCACCCATGGAGGAATATATTTGTGGTCAGTACCAGTGAAGGGGCTTGTTGCAAGAATGCAACCCCTTGCCTGAGACTGGCCTTGTCTTGCCACCACTGCAGAGCTTGGAGAAATGTTACTGTGACTGGCACTAGCTTTAACAGGAAACCTCTTCTTTGAAGCCAGTGAGCTCTCAGGTGGAACTGAATGTCCCTCATTTGGAACCTGGCTCCTGACACTGTTGCTGTGGATGCTGCCATGTGGCCTAGCAGTTGCAGAAAATGCCTTGCCGGCCTTGGAACATGCAACTTGATGGAATTTACTACCTGAATCAGGTTGTTCACTCTGTCTTAAGGGAGGAAAGTCCTTCCCTTCAGTATGTCCAACTCTGCTCCTATGAATTTGAGCAGGTGAACTGGTTCCAGCACAGACTTCTTTAGGTTCACCAGAAACCCCAATTAATGCAGGGTATCCTGTATGAGTGCCAGTGCCTCTCTCTCCTACTGATGTGATTGACCCACTATCAGCCAGTCGTCCAGGTAGGGAAATACTGTTATTCCTTGCCTCCTTAGGTGTGCCACGACCACAGCTAGGCATTTTGTGAACACCCTTGGAGCAGAAGTTAGGCCGAAGGGTATTGCCTTGAATTGGTAATGGCCTGATGGCAGTCTGAACCTGAGATACTTTCTGTGTGACCACCTTACAGGGATGTGATAGTGGGCATCCATTAGGTCCAGGGATGCTAGCCAGTCTCCCTGCCTTAGGATTGGTAGAATGGTAGTCAGAGTCACCATCTTGAATTTTGGTTTTGACAAATGTTTGTTTAGGTGTCTGAGATCTACAATAAGTTGCCACGCCCCTGTTCTCTTTATTGTGAAGAAGCATCTTGAGTATAGCCCTTTTCCCCTCTGGTCTGGGGGGACTGGCTCTATTGCCTCCTGCAACAGGAGACTTGAAACTTCCTCTTCCAGCAAGACTGTTTCTGATGGGAAGGATGGTGTGAAGGCCCTTGACCTCAGCTGTGGCATGAGCTTGAAGCTGAGTACAAGACCCTGGCCCACTACCTCCAGGACCCACTTGTCTGTGGTGATATTTTTCCACTCCTGGAGGTAGTGGGCCAGCATGCCCCCTACTGGTACTGGGGAGACGACCCGAGCAGGCACCTCAGGGTGTCTGCTTAGTCTGTGCTTCTGGCTGGACACTGGGGCTAGTAAGGCCACTGCCCCTTCTGCCCCTGCCTCCAAAGTATCCCTCTGCTGCTGGAACTGGGAGAAAGCTTGAGGCTGGAAAAAAGGTCTATAATGAGCTCTGCCCCTGCCACCTCTGGTCTAGTGATTCTGGGGGGTAGATGCTCTTTCTTTAGCTGCAGCACTCTTGTAGGCTGATTTATATTCATCCATTTTCTTTATGTATGCCTCTGTTTGCTCACCAAACAGAGACATAGAGTCACAAGGGAAGTCCATAGCTTTTAATTGTATATCCTGGGTCAGGTTGGTAGTTCTGAGCCAGGTAAACCTCCTTAGAGACACAGATGCTGCCATCTGTCTGGATGCAGTATCATTTGAGTCCACTGCCATTCTGAACTGCGTTTTTGCAGCCTCAATCCCTCTTTTTGCAGCTTCCTCTAGGTCAGCTGCCATGGGGGATGGAACTGATTTAGTAATTTCCATCACTGTGGACCACGGTTCTTTTGGTACCTGGCCACATATGACATGTAGGTAGCCTGCCTAATAGCCAGGGAAGATGCCAGGTACACTTTTTTTGCAATGAAGTCCACCCTCCTGGAATCTTTGGCTGGAGGGTAAGAAGCCAGGGGATGCCAGCTTTGTCACGAGCTGCAGCCTGCACTACCCCCTTATGACTAGGGTACCCAAAAAGGAACTTAGCACCACTTTTGGCAACCCAGTACTTCTTGTCCACCTTCTTTTCTGTAGGGGGCACAGAAGTGGGTGTCTGCAAGATTTTAAGTGTCTGTTTCTTTAGGGATTTATGGAGTGGCAGCATAGAAACATAGACTTTGATGGCAGATAAGGACCACTTGGCCCACCCAGTCTTCCCATTTCTCTACCTACTGGATAAGCTGCAGATTCTAGTTAACCAACAGCCTACTTCATGCAACTCCCCACTATAATTGCCTTGTGTCTGTCCCATGCATGTTTGAATTCCCCCACTGTTTTAGACCCAACGACCTCCTCGGGAAGGCTGTTCCATGTATCCACCACTCTCTCCGTGAAAAAAAAAATTTCCTCACATTACCCCTGAGCCGTCCCCCCTCTATCTTTAAATTGTGCCCCCTTGTTCTTACACATCACTTTTTCTGAAAGATGCTACCCTCCTGGACTTTGTTGATTCCCTTGAGGTACTTGAATGTTTCTGTCATGTCCCCCTGTCCCTCCTTTCATCAAGACTATACATATTAAGCTCTCTCAGTCTCTCTTCATATGGTTTCTGCTGCAGACCCTGCACCATTTTAGTTGCCCTCCTCTGGACTGCTTCCATCCTGTCTATGTCCTTGCGTAGATGAGGTCTCCCAAACTGCACACAGTACTCAGATGGGGTCTCACCAACTGTCTGTATAGAGGGATAACCACTTCCCTTTTTCTACTTGTGATGCCCCTTCCTATGCATCCCAGTATCCCCCTGGCTCTTCTTACTGACTTTTCACATTGCTTACCCACCTTTAGGTCATCTGATATGACTACCCCGAGGTCCCTTTCCATTTTTGTTGTTGTTAGTACCTTCCCTGCTATTGTATACTCTTCTCCTGGGTTTTTGTTCCCCAGGTGCATTACTTTGCACTTCTTTGCATTGAATCTAAGTTGCCATATGTCTGACCATTCCTCCAACCTTGCCAAGTCCCTTCTCATCTTTTCTACCCCCTCTTGTATATCAACTCTGTTACAGATCTTTGTGTCATCTGCAAAGAGGCATACCTTTCCCTCCAGACCCTCTGCAATGTCACCTATAAAGATGTTAAAGAGGACTGGACCCAGTACTGAGCCCTGAGGTACTCCACTAGTAACCCCTCTTTCTTCAGATTGTGTTCCATTCACTATTACCTTCTGTGTCCTGTTGTGTAGCCAGTTTTCTACCCAGGCTACCACCCTGGGACCCACTCCCAGACTGGCTAACTTGATTATTAATCTTTTGTGCAGGACTGTGTCAAATGCCTTGCTAAAATCTAGGTAGGCCATATCCACAGCCCCTCCCTGGTCTATTACTTTGGTCACTCAGTCAAAGAAATCAATTAGATTCATTTGACATGATCTTCCTGCTGTAAATCCATGCTGCTTTGGGTCCTGTGCCCCGCTGGCCTCTAGGTACTCAACAATTCTTTCTTTCAGAAGTGATTCCATAATTTTCCCTACCACTGAGGTCAAACTTACAGGTCTGTAGTTTCCTGCTTCTGCCTTGCTCCCACTTTTGTGAAGGGGAATCACATCTGCCCTCCTCCAGTCCTCAGGTACCGCCCCATCCTGCCATGATTTGTTAAAAAGCGTGGTCAATGGTGTCACTAGGTCCTCCCTTAGTTCTTTGCAATAACCTCTTTGATGCTAGCATAGCCATCATTTCCCTATAATCCTCTTCCTCCTCATCCTCTGTGGATTCCTGGGTAGGGAGATCAAAAGTCTGAGCTATTTGCCTCATAAAAGAAAAATATGAAGTTAAATCCTCAGTTCCCTTATCAGTGGAATCTGGTCTATGAGGATCTAGGGAACCCTCTAGAAAAAATTGGTTCCCCAAAGTCCTCTTCCACATCTTCCTTTTCTTCCTCCCTCCCTCCTCCTCTTCTTCTGCAAAGCATTCCCCGATAAGATCTGTTAAACCAGGGACCTGGGTTAACCCAGGAGTGTGAACCATTACCGGTTGTGGTTGCTTTCCAACCAGAACCAGGGCTTGCAGAGACTGTATAATACGAATTGCATTAGCAAAGTTTTCTGCAGAAGGAGCTGCTGGTTTCTTTGGTTGTGGTTCCTGATGCTTCTCTTTCTGTTTTTTCTTCCCCGCAATGGCCGGTTCAGCAGCCATGTCTGCGGTTGTTTTCTTTGTTGAAGAGCTATCGTCCCTTTCAGAGGGCAGCTCCTCCAGTTCGTTCTGAGGAAAAACTGATTTTTCAACAGCTGGGTCAGTAGCCTTTTCAGACATTTTTTCCTGCAGTCTCTTCAACCATCTCTCGACCGTAGACTGAGGAAATTGTCTGCAGATCTCACAATCTGTCTTGAGGTGTTCAAACTCCAGACAGAAGACCCAGACTAAATGTGGATCTGCCTTAGCAAAAGGTTCCCCACACTTGGTACAGTGCTGGAAACCTGTAGGTCCTGTTCTCTTCTTGGCTTTCTGTGAAATAACCCGGAAGAAAACAACTCTAAGGATTCACTCTAAATTAAAACATTTTTTTGTCGATTACACTAACTGCTAGAAACCAGGAGTTACCCCAGTTAAAAATCAATCCAAAACCGACTATACCCAAGTCAGTATAATACAATTTAAATTAGGTAACAAACTAAAGGAAATATAAGGGAAAAAACCAAAGGAGATCCTGGTTTCCTCTCGGTTAACAAGGGAAAGGAAAATCCAGTTATTTACCCCTCCAACACTAAAATCTAAACAAATTCTACCTGAAAACCAAGGACAGTGCACTAAATACCAAATAAAACAACTTTTTACTAGGTAAAACTGAGAAAAATAATTTCAAGCGATGAAAGGAGAGCTCTCAGGAGATGTCTTACTGAGGCAAGTGGAGTAAAGAATTTGATGGTTTAGAACTGTTTACCAGGGACACTGGTTTGAAAATTTAGCTCGAGCCTAGCATTCCATCATTTGCATAGGTTCTATTAACCATTTCGGCTCCGGGGCAGTCCTATAGAGAGACCATACTGCATAAGTCAAAATATAGTAAGAGTTCCTGGGGTTTGAAGGAGTGAACGCCCATCTGGTGTCATCACTCCAAAGACTGTGGGGAGGGGTCAAGAGAAGGTGAGATAGGGAGGTCAGAGTTTGGGGGAGGGTGGCGGGGCCCACTGAGTTCTCTGGATCAGGAGCACTGCAGCTGAGCAGACTCAATAGACCATAAGGCATTCTTTTGCTGGCCATCTCGTATGTTTGCAGTATTCTTCATGTGTTAAGGGGGATTTAAGAAATGGTGGCAAGGTTTAATTCGGTTATTGTCCTAATCAGGGACAGATAAGAGATACAGAAACAATGATAACTACAACATCAATTCAGAACATGCAAGTTTGATCAGGAACCTTTGAGCGCAACTCCTCCTGTTCCTTCTGGTATTTCTTGATTAATTCTTCATGCTTTTGTCTTTCGATATCTAGTTCCATTCTGGCTTCTTCTTTGATTTTCTTTATTGTCTCCTGAAGCTCAGTGGAGTGTTGGGCTCTCTCTTTATCTAGCTTTGCCTCAACCTACGAAACAAACAAAATGCTTCTTAGGACTCAACAGTTTTTTGTTTTTTTTTCAGTTTTGTTTGTCCTGAGTAGCCCATCTGAGATGCAACAGTTTGTTTTCCACGTCTTGCTCTTACACAGTTTTATAGCTGGGAGAACCAATGCATTTGGGCTGGGGGTCACATGCCACTTCCTGAAAGTCACACTTGTTGTGATATCCGGACCTTGAATCCCATGGCTCAAAATGTTGTACTTTAACTACCAAACCAAACTGACTTCTTAGGTAGAGTGCTTTTTTTTTCCTTTTTTTTTTGTAGTTTCAAGTTTATTTGATCGGCCATAAAGTTTGAACATTACAGTAAAAGATTATGCAAAAAACAGTTTTTAAACAATTATGAACCCCACAATACACATATCGACTGCACTCAAGATATTGTCCTATTAATTCTTTTCTTTCCACAATACAAATCAAGCATTTGTCAATGCCGAATGTTGTCTTGCTGGCATTGGTATTGGTAGTGCAGGAGTTGGAGAGATGCATAATAGGAATGGCAGTGAAGTATTGAACTGACGCCAACCCCACTCCCACTTTGCAGAGACTGACAGACATTGGGGTGTGCCTTTGGGTCATCGGCCATAATGCTCACGC
Organism: Neoceratodus forsteri; assembly: GCA_016271365.2. Taxonomy (NCBI): domain Eukaryota; kingdom Metazoa; phylum Chordata; order Ceratodontiformes; family Ceratodontidae; genus Neoceratodus; species Neoceratodus forsteri. The sequence continues at coordinate 166,896,063 of CM028137.1, forward strand.
CATTTCACATCACCCTACCCTGCAGACACTGACAAGTGTCACGGTGTGCCTTGGGGTCTTTGGGCCTTACGCTCACCCCATTCCATAAGGAAATACACTAAGATGGGTGCAGTATAGGAGAATGGAGTGAACGTTGGGGCTGAAGACTCCAAGGTACACCTCAATGCCCGTCACTGGCTGCAGGGTGGGGTGTTATGGTTGGAAACCCTAACACCCCAGGCATTTGTTGGTATTTTCACTCCAAATTTTCAACATGGGCATTTTGTGACCCCTCCTCTTGAACAGTGGCACTATCAGTTCGTTAGCAGAAAGGTGATTTTGCACAGCGACTGCACCATTTGGCGTCACAGGTGCAAAAACACATTTTGGGCAGGATGTGAAAAATGACAACTGTACTGTTCATGAGGAGGTGTAAAAAATGACAATGTTGAAAATCTGGAGTGAAAATATGAAAAATTGGTGAAGTCAAGAGCATGTGTAGAAACTGCATAATGTATGCCCGTAACACAATTATTTTGGGGATTTTTTTAACCACATTTCCAACATAGGCATTTTGGGACATCCCCTCATGAACAGTGGGACTGTGATTTTGTTAATCTGTCCCAAAAGTTGATTTGCCACAGCGACCATACCATTGTGTGCCATGGGTGCGAAAACACATTTTGGGCAGGATGTGAAAAATGACAGCTATACTGTTCATAAGGAGGTGTGAAAAAATGGTAATGTTGAAAATCTGGAGTGAAAATATTAAAAATTGTCTGTTACGAGCATGCATGGAAACTGTACAATGCATGCTCATAACGCAGTCATTTTTTAGAATGTTTTCACCAAATTTGCAACATGGGTGTCATCGAGGCACAGGTCAGGAAGCATAGGAAAACCAGGAGCAGTTGTAGAATTCACCAAAAATATTTATTTATACTAGCAGTAACATAAAAAAATAAACTTGTTCAGTATAACTATTTACAAAGGTCAAAAAAAAAACCAGAAAAAAATTCATCTGAGTTTTTCTTCAATCTCTGTGTCCATTTTTTCTCTAAAGCAGTTGCAGTTCAGCTCTCTTATAAGTCCTTCCAACCCTCATTTTTAACAAGCATCCTGTTCTTGTATGTTTCAGGCAGGTGCTGATAGGAACACAGTGTGCCTGAGCTGAGGCCCCTTTTCCACAACTCTTCTGCAAAAGGCTTACAAAATTGCACTCAGGTAACCTCTCGAGTTTCCAATAGCTTTCTGCAATCATCTCAAACTATAATTATATACATTTCAACAGTAACACTATATATTTTCTAAACAAAGGGATCTCAATGTCAGTTACATTTCCACATAATGATTTGCATATATTTTTATATCAGCAGAAAGGCAAGGGAGGAAAAACAGACAGCAAGGGAGGCAAAGAATTGCAAGACTGTTGGGGTAATCAAATCCTAGGTCTCACAAGAAAATCTGGTTACGCAACCAGACAAAGAAGAGACAGAAAAGTAATAGAACAGAACAGATCCTTGCATTTAAACACTTTCTCCATAACAACTGGGACATGGTCCTATTCCACCCTGTCACAATGGACTTTTTGGGACCCCACCTCATGAACAGCGGCACTGTCATTTCGTTAATCTGTCCCAAAAGGTGATTATGCACAGTGACCGTAAAATCACCTTTTGGGACTGAGTAACGAAATGACAGTGCATGTGTTCATAATGTGGGGTCCCAAAAACTCTATGTTGAAAATCTGGTACCAAAATTCCCAAAAATGGCTGAGCTATCCACCTAAATTGAAACCCCCCATTGCCTGCCATTATAAAGCCTATCACATTTTGTTCAGTTCCCGGTTGGCTTTTGAAGAGTTCAGATATGTTCCCACTCCACAGAAGATCACAGTGCTGGCCTTCCAGAAGTAAGTATGGGATGAGGGGAATGCGGGAGGTGGGGTGTACAGAGGGTGGGTACCGGGTTGGGAAGGGCACAGCAGGATGATGAGGACCTTTTATTTTTATGGGTAAATAAAATAAAAAGGACTTCAGGGAAGGTTTTCTTTATTTACAGGTAACAATGATTTGTGGCACACTGGGGTGGGCCCCAAGTGTGCCACGAGTTTGGGGCATGATGCCAATTGGGATTGGGCACCCTGGCCGGCAAAGAAAGTGTGTGTGTGTGTGGGGGGACATGATGCCGATCGGGATTGGGCACCCCGTCAGCAAACAAACTGAACTGGGGGGGAACGTGCTGACATGGGGATTGGGCATCCCTGATGTTGGCTTTGTGGGGATTGTGTAGCAGGTGGCAGGAGCCACCATATTTATTGGAATGTTTCACCAGGAAAGGCACGTAATGCAGCCTTGTCATCTGAGGCTCCAATGAGGAAACTGCACCTCACTGGAGCGGCAGATTTCTTTCAACTCCATGGCTCTCTTTGAAACTGCTGTCATCGCCAGCATGCTCACTGACTGGCAGCTGAGGGACACACCCACTAAAGCGTCCCCTGCACTGGCCACAACACTGACACACCTCTGAAAGTGCTAGTACCACAAGATGTTGCTTGCACATGTGCAAGCCAACATAATAAAAATCACTGAACACATAATTGTTTTTTTTTCATAATTATTCTTCATTTCATTGTTCCTGACACCTGTCAACTATGCTCCTTCACCCTGTCACCCAGTTTCTCCTGGACTTACCATGCCAACAGAGCCCCCATGGTTTTCCCTCCATTAGAGATGCACCAAAACCGCCTTCAGAGACCGCATCCAGCATTAGGCAGAAGAGCCAAGTCAGTGGTGCTAAACCTGTGAAGAGTCTGCATCATCTATTGGGGACCAAGTGTTTTTCCTATTCTTTCCCTCTGCTAGGACATCAGCACTACCATGTGAGATACACATGCAATGGGTGTGCGTGTCATTTCAGCAGATCACCCAATTGCCATCCCTGATCTGCCTGCAACACCCAGGGGCCTCCTAGGCATCGCTGCTGCTGCACGGACAGGTAGACCTTCCTTTCTGATGAGTTGACCATCCTAAGCAATGCTCAAAGCTCTTCCTGTACCAGCCCTTCAGTATCCCTGGTTTGTTCTTGAACCTAGATTGTCAATGTCACAAACAGTAGCACTACAGCTGTATTGACAGGCCAGCTTAGGTGGAGAATTTCTAATGCTCAGTCTGGGTTGTTCTACTTCAAACATATATACTGTGAAGAGATGTGAAGGTTCTCTGGACTTCACCTTTTGTGTTCCCTACAGCTGTGCTGAGCACTTTGAAATACTTAGTGATATGAATATGACAAGTGCTATATAAATTAAAAGTCTGTTCTATTCTAATAGTGATATATCATGCTGGCATTTAATCACAGTCACTGAAAAAGGGTTATTTTTTTATATAGTACAAATTCTCCTATATACATTTTTAGAATTATTGCAAGAAAATATACTCTATTGGCACATTCAATTAGAAAAGTGTTAATATTTAAGATGAGCAGGAGAGAGTTTCGCTATTCCAAAAAATGTATCCCTTGTAGCACAATATAATTATGAATTTTCAGGGGGAAGGTGTATGTACAAAATATACAGTATAAAACATGAAACAGTGCTAGCTTTTTAATGATCAGTTTCTTTACAGATCAATTGGCAAAACGTAATATCTATTCTAGATTAATAAGAGACTTGTATGCAAGTTTTGATAGGTCAGCCAGCTCCATTATTTATAGGTAGAGTTTTTTTCTGAACTCTTGGGGCCACATATTCCAACTGTCAGCACTGCACTAATAGACTCTGCATCAGGTTATGTGTTTTGTGCACTGGAATGAATGTCGCTGGGAAGGTGCCATATTTGAAGGCACAGGTAGAGCAGCCCAAATCTGTTAGCGCATGAGCACTAACACCAAGCTGACATGCAAATGAGGGGTGGTGGCATGGATAAGGGATGCAGTGACATATTCGAATGTGTTTGAAAACACCAACATGACATCTGTGCAGTGCTAGTTAATGCTCCAACAGAGTAACTTTCAACAGTGCCCAGTGAGCATTCCCCTATCCCCTGGCAGCACAGTCCATCGTTGGCATCCAATGGTACCCCCACCCTCCCCTGATCTCCATTCAAAATACCTACCTGGAGCCCAGTGACACCTTGCCCCTCACTTGATCCCTATTTAAAATATTTTACAGGTATCCTCTGGCTCCCTTCCACTCCCAGGGGCATTCTGAATATTCTCTGGAATCCAGTGGTCCCACAGCCCCCTTACCCACTCCATGGTGACCGCAGCTGGTGCATACCCTCTGCTCACCTCCACAGCTAGCCACCATCTGCCACACACAAGTAATCTTCACTCCACAAGCTTGTATATCACTGCATGGAGAACATCTTTTAAAAAGCAGTGCCATGATTTTGAAAATACATCACACATGCACCGAATCTACATAGATACTGGTTAGTGATACACTACTTGTGTGCAGAAGACAGTGATCAGCCATGGAGGTGAGCAAAAGGTATGTGCCAATCACCATCACTGGGGAGTGGGGGTGTAGCAGGGGAACCACTGGACACCAGAGATTATTCAAAAAGGGGACCAGTCACAGAGACTACCAGATGCCAGGGATTATTCAGAATGGGCAACAGGAGCAGGAGAGGGGACCACCAGATGCTGAGGATTATTCAGAATGGGCACTAGGAGTGGGAGGAAGTCAACAGATGCCAGGGAGATATTTTAAATGTGCATTAGGTGAGGGGGTGCCACTGGATGTCAGTGAGATATTTTAAACAGGGACTGGATAAGGGAGAGGGTGCTATTTGATGCAAAGGTAATGTTGATAGGGCCATGAAGGTGGGGGATTGTCATACCCATCCCCCCACCCCTGTCAACCAAGATCAGCGGAGCTGCAGGAATACCTGCAGTTGGTGGCACCTGCACAGGACAAACGACAATGGTAATGAAGATGTAAGGGCTCATAATTTGTTTATTTTGTTCTTGGTTTACATGGTACGTGGCTTTGAATGACCTGCATGTTAAGTGGGGTCATTGCATTTTATGTACAGTGGTGTCCCCCAAGATGAAACCCACTTTTAAAGCACTCTGCAGTATGCTGCAGCAGACCTACTGAATAAAGCAGTGTAATTTCAATGGCAATTAGTCCCTTTTATCGTGCAGGAAACTGTGGCATTCACTTCATCCTGGCAGTGTCACATTTTTCTGAATGACAAAAGGGACTAATTGCCATTGAAATTACATTGCTTTATTCAGTAGGTCTGCTGCAGCATTCTGCAGAGTGCTTCAAAATGCTGCAGAACTGGTTTTTATCCTGGGGGACGCCACTGCATGAATATTGCATTTTAGTGCTGAAGTGCTATGGTGTTTGTGCCCCACACAATGCCTTTTGTAGAGTGTTGTGCTGCACAGCTGCCCATATCTCCATTTTGCACTAGGAACAGGGACTGGGCTTTCCTGTTGATTGCCCTGGTAGGAGGTATAGTATATTGGAAACCTCTTTGTACAAGGTTGCCAATATACAGTACCTCCTTTTGTGTCTTGCACACAGTGTGAGCACAGAGTGCTCTGCATGCTTAATCAGCATGAGGTTTAAATACATGACCTTGCTACTGACGCCTCTGAGAAAACTTTGAAAAACACAATAATTGGGTACAATTCAGCTTGCATTCCATATATATATTACATATTTCTCTTCCCTATTATTTATTACTGAGTAAATTTGTATGAATACATGATGGTTATCCCTTAGAGTACCCATAGAGTTTATCTGCCTCTGTAGCTCACTCCCTACTTCAAGTCATAATCCTGTATTATGACATCACAATCTGTTGCCATGGGAGTAACTGTGATGTCACAAGCAGTGCATTATGACCTCTTGTAGGGAGAAGGCAACAGGAATAGATGAATTCTTCAGGAGCAAAAATCCTGTTTTCATGCAAATGACCTCAGTAATAAATAATGGGGAGGAGGAATACAAAACTAATTTTACATACAAGCTGAACTGTGTCTAAATATAGTGTTTTGTTAAAGTTCTCTTGAAGGCTTCAGCTGCTGTTTAAAGTTGAAAAACTTCTGAAAAGCTATGCTCTGTGCTGCACTGTGGAAATTAATTCATATGTGCAAGACTGTATGTGGTTTCATCAATTTTTAAAATGAAACAAAGAGGGAATGCCAATTATTTTTCAGCTTACTGTAGTGCTTTATAATTGCACTTTAATCTGCAATGCACCCTTGGTAAGCTTTTACAAGTTTTATATAATATGGATTTGAAATACATGTTACTAAATACACAGGAAGAGAGTCAAGTTGTCCAGTTGTACTTCAAAGGTTATGCACTTGTTTCATAGCAACTGCCGATGCTCTTGTGTGTTACCTAGACCAACACCTAGTAGGGCATCAACCACTTGAATAATTTCCTCCTACAATTAACTGCAATCACTTTTCATAAAACTCTTTATTCCAACAGCTAAAGTAGATGGAGCTTCATAAGCTAAAAAGAAAATGTTTGGTAAGCAGCCTGACACTCCGCAATATGGCACGATGACCCAAGAAGAAATAATTACCATAGCAATGTTGTTTCTTCCAAAGTGATCCCTCGCTGAGTTTAGACATGATTGCCCTTGTTACACATTTAAGTGTGGGGTTCCTGGGGTTTGAAGAAGATCACACTGTAATCGGTGTGCTCTTACATTTGAGGAACCGTTCTATAAGTGTTTTGATTATGTTTTTCTGGCTAGATTTCCCTACGAACACTGTCAAGTTATACTCTTTTTCTATTAGGCTATTTTGTAAATGACATGCATTTTCCACTTTATGGGCCTTTAGTCATGAACATAACTCCAGGGCAACATCACCTTTCCATCTCCTCATTATCCTGATTTAGTTGCCTTACGTGCTGTTCCTTGGCACATTGGGAAATCATGTTAGTGAGGGCAAAGTAAACCAGTAGTAATAGTGTAATTAATATTAATGGATATAGACCACCTACTTCAGTGAAAGTGAGATCCAAATCTCGTCAGAGCACAGAACCTTTTTAGTAAGTATTCATTACAGGCACAGGTTTGTTCATAGCACTAGACTGCAGGAAGTATGGACGTGTATGGAAAAGTCAGTAAGCTCACATATACACTGAAAAGTAGATGGAGGAAGTTGATGATACAGTACAACGCAGGTAACTTTATATCACATGCTTCACATATATCATAGGAAGATTAACACTGAATTATTGGTGACCTTATTTTTATTTATTTATTTAATAGTTAATTTCCATATGCATCCTGGAGGTAAGGGGAAGTGGTAAACCATATATAGCTAATACAATTTTTGGTTTATTTATTTCTCAGATTACAATACCTTTGAGCCAGAGGCTCTTTTACAAAGGTTCCATGTCAAGTAAAAAAACACAGTTACATAGTAAGTTACAAAAAACACGTAACTCGAACAGTGCATGATAGGCAAAATACAGTGCAGACTTGAGGAGAATACAGAATAACAGTGCAGCCAGGCAAAGGCTATGTCATGATAGAGGGGAGGTAGAATAGGAGTGGGGGAAGTATGGGAAGGGGGTATAAGACAGACAGAATAGGGAAGCTTAGATCACTGGGAATGGGGATGGGGGGGAATAGAGGTCCAATGCAATTTATCAATGAGCATAATCAAAAATTTGAAGGAAAATCAGTACAACAGAATACGTGTAGTAATAAACTGAGATGATTCAGGCGATGGAGCTACTCTTACAAGTAAAAAACAGTGAACAGGTTATAAGGGGAACAGACTGCCAGGTCAACTAGTAGAGGAGATGGAGAAGGAAAAGGATCATGAACAATTGTAGGATGGAGATGAAAAGTCATGAAGAAGAGAATTCAAGGAGAAAGCAGAAAAGGCAGCATGAACTAATAGTGGAAGGGAGGACCACAGTTTAGGAAAATGGTATGAGAAAGCAGACTGACCAACAGTAGATTTTCTAGAAGGAATAGAGAGGGAATGGGAGGTACCATTGCAGAGAGGGTAGTAAGAAGGTGAGGGAGAGGATAAGAAGGGTGTTAGGTAGGAGGGAAGGGAGCATACCAGAATTTAGAAATAAAAGAGGCACAATGGAAAAGGCACCTGGCATCAAGATGTGAGTAAAAGGGCAGAGTAGAGTGAGCATTGGTGGGTACGAGGGGATGAATCTAAAGCAAAATGACAGAAAGAATGGAAGAGGGGGTCAAGTCTGACAATGGAGGATTTTCGAACTTCACTACAGACTCTGGCACCATAATCAAATATAGGAGAATTATCTTTACAGAAATTTCTCGGCAGACAGGAAGTGGTATACTCACTTTGTTCCTGTACAATGCACCAAGCTTAAGGTGGAGCTTTTAGTGCATGGCATCAATATGAACTGAGAAATCAAGATGACAGTCAAGCCAGACTCTGAGGTACTTAAAGAGCTACTGACACCTCAAAGAAAATGATAAAAAACATACTAATTAAGTACAATTCTGCTTCCATTCCATTTATATTCCCTGTTCATCAACAATCTCCCTGATGTGGTCTCCAGCTGCCGTGTCATCATGTATGCGGATGACCTGGTTCTCCTGGCCCACTCCTGTGATACAGCCACACTAAACTGTCACTTATCTGAAGACCTCTGGAACATCCAGGCATTGCTCTCCAACCATAAATTGGTCCTAAATCAAAACAAAACCCAGGCTATGCTCTTCGGTTCCTCTGCCAAAATACGAGCCTCTTCAACTTCCCTACATATCAACTACGAAGATGGCTCCCCTCTCCCTACCGTGACCTCCCTCAAATATCTTGGAGTGACGCTTGATCCCCAACTGGACCTTGGTAGTCATATCCATAATGCCTGCAGTGGAGTAAACTGCAAACTGGGGATGGCCTACAGGGCTCGGTACAACCTCACTCCAGCGCTCGCTTAGCTCTTGCCAGGGGTACTCCTCCACTCCCTCATCTGACTCCCTCATATTTGCTCATACTTCTAAGACCCTCCTAAGCAAGTGGAGCACAACGTACAACATCTGTCGTTTTGCCCTGGCTGCCCCCCGCCTCACCCATCACTGCGAGCTCTACGAGAAGCTTGACTGGTTATCCCCGCTCAATCACCTTAACTTTAGCACTGGGTGCCTCGTGAGTAAAGTACTTAGCTCTGGCACCCCTCCGGAACTGGCCCGGTTTCTTGCTCCTGCTGACTTCTCCCCCTACCTGCTTAGATCCCAAGGCCCCGGCCTACTAAGTGTACCTACTTCCCGAACCAACATGGGGGACCGGAGTTTTGCTGTCCATGGCCCCAGACTCTGGAACTCCTTTCCTGAAAGAGTCCGTACTGCCTCCTCTCACAAGAGTTTCCGGACCTCCCTGTGGGATCATCTTAAGGTGGCTTCTCGCTGTGAATGTCCTAAGCCTCCTTAGCCTCCCGGTGTCCACTGGTGCCGGCTTCTTCTCTCCTGCTCTGGCATCACCACTCTTGCGCTATGTCCTCATCCAAATCCCCCCTCCCTTGCTTGACCGATGCTATGATGTTACTATGCTCATAATCCTCACCAGCCCTGTTGGTCATTGAATTTATCTCTAACTTATACCTTGCCCCAGCACTGTATCTGGGTGTACCTTCCACGTAAATGTAAAAACTGTAAAAATTTTCTTTTCTCCTGTTTTTGTACCTGAATGTATTCGTCTGAACCAATTACTGTATCAATGTACCTGTTGTGCCCTTTTGTACTCTCCCGGGTCGTTCCTGAAAATAGGCATAAAACTTGTCTAGTGTACTTACCCGGTAAACAAAAACTAAATAAAATTAAAAAATATTTTATATATTTCTCCTCCCCATAATTTATTACTAAAGAATATGTATTAGTATATGATCGTTGTCCCTAAGAGTTCATTTTGAGTTTGTCTGCCTCTATTGCTTACTCTCTACTTCAAGACATAATCCTCTGTTGTGACATCACAATCAGTTGCCATGGGAGTAACTGTGTGGTCACAAGCAGTGCTCTATGACTTCGGATAGGGAGAAAGCATCAGGAATATATGAACTCTTCAGGTGCAAAGATCCTGTTTACATGCAAATGACCTCACTACTAAATAATGGGGAGGAGGAGGAAACAGAACTAATGGGAAATGCAAGCTGGACAGTGCCTAAATATTATTTTTTGTTAAAGTTCTCCTGAACGTGTCACCTGCTCTTTAAAAGAGGATACAACTTCAATCACAGCACCATCAAGGGTATGAAATAAAGGGAGAGACATAAGTCTGATTCCGGAATGCCTCTGATGGGTGCCAAAAGTCATAGAAACAGCTTTTTTGGCATTGAGAGATAATTAGACTGGAACCAGTGCTGAATGTTGTCAAAATCCTGCTGAAGCTGTGAGGTAAGATCATGGGATGAGGAGTTAGATGAAAACAGAACTGCATCACCAACATACATATGAATGGTCACACAAGAACAGACAAAGGGGAGATCATTCAAGAATATGGAAAAAGAATAGGACCCAGAACAGACCCTTGAGGGACACCTGAGCAGATAGGGAGCGGTGATGAAATGGAGCTTCCTATCCAGACAGCTTGAAACCTTCCCACTGCAGAGTCAGAAATACCCACTGCTTTAAGCTTGTCCAAGAGGAGGGGATGTGCCACTGTGTCAACAGCTTTAGTAAGATAAAAAAAATGGCAGACATGATCAGACTCTGATCTATACCTGAGAGGATGGAGTCAGTAAGCTGAAGATGAAGGAAGGAAGTGGAAGTGATTTGCTGCTGGGTCTATTTAAATTACCTGACCACTCCCCCCTAAAAAATTAAAAAAACACTCATGAGTTCTTGTACTTGCACTCCCAGTTACAGCCATGGGTAGAAGCACAACTAACATAATTAGTTGATTTATTGCGTATATTTCTACAAGCACATCCCCCACTGTATATCCAGTAGTACAGCTGACATGGCACATCCACTGCATCCACTTGAATGAGCAGTCATGCTGCCTCAAAACACTATCTTGTCAATGAGAGGCATGTACCTACAGGATAGCAGCGTACCAGCTCCAGGGTGCACACCCTTTCATTTTTAAAACCCTTGGGAAGCACACAATCCAAGGAACAAACCTGATATGCTACCTTCTTGCTGCTGTACTAGAATATCCAGCTCTAATCTGTATGTAAACTCCTGGATTCCAACTGACAGCTTTAATAAGTTCAACAGGTGCTAGAAGCTAAAACCTGCAGTACTAATTTAAAGTTGTGGTTGGATGAAAACGTATGTGAATTTAATAAGATATGTACAAATGTCACACCTAATAATTGATGCTGCAAATACAGTATGAAGTGCAAAGACCCACACAGCTTTTATAATACAAGATCTGAAAAAGGCGTCCTATATTTTGCAACTGTTGAGTCCTCAGTGAAGGGACTTTTAAATGGATGAATCTGGTTTCAGTAAGCTGTATCCGAACAACTGATGACAACTGGGTTCAAATCTCTGTCCTGAACCACTGCTCATTCTGATATTTACCACAACATTTTCTTATTTACTAATTCTTTAAGAATCCTCCAACCCAGTAAGAAATTCAGGTTCAAGCATTGAACCTGGGTCTCCTGGATGGCAGCACAATGTGCTATCCCCTGCACCACCAGATCTGACATCCCCATTCCACGAACACACATTTGACTTTAAAAGCACAAGATAAATGTGGGCATATGTGCCCTGACTCTAGAAACCTTGTATTCAAAACAGAAATCAGCTGTAATGGCAACATCAACAACTCAAACTCAGAGTCTAGGAGCCCTACATTCAAAAGTTTGCCCAGCACAAATCCAGATTCTTGGCCTTTAATCCAGTGTTTCTTGAAGCTCCATATTCAAAAGCCGGTTAGAGTGGGCAAACAGGGTTTGCGCCCAGGCAAACACTGGAGGGGTGCACGAGGCAAAAGTATGCAAATCGGGGGGGGGGGGGGCCTGAATATCAGTGCAATCCGATATTTAGAGTATTTGCTCTGCACAAGGGTGCTTTGCACATTCCCTGTGCGCAGAGAAAAATACAGTCAAAATAACCCTCGTCTTATTCTGGCGCAACTCTAGTGGTTGCCAGAAGAAGTGCATTGGCCCCTCAACCCCAAACACAGTAGTCTCTAGTGCCTAATGGTGCCCCCCTCTCTCTGACCACATGTCCACACATATGTTTGAATGTCCCTGGCATCTAGTGATGTCCACCCTTCCGATCCCACATTCACACATTTGTTATGATGTCCCCACCATCTAGTGGTGCCCCCTCCTTCCGAGCCCACATCCACACATTTGTTTACATGTCCACACATTTGTTTTAATGTCCCCAGCATCTAGTGGTGCCCCCCCATCTGATCCCATGTCCACTCATTTGTTGTAATGTTCTTGGCATCTGGTGGTACCCCCCCCTCCCTCCAATCCCACTCCCGATATGAGATTCAAATTTCCCTGGTGTCCAGAGGCCCCCCCCCACCTGATCATTAGCCCACATCCCACTGCATGCAATATTCAAAGGATTAACCAGCGGGCAAGCACAGCTGAATATAGTGTGCAAATGGAGGTGTGCAAAGCATAGCCCAGCGTGCAGTGCAACTATTGTCTAGCACTGAAGACAGCTCTGAATATAGCAAATGGGCAGTGCAAACAGCTACATCATAACATTATTGCAGTTACACATTTCGCACCATGCATAATGCGGTGCATTTGCGTGGTGCACTGCACGATGCACAAGCACAAAACCATTTAGCAGGGCATGTAGATCTGCTATATTCAGCCAGGCTATGTAAATATGCCTCATTGGGCAGTCAGTGGGCAAAACAACACATTAACATGTCATTATACTGGATTTGTGTAAATTGCCTGGGCTATTTAAAGGGGACCACAGCTCCCCCAAAACAGCACACTGGAACGGCAACAAGGTCGCTGCAGGCCGCAAACAAACAGAAAGCCAGAGAAAAATGTCTTCACAGGAAACTACATCCACAGACACTGTTGTCTGGGAGATCAACTCTTCATCAAGCTCCTCCAACAACCAGGTGGTTCTGCTTTGTCCACATTTGAATATTAGCCTTCATGTGTTAATATTACCGTAAATAATATCGGGGTAAATAACATCGTGGTCACAAGATCACAGAACAAAATAAAGCGAGGAAATAATATCACAGGACATATCTGTGGAGACAGTGAGCAGGCCGGCTGCACATGAGATAGGCATCCACCTTGGGCAGGGGCATAATGGACACAGGTAGCGTTGTCCGTGGCTAGGGTAGTCAGGCTGTCTGTTGACAGGTTCAGGGGTTGTGTGTGGGCCTGCATTCCTGGAGAGTACGGAGTTGTGAGGGGGAGTGCTCTGGAGGCACTTTGCATGGAAGTGCAATGGGGTGTAGGCAACAGGATCCATGGTTATGGTGTCCCCTGTGGAGTCCCTACAGTGCCCACCCCCTGCTTGACTCCCAGGTGCCTGGCCGCTGTTGGCCTTCAGCGACTATTGGTAGAGCAGCATGGTAGTGTTGTAGGCTGTTCTCTGCTGGTCAGTGTGGCACTGCGGTATCTCTTCATATGTCCTGGTGCCATGCCGACCAGGTGTCACTCCATGTCTGCTGCTGTTGCCATCTTTCTGTCTCTGATAGGGCCCCGTGGGGTCTGGCAGCATACTGCAGGCTGGTAGCATGAGGTATTGTTGCTCGCAAAATTTTTTACTTGTGGTGTTATTGATTGCGATGTGCTGCATGCAATGTTTTGCCCTGCTTTATTTTGCGGGCGATATTTACACACGGAACCAAATACTGAATCTCTGGTGTCTGCTCAGAGGATCTCTTACTATTGCTGGACTCATGGTTCTCCCTATTGACACCCTGGTTTCTGAACCATCTTTAGCAGCTTTATCTTTCTTTTCTGTCCCCTTTGACAGGGACTGTTACTTACTTTGAGGGGCTGGACCCTCCTCAGAGCCTTTTGGTGATACAGAGGCAGACTGAGAAGCTGTAAGATCTTCTCTCTTTTTTTAGCCCTTTTGTGTTTTAGGGCAAAACTTTTTACAGAGATCACAACTCAAAAAAACACATGGTCTGGACCCAGGCACCTTAAACAAAACTCTTATCAGCCAGGCTTTGCCAGGAGCTGAAAACAGACAGTACAATTTTTAAAGCCTGTAGGACCTGTTTTCATTTTAGGTCTGTCAGTAATGCCAAACACTGAAGACCTAAAAATTTTACCAGTTCCTAAATATAAAAAGTAATTTTTTAGCAAGCCTGCAATATGTTAAAAACAAGGACTTGTTTAACAATGTGGTTCAGTTCCTTTAAACAAGAACCACTAAAGTAAATATCAGCTCAGAAGTGTAAGGTAAGAAAAATTTGGTAAATAATGTCTCGGCTCTCTAGAAATAGGAACAGAGTGGTAAATTGACAAAAACCACAAAGTGGTTTGAGGTTTCTCAAAAAAGGGTTTTAGAGAGATATATACAGAAATATCACGTTCTGTACAGATGGGAACCGTGCCGAATACTGGCCTTCTCCAGTTCCAGGGAACTGATCGAGAACTGGAGAGAAACTGCTAATTTAAACAAATTACTATAAAATGGGTAATAAATAATGAAATTAAATTTTGCTATGATTGCGGTCCTTTACCAGCGCAAACTTAGTTTTGCAGCACAAAAGAAATGACACCTATATTAATGATCATATATCTTTATTTACAAAAAGTAACACAGCAAAAAACACATTAAGCAGTATAAGGTGGCGTTGCTGTAGGTAGTCTTCACTGAAGCAGAACCTGGGAGCCTGTGAAGGAAAGAACAATTATGTGCTACTCACTGCTAAGTCCCTCCCTAAGTCCCTTGCTGTACTTCGAGTAACTGTAAGAAACAAACTGCTGTGTAAAAAAAAGAAACAACTGGACAGTCATAGTCGGTCAGCAGTCGGCTTACTTCTTCTCTCTGCAGTCTGAGTATCCATTCTTTCGATTTCTCTCTCTGCAGTCTGCGTCTCTCTTATTTCTAGTTTTCTCTTCTGGTAATTCACTACATATGAGTGACTGCCGATTGACAGGCAACATATTTCGACAACAAGGGTTACTAGATGGTACATAGCAGTACACAGATGATTAATTGCAGTCTAATATGAATTGTAAGTGGCTGCCGACTGCTAGGTGACAGGAGCGGGGTTGCTGCAGTTTACTCAGCGAGCCGAGCACGAACTCAAGTTTGCATTTTTTGTTCAGCAAAGCCGTAACTGTGAAATTTGCTTTGCGTTTCAATTACCTGTTTTGCAGTATATAAATAACACCCTGACTTACACAGTTATTGAGAAATAACTAAAAATACAATAATAAAACCATAAACCAGCCAGAAGTGAGGAGATGACTTTGAGGGGACTGCTCTCTTCAGTAGATAAATAAATTTGATGTTAGGAGGCAGGGTGGAGCCTGACCACACAGCAGAGTATGAACTTGATTCTAATGTTCCATAATTAGCATAAAGTTCTAATCTCCAGGGCTTCTCATTCCTGGGGAATGATTGCTCTTTAGTGAATACACTGATGAATTCCTGAGGTTAGAATTCCCAAATTTCCCCAAGACTTGGAGTACCTCATTGTGATTATTCAGTGGGCCAATGTGTAAAATGAATTTGAAATATATTTACAGTAATTATGTTTTATTTTTAATATGTGCCCTTCTCAGCCATGGATTACTGCAGGATTTATTCATAGTTAAAGACCTTAGATAACCAATCAAGCTACAGGATTTTTTACATCCATTGTATACTCAGATTTATAAAATGGAGTTTGGTCAGTTCTAGCTCCTCACTGGTCAGGACCCCGTCATGTGGTACTGCATTAACCTAGCATACACCCCTGCTCAGAAGACATGATAGGGGTGCATTAATTGTGAACACAAGCAATGCAACACCTGAGTGAGTGAGGTCACATGACATCCAATCGACAGCCTAGGCTTCCAAGTCTGACTCAGACCACATTGAAAGTACAGAAAGCACAGACCAGGCTTCCAGCTTAGCCTCACAAGTCACACGCAAGTGCAGGAAGTTAAAAGTTAGGAATACCTATAAGAAACAGGACCAACTATAACTGCAAAAATAACCCAATACTTGCAGTGCAACTGTACCCAACTAGTGCAGTTTACCAGCTGCAACCTAATCCCTGCCGCATATATAACTTATGCTAATACCCTAAAGCTGACCATTTAAAGATACAGCACCAAAATACAACACTACTGCACTGCAAACTAAATAAATAAATAACATTACTAAACATTTCATAAGTGGCATAAGGCAATTCCATTGGGGAGAGTATGCTATGTCAGTGAACCTCCTGGTGATTGAAGTACTCTGTACAGTAACATCCCTCTGTCATGCCTTTTTACGTACATAGCAGCCAATCTAGCACCCTTTATAGACCTGCAATAAGCTGAATTATTTTGTGGGCATTCAGCATGCACAATGAACTGGAACATCTGCTGCAGCTCACTGGGAACAGGACAGGGACTAGATGAGACGCTATATTATATGGACTACTGAAGTCAGGGACTGAAGGATATAAGCCTAAATCTATTATGCATTCGTGAATACTAAGAAGTACATGGAACAGGACCCAATGTCCTTCCAGCTTTTGAGGGTCTTCTTTTGAAGGCTATATTAACAGCTGCAGTGAGTACCTGCAACAGATAATTTCCACACTTTTCCAGTGGTGACCCTTCCCACTGCTGGAGGGAAAGTGTTAACCTCTGATATCAGAACAGATATTTTGCCCTCAGGCAGCTGACGGAGACCTGGTACTAACCACCAATTACTAAGAACTGCTTAGTGGGCCATGACTGATCAAACAAAGGTACCCCACTGAATGGAATACTTTTACCTTTGGCATCACCACACCAAGGGAGATACTTATAATGCAGTTAGTGGCTGTGCTATTATGATAATTTAGTCATCACAAGCTTTGTAAGACTCCTCACTCGATGTGCTACATCATGGATAGAAATGACAGAGGAAAAGTGTGCCCCACTGGGAATTGATCGCAGACCCCTGGTAATACCATTCCCGTGCTCTAGCCATTAAGCTACAGGGCTCACACAGCTAGACGGCCTGACAGGCTTTTCCTTTGAACACACATTCCATTTCTCTAGTGTTGCGAAACCAGCAACTTAGGAACACATCACCACCAGACACTCCTTCTGTGCAGATTAGTTCCTGCCTGGCAATTTTTTTTAAATCATGGATAGAAATGAGAGAGGAAAAGTGTGCTCCACTGGGAATTGAACCCAGAACCCTGGTACAGTAATACCATTCTAGTGCTCTAGCCATTAAGCTACGGCACTTATGTGTTACATGAAATTCTTGCATAAATAATGAAGAAAAGAGCACTCCGCTGCAAACTGGGAGAACCCGGTTTGAATCCCATTGCCGCTTTATACTGTGTGGCCATCAGCAAGTTGCTCAACTTCCCTCTGCTCCCTGGATACACCTATAAACAAGCCTCGGTTTAGTGTGTCTGTCCTGGCTTAAAACTGTGAAATAACTAAATAAATAAATAAAATGAGATCTCAACCTAGTCCTCGTCATTTAAAGATGGTTTCCAAAAGGCCCCATCCTAGATCCAGTTTTATCACACCCTCCAGCCACTGCTTGACAGAGCATGTCAGATTTGAGATGGAACTGACGCACTCAGACTTAAAGGTGATAGGAAACAGTTTCTATACCTCTAGATGCCCTCCAGTTGTTCTTTTATTGGCTACCCAGTATTCTGATATGTTTTTGACCTTGTCTGTTAAATGAATAATCAAATTTGTGTTGCCTTTGTAACTACCCTGAATCATTCTCTCCTCAGCAGTTGCTGCTTAAGCAATAAACCACGACAGGGTGTGGGTTATGCTGGGATTCACCCACACCTGGTGTGGTTTGATCATGAGGCTGCAGGCCAAGTGAGTAAACCACACCAGAAGTGGGTAAATCACAGTACAACCCACACCCTGGAGTGGTTACTGTGATTATACAATGTCCCCCTATGCTTTTTTGTAAAGAAAAAATAAAGAAACAAGCATTTTTTGTTTGGCATTTTATATATATATATATATATATATTTTTTATTATTTTTGGGGGATGCCGACAGGGAGCTCTGGTACCTCCCTCAGAGGGACTCCTTCTCCGACCTGGTAGTCGGGTCATCATGGACCCTGTCAGCTCCTGATTTTTTATGCTGTTTTTCCCCCATGCCCACAACCGTGCAGTGGGTGGAGTGGCTGCCTCCACCTCCATGGAGGCAGCCTAACACCCTGGTCATAGGCCCTCCCCATTCTTGGCGGTGCGCCTGTGCTGACAGCCAGCCACCGCTGGGTGTCAGCCTACAGCTTGCCGTGCGAGCCCCCCTCCCCAAGGAAGGAGAGCTGTCTACGGATGTTCAATACTTTCTCACCCCGCTGACCCCCAAGCAACCTGAGTCCATTCCCGAACTCAGGTCGCCGGTGTGGCACGAGGTGTGGTGTCCAGTGACTGAATCCTTAGTGCCACTGGGCTGGTGTTTGGCATCTTATATGATTTTGATTTAAATTATTCTTACACCAGGAAAAATAGTTCATTTCTCCCACTGTCAATTTTTCCCCAGTAGTCCTTTTATAATCAGGTTCTACCACTGGTGCACTGGTCCAATGTGATTCCTCTGCCAAGGTTCAGGGATTTGAATGTGCCCTTGGTAATCATTACCATTTGTGTCAGCTACTGTCAAATTATACCAAGTAAGAAGGAGCTTCCCCTAAAATGCACAGACTCTTCCTTCTGTTAGATCCACCTGGCTTTTCATACACAGTACCCCCCACCTGGCTTTTCATACACAGTACCCCCCTCCCATCCCCATGGTGTAGTTCATATAGAAATTATAGTCCCTTCTGTATTTTAGTTTATGTATAAAGCAAATAAATTAGATCACTGGCAGAAACCAGTGTCCCAATGTGATTTGTGTGGCAAAATCCATAGTAGCAGCAGCTGTGAAAGCTAAACACAGTGACCATATAATGGAACTGAGTTCTGCAGTCAGGCCCACTCTGGCAGCAACAGCCAAGAGGAACAAAACCAGCACTTCGGGAACCCTCCCAGCCCAACGTGATTTGTGTCACAAACATTTAATTCAACTATCACCTCAGTCCCCCGTGAGCAGCAGTTTTCTCGGGGAGGCTGTTGCCAGTCTGGTTCCTTCACAAACAAAGCAGCCCCATCCCTCCCCCAAGCGATTATGTCACTACACAATCCAGGCAGAAGTTAAGTTTAGTTTAGGAAAACCTGCATGATTCAGTCACCTGAAGAGATTCTTGTCTGGGGGCTTATCTGGAGGTGAGATTTTTTTTTCTTTGAACTGGGCACTTGAAAGTCCTGTTTTACAGTCACAGTTTAGCGGGACTTAGTATGGCAGTTTTTTGCATTTCATCTTTGGGGGCTTGGATGGATTTCACAAACAGGATTCCAGATGCGGCTGACTGGCACCTTTCCAGTGGCTTATGCCAGGATTTACCATGTCTGAAAGGTGCTAGTCAGCCAGTCAGGTTTCTGGATTCTGGGACCCCATTGTATAATTAAGCAATAAGCCACGAGGGGGTGTGGGTTATCGGGGGATTTACCATGGCTGGAGTGGTTTGCCCACAAGGCACAGCTAAGTGGGTAATCTATGCCAGCCGTGGTAAACTCTGACAACCCAGATCCCCCGAGTGGCTTATTGCGATTATACCAAGTACTGCTTTTTTTTATTATTTAAAAAAAACAGTACTTGCTATAATGCTTAAATAAGCGACTCAGTAGTAGAGCAGTCAGTGTTTTTGTTTACTTTCCCCTGATGTACGGAGCTGCTGTTTTACAGTCTCTGCTTAGTGGGGAAACAAGATGGTGGCCAGAGTTCTGCAATTTCTCTGTCAGATTGCTTTTTTTCCAATATGCTGTTGGCTGGCACCTTCTGCAGTGATTATCAGAGGATTTACAACAGTGGTAAGGTGCCAGTCAGTTGTTTTGATTGGTTGTTGTCTAAGGTCCATGGTATAATATCTCTTTTCACACTGCCTAAACATTCAATGACATCAGTAACACCATTCCAGGACATTCAGATGAATAGCATGGAATGGGAGTTAATGATGTCATAGAATGCCTTAGAAATATGAAAATCAAGAGTAGCAGCTGGTGAGGAGAGTGGAACTCTATGTAGATTTGAGGGTATCCCAAAGCTAACTTATTTATTTATCAAAAGTCATCAAAGTATATCAGAATACATAGCTGGTATGGAAAAGAAGATGGAAGGGTAGTAACTATGTAAAAATCATTTCCTATCTCCTTTAGGTTTGGGGGGCATTGAGGAGAAGGTAAGTGCCAAAGAGTTTCATGGCACCGAAAAGCTGCTACAGTTATCATTGATGACATTTAGTGAAAGCACAAATGTGACAGAACAGTTATAGACCACAGCACAAAGACTGCCAAATAACTGAGAGGGTATTCAGCACCAATTAAACTGAGTAAAATTAGTGAAAAAAATGCTGAAATATTAAGTATAAATAAATACAAGACACAAAGCATGAAAATTACAGCAAATTAGACAAGAAATCGGTTCGGAGCAATGGGAAGTGCTGACTCCAGATGAGATAGTGTGCTGTAAAAGAAGAGTTTAGTTCTGTGGAGAAGATTGACTCTAAAATGATTGTTCATTGTTGACCACAAGGTGTATACACCACTTATCTGTAATCTGTTGTCTGCCTTATATCCATGCCAATGACTACATTGTGAGACAGTGTTTTGCTGTACATTCTCAAAGCCAAACCAAAGAAAAAGTCCAGTATTGAAGCCAAACCCAATTTTCCACTGGCTGGGTTTCTCAACCGTAAACAGGTACGCTAGAGCTGGTGGAACTCGGAAAGGAACCATTTTTGCAGAGATGCAAAGAAAGTTGACACCTTTTGCAACCACCTGGGAATTTCCTTTGCAGCAATAAAAAAAAATTGAAACCCAACTGCAAGAAACCAAAAAAATACTCACTGTAGTAATGTTATTTCTTTTCAGGGATCCATCAGTGAGCCTTAAAAACGGCTCACTTAGGATAATAATCCATTCTAAATTGTCTTGCTAAATGTGGTACGCTGCCTGGCAGGGACATCCAGTGCATTGTGCTTGGTAAAAGTATGCGCTGTGCTCCAAGTTGCAGCTCTACAAATTCCTCCAATATCACAGAGCATATTTCTGCCAGAGAAGTGGCAACCATTCTAGTGGAGTAGACATGCACCTTACCGTCTAGTGGTTCTATGTGATAACGGCGAGCGCCGAACGGCAACCCGCATTATCGCAATGTCAGGGCAGCGAATACAATTTCGCCCACCCTGACAACCTCAGCCTGGAGGACGACACGGGGACTCAGTCCTTTTGCTTTCTGGGGCTGTAACCTCCCACACCACCTCCTGCACCCCCCCCACTTAAGGATTCTCAACTTCAGGGGGGGTGCATGTCGGGGGGGGGATGAAAGCAAAAAAACATGTTTCGGGCCGGAAGCAACAAAACTGCAGTAGCGCCCAGACCCAGACCCAGACCCAGAACCCCAGGCACCACAAGCGGAGGCCAACCCATGATGCCACGGCGCAGCTCGGCAGCCAACCGCAGTGCCACCCCTACATCTCCTACTCCCCCTCCCAGGCCATGCTCGCTCACCCCACCCCCCATGCAAGCGTGTACATATAGCGACATCCTGTCGCTACAGTCGCCCACTCCACCACATCCGGTGGTCTTCCCCCCTACCCCGCCATTCGGGCTTTCGCCCACATTGCGTCACCATTTTGGACGGTGCCTTAATTCAGGCGCCAATGTCACTGGCTACCCCTTCTAGTTTAAACTGAGCCATGGCATTGTAGTGGTGAAGGCAGTTTATAATCCAGGCTGAAACGCACATGGTACTGCTAAGGCAGCACACTCCTGCGGACTGATGACACTTGTAAGGCATCTCACTGGTGGATTCTTGTTGCTTGAATGCTTTGTTACCTTTTCCCTCCAGTTGTTATCATTCTCCATCTTCTGCCTGAAACTCTCTCGCAGCTGCTCTATCCTGTTCTGATGTGAAATTAGCTGCAACTCTCTGCAACAAAAAACACAAGAACACAGAAATGAACTGATGAGACAAAAAGAGATATGGTGCAACATTTTACAAATTTCTATTCTTTCTGTATCTTGTGTTCACTGTCAGAATGGGTCCCAATATCAACAGTGACCGACGTTAAATATCTCAGGGATCACCATGGACACCGCTCTGGATTTCTCCTTCCATATCTCCCTTGCCTGCAATGCAGTTAACACAAGACTTGGCCTAGTTTACCACACAAGATATTCCCCTTATACCCAAGGCCAGACCTGCCATCCCTCCACCGTCTTTAAAATGGAAAGCTGATTTTTTTCCATGTGTCAAAACCTGCACTAAGCAAGTGGGAGGTGTCCTACAATAACATCTGTCACTCCTCCTTAGCCTCCCCACAACTCACTCATCACTGTGCCCTTTATGCCTCTCTGAGATGGCTTTCCCCCTCTGCAGTCCATTCTTACTCCCTAAGGTGCTTTATTGATAAATTGCTAAGATTTCCAGCACCCCCGGCACTGTGTCAGGCCTACTCACTCAGATCCAACAACACTGCCCTCCTCCAAATTCCTAGGTGCTCATCATCTAAAATGGGGGAACAGGCTTTCTCAGTCTTTGCACCGAAATTTTGAGATTCATAATATGCCCTCACATGGTCTCTTCAACGGTGCCCTCTTCAGGCATCTTATGGGGTCATCGTCCTGCCACTGTGCTGATTAACTCCCTTGATCCCCATGCCGTGGCATCTAATTTAATAACCCTTATGTCCCGGGGCATCCCGCCCAGCCATGGTGAGACTCAGTATGCAATCCTAAGCCTGTATATTGTGTTGCCGAATGTATATTAATTATCGATTGTACATTTATACTCTCATATCGATGTATGTAAATCTCTTGGCCTGTTCTTTGCTCCTATTGTATGTTATTTGCCTGACTCCAGGCTATTTTTCAGTACTGTGTATCTTCTTGTGTTTACTGTCCACACTGTTGTATCCTCCTGGGCTGTACCTGAAAATAGGCATTTACTTGTCTCATGTACCCTACCCGATAAACAAAAACTAGATAAGTAAATTAATAAAATGCATGCACCCACACATACTGTGGTTCTGCCTTCCCAAAGCTAACCAATAATATCATACAAGATTTTCTTTTCATAACTTTTCCCTTTGTTTGAATTTGTGAAATTGCCTTCAAATACAGTGAAGTTTTAATGAAAAAATGAATCTACAGTACGTTGGAGCATCTCACTCATTTTTTTAGTTCCACTTTCTTGCAGCCTGCAACTATCCAAAAAGAGTCCGCTCTTTCACCTTTCTGGGAAACTTTAAGTTCTTTAAAAAAAGATTATGATAAGGTATGTGTGAAGCTCACTGCTGCCACACTGCCAAAACTGAAACTAGATGTAACTTCGCATGGCCACCAGTCTGGGGTTCAGGAACCATAAAACTTGAGTTGGTCTTACTAATGCAGAACAAAAGGATACTCACCATAGTATCTGTCTTTTTTCTAAATAATCAGATCAACTAATCCTACTTCCACACCACCTCCACCCACGGAACGGTGCCCTGGAACCCAGAATGCTCCTCGAATTAAAACTCTCTCTCTCTCTCTCTCTCTGTGTGCTGGATTTCCACCTCTCTTCTACTACAGCCAACACCCATAACTTCCCCTTGTAAATGGGATCTACCAGGCTACCACCACAGGCAGAAAAATATAGGTTACTCATCTGTAACTGTAGTTGTACTAGTGGTATACACTTCACATCCATGCCCTAGCAGTCTTCCTGGAGACAGGCAAGTCATCAGATGTATAAATGCTAAGGTCATCCCACCACCCATGTGGTATATCCTATGGCTCTGCCTTGTGATGTCAGATCTTTCCACGCTGTAAGCAGGGGACCAGGTGCCACTTGCCAGAGGAGGTCAGATGGGTTGAGTGACTGTGAACTGTATACCGCTAGTAAAACTATGGTTCCAGGTGAGTAGATGACAGTTACATACTTATCATAATTGTTGATTTTCCTGAATGTCTTCACCATTGATTACCACTTATGGGTCTAGGGCTGGAGACACTAGGACCCTGTGGGAATTTTGCAGGAAGGGAGCAGGCATCAGCTACTGAGCATGGTGCCTATGCTCCCCCACGTGGTGTCAAACACCAACCATTAACCAGTGCCGGATTCCTTATGCACCTCAGTTTTGTTCACCAGGACAGAAATAAGGTGTGGAAAAGAGACAGAGAGGGCTAAGAAGTTTCCTAGCCCAAAGAGATAGGGGAAGGTTATAGGAATATCAATAAACAAAATAAAACCCAGCTACCAACCTTTATAGAGAGAAACAGGGTACGCTAGGTGGCACAAAGGGGTAGTTGGGTATGAGGTGGCAGTGCAGCTAGGAGGTTAGAGTAATGAGCAGTGAATGAGCTTAGTACATCCAACAGATCTGGGTTTGATTCCCACAACCCCCACTGCATATCTATGTGACTCTCAGGAAGTCACTTTAACCACCCCAGTGCTCCCAGGTCACTCCTGAAAACAGGCACTTGTGCCTAATGGGCCTAACCCGGTTACCAAAAGAATACAATACATAAATAAATAAATGGAGCAAGAGCCTCCTAACACTAGTCAGACAGGAAGTGGACAGTGATCTTGAAGGAGGGGATACCCAGAACTGGTATCCACTTATAACTGAGATGGCAAAATATGCCAAAAAGGAATAAACCAGGCCAGCCCACTGGCATAGCAGCAGCGAACTCTTGTGGTGTTGACGACCCATGTTCTGGAGTGAGCACGGGATGTCAGTGTGTTGGCCGGGGGGAGATAGGAGAAGTATCTGATGGACAGCTCTCCTCCTCTGGGGGAGGGAGGATCATGGTTTCCCCGGCAAGTAGCGACACCCAGTGGAGGCTGATGTGCAACAGCCAGGGTCACTCTAGAGTTGGGAGAGACAACGGCGGACGTCTGCAGGTTGGGTACAGGAGCACTTGTCCCGCGCTGACGTCATTGCACGTGTACGCCTCCTGGGGAAAACACAAAAGGAAAAACACTGTGCAGCAGCACAGAGTGAAGATCTCCAACCCTGTGCCAAATGACAACCACAGCCAGCCCCAGGACCGATCTCGGTTGCTCTCGGTCTCCCCTTCAGGGGTCCAGCCATGGTTGGGGGGGGGCAAGCCGCGGACCCAGGTTCCGGGAGGCTATAGGGGGATGCTGGTGTCAGACACAGAGGCACTGAGTCTGAAAATATCCCCACCTGAAGCACAGTGATAAAAAAAAAAAAAGGAACAAACCCACATTGACTCCTTGGGAAAAACAACCCCATGCTACCGGATAGAGGACTGACTGGATAGTCAGTTAATATGTCTCTTTTCACCCAAGCTAGGGAAGACAAAGGGGACTCCAGATGCATGTGGAGTTATAGGACTACACAGTCCAAAAGAGTTGAGATTTGCTCATTTCCCCGGGCATCTCTAAGGAAATGGGCATACTAACCAAAGACAGTCTAACATAGTCATAAGAAGATACAAGATGAAATGACCTGCTTCTCTTGCAAATCCACAAGGATGTACCCCGTGTAAAAGCTAGACAGCTTGCCACAGTCTAGTGCATAGCACCTTCTTGTGGCAGTGCAACTGCCAAGTGACAATAGATTGGATAGTGCCCAGAAAGCACAGAGTGCATTTCACAAGTAATAATGATATAACACAAGAAGAGGATATACCACAGACAGGGAGGAGGGCAAAATAAGAAAAGAAGGGCGCTACCTTCTCTCCCCTCTTTTTTGTTGGCATGGGGGCCCTTAAGGATCCTCACCCCAGTTTTTGTTTTCCTTTTTTTGGTGCAGGATGGGATCCAATAATGAACCTCTGACCCCCTTTTGTTATAGTTTCTGAAGGTCACTCAAAGGGAGTTCAACTGGTGAGATGCCCTAGCACTTATGGCGCCAGCCAGCACTGAAGGGTAAGCTACCCAGAGGTCCTGGCTCTGCCTGAGTGGAGAATGGTGGGTGGGTGGGTGTGCTAATCAATGGTGAAGATATTCGGGAAGATCAACAATTACAGTAAGTGAGTAACTTTTGTATCTTCCAAGAATCGATCTTCACCACTGATTCCCACCTACGGTACAAGAACTAATCTGTCTCTTCTTCTGAAGGAGAAACTGGCTGACCCTGAGGGTAAAAGGTACCCTCAGCCCTCTGTGTGACGGAGAGCACCTGAGGGCAGGGGCTATAGGTCTGGCAAGATCTGAAAACTGGTCAGGGTCAGGGTGGGGCTAATGTTGCACAGAACCAGGAGGGTGCCCCGACAGTTCCTACCTGACCCTGGAAGAGAAGAAATGAGCCCCTTGGAAATGCGAGTTAAAGGTGATAGGAAATGAAACTGAAAAATGTTTTTTATATACCTCTAGATGCCCTCCTATTATCCCTTTAGTGTATGTCCAATATTCTGATATGTTTTGACCTTTTGTTTGTTAAATTAATAACCTAATTTTGTTACCTTTGTAACTACTCTGAATCCTGTTGTCTGCAGCAGCTGCTGCTCTCTGTTTTCAAACTGCCTGAACATTTATTCACATGAATAGCATGGAATGGTGTTACTGATGTCGTAGAATGCCTTAGAAATATGAAAATCAAGAGCAGCAGCTGCTGAGGAGAGAGGAACTCAATGTAGCTCTAAGAGCATCCCAAAGATTAATTATTTAATTATCAAAAATTAGTCAGAGCATATCAGAATACATAACCAGCATGGTAAAGAAGATCAAAGGGTAGTTAACTATGTAAAAATCATTTCCTATTTCCTTTAAGCACCTTATGCCAGCTCAAGGGTGCCATTTGGGAGAGAGGCAAAGCCATACCATCCATCCATCTGAGAAAGACTGCAGTTCTTGCTAGCCTGGAGACCATCTCATTAGCATCATATGATGCCCTTGAGTGGTGACAGGCTACTTCCAGGCCCCGAGCCGAAAGGCCAAGAGCCTACCTGACTGTCTCATTTTGAAGCATGAAAGCTAAATGCTGGCTTAGCTGCAACCATAGGTGATGACTGAAGGTAACCAGATGTGCAAAGATGCACATGAGGGTGTGGGATGAGGTAAAAATCTTCCTAACAAGGGCATCCATTTGAGCAGAGTCTGCCTCCGGAAGTCGATTCACATGTGATGAGTCCAGACCCTGAATGGGTCTGCAGTGCCTCAAGCCCTGAAGATGGGTGAAGTACCACACCTACAGACCCAGTTAGAGCATGATACCACATGATGAGGTCCCTGGGGGTGGGTGGATAAGAGAGGGGACACCTCCACAGTGTCCTTTGTGCCTACTGAAAGGCTTTAGTTCATGAAAGGATGACAGCTGTGTCATCATTGGGAATTTTATTTAGTTTTTGTTGACCGGGTAAGTGCACTAGACAAATTCTGCCTATTTTCAGGCATGATCCGGGGAAGGGGGATACAGATGAATGCCAACTGACTTTGAACTAGATTAAGCTGTTGGTGGTATTTTGTGAATGGGGGAAAATTTGGCCAGGGCACTGGGGAAATTCCCCTACTCTGCTTCCTGTGAGCAGGGGCACCCTTTTGCCGGTGACTCCAAGATGGCTACTGTTCCAGATCCTGAGGGAGCTGCCAGGACTAGTGAAGAGTGGATGGATGAGGCTGCGCGAGCCCAGGAGAATTTACAAGTCATTATGAGTTTTCAAGAGAATGGAACCGCTAAGGGGACGGCTGGAATGCACCAGGCGGGTGGCCAGCAGAACGCCCTCAACGGTGGTCCCATCACCGAAAGTCCGGAGAATCAGTTGAGTCTTGAGCAGAAACAGCAGTGTTTAGCTGCTGAGTTGCTCCATGTAAGCGAGCAATTGACATCTGAGCGACTGTGTCAAGCAGAGGATCGGAAGCGGAAGCGCTTAGACATATCTCCGGGCGCAGAAGTCTCAGGGGGAGTCGCGAAGATGCTAACAGCGGAGGATGCTTCCAAAAAAAACCCTGAGCCAGTTCCTTCATCACTGCAGCGGGACTGGAGTATGGGAGAGGCAGATTCTTGGACTCTTGATAAGGCCCTGCTTGTAGCAGGTTGGATTCCTCTTTCTGATGGGCATTGGAAGCCCAATACTGGACCTGCCTCTCAAATACAGGAGCAGATAAGTGCTGATTCTGATTCTTGTGCTGTTAATTTCCCTGTATCTACTTCCCAGTCTGACTTTATTTCTGCTTGTCACTTAGATATTGAAGCGCCAGGTCCTGAGGAAACCCCAGTTGTACCTACTGTTTCTGATCTCACACTTGCCCTCCGTCCTGGGCATCCTGTTAAACCCTCCTATGCTAGTCATTTCCACAAACCAGTGGAGCTAGTG
The DNA here is from genome assembly GCA_016271365.2 of Neoceratodus forsteri. NCBI lineage: Eukaryota > Metazoa > Chordata > Ceratodontiformes > Ceratodontidae > Neoceratodus > Neoceratodus forsteri. Next base: position 166,924,466 of record CM028137.1, read on the forward strand.
AAACGAAGAAATGCGATTCGTCTACGTTATATAGGCCCTCGCGAAACCCCTGACAGATTTTTTGTGGGCAAAGTCCTACTGAAACGAAGCATGGGGTTCTCCCCCTCTACGCTCTCTTACATGTACCGGGGGAGTTCACCTTTGATGTCAGCTTCCGCACTCCTGCGTTGCTGGAAACTTTTTGGTGTAGATACATGAATCTAAAAACCAATCCTCTGTGGTCAGACTTTATAGTTTTCCCCCTTACTAAGCAACCTTTTCGGGTAATTACTATTTTATTTAGAAATGAGGAGGTTAATATAGTGGACATTGTGCACTGGTTGGGAAAGAGATGTGATGTCCTGGGTAATCCCATGCTCATTCTGGATACTGAAGGGTTTTGGAATGGAGGGTGGAAATTCCGTATAAAGTTGCACCATAATGAGCAGGACTTGATACATTTGCCTAATTGCTTTTTTATTGGGCGAGATAAAGGTTTTCTATTTTACCCTAGACAGCCACGGGTATGTTTTAAATGTGGCTCTTCTAGACACATCAGCACCTCTTGTGACATTCTGAAGTGCTTTTCTTGTGGGGATATGGGTCATCCTAGTGCCCACTGCTTTAAACAACCTAAGTGCAACTTTTGTGATGAACTAGGTCATGTCTTTGATGACTGCCCTTCTGCTGCACGGAATACAGAGGACACTGATTTTGGAGTCCAGGATCATTATTTATTTTTTTTTTTTTATTTAGTTGTTTAACCAGGTATAGCACACTAAGCTGAAAGCTTTTTTACAGGAGCGACCTGGGAGCACAAGGAGGTTAAGTGACTTGCTCAGGGTCACACAGTATGCAAGTGGAAGCTGTGGGATTCAAACCCAGGTCTGGTCTGCTGGATGTCACCAAATTTGCAGCTCAGAGCCTTAGACCACTGCGCTTATATCCATCTGGCGGTAAAGCAAGGCCCAGGCCCTGTGGTGACCCGCATATCCTCCACTTCAGGGGTACCTGCTAGTGGGAACAGTCCTGTATCAGGCCCCTTGACTGAGGAGGAAGGCCAGGAACCCCAATTACCTGACATTGGCCCCCTTTTACATGAGGCTAATCCTACAGATCTTCCTAATATCCTGCCTTTCGAAAACCCTCCCCCCGAATCCACTGCCAGTGGTTCAGGCTTTGTTTTGGTACAGGGTAAGAAAGGGAAATCGGCTAAACTGAAAGGCAAACAGAGGAAACCTGAACTGGTGACCCCTGTGGAAGATACTAATAAATTCACTGTGTTGTCTGCCATTTCTCAGGACCTAGACCCTGTGACTTTATCTGTTGCAGGAGTAATGGTGGCAAACTCTCAGGGTGATTGCCTGGATCCTACTGATCATTCGACTCAGGGCCCAAAAAGTGGAAAAGATAACAAGAGCCTTGAAGTAAGTAAAATGAAGAGCCCTGCCTGTTTAATTCTATGGATCCTTTTTCCTTTCAGTGGCTTCTTTGAATGTAACAGCGTTCAATCTCTGAATAAAAGGCAATACTTTCTCTTATTTTTTGCATGCTAACCTGGATTGTATTTTTTTTCAGGATGTCCGGTTACACTCAGCAGCTGAGAGGTCTGCAGCTTCGGATGAATGGCTCTGGGGGGATAGTATTTGGTCCCGGGGGAGAATCAGTGTTCAGGGATTGGGATATGTTTTTTTCTTTTACAGTTAAGGTTGTGCATCATTTAGAGGTGCAGCCAGGCAGACCTTTGATACTGGATATACTATGGGCACACCAATTGATTAGACTTATAAATATTTATGCACCTCAAACAAAGTATGAGAGAGTACTGCTCTTTCGCTCTCTTTCTCCCTTATTGCAGACATCCCAATTGATAGTTTTAGGAGGGGACTTTAATGTTAATTTGGCCCAGTGTTCTACTCCTGTCCCAAATAAAAAAATATACTGTGATGCTCAGTGCCTGACTCACCTGATTAGCGATGCGGGCTTGAGAGATGCCTTTGGTTCTCTCCCGATAACAGAACGTAGCACATATTTTTGTGGTCCACGGGCCTCTAAAATTGATTATTTTTTTGTATCTGGTTTTATAAAAGTTGAAATGGCTCTCCTTCAAGATGTAGCTACTTCTAATCATAAGCTATTAACATTAGTCCTTAGGGATGTCCCTGAGGTAAGAAGGGGGCCAGGGACCTGGAAATTGAATACTTCATTATTGTCTATTCCAGTAGTATGTGAAGGATTTTTAGCAGTATTGCAAGCAAGAAAATCTGTGTTTTTTTTATATGATGATAATACTACTTGGTGGGAAGACACAAAAGTAGAGATACGTTCCTTTTTTCATACAATAGGGCGTATTAATGGGAAATTTAAATATAATGAAATAACCTTTTTGAGGAAAAATATTGCCTTCTGGACGTCTTTCCGCCCTAATTTATGAGCGGAGGACTTGCAGAAGATTAAATATCTAAAAACTTTACTGGCAAAGAAACAGCTTGAAGCACTTAAATCTTTAGAATATCAGCAGAAGTATGGCACGAATGGTAAGAGGAAAGACACACTGCCATTTGACTCTATGCAACTTTTTCGTGATTGCCATAATCTGGAGTATTTGAATACCTCTTCTGGTAATACTGTGCATACAAAAGCAGATATTTTACATAAATTACTACTCATTTCTCTCAGGTTTTGATAGCCAGAATTTATCGGTAGGGAAAATGAGACAGTCGTTGGGTGAACTTAATTTACCCCAGTTACCTAAGGATGTTGGGAATCTTTTGACTGAACCTATCTCACAAACTGAACTAAAAAATGTAATTTGGTCACTTAAACCAGGTATTACACCTGGATCTGATGGCCTCTCACATGAAATTTATAAAAGTATTTGGGATGTTTTAGGACCTGAGTTTTGTATGTGTTTAAATGATGGCTTATCCCAACAGCAACTCCCTAAGAGTATGTTGGAAGGCCTTTTGCTCTTGATTTTTAAGGGAGGGAATCGGGGAGATATAAGACAATGGAGGCCGATTTCGCTTCTGAATACCGATTATAAAATTCTCATGAAACTTCTTAGTAATAGATTGGCTAGTGTCATAGATCTGGTAGTGCATCCGTCCCAATATAGTGGCATCCCAGGAAAGCGGATTCAGGATGCTTTAATTTTGATTCGGGAAATTCTACATAAGGGAGACAACCAGGAATTATTTGGTCATTTGGTATGTTTAGATCAATCTCAAGCCTTTGATCGGGTTGAATATAACTATTTGTGGGAAACATTACAGTCCTTTGGATTTCCATCTCCTTTTATCAGGTGGTTACAGATTTGTTATACAGGAATAAGTCTTATTCCTAGTGTTAATAGTTGGGTAGGTAATGCAGTTTCTGTTCACAGGGGGGTGAGGCAAGGATGTCCTCTCAGCCTCTTATTATATGTCCTATCTATTGATCCTTTACTGCATGCATTATATAGGACGGAAGCATTAACTGGACTTTCAGTGGGATCAGAAGATAAGCAGGTGGTTGCTTTGGCATTTGCGGATGATCTGGAACTTTTTTTGGCAGACAAATCTTCTGCAGTAGCCGCTCGTGACCTCTTATGTGATTTTACTAATCTTTCCAGATCTAGAATCAATACACAGACAAGTGGGATCCTGCCCTTAGGGTATGATGCCAGTGATGTCTCCCTTGTTTGGAGAATTCCTATAGATTTGACCTATAGAAAAATACTGGGTGTTTAGTTTGGTGGGGATGATCCCCAGCGGTATAATTGGGAACAACTTTTGATATCAGCTGCAGGAAAAGTAGCCTACTGGAATAAATGGCAGATGACTAAAGGGAAGCATATCTTTTTAATTAAAACTTTTTTATTGTCCCATTTTTTGTATTTAGCCACTGTTTTTCCCCCACTGTTAAATATGGAGGCCTCAGTTTATAGTGTTTTTTTTCAATGTTTATGGGGTAGCAGGTTGAATCCTGTCAAGAGAGTGGTGACTTATTTACCTATAAAGGAGGGGGGCTTGGGTATATTAAACCTGGTAGTTTCTTTCATGTAACTTTTATCTTTTTTAATTTTGTTCCGTTACGGACAAATGTTGCAAAGGATTGGATCCCGTGGGTAGAGGATGTGATTGGACCCCTTTTTGATGATTGGGATCTGGCTATTCCTCTCCCTCGACAGACATGGGTGGCTCACTTCCCAGGACATTTCTTGAATGTAATAAGTAAAATAAAAGCATGGAAACTTCAGAAAAATTCTCTTTGTATACTTTCAAAAAAAGCCATGTATAATTGGACAATGGGAAACTTTTATTATGTCTCCCCCTGGTATGTCACTTTATTGGCTACCCAACACTCTCTCATCAACTCCTTTTTATCCAGCAAAAGACGTCCATATTTTATGAGAGACTTTATTTGGTTATGTACCCACCAAAAATTGGGGGTTCGGGGCAATTTAAAGTATAAAGGCATTAATGAACGTACATGTCCTAAAGGGAATATTAGCATGGAATCCATAGAGACTTTTTCTCATTTTCTATTCGAGTGCCCATTTGCTATGACGTTTTGGGAAGTATTTCACAAGACATGGCCTTTAAACCCCTTTTAGGATCAACCTTCACGGATTTGGCTCGATGGGGTGCTCCCTGGAGCATGGGCCAAATTTGATGATATTACTATCCGACTATTAATGAGTTTTATTAGTTATCAGCTATGGTTAGCTAGGTGTGGTTGGTCTCTGCGGCAACAAGTCTTGACAGGAGAACAAGTAGTTTTGTTATTACAGAAGGCAATATTGAAGTGGCAGGTTATGGAGCAGCATAAAGTTTTACCTGATTTGTATAAATTATGGTGGAGGAATATGTCCCGGTAAGATACAGGGTGAGGTTCCTTTGTTAGGTTGTTTTCCGCATGCTTGGAGAGAACCATAGGTCTTTTATTTGATTTCTCATGATTTTGTATGATGTAATACATTCTTGTTGATTTTGTATTTTATTTTTTTTCCATAAAATAATCCCCTACTCCTTTAGTGGGGATGTGGGGGGGACCTCTTATGCATTAGGATATGCGTTAGGTTATTATTAAGTTATTTTCAGATATTATATGGCTTAAATGCTTATTTGATTTCTTTACAATTTTTATTTTCCTTTTGTGTGAGTTCACACTGCTTTGTATATTTTTTGATTTCTGAAGTTTATAATAAAAATTTCCCCTACTCCTTTAATAGGGGTGGGGGGTGGGGATCTTTTCAGTATTAGGATGTATTTGAGTTTTACAGCTTTCTATGGAAGTACTTTAATAATTGTATGACTGAAATACTTATTTCATTTGTCTTATGATTTGTATATTCCTTTGTGTGAATTAACATTTTGTGTATTTATTTGATTTCTGAAGTTTCTAATAAAAATTCCCCTACTCTTTTAGTGGGGATGGGATGGGGGTTATGTACCAATACAGATTATTTCTGTTTGTTGTTCATGTATGCTGTATTACTTAGTTCTGTTTTTGATTTGTATTTTCTTTCATTATGATTTTGTATATTTTGTTTTAAGTTTTCAATAAAATATTCCCCTACTCTTTTCGAGACGTGCCATGGGATCATTAACATCCACCTGAACTACCACCAGAACAGGCAGATGGGACCTTGGTTTAACGTCTCATCCGAAAGACGGCACCTCAGGAGTGCAGCACCCACCTCATGCTGCACTACAGTGTCAGTATTGGGATATTAACCCAAGTGCCTGGTGTGGGGATTTCCACCAGCAGGGCTGCAGGATCAAGGCTTGTAAATGAGCCTAGTTCAAGTGCCTGGAGCATCTCCATCAAGAATTTCTGGTACAGAATGAACTCAGCATCTGAGGACAGGTGGAAAGAAGGTTCATTGTCCTCTAGGAAGGATGGTGACAGAGATGAAGCACTGCCCCCAGCGGCTGTTGGTGCTGGAGATAAGGGCCTAACCTTGGCCCTGTCAGAGTCTCTATGGAAGCTATGTTTGGCAACAACAAACTCCCTGTGTTGCTTCACATTCATGGCCCCCTTAAGGTCTATGAACACAAACAACCACTCCATAAAGTGGTGAGGCCCCAGAGGGGGACAAGATGCAGGGTCTCAAGGGCTTTGATCTGGGCTGTAGGACTGCACAGGGAGCCTTGTACTAGGGTACAGCCTGGCAGAGGGGTTCTTCTTCACACGAATGACCTGATCAATGCCCATGGGGGGGGACTCACAGGTGAAGAGATAGAAGATGTACAGTTTCCGAAGGGAGGCACCAGTACTCACCGATGGTCATGTCATCCAGTGACTCCATGGAGAACTCTGCCTCAGGGTTACCATCAGATTGGGCTCAGAGTCAATGTCGTCTTCGGAGATGTGTTCATCCCTGTCACCATGGAGGGCACCACCCTCGGTGCCAGACTTGGTCTCAACCCTAGAGTCACTCCCGACCCTGCAGCCATGAATGGCACCAGGACCAACCCCAGAGCTGCATATGGAAATAGGGCCCTTAGGGAAGACCCTGGGGACAACACTGTCACTTGTGTTGCACCTAGTGACAGGCCCAGGACTGACACCATTGCTATCCTCGCGTTCACTGCAGTGGCCATCGTCATCATCCCCCTGGGCACCAATGCACTGGGGAAAATGACAACTTCCAGCTCAGCAACAGGACAAACAGCAGCTTTAGTGCTAGTTCCTCCTTTGACATTGCAAATGGTGTGAGAGGGGGCCCAGCATCATCTCCAGTGCCACCAGACATCATCACTGTGAACAGTTACAACAGCACAGGTGACCCCAGAAGATGACACTGAGGTCTCCACTGGGGTACACCAGCCATATAGCTTCAACCTCACCACTGTAGACATCTGCTGGTCAGTGCAGACATACTGTGGGGGGGTTCCTCCATAGCCACTGCCCAGAAGGAGCCAGCTGTCCACCAGACCCACCCAACAGGGCCTTCGATGCCTCAGCATGGTGTGTTTAAGTAGGAGCCTGTACTTCTGAGGAATCAGTGGTCCCAGGAAGAGGAACAGGGGAAAGGCCTAATGTCCACACCTTGGCCACAAGTGTATGATGACTACTTCCAAAGTGGGAGATTGGATAACCCCACCTCATCATGCAGATCTGTAGAGTACAGCAGTCCATAGAGAAACAAGCATCACACACATTCATATTGTGTTCTGGGCCAAGGCAGGCCACACAGCACTGATGCTGATCCGTTGCAGCCATGGGTTTCCTAAAGGAGCACCAGTGCATAATGAGAGGCTGACATACTTTCTTTGATGACTTAACTCCCTTCTTATTGGACTTTGTCATTGCAGAAAGGAAAAAATTGAGAAAAGGCATCACAAAGATATTTAAAAAGCAGTGACGAACCTAGCAAGTTGGCCACAGAATGAATTCCTTGGTCCGAAGCCCCAAACAGGAGCTGCGGTGGATGTGGCTCCACCTGAAAGGGAGGAGTAGCAGACATGGGAGATTGCTGAGAAACATGGAATGGTGTGGGAATGATCAGCATATGCAAAGAGACTGAAGATCTGAGGGGCACAGCCTTGCCTCTACCGACAATGGTCCATTGTTGCCAGAAGAGCTCCTTGTGGCATCAACACATTTTTTTATTGATGCCTCTCCTTATCCAAGGATGAAGATATTGAGAAGCATTTATGACAATGCCTCCCGTCAGGCGAGACCGAGAGTGTGAGTAGTGCCTTGACCTCGACCATTGACCTGAGGGGTAACCTGACTGGTGTCCTCTGGGGGGGGGGGTACAGTAAACTACCTGCCTCGGCAGGTTAAGAACTAGAGGCTTAAGTTCATGACCTCTGGTTGAGGCTGTTTCTGAGGCAACCCAGCCAGAGACACTGACCAGGCCACATCCTCCTGAGTGATGAGCGGAGAAAACAGGAGTCTGGGAGATTAACTCCTCATCGATCTCTGCCAACTGCTGGTCTACAGGCTGGAGAAAGATTGTGACTGCTTGTTCCACCAGAGTAGAGGATGACAAGCATGAATAAGTTACCACAGAGCCTTCAACATTCTCCTCAACCACAGGGAGCTAGACCAGGGTCGAGTGGTCAGGAGAGTTGAAAGAGCAGGAAGAGTGGGATATTTCCTGGTCCCACAACCTGTAGCATGCCCTTTTTGTGTTTCCTGCTGATGGGCTGTACCCAAAAGGCCTATAAGGCCAGAAATCATTTTTCTGATGTCATCAGGGAATCACCCTCCAACGCTGGCCCCAGCCAAGAAAAATGTTGAGACTGACTGACAAAGAACTCACCACAGTCATTGTCGCTGCCTCTTCCTCCATGACCACTAGTTTTGCATGATCTGGCAGTTACTGGGGCCTTTCTGCAGTTCTTCTGGACGACTAAGGTCCAAACAAGCCTTCTGGTCTTTGAATGAGGAGGGCAGCATGACCTGGCATGGAGAGTATCCCTTAACATCATGTTGATCACCCAGAGAGTACAAGCACATATCATGCTAGTCTGTGGCTGACATTTTCTGTCTGCACCAGCTGTAGAATGTAAACCCCAGCTTCTTACTCTCCATCGTTGACCATGATTGCAAGTGGAGCTAGAAAACTTATGGAGCAACTAAACTGAATATGGACTTAAAAAGTCAAAGTTTCACCAAGAAAACACTTGAACAACTCATAATTCTTCAACACCGTAGATCTGCGAAGGAGGAGACATGTCCCTTCTAGTGGAAAGAAAGACCTGATGTCACAGTGGGAGCCAAAGGATATTCAACCCGGGTGGTAGGAGGAGCTTAGCTTGAAAACTTCCAGTGACTCATCTGTCTCTAGGACGATTGCCAGCGTGTGGATAGTGAACTGTATCCATGTTGTTAGAAACATGAAATCTAAAGCCAGGATGTGAAAGATGATGGAAGCCTTCATCCATTACTGGAATAATTACGTTTACCAGTCCCAACCCACTGTGAAAGCCCCTCCCTGGGAAGTCAGCACTTTGGTGACCAGTGCAGAGTACTAGCATTCTGCCAGCATCCAGCCCACAGAGTACTGAAATTTTGTAGCTACACTGCTGTGGGACACAGGGACAGTGACACATCCCAAAAAATAATTCCTCCACCCACCCAAAAGTACATGAGTGTCTGCTTGGATGCCTCATCCTCTTCTGTCAGCACACCATGGAAGTGCAAACCCAGGCCTCCTGCCTGGCAGCACTACTCATCATCACTGCTGCCATAGGCAAGCCCCAAGAACATCTAATTGCTGTGCTGCAGGGAATCTATACTGTGTAATACTATGTTATGATAACATTAAGATCATGGACAAACCACAAAAAGTAAGGAAATGCTGATTCAAGGTCAAAAATTACCCTAACTCTGGTATCTGTATCAATGACACCTCAGTTCTATGCAGCACCCAGCTATCAGCACTAAGAAAGCCTACAACCCCACTTAGACATGTCTGTAATTTTTTAAAGTAAAAAAACATAATAATTAAGGTTTATTTTTATGAAATATACATTTTTATGTTTGTGCAAGTGTGAACATATTGCTGTGACACTGGATTTCAGAGGTGTGTCACTAGTGGGTGCAATGCAGCTCAAGTTGCAATGGGCTCCTCCGTGACAGTCCAGTGATCAGTGAGGCTGATCATGACGCTGCTCCGCTAGTTGATAAGCAGAAACTTTGTGTGGTTAAAAAGAGGTTGCCACATCTATCAGACAATGGCTGCCTTCCTTCATCAGCATGCCTCCACCCGCCAACCAGCTCAGCAGCATCATTATACCTATCCCATGGCTCAGCTACTTCTCCTCCCTCTCTTTCTCACTTCTCTCCCAGGAAACTCCACTCCCATGACTCAAGTACTTCTCTCACACCCTCTGGCTTTCTCTCCTGCTTACTGGCTATCAAGAAACATCCCTCCCTGGCCCGGCGGTATACCTCCCCGACAGCGACACCAATACAGTGAACTACGTTGATGCCAACAACATCAACAGTTTGCTGTATTGGTGCACCAGAGACATGGGCACACTGTCTCCGGGTCCTGCATCCCCTCCCCAAATCAACTCTGACTCGGAATTCATTATATTTGGAATGGGGGTGCAGGGGGACAGAGCCCTCCACATGGGGGGTTCGGGGGCAAAGTCCCCCATTAGAAAAACAGACCAGGGTCCATCAGGATTTATGTCAACGCAACGCAGTGAGCATAAATTCGTCGCTATGATGCCGGTCGGCCGAATTTGTTGTCGAACTGGCATCGTGAGCCAACTCAGCTACCCCCACCCCACCCGACAAGAAACCATTCCAGTGGCTCAGTTACCCCCGTTTTCTCTCCTGTTGCTGGCTAACAGAAATGTCCCTCCATGGCTCAGGAGAGCCAAAGCTCTTGACTGCAACAGGAAGGTTTATTGTTGCTGCTGGTATTTCATTGTTGAACAAATCCAGAGAGCAGTGCAAAAATACCGTTCATAAAATATGTTTCATAAAGGGGTTTAATGCAGGCTGTAAGCTAGATACTAAGTACGTAATTCATGTTAATTTTACACCAGCTTATATATCTTACCACGCAGACATAGCATTTATAATTAAGTTGCAAATTACATCCTTAGCCAGCTGGAGTAAGAGTTTAGAAGGGTGCATTTGGACTGTGAAATTATATTGCCTGTATACAAGTTTGCATAGGAATCAAGAGCATACAATACACACTACACTCAACACATCTATGGTACAGAATATGTATATTGGCGGTTGAGGGCTGGCCAGAGTTCAATGGGTGGAGCAACAAACCACTCCCCCAACCAAGTCTTAAAAGGCCCTCCTCCGGGCCAGTCCTCATTCGTTTTCTTTGTCGCGGCCGGAGGTGCCACCCTATCTCACTCCGAACTGTTGTCCCATTTGTACCACGCCTCCGGTTGCCAGTCCTCTCCAGTCTGTCACTTGTTCTGCGGCTTCCCTCATTCTTCTTTACCTCCTTCCTCTTGCCCTGGTTTGTCTCCCTTGGTGCTTCTCTCTCCCCCCCACTCCTTCTTTGGCCTCTGGCTCCGTCGCTTCTCTCTGTCCCTCCCATTTCTCCCCTTGTCCTGTCTGCTTCTGCCCCCCTCCCTGCTGCCGTCATGGCACTGCTGTTTCCTGGGGTCCAGATGCCTGCCCCACCTCATTGGGATATCCTGTCCCATACCTGTTCCTCCTGGGATGTCTCTGGCACTCTCATCTCAGGTGGCCCTTCCTGCTAGTTGCCTCTCTCCTCTGCTGATGTTCATGAGGTACAGGGAGCTGCACTGCCTGCCGCTTCATTGTTTCTGGCATGTCTGGGGTGCGTCCTCCCCGCTGCACTCCGGCTCCACTCTCCTTCCTCCAGTTGATCTTTTGGGCCCCCCTTCCTGGACACCACTGCCATTCCTTGTTCTCACTGGTGCTCCATGCTTGCTCCTGCCTCGCTTGTCTAGGGCTGCTGTTCTGGGAATGTTCCCGGGGGCTGGAGTGTCAGCCTGGGGCAGTACATCACATCCCTCTCACCTGCTATTGCTTTTGCATAGCACTCTGCTTTTCGAGCTCACATCTCCCTTGCTTAGCATCGGTTTCCCATGGTCCTCATAATGTTACAGCTATTCCTGGATGCCTCACTCTCTTAATTCATTGCACATCGTCGATTTACATTCCTTATTTCTCCCTACTTGGGGCCCGCTATCTTTAGCCATTTTTTGTTCACAACAGGAGGTGCTACACATTCTGTCCCTTTGCTGTGATTTTGAGGGCCACTGCTATGATTTTTCCTGCCCTGTGGTTGAGAGGTATTGTCAGTCAGGACCCTATGGGGTACGTCTCTTGGAGGTTCTTTGTCCCTCTTCCCCTCTCCCCATCACTCATCTTTAGCTCTGGCCTTTGCTGCTCATTGCTCTTGGTTACACCATGCTGTGCTTTCTTACTTTCATCCTGCCTGTGCTTCCGGTGGGTGCTCACCCTCCTCCTCCTCCTGTTCCCTCCGCCCTCCATTCCTCTCCTTCTCTGATCTCTGCTTTCTTTTGGGGGCTTCCCTATCCTGCCATCCCGCTATACCACCATACCCTACTCATTCACATCACTTAATATTTCTGCCTGTGCAGCTGTTTTTTGAAACCTGTACTGCCTTTGCTAGTAAAAACAGGTTACTTGCCTGTAACAGTAGTTCTAGGAGTGGTATATGTTGTTCATCTACACTGTCTGGCATTGTCCCTTCCCCCTTTAAATCTTGCCGGAAGTCTTCAAGCTGGCTTCTCCCACCCACCCGGGTGGTAAGTACCTCGGCTCCGCCCCCTGACACCAGATCGAGCCCGCTGGAAGCAAGGTTGTGCGCCTTAAGCCGGGGAGGTCAGGTGGAGATGAACACATATACCACTCCTAGAACTACTGTTACAGGTGAGCAACCTGTTTTCTAGGAGCGTGATATGTTGTTCATCCACACTGTCTGGCAGACTCCTAGCAGTTCTCCGGAGGAGGAGGCAAGCACACCCCCTACTTAGGAAAAGAGATTGGAGAACCGAGGCCCCAAAGCCAGCATCTCGGCGTGACTCAAGGTTGATGTGGTAATGGGTAATGAAGGCGTTTGCTGACTTCCAGGTAGCAGCCCGACAGATTTCCTGGATAGGGATGTCCCTGGAAGCAGCCACCAAAGCAGCAGTATGGCGGGTAGAATGAGCTCTTATCCCTCTGGGAGGCTCCTTGCCCGCCAACTCATAACACAGACTTATGCATGATGTGATCCATCTTGCAATAGTCCACTTGGCTACAGGTCTGCCAGAAGCGACTGCAGTGTAGGTGACAAACAGCTGGCGAACCTCTCCCCAAATTTCTGCCATCCTCTCCTTATAATAGGAGAGAGCACGTCTGAGGTCCAGAGTATGGAGCCTGTACTCGGCGTCTGAGGTGTAGTTAGGGTAATATACTGGCAGAGTCAACACTTGGTTAAGGTGAAACTCTGATACCACCTTCGGAAGGAATTTCCGGTGGGGGCACAGGATAACTTTGTCCCTGTGAAAGACCAGATAAGGGAAGTCACCGAAAGCACCTGGAGCTCCCCTGTCCTTCTGGCTGACGTGATAGCCACCAGGAAGGCAGTCTTCCACAACCCTGATGCTGAGACCACTGGGCGGCCAGCTCCCATTGAAGGGGGCGCATGTGCAATCTGGCCCAATGGACCACTGAGGTGCATGCCGCCATGTAACCCAGGAGGCGCAGGAAGTCCTGGGCAGGGCGCAAGTGCCCAACCAGAAATGATTGGGCAAAGGAGGAAAGAACCTCCGCCCTGTCCGCTGGGAGCCGAGCTCTGGCTTGACGAGAGTCGAGCTCTGCCCTGATAAAGCCCATCACCTGAGAGGGCACGAGTTCTGACTTGGCCTCATTGATTAGGAGGCCCAGGTGGGAACAGGTTCAGAGGGTCAGGTCCTTGGACCTCTCCACCTCCTGTAGGGAGGAACCCGCCAGGAGCCAATCGTCTAGATAGGGGTAAATATGAACCCCTTGATGCCGTAGATGGGCTGCCACCACTGCGATGCATTTGGTGAAGACCCGTGGGGCCGATGACAGGCCAAACGGCATGGCTCTGAACTCGTACAGGGTTCTTTCGACCCTGAAGCGGAGGAACCACTGATGGGACGGATGGATTGGGACGTGGTAGAATGCGTCCTGAAGATCCAGTGAACAGAACCACATGTTTCACTCCACAGATGTATGATCTGGTTCAGAGTTACCATCCGGAAGGTGCGAGACCTGAGATATTGATTCAGGTCTTGGGGATCTAGGATGGGGCACCAACCCCCCATCCGCTTGGGCACAAGAAAATACCTGGACATGAAGCCTGGGTCTGTAGGAGGATCCGGCACTGGAGCTACCGCCTCCTTGTGGAGGAGCTGAGCAATGTCGTCCCGAAGGGCCGACTGAGTGCCAACTGAGATCCTTTCCTCCCGTGGGGCACGGGCCCGGCTGGGGGGGGTACTGCTCAAACTCTAGAGGCAGTCCCTGCCCGACCACTTCCAGAACCCACCTGTCCGAAGTGATACCGGACCAGGCGGAAAGGGGGGGAAAGGGGAAATTGTTTAACAAGGAAAGGCACACTAAGCTGAAGCTTGTTTCCAGGTTCAACCTGGGAGCACAAGGAAGTTAAGTGACTTGCTCAGGGTCACACAGTATGCAAGTGGGGGCTGTGGGATTCAAACCCCAGTCTCCAGGTTTGCAGCTCAGAGCCTTAAACCACTGCACTATACTGCCTCCAAAGAAAGTGGCGGAAAGAAAGTGGTGGAGCCGGCCCCCCACAGGAAGACCCAGAACTGGCGTGACAGGTGTAGGGGAGGCCACCCCTGACCCATCACTGTGCAGGCTTGGAGGAGGAGAAGGCACCTGAACCAGCACCTCGGCCTCCTTTGCGGGGCTGTGGGGACCTTGCTTGGGCCTAGGGCACCAAGCTTGAGCCTGCTGCTGTTGCTGACCTCCCTGAAAGGAGGGCTGTCTAACCGCAGGGGAAGAATGCCGAAAGGACTTCTTCTTGCGCTTCTGCTGGTTCTTGCCCGAAGAACCCTTAGCAGAGGTGGCATCTAAGGTGGCATTCGACTGCTCAATGCGCTGTAGATGACCTGCCACTCCCGGACCAAAGAGGTCGGTGCCAAGGAAGGGCACATCAGCTAGCTTGTGCTGAGTATCCGTGGGAAAAGAGGATAACCTCAGCCAAGCCCTGCGGCGAGTGGCCACTGCGGCAGCTAGTGAACGGGCACAGGAATCTCCAATGTCCAGAGCCGTCTGGAGCTGTTGTTTAGCAACAGCACGGCCCTGGTCATGGACCTGCTTGACCATGGTCTGCATGTCTGCTGGGAGATGAGGGAGGACTTCATCAAGCGACTCCAGAAGGGCGTGAGAGAAGTGTGCCATAATCACTGCCGAGCTAGCCTGACGAAGGCCTAGGGATGATGCCGCGTAAACCTTCCCGGCCGAGTGGTCCATATTTTTGGACTCCTTGTCCAGAGGGCAGTCAGTATTTGCAGAGCTGCCCGTGTGCTGAAACACTGAGGCAGTCACAAGGCTCTCGGCCAAGGGATGCTCAGTGAAGCCCACCAAGGACCCCATGGGCACCGCGTACTTGCGGGCCATATGGGCAGATGGAGCCAGGCAAGAGGAGGGCACTGCCAAAGCTCCAGTGCCAGGTCAACTATGGCTTTGGCCACTGGGAAGGCCTCTGTTGGGGTAGCCCCCCTCTTAAGAATATCCGTGAGAGGATATTCCGCCTTCTTTTATATGGGCTGCAAAGGCATACCTGTGGACTCCGAAATGAGTCGAAGGATGCCCTGGAAGGAAGAAGGACCTTCCTCCAGGCCTGTCACTGATAGCTCATCATGTGAGTGAAGGCCAGTAGTATCCGAGTCCGAGGAATCTGGATACAGGGGTCTCCCACCTAAGTCCCCCTCGATGCACCTAGGGCGATCTGGAGTGACTGTAATGGACAACCTATGGGGCAAGCCCGTAGTTGGCCGATCCTCCTTAGAGGGAGCCCCTCCCTGAGACTGTTTGGGTGGTGGTTCCACCAAAATTGTTGGGGAGCCCGTAACAGGCCGACCAGAAATATGTACTGGTCCGACCGGAGGGATAACCGGAGTCCTCGGAACCGAGGGAGTCAGTGTTGGCTGAAGAGGCTGGGGCCAAGTAATGGCCAGTACAGCCAGAGTAGATGGCTTTTGACTGGTCAAAAGGAGTTGCTGCCACATGAGGTCCTCATAACATCGACGGAGTTTCTGTCTAAGTCTCTCCTCGTCTGAGGAGGATGAGGAACGGTGGTGGCACCTCTTCCGGGAGTGTTTGTGACCCTTTCTCGGTTTTCCAACCGACGGGGTCCTACTCCTCGATCGAGACCGACGGCGTCGGCTCTGCCGATCGGAGAAGCGGTTCGGTGAAGCAGATTCCGGCTCTTGTCCATGATCGGGATGCCCAAAGGGGCGGGTCTCCTCGTCGGGGAAGGAGAGAATGGGAGTCCTCTCTAAGGAGTCATCAACAGGCGTCGGCAACAACGGCTCGATCGGGTCTAGAGAAATCTCGGCCGGTTCTGCCATATCCTCGGCTTCGGTGCCCTGGCCTGACGGAAGGTCCGAAAAGCTGGCAGCCGAGGAAGCAACCTTGACCGTGGCCGAGACCGCCTGCTCTTGAGTGTCGGACCACTCTCGGTCCCAGGAATGTCTTCTTCAGCTAGAAGAAGAAGATTTGGGGTCCTTATCCTTTTTCTTGGATCGGGAGGAGTGCGAGCCCGAAGGTGCCTCACCCTTGGTAGGGAGAGACTGGCACAACTCCCGGAAGGATCCCGTAAAGGTGGAGCCCAGGTTGAGCGGGGTGAAGAAACTTCGGTTGGCCGAAGCTTGGGCAGCTTCCTCTTCGAAAGCCGCCATCTGTTCGAGCTGCTCGGTGGATCCCACAGCCTCAGAAACCACCCACCTGGCCTCCTTCGATTTCACCGGTGGATTGCGAAGCTCCAGTCTCCCCAGCTTAAGGTGCACCTTGCAGTCCTCCAGAATGGCGGGATGGAAGGCCGAACAGATGGTGCAAGCGGAAGTATCGTGCATGGCGCCGAGGCAATAAACGCACGAGAGGTGGGGATCGGTGCAAGACATTTTTTGTCCACAAGGACACCGGCGAAACCCGGGGGACGACTTGTCCTCCATATCCGAAGCGTTCAGATCCGAATCGTAAACTCTGACGAGTTTTAAAGCGAGTAAGTGTGGCAAAAACCGTTGATTTGACTCCAGGGCCTACGGTACTTGCAAAGTAGCATGAGAGAACCTGTATCTTCCAGCGGAAGGGAAGATCTGGCATCGGGGGCGGAGCCGAGGTACTTACCACCCGGGTGGGTGGGAGGAGCCAGCTTGAAGACTTCCGGCAAGATTTAAAGGGGAAAGGGACAATGCCAGACAGTGTGGATGAACAACATATCCACGCTCCTAGAACTAGTGTTTAGAGTGATTTTTTTTCTGTTTTTTTAAGCCTGTACTGCTTTTGATTGTACCTGATGTTCAGAGAGATTTTTTTTGTTTTTTTTATAAGGTTAATGCTTAGACTGATTTTCCTTTTAATGCTAAATGCTTAAAACGCTGTTTAAATTGCTTAAGGTGTTTCCTGTCCTTTGCTCCTTGCATTGTTTTGTCCCTGTACATAGTTGCCTCAGGGCAGCTGTTCGCCCCGACTAACCCTATTGTTCTAATTTCTTTACAAACTCCGCTAGTGCCTTGCCTCGGTCTGAGACCCACCCCTCTGTTTCCAGCCCTTGGTATCCTTTTGTTTTACTGAAATTAATCTTTATTTACCTCCTATTCCCTCCCCCTAACTCTGCATTATTTAATCTTTTCCCCTCTTGTCCCTCTCCCTAGGCATCTGCCCTGCCCAACGGGGCTAGCACCGCTCACACACGGTCACTGTCTGGAAGCTGCCCATCCGTCTCACATGGTGTGGGAAGAAGGAGCCTGCTCTCCACCTTCACTGCTCAGGTCTGGACCTGGAACCTGCTCCGGGCAAGGAAAGCCGACTGTAATCTCAACGCTTCCCTGCTTTGCTTTCAAAGTCCGACGCCTTTTCCTGAAGAGCCCTCATTGCCCCCTGCAGGTTGCTGAGCTCTCTGACTTGATCAATAGGTTGCCAGGTACTTTCAGCTATAAGCTGCAAAGACTCTAATTTTTTACTATCTAGGGTTCCCTGGAACATCGCTGGGAAGACTTTTCATTTATTTTTATTTTAATCCCTGTCCCCTAGTTACTGTATTAATTACTGCATTTTATGCTTCCCTCTCATAGCTGATCTACAGCGAGGGATAGCTTTCTGCCTGTGCAGCTGACTGTGTTTTTAGGCCCACACCCCCTTGCCCTCCTCCAGCCTTAATTAAATCAGCTTAGGCTCCTCCTTCCCTGCCAAGCAATCATCACAATTGGTTTACAGCACTCTGATTGGTCCTAACTCCCCCTCCCTTCCAAGCAACATTCCCCCCGCTTGTCAGTTCCTGGTTTATGTATTTACTTTCCTGGGGCCTTCCCGGAAGGATTGTCTCATATTGGGTCACTATATTACCTCCCTCCAGCTTCCTAAACCCAGGCTCCACAACTGTATAGCACAGAATGGCCAGGCTAGCATTTCTGTATCCACCTTCCTGCGTGCTGTTTCTTTGCTGTGCTGACTACCTCATATCATTGGCCTTAAGAGACCCACTGGTGCACCATGCCACAGTACCACCTCAGCACCTCCAAAGTGATATGATACTCAAGTTCTGCCTTACCCCTGCCTGCTTAAATGAGGTGTTGCCTACCTTGGGCTATGGCTCTCCAGAAAATTAAGCCGCTGTCCGAACACTACTAAGAGACTTGCATGGTCCCTGCCCTCTACACCTAGATCATGGTTGTTACTTCTTCTCTTGTTAACCCTCACTGGTGACATTGAACCTAATCTTGGACTGACAACCAGCACCGCTGCCCCTCTCCCACCTATACTCACCAAGCCACTACCGAAAGGGCTGAAAATTGCACACTTAAATATACATAGCCTTAGACCTAAAATGCTGGAACTTGAAGCATGGGTCCACAGTCACTCTCCTGGGTATCTCAGGGACTTGGCTGAAACCGAATATCAAACCGCATGAGGTTGCCTTTTCTGCATATAAATGTTTTAGGGGGGGACCGCCTGGGCAAAAATGCTGGTGGAGTAATCATGTATGTTAGAAGTAATCTTGGTGGTACCCAAGTTGCCCTGCCTAGCCCTGCTCCAGCTGAGATTGAATCAATTTTTCTTTCTATACCCCTTGGCTCAGTCAACAGACTCCTGGTAGGCTGTGTATACCTCCCCCCAAAAATTGTGGCATCCTGCTTCAACTCCTTTATTACCTCCTGTGCTAATCTTCCACAACAGGATATCATGATAGGGGGTGACTTTAACATTGACTGGTTGAACTCAAAATCTTTCAAATTGACCGCATCTCTGGCGGATTCCAATATGGTTCAAATCGTCAATGTCCCAACTCGTATCACCACTAGATCGGGCAACCACACCCTTCTGGACTGGATGGTCACCAACTGTCCCTCCAAAATAAAATCTGTTGGTGTTCCCTCTGACAGTATAAGTGACCACTCCCCAACCCTATGCATCTGGCATAACAACTACCCCAATCCTCCTCCCAAAATCATCAAGACTCATGATCTAGATTTAATTCCAACTTCTTCTTGGAAGCAATTCGTTCTGCTGACTGAGGCCCTATAAATACCCTCCCAGATGTTAATTTAGTCCTTGATTCCTTTGTGTCAAAACTTACGGACATCATAGACTCCCACGCACTAATGAAGAACTGCTGGATAAAAGGGGTTAGTGCCACCTGGCTCACTAAAAAGCTAAGACAACTCATGACCTCTCGTGATAAAGCCTGGAGGGCTTACAAATGTAGTGGCCTAACTGCTGACTGGCAGTCCTATAGGCAGCTAAGGAATAGATGCAAAAGTTCCATCCAGAAAGCTAAGTGCTGCCATTTCAAGAAGCTTCAGACAGAGCACCTAGGCAACCCAAAAGAGTTCTGAAGACAAGTCAGCTCCCTCTTGAAGGGTTGCAGCATTGATGTCCCTAGTGCCATTGTTGCCCAAGGCTCTACTCACTCTAATCCCCCTCCACTGCATCCTGCTTTAATGAATTCTTTACTGACCTACACAAGTATACCTCTCTATTCACCAGCTCCTCCTCCCCCCTCCCATCTGACCCCCTGTTTGCAGTCGACTGCATGGCTCGCCCCTCCTTCCACCTAAAACTTGCTACTCTTAAAGAAGTCCGCCATCTACTTGGGAACCTTAAGGCAGACAGCTCACCAAGGCATGACACTCTAGAACCCAGGTTCCTCAAAACTGGAGTGGATGCACTAGCCCGTCCTGTCTGCGACCTACTTAATAGATCCTTCCTAATGTGCAAAGTCCCTGATAATTGGAAGGTAGCAGTAGTTGTCCACTGCTTTGATCAAGGTCACCATGGACATATATTGTGCAATGGATACTGGCCTTGTCACCATGCAGTTTTCATGGACTTGACCAAGGATTTTGACTTGGTTAACCATGACCTGCTCCTGCGACAACTTCATGCTCTGAGTCTTGATGAGGATTCACTGGCATGGACCTGTAGCTAACTCCTTGGTCACACCCAGCATGTCAAATGGGCAGGCTCCCTGTCAAACCCGCGACACATTACCCATGGTGTACCCCAGGGCTCTATCCTGGGTCCCTTGCTTTTTTCATTATTTATTAACAAGCTCCCTAACAATTGTGGTGGTGCCACTGTCCATCTCTATGCAGATGATGCTATCATATACCGATCCTCTTCTAACATAGGCTGGTTCAACCAAATGCCCACATCCGACTTCCACTCCCTTGAAGACTGGTTTACCCACAAGCAACTGGCCCTGAATACCAAAAAAAACTCAGTGCATGCTCTTTGCCATCTCTACACCTCGTGCATGCTCTCTATTGACTATTCAATCATGATCAGGAGCCATCCTTGAATCAGTTCAGACATTCAAATACTTGGGAATCACCTTGGACCCTTCCCTCTCACTGGATGTACATGTTGCAACCCTAACCAAAACTATCAACTGGAGGCTAGGAGTCCTCTATAGAATCTGCCCGTACCTCTCCCTGATGTCTTGCTGCAAGACAGCAGAGGCCACTCTCCTGACTCTCCTCATGTATGGTGCCCCATTGCTGCTCTCTTCATCCTCCTCGATCCTAACCCTCCTTTCTCAATTATATCACAGAGTGGGTAGGTTTGCATTGAGAACCAATGCAAGGCATCACTATTGCAATGTTCTGTCTACCTTAGGCTGGGTACCCTTTGAGTCCAGACTTCGATATATTACCCTAAGCTTAATACACAAATCTGTCTATCACTTCAGCCCTCCTTGCCTATCTGTGATAATCCAATGCAAGTTTGCCCAAAGAACCCTGAGATCAGCCTCACTGCCCCTACTTGCGGTACCTAACCTAAGACTCTCCACAGCCCGAGATCATTTGCCTACACTGCTGTGTCCTCCTGGAGCTCTTTACCTCCCCCAATCCTGGCCTGCCCCTCCATTACTCAATTCCAAAGAGCTCTTCTAGCACACTTTGAAGCCCCAACTTGTTTGTGCTTTCGGTAACACCCTGAGCTTACCAACTCCTCACTGTCTGCTAGTATTGACTCCCATGATCTTCCACTGCAACTCTGTCTCCTTCCAGCTATGCTGTGGACCAGATGTACTAAAGCCTGTGGCCTGGACATAGTTTTTCGATTATCCCATGTTGTATTGCACCCTTATTGCATTAACCTGTGTATCTCTGCACACAGTGCTGTACTTACTTACCAAAGTAACTCTATCCTGCCCAACTTTTATTTCTACTACTGTACTGCTGGGTTCGATGTTGAATGAGTCATCCTGTGTAACTGTTGTATCCTGTACAAATGTTGTGTCAACCACTGCACTATTCAACTGTATTGATCTTCCTGGGTTGCCCCTGAAAAGTGGACTGTCATGTCTCAGTTGGCTTACCCGGTTACCAAAATTCAATAAATAAATTAATTAATATTCCCTCCTTCCTATCACCCTGCCTACTCATCTCCTCTTCCTCTGACTTTATTCCCTCATTCTAGTAATACCTATTCAGATGTCCTCCTGGTATTGCCTACCTCACTGTCGGCTGCTAGCTTCGCCTGGCCGCTCTCACTCCTACCTTCATGCAATTCTAGCCATTCCTAATTTGGCTCTCAATGGACCCAGTTAGCATGCACTCCCATAGTTACCACTCATGGGTAGCTTTGTCATGACATGAGTCTGGTTCTCCTTCGCTCAGTCCAACCTCAAGGTCTACTCATTCACACCGATTAATTGAGCATACCTCTCATTGGATCTTATGCTACCTCATCGAACTGTTCTCCATTTGGAGGCATGCCTTCCATGTCCATTGCTCCTTGGCTCGGAGCTAGCCTGTAGCGGATGATCTCACTCTGCACCCATGAAGTCCGCATCTAGAGCATGCGAAGCTTGGAGCGGGGTCCTTCTCCCTGCCCATAGTGAGAATGTGTTCTCTCCGGTGGACCTTCACTCGTCCCTCATCTCGGCGACACCTCTGGATGTAGAATTTATGACTTCCAGCTGTTAGGGGTGGGGCTCTCCTCATCAGAGCCCCCTTGGCTGCCCGAGCAGGTCTGGAGGCACCCTCTATGGTATTCTCCATCAAGAACACCTCTGGTTCACCTGGTCTGTTTCATAGGCTCGCATAGGCCAGCTGAGTGCCTCAGCAGTCATCTCTCTCCTCTCTTGCTTTTGAGCGTCTAGTTGCAGAGACATTGCTCTCAACCCTCAACAGTTATCCATTTAGAAAGACAGAGCAAGGGCTTCCTCTAAATTGGAATATTTTCCTTCATCCTTGATCTCGAACTTAAACTGCAGTAGCTGAGCTGTCACTAATCAAAACATCCTTCAACCTGGAGGGAAGGCGACCTAGGCCTTGGATCCCCAGAGGTTTCCTCCCAAAGGGGTTTTTTCCTCTCCTCCATGCCAATGTTCGTAATATTAGATAAGGTTGGAGTTTCCATAGGTTCCGTAGTTTAGTTCTGCTGTTGGATGGAGTCAGATGGTGGCCTCGGCTGTTCCCCCTCTCTTTAGGAAGTCCACCCTTCTACATCTTGTCTGCTTTCATTTCATTCATTGTCCTCGTCATATCTCATTCTTCTCCTGTCCTTCCCATCTATGTCTATCACCTTCATTTCTGGTCTCGAAATATTCTGATTTCTTGCCTCTTCAATGCTTGACACCCTTTTGGGTATTCTTTTTGGGCTTCTTCCTAAGCTACCTTTAGCCAAGGGAATTATTCCCATGGGCACATATAGGGGGAACCTCTTCTAGGTTCCTTGCATCATACCCCTACAGGATGATATATCCCATGGATAAAGAGGTGAACAGCCACAATGTATCGAAGTCACACAAGCATACATCTGACCCAGTTGCGCAATTCCATTGAAATTGATGGCTGAGGGCTGGCTGGAGTTCAATGGGTGGAGCAATACACCACTCCCCCAACCAAGCCTTAAAAGGCCCTCCTCCGGGCCAGTCCTAATTCATTTTCTTTGTTGCCCCACCATCCACCCCTCCTGCTCCAGCGGCTCATCTCCCTTTCCCATGGGCTTCTTCCTAAGCTACCTTTAGCCAAGGGAATTATTCCCACAGCATCTATGGGGAGGGCCCTCCTCTAGGGTTCCTTGCATCGTACCTCTACAGGGTGGTACATCTCATGACTAGAGAGGCAAACAGCCACAATGTATTGAAGTCACACAAGCATACATCTCATCCAGTTGCGCAAGCTCATTGAAATAATTTTTACTGCACCCCCATCTACATATTTATACATGTTACTGCAACCCCACAGCCTATGTCATAGGAATCATAGGAAAATACAAGTCATAAGCTGTTTGCCATTAAGACCTGACAATTTTTCTCTCTTTTCCCCATTTTCATTGGGATACCATAAAGCCCAGTCTACTAAGTTTCGTCATATGTGTATCTAGTGATCTTTTAAACTGATCCATATATACCTATATCTGTTACTGTACTTCCCCCCCACATCCAATATACACATACCTGTTCTGCAACACCCATCCTATATACATATACCCACCTGTCACACCACACACACAGACACACACACACACACACACACACACACACAGTCTGTCTGTCTATCTACCTTGCTATTGTACCTACCTACCTATTATTGCAACCACCCATCCACTATACTGACACCTGTTACTGTACACACACACACGTACACACAAACACACACGCACCACAAACATCCTACAGTATGTACATACCCTTTACTACACCCCCACACACAGCAAATATACATATTACCTGTTGCACAAACTTTTAAATAACCATCTTAGAAATGTGCTTTTGGCACTGAAGTTGTCTCCGTCCTATATATTTCTTAAGACATCCATCAGCATGGATCTGCATCAAGCCCCTCACACGGCAAGCTCTGCATCCTTGTTCACAGTGTTCATTAAGCACTGTCTGACATCTGAGAAGATGTCACTGGGAGGCAATGTCAATTCTGGAAGATGTGTGTAAACACCCCCCACACACACACACGGTTTCCAGATAAAGGGTTTTTCCAAGGCTGTGATGAATCATCATCACAGTTAAGTGATGATCTGTAGGTGAACTGGGATGAATGCTCACAAAACAAGGTGTCTGCATCCCTAGTTCCTGTCCTGCCCCAGCTGAAATGGTGAATAACTTTCATTGTCAATGTTTAGCTAGGTGGTTTGGTAACGGTGGGTGATAGTTTCAGTAAATCTTTCTCTGAGAAAGTCAATTAACCAGTCTCCATTCAACCCCCCATCCTTTCCCATGAGCCTGTCTCCCTTCAGATCCCCCCATCCTTTCCCATGAACTTGTCTCCCTTCAAACCCCCCATCTTTCCCCACACTACACAAATATAGGCATTCTCCAGATCAGGCTGCAGCAGATGTATCAGATAGGAGAGCTGTTCTCAGAAGCCAGGTGTGCTCCTTTGATGGCATGAAAGCTTTCTAATAATAAAATAAAAATGTAATAAAAGAAATCAGCTTTCATCCAGCTGCCCTTCTGATAGTGGGGCTGGTCAGTAGATGAATGTAAAACGTAGCTTCAGCTTGAAGGAAGGGGAGGGTCACAGAAAGGTCTTTTTGTTAAAAAGAAAAACAGCAAAAAAACACAACTTCATCCATTCTCCAGACTGAGCTGCTGTTCATTTATTGGTCGAGATATCTGTCACCATGAGCATAGTGTGCCCTACTCTTACTTTGTTTGCCTTAATGTTGGTTAAATAAAATTGCCACTCTCCCTACTGGAATACTGATAGTGAGGCAGCCTGGGAGATAAAAGAAAAACACATGTTTTTGTCAAGATGTCTGCGGGGGGGGGGCTCTTCCTTCACCTCCACCCACCCCACTAAAACTCCTACAGTGCCTCCATGCTGTTCACAGAATCCAATGAAAAATCCAAAATTTCCTCTACTCCTGCAGCACTGCCCAAACAGAGGTTAGTGATCCAGTTGTTAGACGGGAGCATAATGCCAGATCAGGAGTCAGAGTGACCAAGTGCTGGCAGAGGGGACATACTGCCACTAGACTATAGAGATTCTTGTTTTTCATGAAACATTGTGGGGAAAAAAAACAACAACTGTAAAACTGAAAGTGCAGGTGGGTAGGAAGATTATCATATATATACATACATATATATATATATATATATATATATATATATTATTCTGCTAATGCACTAAAATCTGTGACATGTGAGAAGGAGTAGGTCAGCTAACTACATGCCAGTGCGTGGTGGGCATCATGTTATGTTGGTATGGCTATCAGAGAGGTTGGGAAAGGGTGAGTTTGGGGGGGGAGGGGCAGTTACACTATAGACTCCCCAATAGCTGCTACTGTAGGGTTTCAGAGGGGTGCAGTCCCAATGTGGACTACCTAACAGCTGGCACTGTGGGTTTGGGGCCGGGGGACAGTCATATTGCTGAGATCCTGATGGTTATATTTCCCAGATGTTCTTCATATGAGCAAGTACAATTTAGAAAAAAGAATCAAGAGGGTCTGCAAACTGCATGTGTATGAGCAGAAAGTCCAGCTTGGTGACAGTAATGTTAATTACATTACAATACAGGGGATGGAGTAGGCAACATACACTGTTAGTATACTGAAGAGAATAAAAGTGTGTTCTCTGACATCAATGCTGATAGCATCTATAATTACTAAAGGCACAACTGTTGTGATTCTTGTTTCCCTCTATGTGAACCAGAGGAAAGCATCTAGCTGTATTTTGCATTGTCTAATATGCAGAGTGATTCACCTTGTAAGCTCTTGCCGCATGCATACCATCCTGCCAAACTCATCCGTTAATGCCTGGTGAACAGCTGTCATTTCCAGAACCAAAATGTTTCCCAGAACTACTACATCATATACAGGTTGCTTTTTACAGCTTTGGGGAATGGCAGGGGATAAACAGTAAGCAGAAAAAAACACACTGGAGGTGGGATTTACTGCAGGGGGTGCCCTTGCTTGTTAAAGTAACAGCCACATCTGATAACAACTGCTCCTGCTGTTGTGAACTATGAGCAATTTGGTCTGGAAGCTGCAAACAATTGGATATGTATCAATGTCTGTAAAAACATGCATCAAGCCTTTGTTCACAGCTTCTAAATCCAAAGGAGGCTGAAGATATCATGTTTCATTTTTAAGAGTTTTGTGACTCCCACAACAAAATATATTGGACACCCTAATGGAGTATGAAGGGAATCTTCATAAATTAGTAGATGATTGCACAGAATACCTTTTTAACCCTACTTATGGCAGGTATCAGGTAGAAAGTACATGGTGGACCTACTGCCCCTTCAAACCTTAACTTACAGTTGTACTATTCCCGACAATTGCCCCCCCCCACACACAGTTTCCTAGAACTGCAAGCACATGTAGACATGGATTTCGTAAACTACTCTTTCACACTAATCGCTAGCATGTGTATGTGTTCAACACATTGTTCAGGCTTCTGAAAAAAGAAAGTTTTTCCTGGAAATGCCTCCATGTGAGCAAATTCCTGGTTAACACAAATGAAAATGATGTACTCACCATAATTCTTGATCTTGGACCACCTTCACCATTGACTCACACTGTTGGGTTCAAGCCAGAGGCACTGGGACCCTGCTGGAGCCAAACACCTTCAGGAGGGCCAGTGCTGAGGTAGGCTGTGCACATGCATGGCACTGTGAGACTAGCTTGCACTATATAGCTATCTCAGCAATGGCTCTCAACCACCTCAGTACCTTTTTTACCAAGGAGGTGCAGCGTAACCTAAGTAAACAACTAAATGCACAAGATAGCCCTTTGGACCCCTGTAAGAAGGGTCAACAACAAGAACAGTGTCTTCACAGCCCAAACTGAAACAAAGGAGGTGAAGACCAGGAAACATAGAAAGTGAGCTTGGGGGATGGTAGGTTGGTGTGTGAATCAATGGTGAAGATGGTCCAAGAAGATCAAGAATTACGGCGAGTTCGAAATTTTCATATCTTCCTGGACCTTATCTTCACCATTGATTCACACTGCTGGGTTAGAGTACCAAGCTCAGACAAAAATCCCCCCCAACCAAGGTGGTAGGAGACAGAGCTCACTCAGAACAGAAGTCCATTAAGGATTGTCCTGCCAAAGGAAGCATCTGGCAGGGATATCCAGAGTATAGTGCTTAACAAAAATATGCACTGAGCTCCTAGTAGCTGCTCTGCAATTCTGTGTGGTTCATAGCTCACTGCTTGTGTTACGTACAGTAGAGGTGAATGATGTAGGTTATGCTTGGAAACATAAGCCGGACCAGTAAGTAGGACAATGCCTGCAAGGTGTATGAGTTATATGAAATGAGTAGTGCTTAGATACTTCAGCATAGATATGAGCAAGTCAGTGATTGTAGTACATATGAACTGGATTGTATATGTACAGTGTTAAGATGCTTGAACTGAGGAAGAACAACTTGTTAGGATTTGATGTTTTGGCCTTTCTCTGTATCCCACCTTAGGAAGGATGCTTAGTTGAGCAGGATTAGAACCCCCCTGGTGAGATAAGAGTGCCGGAGAAGGAGAAGGAGTCAGGGGAGGATGGAGGACGAGTGCGACTCTCTCTAAGCAGAGCGGCGGTAGCCTGATCACATAAGTAGGATGTGGGCAAGGAGCTCTTCCCCCACAGAACTACAGGCATGCACCTTACTATTCTATGTGGTTCATAGCTCAGTGCTTGTGCTATGTACAATACAGCTGAATGATGTAGGTTATGCTTGGAAACATAAGCCGGACCAGTAAGTAGGACAATGCCTGCAAGGTGTGCGAGTTATATGAAATGATTAGTGCTTAGATACTTCAGCATAGATATGAGCAAGTCAGTGATTGTAGTACATACAAACTGGATTGTATATGCATAGTGCTTAGGCGCTTGAACTGAAGAACAACAACTTGTTAGGATTTGATGTTTTGGCCTTTCTCTGTATCCCACCTTATGAAGGATGTTTAGTTGAGCAGGATTAAGACCTCCAAAAGAAAGAATATGATAACAGGTATGATTATGTCCTCCAACTCCGGAAAGTGTGGCCAGCAGCATGAGGAGAGGAAAAACCCCCTTAGGGGGAAAACTCTGAGGACCCATGGCTACTGACCTGCCCATCCTTCTGGGCATACTAAAGGAGAGTAATTCTAAATTAACAATATTAGGTTGTTGGCCAATCCAAAGTCCAGTAGATTGTAGATCCTGAATCCGATGAAAGTAGGGAAGCTGGAATCGAAGCACTGATGTTGAGTGTCCAGCGAAAATGTCAGCACATCCTTTTAGCGAATTCCCAATTCAATATGCTTCCATGTCCAGAGGAATCTGATACAGTAAATTTGAATCCACGGTTGAGAACATAAACAATCTCAAAGAGTCGAGTGTTGAACTGGTCAAAGCTGTCCAGAAGGCGAGGAATTCTTTTCTGAGGAGGACCTGTGACCAAATGACTATGTCACCATGACCCATAATGGGAAGAATGGTGGTCCGTGTTCCCGATTGGCAAGCAATGCAAGGATAGGGCCCTTAGTGGCGAAGCAAGGAAGCTGGATGCAGGCTACGAGTCTGGAAGAGGGCGGAGCGAGGAACCTCCGGGTCTGAGCGGGGTGAAGCAGGTAAGAGTAAATTGACAATAGAACTCGAGGAACAAATAGGTAGACAAAAGAAGCTTGATGGACCTCCAGATCCTGGAGGGGCAAAGCAGGTCATTGTAGGTAAGCAAGACAAATCTCGGTGAACCTCCAGGCCCTGAGGGAGACGCAGGTATGCATTAGTAATAAAGTTCAATGGACCTCCGGGCCCTGTAGGGACGCAGGTCATTGAAGGTGTGATGCAGAGAAACCTCCATGCCCCAGCAGGGCGAGGCAGGTTGTAGAGCACAGTAGAGAGTGCAGAAGACAACCCTGGCTATGCCAAAGGGATGGTACATGGTGAAGACCATTGAGGGCATGTAAATAAGCAGGTAAATAGAAGAACCTCCTGTTAGCTGAGCAAAATGAGGCAAAATGCCTCAAAAAGCCGCAATCAATCAGAACACGAGTGCCTGTTGGGCTCCGTTTCCGATTGGTCCCTGGGACACCAACTTGTCTTTATTTGCTTTTTTCTCCTGCCTCATCTGTTTTAAAGCTTCTTAATGTTTACTTACTAAATGTTAGATGGTTCCACTGTTTAAAACTAAAATTTGTGTAAATGATGGCATTAGTTGACCTGTAATTCCTCACGAATGAGCTACTAATCACAGCCCTTCTGTGTTGCAGTTGCTGTAGACACCCAGCGCCAATCTAAATCACTTGCCTTTATTTTACTTAATTGGACCCCCTGCCTATGCTGTTGGCCCATTTGTCTTCTGCAGGCTTTTAAAAGTGTGTCTCCCTTTCTCGCCGCAGCCGAGAAACAGACCACCAGGTCTCTCAGCTCCCAGCCGAGGTTCTCTCAGCCAGCGGGTGGTCGGCGCTCCCTTAGCCACCACCTTCCTCCACAGGAGCAGACTCGCAGTGGCACAACGTATGGCTAAAGCTGCAACCTTTCGCCCACCCCCCTCTTGGATTGTTATTTTATACACCTCTCCCATGCTCCTTTCAAAACCACGCCCCTTCAGGCTCCCTATCTTATCTTTTGACATAACAAACTCCGATCTTATCTCTCCGCCCTTCATCTATAGAATTCTAAAGTGAGCCTCTCTTTCTCCTTGAGGGTGATACCTCCTCTTTGATAATTCTGGTTTCAAACCTTTACTAGGAACCATGTGGGCTGCTCAGACTTTCTTATTCTGGGCCCTCCTCATCCTCGTCGTGCCATATGGCAGAGATCAGGTTCCCCAAAAAACGACGTATGGAGTTTATGTCCCCAGGGCTTCCTATGTATATATAACCTCCCACTTTTGCAGTGTCATTCTTGGTGTACCGTCCTTGTTGTAACTAGAACTGATTTACCTATGCAATCCATGGCATCTGTCCTACCTAAAGACAAACTTGCACTGACCTTTATTGTCAAAGTGTTAGTCTATGCTATACCATACCAGAAGAACCCTATACAGGGAGATTTGCCAACCCAAGATACCACCAGGCGCAAACGAAGTAAGATCAGAATTCTGAATCTAACACTTGCTGCCCTAAAAAAGTTATTGCTTCTTCTAGTAATATGCTCAGGCAACATAGAGCTCAATCCTGGGCCCCCAAATGCAATTACATCACCTGCTGACCTAGCCAACCTCAAAGGTTTGAGCTTTCAGCATGTTAACGTATGCAGCCTATTAAAAAAGATATCCATGATCCAGGCGTGGGTCAGTCATACCACACCAGATATTTTAGTGATCTCTGAAACCTGGCTTAGACCAACTACCCCGATAGAGATTAATATTGCGAATTACCTGCTATTTAGAGCAGACAGGCATTCTAGAGGAGGAGGGATAGTCATTTATGTCAAGGAAAAATTCACAATGCATTGTCTTGACTCACCAACAGTCGTAAATGAATTTGAATGTCTATCACTTAAGGTAGCAATCTCACCTATCTTGTCTATGCATATAATAGGTTGCTACAAACCCCCCTCTGCTGGTCTTCAGATATTCTCTCATATCAACACCTTCATTGGGCAAGAGTCACTAGAAACTACTATTCTTGGAGACCTTAACCAAGACTGGCTATCAAATTCCTCAACACCTCTCTCATCTTTTTGTGATACGCATGGACTAACGCAACTAATCAATGAAGCTATGCGTATTAACAAAAAGAATCCTGACAATAGCTCTTTGATGGACGTTATCTTAGTGAGTAAATCGCATCTCTTCTCCCATGCTGGCGTTTTTTTCAGTGACATAAGTGATCACTGCTTCATAGCTGGTGTAAGATCATTTAGTAAACTTTCGCCTCCACCAAAGTTCTCAGCTAACAGATCTAGACGCAATTTTGACTTACCTGCTTGTATCTATGAACTAAAACACTCCATGCATTGGCAAGATTTCTACCTGGCAAAAATGGTACAATCAGCTTATAACATTTTCAACTAAATTCTCTTAGGGGCCTTAAATAAATATGCTCCGATTATTAAAGCTCGTTTATCAAAAAAAAGTGTAGTTGGTTTACATCAGAACTAAAATCTGCCTTATTAGAGAGGGATAAGTTATAGAAAAAAGCACGAAAAACTCAGAACCACTTGGACTGGAACCAGTTTAAAAGGGCAAGAAACCATAGCACAAAATTGGTCAGAGATACAAAAGCTGCCTATTACCGCTCTGAATATGACGCTGCCTCCAAGAATCCAACTAAATTCTGGAAAACCTTCAAAGATCTGTCCGGACATACGCCTGGAAATGCTTTATTGGACAAGATCATCTATGGCAATGATATCATTAGTGATAGATTGGAAGCACTGGATTCCTTCAACAATCATTTTGTGACTGCAGGCCTAGCATTTGACAACTCACCTGCTAACCTACTACGTCAACAGATTAGTGATAAAGAGATGGAACCCTATGTCAACGATCCAAGATTCTCCCTGACTCCTACCTCACTCAGAGAAGTCGAAAATTTGATGCTGAAACTGGATACTGGAAAAAGTGCCGGTGCTGACACGATTGACCCCTATTTCCTAAAAGTGGCACAGCACATGTTAGCCATGCATATAACGTACCTATTTAACCTGTCCCTGTCCCAAGGGTTTATCCCATCCACATGGAAAATGGCACACGTCATTCCTCTGTTTAAGTCAGGAGACCCTAGTGATCTAAATAACTACAGACCAATTTCAATTCATCCAGTACTGTCAAAACTACTGTAAAGAATTGTAAGCAATCAGTTGCGACTGTACTTAGAATCTACCAATCTCTTAAATCCAGTCCAAACAGGCTTCAGAGTGAAACATTGTGCTATTATAACTCTTGCAAAGGTGACTGATGATTGGTAAAGAGAATTGGACAGTAGGAACTACGTTTGTGCTGTCTTTTTACGTTTAAGTAAGGCCTTCGATACTGTAGACCATAGACTGCTTCTCTCCTCTCTGCATGCAATAGGGTTGGACTCACTGTCCTTGTAGTGGTTTAATAGCTATCTCTCTCTGACTGCCTCCAGCAAGTTAAGGCTGAAGGTGAATTCTCAACCCTCAAACCTCTCCTGAGAGGGGTCCCCCAGGGATCTATATTAGGTCTCTTATTGTTTGCCATCTACATCAACAACATTGATGATTGTATAACCAGGGCCAGCATCCATCTGTTCGCAGATGACACAGTACTCTACTTAAGCCGCCCAACCCCAGAAGCCGGATGCAGTGACCTGAAAGTCGAATTCAACTCATTACAAAACCAGCTCCTAAACAAAAAACTTTTACTTAATGCCAAGAAAACCAAAGCAATGCTTTTCTCTCCTCTGGTACATACAGCGAATCTGGCGTGTGCAGGCTTAATACCGCAAATTTCTACAATTCTCGGAGAAAAATTGGAATCTATTAATAAATTCAAATACCTGGGAGTGTGGCTGGATCATAGGCTATCCTACATAGATCATATAGAGGAGCTTCTAAAAAAAACTACAACAAAGATTGGGACTTTTCTTTAGGATCAGCCGCTTTCTAACAAGAGATGCTAAAGTACGTCTATTCCAAACAACGTTCCTGTCTCTGATAGACTACGCGGATTTCCTATACAGTCAGTGCCCTGCCTCCTACCTTGTAAAACTGGACACGTTGAGCCATAGAGCTCTGAGATTCATCACAGATCTCCCCTTTTCTACTCTGGCTGGTTTTCCCTCCAATATAGATGGAAAATAAATGCTGCCCTATAGACACTTTCAAACAAACTTCCACAATACATCGCTGACTGCCTCCCTTTAAACCAAATAGGCATGTATGCCTTGAGAAGCCTTAAATCCATCTCATTGAGAGTCCCCAAAGTCAAGTCTCACTTTGGTAGAGCGGCTATAAGTGCCGTGTTGCCCTCTCTATGGAACAAACTTCAGAAAACATTGAAGCTGACTTCTCCGGTCAGTGTCGCTACCTTCAAGACCCTTTACTCTCATCTCATTAAGGAACCCTGCAACTGCTTTCCATAATCCCAGCCTAGGTTCTTTTATCCTACCCACTTCTAAACCTCAATCCTCGGTAATCTCACTCATCTTGTGGATCTTATTCCTATCCTCTGTCCTCCCATATGTATTCATGCCCCATTGTCATACTCCTATCTCTCAAAGTTCCTAGTATCCATCTTAGTCCTCCTTGTCAACCCAGTCCTTATCCCCAGCTCTTCTACCACCTTTCTACTTCCTTACCTCGACTCCTAAAAGCGACCCCGGGATCCTAACAATATACACTTTTCTGGGTTCCGACCCCCCCCCGCCTAGTTCTTCCCTTCCCTGCTTGCCGCTGTACCGTCTGGCAGTTTTTAAATTGCCTCCCCAAGTTTAAGTGCCAGCACTATAACTGCACATGGGAGCTGCAATCTGTATATGGTTCTCCTGCAATATGCTATCTTGTGAATGGCCCATCACTTATCGCTTCGCAACAGTATATGTTTCTCTTGTATTATGCCCTTCAGGTATTGTACCCTACTCCTATGCATCATTATTGCCTCTGTATACATATGTATTTTGTATATCATGTACATATAATTGTGTATGTGTGTATATATATTTTTTTTTATATGAAGATTTTCCTTGTGTACCTGACCTTGTTATCCCCAGGTCCATCTTGCAAATGAGCCTTGCTCAATGATGTCAACCTGGATAAATAAAGATTTTGATTGATTGATTGATTGAAAATATCCCTGTATAGGGCAGTATGTATGTACGTTTAGGCGGGAGCCAGGATGATGCAGCAAGCTGGAAAGGTGACTCCTGAAATCGGGTCTGATGAGTCCGAACAAATGTCGTGCTCCTGATGGTCAAAGTATGGCAGAAGAATGCAGTGAAGAGGACCAAACTGGATGAGTTGCAACTTGACCAGATTCAATAAGCCTCATAGCGCTGGAGTAAGTTAATGTCCTAGGCCTAAGTCATGACATAGAAATGACACCAAGGGATAGAGCTCAGCTGAGAGTCCTGGCAGGAAACTGGAGTGGTAGTGAATCCATACGACCTGAAGCAGCATGGCAAGAAGCATCTAAGGGAATTTATTGTGAATATCCTGAGATGTAGTTCAAATGTAAGTCCAGGAATGAAGCAGGATATCCTTGACGAGTGAAAGTAGGTGCAAACAGCTAGGTGACAGCTGCAGCCTCTAGATTCATGTGGTGTGACTGAAGGCAAGAATCACTGGCAATGCTTCCAATCCTGATGGAAAGTCGGAGAAGAATGAGTAACATGGAATGAAGGCTTCTGGCAGAAGAGGATCCGATGAAACAGCTCACACTACCTTTCTCACTGCCCATATTCGTTGCCGGAATCTACTGCCAACCAGGTACCCCTGCTACAACTGTTACTGACCTTCTTACACAAATCAGTTCACAAGCATCCAACAGGGAATTATATGCTATGGGTGACTTTAACCTAAACTGGTTAGCCCCGGCCCTCAACAAAACCCGGACGGATGTCACTGCCCTCAGTTTAACCCAACTCATCACTGAGCCCACCCGCCTAAACCTTAAATCAGGTAACCACTCCCTTATCGACTGGGCTCTGACCTCCCTTCCTCACAGAGTCACCCAAACAGGCCTACTCCCTGACACTATTAGTGATCACCATGTCATCTACCTTGTTCGCAAAATCCAGCGTCTCAAATCCCCCCTAAGTTCTTAGTCCAACGGTCGTTCAAATCCCTAAACCTCGCTCCCCAACTAAATGACCTTGTCCTAGCTAACTGCCCCCCCAACCTGATAGATGACACCCTACTTCACTTCAAAAACACATTCCTTAAGATATAGGATTCACGCCCTTTCTGACGTACTAAGTGCCTTGAGTACCCTGCCTTGGATCTCCCAAGAGCTCACAGCTTGTATGAACGCCCGTGACTCAGCATGGCGAGCCATTAAAGCCTCAGCCCTACCTCAGGACCTCTCCCACTACCGGTATCTGCACAACATGTGCACTAGAGCAACTCGGCTAGCTAAAGCAGAGTACTTTAGACCCTCCCTCCAATCTAACCTTAATAGCCCCTCCAAATTCTGGAAGGTCATACACTCCCTCTTCTCACCCCCAGCGGTCAAGCCCTCGCCTCTCCTTAGTGTAAACAACTCCACACTCTCGGATCCTATCTCAGTCGCTGCTGAGTTTAACTTATATTTCTCCACCTGCGTTTCCTTGCTCCTTTCCTCCTTACCCCCATGTCACCATCTCCACCACCTACAGGGCAAAAACTACTTCAAAATACAGGGATTTTCTCCTTCAGGGAAATCTCTCTGGATGAAGCTCTAGAAACCCTGCTAACATTAAGCCCCTCAAATGGGAATTCCCCGGATGGACTAGACCCCAAACTTCTGTTCCTCTCGGCCTCTGTCACAGCCACCCTTATTGCCTACCTCCTAAATCTATCCTTCACCACTGCATCTGTCCCTCTGTCCTGGAAGCACGCCATTGTCATCCCTCTCCACAAAGGGGACGCCTCCTCCTCCACCTCAAACTATTGGCCAATCTCCCTCCTCCCTGCTCTTGCGAAGATGCAAGAACACTTAGTGCTTAGCCAGCTAACCTCCTATCTTGCTGACTCAAATTTCTTCACACACTACCAGTCCGGATTCAGGAAAGATCACTCTACTGCCTCCTCTTTGCTAAGGCTCACTGACACCATCCAATCTGGAATGGATAGAGGTCTCATCACCTCTACCATTTTCATTGATCTGGCTAAGGCCTTCGATACAGTCTCCTACACTCTGTTACTATCTAGCCTCTCTGACTCTGGCCTCTCCACATCTGCTACTGCTTGGTTCAGTGCCTGTCTTACAGACCGCACTCAATCTGTCAGGATTGTGGAAGCCATATCCCCTCCCCTCCCCATGTGCATTAGTGTCCCCGAAGGATCGGTGCTTGGGCCTATCCTAGTCTCTATTTTTCTAAACAACCTGCCCCAAACTTGTTTTGCCTCCTTGATCCACATGTATACTGAAGATACTGTCCTATTTTCTTCTGGCTCCTCCCCAGCCTCAGTTGCCTCTACCCTCCAGGCAGATTTTAACAGAGTCCAGCTCTGGTTCAACTCTCACCAGCTTTCTCTAAATGCTAAAAAAAATGTAACTATGACTTTTGGTACATCCCAATGACTAGCCAGGCTCCCTTCCCTCCCACTTTTCCACACCCTTGATGGGTCAGAGTTGGAGGACGTCACCTCCTTCCAGTATCTTGGAGTTTGGCTTGACCACCACCTCACCTTCGCAGTCCATGCTGACTCTATACTAACAAAACTCCATCTCAAGCTCAGAGCTTTATAGCAGAACCGTTTTAGCCTCCCCTATCCAGTCCGTTGTGAGCTTATCCAGAAGATGACACTTCCCTCCTTCGATTATTGTGATATTGTTTACAGTGCCTCCCACAAGTCAGTTTTATCCAAACTGGATACCCTTTTTAATGCTTTCTGCCGGTTCGCTCTTGACACCCCTCCTCACACCCACCACTGTGAGCTATACTGCTCCCTTGCTCTCCGCTCCCTTGAGAACCGCCGCCTAATACACTGAGCCATGTTTATCTCAAAGAACAGGTTTGGTACCCTCTCAGTGTACCTGACCTCCATACTATTGCCCCCTCCGGCACCCACCTATTTTCTGAGGTCCCTAGACTCCCGGCTCCTGTTAGTCCCCAGACGCTGGACCAAAGCTGGCCAGGCCACCTTCTTTCACTGCTTCTCTCAACTCTGGAACTCTTTCCCCTCTGAAATTCACCAGTCTTCCTCTATCCGCTCACCATCCTATGCCCTTGCCAACCACTGCTCAGTAAATTGCTCCTGCAGCTAATCCTCCAATCTTTTCTACCTCAGACACTCCTATATTTCTTCTCCCAGTAGGCCCAATGGTGCTACTTCACTAACCACACCTAACTACTGCACTTGACCCCAATGTTTGAGCTAGCTAGCTTGCACTTACCCCCTCTCATTATATACCACAACCCAATACCATAGCAGGATTTCCTCATTGTAACTGTTACTCTCAACTATTAGGGTATATGTATTAATCCACACTCACCTATTCCTGTTAAACATATGCAGCTGTATTATCTAATTATATGTTTTCAAGGTATAAAGCATGACTTCCCCATGTAATTGCTACTATACTATAAGTAAGGGTAAATTGTCATCTACGCCCAACTATTTCTGTCAAATGTTTTCAACTGTATTGTAATTGTATGTATATATGTCAGGACCTGGACTACCCTTGTCCTCTTCTCCACTGTACCCCTCCCCCCAGGTCACACCAGGAGACGAGCAGTTCTTGCTCAGTGTGCTTTTCCTGGTGAAACAATTTCAATAAATAAATAAATGCCCAAAGGGTAAAAAACAATCCGAAAGGGGCAGGCAAGGAAGCAGCAGGAGCAGACCGGTCCAGGCTAGGAAGAAGGAGACACCACAAGGGTACGGAGACAAGGCAGGCAGATGAATGCATGTCCAGATTCAGTCCAGATCCAGCAGATGAATAGCAGAGCGACAAACTGAAGCAGAAAGATGGATCCAACGAGGTGCTGGACAGGACGTAAGAAAGCAGCTGAGCCGGGTGGAGAACTACCAAGGGGAACGCTTGCATGGAGTTGACATCCAGGGCATAGGAAGCATAGGCTTGAAGAACGATCATCCAGAGCCAGGAGCGGAGAACCACGAACCACAGGAATGGCACGGCAGACCAACGCTGGAAGATCCTGGAAGCAAGAACGAATGATGCAGCGGGAAGCTCGAAGGAAGGCCAGCAGGAAGGGATCTGGAGCAAGAAGCTGCATGCCAGAATGGAGTGCACAGCAGGAGTACAGATGAGCATCCAAGGATAGAAGGCAAAGCAAGCAGCCAGACCCCTGCAGAGGGTAAGATGAGCAGCTGGACTACGTAGGACAGCCGAAGGAAGGCACAGAGAGCGGCAGCTAGACTCCATGAAAGCTAGCAGACCAGAAAACCCAATGCAGGGCAGCAAGGGAGCAGGAAAGCCCAACAGGCAAGGCCCTCGCATGACTAGCAGTATGGCCAGACCCCTCGTAGGCCAGGTGGAAAGGAAGAGAACAAATTGAGTCAGACCCCACGTAGGCTAGCAGGACTGGCGCTGCCATGGAGGGCCGCCAGGTTCAGCAAGCATCTCAGAGTCTGAAGCCAGGGAATGAAGGAAGTTCAACCCAAGTAAGGCGATCCAAAGCCAAGTCAATTGCACTAAGTAGCTACCCAGAATCGATGTATGCCATGAGCAGCCCCACACAGCGAAAGAACTGCGTCCAGTAGATATAACATGAGATAGATCAGCAAGGAGTGAAGCAGCAAATGCTGGGACTTTATAAGGGGTGTAATCTCTGCCTGGCTGACAAGGAAGGTAAGGCATTAACAAACCAGCAGTACAAGGGACCCGATGTGCAGGACAAGCCAAGGATTTTGCTAAGCTCAGGAGCAGTGTGGAATGGCAGTTCTAGGTACTAAACCCCTGTATGCAGCAACTTTAATATTGTCAGCCCCATAATACCCAACCCACAGATAGATACACCTGTAGGTTGTTTGTTGCCACTAGATTCTACAGGCTTTAGAGTGCAATGCTTTGCAGGTGGTTAAATGGTGTTTGCAGTGTTATCCTTTCTGAGGTGTTTGGGTTCGGATTAGGTTAATTATCATTACTCCCCATCCCATCCAATATCGGATGACCTTTCCCTTAGAGGAAAACAGGTTTAAAATGCGACTGTGGGGATTATCTCCTGCTGTATTCATACTGGTGCTTGATCCAGGTTCTGGGCTCTCAACTGCATATACATTCAGACTGGTGCAAATCAAGCGTGATCCAAAGAAGGCTCTCAGCAAACACACAGTGGGTTGCCCTGAAAGTAGCAGTGCGTAACCGTGAAATAGAAAATTGGGTAGGTCCCAGCCATTCAGGGCAGCCCCTCCACCTACGGGACAAGTATATTTCTACAGGTCTAGGTTTCAACAGTGCGTTAGAAGAGGATTGTCCCCGCCGAATGGGCCCACAGTAGCGAATAGCAGATAGTAAACTAGAGTCCTTCACAAACGTAATGCTACGTGCTACGGAGCTGAAAGTGGAAGCTGGCATCCTGGTGCGGCTCTTTTAAGGCACTGGTGAAAGAAAGGAGAACTCTGCAAAATGCCAGTGATAGCAGTTGCATAGAACTTGGCATACGCTGGACATCAAGGTAAGAGATGTGGCGGACAATAGTCCCATAATCGTTGAAATAAAAACTAGTGGTGTTCTAGAGGTTCGGAAAGGCTGCACATTCCAATGGTAGAGCAGAAAAAGGGGCAGAAAAGCCACCAAACAGCGCCGACAGTCCAGCAGAAGCAGAAGCTGGAGCTGTAAGCGGAGCATAGCCACAGTCAGTAAGCACTGGGAGAGGGGCATTAGATGGCTGGCCCCAGGCTGTAGAGAGGGTAAGAACAGAGAGCATGCCAGCTGAGTGAACTGAGCGATGCTGCAACGTGGGGCCGGAAGAACCCCAGAAAAAACAGAAGGGAAAGCAAAGGGGGAGATGAGCGAAGAACGGGGAATATGGGGGGGGCACAGAGCAGCAGAATGGGAGGCAGAGAGAGGAATCCAGCCCCAGGGCGCAGCACTGAGCAAGCGCAGTGAGTGCAACTCGCTCTAAGCAGAGCGGCGGTAGCCTGATCACATAAGTAGGATGTGGGGGAGGAGCTCTTCCCCCACATAACTAAAGGCATGCACTTTACCAATATCAGCAATGGGGACAGAGCAGATTTCTGCCAAGGACATTGGAACCACTCAGGTGGAGTGGGCACGAATGTCACCTTCCAATTTGACCTGCGCCATAGAGTAACAGTGGTGAAGGCAGGCCACTATCCAAACAGAAACGTATATGATCATAACTGGTTGACCTAGTTGGTTCGGGGTGAAGGAGACAAAGAGCTGCTTGGACTGACGAATGTCCTTAGTTCTATTGATACACAACCTGAGGGCTCTTTTAACATCCAGAGAGTGGAGGGTGTGCTCTCCCTTGTTCTGGAAGTTAGGAAGGTAAGTAGGCAGTACTAAGGGTTGGCTTAAATGGAGCTCTGAAACCACTGTAGGCAAAAACTTGGGGTGTGTCCGAAGGACCACCTTGTCTTTATGGAAGACAGTATAAGGAGGTTATGTGACCAAAGCATGTATCTCAGAGACCCTACGGGCAGATGTGATGGCCACCAAATATGCCGTTTTTCAAGTTAGGAATTTGATGTCACAAGCAGCCAGGTGTTCAAAGGGCTTACAAGTGAGCAGGCCCAGCACACGGTTGATATCACAGGGAGTGACAGATTTCCATACTGGACCAGGGGCGTAGCTAGACTGGTGCAGGGGCTGCAGTCACACCCGGGCCCAGAGTGTTTTGGGGGCCCTCTAGGACGGAATTAAAAAGCTTCCCACAGCCCTAACATGCAGTGCTTGCTTGTGCCACTGTGACCAATTTATTTATTTTTTTCGGACTCTCGAGGAGCCTTGGCTTCAGCAGGGGGGGTGGCACACCGCCGTCATGCTGTGTTCAGTTGCTAGGCTGAAGGGTGCTATTCTCATTATGTAAGGTAGTACTGTACCACATGAATCTGTAAGCAGAGACTACAGTCATGTGGTACACAAGAAGGAGGTGGAAGTGCTCATGCCTGAGAAATCACGCCTTGCACTTGTATCTCGTGGTACTGTTGGTGGTAGTGCCTAGTGCGTAGTAGAGTAGTGTGGGTCGTGTATCGGTGTGTGGGACTTAGGAGAAGACTACTGACTGTAAGAGGAGAGTGGAGTTGTTAGGAGCTAGAGTAGCAGCCTGCAGTGAGAGCAAAGAGAGATGGCAAGGTCACAGGGCAGTGACAAGGTAGGGTAATCAATAATCATGATCCGTATTCAGTAAAAAAAAAAAAATTCAATTGTCCTCCTCTTGACCACCTGGATCGAGTAGAACCGAGGATGAGTCACTGTCACTGATGACAAACCGGATGAGGGACTCCCAGGAGCCAAGGGTGAGTCACTGACGATGGATGAGGGACTCAGGGACGAGAATCAATGAGAATGTCATGATTTTTAGGGCACAGTCACTCTCCACCCGGCACCTGCATGCCCGTTGCCCTAGTTGTGGTAGAGTTGTAACTTAAACTTGTCCATCCCCGCGTCCCTCCAGTCCTCCCGATGGCTCTCGCCTCTTCCTCTCATCAAAAAATAAATAAATCTGTGCTGGCACATAATTGTTTCTTTTTTTAATGATCGATGATGAGTGATGTGACAGACAGATCATCTGATATTATCTGTTGCAACCTGAGCCTAGATTGATCATCTGGGCGACCGTGGCAGCAGCGGGCCCATCCACCAGCCTGGGATTCTCCTGACCTACCCTACCTGACTGACCCATTAGTCATCTTGTCAGTTAAGCCAAGAGTCTGCCTCTGATAGTGAAAGTGAATGCCAGAGACGGTCGAGTGCCTTGTTGCTCTTGCTTGCCTGATCTCCTCCTCCTCTCCCGACTCCCGTTCCAAATCCAGCCAGTTATTAATTGATTGATATTGATTAATTCAT
Organism: Neoceratodus forsteri; assembly: GCA_016271365.2. Lineage (NCBI taxonomy): Eukaryota > Metazoa > Chordata > Ceratodontiformes > Ceratodontidae > Neoceratodus > Neoceratodus forsteri. Next base: position 166,966,119 of record CM028137.1, read on the forward strand.
ATTTGATTTCTGTGGGGGCCCAGGGGGGCTCGGGGAGCCTGGGGGGAGGCGGGGTCAGGGGGGACCTATAACATACCCTTGCACCCAGGCCCTATGGGAATTTGCTACGCCACTGACTGGGACCTTTTGTGCAGGATGCCTTTTAAGAACTTCCTGAAGAAAGGCAGTTGAGCTAAAGAAAGGTTCTGGGCTGGCTTGTGATAGGCCGAGACAGCACAAAGGTTAACCTTTACAGAGGAGTATTGTAGCCCAGCACCAGAAAGATCCAATATATACTCCAAAACTTTGTCTGGTGGACATCAGAATGGATCCATACAGGATCTGGTCCACCATTCTGAGAAATGCCACTATTTGGCTGTGTAAGTCTTTCTGGTAGAAGGCTTTAAGGCTGACAGGAGAATCGCAAAGGCCCTCTGAGAGACCCTAAACTTCCTTACTTCTATCTCTCCGTGTGCCAAGCATGAATATGAAGGCAGCACAGATGGTTCTCTGTGACTTGGGCGATTTCAAAACGGTGACCGGAAAACAGCAAGGCAAAAATGAGCACCCGGGAAATAAAAGAGATTGCCAAAAAGGCGACAACACTGTCGAGTGAGTTTAGCCCCCACACTCCCCTTTGTGGGGAGCATCATCCACCACACCCCCTTTCTATATATAATCAACTCTGGGGGAGGGGGGTGCATCTTGGGGAGGGGGAGAAAGCCGAAGGTCGTTGTTTTGGCGATTGCTGTTTTTAGGGGTCATTATTTTAGCCTCACTGTTTTCCGACCACCATTTTGACAACTGTAATCTTGCACTTGTGCATTTCATGGGATACCATGCAGATTGGGATAGACCAGGGATCCTGTGTCAGAAGGCCCATTCGTAGAGGTAGAGACCTCGGAGGAGCCACTGACAACTTATTGATCAAAGGAAACCAAATCTGCCATGGCCAAAATCAGAATCATTTTGCCCCCGTGGGCCTCCAACCTGAGTAGCACCCTCTGAACTAGCAGAAGAGGAGGAAATGTGCACAGAAAGTGATTTGCCCACCACAGTCTGAAAGCATCCTCACAAAAAACAGCAGGTTCTTGATTTCTGGAGCAGAACTGAGGCAATTTTGCATTGAGTGGAGACACAAAAGGAAAAAAATTACTCACCTTAGTAATGTTGTTTCTTCTAATGGAGTCTTGCTGTATTCTGACTATTGCAGTGATCTCCAACCTTTGAACTACCCTGGAGAACAAAGAGTTAACTTTCCATGCTCGGTTGAATCCTCTGTCTGCTGTTGTTTGAACCCCAACCGCCAGATCTTTTCGAGCTATACTCACTGGGCGTTCTGTGTGGAAACTGTAAACTCACACTAGCCAACTGGCAACTAAATTCAATAAAAGGGGTTTTTTGGTTTCAAAGCAAAGACTCAAGTCAGGAAACACAAAAAACAAAACACAACACACACACAAAATAAAGGAGGGTGAGAAAAGGGGGCACCTCTAGGTGCCAACACTGCTCCTGCTCACATCCCCAAAAACAGGTTCTCTTGAGGCGGGGGGAGGTCAGAATACAGCAAGACTCCATTAGAAGAAACAACATTACTAAGGTGAGTAATTTTTTCTTCAAACAACATGAAGTCTTGCTGTATTCTGACTATTGCAGACTACCAAGCAGTACCTCCATGGAGGAGGGACAGAACCTACTTTGGGAATAGGCTCTGAAGTACTGCTGTGTCAAACCGAGCATCACTCCTAGCCTGGATATCCAGAGAGTAATGCTTGGTAAAAGTATGGACTGTTTTCCAGGTGGCTGCTTGACAGATCTCTAAGATAGGAATATCCCTGTCAGCAACCAGGGAAGCAGCTGTACCTCTAGTAGAGTGAGCCCTCAGGCCTGAGGGTGGGATCCTACCCAATTTTTGTAGCAGAATTGTATACAAGAGACAACCCACCTGGCAATAGATCTTTTAGTGGCAGGTTTCCCCTTACCGACCTCTCCATAAGTGAGGAACAATTGGAGGGAGTCAAACCTGTGACCCTTGGTGCGCTCTATGTAGCAGCTAAGGGCCCTTTTAACGTCCAGACTGTGCAGCCTCCTCTCTCCAGAGGAGGAATGGTCAGTGAAGAAAACAGGAAGAGACATAGACTGGTTAAGGTGGAAATCTGAGACCACCTTAGGCAAAAACTTCCTATTAGTTATTAGGACCACCTTATCGCTATGAAAAGAAATAACATCAGGCTCCACTGACAGGGCTTGCAATTCACTGATGCGCCTGGCAGAGGTAATGGCTACCAAAACACAGTTTTCCAAGTCAAGTACTTAAGTTCTGCAGAGGACAAAGGCTCAAAAGGATGCAAACATTTAGGTCCCAAGCAGGAGCAGGGTCCCTGAAGGGAGGATTGGTGTGCAACAATCCCTTGAAGAATTTGCAAAATACAGGATGAGCTGAAAGAGAAGAGGGCTTGCCTACTGACAAAAAAACAGAAACAGCTACTAAATGTACTTTGAGTGTAGCTGGTCTGAGTCCCAAGCCATTGAGATGAACCATATAGTCCAGGACTGTAGGCAACCCAGCAGATTCTGGAGAAATATGCTTACCAGAGCACCAGTGAACCTTTTTTCATTTGGAGTTGTAAGTCTTTCTGGTGGAAGGCTTTTGAGAAGCCTTTAGAATATCCAGAACACCTTGAGAGAGGTGCAGATCAGCAAACTCTAACTCTTCAAGAGCCAGGCCTTGAGATGGAGAGATTTGAGATTCGGATACCAAACCCTCCCCTGAGAGGATGTCAACAGGTTGTAATTCCTGGGAAGAGACAGGGGAAGGTGGACTGCTAAGGACAGCAACAGTGGGTACCAGGGCTGTCTGGCCCAGTCTGGAGCAATCAGAATCACTTTGCAGGGTTGAGACCTGATTTTGACTAGTACCTTGAACAGGAGAGGGAAGGGGGGAAAAGCATACAGGAACTTCCCTTCCCAACTGAGAACTAGAGCATCCAGGGGGACTGAGCCCAATACTGGGGGTCTGCAGCAAAAAAGAGGAAGTTGGTGATTGTCTGGGGCTGCAAAAAGATCTATCTGGGAGTGTCCCATCTGGAGAAAATCACCTTCAAAATTAGGGGATCTAGGGACCATTCATGGTGGCCCTGAGATATCCAGCTGAAAGCATCTGCCAGGACATTGTCCTTCCCTTGGAGGTGCACTGCTGTCAGAGAAGTTTGCAGAGAATAGGCCAGAGACCACAACTTCATTGCTTCTGTGCACAAGGCCGTAGACCGAGTGCCCCCTTGCTTGTTGATGTACCACATTGTGATGGTATTATCTGTTCTGATCTGGACTACTTTGTTCTGAACAGACTTGGAAAAAACTTGTAGTGCCAGAAACACTGCTCTGAGTTCCAAGAGATTGATGTGAAGCAGAGATTCTTGAGGTGACCACAGCCCTTGGGTGGTCAGATCCCACAAGTGGGCTCCCCAGCCCAAGAGGGAGGCATCTGTGGTAAGGATTAGAGAATGAGATTGAGTGACAAAAGGAACTCCTTGCCTTAGATTGTCCTGATCCTGCCACCACTGCAAAGCCTGGATCAGGGTTCGAGTCACTGGGACTGGTTTGGTCAGGGAATCCTTTCTCTGGGACCAGAAGGTTCTCAAGTGGAACTGAATGTCCCTCATCTGAAACCTTGCCCCCTGGACCACTGCTGTAGCGGCTGCCATGTGGCCCAGGAGCTGCAAGAAGTGCCTAGCTGGTCGAGATACCTGAAGGGTGAAAGAAGAGGCCAGTTCTACTAGTGTCCTTGCCCTGTCCAGGGGAAGGAAAGCCTTTGTTCTTATTGTATCGAGCTCCACCCCTATAAAGGTGAGGAGCTGCACTGGCTCCAAAACTGACTTTGGAAGATATAGGAGGAATTCTAAGGAAGTGAGCAGTTGCTGAGTTATCTGGAGATGTGACTTGACTTGGTCTGGAGACTGACCCACTATGAGCTAGTCGTCCAGGTATGGAAAGATGGAGATCTTTTTTCTCCTTAGGAAAGCAACCACTACTGCCAGGCACTTTGTGAACACCCTTGGGGCTGATGTTAGATCAAAGGGCATTGCTCTGAATTGATAGTGGCCTGAGGGCAACTCAAACCTGAGGTACTTTCTGTGGGAGCACCTGATGGGAATGTGAAAATAGGCATCCTTGAGGCCCAGGGAGGCTAGCCAGTCCCCTGGCCTTAGAGAGGGCAGAATTATTCCCAGAGTCACCATTTTGAATTTTGGCTTTAAAAGGTGCTTGTTTAAATATCTCAGATCCAGGATGGGCCACCATTCTCCTGTCTTTTTGGGGGTTAGGAAGTACCTGGAGTGCAATCCTTTTCCCCTGTGTAGGGCTGGAACCCTTTCTATGGCTCTGAGAGCCAAGAGGGAAGAGACCTCTGCCTCTAGGGCAAGGGTCTCTGAAGGATTTGCAGGTGGAAAGGATCTGGTTCTCATCTTGGGAAATTTTTTGAAGCTGAGCACGAGTCCCTGGCTTACTACTTCCAGGACCCACTTGTCTGATGTTAAAGACTTCCAGTCCTGGACAAAGTAAGCCAGCCTGCCCCCTACAGGTAGTGGAGAAACGGCCTGGGCAGACCCATCAGGGTGTCTGCTTGGCAGGGGCTTTAGGCTGAGGGGTGGAAGCAGGCCTGCTCATACCCCGTCTGCCTCTCCCTCTATAGAACCCCCTCTGAGCAAAGGCAGAAGAGGAGGCCTGGGCTTGGTAAAAAGGCCTATGAAAGGGCCTGCCCCTGCCCCTGGAATGCTGCCTCTGGGGAGTGGCTTGCCTTTCTTTGACCTGAGCACTCCTGTAGGTGGTCCTGTACTCGTCCATTTTTTTCATGTAGTTCTCTGTCTGATCCCCAAACAGAGAATTACCAATGACAGGAAAATCCATGGCTTTAGCCTGGTTATCCTGTGACAGGCTAGTACATCTGAGCCAAGCCATCCTTCGAAGGGCCACAGATGTAGCCATGACTCTAGATGAAACATCACTGGAGTCCACAGCAGCATGAAATTGCACCTTGGATGCCTCAATCCCATCCGCAGCCACCCACTCCAGCTCCTTGGCAAGCTGATCAGGGACCTGTTTAGCTAGAGCCATCACAGTGTTCCACCTGGGCTTCTGGTATCTAGCTGTGTAGACCATATAATTAGCCTGCCTAAGTCCCAAAGATGCTGCCATGTACTGTTTCTTTGCCATGGCATCAGTCCTCCTGGAGTCCTTATCTGCGGGGTGTGAAGCCAAGGGTATATTTGCCTTATCACAGGCAGCAGCCTGCACTACTCCAACATGGCTGCATTGCTGGAAAAGGAACTCCGTGTCTGAGCCTGAAAGAGTATACCTCTTGTCCATTCTTCTGTCCACAAGAGGTATGGAATTAGGAGTTTTTTAAAATTTTAAATGTCTGTTTCCCAAAAGACTTATGGAGGGGAATAGACAATCTCCTGGACTCTGGGATGTCCATCATCTCAATGAAATCAGGCTCCTCCTGATCCTCTGCTGCTTCTTCCATAGGAAGCTGGAGGGTTTCAGCCAATTTTTTTTTTTTTTTTGGTAAAACAAAGTGGGAAGGGGACTCAGAAAGCCTAGGAGGAGAAACACCTGAAGGTCTGTCTGGGGAGATGTCCGGGTCAATGGGCACATCCAGACTTTCATAATCACCATCACTATCTTCATACTCTCCCTCTTCCTCCTCCGGTTCATAAAATTCTTCTAAAGTATAATCCGGAACTGGGGAAACCGACCGAACCGAGCCCCTGACCGATGGTGCCGGTTCGGTCGGAACCGAAGTTAGCGATTGAACTATCCTTATCGCTTTGGCTATCTCATCAGTGGTCGGAGAAAGAACTTGTGGATCCAAACTGGCTGACATATCCCTTCTTTTTCTTTTAACCGGAACCGACTCCTCAGAATCGGTTCTCCTTTTGCCCGAAGAAGTTTCACCCTGGTCAGAGGGCACTCCTTCTGGTTCGGTCGGAACCGAACCGGGCTGGCCATCCGGGCCAGCGGACTTCTCGGCCTCCCTTTCCCTCAGTCTACCTACTCTCTTATCCAGGGTAGCTTTGGGAAAACTTTCACAAAATTGGCAGTCTGAATTGAGGTGGTCAAACCCCAGACAATAAACACAGGTGGTGTGGGGATCAGCCTTAGCAAAGGCTTCCCCACACACACTACAGTGTTGAAACTCAGTGGGCGGTTTTTTTTCTTGGGCTTCTCCAGACATGGCCAATCCTAACCAAAACTTACCCTTTTTCGGCAATCATGCTAGGCAAGACACCCCTATCCGTTCCTGACCGTGTTACGGGTCTTGGAAAAAAACCTAATGAAATCTGTTTTTTTTAGAACTGATACGGACTGGTTACCACACTCTAATAAGAATAGAAAACTTTTTTCACAAACCTGATCGGTTCAAACCGAACCGATCCAATGTTTACAAGTTCCACACAGAAAACTAATATATAAAACCTATCTAGTACTGACGGTACCACAGACAGAGACTTAACTGACAGGTTAGATTTGTAGAAATTTGGTTGAAACCAAGAGAAAAAACTACACTTTAACTGACTTTTTTGAACCGAGCGAAGGAGAAATATCCGGAGCGACTGTTCAGTGAGGTGGAATAAAAAATCTGGCGGTTGGGGTTCAAACAACAGCAGACAGAGGCTTCAACCGAGCTCAAGCTCAGCGTTCCATGCCTTGCATGGAAAGTTAACTCTTTGTTCTCCGGGGTACTTCAAAGGTTGGAGATCACTGCAATAGTCAGAATACAGCAAGACTTCATGTTGTTTGAAGGTCCAGGTCTGGAGTACCCCACTAATCGAAGAGAGACTGCATGACATCCGGAACTAATGATCACTCTTGAGGATCTGCTTCTGTTCGACTGAGTTGTTCTGACAGATTGTTCTGAGCCCCTGACAGGTAAACTTCTTGAATCAGAGCATTCTGCTCCAGACACCACTCCCATACCCTCACTGCTTCCCTGCAAAGCAGGTAGAAGTGTGCTCCTCCCGTTTGTTGATGTAATACATAACTGACTTTTGTCCATCTGAAGAAGGATTACCTTGTGGTGAAGAGTTCACTAAAGCTTGAAGGGCATAAAGGACTTCCCTCATCTCCAGAACATTGATATGGAGATGAGAGTCTATCTGAGTCCAGGCTTCATGGGTGTGGTGGCCCTGACAGTGAGCCACCCATCCCAGCAGATATGCATCTGTGGTGAGAGTTATCTGTGATTCTCATAGAGCGAAGGGGAGACCTTGATGAAGGTTGTCCTCTTGTGTCCACCATACAAGTGACCGATGCAGGGGCTTTGTCACCTTGATGAGGTAAGACTGAATATGCCCTGCCAGAGACCACTGTGTACTGAGCATCCACTGAGTGGTCCTCATGTGCAGTCGTGCTAGAGGCACTGTGAAGACTGAAGAGGCCATAAGGTCTAACATCTGCTACATGGAGTGAGCCTGCTCGGAGTTGTTGTTGTCCATGATGAAATGTACCATCTAAAGGATGGCATTTCTTCTGTCTTCCAGGAGGTAGAACCTTGCCTTGGTAGTGTCCAAGAGGGCCCCTATGAAGAGGAGCTGCTGCAAGGGTTGAAGCTGTGACTTCTGTATGTTTAGTGGGACCCGCATGAAGGTCAGGAACCAAGATGCTGTGGTCACCACCTCTTCTGTGGTTTGCTTGGATGGACTTGCCAGGAGCCAGTTGTCCAAGTCGGGGAAGATCTGTAGCCCAGGCTTTCGAAGCTGCACTGCATGAACCACAAAGCACTTTGTAAAGACTCAAGGTGCTGAGGACAGCCCAAAGGGCAGGACTCTGAATTGATAGTGCAGGCCCAAGTCATGAAGCACAGGAACTTGTGGTGGCTTGGGTGTACTGGAATGTGCTGGTAGGCGTCTTGCATGTCCAGGGGTGCCAACCAGTCCTTTGGCTAGAGAAGTGGTACAAGGGTTCCCAGGGAGACCATTTTGAACTTCTTGTGGTACAGAATCTTGTTTAGTTTTCTGAAGTCAAGAATGGAGTGCATACTCCCTGTCATTTTTGGGACCAGAAAGTAATGGAGTAAAAGCCTGTATTGCATTCTGCTGGAGGCATAACTTCCACTGCCAGCTGTTCCTCAGAAGGCCCACTATTTCCAAAGTGCGAAGATCTGACTGGGCAGCCAATAGAGAACGCTGCCTCTTGGGCAGATAGTCAGGTTGGATTTCTGAAAAGTTTAGAAAGTACACCTCTCAGATGATCCGTAAAACCCACTTGTCTGTGGTGATGAACTTCCACTGACTGAAAAAGTGAGTCAGACTTCCCCCCACTGGGGGGAGGAGAAGTCCACCTCAGGTAGCTGAGGCAGAGCTGGGGCCAGGGCTGGAGACTCAGAGGATGGCATTGGGTACTTTTGGGGGTTGTGCCTTCTGCTGTATTTTGTTATGTGGCTGAGGAGACTGGTGCTTGGCTGGGGCTCCTCTGCCACTCCAAGGACTGCCTTTTACAAAATAACTGACAGCCTTTTCCTCTTTGTAGATGTGAAGGGGCTGGTCTCACAGATTTGATAGCTGTCCTAGTCTTCTGAGAGGCCTTGAGAGACTGTTCCACCTGTTGGCCAAACAAGTAAGTGCCATTGAAGGGGACATTCATAACCTGCTGTTGAGTGTTAGTGGAAAAATCTGAAGTCCGCAGCCAGGAATGCCTAAATATGTAGATTCTGGCAGTGGCAGCATGAGAAGCAGTGGTACATGCATCCATGGCTGCCTTTAACTGATGATTGTTGGACTCTATACCATTGTGACATTGTAGAATAGGACCCTGGACCAGTTGTTATGAAGAGTTTGAAAGCAGGGATCTGTTCTATTCTCCCCTTTCCTGTCTCTTGTCTGTCTGGTTGCACAACCAAATTTTCCTGTGAGACCTAAGATTTGATCACCCCAACAGTCTTGCAATTCTTTGCCTCCCACTGTCTCGCAGTCTTCCATTGCTTTTCTGCCTTTTTCCTCCCTTGCATATCTGCTGAAATAAAAATATATGCAAATCATTATGTGGAAATGTAACTTGATAGTGGGATCTCTTTGGTTAGAAATTGTATAGTGTTAACTTTTGAAATGTATATAATTATAGTTTGAGATGATTGTAAAAAGCTATTGGAAACTCAAGAGGTTACCCGAGAACACTTTTTAGCCTTTTGCTAAAGCTGTGGAGATGGGGCCTCAATTCTGGGACATTGTGTTCCTGCCAGCACCTGCCTGAAACATACAAGAACACTTTAGAAAAAAAAACAGGATGCTTCTAAGAAGGGGGGTTTTAAGAACTTATGAGACAGAGCTGCAATTGCTTGAAAAAGGAACACAGAGATTGAAGGAAAATTCAGATTCATCTTCTGTTTCTTCTGCTTTTGTAAATAGTTATACTGAACAATTTTATTTTTTTATGTTACTGCTAGTACTAATGAAACTCTTGTTGTGAATTTTACAACTGCTCCTGGTTTTTCCTATGCTTCCTGACCTGTGCCTCAACGACAGATGGTGTCAGCCTAAGTGGGATTTATACTGTGCCTACTCTAAGTCAGGTGTTTTGTGCGGGAAGCATAGAGAAAGGTATGGATTCTGCAGCAGCAAGTCCAGGAGTGGTTACCAGGAGAATGATAGCCAAACTAGCAGAGACAGAAGTCCAAGCTGAGATTGTACAGCCAGCACAAGTTATGGAAAAAGAACAGGCAGTTACGGAACCTGAAAGCCTGATGGACTTTTTCAAATGGTGGACTATACAACAAAAAGAGACAGAGAAACAGAGGAGAGAAAAGATGCAGTGACACAAGCAGCAATGGCTGGATGCCTTGCAAGCTATCAAAGGCAGAGGATCTGGCACAGATCCAGATGAGCGACAAAACACAAGCAACTTAAAAGCCATTAAATTTACAAAGTTGTGTCCCTCGGATGATATCGAAGCATACCTGACAACTTTTGAAAGAGTTGCCACAGCCTGCCAATGGCCAAAGCAGCAATGGACAATCAGACTGGTACTCTACCTTACAGGGAAAGACCAACTTGCCTATACCAATAAGAACACTGCACAGTCAGAAAAGTATGACCTGGCGAAAAGCAAAATCCTGAAAAGGTATGACATCTCAGGAGAGACCTACAGGCAGAGATTTCGACCTCTGAAGTACAACTCAGTCGACAATCCTCGAGAAGCCTTCACCTGACTCAGGGAACTCTTGATAAAATGGCTCCAACCAGAGGGCAAAACAGTCCCACAGATCATCGACACATTTGCAATGGAGCAATTCATCAACATCCTTTCTACAGATGTGCAGCTTTGGATAAATGAATACCGACCAGAAAGTGGGGAAAAGGCTGTTTCTTTGGCTGAGGACTACCAAATGGCCAGACAGAATCCACAGCAGGAATGTAACAGCCAAGCACTGGTAAGACACTCTTTTTCCCATTTAAACTCCAAGTCTGATAAGAACTCTGGTGGGGGTAACAAATCTGTGCCCAAAGACATTATTTGCTATAATTGTAGTAAGCCATGTCATGTTGCAAAAAACTGTCATAAGAAGAGTGACACTGGAGCAGATTTGTCCTTGGCAAATTGGGGCAAGTACTTAACAGATGTGAAGGTGGGGGATAAGACTGTAAAGGGGCTCATTGATTCGGAAAGCAGACAGACCCTAGTGCATGTTGAAGTGCTGGGAAAACACTGTGCAAAAGGACCAGGTACTGGTGTCATCTGCATCCACGGGGACACTCGATACTAACCCACCACCCTAATGACTCTGACCATTAAGGGTGTGTCGCACCAAATGAAAGTGGGGGTAGTACCCAAGTTACCTATACCTGTGATTACTGGAAGTGACTTTCCAGGATTTACTGAGTTAATCAAAGAAGGAGTAAATCCTGATGTTTCAGCCGTTGTGGTGACAAGAGTTCAGGCAAAGACAATTTCAGATGGTGGAGACACTTTTCCTTTCAATGATTTTGATTTGGACTTGTTTGAGCACAGCTCCAAGATCCAGAAATTCAGGAAAGAAAGACGATGCCTCAATAAACTGTGGCAACAAATGACTGATAGACATAAGGGTTTAACATATGAAAATGTTGAAACTAAATTGATAACTGATTGTGATTTTCTTTCAGAACAAGCTAACAGTGTTTCTCTCCATGGTTATGTTAAGCAGCTGGGGGTAAAACCAAAACAGGGTGGACCAATGTATTAAAAATGTAATGGTTTACTGTACATAGTTTGGGTTAAACCTCAGACACAGGAACAGACAGAACAATTGGTTATACCACAGAAGTATAGAACAGAGTTGTTACAGATAGCACATGATATGATAGTCCTACGGCTAGTCACTCGGGAAGGGATCGCATCCTTGCCAGATTGCTGTACAGATTTTACTGGCCTGGAATTCATGAAGATGTTGCTACCTACTGTAATTCCTGTGCTGAGTGTCAGAAAGTAGGCCCAGTCACTAGAAAAGACAAGGTGCCCCTACCCTTGATAGATTTGCCTTTTGAGAGAATTGCAATGGATGTGGTTGGTTCTTTAGACAAAAGTAAAAAGGGTAATAGATTTATCCTGATAGCATGCGACTATGCTACTCGATACCCCGAAGCAGTGCCAATGTGTACTGTCACAGCTTCAAATGTGGCAGCAGAGCTTGCAAAAATTTTCAGCAGAGTGGGCATACCTAAAGAAATTATTACTGATCAGGGTAGTAATTCTGGTGCTGCATTACTTAAGGAGCTATACAGACTACTAGGTATCGGAGTCACGTGATGCAGTGCACGGAGTAGCTGCTTTCTCCGAGCGCTCCGTCTTGCCACCTATCGCTCGCAATTTCAAACCCCTTTAAATTTGCACTGTCAAGGTCTTTTTTGGTGTCGAATATAGTGGAGAACCTGTGTGTACATTTTATATGGAGGCAGAAATGCGAAAACCTCCTCCGAAACACACGCCTCCGGTGACTCCGGAGAAGGCCGCTAAGAAATCCAAGGCATCGGCCTCCTCGTCGGCTCAGGGTTCGGGGGATGGTAGCCAGGAGGAAGAACCCCTAACTCTATCACGATTTATAGAGGAGTTTCGTCCATTTAAGAACAACATTCAGGATATGGCGAATGAAATTAAATGTATTACTACTACTTTGGAAGATCTCGCCCGGAGAGCTGCTGACAATGAGGCGCGTATTAGATCTTTGGAGGGGAGCAGAGAGCGACTGGATCCAGTGGTGAACAAATTAAATCAGAAAATTAGTAAGTTGGAATTAAAGATTGAAGATTTGGAGGGCAGAAGTCGCCGAAATAACGTAGTAGTCATCGGGCTACCGGAAAAGGCTGAAGGGCATGATCCGACCAAATTTGCCCAAAAGCTGGTTGAAGAAATAGCTGGACTCTCGCCATTTGGATCCTCTTATGTTATCGAGAGGGCTCATCGAGCTTTGCGCCATTTACCCCCTCCCAGTGCGCCACCTAGAACTTTTTTCTTTCGTTTTCTCAACTATCAGGAGAGACAGCTTTTCATCCTGAAGGCTAAAGAGGATAAAGAATTATACTGGGAAGGTTCTAGAATCAGAGTAGCCCAAGATCTGCCACTCTCAATCAGGCAAAAATGGGCGGTGTATCACCCGCTGGTTAAGAAGCTGATTGCAGCTGATATTAAATTTCGCATGGGCTATCCGGCAAAATTCCAGGTATTTATCGCAGAAGAATGGAAGGCATTCGATTCCTATGAATCTGAGGCAGCTGCATTACAACTGGCCTTCCCTACCCTCCTTAAAGCTACCTGAGAGGCCGGGAGAACATGGGAGCTCGTATACAGATGCTGTGGAATCAGCCTTGGATTCGCCCTCTGGAATATGGTGCTGGAATTAAGCGAAATGTGACAAACTTTATTTCGTTTCAGCAAGTAGCTGATGTTTGGAGAATCGACTTAAAATAAGAGATTGAGTGGGATCTCTTTCCTACTTCACTTTATTTGATGTTGCTCTTGTAGGCTTAGCTATCCTTGTTGCATTACTTTATTAATTTTACCTGGGGCAGCAAAGGTTGTAAATTACCGCCTTTTATGTGGGGCTTTACACATTTCAGGGTTGGATCTATGCCCTCCTTGGACAATGTCTGGCATCAATTCAGATGACAAAGACTGTCTTATTTTGTTACACCGCCAGAGGCGTTGAAGACTTATTGGCGGGGAGGATATGAGAGTTGCAACAAATGCTGTGGAATCAGCTTTGGATATGTTTTCTGAGATGCTGTTCTGGGACTAAGTGGACTGGGATAAGTTAAATTTTATTTCAACAACGGGTTGATATGTGAGAATTGTTTTAAAATAAGGGTTGAGTGGGATCTCTTCCTGTAATTCGAATTTGATGCTATTCTAGGGGGCTCTATCCTTGTTATATTATTTTATTTACTTTATTGTGGGCAGCAAAGATGTTAATTACTGCCTTTAGGTTGGGCTATACAAAATCAGGGTTAGATTTATGCCCATCTTGGACAGTATCAAACACCAGCTTGGATGACAAGACCTGCCCTATTTTGTTATACTGACCACAAGAGGGCGTGGTAGATTCACATTAAATTTGATATGCTGACACAGAACAATACTTTATTACGTAGTCTGGAAATGGCTTAGATATGTTAGTGATCGTGTGGGGGTCTTAGATAATAGGGTGTGTTCCCACTTTGATCTGACTTTCACCCCTTGATTTATTTGGGGAGGTTTTTCTTTTGATATTTGGCTATGAAGTTATCCAAGCAATAGCATTTTTCCTTCGTATTTTTCTCCTATACTCCTGCCTTATTTAGGTTTGTATTAATTACAGGTAGTGTAAGAACTGGGTATATGGGATCTTGGGGTTTGTTTCCATTAACTAATTAGATATATGTTGGAATAAGTAATGTTATGAGGACATGTGCAAATCTGGGTGTTACTAAAAGGTTGGGGGGATGGCGGGGGTGGAGCACTGGCGGATGAGCTTAGTGGGCTGTTGTCATGGGCACGTGAGATGAAAATGGGCAAGGGGAGGGATGGGAGGGATGGTGGGCTGTTTTGAAGGTATTGGCAGAATAATAGTTGTGGGGTATGTTGTTTCTGGGATGGGTGGGGATGGTGGGTATCTGGGGGTTTCAGAGGGTGGGAATCTGGTTCGAGGCACTCGAGGTTAGTTTACAGGTGCTAGTTTAGAGATTTTCTTTTCTTTTCTGGTATAGTAATAGGGTGCTCATACTATATTCTAGTCTTTTTAATAAGTATGGGGACAGACATACTGGTTAAATTTCTTCGTGGAGCGTCAAGAGGAGCACTGACTTAAAACTAAGCAATACAGAATCCTGAAACATATTGAAGTTGTCAAGGCAGGGATTGTATTTTACAGGAAACACATTTACTCAACTGGAGGCCAATGCTATGAGGAGATTACAAATTGGAGAGGTTTTTCCTCTCTCAGGGTAGTCTGCAGAGTAGAGGTGTAATGATATTAATACATAGATCTATATCCTTTACTCCAGTACAAGTAGTTCCAGACAAGGAGGGCAGATCAGTATTAGTTAGAGAAATTACAGAATACTGAAATTTTAATTGGTTGATTTATGGCCCCAATGTAGACAGTCAGGACTTTCTGGTGGACCTGTTGAAGGTTCTTTTACCATTTACCAGCTCCCTATGATTCTGGGTGGGGACTTTAATTTAGCTCTGGATCCTTTATGGATAGATCCATCAGATCTCATATATACCACACCCCGCTTCTCGAGCCATGGGGAACTTCTAATCAACTGGGACTAGCAGATGTCTAGAGTCCTCCACCCAGAGTCTAGAATACACCTTCATTTCCCCAGTTCATGGGACGGCATCCGTCTCGATTATGTATTCCTTTCTCGATCTCTTCTCAGAGGGGTTCTCGACTTGGGTATCGTTGCAGGCCCTATCTCTGATCATGCAGCGTTGGCTGTAACCATTTCATTTCCATCTTTCCTGAAAAAAGGGAATAGGTGGAAGATGAACAATCAAATTCTAAGAGTACCCAAATTTGCCAAATTCATATCTGAACAAATAGATGAATTTACCCTAAATAACCTAGTTGATAATGTCCGTCCAGACATTTTCTGGGGGGTATTTAAGGCCTACCTAAGGGGAATACTAATCAGTATAGCTGTTAAAAGGAAAAAGGAAAAAGAGCATATTATGTCTGAGTTGTTGACACGCATTAGGTTTTTAGAATCCAATATTTCCATACATTCACGAGAGGAGGATAAGGAGGAGTTGGTTAAAGTGAGAGACGCTTATCTCAGAATTTTAGAGAGCAGCGGAGTTAGCTTTAATCAAGACCAGAGCCAAGTATGTGGATAAGGGAAAAATCCAGGAAAACTCTTGGCTAGGCGATTGCACAACTTGAATCCTCTCGTCTTATTGAGGATCCTATCTGAAGAGGAGGGTTGTGTCAAGACTTCTCGGATGAAATGGTTCAGGTCTTCCGTCAATATTTTTGAAACCTTATATGAAATATGGACTCCCGCCCACCAGTTCAGAAATTTCATCCTTCCTGGAAGGTCTGGACCTCCCTATGTTGGATGAATCTGACCGGTTATTTCTCACAGCAGATATAACCCAGGAGGAAATAGAGCTAGCCATTAAGAGTCTTTCCCAGATAAAACACCGGTCTGACGGGTTTCGCCTAACTTCTACAAAAATTTTCCCAGAAACTGGCGCCTATGGTCTTAGGCTATTTCAGCATGTTCTTTCTGGCCAGGAAGTGGATAAAGCTTTTCAGAGGCTTATAGTCCTAATTCCTAAGCCGAATAGACCCCTGTAAAACCGGCCAGTTATAGGCCTATCTCATTATTAAATTGTGATATAAAGATTCTGGCTAAAGTGTTGGCAGATCGAATTAATAGAGTATTACTGCAAGTTAGTAGGCAACGAACAGGTTGGATTATGAAGGTGAGTCATCGACCGACCATTAGGACATTGGGCATGTCTTCAGTCTCGAGGGTCCAACCTCCCGTTGGCGTTGGTCTCCTGGGCCTGAAAGGCCTTTGATAGGGTCTATTGGGGATTTCTGTTTTCGGTCATGAGGAGGTTTGGCTTCCCTGTGAAGTTTCTAGAATGGATTGGAGCACTATACTCTAATCCTTCGGCTAGGGTAACCTGTAACGGGGCTATTTCTAACCCTTTTCAGTTATATGTTGGTACTAGACAGGGATGCCCTTTATCCCCACTCTTATTTAATTTATATTTAGAGCCTCTCATAAGAAGTATAGTCTGTAGTAAAGAAATAGAAGGTATTAAAATATGGAGCCAAACTATAAAAGTTACTGCATATGCAGATGATCTCTTGGTCTATGTTTCCAGACCTACCAAGTCCATTCCAAATTTGTTAAAATTAATAAAAAATTTCAGTCTTGTAGCTAATTATAAATTAAATCAAGATAAAACGGTGGTTTACCCTCTTAATAACAGGTTATTTAAACAAGAAGTTATAAAGTTAGGCCTAGGGTGGAATTCTGACTCTCTCAAATATCTCGGTCTCTCTTTGACGAACAGCCCTGCAAGGATGCGTCTGTTAAATTTGGACTCTCTTGTTCACACCATTGAATTGGACCTCAAGAGATGGACCCAACTCCCATTTTCACTGTGGGGGAGGATAAACATAATTAAAATGAATATATTCCCCAGACTTTTTACCCTTTTATGTTAAATATTTGGCTTCCTATATCGTGGTTTAAAAAACTCCACAGTATGATAGCGGATTTTGTTTGGGGGTATAAAAAGGCCAGAATGGCCTACCAAAAGTTAGCCGCCCCTAAGTCATTGGGAGGGCTAAAGTTACCTCATTTCGGCCTTTATTTTTGGTCAGCTCAGCTGAGTAAGTATGGCAGATGGGCCCTATACAAAGACCCGACATCAGCATCATGCTATGTTCCTTTATGGGTTAATTTAGAAATAAACCTTATTAAAAAATTTGGTATTACCCCCGAAGCTCTTTTTTATTCAACTCCCAAAGCATTTCCCTCCTTGTTGAAAAAATCCCCTATTGGGGTAGCACTTAAAATTCATAATCAGCTTTGCGGCTTTATTAAATACGACTTGGCCAAGGACTGGGATCAACCGATCTGGGGTAATCCACGGTTTTTGATAGGTAATAGTACCATCAGGTCTGATTGGTTGAAAGTGCCTGATAACTGTTCTTTGAGGGATTTTCTTACCGAGGAGGGGGAATTGGCTCCTGCCTTGGGGATGATAGACAGATTCAATCTAATTACTAAAGATATTTTTAAAATATACGAGCTTCATCATGTACTGCTCCAGAAGCTTGGAAGGGAGAAGGTACAGCCCCCCAAAGTTCCGTTTCTGGCGGATATATGTCCTTTGATAGGAACCCCACAGGTAATTTCCAAGATCTATATTGTCCTGTTCCATTGGGCCTATTCTGTTAATCTTGCCCCCTGTTCTTATTGGGCCTCCATATTTCCTAACATTAATTTAGATTGGACGGAGATTTGGCTTACATGTCACAGTTTTATTAGGCACCATTGAGGCTCATACAGTTTAAAGTATTACATAACATTTACTATTCCTCAGAAACTAACGGATTTGAATCTGTTAAAGAACCCAAATGTTACAGGTGTAACGAGGATGAGGGATCTCTTGCATATTTTGGGAATGCCCTAAGGTAGCTCCTCTATGGTCAGAAATCAGGGATAAGCTTGATCCCCTACTGGGGTTGGAGGATATGTTCAAGCCAGAGGTGTGTCTGCTGGGGGATATATCTACTTTTCCAATTAGGAATAGAAAATATTACATGGCCTTGATTTCAGTCATAGTTAAGAAATTGGTTCTCCGCCATTGGAAAGATAAGGTTGTACTTTCTTATTCTGAATGGCTAGCAGAACTTCTTGCTTCTCTCAGGATTGAGAAAATGATTGCTACCCTGCATAATCAATTACCCCTTTGAGAAGATATAGGCCCTGTTTGATGCTATCTATTCACTGTGATTTGTGAATTCACCCTGTATGATAATGATCTAGTCGTGTGCCTCGGGAGGGAGGGGATAATATTTAGGGGGTTGAGGAGGAGTTTTAGGGTATTATAGGATTTCTAGGGTTGGGGGTATAGCAGAGAAAATGTTTTACCATTTCTGTAACGAGATAATTGTATATTTCACTCATATCTTGTAAAATCTTTCTCTCAGTTATGCTGTCTCTGCATAAAATTTGAATAAAATGTTAATGGAAAAAAAAAAAAAGACTACTAGGTATCACTGCCATAAGAACCTCCCATCACCCTCGGACAGACAGTCTTGTTGAGTGTTTTAACCAAACCCTAAAATGCATGTTAAAAAGGTTTGTAAAAGGGGAAGGGAAAGATTGGGACCAATACTTGTCTTACCTACTTTTTGCTTACAGAGCAGTGTCCCATGCATCAACAGGGTTTTCACCATTTGAAATGATGTATGGTAGGCCCACAACAGAAAATAAACTGTTAATGAAGTGGCAAGGGCCTTATAGAGTGCTTAGATATATTTGCACCGTTAACTACGAGACTGAGACCCCCGACTGGAAAAATCCTACAAAGATATACCATGCTGATCTCCTCAAGAAATGGGCTGAAAAAATGGCAAAAGCTGCTTTGCTAGTTTTACCAGAAACTGATAAAGAAGATATTGATGTAGCTTATGACAGACTGGAACAAATTGTAACTGCTTGTGCTGTAAAGGTGAATGTTTCCTTAACCTCAGAACAAACTGTAGACATTCGTAATGTGCTAAAGACATTTAATAGTACTTTTACCACAGTACCAGGCCAAGCAAAACGGGTTAAGCATGTTACAGG
This sequence comes from Neoceratodus forsteri, assembly GCA_016271365.2. Taxonomy (NCBI): domain Eukaryota; kingdom Metazoa; phylum Chordata; order Ceratodontiformes; family Ceratodontidae; genus Neoceratodus; species Neoceratodus forsteri. The sequence continues at coordinate 166,984,928 of CM028137.1, forward strand.
AACAAGGAATGCTCGTCCTATTAGACAAAAGAAATACAGGTTACCAGAGCAGTTAAGAGCTGATGTGGTTAAGGCAATACAAAAAATGAAAGAACTGGGTATCATAGAAGAGTCGAGGAGTGCTTGATCATCTTCATGGTAATTGAAAACAAAAAAGAAGGGGGTGCTAGAATCTGCCTTGATTTTAGGAAACTTAATCAAATGTCAGAATTTGACAGTTATCCTATGCCCAGAATAGATGATTTGGTGGACAGACTGGGGAGTGCAAAATATATCAGTACCCTCGATCTCTCCAAGGGTTACTGGCAAATAACTTTAGCTATCGAATCCAGAGATGAAACTGCATTTGCCACTCCTGTTGGATTCTATCAGTTCACCACCATGCCATTTGGTTTACATGGTACGCCAGCTACATTCCAGTGGTACATGGATGTAATTTTATCCCCTCGCACTGGTTACTGTGCTGCGTACCTGGATGATGTTGTGGTGTACAGTTCAGACTGGAAAAGCCACCTGGAACACCTACGAGCAGTTATCCAAGCTAGCAAAAATGCAGGTCTGACTATTAATCCTACCAAATGTGCATTGGGCATGCAGGAAACCAGATATTTGGGCTATGTGTTGGAAATGGAGAAGTTAAGCCAGAAATGTCTAAAATAGAAGCTGTAGCTAACAGCCCTGTACCTAAAACAAAGAAACATGTCAGGTAATTCTTAGGGCTAGCTAGTTATTATTGGAGATTTGTTCCCAACTTTGCTGAGTTAGCTACTCCCCTCACTGAGCTCACAACAAACCGGTACCCAAATGATGTGAAATGGACCCCAGAGTGTGATGAAGCTTTTCAAGCCATAAAGGCGGTATTATGTTCAGCCCCTGTTTTAAGAAGCGCAGACTTTGAGAAACCATTTTTGTTACAAACAGATGCATCAGAGGTAGGCATAGGTGCAGTCCTGAGTCAAAATATAAATGGGATGGAACATCCTATTCTCTACATAAATAGGAAGTTGACATGACAGAGAGAAAATGTACTCCGCCATTGAAAAAGAATGTTTAGCAGCAAAGTGAGCCATGGAGTCCCTTAAATTTTATTTACTAGGAACTGACTTAGTACTTTCAACAAATCACAATCCTCTCTGTTGGCTTAACCAAATGAAAGATAAAAATTCCAGAATCACAAGGTGGTACCTGGGGCTACAGCCATTTAAATTCAAGGCGATACACAAATCATGGACATAATCCACCTTCACACCTTCCTGGAAGGGGTTGGAGCAATGGTTCTCCCTCATCCATAAACTCCACTCCAGGGTCCCTTTAAGTAGATTATACCTAATGTTATCATTTCAAACCCTTTATAATCCATCTTTACCCTGGGGAAATTACCAGTATCCTTATGACATATGAGGCACTTTCTCAGATTGATTGGTCTCCCCTTAAGGTACTTCATGACCTTGACATAACACTCCAGTACTTTATTGATAACTTTAATAGCGTTTGTGACAGATTTGCTCTGTTCAAAAAAAGAAAAACACGCAGCCATAACAATGTGTGGATTACTAGTGACCTTCTAGATCACATGAGGGCAAGGGACAACCTTTGGTATCAAGACAGGGCCTCCGGTAAGCGCAGTGACCTTCAAAGATACAGGGCAGCCAGAAACAAATGCACACATTTCATCAGGAATGCTAAGGCTAATTTCTACAAGGATCAATTGGAAAGAACCTGGAGTGATGGGAGGTGGTTTTGGGACAATATAAAGGCACTCACAGGGAGGGATGACAAAACACAGCCATCACTGCTAAACATTAATGGCACAAATACCATGGACCCCCACACCACTGCCGAAGAGTTCAATTCCACCTTCACGGATCTTAACTCTGTTCTACCAGCTGAATACCTCAAGCCTGTCAAAGCTGATAATAGGCACCCACTGGACATCAACTGGCACCCTCAATTTTACTTCAAGAGAGTCACTGTCAAAGAAGTACTGGGTTATGTTAAAAAGGTCCTGGAAAAAAACAGAATGGAGTCTGAGAACATTGACATGAAACTGCTGGCTCTGATAATCAATGAAATCATCGCTACCGTCACTACGATTTTCAATAAATCCTTCCAGTTTGCCAAATTCCCTTCTCCTTGGAAGCAAGCGCTGGTGACCCCGATGCATAAGGGAGGTGATAGGTCACTGACTGCAAACTACAGGCCCATCTCTATCCTCTCCCCCCTCTCTAAAGCACTGGAAAGGATTGTGGCAGACCAGTTTACTGACTATATTCACAAATACCAGCTGCAATGTCCCCAGCAGCACGGCTTTAGGAAACTCCACAGCACGAACACTGCACTGGTGGATTTCACTGAGTATGTCCATAAGGCATTGAATGAGGAAAAACTGGTTGGGTCCATCTTGATTGACCTAACAAAGGCATTCGGTACAGTCTGCCACCCACTCCTCTTGTCTCAACTGCATGCCCTTGGTGTTTCCCCAAATGCCACTCTATGGTTCCAGGACTACCTAACCTCCCGGTCTCAAAGGGTCAAGATAGGTCACTCCATATCTGCATCCAAGGAAGTCTCGCTAGGGGTGCCTCAGGGGTCCATCCTGGGTCCACTGCTCTTCAGCATGTTCCTGAATGACCTACCCGATGCCTGCACTAGCAAAGTCATTCTATACACCGATGATGCTGTCCTACTTAGCTGTCACTCTCACATAGAGCACCTACAGGCTGAGCTACAATCATCCTACCAGCAACTGGAGACCTGGTTCTGCTCCCAAAGGTTGCTACTAAACTACAAAAAAACCAAGACGATGCTCCTCTCTAGCCCCCAACTAAAAAGGAGATGCCCAGAACTTGAGGGAGGTAGTATAGCGCAGTGGTTTAAGGCTCTGAGCTGCAAATCTGGAGACATCCAGCAGACCAGACCTGGGTTTGAATCCCACAGCTTCCACTTGCATACTGTGTGACCCTGAGCAAGTCACTTAACTTCCCTGTGCTCCCAGGTCGCACCTGTAAAAAAGTTGTCAGCTTAGTGTGCTACTCCTGGTTAAACAACTAAAGAAAAAAAAACATCACCTGACTGCCCCACTGGAACAGGTTCACTCCTTCAAGTACCTGGGTGTCATTTTGGATGATACCCTCTCATATGTTCAGCACACTGACATGGTGGTGAAAGCTGTGAACACTAAATTAGGGATCCTGTTTAGGCATAAGAAAATCCTAACTGCTGAAGCCCTCCGGCTCTCAGTCTCCAGCTCTGTCCTCTCCCTGGTCGACTACAGGCTAGTGGTTTATGGCACTGCCATGGATACGGCCCTCAAAAGGGTTGCCACTGCCCAAGGCTTGCAGACTTTTGCTAAATGCTGACTGCTTCATGCACACTTGTACCCTGTATGGTTTGGCCCACATACTACCGCTTCAATCCAGAATCAGATAACAAACTTGCCTGCTAGGGAGAAAGGCCATGCTCTCCCTAACCCCTACCTGCATTGCAGACCTGGTAAGGGAAGCAAGCTCCAAATACAACACACGAAGAACAGTGACAACACAGCTTGGTGTCCCATTTTGTAGAACTTCCCTAGGACAAAGATCCTTCACGTACCAAGCTCCACTATGACTAAATGAGATCCCTGCTGCAGCTCTTAATACAACAAATGTTCAATCCTTTAAAAGAGAACTGAAGCAATACCTGCTGAACTCAAATGCCTGTGATTGCCTTACCTGAATCCATATCTTCAACCTGGATATCCACTCTTAAACACCTCTGACTCCCTTACCTGAGTCCATATCCTCAACCCGGATACCCCCTTCATCTGTCTGAGCTTTCCTACTGTTTTACCTACCCTGGACCCCCACTTGCCATCCCTTGCCACCTCCGCAAGCTCCCTCCAACTTCCTCCCCTCCATACCCCCAACACCTCCCCTTTCTACCCACTCTCCCCCTAAATATTCTCCTTCTCCCAGTCCCTTTCTCTCTCTCCCTTTGATTGCATAGGTGGGTCTAGTGGATGACTTTCTGGCCTCCATTAGAACTTGTGTCACTCTAGAGGATACTCCAAAGTGAGCGGTGGCTATGTCAGTGGGTGCCACGCATGCAGGTGAGGGGACCAGAGGCCTGGATGGACCAGGGTGCCCTGTTCCTGAGTCAGAAGGTCTGGACAGATAGGCAGAGGAACTGGGGGTTCCACTGACAGCTGTTGAAGCAGACAGAACCAAATCTATCACGGCCAGTAGGGAGCAATCAGGCTCATATGTTCTCCCTCTGCCTGTAGTTTCAATAGTACCCTCTGTAGTAATGAAAAGGGAGGGAATGCGTACATGAATTTCCCTGTCCAGCATAGAGACAGCATGTCTTGCCAAAAAACACCATGCCCTGGAGCGAGCGAACAGAATGTTGGTAGTTTTGCATTGGATGGGGATGTGAACAGATTGAGGTCTGGTCAGCCCCATCGAGCAAATATTTTGTTTACCAGACTGTCTCAGCTCCCACTCATGGGCTCCAGCTTGAGTGTGGCTCAGTGTGTCCGCAAGGACATTTTGAACTCCTGGGACATGCACTGCCATGAGGAGGCACTTGTGTTGTACTGCCCAGTACCACAGTCTCATCGCTTCACGACACATTGGGTATGAGCGAGTGCCCCCTTGTTTGTTTATGTACCAGATGAGGCACACATTGTCTGTCTGGACCATGAGAGATCCCGGCTGTAGGAGGTGCTGGAATGCCTGTAGGATATACAGTACTACTCTCATCTCCAGCACATTGATATGTAGTGAAAGTTTGCTCTGAGTCCAAGAACCCTGCATCATGTGGGTTCCCAAATGGGCTCCCCATCCAAATCCCGAGGCGTCCGTCATCAGGGTCTGGGAGGGAGTGATGGTCTGAAAGGGGACACCTTTTTGGAGGTTGTCAGGGTTTTGCCACCACAACAGGTCCCAAGTCATTGGGTTGGAGACCAGAATCATGTGATCCAGGTTGTCTGATCTTTGATCCCACTGTACTCGGAGAGTTCATTGTGTGACACACATATGGAGTCTGGCAAGATGTACGGTTGGAATGGCAGCTGCCATAAGATCGAGCAGGTGAAGGATCAACCTTGTGGAGGTCTGTCTCTGGGAAACTACCAAATGTGCTTGTTGACTGAGAGTCTCTGCCCTGTCTGGTGGGAGGAAGACTCTCCCCTGGACAGTATCCAACACTGCCCCAATAAATTGGAGACGTTGTGAAAGGATAAGGTGGGATTTGGGGGAAATTGACCGAAATGTCCACCCGCTGGAAAAGATCCAGGGTACTGGACAAAGACCTGACCAGACTGTCCCTTGATGGGGCTGATGGAAGCCAGTCATCGAGGTAAGGGAACATATGAATGCCCTGTCTGCGTAAAGCCATAACCACCACCACTAGGCACTTCGTGAACACTCAGGGTGCTGATGACAGGCCAAAGGGGGGAGCTTTGAATTGGAAATGTTCTCCCTGAAAAATAAATCTGAGAAATCTGCAGTGTGACAGGAAGATGGGGATATGTTGGCAGGCATCCTGCATATCCAAAGCACAGAGCCAATGTTGCATCAAGGGAAGGAGGCCCGGCAGGGATAGCATTCAGAACCTCTTGTATTCTACAAATAGGTTCAGACTGCTGAGGTCCAGTATTGGTCTAAGTTCGCCCATTTTCTTTGGGACTAGGAAGAAGTGTGAGTAGTAACCCTTGCCCATCTAATTCTGAGGAATGGGTTCTATTGTTGCTTTGTGCAGCAGGGACTCCATTTCCTCTCTGACCAAAGGGATGTGACTCAGAGGATAATAAGAGGGACCTGGAGGATTTTCCGGCAGTCTCTCTAGAAACTATTGAGTGGCCTTTGGCTACGAGTTGTAGTACCCATGAATCTGCTGTGATTGTCTCCCAGGTAAGTAGGTGGTTTGCAAACCTGCCTCCTACCGGTTCCCCTTGATTTATTTATTGAAATGTTTCACCAGGAAGGCACACTGAGCTACAAGTCACTCGTCTCCCGGTGCGATCTGGGGGGAAGGGGTACAATAGGAGTGAGACATTAAACATTACCAAGTTACAAGATCAACATTAACATACAGTTGTAAGGCAGGTGTTACAAACAGTGTTAAAACAGTGTTGCACATAATATGTAGAAAGAGTGGACAATAATAAGTGCCGGGTTAATAAGTAAACAAGTGCTTATGTGAAAGAGAAGGGGGAAAAGGAGAGGAAAGGGTGAGGTGGGGGAGGGGGACGAGTCATGTCCTTCAGGATGCGAGGAACCTTGCAAGGGGATTGGGGGACCAGAGAGAAGGGGATAAGCAGTGTCCCAGAGAAACCCCTTCAGGATGTGGGGTACCCTGTAAGGGGGCTATGGGGCATGAGGCCGTAGGGATGTAAAGAGAGAGGAGAAAGAGAAGGAGGAGGTGTTACTTAAATGCTAGGAGGGGGAATAGGACCTAACCCAAGAGAGGACCATTCAGGATGGGGGGGTACCCTGTCAGAGGGTTGGGAAGGTCAGTAGATAGGGATTAAGAGAGTGATAGGAGAGGAGAGAGTGATAATTGAACCCTTGAGGGGGAGAGAATTCACACCTTTGGAGGGGATGGGGCCTAATCAATAGTCCATCAGGATGCATGGACCCATGGGGAGAATTTTGGGGCCCCTTACATTTTGTGAGAGATCAAGAGAGGCCAGTAAGGGGAAGCAATTTGGGGGAAGGGGAGAACAGCTAGAAATTTGAGGGGTGTGGGTGCACAGGGTAAAATGAAGGTGATGGTAGAGGAGTAGGGTATATCCAGGGCTCAGAGAAGGGAATTAGGGAGGGACATGGCAGGAGCAGCTAGGTGCAAGGTAATTACTGAGGGCAAAGTTGATGGAGTGGGTGGAGGATAAGTGTCAGATTTGAGTGGGAGGGAATTCCACATTTTTGGGAGGTGGTGAGATTAACCGGATTGGCCTATTAGGGTAGCTCTGCGGGGGAGTACCAGGGTGCGGGAGTAGTTGATCTAAGGGAATGGGGGGATGGGGAGGTTGTTTTAAAGAAGGAGGTGAGATAGGAAGGGAGCTCACCCAACCAGTGCTTGGAGGTGAATTTAGCACAATGGGAGAGTCGCCTATTTGTAAGAGATGGGAAAGATTGGGCATGATAAAGATCACAATGGTGGGTGCAAGGGACATTCAGGGCAGAGCGGCAGAAGGAATGGAAGAGGGTGTCCAGTCTGGCCAGGGAGGACTTAGAGACAGCACCATAGACTACGTCACAGTAGTCAAAAATGGGCAGTATCATCTTCTGAAGAAGTTCATGCCTAGCCATAGGAGAGATGCAACTACGATTCCTGAACAGGGAATCTTACTTGGGGTGCAGTTTTTCTGGATGGCATCAATATGTCAATATGTCCAGAGGAGTTTAGATGTTGGTCCAACCAAATACCTAAGTACCTGAAGATGGATGTGTCTTTAAGTAAAATCCCATCAAGGGTGTGGAAAGTGGGTAAGGAGGGAAGCCTAGGTCACGGAAATAGTCTTCTTGGTGTTGAGAAAAAGTTGATGGTTAGCAAACCAGAGCTGAACCTTGTCAAAGTCTTGCTGTAAGCTGGTTGTAACCTCAGCAGAACAGGAGCCAGATGCATACAGGACTGTATCATTGGCATACATATGTATAGCAGAGGAGGGCGGCAAAGGTCATTTAAGAAGATGGAGAATAGGAAGGGCACTAATACAGAGCCCTGGGGGGATGCCAGTGCTAATCGGGAGGGGAGGGAAAGTGGCATCCAAGATCTTAACTGATTGGGTTCTGCCAATAAGGTAGGCCTTGAACCAGTTTGTGGCAGAGAAAGGTAGGCCAGCTGCCAGGAGTGAGTCGAGGAGAAGGGAGTGAGAGACAGTGTCGAAGGCCTTGGCCAGGTCGATAAAAATGGCAGAGGTAATTTGGCCATTGTCTATCCCGGTTAGGATGGAGTCTGTGAGCCGTAGGAGAGAGGTGGTTGAGTGTTTTTTCATGAAATCAGACTGGAAAGGGGTGAAAAAGGAGGTGTCAGATAGAAAAGAGATGAGTTGGGAGAGGACACTGTGTTCTTGAAGCTTGGCAAGGGTAGGAAGGAGAGAAATGGGGTGATAGTTGCCAGGGTAAAGGGAGGACTACTGCATGTTTCCATGAAGAGGGGACCGAGGCTGTAGAGAATGAGAGATTTAGCATGATTGAGAGGGGGTGGCAATGGCAGAAGCGAAGAGGGAGAGGAGTTTTTGGTCGAGGCCATCATGGGAGGCATCTTTAGAGGGGATGATGGTGAGGAGGCCACTTAGGGCATCGTTTGGGGTTACAGTAGCAAAAGAGATGGGGAGGTGGGAGGGTGGTGGAGGGGGCACACCGGTAGAAGGTGGGGAGGATGATGGGTAGGAGGGGAGGGATTTCAGTAGCTCAGTGGTGCAGGAGGTATAGTAGGAGTTAAATTCCACAGTTACGGTTGGTGAGTCGGACACTAGCGAGCTATTTACTTTAAGTACTGGGGGTGGGCGAGATGAGGGGTAACAGGGCATGAACCACCTTCCAGAACTTTGAAGGGAATTATGTTGGTGATCCAGGTCTGGGGTGGGAGGGCTGGGGGTCAGGAGGTGGTGGGGAGGGTGGAGGACACGGCTCCTGAGGCTCTATGGGTTTTAGCCGGGGGAGCAGTGCCAGCCGAGGGGGCCTGCTGTTTGTTCTGACATAGGGTCTGCTGTTGCCTTTGTTGTTGTCGCTGCTGCTGACAAAAAGGCTGCTTAGGCTTCTAAGGGGGTTTGTACATAAACTGGACAAAATGCACTGCTTTGCCCTTGTCCTGTAAGTCTGTAATAATGTCATTGACATCCCCTTGAAATAGGACAGGGCCCCAGGACGGGGCATCCTGAATGGCTGATTGAACCTCAGGTGCCAAGCCAGAGATCATCAACCAAGAATGCCTGCATAAGCTGACAGCCATAGCTGTACACCTTGTGGAGGTGTCCACTGCATCGTAAGTGGCCCTCAGTGTGTGTCAGCTAGCCGATCTAGCTGACCTCACCATACCGGCCATTTCTTCTTTTAGCTCTGAGTCTGAAAGCTTTCCCAGCTTTGATTCTAGCTGACCCAGAATGGATTTCTAGTAGACCACCATATGAGTGACATAGTTTAGTGCTCTAATGGCCAGGGTGGAAGAAGAGTAAATCTTCTTCCCAAACTGACCTAGTACTCTGTATTCCTTATCAGGGGGAGAAGTACTGAGGTGCTTTGGTTTGGACGAGCAGTTGGGGCAGCACTGATGACCACTGAATCAGCCTTCAGATAGACACTGAGGTGGTCCTTCCCTTCTGGCATCTGGTACATCCTGTCTGACTTCCTTGCCACTGGGGCCAGTGAAGCAGGTTGTTTCCATATCGTGGATGCCAGGTACTCATGAGGGCCTATCCATGGTGGAATTAGTGTCAGAGACAGATCTGAAAGTTCCAGATGCTCAGTGAGCCCCTGGCATTGGGGATCTTGATCCTCCGTGTGCCAGTCGTAGGCAGCCTGGATCTTCCTGAGGAGCTCCATAAAGGAAAGGTCCTCAGGGGTTTGATTTTGGTGATTCCTTTGGTTTGGGGGTCATCTGGGGTTGAGGACTCATAGTCCGATCCTGAATGAGTTGAATCAGGTTCAGAGTCCTACGTCAGGCTGTCATCAGGGGTGCTGAGTCTGGGTAGAGGAATGTCTACTGGTCTCGAGAGGTCCACAGGCCTCGAGAATTCTGTGGGCCATTCTGGCTGAGGTGAGGACTTCACAGATCTACCCAACATCCAAGGTCTGGAGTCCGTCCTTGGGAGATGCCTGTGCATCGTATCTTTGTTGACCGGCGTCGGGGTAACCAGAGGCTGATGCTTGTCAAGTTCTGATGTGAGCTGAGACTTTGCTTTGTCCTACCAGGAACTAAGCATTGCCTGCAGGTCCACCTGGGGCTGGGGTGGAGGTGGAAGTGGTGGGGGCTTATACCCATATCCCAGTGTTGGTTAGCCCAGTACCTGATAGTCAGGTGATGGGAATCCTGATGGGGGAAGGCCAGGTGACAGGTACTGAGGAAACCCTGGCGTCATGTATCCCGGTGTCGGATACCCCAGAGGGTATTAAGGCACTGGATAGCCAGGTGTTGGGTAGCTCGGCAGAGTGCCTGAGGGACCCAGTATCGGCCCTGAAGGAGGGGCCATAGGGTCTGGCGTAGGACCCAACGGGGGCACCGATGGTCCTGGTTGGGGACCGATGGAGGATCTGGAAGGCCCAATGGAGGGTCCAATGGAGCCAGTGTCGGGTCTGACGGCAGCCCAGAGGGACCTAAAGGACCCTGATGGACAGGGATTATATTTGTTGGGTCTGGTGGTAAGCCAGGTATCGGGCAATTCGGTGTCATTAATGGGATAGTGCTGGGCAGTGGATGCTCTCCCTCCTCCATGTCCTGCAGAGTTGGGGAAACTGGAGGAACCACCTCTATAGGCGGAAGGGGAGAAACTGGAGAGGGGGCGACCCTCTGGCATCAGCTATGGTTCAGGCATCAGCTGTTCCAGTTTCTCAACATCAGGTCTGTTATTGGGGCCTGCTGGCGGAACCGAGCTGAGCACACATCGGGGGGGGGGGGGGCTGACGTGCGACTTATCAGCCGGTACTGTGCAATCGTCAGAGAAGCCGACGGTCAACTCACCAGCCCCACTACTCACAGTAGACTCCTTAATCTTGAGGGGTCTAAGGGTAGTGGGTGTCTCCTTTACCCCAGAGACTCCCTTCGGAACTGAAACTGATTCTGATGGGGGGGACCAATGGCTGCTCCGCACCCACAGAAGCACCTTGGCTGGAGGGATGCCCCTGGGGGGGGAATCTCCTCCATGTCCATTGCTCCAGGAGGGGGCCGGGGACTTGATGGAGACCGTTCTCAGTTCCGATGTCTCTCCTTTCTCCTTCTTCTTCTTCTTGCAATGGCCCTCAGGGGAAGAGGAAGAGCTCCTGAGATTCTTCTGCTCCTACTCCATGGATGCGATTTTTAATTTTAATAAATGGGCCGCCAAGGCCTGCAAACAGTGCTTCTGTGTGGCCTGGTTAAGTCCTTGGCAGGTCTCACAGTCCTCGGCCTTGTGGCCTGAGCCCAGACAGAAGAGGCAGAGGGAATGGCCGTCTTTGTGAGGGAGCCGAGTACCACAGGAGTGGCACTTATTTTTATGTGAATCGGAAGGCATTGGAGACAACAATAATACTTTATGAGAAAAAAGTAATTAAACTAGAAATAAACAATTAGAATACTCATCCAATATGGCGTTGACAGAAACAATGTTCTCCACAAGGTCCGACGTGTGCAGGTTGATGTCAGGAAAGAACTGGAGGGTAAGCGTAGGGACCACTCACTATATAGTGCCACACTGATGTCAGTCATATAATGTCAGGTGGGCAGTCCCCCACCAGACACTGCTAGCTTAAAGTTTTCCATGTGGTCCTAGTGCCTGGCGGCTTAGTCCTATTTGTCAGTGCCTACTGCAAGAACCCTCTCGAAGTAAGATCAGGAGGTGTGAGGTTAACTGGAATGTTAGGAACATGAGGCCACTCAAGACACAGTTGTTTACCTGGATCAAGTGCAGAAGCCTCAAGAACAAGAGTAGCCTGCATGTTTCTCAGCAAAGTCTCAAAACAGAGGCCCTCCTGAAGAACAGAAGTAGGAGCTGGAGGTTGGTTGTAAAAGTGTCATCATCGCCGCCCTCAGACAGAATGAGGTCAGGGTCAGACTCCTTCCCCTCCAAATCCCCCTTGGAAGAAGGAGCCAGAAGAGGGGTGGACCTTGTAAGACCTCGCTCAGGCCTAGGAGTCGAAAAGACAGGTGACACCTGAACCAGAACAGGGGTCAGCACTGGACCCGGTGCTGAACCCAGTGCTCGGCCAAAAGGAGTTGGCGCCAGACCCAGCACCAACCCCAAGGGAGTCGGTGCTGGACTCAGACCTAGAGGAGCTGGCACTGGAGGCAGTGCCGCCAAAGTACCCAGGTCCAGCAAAGCCGGAGGCGAATCAGACATGGCACTGAAACAGGCCTTGAAAGGCCCGAATCTGGAGCCAAGCCCAAATCAACCACGGAATGTCCAACCGGCACCACAGTGGCTGGAGAAGGTACCTGTGCTGATCCATGCAAAGAGATAGAATGTCTGATTCTTATGAAATGGAAATCAGCTCTGGTGCCTTCTCTTTCAGATGTTCTTCAAAGCCCCTCTCAGTATGCCTCCCTAGACCGATTATCTCATATTACTCATAACCGACTCACTGTATGTGACAGATGTTGGCAGGATTTCTTCAAGTACATCGAACCTAGTTCTTCTAGACCCTAATCGTAGGGATATTTAGCCCTCCTTCTTATTTTGCTCTTAGATTAGGTTTTCTCAAAACTTTTGTGCACAGATTTCTCCTCTTTTTTCCCTTCTTCCCTGTTTTCTCCCTCTCTCCTTCCCTTCTTCCTTGCTTTTTTCTCTCTTTTCTTTCCTTGCACACTTTTCTCTTATCTTCACCTCTCCATTACTGAACATTGTTCATATTACCACATTTATCACTTTTTGCAATTTACTAAATGCCTTGCCACAGCCTGCCCTAGCATGTATTTCGTACATGGTTGCTATTTCCGATCCTATAATACTCTACTGATTGTAATCCTTCTGCTCTCCACTTACATCCTGAATAGGTTTGCGTTTTATTATCAATACATGTATAAAAGGCTTCCCCAATATGTTTACCCTAAATACTGTGTTTTGTTAAGTGATATTTTATACCTTACATGGAGGATAGTCTTCTATTGTATTAGATGTGTGCTTTCTTATATACTCAAATTTTAATAAAAAGAGTGAAAAAAAAAAGAACTAGATTTTTTTATTAAAAGAAAACATTTGGGGCTCTTAGATTTTGTATGTTTAGGTATTTTTGGTCCAAACTTGGGTCATATCTTAGTTAGCCCCCACCACCACCACGACCACCATAAATCAGATTTATGGTCAATCACAAATCTAATCAAAAATATGTTTTTAATACAGAGGAAATTTTTTTTAATTAACTATCCAAGGGCTCTGCTTGGGAGCAGGTCAAGCAGTGCTCCCAAGGGGAAAATAAACAAACCAAAACAAACAAACAAAAAAACTAATCTAGAGGGGGAAAATAAAAAAGATTAACGATCTAGGGGCCACCTCAGGAGCAGGACAGGCAGTGCTCCCAAAGAGAAAATATAAAAAAGGCATAATCTAGGTGTTCCCTTGGGAGTAGGAAAGTAAGCTCCCAAGTGCAAAATCATCAGAAGTCTTGAAGCTAAACTCCTCCCACCAGCTGGGTGGTATATCCTCTGGCTCCGCCCTGTGATATTACATCTTTTGCATGTTAGAAGGAGGGACCTGGGTGCCACTTGCCAGGGGAGGTCCGGTGGATTGAGTGGATGTGAACTGTATACCACTAGTAGAACTATGGTTACAGGCCGAGGTTACTAAGTGCAGTACAGGTCAGAGCTGTCAGTTAGCAGGAGAAACAGTCAGTGTTTTAGAGTATAAGCGCAGTTGGGGTAAGGTAAGGTGGAGTGGAGATGCTAGATTAGGGTAGGACAGAGGACTAAAAAGCAGCCAACAGAGGCATTGTCAGTTACACCAGTGGGACAGCTGGCAAGGGTGAGTCTTATCAGTGATGGGGTGTGTGGGAGACAGAATCAAGGAGCAGAGTAAATTCCTAGGTGTGAGGCCCTGCCTGGATGCAGGAGTGACCTAGTGGAGAAGTGGGCAGTCACAGTCATTTACTGGTGCTAGCCAAGAGTGGAGCACCTTTTTAAATGGACCAACTTTTCTGCTATCTTGGAGGGAGGCCGAGAGGTCATTGTGCCATTTTGGGCCACAGTAAAGTAACAATCTCTGGGCAATGATAATGTGCATCACAGGCACCTGTAGCAATCCCTTAGCTGTACTCCTGGTGTTCTTTGTGGATGTTGTAGTTTTAAAGCACTTGCTGGTGGAGTCAGGTATATGGCCCGGCAGGACTTTTTTCCCCCAATAATACAGGTCTGGCATTTCAGTCTTTGCTGAAGTGGGAGCCAGTCTGTATCCTTGTAGAGTGAGCAGGTGTGTGTCATATAGTCAGCCCCTAGGGCCCACCTGCAGGCCTTATTGAGTAGAGTTTTTATCCTTTTCAGGGCAGTTTCGATACCTGCTCCATAGATAGGGACTGCGTGCTCACCTTATCCAACCAAGTCCCTGCCACTGCCCCAATGGCTAAGACAACCACACCTCATGTCAATTTGTACCGACTAGGCACTGCTCCCCCACAAGGGTAACGACTAATGACTGTACAAGTGGGTACTCTATCCCGTACTGAACTTCCTGTATGCACTCAAAGCACTTATCACCCTCACCCCCATCTGTCGTCACTGCTGTACTCTATATAGTAATGTATTTGCTGCCCTCTTTTACAGAAACTGTATACTGTACTCACAACCCTGTATTATATGTACTACTCTGCCATGCTGTACTCGTCAGTGTAATATACCTCCAGCATTAGATGTACTGTACCGTATTGCCCTATTAGATGTACTACTGTAATAGATGCACTGCACTGTACTACTGCTGTACCAACTCATATCTTGTACCTCCTGCCCTCTTACACAAAAACTGTAAAATTGTATACTGTCCTAGTAACCCTGTACGATATGTCTGACACTGTGATACCTGTCTGTATGTTCAAACCATAAGTAACAAACCCCGGGTCGCCCCTGAAAAAGGGACCCTTGGGGCCCAGTGGGCTTACCCCGGTTAACAAAATTTAATAAATAATAAATAAATAAATAACCTGTCCGTAGTCTATTGTTGACAGTATGGAGGTACTGGTGACCAGTTTTAGAGCATCCAATGTCAAAGCCTGTCTGTGCCAGTAAAGGATACCTAGCTTGGTGTTAGCTGATTTCATGACATGCTCAGTATGCGTGTTGAAGGTCAGGGTGTCATCAATGTGTATGCCTAGATACTTGAAGGTGGAGACCTGCTCTAATGTTTCATTTTTATGGCTTTTGATTATTAGAGGCCCACACTTTTCTTACTGTGAGGAAGAGTGAAAAGCATGTCTTTTTTTTTTTTAATTTTATTTTAATTTAGCAGGAGCCTGTTTTGTTCAAACCATGACTCTAGCAGTTGAAAACTAGTTTTGAGATCAGTGGGGATTTTTGACATATCCTTGTCTGGGACCGAGATAACGTCATCGTCAGCGTAGAGTACCATTTGAGCCAGGCATGCAGAGGGAAGGGAGTTTATAAACAGGCTAAACAGTAATGGGCCTAACATGGATCCCCACGGCATGCCGAGGATGACTTCCTTAGCTTCAGATAGCTGACCGGATATCCTGACACACTGAGACCTGCCAGAGAGGTAGCTTGTGAACCAGTCCACTGTATCTGAGGATAGACCCATTGAGAGCAAGGTTTTGAGGAGGCGGCTATGGTTGACGGTGTGAAATGCTTCGATGAGATCTATGAATATAGATCCCACCACCTTTCCTGCGTCCAATGTATCATAGAGTAGATTGGTAAAGTCGACTAGAGGAGTCAGCATACTATGCTTCTTTTGGAAGCTGTGTTGTTGCAGACAAAGAAGTTTGTACTTATCGAGACAGTCAGTTAACTGGTCTGAGACTATCCTCTCTAATGCCTTAGAGAGAGGAGGAAGGATTGATATTGGCCTGTAGTTCGATAGGTTAGATCTTTCGCCATTTTTGAAGACTGGTGTCATGAGTGCTGACTTCCATTTGTTAGGGAAGACTTCTGAGCACAGTGATTTGTTGAATATTATCATGAGTGGAAGAGAAACTACTTCCAAAGTGAGTGCTAGCAACTTCATGTCTATGTGATCGCTTGCCATCCTAGTCTTCCCAAGTACCCTCTTAACATACCTAACAGTATCGGTTTGTTTGATGAGTCTGAAATAAAAAGGTGGTGTGTTGCTTGCTGACTCGGTGGGCTAGTTTGGTTGTTTTTCCATGAGTGGTAATAGCTATGAGCTTGGGAGACCTGAACTAAGGTCTGGGAACACCGAGTTGAAAGCGTTATTGATGTCCCTAGGTTCATGCAGTGTTCCAGATGCGGTAACTATCAGGTCCAGAGAGGATTTTGATTCCTTTCCTGTGAGGGATTGTACAGTCTTCCAGAATTCCCTACTGCTGTTCCATGTTTGACCTAGTAGTTCTTTATAGTACTCTGCTTTGACTTTTCTGATTAGTTTTGTGCACTGGTTTCTTGAAATCTTGTAGTTAGTCACATCGGTAGGTTTTCTAGTGGCTATAGCTTTATGCCATAGATTATCCCTTTTTTGCATCACATCTAGAAGAGAGCCAGAGAGCCATGGTGTAGAGCATCCTTTCTTTTTCTTGGTATTGATAGGGGCAAAAATGTCACATGCTCTGGTGTATATGGAGCTGAAATGGTCACATCCTGGGCATTTTCTACCTCAGACCAATTGATCAACCTGAGGTATTGCTTAAATGCCTCCAGCTGTCTTTTCCTGAGGCAGTGATTCTTCGTGACCTGGGGTGTGGGCTTAGAAAATTTGTTCGACCAGGTGAACAGTACAGGGGAATGGTCACTGAGCAAATCCGGGAGCACTATTACCTCAGTGATGTGTTCTGGGCAGGTGGTCAGCAACCAGTCTATGAGTATGCTTGAGCCCATTTTATAGTTCTGCCTAGTGGCCCATGTTACCATTTGAGTTAAACAGCGGCCCATGATGAGGTCTTTGGTGGAGGCTGTGTCGTTAGAGAGCCAGTTGGAGTTAAAATCTCCAGCCACGATATGCTCCCAGTTCTGACTGAGTTTCCTATGGTTTTCAGTGAACTGAAAACCACTTTTGAAGTCAGGGAAGGACAGTGGATGCTCAATGACGAACATAACATCCCCTTACATAACCCCCCCAAATGAACTAAGGGTAACATAAGTAGTAGTTTTGTTTCTTGAAAACATTTCAAGATTTTCTTACACTGGTGGGCATATTTGTCAGTTTTACGAGGTAACTGCAAAGTTTTATTTTTATGGTATTAAAAATATTTTTTTCATGCAAAACTTTTCAACAGAACTGAAAAAAATTAAAATGATCTACTTACTGTAATTCTTAATCTGCTGGAATAACTCCACCACTGATTACCATTTATGGGCCTGGGACCAGAGGTACTAAGACCCTGTGGGACCGGATTTGTTTTGCAGGGAGTCAACTTTGGGTACTGATGGCACCTGCGCACCCTACATGGTGCCACGTGTGTCAGCCAATAACCATTGCCAGCTCCCTCAGCGCCTCAGTTCTTTTGGCAAGGAGAAAAACAAAGAGAGCTAGATCCTGTTTAGCCCAACCAAAGGGATAGGAAAAAGATAGTGAAATTAAACAAACAACACAATAAAAACTGACTACCAAACTTCGATTAAGATGGACAGGGCAATCCAGGTGGCACAAGGGTAAGGGTCATTACAGCCACAGCCTCACCACTAGCCAGACAGGAAATGGGCAGTGGCATAAGAGGAGGGCAGCAGCCCTGAACATGTGACTCTGGCAAAAAAAAAAAAATTGTGATGCCCAGAATGAGACCCCCTTGTAAATGAGACGGCACAAAGTGCCAAAGGAAAAAACATAGACTCAAAGAAAAAATATAAAATCCAAGCTATCAGAAAAGATAATTGAACTCCTTTTTTTCCAGTAAAGATTTTTATTGAAGAAATCTCAAAAATATACATTCAGTAGAAGTCGTAATTTACAGTTTTTCAAGCAATGCTCAGAAAATGATAACTTCCTAAAAGAGTACTGTAGTAACAAGGCATTCACAAAAACACCATCTGTCACTAGTCTTTGTTAACACACAGGATAGTGGATGGGCTATTATGCTACTGAAGGGTACTGATTCCCTGTGACCTCGAGAGCAAAGCTCGAGAGGTCCATGGGAATCAGATCCATGAGCTGGCACAACACACTGGTTGTGCATAGAGTTGCACATCTGCTGTTCTATATAGTATATGGGTATCAGTGCCTATTTCGGACACTGCACTTTGTTTCAGTGAACTGGTGGTTGGGGGGGGCACTTGAAGGTTGGTGGTAGGCTCAAATTACTGACACAGTGTGCTGCAGATGTTTCTGCAAGTTCGAGTTTAAAAAACAACTTCCAGCTTAATTGGATAGGGGAACTCAAGTATGTGGCAGCATTCCAAGTTGTTCTGCTGCAGTAGTAGTGACATCACTACTGCAGTAGAACACTAAGGTGCCTACAGTGTCTAATCACTCATTTATAGATGGATATCTTTTATCTTTCCAGTGCTGTAGAATCAATCTTTTAAATGCTAATGATACAGAAAGAATCCATAAGATTTTATGTGATGGAATATCCAGGATCATTGAGGAATTACCCAGAATAAACAGGAAAAGGGAAACTTGACTTTAAGAACTGATTTACACAAAGAGTGAATGTTCTTCCAAGACTTCAAAATACCAGGACAACACCAGAATAGATGATACAGATCTGCTTTGACTGCACCACATCTCCAATATCTGTCATCCTGCACCAACCGCGCAATTTATGCAATTGTATTGAGAATAGGTAAAAGTAGTGTAGCATTTTAAACTGGATTAGTCTCCCTTGAACCTCTCTACAGCACTTGCATGCATTATCCCAGGCCTTAGTCCAGGCTTCCTGAGATAACCTGAAGTTAAAGCCCATCTCCAATTTAGTTTTGGCCGACAAAGTTAAGTTTTCTTCGGGGACAGATAACATTTTGTATAGTAAACTCGCCCCTTTTGGAAGGTAGGCAAATTTGAAAAACCTGTTCCATTCTAAAGAGACAGGAAGAGAGAGGTCAGGTTTTAATACCTTTCTAGTGAGGTATCCATAATCTGTAAACAGAATCAGAATTGAAATCTGTGTACTGTATGCAGAATTTTTGTTAAAGTTCTTTAAAGGAGAGCAGAAGGTTCTGAGAATTTAGTATATCTCCCACTGTTCTTGGGTAAAGAGCTTTTGTGATTATGGCATATTTTTTTACAAGCTAGAATTGTACTCCACAAAGTGGGGTATGTACAGAATTTTGGGGAAATGGGTAAGAACAAAAGATCCAGAAGTTTTAAAGAGATTACATCTTTTTCCACTTCTGCCCATAAGGGTACGTTCATGTTATTTGGAGGTACAAACCAGAGAGCCACCTGCCTAAGTCTAAATGCCCACATGTACCCCTGCCACCATGGCAACGCAAAACCACCTACCTTTACAGGAGCTCTCAGCTTTTTAATAGATAGACGTGGTGGTTTATTATCCCATAAAAAAGAAGATATTTGCTTCTCTAACTTGCCAAACCAAGTGTTTTGGATAAGAATGGATCGATTGTTTAATATGTAAAAAATCTTGGGTGCCACTATTATCTTTACGGTATTAATTTTGCCCCATAAAGATAGGTGTAGCTTAGCCCATTTTTCCATTTCACAAGTTACCTCTTTCATTACCCCTGTAAGATTAAAATGAGCAATTTTTTCAAAAGCACCAAAAACCATAATGCCCTCAGTTGCCTAGGTGAAATTAAAATCCGTTCTTATTTTAGATCTTCAGCAGGAGACTTGGCCACCATTAAACACTCTGGCTTGGACCAGTTAACAAGGCCAGAAATCAGACTGAAGTCTTGTAAAAGAGGAGTTATATTTTGTAGCGAAAAGTGTGGTTGTGACAAAATCAGTGATATGTCATCTGCAAATGCAACAACTTTGTTAGAATATTTACCCAGCTGTACCCCATGAATTCTTGTGGAAGACATTATTCTTCTTATTAAAGGTTCTATAGCCATGACAAACAAAAGAGGGGATAATGGCAACCTTGTCTGGTCCCTCCATGTAAATTGAATGTTTCTGAGACAATACCATTGGTGATCACAGCGGCTCTGGGTTTACAATATATTTAGTTGCAACCCATTTCTGCAAAAGGGGACCAAAGTTACAAGTCTGCAGCACTGAAGTTGAGTAGCCTCGTTCTAATGAATCAAAAGTTTTACAAATGTCAAAGGGATAATGCCAATATGGGAGAACTAGGGAGGTATTTGTAATGTGCAGCCCAAATTACTGAAAACAACCTACATAAGTTATCTGATGCTTGTCTTTCCTGCATAAAATCCACCTGTTCCTTGCCTATTAGTTTCTGCAGCACGGTAGATATTCTATTTGCTAGAATTGTTGCCACTATTTTATAATCAAAGTTTAATAAAGAGATTAGCCTATAATTTGCAAATTCTAAATGACTTTAATTTTTTTGGGGGTATGAGACAAATCAAGACTTCATTCATAGAATCTGGGAGACCTTCAGAAGGAGCCCCCCTGAATGCAGTGAGCAGGTGTTCCCTCACAACTGGGTTCAAGTGTTCATAAAATTCACCTGGTAGGCCATCCGGCCTAGGTGTTTTCCCAGAGGGGGGGCCTTATTAATCGCATCCGCTACTTCCTGTAAAGAAATGGGTAGGTCTACCTTATGTTTTTCATTCTTAGACAAGGTAGGAAGATTAGTACGTTTCAGGAAGTCCTTAATCAAATCAGGCCTTTGCAAACCTTGAGTTTTGTATAGTTTGGCATTGAACTCCCTGAAACACGCATTAATAGTTTTGGTATTATACGAAACCTGCCCTATTACATCCCTGATACTCTCTATAATATTCTGGTTCTATTTTTTTGGACAATATGCCAATAATTTGCCTGCTTTTTCCCCAGACTCCCAATACCCCTGTTTGACATGTGAGAGTGCATACCCAATTTTGTCCAAGTGCATTTTATTTATTTCATACCTTAACTTGATGATCTCATATAAGCTATTAGTATTATTAACAGGGATCTTTTTATAAGATTCTAACATTTTATGTAAGAGGGATTCCTTTTCAGTTAGTTCTTTTTGCTTATCCTTATTTTCCTGGCTGCAAAACTAATCATTCTCCCTCTGACACATGCTTTGAAGGTCTCCCACAGAGTTCTTGCAGTTACCTCACCATTGTTATTTATATTAAAGTAAGACTTGGCCTCTTCTGTTATCCAGTTTAGAAATTCAGGGTCCTGCAAAAGAGAGGTGTTGAATTTCCATCTGTGACTTTTGCCCGTATACTTTTCGAGGAGGACAGAGACTTTAAGTAGACTGTGATTCGAAACTAGAATATTTTTGTAGGCCACATTACACATCATGTTACATATACTCAGAGGTAAAAAAAAATTATCTAACCTACTGAGTGAGGCATGTCTTGCTGTTGGAAATGAGTAGTCCTGCCCCTGCGGATTAACTAACCTCCAAGAATCAAGTAGGCCCTAGTCTCCCAATGCTGCATGTAAGGTCTGTCTGGATTTAGTAAGCATAACTCTGTTCTTGTTGTTTGACCTACCAAGTGGCAGATCCATGACTTCGTTGAACCCCCCCCAAAAAAAAATAATATCGTATTCACCTAGAGATCCCAACATTAGACTTAGTTTGTGAAAAACTCATCTTGTTTTTATGTGACAGCAATAATATGAATATGTTTAAAAAAAATTAGATGAATACATGGGTATCAGAAAATGTTCCTACCACCACTAGAATTCTGAATGGTGGCAAATTCATAAAAGGCCTAAGGCCTCCTGAATGTGTACTTGCCCTATGAACCTCTTGTTTTGAGTTTGGGGCATATATATTACACAGGGCCTCATTTTTCCCATACAGTGAGCCTGATAAAATTTGGTATCTCCCCTTCTATATCTGACACATGTGTGTTTTATAAAATTAACCCCCTTTCTTGATTAGTATTGCCACCCCCCCCCCCTTCTGGAAGTAAAACAGTTGTAGTACTTAACACTCACTACCCATGCTCTGGCTAGTTTGTCTGCCTCTACTGGTAGTAAATGAGTCTCTTGTAGCGTGGCAATGTCTGCCTTGTGTTTTTTTAAGATGGTTTAGAACTCTGTATCTTTTAGTTGGGGAACCCAAAACCCTGAACATTCCATGAAACAATATTTACAGCACTCATTCTCAAATTAGTTTGGAGTTTATCAATATTTAAATGCACTAACTAGATAGTGCAGAACCTAGCTAACTGTAAATAAACTATAAAGGTAACATGACAATCAAATACTAACTTCTAATACTACTAATACAAATCTGAAAAGTCATGCCACACTCAAGTTAAAACAAAAGAGTAAACGGTTTACAGGAGAGGCGTGTAGAATCCACCGTGAATAAACTTCTCAATATGGAGCAGCACACCTCTAAGTCAGCATGAAACACAAAAACTCACCATTAATATAACTAAACTTCAAGGTAATACCAATATTTATAAATATCCATAACAAACTGAACAGTGTGAGTACAGAGAAAGAGAAGAAAAAAAACATTTACTCAACTAGACGTTAACCTTGCTCTTTAACGCTGTTAAAATAATCTGGCAGCCACTTTCTGATCCTCTAGCAGCAGACAGATATCTCAGTGAGAGGAAGTATGCGAGAGAACTCCAGCAAACCTCTGCCCTTTGTTTTTTATCTTACTTATCCGAGCTCCCCCCTTCCCCTTATGTCTTGTGAGAAGGGAGTCTAAGGTAGCCACTGAGCCAGACTTAATTCTAACTTGGGTACTTATTCAAAAAAGAGATAAAGGCTATGTAAGAGCCCTGAATATACTTGCAGTACACCAACAGCCCACTCCCCCTTATACTTACCTCTAACATCCACCCAGGTTCGCAGATAGGCAATTACAAGTAACAGACGGTACTCATTTTAGTTATTTTTTGAGTAAATTACTTAACATTTTTTATAATAATCTGTTATTTATTTATTTATTAAATTTTGGTGACCGGATAGGCCCACTGAGCCCCAAAGGTCCCTTTTTCAGGGGAACCCGGGATAACAATACAAGTTATAAGAATGAACAAGGACATAAGGAACATTTGAGGCATTGTGAGGTACATCATGAGGTGGTTACAGTAAAGAAAAATAGTGGATACAGGCATGGTTACAGGCATGGTAAAAGAAAAGCAGTGGATACAGGCATGGCTTACAGGCACGGTAAAAGAAAAGCAATGGATGCAGACATGGGTACAGGCATGGTTATCATCATGACATGTAAGCAATTGATAGTACTTTGCATATAGTTTATTCAGGGGTTATAATTTAGTATATTTATTATAACGTTTATTATATTGCTAGTTTTATTTTTGTAATTGATTTGAATGTGTACGGTGCCCAGAGCCTCCAGGATGGGCGTCTTTTTAAATAAAATTTGCTTTGCCTTGCCGTTACTTAGCACTATCACTTTCTCATCATTTTTCCATTTTCTGATGGGTATAGTATTAGCTTACATTTCTTTAGCAAGCTATAGCGCCCTTACAAGATAACACAAACCCAGTTGGAGCTCCATCCAAACTGGTCCTTCCTGTAGCGTATCATTAAGAGAAGTGAACGTTTTTTGTGCTATAAACCCAGGAATAATAACATCCGGCCCAGGAGAGTGAGTTAGGGCCCCCGCATGCATGTATAAAGAAATCATAAAACTAATAAATCAGGCTCCCCCAACTGCCATATGGGCTCTCCTACTTACCAGATTTATTAAGAGAATTGCGTGTCATACCAGCAGGCTTTAATGGTTAATTCCTAGTAGCTGGCCATAAAATAGGCTTCCCATTTGTCTTAAAGTAGCAGTAAAGAGAAATATCTATCACTAGAGGATTTATGAGCAGTGCCATATTCTCATGTAACTTGTGCCTAAAAATGCTTATTGTCCCCTCCAGGACTCTTCACAACATGCTGACTGGTAAAGCTGTAGGCGAACAATATTTGGTAAATAATTAAAAAAACTTTCAGTACCTCTGAGGAGCGGCAGCAAGACATTGTTTTACAATATCTAGCATATATTTCCTGCATGCTCTTCACTCCTACGTCTGGATACTCCGGAACTATTATTGTAATGTATCACTGTGAACAATCATTAGGATCGGAGCCCTACACAAAATTTTATAATCTATTAAATAAATAAAACTATGCATTTGGGACAGTGAAGAGAAACACTCAGCAAAGAGCAATATAGAAATAGTACATCTGCCCGCCGGGAGGCGAGCCTCAGAGGCTGAATCGCTTCCTGGATCAACCCCCAGCCAATCAGCTTCCAGGGATCTTGGATTCACAATGCACGGAAATGGAAACCAACCTTCAGGTCACCAGAGTTAGTAAGTTCTCCGGATCCAACAAGAATGCCAATGAGTCCATGAGCATGTCAGCAACTAAGGACCAAGGGGACCCAGGAGACAGTCGGGTATGTCCCAGGCAGAGACCCCTGAGGCACTATGTAACTGATGATGATGGTGCTTCACTTTGTTATTTAACTCTCCAGAGCTGACAGCAGCTTTCAGTGCAGGAGACAGAAACTTGCTGGTTTTGTTTTTGAAAAAGGGCTATGCCTTCCGGTTGAGCTTGTCTGACCAGTTCAAAGATTTTGGAACCTTTTTGATTCTGTGAGGGAGGTTAGCAGAATTTGTAGTTGTGTGCTTAAACACTGGAATCTGTGTAGGTTCGGAGACAGCATCCACTGCAGCATTCTCTGGACAGAAGGATTGCTCTGTGCGCTGATGCAGGGAAGTGCACGCCTGAGAGTCACCCCCTCGAGCAGCAGCTGTCAAAGTTCCATTTGTGGCAGCTGATGGCCCAGATATATTCAAAAACTGTGTTGGTCTATCAGAGTTGATATGTCTAGATTCTGGCCAAGATTTTAACACAAAGTCTCAAGCTTCCTTGACTTTATTAAAAGCATGTAGTCCACCACCTCTAGAAATCATTAGGACTGCAGGATACGTTACAAAATAGTGTGCATTAATTTTTTGTAGCACAGTTCTGGTCTCCCTAAATTGCTTTCTCTTCTCCACAATCTCTGAGGAAAAATCCTGGAAGAAAAATGCTCTGTCTTGGCCCCAGTTTAGGATTTTCCTGTGACGTGTCACAGCTAAGATTTCCTCTTTTACAGGGAAGCGAAGGAATCTCATTACTATAGGTCTAGGCTTCTGTTCTTTCTTAGGAATTGCCCTGAGCAATCTATGTGCTTGTTCAATTTCCAGAGGCTAAGTCCAATTAAAGTTAAGGACAGATGGATTGAACTCCTGTAAAAATTGCACCATATTCTCCCCTTCAGCATACTCTGGAACACCAACAACATGGAGGTTATTCCTCCAACTCCTATTTTCTTGGTCATTATTTTTTCCAGCCAAAAGATGTATGCTGGATTTATTCTTTTCCCCTAAATCATCTACTTTACATAGTGATTCCTCTATAAAAGATAGTCTTTCTTCTAGAGCCTCCATCCTCCCTGACAAATCCTCCTGTTTCTTTTTCTCTACTTCAGCCCCTTTTTTCATATCAGTTATGACCAGTTTTATTGATTGTAACATTTCTTTAATTAAAATCATATCACCACCTTCAGTCTTACTCCCATTCTCATTTTTACTGCCACTGGAAGCCAAATGAGGAGGCGAGACCCCGGGATGTCCATTTGCCATGCCCATTACATTTCTGTTGCAGTGAGCCATTCTGAGTCCTGGTACTCAGTAAAACAATAAAAATTTATATCTCAGTCTAAGAATGTCCAAATTGAGTCAGATTTGCTAGAATAGTTCACACTTACCGCCAGATGCTTTTTATATAAAAACAGTCAATCGTGAACTACTCTGAAGTGAAAAATTAAGAGCTTTATCACGGAGGGTCTTTAGGCCCTCATACCATACAAAAAAGGGCTTCATAGGTACAGGTAGCTCCTTCCCCCTTTTTCTTTCTTGTCCTTCTTCTCCCTGCCCAAGGTATATCCCCTTGTGGACTCTGTCACTTTCTCGGAGGTGCTACCTGTCCACAGCAAGGGGGAAGGGTGCGACATCCACATCATTGAATTCAACAAATGGCTGGAGAAATGGTGGGGAGAGGTAGGGTATGGCTTCACTGGAGACTGGAACCTCACCTGGAGGGATGAAGGACTATATTCTCCAGATGGCCTGCACCTATCCAGGGGAGGCAAAGCTTTCCTCTCTGAGAAGTTTAAGTGCATCCTTAGTGATCATTTAAACTTGCCAAGTGGGGAGGAATAGACAGTCAAGGGGATTACCATTGCCCACCCCCCCAGGACATAACCGAAAGCAGTGAGGACCTAATAACTAGCATAATATCTAACCATAAAACTACCGTGGTTACAATGGGTGAGAGAACAGAAGGTACATCACTAATGTGGTGCAGGGCAAAGACCAATAAACAAGGAACATTAAGGGGGTACACAGAGTGGAAGGTCATGCGCACAAATGCCCACAGTTGGAGAAACAAAATCCCAGACCCATCGGCACTGATGGCAGACACAATTCTGGACATTGTGGCTACTATGGAGACAAGGTATGCAGGGAACCATGATTGAGATGCAGCCATACCAGGGTATACACTTTTTCGAAAGGATAGGGAGGGGAAGAGGGGAGAAGGGGGTGCTATGTATGTAAAGGAAGGGATTAAAGCTACAGAGGCTCAGGGATCCAGGGAAGAAGCAGAGGCATTGTGGGTCATAGAAACATAGAAACATAGAAACTGACGGCAGATAAGGACCGCTTGGCCAACCTAGTCTGCCCATTTTCCTACCTAACAGATAAGCTGCAGATCCTAGTTAACCAACAGCTTAATTCCTCCTACCCCCACTAGGACTGCCCTATGCCTGTCCCATGCATTCTTCAGAGTCCCCCACTGTTCTTATCCACGACCTCCTTCAGGGAGGCTGTTCCATGCATCCACAACCTCTCAGTGAAAAATACTTCCTCACATTACCCTGAGCCATCCCCTTCTATCTTCAAATTGTGCCCCTTTGTTCTTGCACATCTCTTTTTCTGAAAGATGCTACCCTCTTGGACTTTGTTAATTCCCTTGAGGTACTTGAAAGTTTCTATCATGTCCCCTCTCTCCCTTCTTTCCTCAAGGGTATACATATTAAGCTCCTTTAGTCTTTCTTCATATGTCTTCTGGTGCAGACCCTGCACCTTTTGGTTGCCCTCCTCTGGACAGCCTCCACTCTGTCTATGTCTTTGCGGAGATGGGGTCTCCAGAACTGCACACAGTACTCAGATGGGGTCTCACCAACTGTCTGTACAGAGGGATAACAACTCCTGTTTTCTACTATTGATGCCTCTTCCTATACATCCCAGTATCCCCCAGCCTTCCTTACTGCCTTCTCACATTGCTTGCCCACCTTTAGGTCATCTGATATAATTACCTCCAGGTCCCTTTCTATTTTTACTGTTGTCAGTATCTCACCTCCCATTGTGTACGCTTCCCCAGGGTTTTTGTTCCCCATGTGCATTACCTTGCACTTCTTTGCATTGAATCTGAGCTGCCATACATTTGACCATTCCTCCAACCTCTCTTGGGTCACTCTGGAGTCAGGGAACAAAACAACCATCCATGCTGGAGTGGTTTACAGGCCTCCCATGCAGGGAAAGGCTACAGATCTAATATTAGTGGAAGCCATCCATAATATGGCAGCCAAAGGGGAAGTACTACTAATGGGTAACTTCAACATGCCAGATGCAGATTGGAATACACAGACTGCAAGTACACCAAGGAGCAGGGACCTCATGTCTGCCATGTATGGGGAAAACCCAAGGCAACTGGTGGTTGAGCCCACTAGGGAGGGGGCTGTACTGGATTTAGTGCTGACAAACAGGGACAGAGTCATGGATGTTGAGGTGGGCAGTCACCTTGGTACCACTGACCACAGAACTTTGTGGTTTAGAGTCAACACATTGGCAGCCAAAAGCCATTCAAAGATTAAGATCTGAAATTTCCAAAAGGCCAACTTTATGGAGATGGGAGAACAGCTCAAAATTGCCCTGGTAGCAGAAGATACAGGGGGAGGGGTAGAAGAATAGTGGCTTAGGCTCAAGAGATCCATAGCAGGAGTGACAAGTCAATGTGTCAGATTGCTTAGCAAAAGCAAAAGAAAGAATCGGCCACTGTGGTTCTCTAAGTCAGTAGCTGAGAAAGTGTGAGAAAAAAGTAAGGCATTCAGGAAATACAAAGAGACACAGAAAGAAGAAGACAGACTGAACTATCTAGAGAAGCAGAGAGAAGCTGGGAAAGCTGTCAGAGGGGCTAAGGCAAGAATGGAGGAAGGAATAGCACAGGCTATTAAGAAGGGAGACAAGACCTTTATCTGTTATATTAGTGAGAGGAAGAAGACCAGAAATGGCATTGTTTGGCTAAAGAAGGGAGAGGGTGAGTGGGTGGAGAATGACTTTGAAAAAGCTGAGATACTGAACAACTATTTTTGCTCCATATTTACCAAGGAAGAGGCAGGAGAGGGGCCAAGACTCACGAGGAAAGATGTATGGGGGGGGGGGTGAACATCAGCCCATTTACAGTGGACAGAGTCTTGGAGGATCTAGGAAAAGTAAAGACAGACAAGGCAATGGGGCCAGACTGGATTCACCCTAGAGTGTTGAAGGAACTCTGGGAAGTCCTAGCAGGTCCACTGACAACCCTCTTCAACCAATCACTAGAGATGGGGGAGGTACATGGGGACTGGGGGAGGGTAGAGGTGGTCCCCCTGCACAAGACTGGAAGTAGGGAGGAGGCAGGCAATTACAGACCTGTACGCCTGACATCAGTGGTGGGGAAGCTGATGGAGTACCTACTTAAGGAGAGGGCAGTGAAGTTTCTGGAGTCAAGTGGTGCGAAAGACCCAAGGCAGCATGGATCCACTGAGGGTAGGTCCTGTCAGACTAATCTTATTGATTTCTTTGACTGGGTGACCAGAGTGGTGGATCGGGAGAAGGATGGATGTGGCCTGCTAGTTCAGTAAGGCCTTCGACACCCGTTCCTCAGAGAGAAGGGTGTAGAAATTGGGGAATCTGGGTGTGGACTCTAAAGTGGTAAAATGGGTTGGAAACTGGCTAAAAGCCAGGACTCAGAGGGTGGTGGTAGTAAATGACATAAAATCAGAAGGGGGGGAGGTGACCAGTGGGGTGCCACAGGGATCAGTGCTGGGTCCAGTTCTATTCAATGTCTTCATAAGCAACATCACAGAGGGACTGGAGGGGAAAGTATGCCTGTTCGCAGATGACACCAAGATCTGTAACACAGTCAACATAAAGGAGGAGCTAAATGAGAAATGACCTAAGACTACTTTACGAATGGTCAAGGGTTTGGCAGTTGGGTTTCAATGCTAAGAAGTGCAAGACAATGCACCTGGGACATGGAAACCCATGAAAAGGAATACAGGATGGGGAGGCAGGTTCTGGCTACAAGTCAGGAGAGAGAGACCTGGGAGTTATCATATCCGATGACCTGAAGTCAGCCAAACAATGCATGAAAGCAGTGGGGAAGGCAAACAGAATGCTGGGGTGCACAGGAAGTGGCATAACCAGTAGGAGGAGTGAAGCGGTGATGCCACTGTATAGATCATTGGTGAGGCCTCATCTGGAAAACTGTGTCCAATTCTGGAGACCGCATCTCAGGAAGGACATAGACAGAATGGAAGCAGTCCAGAGAAGAACAAAAATGATACCTGGATTGCACCACAAGCCTTGTGAGGAAAGACTCAATGAACTAGACATCTATTCACTGGAAGAGAGAAGGTATATTAATTTAGACGAATGTGCACAAGGACAAGGGGACATAACATGAGGCTGGAGGGAGGGAGGCTTAGGGGAAATGCTAGAAAATATTTTTTCACAGAGAGGGTGGTGGAACCATGGAACAGCCTACCAGCAGAGGTGGTGGAAGCGAAAACAGTATGGGGATTCAAAAGTGCATGGGATAAGCATAAAGGCACCCTGCTGTACAGCAGAACGGGGGAAAGGCAGTCCAGATAACAGTAGCGATTGCCAAACCAAGTAGGGAAATGGGCAGACTAGGTGGGCTGTATGGTCCTTATCTGCCGACAGAGTCTATGTTTCTATGAGGGTGAGAGAGCTAGCATTTCAAGCTGGCATTGCCTCAGTCGTGTACGTGACCCTCCCGATAACTGAACTCCTGAGTTGGTCATGTCCCTCTTCCTCGCATCAGGGATGAAGAAAGGGAAAAACAAGATGTATCTGGAGTTGCTAGGCTGGATAGCCAAAGGAGTCAAGATGTGCTCATCTGACTAGACAACCCAAGGGTACTGGAATAGGGCCAACATAAATAAAACAGAAACTGGGATACCACCGAAAACAGTCTGACCTAATCAGAAAACTATAGTATAAAGAAAATTCCTGGTTCTCCTGCAACCACTGGGATGTACCGTGTAAGAGCTAGTGCAGCTGATCCAATACGGTGCATAGCACCTCTCACATGCACTGATCTGCTAAGCAGAGTTAGACTGGATAGTGCCCAGGAGCACAGGGTACATTTAGCAACTAACAGGAACATACCCACAAGGGGATATACCTTGGGCAGGGAGAAGAAGGACAAGAAAGAAAAAGGGGGAAGGAGCTACCTATGAAGCCCTTTTTTGTATGATATGAAAGCCTAAAGACACTCAGCCCAGTTTTTTTTTTTTTTTGGAGGGTACAGAGGAGTGCCAGACTCTTTTTCAGAGAAAATACTCAAGGGTCCAAGACCCCCTAGAGGGTGTGACTGGGGAGATTCCCAGTACCTATTTTGGTGTTGCTTGCAGCAGCAGGATGAGCAGCCCAGAGGCTCCGGCTCTGTCTGAGCAGGGGAAGGTGGGTGGGGCATGGTAATCAATGGTGTAGATATTCCAGAAGATCAACAATTATAATAAGTACTAATTTTCATATCTTCCAAGAATCAATCTTCACCACTGATTCCCACTTATGGGTCAGTGTACCAAGCTTCCCTTTTCCATGAAGGAGGAGCTGGCTCACCCTGAGAGCAAAAAGATCCCTAATTCCTCTGCATGTGAAAGAACACCTAAGGACAGGGGCATCTTATGAGTCCGGTGGGACCTGAGACTGGTCAGGGTCAGGTGGGTGCTCCTGTGGCACAGGAGCAAAAGGGTGCCTCGACAACTCTGATCATACTGGAGAAGAAGTGAACCCCCTGGAAATGCAAATTCCACAACTTACTCAAGGCCAAATGTGCCAGCCAGGAAAGGTGAAGCTACACCATCTGACTGAGGCAGACTGCAGTCCACAAGCTTGGAGGCCATCTCATTGGCATTATACAATGCCCCTGACTGATGCCTTGCCACCTCCAGGCATTAAGCAAAAAAAAAAATGGCTCACCTGACTAATTCTCTCTTAGGCATTGCAGCTAACAGCTGATCTATCTGAAACCACAGGCATTGACTGAAGGCTGCCTGATGTGCCTGGTGTGCTGCGATGCACATCATGATGAGTGCCAAGGTAAACACCTTCCTGCCCAAGCAGCTGTCTAAACAGAGTCAGCCTCAGGAGGTCGGCCATGCATTGGCTGCCTCAGCCCTGATGGGGCCTGCAACACCTCCAGCCCTGAAGAGGGGTGAGGTACTGCACCTGCAGATCCTCAGAGTATGGAGTGCCACAGCATGAGATCCCTCAGGGCTGGAGGGCAACAGAAGTGATGTCTCTATGCTATCCTTGATGCATCTCTGAAGGCCCTAAGCCAACTGCAGAGTCATTGCTGAAAGCTCTGAGAAGTCCCAATAGCAAGGATACTGGGCTGTGGCTTGTACAGGTGCCAATATCCAGTATCTCAAGTATGTCCACCAGGAATCTCTAGTACAGAGTGTACTCAGAAGCCAAAAACAAATGGATTGAGGGTTCATTGTCCTCTGAGGAAGACACTGACAAAGAAGATGCCAGTGCTGAGGGGACAGGCCATAACTGGGCCCTGTCAGACTCCTTATGGTGTTGCTCTAAGGTACCAATGATCATTCTGTGCTGTTCCCAGGTAACTGGCCCCTGAGGTCCATGTACCCAGGTAGCTGCTGTAAGAGTGGCAGAGGCTGGGGGCGGGGGGCGCAGAGAGGCAGGGTCTCTAGAGCCTCTGCCTGGTATGTACATTTTCACATGTGACCTCGCCTGAGAGGGGGGACTGGAAGGACTGCCTGAATGGGGTTGTCCTACATCAGACGAACAACCCCGTCCGTGCCTATGGGGGTATTCCCCCAGGTGGCGACAGCAGAGCCGTACAGTCTTCACAGGGTGGCCCCATTCCCACAGGTGATGGTGTCAGCCAACAGCAATGGGGAGAACACCACCTCCTGGTTGTCACCAGACTCCAAGCTGGGGTGACTTCTTCCTCAGGCGGAGAAATAAATCTGACACTGGAGGGCAAATTAGACCCTCTTAATCTAGGCTTAGTACCAAACGAGAACAGTTTTGCCCTACATCAGTATAGCTACTCTAATTCTGGAATGCCAGTATGTAAAGAAGAACAAAAACTAGAAATGAAAACTAATCAATGGGCATTTGTATACAGCTCAGTTTTTTGTTTTGCCATGGTATTACTTTTGAAGAAAATATATTTAAACAACTGAAGTATGCTGAACCTATAAAGACTGGATTAGTCTCCAGCTGGACTTAAAAGAATGGTGATCAACTGCAGTTTCCCTTTTTCCATACAAAACATAAACTGTATGCAAAAAACATAACCAATATTCTCTACAATATTTAATTTTCAATGAAAGTGACCAAACTCTGGTCAAAAGCATTTGAGACAGCTGATTATTCAGTTTATGAAATCTTTATTCACTGATCACACCAAGTGTTGTAAAAGAAACAACATAGTAGTAGCCACAGACATTGCCAGCTATTTCCAGATATTTCGCGAAATTTCTAAAGAGTTTCTCTCTGCTGCCCCTACTGTGGAAATGGAGAAAGCATGAGCTATCTCTGGAAATATCACAGAAATTTCAGGAAATAGCTGGCAGTGTCTGTGGCTGCTGCTGTACCATCGGATGAACATCTCGATATAATGCAATAAGTCAGTAGAGAATTAAACTGACAAAAAAAAGATGCGGCTGGCCAATCAACACAGTGGTTAAGTGTTACTGCTCACAATGCTGGTGACCCAGGATTGGATACGATCTCAGAATATTAAAAGAGCTCAGAGAGGTGCTGGCGGCCTCGCTGAACACCCTATTCAACAGAGCACTGGAGACAGGGGCAGTCCCAGAACGCTAGAGGAGGGCAAATGTGGTCCCTCTCCACAAAACTGGAAGTCTAGAAGAGGCAGGCGATTACAGACCAGTCAGTCTGACCTCATAGAAACACAGAAACATAGATTTTGACGGCAGATAAGTACCGCTTGGCCCACCCAGTCTGCCCATTTCCCTACCTAATGGATAAGCTGCAGATCCTAGTTAACCAGCAGCCTACTTCTTCCTACCCCAACCCCCTAGAATTGCCTTATGACTGTCCCATGCATGCTTGAATTCCACCACTGTTTTTGACTCCATAACCTCCTCCGGAAGGCTGTTCCATGCATCCACAACCCTCTCTGTGAAAAAATACTTCCTTAAATTACCTCTGAGCCGCCCACTTATATCTTCAAATTGTGCCCCCTTGTTCTTGCACACCTCTTTTTTTGAAAGATGCTACCCTCTTGGACTTTGTTGATTCCCTTGAGGTACTTGAAAGTTTCTATCATGTCCCCCTCTCCCTCCTTTCCTCGAGGCTATACATATTTAGCTCCTTAAGTCTCTCTTCTTATGTCTTCCAGTGCAGACCCTGCACCATTTTAGTTGCCCTCCTCTGGACAGCTTCCATCCTGTCTATGTCTTTGCGGAGATTGGGTCTCCAGAACTGCACGCAGTACTCCAGATGGGGTCTCACCAACTGTCTGTACAGAGGGATAATAACTTCCTGTTTTCTACTGGTGATGCCTCTCCCTATGCATCCCAGTATCCTTCCAGCCCTCCTTGCTGCCCTCTCACATTGCTTGTCCAGTGGTGGGGAAATTAATGGAGGTGCTGTTAAAGGAGAGGACTGTGTCATTCCTAGACTCTAGAGGAGCACAGGACCCAAGGCAGCATGGATTCACAGTGGGAAGGTCATTTCAAACAAATCTAACAGATTTCTTTGACTGGGTGACCAGGGAGGTAGATCAGGGAAGGGCATGGATGTGGGCTACTTTGATTTCAGCAAAGCCTTTGGTACCATCCACATAGAAGATTGGCAAACAAGTTATGCAACATGAGGGTGGGCCACAAGGTGGTGAACTGGGTCAGAAATTGGTTGAGGGGCAGGACACAGAGGGTGCTGGTAAATGGGGTTCATTCTGAGGAGAGTTAGGTGACCAGCGGGGTGCCACATGGATCAGTCCTGGGACCAGTCCTCTTCAATGTCTTCATAAGTGACACTGTGGAGGAGCTGGAGGGGAAAGTGTGTCTTTTTGCAGATGACACTAAGATCTGCAACAGGGATGGCACTCCAGAGGGGACAGAAAAAATGAGAAAAGACCTAAGCAGGTTGGAGGAGTGGTTAGAATTACAGCAGCTAAATTTAAATGCAAAAAAGTGCAAAGTCATGCACTTGGGGAGCAGAAATTCAGGGGAGATGTATAAGATGGGGGGGCTACTGGCAGTCATCAAGCAGGAATGGGACCTGGGGGTACTCATATCAGATGACCTAAAGGTGACCAAACAATGTGAGAAGGTGGTGGGGAAAGCCAGTGGGGTGATGGAGTGCACAGGGAGAGGTATCACCAGCAGAAAGAAGAAGGTGGTTATGTCACTGTACAGATCGCTGGTGAGACCTCAGCTGGAGTACTATGTCTGGCTCTAGAGACCACATCTTCAGAAGGACAAAGACCGATTGGAGGCAGTCCAGAGGAAGGCTACAAAGATGGTACTGAGTCTGCATGGAAAGTCCTTCGAAGAGAGGCTAGGGGAACTCAATCTGTATTCCCTGGAGGAGAGGGGAGAAAGATGGGGGACATGATAGAAATATTCAAGTACCTCAGGGGTATAAATAAGGTACAAGAGTGTAGCATCTTTCAAAAAAGAAGATATGCAAGAACAAGGGGGCATGAAATGAAGATGGGGGGAGGTTCAAGGGCAACATGAGAAAGTACTTGTTCACTGAAAGAGTGGTGGATGAATTCAAGAATGTATGGGACAGATATAAGGGTACCATAGACACAGGAAAAAAAGGGTGAGCTGCAGATCAACTAGGATCCGTGGTTGAAACAGGTAGGCAAAACGGACAGACTGGGTGTGCAACATGGTACTTATCTGCTGTCAACTTCTATGTTTCTAAGTTAGAACATCAGGGGTGGCCAGGGGAGGAGGACTGAGTGATCCAGAGGATGCTCTCCTCCCACGCGGAGGGAGGGATGTGCACTCCGCTGCATTACTGCCACCTCGGTGACCATAGGTGGTGGTACAAGTGGAACCCCTAAGGGAGGGCAGGTGCTTCCTGACTGTGATAGAAGCATGCATGCATGCTCATGTCACTGCAGCCCTCATGAAGTGCCCAGGAGAAGGAAGAATATGGGAAAAAGACTGCTGGCTGAGGCAGTATGATTCAGTATCCTCCTGCAGGCCCTGCACCGCCTACTGGGCATCCTGTCTACCACATTTCAGCTAAACTCTTCCCGAGGCTTAGTAAGCCTCGGGGAACTCTGCCACTGGAGGAAACTGTAGGGTACTGTAGCAGGCATGTAAGTAAGCCCCAGAGACGGCAGGCGACAGGGCTGGGAAGGGATGCTGCAGTTGGGGGTTAGACAAACAGAGAAAGGAGCATAAAAATAAATAAATATATAATGTGCAAGAGCAAAGCAGTGTCTGATAATAAGTACAATGGTGCGAGTTCCACCGCTGATAGTATGATTATATTTATACAGTAGTTCTTGTTTCTGAAAGGGGCATGCAGAAAATATATTTATTAATAAACAGATCATCCTCTTCACTGTTATATTTTACTTAAGGAATGAAGAAAGTATAATTAAGTAAAAAGAAAGGGACTTCAAGAAGCCTGTATAATGATTGGTGGCAATAGAAAATGAGGCATATAAGAACAGAATGATCTTTCATGTATATTTTAGATTAGCAGTCCTTCATGTTTGCAGCCTGGAATCTGGAATCGGAATTTTGCTAAACATCATTATGAGCTGCTGAAAAATAAAATCAAGGCGAGAATGATGCAATGTTACTTATCCACCCAAAGCACTTCACAAGTATTTATAAAAATGCTGCCGGTCTTTAAGGATGATTGGGTGAGCGGTATGCCCTGCAGAGAGAGGCTGCAATGTTTAAATCCCAGTTGATTCAAAGCCCCAAGCACTTTGGAAGGGTTGCGTGTAAGGTGCACACAAACAACCTCCTGGTAGGCAGACTGCTCTATCCCTGCTGAGTTTCTGCACGAACAGGGTAAACCCCATGATTAAAGCACAGCAGTGACTTCTGAGGAAAAACTCAGCAAACGAAAATACAACAGCTGCTTAGATTTAAGTCACAAGGCACCACAAGCCAGTGATCTGACTCACACACACAAACACCCCTATACTGGCATAGACTTTTGTGCAGAGTTTTAAAATCAGATTTGGTGGGCAACCTATGCAAAGTGATATACAGATTCACAGTATGCTCTTATACAGTAGACTGCTAGTTAACTAGGATCTGTAGCTTATCCAATAGGTAGGGAAATGAGCAGACTGGGCTGGCCAAATGGTCCTTATCTGCTGTCAAAGTCTCTGTTTCTATGTAGAGTTAGGAAATCTCTTATGGTTACGAGCATCTTCTTGAGTCCTTTGGGTTAGAGAACAGACAAGAGATGCTGAGAAAGTTTGGCACACAAAGGATTTAAGAAGACACTTAAAGCCATAAGATGTAGAAACTGTACTTATAAACACACTATGAATCATGTTAAATACTTCATTTGTTAAGTGGAAATTCATTTAATTTAAAATCAATTTTTCATAGAAAATTAAAGAAACCTCTACATGGAAAATGGACAATGCCAACTGAACTGAGAAGAAAAAGTTACCATAGTAATCTTGTTTCTTTCAAGGGAATCTTACTGTAGTCTGGCTAATGCAGTATGGTCTCACCATAGGACTGCCCCAGAGCCGAAATGGTTAATAGAAACTATGCAAATGTTGGAATGTTAGGCTCGAGCTCAGTTTACAAACCACTGTCCCTGGTTACAGTTCTTCAACAGTCAAATTCTTACGAAGCATGCACAATAAACTATCTAGTTATACTAACACG
Organism: Neoceratodus forsteri; assembly: GCA_016271365.2. Taxonomy (NCBI): domain Eukaryota; kingdom Metazoa; phylum Chordata; order Ceratodontiformes; family Ceratodontidae; genus Neoceratodus; species Neoceratodus forsteri. The sequence goes on from CM028137.1 coordinate 167,022,025, forward strand.
ACTACTTAAAAAACTAACCCCCAACCCCTTTATTAATTACTACTCCCCAGACAATCAGAATGGCACCTTAAAGACTCCAGTCACAGATGCCCAAGAAAAAACACAATACCCACAGGTTTGAAACAGTATTTGTACAGCTGGAGTGCAGTGACCCTCAAGTTAGGGAGGGAGTTCAGAATACAGTAAAATTCCCTTGGAAGGAACAAGATTACTATGTTAAGTAATTTTTTTCTTCAAACCCCAGGAAATCTTACTGTTTTCAGACTAATGCAGACTACTCAAGCAGTACCTTTGGAGGTGGGTACAGAACCTGCTTAAGAAACAGGTTCTGTAGGACTGCTTTGCCAAACCTGGCATCCCCTCTGGCCTGAACATCTATGCAGTAATGCTTGGTAAATGTTTGGACACTTTTCCATATAGCTGCTTTGTAGAGTTCCACTATATCCCTAGCAGCTGCTAAGGAAGCAGATGTACCCCTGGTTGAATGGGCCCTGAGGCCTGTGGGTGGCTGTTTGCCCACTTTGCTGTAGCAGAATTGGATGCAAGCAACAATCCATCTTGCAGTGGATCTTTTAGTGTCCGGTTTTCCTTTACCCACTTCTTCATAGGTGAGGAAGATCTGAGTATGGTCCTGCCTGTGACCCTTTGTGTGATCCAGATAGTAGCTGATAGCTGATAGCTCTTTTTACGTCTAAGCTATGCAGTCTACATTCCCCTGAAGTGGAATGATCAGTGAAGAAGGCAGGCAATGTACTGGACTGACTGAGGTGGAACTTGGATACCACTTTGGGCAGAAATTTCCTGTTAGTCCTCAGAACGACTTTGTCTTTATGGACAACAATGTAGCCAGGCTCTGTAGATAAGGCCTGGAGCTCACTAATCCTCCTGGCCAAGGTAATGGCCAGTAAGAACACTGTTTTCCAAGTCACATACTTGAGGTCTACCAAAGACATGGGCTCAAAGGGGGCTGCATTAGCTGGGCAATACATATATTAAGATCCCACATGGGTGTAGGCTCTCTGTGGGGGGATGCAAATGTACTAAACCCTTGAAAAACTTTGTGAGCACTGGATTGGAGGCTAAGGACAGCCCCTTGCCAGCTGACAGGTAGGCTGAAACAGCTACCAGTTGTACCTTAAGGGCAGAGGCCCTTAAGCCCAGAGACTGGAGATGGGTTAAGTATTCCAAGACAACTGGCAAACTGGCCTGGTTATTGTCTATATTCCTTCCCTGACACAAAATGGAAAACCTCCTCTATTTGGAAGAATAGGTTTTTCTAGTAGATGGCTTTCTAGAGAACCTGAGTATCTCCTTCACCCCTTCTGACAGTTGCAAGTTTGCATACTCTAAGTCCTCAAGAGTCAGGCCTTGAGCCTGAGGGACTGAAGGCTGGGGTACATGATCCTGCCCTGGGAAGAGGTCAGTAGGTTGAGCCTCCTGGGGAGGCTGACTGGCCTGGCTACTGACTTGGACAGGATCAGTGAATACCAGGGCTGCCTGGCCCAGTCTGGGGCAATGAGAATCATTGTTGCTGGCTGGGACCTGAGCTTGTTCAGTATCCTTAGCAGCAAGGGAAAAGGAGGAAAGGCATACAGGAACCTCCCTGTCCAATCCAACAGCAGTGCGTCCAGAGGACTGTACCCTTGACAGAAGGTCTGCAGCAGAACTGTGGCAGCTGATGATTGTCTGGAGCTGGGAAGAGGTCCACTTCTGGGGTGCCCTATCTCCTGAAGACAACCTCCAGGACCTGCTTGTTCAGGGACCAGTCATGGTGGTCCTGAGTGATTCTGCTGAGGGCATTTGCTAAGACACTGTCCTTCCCTGGGAGATGGACTGCCAAGAGGGAGACTTCCAGAGAATATGCCAGGCTCCAGGTTTTCATGGCCTCTGTGCACAGTGGGGTTGACCTTGTGCCCCCTTGTTTGTTTATGTAGTACATGGTGGTTGTATTGTCTGTCTTGACCTGCACCACCTTGCTGTTTACTGGGCTGGCAAAGGACTGGATGCCCAGAAGGACTGCCCTGAGTTCTAACAGGTTGATGTGCAGTAGTGACTCCTGTTTTTGCCATGTGCTGTGTGCTCCCCCAGATGTGCCCCCCCAACCCAAGAGTGACGCATCTGTGGTTAGAACCAGTGAAGGGGGTTGCTGCAAGAATGGCACCCCTTGTCTGAGGTTGGCCTTGTACACCCTTGCCACCACTGTAGTGCTTGCAGGAATGCTGCTGTGACAGGCACTAGCTTTGATAGTGAGCCTCTTTTTTGAAGCCAGTGAGCTCTAAGGTGGAACTGAAATCCCTCATTTGGAACTTGGCCCCTTACATTGTTGCTGTGGATTCTACCACGTGGTGTAGCAGCTGCAGAAAATTCCTCGCCAGTTGTGGGACTTGCAGTTTGAAGGAGCTGGCCACCTGCACCAGGCTGTCCACTCTTCCCTGTGGAAGGAAAGCCCTTCCTTTTCAAGTGTCTAACTCGGCTCTTATGAATTCCAGGAGCTGGACTGGTTCCAGTACTGACTTTTTTGATTCACCAGGAACCCCAAGGACTGCAGGGTGTCCCGTGTGAGTGCCAGTATCTCGTTGACTTAATGATGTGACTAACCTACAATAAGCCAGTCATCCAGATAGGGGAATACTGTTACCCCCTGCCTCCTTAGGTGTGCCACAACCACAGCCAGGCATTTTATGAACACCCTTGGGGCAGAGGTCAGTGCAAAAGGCATTGCCCTAAACTGATAATAGCCTGATGACAATCTGAACCTGAGGTACTTTCTGTGGGATTGCCAGATAGGAATGTGAAAGTCGGTGTCCTTTAGGTCCAGGGATGCCAGCCAGCCTCCCTGCCTTAGAGTTGGAAGGATAGTAGTCAGGGTCACCATCTTGAATTTTTTTTTTCATCTTTCTGTTTTTCCACCCTGCAGCCACTGACCTGCCTTAATCCAGCCACCGCTCCACTTACCCCGACAACTACGGAGGCACATCTTCCCGGGCCAGCTGGCATATTTTTATTTAGTTTTTATTTCGTTTTTGTTGACCGGGTAAGTGCACTAGACAAAGCCTGCCTATTTTCAGGCACGACCCGGGGGAGAGGGATACAGATGAATGCCAACTGACCTTGAACCAGATTAAGCTGTTGGTGGTATTTTTAGTGAATGAGGGAAATTTGGACAGGACACCGGGGAAATTCCCCTACTCTTTTCGATAAGTGCTATGGGATCTTTAGCATCCACCTGAACTACCACCAATCCAGGCAGATGGGACCTCGGTTTAACGTCTCATCCGAAAGATGGCACCTCAGAAGTGCAGCACCCCTCTCATGCTGCACTACAGTGTCAGTACTGGGATATTATGCAGTTATACCCACGAGAGGGACCCTCCCCTTGGTCCCCGTGCCAGGCAAGGATCCAATACTGGCCCCGGAGTCTGCACCCGCGAGCCTCGCTGGGCTCAGGAAGTGCAGCCATCAAGCTGCAGCAGACAGTGCTGCCTGTTTCCTTCAGTTTATGCCCCAGGAGTGCAGACGTGCAATGACATCTAGCACTGATGTGCTGAAGTCCGCTGCACTCCACCCTCCATTGCACCATCTCTAGCAGTGCCTCCAGGCGTCCCCAGGGGCCACTGCAGAGTGGTGAAAGCCCAGAGCCCTCCCCAGGATAGGAGAGCAGTCTTCCGGACATTCGATCCTATCCTCCCCTGCAAACCCCTGCCAACAGGGGCTCGTGTCCAAATCCAGGTAGCCAGCATGACGTGAGGTATGACATCCAGCGCCTCAACCCTCAGCATCACCGGGCTGGCCCACCATCTTGAATTTTGGCTTTGACAAGTATCTGTTTAGATGTCTGAGATCCAGAATGGGTCGCCACTCCCCTGTTTTCTTTACTGTGAGGAAGTACCTTGAGTACAAGCCTTTTCTCTTTTGAGACAAGGGAACTGGTTCTACTGCTCTTTGTGACAGAAGGCTGGATACTTCCTTGTCTAGCAAAGCTGTTACTGATGGGGTAGAGGGTTTGAATACTCTTGACCTCAGCTTTGGCATGAACTTGAAACTGAGGACAAGACCCTGGCCCACCACCTCCAGGACCCACTTGTCTGTGGTGATATTTTGCCACTCCTGGAGGCAATGGACCAGTTTGCCTCTTACTGGGATTGGGGAGGCAACCTGAGCAGGCACCTCAGGATGTCTGCTTTGCTTGGGCTGCTGACTGTGTGCTGGGGTTAGTGCAGCCCACTGCCCCTTCTGCCCCTGCCTCTAAAGTATCCCCTCTGTTGTTGGTACTGGGGGAAAGCTTAAGGCTGGAAAAAGGCCTGTAGTGAGTGCTGCCCCTGCCACCTCTGCTCTGGTGTTTCTGGGGCATGGATGCTCTTTTTTCACTGCAGCACTCTTGTAAGCAGCTTTGTGTTCATCCATTTTCTTCATATATGCCTCTGTTTGTTCCTTAAACAGAGACAGTATCACAGGGAAAATCTAAGGCTTTGGTCTCTGTATCCTGTGTCAGACTGGTGGTTCTGAGCCATGCGAACTTTCTATGGGACACTGATGCTGCCATTTGTCTGGATGGAGTGTCATTGGCGTCCACAGCCACCCTGAATTGTGTATTGGCAGCTTCCACTCCTCTCTTGGTAGCTTCCTCCAGGTCAGCTGCCATGGGGGATGCAACAGCCTTTGTGATCTCTAGGACTGTGCTCCAAAGAGTTTTCTGGTACCTAGCAATGTATGACATATAGGCGGCCTGCCTAATGGCAAGGGATGACCCTAGGTACACTGTTTTGCCATTGAATCCACCTTCCTAGAATCTTTATCTGGAGGGTGAGAAGCCAGGGGGATGCTAGCTTTGTCACAAACTGCAGCCTGCACTACCCCCTCATGGCTAGGGTGCCCAAACAGGAATTCTGCTCCTCCTTTGGCAACCCAGTACTTTTTGTCTGTAGGAGGTATTGAGGTGGGTGTCTGCAAAATCTTTAGGGTCTGTTTCTTGAAGGATTTGTGGCTGGAAGCAGCAATCTCTTTGATGCTGGAACATCCATATTCTCCCTATAGTCCTCTTCCTCCTCATCCTCAGTTGACTCCTGAGTGGGGAGATCAAGGGTCTGAGCCACTTGTTTCATAAAGAAATAGTAAGAGGTAAAGTCCTCAGTTTCCTTATCAGGGGAATCAGGGCGGTGAGGATCCAGGGAGATGTCCGGTTCAATGGGCTCTCCATAATCCTCATCCTATCCTCCTCTTCCTCCTCCTCTTCTCCCCCCCATAGTGGTCACAAACGGAGTCCAGTGAACTGGGAACCTGGGTTGAACTGGGGATTTGGACCGTTGTACGCAGCAGTCAGTTTTCAGCTGGAACCGGGGTTCTGGAATGCAGAGACTGGATAATCTTTATCGTGCTATTGATCTCTTCAGCAGTCGGAGCTGCAGCTTTTTTTGGTTGTGGTTCCTGTCCAGTATGCTTCTCTTTCCTTTTCTTTTTGCCCACAACAGCCGGTTCAGCAGCAGTATCAGCAGTATGTTTTTTACTCGAAGAGCCTTCGCCCCATTCAGAGGGCAGCTCCTCCGGTTCTTTCTGAGGAGGAACCAGTTTATCTATGGCTGGGTCAGCAGCCTTTTCAGTCATCTTTTACTGCAGTCTTTTCAACCGCCTCTCAACCGTTGACTGTGGAAAATTCATACAAATCTCACAGTCTGTCTTAAGATGTTCAAACCCAAGACAGAATACACAGACTAGATGTGGATAAGATTTAGCAAAAGGTTTCCCACACTCAGTGCAATGCTGGAAACACGTAGGTCCTGTTCTTTTCTTGGTTTTCTGTGACATAACCACAAAAGAAAATGTCTCTTTCTTTTTTTTTTTTTGGTTAACACCAACCGATAAAGAATCATGAGTCACCCTGGTAAAACAGTAATAATAATAATAGACTTACTTCCCGAGTCGGAAAACTTTAATTAAACTGAAATTTACTTCAGAAAGCAAAAGAAATGTTGGTTTCTTCCTGGTGAGAGGAACTGAAAAGGAACCGAACACTTACCCAAAGCAAAAAAAATCTAACTAATTCTACCTGATACCAAGGACAGTGCTTCAGATTCCAAAAATAAATAAATAGTACTTTGTAAAAAAATGAGAAACAAATATATTTTCATGCGAGTGAAGGAGGGCTCTTTGGAGACATCTTACTGAGGCAAGCAGAGTAAAGATTCTGACAGTTGAAGAACTGTAACCAGGGACAGTGGTTTGAAAACCAAGCTTGAGCTTAGCATTCCATCATTTGCATAGGTTCTATTAACCATTTCGGCTCCGGGGCAGTCCTATGGTGAGACCATTCTGCATTAGTCAGAATACAGTAAGAATTTCTGGGGTTTGAACTTCATAATTTAATTAGAGTATTATATATATATATATGTAATAAATAAACCACTCTGAGGTGTGCGGTCGTGCTCTGATATACGCATGCCTTGGTGTGCATTGTACACACAAGGCCACAGGCTGAGTGAGTCAACCACCCAAGAAGATGCATTATATCAGAGCATGTCGCACACCTCAGAGTGGTTTATCTATCTTATAAAATGTCAACATTGTTTTGAAGGGGGGTAAAAGTGCAGGTGTGCGGTTGTGCTCTGATATACGCACGGTCATGTGCTGCTTTTCATCCTATAAGACATCAACATTTTCCCTACCTATTTTATATATATATTAGAGGCAAAAAACTCCGTTTAATGCATCAGTTAGGGTGGTTCCACAGCGACAAAAGTGAGGAAATTCAATGTTAGGGTTGAAACCCCCTTTGCACCCCTCCAGCCCACCCCCCCAACTGGAATCGGGGTGCGCATTGGGGTCATCAGCCCTAAGTGTCACCCATCACATGTGGAAAGAAGCTGAAGAATAGGAGAATGGGGTGACAGTTAGGACTGATAACCCCAATGCACACCCCATTCCAGTTGGGGTGGGCTGAGGCAAAGGGGTTTCAACCTCAACATCGAATTTCCTCGCTTTGTCGCTATGGAACAACCCTAACTGATGCATTAAATGGAGTTTTGCCCTAATTTCCTTTTTTGAGAATGATAATGAGAAATAGTGAATGCAATGCAGCAGGCGGAGGGCAGGGTGATGTCTTGTCGCATTGTAACATTGTGCCCGCAAATGCAAATCGTAATGCATGGTGACGCAAAGCGAAACAGAAAGAGGAACAGTACTGTAGACAGAAATGTTAAAAACAACGGAAACGCAACCGCAAATGAAAACGCAAAGGGTAACGCACATGGTGGCGTAAACGTGAACGGTAAGTGAAACGGGTAAGGAACCGCAAGCAGAAACGGTAATGGTAAGAGTAATGTAAGCGCACAGGCTGGTTTTCCCCAGAAGCTGTATACAGAAAGACAGTCAGTAGAAAGAACGTATGCAAAATAATGACTCTCGGAACACAAAAATCAGTAGTTGTAATAGTAAATTGCTTATATCTCAGCAACCGTACGACATAGAAAAAAAATGTAAAAGTCATATCTATTATCACTTTCTTGGCTAGTTTTATACATAAAAGACTATAATTTTTTGACAAAAACTCCGTATCTCGCACCATTTTCGAGATACAGGCCCTCAAAGGCCCGGCAAATGCCGTAATGTTATCCTATGGGAAAAAAACAGAAGTTCGGACTCCCATAACTTTTGAACAGTTTAATATTTTTTCACGAAATCTTCAAAAGGCACATCGGGGACCCCAGCCGCACGTTCCCTGAAGATTTTGGGCTGGTCGCGCAAACCGCGCGACCTGTAGTGCGACCGTGAGAATTCCAGAAAAAGCGTTAACGCATCGCCAAGCAGATCACGATAATAACTCCACAGCCATGTATCTGACTGGTACAAACTTGGCAGATCCCAAGGCATATTTGTCTTGATTGTGTATTCCAAATTTCAGGCAAATCAATCAAACGGTTGCAAAGTTATTAAGTGCAAAATTTGGGGTTTAACATGTAAATGGCTCCTCAACCTAACTATATATATAAGATATTATACATATATATTAAAGGCAAAAACTCCGTTTATGCATTAGTTAGGGTTTATTCCACAGCGACAAAAGTGAGAAATTCGCTGAGGGTGGAAACCCCTTGGACCCCAGCACCCCCAACGGCATTGGGGTGTGCATGAGGATAAATCAGCCTAACTCTCACCCCATGACATGGCGTAAAGCAGCAGAAGTATAGGAGAATGGGGTAAGAGTTGAGACCCACCATCCCAATCACGCACTAATACGGGCTCTTTCAAAAAATTTTTCAACAACAATGCGATGGCTGATTTGCCTCCTAATTCCCTTCTTTTGAGAATGATAGCGAAATAGTAGATATAATGCAAGACGCTCACTACATAATCGTTGGCGAGCGCTGGGCCCGGAAAGTGGCGAATAAATGGTAACACAAGCACCTAATGAGAACAGAAAGGTAATGACATGGTGGCGGACGGAATGGTCTGCCACACGTGATGTGTTGTCACATAGTAACATGGTGCCTGCAAACAGAAATGTCAATGGGCATGGTGATGTGAAAGTAAACAGAAAGATAAACAGTACTGTGAGACAGAAATGGCAAAAATAACAGAAACACAAGCGCAAATGAAAGCGCCAAAGCGATAGCACATGGTGAAGCAGACGTCAATGGTAAGTGAAGCGGGTATGGATCCATAGCGGAAAGGGCAACAGTAACAGTAATGAAGTGCACAGGCTGGTTTTCCCAAAACCTGCATTGAGAAAGGCAGTGAAATTACAAATATGTATGCAAAATAATGAGTATACAGTGCAGAAAATGAGATCTTGGAATACTAAATACATTATATCTCAGGAACCGTATAGCGTAGAAAAAAATGTAAAAGTCATATTATTTACAACTGTCCGCAAATTTGAATCTTAGCCCCATTAGGGGCTAAGACATTTCTGACAAAAAGTCCATGATCTACTCTACCGCTTCCGAGATAACGGCCCTGATGCGCCCAGCGAACGCCCGTAATGTTATCCTATGGAAAAAAGAAAAGTTCAGATGCCATAACTTTCGCCTCTGTAATGTTTTCACCAAACCACTGAAAGGCACATCTGTGGGCTGTTGGTTGTCTTCCTCCAAATTTCAGGAAAAAAAGACCAAACCGTTATTTTGCAGCAGGGCTCCAAATGATTTCTGTTAAGTGTAAGGCGCCGTAATGTTATCCTATGGAAAAACCATCAATTTTGAGTGCCGTAACTTTGCCGCTATGTACATTTTTTCACCAAACTACTGAAAGGCACATCTGTGTACTGTTGGCTGTCTTCCTCAAATTTCGGAAAAAGACCAAACCGTTATTTTGCAGCAGGGTGCCAAAGGATTCCTGTAATGCTTCAGAAGCGCCGTAATGTTATCCTATGGAAAAACTGTCAACTTTGGAGTGCCATAACTTTGCCGCTGTAATATTTTTCCAATACAACACTGAAAGGCACATCTGTGAGATGTCGACGTGTCCCTCAAATTTTATCCCAAAACTCCAACGGTTATTTTGCAGTGCAGTACCAAAAGTACTGTCATTTTCCACAGACTAGAAAATTACTGTATCATTTACGAAAGCTTTAAAATTTACGAAACTTCTTGAACACGAAAGAATTTATGAAGTACTTTTTCCAGAAATTTGAAAACATATTTCTAGGGTTTTCTACAAAATAAAGACACATGGCAAGCATCCTCAGGGCCCAACTAGGTGAATAAAAAAAAATTAGGTTGCTAGAGGGTCCTAAATTTAAATGCAACCATTTTTCTGATCACCAACTGAAAACAAAATGGCCGATTTGCGAAAGTAACAGGACCATTCGGCAAAGTAAAAATGCATTTGCAAAGTGTTGAACTTTTGTTAACTTTTCCTTTGACTTATAATGGGAAACTGTTTTTGAATAACTTTTGAACCGCTTAATATTTTTTCAACGAAATCTTGAAAGGCACATCGGGACCCTGACTGCTGTTCCCCTGAAGATTTTAGGCGAGTCACCGAAACCCGAACCTGTTTGCGACCACAGAATTCCAGAAAAGCGTAAACGGCGCACAGATCACACTTAATAACTCCACAGCCGTATATCTGACCAGTACGAAACTTGGCAGATCCCAAGGTCTATGGTTCTTGATCATAAATTCCAAATTTCAGGCAAATCCATCAAACAGTTGCAAAGTTATTAAGGTGCAAAGTTTTGGGGTTTAACATAGAAATGGCTCCTCAACCCTAACTATGGTAGCACTACCGTGCTACCATAATATATACTATTCATGGCAAAAAGATCCGTTTAATACATCAGTTAGGGTTGTTCCACAGTGACAAAAGCAAGGAAATTGATGTTAGGAGTTGCTACCCCTTACCCCACACCACCACCTTCACCAACAGGCATCGGGGTGTGCGTGGTAGTCGTCGGCTAACTCTTACCCCATTCCATGTGTAAACAAACTGAGGCAGTGCAGTATAGGAGAATGGGGTGAGAGTTAGGACTGATGACCCCAACGCACACCCTGATGCCTATTGGTGGGGGCAGGATGGGCATGGGGTGCAAGGGGTGGCAACCTAACATCGAATTTCCTTGGTTTTGTTGCTGTGGAACAACCCTAATTGAGCCATTAAACGGAGTTTTTTGCCATGAATTTCCCTTCTTTTTGAGAATGTGCAGTATAAATAGTAAGTGGAATGTGGAGGTACGAGCGTGGAGCCCTTCGGCAACGGTAACGCAATTGGAAACAGAAACGGTTACGGTAACAGCAAGAAGGACACCAAAGAGAACAGTAACAGAAATGGAAGTGGAAACGGAAGCGCGTAAGCAACAACAAATTGTTATGCACATGGTCACGGTAATGCAATTAGAAACACAAACGCCTACGGTAACAGCAACGATGACGCCAAAGGAAACAGAAATGCAAACGGAAGCGCGTACGCAAACACAAACAGCAATGCATATGGTGATGCAAAAGGAAACACAAATGCAAACAAAACCAGTAATGGAAATACAAATAGTAACAGTAATGCAAACGCAAGCGCAAATGCAAATGCAAAGGGTAACGCACACGGCGACGTAAACGGAAATGCTAATGCAAACAGTCATGGAAACGCAAGCGGAAATGCTAATTGCAAAAGTAACACAAATACACCCACTTTTTGTCCCCAAAAAGTGCATTCAGAAGCGCAGTGAATAGAAAGAATGTATGCATAATAATGGCCCTCGAGCAGAAAATGAACACTTGGAATACTAAATTGTTTATATCTCAGGAACCGTACAACGGAAAAAAAGAAAATCTCATATTATTTATAACTTCCTGGCTAGTTTGATTAGTCTTTAGCAGGGGCTAAGCATTTTCTGACGAGAAGTCTGTATCTCGCGCGCTGAGATACGGGCCTTGAAATGGTGCGGGCGGACGCCGTAATGTTAGCCTATGGGAAAAATAGTCAACTTTGGAGTGCTGTAACTTTGCAGCCCTCTAATTTTGTCTCACCAAACCATGAAAAGGCACATCTGTGGCATCTTGGCTTTCTTCCCTCCAAATGTCAGCCCAAAAGACCAAACCGTTCTTTTGCAGCAGGGTGGCAAAGATTTCCTGTTGTTTTCGGCACAGTGTCACAAAGCAGTGTCGTGATTTGCAACACTGTCGCAAAAAAAATCATGAAAGTGTTGCAAGTGCGACACTACTGTTTCCAAAAATTTTAAAAACATATTTCCGGGGTGTATAACCCCCCAAAAAAGACATGGCTAGCATCCTCAGGGCTTGACTATGTGAACACAAAAAGAATTGTGTCCCTAGAGGGTCCCAAATTTAAATGGCAAGCATTTCTGTGACCACCAACTGAAAATAAGATGGTGGATTTGCGACACTACAGGGGTCATTTGCGACACTAAAAACTGCATTTGTGACACTGTCAAACTTTTTGTTAACTTTTCACATTGCTGGGAAATTTGTTTTTTGAATAACTTTTGAACCGTTTAATATTTTTTCATGAAATCTTCAAAAGGGACATCAGGGAACCAGGCTGCATGTTCTCTGAAGGTTTTGGACTGGTCGCGTAGACCGTGCGACCTATAGACGCGAGCAAAGAATGCACAAAAATGTGTAATTACCATGTTCTATGGTGCTATGTAGCTCCACAACCGTATATCTGACCATTACGAAACTTGACAGACCCAGAGATCCATGGTACTGCTCCAAGCATGCCAAATGTCAGGCAAATCTGTTATACGGTGGCAAAGTTATTAAGCTGCCAAATTTCAGAGCTTAACCTTAAATTGGGTACTCAACCCTAACAATAGTGGCACTATCGTGCCACTATAATATATATATATATATATAGATAGCTAGATAGATAGAGATATATATATAATAAATGATGAGCATGTGTGGTATACAAGGAAATATACCCACTGTGGGGCACTAATTAGATAATAAGGCCAAAAGCCCAGAAGACAAGTGGTTTTATTACCGAATTAGTCCCTTGAGATGGGTATATGGCCATGTATACCACACATACCCATCATTTGTCTAATAGAATACAAAGTAGTATTTTTTATTTTATCAGGGTCATTTTCGGGTTTGCTTTGACCTTTTCTGACCCCAAGTGTTTCCATACTGCAGAAGCATTTTGGAAAAGGCCTGTCTTTGGGCCCTTTCCTGTTTCCATATTGTAGGGTTCCCCTCTAAAATGGGGTGTGTCCTGATCAGTCGTCCTCTAGATCATTGGTGGGGTTGTGGAGTGCAGTAGTGTGGCATGTTGGTGGCAGTGTGGAGCAATGTCAGAGGTCAGGAGGATGGTTTGTAGTCTAGGAGCGGCATGTGTTGTCATGGCCCATGTAGCCGGTGGAGTAAGTGGCTTAGAGTCTTACAGGGCAGCAGTAGTGTGCAAGAGAGTTGGAGCTTCAAAGGAAAGACTGTTGGTAAGTGTTAGTGAGGAGTTTTATGTCTTCCTGTGGCTGGCCTCCAACTGTTTTTTTTTTATGTGGGAGCTCCAGGAGTGTGTGTGTGTGTGGGGGGGTTGACTACAAACATTTCTGGCAGGTTTTGAGGTGTGCGGGGGGAGTGCTCCTGGACTTGGGGGAGGAGGTTTTTTATCTTTTCATCATATACAGGTGGAGCTTTAACTGGTCGGTGTACAGCTGTATACCTTCAGAGGTATACAGCATTAAAGGGACACTGTCAAGCCTTTTTGCATCGTATTATTTCTAGATGAAAGCCCACATTTTATGATTGCTTACCTTCTCTAAAATTCATTGATATAGCTGGCTGTTGTATCTGCTTCTTTTCTTAGTAGTACTAAAATGCATATTAATTGTGTCATTATACCCAACCTTGTTTTGTTTCAAATCCTTGCTCTACTCTTGTTTCACACTTTCTGAATATTAGGAACACCTCCAAACAGTGCAGCCACTCATGAGGAAATGGTCTCCTCTCCTCCCACTGCATTCTGAGTGGCTAGACTGGGATGGGGGTGTTCCCCAGTTCCAGGAAATATGAAGTGGGAGTTGATCAAGAAATGCAAATAAACATGTTTTTGTGAGGTAACACCAGTAGGGTGGGTAGTCTGTTTTTCACTTTTAAAAAGAAGAAAGGAATTGGAATTGCAACTACAACAGAAAAGTCTAAATAATGTGAGATGATATAAAAGGTTTTTTTTTAGACTAGGGTCACTTTGAGACCTAAGGAGGTTGACAGTGTCCCTTTAATTGGGAGGTATACTGCTGTAACTGGGGAAGTATACAGGGAAATACATGATAATGGTTCCTATGGGGAAACAAACCAACAATGTATTATACATAATATACAGAGAGGATATGCAATGGGCTAACTCAAACTATGCAATTTATTTTCAATTGTGAGGGGGCAGGACCATAACTCATGAGTAGCAGAGCCATGAGTGAGTTACAGAAGTCCGACTCAATCGCATGTAATGATAACTTGCCTTTTTTGCATCAGGCTATTGTATATTTGGTATATCCAATTGCTGTGAGAGTAAGAAAATGGCCATACATTTATTAATTATCCAGAGTGACGATCCAGGAATGAAAATAAAACTTTAGTTCCACTCCAGGAGCATCATCAACATTTATGTGCACTGGAGATGCATCATCAAGAACCCTAGAGTTTACCAATTTCCAAAGTTCCACATTCTCCTGACTGACACTAATTTAATGTGATTGCCAGCACATGTAAAACTACAAGTAGATGTTATTTGGACTAAACTACCCCTGTAACATACAGTACAAAACTAATATACATACAAAATGTTATGCCGATATCAAACCAGGGCAAACAGCTTCCCAGATCACAAACACAAGATTTCTTGAGCTGGCTCGTCGGTGCATCCTAACATCACAAAACTAGGGAAATGTGGCATTAGGGTTTCCAGCCCTAACTCCCTTCCCCCCCAGGAGCAAAAGGAAAAAACATTAGGGTTTTTGGTCTCCGGAGTCTTGGCAAATAACTGGTGGGATCTTTCTTGGGGTTGTCAGCCCTAATGCTCACCCCAGTTAGTCAGCAAACAACATCATACATGATCTCTTGCAGGCCCTGCTTAACGAAAACTACAACAAATTGTGTTAGCAGCATGTGGCAAGACATCCTTCTCTACCTTTGAAGAATGTATCACAATGAGGCAGTGGCTGGGAGCTGCACCTCGTGTTTCAGACTGGAGGCTACGGGCTGGGGGAGGGGGGCATTAGGGCTGATAACCCCAAGGAAGACCCCACCAATGATTCGCCAAGACTTCAGAGACCCAAAATCTTAATTTTTTTTTCCATTTGCTGCTTGGGGGATAAGGGTGGGGAGTTAGGTCTGGAAACCCTAATGCCATATTTCCCTATTTTTGTGGCGTTAAGTTACCCTAACTGACGCATTAACAAAGTTTTTTTTGCAAAGAAGTTCCTTTCTTTTTGAGAGAGTGGAATCATATCGGGAGCTAGGTGAACAGATGCAGGTGTATACAGCCATCTGAGCCGTGCACTAAGGGAAGACTCTGTCCGCTTACAGAAGTGCAGGGCCCTGCTGATCCTGCCCTTCTATGCAGCATCAGATGTAAAAAAAATTACCAAAGTAATGAAAGTTATGCGTAGGAAAATATCAACATACCTTCATAACTGTGTTGTTTTTTTAACATTCTGACACTAAATTTTCAACAAAGCCTTGATATGAACCCACCTCAAGAACCTGGTAGGTGAACATTTTCAAATCTTGGCCGAAACGGCATTCTGCGACATAGTTGTAAAAACACATTTCGACCAGGTTTTGAAAAATTACAGTTGTCATGTTCATGAGGTGATGTGAAAAATGTCTATGTTTAAAATTTGGGATAAAAATATTTAAAATACCCAAGTTATGAGCATGCATTGCAAAATTTCAATGCATGCTCATAACTTTGTTATTTTGTAATATTTTTACTTCAAATTTTCAACATAGCCTTCTTATGACCCCACCTCAGGAACAGGGGTGGAGAACATTTTCAGAATCTGCCCGAAAGGTGATTTCTTGCAACGACAATGTCATTCCATGCCACAGGTACGGAAACACATTTTGGATAGGATTTGAAAAATGACAGTTGTCACTTTCATGAGGTGATATGGAAAAAATAGCTATGTTTAAAATTTGGGGTCAAAATATTTAAAATTACCAAAATTATGAACGTGTGTTGTGAAATTTCAATGTACGCTCATGACTTTGTCATTTAAACATATTTTGACCCCAAACTTTCAACATAGCCTTCTTATGATCCCACCTCATTAACAAGGGTGGTGAAAATGTTCAAATCCTGCCCAAAAGGTGATTTTGATGAGCGACCACAAAAATGCCTTTAGGGCCTGATTTGGTGGGCTCAGAATATGCAAAAATGGCAAAGTTATGCATCAAAGTTAAAAACACCATTGAAATACATTGAAAAGTATTTACCTTACTTTTTAATACTGTAGTTGCCGGTTCCAGAAGCAAGAAGTGTCTTCAGTTGTAGAGTGCATCTATACCATGGGACATGTTCAGGAAAGTGAGGGTGTGTGGGGTGTATGTGGGGTAGTGGGTCCTGAGTGGGGGGTCGGAATGACTCAGTCAGAACGGCGAGGGATGGTTTTCTTGATTTAAGCCTAAAGTCCAATACTGGGAGTGGGCACCCCAGTACTGGAGCACTTATAGAAATGGGGTTGGGTGACCTGCAGGGGAGAGGGGTACAGAGAAGCGGTACTGAGGGTGGGCACCCCTGTCCACTTACATATATATTTTTTTTAAATAATAATAAAATAAACATTAAAGATTGGGAAGGGTGGGCTGGGCATCTGGAGGAGGGGAGAAAGAAACGGTACCAGAGATGGACAATCTAGTTCACTTAGATAGCCAGATAACTAGATAGACAGACAGACAGTTAGATGAAGACAGAAGGGGGGAGCAGAGGTTCACTGCAGCCCGGAGCAGGACTCCAAATCTGGCTGCAGAACTCAACAAAGTTCCACTGTTCTCATCCAAGTTGGGCACCCTGGATTTTGGGATGCACAATAAAGATATTTCTGGCAATTTTTTATTTAAAAAGTAAGCACCGGTATCTGGCTAAACAGGTCTTGTTTAGTTAGGTTCAGGTGTTTGTTTTTTAAAATTAGATCATTTTATGTATTGTGCATGATTTTTTTTTCTGGGGGGGGAAACAAGGTGGTGGCTCTCATGGCACACAAAAATGTATTGTGTTGTGAGAAGCAAGTGGTGAGAAACCAAAAACAGTCTTGCGACACAGAAGTTTTGGTCTCATATCAGAACATTATCCCAAGAACTCCACTGAGCATGCTCAGGACAGAAAAACACAAAACTTTAAAGTTTTATAACTCTGGAACCATTTAATATTTCTACACAAAAGCTTTCAAAGGCAATATCTTAGGACATCACGCCTGTACCCTGAATGTTTAGGGAAAAAAATTCCATTCCTCATAAGCTATAGGTGAGAGCAAAAAAAAAACAACAAAAAAATATGTTTTGTATAGGAAAAAAATTGACATCTACAGAAAAATGACATACAAGGATGTCAGAAACTGCACAAGGTGCCATCACAAAACTTTCCACAGATTTAGATCTTGCCTGATAGACAACATATGCAAAATATCATCTGATTTTGTCAAACACTGCCAAAGCTATTAAGGTGCAAGGTTAAGGGTTTAACACTGAACACCCTACTCAACCCTAACTATAGGGGCGCTACCACACCGCTGTAATATAAATAAATAAGGGATATGCAGGGGGGATATGTGTGATACATGATTTATAGACACAAGTGCTCTTTGACCTTGGGCAACCTTACACGTGGCATAAGCCACTGATGAGGTGCCGAAAAGTAAACAGCACAAGTTTGCATAAATCATGTATCACACAAAGTGTCCCCGGCATATTCCATTTATGCAATAGGAAGTGACCTTGTGTGACTGTATATTTATTTTTTTCTTGTTTCCTTTTTATTTTATTTTCCAGAGTTTGTAGGGTTTTTTTTTTGTTAAACTGTTGCTTTGCACTTCTTTTTTAGCCAGTCGCAATGGCCATTGTGAAGGATGTGGTGTGTGGACATCATGTCGATGTGAAGTGATTGGCTGAGCACGTGGGGTTTTCAAAACTGTTTGGAAAAATGGTGGCACTGCTTAACAAGGGCAACTGGGTGGGGAGAGTGACTGCACAGTACTGACAAGGCAGCATGTTGTTCTGTTCTGTTCAGTTTCTTTTCCTTTAAAAAAAAAAAAAAAAATTACATTCTTTTTTCAGGTTCCAGTGCTTGTTGGGACATTTACAAATAATGGTTCAGGGAGAATTCAGAGTGGCATCTAGAGCCTAATGTAAGAAGCAGTAGTATTTAAAATGTGGATTGTACTTGCATGAAAGAAAAGAACGTGGCTTTCCACTACAAGGTGTATTTTAAAATGAATGGATGGTGCTGTGTGTGTATGTAGGAAGATGACGGGAGGCATGGGGAAGTGAAAGTGAATTAGTACTGTAAAAGAAGAAGTGCCGGCTGGCTGGTGGGGTGGGGTAGGGGGAGTTATGATGTAGTAACTATGTACATAAGTGGAAGATGACGAAGTAACTGTGTATAAATGTAAGATTTTACATTTATACACATAGTTACTCCAATAAAGTGATTTATCACACTCCATTTATATCCACCTCTACTGCATAAATACACACACACACTTATGCAACAGATGCGGATAAAATATCCATTACATAAATCCTGATATTTGAGCTACTATGAGCTACATCATCAGGATTTATGCATGTAGTAGCTACGTCACATAGCATTTATGTACACAGTAGCTATATCACTCCCTCCCCTCCACCACCACCCTCTGGCACTACTTCCATAGTTTCATGTTCTCATACAAGCTCTTACTAACAGCACTAACCACAAAGCTGCCACTCAGTTACAAACACTTTTGTTGTACAGGCAGCATCCACCAGACTCACCGATAAACTGCAGACAGTTTTACAAGAAAAAAAATGCCTTTTTTTACTTCTTTAAAAAAATACCATTATTTTTGCCACCCCTCTAGAACTACTTGCACTTTTCTTATCCTCACTTCAGCTCCCTCCAACACTTTTAGTCTCCATCTCTGGCTTTGGTTCACTGTACATTGCTGCCTTATGGAGTTGCACATCTGACTCCAAAACCCCCAAACCATAACTTTTTTATGTTTGCTTATGCGCACAGCACACAAGAAACATACTGGGATAGTATCATGCCATTTCAGAGGTGTGTCAGTGTTGTGGCCAATGCAGCGGATGCTTTATTGGGTGCATCCCTCAGCCACCAATCAATGGGGGAGCTGCCGATGACAGCAGTTTCAGAGAGAGGGCTGCACTTGAAAGAAATCTGCCTCTGCAATGATGGACAGTTTCGTCATTGCTGCAGGACCTCCCTCCCTCCCTCGCAACCAGGCACACAGACGTACCTTCTCTCGGTTGGCAGCAGCGGACAAGACTCTGTCCATGCACATTACAGGGCACAGTAATGCAAATGGCAAGAGTTACAATTCTTGTTGGCTCCTGCCACCAAGCATTCTGTCCTCCCTGCTCCACGAGCAACTTGTTTGTTCAGTGTGCCTTTCCTGGTGAACCATTTCAATAAATAAAATGAGGTGTGGTTCAGATTTCCACATTGGCATTGGCTTGGTTATCAGGGGATGTTAACTGTCTTGTTACTTCTATAGTCCGCGGACAATTAGATGAAGCAGTAGCCTGCTTTCTGTTAACCCTATTTTTCTTTTTCAGGCCCTACTAGTCCTGGGAGGGCAGAGACTTCAAATGCCTTTAATTTATTGTTCCCAGGTCTACAGTGGCAGTTTCCGTTTGAGCCCTATTTGGTGTTAATGCATTCGTTTTTATTTTTCTTTTTTTTGTCTGGCTTTACAGTATATTCTTGTTTGATTACTAATATGAGAGTCACCAAGCTTGGGGAGGGGGTGGGGTGCTGAGCAGCAGGGGGTGGTGTCCTGCCAGGCAGTGGGGCTCTGAGTAATGGATTGTGGAGCATCAGAGCCATGATTGGTCTACTTGCGTTAGATGCTGAAAAAGCATTTGACCGGGTTGAGGGCCCTTTATGATGGCAGTGCTACGTTAGTTTGGGCTGGGAGTTGGGATCACGGGTTGGATACAGTCTTTATATAAGAACCCCCAAACTCAAATTCTATTGAACAATGTGGTCTCGTCCCCTTTCAGACTAACTAGAGGTATGAGGCAGGACTGCCCTCTCTCTCAACTCCTCTATGTACTTACAATCGAAGCCCTGGCAGAGGCAATTAGGAACTCAGGGACAATTGAGGGGGTTAGATGGAGGGGTAAGAACCATGTTATCTCATTGTTTGTAGATGATGTTCGGCTCTTTTTGAGATACCCTCAATGTGCATTGCTTTCCCTGATCCAGATATTTCAGACCTATAGCCCACTTTCAGGCCACAAGATTAACTGGTCTACGTGAGAGTGGCTGCCTTTGGAAAAAAAGAAGCTCTCGGTTAACTTGGGGTCCTCGACTGTTACCCTCTCAAACTCTATTAAGTACTTGGGAGTCACACTGACCTTTAAATTATCTCTCATGGCCAAAACTAATCTCTCCCCAGTGAGCCAGAAAATTAGGAGACAATGCACCAACTGGAGGGCTCTCCCCTTGTCTCTGATAGGAAGAGTCAACCTGATTAAAATGAGCATCCTCCCACAATTTCTGTGCATTTTTCAATCCCTCCCTACACATATTCCTAATAAATATGCTAAATCCCTTGAAGGAGCCATTACTCAGCTCCTGTGGCAAGGCAAAAGACCCAGAATAATAAAGGAAATCCTCTGGCTCCCTGTGAGGTGGGGAGACCTGGGACTCCCCAGTGTTAAACATTACTTACTGGCAGCCCAACTTGCCCATATTCAAGATATTCTGAAAGGGGAGGCCATTTGTCCAGGATGGGTCGAACTTGAGGTGGACATGCCTAGGACTCTTTTTTCTCGAACCTTAGTTGGCCACTTATATGATGGGGACCCATTAAGATGCCCCAATCCTTGCTCTAATGCTACATTCCAAGCCTCGAAGGAAGTTCATAAAATTCTTCAGCATGAACCATCCCTTTCCCCAGACATGGACATTGGTTGGTTGTTCTATAGGAACCAGGGAACATGGAAGGAGGACAGGTCTATCCTGAACATATGGAGGGTGCAAGGTCTTCATCAGTTAGATCAGATATGGGGGGAAGAGGAGGACCTTTCCTTTAAGTATGTATCAAGAAAGTTTGGGTTGGGGACTTCTCATTTCTTCAAGCCCAGAGTAAAGTGAGAGCTTGCCTGATCAACTGCCCGTCAGGTGGGGCCCTTACTTGATCCCCTTTAGAGGAGCTTTTTATAGCTGCAGAGCAGATAGAGCATTTAAACCTGTGAGGAGCTGTTATAGAATCCTGATGGGGGCCCTACCGGACCCTCTGCGATCAATCAGGACCAAGTGGGAGAATGACATCTATCCAAATGGATTGACAGGTGGGGATTGGAAGGTCAAGCATAAAAACCTCTTAAAGTGTTCCATCAATAATAAACTCAGGGCTACCCAATATAACTTATTTGCCAGCGTGTATTGCACGCCCAAGCTGGCACAGAAAATAGACCCCCCCAACTTCCAGTCTGTGTCCAAAATGTGAAATTCATACAGGTACCTTCTTCCACCTAATTTGTGAGCATCGGAAGATTCAACTGTTCTGGGGTGGGATGTTAGCCCTGCTATCTCAGATTTTGGGTTCTCCCTTAAGACGTGACCCCCTTGAAGTGTTGTTGGGGCTCCCCCTGGGTGGAATAGGATCCCCTCCATATAATGAGGGCTTGAGACGCCTGGGAGTACCAGTGGGCATGAGGGTGATACTGAGGCTCTGGATGGCTAAGAAGGCCTCTTTGGTGGCCTCCTGGATTAAAGCCTTGGAGTGCATGAAACTTGAGAGAACCCAGTATAAAGTAAGGGGGCAAATGGAGAAGTATTTTGCAATCTGGAGTCCGGTATAAGAGGCAATATAACAGAGTTGGTTCCCTGTCTTTTGAAAAATTAGTTTCAAGAAACATAATCGCCTATGCTCCTCCTTAAGAAGGGGTGTGCCTGCCTTAAATCCACATAATGGGATCGACCTTTTCCTCATCAGAAAATAGCAGTTATACAAGAAATCACCACAAGCACATAGAACAGAACTGGTTAAAAAATTACCTTTACATATCCATGTGACAGTTAAGTAGATAAACAATTTGAGTAATTGAATATAAAATAGAAACAAAAAAAACGGAAACAAAAGCACAGACCTTGAAATCTATCTGGGGTGTAAATCAATCTTCAGAGTCATGGGATGTGTATTAATTGTCTTACTGAAAGCAAGCAAGCAAGCAACGTTTATTTGTTAAACATTATTTCAGACAGATCATAGCGCTGTACAAGTGCAAATAAAACATCACTAAAAACACATAAATAAATAAATCTGGATCTTATTCTTAAAACAATAGGGCTTCAAATATCAAAGAATGCCAAATTAAAAAGGTGTGATTTTAAGGTAGAGATAAAGGCCTCAATGGACGGGCACTCTCTTATCCAGCAAGGTAGAGAATTCCACAGGGTTGGGGATGCAAAAGCATATGATCTCTCTCCCGATGTAATCAGATGAACCCTGGGAATCTCTAGAAATCCCTCGTAGGTGGAGTGGAGCGGATGAAGGGGACAGTAGGGACTTAGGAGGTCTTGCGGTCCCTGTCTGTGTAGGGCTTTATAGGTTAGTAATCTGACCTTGAAGGTAATCCTCCACCTCACTGGCAGCCAGTGCAGTCTGCGTAGCACAGGTGTGACATGGCAAGATCTTGACAAGCCAGTCAGCAACCTGGCTGGCACATTCTGCACCAGCTGCAGGTGGCAAAGGTCCACCAACGGTAGCCTCAAGTATAGGGCACTGCAGTAATCAAGGCGCGAGGTCACAAAATCATGGACCAACGTTGGAAGGTCATCAGGAGAGACCAGGTGTTTTATCTGGGCAATGTTCCTCAGATGATAAAATGAGGTTTTGACAACTGCCGACATCTGAGGCTTCAGAGTCAGTTCTTTATCAAACACAACACCCAGATTCCATACCTGGTCAGAGGTTTACAGCTTGTCATCTCCCAGCCAAAGTCCAGAAGGCTACCCAGCCATCCGCCCCTCTACCCAATGACCTGGGTCCACAATCAACACCTCAGTCTTATACAGATTCAACCTAAGCCAGTCGGCACACATCCAATCCTGGATCCCAGAAAGGCAGTTATTAAAGACTGAGATAGCGTCATTATGACGGGGTACAAAAGACACGTACAGCTGAGTATCATCTGCATAGCAGTGAAAACTCAGCCTGTACTGCCTAATAATGTCTCCCAATGGCAGCATATACACCACAAATAATATGGGTGAAAGCACCAAGCCCTGCAGCACCCTACAAGGCAGGAGGTGAGGGCCTGAAGAAAAAAAAAAACTCCACTCTCTGCATCCTGCCTGTGAGGAAAGATTGAAACCATCTGAGGACTGTACCAGACAGTCCATAGAACAGCCACAGGTGCTCTAGTAATAACCCATGGTCTACGGTGTCAAATGCTGCAGAGAGATCAAGGAGGACTAAGACGGAACAACTCCTCTGATCTCTCGCTATCAGGAGATTATTAAGTACCCAAACTGATGCTGTCTCAGTACTATGCCACTTTCTAAACTCGGACTGGAGTGGATAATAGATATCAAGGGTGGTAAGATGCTCCTCGAGCTGTAACACAACTGCCTTCTCAATAACCTTGCCCACAAAAGGTAGGTTAGAGACAGGCCTGTAGTTTGCGAGACAGTCGGGATCAAGAGAAGGTTTCTTTAGAAGGGGGTGGACCACCGCCTCCTTCAGGGTATCCAGAAACACCCCAGTCTCTAACGAACACCTGACAATCTCCGCATGTTGGACCTGGGTCCAAACTACTGTAAATCGGTCATAAACCCTGGATTATCTTCACAACATCCCTGATTGTCAACCAATCAAAGTCAAACCAGGCTGACTGGGTGGTTGCAGTCTCCCACCGATCACCGCTTTGCCCATTTGAGTGAGCTGTGCTGATCTCTGACCTGATGCCAAACCTTATCTGCAAAAAATCGAGTGAATGCATCACACTTCAACTGTGAAAAGGCTCCCCAATTCTGGAGACAGGCTGGACTGCACAGCCTGTCTCCAGTACATAAGAACTGAGCCGATCAATTTCTCGCAGCCACAATCTCCCTGGACAAGAACTCTGCTTCTTACAGGAGACCACGGATTGATAGTCCCTATAATAGGACATCAGTCTAAGATTGTCATCAGTCAGGCCAGATTTCTGCCAGCATTGCTCCAATCTTCTTCCCACTCTCCTCATCTCCCTCAAGGTCCCATCAAACCATGGGGACCGAGGGTGAAGGGTGAGGGGGTGAACTTGGACAGTATTTATGGAATCCAGAGCAGCCATGACTGCCTTATTACAGGCTAGAAGAAGCTCCTCTGGATCCAAGCTCACACTCGAACTCCCTGATAGGTCCAGGACCACCATAAGACCATCAGGGATTCAAACACCGCAAAGGGCCATACCGGACAATCTCCATAGAGGCAGGTCTATTGGGTGGGCCACGAAACTGAACCCTATGATGTGGTGATCAGACCATCAGAAGGATTCCACCACCACGTTGGAGATCTTCATCCCCAGTAGAAATACCAGGTCCAACGAATGACCTTGTACGTGGGTCACAGAGGTAATCACCTCTGTAAAGCCCAACAAAGTCATCAGTTGGAGGGAATATTGCCCAAAATGCAAGAGTTCATCATCGACCTAGGCACTGAAGTCCCCCCAGCACCAACCACCTGGGGGACTCCAATACCATATCGACGATGAAGTCCATGACTTCCTGTAAGAATGCCTCCTCGTTACAGGGTGGACGGTAAATGAGAAGTATATTACAACCCACACCTGCACCCACAATTCATTTGAAGGATCTAGTAACTCTAACTGGCAGAGTTACAAGGCCCAGTTCCATCTTGAAACAGATGACTACCCCCAGCCCCTATGAACCAACCTTACGCAGTGTATCACTGAGCACCCAGCTGGAACAGCTGACTCCAAAATGGGACACACATTATTGTCCAGCCAGGTCTTGGTGATGCACATCAGGTAAGATGTTCCAACATGATCAGCAATTACTGATGACTTGTTTCTAATTGATCTGGCATTACATAACACCACCTGGGTTGGATGAGCAGTCAAGGCTGACCTCGCTATTTGCCCACATGAAGTGGAACCCTTGGTATGGGAACCAGGTAGGGTGGGCCCCTCTCCTGGACCCATTTCACCCCAGGCTACCTCCTTGACCTCATTACCCCAATTCACCCACCCCACTCCACTCCCCTACCAGGTTCATGGCCCCCCCCGCCCCTCCAACATCCTCTCGCTATACCCAAAGCATGACAGCACCTATACACTTCCTCTGGTAGTGGGGGGGCAATAAAAAGGGAACAGGTCCCGAAGCTCAGCAGAGGAGTAGCACCAGCCCACCAAAGCCCTCTGCCAACAAATCCTGCCATTTTACCCACACTCAGCAGTTACCAGTTACCCCACAATCAAACACTCACATAACCAACCACACAGTCACTCTCACACACCCACCACCTCCTCAAACAACCCCCAGAATTCCACACAATTCTTTACCTCCTTATATTCACCCCAAATTAAACAAAACCATAAACCCCACAGCAGTTGTAGTGCAACTTAGTTTTTTAAGGTTATCATCCAAAGAACTTTAACTGTTCTTTAAAGTCACAGCTTAGAATCAGTGTTTTCTCAGAAGACATGCCATGTCCTCATAAATTCTGAACTAGGAAGGGAGAGCTCTCATCAGCTCCTCACCCAAATAACATGTCCAAATAATGTGGCCCTCTCATTGCCACAGATAATTGTCATACAGTATCTGTCAAGCATCAGTTCATAAAGAGGCCCTCTCACTGCCTCCTATATGGATAATAAAAATTACAGTACTAGCAACTGGTCTTCAGGCTTGGAGGATTGAATGGAACAAACTCATACCACGTCATTCTTTGTGTGGAGACTGTCTTCCTGGAGTCACTCCCAATGAATAGATCCTCTGAAATGTCCCAAATCACCCAGCCCCAACCTACCCTAGAGCAGGCACCCCAGCCCAGAAAACCTCCCCTCCCAAACCACCAGAGCCACCCAGCAAAAGCCAGGTGGCCCATGGTGGCTAA
Organism: Neoceratodus forsteri; assembly: GCA_016271365.2. Classification (NCBI taxonomy): domain Eukaryota; kingdom Metazoa; phylum Chordata; order Ceratodontiformes; family Ceratodontidae; genus Neoceratodus; species Neoceratodus forsteri. Next base: position 167,047,766 of record CM028137.1, read on the forward strand.
AGGAGAATGAGCAAGCACCCACCCTTCAGTGGATGCCCTCTATCTCAACGAGGGCAATTCCCAGACCAGGCACCCACCTCTGGGCAGCCGGTACTCCTCTGCCAATACAAATCGACTCCTGGTAGCCACAATAGAGTTCAGCAGGAGGGAAGCCTAATCAACCCTCCAAAGTGGCTGCCCTCACCTCCACTCTCGATGCTCCTCAGGCTCAACTTCAGGCTGTCAGGTCCTTGGATCTCCCACAGCTCCAGTCATTACACAGCACACAATCTTCTGGCACTTTGCAGTATCAGTCCTGGAAGTTCCAACCAAAACGGCCCAGCTACAATGATCTCCCCTCCAGGATTCCCGGTTACGGGTGAGTATGGGTGCTATGTGAAAGCACCAAAGTGTATATCCGATATCACCGAGTAGCATCCACATGAGCGAATAAGAATTTAGCCCACCAGAGTAACATTAAGCGGGCACCTGGCATCCAAAAAGTGGCAGTTGCACTGTAACATGGTCGCAGCTTACAAAATTGCAGAGTTGCGTTAAATTGCAATAAGACTAGCAGCGGTCCAGGAAAAAACAACAAACTTGACTCACAATCAACTTAAAAGAGAAAAGAACCAAACAAACTTAAGCTAGACTGATTAAAACAAATAAAAACAGGTAACTGCGGGACTAAAATGACGACTGACCCAGAATGGTCCATAGACAGTGTACGTCTGCTGGCTACTCATTAGAAACATGGCAGTTGTGGAAAAATATAACACTAAGTAATCGGAACAAATGTCTGTTGCCATATTGGTCCTTGTACAGTAAGATGTACAAAACAGGTGATTTAATACCTTTCACTGGACCAATATAGTTTTACAGAAAAACTGTTTTCCAGGTGACATGCTTCAGTGCAGCAGGGGCTATAGGCTCAAAAGGAGCCCCCATCAGCTGAGCAATGCACACATTCAACTCTTGAGGAGAGACAGGGTCCCTTCTTGGAGGGTACAGGTGATTAAGGCCTTTGAAAAACCTTTTTTGAAAATGGGCTGTGAGGCCAATGATCTGTCTTTGCCAGCTGGTGTGTAAGCTGACACTGCGGCCAATGAACCTTCAGGGTTGAGGGCCTTAGGGCCAAAGACTTGAGATGGGACTAGGTAGTCCAAGACTGTAGACAGACCTGCCCAAAGGAGTTTGATCTGTCTAGGAGAACACCAGAAGAAAAATCTTTTCCATTTTGAAGCACAAGTTTTCCTTGTTGCTGGCTTCCTATAAATCTTTAGCACTTCCAGTACTTTTTCAGAAAGATTTAGCAAAGAGAACTCTAGCTCATTAAGGACCATGTTCTGAGGTATAGCGTGCTCAGATCTGGGAATGTTATCCTGCCCTGGGATAGTGTCACCAGACTGTATCTCAGAGACAGGTAGACTGGTGATCTATTGGTGAGGGACAGGAGCATCGAATACCAGGTCTGCCTGGCACAGTCTGGATCTGTGAGGATCACTGTTGCTGACTTCCTTTTCAGTTTTATCAGTACTCTCAATAAAAGTGGGAATGGATGGAAGGCATAAAGAAATTTCCCTGACCAGCTGAGGACTAGAGCATCCACTGGGACTGAACCCACTGCTAGGGGTCTGCACAAAAAAAGTGGGAGCTGATTGTTCTACCAGGAAACAAACAGATCTATTTCTGGTGCACCCCATTGTCTGAACTCTGATGCAAGCACCTACTGGTTCAAGGTCCACTCATTATTTGACAACAGCAAAAGTGGCACCAGCCAGACAGCGGTGTTGCCTAAATCATTTATTTTATAAAATACAAGGCAACTTACATACTGAGTGAAAAGACGGGTACAGGATGCTGGAGTGCTCACAACTGCTCCGTCCAGTTTCACACATGCATGCTTCATCAGGGAAGCCGGTTGCTTTGTACAAACATGCCATTTATGCGGAGTTCTGAAAGTGGCAGTGCAGAACTGATTATAAATACAAGCAAATCATTATATTTGAAAGCTAAAACACTACAACATACAGCTGCTGCCAAAAACTAATTTCTTGCAGGACATCATATGAATTCATACTAAATATTAATTCATTCTAAATTATTTTAAATGATTTTTTAAATACATTTAAACAGTAATTCAGTGGTACTGCTTGAGTACCAGGGAGGTTCCATTTTGCTGGATGACTGCTTTTAAAGTAGTATCGTCCATGGGCTAGATAGTGAAACCCTCCCCTCAGGGAATTTTCAAGACTGTGATTTTTGAAAAGTTTGTATCATAGCAATTTGGAATTTACTTGTTTGCCATTTGCTGGTGGTAGCTTCTGTTTGATACAGGGTCATATGTGTCATCAATTTTCAAAGGCACTGAAGGGCAATGACAAAGGGGTAGGGATAGGCTTTCATGGTAAATCCAAGTATGTGACTAAAAATAATGGCAAATTGGGTATCAATAAAAAATTTTTTTTTTAATTTTTCTGCCATATGAATAAAATCTAGAGGTTCATGAAGTCACTAGTAATGTAATCATAAAGTCACAATTTTGACTTGACAGTTTTTGAAATCAAATAGACTGCAGATGGGGAAACATACAGATATTTTATATGAAATTATTATTGCATCAATGAATATTGAAATGGTTATTTTAGTAGAAAATAATTCTGGAAAAAGCAAAATAAATAATATTTATTTCTTTTTTCAGGACTTGAGACAGCATGGCAGCCAAGTATCCTGTAGCACTAAAAGCATATAAGTCGAGGCAGACAAGTTGCCATACCATAGAGGAGATATGCATAGTTCACAACAGCAAGAATAAGTCTGACATAATAATAAGACCTTTGACATTGACCGGTCGGTCCAAAATTGAAGAGGTTGCATGCAGGAGACAATTGTGTGATGGTCCATGTATCAGACTCGATGACATATGCAAGAACATAACTGTTGAACTTGATGACACGCATCTTGGGTATCACAGACAGTGCTACCAGTCATTTACAAATGTCAAATACCTTAGGAAAAGGAAGTGTCAGGTTGATGATGACACAGAGGACCAACAGCCTTCAACCTCCCAAAGAAGCAGAGCTGAAACACCCTCTCAAGTGTTATTTCCTTCGAACCGGTGTATTATATGTGAAAAAAGAGATATGTGGATTTCTGGAGGAAAAAAGAAGACAAAAACTAGGGAAAAATGGATGCAGTGTGTAACAAAAACTGCAGAGATCTCTATCAAAGAAGCAGCACAGGTGAAACTAGATGGTAATCTACTATGTAGTATTTGAAATGTTGATTTAATTGTAAAGGAGGCTCATTATCACAACTCTTGTCACCGCGATTATATTAGGAAAGATGACAGAAATGCAGTAGTGAACCAAACTGGTGAAAGTATCAAGCAAATCAGAGCCATCAAAAAGGCATTTGAGTATATCACTGAATATGTTGAAAATAATATCATCAGAACATCACAGGTTGAACGAATGACAATGTTATGTGAGAGGTACTGTTTGTTTATGCAGGCTCATTACCCAGCATTCTATAATCCTAATTACAAAACAAACAAGTTGAAAAACAAGTTGATCAAACACTTTGGTCACAGAATAAGGTTCTGGCAGCCAAACTTTAGAAGTGAACTTGTTTACTCTGATGAGCTCCCAACTGGTCAAGCTGTAGAGATTGCATTTGAATCTGCTGCATCAGATGATTAGACTTGAAGAGGCAGCGACTCTTTTGGGTCGTCTTATCATAGATTTCTTCAGGGACTCACTGGAGTTTCCCTGGCCACAGTCTTCAGGTTTCCTGCTCTCCAGCACCATCTCACCCTCAGTTGTGCTTGTAAAATTCCTGGCCCACCTCATTTCTGGCTGATCTAATTCTATGAACACCCCAAGAAGAAGAGAGAGGTTGGTGAATTCAATTGGTCAAGATATTTACTATGCAGTGAGTTGTGGTCAACTGAAAATGCCAAAACATCTCCTAGGAATGATCGTAAGACACATCACTGGTAGCACTGAAATCATGAGCATTCTTAACCGCTTTAGACACTGTGTGTCCTATTCAACCCTTTTGGAGCTAGAAACTGCTATGTGTGATAGTGTTGAGAGTGACAGCACTCTACCTGTAGCCATAGACACTGACAAAAATATTGTGATGCATTTTTGGTGGGACAATTTTGAACTTAATGAAGAAACCCCTTCTGGTGCTGGCACCATGCATTCAGCTCATGGTATTGTAATGCAGAAAAAAGGCAGAGGAATGCCTACAACATCTGTGGGATCTAGCCAGCCCAAAAGCAAAAAGAGATCTGTTAAATACAAACCTCAAGAGCTTGAGCCATGGTTTGTTAAGCAACATGTTGAACCAAACCTGACTGTAGTTCAGATTGCTACCTCTGTTCCAGAGATTGTGAACCAAGCTTGCGTATCAGATTTCACGTGTTTTTTCTGCTGAGGCCAGATGTATGAAGGAACACAATCTGTTCCTGTGTGGACAGGCTGGGTATCTCCCACAGTGGACCAGTCAGGATAGTGCAAAGACAAACAAATGTTGACTACATGGCACCAATCAACTCTTCTGTTACAGAGAACTCCACTGTTCAACATGTACTGCAGGTATCACAAAATGCTACCAGAGAGATTGGTCAACAATACACGATTGTTACTTTTGATCTTGCTATTACAAAGAAGACATATGCTATAGTGTGGCAGAATGTATGTCAGTTTAGTGATGTTATTGTGTGACTTGGTGTTTTTTCGCACAATTTGCTCATACTTAGGAGCCCTTGGGAAATTGCTACATGGTACTGGCTTTGCCGATATCATCGTTGACTCGAAGGTGTGTGCCAGTGGCTCTACTAAAAAAGTATTGCGTGACAAACACTACAACAGGGCTATGCAGGAAGAAAAAATTACTCACCTTAGTAATTGCTTTTCTTCTCATGGAGTCTTGCTATATTAGGACCATTGCAGTCATTCCCCACACTTGAACTGCCCCGGAGAGGAAACAGTTAACTCCAGAGTGATCTGGAGTTCCACAGCGCGAGGGCGCTGTTCAAAGCTCTATCTGGCTAGTTTCAAATGAAACTGTCAGGTTCTTTACGGAGCTAAACTAACATAGCAAGTCTGTGTGGAAAAGCTCTACACTAGCCATTGGCTACCTACCATTAGTAGAATAAGAACAATCACAGAATAATAACAATATTTATTGTTAGGATACCCCTTACAAGCACTAATAGGCCCCCTCTCCCCAAAAGACTCAAGTCCAGAGAGGGGGACCATCTGCCACTTAACAAAAACAGAAATACCTAGTTCCCTAACCCAAAGAAAACAAGGGGGACTAGAGAGGCTAAAAAGGCATGACACAGTGCTTGCACTAATTTGCCAACCCCATACCCAAGTAGGAGTTCTGAGAGGGTAGAGGAGGTTGTCCTAATATAGAAGACTCCATGAGAAGAAAAGCAATTACTAAGGTGAGTAATTTTTCTTCAAACACCATGAAGTCTTGCTATATTAGGACCATTACAGATTACACAGCAGTACCCCATGGGAGGTCAGAACCTACTTAGGAAATAGGCTCTGAAGTACAGCTGTGCCAAAGAAGATCTCTCCTGGACTGGACGTCCAGGGAATAATGCTTAGTAAAGGTGTGAACTGTTTTCCAGGTAGCAGCTTGACAAATTTCCAAAATGGAATATCTCTAGCAGCCGCTAGAGATGCAAGCTACCCTGGTGGAGTGAGCCCTCAGTCTGAGGGACTACCTAGTTTTAGTAACAAAGTGGACACAAGACAACCACCTGCAATTGTCTCTAAGTATGAACAGTTGACCAACCTTAAAACCTGTGACCCTTAGTACGTTCCACATAGTAGCTTAGGGCTCTTTTGGCGTCAAGCTGTGTAGTCTCCTTTCACCCGAGGAAGAATGCTCAGTGAAAAATACTGGGAGAGAAATGGATTGGTTCAGATGAAAATCTGAAACCACTTTGAGTAAAAACTTTCTGTTAGTCCTGAGGACTACCTTGTCCTAAAAAGAAATCCATTTTTCCACTGACAGGGCTTGCAATTCACTTACTCGTCTGGCAAAGTGACAGCCACTAGAAAAACAGTTTTCCATGTTAAATACTTGAGATCTGCAGAAGAAGGGGCTCAAAGGAGGTTGCATTAACTGAGCAATGCAAACATTCAGGTCCCAGGCAGGGGCTGGTTCCCCGAAAGGAGGGTTAGTGAAGTGCAACTTTAAAAAACTTGGAAAACATAGGATGGGAGGAAAGAGAAACAGGCTTCCCAGGAAACAAAGGCAGAAACAGCTGCCAGATGAACCTTCAAGGTAGCTGGTCTAAGGCCTCAGGGAATTTAGATGGGCCAAATAATCCAGCAAAGTGGCCAAGTCAGCAGATTCTGGCACAATTTGTTTGTCCGAACACCAGAAGGAAAACCTCTTCCACTTAGAATTGTAAGTGGCCTAGTGGAAGGCTTCCTAGAAGCCTTTAAAATATCCAGGACCCCTTGAGAAAGGTGCAAATCAGCAAATTCTAACTCCTCAAGAACCAAGCCTTGAGGTGGAGAGATTTGAGGTCAGGTACCACACTCTCCCCTGTGCACAGGTCAGCAAGTCATGGGTCCTGGGCAAGGTCAGGAGGTGGATTATCAGGACAGAAGGAGAGGATACCAGGGCTGTCTGGCCCAGTCTGGAGCAATCAGAACCACTTTGCAGGGCTGAGTTCTGATTTTTACCAATACCCTGAAGAGGAGAGGAAAGGGGGGAAAAGCATATAGGAATTTCCCTTTCCAATCCAGCAGAAAGGCGTCCAGGGGGACTGAGCCCAGCACTGGAGGCCTGCAACAAAATAGAGGAAGCTGATGGTTGTCTGGGGCTGCGAAGAGATCTATCTGAGGGGTGCCCCATCTGGCAAAAACCGATCCCAATACCTGAGGATTCAGGGACCATTCGTGATGGCCCTGGGAAATCCTGCTGAGAGCATCCGCCAGGACATTGTCCTTTCCTGGAAGGTGAATTGCGATCAGGGAGGTGTTTGGGGAGGCCAGAGACCATAACTTCATTGCTTGTGCACAAGGCTGATGACCGAGTGCCTCCTTGCTTGTTGATGTACCACATTGTTGTGGTGTTGTCTGTCTGATTTGAACTACTTTGTTCTGGACAACAGTTGAAAAGCCTGAAGAGCTAAAAGAACAGCTCTGAGTTCAAAAGATTGATGTGAGCAGAGATTCCTGGGGACCACACCCTTGAGTGGAAAGGTCGCCCAGTGAGCCCCCCACCCCAACAGGGAGGCGCCCATGGTGAGGGTGAGGAGTGTGAAACGGTATAAAGGGAACCCCTGAGTAGATTGCTTGATCCTGCCACCACTGAAGGGCCAGGATCAGGGTTTTAGTCACGGGACTAATTTGGTAAGGGGTCCCTCCTTTGAGACTAATAGGACCTCAAGTGGAACTGGATGTCCCTCATCTGAAATCTTGCTCCCTGCACGACAGCTGTGGAAGCAGCCATGTGCCCTAGGAGTTGCAGAAAGTGCCTTGCTGGTCGAGAGACCACGAGGTAAAGGAGGATGCCAGGGCAATGAGCCTGTCCACTCTTTCCGAGGGAAGAAATGCCTGGCTAACCGTGTTCAATTCTGCACCTATGAAAGTTAGAACCTGAACAGGTTCCAGAACTGACTTTGGAAAGTTCAGCAGGAATCAGGGAAGTGAGAAGCTGCTGGGTGACTTGCAAGTGGGATTTTACACCTGATCTGGAGACTGACCCACTATGAGCCAGTCGTCCAGGTAGGGAAACACAGCAATCCTTGCCTTCTTAAATGAGCCATTACCACAGCTAGACATTTTGTGAATACCCTTGAGCCGAGGTTGGGCGAAGGGCACTGCTCTGAACTGGTAGTGGCCAGAGAGCAGTTCGAACCTGAGGTACTTTCGTGAGAAGGCCTGATCATGACATAGAATAGGCGTCCCTGAGGTCCAGGGAAGCTAACCAGTCCTCTGGCCTCAGGAAGGCAAAATCATTGCTAGAGTTAACATTTTGAACTTTGGTTTCAGTAGATGTTTGTTCAGGTACCTTAAGTCTAGGATGGGCACCATTCTCCTGTCTTTTGGGGTAAGAAAATATCTTGAGTACAGTCCCTTGCCCTGATGGCAGGGGGACCCTTCCACTGCTTTGCAATCCAGCAGGAAGAAACCTCTGCTTCCAAAGCAAGGGCTTCTGAAGAGTTTGCAGGTGGAAACTGCCTGGCTCTCATCTTTGGGAACTGTTTGAAGCTGAGAACAGGCCCTGGCTTACTACTTCCAGAACCCACCTGTCCGAAGTTAGGGACAGCCAGTTCTGGCTGAAATAAGCCAACCTGCCCCCACTGGTACAGGAGAATCGGCCCTGGGCACCCCATCAGGGTGCCTGCCTGGCAGCAGCAACTTTAGGCTGAGGGAGGCGACTGTCTACCTGTGCCCCGTCTACCTCTGCCTCTGAAAAAACCCCTCTGTGAAAGGTAGGAGGCTTGAGATTGGTAAAGGGCCTGTGGAAAGGCCTACCCCTACCCTGGGGCATGCCTTTGTGGAGTGGCATGCCTCTCTAAGCTTAGGCACTTTGTAGGTAGTTCTATATTCATCCATCTTTTCATATAATTTCCGTTTGATCACCAAACAGAGAATTTCCCATTACAGGAAAATCCATAGCCTTTGACTGAGTATCTTGGGACAGATTAGTGCATCTGAGCCATGCCAACCTCTGAAAGCTACAGAAGTGGCCATGACCCTAGAGGAAACATCATTAACATCAACAGCAGTATGAAATTGAACTTTAGAGGCTTCAATGCCATCAGCAGCCACTTGTTCCAACTCCTAGCCAGCTGGCCCTGGGCCTGCTTGGCTAACTGCAATATAGTGTCCCATCTAGATTTCTGATATCTAGCCACATTAGCCATATAATTAGCCTGCCTGAGTCCCAAAGAAGCTGCCATATATTGTTTTAAGCCATGGCATCAATCTTCCCTGGAATCCTTATCAGGAGGATGTGAGGCCAGGAGATAATAACCACTGTTGGGCTGCAGCTTGTACCACACCTACATGACTACACTGCTCAGAGAGGAAGTCTATATCAGGGCCTGATAAGGTATACCTTCTGTCCATTTTTTATCTACAGGAGGGAAAGAATGAGGATTTTTAAAATCTTTGTTGTTTGCTTCCTAAATGACTTATGCAAAGGAATAGACAACCTCCTAGACTCTGGAATATCCATCATTTCAACATAATCAGGCTCCTCTTGCTCATCCACAGCCTCTTCTAAAGGAAGCTGGAGGTTTCTGCCACCTTTTGTAAAACATAAAAGAAGGGGACTCAGACAGCATAGGGAGATTCTACAGGTCTATCTGGAGAAATGTCCGTTCAATGAGTGCGTCAGACCTTCCCAGTCACAAACATACTGATCAAATTCCTCCTCCCCTCATGTGGTTCATAAAATCCGCAACATCATAATCCTGAACCACTGGGACAGAACGAGCCACCCTTTTCCCAGATGCAGGGGTTCGACAGATCCCTGAGAAAAGACTGGACAATCTGAATGGCTTTAGCTATCTCTGCAGCAGTTGGAGAGACAATTTTGTACTCAGACCTGCTGATTTCTTTATCTTTTGCTGGGACTGGTTCCTCTGAACCAGCCTTCCTTTGTCGAGAAGTCTCGCCCTGGTCAGAGGGCACTCCTCTGGTCCAGTGGGTACTGGACCGGGCTGGCCATCCGGGTCAGCGGACTTCTTGGCCTCTCGTTCCCTGAGCCGGCCCAATCTCTTTTCCAGGGTGGCTGCAGGGAAATTTTTACACACCTGGCAGTCTGACAGGAGGTGGTCAGCCCCCAGACAATAAACACAAGTGGTGTGTGGGTCAGCCTTGGCAAAGGCTTCCCCACAGACATCACAGTGTTGAAACCCAGTGGGCCCGGTTTTTCTTTTGGGTTTCTCAGACATAATGCCAGCCTAACCAAAAACTTGCCCTTTTGATGGCAGTGCCAGGCAAGACACCCTTATCGGTTCCTAACCGTGTCACGGGTATTTGAAAAAACCTATATTAAAAGCAAGGTTTTTTTAGAACCGATAAGAACCGGGAACCGCACTCTAAAAGCCCAACCATACACTTTAAAACGTTAAATTAAGCAAACCGATCGGTTCAAAACCGAACCGATAATGAATTTCCACACAGACTTAATTTCTGTACTTACGGTTTACCAGATAGAGCTTTTAACCGAAATGCGGTAAAATAAATACTTTTGGCCGGTTCCAATGAACCAAAAATACTCGCTTGAACCGAGAAATGAACCGAGCTGAAGGAGCTGATCTCCGGAGCGACTGTTCAGTGAAGCGGAGTAAAGAATCTGACAGTTTCATTTGAAACTAGCCAGATAGAGCTTTGAACAGCGCCCGGCTGTGGAACTCCAGATCACTCTGGAGTTAACTGTTTCCTCTCCGGGGCAGTTCAAGTGTGGGGAATGACTGCAATGGTCCTAATATAGCAAGACTTCATGGTGTTTGAACATAAGCTAACCCCTGAGGTACTAGAACACCTTCTTTTTCAATCATTTCAAAACAGCACTGATGTACAGACATTAGCAGAAGAGGCCAAAGAAGACATGAAAAGGCTAGTGGAAAGACTAGGGTCTGACACATTATGTGAGGCAGTTGCCAGTGACTCATCACCAACTTTGCAAAAAGTACTTCAAGTTTCAAAGAGAAAGTGAGGCATGGCAAACTTGGGAAGACAGCACAGTTTTGGATTCAGTACATGGACAGAATCTGGTTGGTGCTTAGGTTTCTGCGTGCTACCAAGGAGAATAATTTTGACTTGCACCTAGCATGTGTTGGAACAACTTTGCCCTCTGCTTTTTAACCTGGATCACCTAAACTATGCACATTATCTATCTGTCTATTTTCGGACACTCCTGAAAATAGAGCATGCTCATCCTGGAGCTGATGTCTTGCTGCAGAACGGTGATCTGGGATTTAGAGGGTAAGGGTAGACCTAGCAGAAGCTAGGCCAACTGCGTCTTCCAAGTAAGTAATTTTGTCTGAGGTTCCGTCATTTATGTGGAGCATTGCAGATGCGTGGTCAGAGACCACAATTTGTTACGGACGAAGGCACAAGTCCCAGCATCCGTTGCATCAAAAAGGGCCTGGACAGAGTCGCTTTCTGTGAAGTAATGAGACATCTGAAAATGTCATTCCTTCTGTTCTCTGGAAGGCAGAACCCTCACCCTGGAGGTATCCAGGAGAGTGCCTTAAAAGAGGAGCTGCTGGGAAGGTTAATCTGGTGCCTTCCCTCAAACAGAAAACCCCTCCTGGAAGACAGCAACTTAGAAGCTGTGCAACTGCTTCCTGAGACTCAGCCCAGATGGGCTGGCTTGGAGCCAAACATCCAGGAAGTGAAGGCCTGAATACTGAGAGTGTAGTGAACGCCTCCCTGAACAGGCACTTGTTTAAGCTTTCAAGGTCGAAAAATGGGCACATGCTGCCTGTTATCTTGGAACCAAGCAAAGGAAGTAGGAACCTGTGTTCTGACTCACTGTAGAGCAACTTCTACTGCTCTGAGGCCCTGTCTCTCAGAGGAAAGAGAGCCTGACAGAGAGGCAAACAGACTGGGCTGCCACTTGAGTCTAGGGAAAATCTCTGCTAAACTGGGAAAGTATTGCTCTTGGACAGTCCTGATGACCCATATGTCTGCTGGATTGGACTTCCACTAGTTATAATACCAAATCAGGTGCCCCCCATTAGCACTGAGAGGCTTCCACCTCAGACAACTAAGGTGGGACCTGGGCCGGATCCAAGAGAATGGTACCGGGTGCTTTTGTGCCCTGTGCCCACTGCTGCAATTTGTTCTGAGAATGACAATAGTGCCATCCCTCTGAGAGGCAGCAAGAGTCTAAGCACCCTCCAGAGCTCAACCTGTGGGCTGAACCAATAAGCACCGCTAAGGAGATATTAATCAGCTGTTGCCAATGGCAGATGTCAGGGGTAAGGGGCAACAGATTTCCTGGAAAACATAAACTGAACTTACAAACTTAAATGGGCAGACTGGGTGGGCCATAGGCCCTTATCTGCCGACACTGTCTATGTATCTATGTATCTATGCCCTAGGGGCAGTGTCATAGGGTCAATAAAAGCTTTAGCTGATTATTGGGCTATATGCCCCTAGCAATGGAACGATAGATTCTGGGAAGCTCGTAATCATTGAATTTAGTGTGTTCCTCAGAGTGTACTTATACTGAAGAATGTAGGAATTCCAGACATAGAAGTCTACTTTGGTCCACAGATGAAGTCTGAAATGTTATGGTGGACCCCATATCCCTGAGGAAAAACTGAAAAGAAGGTCTTTCAACACAGGCTCTGCTGATACAGAAGGCTTGCATTCTAGCCCCTAAAATGAGTCATCCGCTGCGTCTTCAACAAAGTAGGACAGGGAGAGACTCATCCAGATCCACTTCTACCCGAAAAGAACCTCCAAAAGGCAGGTCCAGGCCAGAATCACGGGAGACACCACCACCCGGAATGGCATAGAAGAGTTCAGAACCATTCACAGTGTAGGCACCACCCACAGCACTGGCACCACCTGTGGTGCCGGCATCACTCGCTGCACCAGCACCACTCATGGCACTGGCACCACTCGCAGTGCTGGCACCACAAGCGGCACCCGGTATACTGGCCCGAGACCTGAAGAAAGAGGGGGAGAAGGAAAGCGGTACCCATGCCAGCCCCTGCAGAAGAAAAGGTGAGGGGGTAGGCATGCGGGGTCAGCATCGATGGCGCTGGCACCAAAGAGGGCACCGTGCACATCCTGCCTGCCTGACTTGGCTGCGGCCCAGTGGCTCTGAGGCCTGAAGGCCCTGGAACTGGGTCCAGAGGCCAAATCAAGTGGGCAGACATTGAACCCCCTGCTCTAAAACAGCAGCCCAGAGGTGAAATTGCTCACTGGAGCCCCATCGAGGACAGAGACAGGGCCCAGTATCAAAGATCATGGCTGTTAAGAACAGAGCCACAGAGGACCCCACCGAAGTCAGGTCAGGCCTACCGCTCGACACCACCGACAATCCCCAAGCAGATGTACCAGAGGGTGACCTTGAGCAGTACTGTTTCTTCTTCCACTGAATGGAGGAAGAAGAGCTTGAGGTCGAGTGCAGCCGGGTCCCCGATCGAGGTCGGGAACAGGCCCGCTGCCTTTGTGCTTCAGCGGACTGTCCTCCCCCCAGTCTTCAAGTACCTCAAGGGAGTAAATAAGGTAAGCCGAGGATCTTTCGATTGAAGGAGGGTGGAATCACCAGAGGGCACCGTTGGAAGACTGAGGGTGGTAGGATTGATAAAGTGTGTTTTTATGCTTCATATTTATAATGTAAAATGTAATTTTATATTGAAACTGATATTTTGTACGTAAGTTTTTTATTTTGTCTTGTGATGTTATATGTTTGGATACAATTGTAAAAGACATAACATTATCTCAGTTTGATATCCAATAAAAAGTTGAAAGTTGAAAGGATTAGGGTGAAAGGAGGAGGAGGAGGTACTTCACCGAGAGAACCGTGGAATGCGCTGCTTGGAGAGCTGGTATAGACAGCTACGGTGGAGGGATTCAAGAGAGGGTAGGACAAGTATAGGCAAGGGGTGAAGCAGAGACTGGTTTGCCCAGGGGGGCAGGACTGGGGAATGGAGTAACAGTGGCAGGAAACAGATAGAGGGCTACGGTACCCAATCAGGGTGCTGAAGCATGAGCAGACTTGATAGACCAATAGGCCTACTCTGCTGGTGTCTAGTATGTTAGTATGTTAGTATGTTATGTTAGCACCGGACTGTCTGTGGTCGGACCCCCACTCCGCAAAGGGCAGCGGACCAGACACAGTCCCACTGCCACCACAGCTTTCAAACGAAGTCTCCCTACCATCGCCGCTACCGTCTAAGGTTGACTCCGTTGATGGCAGGTTGAGAATTTCTTCCTCTTCTTCTTCTTGTTCATCTTCTTCTCTTTTTTTTTTTTAAATAAGAAAATAACACTAAAAATAATAAATGAATCGAATACTGAATGGCTATAGCTGCTGTCATATAGACGAAGACTTGACTCCCGGCAGGCAAATGACGTCGCCATCGAAGTGCACTCAACCGCAGGAGAAAAGGAACTGAGGCGATTGGAGGATTGATGCTGAGCTAGGCTATATGGTGTAAGCTAGTCTCACGGTGCTACGCATGCGTGGTCCTACCCCGGTGCCGACCCTCCTGAAGATTTTTGGTTCCTGCGGGGTCCTAGCGCCTCCAGCTTAGTCCCATTAGTGTGAATGAGTGGTGGAGACTTTTAGTCCAGGAAGATCTACCTCTACCCCATCTTTGTTGTTTTTCCTTTTCTGACATACAGTGGTCACATGTTAGCTTGTAGCAAACAAAAGCCACCATTGCCAGATGGCAAACAAGTAAATTCTAAACCATTACAGTGTAAGCTTCTAAGAAAGCAATGTCTTGAAAATTCCCTATGGGGGGGTAATAGTAGTCTTTATTTGTTTATGGTGCCTTCCTCCAGAGAACCAGGGCACCATTACAAAAAAATAACACATAAAACATTAAAATACATAAATATATTAAACTCTACCCAATAAACAGACAAAATAAAACAATCACAGAATGCATATATATGTACAGTGAGGATTAATTAAACACCAAATGCCTGTATAAATAGAAATGTTTTCAGACCCCATTTAAAGACCTCCACCAAGGGGGACTCCCTCAAAGTCCTAGGCAAGAAATTTCAAAGGACTGGGGCTGCAACATCAAATGCCTGGTCCCCAGATGATTTTAGTCTCGCCCTAGGGACTACCAGGAGGCTTTCCTCGGCGGAGTGGAGAAGATGTCCTGGAGTGTGAGGATCCAGGAGCTCTAACAGGTAGCCCGGGCCCAGCTCATGTAGGGCCTTATAGATCAACAGACCCACTTTAATAGAAATATGCCACTTCATCAGCAGCCAGTGCAGCTCACACAGCACCAGCAACACATGACAGGAATTAGACCCGTCAGTAGTGAGGCTACTGCATTCTGCACCAGCTGTAGGTGTTGAAACACACCTCCCTTGACCCCAAGGTACAGAGCACTGCAGTAGTTAAGCCTTGATGTCACAAACCCATGTACCAGCATGGACAGATTGTTAGGTGGGACAAGGGACTTAATCAGGCTGATATTCCATAAATGGTAAAAGCCACTCCAGACCACCACTGCCACCCTAGCCTCCGGTGTCAGCCCATTATCTAGAATGACTCCCAGACTTTTCACTTTGGTGGAAGCCAATAGCCTAGAGGGGCAGAGCGAAAGCCCAGTCTCCCTCTGGTGGCCACCACTCCCTCCCCCCCTTTGACCCAGCTCAACTACTACCACTTCAGTTTTCTCAGGGTTCAGTCTCAACCAGATCGATGATATCCAAGTCTAATCTCGGACAAGCACTTACTGAGCACATCGACTGCACCTGATATCCCAGATGCAAAGGACAAGGAAAGTTGAGTACTATCAGCATAACAATAAAACTCAAGCCCATACCACCTAATGATCTCACCTAGGGGCAGCATATACAATGCAAACAGAATGGGCAAAAAGACTGAGCCCTGGGGTACTCCACAGGACAGAGTCACTGGGTGCACAACCCTCTGGGTCCTGTCTTTAAGGTAGGACTCAAATCAGCTGATGACTTTGCTGGTGAATCCTACATATCTCCTGAGCTAGTCCAGCAGCATCCTAAAGTCCACAGTGTCAAATGCTGATGAGGGATCAAGGAGAACAAGAATTGACTGCTCTCCCCTGTCTCTTGCCCTGAGCAAGTCATTGTGCACCCGACTAGCACAGTCTCTATGCTATGCATTGCCCTAAACACAGCCTGGAGGGGCTTATAGATGTTAAAGGCAGTGAGGTGTGCCGCAAACTGTAGCACAACCACCTTCTCAATAACCTTTCCCAAAAAGGGAAGGTTAGAAACATTAGAGACAGGTCAGTAATTCACCAAGACATCCAGGTCCAAAGATGGCTTTTTCAGAAGAGGCTTCACCAAAGCACTTTTTAGTGACTTCGTAAAATCCCCCTCCAACAAGGAACACTGGACAATCTCAGCAAACACCTGGACCAGATGCCCCATGCAGCTCACCAGTAGTTACGCTAGTCCTGGATCCATGTTACAAAATGTTGGCTGCAGCTCAGAGATCACCTCATACACCTCATTCACCGTCACTGGTCAGAACTCCCCCTAGGACCACTGAATATGACCCTGACTCCCAGGCTCCACCCTGCTGGGCTGTAATGGCCCAGTTGGAGTAATCCCAGCCCTACTGGAGGACAACCTGTCTGAGAAGAACTGAGTGAACTCCTTACATTTCCCAAGTGAAGAAACTCTAATGGTCTCCAGACAGGCCAGATGTAAAAGCCTGTCTACCATCTGAAAGAGCCAAGCCAGTTGGTTCCTCCCAGCAGCAATCTTCCTAGACAGAAAAGCCACCTTCTTTCAGGTGAATGCTTTCTGATACTCATCATAATGAGACATCAGAACCAGTTTGTCCTCCTGGGCACTGAACTTCCTCCAACAATGCTCCAGCCTTCACCCCTTGATTTTCACCATCCTCAGCTCAACATTGAACCATGGCAAGCCAAAGCGTGACACCAGTGGAGGTACACAGACTAACGCTAAGAAGTCAAAGCCCTCCATAACAGTTGTATTATAGGCCATCACTACTGCCTCTGGCCCTCCAGTACAAACCTTCAACACGTCCGAAGTATCCAGCATCTCCAACAATCTCTCTGGGCAAAACTCTGTCAAATGACAGAACTGGCCAACCTCCACAGGGGACAGACTACAAGGGGGAGCCCTGAAACTGAACCTAATAGTGCAGTGACTTGAACAAACAACCAGGAGGGCTGATGTGATTCCCCTTCACAAAAGTGGAAGCAAACCAGAGGCAGTAAACTGCAGACCTGTTAGCTTGACCTCAGTGGTAGGGAAAATGATGGAATCACTTCTGAAAGAAAGAATTGTTGAGTACCTAGAGGCCAGTGGGGCACAGGACCCAAGGCAGCATGGATTCACAGTGGGATGGTCATGTCAGATGAATCTAAAAGATTTCTTTGACTGGGTGACCAAAGCAGTAGACCAGGGAGGGGCTGTGGACATGGCCTACCTAGACTTTAGCAAGGCATTTGACACTGTCCCACACAAAAGATTAATAAACAAATTAGCCAGCCTGGGAGTGGGTCCCAGGGTGGTAGCCTGGGTAAACTATTGATTGGACAACAGGACACAAAGGGTAACAGTAAACGGAGTCCATTCCAAAGAAAGGGGGGTTACTAGTGAGGTACCGCAGGGTTCAGTACCCGGTCCGTTCCTTTTTAATGTCTTTATAAGTGACATTGCAGAGGGACTAGAAGGAAAAGTATGCCTCTTTGCAGACAACACAAAGATATGCAACAGGGTTGATACACAAGGGGGGGTGGAAAGGATGAGGAGGGACTTGGCAAGGTTAGAGGAATGGTCAAAAGTATGGCAGCTTAGATTCAATGCAAAGAAGTGCAAAGTAATGCACCTTGGAAACAAAAACCCAGTGGAAGAGTATACAATGGGGGGGGAGGTATTAACAACAACAAAAATGGAAAGGGACCTGGGGTAGTCATATCAGATTACCTAAAGGTAAGCTACCAATGTGAGAAGGCAGCAAGGATGGCTGGGGGGGGATACTGAGATGTATAGGGAGAAGCATCACCAGTAGAAAACAGGACATTGTTATCCCTCTGTACAGACAGTTGGTGAGACCCCGTCTGGAGGGCAACCAAAATGGTGCAGGGTCTGCAACACAAGTCATATGAAGAAAGACTAAAAGAGCTCAATATGTATACCCTTGAGGGAAGGAGGGAGAGGGGGGATATGATAGAAACTTTCAAGTACCTCAAGGGAATCAACAAAGTCCGAGAGGGTAGCATCTTTCAGAAAAAGAGATGTGCAAGAACAAGGGGACACAATCTGAAGATAGTAGAGGGGCGGCTCAGGGGCAATGTGAGGAACTATTTTTTCATGGAGAGGGTGGTGGACGCATGGAACAGCCTTCCTGAGGAGGTCTTGGGGTCAAAAACAGTGTGGGAATTCAAGAATGAATGAGACAGACATAAGGCGATTCTGGTGGGGGGGTAGGAAGAAGTAGGCTGTTGGTTAACTAGGATCTGCAGCTTAACCAATAGGTAGGAAATTGAGCAGACTAGGTGGGCCAAGCGGTCCTCATCTGCCATCAAAGTCTATGTTTCTATGTAGGTCAATCTTGAGATAATTAATCTCAAGCCCCAGCGAGAATACCAGGTCCAAGGTGTGGGCGTGTTGTTGGGTTCCAGAAGTAATCAATTGTGCGAGACCCAGAGATTCCATACTCTGGAGGAAATCCAGAGCAAAGTGCGAGCTTTCATCATTGACCCAGGAGGTAATGTCACCAAGAATAAGCCATTTTGGTGACTACAACACTCTATCAGTGACGAAAGCTGTGATTTCCTGCAGAAAGTCCCCCTTCCGCCCCAGAGGACAGTACACAGAGAAGGATCCTGCAGCCTGCATCTGAACCCCCACACACAGTCACTCAATCAAATGATGAGGTATTCCCTACCGGGTGCACCAGCAGGTTCAGTTCAGATCTAAAACAGGTGGCCACCCCCCTCCCCTGCAATCCCTCCTTGGGCAGTGAACCACCGAGAACCCTGCTGGGACTGATGACTCCAGTACTGAACCAGAATCATCTCCCAGCTAAATCTCAGTGATGCAAGCTAGATCAACTGAGGAAACAAGATCCACTATAACTGCAGACTTAGTTGTCATCGACCTGGCATTGCATGGTACCACCCAAAGTGGATTAAAGGAGAAAGCTGGACCCTCAGCTATCTGCCCACTTGGTCTTGTGGGTTCCCTGGGTAAAGGGACTATATGTGTCTGGCCTCTCTCCAGTCACCTTCTCATCCCAGGGCATCTCCTGGTTCACACAACCCTGATGAGAGCCTCCCCATTAACCCTCAACCCATCCCTCCTCATCTTCCCATTCTTCCTTCCAATCCCCACTTCCCTGCACCACCGATACACAGCAACTGTCGGGGGGGAGTCACAGAAGGGATGCAGGCCTCTAAGTAAAGATGAGGAATAGTAGAGCCTTGGGGTCTGTAGCAGGCAACACATCCTGGAACTACTTAATTAAAACCACACACTATTACTCCAACATCCCGCAATAAATAACCTGCACACACTACTCAGCAAACACCCCTTAACAAAAAATAATACCTAACAGTCTAACACACAAAGCCCACCATGCACACTCCCTACAATTTCTAACAAATAAATATATACATAACTTCTATTTCAAAACCCCACCACTCTTCCCATTCACAACGTAACATACTAAAATAAAATATAAAAGCCACAGTCCACTAGTTGTCCTCAAATTTAGTGCCAAATACAAGTTGTAGATATCTAATTTCAGTCTCTTTTCTCTCACAAAAGAAACGCCACTGTTAATTACCCTTAAGCAAGCTGAAAAAAAGTCCACTTTGCAGGAACTGGTACTGCTCTCACCAGACCCGCTCAGGTAAAAGCCACAGTTGCTCAGTTTCCATATATCTACTTTACATAAACCGAACACTTCTCTTACCAGAACTGCTTCAGCAAAGACAGCTGAAAAAATTTAGTGAGCTCTGTTTTCAGCCCAAGAAGTTTTTGCTGCAACTTCTCTGGGCAACACCATTAATAAACCACAATATCATGAGCCATCTAGCTCTCTTCTACTTCCAGATGACTCTGCAGTCTTTCTCCCTTCAAGGGCTCCACTAAAAGTCTGCCATCGCACAGCTGACAGTCCTCCTCAGGTCAAGGCGGTCGAAGTCCCACCTCGCTTCACACTCTTTCCACAGCCTGGTGACCCCTGGGGCTACCGTCGATTGTGTCATGGTTGCTCTGTAACTCCACAGGAATCTAGAGCCTACTAATAGCAAGTTGGGACAAACTTCTTACTGACACTCATCATCAGACAGTTGTAAGTCCCCCAGAACTGACTAAAACAAGCTGAAAACTCAGCACTCTGAAGATACAGTGTGGTGTGGGACTCCACATGGAATAACAGCCTGCCGTAGGGAACAACTTAATTCAGGGTCAACTCTAGAAAATAACAAAAGCTAGCTCCACAATCTTACTCACTAACTTCCTATCCCTAAAATCCCACTACTACTACTACTAATACACTAATCTAAAAGAATCAGCGAAAATAGGAAAAAGAGAACACAATAAAATGGCACTAAGATGCTAAAAGCAGTAGGACTACTAACAGCACAAAACTTCAAAAATACAGGGTTCCGCAAACAATCATTAAGCTGCTGCTGCTGCTGCCAGCTCACGGCTAAGTCTAGAGAAAACAAAAGACAAGGCAAATAAATAAAACTTCAGGGAACAATATCACTTTAACAATGCTTCAAATGAGCAAAAAGGGTCCTAAATGGTAGTATTAAAAATAACCATTAATATTAATGCAAGGGGGGCCAGAAAGAAGATATGAACCAAAGAAATGAACCAAAAAATTATTTTAAACAGCTGTTTATACAGAGGATAATGTATGGGGAGCAGTTAACAACTACATTGTAATCATATCGAGAGGTTACCATGGTCTGTAAACCTCGAGAGCGCAGCTCGAGAGGTTTTCAGTAACCATGGTAACCTCAAGATGCAAATTCAACGTGGTTGTTAACTGGTGCCCATGAATTGTCTTTTATAGTGTATGGGCACAAGTTTAGAAGCAGAGAAAATGCCCCATTGTATTGTGATACAAAAAAAACACATCTTTAAACTGCACAGTACCTTTTCTTGAAAAGAAGATTTTTACACGATTATTTTGTGACTGGAAAGACAGGCTTTATTTAAACAGCATTTAGTAATTAATTCGGTTCTGAGAGTACAGCATAACAGATAATTTATTTTGAGAGGAAAAAACTCGCAACAGCAGTCAAAATATACTCGGAAGTGGTTGGTGAACAAAGGGGTCAAACCGGGTCGGGTCAGAATGGGTACATGCTCTGTATGTCTTCGGGAAGTGTCACTGAATAAACAGTTCACTCACGGTGGAGATGCTTCAGGTCCATGCAGTGGAACTGCAATACAGGTACCTGGAGAGAGTGAAATTTTTCCCTTTTATTCAATTACAGATGCGCACCCCAACCCGCCGTTGCTATTTAACAGGTTAGGTGACGATTGCTGAGGCTGCTGCTGTAGAATGTAGACAGACATTCTACAGCAGCAGCGCCAGCAGTCGTCACTACCACTAACCTGTCTCAAACCATCATGAGTTTCCAAAATATGTTTTGATAAAGCATTCTTTTATATTCGCATTGTGGATGGAACTAAGATGCTCCCCCATCCTCACTTTTGAAGCCCTGCTTGTCTTGTCTATATAGAAGGCACTGCAGACACACTTCATCATATACACAACCCCCATAATTTCAAAATCCTAACATTCACACTCTTGACATTTTTAGATTTTAGTACTTGAGCACAGTAAGTGCAGTGGCCACTATGAAAGCATCCCCTTGGGGGATCTGATAAACAAATTGCTATCTTAGGTGAAGGCTGCAAACCATGAACCAGCTTATCAGTCAAATTGGGCCCTCTTTTGTACACCATTCATAGATGATTATCCACTATGCCTCCCAAAAAAGGTTCCGGTGTGAAAATGCCCCAGTGTTTAGTTATAATTTGCTTAATAGTTCCCGATTGCCGTTATCCATGGTCCAGCACCCCTGACTGTACCCCCACCTCCCCGACAGCAACGCATATCTAGGTATATGTACTAACCATAGGGCAGTGACACTTATCATACGAGCATAAGTGTCAGGATCTGTGTTCTACTGTATTTTACTAATGCATATTATGCTCCATTATGTTTTACCAATGTATCTTAGTCCTGGGAGATGCTTTCCATTATATTTTTACTGTATAATCATAAGTTTGGCAACAGTGCCACCTTTAGTGCTTGTGCTTCACTGTAACTGCAAGTGATCTTGGAGACTTATAGACATCCCATTGCTCATGCTATCTTTGCTAGCTAAGCAACTTCTCATGTTAGTTAAGACAAAGACAAAGAAGTTTGTATGGATTAGGAAATTGATATTGATTAGTTTGCTGATCTCTGGTGATGTACATGTGAACCCCGGTCCTCAGTTGGGAAATGACTATTCTTTGGCTGATTTTGGGGAAAGAGGAAACATTTGTTTTTTTTACACCTAAATGTTAGAAGTGTGTTACCCAAATTGGATATAATAAGAACTCAAGTTGAAACAATTAAACCAGATGTATTAGCTTTAACAGAAACTTGGCTCTCATCTAAAATCAAAGATGTTGATGTATCTGTAGAGAACTATAATATTTTTAGGCAGGATACACAAAAAAAGGGGGGGGGGTTATGTTGTATTTAAATAACATACTGTATATAAGGGTAAACTGAAACTTGCTAAAACATTTCCAGATCAATTGGATCTGTTAATTGTACAAATACAAGGAAATATAGGTCTCTTATTAAATATTATGGTCTGTTATAGACCCCCCATCTGCTAAAAGTTTTGCATTACCAACTTTGTGTGAACATATTGATCCCTTTATAAATTGTGAGACAGTATTGCTTGGAGAGTTTAATTGGAATATGTTAATTCCTCAATTAACGATTCTAAATCAGTTTGCAGCTCTTAATTTGCAGCAATTGATTAATACACCTACTTGATTGCATAAATCAAATAATGAAAAACATACTTTATTGGATTTAATATTTACAAATAGACCTGAAAGATATATATCAGCAGTTCATGAAAATGATGTGAGTGATCACTGTTACATTTCTTATATTAGGGACACTCAGATGGAGAAACGACAATAACAATTTATTTATGTAAGGATGTTTAATCATTTTAATGAACAGGCATATTTAAATGATGTGGCAAAAATTCAATGGAATTTAATGTATACTTGCCCAGATGTACACACAGTATGGCTTTTCTTTAAATTGTCTCTTGTGAAAGTTATAAATAAACATGCCCCACTTAAATTAAAAAACATAAATAAAAGAAAAAGAGTGCCTTGGATAACACAAGAATTGAAGGATTTAATAAAAAAAAATCTAAATTATGGCATATAGCTAAAATTACTAAGGAAATTAAAGATATCTTGGCATTTAAGGTTGTTAGAAATAATTGTACTAAAAATATTAGGAAACAACAAAGGAAATATTATGAAGACTATTTCTCCTTATCAGAAAAAAATCCACATGCACTATGGAAAGGCATAAATTTGAAGAAGGGAAGTCAAGGTTCAGTTAACTTGCCAACATCTTTGTCATTTGAAGAAAAAACATTTGTGATGGATGTTGACAAGATAAATGTATTGAATTCCTTTTTTGTCTCTGTTGGTGATGCATTTAATAAAATGCATCCAGACTTGCCACTCCCTGTTTTGGATATTGATTTTGGCAGTAGACTTAAATGACCTGTGTTTTCATTTAGTCCAATTCAGTTATATGATGTTAAAAAACAGTTACAGACTTTAAATATTAGAAAATGTCCTGGATGTGATGAGATCCCCCCCCCCCCTTCTGAAATTGGCAGCTGAATTATTAGCACCTCATTTTACATATATTTTAAATTTTTCTTTGGATAGTTGTGAATTACCAATTGATCTGAAAACAGCTTTTGTTACTCCAGTGTTTAAAGGGGGTGACCTATCAAACCCAGGATCTTATAGACCAATTTCAGTAATATCAATATGTGCAAAAATACTTGAAAAACTTGTGAGTATTCAATTGACTAATTGTCTTATTAAGCATAATATAATAACACATTTACAATCAGGATTTAGAAAGGGGCATAATAGTACATATACAATTTTAAAAGTAGCTGATGACCTGTTGAATGCTTTCGACAAAAACCAGGAAGTTCCATCATTATTTCTGGATTTGTCGAAGGCATTTGACACAATTCATCATATTATATTACTTAATCAGTTAAAAATGTTGGATTAGGTATTCCAGCATTAGGCTGGTTTCATAGTTATTTGGGAGATTACAATCTGTTAAAATAGGAGGTATGTGTTCAACATCAGCTACACTATTTAATGGGGTACCTCAAGGGTCTGTGCTTGTCCCCTCCTTTTTCTATTATATATAAATGATCTACCAAATTATTGTTCACCTAAAACTTACAATCTGTCCATCTGCCATGGGATGTGAGGTAGTTTGAGACATCCTGTCTCAGTACTGTGCACAACATACAACTTTATGCGGATGATACAATTTTGTACACCATGAGTGATGATGTGGATATGGCAATGGTTGTTTTGCAACAAGATTTTAATAAAATACAGAGGGAACTTGTTAATTTGAGATTGCTTCTGAATAAGAAAAAAACACAGTGGATGATGTTTGGTAGAAAAGATTTTAAAGATTCAACTATAAGGGAGCTTAGATCTTTAACAGAAATTGACATAGAAAGAGTAAACTCCTGTAAATATTTAGGAGTTATACTAGATAAAAATTTGACTTTTGAATTGCATATAATGTCTATGTCAATGAGACTGAAGAGACTTCTGAGCTTCTTTTATAGGGATAGAACTCTTTTTAGTTTAAAGATTCGGAAATTATTGGTTTCTGCCTTATTTTTACCAATATTAGATTATGGTAATATAATTTACAAAAATGCAAAAAAATCATTGCTGTGTTCCTTGGATAATCTCTTTAATAGTGCGTTGAGATTTATAACAAATCTTCCTTTTAGAACTCATTGTTGTGTGCTATATCAAAATTCGGGTCTCCTTTCATTATTTGATGGGAGAGATTATCATTGGAATTTACTTGTGTATAAGTTTGTACAACGGTCATTGCCTATTTTTTTTGTTAAATATATTGCAAGTAAGAATACAGAGCCAATATAATTTAAGATCTTCTGTCCGGAAAGGTTTTATTAGATCTAGAACCAGAACAAAATTTGGTGATAAAACAATCTCAAATTTAGTGCCTAAAACTTGGGAACAAATATCCAAACGGTGGAAATGCACAGTATTGCTACCATTTAATCATTTTAAATCTTTTTTAATGACTTTATATAGCAAACACTGTAATTGTTATGGATAAATTATTGATATTTGGGTTTGTGTATAACTTAAATTAATCAATATTATATTGAAATTGAAATTATGTATGTATGTCTGTTTATGTGATGTTATGTTAAATGTGGATTCAATTGCAAAACAGATAACTTAATCTCAATTTGACATCTAATAAAGTTTGAAGTTTGAAGTTACTCATGCCACCTGTTACTGACCAATTGTAGACTTTTTATGTATCTTCTTTAGCAGGTACCATAGGGATTATCGGGGTATAGGACCACTTGCAGCATGTAGCTTCTCTGAGACAAGACTAGACTACAGACTGCACCTATGTAGGTAAGGAAAACTGGAAGCTCTCCCAGTGTATTCACTGTTGGTAGTAAGCCTGCATTATCATTTACTTGTAATAAATTACATTTATTACACATGCACCACTTGTCTGTTGTCTCTTCCTTTGTGCCGTTCCAACAAGAACCTGAGAAAGGTAATTTTATTACCCAGTTACATTTGGTGACCATGTGCAGGTTGGAAGGTGCAAAAGAAGATTCCATAAAATGTATTTTAAATGTCGAGAAGTGTAGTGTGACTTTCGCCTACTTGGACCTACTCATGCTTACAGCGGTAGTGATTGTGGTGTACACACTCCGTTTTTGTCTCAGGCATGGTAAACCCACATTTGACCTCTTTACATTCCCTCTGTGAGTGACAGCGTACCATCTTGGTGTCACCATTCACCTACTGGGGACTGGAAAGCAGTTGGTGATGGCGCCAAGGGTTTTGTCCAGTTTCCCAATTGCTTATTTTTTTGTTTGTATGCCCCTTCTTTGTTATGTCTGACTTGTGCACAGTACTGAGACAGGATGTCTCAAACTACCTCACATCCCATGGCAGATGGACAGATTTCGTGCTGGATGCAAAATCAGTAGAAAAAACATTGCTGCTAATATCCGACCAATACGTACATTCCAAACAAACAACCAAGAAATATAACCTTAAAGGTCTTTTGGTTGCGGCTCTATATACCACTGTTGAGGGTCTCACAGCAAAGTGTGCCTCCCTTGAACTGCAAAATGCATCTCTAAAAAAAGAGATGGGCTTGCAGGCATCAGAGTTACAGAAAAAGGAACAGAAACTAGCGGAAGAGACAGAGTCACTCCATGATGCCAATAACAGACTGTTGCATTGTTCTGCTCAAGACTATGAGCAAGAAATTTGTATGCTGAGAGATGATCGTGAAAGGTTGAAATGTGATAAGAAACAGCGTATTTGAAAGATATGTTGAGCGATACAAATGAGGGTCTGAGAGAGGAGAATGCTGAGTTGAAAGAGGAGTATCAGAGAATGAATTGTGAGTTGGAGAAAGAACTTAGGAAAAATGTCAAATTGGGCTCCATGTATAGAGTGTTGCAGCGTGAGTTTGAGAGAGGTATTGAGTTTGTCACAGAAAGTGCAGAGAAAAAATTATGAAACTGCATTATCAACAGGAGGTTCTTGCTGGCCATGTTAAGGCCATGAACGGGTTTCTGTATACACCCATTGAGATTGCGTCATCCGGTGATGATGACTCTGACTTTGATGACGAGGCATGCCATGTCACACACAAGTCCAACCCCTGTGCTGGTGTAACTTCTGCCAGCCATCCACAAGATGGTGCCTATGTCAGCACACACTCTGCATCGCCATGTCTACACAAACATGGTGGAAGCCACATACAATGCCAAGATGGTGGCCCCCATGACACAGGCAGAGAGCCTGTATTCCGTAATGCACTTCCCCTTGCTCCTCTCAACAGGGAGACATGACGGAAGTTAGAGGCCTAATTCAAGAGGCTCTCAGTAACATCACTATACCGGAGGACCAAAAGAGAGCCATCCAGGACCAAATTGACAGAATGTTCAAAGAAATGGTCTCTCAATACCATACATACAAGGCAGTCACTGATGTGGCAGTGGAAGCTACACTTCACAGCACCATGGAATGTATTGAGTTGAATATGACCACTCATACTTCCAATCCCTTGCAAGTCACTCACTCTGTCCAGCAAATTGCCCAAAGTATCGGACAGATGGGCCCAACTGACAATCTCAGTTGCTATTTGGAGAAGGTGTGCTCCCTCTGTGAGAAGTTTTCTCTCCAACCCAAGTACCAGGTTCAAGTCTTGCGACAGATGATCAAACCTATCCCCTGCACCAAACTCCCAGAGACAGTATGCAACTCAGACACTCTCGTCTATGACGACATCGCTGCAGCCCTAATAGCCGTCAACTCCTCAGGTCTCGTAGGAGCTTGCTTGGCCTACAAGGTTAAGTAGAATGTGAAAGAAAGCCCTGTGGCCTACCACCAATGGTTATGGCTCAAATACTACACTGGCAAAGGCCTAGTAGGTGAACTTGCAGACCGAGACCAAATTGAGTACAAGAATTTGTACATCCGGAACATGACTCCGGCATTGCGGGAAAAGGTTGAGCTTAATTTTTACCTGAGCATGTTTGCAGTTATTCTCACCAAGACATAGCATACCTACCAGGTCTACCTCCATAACCTTGCTTCCAGTAAAACCAACAAGGCTGCTGCAATACAAGTCCCAGCAACACAGGTGGCTGCAGTACAGCCTACCTCTGACGCACCTACCCATTACACCATGGAGGGCAACAATCAGAAAAACGATATCCTTTCTGATGACAACCAGTTGCACAAGGGGGGAGGACCGGAACTATAGAAACAATAGAAATAGAGACAGGAGCAACTGCAACATCGAAATGCCCAGCAGTATAACCAGAACTGCAAAGGCCCTACCTATCGAAGCCTCAAAGATGAAAATGAGCCCCTCCGCAAATTGCTGGAGGAGATCCATGCTGAAAGAGTGGCTAAGCCTACATGAACCATAGTAACCCTCGCTTCAGCTGCTGGACAGCCATACGGTCAGGGTAATCCTTTCCTGCTTTCAGCTACCTAACAAATGAACAGCTGAGGAAAGAATCCTTTTGTGGCATCAGCTACTGGCTAGGCTGATGCGATGACCAAGGAGGAACCATTCGCACAGGGCGCTGTTGTGCCTGTGAAGTCACAGATACATCTGTTTCCTGTGCAAGACATACATGAGGCCTTGAAGGATCCTACAGGCCTCAGATTTCAGGAACAGGATGATGATTACAATTCTGAAACTGCAGATTCACAATTATAGGCCCCAGTCTGGATTGTGAGTGACTTGATTGTTGACACAAATGAACAGCCCTGTGTGTAAAGGCCACGGTTGGGGGCCGTCGACTTACCATGCTTCTGGATACAGAAGCAGTCTTGTCAGCCCTCCATGATGAGGACCCAGTCTCATCTGACTGGTCTACCAGCTGGAAGACCAGTGCTCAGGGTGTAGATGGTACCCAGCTACACACCTACTGATCTGTTCCTCTACCTGTGGTGGTAGGCCACCTCAGAACTGATTTTGTCTTTGACCTCAAGGTATTATGTCATCACCCTAGAATACTGGGAATTGACTTCTTAGCACTACATGGCTGTGTAGTGGACCTAGCCAACAGGTTACTTCTCCAGATCAAAAGGACAATATCATGCTGTCACCATTCCAGATTCACATGTGGTGGCAGCCATCTCCCATAACAATAAGGAGTATGATGTCATGGCCTTGTTCAAAAGTCAAGACCTGTTTTCTGAACTTGCACCCTTGCTGCACACCTTGATGTGTTTGCCACCAACAAGCATGACTGTGGTAGGATACACACTACCATTGAAATCACAGGACCCAACCCTGTGAGGCAGAAGCAGTATCCATTCCCTGCTGAAGCCTTACAATCACTTAGGGAGACCATCCAATCACTGCTACAGCAAAAAGTGATTAGGACCTGTGTCTCCACTGTTAATTTGCCTATCTGGCCCGTGAAAAAGCCAAATGGAGTTTGGAGACTCACAACTGATTACAGGAAACTTAATCAAGTTACCCCCAGTTGTACCCCAACAGTAGCATCATCACCTGATGTGCTCAAGCTGTTAACACCTGACAAAAAGTGATTCACAGCTCTTGACATCTCTAATGGGTTTTAGTCACTCAAATTAGCCCAGGAAAGTCAATACAAATTTGCTTTCACCTTTGATGGACGCCAGTACACCTGGACCTGTCTACCCCAGGGCTTTCAAAACAGCCTTTCCCTCTTCCATCTCCACATAATGGATGCCCTGCAGGGGTTCTCCACACCCAGTATCTCCTGCAGTACGTGGATGACTTGCTACTAGCAACCACCACAAAGGAAGATCATTTGGCCCTTCTAGATGAACTTCTGTCTCTCCTCAAAAGAGCAGGTCTCAAGCGCAATCCCTCTAAGGCACAATTGTGTGAAAAAGAGGTCATTTTCCTTGGCCTATGCATCACAGACCAAGGTAGAAGCCCAGCTGTCAAGAAGATCCAGGGCTTGCAAGATCTGCCACTTCCCACTAGCATGGTAACACTCAGATGCTTTTTAGGAATGGTAATTTTTTCCAGGGATTTTATCCCTGACTTTGCCTTGAAGGCTGCTCCCTTGTATGAACTTCTGAAAAAGGATGTCCCATGGATATGGGGCCCCACTCACCCTGAAGCTGTAACACAGCTCAGACAGGCATTATGCCTCAGCCCCAGCACTGGTCAATTCTAACCCAAATCTCCCATTCCATTTGGAAACTGCCACTTCTGATGTGGCCATGTCCGCAGTGCTGGCACAAAAGTACAATGGGTACTTCAGACCCATTGCCTATGCTTCTCAGATGCTGTCCCCAGCAGACAAAAAGTATAGTCTCTGTGAAAGAACACTCTTGGCAACCTACTGGGCTGTCAAACATTTTGTGTATATCACTGGGTATGCACCTATTGTCTTGCATACCTGTCACACCCCAACCAACTTTCTGCTTTCAGACAAAGTAAAAGATGGTTCAGTCTCCAACACCAAACTTACTCACTGGCCTTTGCTTTTGCAGGACAGGGGCATCAAAGTACTACCTGCAAAAATGCCATCAATCTTGGCCTGTGGCCTACTTTACACAGGTAAGCCCCATTACTGTGCTCTCCAACCTCCTGACTTACCTAAGCCAGGACAATTCTTACCGGCTACACCAGATGTTCTAAAAGATACCAGCATGTATCGCGTCTTTACAGATGACTCCGCTTCCTATGTGGACGGAGAGCAGGTAGCAGGATTTGGGGTGTTCATATTAGATCAAGATGGCAATTTCAGATGCATTTCTAGAAAATGCACTGTTATCTCCACACAGTGTGCTGAATTGGTAGCTGTGGCTTGTGCCTTACAAATCATGCCCCATGGTACTAAGGATGCAATCATCTTTGCAGACTCTAATTGGGTCTGTTCTTCCTTTACTGAGTTTCTACCATTCTGGGAGAAAAATAACTTTACATCCTCTGATGGCATACCTGTCAAATACAGGGATCTGTTTGTGTATATACACACCTTGACACAATAGTTCACTCATAAACTGTACATCCACAAGGTAAAGGCTCATGGTAGTTCTGATCCTTACCATGAATTCAATGATTCAGCGGACTTGCTTGCCAAAGCAGTGCTTGGGGTGGGGGGGGAGACATGGACAATGACTCACCCAATAGCTGTGGCAGCTATTTTTTTAGACGCTAACACTAGGCAGAAACCAGTACCAGAACCTCCACTGGACCTTTCTGCTGCACAGAAATCTGACCCAGAACTAAAAGATGTTTACAAATTCCTGGACAAAGGAATTGAACAGGAACTACCTGTTGGTAGTCCATACAAGAGACACTCTGACAACATACATTTGTCTAGTTACCAGAAGCTCATCTGGTATTGAAAAGAAGATACAGGTGACAAACTGTGGGTTGCACCACAATTTTTGTGAACCAAATTCATCCATATGGTTCATGATACCCCCACTGGTGAACACCAGGGTACAGACACCCGCCAGAGACTCAAAACTATCATCTGGTAGCCTGGCATGGCCAAAGATGTAGAGCACTATGTGAACAACTGCATAGTGTGTGCCAGAATAATCCAATTCCAGTGAAAAGAAACACCAAATTGTTGCCACAAAGGCAAACTGGACCATGGAAGGTGATACAAATTGATTTCATTGGCCTCTTGACCAACTCAAGTAAGAACAAGTATACACTTGTTGTCACAGATTTGTTTTCTAAGTGGGTAGAAGCATTTCCCACTAAGAATAATACGGCACAGACAACTGCCAAGATCCTGGTGGATCAACTGTTCTCCAGGTGGGGCCTACCCCTAAAGGTAGACTCAGACCAGGGAACCAGTTTTACAGCTAAGCTGATGAAGCAGACACTCCAACTACTTGGAGTAGATCAGAAATTCCATATTCCTTACCATCCTCAATCCTCAGGTCAGGCAGAAAGAGCAAACAGAAGAATCAAACAGATGCTATGCAAATTAATCAATGGCAATCCCAAAGGTTGGGATTCCCTCTTGCCATTACTACTGATGGCAATCAGGGACACCCCTGCAGCAACTACTCAGTGCACACACTATGAGGTTATGACTGGTAGAGCCATGAGATTACCTGAGCACCTGTTGATTGATCTCCACACCCCCACTGCAGATAGAGTATCTGTAGACAAGTACGTTGAAAACTTCATGAGGATATCATGAAGACATACCTGTTCACTGCCAATCAAATGGGTAAGGCTCAACAACAAGTTAAAGCTCATTTTGATAAGCACGTCAAAGAAGTCGACTGGCAAGCTGGAGCTCAAGTCATGCTTCTCCAATACAGACAACTAACTCATTCCTTTGCCAGCAAATGGGAAGGCCGATATCCCATTGTCAACAAACTCAGTCCTGCTGTCTCTCAGGTCCGAGTTAAACAGCAAAAACAGACCCCCAACAAGTGGTTCCATGCTAATCAGCTCAAGTTGTACAAAGGTGACTAAACTTGCTTTTCCTAACCCACTTAGGGTGGAATTGTACCCCTCACTTAACAATCCTTCTTTGTTTTCTTTCAGGTACACTGGCAAGATGGCTATCTTGCACCTCCTCATCCTGGTGGGACTACATTTCCTGACTGATTCTCAGAATAAAGCCCTATCGACTGCACACAAACAATGTGTACAACATTTGCTTAGCAAACCTGAACAACCAGCTCCCATGGGAGTTCATATTAATGTGCCCAACAAAATGATTATTGTTAAGGAAGTGCAGATGCCTATCTTAATGCCATGGTAGTAGCACCAGACAATTCCACATTGCAAATACAATGGGAAACTGATCTTAAAGGTTACACACTCCCTGTAGCTCATTTATCTAAAGGTACAGTCTACAGATGGCCTAACAAAGACATCTCACAAAATGGTACACTCTCCATTTGACAGACTTCTCCCAGACATACTGGTCGCTGCAACCTTACTGCTCTTATAGATCCTGCTTGATATGACCGCCTCCCCTTTGAGGAGTCACACACTGTCTGTCTTCATAACTATGTTGCTGCTGAAGCTCTTTTTCTTTCTGTAGTCCCACCCACTGAAGAAGAAAAGACTGACTGCCCTCCCCAGCAGGAAGATCCTCCTAGTGGTTTGACCGCCACTTCCCTTTCAGGTGCCCTGATTAATAATGTACAATTTATGCATGTCCCAGTTATTTTCAGTCTTACACTTTGGAATATAGCTGAGATTGGTCTCTGTCACACGACCAATACTTCTAATTTTTTCAGTAAGATGCTTACAGACATTGTAGCTGCTTACCAAACCCACACTAATGATCCAGTTAGTGGACCTCATACCACTGATCATGTAGGAGTTTTTAGACCCACACCTAATGCTAAAGCTACACCATGCACTAGGCATGATACTGCAGATGTTACCAGTGCAGCAGGCAACGTTTCTGGCCTTTTTGGCTCTGGCATGTCTATCTGGAATAGAGCAGCTATAGATGCTATTAAAGCACAAACTCTTAATTTTCAGCAAGCTGTTAAAAATG
Organism: Neoceratodus forsteri; assembly: GCA_016271365.2. Classification (NCBI taxonomy): domain Eukaryota; kingdom Metazoa; phylum Chordata; order Ceratodontiformes; family Ceratodontidae; genus Neoceratodus; species Neoceratodus forsteri. The sequence continues at coordinate 167,080,836 of CM028137.1, forward strand.
ATATCCTACCCCCACTGTTACATGGTGTAGATGGTTTAAGTAAGGAAGAACATTTACCATATACAACATGCAGGAAATTGCAAAAGGGTTCAGTGATACTAAGAATAAAATTAATGAACTGATTTTCCAAAATGACAAGGAGACAGACAAGCAATATATTGCCCATGAACCTTTATGCTCCGCCTATGGTTCTTACGTAATTGCCACTGTTAACAATCCCTTCAGGGACTTGGAAAGAGGATGCATTCCAGATCTTATTCATGATAGGAGGATGGCTAAATGGTATTGTCCACATTGCAAATCGAATGGCTGCATTACTATTTGTTTAGCAAATTCTGTTAACATTTCTATGTTCACAGCTCGAAACCTTGGGTATATTTCACGATATCCAAATCAAGCACCTTGCTACTTTACTAAGACTTGCTCAATACATGACAATATGTTTATTACCTTTACTGTCTCACTACCACGCTTTGATCCAAAAACTTCTGTCTTTGATAAATTGGCTGCAATAAATTCCATTGGACACCTTGATGACAACATCTATCGAGAAAAAACTGACCTCCCTTCCTTGTTGCTCTACCATTCTGTTCTCCAAGCCTGGGTGGCACCCCCCACAAACTGCTGCACCAAGAAGGGATACTATTACTTGTGCCACTGTGACATTTTCAATATTGTGAAACCTGTCTGCGGATATTCTCCAGAACATCTTGACTGGGCCTACACCTTGGGTGATGAATTGCCGTCCAGTCTGACTGATGATGAGGACGATGAATCTGAATCTCCATGAGCTGCATCTTCAGCACCTGACACTGAAACAGCTGCATCCCGAAGCTACCTGGAAGAGGTACATCGCTTCACTTCACAGCGGACAAACCAGTCCTTTTCTTGTCCTATACATCTACAGCGATGGAGGGTTCCAACTGTGAGAGTTACTTACAATTCTGATGGGCAGTATTGTGTAGTGACAAATCATAAATCTTTTGCTTATGGTCAAAAATGTTGTGATATCTCAGTTCCTAACTTCTGTTTTACTCCACAGCAGAAAACAGTTATTGGTCACACTGTGACCACTCCTGTTCCTCTCCCTGAACCAGATGTTACTGATACTAATTCGCAATACTTGCTTGCCTTGTCCCAATATTTGCCAGTGTTTAACATGCACATTGACAATTTGACACTTTCTTTGAAATCTCTTTTAGCTAGAAAAGATTTGTATTTGATTTATATTAGCAATAATATTATTAAGGATGGTGATGCTCTTAATGATCTTATTATGATGGTGATTTAAGTACTGCTCTATCCAATACTTAGTTAGAACTCACTTTTAAAGGATTTGTTATTATTCAAGCATTTTTGATTTTTTCTGATACTAACCCTTTGCTGTTTGCAACATACTCTAAGACAACACTGAGAACAACTTGAATTCCTTTACAAAGCTCGCACGTTGGGCTTGTAAAAGACTTTTTAGCTCCATCCCACTGTTTTCCTATGGTTGTTGTCTTTTCTTCTGAAGGCAACAAGGGGGGGAATGTTATCCATGGTCCAACACCCCTGACTGTACCCCCACCTCGCGGACAGTGACACATATCTTGGTATATGTACTAACCTTAGTGCAGTGACACATCGTACAAGCATAAATGTCAGGATCTGTGTTTTACTGTATTTTACTAATGCATATTATGCTCCATTATGTTTTACCAATGTATCTTAGTCCTGGAAGAGGCTTTCCATTATATTTTTACTGTATAATCATAAGTTAGGCAACAGTGCCACCTTTACTGCTTGTGCATCATTGTAACTGCAAGTGACCTTGGAGACTTATAGACATCTCATTTTTCATGCTATCTTTGCTAGGTAAGCAACTTCTTACATTAGTTAGGACAGTTACTCATGCCACCTGTTACTGACCAATTGTAGACTTTTTATGTATCTTCTTTAGCAGTTACCTTAGGGATTATCAGGATATAAGACCCCTTGCAGCACATAGCTTCTCTGAGATGAGACTAAACTAGAGACTGCACCTACAAAGGTAAGGAAAACTGGAAGCTCTCCCAGTGTATTCACTGTTGGTAGTAAGCCTATATTATCATTTGCTTGTAATAAATTACACTTATTACACATGCACCACTTGTCTGTTGTCTCTTCCTTTGTGCCATTCCAACATGAACCTGAGAAAGGTAATTTTATTACCCAGTTACATTGCACATTGTAAGATGTTATAAAATCCGCTGTTTATCATCAGTAATACCCCAGTTCTTGTACGGGAGCAATTTGACCCTATTTTCTTATGTGGCACATTCTTTAGCCGAGGCTATTGTCTCTTCATGGTAGCCATGAGCTCTGAATCTATGGTGCAATTCTGTAGCCTGAGTTTCAAAATCTGAGAAAAAGCTGTCTATAATTTCATCTTATCCTAAAGCATTGCGATTTAGGGATGTTCCTGATGGTCTGGTGCAGATGATAGCTGGAGGAATGAAGTACTGCATTATGGTCAGTGGGCTTCCTGTAAAGATCAGTGTCCACTGTACCATCCCGTTTCTTGTTTATTTGCAAATTCAAAAAATTTATACTCTTAATATCTCAGTCAACAGTAAATCACAAATTTGGATTGGTTGATGGCAAAAAATCTGAAAACTGTTTTAACTCCTCCCTTGTTCCATTCACACCATCAGGACATCATCAATAAAACATCTCCACAAATCAATTTTATGGAAAAATTGATTATTCCTTCACAATATACAAACTAATATACAAACTCTCTCTCTCTCTCCAAGTATCCCAAATAGAGGTTGGCATAATTAGGGGCAAAGGTGGCCCCCATCACTGTTTCCTTTATCTGGTGATAGTATTGCTCCTGGAAGACAAAGAAGTTACAGATAAGAATGTATTCTGAGAGGCTTACAAATAATTCCTTCTTGTTCACATCCAAATCTGTGGATAGGTCAACCATGCATGTAAAGACAACAAGCCACCCTCATGGGATGCATTGGGGTGTGTTGGTATACAGTGATTCAATAGCCACTGATACCAACAACCAGTCTGGTTCTACTTGGATGTCCCCCAGGGTGTGCAAAATATCTGTGGTATCCTTAATGTAAGATGGAAGCATGTGTGCTGTATCACATATATATGCATCCGCTTATTGAGATGGGGTAAAGTTAAGGACCCTACCACTGCCACAATAGGTTGCCCCAGGAATCTTCCAACCTCTTACATATTTTTGGCAATATATATGTGGTGGACCTAATGGGATGTTTCATAGTGAGGAACTCATGGCTATTAAGTGATATCACTCCATGCATGAGTGCCCATTCTAAGAACTGGAAAATAGACCAGCATAAATAAGTCTGCAATGATGGAGGGAAGCTAAATGTTACTCTATGGAGAAGGTATTCTTGATGATCTAGAGTTACGGTAAGTAACTTTTCTATCTTCTAAGAATCTAGCTTCTCTATAGAGCCGCGTTTTGGTCTTGACTATCAAGCTTAATGAGAGTTGGCCCATTGGTGCAGCTGTAGTGTTACTGCTCTTTACACTGATGAGCAGAGTTTAGGGGCTGGCCAGTAGAAGAAGAATTGAACATTCCTGAGGACGCTCTCCCTCTTGGGGGAGGGGGGCTGTGTGTAGTCATCACTATAAACCTACCTGGGTGGCCATAGGTGGCATTACAGGCAGGGCATTCTACTGGGGAGGGGAAGAGGTGGGCCTACCTCATGCAGCTGCACACACTGGGTGTGTGCATGTGCTAAGGAACATCAGCCAACATCCCAGTGGTAGGGGGGATAATCTGGAGGAAAATGGTTCCATGCTGCCTGTGACAATGGACGTCAGTAAATCTAGGCTCAGCGCTTCCACTGCCCACTGCCTGACACAAACTAATATCATGGGGTATATCCCCCACCCTGACCCCACCTGGGGGATTATCCTGTAGTAGCATGGAGGCAGGTGGATGTGGTTGAAAGGTGAGGGGGTGTTGCGATGTGCCTCAGGGCTCCTGAGGGAGACAGACACGGGGCAGAGGAGGAGAAAAAAATACTGATTAAAAAAAAAACAAGCTTAAAGAAAAGACCCATGGATTAGGGAAACTGGAGACCTAGAGCATATGAGTAGAGCAGGCCATGTAACACAGCCAATCCAAAACCTGCATATTTCCTGGAGTAGATATTTAAGGTACAGTGTTTCCTGAAGGTGGAATTGCTACTCAAAGTAGCAGCCCTACATATTTCTGAAACAGCAACAGAATGGAGAGAAGCCACTGAGGTAGCCATTACTTAGGTGAAATGAGCTCTGACTGAGCCCTCCAACTGCTGCTCGGCCAATATGTAGCAGAGGCGTACACAACTCTCAATCCAATTCAACAAGCCCTGTTTGGAAACAGGTTGGTCCTTTTCAATCAGAGTTGAAAGAAACAAAGAATTGAGAGGTGTGTCTGCTGTTCTAGGTTCTACTGAAATAGGAGCTGAGGAGCCTTCTAACATCAAGAGATGCAGTACTACTTCTCCCGAGTTCTCCAACTTGGGGAAGAATGTTGGAAGCACCAAAGACTGGTTGAGGTGTCAAGTTCAGTTATGTAAGAACTTACTGTTACAGTAGTTATTTGAGAAGATCTCTTGCAGCAGGCCTTCACCACTAGGACTATAGCCACCAGGCACATAGGACCACACAGAAACTTTCTAGCTAGCAGTCTACCACAGGTGCCCGCCCACCTCTGATATCAGATGCTGATGTCGGCCAATCCTATAAAAGGTCAACCACCATACCCTCTTCAGTTCTCCTGCCGGAGACCATAAGCGGAATGCCATCCACGGGAACCGAGGAGGATTCTGAGGTAACCTGAAGGCAGATAAAAGAAGAAGCAGAAAGCTCGCCCCTATGGAAGAGGAGAGACAGACAGAAAGAGGGGAAGGAGGTAGAGAAAGCAAGGCCTGCTGTAAGAGATCCTCTCGAAGATGTACTGTTACGGTAAGTTCTTATGTAACTGTACTATCTTACTTTGAGGTATCTCTTGCTGACTACTTCTGACAGTCAGTCTGGGTGGAGGCAAACCAAGGACCTGTGAGAGGAGGCCCTGAACCACAGCGAGGCTGAAGATGGCCCTACGCCTAGAGGCGATGTTCAGACTGTAATGTTTTGTGAAGGTGTGGACAGTGCTCCATGTAGCAGCCATGCAAATCTCAGCAGCTGATACATTCCTGAAACAAGTAACCAATGTGACCATACCCCCTGGTGGAATGGCCCTTAACTGTGCCTGGAGGCTCCTTGCTGTACTTCCGGTAACAACAGACAATGCAATTGGCTAACCATTTAGACAGGCATTATTTCGATACTGGGGTGCCCTCCTTCCCAGGGGCGAATGAATCAAACAACTGATTAGACTTCCTGGAGTCTTTAGTGCAGTGTGTATAGTACCGCAAGATTCTATGCACATCCAAAGTGTGGAGTAATACCTCCCCTTGGTTGGAATGCTCCAGAAAATAAACAGGCAGGTGGATGGATTGATTCCAAGTAAACTCCAACACCACCTTAGGAAGAAACTAAGGGGTTGGTTCGCAAAGACACAATGTTTTTGTGAAAGATCAAATAGAGCTCCTTACATATCAGGGCCTGAAGCTCTGAAATCTTTCGAGCGGAAGTAATAGTAACTAAAAATAACACTATCCATGACAGAAAGTACAGCTCGCAAGATGTGGCTGGTTTAATGGGAGGCAGTGTAAGCTTTTCCAACACAAAACTGGGGTCCCAAGCCATGACAGAATCATGGATGGGAGGCTTCAAATGCAGAATGCACTGCAAGAATGTGTGAGACACATCAAGTTGAGCCATTGAATGGCCCTCAACAGGTACAAAATATGCAGAGATGGCAGAAAGATGTACCTTAATTGAGGAGTACCACAGGCCCGAGTCTAAAAGGTACAGCAGGTGCTCCAGCCACCTGATGCACTGGACAGGTGAAGGGATTCAACTGTTGCGATGCAGCCCAAATTGCAAAGCGTTTCTATTTCATAAAATAAGTGGCCCTGGTGGAGGGTTTCCTAGCTGCCATTAGAATGTATGCCACCCTGGGGGACACTCCAAACTGAGTGATGGCTACGTCCTCAAGAGCAACACATGGAGATGTAGAGATCTGAGGTCCAGATGGATCGGGGTGCTCTTCTCCTGGGAGAATGAGCCTGTGAACAGGGGCAGAGGGACCAGGAGTTCCATGGACAGCTGCTGAAGCAAGGGGAACTAAATCTGATGAGGCCAGAAGTGGGCAATCAGGATCATGGTGGCCCCTTCCATCTGAAGCTTGAACAGGACCACCTGAAGGAGCGGGAAGGGAGGGGAAAGCATAGAGAGACCTTCCATCCCAAGAGAGGGACAATGCATCTTGCCAGAAAACTCCAGGCCCTGGATCTAGTGAGCAGAAAAGCGGCAATTTTGCATTGTGTGGGGACGCAAAAAGGCCCAACTCTGGACACCCCTATCTGTCGAACAGGTCTTCTACCACTGGGGTCAGAAGCTCCCACTCATGGGCTCTGGACTGAGATCAGCTTAGGCTGTCTGCCAGGACATTTTGGACACCAGGAACATGGATGGCCGAGAGCACCAGCCCGTGATGTATGACCCAATACCAGACTCTCATTGCTTCCCTGCCTGTAGGAATGAGTCCCCCCTTGCTTGTTTATGTAATAAATCACTCAAGTTGTCTGCCTGAATCAATAGCGGACCCAGGGATAGCTGAGTCTGAAAGGCCTGCAGGGCATACAAGACTGCTGGCATCTCCAGAACGTTGATGTGGAGCGTCGTCTCCATCTCTGTCCACATACCTTTGGTTTTGGTGGACCCCCTGGTGAGCCCCCCAGCCATGATTCGAGGCATCTATCATCAGTACTTGCTGAGGGGGAAGGATGCAAAAGGGAATCCCCCAAAGCAGGTTGTTGGTCTTGAGCCACCACAACAGTACCCTCCGAACTGGATCAGAAATCATAACTAGCTGATCCAGGTTGTCCATGCGTTGGTCTCACTGGATCTGCAGCATCTATTGAAGGACTGTCATGTGCAGCCTGGCCAAGGGAATCATGGCAATGGCTGCAGCCATGAGGCCAAGAAGCCAGAGGAAGGCCCTGGTTGAAACAGAATAGCTGGAGTAAAGAAGTCGGACCTGGTCCATCAGAAACACTGCTCTGACTGAGGGCAAGAAGGCTATCCCCTGAGCCATGTCCAGGACTGCCCCAATGTACTTGATCTGCTGGCAGAGAGTAAGGAAAGACTTCAGCATGCTGATGGTAATGCTCAAGGCCTGGAACAGACTGCGGGTCTATGCCAGGGTCTGATGGAGACATTCCCTGGATGGGGCCACTAAGAGCCAATCATCCAGATGTGGGGAAACCTAGAAACCCTGTAGTTTCAAGGCAGTTGCCACCACTGCCAGGCATTTGGTGAAGTCCCTTGGGTGTTGACGACAAACCAAAGGGCACTGCCATGAATTGGTAATGCGCTCCCTGAATGTGTAAACAGAGGAAGTGCCATTGGGGGCCAAAAACCTTGATATGCAGATAGACATCTTGCATACCCAGTGAGCAGATCCAGTCCCCCTTGATATAGCAGGGGCAGCAAACCCTGAAGGGTAACCATCCTGGACCTTCTGTATTCTATGAACGGGTTCAGCTGGCTCAAGTCCAGGATGAGTCGAATATCTCCTGTCCGCTTGGGAACTAGGAAGAAGTGGGAGTAGAACCCCCTGCCCTGCTGACAAAGCGGGACTGGTTCTGTGGCCTTTTTTCAAGGTAAGGCCTGAATATCCTCCCTGATGAAAGAAACATGAGCAGGAGGATAAGAGGACTGGCCTGGAGGGTTTTTTGGAGGCCACTCTATGAATTCTAGAGTGTGACCATGCTTGATGATCTGCAGTACCCAGTTGTTTGTGGTGATTTCCCTCCACCTGTCCAGGTGAAGGGAGAAGCAACTCCCAATAACCGCCTCCTGAAGATCCACTGGAGGGACGGGGTGTGGAGGGGGGAGAGGCAGCTGTTGAAGCAGCTGTTACCCCTTGGGAGCTATTGGAGGCAGCTGGTGAGGGGTTGGGGAGAGCCCCCCAGCTTTGCGCTTGCCCTGAGCCTTTGGAGGAGGGTTGGGGCCGCCTGTGGGAAGAGTGGTAAAAGGTAGCCCTCTGTCCCAACTTAGTCTGGGTATGATACATAAAGTGGACAGATTTGAGTGCCCGTCCTGATATCTGCAGTTCGGAAATGAGATCCTGGACATCTCCACCAAAAAGTTTGAGACCCCTGAAAGGGGTGTCCATAATGCTGGACTGGAAGTAGTGGGCAAAGCCCGAGACCTGTAGCCAGAAGTGATGCCGGATACAGACACCAGTGGCTGCTACCCAGCCCAAGGTGTCAACCACATCATAGGCAGCCTTCAGGATGTGGGTACCAATGTCCCAGCCCATTCTGAGGAGCTATAGGGTCTGCTGCTTGGAATGGTCATCCAGCATGGCTTGGATAGCCTCCTTAGCCTGGTCCCATGTGAGGTTCTGAAACTGCACCATATGGGTCAGATAACTGATGGCCCAAATGGCCAGAGTGGCAGAAGTGAAAATGTGCTTGCCCAGCTAGTCCAATTGACAAAACTCCCTAACCGGTGGGAGGGAGCTTAAATGTTTGGTCTGCTAAGTACGGTTATGCGCTGCATTGATAATGACCAAATCAGCCTTGGGCTGTTCCCCAAAATAAGGCTTACCAGCCGGAGTGTGGTAGAGCCTCTCCACCTTCTTGAATACTGCCGGGACTATGTGTGGGCAGTTCCAAGCAGCCCAGGTGACATCCTCATAGTAGTCAGTGATAGTCAGTGATAGGAGGGACGATGAGGGTAGGGGAATTGGGCTGATACAGGTAGTTGGCTAACCGGTATCTCATGGGGTACTGCTCGTAGATCTCCCATCCCATAGTGACCTGAATGTGGCGCATGATGACCATAAAGGTAGGATCATCAGGAGAAAATTTGGAAACATTAGCTGGGACCTCCTCCCCTTCCAAAGAGTTGAGAGGGGAGAGTGGAGAACTCACAACTGACACTCTCCTCACCAACATCCCTGTCATCACTGTCCTCATGCCAACGTCTGCCTGAGTGACCAGAAGACCCAGCATCAGGCCTCCCCTTGGGAGTATGATAAACACTGGGGTCCAGAGGAGGCCCAGGTGGGGGGGCTGGAGCCAGTGCCCTCTGTGCAGAAGCCTGAGTGTGCATGAAAGACCATAAAGCAGAAATCAGGCCATGGTAATGAACAGGGCAGGCGCCGGTTCCCCAGGCATTGGATAGGGATAGACCAGTGCAGGTCCCACAAGCGTCGGGTATGGGTAACCTGGCGCAGGTTCCCCCTGCACAGGAGATTTGTGCTAATGGTGTGGCAGGATCAAGAGAGGAGCTCCAGGAATTTGCAGATTTCCTACATTCAACAAATCCTAACATTAAGTTTAACATACAGGCTGATAAGGATACTATAAACTTCCCAGACCTCACCATACATGAAAAGGAGGATGAAACAACTTAGACAGATTTATTTTGCAAGATCACTGATCGAAATACAATGTTACACACTTCTAGCTTCCACCCCCTGCCACACCATCAGCAATATCCCTAAGTCTCAGCTTATGAGGCTTAAAAGAAATTGTAGCTCAAATGATGCTTTTCAGGCAGGTGCTGATGTCATGAATAACCATTTTAGGGAAAAGGGATACAGTTCTACAATTGTAAGGAATGCTAGGGACACTGTGGATCATATGTCCAAGACCGATCTTTTGAGCTATAGGGAAAGACAAAACCCTAATGATAGTACACTTAATTTCATTATCACTTACTCTGCAATATCAGGGAATGTTAGAAATATTATTGAGAAACATTGGGGTTTACTACAAGGAGAACATTTTTTTAGAACAGGAGTCAAAAGCTTTGCCCAAAATTGTGTACAAAAGGGGTAGGAATTTGGAAGACCACTTGGTTAATTCGCTTCAACCCATGTTTAAACAAAAACAGGCTTGGCAATTACCACAACCAATGGAGAATTCTCCCAGTAGGAGGTGTAATATTTGTGACATCAATCTGAAATGTACTCATTTTGTTATTGTAAAAGGTAAAAAACAATATGAAATAAGACAATTCATCAGTTGCACCACCACAGGCGTAATATATTTAGCAACTTGAACCTACGGTACATTTTATGTTGGAAAAACACCCAGGATGTTAATATAGCGCATTGGTAGACATATGAGTGATATTAGATGTAAGGTTGAGGAGAATGTTCTTTTTAAACACATTTCATCCAATGGCTCAGAACATACGTCTTCCTTTGCAGGAATTGAGAAAGTAACAGTTTGACCCAGAGGTGGGGATCTAGAAAACAGGCTTCTTCAAAAAGAAGCCTTTTGGATATATGAACTTGGGGCATTAAAACTGCCAGGACTCAACAAAGCTTTTGATCTGTCCCCTTTCCTTAAAAAACAAAAGAATTTTTTCTAGTTAAATTTTTCTACTTGAATTGGTCTCATTAATGTTACTGATGTATATATACAAAGAATAATTTTTGAGTACTGTGCTGGACTGGATACTGTTCATTCACCCTGGCAGGATCCCCTTCTCAGGGGTCCTGCCGGATAGTTTGAGTGACCACTGTCAAGTCCATTGTGGTTGGTCTTCCTGGTCTCCCAAGTCCTCCCCCCCCCCAGGTAACTGAATTTGGGGAGATTAAACATCTCTCCCCTGAACAACTGGATATAGCCTTCTCTGAAGCTGACTGGTCCCCACTTGAATCCACTTCTGATCCTTCTCTTATGCTTTCTCTCTTCTCTGATATCTTTCAGGGGGTAGTCAATCTGATTGCCCCCCTCAAGCGCATGAGGGTCAAGTCAAATAAACAACCCTGGGTATTTCCTATGCTACTTAGATTAATGAGAATCAGAGATAAAAGTTAGAAGGCCTATCGGAAATCTAGGGAAGCTTCCCTATTGCAGGCCTATAAATCATTGAGCAACAAATGTAAAGCTGCGATTCGGAAGGCTCGGACTCAATATTTCTTAACTGCCAAAAAAAATGCTTATGGTAACCCCCAGGAAGACCTGGGATGTGCTTAACCAGCTACTGAGTAGAAAAAAGACCCAATCTTCTGTCTCTTTGTTGAAAGATGACTCACTTATTAGTGATCCCACTGTCACTACTGAGGTCTTTAACAACTACTTTGGTGACATCTCTTCATTTCGGTTTCCTTTCCCTTCTACTACCATCTCTGATTCCCTCTTAGTGAGTGACAATAACTTTCCTAAATTTAATTTCAAAAGTGTCTCCCCTGAATTGATATTTGATTATCTTACAAAAATGAACCCCCGACCGTTGTCCTGTTCTGATGGTATAGATTATAGGTTGGTTAAACTTGGAGTTAGGTCTCTTGTTTCACCCTTGTCTCTCATTTATAATGCCTCCTTAAGTACTGATTCTTTCCCTACATTTTGGAAAAATTCTATTATAAAGCCCATTTTTAAGTCTGGTAACCCCACTCTTCCCTCAAGTTATCACCCTATTTCTCTTCTTCCTCCATTATCTAAGATCTTGAGAAAATAGTTCTCGATCAGACCTCTGAATTCCTCAGTAAATATAGTCTTTTAACACCACAAATAATTACATAACACTGAGATGGACTTGGTGGGGTTCACAAGCTGCATTCAGAGTGCCCTAGATAAAGGGCACTCTGTTACAGATGTATTTGTGGACCTCACCAAGGCCTTCAACCTAGCTGAATACTGCTTGTTACCTAATATTTTGTCAAGTTTGTATTTCTCTCAAAAAGTTTTATTCTATGGTTTTCCAAGTACCTTAGTAATTGCACCCATGTCACATCCCTAGAAGGCTTTTTTTCCCCACACTGCTCTTACTGTCTGCTGAATTCCTCAGGGCTCAATATTGGGACCATTGATCTTTTCATTATATATGAACACTGCCCCCAGTATTTGTACCCAGCTTCAATCATTATGTATGCAGATGATGCTGTGTTATACAGCATTGCCCAAAAACAAAATGCTGCTATTTCAAAGGTTCAGGTTGATTTTAAGTCACTTCAAGATTGGCTTCTTCATAATCACATGATATTGAATATTCAGAAGACCAAACTCATGGTCTTCTCTAACAAACGTAGCGTCAAGGACCCCTTCCCCCTTGTTGATTTAAATGGTTCCCCAATTGAGCTTGTTGATCATTTTAAATATTTGGGGTTAATCCTCGATTCAAAATTATCTTTTGAAAATCACGTTGTCTATAACAAGAAGGCTGTTCACCAGTGTCTTGGCGCATTATACCGTGTCAAAGCAAGCCTTACCAATGAATCCAGGATTTTGTTAGCCCACAGCTTTTTGTTAAGCAAACTGGATTATGATCTCTCAGTTTATTCATCTGCTTGTAAAAATATGCTGGAATCATTCAGGGTTATGTATAATTCCATCCTCAGATTTATGTTACAGGTTCTATATCACACTCACCACTGTTTTCTACTTCAGGAGACCAACTGTTTATCTTTTGATTACCAGATACAGTTTAAACATTGTACAATGCTGTTTAAAATCATACTGGGTCTTCTCCCCCTCTGTTTCTAAATTGTTTCCCAGGTTTATTAATGATTGTGGTATTCACTCTCAGGATAAATTGTCTTTTTAGATATCTCTTTTTCATAGGGCTATCAGCCAGAGATCAATTTTGTATAGGGCTCCTAAAGTTTCAACTCTCTATCCTCTGATTTTTTTTCATTTTAAGTCCATTGGTAATTTTAAACGCAAATTATTTTTACTTTATCATAGCTCTCAGAAATGTACTTGTTAACTGTACTTGTATCTGTTTATTGTTCTGTACTATATAAGATATATTTTAATTTATTGTCAATTTTTTTATTATTTGTATAATGTCTGTTTTTTGTCATGCTTATTGCCTGTGAAAATGGGCAGTTTGCTCACAAGGATAAAAAATAAAAAATGAAAAATGAAATGAAATAATTTCTCACTTGTGTATAGTTATTTGGTCTGAATTCGGAATCGTGCTGATGCATATATAAAAATGATTCTCTTTAGAAAAATATAATTTTAAGAGTATCCACAAAAGAATATGAGTACTATTGTTGCTAGAAATAATCATTTGGTTAATATGAAATTAATATTCCAAATAGCAACATTAGGAAATATTAGACGGGTGCCATACATGCTTGTTAATCTTACATTAGGTCCCATATGAGCACCTATGGAATACATGATCAATAATGGACAATACCACAAAACAAGAATTAATAGCCCATATTTAATTAAAATTTTGGGACTACTTATGTTCTAGTCTTGTTGATCATGTGCCATAGTGGTGCCATGTACGATTATTGCACTGTTATTATTGAACACTTTTTAAATCACATAAACATTATGTTTGAGTGCTGAAAAACTGTTACTGTCACTTTAAGTAATTACACTATTTAAATGGACATATGGTACAATTATGTCACAATCCCCTGAGGAGGTGAGTAAGCACGAAACCGGTTGGGAAGCTCTGGACCTGGTGTGAGTAACCCCTTTACTTTATTGCTGTGCACTACTACTGTATATTATACTAAAAAGACACTTGAGACAACTGCATTTTATTGGTGGTCAGTGCCAGTCTTTTCTACTATACCTACACAGAAGATGGGTAGGAGGGTGCTGTACCCACTGGCGTAGGGTACCCAGAATGCAGGTCAACAGGCGCCGGTTGTGGAAGAATGGGCGCCGGTCCCACAGGAGCTGGCAGTGGTCGCACGGGAGGGGGCCTGAGGGGTGCCGGCTGTGAGGCCAGCATAGGCTCGGCTGGTACTCACCAGTCTGGCATGGGGCCTGCAGGCTGTGATGTGGGAAGAACAGACACAGGCTTCACGGGCATTGGCTGGGAGGGTGCCAGAGTGGGGTCCATGGGCATCGACTGTGGGGAGGCAGGCGCTGGGATGATGGGGTACCACTCCCTGGGCAAAGATTGAGGGGTGACTGGGCTTTGGGAGACACCAGTGCCCTACAGCATCTGCCCCTGTGAAAGAGGAGCAGATACAGCGGTGGTCTCAGAAGTCAAGATTGTCGCTGAGGGTGCAGGTGTTGGAGGGGCTGTCACTGGGAGTCTGGCGACCATCACACCTGTGACGGCCAGACAGACTGGCCAAGCTACCTGAGTGAGTGCCCGTGGAGAACAGGGGCTGAAACAGCAGGGGCTGTGGGGTAGGGTATAGAGTACCCTGACCTGAGGATCCAGCACCCATGAGGGAGACCCAGGCGGGCGGCTGAGCCCGCAGGGTCAACGGTAGCCCTGTGGGAGTTAGGGTGTGCAGGGCTGAGGATGTTGTCCCCCAACCCCCCAAGGAAGGAAGACCCAGATGCAGTTGAAGTCTTCATGTGAGGTGACTGTGAGCAGGAGGTGGACCAGGGTCAGTCTCAGTCCTTGTCCTGGCGTTTATGCTTCTCAGAGGTTTTATCCCAGGACTTCAATGAGAAGACCCTGAGAACTGGTCCAGGGAACCATAGGAGATCCTAGCCTGCAGCTCCCATTCTATCTAGGCAACCTTCTGCTTAAGAAAATAATTCTCCAGGATCTCCTGGTGATGTCTACGAGTGGCCGGGTTGACCATTTGACAGGCCTCATAGGCTTGGACGTCGTGGTCTGGGTCTAGGCACAAGATGCAGCCAGAATGGCTGTCCTTGTCCGGGATCCACTTGCTGCAGGCACACTTCGTGGAGAGGTTGGAAGATGAAGAAGGTTGTGAAGACATAAAATGTCTGGAGAGAACACCGAAAATTTGATGTTTTACCTAAAAGAAAAGGTAAAATAATAAAGCGTGGTAAATGTGGGAAATGGCAGTTGACTATAGCTGCGGCGGTTCCAGAGGTCTGCATGCATTGGTTGATGGTGAGTAAGAGCTGAGGAGGGTATGGGGGCTGCCTGTCTTTCATAAGATTGGCCAACATCAGCATCTGACGTCAGAGGTGGGCAGCCCCTGTGCTAGACTGCTAGCTAGAAAGTTTCCATGAGGTCCTGGTGCCTGGTGGCTTTAGTCCTACTGGTGATGACCTGCTGCAAGAGATATCTTGAAGTAAGATCTCCCATATCACTTCTGGAAGACATTTAGGATGAGTGTGAATCACTAACCTATCCTTGTGGAAGACCATTTATAAAGAATCTGTCACTAGGGCCTGTAGTTTAGAAACTGAGTCTAGAAGTAATGGCAAAAGAAACAGTTTTCCAGGTTAAATATTTCATGTTACATATAGTTGCCAGCTCAAAAGGCTTATGGGTTAACATATCCAACACCAGATTGATATCCCAATTGGTAACAGGTTTCTTTATTGGGGTCTCACATACAGTGTACCTCACAAAAATCATCTGAAGACAGAACTGAGCTAAGGGAAGAGTCCCCACTAGCTGGTAATAAGTCGAGATGGCCAACAAATGGACTTTTATTGAGAAATACTGAAGTCAAACTCTAAAAGATCCAAGAGATAGTCAGGAACTGTATCTGGAAGGCAGCAGAAAAGATCTTTGGAGACTTACTGTAGGAACTCTAAACAGAAAAGTACTTCTGCTTCACAGCATAAGCTTCCCTGGTCGACCCTGAATGACATCTATAGTAGGGAAATTACTGAAGGAGAGGTTGATAGATTTTCTTGAGGTAAACAGTCTACAAGACAGTAGACAACATGGTTTCATGAGGGGAAGATTATGCCAGATAACCCTAATCAAATTTTTTGGATAGGTAACTAGAGCAGCCAAGAGAAGACAGGCAGCAGACATGCTGTACCTTGTAGTACTTTGTAGTGTCAGTAGCTTAGCAGGTTGCACACTCACCTCTGAGGCTGGAAAATCGAAAGATTGAGGGTTCTAGCCCCACACCTGGCACTTTGGATAAATCCCAATACTGACACTGTAGTGCATCATGAGGGGGATGCTGTACTCCTGAAGTGCTGTCTTTTGGATGAGACATTAAACCGAGGTCCCACCAGCCTGCTCTGGTGGTTGTTCAGGTAGATTTTAAAGATCCCATGGCGCTTCTCGAAAAGAGTAGGGGAACTGTTTATTAAAATAAAATCAATTGATAATAACATTGGTGGCTATTCTTCAATCTGCAAAGTGTCTACATGCCACATAGACACTCCACTGCCCCAGCGGCCTCTTTGCCTGATTCTCCAAGGGGGCACAGGGCTGGCATGCACCTGGTCCCCCACCCGCATGACGAGATCCATGAAGGGGGCAGTCTAGGGGTGTGCCCTTGCTCCACACTATTCTTGAAAGCACAGAGTGATGGGTGAGGGGGTGCATGCTATGCCACCTGGCACCAGACGTAGCCAGTATGCGCCCCCCCCCAGGAATGCTGCCGCTGTCAGCAGCAGTGCAGTGTGGGCATGGGGAACCCCCTCAACACACCGCCCCAGCCTCCATTTGGAGGGCCGGGGTGGCCGCCCAACAACCTGTCTTCCCCGGTGCCACTGTAATGCTGGGGCGCCCCTGTGTGTGCAGGTGATCCACTGGCGGACCAGGTCCAGGCATCTCAATGGATGCCCACCCGTGTCAGCGGGACTGCCCATATGCAGATGTGCACCGGGGGGGCAAAGCCACAGAAGGGGTCCATGTGGTGGCCGGTGACTGAGAATATAGCCACTGCACATCATTCCACTGGTGCAGAGGTTCATGGCCCCATGTGCACCATGTGCACCTGCAACGGAGAATAGCCACCAATATGTACAAATTGCCATAAACCACAAAAGAAAATTAAGAAAAGAAATGGCAGCATTACATCATGCATAATTACAGTGTAGGGGAAGACAAAACTAGAAAACGTATGGGGGGGCAAGGGTGACAAAAATGGTAGAAATGATAGTCCAAGAGCAGCTGTTGCAACACAAATTTACAGCGAACCCTCCAGATAACCACTTTAAGGCAGAAAAAAATCATGAATAACATGGAAGGATCATGCTTGGAGGGTAAGCCTGACATGAAGCTATAACTAAGGGTGTCATAAGTAAGGCAACACCAAAAAGGGTCAGCCCAAGAAGTTCCCAAGAAGGACCAAAAAGGAAAAATAAATGGGCAGTCAAAATACAAATGTTAAATTGATTCAGTCATATCCTGGCAATAGTCCCTAGGGCAAAATCTTTCTGTGATACTCTTATGTTTATTATTACCTTTCACATAAAGCTTGCCATGGCAACACAGCCATGTTATATCCCAGTACTGGGGAGGAAAAAAGGAGTTGGTTAAATAAAACAAAGCCTGTTTTTTAATGACAGGTGGGACCCCTGGCATGACATCCACCTCAGCGAGAAGTAATGCTTTATAAAAGGCCTTCCTGTCCTGGGTACGGATTAAATCCCAAGATAAATGTTGCTGCCTTATAAAAATCAGAAACGGAGCCAAAAACTCAGGAAAACGGATCTCTGGCCAGAAGAGGGGGTTAGGTTTACTCCATTCTAACTGAAGAGGCATCATCCAGACTGCTGCCCAGTCTTTCCAGGGGGAGGGAGGGCCCGTGTTCCAGGGGACAATATTAAATTGAAAAAAACGCACTATAAAAAAAACACAGGATGTACCATGTTCACACCTCCCTTTCCAAGTGGAAAATAAAGAATCTCTCACTCTTAATTGAGTTTAGCCTACTTCCCCAAACCATAGTAAAAAAATGCTGTAAAGTCTAGTTTCCAAACAAAAAGGAAGGGGAAAAATAGCACTGATATAAAGAAAAATGAGGAGCAGAAATGTTTTAACTACCCCCACCCTCTGTTTTTTGAGCTGTTGCCAACGTTTCCAGATAGTCATCTGTGCAGCCACAATGTCCATGGCCTTTGTCCAATTTAACTCCAGCAAATTGGAGCTACCACAATAAATGCCTAGAATTTTGACCGGGCCTTGGGTTATGATAACGTCTCCAATGACCAAAGGATATGATCCATGTACCCCAATGGGAATGACCCGACATTTGGAATTATTAAATCTGGAACCAGTGATTGTGGCAATTCTAGTAAGCAGCTGTATGGCTTGCTCACCAGAGGGCACATCTTCAATGAACAGACATCTTCTGCATATGCAGATAGCTTAACAGGCATGGAAGTGAGAGGATGAGGGATGCCCAAAATGTTGGGGGCCTCAGTCACCGCCCATAACAACGAATTCAGCATAAAAATATAAAGGAGGGGGCTCAATGGACAGCCTTGTTGGATGTCCTGGTGTGGGTATACACAGGGTTCCTGCCAACCATTGATGGTGGGGAGTATCAAGGAATGGGAATACTACAAACTAAGCCAATCAGCAAAAGTTAGAGAGAAACCATACTTCTGGAAAACCAGAAAAAGACAGTCATGGGAAACCAAATCAAAGGCTTTTGCCTGATCTAATAGAAAAAGGAAATGACCTCTCTAGTGTGAATGACAGGAGGCTATCAAAACCCTAATCAGCAGTAGATTACCCTGAATCTTATGACCGGGAATGGAGCAGGACTGAAGGGGGTGAATAATGGAAGCAAAACAGGTGCTAGTCGTGTACAAAAAATCTTGGTTAGAAGCTTTGCATCCATATTTAGGAGGCAAATTGGTCTCCAGTTAGAAAGAAGCCATCTGTCTCCAGACTTAAATAAAAAAAATTGAAAGGCTTCTGTAATAGAGCCAGAGAGGGACATACGGCCCAGGCTGGTGTTAAAACCAAAAACAAGTATCAGAGCAAAAAGGGAGGGTACCAACTGGTACAGCTCTGACATCAGACCATCAGTCCCAGGCAAAATTCTTTTACGTAGCGATTGTATTGCGGAGTGCACTTCTCCTTCAGTAACTGGTCGGATGAGTAAATCATTATCAGTGGGAGACAGCTGCGGTAAGCGTAAGGAGTAAACAAAACCTGCCACCGAATCCCCGAGAAGAAAATGGGAACCCACTGAAATTTGCAGGAAGTGATTAATAAGTTCGACTGATAATGTCATTGCTGAGAAAATGCAATATCTGCTAGATACGAAAACATAATCAATATGGGTCACATACTGAGTTCTATGGTGTGTAAAACCTTCGGTAGGATGGAGGGCATGAAAAGTGTCAATCAGGTGGTGCTCTCTGCAGATAGCCTGGAGACAAAAAGAATCACAAAATAACTTTGTTGCTCGAGCCCCTCTATCCCAGAGATTTAAGGGGCAATTGAAATCCCCCCAAAAATAATCATCCTGGAAGCACAAAACATTGTTTTCTGTGCCTTCTATCAATGTGGCTGGCTGTTTGTGTTCGTCTCTGTCAGTAGTTTAGTTTTTGTGGTTTTTCATGTGTTTCTTCTTGGAGGAACTGGACCATTCTTGGACATAACATCTATGAACATTTCCTGAACTAAGAAACTGCAAAACATCACCACCAGGTATAGGCATTCTCATCATAAATCAACTTTTTTGGAAAACATCAAAAGGCAAAAGTGAGGTCAGTAAATCTTTTATACAAGTTTCTGGGTTGTGGAGTGCTGCATTGAATCCACATTTCCATCTGACTTTCTTAAAGGATGTGTGCTTGTCTTTGAGGTCTATTCACCACTATTTTGGAGACCAAAGGGAAGATTCTAACAAAGGATGTTTACATCCTGCATATGCCCTAGGCTAATGTTCATCACCTTCAGGAATGTAACACTTTCTGGGTCTTTGATCTACAGTAACAATCAGTTTTCTGGTCCACAGTAGCTCACCATGAGTCACTCAGGAACACTCACCCTTGCTACAGTAAACATTTGCAGTCTCCTGCCAAAACTGGCAACTCATAGATTAGGAGGACGAATCCTGCTTCTGATACTGCTATTATGCTTACATGGGATATCTACTTCTGTTCCAATCAACAACCACTATGGAGAGAATACCTCACAACACAATGACTTTACTTTCTCCAACCAAATTGCCGAAACACAACATGTGCGTGCTACACCACCCTTTATCCTTCTGAAGGGTTGTACCTACAACTCATTTCAGATACTCAGAAAATACAAAATGACACAACTGGTTCATCTCCCATTCCACACTATTAAACTGTGGTTTCTCCTACTCCTCATCATCCTATTGTCAGGACGAGAACTTAACCCTGGCCCTCTGTCCACCACTCTCCCACTGACCTATCGGCTGTCTCAGGAAAAGGGCTTCTCATTGCCCATATGAATATTAGGAGCATTACCAGGCACTTTGCTGATCTCAAGGCATGGACGAAAGTGTACAATCCTGACCTACTGTGCCTATCTGAAACATGGCTCAAGCCTCATATTCCAAACTCCTTATGTTCCTTGCCCAATTATTCCTTGATACGGAGAGATAGGCCTTCCCCAAAACATGGAAGGGGGGTTGCTATCCTCTATAAAAACCATCTTGATGTTACAGTCTGCCCATCCACTGGTTCACCCTCAGTCTGCGAGTCCCTAAACACAACCATTGCCCTTGGTGCAAAAAAACTCCACATTATCTGTGCCTACAACCCACCCACTGGAGGTATCACAGGTCTTCAGGATTCACTTAATCAAACCATCACAAACGCCAAGCAAAATGAGGTCATAATCTTAGGTGACTTTAACCTAAACTGGCTGGGACCAACTCACAGCACACTGCTGACACTAACGCAGAGCTATAACCTGCACCAGATCTTAACTGAACCCACTAGAACCACTCCTTTCTCTAACTACCTCCACCTCATAGACTGGGTACCGTGAATCGCTATGACCATGTGTAAACTGCATATCTTGGCAGATGCTATCACAGACCACTCCCCACTTTCTGTGTATGAGCCCGGAGACTGCTTCCCAACCCCCTCCATGCTACATCACAATTACCAACTTTGCCAAACTGGATGTGGAAGCTTTCCTCTATGATGTATCCTGCATCAACTGGTCTGACATCTATCACTCCCATGATGTTCAAATAGCCCTTGATATCTTCATTGATAATTTAACAGCACTTCAGGATAAACATACCCCGAAGGTCACCAGAAGGGTCAGGGGTAAACAAACAAGATGGCTACACAAGGACCTGCTGGATAACTTGCGCACATGGGACAAACTCTGGAAGAAGTATAAAGTGTCCAGACTACCGGAGGATTACAATACCTACAGGGCCTCTTGGAGCGCCTGTAAAAAATAAACCAGGACAGCAAAGGGCATCTACTGCAAGGAACTGCTCACAAACTCTGCTGGTAACCCTAGAAAATTCTGGACACACATCAAGACCTTTCTTGGGGCTACCCAGTCATCGACCCCAGGGGATATGATCCTAAATGGTGTACACTGGAATGACTTGAATACTATAGCAAATGCCTTTCACAGATTATTCACGGACCTGTCTCAGTACACCTTGTCCTTCGCTTCACCTCCCACAGCATCTCTGCCTTACTTCACACCCCTGAGATCTGCATCTGGTGCTGACCACTGCCAACTAACTACTACCCCCCTTTCCACTTTAAAGCTATATCTGGATCTGAAGTCCAAAGGCTATTGCAAAACATATCCGACAACACTAGCCTCCAGCTCAGATTCACTCGAGTCACGACTCCTGAAGCTAGCGGCACCACTGATTGCCTCGCCACTGGCCAAGATTTCCACTCTGTCTTTCTCTTGGCATTGTCCCAGATCTCTGGAAGATTGCCCGAGTTACGCCTATCCTTAAAAAAGGAGACCCAAAGGATATCAACAACTACAGGCCCATAGCCATCCTCTCTGTGCTAAGCAAGCTACTGGAGAAGCTTGTTGCAATCCAAACCATTGATTATCTCACAAAGAACAACCTTCTCTCAGACACTCAGCATGGTTTCAGAAAAGGGCACAGTACCTCAACTGCTCTTCTCAAATTCTCCACCGATGTACTGTGCAACATGGACAAAGGCCTACTCACTGAAGCAGTATTTATAGATCTTACCAAAGCTTTCGCTCTTGTTGATCATCCACTGCTTCTCTAAATCCTGCATAGACTTTACTTCTCATCCTCAGTAGTTGACTGGTTTAACAACTACCTATCAAACAGATTACAACTTGTTAAATTCAAATCCACTCTCTCGGATGTGACCAGCACTGACATCGGAGTACCCCAGGGCTCCATCCTGGGACCCCTTCTTTTCTCGCTATACATCAACAACATAGATTATGCCATACTCTCCTGCTCAGCTATCTTATACGCTGATGATCTTTTCCTCTACTCCAGCGCTGACAAAGTTAACATCATTAACAAAAACCTCTCCTCAGATTTCAGGAGTGTGCAAACATGGCTAAATGCTAATAAGCTCATCCTCAACACAAAAAAAGACCCACACCATGCTATTTGGCACTGCCCTCAAACTCAGGACCTGTAAGGAACCCCTCCTAATCCATGACTCTGGGGGGTCTCTCACAGGGGTGTAGCCAGGGATTTCAGATCTGCACACCAAGTGGACTCACTGCTACCCCACCCCTCTTGTTATGGTGAGTTACCCCTCTGGGGTATAGCCAGACAATATACAAATATACACCAGGACTGTGTGTTGCCTCATTTGGCACAATATATACAACTTTTGTATCTCATGACAGTGGTTGTTGCCATGCATGGGTAAATACAAATGCCATGCATTGTTCCCTAACACACCCACATACCAGCCCAGAGCCTGTAAAGTTGTATTGTCCTTGGGATGCAAAAAGAGTATTAATGACCAGTCATTCTAGTTTTGACTCCTATGAATAAAATTACAGAAAGTTTCAGTATTTTCTTTTTTAGTTTTCATGGAAAAAGGAAGCAGTTCAGAGCCTATTTGCTACCCCCTTAAATAAAATTGCACACCATGGAGTGCTTGGAGTATGCCTGCCTACACTCATCAACTGTGTCACATCCTTCAAATACCTGGGAGTCCTCCTTGATAAATCCCTTGATTTCAGTCTGCACATCCAGTCAACCTGTAAAGCAACAAATGCCAAACTTGGAATTGCCTACAAGACTTGTCACCTGCTAACACCATCTGCCAAATTGGCAATTGCCAAGGGTATTCTGCTTCCAGCGCTGACATATGGTGTCTCCACTTTTGCAAATGCCCATAAGACTGCTCTCCATAAATGGGATGTGGCGTATAACAACATATGTCAGTATGCCTCCTCTTCCCATCGCCTCAAGCGCCACTGCACACTGTATAGTGACCTAGGCTGGCTCTCCCCAACTGTCTACCGACTATACTCCCTAGGGACCCTCACAGACTCTGTAATCCGTAACCAACCCCCCTCCTCCCTTGCAGCTCTACTTGTACCACAGACACCTGCCCACTGGACTACGCCGCAAACAAATTTCTACTCACCATACCCAGGTGTCTTACTTCAAAAAGCTCTGGAGCATTTCACTGCACCACCCCAGCCACCTGAACTCCCTCCCTCCTGCCCTGAGGCAGGCTAACTCCCACCCAATCTTCAAAAAGAACTATATCACCACCTATCCGGGACCCCTGCACATGCTTTGATCCACTTAATGCCTCACAGCTAACCACCCTATTTACGCCCAAGACAGTGCTGCACTTAAACAAGCTCTGCTATAAAATGTCTTTATAGCTGCCACTTAGCCCAGTTTCAGTTATTTGCATGTACTAATGTCACTTTTGTCATCTCTGCATAGCTATATGTATTATCTCGAGTACTTTCTGACTTGATCTGTATTCTAACCTACCTGTACTATATACTATGTACCTGTACTATATACTATGTATTGTATAATCTCATCTCATTTTATGTATGTATTCTTCCGGGTCGTGCCTGAAAATAGGCAACTTTGGCTAGCGCACCTAACCCGGTTAACAAAAACTAAATAAATATACTGTATATATAAGGTTGGAGCAATTTAAACAGCATAAACCTGTTGAATCTGGATTGTGGGGCATAGATGACAATCAAACAAAAACCAGCATTATCAATCTGACAGTCAAGCAGTACAGCCCTTCCTGGTTGTACATCTTTCACCCTGGTAACTGTGTGAGAAAGACTGTTAAACAAAATGGCAACCCCCGAGCATGCCTCAGTGCCCAGGGAAAAATAAGAGATACCAGGCATCCAGAGTCTTTGGGTAGTGACCATATCAGTCAATGAGCATAACTGTGTATTCTGTAAAAATATGAGATCTGCACGGGAATCCCGTAGTACCTGCAAAATAACCTTCCAATGAAAGAGGTTGAGAATGCTATTAACATTAAGCATCATAACCCTCATTCAAGAAGGAAAAGCAAGGAAAAAAGATCAGTTACAAGGGAAACAGAAACAGGATCACTAAGGCAGTTGGGTATGTTTCCTTTTAAATTTGACTTTCGAAACTGGTGAGGGATCATCCTTCCTTTTACAAGGAGGTACCCGTGCCAGGCATTGTCAACTGTATCCGGCAAGCCTATTATATCAATAGATGTGGAAGAAGAGGCATCAGAGTCAACATCCACATCAGTATCACCCAAATTCTTTTGGAGGGCTAGCAGATAGAATCTATTCTGGAGTGGGAGAGTCTTGGTAGGTCCTGACTGCAGACCCCCATGAGGTGTCCAGTTCCGAAGGGAGCCTCATCTAGGAACTTCAATGAAGGAAGGTGGAGGGGGCATAGCAGAAGTATCAGGGATGGTCGGAGAAACCAGGGAGCCAAGGTCATCCAAAAAGGGAGCTGAAGGTGTGTTACTCAATGCAAGAGTCACAGTCTCAAAATTCGGAGAAGGGCAAGAAAGCAGGACCTCAGCCTCAGGCAAAAAGGACTGGTCCATGGGTGGCTGTACAGCAGGTGGTACCTCGGGAGTTGGTGCAGTGGGAGTGTCCAAAGGTGGGCTTGTACTGGACTGCCGAGGAGGGATGAATGAGTCTACTAGTTGAGAGCCGTCATGTTTGTTGTGTGCTGCTCAAGGACAATCACAAAAGGAATGACCATCCATCTAGCATAAGTTGCATTTCATGTGGTTCATACATGGAGTGGCAATATGTCCGTGTTCCATACAGCGGCTACAAAGCTGTTGATCACAGATGTTGCTCAGCTGGTTCAATGCACCACATTTAAAACATGCCTTCAGTTGTCCCAAATAGAAACACACCCCACAGTCATGGCTCAGAAAAAAACTATTGGGGAGATGAGAAAGACCGGAATTGTTGGCACGAAGCTGCACTCTATATTTCCAACCCCCTGTCCAAATTCTGTATTTGTCCAAAATTGTTTTGGGGCTTTCAAGTACTTTGCAGCGTGGCTTCAACCAATAGGTCACATTGCAGACAGCCACCCCCCCATTATGGAACACCACTGTCACCGTGTGGGTGGTGGGTCTGGTCAGGGGAATAGCTTGAAAAGAGAGCCAAAGTTCTGTGTATCACAAAGAGTTATACTTTGTGCAAAATCTGTCCAATGAGAAATGAAGCTGAAAACTGATATCATAAAAAAGCAAGCCGGAGACATACATGATAGCAAAGATGTCGTCTGGCACAAATCCCAGGGAGTCCATCAAAAGTTTCTCAACCAAGAAAGAGCAGTCGGGGGCGAAGGTCTTAGACCCCAACATATTTAAGATGGATCACATTTCTCCAAGGAGCAGGGGCTGGCTGAGCTCTAAAGAGGTCAGAGAGCTTAAACGGGGTCCCATGCAAACCTCCGACAGGCCTTGAGGAGCCAGTGCAGCAGTCATGGAAGCTGAATCAGAAACCTCTAGTTGTGAAGTGGCCATCTGGGAGGAGGCACTAGGTAACAAAACTGGAAGAGCCATCGTCTCGCGCCCTGATTGTAAGAGTGGTTGTTGCTATAGTGGAGGAGGAGCTTCAGAAACCGAGGGGTCCCCAGAGTTGGGCCCATCACAAGTATTGAGCCAATAAGGAGGCAGGAAAGCTGGATCTAGGATCCAGGACTTGCCATCCGGTCCAGTCGTCCAGCCTGACCTCCAGAGGACCTTGTCCTGGTTCCAAGCTGCTTCAGAATTTGCAGAATGAGATGCTGGCCGAACTGGCGTAGAGGCATGGGAGATCTCAGCCACATCATCCATGGGCAACAATTCATAGTCCACATTAGGTGCTGTAATGGACTTCCTCAGAATCAACACAACAAGAGCCACAATAGTAGATAAGATGTCTCCCTGCATGTCTGTGTGAGGTGCCATCCCCAGCCAGCAGGTCTGCACTGAAGAAGCTGTCTATGGGGAATGAGCCAGCTGTATAGGGATAGAGACCTCTGGCATAGTCATTAATGGCTAAGAACTCACAGTAGAAACTAGTGGTGCAGTGGTATTGTCTTGCCATTAGGCTACTGAGACAGGCAATGGTTCTGAGCAGCTATTAGCAAGAACTCTGGATACAAGAATGGGATGCAAAGGTGCAGCAGTCATCTGTTAATCTGGTAGAGACCCTGGCTATGGAGGCTCCACAGTCGGCAATATGCCCAAAATGAAATAGGCCCAGTCAGGAAAACCAGAAAAGGGAAGCACCAGCACCAGACGGCGTAGTGTTCTGGAATGGTGGAAGTCGCAGCCAAATTGGCAGGTGAAACCAGCATGGGAGCAGTCTGAGCTACCTCAGAGGAGTTAAACACAGGTGGCAAATGTACAAAATTTGGGTCGGTCAGTGTAGCCATGTCAGGCTGGCAGCTGAAAGGGTTGGGAGGAATCAGGAAACTTACTGGAGCAGCTGCAGTCCCCTGAGAGGTATGACACTCCAGCGGTTCCCGACCAAGCGAGGTGGACAGGAGGGCAGCGTCGAGGAGGGGTTTAAGTCCATACTGTCGACTCACCAAACTCAAATCCATGAGGTGAACAATCCATCTGGGTGTCTGACACATTCATCAAATTCAAAAGGCGATCCGTTAGTTCTTTGCTTCCTCATTGGAGCAGGGGATCAGCTGTAAGGAGAGTAGCAAAGTGTGAAGAACCATGCTGTTCAGGCATCAAGCTCATCATCAGAGGCACAGGTCATCCTAGCTGAGTCGAAGCAGTAGAATCTAGTGTCCAAGTAGGTTGTATGTCCAACAAAACAGAATTATCCATCCTTTCAGGCAATGCAGTATCCATGGGGGAGTCAGCAGGCTGTGGAGTAGCCCCATCTCATCAACACTCTTGTCGGCCATCTTTGCTGATGGCCTGCGGTTCCCCATACTGGAAGAGTAGGGAGATTTTTTATTAAAGTCACAAACCAAAAACAAAAGCAAATAATACCTATATCAATTCATTTCAAACAGAAGACACAGAAACAAACTAACAAACAGTTCAACAGAAAAGCTTAGAACAATAATAGTGTTAAGACCTCAAATACCCTTTACCAAATGTTATCTTTTAGAAAAGATATAGAACTCCATCTCCTTAACCAAATGTGTTTTTCTAAAATACGTTTGTCATTCTCTCAAAGTTGTAATATTTCCCTTTCAATAGATTATATCACTTGTACAATATTCAAAACCTGCTGTTGAAGTAACAACTTGCATCTTGTTTGCCATAAGACAAATTTTATACAAATAAGTAGAAGTCTTAAAGTACCTGAATCAATGTTAATAGGGGTTAGTGAGAAACCTCCCACTACTTCTTCATATGTAATATTTTCCCAGAATTGATTATTCCATTTCAGTGCTAACATAGCCCAAAATGATTGTGTAACCCCTAGGTGGTGCTATCCCAAGGGCTACTACCCCTGCCTGCTTAGCTAGTAGCAGGTTAAGGGGTCTGGGTACTGAAACGGGTGCCTCCACCTAGAGGTCAGGGTTGTTAGTGGTCAAGCTAACCTGGGCACAGCCCTCTGGGACACTGTAACCCACCTCTTTCCCTTCTAGTGGCCTGAACAATATACAATAATCACTTTCACAATGACTCTTATTCACCATGCAATTACCCACACTGTTTGCACTTACCACCATAGCTGGTTCCTCTAGCTCGATCCTGGGAACCCCCTGTAAAACAAGGTTATGCACAGCAAATAGCAACAGTACAGTACTCTTGGCACAAACTGGAACCACAGTCAAGTTAAATGCAGAAAGAGTTAGATCTGATTTATTCAGGGGACTTGAACAAGGGAGGGACGTAATCAGGTTGATTGGATTAAAAGCTAAATCAATCAGACAGTTATGCATGCACTTCAGAGTCCCTACACAGTCACACACTCTGGGTACCCAGATAGGAAAAAGGTGGACTAGCCAGGACCGTTGCCCAGGGTAGGCCGGCTTCACAGCTGGTTGGGGCTCTGTGATGGAAGAAAGCAACATGCACAACACACACTATTTGTAATCTGGAGCCGGAGGGTTCAGTTCGTGAAGGAAAAGACAACAAAGCAATCAGATGACAACATTTTAGATTTAGCTGTTGTTGCAGGGCGCTACCCTGATGTTTACTCACGATACCCAATACAGGACACAGGCAGGACGAAATCGAGACTGCAAGTTGTTGAGCTGGAGTGCCAGGAGAAGCAAGGCCCACATGAATCACCAAGGCATCGTTCCTGTTCAAGGTGTTGAGCAGGGGGCTGATCCCCAGGCAGGTCTCTCGCCGATGGCTTTCTTTGTGTAGCGGGTAGTCTGGCTGGGCCAGTGTGGCAAGGCCCAGGCCAAATGGAGATGCAAACAGATTTAGTCCATTGGAGCTGGATGCAGCCTCCAGCAAGCAGAACACAGTTCAGCACACAGTGGGGAACCAAATCATGACCCACTAACAGCTCACAGCACATTTACATGTAAGAAATTCTACTGTACCAGGCAGATTGCTATCCGGTCGCAATTACAGAGTCTCTGCACAAACTGGGAGTTCAAAGGTGGCTGGAAATCCTGACAGGCCGATCGCATTCAGCAAATCTTTGGTCCTCTTCAGGTTAAAGCCTGGTCACAGTTTTGTGGCTTAAATCATCTCACAATTCAGATTCAGTCCGAATAAACTTCTATTTCCCTCTCAGGGACAGCAGGCAGACAGGCAGGCCAAAACTCAGCCCTTTCACAGTTCTCCCATGCGAATCTATGCAGGATTACTGCTTGACTATCTCGAGCTGTTACTCCTTCACTTCCCAACTCAGGTCTGAATCTGAAACTGCAAGCAGTCTGGGACTTTCCCCAGGATTGAAAAGGTTCAGTTGGCTGATTTCTCTATCAGTCACAACAAGGGCTTGCCCTCCAGGTTCATTTAGGCACAAAAAAACCCAAACTACAATTCCTACAGAATTTCGGTCCCACAAAGCCCCTGGGGACAGGCTCCATTTTAGAGTCCCCAAAGGTACTGATTGGCCCATATCAGCAGTCCAGGACCAAGATGGTGGAGATAAACAGAAATGTCCATGCTGCAAAGAAGGCAGGTTAGACAAATTGCAATATTATTACTATTCTAATAAGTGATCAGCAAACAAGTACATCTTCTAACAGAGCTCGCTCTGCGCTAATAGCGATGGCAGAACAGATCGATTATTTGGCAGCCCGGGCAGGACTCGAGCATAGAAACACTCAGCCCCCTCCCAGATTAATTATGGCTGCAATCCAGGCAGCTCTTAAAGAGACAGTACACAGAGGCTATACAGGCACTCTCTGGCAATACATTTAAACTGCTAAAACGCAGGACACCAGCCTGGCAGTGACCATTTAGGCAAGCTCAAGGAAGACTTTTTGGGGACCCCCATTTGTAGGGGGGTTGCAATTGTATGAATGGACACTGTATAAAGAAATGTTCCATTGTTTCCTCAATATCTGTACATGTTTGCCTAGGACATTTACATTCTTCAATACTTTTATGTTTAGCATTAGCTCTAACATTCAATCTCCCATGTGCTGTCAACCAAACTACATCCCACATTCTAGGGGGTATATATGTATCTTGTAATAAGTCTAGAACTTTCTGTTTGTGAGCTTCAGATATTCCTTTATACACAGGTGTTCTCTGAAATGCTTGTGATTGTATTGCCATATATATCTGTTTTACTGGTTTATGGAAATATTTGGTCTGGGGTTATTTTCTATTTCCGAAGTTCAGAGATAACTGGTTTTACATACAGGACATTGATTGTGGAGTAGATTTTAATACTCTGTGTTTTTTCCAAAAGTCCAATAAAGGCTTTAACCATTTTGCTGCAAAAAGTGTCCAAAGTACAGACTGTGGTTTTACAATATCTATTAGATTATACTGGAAAAACATACTCTAATAAAAAGATATAGAGTTTAAGAAATTCAATCCACCTTGTTGAGTAGGTAAATATAATATCTCTCTCTTTACTGGATTTAACCTACTCCCCCAGATTACCTGAAAAAGAGGCTTAATAATGTAGGTTCTAACCCTGTAGGGATTGGGTAAATTATACTAAAATAAGTAAAAATAAATAGTAAGAAGGTTTTTACCAAAAGTATTTTTTTCTTTTTAGTCTGTTGATAAGATTTCCAAATTTGCACTTTCTTTTTTCCTAATTCTAATCTCTGTTCTCAATTTATTTATTTTGTTTTTGTTAACTGGGTGAGTACCATAGCCAAAACATGACTATTTTCAGGCACGACCCGGGAGATTACAATGACACAGGAATACAGTAGTTTCAGGGTGAGACATAGGAAACCAATTTACAGTACATGAGTGTATAAAAACAAGATAGGACAAGAATTCAATAATACAATAACAATAAATCGTAATAGGCTATTGTCCCCTTGACCAAAATTAATTCCTAAAATTTGTATGGGGTCTGCAGAAGCAGGAATCTGAAAAGGTCTTCTGTGGTGTTATTTAATACATAAACCCTACTTTTTGATTTATTTATTGTTGCTCCTGCTATTTTAGAAAAATGTGCTACTTGTGCTAGTGCTCTTATACTTGAAGTTTTATCTGCCAAAAATAAAAAAGAGATCGTCTGCATACGCACAGCATTTGACTGCCATAGATGTACCTTTTGGACACATACCTTTAATGTCATTATTTTTTTGAATAGTACACAATAATGGATCTAGACAAAAAATGTAAAGCAAAGGACTCATCGGGCACCCTTGCATAACCCCTCTCTTTACAGGTATATATGATCCTAAAAAAACATTAACAAATGGAATAGTGAGAACCCCTGGTATATAACTTGAAGCCACATACAGAATAAGGAGGGGACCCCATATGCCAGTAATACTTGCATTATAAAGGAATGTGGAACTTTGTTAAAGGCTTTCTCCTGGTCAAGTGTTAATATGTATCCTGTTCTTTCTTCATCTTTACCTTGTTCTACTAGTTCTCCAACTAATAGGAGGTTATCCACTATAGATCTCCCAGTTACTGAACTGGACTGTGACGTAGAAATAAGATAAGGATCAGTTTTTGCCAATCTAAAGGTTAATATTTTCATGAGTATTTTAAAATCTGTATTAATCAAACTAAGGGGTCTCCAATTATTAAGATTCTCTGTATCATGTTTTTAATGTAGAAAGATCTGAATAGTTATATTAAAATGAAAATCTACTTTTTTATTTTAAAAAATCCAATTGTACACAACTACTAGAATTTGCTGGCCAAGGCACCTAGCTTCACCTGAGCTCTTTCCTTCTAAGACTGCTTGAAAGGCAGAGTAGAGAAACTTACCAGAGCAAGGGAGAAGGATTAAGACTTAGTTTGGCTAAACAGATTTACTGTGTGGTGGTGTTTTTATTTTTTACTCACAGGGATTGCTACTGTTTGTTGCTAACATTTCATTGCTTTATTTTTCTCTGATTCAAATTGTTGTTGCTGGTATACCTTCTTCTGCATTATTACAAGGTGTGCCTACAGGTGTGTGCTAACAGATTACTGCTGTAATCTTCTGATTCAAATTGTCTTTTGCAAGGTATATCTTCTGTTACTGCTTTATTTTTCTCTGGAGCAAAGTGTTTCTTACAGAGATTTTCTTCTCTGAAATTATTACAGGTGGTGCTTTACAGGTTTTACAGTTTTATCTAACATTAGGATAAGCTTTCAGGGTTACTGCATTTGTTGTTGACTGATTGTTTCTGCTCTTACCTCCTTGTTCTTTCGTCTGTGGTTCTTCTTTAGGCAGGGGAAGGGCCCAGCCACCCACCCCATCCCCAACCAACTTCTACCACACCCTTTATAGGGTACCACAGTTGTGACATTTCCTGTGGCAGAGCAGAAAGGGTGGATCAGTGGGGCCTCCACAAGGTGATCTCATTTACAGGGGCACTAGTAATTTAACTTGTTATAACAAGTTAAACAAAGCACAATTAAACCATTACTTACATTTTTTTCCCTTTTTTTTCCTTCTAATTACTCTGACTAGGTTACAAACCCAGCAACTTATTTGGAATGGATTTCATTAACTGCAGGTACTGTGGAACAATTTTCAGAAGGACAGTCTTACAGGATTTAGGACACTGTCCTACATGCTAGGCCTTTGGAGATCTTAGGTCTCAGCTCCGGGCAGCATGGGCAGGAGATTGCCGCCTCAAATTTCATATTGAAGAGGAAATACATTATAAGAACCACCCGCCATTTCCCCAGCATCCAACAGAAAAACCTCGACCACAGAGGGTAGTTGGTCAGGAGGTTGGCAGGTGGTTAGGAGCAAAATCAGGTGCCCCAACACTCTCTGCTCTCCAACACATTACCTCCAAAAACCATATAAACACTACAAACAGGTATCTGCCTCTATCTCTGAAATCAAATAAAGAGGCAGAAGACACTGCAGAGCAGGACACTGCGGCACAGGAGCTAGCACAACAATACTCACCCAAATCAGGAACCAAAACTAAACAAGCACAAAGGAAATCCAAAAAACTTCTGATCATAGGAGACTCCATGATTCGGGGAGTTGATACCCATCTCCAGCCAGGGGTGATGGTCAGATGTCTCCCAGGTACATCAGCATGGAGAGACACTGACCGCATTGCTAAAACTGTTCACAAAGCAGGAGAAAACATTGATGTCCTAGTACACATAGGGACTAATGATCTCGCCAGCCGGTCAGTTGTGGAGACCAAGGAACACCTGACTAAGCTGGGTGACAAACTATCATCTATTTCGTCCGGCATCTCCTTCTCTGAGATCCTGCCAGTCTGGGAGAAGGGAGCAGATGGACGGAAGGTCAGAGAAGGGGAGATAGGGAGCTAACACGTGGCTCAAGGACTGGTGCCAGGAAAAAGGACACAGATTTGTAGGGAACTGGCAACAGTTCTGGGAGCGAAAGTTCTTTAAATTTGATGGACTGCATCTGACTAAAGAGGTCAGTGCATTGGGGCAGAAGTTTGACGTCTTTGCAGAATATTTAAACTAGCAAATGGGGAGAGGTGCAGCACCCCATACGCGAATGGGAAGAACACCCTCCCTCAGCTAGTGGTCAAACAGGAATTCAGCGTGTTTGCCGCTCATTTGCATCACCAGATAAGAAAAAGGTTTGTCTCCCATACGATGCACAGGGGTAATGCCAAACTTCACCCAACAACTAACATACCAAAATCTGGCGAATGGAAAATCATGTACACAAATGCTCACAGCCTGGGAAATAAGATCCCAGACCTGCAGGCAATAATGTCAGAGGCTAAACTGGACATAGTAGCAATTAGTGAGACGTGGTTTACCAGTAACCACACTTGGGAGACTTCAATACCTGGCTATGTATTGTTCAGAAGAGACCGAGGTGCAAAAAGGAGGGGAGGAGTGGCCCTGTATGTTAATGAAAATATCAAAGCTACAGAAATTCAGAATACACATAAGGAGCCAGAAGAACTGTGGGTCACCCTGGAAACAGGAAATGGGACAGCCATAAGAACTGGGGTTGTCTACAGGCCCCCAGACCAGAGGGAGGACATAGACACATTACTGTTAGAAGATATACAAAACATGACAGCTAAAGGGGAGGTTCTGATAATGGGAGACTTCAACATGCCAGATACAGATTGGTCAATACCAGCAGGAACATCTGCCAGAACTAGACTCATAGTGGATTCCCTGCGGGAGGGCTTCAAACAACTGGTACAGCAACCCACAAGAGACAGGGCTATCCTAGATCTAGTACTGACTAACAAAGAAGGGATCACAGATCTCCAGGTAGAAGGTCACCTGGGGCCAGTGACCATCACATGGTATGGTTCAATTTGGCTACTACATCTAAATCATCCCATTCCAAGGCAAAATATGGGACTTCAGAGGAGCTGACTTTGATAAGATGGCCAACAGAGTTAAGCTAGCCCTGGCAAAAGAAACACAGGTGAGGAGGTACAGGCAAAGTGGGCAAGCATTAAGGATACAATACTTGAAGCAACATCCCATTGTGTTAGACAGAAAAGGAAGTGCAAGAAGAAGGAAACCACTTTGGTTCTCAAATACAGTAGCAGAAAAGGTCAGAGCCAAAAGGCTGGCCTTCAGGAAATATAAGGGAACACAGCGGATGAAGATAGGGAGGCATACCAAACTGCCCTAAGGGAAGCAGGTAAGGCAGTAAGGCAGGCAAAGTCCCAAACTGAGGAAACACTAGCACGAACAGTAAAAGAAGGTGACAAGACTTTCTATAGATACATTAGTGAAAGGAGAAAGTCAGAGGGGTATTGCTAAGCTAATGGAGAAATGGGAGCATGTGAGAGGAGGACCCTGTAAAGGCATCTATCCTAAATAGATACTTTTGCTCAGTATTACTGAAGAGAAGGTAGGGCAGGGCCCACAGCTCAGCATCATGGACACAGGGGGGAGGGAGGTGAGCACTACTCCCTTCACAAAAGAAAGGGTCCTACAAGAGCTTGCTAAGCTCAGGGTGGATAAGGCAATGGGACCTGATGGCATACATCCCAGGGTACTTAAGGAGCTAAAGGAGGAACTAGCAGAGCCATTAGCAGAATTGTTTAGTGAGTCTCTAAGCACAGGAGAGGTCCCAGAAGACTGGAGAAGGGCTCATGTGATCCCGCCTCCACAAGAGTGGTAGCAGGAGGAGGTGGGAACTACAGACCGGTCAGTCTTACCTCAGTAGTGGGCAAGATTATGGAGGCACTTCTTAAGGAAAGGATAGTGCAACACCTGGAATCCATAGGGGCACAGGATCCAAGACAGCATGGGTTTGCAAAGGAAGGTCCTGTCAAACTAATCTCATAGATTTCTTTGACTGGGTAACCAGAGTGGTGGACCAAGGGGGAGCAGTTGATGTCGCCTACCTTGACTTCAGCAAAGCTTTTGACACTGTTCCACATAGAAGATTGATAAATAAGCTAGGTAGGCTCGGGGTGGGTCAGAAGTTGGTCAACTGGGTGGCAAACTGGTTGACTGGCAGAAAACAGAGAGTGGTGGTAAATGGTATACAGTCAGAAGAGATGCAAGTCACAAGTGGGGTACCTCAGGGATCAGTCCTGGGGCCAGTCCTATTCAACATCTTCATTAGTGACCTCGCAGATGGACTAGAGGGTAAGGCTTGTCTGTTTGCAGATGACACCAAGATCTGCAACAGAGTAGATGATCCAGATGGGGTGGGCAGAATGAGAAGAGATCTGGATAAACTAGCAAAATGGTCAGAAGAGTAGCAACTGGATTTAATGCAAAGAAGTGCAAAATCATGCACATAGGGAAGAAACCCTGAAGCCACTTGGGAGGGGAGTTGCTAGCAGTCACAAAGGAAGAAAGAGACTTGGGCATCATCATCACTGATGACCTAAAATCATCCAAGCAGACCTCTAAAGTAGTAGGTAAGGCTAGGGGTGTTAGGGTGTATTAGTAGGGGTATCACAAGTCGTAAGAGGAGGTAATAATTCCTCTGTACAAGACATTGGTTAAGCCCCATCTGAGTACTGCGTGCAGTATTGGAGGCCACACCTTCACAAGGACATTAACCAAATTGAGGCAGTCCAGAGAAGGGCAACCAAAATGGTGCAGGGACCGCATCAGAAGACATATGAGGACAGATTAACGGAGCTCAATATGTATACCCTTGAGCAAAGGAGGAGAGAGGTGATATGATCGAGACATTTAAACACCTTAAGGGCATAAACAAGGTGAAAGAGTCTAACATGTTTAAATATAAGAAAAATAGCAGGACAAGAGGACACAGCATGAGAATAGAGGAGGGCCGATTAAGGGGAAATGTGAGGAAATTTTTTCACAGAAAGGGTGGTAGATGCATGGAATAGCTTACCACAAGAAGTGGTGGCTATGAATACAGTGCAGGGCTTCAAACAGGCATGGGATAGGCATAAGGGAGCAATACAAATGACTATGAATAGATAGGTCACTGACAGAGCAAAGGCCGATGGCACATTTATAAGGTAGAAAAAGAAATGGGCAGACTGGATGGGCCTTGCGGTCCTTATCTGCCGTCAACTTCTATGTTTCTATGTTTCTATTAATTCTGTCTAGAATGTTTTATAAAATTCAGCGCTTAGTCCATCCAAACCTGGTGAAGTGTCATTTTTTAATGTTTTAATCACTTGTTCTATTTCTTGCTTAGATATAGGTACAATTAAATCAGTGGTAATTCCTACAGGTAATTCAGACTTCTGTATGTTGTCTAAATATTGTTTCATACCTATTTCTGATAATTGAGGGTCTACATACATTTCAGTAAAATAAGACTGTATTTCTTGTAATATACTTAAAGATGAAGTAACTGTCCTGCTTTAGTTTTTACAGACGACATAACTTTTGACTCATTTTGTGCTTTGATACTGACAACCACATCTTATTTATTTATATATTTATTTAGATTTTGATAACCGGGTAAGCCCACTGAGACCAGAGGTCCCTTTTTCAGGGGTGACCCAGGATTAGTTACAGCAGAAGTTACACACATTGGAAGCTATATACAGTAGTTACAGTAGATACATACATTGGAATGGGCATTGAGCACTTACAGGGTGAAACAGCAGGCTCACAAAATGTTAGACAGGCACACAGTAAATTAGACAATATTACACAAAAGTTTTGTGGGAGAAATAGTGATGCCAGTAAAGTTGTATGGCATGATAATCATAACTCAAAACACAGACGGGGCTAGTGATTGCAGCCACAGAGACTAAGTTCCAGCAGGTACACTTTGAGGCCTGATTTAAATCCATTGAGTGGGCCTGTCAACCAGACTTGCTGGGAGAGTGTTCCATAAGTGCGGAGCAATGTACTGAAAGAATAGCTTGCCTTGGTTAGTGCGTACCCGCAGGATGTCGAGGGGATGGCCTGCCGAAGATCTTGTGTCGTGGCACTGTACATTGGGCTTGAGCAGACCACACAGATGGGGAGGAGGGTCGGTAGTGGTGAATTTAAAGGTCAAGCAAATAGGGGAGTAGGCCAATTTGTGCTGTATAGCCAGCCAGTGGAGGTCCGCAAGGACCTCACAGTGGTGCCTCCTGAGGGTGAGTTAGTAGTGAAGTATGCCACTTTATGGTAGAGCACAGTAAGTTTTCTTAGTTCCCCCTCCCTGAGAGACTTTAGCAGCGGGGCCCCATAGAGAAGAGTGGTGAGTAGGGTGCAGTTGGCTATGGCTTGCCGAGCCTCGTCAGAGAGAGAGTTACCCAGCTGGTAGAGGAGTCCAATCTTCTGGTGGATGGACTTTGTTAAGGAGTCGATGTGAGGTCTGTAGGACAGCTCCCAGTCAAGGAGGATCCCACGGTACTTAATCCTGTCAATGACCTCAACTCTCTTCCCTTGGGCTGTGTGGAGCTGGAGCAGGTCATACCTGTCTGCACCAAGATGTCTGGTCCCAAACAGAACAGCCTTCATCTTCTTTTCATTCAGCACAAGTGAACTGGTGGAGAACCAGACTTCAAGTGCAACAAGACTGGCCTGCAGTTTGGCAGAGATAACGCTAGGTAGCGGGTCAATGCAGTAGACAACAGTGTCATCCACATAAAGGATAAGGTTGCTCAGCCCGCAAACCCCCTCAATGTCACTGACAAAGAGGATGAATAGCAGGGGGCCAAGGATCGAGCCCTGGGGTACCCCAGAGACCACAGGTCTGGGGCTGGATTGGGTTCCTCTCCATAGGACTTTTTGGGTTCGACAGAGCAGGTAGCTCTCAAACCAGGAAAGTGACAGCCTGTCCAGTCCTAGTAGGTAGAGTATGGAGAGAAGTAGTTTATAGTTGACTAAGTCAGATGCTTGGACAGGTTGATGAATAGAGCCCCTGTCGGGGATCCCTGGTCCATGGCATCGAGGATGTCAGACGTGAGCCGGATAAGGGCTGTATCGGTGCCATGGCCTTTCCTAAAGCCATGCCATACTGTATGTCAGCTAGAAGGTGCTGCTCAAGGTAATCTGCAATTGGTTGTAGATCAATATCTCCTGCACCTTCCCCAGAGGGCAGAGAATGGAGATTGGCCTGTAGTTCCTCACTTTGTCCCTGGGCCCTTTTTTATGGACAGAGAATATGGTCGCTACCTTCCATTTACTTGGGATTGTTCCTTCAAGGAGGGACCTGTTAATGAGCATAGTGACAGGGCAGGTGATAGCAGGGGCAGCGGCCCTCAGCAGCCTCAGTTCAAGCAGGTCACATCCCGGGGAGGAGTTGGGGTTTATTTTAAGTAGATTGGAAAGTACATCTGAAGGTTTGACCAGTTTCAGGTGAAACTGAGGCCGAGCATGCTCCCAATCAGCACTGCTATTGCGGGGAACACCAGAAAGGACAGGGGGTGAGAGTCCACCTGGATTGGAAAAGGAACACTGAATGCCTCTGCTACTGCTGAGGGGTCAGTGGTCAGCGTATTCCCAACCAGAAGTGCTCCATGCTGGGCATTAGCAGCACCTTTGAGAAGCAGATTTATTTGGCCCCAGAATTTCTTGGGGATCCCGTAGGTGACTAATCTGGAGATCATGCAGATATTTGGACTTTGCATGTTTGGAAACTTTCTTGCATTGATTCCTCTGCTCCCCGTACTTCTCCCAGTCAGATCTGCTGCCTGAGGATTTGTATAGTCCCCAGGCCCTGTCTTGGAGCAGCATACTTCGTTTAAGGCCAGGGCTAAGCAATTTATGGCACTTCCCCTGTACCCTAGTTTCTTTCGCGGTGCACCTCTAGTTGCTATTTTACCAGAAGTACTGATCCTATGTTCCATAAGCAAATATTGTGCTCTATAATATTGTAATCTTTCCATTTCTTTTTTTATATTTTGTATTTGGGATGTTAAATTTATATGATTTTTATTCACTGCTGAATATAAAAAAGCCAATTGTGATCTTAATGCGAGATATTCTTTGTACTGTGTAGCTTTCTTATTAGAGGCCAATTGTTGAAACAGTTGTTTTAATTCATTTTTTGTCTCTATCCACCAGTAACTTAAATCTTCAAACAGCCCTGCAATAGTCATTCTTGCATGCAAAAATTCCTGAATTTGAGTAAGGACTGCTGCATCATCTAATAAAGTTTTGTTTAGTTTCCAATACCCTTTTCCATAAGGAATTTTCTGTTTTAACCCTATTGTTGTTTTTAACATCAAATGATCAGAGATTTCTATAGGTAAAGTATTGGCATCATAAACATGAATATGTTTAAAAAGAAAAATAAAATCTACTCAAGTTGATAATTTCCCCTTATAAAAGGTATGGCCTCCTTGTGAATGTTATTTTCCTATATGCGTCCTGTAATTCAACATTTTTTAGGATATTTTTTAAACAAATACTATCACTAAATTCTTTGTCTGTTTGAGTTCCCCTGTCAGTTTTAGCCAGCACACAGCTGAAATCATCGTTCCAAATAACATGCTTGGTAGTATAGAGATAGGGCTTAACTAACTCAAATGGAGTTACCTGCTCTTTTTTCGTTTGTGGGTCATATAAAGTAATGGCTCTCCATGCAGTGCCCGCTTTGAAAAAATCCTCCATTAAAGCCCTCCCTGGTTGAATTTCAAGAACCCTACTAATTGTAAAGTTAGTGCCTTTAAACAAAATACCTATCCCATCA
Organism: Neoceratodus forsteri; assembly: GCA_016271365.2. NCBI lineage: Eukaryota > Metazoa > Chordata > Ceratodontiformes > Ceratodontidae > Neoceratodus > Neoceratodus forsteri. Next base: position 167,120,619 of record CM028137.1, read on the forward strand.
CATAGATCTAAACCAAAGTAAAAATAAGATGGGCTCCAGCACCATCATTTTTGAGCTGCGTGTGTATGTGCTATAGTGTTTAATCTGGTGTCTTGCAAAAAACAGACATTAAGATTTAGGTCCGTTATTACAGAAAAAGTTACCAGACGTTTCCTATTATTACAAACACTATTCATGTTAATAGTGGCAATGTTCAATAATAGGTCAGGTACAGTCGGTTAAGTCTCAAGTGACTTTCCCTGTCCGTGTATGTCTAGTAGGCCTAACCCCTAACCTATTGGGCCTTTTTTTTTTAATGTTTTGAGGAGGATGAAGACTGCTCTTCAGAGTCTGTAGATGCCATCGGTTGTGATGATGTTTCTGATTCCTGCTCTGATTCTCCATGATCCATGATTTATTAGATAGAGGGATACGAACAGGAGAAAGTGAGGCTTTTGAAATTTTGGACCAAGGTCTGGATTGTAGCATAGATCTCTTTCTAGTCATTGCCCCTTAAGATGGTGATGGCATTTCAGATTGTACCTCAGAAGGGGGGTGGGGTTGGTGTCTTACTGAAGGGAGACCTCCATGGCAACTTCTGTGATGTCCTGCATTACCTGAGGAGTGGAAATGTCACTTTAAGGGAGCTGAACCTGTGATTCCTTTGTGGAGACTTCTACTGCTTCCTCTAGTACTATGGGAGAGGTAGGGGACTGGTTCTGCTCTATGATGTTAGGCTCTGTAGGTGCAGTGTCCTCAACTACAGGTGGAATATCTGGTGCAGGTGTTGTGGAGTTTGTTTTTTGGGCTGCAATATCTTTTTTCTGAGCTTCTGTAATTAGGAACTCTTGTTCTGATGGGCTTCCATTATTATGTACTGCCAGGGGACAAGCTCGATAACCATGACCAGTACCTTCACAAAGATTTCATGTAAGCTCATTTTGACAGGTAGGGTTACCACCTGTTCCTATTTTCACAGGACAGTCCTGATTTGGGCAGCTGTGTCCTGCAAAAAAACATGAAAAATGCATCATGTCCTGACTTTGTAGTAGTAAAAATATTTTCAAAGTTTCCATTAAATGTTGCAGAAAACTATCATATCTTAACTAAAATACCTTAAAATGATAAGAAACAATAGAAGCAACTAAGAAACTACAATAGTTAGCCTTAATTCTAATTATATAGAGAAAACACGTCTGTTGTATTGGTCGAGGTTACATACTGTCCTGTGAAAAATCTTATTTCTGTAAGAAATGTCCCACTTTGGGTTTCTTAAAAGGAAGTACCCCCATTGACAGGTGACATTTGTATGACCATATGATAGCTATAAATTGCATTTGAGTTTATCATGAGCTGAACTGAGATGCATAAATGACCCACAATTAAAGCATGTTTTTGGTTGTCTGGGATAAAAAAGGACTCCCCACATCTTTTCCCAGAAATATACTGCTAGGCAGGTGCTGTGGGCCTTGGCTAGAGTTCCGTAACCGAACTTTGTACTTCCACCTCCTGGTCCAAATATTTTCCGCATCAAAAATGCATTGAGGAGAATTCATTAGTTCACACCGCTGTTGTAACCAGTAGGTAATGTCTTGTACTGCCACACTTTCAGTCCTAAATAACACAGTGATAAGTCTTTACAGTAGGCTTAGTTAGAAGAACGGCCCAGTAGCCATAACTCAGAGTATCTTAATTTGTCGTATTTGGCCCAAAATCTATCAAGCTGTTGAGGTGTTTTAAAAATGATATCAAACAACACATCCCCAGATACGTGTATTAAGGCGTAAATTTCATTAGTAAAACCCTAAAAATTCTTTAATTAGTTTCCTCCCAACATAAATCCTATCTAGGGTGTTGTCTAGGCCTCCTAAATACTGTAAATGAACAGCATTTCTTCTCTGGGCCAGGGGAGATTGTTGAACAAAATAGTCTTTTTTTCTAAACTCAGTCCAAGCAGTTTTAGCTTGTACAGTGATTGGGTGCTGGATTTGAGGAATTTGAGGAACTGTTTCTTCTATTTCCATTCTGTGTCCCCATGTTGGTAGCTTATGCCTTGGGTCTTCATCCCCTGAAACTGGTAATAAGTCCCCATTGTCAGTCAGTCTACGAGGTGAAGTAATATTTTCAAAAATCACGTCGTCTGCATGTAGGTCTAGGTCAGAATCTGTAATAATAGTATTTCTTGTCCCCTCAGGTACAGAGTTATTTTTATGCAGCAGTTCAGTTTGTAAAGCAGAGGTTCCCGGAATGGGACTATGTTCTGGGTCAGGCAACCATTGACCCACTTCATTTTTTTTCCATCTTGCTGATTTTAAGGTATGTTTAAGTGCTTGTGGAGTCTTTGAGCCCAGCCCAGTAGTATTCTGTGAAGCCGCTGTTCCCACCCACCTCTGCCATAATTTAAACTGCCCTCTGGATTGTGAAGGAAATTCCTTCTGTTTAGTTTGTGTACTTACAGGTTCCACGTTGTCTGCAAGTGGCGATCCAGAAATATTTTCAATGTCTGAGCGTTCGGCACTCACAGGGGCTGGTAGCAGCATTTCCACTGATGCTGCCACATCAGCAATAGCTGGGCTTGGGCTGACAGTGTCTTCTCAGATGTCAGCTGCATTCTCTGTGTTAACTCCACTGGGTTGTTTAGAAGTAGCATCCAGAACTGTGTCAGGATGAGGAGGCGATTCAACAACTTGTTGTGCTGTATTTAAAACATTACTCCGAAATGGAACTGTAGCCTCATGTCTCCCTTCCAAAGTAAGAATAGCCATAAACCATGCCTTATTTTCTTGAATCAATTTCTTAAACCATTCTTCCTCTGATGCTGTATATTGTGAAAATAATTCCACATCTTCAGGGTTGCTTCCAGCGCTGTTTGCCTCCTCCAAAATGATCTCCTGTGCTGGACCTGCAGGGAGGGAGATCTGCTCACCTGCAGGTTCACTAGCAGACTGGCCACAATCCAAAACAGAGACCACAGGAATAGCAGGTCCCCCTACCAACAGAGTAGAAGTATTTACCCGGTGTCCTGGCCAAATTTCCCCCATTCACTAAAAATACCACCAACAGCTTAATCTGGTTCAATTTCAGTTGGTTTACCAACTGTATTCCCCAGGTCACCCCTGAAAAAGAGATTTCTAGTCTCAGTGGGTCTACCCGGTCAACAAAATTCAATAAATAAATACATAAAGTACCTGGTCTTCAGTAAGGCCTCTGATTCAGTCACCCCTGGAGACTAGTCAAGAAACTCAGGGATCTAGGGGCAAAGTAGAGGGTAGAAACATGGGTGGAAAATTGGATAAAGGGGAGGTCAAAGAGGGTGATAGTGAACAGGGAGCACTCTGAGTTTAAAGAAATAACAAGTGGCACACCCTAGGGTTCTGTCCTGGGGCTAATCCTTTTTAACATATTCATTTGTGACATAGAGTTAGGAGTTCAGGGAAAGAGCTGTCTCTTTGCATATGACACCAAGATCTGCAGGAGACTGGACAGTGAAAATGGATCAGAGCTATAAAGGAGAAACTGAATACACTTGAAAAGTAGTTGAGGATAAAGCAGCAGAGACTGAATGCCAAGAAATGTGAGGTAATGCACATCTGGAACAAAAACCCCAAAACACAATACCTGATGGGGGTGTGGTAACAGAGGGTATGATGAAAGAAATGGACCTGGTGGTGATAGTATCAGAAAGCTTGAAATCTACAGTGCAGTGCAACAGGGGCAGTGGGCAAGGCAAACGGGAAGTTGGAGTGCACAGAAAAGGAGATCAGTAGTAGAAACAGGGAGGTAATCCTTCCCTTGTACATGTCTCTGGTTTGCCCTCACCTGCTGTGCTGTGTAAGGTTCTGGGACCAACATCTGCAAAAGGACTGTGATAGGGTGGGAGGCTATGCAGAGCAGGGCAACCAAGATGAGCTAGGGAGTGGTGGAAACTGCATAAGAAGAAAGACTGACAGACCTTAACATGTGAGACAAGAAGGGAGAAGAGAGACATGACTGAAATGTACAAATATCTCCATCGGATTAACAGAGTAAAATGCAAAGAGATGTTCACCCTTAGTACATACTGGAACACAAAGGAGAACCACTAAAGTTGGCTGGGGGGTAGCTCAGGAGAAATGAGCGCAAGCACCTTTCCACAGAAAAGGTGGTGGAGAAATGGAACAGACAGCTGGAGGATGCAGTCTGTGCCAAACCACTGAGTGGATTTAAACATTGGTAAGATGTACACAAGGCCTTGATAATGACAGAAAGAGGTGAAAGGAGGAAAGAGAAAATGCTGGAAAATGGTCATTAAGGCTATCGCTAGAGAATTAGGTTGGGTTGGGCAGTCTGGATTGGCAAGAGGGCCTTTTTCTGCCACCACATTCTGTTTTCAAAGTTTTCGGCTTTCAGAATGCTTGAGGGTCTTGACAGATTCACCTTGTGGCCCGGGTCGTGACTGAAAATGGTCCGTCGGATCAGTTCACTTACCCGGTTACCAAAGACATAAATGAATGAATGAATAAATAAATAAATTAATAAAAAGAAATCCACTGGGACACCTGAAATTTGTCCACTACTGTCTCCTCAGGAACTATGCCTAGAGATCCACTGATCAGAGTTTCAGAAGCGCTGGCTGACCCTGGAACTAGATCAGTACATGTGTTCTCAGGGGTAAGGTCCATGGAGGCAGACTCATACTGAAAAGCTCTGTGCTGGCCTTAGCAGACAAGGTATCCATTTCTGTGCTAACTGATGATTCAGCAGCCATGAACCAAATGAAGATGAGTAGTGGGAAGGCATAAAGAAAAGTACCTGTTCAGTGCAGCCTGAATCCATCATGACAAAAAGCACCATGCTCTCAATTTCTGGGGCAGAAGTGCAGCAGTTTTGTGTTGTGGTGAGATACAAAACAGTCCAATTCTGGAATGCTCTACTTATCAAACAGGGGGAAAAAAGCACCATATTCCACAAGGGACCATTTGTGAGTGTCTGCTACTGTTCAACTGAGATTGTCTGCCAGGACATTTTCTGCCCTGGGTAGATGGGTTGCCTGGAGAATGAGCTTAAGCACCTCTCTTAGACTCTCATTATTTTCCTGCACAGAGGGTAGGAGTGAGTCCCAAAGGAGCATAGGATCTGCCCAATGCCACCACCTGAGACTTCATTATGACTCCATCTTGGTGGGGAGAGGGAGACCTGCCCACACTGGTACATGCTTTCGTCACTTCCAGGTTAGACTACTGCAATGCCCTGTACCTAGGAATATCTGGAGGCAACCTCCGCATACTGGAGCTGGTGCAGAACGCGGCAGCAAGATTGTTGTTGGGAGTGAAGAGATGTGTACATATCACCCCGGTGCTATGTGAACTGCACTGGCTGCTAGTTCGGTGGAGGGTTGTCTTCAAGATAGGGCTGCTAACCTATAAATCCCTGCACTTGAGGGGTCCAGTCTATCTGCAAGAGCTCCTTGTACCGTACCAGCTGACCCGGGCTCTCTGTTCTGCCAGGGGTGGCATCCTTGGAGTTCCCAGGGTTAGGCTGTGGTATTCTGGTGATCGGGTGTTTGTAGCAGCTGTGCCTACCCTGTAGAACTCCCTGCCTGCATCTCTTAGGGAGGCTCCCACAGTGGAAGCCTTTAAGAAGGGCCTCAAATCATATTTATTCAATCAAGCTTTCAACTGAAAGGGGTTTTATATAAATAGTATATTCTGTTATGGTTAGTTAAACTGGTGTTTTAGTTATACTGTATATATTGTTGTACTTCATTTTAGAATTGTATTATTGTATGATATATGTTATATGTGTCATATTGTACAGCACCCAGAGTCTTTGGAGATGGGTACTATATAAATAAAATATCTATCTATCTATCTATCTATCTATCTATCTATCTATCCATCCATCCATCCATCCATCCATCCAATATATCTATATATCTATCTCTCTCTCTGTCTGTCTGTCTGTCTGTCTGTCTATCTATCTCAACAAACTCAGAATAGCAATTACAGGACCAGACAAACAATCCGAGGATGCACTTGGCAACCTCCTGTCTCAATTCCTGCCTCTAAATTCAGGCATGCGGCATCTCAACCTCAAAGCCCAATACTCTACTGTTCAACAGTCAAAACAGTCCCAGGCATTTCAAGCCTCCATGTCATGGTTGGGTCCCAGGCATTTGAAGGAATAAGTATGATGGTCAGAATGGATGACATCATTCTCACACCTACAACACTGAAAAAAGGACCAAAGTATAGGCTTTGGATTTTGCCTTTTTTGCTTGATATACTTGACAGAAAATAAAAAAAGTGCAAAAGACAGAGTCTGCACCTGCCATTCACTACCACATTGTGCACTCAATGGCAGGACAAACAGAACTGAGACAATTAGAGCTCTCAGTCCTCAGTGGAGGGAAGTTGAGGAGGAGGGATGCCTGGGAATTTTTTTCATCCATGGCAGGACAGGTGAGTACAGCTGGTACTGCAGGACTGGAGAGGTAGCTTTCTCCAACAGCTGCTGCTCCACCTGCTGTAAGAAAAGGTACTGCCCCTGGAAATGGACATTAAGGGCCTTACAGTAGACAACTGGGCATAGCTGGGGCAGTTATAGCCATGACATCCGCCTAAGACATATGTCAGATGCTGCCAAATGTGAGGACACCTTGGAGGTGTGGTAAGATACCCTCATCTGGTGGTGGGCTGCTTCCATGTTCTTAGCTGCCATGCCAAGGTTGGCCAACACTCTGTCACTCTCAGTTATCTGAGAGAGCAAAGCATGCAGCTGAGACAACAGGTGCCATTGATAAGCCACCATGTGAGTCTGGTGTGATGCTATGGTCAGGGATGACTTGACTGAGGTAAACATCTTTCTCCCCAAAGCATCCGTCTGCCTAGAGTCTAGCAAACAGGAGTACAGCCTACTCACATATATGAGTCTGCTTTCCACTGGCATCAGGAGAGATGTCAGCCTCACAGTGGGTTTACTGAGATCTTAAGAAGACCCAAACATAGCCGGGTACTGAGTCAGGGATCCCTTGCAGAAGGGGAGAGTGGTAAAGGGATGCCTTCAGACCACTATGGTGACCTCCGTAATGCAGTATGCTAGGAAGGAATCATAACTTTGTCCTGACTGAGCAAGAAGCCCATTGTCATGGTATTAAGGTTTATGACCACTAGATAGGGCTGTTTGAGCACCTTCTGCATCTGCCTCATCAATTGCTAAAAGAGAACATCTTCAGCAGCAGATGGGGCATGGGTAAATGATTCGGTATCATCTGAGGAGGATGTTGCAGGACAGAAGGCTGTGACACCACTAGAGGATGGAGTTGGGTTAGTCTCCCTGAACCAGTGCTGAACATTTTCCATCTACTGGTGGAACTGCTGCTGAGACAACAGGCCCGGAGGCCACAGAGACTCAACCACCTGTCAAAAAGAGATGGTGGCACTTGAGGTGGCACATTAAAGAGGTGATGATGGTTTGGGAATCCACTGTACCCACACCCCATGTAGGACTGTGTGTTCTACTTGGAGTCCTCAGAGCAAGTAACAATTCCTGACCCAGTAGCCTCAACATCAGAGTTGGCTATGGGATGGCCCAGCCAAAAAAATGATGATTTAATAATGATGTGTCATGAATAATTATTATCAATTATGTTCAAAGATCATGTTCAAACTTCAAAAACCATCATTTTGATCACAACTGACAGTGATTAAACATGAACATAAAATGGCCGCCAATAAACACCACAATGTCATGGAAATAATGATTGTGCTTAATGATGATATTATATTATCATGATTGTTCATGATTGGCCATGGTCAAGATTATTACAATAAATGAAAAGAAAAATAATTCATCTTTCTTTTATACTCATGGAATGAATCTTACCCTCTAATTAGATATGTTCATTGGAACCATCAGTTATGACACATCTTCTACACAAACACAGTGCTTTCAGTTATACTTACTTGTACTCCTAGTGTCTTATTAGTGTTGTAAAGGCTCAGACTGGTTTACATAGCTCCATCCAGTGGTTCCCTTTAGAGTTGTGGTGAGTTCCTACAAGTACATGGTTTGTGCTCAAAATCTTTCCCTAAGTCTGCAAACTATACTGTCAAAGCAAAAATATTTTAACAATAGAAATTAACACTAGAAACACAGAAACATAGAAGTTGACAGCAGATAAGGACTGCAAGGCCCATCCAGTCTGTCCATTTTTTCTACCTTATGAATGTGCCATAGGCCTTTACTCTGTCAATGGCTTATTTATTCATACTCATCTGTATTGCTCTCTTATGTCTATCCCATGCGTGTCTGAAGCCCTGCACTGTATTCATATCCACCACTTCTTGAGGTAGGCCGTTCCATGCATCCACTACCCTTTCTGTGAAAAATAACTTCCTCACATTACCCCTTAATTGGCCTCCCTCTAATCTCATGTTGTCGCCACTTGTTCTGCTATTTTTCTTATATTGAAACATGTTAGACTCTTTCACCTTGTTAATGTCCTTAAGATGTTTGAATGTTTCGATCATATCACCTCTCTCCTCCTTTGCTCTAGGGTATACATATTGAGCTCCATTAATTTGTCCTCATATGTTTTCTGATGCAGTCCCTGCACCATTTAGGTTGCCCTTCTCTGGACTGCCTCCATTTTGTTAATGTCCTTGTGCAGTTGCGGCCTCCAGTACTGCACGCAGTACTCCAGATGGGGCCTAATCAGTGTCTTGTAAAGAGCGATTACTAACTCCCTCTTACGACTTGTGATACCCCTACTAATACACCCCAACATCACTCTAGCCTTACCTACTGCTTTAGTGGTCTGCCTGGATGATTTCAGGTCATCTGTGATGACGATGCCCAAGTCTCTTTCTTCCCTTGTGATTGCCAGCAACTCCCCTCCCAAGCTATAGGTAGTTTCAGGGTTTCTCTTCCCTATGTGCATGATCTTGTACTTCTTTGTATTAAACCCCAGCTGCCATTCTTCAGACCATTTTGCCAGTTATATTGGTCCATAAAATGTGTTTTTGAAATTTGCATGAAATACGCAAATTAGTTATGCAAATGTACATATAGTACTATACCTCAGATCTCATGTACTCTTCCTAAAGGGATTAAAACTTAACTTCAGATGATTTACATTATAATGTGTTTCTGCTGATAGTTGACATTCATATTAGTAACAACATTTTAAGTATTACAAATGTGACTTACAGTTCTATTATACAAAACTAATATAATCACCAATGATCATCACTGATAATCTCTTGATCATCCACATATCATCAAAAATAACCATGCTAATTTAAGCTTACAAAAATAATCAACAATCACCAGTCAGTGATTTAAAAAGTTACGTTTGATGATTAAATCATGATCTAGATGATGATTTTAGATCATGATCTGCTTTGATGATCATATGGTAACATCTGATGAGTAACAAGAATCAGTCATGACTGACCTTCAAAAAACATGATTGGTGAATTTACCAATTCGCCTGGGGGGTGTTCCTAGAGAGGGAACTCCTGGCCACATAATGACTGGTCGACCTCAGGTGGATTTGTTGTTGGGACCAACCTGGATCCGGAGTCTACTCAGAGACTGGTGTCAGCAGTGACACTGCCTCAGGAACCAGCCCTGATGCTAAGACTGCTAGTGGCATAGATGTCAAGGCCCATCCTCAAGTGGCATTGATTCCGAGACCCGCACTGACACCAGCGCCAACAGTCACATCAATCCCAACATTATCTTAACATTACACCTGAACAGAGCAGGAAGTAAGTTACTGGGTAATCTGTTTGCACATACCATCAGTGACCATTTAAACTTAATAACCAGGGAAGAAGGGACTCCTTAGTTCACCATCTGTCCCATAAAGTATGTAAGTCAACCAGATTTGGGAAAAAAAACTAAAGAACATAAAAATACAGAACTTAATTGTGTATTACTTAACGCACGCAGCTTGAATAACAAACTAGAGGGTATACTTTTAAGATACTGAAACTCTGAATCCCGAAACTCATGGAACCGAGTTCAGTATCCCGACAGTGAAAAGCCCGACAAGGAGGACAGTAATGTCAGCAGGGGTATGATAGTGGATATGATGAACCGCTACTCTACCTCTTGTCAGACACCACAAGAGACTATAAGATATGGAAGCTGGCCGAGCTGCTCCTGTAGCACGGAGGGCTAAGCCACCAGCAGCTCATCCAGCACGGTTTGCTAGAACCGGGTTCCATTCCTGGCTACCATTTTGTGGGAACACGGTTTCACCCCTCGTAGCTTCTTTTTTTTTTTTTTTTAACTCCGAGGTCTGCTCCCCCTCAGAGTTGGTTGTTTTAGTTATGGGGGGTGCGGGGGCAGAGCCCCCTGCATAACATCTAATTACCTGTCAGGATTTTGAGACTCAGTATCCTGAACTCAGTCTTGTGGGGTTCGGGATACTAAGTTTTGGGATTCCATAGATAATCCAACTAGAGGAATTACAGTACAGACTGGTGAAATATGATATCTCAATCTGTACAGTTACAGAGACATGGTTCAGGGAAGGGGAATAGGGGTTGGACATTCCAGGTTACAGATGTTTCCACAAGGAATGGAGTGAAAAGGGGGGGGATTGCCCTATTTGTATCAGACCAACTTAATGGTCGTGAGGTAGAGATAAACACTGGCAGTCCTAACTTGAGTGAATTAATATTGGTTGAAATTCAACTTGCACTCCAAACGTTGACAGTAGGTCTGGGGTATAGGTCACCAACTTTGAAAAATGAGGATGTGGAAATTTTTTTGAGCATAATTGACACCGTAGAACCAAATGGTAAATATCTCTTATTACAGGTTTTTAATTTCCCTAATATCAATTGGTCATCTCTAACTGGTGCAAACTCATTCAAAAATAAATTCATTGAGATCACATTACATAAAAATCTGCAGCAAAAGGTACATGAAGGAACAAGGGAAGATACTATTTTGGACCTAGGTCCGTGTAATTTTCCGGAAAGTATCAGAGAAGTTGCAATTCAGGATCCCCTTGGGAACAGTGACCACAAAGTGGTCTACTGGAAAATGTACGAATGATGGCAGAAGATCACAGGGACCACCACTTGGAAATGCTTCTGTAAAGCAGATTATAGAGGAATAAGAAAGTATCTGAATTCCTGGAATTGAAAAGAAGACCTCAAGGGAAATAATCTGGAAACTACATGGGGGAAAATAAAAAAAACAAATTAACAACTGCTTCAAAACTTTTGTTCCTGAAATCAAAAACTATAACAACTCAGGTAGAATACCCCTGTGGTTTAAGAGAAACATTAGGTGCAACTTAAAAAAGAAAAGGAAATGCTACAAACAATATAAGTTAAATGGGAAGGACAACAACTGGCAAAAGTATAAAAAGCAAGCATCTAAATGCAAGAACCTAGTAAAGCAAGCATTTGTCAATGCCGAACGTTCACTTGCAGGTATTTGCAGTGGTGTGTTGTACTGGTTTCAGAGGAGCGAGGAGACAGCAGTGAGAGTGGTGCATGCCACATCATGGAAGCAGCACTGTAAATGCAGCAAGGAGCTAGTAGCTAAAGAAGAGGGCCCCGCTGTCCTTAGTGGACCGGGCAGAGAGAGTGTGCTGGGTGGCAAGTGCCACCAATAAGTAAAGCCGCACCATGGCTAATGTAGAAGCCTGGAAGAGGGTTTGGAGGAGCAAGGACTGGGGAGAGAATGCGCCGGGCAGCATGAGCCACCAGAAAGTGAAGCCGCATCACGGCTAATGTAGAAGCCGGGTGGGGAGGAGTGAGGACCGGAGGGAGAGAGAGTGCGGTGGGTAGCAGGAGCTGACAATAACTGTAACTCCGGCAATGTGCATTAGTGTCAACTGTATTGCACATGGGCGGAGTTACGGCTACAGAAAGAAGTGAAGTGCTGTCTCATTGGAGAGGTTCATTTCTTTCAACTACAGAACATGCCACGTCAGCATCCTTCCTTAGATGCATGACCAAATTATCAGCATAGCCATCTTATTACCCCAGTACATGCAGGTGGTAGACAAAATTTTCAAATCTGCGCCAAAACTTAATTCTGTGCAAGTAGAATGCCATTCTGTGCCACAGGTGGAAACACATTTTGGACAGGATTTGAAAAATGACAGCTGTGACATACATAGGCTCGGGTAATAAGAAGGCTAAGTTGAAAATCTGGGGTGAAGATGTAAGATTTCCACAGTTATAAGGGTGTGTACTGAAATTGCGAAGAATGAGCATAACTTTGTATTTTTTTAATATTTTGACCCCAAATTTTGAACATAGTCTTCTTATCACTGGACCTCATGAACCCCATAAGTGAAATTTTGTAAATCCATGGGAAAATGCCATTCCACGCCACAGGTGTGAAAACACATTTGGGGCAGGATGTGGAAAATGACTGCTGTATTATTCATGAGGTGGTGTGATTATATGGCTATACTGAAAACTTGGAGTGGAAATATTGAAAATTGCCAAAGTCGTGTGTGCATAGAAAATTTTTATCGACTGCAAGTAACTCTGCCATTTTTAGGAGTTTTTTCACCAAATTTTCAAAATGCCCTTTTTGGGACCCTACCTCAGGAAAACTGCCACAGACATTTTGTTCACTGGTCTCAAAAGGTGATTTTGCACAGCAATCGTGCCATTTGGCGCCAGAGGTGCGAAAACACATTTTGAGCAGGATGTGAAGAATGAGAGCTATACTGTTCATGAGGTGGTGTGAAAAAATGGCAATGTTGAAAATTTGGAGTAAAAGTATTAAAAACCTCAGAGGTTATGAGCGTGTGTAGAAAAATATCAATGATCGCACGTAACTTGGGTGTTTTGGGGTATTTGTGTACCAAATTTCCAACAAGGGCTTTTTGGGACCCCACCTCATGAACAGTGGTGCTGTTGTTTAATTACTCGGTCCTGAAAGGTGATTCTGCACAGCGATCGTGAAATCACCTTTCAGGAGCGAGTAACGAAATGACAGTGGTAGTGTTCATCAGGTGGGGTCCCAAAAAGCCAATGTTGAAAATCTGTTACAAAACTTCCTAAAAATGGCCGAGATATCAAAATAAGTTCAAAACGCCATTGACAGCCATTATACAGCACTTACCTTGATTCTTCAGTCGTGGTTTGGCTTTGAAGAGCGGAAACATGTCCCAGTCCACAGAAGATGACAACACAAGACCTCCGGAGGAAAAAATAGGGTGAAGAGGTGCGGTGGGGTGGGAGGTGGATGCTCAGTGGGAGGGTGGGGATGGGGATGGAGAGACTGAGGCGAAGGGACCGTTTCCCTTTTTACAGGTAAAAAAAAGAAAGATGTCGGTGGACTGCTTTCTTCTTTTCATATACACATCAGGGGACACTGGGAGTGGGCTCCCCAGTGTCCCACAGGGAAAGGGGGCACAGTGCTAATTGATGTTTTGGGACAAACGGAGGCGCCCCACTGTCCCACACTGCTGGCTGCGGGGAACTGGGGACACTGGGAGTGGGCTCCCCAGTGTCCTACACTGAAGGGTAAGCCACACCGTGGCTAATGTTTTTATTTATTTAAGTTTTTGTTGACCGGGTAATTGCACTAGGCAGATTCTGCCTATTTTCAGGCATGACCCGGGGAGAGGGGGATACAGATGAAATGCCAACTGACCTTGAACCAGAGTAAGCTGTTGGTGGTATTTTTAGCGAATGAGGAAAATTTGGCCAGGGCACCGGGGAAATTTGCCTACTCTTTTCGAGAAGTGCCATGGGATCTTTAACATCCACCTGAACTACCACCAGAACAGGCAGATGGGACCTCGGTTTAACGTCTCATCCGAAAGATGGGTGGGGGGTCAGAGAAGCAAGGACAGACTGGGGAGAGAGAGTGCAGTGAGCGTCAGGAGCCACCAAGTAGCCCACACAAAAGGGTAAGCCGGGGGGTCAGAGGAGTGAGCACAGACTGGGGAGAGAGAGTGCAGCGAGTGGCAGGAGCCACCAAGTAGTAAAGCCGCACTGAGGCTAATTCTGAAGCCTCGTGGGAGGGTCAGATGAGAGGATAGGGGAGAAAGAGGGCAGCGAGCAGCAGGAGCTGCCAAGTAGTAAAGCCACACCACAGCTAATGCTGAAGCCTGGGGAAGGGGGTAATATTGATGCCATCTACAAGATGCTCCTCCCCAAACTTGGAGTGCTCTATGAGAAAAAGCCAGTATTCTCCCCGTTCTCCCGCCATGGGACTGTAGTGAAAATAATCCTGTCCGTGTTTCACTATGGAGGTGTGGTATATGACACTGCCCATCTATGCACTAGAGCCATGCTTGACACCCTCTTCCACTCTTTCTGTCATTTCAGCCTTTACTGACAAGCCAGTACCCAAAACTGCTCCCTCTACTCCTCACTCTCACTGCACTCTATGCACCTCGTTCACTCTGGTTTGGCTTCTTCCCCAACTACAGTTTCTCAGCTCACTCTAAGTTCTTCCCTCCCCTCTGATTAGAACCTCTGAAACTCACGCCCCCATTATTTCGTTTTGCCCCATACTAAGACCTCTGCAGAGAAGGCTGTTATTACTACCAGACTCCCCCAATTCTGGTTTAGTCCCCACCCCACCCCATACAATTAGCCTCCTCCTCCTCCATGCCCTCTTCCCATACTCCTCCTCCTTGGTCATACTTTACATGTCTGTTCTGCACCTCATCTCAACATCTCTCATAGTTCCTCTGTTTATGCCCCTCTCCACCTCTTGTGTTCCTCCCAAATGGTTTCATTTCTTGCACCCTCATGCCCACTCATTATTGGTTTGATTTTTACCCAAGGTCTGTTTCCTCCATATGACAGTGCTCACGACATATCGCCTTTAGAGTACAGAGTTCTGTGATATTGCCTGCTATTTATTACTACTCTTGTATATGTTACATGGTTTCATAACTGTTTCCTTATTTGCAAAATCTCTTTTGCAATTGTGTATAATTTCTACAGTGTCTCCTACAGTATTTTAAAATTTTAACTGAACAGCTGTTGTTACCATTTTACCATTTTATGTCCTATTGATTATTCCTTACTCATTTGCACCTATTTTGTATATAATCATGTGAGCCTTCTGTAGCCCATTATATACTGTACATTACTCCCTTGTTCTCTTTCTACCAGACACATCTGGAAATGAGCTATTCATGGCTCAGCATGCATTACTGGTGAAAATCTTTTAATAAATAAGAAAAAATAAATAAATAAAATGATTGCTCAGTTACAGGTATAGGCTGTTTATGGCTAGGCAGACAGTTTTTGACACAGAAATCAATTGGAGCTTAATATTATTAGGATGCACTGGCATCAACCAAAAACAGAAGCTAGTGCTCTCAGAGGAAATTAAATTTCGGCAGTCTTGGTTCTCTTTTTTGGACTAAGTAGTGAAGTGAAGAAATTGGGCAAAGCATGCAAATGTTGGCCCACTATGCATGCAAACCTGCTGCTCATGCAGTTCAGATGTGCGGTGGGCCACAGCTGCTATATTTGAAACAAGTTGCAGAAATAATGGAAGAGCCTCCTGTCATTTATACAGATAAATGAAGCCCATCAAGCTATAGGAGCACTAGGGCAGTTGTAGAGCTGGACACTTGCAAGGCCCCCTATCCTCTGAGGCACTACAGATGCAGCATCTGCGGTACTGATTCTGAACTTCTGCAGCATAGTTAGGTCCCTTTCTGTGGCAAAGCTTAAAGTTATGCAGCATATTATTAAATAAACAACACAGAGCCAGCATTACAGTTTTGGGGGACCCAGCAAGGATGGTCTGTGAGGAGGATTCATAACTCCTACAACGTAAATATAAGTTAAATCATTTCCCGTAAAAAAAAGATTTTATGCTTTTCAGTAGCTGTTCTGCCTCTCCATGTTTATCTAAATCTATTTAGGGCTTAGTATTATTGTATGCAACATTAACGACTACTGCCAGGCACCCCCCAACTTGCTAGTAGCAAACACATAGCTGAATAGTTGTCCCTCAAGGGGAAGCCTGAAGTAGCCTAACCATGGAACACCCCAGACTCCCCTCTTCTGTGAAGGTTGACGAGTTCTGTGTAGGATGAAACACATGTCTGTCTCTTCTGTTCTCACCCTTTGCAGATTGTATTAGAGGCCCTTTGGCACCATGCATTTCTGCATAAAGCAGAACCAGCCTACATTTTCATGGTGATTTACATATATATCACGAGGCTTTGCAGTATGCATGTGTGTGTGTGCGTTTGTATTTCTTGGAAACCTGGCTTTGTTGCCAATGAGCATTTTGGGTGATCCTTGCCTCGGTGCTTTAAGGCTGAGATTCTTTATCTTTTTAACTTGCTCTCATATTTGGACCACCATGCCCGAAACCTGTAAGACAACATTAGGGCTGGCTCATTTTACTCTGAGGTGAGAATGATGAGGTATGTGTCTGTGTCTTTTGCTCTCATCCTTTGCAGATTCTATAAACATTATATCATTTAAAATGTATAATATGCAGAGTTTTTGTGATTTTGTTCTCCATTTCTTTCTTCCATATTAAGTTTCCACATTCTGCATAAATAATCTTTGGCTTTGACTTTTCACTTTTCTTACCTTAGCTGCTGCTTCTTAATTTCTTTAGTCTATCCAGTATTCTCTCATTCTTTTCCTGCACCAACAATTTTGTTTAATTAGTTGTCCCTTTTCTTTTTTTTTATCCTGCAATTCACATTTTTCTTCCCCAGGCACCAAAGCTAATTCATCTGATTGGCAACCTTCCAGCCCCATCCACAGCCACATATTGTGCTTAATTCCATATGGATTGTAAATTGTTGACTGTCCTAGCAAACACTTTCCTTCTCATAGTTTTAAACAGATAAAACCAACCCCACCAATCTCAGCTCCACCACCTTCCTAAATAGCCTTCAGAGCGCCATTAAGTGGCTCTGTAGCTTTTTATTTATCATTATCCAGTCCAACACTGTACAATGATCATCTGCCTCTTCCTCCCTCAAATGTATTGTAACGTCTTCTCCTAGACATCACTCTGCACCACGATGAAACTAGGAAATCCCACCCTGCATATCTTAGCCACAAAACTCACTCCACCCAGAGCCTCACTGAGTTTTTTATAATGGCACACCTTTTTGGTTCAACACTGTAGAATGAACCTCTACTGCTTCCTATTACTGCTGGGCTCAAATGTTGGATTCATGCCCAAGTACAGCTTTGTGTGGGCCCCAGAAAGCACTACTGGGATGAGAAACAAGCATTCCATTATGGCCCAATTAGCAACAATAGGAAAAGGCAGTGGACCATTAAGCTGCCTTTGACCAGAAAAGGGTGCCATTATGAAAAATAGGGTGACGCATGTGGGCACTCAGGACTGGGTGGGAAGGTTTTGAGGGGCTGAGAGAGCTAGGGGTGAATTTTACTTCTTGTAAAGCTACATGCAGGCAGAGTAGTGGGCAGAACGGAGTGGGGGCAGTCTCTGTCTAACTTATTAGGGCAGTTGCTGAGTAATTTCTGCAGCCAGACCCAAATTCTGTGGCTGATCTTGATTTGTGCAGTAGTCGCCGCATGCTGTAGAGCCGCAGAAAGCAGGGGGCTTTGAGAATACCCTGAGGAACCTTTTAAACAGTGGCAGCTGTGCTAAAGAGAGGTTTGTAGTATGCTGATATAGCACATAGGCAGACCTTAACTGTGGAATACTGCAGGCCAGTATCAGAAAGGTCCAGTATGTGGACACCTGAAAGAGTCCAAAGGAGTTTTGGAATATCAGATGGAAAATGTTTTCCACTTGGCTGGTTATGTTTTCCTGGTGGAAAGTTTGCATGCAGTTAAAAGTATTTTAGATACCCTCTGTGATACCTTGAATCTGTTCACTTCTATCTTTTCAAAAGCCAGGCCTGAAGGTGAAGAGAGAGCACAATGGGATGGACTGGCTGACCCTGGGTCAATACTTACATCTAGAGTGGCAGAACCCTCAGTTTGCCGACTGAAAGTTGATTCAACAGAGAACACCATATCTGCCGAGGCCAGCACAGAGGTACTAGGATCATCTTGCCCTCATGTACCTCAAATTTGAATAACTCTCTGGATGAGAGGGATTGGGTGGAATGCATACAGACAGATTTTTCCATGGCAGTCTGAATGTATCCTTGCAGAAAACGCCATGTCTTGGATTTCTGCAGCATTATTGAGGCAGTTTAGCACTGAGTGTGGACACAAAAAGGTTCACATCTGGAGTGCCCCACTTGTTGAACAGTGATCTCATGTCTGGTGCTAGTGACCACTTGTGAGGGTCTGCCTCTGTTTCACTTAATTCATCTGCCAGAGTGTTCTGGAACCCTGGCAGATAGATTGCTTGGAGCAAGATCCCCTGCTCAAGGCTCCATTTTCACACTCTCATTACCCCCTGCAGAGAGGGTAAGAGTGTGCTCCTCCTTTCTTGCTGATGTAGTACATGACAGGACTTGTTGTCCACCTGGAGAACTGTTTTTCGGCTGAACAAGTCTACTAGGGTTTTCAGACCATAAAGAACTGACCACATCTCCAGCACACTGATGTGGAAATGTGTTTCTGATGAATCTCGGGCACCTTGTGCCTAAAGACGCCAGCAGTGGGCTCTCCACCCCAGCACAGAGACATCTGTGGTGAGAGTCCCCTCTTGCTCTGGTGGGGAGAAGGGGAAGCCCTTTAGGAAGCTGTCCTCCATTGACCACCACATCAGGGTCCTCACCAAGGGTTTGGTCACACGAACAGGATGGGTTTCAGGTGTGCAATGCTTGTAACCACTGTATCCTCATGTACAGTCTTGCTACAGGCTATGTGAACACTTAGGAGGCTATAAGGCCCAACATGCATTGCATGGAGATGGCTGGCACGGTCTTGCATTCCATGATGTAGTATGCCATCTGCAAGACTGTCTGTAGTCTGTCGTCTGGGAAAAAGTCCCAAGCCCGGGTCATGTCCAGAATAGCTCCTATGAACAGCAGCTCCTGGGAGATCTCTAGTTGACACTTTGAGGGTATCAGCAGGACTTCCATGGATGCTAAGAACTGAGAAGCAGTGGCCACAGCCTGCTCTCTCCTGTTTGGACAGGCTTGAAATTAACCAATCATTCAGATAAAGGAAGATTTGGAGTCGTAACTTTCTGAGGTGTGCTGCAAGTACTGCAGACCACTTTGTAAAGTCTCTTGGCATTGAGAAAAGCCCAAAAGGTAGGACTCTGAACTGGTAATAATGCCCTTGCATGCAGAAATGGAGGTACTTGTGGTGTTTGGGTTACACCAGTTTGTGCTGGTATGTGTCCTGCATATCCAGTGATGCTAGCCAGTCCTGATGTTTCACGTAAGGAAGCAAGGGCACCCGAGAAATCATTTTGAATATTTCACAATCCATATATTTGTTCAGCTTTCTGAGGTTGAGAATGGGGCACATGTCACCTAATTTCTTTGGTACCAGGAAAATGTGGGAGTAAAACCCTCTGTTCTGTTCTGACTATGGCAATATTTCCACTGCCCTGTTTCTCAGAACACCCACAATCTTCTGTGTCAGAAGCTCTGACATGTGAGCTGACAAGGGGATTTGCCTTCTGGGAGGATTGTCCAGGGGAGGGTTTCCAAAAATGCCAGTGAGTATCCTGTCAGATGATCCTTAGTACCCACTTGTCCATTGAAATAGATTCCCACTGACAGTAAAACCAGGTTAGGCTTCCCCCTACTGGTTAAAAGTGGTCTGCCTCAGCAGCTGAAGTGGACCTGGGCAGAGCTTCAGATGACAGCACTTAGGGCTTCTGGTGCCTGTGCCTTCGGCTGCACTTTCTCCTGGGCCCGGGCAGGCTGAGATTTATTGTTTTTGGGCTCCCTTGCCCCAACCACAAAAGGACTGCTTGTTGTGAAAAGAGTTACATCCTCTACCCCTTTGTAGGTTATAGGAAGATGACCTGTAGGTCTTAAGAGTCATTCTCATTTTGTTAGACTCTTTAACAGACTGCTCCACCTGTGGTCTAAACAAGTGGCATTGAAGGGCACATTCATGATCTGTTGTTGGATGTCTGGGGTTAAGCCAGTAATCTGCAGTGAAGAATGCCAGCTGATGCAAATACCTGCAATCATGCAGCGAACTGCTGCATCAAAGGCATCCATAGAGGCTTTAAGCTGGTGGCTGTTAAATTCGTCATCTTATTTGACAGCTAGTAGCATCTCTTGATTTATCTCTTTGTCTGGCAGGGCCTTTGCCAGAAACTTAAACTAGCACCAGAGAGCATACTCATACTTTGAGAAGTGATCCTGTTAGCTAGCAATCCTCAAGCCAAGGGTAGCCAAGGCACAGAACCACATATCCATGGTATCTACCTTGTGCAACTCCTTATTAGTGGGGTGTGTGGTGACCACCTTGGGCTCTATGGCTTTGTCATTCTTAACCAGAATAACAATGGCATCCACTACTGGCTAAGTGAAATACATGGGCACATGGGCTTCAATTTAGGTAATGTGTATTTCTTGTCTGCCTGCTTGGGGACATCTGCTACAGTAGTGGGCCTCCTCTAAGCCCCCTCAGACAGTATTTCCAGAGCTGGTTGGATGGGAAAAACTAGAGAAATAGGGATATTAGTCATGTTTATAAACTCCAGTTGGAGCCATCTAGACTTGTCTTTGGCTGTTGGCTCAAAATTTTGTGTGGCATGCATATTTCTAAGCAGAGATTGGAAGGAGATATCATCCTGAGGTACGATGACAGGAACCAGCTCCGGGTTCTATGTACCATAGTATGAGTCATTGCCCTCATTTCAGGACATGATAAGGTCAGGATCTGACTCATCTCCTCCTACTCCCTCCACATCTGGAGGGTTGTATAATGGAGGGGGTCAAAAAGCTACAGTGCAGGCCACAGCCTTGGCAGCAGCGGTGATACCGGACCTGGTCCAGGATGGGGTCTGCAGAATGAAGGTGGCACCGTGGATGTCCCTCGGACTGTCACCGAAGGGAACACTAGACACCAAAGGCCAATGCACCAGCACCAACAACACAGTAAGCCCTGAAGGGCCTAACCCTGGCACCAGACGCAGAACTGCAAATGGTGTTGACCACCCCGCTGGCTCCAAAGTAACCAATGGCATTGTGGTTGTCCCAGTCCCCAGAAGGAAACAATGGTAATATCACAAATGAGGCAGGTATTGGCAGAGCCAGCAACAGCCCCAGTCCAGAGGCTAGAGTTGGAGTCAGCCGTGTGCCTAAGTTAAGAAGCACTGAATATGTTGCCAGTTCATCCAACTGTGAGGAGTCAGATGTTGGCACCACAAACAGCACTGCTTCATTTATATGCTGCATTCACTGCTCTATAAGAGCTGACCAATGGCCAAACTGCCCACTGGAGTCCCCACTATTGGACAGAGAGGGGCTCCGAGATGGAGACGTCTGCTTCGCAGGCCCAGGCATTCCCAGTGTCATTAGTAATGATGGTGGGGAACCCAGGCCTGCAGAAGTCACATGTATCAAAGCAGAATGACCAGGGGACAAACCTTGACCATTGCCATTTCTTCCCCTTATTTTTGTGGGAAGAGGCTGAGGCTGAATGGTGCAAAGACTCCATCGCACAGTGTGTGCAAGATCTGGACCATTTCACCTTGTGACTCTGGGAGGACTGTCAATCCTCCCAGGAACCAGACTGCCCATTGCCAGAGCAGCTTCCCAGGAAGAGGTGGTGATGAGACACAGCCCCGTTGCTGGAGCAACTTACCTCTTCAGCTCCCTACCTTCTTCCATGGTAGTCGACCATTAGCACAAGGTAGGTCTGAGAGGAAACTGTCAATTTTTGTGTGTTAGACTAACTACAGTTACACAAAAATAACATACACTGATGTATTTTAAACTTAATTAAAGAATTAATTTATTTAGTTATTTCAAAAGTCTCTTCAGGCAAATTCAATACAGTTTCTTGTACAGAACATATTATACTCCGAGCAGGCTCTATGTGAAGAAACAGATGAAACAGGATATGGGACCTACCTATCCTAAATATAATGTAGAAGAAGGCATCTTTGTGCACCTGGAATTAACTTGTCCTACAGTCGAAAGCTTCTGGAGGGAAGCATACAGAATAATGGAGCGGTTCATGGGGAAAATGCTCCCCTTCTGAGTACATGAGCTGTTATTGGGGTAGACACATCTATACAGGCCTCTAAGGAGCAACCACTGTGAGGACTAGTGCTCACAAACAGAAAGAAAACAGGTCAACACTGGATGGACTCCTCCCTGCCCAGTGTATCTCAGTGGTCCAATAATCTCTTAGAATACTTTAGAACTGAAAAAGCCCAATATATGGCCAATGACCAGGAAAGCAAATTCCAAACTATGTGGGAGCCTCTAATAGCAGTACCAGATTTGGGAGTCTTCCCTACATGACTCAACTGGGTCAAAGCTTCCGAGCCCAGGTCTAGGTCTAGTATGACCAAGTTATTTATATGTATGGTGTGTTTTCCACCAACTCACATTTTGGGTGAACCTGTACAAGACCTAGGTGACTTTAATTATACCTCATCTTATAGGATTGTTGATGTGCACATCAAATTTGGCTGATATGACTGTAACAAGTAATTTCCTCATTTTACTCTGCATAATGAACAGTCGTATGAATTTTGCCATGAAACGTTTTTTTCTTAAAAAAAGTTTAATTAAGGAAAGACATACTGAACGGTAACAGCTCATTTTCAGGTGTGCCCTGGAACTAAAGAACATAACAATGTTGTACAAATGGTGAAGTGCTGGCCCTGACGTGGAGAGCAGCGACACTGCTGCTGCACACTCGATGGTGGGGAAAAAAGGAACTGAGGTGGTTGGGGTCTGGCATGGCTTTATACCAGCCAGTGCGGTGACACATGTGTGGGACCTACTTGTGCCATCAACCCTCCAGAACAGTTCTGGCTCCCATGGAGTCATACTGCCTCTGGTACAGACCCATTTATGGTAATCTATGGAAAAGACTGATTCTTGGAAGTTCAAAAGGTCACAGACAGGTCGGATCAGAAAAACAATAAATAGCCACAGGAAGGTGCAGAGGGTGATTCGCTACATAGTCTGAACTCTCTGAGAAGAATCAGAATGTCTAAGAAGCTGAGAGCAAGAAAGACCTCACCAAGTTAATCAGGTTAGCCTGCAGCTGCAAGGTATTTCTTCCTTCTGCTTAGAAAGGGGTCTACAAATCTGATACAAGCAAGAACTATTAGAGCAGATATGGAGTGCAAAGGACTTTCCTGCTTTGTGAATAGCCTTGCAGGCCAGTCGTGAAGCAGCTGCAGTGTCATACACATTGCCCTGGGTCTGTAGTGTGCTGCACATATGGCCCTCAGAGCCATTCGCAATGTTCTTAGGTCTCACAACATAGGAGTGCAGTGTTTATCATGGGGTGTATCTGTATTCCTTGTACTAAGTTATTTATTTATGATGTTAAAACATATAAAGAAATTCCTATCAGACTTACCATAATTCGTTTTCCTGTTTGTTCCATCATTGTCACTGGCCATTCATTTACTGCTAGGATACATATACTTCCCACCTAGGGTCCAACATACCTATAGTACAAAGCTTTGACATCATCACAGAACCCTGTCTCTTCCCCTTGGTGAACAGAAGGGTGACAGGGAAGTAGGTCAGTTTGAAAATGGGGGAAGGGAAGCATATGGAGAGAAAGAGGAAGTTGAAAGCAGAGGAAATGATGGGGGCTCAGACTCAAAGTGGAGGATGGTGTCCCTGAACACACGCAGTCTTGGAAGCAAGATGGATTACCTGTAAGTGCTACTTGCAGAGGGGAGAGTGACCTTTATGGCAATAACTGAGACTTGGGCCACACCTAACCACAACTGGGACCTCTGAATTCCGGGATATAAACTTTACAGGAGGGGCAGAGTGGTAGGTAAAGGAGGAGGACTGGCAGTATTCATTAGGGAGGGTATAACAAGCACAAGGGAAGAGACAGAAGAGGGAAGAGCAGAAGCAATGTGAGTCCGGTTACAGATCACTAAAGCGAGGGAGGTGAGGTTGGGGGTGGTGTACAGACCACCCAGTCTGGATGAAGAATTGTACAAGGACCTGCGTTTGCAAATTCTAAAGGCCACGTAGAAGGGTGGAGTAGTAACGGTGGGGGGACTTCAACCTTCTCAGGACTGGAGAGTATCGACCACTTAGAAACATAGAAGTTGACAGCAGATAAGGACCGTAAGGCCCATCCAGTCTGCCTATTTCTTTTTCTACCTTATGAATGTGCCATCGGCCTTTGCTCTGTCAATGGCCTATCTATTCATACTCATCTGTATTGCACGCTTATGCCTATCTCATGCCTGTTTGAAGCCCTGCACTGTATTCACATCCACCACTTCCTGAGGTAGACTGTTCCATGCATCCATCACCCTTTCTGTGAAAAAGAACTTCCTCACATTACCCCTTAATCGGCCTCCCTCTAATCTCATGTTGTGTCCTCTTGTCCTGCTATTTTTCTTATATTGAAACATATTAGACTCTTTCACCTTGTTAATGCCCTTAAGGTGTTTGAATGTTTCGATCATATCACCTCTCTCCCTCCTTTGCTCTAGGGTATACATCTTGAGCTCCGTTAATCTGTCCCCATAGGTTTTCTGATGCAGTCCCTGCACCATTTTGGTTGCCCTTCTCTGGACTGCCTCAATTTGGTTAATGTCTTTGTGAAGGTGTGGCCTCCAGTACTGCACACAGTACTCCAGATAGGGCCTGACCAGTGTCTTGTAAATACAGGTTACTCACCTGTAACAGGAGTTCTAGGAATGGTATATGTTGTTCATCCACACTCATTGGCAGGTATCCTTGCCGCTTTAAATCTTGCCGGAAGGTCTTCAAGCTTGCTCCTCCCACCCACCCGGGTGGTATAACTCTCGGCTCGCCCATGACGCCAGATCTGGCCCGCTGGAAGCTCAGGGTTGTGCGTCAAGCCGGGAGTAGTCGAGGTAGGGATGAACAACATACCATTCCTAGAACTCCTGTTACAGGTGAGTAACCTGTATTTCTAGGACATGGATATGTTGTTCATCCACACTCATTGGCAGACTCCTAGCAGTTCTCCGGGAGGAGGGAGGCAAGACGACACCCCCAATACTTACTTGGGAAAGAGAGACTGAGAACGAGGCCCCAAAACCAGCATCCCGGCGTGACTCAAGGTCGATGTGGTAATGGGTAATGAAGGTGTTTGCTGACTTCCAGGTAGCAGCCCTGCAGATTTCTGGATAGGGGACGTCCCTGGAAGCAGCCACACGCTGCAGCAGTATGGCGGGTAGAATGAGCTCTTATCCTCTGGGAGGCTCCATGCCCGCCAACTTATAGCAGAGATCTATGCAGGAGGTTACCCACCTGCTTATCGTCCGCTTGGCTGCAGGTCTGCCAGATGCGGCTTCAGCGTAGGTGACAAACAGCTGGCGAACCTTCTCCTGTTTCAGCCGGTGGCGCCCTTGATAATAAGCGAGCCTCTTCTAGGGTCCAGAGTATGGAGCCTATATTCGGCCTCCAGGTGTGATTGGGTAGAACACCGCAGAGTCAACACCTGGTTAAGGTGAAACTCCACACCACCTTCGGAAGGAATTTCGGGTGGGGGCGAGGGACAACCTTGTCCCTGTGGAAGACCAGGTAAGGAGACTCGATGGAAAGCACCTGGAGCTCTCCCATCCTTCTGGCTGGACGTGATAGCCACCAAGAAGGCGGTCTTCCACGACAGGTGAGAGAGAGCACACCTGTGCATAGGTTCGGAATGGCTTGCCCATGAGCTTTGCCAGTACCAGCAGTAGATCCCACGGAGGTGGGGTTCCGCACTGGAGGGAATGTGATCAAGGCCTTGAAAAGCGCCTGACCACCTTCTCCTGTACCATCGATCGTCTCCCGGCCCGCCTGTAAGCAGAGATGGCTGCTGTGGTGCACCCTTAGGGTCGTCCACCTAAGCCCTTGACTAGAAAGGGACCATCAATAGTCCAAGATGCTGCCATGAACAGGAGGAAGGGTCCAAGCCTGTTTCGACACCAAATGGAAAACCTTTCCATTTGAAGGCATAGCATTTTCTGGTCGACTTCACGGACGCCTCAACCACATTGAGGACCTCGCCGGAAAGACCCAAGGCCTGGAACCTCTAGCCAGGAATCCAGGCCGCTCAGGTGCAGGGATTGAAGGTCCGGATGGAACACCTTCCCTGATTGACTGAGAGTGTGTCCGGGCGAGCTGGAGGCTGCTGCTGAGTCCTGGAGCTGAGACTGAGGAGATCTGGTACCAGAACTGGCGAGGCCAGTCTGGGGCTATCAGAATACCTGCGCCTTGTCCCTCCTCGCCTTGAGAAGCAACCTTGTGGATCAAGGGAAATGGGGGAAAGGTGAAAAGAGGCCCGGGTCCACTGCCTCAGAAGGCATCCCCTGCAGCGAGCCCTGCTGAGGGGGGCGGCATGGAACAGATTCTTAGCTTCTGCTGCTCTCCTGGAGGTGCCAGGTCTCACCTGAGGTGTGCTCCAATGGGAGTGAACAGATGCTGTACTACCCGGGTAGAGAGACCACTGTTGGATGCAGCCCTCATCCTCGCCCAGGGCATCGGCCAGGGTGTTGAGGCCCTCCGGCCGCGGAATGGCCAGGGAGATCCTACCCAGGCTGCGCACGAGGACCAAACGCGGAGAGCCTCTGCATAGAAGCATGGAGCTGGCCCGCCCTGGCGGCTTTAGATAGTACATGGTCGTGGTATTGTCCGCCTGACCTGGACCACTTGGACCCCGGAGGAATGGAGCAAAGGGTGAGAGCTAGGCGGACTCGCCTGAGCTCCAGCAGGTTGATGTGGCATCGACTCCCACGGGACCAGAGGCCATGAGCCCGGTGTTCCCCTGATGGGCACCAACCCATCAGAGAGGCATCGGTCGAGCAGAGAGACCGCTGGCTCGGGCGGACTTAACGGGATGCCTCCTGCAAATGATCTGGAACGTTCACCACTGAGAGCTGCCCACATCCCTGTGTCACCGGCTACGCTGGTCCAAAGGATCACAGCGCCATGACTCACTGGCTGGCCAGTCCCCACTGAAGGGGACGATGTTCCAGCTGGCCCAACGGACCACGCTGGTGCAGGCCATGAGACCCAGGAGGCGAGTAAGTCCCGGCAGGCTGAATTGCCCAACCAGAAATGATCGGGCAAAGGAGGAAAGAACCTCGGCCCTGTCCGCCGGGAGCTGCGCTCTGGCTCAAGAGAGTCGAGCTGCTCATGAATAGAATCACCTGCTCGCTCGAGTTCCGGACTTGGCCTCAGTGGATATGGAGGCCCAGCTGAGAGCAGACCTGAGGGCCAGATCTCTGGACCACTCCGCCCTTCCTGAGTGAGCTGCTATCAGCCAGTCGTCCAGGTAAGGGCACACCCGACCCTCGGCGCCGCAGGAATGCTGTCACCACTGCCATGCATTTGGTGAAGACCCTGGGAGCTGGAGACAAGCCAAGGGCATGGCTTGAATCAAGAGGGATCCTTCCGCTGGAAGCGTAAGGAATCTCTGGTGAGATGGACGGATAGGGACGGAAAAACGCCGCCCTGCAAGTCCAGAGAGCAGAACCACACGCCGCTCCAAGGATGGTATTATCTGAGCCAGAGGACCATCCTGAAGGTTCGAGACCTTAGGAACTTGTTTAGGTCGTAGTAGGTCAGAATGGGCGCCAGCCCTGTCCGCTCGAACCAGGAAGTACCTGGACACAAACCCTGGTCTGAAGAAGGGTCCACCACCTCTTATCACCTCCTTCTGGAGGAGGAGGAGCTGTCGAGGCTCGACGAGCCGCCAGTGAGGCTGGGGATCCCGGGCTCCCGAGGGGCGACGGCTCTGAAGGGTGGTGCCTGCTCGAATTCCAGAGGCAGGCCTCTTCCCACCACCTCCAAGACCCACCTGTCCGTGGAAACAGCGGACCAGGCGGAACGGAAGTGGCTGAGTCCTTTCCACGGGGGACCTAGGGGTCAGGTGACGGGAATGAGGCGACACCCCTGTGCCCGTCACTGGCAGGCTTGAGGAGGGACCGCCGAGGGACCTCCTGGGCCTTTCCTCCCCGGCCCTGTTAGAGGAAGCCGGCGTTGGTTTGGGATGCCAAGGCCGAGCTTGCTGGCCCCTGATGTTGGTCCGCGCTGGGGCACAGAAGGATCTAAAGGGCTTAGGCTGTGGTTTGCAGCCTTTGTCCTTCTGAGCCGGAAGAGACCGAGTCCAAGGTAGCATTGGACTTCTCGATCCTCTGCAGGTGACCTTCCACCCCAGGGCTAAGAGTCAGTCCCCAAAAGGGAACATCCGCCAACTTGTGCTGGTATCCGAAGTAAAGGTGGATATCCTCAGCCAAGCCCATCGACGCATAGCCACATGTCGCCACCGATCTGGCACATGAGTCCCCTATATCCAAAGCAGTCTGAGCGCTGTTTGGCCACTGCCTTGCCCTGGTCCCGCACCTGCTTAACCGTAGTCTGCAGATCGGCGGGAAGATGAGGGATGACCTCATCCAGGAGCCCAACAGGGCATGAGAAAATGTGCCATGAGGACGGCCGAACTGGCCTGATGAAGGCCGAGAGAGGACGCAGCGTAGACTTTTCGCTCGACATAGTCCAATTTCTTGGACTCCTTGTCAGGAGGTTTGTCCACATCCCTGGCGTTGCCGGCGCGCCGGAAAACGCTGTCGGTAACCAACCCCTAGCAGAGGGGTGTTCAAACCGGACAAGGAACCGGGGACCGCGATACTTCCTGGCCATCCTGGCCGGGCGCAGGGCAGGAAGCAGGGCGCTGCTAAAGCTCCAGTGCCGACCCACTATGGCCTCGCCAATCGAAAGTTCTCCGCCGGAGAACTCGGTCCAGAATCTCCGTGAGGGGATACCTGGCCTGCTGGAAGCGGGTTCGAGCTCCATCCAGTGGACTCGAGATGAGCCAAGCAGTCCTAGGAAGGACTGACGGGCTATCGTCCATTGACTGACCTCCTGAAGACTCCAAGTCCAGTCGCTGGAGAAAAGGAGGAATCATCTTCGGACTCGGAAGAGTCCTCGAAGAGCTGCCTCTGGCCTGAGCCACCCTTCACCTGCCGAGGTCGGTCGGGAGTGAGGTAACTGACAGCCGATGGGTAGGACCCTTAGCCGACCGAATCCTTGGTCGAGCCCCAATTGGTGGCTGGGGAGGCGAGGTTCCACCGAATCGGTGGAGCAGCTGGTTTTGGCCGAACAACCGGCCTGGTATAGGCCCCGGATAAGTCAAGGGGTTGTGTCGGCCGCCCGTGACAGCGACTTAATGGCCGGGAAGGCGACGGGTCGGGCTTACCCCGCCAGGAGGAGCTGTTGCAACATAAGGTCCTTCGTCACTGCGACGACTTACGCCAAGGCTTCCTCATCCGAGGAGGAGGACGAGGCCGAGCGGCGACGCCGCACGCGTGCCGAGACCGAGACCGCCATGACGGTGGGATCGGCTGGACCGCGAAGAGGTCCGAGACCGAGACCGAGAGTCCCGGAATTTCCGAGGTCGGTGCGGGGAGGTGTCGGCCGGAACCGGCACTCCCTTCGGCTCGGATGGTCCATCCGAGGGCTCCGGAACCAGAGGCACAGGCGAGTCCACGGGATCCCCAACTCCTCCCAGGGGAACCGGGGAGAGGGGAATCTTGGCTGCTAAAGGCGACAGCCCGTCCAATGGGTCGAGAAAAATCTCGACTTCATCGGTGGGAGTCTCGGTCAACTGACCTGATGGGGACACCGTGAGGCCAGTGGCCGAAGCCGAGCGGTCGACCGAAGCCGACGGTCGACGGCCCGGGGAGAGGGACCTTTCCGCCCCCAAGAGCTGCGGACGGAGGACTTACCCTGTCCTCTTTTGGACCGAGAATAAGGTCCTCAAGAACATAGGCCCTTCTCCTTAGTGGAGAGGACAGACAAAGCTCCTTAAAAGAAGCCGTGTAAGAAGAGCCCAGAGAGGCGGGATAAATGCCGCGCCGAGGAAGATACGCCCGCCCGCCTCCTTCGAGGGCGACCATCCGCCGAGCTGATCCGCCGAGCCCGCCGTGGACACCGCCAACCGGGCCTCCTTGACTTCACAGGAGGGAACGCTTCGGGACGGCCGAGGTAATCGGCAGCACGGTCTTCGAGGACGTGAGGTCGAGAAAGATGAGCACAGGTCGCAAGCCCGCGGGTCGTGCTCAAGGCCTAAGCAGTACACACGTGGAGTGTGGATCCGTCCGAGACATCTTCTGCCCGCATGGGCATCTCCGAAATCCGGAGTCGATTTGTCCATCGCAGCCGCCGAGGATAGAAGACTGAAGTCTTTTCGCGAAATTTATTTTAAATCCATAAGCGGAGAAATAGGAACCAGACTCAAGCCGCAGAGCGTTAAGGAGGGAACCTGAGCTTCAAGCGGTAAGGAAGATCTGGCGTCATGGGGCGGAGCCGAGAGTTATACCACCCGGGTGGGTGGGAGGAGCAAGCTTGAAGACCTTCCGGCAAGATTTAAAGCGGCAAGGATACCTGCCAATGAGTGTGGATGAACAACATATCCATGTCCCTAGAAAGAGGATTATACCTCCCTCTTCCGACTTGTGATACCCCGGTGAGCGTGGCAACTTCCCATAGGGCCAGGGTTCAAGAGTATGTTATTGGGCCCCTCTCCAAGCCCCCTCCAGCCCCCCTTCCCGGGCCCCCCTTCCCAGGCCCTCCTCCATTCTGAGATCTAAAACTAAGCTTATGTTAACCACTTTGGACAAATTATAAATTAGCTACAATTTCTGTTTCCGAGCCTTTTGTTCAGCAAAGTGGCAAGGCCAACAGTAGTAGTAGTAGTAGAACATTATTTATAAGTTTGGGTTTTGATTATATTAGTGTGGTCGTTATTTGGATTTGATTGTCATGCCTTTTGAAAAAGGACCTACAATCCAAAATGCATTAAGGCGTGTTTCAGTTTTTTGGTAATTAATAAAGCTGGCCTTTTATTTCAGTTCTGAGAGCTGTATCTTTCTGATATAAGGTGAAGAGTGATGGATTCTGCTGCTTTGTATATTTTAAACATATCTATGTGCACACCATCCCAGCGTGTGTCCCTATTCTGTTCTCATGATTGCAATCACCCAGTTGTAATTTGATGTCACAACTAAGTGGTTGTATCCACTGACTGTCAATCACACTCATGTGTATCTCAGTGCAAGCAAATCTAAAAGACTACCACATTAAAATAATAAGAACCCAAACTTATAAATAATATATTACTACTACTAATAAACAAAACAAGGGTGGATGTGTCACTCAGAATTTTACACACACCCTCAGTGTGGGATGCTTCTATAAACCCCTTGTGTTTCGCTCTCTTGCGACAGAGGTGCCTATGTTCCAGGTTGCAAGGGGGTTTGCATCATGGCCGGGCTGCAACATCCAATGCTTTGCTATTTTGGAACCCCCACCTTGGATACAGCAAGGGATTCAACTCAGAGCATCAAGGAGGTGGTCTAAGGGACTTGCCCTAGTACCACACACTGTGGTGATTTGGGAAGGGGAATCTGAATGTGATGGACTAGGGCAGAAGGGCATGGGCTGTCCTGGGAGCATCAGAAAGACTGCTGGCATAACAGGGAGAGACGTGGTGCCCATCAGGAGTGCCCTTTGCAGACCCATGCACTTGATCAGATGGGACCACATTGTGGAGGATTGGCAGGGATGGAAAGTGACATTGCCCCAGGTGGTCACAGCCCTGGCAGCTGCCCCACAGGTGCAAAAAGGTGAAACCCTGTAGGCTGGAATCTGGAACTGCAGGTTGCAGGCTACTGGAGTACCACTCTCCAGGCACTGTCACAGTCCCCCTAGTACCCACACTCCAACAATGTGGCAGGCTTTCTCCCACCTACAGGGTTTTGCCTTAGTGCTTCTATGGGACAGCTGCCAGGGCTGTGCCCAACTGAAGCTATATCACTTTCTGTCCCTGGGGCAATTCCCCACAATGTGGTCCCATCTGATCAGGTATATGGGTCTGCAAAGGACACCCCTCAATGGGTGCCACATCACTCCCTATTACACCCGCTTTCTCCCCAACTCCTACTAGGGCACCCTTGCCTCTTGTGCCCTGGTTCCCTCCTGCAACACAGATTCTCCTCCCCCAACCCTCATGGCCCCTCCATTGCTGTGCTGGGGGGCATATCCCTGCAACAATTCCCACAGGTGCACCAAATGTTGGGCACTAGCCTGCAGCAGTAGCAACTCCTGGGCTTTTTGTGCAGAACCCACTCCTTTTATACAACTGCGTGCCGGGTCCCTGACACTCCTGCAGTCATCACAGCCCTAGGGAGATGCAGGAACTTGGAAAGGGCTCTTTGAAGATCAATCCGCAAGTTTTCATCTAGATGCCCTTAGTAATAAAATGGAGTTGCTTAAGAGGTAGTTTTGAATCAAACTAAAACTGATGGCAACAAATTCGGAAAAAAAAGTCACTGAGGAATGGAGATTTGTGAGGACATGAGCACATAAAAAACACAATCAGCAGCAGCGGATATGAGCAGAGGGAGGTACATTTTTTAATGGATCACGCTGGCCGGGATGGATATGGGAGTGGAGTCCAAGGATTGAATTTTAATTTTTTTCATTCATTAGCCCAGGCCAGTCCAGCAGAATCCATTAAGTTGACACCCCCAAGCTGGCTGAGGCACAGGAGAGGCGCTTTTTTAATGAATCGTGCCAGCTGGGAGAGAGGAGTGAATTTTTATTTTAATTTATTAGCCCAGCAGTATCCATAAATTAACCCTAAATAAGCTAAATCCTTAACTCTACCTAGTCACTGCCCTGCTGCAGCCTCAAGCCTGTGACCATCCGTCACAACCGTGACATTGTCGGCTTGTCACTCGACTCCACCACTCTCTCTCACACGCTCACTGAGGCCAGGGCCAGACTGCGCTGCTGCTAACTGTACTCTCAGTCCGTGCCATCCCACACACTACTCGAACTGCTAATGAGAAGCCGCATGATTTGACAGGCATGCGCACTTGCTTCCTCCTCTTTTGCCACATGACTCCACTCTCTTGGTGCTAGTCACATAGCAACCATGCACCCACCCCCCACCCCCAAACACTGATAAGGAAGACAATGCTGGCTCCTGGCTTCAGAAGAAAAAAGACAAAAAAAAAATCAGCTGCAATAGCGTGAGTCAGCAAACAAATTCAAGAGCCCCCTAAACACTCCAGGCCTGGGTGCGACTGCACCCCCTGCACCATTCTAGCTACGCCCCTGCGATACCCCTACTAATACACCCCAACATCCCTCTAGCCTTACCTACTGCTTTAGTGGTCTGCTTGGATGATTTCAGGTTATTGGTAATGAAGATGCCCGTCTCTTTCTTCCCTTGTGACCACACCTCTCAACCTCCTGCCTCATAAATCAGGGACAAGGCTTAACACAATCAGGGACAAAGGTTTAAAATCAGGGACACACCTTAAAAATTGGTGATATCCACTCAGGAAGCTGGTAGAACAAGTGGTTTAGTGTAAAATGCATTTTCTAAGGAAGAACATGTCAGTAACATTAATGTTTGACATTAATTTATGCTTACAACCCCCACTGTTTGGTCAAGGAAACACAATTTTTAAGAGGGACAGTGTAAAAGTTTGAGGTAAAATCAGGGATGTCCCTGAAAATCAGTGACAGTTGAGAGGTATGCTTGTGACTGTCAGCAACTCTCCTCCCAGCCTATAGGTGGCTTCAGGGTTTATCTTCCCTATGAGCATGATCTTGCACTTCTTTGTGTTAAACCCCAGTTGCCACTCTTC
The DNA here is from genome assembly GCA_016271365.2 of Neoceratodus forsteri. Taxonomy (NCBI): domain Eukaryota; kingdom Metazoa; phylum Chordata; order Ceratodontiformes; family Ceratodontidae; genus Neoceratodus; species Neoceratodus forsteri. Next base: position 167,154,303 of record CM028137.1, read on the forward strand.
TGACCATTTTAGTAGTTTATCCTGATCATCTACTCTGTTGCAGATGTTGGTGTCATCTGCAAACAGACAAACCTTACCCTCCAGTCCATCTGCAATGTCACTGATGAAGATATTGAAGAGGACTGGCCCCAGGACTGATCCCTGAGGTACCCCACTTGTGACTTGCATCTCTTCTGACTGTATACCATTTACCACCACTCTCTGTTTTCTGCCCATCAACCAGTTTGCCACCTAGTTGACCAACTTCTGACCCACTCTGAGCCTACCCAGCTTATTAATCAATCTTCTATGTGGAACAGTATCGAAAGCTTTGATGAAGTCAAAGTAGGTGACATCAACTGCTCCCCCTTGGTCCACCACTCTGGTTACCCAGCCAAAGAAATCTATGAGATTAGTTTGACAGGACCTTCCTTTTGTAAACCCATGCTGTCTTGGATCCTGTGCTTCTATGGACTCCAGGAGTTGCACTATCCTTTCCTTAAGGAGTGCCTCCATAATCTTGCCCACTACTGAGGTAAGACTGACTGGTTTGTAGTTCCCTGCCTCCTCCTTGCTACCACTCTAGGGAGGCAGTATAGCACAGTGGTTTAAGGCTCTGAACTGCAAATCTGGTGACATCCAGCAGACCAGACCTGGGTTTGAATCCCACAGCTTCCACTTGCATACTGTGTGACTCTGAGCTAGTCACTTAACTTCCCTGTGCTCCCAGGTTGCTCCTGTAAAAAAGCTTTCAGCTTAGTGTGCTAATCCTGGTTAAAATAAAATAAATAAAAAAAAAATAAAAAACTCTTGTGGAGCGGGATCACACGAGTCCTTTTCCAGTCTTCTGGGACCTCTCCTGTGCTCAGAGACTCACCAAACAGTTCTGATAATGGCTCTGCTAGTTCCACACTTAGCTCCTTTAGTACCCTAGGATGTATGCCATCAGGTGCCATTGTCTTGTCCACCCTGAGCTTATCAAGCTGTTGTAGGACCCTTTCTTTTGTGAAGGGATTTGTGCACACCTCCCTCCCCTTCTGTGTCCATGGTGCTGAGCTGTGGACCCTGCCCTACCTCCTTTTCAGTAAATACTAAGCAGAAGTATCTATTTAGGATAGACGCTTTTAAAGGTCCTCCTCCTCACATGCCCCCTTATCCCCTTTGATCTTAACAATACCCCCTCTGGATTTTCTCTTTTCACTATTGTATCTATAGAAAGTCTTGTCACCTTCTTTTACTGTTTGTGCTAGTGTTTCCTTGGTTTGGGCCTTTACCTGCCTTACTGCCTTCCCTGCTTCCCTTAGGGAAGTTTGGTATGCCTCGCTATCTTCATCCTGCTGTGTTTCCTTATATTTCCTGATGGCCAACCTTTTGGCTCTGACCATTTCTGCTACTGTTTTTGAGAACCAAAGTGGTTACTTTCTTCTTTTGCACTTCCTTTTCTCTCTAACACAATGGGATGTTGCTTCAAGTACTGCATCTTTAATGCTTGCCCACTTTGCCTGTACCCCCTCACCTGTATTTCACGACATGTGTCAGGAGTCAGAAAATTCTAGAAGCAATTCAGAGTGGGTTCCTGACTCAAGGTGTCACTGAACCTACTCAGGAGGAGGCAATCCTTGACCTGATGCTCACGAACAGAGAGCCCATACAGGATATAACAGTTAAGGAGCCACCAGGTGGAAGTGATCATTGCTCGGTCTTGTACCGGCTGGACATGGGCATGAGCAGAGAAAGTGTCCCCACTATGACCAAAATACTGGACCTTAGGAGGGCGGACTTTAGGAGAATGGGAGAAGTACTAAAAAGGCACCTAGCAAAAATTACTGTGACTATGGAGGTGGATCAAAAATGGGCTCTTATTAAGAAAGGAGCCACTGGCAGACCAGTTCAGTTGCTCACTGGAGTTGGGCATGGTACAGTAGGACTGGAGAACAGAATATGTGGTGTCCCTCCACAAGAACAGCCCCAAGGACAACCCCAGGAACTACAGACCTGTCTCAGCAGTCTCACTTCAGAGCATCTAAAGGAACATAGTCTCCAGGATGCAAAGCAGCAATGATTTATGGGAGGGAGGTCTTGTCCAATGAATTTAATCAACTTCTTTGACTGGGTAACCAAAACAGTGAACAAGGGCCAAGTAGTGGAAATCCTCCACCTGGATTTAAGTAAGGCCTTTGACTCTGTACCCCACAGGAGGCTGATAAGGAAGTTGGAGGACCTTGGAGTAGGAGAGAAGATGATTAGTTGAGTGGAAAACTGGCTAGGGAGCAAGACCCAAAAGGTGATATTGGGGGGGGGAGTTGTCTAGCACCAGGGTGTTCACAAGTGGCGTCCCCCAGGGCACGGTGCTAGGGCCAGTGCTAGTCAGTGTTTTCATTAATGATATTGGGAAAGGCAAAATGTGTCTGTTCATGGACGACACCAAGCTCTGCGGGAGGGTTGATTCAGCTGAGTGGATACAAGACCTTAAAGAAGAGCTAAGAAGACTTGAAAAGTGGTCCAGGATATGGCAACTAAGCTTCAATGCCAAAAAGTGCATGGTTATGCACATTGGAGCCCAAAACCCAAGGACGGAGTACTGCTTGGGAGGGGTACAGGCATCTCCTGCAGAGGAGGAGAAGGATCTGGGAGTGATGATAACTAGTGACCTGAAGCATTCTATGCTGTGCAACAAGGCAGTGGCAAGGGCAAACAGGATGTTGGGGTGCATAGCCAGGGGGATCAGCAGTGGAAGCAGCAGCATGTGGCATGCCCTTGTAGAGGTCATAGGTGAAAACGCATCTGGAATATGCGGTGCAGTTCTGGAACCTCGTCTTAAAAAGGACATCAGCCTGATGGAGATGGACCAGAGGAAGGCCATGAAGATGATTGTGGGGCAGCGGGGTAAATCGTACAAGGAGAGACTGAGGGCCCTAAACATGTACTCCCTGGAGGACAGGAGGGAGAGGGAAGACATGACTGAGACCTTCAAGTACTTGAAAAGGATTAATAAAGTGAACAGGGAGGGTCTTTTCAGGCTACGTTGTGGCAAAACCACAAGGGAACACAGCCTAAAGTTGGGGAGGGGGTTAAGAAGGAGGTTAGAAGACACTTCATTACAGAAAGGGTGGAGAGCAAATGGAACTCACTGCCAGAAGTGGTGGTCTTATTGAGGACAGTTGGCAGCTTCAAGAGAGGCTGGGATACATATAGAGGGCAGGTAAAGGTCATGGAAGGGTTGGGGGAGAATGGAAAGGTAGGGTAGGGAGGAGCTGGGACACCAGCCTGAGCTGAGAACCCTTCGCAGTGAGCAGACTAAATAGACCAAAAGGCCTAATTCTGCTGGCTTCTCTATATGTTAGTATGTTGTGACAGCTGTTTAAAATCGTTAGTTTTTCTTAGAGCCATATAGCAACATAACATATACATTCCATAAAAGATCAAATGAAATTACAGCCCTACCTTTTGGAGATGTGTGGCAGCTGTTGTCTCTCTCTCTCTTCCTCTGTATTCTAATGAAATAATCTGTGTCCACCGGCCTGATGCCGATGTAACATTGTCAGTCATAACTTCTGCAGTGGCAGCTTCAATAGGCTAACTCATTTCAGAGAATCTCTGAATGTGTGAACAATACACTTACGAAATATGTGCCTGAAAACAACATCAAGCTTTACTGACAGACATTACATGAACTCAGTCAAAATCTCTGCTGGGGAATATTCTCTATAGAGTAACATACTACAGGGTGAGTTCCATTGACAACACTAGAACTTACAGAAAAAGAAATTAGGGTAAGTTTGATAGAATTTCTTCTTTATGTACCATTACATGTTGTCAGTGGACATTCATTTACTGGTGAGTTATTACGTTTTACAGTTAGTAATGTTTCTCCTATGGACCCAAGCCGCCCACCAGATGCTGGCCATCCCAGCCCTGCGCCCCTAATTTTTCCTCCAGTACTTACCTTCAGGCTAATGCAGCATGACCTTGGTGCTCATTGAGGTACAGGGCTACTGGATGGCCAGGGTCAGCAGCAGCTTATGAAACCATTTTCCCTTTTCTTCCCGAGGGGCATAGTGCAATGGCACCTGGACCAGGTGTTGAAATCAAATGTTGCAGCCACTAGCCAGCAAGGCTAGTAACTGGGAACATCCACTAGCCCAAAAAACGTTTCCATTGGCCCAGCTAGTGTACTTATTAAAATGTTACCCTCTCCAGTACAAGCCCGAAGGGCTAGATCAAGGAAACCCAAGCCTGATACAACATCTACCACTATTTGGCTAGTGGAATGGTGAAGATTTAGATCCCTGCTGGACATTCCCATGCATGCTTCCTTGTGTGAAGTGCTGGCAGCTACCACTTCAACCTTCCTATGTTGTTCAGACTTCCTTACCCCCAGCCAGCGCTTCAGAGCAGGAATAGCGCCAGGCACAGAAACCCTCCCTCCCAGGAGGAGAGCAGTCCTCAGATGCTCAGTTCTCTCCCTCCCCGGCCAACCCATGGCAACACAAGTCTGCTTCGAACTCAGGTCACTGGCGTGGCACAAGGTGTGGCGTCCTGCACCTCAACACCACCGGGCCAGACCTGCTGCTGGGATTTAATAAGCAGAACCCCTCCCCCCAAACAGTATACAGAATGGAGAGAATGTTTTTCTCATGATCTGCCAATGATCTCACAGACACTAGAAGCACTTTTCATCTGAAGTTCACATCACCTGAACCCCAAGTTTCCAATCTGTAATGTTTGTGAATGTGTGCAAGGAAGATCCAGTCCCTGCTGTGCACAAGTTGGTACCGAGGCCTTTGCTCTTTCTGTACAGGAGGCTGCCATTGCCTCGGTAGACTGCATGTTGATCAAATCTGCCAGTTTCAATTTCATTTTCACAAAGGACTATGCATGTTCTCAACTGTCTAGCCAAGATCACCAAAGAAACTTTTCGGCCCTTTTTAGCTGGGCTGAACAGTACAAAAAGATATCTGACTTCCAGAAAGACTGTGTTAGTTTAAGATATGTCTTAAATGCTATGCAAATGCCTAGCCCATGTAACTGCTTCACCTTGTCTTTCACAGGATTAGGACAAAAGGAAAGCAGGCTCACCTTTTGCTTAACATGGAACTTCCTAGGTATCTTCGGGAGGAAAGAAGACCCTGTATGCAACACTATGATATCCTGTTGGAAAAGCAGGTTTGGCCCCTTGCACAAAAGCACCTGAAGCTTTCCTAGCCACACAGCTGAGTAAACTGAGACTAGCATACATGTCTTGATGGAAAGGATGTCCTCTGATATTTGCTATGGAGGCTCACAGAGTACATTAAGCAGGGCATTGAGGTCCCAAGGTGGGATGGGAGATCAATAGACCAGCTTGGTTTGAATGATTGCTTGAAAGAACTGGTTGCTGACAATATGTGAACTTAAGGAGTGTCTCTTGCAAGTGATTAGCACTGCTCACAATGCCAAGATATGCATTCGCTAAGTACAGAGGACCAGACCCTTGTCTGCCCTGTCCCCTACAGAAAATCCCCAAAACAGATGGTTTCCTTGACCTACTCCCTGCCTGACTGGCCCAATGGGAGAAAGCTACCCAAACTGTCATACACCACAAATGTAGACTATCTCCTTGAGGGCAAATGAGTACCCATAACATTTTTGTGAATATCATAGTCTAAGAAGCCTCCACCTATCAGGTGCCAAGCCATCGCCTGCAGCTAAACCACACTGGGTTGGAGAACTGATTCAGCAGATTATACAACTGATGGACCTGGAGGGTTCTAGAAATGGTTGACTGACCAGGTCTGAGAACCACGGTCATCCTGGCCACTGTGGCACATCAAGGATGAATCAGCCATGTGACTGAAGAATATTTCTGTGAACTACCAGAATCAATGGAGGGAACAGATAAGCCCTTCTGAAAAACCATGGCAGAGATGGAACATCCTACAACTCCGTCACTGGACAACTGTACTAACTGTAAAATCTTGTCACCTGGGCATTGTTTTGGGAGGTAAAGAAGAAATCTCTGGGGATCTGAATCTGTGACACAGATGCTGAAACACTTCTCAGTTCAGAGATCATCTCACAGATGAACCCATAGGCATCTGAGCCAGTTTACTTGTGATTTGAGCTGTCCCGCCAGATGAACCACTGACAGGGACTCTTAGATTCCTGCTGCTCAATGCAGAAGCAGGTATGCTTCTGTCAGCATTATCTTGCTTCTTAAACCATTTTAGGGAATACATACAGAAACAGATTATGCCACTGCAATCTGAATGCATCCTGACAGAAAATGTCAGGTTCTGGATTTCTGGAGCAAAATTGAGAAAGTTTGGCCTTTTTGGTGGTATCATAAGGGAAATAAGAAGCAGTTGTAAAACTCGCAAGTGGTGTTTTATTATTATTACTAAAATAAAAAATAAAATATTCTACAGGCTAGCTTTTGATACAGGCAGTTCAAACAGACAAAGTCATAGTATCTCTAAATTAAAATCTGGGAAACCAAAACATTGTTCCCTTTATAAGATGTCTTTGCCTGGCAGTTTAACTGTGCATCCTGTTTTTCACAAAAAATGTAATATGACTTTGTCAATTTCCTTCCTGTGACCGGAGAACATTCAGGCTCCACAGCTGCAACAAAATAGAACATTCTGTCTTGGGCTGCTCTCCTCTTGGCAATTATGTTAACGTGTTTGTGGAGGTCAAAAAGGTTTCTCAAGGTCAACTCTCCTGTATTACAGCTTGCTATCTTTTCTAATAAACTGAAACAGCTGTCTGCAGCATTTCGAAAACATAATTATATACACTTGCAAACCAAGGGATCTCAGTTTCACATAAAGACTCATATATACCACCTTTAACCACAGAGAAGCAAAGGGGAAAAGAAAGAAAAGAAACAGCAAGTGAAGAAATGGAGATAGCAGGGGGAAATTGTGGGATTGCCAGAGTGGCCGGTTCTTGGGTGCCATAAGAAAAGTTGATTGCACTATCAGACAGGCAAGTCACAGACAAGTGGCAGAAAAGGAGAGGGCAGAATAGATCATTGCTTTTAACTCCTTCAGCATAATAAATGGGACAGGGTCTTATTCAAACCTGACACAAGTGGGAACACTAAAAGTCCACATATGCAGTTCCCCACTCGTGGAAGAGTGATTTCACAATGTCTGGTTCTAGCAGCCACTCATGAGGATCTACAGCTGTTCAAATGAGTTAGTCTACCAGAGTATTCTGGACTCTGGGCACATAGATAGTTGAAGCTGGAACCCCTGCTCTAGGCACCATTCCCACACTCATTGTATGCCTGTAGACAGGGTAAGAGTAAGCTCCTCCTTCTGTTGACACAGTAAATGACAGATTTGTTCTCTGTCTGGAAGGTGACTGTCTTTTGGCCAATTGAGACAGATAGGTCTTGCAGGCTGTAAAGAACTATAGGCATCTCCACAACATTTCTGTAGTGCTGCATCTCTGAAGTGTCCCACAGCCCTTGTGTCTAGAGACCCTAATAGTGGGCTCCCACCTTGCCAAGGAGGCATCAGTGGTAAAATCACCTCTGGCTCTGGTGGGATGAAGGGGAAACCCTGGAGGACCACTGATCACCATGACAGTGGACAAAGCTATGGGGCCAGATGAGATACAAATAAGGGTGCTGAGGGAGCTCAGAGAAGTACCAGCTGAACCTCTGACAGCCCTATTCAACAACTTACTAGAAACAGAGGTGGTTCCAGAGGACTGGAGGAGGGCAGATGTAGTCCTGCTCCATAAGAGCAGCAGCAGGGAGGAGGCTAGCAAGGCCAGTCAGATTAACATCAGTGGTAAAGTAAATGGAAACACTATTAAAAGAAAGACTAGTGGAATATCTTGAATCCAGCAGGTTACAAGACACCAGGCAGCATGGATTCACAGGGGGAAGGTCATGTCAGATGAACCTGACCGATTTCATTGAATGGGTGACCAGGGAAATAGATCAGGGTAGGGAGGTGGATGTGACCAACTTAGACGTCAGCAAGGCCTTCAATAGCATACAACATAGGGGGTTTATAAGGAAACTGGGCAGTTTACCGGTCGGACTCAAGGTGGTAAACTGAGTAAGGAACTAGCTGATGGATAGGCAACAGAGGGTGGTGGTAAATGTCACTCATTCTAGTGAGGGGACAGTGACCAGCGGGGTGCCTCAGCGCTCAGAGCTGTGACCAGTCCTTTTCAATGGCTTTATAAATGACATTGCAGAAAAGCTGGACAGGAATGTATGCCTCTTTGCAGATGATATCAAAATCTGTAATAGGGTAGATACTCCGAAGGGGGTGGAGAGAATGAATAGAGGTCTGAGAAAACTAGACGAGTTGTCGAATATATGGCTGATAGGTTTCAAGGCCAAAAAGAGCAAAATTGTGCACCTAGGGCATAGAACCCCAAGGGTGGAGTATAAAATGGAGAGGGGGTATTGATGGTCATAAAGCAGAGAAAGAGACCTTGGGGTTATCGTATCTGATGACTTAAGGTGGCTGGGCAGTGTGTCAAGGCAGTAGGCAGGGCCAGTGGGATTTTGGGTTGCATAGGGAGTGGAATTGCCAGCAGAAGAAGACAGGTGGTGTTGCCACTGTATCGATCATGGTGAGACCCCACCTGGAGTACTGAGTCCAATTCTGGAAAACACATCTCAGGAAGGACATAGACAGGATAAAGGCTGTCCAGAGGAGGTCATCTATAATGGTGCAATGGTTGCTTCAAAAGCTCTATGAGGTGAGACTGAGGGATCTCGATATGTACACTCTGGAAGACAGGAGGGAGACAGAGGACATGACTGAGACCTAAAGGTACCTCAGAAGAGTGAACAAGGTGCAGGAGAGGAGTATTTTTCAGAGGAGAAGGTGCACCAGGATGAGAGGGCATACGATGAAGCCCGAAGGGGAAAGTTTAGGAGGGAGCTGAGGAAGTACCTCTTCAACTGTAAGAGTGGTAGACACCTGGAACAGTCTACCAACGGAGGTGGGGAGAGCGAAAAATGGAAATTACATACCTAACGTAATTCTTGATCTTCTTGGACGGAGTCTCCACCACTCATTCACACTACTGGGATCTACGCCGGAGGCGCTAGGACCCAGCGGGAGCAAACTTTTTGCAGGAGGGCTGGTGCCAGAGATGGAGCCGTGAGGACTGGTGCCACAAGCCTCTGCTCGTGCAGCAATGACTATCTCAACGTCGACCCTCCAACCGCCTCAGTACCTTTTTTTCCAAGGAGGTGCAGTGTAACTAACCTAGAAGGATAGCCTAACAAAAACCAGACATAAGATAGTCTGGAAGACCTGTATAAGAAGGGTCAAGAAAGAAGTCTTCACAGCCTAAAGGTTGAGGGAGTGAAGACCAACAACAGAGGTGAGCTCGGGGGATGGTGGTTGGGCGTGTGAATGAGTGGTGGAGACTCTGTCCAAGAAGATCAAGAATTATGGTAGGTACATAATTTCCATATCTTCCTGGACATTAAGTCTCCACCACTCATTCACACTATTGGGAGAGTACCAAGCTAATAATCCCCCAAGAGGGTGGCAGGAGAGACCAAGAGCTCACAAATTTAGGACAGATGTTCATTAAGGATGGATCTGCCAAACAAAATATGTCATCTGGCATGGACATCCAGGGCATAGTGTTTGACGAAAGTATGCACTGAGCTCCAGGTGGCTGCATTGCAAATATCCGCAATGGGCACATTACAAATCTCCACCAGGGATGTCACGACCGCTCTAGTAGAGTGAGCGTACACTGCCTTCCAGCTTAACCTGCGCTATGGAATAACAGTGGCGGAGGCATGCCACAAGCCATGCTGAAATGCATCTGATAGTGACAGGTTGGCCCAGCCAGGTCTCGCTGAAGGAAACAAACAGTTGCTGAGCCTTGTGAAATTCTTTCGTTCTATCTAAACAGAAATGTAAAGCTCTTTTGACGTCTAAAGAATGAACAGAATGCTCCCTTTCATTTTGGAAGTTCGCAAAGTAAGCAGGAAGGACCAAAGGTTGGTTTAGATGGAATTCTGAAACAACCTTAGGGAGAAACTTAGGATGTGTCCTAAGAACTACTTTGTCTTTATGAAACACAGTATACAGGGGGTCTGTGACCAAGGCATGTATCTCAGAGACCCTGAGGGCCGAGGTAATGGCTACCAGGAAGGCCGTTTTCCAAGTGAGAAATTTCAACTCACAGGTAGCTAGAGGCTCGAAAGGTTTTCGAGTGAGCATGTCTAGCACAACATTAATGTCTCAGGCTGCGACTGAACATCTGACAGGAGGTTTGGTATTCAGAACGCCCTTAAGAAACCTCTTAACCACAGCTAACTGAGCCAATGACAAGGAAAGTACTGGCTCATGATAAGCTGAAATGGCACAAAGGTGAACCTTGACTGTAGAGTATTGCAGATCTGAATTTGAGAGGTCTAAAAGGTACTCTAGAACCTTATCTGGTGGGCAGGAAAAGGGATTCAAAGAGGATTTTGCACACCAGAGCAAAAAATGCTTCCATTTGGCTGTGTAAGTTTTCCTAGTAGTAGCTTGCACTTTGTGAAGGATATCTGAAACTCTGTAGAGAGACATTGAATCTATTCACTTCTATATCTTCAGGGCCAAGCGTGAAGGTGGGCTTGATCTCAGATTGGGATGGACCACAGGCCCCTGAGTCAGAAGGTTCGTTTGAAGGGGAGGCGCTTTCAGAGGGGTTACCGACATACTGTTGAGTATCGGAAACCATATTTGTCGAGGCCAGAAGGGAGCAATGAGGATAATTTTGTCCTCCTGGGACTCGAATTTGAGAAGTACCCTCTGAATTAGAGGAAGAGGTGGAAAGGCGTATAGAAAGCATTTTGTCCACTGCAGACTGAACGCATCCTGACAGAAAATGCCAGGCCCTGGATTTCTGGAGCAGAAGAGAGGCAGTTTTGTGTTGAGTGGGGATGCAAAAAGGTCCAGGTCTGGAGTTCCCCACTCTGTGAATAGTGACTGAACTACGGTTGAGTCGAGACCATTCGTGAGGATCTGTCTCTGTTCTGCTGAGACGGTCTACCAGTTTGTTCTGCACTCCCAGCAGGTAGACCGCCTGAATTAGAGCCTTGTGCTGCAAGCACCATTCCCACACTCTCATCGCTTCCCTGCATAAGGGCTAAGAGTGAGCACCACCCTGTTTGTTGATGTAGTACATAACTGCTTTGTTGTCTGAAGGAGCATGTTCTTGTGACAGAGAATGTCCTTCAAAGCCTGGACTGCATAAAGGACAGCCCTCATTTCTAGGACATTTATGTGAATCTGGGACTCTTCCTCAGTTCATGCACCTTGAGTGTGGAGAGTCTGACAGCGAGCTCCCCACCCCATCAGGGACGCGTCCGGGGTAATGGAAATTTGATGTTCGAGAGGAGCAAAGGGATACCCTTTCAGAAGTCTGTCCTCTTGCGACAACCAGGTGAGTGACTTCTTCAGAGGTTCTGTCACCTTGATGAGAAAGGACTGAGGGTGAGTGGTAGGAGACCACTGAGTACTGAGCATCCATTGAGAGGTTCTCATGTGCAGGCATGCTAGGGGTACAGTGAACACCGAGGATGCCATGAGAGCTAGCATCCACTGCATCGAGATAGCCCTTATCGAGCTGTTCTTTCTGATGTATTGGGCCACCTGCAGAATATCAGTCCTTCTGTCCTCTGGTAGAAAAGCTTTCGCACCGGAGGTGTCCAGAAGAGTTCCTATGAAAAGGAGCCTCTGGGAGGGCTGTAGCTGTGATTTCTTGAGGTTTAGCAGGACTCCCATGGACATGAGAAAGTCTGAGGCCATGGCAACGGCGTCGAGGGTTCCCTGCCTGGAAGGGCTTGCTAGAAGCCAGTCGTCCAGGTATGGGAACACTTGTATTCTGATTTTTCTGAGCTGCGCTGCGAGTATTGCACAACACTTTGTAAAAACTCGCGACACCGAGGACAGTCCAAAGGCGGGACTCTGAACTGATAATGCTGGCCCAAAGCCACGAACCTCAGGTATTTGTGATGACTTGGGTGAATAGGGATATGCTGATAAGCATCCTGCATGTCCAGGGAGGCTAACCAGTTGTGTTGATGAAGCAAAGGTAACAGGGTTCCTAGCGATATCATTTTGAATTTTCTCTTTGGGAAGAAATTTGTTTAAGTTTCTGAGGTCCAAAATGGGACGCATGCCCCCGGTTTTCTTTGGAACCAGAAAGTAATGGGAGTAGAACCCTGTGTTTCGTTAATCTAGCGGAACTACTTCCACTCCCCTGTTGTTCAGAACGCCTTGTATCTCGGAGGCGAGAAGTTCTGACTGAAGTATTGACAGCCTGGGCTGTCATTTGGGGGGATGATCCGAAGGGATCTCTAAAAGATTGAGGGAATACCCCCTCGCAGATTATCCGGAGGACCCATTTCTCCGATGTTATGGACTTCCACCGATTGTAGAATTGAGTCAGATGACCTCCCACTGCTGAGAAAGAGTCTTCCTTGGGCAGCTGAGGTGGGGGACTTGGGCCAACAACTCAGAAGGCGACACTGGGCGCTTTGGGTCCTTGCACCTTCTGTTGCATTTTCTTTTAAAGGCTGAGGGGCTTGGTTTTTATTGAAACCCCCCCGCCTTTACCTCGAAAGGACTGACAGTTATGAAACTGGCATTTGTTAACTCCCCCTTGAGAGGGGGCGGGAGGAGGTCAAGCCAATTTAATGGCTGACCTAGTCTTTTGTGTGGCCTCTAGAGCCTGTTCTACATGAGGGCTGAAGAGATACACACCATCGAAGGGCAACGCCATGACCTGCTGCTGGGCATCATTCGTGAAACCTGAAGTATGCAGCCAGGAATGGCAGCGGGTACAAATGCCCGCCGCCGCACGTGAGGCTGTATCGAAGGCGTCCATAGCTGCTTTAACCTGCTGGTTGTTGGACTCGATACCCCTGGTTATGGCTTGAAGAAGCTCTGAATTAGCATCCGAGTCCAGTAGAGCTTCAACCATTTGTTTAAGCAAATGCCAAAGAATATATTCATATTGAAAGAAATAGCCCTGGTAGCTGGCGATACGCATACCCAGGTTGGATGCAGCAAAGACTCTCTTACCTAAAGTATCTATCTTCCGAGATTCTTTGTTTATAGGTCGAGCTGTAGTAGTCTGAGGAAGGATGACCGTATCATTCTCTGCCAAGACTACAATAGGATCCACAAAGGCCTGGGAGGAGGAAATAGGTCGATCCTTGGGAGCAGCATACTTCCTATCTGTGGACTTAGCCACAGAAGGAATGAGAGCAGGATTATTCCATACCATTTGAGACAGTGTCTCAAAGGAGGGTTGTACCGGGGGAGTTAAATCCATAGGGATGTCCGGAACATGAAGGTATTGGAGTCTTAAAAGCTTCCCAGGATTGATGTCCATAGTCTGGAGAGAAAGACTGGAATTCAAATTTCTCAACAGAGACTTAAAAGACAGGTCCTCGACCACAGGCTCTGTCACAGGATTAGGTCCTGCTCCTTCCACATCATCACGCAGTCTAAGATCTGGGTCAGGCTCAATATCATCTTCTGACAGTCCAGGAGGGACTGTATAGAAACATAGAAACATAGAATTTGACGGCAGATAAGGACCGCTTGGCCCACCCAGTCTGCCCATTTCCCTACCTAATGGCTAAGCTGCAGATCCTAGTTAACCAGCAGCCTACTTCTTTCTACCCCCACCCCCTAGAATTGCCTTATGGCTGTCCCAGGCATGCTTGAATTCAATCACTGTTTTTGACTCCACAACCTCCTCCAGAAGGCCGTTCCATGCCTCCACAACCCTCTCTGTGAAAAAATACTTCCTTACATTACCTCTGAGCCGCCCCCATCTTCAAATTGTGCCCCCTTGTTCTTGCACACCTGTTTTTTTGAAAGATGCTACCCTCTTGGACTTTGTTGATTCCCTTGAGGTACTTGAACGTTTCTATCATGTCCCCCCTCTCCCTCCTTTCCTCGAGGCTATACATATTAAGCTCTTTTAGTCTCTCTTCATGTCTTCCATTGCAGACCCTGCACCATTTTAGCTGCCCTCCTCTGGACAGCTTCCATCTGTCTATGTCCTTGCGGAGATTGGGTCTCCAGAACTGCACACAGTACTCCAGATGGGGTCTCACCAGCTGTCTGTACAGAAGGATAACAACTTCCTGTTTTCTATGGTGATGCCTCTCCTCTGCATCCAGCATCCCCCAGCCCCCTTACTGCCCTCTCACATTGCTTGCCCACCTTTAAGTCATCTGATATGACTACCCTAGGTCTCTTTCCATTTTTGTTGTTGTTAGTATCTCACCCCTATTGTGTACTCTTCCCTGGGTTTTGTTTCCAGGTGCATTACCTTGCACTTCTTAGCATTAAATCTAAGCTGCCATACATTTGACCATTCCTCTAACTCACCAAGTCCCTTCTCATCCTTTCCACCCCACCTTGTGCATCAACTCTGTTGCAGATCTTTGTGTCATCTGCAAGAGACATACTCTTTCCTTCCAGTCCTCTGCAATGTCGCTTACAAAGACATTGAGGAGGACCGTCCTAACACTGAACCCTGCGGCACCCCACTAGTAACCCCCCTTTCTTCAGAGTGGACTCCATTTACTATTACCCTCTGTGTCCTATTCTCCAGCCAATTCTTTACCCAGGCTATCATCTTGGGACCCACTCCCAGGCTGGCTAACTTGTGTATTAATCTTTTGTGTGGGACTGAGTCAAATGCCTTGCTAAAGTCTAGGTAGACCATGTCCACAACCCCTCCCTGATCTACTACTTTAGTCACCCAGTCAAAGAAATCTATTAGATTCGTCTGGCATGACCTTCCTGCTGTGAATCCATGTTGCCTTGGGTCCTGTGCCCCTCTGGCCTCTAGGTACTCGACAATTCTTTCCTTCAGAAGTGATTCCATCATTTTCCCTATCACTGAGGTTAAACTAACTGGTCTGTAGTTTCCGCTTCTGCCCTGCTCCACTTTTGTGAAGGGGAATCACATCGGCCCTCCTGCAGTCCTCAGGTACCACCCCATCCTCCCATGATTTGTTAAAGAAGGTAGTCAGTGGTGTCATTAGTTGTACCCTTAGTTCATTTAGAATTCTGGGATGAATCCCATCAGGCCACATTGCTTTGTCCACCTTCAGTTTCAAGAGTTCTTTCCGAACCCTTTCTTCTGTAAATGGGCTGGTATCAACTTCTGTATCCAGAGTGTTTCTATTGTTTGTTTTAGGTACCTCCCCCTATTCGTTTGTAAATACTGAGCAAAAATATTTGTTTAGTATCTCTGCCTTTTCACAGTCACCCTCTGCCCTCCCCTCCCTTTATTAAGCCTCACTATCCCTCCCTTAGTCTTCCTTCGCTCCCTAATGTACCTAAAAAAGGTTTTATCCCCCTTCTTAACTGAGTTGGCTATCTTTTCCTCAATTCGGGCCTTTGCTGTTCTGACTGCCTTCCCAGCTTCCTTTTGCTTTAACTGATACAATTCTCTGACCTGCTCCTTCTGTGATTCCTTGTACTTTCTGAATGCTTTCTTTTTCTCTTGAACCTTCACTGCCACCTCCTTTGAGAACCACAGTGGTTTCTTACATCGTTTTGCTTTGCTTATTTGCTTCACACAAAGGCTTGTTACCTCTGTGATGGCAGTTTTTATTATTCCCCATTGTTCTTCCACCCCTCCTTCCTGCCCATTTGCTAGTGCATTCCTTAGGCACTGACCTATTTTGGCAAAGTCAGCCTCCTGAAGTCCAGTACTTTTGCCTTTTTGTAACTTGACTCTATTGCTGTGTTTATTGTGAACCGTACTGTTCGGTGGTCGCTAGTTCCCAGATGGCTACCCACTTCTACATCTGTGATGCTCTCTCCATCTCCATTTGAGAGGACCAGGTCCAAGATTGCTCCCTCTCGAGTGGGTTCCAATACTAGTTGTCTAAGGCATGCCCCCTGTAGGGCATCTAGAATAACCCCATTCTTAGAAGTGGCTGCTGTAACTGCACTCCAGTTAACATCTGGCATATTCAGATCACCCATCCACAATATCTCCCCTTTATCTGCCATTCTAAGTATACTTTCTATCATTTCCTTGTCTATTTCCTCCCCCTGAGAAGGGGGTCTGTATACAACCCCTGTGCAGATTGTGGTGCCATTGCCTGCCTCCAAATTGACCCACAGTGCTTCTTCTCCTCCTGTTTACCCTTTTGTTCTGTTGCTTTGATTCCTTCTCTTATGTAGAGAGCTACTCCTCCTCTTTTACCCTCCCTGTCCCTCCTGTAGATAGTGTATCCTGGTATGTTTATGTCCCAGTCATGGTTCTGTGTGTACCATGTTTCTGTGACTGCCACGATATCCAGATGTTCCTCCTCCATCAAGGCCACTAATTCAGGAAGCTTGTTACCCAGACTACGGGCATTGGTACTCATTGCCCTCCATTTTTTGATGGCTTTACCTTCTGTAGCAGCATCCCCCACTGACCTTTCTACCTTGGTCTTTTTCTCATTTAGTACCCTGTTTTGTAGGGGGAGGCTGGGATTTTCCTGCTGCTTATCAGTGCCTCCCCCCTTGACTAGTTTAAAAGCTTGCCAATGAAGCATTTAAACTGATTGCCCAAAAGACTTGTTCACTTCCTGGGCAGATGCAGACCATCCTGCCAGTATAGGCTGGTGTCCCTCCAGGTGGAACCCCAGTCCCCAATGAAGCCAAACCCCTGTGCGCCACACAATTTTTTCAACCATTCGTTAAACTGCATGGTGCAAAGTACCCTCGCCTCACCCATGCCACTGACAGGCAGCACCTCTGAGAAGGATACTGTGTGTGCTACTTGTCTTAAGCCCCTCCCCAACTCTACAACTGCACTGCTCTAATCTCATGATGAGCCAAGTCATTTGTCCCTAGGTGGACAATGACGTCCAGCTCAGACTCCCGTGCAACTGTTGTCGTGATCCTAAGGATGCGCTTCCTGTCCTTCCAAGCCATGGCACCAGGCAGGCACCTTACTTCAGTTTTTCCTGCTACCCCCAGTTCTATCCCCCTAATAATTGAGTCCCCCACCAGGAGCTGCTTCCTTTCCCTGCGGTGCCCTCTGGCTCCTTCCTGAGGGCCTCCCTTGTGACAGTTGTCTGCACCCTCCTTAGTCTCCTCTGCGGGTGCATCCATAGGGGAACTGTGCTCCCCCAGAATGGTATATGGATTGTGGAGTGGAACAACTGACTGGGTGTGCCTCTGTTCCACCACCCTTACCCTCCATGAGCCCACTGTGGTCCAACTGCTGTGTTTTCTTCGCAACCTCTGAGGTAGTGGTGGTGGCTCTGGTGCTCCCTGGATGGGGGAGGCTCCCTTGCTACTGTCCAGTGCGACCTGAAGACGGGCAACTTCTTCCCTCAGGGCAGATAGTTGTCTGCAAACAGGGCAGCATCTCAGCCTCCAGAAAGACTCCCAGAAGACTGCTGCCCCACAGCCATTACATTGTACTACTCCCCACATAACTGTCTACCTTGTTTAGTTTTTTTTTTTGTGTGTGTGTGTGATTGGTGTGTTATATAGAAATATATGTATTTATATTATGTGTATGCTTATATTGTCAGTGCAGTGTGCTAGAGAGGATATGACAGTAATATGCACCTTGCCCTCTTGAGGAAATGATGTCAGAACCTCAGGTATAAATGAACTATTTCCAGTGGTGGGTGGGGTGAGGGGTGGGAAGGGTTTGGGCCTAAACTGCACCCTCACAAAACAATCAGCTAAAAGCTCTGACCTACCGCTGCGATGAGTGCCTTCCTGTCAGCAAGATGTCATATACGACAATTTGACAGAGAAAATACCCTGCTAATCAAACAGAGAAAAATCCAAACATCCAAGTCAGACACAGGTAAACCTCCCCAGCCCCAAAACAGCCTGGTGACTTGTGCTCTGAAAACAGTCAGCCCCAAAAGACGTCAGCTGTGCAGAAAGGCAGACACAGAAAACAGTATTTAGCCTCTGTGGGTTTAAACTCTTCCTGCACTGAAAATCTTAACAATTGTAACAAAAGTAAAGCAAGCTCCACCTCCCTCTGCTGACTGAAAGACTGCCTTTTCTGATAATTCTAAGTTCCTTATTTCACCCTTCAGTTAGAAGTATCCTCCACCTGAAGAATATTAACTTTCCTAAGGAATCTGCTTCAAACCAAAGACAATTGTAAATTGTAAGGTTCACCTCCCTCTGTTGTGAGCACAACTTGCTTTCTTGCAAATCTTAAGTCCAGTTATTGCAGCTTCCAGCCAGAGGTAGCTTCACCTGAAGACTATTAGGTTATGGACAGGAAAGGTATGGACAGGAAAGGAATGAAAATCAGCAGGAAAAGAGGAAGGAAAATAATTTGGAGAGGAGAAGCTCTGAAGATTGGCTGACAAAAAGCCCGGCCTCGGCGCCAAAGAGGAACATGGCGCCGAAAGACCGCATGACGCCAACAAAGCAGACGGCGCTGAAAAGCCGCACAGTGCTGAAGACGGCGCTGAAAGGGCACACGGCGCCAAGAAACTCAATGGCACCGAAAAACCACACGGCGCCGAGGACAGTGCCGACAGGTGCATTGGCACTGAGCGACCCACCAATGCTGATAGCGCCAACAGCGCTGAAACCAACCCAGGGCCCCAAAAATTTGAATTTGTGGGGAAAGAAGAAAGAATATCAGGAGATAGAGGCATCGGTGTGGTCCCCTGCGCCACAGCCATGTGGGGGGGGGCACCTGAGCGCAGAGTCGACAGCACCGAAGAGGCACCGCATGACCAGGAAGGCCCAATCACCCTGCCTGATCTCCTGAAGAACCTGAAGGCCCCGGAGTGACCCGGGCCAGGCAGCTGGACCAACCTCCGAGCCCAATGCTCCATAACAGCAGCCCACTGATGAAACTGCTCATCGGAAGCCCTACCAGAAGGCGGGGAAGGGCTCTGATGTCGAAGAGGTCGGTGACCAGAAACAGAAACCGGCAACTCGAATGAGGAGACCGCAACTGACCCTAATGACTGACGCGACGCCAGAGACATCATCAGAAGGCGAATTCGAGTGATGCCTCTCTTCTTGACCTACGGGTCGAAGAAGAGCTCAAGGCCAACCAGTGCCAAGAATGTGACCGTTTTCTTTTATGCTTCTGGGGGGACCACCATTCCCCTCGGGCATTGTACTGTCCATTGTCAGACCCCCCCCCTCCAGAGAAGGCGGCGGACCGGACCCAGCCTGGCTGACTGAACGGCTTTCACACGAAGTCTCCCTACCGTCACCTGACCCGCTCATGGTCGACTCCCTCAATGTAGGCTGAGACTTCTTTCTTTAATAAGAATAAATTATCGTAAGTGATACTTTATTCGAAAAAATACTACAAAATAAAAAACTGAAAACTGTGCTGCTAGTTTGAAGTTTGACTCCCGACGCGTAAGCGACGTCGTCACTGAAGTGCACTCGACGGTGGGAAAAAAGGAAAAAGGAACTGAGGTGGTTGGAGGGTCGACGCCGAGATAGTCATTGCCACAGGAGCAGAGGCTCATGGCGCCGCTCCTCTCAGCTCCATCTCTGGCGCCGACCCTCCTGCACAAAGTTTGCTCCCGTTGGGTCCTAGCGCCTCCGGCGTAGACCCCAATGATGTGAATGAGTGGTGGAGACTTAATGTCCAGGAAGATCAGAGGTGGGCTTCAAGCAAGCATGGGATAGCACAAAGGAATCTTAGCAGAAAATCGGGAGGGGGGGGCTGGAAGTAGCCAGAGATCAGGTAGGGTCTTCGCGACAGTATAGGCAGAGAAAGACTGGGCAGACAAGGTGGGCTAAGTGGTCCTTATCTGCCAACAAATTCTATGACAAAGACCTCACCAAGGGTTTTGTCACCTGAACTGGGTAGATTTGAAGGTGTGATGCTTGAGACCACTGGGCACTTAGCAGCCACTGAGTTGTCCTCATGTGAAGCTTTGCTAAGGGAAGTGTGAACATCAAGGATGCCATGAGTCCCAGCATGAGCGGCACGTTATGTGCTGCACCAACCTGTGTTCTATGATAAAACATGTCATCTGCAAGACTGCTCACACTCTGATGTTTGGAAGGAAGGTCCGGGCCCAAGCCGTGTCCAGAAATGAAAATTACGTACTCACTGTAGTTGTTGATCTTCCTCGATACCTCTACCATTGATTCATACTTATGGGTCTAGGGCCAGAGGCACTATGACCCCACCTGAGTTTTTTTCCCTCTACGTAGGGAGCCAACATTGGCTACAGATGCTGCTCGCATGCAGCACATACCCACATGGTGCTGCGCGCCTGCCAGTAACCGTTGTCAACTCTCTCATGCACCTCAGTTCTGTTTGCCAGGAGAAAAACAAAATGCAGAGAAAATAAAAAAGAAGACTAGAGACTTTCTAGCCCAAAGGGATAGTAAAAGGATATAGGATATAAAACTAACAAATAAATAAAACCCAACTACCAACTTAGAGACTAAGGGTTGGGTCTACAAGAAGGCACAAGGGTAGTAGGTCTTTAAAAGGAGCCAGAGACTCTTATCATTAGCCAGACAGAGTCTGGGAAGTGACAGAAGAAAAAATTACTCACCTTAGTAATGTTGTTTCTTCTAATGGAGTCTTGCTGTATTCTGACATATTGCAGTGATGTCCAACCTTTGAACTGCCCTGGAGATGAAAGAGTTAACTTTCCATGCCAGGCATGGAACGCTGAGCTCGAGCTCGGTTGAGACTCTGTCTGTTGCTGTTTGAACTCAAACCCGTGTAGATCTTTCTGAGCTATACTCACTGGGTGTCCTGTGTGGAAACTGTAAACTTATACTAGCTAACTGGCTACTAAATATAATAAAAATATTTTTTGGTCCCAAAACAAAGACTCAAGTGAGGAAACCCAAAAAATAAAACAAAACACAACACCCACACACCCAAACTAAAGGGGTGAGAAAGAAGGGGTGGGGGCACCTCCCGAGTGCCAACACTGCTACTGCCCACCCACATCCCAAAACCAAGGTTCTGAGAGGGGAGGCAGGGGGGAGGTCAGAATACAGCAAGACTCCATTAGAAGAAACAACATTACTAAGGTGAGTAATTTTTTCTTCAAACAACATGAAGTCTTGCTGTATTCTGGCATATCTGAACTACCAAGCAGTACCTCCATGGAGGAGGGACAGAACCTACTTAGGAAATAGGCTCTGAAGCACTGCTGTACAAACCAAGCATCACTCCTAGCCTGAGATCCAGAGAGTAATGCTTGGAAAGTGTGTACTGTTTTCCAGGTGGCTGCTTGACAAATCTCTAAGATAGGAATATCCTGGCAGCAGCTAGGGAAGCAGCTGTACCTCTGGAGAGGTGAGCCCTCAGGCCTGAGGGTGGATCAACCCAGTTTTCATGCAAAATTGAAGAGAGACAATCCACCTGGCAATAGATCTCTTAGTGGCAGGTTTTTCCCTTACCAACCCCACCATAAGTGAGGAACAGTTGGAGAGTCAAACCTGTGACCCTTGGTGCGCTCTATGTAGTAACTAAGGCCCTTTTCACATCAAACTGTGCAGCCTCCTCTCCCCAGAGGAGGAATGGTCAGGAAGAAAACAGGAAGAGACATAGACTGGTTAAGGTGGAAATCTGAAACCACCTTAGGAAAAACTTCCTATTAGTCCTGAGGACCACCTTATCTCTATGGAAAGAGATAAAATCAGGTTCCACTGACAGGGCCTGTAACTCACTTATCGTCTGGCAGTGGAGTGACCACCAAGAAAACAGTTTTCCAAGTCAAGTACTTAAGCTCTGCTGAGGACAAAGGCTCATAAGGGGGTTGCATAAGCTGAGCAAAGCAAACATTAAAGTCCCAAGCAGGAGCAGGGTCCCTGAAGGGAGGACTGGTATGAAGCAATCCCTTGAAAAATTTAGAAAATACAGGATGAGCTGAAAGGGAAGAGTGTTTGCCTGCTGAGAGGAAGGCAGAGACAGCTGCCAGATGCACTTTTAGTGTAGCTGGTCTGAGTCCCAAGCTATTAAGATGAACCATATAGTCAAGGACCATTTGCAGCCAGCAGACTCTGGAAATATGCTTCCCAGAGCACCATATGAAAATCTTTTCCACTTGGGTTTGAAGTGTTTCTGGTGGAAGGCTACTAGAGAAGCCTTTTAAGATATCCAGAACACCTTGAGAGAAGTGCAAATCAGCAAACTCTAACTCTTCAAGAGCCAGGCCTTGAGACTGAGAGATTTGAGATTCGGATACCAAACCCTCCCCTGAGCACATTAACAGGTTATAATTCCTGGGAAGAGACAGGGGAAGGTGGACTGCTAAGGACAACAAGAGAGGGTACCAGGGCTGTCTGGCCCAGTCTGGAGCAATCAGAATCACCTTGCAGGGTTGAGACCTGATTATGACTAACACCTTGAACAGGAGAGGGAAGGGGGGGGAGCATACAGGAACTTCCCTTCCCAATTGAGATCTAGGGCATCCAGGGGACTGGAGCCCAACACTGGGGCCTGCAGCAAAGAGAGAAGTTGGTGATTGTCTGGGGCTGCAAAAAGATCTATCTGTGGGGTGCCCCATCTAGAGAAGATCACCCTCAAAATCAGGGGATCCAGGGACCATTCATGATGGCCCTGAGATATCCTGCTGAGAGCATCTGCCAGGACATTGTCCTTGCCTGGGAGGTGTACTGCTGTAAGAGAGGTGTTCAGGGAATAGGCCAGAGACCATAACTTTATTGCCTCTGTGCACAAGGCCATAGACCGAGTGCCCCCTTGCTTGTTGATATACCACATTGTGGAGGTATTGTCTGTCCTGATCTGAATTACTTTGTTCTGAAACAGACTTTGGAAAAGCTTGAAGTGCTAGAAACACTGCTCTAAGTTCTAATAGATTGATGTGAAGCAGAGTTTCCTGAGGAGACCACAACCCTTGGGTGGTCAGGTCCCACAAGTGGGCTCCCAACCCCAAGAGGGAGGCATCTGTAGTAAGGATTAGAGAATGAGACTGAGTGACACAAGGAACTCCCTGTCTTAGATTGTCCTGATCCTGCCACCACTGTAACGCCTGGATCAGGGTTCGAGTCACTGGAATTAGTTTGGTCAGAGGGTCCTTTTTCTGAGACCAGAAGGCTCTCAAGTGGAAGTGAATGTCCCTCATTTGAAATCTTGATCCCTGCACCACTGCTGTAGAGGCAGCCATGTGTCCCAGGAGCTGCAGAAAATGCCTTGCTGGTCGAGACACCTGGAGGGTGAATGAAGAGGCCAGTGAGATAAGGGTCCTTGCCCTGTCCAGGGGAAGAAAGGCTCTTGCCTTTACTGTATCCAGCTCTGCCCCTATGAAGGTGAGGAGCTGCACAGGCTCTAGAACTGACTTTGAAAGATTCAGAAGGAAACCTAGAGAAGTGAGCAGTTGCTGAGTTATCTGTAGGTGTAACTTGACTTGGTCTGAAGACTGGCCTACTATGAGCCAGTCGTCCAGGTATGGAAAGATGGAGATCCTTTTTCTCCTTAGGAAGGCAACTACTACTGCCAGGCATTTTGTGAACACCCTTGGAGCAGAAGAAGGCGAAGGGCATTGCTCTGAATTGGTAATGGCCTGAGGGCAGCTCAAACCTAAGGTACTTCGGGAGTTTCTGATGAGAATATGGAAATAGGCATCCTTGAGGTCCAGGAGACTAGCCAGTCCCTGGCCTTATAGAGGGTAGAATTATTCCCAAGTCACCATTTTGAACTTTGGCTTTAAAAGGTGCTTGTTTAAATATCTGAGATCCAGGATGGGCTGCCATTCTCCTGTCTTTTGGGAGTTAGGAAGTACCTGGAGTACAATCCTTTCCCTTTGTGTTGAGTGGAACCACTCTCTTAGCTCTCAGAGCCAAGAGGAAGAGACCTCTGCCTCTAGGGCAAGTGCCTCTGAAAGTTTGCAGGTGGAAGGATCTGGTTCTCATCTTTGGAAATTTTCTGAAGCTGAGAACCAGTCCCTGGCTTACTACTTCCAGGACCCATTTGTCTGATGTTAAAGACATCCAGTCCTGGACAAAGTAAGCCAGCCTGCCCCCTACAGGTGGTACAGAATCAGCCCTGGCAAACCCATCAGGGTGCCTGTTTGGCAGGGGCTTTAGGCTGAGGGGTGGAAGCAGGCCTGCTTGTACCCCGTCTGTCTCTCCCTCTGAAGAACCCCCTATGAGCATAAGCAGAAGAGGAGGCCTGGGCTTGGTAGAAAGGCCTATGAAAAGGCCTGCCCCTGCCCCTGGAATGCTGCCTCTGGGGAGTGGCTTGCCTTTCCTTGGCCTGAGTACTCCTATAGGTGGTCCTGTATTCATCCATTTTCTTCATGTAGTTCTGTTTGCTCCCCAGACAGAGAATTACCCACAACAGGAAAATCCATGGCCTTAGTCTGGGTATCCTGAGACAGGCTAGTACATCTGAGCCAAGCCATCCTACAAAGGGCCACAGATGTAGCCATGACTCTAGATGAAACATCATTGGAGTCCACTGCAGCATGGAATTGCACCTTGGATGCCTCAATACCATCCGCAGCCACCTGCACCAGCTCCCTGGCAAGCTGGCCAGGGACCAGTTTAGCTAAAGCCATTACAGTGTCCCATCTAGATTTCCGATATCTAGCTGTATAGGCCATATAAGTAGCCTGCCTGAGTCCCAAGGATGCTGCCATGTACTGTTTCTTTGCCATGGCATCAATCCTCCTGCAGTCCTTATCTGGGGGGTGTGAAGCCAAGGGTATATTTGCCTTATCACAGGCAGCAGCCTGCACTACCCTAACATGGCTGCATTGCTGGGTAAGGAACTCCGTATCTGAGCCTGAGAGAGTATACCTCTTGTCCATTCTCTTGTCCACAGGAGGTATAGAATTAGAAGTCTTTAAAATGTTTATTGTCTGTTTCCCAAAGGACTTATGAAGGGGAATAGACAGCCTCCTGGACTCTGGGATATCCATCATTTCAACATAGTCAGGCTCCTCCTGGTCATCCACAGCTTCTTCCATAGGAAGCTGAAGAGTTTCAGCCACTTTTTTGTAGAACATAAAATGGGAAGGGGACTCAGAAAGCCTAGGAGGAGACACTCCTGAAGGTCTGTCTGGGGAGATGTCCGGGTCAATAGGCACATCCAGACTTTCGTAATCACCATCACTATCCTCATACTCTCATTCCTCCTCCTCCGGTTCATAAAAATCTTCTAAATTATAGTCTGGAACCGGGGGAACCGACCGAACCGAACCACTTCCTGATGGTGCCGGTTCAGTCGGAACCGGGGTTAGCGACTGGACAATCCTTATTGCTTTGGCTATTTCATCAGCGGTCGGAGAAGAATTTGTGGATCCGCACCGGCTGATTTATCCCTTCTTTTTCTTTTAACCGGAACTCAGAGTTGGTTCTCCTTTTGCCCAAAGAAGTTTCGCCCTGGTCAGAGGGCACTCCTTCTGGTTCGGTTGGAACCGAACCGGGCTGGCCATCCGGGTCAGCGGACTTCTTGGCCTCCCTTTCCCTGAGCCTACCAACTCTCTTTTCCAGGGTAGCTGCAGGAAAATTCTTGCAAATCTGGCAGTCTGAATCGAGGTGGTCAAACCCCAGACAATAAACACAGGTGGTGTGGGGATCAGCCTTAGCAAAGGCTTCACCACACACACTACAGTGTTGAAACCCAGTGGGCCCAGTTTTTCTTTTGGGTTTCTCAGACATGGCCAGTCCTAACAAAAACTTACCTTTTTCTCGGCAATCCGCCAGACAAGACACCCTTATCAGTTCCTGACCGTGTTACGGGTCGTGGAAAAAACCGTAATGAAATCCGTTTTTTTTAGAACCGATAAGGACCGGTTACCACACTCTAAAAGTAGAATAAACTTTTTTTGAACGACCTGATCGGTTCAAACCGAACCGATCCCATGTTTACAAGTTCCACACAGAAGAACAAGAAAATAAACCTATCTAGTACTCACGATACCACAGACAGAGACTGAATCGACAGGTTAACGGATGAAATTGATTGAAAACCGAGAAAACGGCACTAACTAGACACACTTGAACGCGCCTAGGAGAAATCTCCGGAGCGACTGTTCAGTGAGGCGGAGTAAAGAATCTGACGGTTTGAGTTCAAACAGCAACAGACAGAGTCTCAACCAAGCTCGAGCTCAGCGTTCCATGCCTGGCATTGAAAGTTAACTCTTTCATCTCCGGGGCAGTTCAAAGGTTGGACATCACTGCAATATGTCAGAATACAGCAAGACTTCATGTTGTTTGAAAAGAAAGGGCAGCAGCCCTGAGCAAAAGGCTCTGGCAGAGTAGCAGAGGGGGTAGTTCAAACTGGGACCCCTGTACAACTGAGATGGCAAAAAATGCCAAAGAATAGGAAAACGACATATGGGCTTCCGAAAAGGTAATAACTCTATGCCACAGGATAAGCTGTTTAAACTCAAGAGTAAGCCCCTAGCCCTGTATTCTCTAGAACAAAGAAGGGAAATAGAATAGGAGTTAGCAGCCCTGGCAAGTCAAGATATGGAGATTACGTACCTAACGTAATTCTGATCTTTCTGTGTATCTTCACTATTCATCACCTTTGGGTACTTGGCCGGAGGTCATGACTCTCACGGGAGCTGCTTTTTTTTTTGGATGGGCAGAGTCGGCAGCACCACCAGGCGCCACCCTCAGGGCTGACACACTGTGTGGCGCTCATGGGTTGGCCGTTAGGTGTTGTCTGCACCTGCCCCTAGTTCTGAGTCGCCATAGAGGTGAGAAAAAGGGTTGGGAGGAGGGACAAGCAAGTCCAAGGGACAGATAAAGGAAAAAAGATATATAAACTAAAAGGAGAAATAAACGACTGAGAGGACAGAACAAGTTTGAAGACTTGGGGGGCCCCAATCTCTGGAAATAGCATAGGAGGAGGGAGGGAGGGTTAAGGATTTTTAGAAGTAAGGATAAGAGTGAGGGGGGGAAAAACAGGAGAAACATACCTTGTAACCTTGACCTATCTCCAGTTTGTATAGGAACTGCGAAGGAGTAGCCAAGAGGCTAACTGCCAGAATTCAAGGCACAGAATCACTGGCAATAACTCTCACAAAGCAGAATCAGCTATTCTGGAAGAAAAGACAGGATACAGGGATATCTCCCCCCTCTCTAAAGGAGATTTTGTTGTAAGAAATCTAGTTTCT
Source organism: Neoceratodus forsteri (assembly GCA_016271365.2). Taxonomy (NCBI): domain Eukaryota; kingdom Metazoa; phylum Chordata; order Ceratodontiformes; family Ceratodontidae; genus Neoceratodus; species Neoceratodus forsteri. The sequence goes on from CM028137.1 coordinate 167,181,364, forward strand.
TAACTTAATTGAGGTTATGTCCAAAGGACAAGGAAATCAAAGGATTGACGGAGAGAAGGGGAGAAGGAAAGAAAGGAGGGCAACTGCCAACCCCCACCCCACAGGGGTGGAGCCAAAGCACTGAAGAAGGTGTGCGCCTCCTCCTGACCACTCTGCCCCTAAAGAAAATTATCTCCCTATGTGCCCTAGTTTACCCCACTCCTGACTAACAGAAAGGAGGGGGGCGAGTATGGGCACAGAGAGGGAGGGGGACCCGGAGACTGAAGCCCCAGGGGGATGGAGGGTGGGATTGTGATGAATGGTGAAGATACACCGAAAGATCAGAATTATGGTAGGTACGTAATTTCCATATCTTATCTGTGTCAATCTTCACCATTCATCACCTATGGGTGAATGCCGAGTCCCCCTGAAGGGGGCTTTTAACCCTAAGAGGCTGAGTCTCTTAGCTCTCAATGGGTGACACACTAAGAGGGAGAACCTTCATGGGTCTGGAGAGGCCCAAGAGTGGGGAGAGTGAGATGGGGACCCCCTGGAGGGGGTAGGAAGTTGCTCTGACAGACGCCGTCTCACCCTATGGGAGAAAAGATAGGTACTCTGGTGAGTAGAGTTAATCACCCTACGCCAGGCCAAGGGTGACAATTGGGAGAGACACAGCCATGCCGTCCGCCTAGTGCAGATCACTGTCCCTACGACCCTGGTAGCTACCTCACTGGCATCATATGATGTCCTTGCTTGGTGCCTTGCTAGCTCCAGGCCACGTGCAGAGAGTGCAATGGCTTGTTTGGTTTGCTCCATGTCAGGCATCGAAGCTAAGAGTTGACCTAGTCTGGACCACAAGAACCTGTCATAGGATGCATAGTGGGCCCGATGTGCTGCAATAGAAAGCAGCAACTGTGCTGAGTAGAATGTCCTCCTCCCCAGAAGTAAAAATCCAAGGAATCTTGATCTGGGGGCCAGCCACGGTGCAGGGCGCAGAGCCCATCGGGAGTATCCAATTGCGTCAATCCTGACTGGGGATAAGGCATGGAACCTGGAGACTCCGGGGGGCACAATACCGCTGGCAGAGATCCCTAGAGGCTGGGACTTCGGAAAAGGGTCTCTGCCAGGAGCACAACAATGCCTCCTGAAAGGGAGCAGGCCAGGGGGGCACCACAAGGGTGTCCGCACTGTAACTGCCCATAAAGGCGCACGTCGAGTGCTCCAGATTGTGTTGAGTGGGTGGGGTGATACACAGGTCCTCCAACATCCTCATGAGGAATCGCTGATACTCGGTGAGATCAGCAGCTGGAGAGATGTGGACAGATAGCTCCTCTCCCCCAGAAGAGGGGAATGAGGAGTTAGAGGACTTTGGAAGTTCAGTAGCTGACTGCTCAGGGGGAGGTTGAAAAACCTGTCTGTCCATAGCCCTGACACAAGCGGGAAATTGAGCAGCCACTGCTTTGAACTGCTCCCAGGAGAGAGGACCGCTAGGACCAAGAATACCCGGGAGTGCAGGAGAATGTGGCAAAGGAGTGGGGGCAGAGCCGACAACAGAAATCGGCTGACCTCATGCCTGGGCTAGGGAGTGCACCAGGAGCCCTAGGGAAAGAAGGAGCTCTGGAAAACTCCACAGCCAACAGCTGATCAACCAAACTGGAACTGCCTAGGCTGCACCCTGAAGAATCCCCCCTGTGAGGTGACCGGGGCCATGTAGATCCAGAAGGACGGTCCCCTACCTCCAAAGAATGGGGCCCTCTTGAGGAAACCAAAAGGGAAAGGCAGAGATCTGCGCCACAGCTTCTCCCAGAGCCCGGGTGGGCTCTGAAAAAAGGCCGCCGCATGGACCCCATACCTCTCGACCCCTCGGAATCTGAGAGTGCCCTCCTCCTTGAGAGAGCCAGCCAAGGTAGCTGGCAACCCTGGTCAGCCCCCAAAGGAGCTATCCAGGGAGCAGCACCCTCCCCTCCTGTGGTGCTCCAATCGGCCCCAAAGTTGAGCAATCCAGGCACATCACCTGAGGGGGTACCACCACTGAGGGGTCAGAGAACCCCACGAGACCAGGCTGCAGAGCAATGGAGGCCTGCACCACTGCCTGCTGGTCAGCACCCCTGACCCTGGTCTCGGGAGTCACTGCCTGCTCCCCAGAGGGGGGCTGGCCCCGGTCTGTCGAGGACACTACCAAGGTGTCCACGTGAGCAGCCAACTCCAAGGAGTCAGACTGCCTGTCTGACTCAGAGTCCGACTCCTCCTCTGAAGAGGTGGAGACCGAAGTTCTGTGCCAAACAGTGCGTGGACGCCCGCTGCCATCCTGACTGAAAAGGGCACCAGAAACCGAGACTGCACCACAGTCGTTGCAGACGTCCCCAACAGCACCATGAACAGTGCCAGAAGAGGACACGGCTCCAACAATGGCAGCAGCCTTGGAGCCGAACCCTGTCACAGCGCCGTCTTGGCCCATGGAACCGCAAGTAGCACCAAGACCAGAGACAAGCGCCGGCGGCAGTCCCAACCGCACTCTCGGCACACGAGGTCGGAAAATTCCTTCGCTACGCCCGCCCACAGGGCCTAAGTGGCACGAGGACAGAGACAGCACTGACGACGGCCCCGACCGTGCTCTAGGTGCTGCGGACAGCGCCGAGCTCCAAAACCCTCATGACACCATCTCCATGCTCAGAGCCGCGAGCAGCTCCAGAACTGGACACGGCGCTGTGCTCAACCACGGTGCCGCGGACGACGCCAGGGCAAGAGACAGTCAGGGAAGGCACCGTAGAGCCTCCCACGGTGCTGCTAGCACCATCGGTGCCGCAATCGGTGGCGACAGCAGCAATGGTGCCAAGCGACAGGTCATCACTAGGCCATGAGAGGCAGAGGTTCCCTCCTCCTCAGTCCATACAGAATCAGGAGGGGACCCATAGAAGGCCGAGAAGGCAAAACAGCCTGTGATCTGGCGCCCGTCCCTGAAAGTCGTAGACTCGTCCCACTTTCCACGCGCATTGCTCAATGACACGGTGGTCCATGGAGAAACAGGTGTTGCAGGAATCCATGTCTTGTAGCAGGCCAAGACACACGAGGCAACGGTCATGCTGGTAGGTGACAGAGTACTTATGGCCGCATGGGCACCGATGCATAGGGGACTGTCCCATCTTCAAAGTGTTCTTGTCCCCCGACCGAGACATGACCTACAGAAAAAAAACACCAAACAAGACCCGACATCAGAAACAGTCTTACCAGGCAACGTCCAGTAGGACAAACAGAACAGGCAGGATACTCGGAGCCGATGGACTTCGTCACGGAGTCAATAAATCGAGTCGACACGGAGTCGAAACTGCGACACGAAGGCTTCAAAAGGTAGGCCTCTCAGAGAGATTTTCTTCACCAGCTTCCCACGAGGTGACCTCGATGACGGGAGATGAAGAACTGGCGGAAGGGCAGACTCGACAACCTAATGACCAACCCGTGAGCACCACACAGTGCATCAGCCTCGAGGGCAGTGCCGTTGGTGCATTGACGCCACCCATCCAAAAAAAAACACTCCCGTGGGGTCATGACTTCTGGCCAAGTACCCAAAGGTGATGAATGGTGAAGATTGACACAGATAAGATATGGGTATCTCTCCTCTGGAATGCTCCAGGCAGAGTGGCAGCACTAACTCAGACAGACGAGAAGGGGATACTAACCAAAAAATTTGAACATGAGGAAGAACATGCACACTTCTCCCCACAACCCCAGGGATGTACCCTGTGTGTGGCTAGTACATTAATCCAGGCAAGTGCATTGCACCCCTTCATGGACAGAGTATCTGTTCCGTGGAGTCACACTAGACAGTGCCAGGGACACATGTAGTGTATAGCAAGTAACACGATATACCCTAAAGGGGATATACCCTGGACAGGAACAAGGAGGGAGAAAAGATGTAGGGAAGGCAGCCACCTACCCACTCCATGAAAGGAAAAAAGAAGAAGACCCTCCTTTTTTTATTTTGGTTGGCAGGGGGAGCCAGGGGCCCCCCACTCCCTTTTTTTATGAGTGATGGCACCAGGGTGCTCAATCCCCCCTCCCCTTTTTTTAGTTAAAACAACATGCCGCAACCCATTAGGGCCAAGGCTGAGGAGAGAGAGAGAGAGAGAAAGAAACAGACTGTGGGGATCACCACCACCCACAGGGTAAACTGACAGAGATCCTGGCTCATAGCTGAGCGGGGCATGCAGGGTGGGCATCTGAATCAAAGGTGAAGCTATTCAGGAAGATCAGCAGTTACAGCGAGTATATAATTTTCACATCTTCCTTGAATCACTCTTCACCATTGATTCATGCATATTGGTTTGAGTACCAAGCTTCTGAACTAGGAAGGAGCTGTCTCACCTTGAGGGTAAAGTCACCCTCAGCCCTCTGCTTCAAGGACAACACCTGAGTGCAGGGACCCCTCACAGGCCTGGCATGTCCTGAGAATGATCAGAGTCATTCAGGAGGTAGAAACATCCCCCAAGTTCCCATCTGACTTTCCATGAGAAAAAATTAGTCCCTTTGAACTAGAAGTTCAGCACCTTATGGTGTGCCAGAGGTGCCAGCTGAGAACTGTGAAGCTATGCCAGCCACTGAATGCAGACTCTGGTTCCTACCAGCCTGGAGGCTACCTCATTAACATCATAAGATGCCCTTGTTTGGTGCCTTGCCAAATCCAGGCCCTTGGCAGAAAGGGAGATGGCTTGCCCGACTAACTCCATTTGTAGCATGGCACTTAGAAGCTGTCCTAGCTGCGCCCACAGGCGCTTGTTATAAGCTGCCAAGTGTGCCTGATGTGCCAAGATGCACATCATAATGCAAGCTAAGGTGAAAACCTTTCTCCCTAATACATCTGCCTGTGCAGAATCCGCATCAGGAGGTCAGTCACACATCGGGCAGCAAGGCCCATCCAGGATCTGCAAGACCAAAATCCCCAAAGTAGGGTGAGGTACTGTGCCAGCAGAAGCTTTGGGTGTGCAATGCCATTGGTAGATGTCTCTAGGGGCTGAAGGCAATTCAAAGGGAGGTCTCCAAACTGTCCTGGAGCATTCCTTGAAAGCCCTTGGCCAGGGAGGAATAACTACAATCATTGCTTTTTGCTCCTAGGAGTCCCAACTGTGTGGAGAAAGTATTGCACTTGGCAATAGTACCAACATCCAGCAGCTGCAGAATGTCCATCAGGAATCTCTGGTACAAGGCATACTCAGAGGCTGAGGACTGGTGCACGGAAGGTTCCATGCCATCTGAGGAGGATGTGGATGAAGAAGAAGTGCTGGACCTTGAAGCAGGTGGCAGCTGGGGTACATGTAGAATCTGGGCACAGTTGGTACAAGTATGGTACTGAGACAGCATATTAGTTGCTCTTCCATGCTGAGCCCAGGTGATAGACCTGAGAGGACCCATAATATCTAGGAGTTCAGGCAACAGTGGCATAGCCCTGGGAGGGTGAGAAGAGCCAGAGGCTCTAGGGTCAATGCCCAGGCTGTGGGATCCTTCAGCAGACCTCACCCTAGGGAAGGGCATGATGAACCCACCTCAAGATAGTAAACCTACAGAAGAGGAAGGACCTTGTGAGGCCCTTAGGGGAAATCCCTGTGGGAGGACAGCAGAGCCATTCAGTCCCATTGGGCAGCTTTGTTCCTCACCAGAGATGGGCTCAGTTGTAGGACCAGGAGAAAATTCTGCAACCCAGCCAGTCCCCAACCCCTGGCCAGTGCCACCTTCAGCACTTGAGTGCAAGGTTGGAAAGCAACACAGTCAAAGGATTCCCTCTGGCCCCAAAGCCAGCATCATCCTCAGTGTTGGGCTTGGTGTCAGGACCAGGCCAGTGCCACAAGCGGCATTGGGACTGGAGACAAACCTAGAGACAGCTCCAGCACCAGCACCACACTTGGTGCTGGGCCTAGGATAGACACTGGAGCCAGCGTGCTCATCGCGTAGCCTAGTGTCACCCTCCTTCTTGGAGCTTCAAGGGTAACTCAGGTCAGAGAGCAACACCTCAGCCTCAGCAATGGGGCATTGCCCTGCCCCAGTGCCAGTCCCTCTCTTGGCTCAGCAAAGGTACCAAGAGGAGACCTGATGTCACAACCAGCACTGCCCCACTGTGAATGGGGCCAGGAGCTGGGGTGACACCAGGCCATGGCACTGAGGTATCCTTTGGTATAGATTAAGCGTATAGCTTTGGCTTCAGCACCATGAACCTCCACTGCCCAGGACAAACAGACTGGGGGGATTCTGAGCCAGCAGTCCAAAATGAGCCAGCTGTGCAAAAGACCCACCCCTCAGGGCCTCCGATGCTTCAGAAAGATTGGGGAGGGCCCTGTACTTCCCTGGTACCAGCAGCATGGAGAAGAGGCTGAGGGAAAGGCCTAAGGTCCAGAACTTGGCAACATGGGTTCTTGGCATGTCTCTGAGGGTGGAGATTGTGCAACCCAACTTTAGCATATGGAATTTGATGGTATGGAGAGCCATCATAAAACAGGCACTTGAGGAATTCATATCATTTTCAGCGCCAAGACAGGTTCAGCAAACCTGATGTTGGCTCTTTGTGATGATCACTTTCCCAGAGGAAGGTCCAAGAATAACTGAGGTTTTTTTGTCACCATTACTCTTCTTCTTGGACTCTGATATCACAAGCAACATAATAAAATGAAGTCGACACTGCAAAAGAAGATACTTCAGTGATGTCACAGTCGAATTTCAAGTTCGATGATGGTTCAACTGAGGTGCTACTCCCATGGTGTGCATGCAAAGATGGGAAGAACAAAATTGAGGTGCGTGAAGGAGTCAACGCTTATTGGCTGGCATGTGGCACCACATGGGTATGTGCTGCATGCAAGAACGGGGCCAGTAGTCGATATCAGCTCCCTCTCTAGCGGAAAAAAGCTCCCGTGGAGTCCTACTGCTTCCAGCCCTAGACCCATATATATCAATCAATGGTGAAGACTGATTCAGGGAATATCAGCTCCTATGAACAGTAGTACCTGGGAGGACTCTTGCTGAGACTTAGAAGGGTGCAGCAGAACTCTCAAGAATGTAAAAAATGTGAGGCAGTAGGCACTGCCTGATCTGTTTTCTGTCTGGATGAGCCTTGCAGGAGCTAATCGTCCAGACATAGACAGACCAGTAGTCCTAGCTTTCTAAGGTCTCATTCTCAGCATCTGAACTCTCCCTTATGAGCAAAGCAGTTTCAGAGCAAGTGCTAGCGGATCTCACTCCGCCATGGGAAAAAGTAGAGAAATCCATCACTGGGCTCACAAACGACATTAAACAACAAGCAGGTTGGCTACAGGAGGCAGAACAATGTATTTCGGATCTGGAGGACACCAACAAAGAGGTTCCAGAGAAAATTGCCAGGATGAAGAAAGAAATCAAAGAGATAAAAATGCCCTGGATTACCAGGAAAACTATAGCAGATGCAACAATCTGCGAATTCGGGGATTACCGGAGTGGGTGAAGAAGGGGAATCTCCTTGACTTTTGTGCTGTGACCCTGCACAAGCTGTTAAATTTCACCTTGAAAGCTGGCAGTCTGAAAATTGAGAGGGCACATCGAGTGCTTGCTCCAAGACCTCCCTCCGACCAACCACCACGGCAGGTAATTTTGCACCTGCACCATTACCCAGATCGCCAGGCTATTTTAACTACATACCGAACCTGAAAGAGCTTACCTTCGAAGGCAGTAAAATCATGATGCACCAAGACTTTTCTCTCCACATCCAGCATAAGCGACAGCAATTCAATGCCTTGATGGATCAGCTGAGAGAGCGAGGCCTCGATTTCTTCATGGCATACCCCGCGGTGGTTAAGGAGAGGTGGGAAGGTGCCACGTTCTCCTTCTGGAAACCAAGTAAATTGCAGATGTACATAGACAAACGGGACAGAGAGAATAAGAAAAATGGTTGAAGATGCAATGTGAGTACTTGGGGAGCAATCTATACATTTAGGACTTCCTCGTTTCCTCATGGCCTACAATGATAAACGTGGAATTGCAGGGGGGTGGGGGGTGAGGATGGTTGAAGGGCACAGACGGAACACTACTCAGTGTGTGGACATCTCTAAAGATCTCAGAATACCAAACGTTTACCGAAAGAGACGCCATGCTACTGATTTATGCACATTTGGTTCACAAAACAGGATATGAGTGGTGCCCCCACTGTACTGTATAGTCCTACAAAGTGCAGGGATGCTTCAACATAAACTATAGATCTGGACTCAAAACTCTGCATATATTTAAATCCTCAGGTGGGAGAGAGGGGAAAATGGGCCTAGGGGCTGGGGGGATGGGGATGATGAAAGGAGTTTGCATGGGTAAGGTGTACTGTGTGGGCATTTATATGGGTGCACAAATCCTCTAGACTTCTCAAGGGACATGTCCCTTTGCTGATCTAGATGCTTCTGGCTACTAAATGGAATAGGAGTGGTACCCACATCGCTTTGTATGTATCTATGGAGGGTTTGAAAGTTTTAAGTCTCAATGCAGACCCAGGTCTGAATCACCACACAGAGACACTAAACATGTCTGCATCCCCATTTGGGGAAGGCGGAAGGGAAACGGGTTCAGGTTAAAATGATGGAGTGCCGTGACCACGGGGGGAACGAGGAAGCTTGATGCCCAGAGATGTGATTAAATACTGCCATTCAGGAAGACCACATATGGCGGCACACACGCTGGGTTTTCATGGGGGTGATAGGCCTCATAGCATTGGCTGTTACCAAGACAGCATTTGAAAAGTGGGTTTATCTTGCAGTCTTTTTGATTAAGTACACATACCGAGGCTCACTGATCATCTTTAGGAGGAGTTAAGTTAAACGAATTCTAATTTACTGACTATAGACCTTAGAGTGCTGTCAATGTAAAGTGTGACTAATTGCCAGAACTTTTCCTGGGAGCTTTGGGGAATGTTTCGTTTGTATTACATAGATCCTAGTTACCGTAGGGGAATCATTTAGACTTTTAGAAGTCATATTGGTAAAAGGGAATTTTTTTTTCTGTCGTTCCTGTTTAGATTCCCTATTGTTCTTCCAGGCTGCAAGCGATGGGTACATTAATGTAATTATTCTTGATGGGGAATCCCCCCTATGATGTAACACTAGTGGAGGTGTTTTGTATTAGACCTTCGTAAGAGGACATCATCTGTACTATGAAACGTTGTTATCCTCCAACGTTATTGTATTTGTAAGTTTTGCTTATGAAATCAATAAATAATACAAAAAAAAAAGAAAAGTGGGTTTAATTAACATGAAAATAACTGACATGCTAAGGATGATGCTGAGGTAGGGGGCATAGGGATCGCTTTCACAAGATATTGCTGAAGAGAGAGAGAGTGGAGGGAAGAGTAATTAGCTGTAAAAGAAAATTAAAAGAGCGAGGGTGGGATGAGTTGGGGAGTGGGGGGGATGGGGTAAGAAATGTTTTATTTGTTCATGTTCACTGTTCTTATTCTGAGCACAAGTTTCAGTGTGCATGTGTTGTATGGTGTTCTTTATGCCTTGTTAGAGAATTTAAAGAAAAGAGATACCTGTATGAAGGAGTGTATTGGAAGCAGCAAAGGGGAAAGAAAGGGAGGATACTGAGAAGGCAGCATGGATAAGATCCCACAGAATGTGACTGTGTCCTGGAATATCAAGGGTTTTTCCTACCCAGCTAAATGAGCTAAGGTTCTCACTGCACTCAAAAACAAAGGTGCAGATGTTGCCATGTTACAAGAGACCCATCGGACAGGCTGACATATGTCCTTAAGGGGGAAGAAGACTGATTCTTACAGGTCTGGGATGCCCTCTTGGGGACATTATTGGTGGGGGAAGCAACAATCCTAAGAGAGGGATAGCTAGCCTAAACATAGAAAGCTCACATACTCACTCTATTCTGTGTTTGACCTAGCAATGTTGCTTACTTTACTGGATATATCCTTTCCAGAAAACAACAACATAGGATAAACTATTTCTTTATATTGGGAATACTCAGAACAAGGCATAGTTAGACTGTTTTAATGTTCTTCTTTTTATTATAAAATCTCAATTTAGGTTATTAATTCTGACAAAGGGGTGCTGCAGTAAATACTTAACACAGGTATTAAGACACCTCCTTTATAACTTTTGAGTTTCTTACTTTAACATTTACAGTACTGGGGAGATAAATGCCTCTTTACAAAGTACTTTGGACTGTGATGACTAAGGATGAAGTAACATAGAAACATAGAAACATAGAATTTGACGGCAGATAAGGACCGCTTGGCCCACCCAGTCTGCCTATTTCCCTACCTACTGGATAAGCTGCAGATCCTAGTTAACCAGCAGCCTACTTCTTCCTACCCCAACCCCCCAGAATTGCCTTATGACTATCCCATGCATGCTTGAATTCCACCACTGATTTTGACTCCACAACCTCCTCCGGAAGGCCATTCCATGCATCCACAACCCTCTCTGTGAAAAAATACTTCCTTAAATTACCTCTGAGGCCCCCCCCCTCTATCTTCAAATTGTGCCCTCTTGTTCTTGCACACCTCTTTTTTTGAAAGATGCTACCCTCTTGGACTTTGTTGATTCCCTTGAGGTACTTGAAAGTTTCTATCATGCCCCCCCTTTCCTCGAGGCTATACATATTAAGCTCCTTAAGTCTCTCTTCATATGTCTTCCGGTGCAGACCCTGCACCATTTTAGTTGCCCTCCTCTGGACAGCTTCCATCCTGTCTATGTCTTTGCGGAGATTGGGTCTCCAGAACTGCACACAGTACTCCAGATGGGGTCTCACCAGCTGTCTGTACAGAGGGATAATAACTTCCTGTTTTCTACTGGTGATGCCTCTCCCTATGCATCCCAGTATCCCCTAGCCCTCCTTGCTGCCTTCTCACATTGCTTGCCCACCTTTAGGTCATCTGATATGACTACCCCAGGTCCCTTTCCATTTTGTTGTTGTTAGTATCTCACCCCCCATTGTGTACTCTTCCCCTGGGTTTTTGTTTCCCAGGTGCATTACCTTGCACTTCTTAGCATTGAATCTAAGCTGCCACACATTTGACCATTCCTCTAACCTTGCCAAGTCCCTTCTCATCCTTTCCACCCCACCCTGTGCATCAACTCTGTTGCAGATTTTAGTGTCATCTGCAAAGAGACATACTTTCCTTCAGTCCTTCTGCAATGTCGCTTATAAGACATTGAAGAGGACTAGTCTATCTGAACCTCAAGGGTACCCATGCTAGTAACCCTCCTTTCTTCTGAGTGGACTCCATTTACTATTACTCTCTGTGTCCTATTCTCCAGCCAATTCTTTACCCAGGCTGGCTAACTATATATTAATCTTTTGTGTGGGACTGTGTCAAATGCCTTGCTAAAGTCTAGGTAGGCCATGTCCACAGCCCCTCCTGATCTACTACTTTGGTCACCCAGTCAAAGAAATCTATCAGATTAAGTCTGGCATGACCTTCCGCTGTGAATCCGTGCTGCCTAGGGTCCTGTGCCCCTCTGGCCTCTAGATACCGACAGTTCTTTCCTTTAGAAGTGATTCCATCATTTTCCCTATCACTGAGGTTAAACTAACAGGTCTATAGTTTCCTGCTTCTGCCTTGCTCCCACTTTTGTGAAGGGAATCACATCTGCCCTCCTCCAGTCCTCGGGTACCACCCATCCTCCCATGATTTGTTAAAGAGGGTAGTCAGTGGTGTCACTAGTTCTACCCTTAGTTCTTTTAGAATTCTGGGATGAATCCCATCAGGCCCCATTGCTTTGTCCACCTTCAGTTTTAAGAGTTCTTTCAGAACCCTTTTCTGTAAATGGGCTGGTATCAACTTCTGTATCCAGAGTGTTACTACTGTTTGTTTTATGTACCTCCCCTCTTCCTTTGTAAATACTGAGCAAAATATTTGTTTAGTATCTCTGCCTTTCACAGTCCTCTGCCCACCCCTCCCTCCCTCCCTTTATTAAGCCTCACTATCCTCCCTTGGTCTTCCTTTGCTCCTGATGTACCTATAAAAGGTTTTATCCCCTTCTTAACTGAGTTGGCTATCTTTTCCTCGGTTTGGGCCTTTGCTGTTCTGACTGCCTTCCCAGCCTCCTTTTGCTTTAACTGATACAGTTCTCTGTCCTGCTCCTGCTGATTCCTTGTACTTCCTGAATGCTTTCTTTTTCTCTGGAACCTTCACTGCCACTTCCTTTGAGAACCATAGTGGTTTCTTACATCGTCTTGTTTTGTTTATTTGCTTCACACAAAGGCTCGTTACCTCTGTGATGGCAGTTTTTATTATTCCCCATTGTTCTTCCACCCCTCCTTCCCGCCCATTTGCTAGTGCATTCCTTAGGCACTCACCCATTTTGGCAAAGTCAGCCCTCCTAAAGTCCAGTACTTTTGTCTTTGTATGGCTTGACTCTATTGCTGTGTTTATTGTGAACCATACTGTTCATGGTCGCTAGTTCCCAGATGGCTACCCACTTCTACATCTGTGATCCTCTCTCCATCTCCATTTGAGAGTATCAAGTCTAATATTGCTCCCTCTCGAGTGGGCTCCAGTACTAGTTGTTCTAAGGCATGCCCCTGTAGGGCATCTAGAATAACTGCACTTTTCAAGTGGCAGCTGCAACTGCACTCCAGTTAACATCTGGCATATTCAGATCACCCATCAGCAATATCTCCCTTTTTCTGCCATTCTAAGTATACTTTCTATCATTTCCTTGTCCATTTCCTCCCCTGAGAAGAGTCTGTGTCTAACCCTGTGCGGACTGTGGTGCCATTGCCTGTCTCCAAATTTACCCACAGTGCTTCTTCTCCTCCCTGTTTACCCTTTTGTTCTGTTGCTTTTATTCCTTCCCTTATGTAAAGAACTACTCCTCCCCTCTTTACCCTCCCTGTCCCTCCCTGGATAGTGTATCCTGGTATGTTTACGTCCCAGTCATGGTTTTGTGTGTACATGTTTCTGTGACTGCCACGATATCCAGATGTTCCTCCTCCAACAAGGCCACTAATTCAGGAAGCTTGTTACCTAGACTACAGACATTGGTACTCATAGCTCTCCATTTTTTGATGGCCTTACCTTCTGTTGCAGCATCCCCCACTGACCGTTCTACCTTGGTCTTTTTCTCATTTAGTACCCTGTTTTGTAGGGAAAGGCTGGGATTTTTCTGCTGCTTGTCAGTGCCTCCCCATTGACTAGTTTAAAGCTTGCCAATGAAGCATTTAAACCGATTACTCAAAGACTTGTTCCCTTCCTGGACAGATGCAGACCATCCTGCCAGTATAGGCTGGTGTCCCTCCAGGTGGAACCCCAGTCCCAATGAAGCCAAACCCCTGTGCTCCGCACCATTTTTTCAACCATTCATTAAACTGCATGGTGCCAATTACCCTCGCCTCCCCCACGCCTTTGACAGGTATTCTTTGCTTGACTAACTGCTATACCACAGTTCTTGCAAGATCTGTATGTACTGTACTTGAAAAAAACAATAAATATATAATACAATAAAAAAAAAGAAAGCAGTGGAAGTAGAAACCGTGTTCCATTCTGTCTCTGGCACTGTTTCCACTGCCCTATTCTGTAGCAGATCGACAATCTCCTGTATTAGCAGCTCTAACATGTATGAGCTGTGTGACAGAGTTGAACAAGACCCTGACCCATTTGTTATGCAGAAAGAGTTAAAAGCAAGGATCTGTTCTATCCTCTCCTTTTCTGTCTCATGTCTGTCTGACTGCGCTATCATATTTTCTTATGAGACCTAGGAATTGAACACTGTGACAGTCTCATAATTCTCTCCCTCCTGCTATCTCCCTGCCTTCATTTGCTGGTGTTTTTTTTAAATATTTGCTCTTTAGTCCCCCTTCTCTCCACCCCAGTCACCATTCTTCAAGGAGCCCTAGGCTGGGTATCCTTCAGCTCCCACCCAGGTAACTCCTCTCGGGATCTGTCAAATCTGCCCCCATCCTGCTGTGGTTTTCCGCCTGGGCAGGGAGTGGAGGGGATCCCCCTTTATCCCCCCAAAGTCTGTAAGTGTGCATTGGGTGGTCTTGGATGGCCCCTCAGAGAGCCTGGTTAGGGAATCTTGTGGCAGCTGGGTCCCATCTACCGGTGACCAGAGCGGGGGTTTTCCTGCATTCTGTTCCTCTCCAGAACTCTGGCACTCGAGGGAATCCAAGGAGGTGGGGCACATTGAAACATGCCACTGCTCCAGATTCCAGCTGACATCCTCCTTCCCGAGTTTCTGCAGTCCCACTGCACCTCCACCCATGGTCACCCAGGTGGCAGTAAAGCAGCAGGACTTGCAGCCCAGCCCCCCCCAGAGGAGGAGAGCAGCCCCTTCGGTGCTTGATCCTCCTCTCCCCCCCTGGCCAGCCCTCTGGCATCCCGAGGTTGCTCCCAACTCCGGGTCACTGGTGTTGCAAGCGGTAGAGCTACCGCTACACTGGCAGGCCAGTCTCACTTGCTGTTTCTTGATGTTTCTATCTTTTCTTCCCCTTTGCTTATCTGTGGTTATAACAATGTATGTGGGTCTTTATGTCAGTGTCAGTGGTTCAGTAGGTAGCACACTTGCCTCTGAGGCTGGGAGAAAAGAGGGCTGTGGGTTCAGTTCCCACATCTGGAACTTGGGTTAATATCCCAGTACTGACACTGTAGTGCAGCATGAGAAGGATGCTACACTTCTGAGGTGCCATCTTTCAGATGAGACGTTAAACCGAGGTCCCATCTGCCTGGATTGGTGGTAGTTCAGGTGGATGTTAAAAATCCCATGGCATTTATCGAAAAGAGTAGGGGAATTTCCCCAATGTCCAGGCCAAATTTCCCTCATTCACTAAAAATACCACCAACAGCTTAATCTGGTTCAAGGTCAATTGGCATTAATCTGTATCGCCTTCCCCCGGGTTGTGCCTGAAAATAGGCAGGATTTATCTAGTGCACTTACCCGGTCAACAAAAACTAAATAAATAAAAAACTAAATAAATAAATGTGAAACTGAGTTCTCCTGTTTGCAAATGTATATAGCTATATTGTTGAAATGATTGCAAAAAGCTATTTGGAACTCAGCGGGATAACACTGAGATGCAGTTTGACCTCCACAAACTTATTTGCAGAGTTGTCAACAGGATGCTGACATTAAATGTCAGCCAAAGACTTCTTATAAAAAGTGAGCACACTTTTGCTGGAGAGAGAGACTGAATTTAGAATTACATATCACTCTGACGGTCTCGGGATTCCACCCCCCACCTCGCTATCCATCTTTTCCCCCCTTGTGAATCTGCGGTTATGAAAATATATATGTGAATCTTTGTGTGAAACTGGGATCCCTTGATTTGAAAGTGTATATTGTTATATTGTTGAAATGATTGCAAAACACTATTTTGAACTCAGGGAGTTAACACTGAGATGTAATTTGACCTCCACAAACTCATTTGCAGAGTTGTGAACAGGAGATTAGTTATGGGTCACAATGTTCTATTTTGTTGCACCTGCAAGGAAAGAAAAGAAACTGACAAAGTTCTAATACATTTTGTGAGAAACAGGATGTCTCTTAATAAGCTCAGGATGCAGAAATGAATTGCCAGGCAAAGACTTCTTATAAAAAAAAAGCAATATTTTTGTATTTTTTTTACTTAGCCTGGTGCTCCTCCATAACCCCTCCTGCCTTACTGGTAACAGAGGAGGCATGGTATTTCTTGTTTTTCTCCCCTTGTTCCTGGGACACTGGATCACAGTTGTACATGCACATGGAGGCAAGAATACGCTCCTCGGCTACAGTGATGGCTCCTTCCTCCCTTCTGGCCTAGTGGCAGGTTCCTCCCTGGTTGGCACTGCCATCTAGCTTCCACCGGGTGACAGCCAAGAGCTGGGGAAACCTCATAACCCTCCCCGGACAGTAGAGCTTCCTGGTGGCTGCTTAATCTGGCTCTCCGCCTTCCCCCCCGGCTGACCCCTGGTGGCCCAAGCTCACTCCTGAACCTGGGTCGCTTGCATGGTGTGAGTTGTGGCATCCAGCACCTCAACCCTCAGTGGCACTGGGCCAACCTAAAGAGAGAGCAATCTTCTGCTGGACAGAGAGAGAGAAATTTAAATTTAAAAAAAGTACAGTTATGTAAGAACTTACCATAACAGTAGATCTTCGAGAGAGGCTCTTGCAGCAGGTAATTACATATGGGACTGACGCTGGCAGGCGGCAGGACCCCACGGAAAAATTTCTAGCTAGCCCCCACATCAGGTGACCGGTGTCAGGAGACGTCGGTATATAAAGGCGGTCGGGCGCTCCCTTCCAGTTCTTTCCCTCCACAGGCCAAAAGAGGCTGGACGAAAGAGAAGCGGATATTTCCCTCAATGGAAAAGGAGCTGAAAAAGCCTAGAAGGATGGAGGGCGGGAAGGTACTATCTACTGCAACAGCCTCTCTCGAAGATCTACTGTTATGGTAAGTTCTTACGTAACTGTACTATCTTACTTCGAGACGGCTCTTGCAGTAGGTAATTACATATAGGATTGAATCCCAAGCAGTCTAGAACAAAGAGAGGCACCGGGAGGAGGAAAACTACTCCAAAAGGTAGTTCTGGTTGTGCAAGCCTCAAGATAGGAGGCCTTGCAAAACAGCCAGCCCGAAGCCTGCTCTCCGGCGAGAGGCAACATCCAAACTGTAGTGTTTAGTAACGGTATGGACGGAAGTCCAGGTGGCGGCAGCGCAGATGTCTGCCACAGACACATTCTTGAAACAAGCCGCTGAGGCAGCTAGTCCTCTTGTGGAGTGGCCTCTGACTTGACCCGGGAGGGTCTTGTTGTATTTGTCATAACAGAAAATGATGCAATGAGCCAACCACTTAGACAGGCATTGCTTGGAAACTGCATTGCCTTCCCTTTTGTGAGCAAAAGAGATGAACAACTGATCAGTCTTTCTGAGATCCTTCGCCCTGTTGGTGTAGTATCTCAGAATCTGGTGAACATCCATAGTATGGAGATAATACTCCCTTGATTAGAGTACTATGAAAAAAGCAGGTAACTCTATGGACTGATTTAGAGTAGACTCGCTACTACTTTAGGGAGAAACTTAGGATTCATGCGAAGAGCAACTCGTTCCTTGTGAAAAATCAAGTACAGGATTTTACACATCAGGGCCTGGAGCTTGGAGATTCTCCGAGCCGAAGTAATGGCCACCAAGAAGAGAGTCTTCCACGAAAGGAACTTCAAATCCGCAGAAGCTGCAGGTTCGAAGGGAGGGAGATTAAGTTTCTCGAGAACAAAGTTCAAGTCCCAAGGTGGAGCAGGAGTACGGATGGGAGCCTCAGATGGAGGACCCCACTGAGAAAGGTCTTGGGAGACTTCCAGTTGAGCAAAAGCCTTGTCAGCGAAGGGAACATGATAGGCCGAAATGGCCGCCATGTGTACCTTCAGAGAGGAATGGCTGAGACCCAGGTCAAACAGATGACGTAGATACTCCAGCAGAGGCCCCGCTGAACAGGAGAAAGGTTCCACATTCTTGCAAGCGGCCCAGATAGTGAATCTCTTCCACTTCATGGCATAAGTGGATCTGGTGGAGGGTTTTCTGGCCTCCACTAAAATCTCCGCCACTTTGGAAGACACTCCAAAATGGGATTGGGCTAGGTCTGCAGGAGCCATGCATGCAGTTGAAGGGATTTGAGGCCTGGATGGACCAGGGTCCCCTGAGCCTGGGTCAACAAACCTCGAGATACAGGAAGAGGAAGAGGAGGATCCTCTGAATATTGTTGTAGAAGAGAGAACCAGACTTGCCTGGGCCAGAAAGGAGCGATCAGAATCATTCATGCTCCTTCTGAAGCTAGTTTCTGCAAGACTCGCGGGATCAGTGGAATTGGGGGAAAGGCATAGACGAATCTGTCCTTCCAGTCTAGAGACAGAGCGTTGCTCCAAAAAGCGCCTTGCTCTGGAACAAGCGAGCAGAAGATGGGAAGTTTTGCATTTAGGGGAGATGCGAACAGGTCGACCTGTGGTGTTCCCCAGTGTTGGAAGATACTGTCTAGGACCCCTTGGTCTAGTCCCCACTCGTGAGCCAGAGCAGAAGAGTGACTTAGCTTGTCTGACAGGGTGTTGTCAACTCCCGGAACGTGAATTACCGTGAGGTGAAGGTCGTGTTGTGTTGCCCAATCCCAAACCCTCATTGCCTCCCTGCATAGAGGGTAGGACCGAGTCCCTCCCTGTTTGTTGATGTACCACACCACGCACATGTGGCCGGGAAGGATGTATTGGTGAAGGGCTTGGAGGCGTACAACACTGCCTGAAGCTCGAGCACATTGATGTGGACAGCTTGTTCTAGCTTGGACCAGGAGCCCTGGGTCCGATGAGGGCCTAGATGGGCTCCCAACCCTCGCCTGAGGCGTCTGTGGTTAGAGTCTGGGAGGGGGGAGGATGAAAGAAAGGAACTCCCTGAAACAGGTTCTCTTGAACCATCCACCACTGCAAGTCTCGCATCATCGGCGAGGAGATCAGAACTGAGTGATCTAGGTCATCCACTAGCTGATCCCATTGACAGCATAGAGTCCACTGAGAGATCCTCATGTGGAGTCGAGCGCGAGGTACCGTCAGGATAGCGGCCACCATGAGCCCGAGAAGGTGAAGGACCGACCTCGCAGAGACCATCCTGCAGTCGGACAACAGACTTATTTGAGTCTGAAGGGTGGATGCCCTGTCTGGAGGCAGGAAGGCCTTGCCCATAGTTGTATCGAGAATTGCCCCAATAAACTGTAGCCTCTGGGATGGGTCCAGATGACACTTGGAATGGTTGATGGTAATACCCAGGAAGGCAAAAACCTGCTGGGTAAGGGAGAGGAAATGCAGGAGTTCCTCCCTGGATGAGGCAGCCAGGAGCCAGTCGTCCAGGTACGGGAAAACCTGCACTCCCTTGGTACGCAGCTGGGCTGCCACCACTGCCAGGCATTTGGTAAATACTCGGGGGGCCGAGGATAGACCAAACAGGAGCGCCTTGAACTGGTAGTGGTCCCCCTGGAACGCAAAATGAAGGTATTTGCGATGAGATGGGCGAATGGGGATGTGCAGATAAGCATCCTGCATATCCAGAGCACAAAGCCATTGACCTGGCCGGAGGAGGGCAGAAGGCTCTGCAAAGAGAGCATCCTGAACCTTTTGTACTCTACGTAAATATTCAGGGAACTGAGATCCCAAATTGGTCTGAGATCTTCTGTCTTCTTTGGGACCAGGAAGAAATGGGAATAATAACCCGTCCCTTGCAGATGAAGGGGGACAGGCTCTATCATTTGCTTCGGCAGAAGAGCCAAGATTTCCTCCTGGACCAAGAGAAGATGTTCCCGTGAATATGACGACTTCAGAAGGGGGTGGCGGGGTGGTTTCTGAAGAAACTCTATCGAGTGTCCTTGTGCTATGAGCTGGAGCACCCAAGAATCTGTGGTTATCCTCTCCCATCCTGGAAGGTGGAGGGAAAACCTCCCTCCTACTGGTTCCTCCGGGGAGTCCGGAGGCAGTGGGAGAGGAAAGGAGTCAGGTAGTGTAGGGCAGCGCTGCAGCTGAAGCACCACTGCTTTTTTGGGCGGGGTGGCTTGGCAGCTGTGGGGTCCAGCGTTTTGTGGCCCACCTTCCCTGGGGTTTCACCTTTGGCCGATTCCGTCTGCAAAAGGGATGGCACTGCTGCTGATGAGGATGGTACATGGAATCAACTGACTTCAGAGCCATCCCCTTCTCTTGCAAATTGGTGATTATGTCCTTGACATCACCCCCGAAAAGCACCGACCCCCGGAAGGGTGCTTACTGGATAGCGGATTGCACCTCCGGGACCAGACCTGACATACGGAGCCAATCATGATGCTGTAGGCCTACAGTGAAAGTTGAGCTCCACCCAGCAGTGTCCACTGCATCGTATGTCGCACGTAGCATGTGTCGACTGGCCGAATGTGCAGAGCGGACGAGATCAGCCAACGCCTGCTTGGCTTGGGAGTCAGGCAAGGAGTCCAGTTTGGCTTCCGCCTGAGTCAGGATGGCCTTCTGGTAGTCCCCCATGTGACCAACATAGTTCAGAGCCCTGATCCCCAGTGTGGAGGAAGCATAAATCTTTCTCCCATACTGGTCCAGAAAGCGTGATTCCTTATCAGGCGGTTACGAGCTAAGATGTTTGGGGTTCGCCGACCGGCCGTGAGCGGTGCTAATCATAACTGAGTCGGCACGAGGGTGAGAATCCAGGAAATCAACACCCTTCTGGAGCCTGATATAGCCGGTTCGACTTCCTAGGAAGTGGGGCTAAGGCCGACGGCTGCTTCCATATTGTGGTAACAAGGTTAGCGTGAGGCTCTATCCAGGGTGGCACCAAGGTAGGAGCTGTCAGGGCAGATCCAGATGTTCAGTGAGTTTCAGACGCTGAGGATCTGGTTCCCGGGAGTGCCACTGATGAACCTCCTGGATTTTCCTAAGCAACTCCATAAAAGAAGGATCCTCAGGAGGAGAGTTCGGAGAAGTTCTTGGCCTGGGCTTCAACGAAGAGTGAGGCTCGTCGTCTCTCTCGGAGCAACTGTCGGAAGAGTCCGAGGGTGAACAGGAGGATGAAGAAGAGAAAGACTCCCTTTCCCAACCCGGGGGAGGAACGGACCCCTTGGGAAGTCTCCGGGGAAGCGTGTTCTGCCCTTCTCTGGATCTAGACGGAAGAACCTTGGAGTCCCGAGGTGGTGAGTGAGTGTGCCGCCTCGGACATACGGGAACCTGGGACGGCACCATTGCCGGAAGGCAGCTCTAGACCTCTTTGGTGAGCTGAGCCTTGGCCTCAGCCCACCAGGAGGCCAGAGTCTCCTGCAGGTCCACCAGCAGCCACGAGGGTGGTGGAGGAGGAGGAAGAGGCGATGGATAAGGATACGGGTTGTAACTGTATGGAGCATATCCAAAACCCGGCTGCGGGTAGCCCGGCGTCGGGTATTGTGGCATCGAGTACTGCAGCGTCGGGAAGCCCGGCATCAGGTACTGTGGTGCCGGATACTGCAGTCCCGGGTACACCGGCGTCAAATAGGACGGAGGATACCCTGGAGCCGGGGGCGGCTGCCGGAGCAGACGGCCTGGCCGGAGGCCTCACGGATGGGTCCATAGTGGAGAGCCCGGAGGGCCCGATGGGAGCGGAATGTCTCCCATAGTCGGTAAGGCTGACATCAGGGCCGACGGTGGAAACCCTGGCGCTGGAGGTACCGACGTCAGAGGGGCGTCCGGGGAGACAACGTCAGATCTGGCGCACCAGGTGGAGGAAGGACTGACGAAGGCAAAAGATCCCCAGCTTCGCCCAGGGATGGAGGGAAAAAGTCCCCGGGGTCGGGTTGGGGAGACTCTGGTTCCCCAGATGGCAGTGAAGGCTGAGGGAACCGGGTACAACGGACGTGTAGGGGTCCGTCGTTGGTTCCTTAACCAGCCGGACATCGGACGAGTCGACGTGAGGCATAGAGGCGAGCTCTCAGCGGGTGCTGGAGGAGCCGATGTCCGACTTATGAGAGCCATCACCGGAGGCGGGCTGAGTAGAGTGATTGGCCTGGTCCGGTGGAGTGGAGGCTGCGCATCGCCTCGAAGGGTCGGACGTCTTACCGGCCCTCTCCGAGTGGACGTCAGAGGAGCCGACGCCCGGCTTACCGGAGTCACCCACAGTGGTAGGCCATGAGCCTGCTGCCGAACCAGGGGCGGAGGCCTCCAACTGCCCGGAGGCACCCGCAAGGCCTAAGTGTGAGCCAGACAGGTGGGCCGACACCCCTGTGGAAACCTCCAAGGCGGCCGTCAAGGAGCGATCCCCCGGAGGGGATGTTACCTGCGTCCCAGCAACTCCCGAGGGAGACGTGGTGGAGGAGCCCTTGTCCCAGTGCCTCTCCTTCTCCTTCTTCTTCTGATGGTCTTTGGGGGAAGTGGACGCCTGCCTCAGTTTTTTGAGCTCCTTCTCCATAGAACTCATTTTTTTCTTTAGAATATGGGCTTCCAGGGATTGCTGCCGCCTTTTCCGGGTAGTCGCGATGAAACTGAGGCAGTGCTAGCACTTCTTGACTGGGTGATCGGGGCCTAGGCAGAACAGGCACAGGGAGTGGCCGTCCTTGTGCGGTAGCTGGGCGCCGCACGAATCGCCCTTATTCTTGTGCTCAGAGGGTGTAGGGGATGACATACACTGATGATAGTACTGACAGTCGAAAAAATAATGATTTTTCGGTAAAACAAATGACGAAGGTAGGGCTGATGAAGCACGAACTTTTCTGCAAGGCACTGCACAAGCTAATGGCGGGAAAGAACTGGAAGGTGGGCATCCGGGACCGCCTCTTTATACCGACGTCTCCTGACGCCGGTCACCTGATGTGGGGGTGGTCCCTCACCAGGGACTGCTAGCTAGAAATTTTTCTGTGGTGTCCTGCCGCCTGCCGTTGTCAGTCCCATATGTAATTACCTACTGCAAGAGCCCTCTCGAAGTAAGATTTAGAGATATCCTCAGATGAAGGACTTTGTTTTCTTTGTTTGTACTGCCTTTGTAAACAGCTATTCTGAACAATTTTTTTTTATTTTACTGTTATTGATAATCACAAAATGCTATTTATGAGTTTTATAATTGCTCCTGGTTTTCCTATGCTTCCCAACCTTTGCCTTGATGTCACCACCATCCTCTGTTACCCATCCCTTAACCAATTTGTTACCCAATTTACCACCTTAAGAACCACCCCTAAGCTGCCCAGTTTCCTTATGAATATTTTATGTGGAGCAATGTCGAAAAATCTTACTGAAACTTAAGTAGGCCATGTTCACTGCCCCACCCGGATCTAGTTCCTTGGTCACCAGTCAAAAAATCTATAAATCTATCAGATTTGTCTGACATGACCCCCCATGAATCCATGTTGCCTCGGGTCTTATAACCCACTGGATTCAAGATACTCCACAATCCTTTCCTTTAAAGGTGACTCCATTGACTCTCCTCCACTGATGTCAGGCTGACTGGCGTATTGTTGCCAGCCTCCTCCCTGCTACTGCTTTTGTGAAGTGGGACTACATCTGCCCTCTCCCAGTTCTCTGGAACCACTCCTGTTTCCAGTGACTTGTCAAAAAGAACTGTCAGAGATGTAGCCAGTACCTCCCTGAATTCCTTTAGTACCCTTGGGTGTACCCCTCTGACCAATAGTTTTGTTCACTTTCAGATATGCAAGTCCCTTCAGGACTCTCTTCTTCTTTGCTCCAGTGAGGAACTCTAGTTGGGGAAGGGGGCATGATAGAAACATTCAAGTAGCTTAAAGGTATCAACAATGTGCAATTGCAGGACCTTTCTCAGATCAGCAGCTGCAGCAGAACAAGAGGGCAAGACATGCACTTGCGGGGCGGTAAGTTCAGGAGTAATATTAGAAAATTATTTTTCACTGAAAGGGTGGTGGATCCATGGAACGGCCTGCCCCCGGGGGTGGTGGGAGCAAAAACAGTAAATTAATTTAAACTAGCATGAAATAGACACACCAATAAATTAAAGAGAGATTCCAGGTGTGTGTGTGTGGGGGTAGAAATTCCATGGGCAGACTAGAAGGATCTTGCAGTTCCCATCTGCAGGCATATTCTATGTATGTATCTCTGTAAATGGACTTGTGTCTGCTTCCCCCTCTCTAGTGCCCCTGTTGCTTTTATGTAGCCCATGTTCTTCCCCTTCCTCTGTGAAGACTGAACAAAAGTATTTGTCCAGGCTATCTGCTTTTTCCTGATCCTCCTCCTCTGCACAGTCCCCACCTGCCCTCCTTAACCTCATTTCACTTATGTACCTAGCAAATGTCTTAATAGCTTTCATTGCCCTTGGGGCTATTCTTTCCTCAGTTTGCACCTTTGTGCTCCACATCTCTTTCCCTGCCTCCCTTTGCTTCTCCTGATACACCTCTCTCTGTCCCCTTCCATCTGTGTCTCTTTAAACCTTCTGAAAGCTACCACTTTTACCTTTTCAGCTACTTCCTTTGAGAACCATAGCAGTCTTTTTTCACTCTTGTTTTTGTTCACTTCTTTGTGTAGATTTGTTGCCTTCGCTATGCCTTCTCTTAACCTAGCCCACTGTTGTGCCACCCTACCCAGGTAATTCCCCCATTAGATTGTCTCTGAGGCATTCACCCATTGATTCTTAAATCTGCCCTCCTGAAGTCCGGGACCTTTGTTCTTGTGTGGTTCGTTTCCATCATTGTCCTTATATTGAACCACACTGTATGGTGATCACTGGTCCCCAGGTGGCCTCCCATCTTGACATCTGCAATACTGTACCTTTTAGTGAGTACCATGTCCAGTATTTCCCCATTACAAGTAGGCTCCTTTACTAGTTGCTTGAGAAATGCCCCCTGCAGGTAGTCCAGATGCCCCTGCTTCTTGCTGCAGCTGGGAGGCTCCAATCTACGTCCAAAAGATTGAAGTCCCTCACCAGCAGCATCTCCCCTTTTTCTGCCATTGTGCCAATGGCTTCCACCAGTGCCTTATCTTAATTCTCCTCCTGTATTGGAGGTCTGTAGATCACATCAGTGTGAACAGTGTCTCCGTTTACAAATGAATAGTGGTTCCAATTCAAAAAGAACACTGAGGAAGTCAAGAGGGAGTAATACAAGGCCCTTGTCTTGTACACCTTGGAGAAAAGGAGGTTCACAGGGAATATGACCTCAGACTTCTGCATACAAAAGTGTAGCAACAAAGTCAAACACACAAAGCTATTTGATATGGTGCCTTCCAGTAAGACACGGGGACACGCTCTGAAGTCCTGGTAACATCAGTGGGCACTTCTTTCCCAAAGGATGATACACATAAGGAACAGCCTACCAGCAGAGAAACTGGACATGAAGACGGCATGAGCATTCACTGTGTGCCTGGTTCTGCTTACCATGGGAATTGCAGGGTAGTCTGGGTAGCAGCATGGGCAAGGAATGTCTTTAAATGAGTAAATGTCTGAACAGCATACTGTACAGTTTCATGCTTGCCCATGAAGCAGGGGTGGGGGAGGGTTGGACATGACAGACTGTGAGTCCCTTTTACCTTAAATTACTATATTACTAGGCTACTAGAACTTTTTCATCTCCAGACTCAAAATCAGACAACAAATAAAATCATGACCCAGCAGAGGATCATTTTTCTATTACACATGCATAGCCCTGAACCCAGAATCCCTGCTGCTAGGTGGCTGGGACAGAAGAGTACTGCCAGGCATTGTACTTCCTGGGTGAGAGGGTAAGTGGTTGGGCAACACTCTGCAGTGGCCCTCTTGGTGCTCCAGAATGTGCATAACATGTGTGTACGTGTGGGGGGATGGAGATGACACATGTATTTGGATGCAGGTTCTGGGGACCAGAATGCTACAGACAGAAATCAACAGTAGGACATTTCAGGAATTCGCCACTAGGCAACCTTGTGAAGACACCATGGTCTTCTTAGGTCAACTAGATTGCAGTCCTGCAGTTATAATGACCCAGAGGTGGGCCCCATGGAGGGGGTGTCGCTATATGAGAACACAGCTGTAGGAGTAGCTTGGGGATTGGGGGATACAGGAGGCAAGTTTGCTGAGCAGAGGCAGGAGGCAAAACAGCAACAAAAAAAAGAAAATCATGAAAAGCTTTAGAAAATCCTCAGCACAGTGCCCAGTAGACCTACTAGTAACAGAAATTATGTAGACATTAAGTCAAACTGACCTTCTGGATACGAATAAATCTGGTAGCAGACAAATTTGTCACAGACTCAATAATTGTTTTGTGCTGGGAAAACAGTTTCTTACTTTGCACAGAATTACAAGGAAAGCTTTTCAGCCATGCACCAGCAAACGCTGCTAATGCTATGCAGAGCTTCTGCAAAAGTACTAGGTCGCTGTGGTCTCAGGGTGTCATGACCATGGTTACTCCCAGCCCACAATACTGAGGGGGTGCAGGCAGGTTTTCTTCCTTTTTAAAGCCTGTTTGTAGCCGTACAGTATTAACAACCACACAGACTGACAGGCTTCTGAATATTGGTCTGGTGAAGGCAGTACCTATGAGAAAACAGCATCTGAAACCAGCTGTGAACTGGAAACCTGCAGATGCATGAAGGATGGCAACAGTGACTCAGACAGTCACGCTCACGCCATGAGACGAACAAGACCTTGACCGTTATGACTGTTTGAAAGGTCAAGTGGTTTTTATGATACTTTCTCGTATTATCATTGTTTATACTAGTGTCACCTAAGTTTATTTTGCATTGCATGTCTGCTAAAAAGTTTTACACTGCAATGCAGTAAATTGCATTATTTGACATGTGAGCGTTGATATAGAGTGCTGTAGCTTTTTTTATCCTTCCTTGCTGTTGTCATTTTGCATTCTTTTTTATTTAAAACTTTTTATTACAGTTTTGCACAGTTCATGGTAAAATCATAACATAAAATATAAATTCACAACTGAGAAAAAAAGCAGCTTCTAGCATACCATTACTAAATAAAATCTCACCCTTTTATGGAGGGTCCAAGATTTATAAGAATATATAAGAAAGATGTTTTCAGATGCCAGTCCTGGTGATGGAGAGACGCTCTCCTTCATACAAAGAAATTAAGGAAGTACATCTGAGTCAATTAGCAATGGATGCAGAAATAGTCATGTGAAAAATCTGGACTCGGGAGTCCAGCGTCATAACTGGTTGACACCTAAGTGACTATATCACCCATTATTCACATCTGTCACACATACTCTGCTGCTTCATGAAGCTGGAAATGCCCACAGGAGCAAAGGTAAGTTAGTTTTTTTTTTTTTTATTTCAAAAATAAAATACGCTGAGTCACCTTACAGTGTTTTATTATAGGGTAAGGTGACAGCAGGGTGTGGGTTACAGACTCTAAATCCTATCCCCATGGTGACCTACATTTGCCTTCGGCTCATGTAGTTACGTACATGGATGGGGGTGGGATTACCCTACTGTAATCCAATCCCCATCGTGCCTTATTGCTTATTATGAAATGGGTAGAAAGAATGCTGGCGCCTGATTGACCAGGAGGTACAGTCAGACCAGCCATTGTCCCAGCATAACAGCCTGGCTGAAAGTAGCTAAAACAAAAGTTTTGTAAATATTTTAAATTTACTGAAAATGATTCATTTCGTAACTGTAATAAGGCATTCCAGGGGGTGTGTTATGGTGGCTATATGGCCCTTCTCTGGTGGTGGAAGCACTTGGCTTCGCTTTCTGCATCAACCCACCCAAGGTGGGTCATTATCCCACCATAATGTACCCCTGTCCTACCTTCTTGTTTAAACTCACCTACTTCTAAGGGTCAGTTAAGTTAAATATCAATATCATCAGTGAGGAAAGTAAGGGAAAATGCCTACCGGATGCTTTATACCAGGGTTTCTCAAAAGGTGAAGCCAGCCTCCCAGGGGAGGCCCCAACCTGTTCCGGGATGGCTCAAGCAACCCTTAAAATGTACTATATTTTAATGTCAAGTTTTGTATGCTTCTTGTGAAAGGATGCAGCAAAGTGAAAGCGAATAACAGCATGCGAATTTATGTACAATATGGTTACCAGGAAAGACACGCTCAACAAACACTTGTTTCCTGGTATGACATGGGGAAAATACAATTCTTGGAAACTGTGCAAAACAAAATTCAAAATAATGCAAATGAATAGGAACAAGGTAACAACTGACCCATTATACTGGCTGCAGAAAAGCACAAATACAAAGGCTAAGCAGAGAGATACTAGGAGCAAGAGCAGGAGGGAGCAAATGGTCCCTGAGAAGGTGTTTAAGAGCAGGGTAAAACTGACAAAGAAAGCAATCTGACTCATGGAAGTATTGCAACGAGGGGTAAATAAAGTTCAAAAGTCAGAAGTGTGGAGCGAGTAGGCTGACCTGGGAAGGGGAGTTACAGAGAAGGAGAATAGCGTCAATAAAATGAGAATAAACTCAACTACTCACACGCACTTCATTGCATTCTTCCTGCAATGTGCAAAGTATGATAGTTGTTCTAACTATGGGGAGGCGCCAAATTATTTCTATATTAGGGGGAGGCTCAATATCTTTTCCAAGGCTTGGGGGAGGCTCACTATGACAAAGTGTGAGAACTCCTGCTTTATACCAATTAAAAAATAGCAACTCAGAGGAAAATGTAGGGGCTACTACTGACAACAAGCATGTGTAGCCATCGAGAGTTAGTCATGATGACCATTTAAACCTTGACAGCGAAACTCAAGAGGTTTTGGTCGCCATGGCTACCTTGAGATGGCCACAAACGCTTGTTGTCGATAGTGGACCATACATTGTCTTTTATAATGTATGGTCCACACAAAACTGTTAAACGAGACTCATTTGTTTAAAACTCAGCTGTAGAGTCCTTGCTTTTATGTTTATTTTTTCATGCCATTCTCTTCTGGGTCCAACTCTCACCATTGTGGCCATTGAAAGCAGAGTTAGCGATATGCACATGTGTTCCAAGTTGTTGTGCTGCAGTAGCTATGTAGCTAGTGCAGCACAACAAACTAGATGACATAGCTAGTGCAGTACAACAACGTTGTTCAAGGGATGGATTTCCATCCTCAACAATAATAGCTTATTTTTTCACTTTATTTTTTATTTTAGTCTTTGGTAACCGGGTAAGGCCCACTAGGCACAAGTGCCTGTTTCCATGGGCGACCTGGGAGCACTGGGCAGTTATGTGACTTGCTCAGAGTCACACAGTATGCAAGTGGAGGCTGAAAGAATCAAACTCAGGTCTGGTCTGCTGGATGTACCAAGCTCGTTCACACCTTGTTCCTCTAACCTCTAGGCTATACTGCTTAGCAGGTATATCTTCAAGAGGTAGCCCATATTTTCTCTAATATTTCAAGTTTTTGTTCCAGTTTCAAAATAATATTTATGAACCAGACAGTGATACAAACTGTAGGTGTGGAGAGTTCTAAGAATCCATTTATATAGATCCAAGACAGCTTATTATGGGATGGTGCTCAGACTGAGCATTCTGAATATACTGTATAAAAACTGTTTAAAACAAACATTTGTCAATGCCGAATGTTTGCTTGCTGGCATTGGCATTGGCAGTGCAGGAGTTAGAGAGATGCATAATAGGAATGGCAGTGAAGTATTGAACTGAAGCCAACGCCGCCGCCACCCTGCAGAGACTGACAGGCATTGGGGTGTGCCTGTGGGTCATCGGCCATAATGCTCATGCCATTTCACCTCACCCTACCCTGCAGATACTGACAAGTGTCACAGTGTGCGTTGGGGTGTTTGGGCCTTATGATCACCCCATTCCATAAGGAAATATGCTGAGATGGGTGCAGTATAGGAGAATGGAGTGAACTTTGGGGCCGAAGAGTGCAAGGCACACCTCGATGCTTGTCAGTGGCTGCATGGTGGGGGGGGGGTGGAATGGCATGAGCATTACAGCTGAAAATCCCAAGTCAGTCTGTACAGGGTGGGGTGTTACAGTTGGAAACCCTAAGACCCCAGGCGTTTGTTGGTATTTTCACTCCAAATTTTCAACATGTTTTTTTTGTGACCCCCACCTCATGAACAGTAGCAATATGAGTTTGTTAACTGAAAGCTGATTTTGCATGGTAACTATGCCATTTGGCACCACAGGTGCAAAAACACATTTCAAACAGGATGTGAAAAATAACAGCTGTACTGTTCATGAGGAGGTGTAAAAAATGGCAATGTTGAAAATCTAAAAAAACTGGTGAAGTCACGTGCGTGCGTAGAAACTGCACAATGCACACCCATAATGTAATTAGTTTAGGGATTTTTTACAGCAGATTGTCAACACAGGCATTCTGGGACCTCCACTCATGAACAGTGTCACTGTGATTTTCATAATCTGTCCCGAACAATGATTTCCCACAGCTATCACACATTTCTGCACAGAAATGAGAAAACACATTTTGCCAGGGTGTGAAAAATGACAGCTGTAGTGTTCATAAGGAGGTGTGGAAAAATGCCAGTGTTGAAAATCTGGACTGAGAATAGTACAAATTCGTGAACTTACGAAGGTGCGTGGAAACTGCTCAATGCACGCTCTTAACACAGTCATTTCATGGACTTTTGTCACCAAATTTTCAACATAGCCATTTTAAGACCTCTGCTCCTGAACAGTGCCACTGTGATTTTCTTAATCTGTCCTAAACATTGATTTAGCACACCGATTGCGCCATTGTGCACTACATGCAAGAAAACACATTTTGGGTGAGATGTGAAAAATGACAGCTATACTGCTCATAAGGAGGTATGGTAAAATGGCAATGTTGAAAATCTGAAGTGAAAATAGTAAAAATTTGTGAAATTACAAGCGTGCGTAGGAACTGCGCAACACATGCTTGTAAAACAGTCATTTGTAGGAATTTTTTCACCAAATTTTCAACATAGGGTTTTGGGGGGCCTACCTCATGAACTGTGACACTGTCATTTCGTTACTTGGTCCCAAAAGGTGGTTCCGTGCAGTGACCGCTAAATCACCTTTTGGGACCGAATAACAAAATGACAGTGACTGAGTTCATGAGGTGGGGTCCCAAGAACCCCATGTGAAAGATTTGGTGAAAAAATTCCTCAAAATGGCTGAGATATGCACCAAAGTTGGAAAAAAAC
Organism: Neoceratodus forsteri; assembly: GCA_016271365.2. Classification (NCBI taxonomy): domain Eukaryota; kingdom Metazoa; phylum Chordata; order Ceratodontiformes; family Ceratodontidae; genus Neoceratodus; species Neoceratodus forsteri. The sequence continues at coordinate 167,211,832 of CM028137.1, forward strand.
ATTTATGCCATTATACAGTTTACTGGTATGTCTTCAGTTCGTGGTCGGCTTTGAAGAGTGCAGATGTGTTCCTGGTCCACCAAAGATTATCGTGCGGGGCTCCAGAGGTAAGTATGGGGTGGGGGGCATGGGGAGGTGGGTGTGCAGAGGTGGGCGCGGGTTGGGAGGGGCAAGACAGGCGACATGTGGCGTTTTTTTCAGTTTATTTTTCTTGTTTAGGAAGATGATGGAGGACTTTTGCCATGCTGGGGTGGGCTCCCAGCATGGCAGCTGGAAAGTTCTTTGGGGGCAGTGGAGCCGATGGGGGATTGGGCACCCCTGTCGGCCATACCGACTTTTGCCACACTGGGGTGGGCTCCCAGAGTGGCACCTAGAAGTCTGTGTCTTTTTTGGGGGGTTACAGTGGAGCTGACGGTGGATTACGCACCCCCGTCGGCCATAAGAACTTTTGCCATGCTGGTGTGGGCTCCCAGCGTGGCACCTAGAAGTCTGTTTGGGGGGGCAGTGGAGCCGTCGGGGGACTGGACACACCCATCGGTCATACAGTGTGCGGGTGTGGAGGGAAGCGCATGAGCATGCTGGGGTGGGCTCCCAGCGTGCTACGTAGTGTTTGGGGGGGGACGATGAACTGTCTATGACAGTTCAGATGCAGTGCTGACGTACGTGTAGGCAATTTGCATACTGCTGACGGCAGTATGCAAATTGACTACACGTTACCACTGCTGATTGTGGTGGTGTTTCCCTTATACACCACTGCAACTGAACAGCTGTCATAGACAGCTCGGGCATTCATTGGCAGGCGCAACCGCACCTGCAAAAGGGAACAGGGCATTGGAAGTGGGGGAGGCACACCTACGAAAACTCGTATGGTGGCACTATGTTTCTTGCACATGCATGCAAGCAAACATATAGACTAAATCTGCAATTTTTTCCTGCAGTGCTACAAGAAGCCTGCTGTCAGACGCTACAATTTCTATCAACACAGCGCCATCTACAGTTAACACTGCAACCTCCACTCAAGGTCCATTCAGTTTCAATAGACCTGTCAACTTTATTAAACTTGGTAAATTAATTTTTCCCCCTGAAGACCTCTAGTGAAGTGTAACATGTGGTTCAACAACATTTTGGTTAATTTAGATTCTTAACAAAGTTGTTGTTTTACTTCCCCAGAAGTTGAGGAATTCATTTTTCTCAGGGAAGAATATTTAAAGAAATAAATTAATATTTATTGAAATTTTAAAAACGTGTCAGTGTATTTGTTCATTTTTGTGTTACAAATCCTTTTTTTAAGTTCAATAAGACACTCCGGGGTATGCATTGAACAGGTCTGACCACGCTTCCAGGGGCAGAAGGATACGGCCCTGGGTGTGCAGTCAGATCTAGCCAATGTACACCCCATTGTGTGTTATGGCTTATATCATGTGATCTGTAACAAGGCCTGTTGACTTGTGCATCAGGCTGATAAATATACCCATATCTGCTCCTTGTGCAAGCAAACTGGCTCCCGCTAACAAGCAGAATGAAGTATCAAGCCTGCCTGCTAGCAACCAAATCACTGTTTGGACTCCCCCTCCACCCCATGTTGAAACTGCATCCTATGTTGCTAACCAGTACAATACCAGGAGCATGTCTAGGAATACACTAGAGCTGCCATTCTGAAAAACAAAACTGGGTCAACGCTCTTTTGCTGTAAGGGCTGCTGGTTGGCTAAACAAACTGCCAAACTCACTGCTAAATCTTCCCAATCTTTCACCTTTCAAAAGATCTCTGCAGTCATCATCTCTGCCTTTACAATGCTGTTGTAACTGCACATAACCCTTTGTGTAGCGTTTGCCTTATTTGGCGATTTGCTTTGCTGTTCTGTTATTGTCACTGGATTGTATCTCACTGTACGTTGCTTGACATTGTGTTTACTGTATGTACCCTAACTGTATTATAATGACCTTGACAACCCTGTGGAACCTTTGCAAATGAGGACTTGTACTCAGTGACACTTTCCAAATAACAGTCAGCCTGACATCAGTGGTAGGAACGTTAATAGAATCACTGCTCAAGAAAAGGACTGTGGAATAGCTTCAATCCAGTGGGTTACAAGATCTGAGGCAGCATGGTTTCACAAGGGGGAGGACATGTCAAATGAATCTGATAGATTTATTTGACCAGGTGACCAAGGATTTAGATCAGGGTGGAGTGGTGGATGTGGCTCACCTAGATTTCAATGAGGCTATCAGAACCATTCCACACAGGAGACTAGTAGGCAAGCTGGGTAGCTTAGGAGTGGGTCCAAATGTGGTAAACTGGATAAGAAACTGTATTTATTTATGTTAAATTTGATAACCAGGAAAGGCACATGGAGCCAAGGCCCATTTCACGGGCGGGGGGTGACTGGAAGTACAGACAAAAGGCATTACAGACATCTGTAGTGCAAAAATACAGAGTACAAAGTGTTCAATACAATAGTTAATCAAGTGAGGAGAGTTAGGTAAGAGGCCCCATATGAGAAGACAGCAGTATGAAATTATACCATGAAATTGGTTAGGGGACAGGCAACAGAGGGTAGTAGTAAATGGAGTTCACTCCAAGAAAGGCAGGGTGACCAGCGGGGTGCCTCAGAGTCAGTGCTGGGACCAGTTCTCCTTAATGTCTTTATAAATGACATTGCAGACGAGCTGAGAAGTAAAATCTGCCTTTTTGTGGAGGACACCAAAATCTGCAAGAAGGTGGATACTAATGTAAAACAAAATGGTGAGGTGCATCACAGGTAATATCCAGGGTACTGTGAACGGGAAGGCTGATCCCACAGTATCAATGTGATTCATGGTTGTAGCACTCCAGGTTGGTAAAGGACACTCCAAAGTTGTTTCAGGCAAACAAAAAGTTTTATTATATCAAGCCACAACAATCACTGTAGTCCCTAGCACCTCAGCCCCACCAATTGTGGGGCAGAGGCACTAGGAACTATGACGATTGTTGGGGAGCGATACTATAAACCTTTTGTTTGCCTGAAACAGCTTCAGAATGTCCTTTACCAACCTGAAGTGCTACAACCATGAATTACAATAAGGTGGATACTCCGGGGTTGTGGAAAAAATGAACAGAGACCTAAGAAAACTTGAGGAGCGACTGACAGTATGGCAGCTAGGTTTCAATGCAAAAAAGTACAAAATAATGCAGTTAGGCACAGAAGCCTGGGCAGAGTACAAAATGGGTGCAGTGGTATTGACAGCCACCAAGCAGGTAAGAACCCTGGGTAATCATATCAGATGACCTACAGGTGGCCAAGGCTAGGCAGTGCAACAAGGCAGCAGTAAGCTCTAGTGGGATGTTGGGGTGCATAGGGAGGGGTATGACCAGCAGAAAGAGGGAGGTGGTGTTGCCTCTGTATACATCGCTGGCAAGGCATCACCCAGAGTGCTGTGCCCAGTTCTGGAGACCGCATCTTTGGAAGGACATTGGGCGCTATGCACAAAGCAGGCAGGGGTACACAGAAAAGTCACGTACCCTGCCTGCGGTTCTGCACACTCATGGACAGGTGCACCCATACTGGCAATCATGGCTCCCCCCAGTGCGCGGGACTCCACAGTGTGGATGGGGCAGAATTGTGGACCTGGGTGGGCATCCAATGTGATGCCCGACCCGGGTACAACAGTGAATCCCCCACACAGTGTGGCATGAGTCCAGGGTACTGCATGCCTACTACAAGCACCCGGACCCACGTGGCATGGCCCCTATGGCCAGTCAGTGCACCGACCTAGCCCTCGGCAATGTCACCCTCCCAGTGCACTGCAGGACCCCAGCATCTGTACCTGCCTCCAGCCCGCATGCCCACAACAGCAGCTGTGCCCTGACAAAAATGTGGCCATACACCAGAGTCTCCCTAGGTGGGCATGTGCTAGAGTTCATCCCCCCGGTAACATCCCAATGGCACTGCCACACTGACATTTCGGGCACACACCCATCCCACTGCCCCTGCCCTCCCCAGCTGCCTAGTGGGCAGGGGCAGCACAGCAAGCACTGTCCTGGTCCCCCAGCATCCGACAGATTTCATTTTCATTTTTTCATTTATTCTTTGATAACCGGGTAAAGGCACTGGACCAAAGGTCCCTTTTCAGGCCCGATGAAGACAATGGGGACACACAGAGGGCTATGGCAGGGTCTACCCTGGAATACCCTGCACCAGCCTCTGCACCCATGTGGCCAGCACTATGCCATTTAGTGAATACTAAGTAGTGCTGCCACTCCCTAGAACACCCCCAACATGGTGCGGTCCGCTGACACGGGGGGATCGGAGTGTGGTGGGTCTACGTGGCCCCAGTTGTGCATCCCGCATGGGAGAGGGGCACTGGGTGTGAGGTAGCTACGCGACACAACGTTGACAGTGGCCACTCCACACATTCATGCATAGTGCCCAAAGACAGAGTGGAGGCAGTCCAGGAGGCAACTAAATGGTACAGAACTGGAGAAAAAAAGGACCCGTGGCGCTCATGCGTGTTGAAGTTAAAAAATGCCACACCAAATTAAAAACTCAAACTAGGAGCAAGCAGTCAGTGCACAAAAAAGAACACAGAAAATAATGGCAAGTGTTTTAATACAGCACACAGTATATGATGAGACTGTTGATATTAATTTAAAAAACTTATGATCTTTAAGCTATTACCAAGTAGAACTGTCAGCCAGTCTTATTTACTATTTTATTTTCAATGCACTTCTACACACTTGCCGGTTAATTTATGTAGCATTGTAGCTTTAATTGATAGCGTTCTTATGTTGGGCTGTTACATTCACTGCCCCTCTCCTGACAAAGAGTCCACAAGGGTTCGAAGTGCTGGTGTATCTGTGTTCAGCCGTGTCCGTCTGTGCACTGTATTAAAACTCTTGGCATTATTTTCTGACTTTGTGTTCTTTTCTGAGCACCGACTGCTAGCTCCTAAAATGGTGCAGAGTCTGCATCAAAAGCCCTAAGAGGAGAGACTAAAGGACCTCAATATGTACACCCAGAAGAGAGGAGGTAAGGGTATGATAAAGACCTTTAAATACCTCAACGGGGATAAATAACGTACAGGAGAGAAGTATTTTTCAGAAAAAAAGGTACTCAAGAACAAGAGGGCATGCTATGCAGCAGGGGCGGAGGGGTTGATTCAGAAGAGATGTGAGGAAGTAGTTCTTCACAGAAAGAGTGATGGATTCCTGGAACAGTCTTCCAGTGAGGTGGTGGGGGTGACACAGGGTCATAATGTTGCAGAGGAAATCGTGCTGGCAAATAATGCCACAGAAAAAACATGGCCAAGTAATGTCTGTGAAACACTGACAATACAGGACGTGTACATCCATTGATTACAATAGTACTTTTCTGTTTTGTGGGAGGCTCCATCCCGCACCCCTAGACCCCGAATTAATATAACTAACTCCAAGGGGGTGTGGATTTCAGGGATGGGGCAAAACACTGCAGGCAGAAAAATTCCTTCTAAAAAAAAAAAGCCACCACACCATGGGAGCTGGGGGGAATCAAACTGCGGGCCCAAGTCCTCTACACCACTGGATGCTGGTGCTCTAACTACTTCATCATGGGAGCAGCTCTACCAGGTATTGCACCGGCTGCCTCCTTGACACTCCCCCATTTAACAGTACAGCGACAGGGGTGGAGGTTATTCCCAATCACTGTAAAACCCCTGTCGCAGTACTACCATAAATACTTTCTGCAGCACGCTAATTCATTCACTGTTTTGGCAGTGCTATATTCACCCAGTACCAGTGGGGACACATGTAAATAATAGAGGAAAGGAAGTAGAGGAGAGAGAAAGAGCTCTAGATCAGGCACGGTCTGCGGTAACAGTGTAGGTAGGGAAAAGTGACAGACTGGATGGGCCAAGTGGTCCTTATCTGCTGTCAAATTCTGTTTCTATGTAGGTATGATGCCCAAGGCTGCATCATAGTTACCTCTGATGGTTTTTGCCCCCTCAGTGAGTCCCTGCCCCAGTTAAAGCAGCAGTGCATGATAGCAGTGAAAATGCTGATATATACTTTTTGATTCTGTTTTGGATTGCCCCTATCACATGACTTGTAAGATACCCTTCTTTCCTCATGTTGAATCTGTGTTAGCACTTTCTTCATGTTTGAACTAATAAAAGGAGCCCTTCTTTTAATATGGCTCGAACCAGGTTTTCATCAGTATTCTCAGCGTTTTTTGTACACCTGTTGTTCCATAAGGTCAGGGAGCTGTGTCTGCTGCATGCTAGTTTGCTATAGTCACAAAAAATGATCTTGAACAGTATGTTTTCAAAAGTGACAGAGAATACTGATTAAAACCCTGGACCAAGTCACATTAAAAGGAGTGCTCCTTTTATTATTTCAACTGTCAACAATCTGGTAAGGCAGATGCCAAATGTGGATAAAAGGATGTCGTACAACTCAGGAGACTGGTGGCAATTTAAAATGAAATAAAAAGTATAGGTCAAAATTGTCACTGCTATCATACACTGCTGCATTAAGCAGCTTGGCTATCGTCTCTGGCTCTCTCACAGGTATCTCCCGCGACCCTTGTTTTCAGAGACCCAGTCCCCTTCTATGCCATCTTTCTTCCATTTGTGTACTGGAAGAAGGCATTGGTGCTGTCTGCAGCGCCTGTCGCTATGCTGTCTTTCAGCCCTTCCTTTGCTGTCTATATACTAGTTCTATAGCCCCTCAGTGTAGCGCTGTGCCCTTCTCTGGTCTGGAAGCAACCTGTCTCTTTCCAGCACATATAGCCCTTCTTTTTTGGTTACAATCAGTTGCCTTGGGTACCTACTGAGCAGGGAGCTGTGGGGCATGTTTTGTCTTTTTTCCTCTTGGTCATACAGGAATGCACACCTGTGCAGTTGCACACACATATATATATATATATATATATATATTTTTTTTTTAATTATTATTTTTATTTAGTTTCCAACAGGTATAACATAAGCACAAAGAGATGGATACATAACATTTACATATATGACAGTATTATCCAAGCTGGTAACTGTGCCCGTGACAGTCTCAATAATTGCACAGCATGGCTGCAACCCCAAAATCAGGAAAAGTATCTACAGCCAGCCTGCTGGCACAGTGGTAGCACTATTACTCGCAATGCCAATGACCTGGCTTTGGGAACAAACCTAAACCATCGCAGGCTGGCTGGGGGAGCTCAGATGAGCATCTCCCTACGCACTGTCCACCTCAGGGAGGGACAGTGATCAGTCTTCGCTACTCTATTGCCACCTGTGTGACCTCAGGTTGTAGTGAATGTGGAGTCAATGAGCTGGGAGGGAGGATGCCACCACAGTCTGGCATATGCGCACCTCATGTGCCTGCGTCAGGAAGCTTCATCGACACCATAAGGGAGGGGAGAAAAAAGGAGGAAAAATTCCGCCAAGTGAAACAGGAGGATGCCCACTCCTCATCGCAGCCCTGATCAGTGGCCATGTCTCCATCTGGGGATAGGGGACCCACCCTGGTGAGTAAGCCAGGGTGCAGTCAGGGGCAATGGGTAAGTCCTGGAGAAGGTGAGTGATGGGGCCTGGTGAGAGGGCAGGAATGATGGGGGGCTAGTTGGCTGAAGGAGATGAAAGCATACTAAATTACAAAAAGGAAGAGCATCTATGCCACCTTATAAACTGCTTCCCCAGTCAGCAACAATGAACAGTGAAACCAACATCAAATATGTGTGATCATTCTGCTAGTCACAAAGTGATTTTACTGGCCAATCCTAACATAAGCTTTGGGACAAAAGATTGGTCCAGTGTCATCACATGGAAAATCCAAGGTTGCCAAACGTCCATAAATTTGAAAGTGCGGTCCTGAATGGAGTAAGTTAGTTTTTCCATATGACATAATTTACTGAGCATCTTCCTCAACAAACACCACAAGTGTTCTCCGTTACCAACATCATGCAGCCACTCCACACCCTTGGACACCAGGCGCTCCACCATGGCAAAGTCTGCCTTCCTAAAAGTTTTTGGTCCTAGTGGCTGATGTGCAGCTTGTTTTCCCTGTCACCAGGGACAAGAATACCTGGTTGCAGCCATTGCCTACCACTGGATCCTTGACTTTACCCTGGAGCTGATCCCATCCCTACTGCTGAGAGCAAGGTCTTGGATAACCTCCAGCATAATCCCCTCTTGGACATGCTGCTCTAGTATTCCAGTGCTGTCCAGTAAACTGTAATCATGGAAACATTAAAAGAGTCCCCATTACACTTCATTTGCTCTGGCTGCCTGCCTACAGCCCCTAATCCTGTGATTGCGACAACATATCTGTTGCTATGCAAATGGTTATGATGTCACTATCAGAAGACTATGATGTCAGATGTAGACAAGCATCCAGAGCAGATGAAACCTAGGGAACAGTGATCCTGTTTTCATGTTAATGTTTTTAATAGCTATAAACACAGAAACATAGAATCTGTTGTCAGAAAAGGACCACTTGACTCATCCAGTCTGCCCAGATGTTCCCTTCGTAGTCTATCTCTGTAGACTCTAACTGGTCTCTGGCAACCATCCTTCCTCCCTTGTTTTTCAATACACTCCTGTGTTTATCCTATACATCCTTGAAGCCCCCGCTATTTATGCCTCCACCATTTCTACTGCCAGTCTGTTCCAGGCATCTACCACCCTTTCAGTCAAGAAATATCTCTTCCCATCTCTCTTAAACACCCCCCCCCTTCAGCTTCGCTGCATGCCCACTGGAAGTTTCTGATGCTAGTGGCTGAGATATAGCTTGTTTTTCCTGTCACCTGGGAGAAGGTTATTAAGAACATGAACCAGAGAGAGAGACTCTCCCGTATGTGTGTGTGTGTGTGTTGGGGGGTGGGGTTTAGAAAGTACAGGGCTACAAAAAAATAGCAGCACAATCAGCAATGGAACATTATAGGGTGCTCGAGACACTGTTGGGCTTCAACAAGTGCAACATCTCTGCCAATCCCAGAAGCCGCAGAAACAAACCGTTCATCAGTGCAATAAGAGTGGAATGAAGAGCACAAGAAATATTTCTTCTAGGAACATTAAAGTAGCACAGAACTCTTGGATGTGTTTGGAGGAACTGTGATGAAACATCATCATTAGGCATTGACTTATTGAGTAAATGTGGACTTTACACTTTGTCTGGCTCTCTGATTCACTTTCTTTAATTATGGGTCTGAAATGGGACCTCTGACATCTGTCAGTATGCACTCTTTCTCCTAAACAAGAATAGCACTTGAGGGGAAGTCAACCTGCTGATTCCCTAAAGCCATAAAGACAAACACAAGCAGAACAAGTTGCCCACCACTGGTTTCCATGCACCTCGGGTGCCGGGATGGGAACGGAGGGATCGGGGTGGACAGTACATAGTGGGAGGGAGCAGGAGGGTTTATTTTCATGTTGGGTGCCGGGACAGGAATGGAGGGAGTGAACTGGAAAGCATGCAGTGGGAGGGAGTGGGAGGTTTATTTTAATTTTGGTGCTGGGATGGGAATGGAAGAAGGAGGACAGCCGCAGTGGGAGGGAGGAGATGGAGGTTTATTTTCACGGTGTCGGAAGGGAATGGAGGGAGGCGGTGGACAGCACACAGTGGGAGGGAGGCGGGAGGTTTAATTTCATTTCAGGTGCGGGACAGGAACAGAGGGAGCAGGGCAGACAGCACGTAGTGGAAAGGAGCAGGAGGGTTTATTTTCATTTCGGGTGGGACGGGGAATGGGGCGGACAGCACACAGTGGGAGGGAGCGGGAGGGTTTATTTTCACTTCAGATGGGACAGGGAGTGGGGTGGACAGCACGCAATGGGAAGGAGTGGGTGGGTTTATTTTCATTTCGGGTGCGGAGACGGGAACAGAGAGAGCGGGGTGGACAGCACGCAGTGTGAGGGAGTGGGAGGGTTTCCTTGCAGTCCAGGATGGGAATGGAAGGAGCGGGGAGGACAGAACGCAGTGGGAGGGAGCGTGAGGGTTTATTTTCACTTCAGGTGCTGGGTCGGAGAGCAGGGTGGACAGCACCACAGTGGGAGGGTTTACTTATGTAACCCCTAGATGGCGCTATCCAAGGGGCTACTACCCCTGCCTGATTTGCCACTAACAGGTTGAGGGGCCTGGATCCAATGGCGGGTGCCTCCACCCAGAGGTCAGGGTTTGCAATAGTTAAACTAACTTGGTCACAGCCCTCTGGGACACTGCAACCCCCCTTTCTTCCCACTAGTGGCCCACACAATATATCAGAATTACCTTCACAGTATACACTTACCCCCAGGACTGGTTCAGGCACTGGGACCTCCTGTAAAATAAGATACAGTGCAACAATCACAGTACAATACTTTAACATAGACAAATACCTCAGGCAGTATAACTTTGCTGAAACAAGCAGCTCTGATTTATTTAGGGGGATATAACAAGGACAGGGGGGAATCAGGTTAATTAGCTTATCAGTTTACTCATCTACCTATGGTTCTGTGCACAGGCCTATCCCTACCAGTTACTGTCCCTGGTACCCAAGCCCTAGTGGCTAGTCCAAACCGTGGCAGCTGGTGGGGCCCTTTCACACAGAGAAAGAAAAATTAGTTAAACAGTCAGCAGTACAGTAATTCCATTTGGATTCAATGTGGCAATTCAACAGGGAGCGACCCTGAATTAGTATTCACGACCTCCAAACAAGATAGGGTCCTTCAATGTCAGCAGAGCTCCTCTTGAGCTCCACGAGACTCCTCACACATTTATATGGCAAACTACAACAGGCAAAAGTCCTTTAATGGCAGCAGGATTCACTTGAGCTACACAAGCCTCCTCACACATTTATATGGTGAACAGTAACAGGCAAAAGTCCTTTAATGGCAGCAGGATTCACTCGAGCTACACAAGCCTCCTCACACATTTATATGGTAAACAGTCACAGGCAAAAGTCCTTTAATGGCAGCAGGATTCACTTGAGCTACACAAGCCTCCTCACACATTTATATGGTAAAAAGAAAGTACTATACCAGGCAGGCTGCTTCTCTATCCGATCGCAATTACTGCACAATACCGGAGAACACACAGCAGATTCAGTTCCTGACAGACCGAGTGCAATTCAACAATTTCTCCAGTCTTCTACAGGGTGAGCCTGGTTTCTACTCTTCAGATATCCTTTGATTCTCTTCACAGGACAGTTCAGTCTAACAAGCAGTTACACAAGCTGCAGAACGGAACTCTGGGCCTTACACACGTTTCCGACTAAAACTGCACACAAAAAAAGCACAGGGCTCCTTCCTCTTCACTGCCAGAGCTCAACTGAAACTCCAGCAGACAAAACCGGGCACTTCCTTTGAGTTCCTCCCAGTTCTTGGCTGGATTGGCTGTCACTCACAATAGACTGCCCCTGTATTGGTCAAAAGGCGCAGTCTAAACTACATCTCCCAGAGTCCTGCCCATACAATCCTCTTGTGGCTGGCTCAGATTATGAGTCCAAGTTCTGATTCATCCAAGGCACCATTTTAGAGCTACCTTAACCACACTGATTGGTCCAGTTCAGCAGTTCAAAACTAGAATGGGAACTAGGCAAACACAGTTCTGACTGCAAAGAAAGCAGGTTAGACAAACTGTAATTTCATTATTACTCTAAATGATTTCTGGCAAACAGTTACATCTTTCAGATAGGTTCCCTTTGCACTCTAGTGACTGCAAAAATGGAGTGAATTAGCAGCAGCTCAGTGGTACTCAAGCAGAGAAGCACACAGTCCCCCCATACAAACTAATCATGTCTGCAAGCAGACAGCTCTTAAAGAGACAGTACCAGAGGCTCTAAAAACACTCACTGATAAATGGCTTAAACGCCAAACACCATTCAGGCTTGGAGCATTCAAGCAAGCTCCTGGAAGTCTTTTGGGAACCCCCATTTGCAGGGGGGTTACACCTACACTCCTGGTGCAACAATGGAGGGAGTGGAGTGAACAGAAATATATCAGCAGGCAAGGCATGCCCTTATCAAATCACTTGGGAATTCCTTCATATAACAAATCAGCTGGGACCCAACCAACCATAAACAGTCAAAAGCCAGAGGATAATGCCACCAGTAAGTTTATTCATAACTAGTATTTAGGATTGATTTAAATATATTCCGATAATTGGGTAGACAAACCATTTAGCAATATAGGCAGTACAAATCATACTCCATTTTACTGCAGCCATTGCGATTTCAAGATGTTCAGAGAAAGTGAGCCATTTAAATTAAGTAAAATAATTGTGTTGTTGAAATAAACAAGCCATTTGCAATCTGTTTTACTGCTGTCAACGTTTCCAATTTCCAATAACAGATAAGGACAGCAGATGCACAGTACACTTGACGCCGAAACATCTAACATTAATAAACTAAAATCCTAAACAAATGTAAATAAAATATGCTAGTTAATTAAAAGAGCTCAAAGAAATACAGAGTACTATCAGTGGCTATCCCAGCGTGGCCACCATGTAGCTATCCCTTCTCAACAACAAACCAAGGCAAAAGCTACAAAGACATGCAACAGCATGGATGAATCTCAGTCCAACGCAACATCTGGCAGATTTTTCTGCTCACATCACCATCTCTGAACTGTTCCCACTTCACCTCAACATCTTAGCAACATTATTTTCATTTACAAATTTTCTCGTCAAGTATGTGATTTTCAATGTGCTCAGCATTTATGTGCTTACATTGCAGACAGGGGGATTGGGCACCCGCTGTTGGAAAAATTTAATTAAAGGGATTTGTTCACTAATATTTGGCTAAGTAACATGTGCATTTTTATAATGAGCTATTAACACTCACAGTACAGTTGTAAAATAATAAAGAAGTGCCAAAAAACTGTGCTTTTTTGTGTTTTACACGTCTGACATCCATTTTATCTGTCTGCTGCTGGGATGGCTCAGACAGTGATGGGCATGACAGTCAGTTCCCCACAGAGATGTCTCCGCTGATCATTGTGGCTTAGTCTGTATAACTTTAAACATTATCAAATTTCTAAACAGTTAAACCTGAGGTAAATCGTGAATGAATTCTGTGTTTTACAATATTGTTTTAGTGTATTGCTGCATCCTTGTTTTCTTTTCTTGATAGAGTTTATCATATTTTACGATACCGTGCTGTGTTTAAAATGTGTGGGCAGATAAGAAAGCCCTAAATGTCAGGATTCTTCATTATTACTTGTCTGTGCATATAAAACATTAGAATATTACGACAACATCCATTGCAACTTGTTCCTAATTTCTGTGAAATTCAAAATTAATAGTAACGGACTATTGTTTAAGGAACCGTGTTGTCTGTATGAAGTATCTGTACATTTGATCCAATCTGTGATAAGCCATCCATCTCCTAACATCTGTGCCTATCATACAGTTGGTTTGCAGACAATCTCATGGTGGCTAACTGTATATTCTCGGTCTCTATGTTTTACTGTGTCACTGCACAGCGTGGTGGGATTACACATGCATTCATCACCATGTAAATAGGTCTAATTAAACAATTCTTTATTTCTGAACATGGTATACCTTCTGTGACTTCATAGGTACCGTACATAGAGCAGAGCAAGCTCTGTTTCTACGGTAGGCGAGCTGTCACCGCAATATTACCAAAAAAAGTGAAGTTCAAGTTGGTCTCCTGGTCAAGCACATTGTACGCATTCAGAATCTGCTCCTGAACTCCTCTCATTCTGTTTTTTTTTTAGAAATCCTCATCGTCTGCATACACCTGTAGCATGACCACAATGGATAATTGCAATTATGGGTGACCATGACGACTAGTTCTGGGACCATTTTTTTGTCTCGTATCATGGTGTGTCACATAAGTGTTGACACTGTCACCACAACCTAATAAAACATCTTATGAAGCTGTTGTTACATTCTTAGTCTCTCTATTGCTCCCTCTCTCCCCCTCGTCTCTCCCTGTACTGATGCCATTTTGCATGACAGCAAGATAATCAAAACATTGAAACATAAACTTGGTTTTCCTATGCTTGCAATGCACTTGAGTGGAAAACGTTTTAGTTTCAGCTAACATTGCAATAAAAAATAGTCAAATCATTCTGTTCATTCATTTGTGGGTTAGGGCTTGCCTGCCAATCCTGGAGTAACATATTTAACTCGGGTGCCAGGACGGGAACTGAGGGCGGGCGGACATCATACAGTGGGAGGGAGCGGGAGGGTTTATTTTCACTTCGGGTGGGATGGGGAGTGGGGCGGACAGCACATAGTGGGAGGGAGTGGGAGGGATTCTTTGCAGTCCGGGATGAGAACGGAGGGAGCGGGGCAGACAGCACACAGCGGGAGGGAGCGGGAGGGATTCCTTGCAGTCCGGGACGGGAATGGATGGAGCAAGGCGGACAGCACGCAGCAGGAAGGAGCGGGAGGGTTTATTTTCACTTTGGGTGGGACAAGGAAGTGGGGGACAGCACGCTAGATGGGAGGAGGCGGGGCGTTTATTTTCACTTTGGGTGGACGGGAGGAAGGGATACAAGGGTGGAAGGGAGTGGAGGATTCTTTGCAGTCTGGGACGGAATGGATGGAGCGAGGCGGACAGCACGCAGCAGGAAGGAACGGGAGGGTTTATTTTCACTTCAGGTGGGACGGGGAGTGGGGGGGGACAGCATGCAGTAGGAGGGTTTCCTTGCAGTCCGAGATGGGAATGGAGGGAGCGGGGCAGACAGCACGCTGTGGCAGGGAGTGGGAGGGTTTATTTTTCACTTCGGTTGGGACGGGGAGTGGGGCGGACAGCACGCAGTGGAAGGGAGTGGGAGGGATTTCTTGCAGTCCGGGACGGGAACAGAGGGAGTGGGGTGGACAGCACGTAGCAGGAGGGAGTGGAAGGGTTTATTTTCACTTCAGGTGCTGGGTCGGGGAGCGGGGCAGACAGCACCGCAGTGGGAGGGTTTTCTTGCACTCCTGGTGCCACAATGGGAGGAGTGGAGTGAACAGAAATGTATTGGCAGGGAAGGTACTCCCTGCAGTGATGAGGTACTCCTTCATTGCAGTGGCCAATGTCTGTCAGGCACACCCTGCAATGCTGTGGCGCTCCCTCATTGCAGCGGCTAATTTCTTTCAAGTTGGTGGCACGCTTGCTGAACTAGTGTCAGCAGCAGCGTGCCACCACATTGGATACAGAAGGCCAAACCAGCAAATGCAGTGGCAACACTGGCCACCACAGTGCTGCACCTCCATAACCCACTTCTCCCCTAAGCTGCCGCAACATGTTTCTTGCACATGCACGTAAGCAAACATAATAAAAATGACTAGAAGCTTTTTGGTGGGACAGAATCAGGAGAAAAAAAGTAAGTAGAGGTGAAGCGTCTGATAGGATTTTTTTTTCTTGCAGCAAGAGAACTTAGGTCAGGGTTCATGTAGCAGTGGTACAGGACAGATGGGCATGATGTCTCTGACTGGAGCTGACTCTGCAGCCCTCAGTTTCAGCGGTGCCTCATGCTGGAACATCAGAAAACACCTCCACCCCCATGCAGGAGGCAAATCTACTAATGCTTACTCTGACCAGCATGAGTCAAGAGTTTTGGTGAAAAACAGAACTCAAATTTATATGGAGCAGCATGCAGCAGACATGAAACAGGACTTCAAGTTGGACTGAGAACAAAAAGGAAAATACTATAAAAATTCAAATTCTGAAAGTCTAAGTATCCATAACCATGCCTGGCAATATAGAGTAGGTATTAAAAGAAAGCTGGAGAGCTGCTTCTATGATGCAGAGTGATGAGGTACCCGCTCAGCACGTTGGTGACCCTAGATGTGTGCTCTCAGCATGGGACAACAAGAACGGAGGTTGGCAGGAGGGTGAAGGAGCTTCCTCCTGGAAGTGAGGGTCTGCGGTGCACAGCTCCTCAGTGATTTCTTGTGGAAATGTGCTTGCTGACAGGGGAAACCACATACTGCTGCGCGTTCACCTAGAATGCCCAACATGCATAGCCACGCAGAAGGTGGGCTGGGGAACAAGAGACTACAGAAATGTGGCCTCACCAGGTAAGCTTGATGATGGCCCCCAGGTCTCCTACGTCACCAAGCCCCATAGCACAGCATCCTCAAAATCAGTCTGAATTTCCTTTCTCCCCTCAGGTCCTCAGCTACTGGGGGACCACCATAGACAGGGATACTCCAGAGCCAAGTATACAGATAGAGATACTAGAGGTACTGTGGGACACGTGGCAGCAGTCAGTGGTTAGCTCAGTGGGCAGCAGGGCCCGAAGGAGAGGGGCACCTGAAAGATACAGGGCAGAATCAAAACACAAGAAGAAAGCTGGACTATCTTATTTATTTATTATAATCTGGTAACTCTGAGGATCATTTCCAGGTGTGACCCAGTGGTAGGGGAGCAAAATGGGACTAAGGAACAATATGCAGTAAAATACATACATGCAAATAAAGGCAGAATAAATAAATTACAAAAAGTGCACATCACATGACAAAAAAAGGTTGCAAATACTCTGAAAGATCCAGGCCATATGACAAGGAGTACAACCAGAAAGGAAAGCTAGCTGCAGGAATAGGATGGGGCAAAATGAGCATTTAGAAGGGGTTTGAGAGCCAGGATATAAAAGATGTAAAGTTTGGGAGAGGCTGTTTCAGATGTCTGGGAATCGGACACAAAAAGTGGATTGACCGCTGAGGTTTTTGCAGCAAGGAATGAAGAAAGACAGGGGTATCAGAGGAGCAGATAGAATAAAAAGAAGGAAAAGAGGGGAATAATTTTGAAAATACTCTAACCCTTATAATGCCACCTATTAGTAAACATTTAGTTAGGACATCTAATAGCATCTGGGAAGCTTGAAGGTTAAAGAGCTAGTGTACGGCCTGAATGTGAACACTGGTCAGAAGAGTGGCAACTGGGGTTTAACACAAAGAAGTGCAAGATCATGCACACAGGGAAGAGAAATCCTGAAGCTACCTATAGGTTGGGAGGGCAGTTGCTGGCAATCACAAGGGAAGAAAGAGACTTGGGCATCATCATAATCACAGAAGACCTGAAATCATCCAAGCAGACCACTAAAGCAGTAGGTAAGGATAAAGGGACGTTGAGGTATATTATTAGGGGTATCACAAGTCGTAAGAGGGAAGTAATAATCCCTTGTTACAAGACACTGGTTAGGCCCCATCTGAAGTACTGCGTGCAATACTGGAGGCCTCACCTGCACAAGGACATTAACAAAATGGAGGCAATCCAGAGAAGGGCACACAAAATGGTGCAGGGACTGCATCAGAGAACATATGAGGACAGATTAACGGAGCTCAATATGTATACACTACAGCAGAGGAGGGAGAGAGATGATATGATCGAAACATTCAAACTTCTTAAGGGCATTAACAAGGTGAAAGAGTCTAACATGTTTCATTATACAGTGCAGGGCTTCAGATAAGCATGGGATAGGCATAAGGGAGCAGATGAGTATGAATAGATAGGCCATTGACAGGGTAAAGAAATGCCTATGGCACCTTCATAAGGTAGAAAAAATGGGCAGTCTGGATGGGCCTTGCAGTCCTTATCTGCCATCAACTTCTATTACTTCTTATATCTTAAGTATTGTTTCTTTTCCCTTTTGTTAATGAGATCATTTTCTACCAGACAATACTTAATATGATGTGTAGAACAGTACTCTACCTGAAGGCTGTCATAGCTCATTTTATTCCTCCTCATGCATCCTCAATCTTACGACCTTACTGACTGTGACATCACAACTGACCAAGAAGCCCCAGCCACCTGCAGCAAAACCAGTTATTTGTGATATCACAGTAAGTGGTAACAATGCACATGAGGGATGAAGAGGTACTGCACAGAACTAGGCATGTCAGCCTCCGGGTAGGTGAGAACTTGAAAATGGTGGTTTTAACAGATTTTACAAATATACATTTTCAAACAGTGAGGGGCGTGATTAAGAATTTACTGATAGAAAGAGCAGTTACGTAAGAACTTACCATAACAATAGATCTTCAAGGGGATCCCAGTCAACAGGTAACAATGTAGGAACCTTCGCCATTGGTGAAGGGGAATCCACATGGAAGATTTTCAGCAGTACAACTGGGGCCGCCCACGCTGTTGACGTCCGTTGACGTCATCAACCCTATGAAGGCATGAGCAGCCCTGCTTCCTCCTCAGTTCTTTCTTCTGGAGACTAAGGGAGCTAGGCTCTTGCCATGAGGGACCAAGCAGAGAGAGAGAGAGAGAGGCGCCCAGACCTAAATGAAAGGCTAGATGCACCAGACAGCCAGTTCCTAGACAGAAGCCCCAAGAAGAGGGATGGTGGGAAGGAAAGCATACCTGATGACTGAGATCCCCTCAAATATCTACTCTTACGGTAAGTTCTTATGTAACCGCTCTGTCTTCTTCGGGGGTATCTCAGTCGTCAGGTAACACTGTAGAACGAGTCCCAAGCAGTTATAGTGCAAAACAGACAGTCTGGGAGGAGGGCACTCCATAAATTTAAGATAGGCATCCCTGTAATACAGCCTTGCCAAGACCTTCACAGGCTCTTGAGGCAATGTCCAGACTGTAGTGCTTGGTGAAAGTATGGACTGTACTCCAGGTGGCAGCCGTACAAATGTCAGTGGCTGAGACCCCTCAGAAACAAACCACAGAGGTAGCCATTCCTCTGGTGAAATGAGCTTTTTTTTTAACTTCTTTTATTGAAATTTCAACAGAACATATGTTAAATGCCATTGTGTAGCAATATATAATAAAGCTTTACATTTAGGTCGATCATCAAACATACTGTGCACATAAATGACAATAAGGCATTCAACCGTTTGAAAGAAAACATTACTTACCATAGTAATCTTGTTTCTTCTAAGGGAATCTTACTGTATTCTGACAAATGCAGTATGGTCTCACCATAGGACTGCCCCAAAGCCGAAATGGTTAATAGAACCTATGTTAATAGTGGAATGTTAGGCTCAAGCTTGGTTTTCAAATCACTATCCCTGGTTGCACTTCCTGCAACCGTCAGATTCTTACGAAGCATGCAGGAGCTGAATACTAACTATCCAAACTAAGTTTACTACCCCTAAATACCCCTATTAGGGGAACAGAAACTTTAAACAACAGGAGGCATCTCTAAGACTCAAGTCAACAGATGCCCCCAAAACTAACAGGTACCCATATGTTTCCAACATCAGTGATACAGGAGTGAGCAGAGCCCTGTAAGTCCTAGCAGGGGAGGAAGGGTGGGAGCTCAGAATACAGTAAGATTCCCTTAGAAGAAACAAGATTACTATGGTAAGTAATGTTCTCTTCAAACCCCAGGAAATCTTACTGTATTCTGACAAATGCAGACTACCCAAGCAGTGCCTTTGGAGGTGGACAGAGGATCTATTTAGGAAACAGGCTCTGCAGAACTGCTGTGCCAAACCTGGCATCACTCCTGGCCTGGGTGTCCAGGCAGTAGTGCTTGGTAAATGTGTGAACTGTTTTCCAGGCAGCTGCCTTACAGATTTCCAAAAGAGGAATGTCTCTGTAAGCTGCTATTGATGCAGCAGTCCCTCTAGCAGAATGGGCCCTAAGCCCTTGTGGGGGCTGCTTGCCCACTTTGTCATAACAGAACTGGATACATGAGACAATCTATCTCACTATGGATCTCTTTGTGTCAGGTTTACCCTTGCCAACCTCTCCATAGGTCAGAAAGAGCTGGATTCTATCCCCTCTGTGACCTTTTGTGTGCTCTAGGTAGTAACTAATAGCCCTCTTGACATCCAAGCTATGTAGTCTACGCTCACCTGAGGAGGAATGATCAGTAAAAAAGACTGGCAGGGTGATGGACTGATTAATGTGAAAGTCAGATACCACCTTAGGGAGAAATTTATTATTTGTCCTGAGGACCACCTTGTCCCTATGGAAGGCCACATAATTGGGCTCCATGGACAAAGCCTGAATATCATTAATCCTTCTGGCAGAAATAATGGCCACTAAAAACACAGCCTTCCAAGTCACATACTTAAGGTCAGCTGATGACATGGGCTCGAAAGGAGGCTGCATAAGCTGTGCTATGCAAATGTTTAAGTACCACACAGGGATAAGGACTCTATGAGGAGGGTGCAAATGCTGTAGGCCCTTAAAAAACATTCGGAACACAGCATTAGAGGCCAAAGAGGATGGCTTACCTGCTGACAGGTAAGCAGACACTGCAGCCAAATGCACCTTCAAAGTAGAGGTCCTGAGGCCTAGGGAATGAAGATGTGTGAGATAGTCATGAACTACTGATAAGCCAGCCTGGATATGGTCTAAGCTTTTGTCCCTGCACCAGAAAGAAAAGCTTTTCCACTTAGAAGTACAGATTTTCCTGGTAGCAGGTTTTCTTGACACCCTAAGGACCTCCATTACCCCTTCTAAGAGATTCAAATTTGCATACCGTAGGTCCTCAAGAACCAGACTTTGAGTCTGAGGGATCAAAGGTTGGGGTAGAGAATCCTGCCCTGGGAGGAGGTCAGCAAATTGTGCCTTCTGGGTAGGCTGAAACTAGGGAATACCATGGCTGTCTTGCACAATCTGGGGCAATAAGGATCATTGTGGCTGGCTGGGACTTGAGCTTGTTCAGGACTCTCAGCAACAATAGGAAGGGAGGTAAGGCATACAGGAACTTCCCTGTCCAATCCAGGGTCAATGCATCCAGTGATACTGTACCCTTCAGTGGGGGTCTGCAACAGTGCAGAGGTAGCTGGTAGTCATCTGGGGAAGCAAAGAGGTCTACCTCTGGAGTGCCCCACCTTCTGAACACCAACTGCAGTACTTGCTTGTTTAAGGACCATTCATGATGGTTCTGATTTGCTCTACTCAGTGCATCTGCCAGCACATTGTCCTTCCTGGAAGGTGGATTGTTGACAGCAAAATGTTCAGGGAATAGGCCAGGGTCCATATTTTCATAGCTTCCGTGCACAGGGGTGTGGACCTTCTGCCTCCTTGTTTGTCGATGTAATACATAGTAGTCATGCTGTCTGTTCTGACCTGGACCACCTTTCCTTGCAGCATGCTGGTAAATGCCTGAAGTGCTAGAAGCACTGCCCTGAGCTCCAACAGGTTGATGTGCAGCAATGACTCCTGTTTGAGCCAAGTACCGTGGACAGTATGCTCCCCTAGGTGTGCTCCCAACCCTAGTAGAGATGCATCTGTAGTGAGCACCAGAGATGGTTGTTCTTGGAGGGATGGGAGCCCCTGTCTGAGGTTTTCCAGATCCTGCCACCACTGGAGTGCCTGCATGAATGTTTAAGTGACTGGGACCAGCTTTGATAATCTGTCTCTTTTCTGATGCCAATAATGCTTGAGGTGATATTGAATATCTCTCATCTGAAATTTTGCTCCTGACACTGTGGCAGTTGAGGCTGCCATGTGGTCTAACAACTGGAGAAAGTGCCTAGCCGGCCTGAGGCTGTGAGGCTTGAAGGAGCCTACCAGCTGCCTGAGAGTGTCTGCTCTCAGCTGAGGAAGAAAGGCCCTTCCTCTGACTAAATCCAGTTCTGCTCCTATAAACTCTAGGAGCTGTACTGGATGCAGCACTGACTTCTGCTGGTTTATCAGGAACCCCAGGGACAGTAACAGTTCCTGTGTCAAGGCCAGAGACTGCCTGACCTGCTGAGGCGACTGCCCCACTAGGAGCCAGTCATCCAAGTATGGAAAAACTGCCACTCCCTGCCTTCGTAGGTTTCCACAACCACAGCCAAGCATTTTGTGAACACCCTTGGAGCAGAAGTAAGGCTGAAAGGCATTGCTCTGAACTGGTAGTGGCCTGATGGAAGTCTGAACCTGAGGAATTTTTTGTGAGACTGCCTTATTAGGATATGGAAGTAGGCATCTTTTAAATCCAGAGATGCCAGCCAGTCTTCTTGCCTTAAAGTTGGCAGAATCATTTTTAAGGTGACCATTTTGAATTTTGGTTTCAGTAAATGCCTGTTCAGGTGTCTGAGATTCAATATGGGTTGCCACTCCCCTGTTTTCTTTGTTGTAAGGAAGTATCTTGAGTAAAGGCCCTTTCCTTTCTGTAAGAGAGGAACTGGCTCCACTGCTCCTAATGAAAGCAGGTTTAGCACCTTCTTTTCCAGTAAGAGTGTCTCTGAGGGGGAGGAAGGTTGAAAAACTCTTGCCCTCAGTCTTGGTCTGAGCCTGAAACTGAGTGCAAGGCCTTGACCCACTACTTCCAGGACCCATTGATCCATGGTGATGGACTGCCATTCCTGGAAATAGTAGGTCAGCCTGCCCCCTACTAGACCTGGGGTGGTGACTTGAGCAGATCCCTCAGGGTGTCTGTTTATTTTGAGGTGCTGACTGGGTGCTGGGGCTAGTTCGGTTGGTGCCTCTCCTGCCCCTGCCTCTGAAGTAGCCTCTCTGCTGCTGATATTGTGGATAGACTTGAGGCTGGAAGAATGGCCAGTAAGGTCTGCCCCTAAGAACCCTGGCATGCTGCTTTTGGGGGGTAGGAGCCTTAGCCTTAGCAGTAGCACTATGGTATGCTGCTTTGTATTCATCCATTTTCCTCCTGTAAGCCTCAGTCTGCTGTCCAAACAGAGACAAAGGCTCACCTGGGAAGTCCATGGCTTTGGACTGGGTATCTTGTGTAAGACTGGTAGTATGTAGCCAAGCAAATCTCCAGAGAGACACTGAGGAAGCCATCTGCCTGACTGCAGTGTCATTGCTATCCACTGCCATTCTGAATTGGACCATGGAGGCTTCTATCCCTCTCTTGGCAGCTTCCTCCAGGTCTGCTGCCATTGGTTCTGGCACATATTTTGTAATCTCCAGCACAGTGTCCCAGAGTGTCCTTTGGCACCTGACAACATAGGCCATGTATGACGCCTGCCTAATTGCCAGGGAAGAACCCAGATATTGCTACTTTGCAACAGAATCCAGCTTTATGGAATCTTTGTCAGGAGGGTGTGATGCTAGGGGAATGCCTGCTTTATCACAGGCTGCTGCCTGTATCACACCCTCATGGCTAGGGTGGCTGAACAGGAACACTGCCCCACCCTTAGCCACCCAATATTTCTTATCCACCTTTTTATCAACTGATGGAATAGAAGTTGGGGTATGCAGGATTTTCATAACCTGCTTCTTCAGGGACTTGTGGATATGCAGGAAAACTCTTTTAGAAGCCTGAACATCCATCATATCTCTATAGTCCTGTTCCTCCTCCTCCTCATCAGTTGATTCCTGTGTGGGGAGGTCCAGGGACTGAGCCACCTGTTTCACAAATTTAAAATGAGAGGTAAAGTCCTCGGTTCCCTTGTCAGGGGAGTCAGGACAATGAGGATCAGGTGAAATATCCGGATCAATGGGCTCACCATAGTCCTCGTCCTCATAATCGTCAGCATCATCATCATAATCCTCAGCAAAAGTGTCCAACTTGGGTTCCAAGGAACCGGGAACCGGAGTGGAACTTGAGGTATCCAAACATGGCTGCTTCTGAATCTGAACAGGGGTTACCGGTTGAAGTGACTGAATTATTCTAATAGCATTTGCTATTTCCTCAGCGGTTGGAACTGGGTACTCAGTTGCGGTTCAACCGCTCAATGTTTTTCTTTTCTTTTTCTCTTTCCTGCGGCTGCCGGGTTAGCGGCAGGGTTAGCAGGTCTCTTTTTGGCCGATGAACCATCACCCTTGTCAGAGGGCTGATCCTCTGGTTCTTTTTGGCCTGAAATCGGTTTGTCTGCAGCCAGTTCAGCAGCCTTCTTAGACATCTTCTCCTGCAGTCGTTTTAAGCGCCTCTCAAGCGTCGACTGAGGGAAGTTTTTACAGATATCGCAATCCCCCTTTGAGGTGGTCAAACCCCTAACAAAACACACGCAAACAAGATGAGGATCTGCTTTTGTGAGCAGTTCCCCACACTATGTACAATGTTGGAAACCTGTGGGGCCCATTCGCTTCTTGGTCTGTGACATTGATCTATTGTAAAAAAATGAACTAAACCGAGAATTACCCCAGTAAATTTAAACTATGAAAAACCACCTTACCGGATGGTAAACAGTAATTTTAACTTCAAGACACAAAATAATATTGGTTCCTTCCTGATTGGAAGAACTGAGGAGGAACCGAAAATACTTACCAAAACTACGCTAATCTAACTAATTCCACCTGTGAACCAAGGACAGTGCTTCAAAAATCGAAATAAAGTAAACAGACTTTAAAATAAACCGAGAAAATAATTTCTTCAGTTAGAGTGAAGGAAAGCTTTCCGGAGATGTCTTACTGAGGTAAGTGGAGTAAAGAATCTGACGGTTGCAGGAAGTGCAACCAGGGACAGTGATTTGAAAACCGAGCTCAAGCCTAACATTTCACTATTAGCATAGGTTCTATTAACCATTTCGGCTCTGGGGCAGTCCTATGGTGAGACCATACTGCATTTGTCAGAATACAGTAAGATTTCCTGGGGTTTGAAACATGAAAACTCACTCGGTAACCTTTAACCAAGTAATTGTACTTAATGGTATTACTAACTAGTAACATTTATAAACCTTAAAAAATAAATTTATAAATTTGTTGCCAATCCCTGCTCCTCCCAACCCTTTCTTTAAATACATGCTTCTCTGTTGTTTCAGTAAATTAATTCTACGTCACCTGCATGCCATCCAGCAAGGGCAACTGGTTATTATTTCCTTATTGCGAATGTCAAAGGAGTATATCCATAATAATATAATCTTAATCTAGTTCGACCCATATTTAGTAGAGCTCCTATTGCCGAAGGATAATAGAGATTTCTTCCATTAATATATGATTATTTAAACTATGTAGCAGACACTACCCATTTAGCTGGCCATCACCTAAATACAGTTCCCATCTCATCCACCTATTAATATAAGTTGTTTGTCTGGAGTGAGCTTTGACAACACCAGGCAATTTTTTGCCATGCTTGTTGTAACAGAACACAATGCAATTAGCTAACCATTTGGATAAACATTGCTTAGAAACTGAAGCACCCTCTCTACCCAGGGCAAAGGAAACAAACAACTGCTTTGACTTTCTAGACTCCTTGGTCCTAAGCAGGTAATATTTAAGTTCTGCGCACATCTAACGTATGGAGCAGTGCTTCCCCTGGATTGGCACACTTGGGAAAATAAACAGGAAGGTGAATAGACTGATTGAGTATAAACTCTGAAACCACCTTAGGGAAGACTTAGGATCTGTGCACAAAGACACCCTGACTTTGTGAAGAATAAAATAAGGCTCCTTGCACCAGAGGGCCTGAAGCTCTGAGATTCTTCGAGCAGAAGTAATTGCAACTAAAAGTAACGCTTTCCACGACAGAAAGTAAAAATTGCAAGTCAAGATTGGCTCAAAAGGAGACGGGTAAGTTTTTCCAAAACAAAATATAAGTTCCAGGCTGGGACAGGAGAATGGATTTGGGTTTCAAATGCAGGATGCCCATTAGGAAGATACGTGAGACATCCAGCTGTGCAATCGTACGGTCACCAACAGGCTCATGAAATGCAGAAATAGCCAAAAGGTGGACCTTGAAGGAAGAGTATTGGAGACCTGAGTTGGAGAGTGAGATCATGTAGTCCAGGATATATGGTTCACCGCACAGGTAAAAAGGTCTAAGCTACGTTTGGCAGTCCAAGTGGCAAAC
Organism: Neoceratodus forsteri; assembly: GCA_016271365.2. Lineage (NCBI taxonomy): Eukaryota > Metazoa > Chordata > Ceratodontiformes > Ceratodontidae > Neoceratodus > Neoceratodus forsteri. The sequence continues at coordinate 167,237,358 of CM028137.1, forward strand.
CGTCTCCTATTCACGGCATATGTGGTACGAGTGGGAGGCTTCCGGGTGGCCACTAGGAAGTCCGCCACCCTGTTAGAGATCCTGAACCTGGAGATGGCTATGTCCTCAGGAGCCAGGCATGCAGATGGAGGGATCTGAGGCTGGGATGGGCCATGGTCCCCTGAGTCTGGGTCAGCAGATTCCTGCAAAGAGGAAGAGGAACTGGAGGTCGTCCACCATCTGCTGAAGCAGAGGAAACGAAATCTGTCGAGGCCAGAATGGAGCCACCAGGATCATGCTGGCCCCTTCCATCTGCAACTTGATTAGCACCCTTTGTATCAGAGGAAACAGAGGGAATGCATAAAGAAAGCTCCAGCTCCAAGAGAGGGATAACACGTCTCGTCAGAAGCTCCAGGCCCTGGATCTAGCGAGCAGAAACTGGGCAGTTTTGTGTTGAGTGGGGATGTAAAAAGATCCAACTCTGGAAGACCCATCTGTCAAACAAGTCTTCTGTGACAGATGAGAGAAGCTCCCATTTGTGCATGCTAAACTGAGTCCTGCTGAGATAGTGCGCCAGAATGTTTAACACGCCCGGCACATGGACTGCAGAGAGTGTCAGACCATAATCCAATGTCCAGTGCCACACTCTCATGGCTTCCCTGTAAAGGGGGTATGAATGAGTACCCCCCCCGCTTGTTGATGTAGTATACTACACTTAGATTGTCTGACTGCATCAGCAGTTGACCCAGAGCGAGGTGTTCCTGAAAAGCCTGCATGGCGTACAGCACCACTCTCATCTCCAGGACATTAATATGCAGGGAGGCTTCACACTGGGACCAAGAGCCCTGGGTCTGGAAGGGACCCAGGTGTGCTCCCCAGCCCAGACCTGAGGCATCTGTGGTTAGGATATGATGCGAGGAGGAGAACTGGAATGGGACGCCTTGAAGCAGATTCAAGGGGTCCATCCACCACTGCAGTACCTTGCATACTGGGGAAGAGACCAGGACTGGCTGGTCTAGCTCATCCATGTGCTGGTCCCACTGTACCCAGATGGTTCACTGGAGGGTACGCATATGGAGCCTGGCCAGTAGAACAGTGGGTATGGCAGCTGCCATCAGACCCAGCAATCTGAGGTATACCTTGTCATTAATGTACCGGCTCTGGGCAACTTCCTGAGCTTGGGATATGAGGCACTGTGCCCTATTTTAAGGCAGGAAGGCCTTCCCCTGTGTCAAGTTCAGAACCGCCCCTATATACTGCAACCTTTGGGATGGTATAAGAACTGACTTGGGCAGGTTGACAGTAATGCTCAAGGGTTGGAAGACCTGGAGAATTTGCTCCAGAGTCAGCAAACGTTGTTCCCTGGATGGGGCCTTCAGGAGCCACTCACCCGGATAAGGGAAAACATACAGTCCTTCCCTTCTGAGAGCTACTGCAACCACTGCTAAGCACTTGGTGAAGACTCGTGGCACAGAGGACAAGCCTAAATGCAGCACTTTGAACTGATAATGCTCACCCTGAAAGGCGAAACGGAGAAATTGCTTGTGAGAAGGAAAAACCAAAATGTGCAGGTAAGCATCCTTCATGTCAACTGAACACAGCCAGTCTCCAGTCTTGAGGAGGGGCATCAGGCCTGGCAAAGTTACCATCAAGAACTTCTTGTACTGGACATATAGACTGAGGTCCTTTAGATCTAGAACAGGCCTTAGATCTCCGGTCTTTTTGGGGACCAGGAAAAACTTGGAATAAAACCCCTTGTTTCTCTGATGCCTGGGCACTGGCTCGATGGCCTGCTTGTGCAGAAGAGACTGCACTTCCTCCTACAGAACAGACAGATGAGCCATGGGTAACAGGGAGGCGTGGTGGGGTTTCTGGAGGCTGCTCAATGAGCTCCAAGGTGTGACCCTTTTCTATGATCTGCAGAATCTATGCATCTGCAAGTTATTGGTTCAGATGGAGGAAGAACCGACCTCCAACCACTGCCTCCTGGTCCAGGACCAGTGGAGGGGGGGGGTCTGGCAAGGAGTCAAGCAGAGGTGAAGGCAGCTGCAGAGGCTGGTCCCTCACTTCTGGGGTGCTTGGCCACCACTCCAGCACTGGAGGGGCAGGCAAGGGAGCCTGGGCTCTGTGTTTTCCCTGGGGACAGGGAGCTGTCCCAGGCCTACTGTTCTGTTTACGAAAAGGAGGCTGTCCTCTACCCTTTGGTTGGGTATGGTAGAGAGAGTGGACAGACTTAAGGGCCCTGCCCGAGGCTTGCTGATCATTTATGATGTCCTGGACATCAGGGTCAAGCAGCTTGGTGCCATTGAAGGAGGCATGAAGCACTTTTTGCTGCACATCAGCTGCAAACCTAGATATTCTCAGCCAGGAGTGCCTTCGTAGGCATATGCCCATGGCAGCTGCCCTGGTAACTATGTCAGCCACATCATACAGGGCACTGAGGAGATGTTTGCTAATCTTCTCAGTGGCTTGGAGGCACTGTGGCAGTTCCTGCTTTTGAGTGCCCTCTGGAAGGGCCTGGGCAGCAGCCTCGCCCTTCTTCCAGTTGGCATTCTGGTATTTTACCATGTGCAACAGATAGTTTGCAACCCAAAAACCTACAGTAGAGGAGGCATGAACCCGTTTACTCTAGAGGTTAATTCTACAAGACTCTTTGTGTGGAGGAAGGAGGAACTAAGGTGCTTAAGCATCTTAGATCTGTCATGAGCTGCCTTAATGATCACTGAGGCAGTCTTGGGCTGGGCAGCATAACAGCGAAGACCCTGGGGGTGTGATAAAGTTTGTCCACCCTGCGTGGCGTAGCTGGCTCCATGTCTGGTCTGTGCCAGGCTGCTGAGGCTGCATTCTTTTAGGCTGGTAGCACTGGAGGAATGATCTTTGGGGGAGATTCAGGAATCTCCAGGAAATCCACCAGATCTTTTTTGGTGGCATCCTCTTCCTCAGTGTGGAAGCCCATGGCTGAGAACAGTTGTTTCATCACATCGAAAAATGTGGGGTCCTCAGGAGGAGACCTGGGAGTATGCTTTACAGAGTCCTCACTGACGGAAGAGTCTGTAGATCTGTCAGAAAGCAAGATCTCTTCCTCTTCTTCTTCCACATCATTGGATGAATGAGATCTGGGTGATACTCCTCCTTAACATCGACCTCTTCATTATCCGGGTCTGATATCGGGTGCACCACTGGCGGCCCACATGGAGACGCCAGGGGCCGATGAACAGGCACAGACAACGAAGTTGCCATCGACAGCATCAGCGAAGGGGGCCTGTTTGAGTTGCCCAGCTGCTGCTCAAGCACATTACTGAACTAATTAGTGAACTTGACAGGACTTTGACTGTGTTCGTCAACTGAGGGGAGGCTCAATGGCACAGGTGTCAATGACCTGCCTGCTGTACCATGGGAACCCAACAAGCCTGTAGCCCTGGAGGGAGAAGGGGAAGATCTCAATGGGAGAGTTGTCGACGAGCCTGTCATTGACGATGGAGGGGCCGACGACCCAGAGGTCAATGGCTGGCTGCCCAGAGAATCAGGCGGAGGTGCTGTCAGTATAGGTCTGGTGGGCACAGAGATCTGGACAAAAGTTATCTTTGCCGGTGCAGCTGCATCCGACTAAGATTCCCCAGAAGGAGGAGAAGCTGATGGGGACTGAGATGGACGCCAGGGGGAGGGGTCGCATTCTCAATCTTTTTTGTCGCCCCCCCCCCCCGAGAACTTGTCTCAGGCCTTGGAGCTCAAAGAGCCAGTCGGCAACTGGGAGGCTGAGACCCTGGAGGGCCCCTGACTGGAAATGGCTTCTTGTTGATCTATTAGGAATTGTTTGAGAGCCTTTTTGCATTGTCTGAGAGTTGTGTGATTACACTTCTGGCAGAGCTCACAGTCCGAAACTTCGGGGTCAGGCCCAAGACAGCAGACACACAGAGAGTGTTCATTTGTGGAGGCAATCTTCTTTCTGCAGCAGCATCAACAGAAGAGAGATGTTGAAGGATTAACTCTCGACACAAACAATAAGAAGGAATCTCTTTTAAAAAGAGATTTTTAAAAGGTAAGGTTAGAAAAGCCTAAAGTTAAAAAAGGAGTGAATACTGCAACAGAGCTTCCACGCAGACCTATGCAAGTAAGTCGATGGCGGGAAAGAACTGAGGAGGGAGTGGGTCCACTCACACCTTTATAGGGTTGATGACATCGATGGACATCAACGGTGTGGAAGACCCCAGTTGTACTGCTGAAAATCTTCCATGTGGATTCCCCTTCATGACAGCAAAGATTCCTATGGTACGTAATGACTGAGATACTCCTGAAGAAGATTTTCTGTTACCACCGTCAGAAACTCCATTATTTATTACTAAAGCCTCTAGAGTAAGTGCTCAAAGTAAAATAAATAACACGAGGTCAGGGATCAGAAAACAGTTAATGCCCAGGGAGTTTCCAGAGTAAGTGGGAAATCCATAATTTTACTTTTGTTAGTTTTTATTTTATAAATAAAATTATTGTATCTTATCTACTCTGATGTGTGTGTGTGTGGGGGGGGGCACTCCACCCCACTTCAGGCTGAATCCAGCCCAGCATCCAAAGTTCTGACGCTGCTTAGAGAACCCTGAAGGTGGTCTAACTGCATCCAAACTTCTGAGGTAAAGTAAAAATAAGGCCTCCATGTTTTTGTGCAATCAGGCAGATGGTGGTGGAGTTGAAAACGGCATCTGTGTCCACTTGGTTTGGAAATATGGCCCACAGACATGATCACAAAACTTGTGCACAGGAAGGGGGCTCTCTATTATAAAACATGCAAGTTTTGCGGTTTTCCTGGCCTGGCCTTGGCAACCCAGCAAAGGCAGAGAAAGTGTTTGAATTTTAAGCCAGGCTGCTAAACTTAGTGCCTGGTTCTCAATTCTATAACTGGAAAATGCAGAGTTGCTTACAGTGACTCTGCTTACAGTGCGTATTTTCTGACACAGCTCAATTAAGCAAGTTGCTGTCATTCAGGATATTGATGCAGCATCTGAAGGGGATTCTGAGAACATCATCATTTTCCATTCTGAACAGATCTGGGCTATAAAATCATTTTGTTAACTGTCTCAGCACTTACAGAGATTAATGATGGAAAAAGGCAAGTCAGGGTCTTGGTGTGTAAGTTTAAGCCAAACTATTAACAAAACAAAACAACTTGCACTCACACACAAAAATCCAAATGCTGGAATAAGTTTATTATAGAGCAACTGTGCCAAAAGCAGCATACCAGCCCCAACACCAAGCCTTGATGTTTCGCGCAATCGTGCTTTGTCAAGAGACCCTGCTGCCCCCCAGTGTCTACCTTCCATACAGCAATCTTAAAGGCACAGGTGGGCATCAGCAATTAAAGTACATAAGCAAACAAAGACTGTGACTTTAAAAACAACAAACAGTATAGTTTCTACTGAAAAAAAGAGACATTCTATAAATGGCAAGACTTGTTAATTGCTCTTTTTACATCAAGACTTGTCAGGAAAACAAACTTCAAGGTACAAATACAAGTCACATATACAAAAGTTAATTGTTAAATTACATGCTAAAAATAGTACATCTTGCACACTAAACAAGATCAGTTTACCATACGCTAAACAATAAGGTGCACATCCCTCTTACATGACTGGGGTTGGATTCACATAGAAGCATAGACCATGTCGGTAGAAAAAGACCAGAGGTCCATCCAGTCTGCCCACATTCCCTATAATCCCTGGAACCTATTGTTCCTCCAGGGTACTAACCCTCCCCATCCTATCCCCATTCTTCTCCCCCCTGGTCTTGTCGCCCCAGGTGACCACTATTCCTTCAATCTATCCCATGCCTGTTGAATCCCCTGACTGTGTTTGCATCCACCATGTTGGCCAACAGACCAGACACCAGGGAAATGTTTTTTATATTCAGGTGGGTGATCGGGTGGGGGTATGGACAACTGAACACCAGAGAAAACGTATATTTTTAAGATCAGGTGGCAACTGGCGATTGAAAGGGAGGTGGTGAACCACTACCACAAAGGAAATTAATTTTTTTTATATCGGGTGGTGATCGGGGTGGGGGGGGGGTCACTACCACCAGGGAAGTATTATTTGTCAATCGGGCCAGCGATTGGTGGGAGCTGCTGCAATACCTCTGCCGACCACTAGAGTTGCACAGAATTAAAGCAAGGTCTGGCTTGGTGGTATTTTCTCCATGCAAGGAAACCTTGCAAAAGGCCCTTGCAAGGAGAAAATGCTTTGTGAATGGGATTGTGCTGCTATGCAGGTCCCCTCCCCCTTTGCCCTGGCACAAACCCAGTTTGTACCTGCAAACAGGGCTTTTGTGAATATCACTTGGGCACAAAACCCAGTTTGTGCTGCTCAAACCAGGTATGCACCAGGGCAAAGTTTTGTGAATCTGTCCCCAGATCTTCATACAAATCCCCACAGGGACGGTAACGGTGGGAGCCTAATCATGGCACTCTCCTCCCTCTTGTTGTTAATCTTTAGCAATCCTTTGTCTAAATAACTTTTTTTTTACCAAAAACGAAATTGAAGCAAGAACCCGAGATGGTGACCCACTCCACGAAGTTGCAATGAGCAACTCTGGTAGCAAAACTGAAAACATTATTCAGAGATGCAAAAGCCGAGGGTGCCCCACTTCATGGCCATTCACCTAGCCACTCTCATGTGTCAATATTTATTTATTTAAAAGTTAATAAACGGGAAAGGCACACTGAGCCAAGGTTCGTTTCCAGGTGTGACCCAGGGTAGATACCAAATAACAGTGTTAAGAAACAAATGGAGACAAAATTACAGAAAAAAGCAGTAGGGATTACAAAAGAAGCAGATAGGCTGAGGTGGATACAATTATGTACAGTTGCACTAGAATATAAGGTAGAAGCAACATTATTTACATGAGGGGCATGACTGTGCCAGGCAATTATGTACAGAGCAGAGTGCAGGTATATACATTTCCTTGAATATAAATGTAAAATAGCAATTTGCAACATTATTTGCAAATTGATAGGGCACCACTGAGCCATATATATTGTAAGGGCATAGTGAGTAGAGAGGGAGTAACTCAGAAGCAAGCAGGGCGGGGGTAGGGAGAGGATAGTCGAGGGTAAGATGAGGAGATGACAGGCAGGGGGAGGCAAGGTGACTCTGGTCAGGTCTGGGAGATGGGTCCGATTGACTGGGGGAGGAAGGGGAAGAGGGGGAGCAGGTGCAAGGAGGAGCTGCTATTGCTCAGAGAAGGGATTTAAGGATAGCGAAGGAAGAGGCATGACAGGTGTCCCAGGGGAGTTGGTTCCAAAGGTGAGGGAGCCAACAGAAGAAAGCTGCCTGATCTGAGCAGGAGTGGGGTTGGGGAAGGGAGAACATTCAAGGGTCCTTAGAGCGAAGGGGGTATGAGGAGGATTTGACTGGAGAGAGGTAGGAGGGGAGGGATCTGAACATGAATTTACCAATGAATGTGAGGCAGTGTAGCTGGCTCCTGGTACTAAGAGGTACAAGGGAGAGAAAGGAGTAGAGGGTGCAGTGGTGAGTAAGGGGGGGGGGAGGTGTCAAAGCAGCAGAAAGAATTTAGTAGTGTGCCAAGTCTACCAAGTGAGGTTGCCGGAGCGGAGGCATAGACAATACTGGCGTAGTCAAATATGGGAAGAATGGTCTTGTTCAGTAAGTCTCGTCAAGTAGACGCAGGGAGGCATTCTTTGTGTCGGTATAGTGCTCTGAGTTCTGGGCGAAGCTTGGAACAAATGTAATCCAAGTGGACGGAGAAGTCAAGGCTGCTGTCCAGCCGGACCCTGAGATACTTGAAAGAATTGACAAACTGGAGGGGTGAGCTGTCAAGAGTGGTAAAGGAAGGGGGGAAAGGAGTTTTGGACAGTTTTTGCCTTGTGCCAAATAGCATGGAGGCTGTTGGTTTAGAATTAAGTTTCAGCTGGTTCTGGAGGAACCACTTTTGGACATTATCAAAGTCATTTTGGAGGGGGGGGGTAACGTCAGCAGCGGACGGGCCTGACAAGTATAAAACGGTGTTGTCCAAAGAGAGATGAATTTTGGAGGGACAGAAAATAGAGGGAAGGTCATTAATGAATGTGGAGAAGAGAATGGGGCCCAGTATGGAGTCCTGAGGGACACTGATTGGATCGGGGGGAGAGGATTGCTTTATCTTGCACAGATGTCTGTCTTTGATGGAGGTATGAGCTGAGCCACTTGGTGGCAGTGGGAGCGAAACCAGAGGAATGGAGTTTATGGATGAGGAGGACATGAGAGACAGAATCAAAGGCTTTAGCAAGGTCTATAAAGATGGCTGCTGCGACAAGGCCTTTGTCCATAGTGGATAGGATCGGGTCAGTGACCCGGAGCAGAGAGGAGATGGTGGAATGCTGCTTCCTAAAGCCAGGCTAGAAAGGGGAAAGACTGTTGGTGGCGGTTATATTTTCCAGGAGCCTGGAGTAGATGAGTGATTCTTGCACCTTGGCAAGGGTAGGTAGAAGGGAAATAGGTATGTAATTACCAGGTGAGGTGGGGTCCTCGCCCTTATGAAGGTGGGAGCACTTATGGCCAGTTTCCAAGCTTCAGGTACAGAACTGGTAGAGATGGAGAGGTTTAGGAGGCAGGCAAGAGGGGCTACGATGACCGGGGTGGAGACTCAGAGCATCTTGGGGTCACAAGCAGTCCAGGCTAGGTTTGGTGAGGTTAAGCACCATGAGAGCCTTGTAGACTTCTTCGGAGGAGATAGGAGTGAGAGTGAAGCCTTTCCCAGGAGGAGTAGTTGGGGTAGTTGGGGGGGACAATGGGGTGGATGCTTATGTTTGGTAGACACTGAAATGGAGGATGAGGAGTTGCTCACACCATCACAGCAAGGGATACAGTAGATTCTTCACACCTTAACAGGACAGAGTTGGTATTTGCAGGTCTGAAAGCAGAACTGAAGACAGCCCACAAAAAACAAGCTCAGTCTGAATGGTGGCTTTCTGAGGTGGCCAAGCAAGATGAAGGGAATGACAGACTACTACTTCATCTTCTGGAGAGGGACAGAGAAAAACTAGGAACATCTTGAGGATGCGGAAAACAGGTCCAGACAGAATAACTTCTGCAGTCACAGTATCTGAGAAGGGGCGGAAGAGGGTTTCACCACCTCTAATGACTTTATACTTCATATCCTCAAAACCTGCCTTATTATTCCTCCTGACTTCCCACTCACAATTGAGCGAGCACACAGGTCCCTGGGCCTGAAATCCTCAGATCCCACTGCCTGACCAAGATCCTGGTTAATCAAGATGATGCACTATCCTTCGAAAGAGGACATCTTGTCAGCAGCGTGGACTGTCAAAGTGGTTAATATTGAGAACAAAAGAATATTCTTTGATCGGGATTTTTCAGCAGCCTTGCAGGCAAAGCAGCAAAAAGAATGACTGGTCATCAAAACACTGAAAGAGAAACACGGTATCAAAGCACAACTCTTATTTCCGGCCAAGATATAACTGTACCTGGACTCTGGGATCAAGGTATTCTCATCCCTTTTAGAAGCCCTGCTGCTTTTAAAGAAGCTGAAAATAGAGTGTCCTGATCAGGAGATGGCAGCACTAAAGGACCGACTGGTGCACAGCATGGCCAGTGGCGGTAAGGCAAAAAAGACCTAGAGCAGAGAGCAGAGAGCAGCATTCCTCCATCTTTATTAAGAGATCTCACAAAACTACTGAAAGAGTTACAGAAAAAGGCTGAGACTGACCTCCAAACAACCTAAAAGACCTCCAAGATGGGATGAACTGACTACATGAATATCCTTTCCACAAGTCACGACAGAGTAAAATGGGACTTCACTGTCGTTTGTGCTATAAAACAATAGGTTAACATGGCTGTCAGTTTATATGTACAATTCCAATGTATTATGGGGTACACCAGATAATTCATGCCATGGGTGGGGGGAGCAACCACTGAAATATGCTGCCAACAGAGTGATGTGGGTTCATCTGCAGTGGTGGGTGGGTGGCTATGGGGTGGTGCAGCACAGTGGGATTCTTCTCAGACAATATTCTAAGGGTTATGTGTCTAAATTTCCAGGACAGTGATACAGTTATGGCCGGAGAGGGTTTTAGTTGACAGTTCTGGGGGTGCTGGGAGCATCAGTGTGGGTTCAAGGCTAGCCAAGGCACCCCTGGGGTACTGAACTGGGATTCTCTTAAGGAGGGCACTGAAAATAGAAGTGAGTGTGGGGTATGATCGGGGGAACTGCCTGGCTGCTCTCTGAATCATTGGTGCATAACCATGCTTCCCTATCAGCCAGCCGGCATTGTGGTGATACCATTGACACTTTATGCTCAGTGGAAACTGAACGGGTGAAATATAGCTCTGAGAGCAACTCAGTATAGGACATTAGCAGGGGGGGGGGAGTTGGCGTGAACTCACTGACTCTCCACAGTACGGGAAGGAAGGGGTATGACCAGACCTTCTCTCACTACCATAGCTTTTTAAATGAAGCACTCTGCAGCAAGCTGACTAGAAGTACAGCATTAAGGTATGCTGAAGGACATGAGAGGGGGAGCAATGAGTTTTCAGAGAATGGAGGGTGGGAGGGGATCTCCCTATTTCTTCTTGCAACTTGCCTTGCACATTAGTGACGGAATCTTCAGATTGGGGTGCCCTGCTTGCGGGGGGGTCTCGGTCGGTCAAGAATTCATCCTCGGGGATACTAGCATCCCAGCACTACATGGAAGGGACATATTGCTAATTTGAAACTTCCTGCCCTGACAGAGTGTAAGCTGTTGATTTGATGGGGCGGGGGTATGGGGAGGGGGTGCACAGTGACATGTGTCTTGAATCTGCTTTTTTATCATCTAGGTAGGTTTTCCTTTTTCTTGTCTCAGAAGTAGCATCCAACTGTAGAACCTTTTACAAAATTTATGGGTTATGGGGGTTCAGGAGGATTGCTGACCCCCAATTTTTTTTTACTGCGTTATCGGTTCAATGGTTCTGTGACTTGGTTTCATATTTTTTTTTGTACACTTTATTTAGTCTCCTTCAGTCTGGGGCATCTCTCAGAGGTACCCTCTCTGTCTGCCCTCTACTCCCCACCGAGACCCTCCTCTTAAGTCCCTCCCACAGGACTTCCTAGTCCCCCTTGGGAAGGCCTGCTCTACCTACCTGGCGGCACTTTCTGTATATTAGAGAGTCCGTCCTGTGTGTGGCGTCTGGAACTAGCCAAGTATTGGGGGTGTTGGGCCTAGACCCCTGCGGTCCTCGTCGCCTCCCCGGTCCTCTGGGGTCTTCCATTGTTTCTCACCTCGGAGTGTGGACATGCAATGGTGCCAATGGTGCTACATGCCGATGCCCGCCGACGCGCCACACCCTGCATCTGTGTTATGCCACATGATCCAGCAATGCCCCCAGCCACCACCAGGAGGCACGCGGAAGCGGCGCTAGTCCCTGATCCCTCCTCAGGAAGGGACAGCAGTCCTCCGGATGCTCACTCCCTTCCCTCCCTTGCTGACCCCTGACAGCCCGAATCCATTCCCGAACCCGGTGTGGCATCCAGCACCTCAACCCTCAGCGCCACTGGGCCTGATTTCATATTTACTGTTATAAAAAGTGCTTGGCACATTGTGTGGTTTAAAATGAGGCAAGGGTGGATTTGGTGTGTACGTTCATGGCTAGAATACATATCACTTGGTATAACATTAAGGGCATTCATTCCCCAGTTAAGAGGAGCAAGGTCCTGGCAGAACTAAAGAGGTTAGATACAGACACAACTTTTCTTCAGGAGTCCCATCTCTCAAACTCTGAACATGCAAAGTTGTGGAGAAACTGGATGGGGACAGTGGCAGCTGCATCTCACCCCAGCTGCAAAAAGGCAGGCATAGCCATCTTAATTCAGAAACATCTTCCCATCACCATTCAGCAAATGGAAGTGAGTATGGATGGCAGGTTTCTTATAGTACAAGGGACATTCAAGAAGGACCCATTATGTTGATTAAAGAGCACTTTTGGAGGTGCTCACACCACAGATGTAGAAGGACCCTTACCTGTCCTGGAGTTAAAATATATATTAAGTAGAATTTTTTTCTGCCTCTAATTAGGAAAGGAAGGGATTCTATTTTGGCTCTGTGGAGCCAAGCCACAGATCCCTTCAACTTCCTGGTTCTGAGCACAAGCCCTGCATGAGAACATTTTGTGATGTAACAGTATGGCAAGCCGGGGACGCGCTCAGTAGAAAGTAATGGGGACGTTTTTTAAACTTCGTATTTCAATAGTTAAGATGATCGATACAAACCAAGGCCACTGCTCAGCTAATAAGGCCCTTGTTCGTTGAGTGGTGGCCCTGATTTGTTTGTATTGACCATCTTAACTATTGAAATATCAAGTGCAACCCTTCCCCCCGGCCCCTCATCTAGAGGCATAACTTCTTTCACAGATGTTCCGGGGGCCACAAGGGAGAGTCACAACATGTGCTAAGACAATCACCTGAGCAAGTGCAGTTGCAAACAAGGCAGGAAAAGGGTGGCCTACCTTATGGCATCTTCATTCATCTGCACTCTCGATTACACACCAATCACATTCTCAGTGGAGTAACCAGCCTTTTAAAAAGTGTACACACAAGTCAGTGACTCCACCCAATTGGCTGGGGGTCTGGGGGCCGAAAATGTTGGCATTTTTGTTGCATTCTGGGGCCATTTGTGGGAGTATACAATACCCTTGTACCATAGCCTTTTTACATACCAGTCCAATTGTTCTGGCCCCTAGTGGCTGCATAGTTTCATCTTGGCACCCACTGTTGATGCCATCCTTGCAGTGCAGGCATACAGTTAGGTACCAAGCACTGAAGGCTGTTTAAACTGTTTTAACAATTATAATACATAATAACACTGGAACAAGCTGGGGGTCTGGGGCCTCCTAGGCCCCCAGAAAATGTTATCATTTTTATTGCATTCTGGTGCATTTTGGGGCCATTTATGGGAGTTGTACAGTGCCCTACGACCACAGCCTGACATACCACTACAGTTCCACATGTAGATTTGGATCCTTATTGGTGGTAAAGCAGCAGGGCTGGCAATTATGTGCTTAGTTACTATGCAGTTATCAATGATGAGTGCAGTTTTTGATTGTAAAGGCCACACCTGCGCAAGGAGATTGACAGGGTGGAGGCAGTCCAGAAAAGGGCGACCAAGATGGTGCATGGCTTACAGCACGAAACATATGAGGAGAGACTAAATGACCTCAGTATGTACTCACTGGAGAAAGGAGATAGCGGGGGAACATTACAGAAATTTTAAAGCACCTCAAGGGCATAAACAAGGTGCGGGGGGTGACAGGTGGACCTCTTCCAATGTAGAATGGGTACAAGAATGAGGGGGCATGATATGAAATTGGCACTGGGGGGGGGTGGATTAAGAGGAAACATGAAGAAATTCTTCATAGAGAGGGTGGTGGAGACATGGAATAATCTGCCACAAAAAAGAACCATCAAAAATGTCACAATGGCATCTCTCTCACTTCTTCACAGCAAAGCAGCTTTACATCACCATCACTCACACTGCTGATACAACTGGCCATGTGCAATCTGCTCTACCCCATGTATTTGTCTCCCTCACGTGCCATCTCCATGGCTGTCTGACCTGAGCTGAAGGACCAGCACTACTTACACACTGCCTCCTGCCCCTGTAATTACCCCTGCCATTGCGATGTGCTTATTTTGTTATACTTATCTCCATAATATTGTATTATTTTTGTACTTTGTATTTGCATTGCTCGGCTCCCCCCCACACATCTGGAAATGAGCTGATACCAGGAAAGTCATACTGAGCTGGTAAAAGCTTTGAAATAAATAAAAAAATAAATAAGTTCTACACCAAACAGCTTCCAATGGCTGAGTGCAAAGCAGGCTACAGGACACAGTCTTAAAGGGGAGCATTTATTAACAGTGTTCCTCATACTCTGATAGCTGATAAAAAATGTAAATGAAGTATTGGGCTTACCCGTAGCTTGCAGCAGACTGAAGATACCCGACTAAACCTTTCCTATATTGATACTACTTTATCACCATACTACTTTACCATGTTTAGAACCCTCTGATGTCATGCAAGGGGGAAGCTGTGCCTAACAATATTCCCTCACCATTCATGACACCAATGGATTCCATAAAATGCTGAGAGTGTAGTATCAACATAGGGCAGATACAGTCAGGAATATCTCCAGACAACTGCTGGCTACTGGTTAGCCCAATACCTCATTAAAAAAGCATTTTGTGAACCTGCAAACAGTGATGGACAATGTTCAAAAATATTTCCCTTTAGTAGTAATACCTACCCATACTAAATTTATTGCTATGTGGAAAAACGCAGTGCCAGTGGCTCAGTAGGTGGCAGGCTCACCTCTGGGACTAGAAGATTGGAAGGTCATGGGTTCTAGCCCCACACCAGGTAGCTGAGGTAATACCCATAACTGACATGAGACATTAAACCGAGGTCCCTTCTGCCCATCCCATGTCGATCCCATGGCATTTATGGAGGCAGAGTAGGGGAAAGGTTTCTCAAGAGTTACGGCCAACAAACCCTGTCAAATTCAGAGGTCCATGTAACCCACTCACAAGGATGTGTCATTGAAGCAAGCTATGACAGCTCAGTGTGCCTTTCCTGGTCAAACATTACACATAAAAAAAGGAAAAAACACTAAGGTAGAAACCATCTGCAGACAAAACCACTGTTTGAGATTACAACTTGGGTGTATTTTTCTGTCTATGCTTGTTCCTAAATTAAATATCAGTGCAAGGCAAACTTACCTTCCTGATGCATCTCTCAACAACTGGACTGCACTGCAGAGGAGCTACTGTAAACAGGTTTCCATACCTTTCAAGTGCTCTGCCTTAGACAGAGCACTATACACCATGCTCCACAGAGATATTCTAACCTGTCACATAAAGCTGGAGGTATTTCCGAGCATACAAATCATTAAACAAATAAAACTAACCTCACAGGAAGGAAAGCAGGAGTGGGAGGGGGAGTTGTCAGAGATTAGGTAGGGTCTGCAGTGATGGTATAGGTAGGAAAACAAGCATTTGTCAATGCCGAATGTTGCTTGCTTGTATGTGCTGTTTAGGTATTTGGAAGTGACAGTTTCATGCCTTCCTCCCAAGACATCCACTGTGTCTTTCCGTTCAGTATTCACAGAAGAGTGGGAGGGGCAAGGGCCACAGCAGTACAGCAGTTGCCAAGGGGGTGAAGAGGTGGACAATAGTCCATTCAAAGGCGAAAGAGTCCTGCAGGAGCTCACTAAATTGAAGGTGGACAAAGCGATGGAGCCAGATGGCATACGCCCAGGGACATTAACAGAACTGCGAAGGGAGATAGCAGTACCTCTGGCAGCCATGTTCACTGAGTCATTCAACATGAGTGAATTGGAGGAGGGCACATGTGGTCCCTCTACACAAGTCCAGCAGCAGGGAGGAGGCAGGGAACAATAGGCCATTCAGCCTCACCTCAGTAGTGGGGAAGATCATGGAGACATTGCTTAAAGAAAGGATAGTGGGGCATCTAGATGCCATCGGAACCCAGGACCACAGACAACATGGATTCACAGTGGGGACATCATGTCAGATAAATCTGGTTGATTTATTTGACTGGGTGACAAAGGAAGTGAATCAGGGTGGGGCAGCGGACAACGCTTACCTTGATTTCAGCAAAGCCTTTGACACCATCCCATATAGGAGGCTGATAAACTAGCTGGGTAGGCTGGGCATGGGGGAAAGGGTGGTAAACTGGGTTAGAAACTGGCTAACAGACAGGAGGCAGAGAGTGGTGGTAAATGGTATGCAGTCTAGGGAGAGGGGGCGACCAGTGGGGTGCTGCAGGGATCGGTCCTGGGGCCAGTTCTGTTCAATGTCTTCATTAGTAATATTGCAGAACATCTGAAGGGAATTTTTTCACCAAATTTTCAACATAGCCATTTTAAGACCTCTGCTCATGAACAGTGTCACTGTGATTTTCTTAATTTGTCCCGTACATTGATTTCGCACACCAATTGCACCATTGTGCGCTACTTGGGCGGAAACACATTTTGGGTGAGATGTGAAAAATGACAGCTGTACTACTCATAAGAAGGTGTGGTAAAATGGCAATGTTGAAAATCTGGAGTTGAAAATATTGAAGAACCATGAACTTACGAGCCTGCGTGAACTGCATAGCACGCTAAATAAAACAGTCATTTTTGGAAGTTTTTCACCAAATTTTCAACATAGCCATTTTAAGACCTTTGCTCATGAACAGTGTCATTGTGATTTTCTTAATTTATCCCGTACATTGATTTCGCACACCGACTGCGCCATTGTGCGCTACATGGGCGGAAACACGTTTTGGGTGAGATGTGAAAAATGACAGCTGTACTATTCATAAGAAGGTGTGGCAAAATGGCAATGTTGGAAATCTGGAGTGAAAATATTGAAAATTCGCGAACTTACGAGCGTGCATAGGAACTGTACAACGCACGCTCGTAAAACAGTAATTTTTTGGAATTTTGGCACCAAATTTTCAACATGGGGTTTTGGGACCCCTTCTCATGAATGATGTCACTGTCATGGCATTATTCAGGCCTGAAGGAGTGATTTTGCGCGGTGACTGTGAAATCACCCTTCGGGCCTGAGCTAACGCCATGACAGTGACATCATCTGAGAGAAGGGGTCTAAAATCTTATGTTGGAAAATTATGCAAAATTCCAAAATGCCTGAGATATGCAACAAAGTTGAAACCCACCTATCTAGCCCATTATACAGCTTACCGGCATTTCCTCAGTTCGCGGTCGGCTTTGAAGAGTGCAGACGTGTTCCCGGTCCACCGAAGATCGTCGCGTCGAGGTCCGGAGGTAAGTATGGGGTGGCGGGGTGTGGGGAGGCAGGAGTGCGCAGTGGGTGGGTGCAGGTTGTGAGAGGGCCAGGGATATCGTGGGACTCGTCTTTGCAGGAAAAAACGACGGACGGAGTCGCTTGCCACGCTGGGGTGGGCTCCCAGCGTGGCACAAGGATGGTTGGGGGCGTTCAGCCGATGGGGATTGGGCACCCCTGGCCGGCCTAAGGATGACTTGCCACGCTGGGGTGGGCCTCAGCGTGGCACTTACTACTGGGGGGCGCGAGCTCAGCCCGGCGGGGATTGGGCACCCGTCGGCTATACAGTGTGCGGGGAGCAGGGAGTACGCCTGCGTGGAGTGTCTGGGGAGCTGCGTGAGCAGCCGATATCTTATCGCTGCTCACTGACCGTAAGCTCCCTTTCAACTGTATGCCACTGCATTTTGGAGCTTGTCATAGACAGCTCCAGAATGCATTGGCTTAGGCCGCGCCTGCCAAACACACTGACTGAATTGGAGGAGGAGTGAGGTGACCTCCGAAATCTCTGATGATGGCACTATGTTTCTGGCACATGCGTGCAAGCAACATAAAAATGGGTAGACTGGCTGGGCCAAGTGGTCAGTACCTTTTAAGAAGCCCAAAGTGGGACATTTCTTACTAAAACATGATTTTCTGTAGCACAATCTGTAACCTCAACCAGACAACAGACATGTTTTCTATAAAAAGTCAGAATTGAGACTAAGTGTTGTAGTTTTTTAGTTTCTTATCCTTTTAAGATGTTTTAGTTAAGGTATTGTAATTTTCTGCAACACTTTGAGGAAAGTTAGAAAATACTTTTTTTCTACTAAAAGTCAGGACATGTAGTATTTTTCATGTTTGTCTGGATGGATGGATGTACTGTCACCCGATGCCTTCGAGGGCAGCTGCTGTCTGCACCAGGGCTGCAGCTAACAATTTTGGGTCCCAGGGCAAGTCATTTGAGATGGGTCCTCATCTCCCAAACCATCTAAAGCCGGGGGTCTGGGAGCCTGGTGGCCCACATACGCTCTGGGGGTCTAGATACTCTGTAGTGAGTTTTGGGCTTTTATTGAAGATAAAAACACACTTTTGTTGCGCCTTCTCTGGTGCTGGGTTGGTTGGGGGGCGAGGGTCACATTTTAATTTTTACAATATAGCCAGGATCCCTTGCAGCCAGTCAGACAACAACTAACAACATCCTCCGCAAACCCAAATAACTGTCCAAGATACTCGAGATGTGTCTTCTCAATTAGCACAAAAACAAGACACAAAAAACAAAACAGACCCCTAGTCAGAACTTCAACTGTATGGCTGGGAGGGGCCCTAGGCCCAGGAGACTAGCTTAGCCAGCCAGGCAGCAGAATATAGCAGCAGCCAGCAGAATCAGCAGCACTAAACATAACACATTTCGTAATAAACTTTAAAGTACTGTATGCTTATTCCATAATGAGAGTAGACACACCAGAGGGTGTAAACAGAATGAGAAGGGACCTGCAGAAACTTGAAGAATGGTCAGGGGTTTGGCAGTTGAAATTCAATGCAAGGAAGTGCAAGATAATGCATATGGGGCACAAAAACCCTGGCACAATATATCAGTTGGGGGGTGAGGATATAGCATGCACAAAACAGGAAAGGGATCTTGGGGTTATCATCTCTGATGACCTCAAGGCAGGGAAACAATGTGACAAGGCAGGGGTAAAGCAAATAGGATGCTGGGATGCATAGGCAGGGGCATCACCAGCAGGAAAAGGGAGGTCATAATTCCACTATACAAGACACTAGTAAGGCCCCACCTGGAGTACACACTGTATGTTCTGGAGACCTTACCTACGTAAGGACATAGACATGGTAGAGAAGGTTCAGAGGAGGGCAACAAAGATAGTGCATGGATTGCATCACAAGTCCTATGAGGACAGGTTGAAGGAACTGAACATGTACTCCCTGGAGGAGAGGAGGGAGAGAGGAGATATGATAGAGACATACAAGTATCTTACAGGGAGGAACAGGGTGAGGAATACACTATTTTTAAGTGAAAAAGATGTTCCAGGACTAGAGGGCATGGGATGAAGTTGGAGGGAGGACGATTCAGAGGAAACGTGAGGAAGAATTTCTTCACAGAACGGGTGGTGGACAAGTGGAACACCCTGCCAGAGGAAGTGGTGGGGGCTGAAACAATCACGGGATTTAAGAATGCATGGGATAGACATAAAGGAATTCTGGAGGTCAGGGGTAAGGGGCAACAGACTTCTTGGAAAACATAAACTGAACTTACACGCTCAAATGGGCAGACTGGGTGGGCCATAGGCCCTTATCTGCCGACACTGTCTATGTATCTATGAGCAGGCGCAGGCCACCTACACCTCTGATTATTCTGGTAGAGAGCAGACTGGAGGCATGCCAGTGAGACAGCTTCAAACTGCTTCCTTATAACTGTTAATGTAACATTTTTATAAAGCCTCTGACCAGTCAAGTAGCAGGATAGCAGCAAGCACAAACAGCAACACTCATCAGCATTGAGAAACAGTGATGGTAATTATCAAAGTACAAAAATGAAACAATAAAAAAAGACAGTGGACTGTGGACAGGTGGCAAATTAGCAATAGTAAATTGTGTTGTACTTGAAAAAAAGAAAATAAAAAAACACCCCACCCAGGCCACTCAACGCCGACTGCTAACCAACTCACTCGTATGTGAGGTCTAGGTCTTCTCTTTGGACTGGCTGGAGTCTGGAGAAGAAAGGCTACCAAAAGAATCCTCCTTTTCCAATTATCCAACCCCCACTGCCACGGAGCAATGAACGAGAGACAGAGCGAGTTGAGTGAAGATTCTACAGAGGTGCACAGGTGGTAGCTAAACAAACAACACTGTTCACTGACCACAGGATGCCTGGCAGGAAGTGCATCGTGCGACTCATGCTCTCATCTGGCACATGACATGATGCATACCCTGCGCTCCGCCTTTCCTCAGCTAAAACCAGGCAGCAGGCTGATTCTTTGTTGGGCTCAGTGAGAACAATTTGGGGAGGGTTGATGCTGGAGAGATTAAAAAGAATGGTACCAGCTCCTCGGTTAGGGGTAGGGGTAGGGGTAGGCGAAGGCTCTGCCCCTTCACCCGAGGTGGCCCTGGACTCTGCACTCTCACTCGGTGCACTGTGGGTGCTGCTGCTAGGAGGGCAGCCTCTGTCTGCGCTGACTGTCCTGGGTGCTCCCCCCCCCCCGCGGGCGCCTCTGCAAGATGGTAGCTGGCCCTGAGTGAACATCAGGCAGGACAAACTATCGCAGGTGGTTGGCGGAGCAAAGACTCACATGGACAAAACTGTCTAAATTCCAGTTGCTCCACCAGATGCCATGCTGCCACCAATGCCAGCATGTCTGAGCAATCGGGACTGTGGAGTGGAGTCCCACCACCACCACCCCCCCGGCGTTGAGGACTTAAGGACCGCCAGGTTTCAGGACCAACATGACAAAAAAAAAAAACAGGGATTTTTTCTGTATGCACGGGCATACAATAAGAATGCATGGTCATGTCACTGCACATTCTGGATTCCCACCGAATGCTGCACCTGATCAGGTTCTCCATTGCCATCTTCTGACTCCTGGAGTTCCAGATGCCCCTTGGTCCATAAGACCAGGTAAAACATGTATTTATTTATTTATTGTGATCTCGTATTAACACCTTTGAGAACAAGCTCATTACAATGGGTTCCACGTCAGGTGAAACAATAACAGTGACAACGGTTGGTTTTACAGGTAAACAGGTAATTCAAAGACTAGACATACAATACTAAACATTCTAGAACTACAGAACAATAAAAAGAATAACAACAATGCAGGCAATGTACAATATATGCCAATATGAGCAGTAATGGATGGACATAGGCAGGGCAAACAAGGATACTTTCTACACTTTCGCATGGATGATTTACCCAAAGCACTTCTTGACTCACCAACCCTCAGGCTCCTGGCATCCCTTTATCTGGTAAGCTGAACCTTTTCTCTTTTTCTGACGGGTTACCCGCTCTCGCACTCTCTGGTACTGGTTGATGCCCTCTCTCCAGCATGGGAAAGCGTGCTGCTTCCCTCACCTGGCCCCTGGGCTACAGCCCAAACCTCAAGAGGTAGCAGGATTTTGTACTTCGACCCAGGCACTCATAACCCACTTCTTTCCTCTTGCTCAGCCCTTCTCTGCCGGCTCCCTTGGTGCAGGGCCCCAAACCCCAGCCCCGCTCTAGACCTCAAGCCTCCTGCAACTGGCTGTCCTGCCACAGGAGAACTCCTGGACACTGCCACGGCCCAGGCTCCTCCGAACAACCTGCCTTCAATGATACTGGTATGCTTTTGCTCTACTGCCTGAAGACCATCCCTTTGGGGGGGATACCTGCCCAGGTCCACATCCCTTCTGCTACATCCTGGACTCGCCTTGAGCTCCAGCCAGAGGCCTCCCTCCAAGGCCTGTCCAAATGACCTGCAACCCACCCGGCCCTTATATGCCGGTGTCCCAGGACCTGCCCCTCCAAGCAGGCCCCATACTGGGTGAAAGGTCCCCTGACTCCATCCTGCCCCCAGGCCACCCTGCCACACCCAGGTATGGGGAAGCACCACTGCCACTGGCCTCCCCCCTGTGGTGACCCTGCCATCATCTCCACAGCCCTGGTAGCCTGGGGATACCTATTATGGGATCTCTAATGCACTCTTACCTGTCCTTGCCCTATAGCCACCTACCTTTCCCTGACCCCCAATGATGCAGGATCTGCTAACCATCCTTTCCCCACGAAGCTCCATTAACCCAGCTCATCAACGCCACAATGCTGAAAAGCTGACCTGTCCCCCTCTGGCCCACCTAAAACGCTGAGCTCCCTGTCCTCACCACCTACATCTCTGCTCCTCCAGCCCCAGGCCTAATGCCCAGGCTGGAAAAAGGCCACAAAATCTATATTAAAATCATGACCTTGCAGTTGCAAAAGACAGTCACCAAATTGATCCAACTGGATCAAATGGGGCTCATACCCAAAGATTCCATTCAAACAATATCTGAAGACTGCTAAATGTCCTTTCAGGAGCCAGAGATTGCACAGAAACACAGGTAGCCTTTTTTATTGTCTCTGAAAAGGCATTTGATTGGCTGAACTGGTTCTTTCTCATCGAAGGTTTAAGAAGTAAGGAGTTTGGAGATGCTTTTGTAACCCAGCTCTTCCAACTCTATACTAGCCCCTCAGCAAAGATTAAAGTCAATGGAACTCTGTCAGACTCCTTTTCTATACAAAGGGGAACCAGACACAGGTGTCCACTACCACCCCTGCTTTTTGCTCTTAGCATTTAGCTGCTGGCTATGCTGTGTCAGAACCCTGATATCTCAGGAACTGTGGTGACGGGATAAGAGGATCGCATATTCCTATATGCAGATGGCACTTTAGTGTACATGCCAGACTCTGTACATTCAATGCCACACTTTCTGGATCTCTTAAAGCACTATGGTCGTATGTCAGGATTCAAGGTGAACACCTTGAAGCTTCTGGTGGTGGTCTGCTTCCCTCTGCAGGGAAAACCAGCTTTCATATAGCTGGGCCCAAACCAAGGTGCATTCAAATACTGATACAGCTACCCACCCTACACCAGGTAAACTACAAACCCCTAATGCAAGCTACATTTGCATACCTGAATAGGTGGCAAGAGATACCTCTTTCTTTCTCAAACTGTATTGAGACAATTAAAAAATTAACATTCTGGCACAGTGTTTGTTTCTGTTTGCCAACTCATTGACATGGTTAACTCATGAAGAATGGAAAGAACTCCAAAATGCTCTTAGTAGATTCATATGGAATGGAAAAAAAACTCAAATCACGTGGGATCTCATGACCTGACATAAGAAGGGAGGGGGATGGGAGTACCAGATTTCAAACAGTATTATTTTGCAGCCCAAATACCACTGCTGATTGATGTCTTACATCAAACTGAAGAGACAGTGTTAGTAGAAATGGAAAACCAGGAAGCCAGTTGTTCCCCCCTATTAAGTATGTGACATGGATGTCCACATCAAAGCACTTAAAGGGGGGGAGGAGTAACCACTGGTTTAAAACTACATTAAAGATATGGCAACAAGTTAAAACTATGCTGAAGGAACTGGTGCCTGACCTAGCATATCTTCCAGGTTTTATGCAGGCCACATTAGATGGGAGCTATAGGTCTTGGAGCAGAAGCGGTTTGCAGCTGGTGTCACGACTCTGGAATGGTACAGTTTTTAAAGACTTTCCTATGCTGCAAAGAAAATTTAACTTAGAGTGGATATGTTTACATTCATGCAACTTTGCAGTTTTCTATATAACAAGAACAGGCAATGGAAACTCCACCCCCAGTGGTACTTCAATATGTGTAGTAGGTGGCTCAAGCGAGCCCAAAACCACATCACATTTCTTTGTTATATGAAGCACTGATGCAAGAGGTGAGTTTCCCTGCAGCAATGGCAGTGTAACCCAAATGGGAAAAGAGGGTCAGTTTCACCTCCTTACCAAACAATGGGTCCACATATGGACCAACAAACATAACACCATGGTGCCCACATCAAGGAGAGAATGTAAATGGAAAATTAAATTAATTTTTTTCCTGACATCCACAATTTCAAAACACTTTGATCCGACTGACACTTTTTGGAGGAAATGTGTGGGTCAGGGATCTCCCCATCATGCATACGGGAGTTGTCAAAAATTACATTAGTTTGGGGTCACCACTAAAACCTGGTAACAGAGATGCTGAGGCTTGCATCCCCTCTAGAATTCCATAACCTATGAGTAAAGACTAAAAGAATTAAATATGTATTCCCTGGAGGCAAGGAGGGAGAGGGAAGACATGACAGAGACATACAGACACTTCACTGATATAAACAGAGTACAGGAAGGGAGCATCTTCCAAAGTAAGAGACATTCGAATACAAGGGGGCACAGTATGAAGTTAGAGGGGGACAGCTCAGGGGTAACATGAGAAAATATTTTTTTATGTAAAGGGTGGTGGACGCTTGGAACGGCCTACCAGAGGAGGTGGTAGGGACTAAAACAGTCACAGTATTCAAGGAGTGGGACAGACACAAGGGTATCCTGGAGGTAAGGGGGGTGTTCTGGAGTTCAGTCTTTGCATCAGACCTCATACTAGGTAGGGATAAATACGGCAGATCGGGTGGGCCAAGAGGTCCTTATCTGCCATCAACTCTATGTATCTATAACCTGGTCCTGCCACCCCCCACCCCTCCAAAGGGAGCCCTAAGAGGAAATAAGAAATACCTGTTCCTCATTTTTTCTGCAGCAACAATGAAAGCCATCACTAGAAGGTGGCTGTCACATTGACACCCCCCCCCCACCAAAATCACAGAAATTTTAACCATATGTGATCAGATTAAAGAAATAGACTCAAGAACGGCCCTCCTGAGGGTCCAAAAAGAAAAATTCAGCTCCAGGTTGCTCCCATATTTTGACTATAAGGAGAAAACAGAAGGTATGCCCACCCTGGAACAACTATTATAAAGAAACAGATACATTGCTAGGGGCTCTGCAGAGTACTTCTACAGACACCACTTTGAGTGTTCACCCTAGATTTGCCACATGGTATTACAAATCAGTCTCAGCTGACGTGAAATTAAAGGTTTGTTACTTTTTTCTATGCCACAGTACAGTCATCAAGTTGTAGGAGGCAATATGTTTACTTTTCTTGCCTCCTAAAGTTTTAATTTACTGTTTGTATGACAATGTTCCTGGTATGTTTTATACTGTATATTTACTGCCAGAGATATGAACTTTTGATACAGGCAAATGCCAGACACGTGGGACACATGGACTATTATTATGGCTATACAGCTGGACTTTTAGACCTAAGAACTCTGTATTGTGAGCCTGTGTACGTGCCAACCTGGCTGTATTTAAATGCAGTCATGGTGATCTGTGTAACATGCTACTGTTCTTGCTGGTAATATAGTTAATAAAGGAAGTTTTACACACACACACACACACACACTCTCGTATCTACAAAAATAGGACCCCTTAGCATTTGATGTGGGTTTGATCATCAGCCTGTGTAACATAATGCTTTGAACTGGAAATCAAATAAAACATGTATTAACCTTTCCTGCTTTAGTGCTGTGATTTCTTGCTGCGCTTCACCCAGGGCCTTGTTAAGCATATCCATTTCATTCTTGGAGCGGGAGTTTTTTCTTTTTGTTTCTTCATCTTTTCTTATTTTCTCTGACAGCTCTTCTTGCAATTGTCTACACTTCTGCTCACAGGTGAACAAGGCTTCTTCTTTTTCTCTCACTTTCTCTTCATGTCTGGGAAATAGAATGCCGAAAGCTGTCAGTTTATTTGTAAATATTAAAAGATATGTATGCTTAATTTGCTACTGAAAATGGTTAAGATATCAGATAAACTGGAAACTGAAGCCTTCAGTTTATCTGCAGGTCAGTTTTGTTGCCATTGTGTGTCATATGGGTTTTAACCCTATTGTCTGCTAGTATGGCGAAACACTGAGCCAAAACTGCCCCACTGAGCTATGAATGTGACGCAGGTATGCAGAGAATGGGGCAAGGTGAAAGAAGAGAGAGAAGTAACTTGGGTAGGGAGGATAATGGATTGAAAGGGACCAGGAATGGGGTGAACAAAATGCGAAGAAGAGTGTCGGAGGGAGCTTCAGGTAACAACACAGGAAAAAAAAGGGAAGAAGATGCAGGGCACGTGGAGGGCCATAATAATAATAATACTTTATTTATTGTGTGCCTTTCAGGTACCAAGGCGCAGTACAATAAAATAATAAATACAACAAATTCAACATCATAAAAATGATACAGCTCAGTAAGCAATACATCCAAAGCTTTTTCCCCAAAGGAAAGATTTCAAGGCCTGTTTAAAACTCCTCACGGTTGTGCACTCCCTAATCCGACGGGGTAGAGAATTCCAAAGGGAAGGGGCTGCAAACATAAAAGTACGGGCCCCAGCAGACTTTAAAAATCACACTTGGAATCTCTAACAACCCCTCGTTGGCAGAGCAGTGCGGTCTCACAGGGTGGTAAGGGATCAGGAGTTCTTTCAGGTACTCAGGGCCCAGTTCATACAGGGCTTTGTAAGTCAGTAATCCGACTTTGAAGGTGATCCACCACTGAACTGGTAGCCAGTGCAGTTCCTGCAGTACCGGTGTAATAACAGAAGATCTAGGAGTACCCATCAACAACCGTGCTGCGGAATTCTGCACCAGCTGCAAGCGGCGGATATCAGCCCCCGGAAGCCCATGACTGATAATGCAAGGAGCCTTGGAAACAAATTCCAGACTTGGAGGCTACCATGGCTGAGGCTAACCTGGATATTGTGGCCATAACAGAATCATGGTGCAGTGAGTACCATGACGGGGCATGGCCATACTGGGCTATTCTGTATTCAGGTGAGGGAATAAAGGCCATGGAGGTACAGAGCCCCAAGAGGAGGAGGGACTGGAAGTGCTGTGGGTCATTCTGGTGTCAGACTCTGGGACCACTATCCATACCGGTGTTGCGTACAGACCTCCAGCACAAGGGGAGGAGCAGGATAGGGCACTAGGGGAAGCCATTACCATGATGGCAAGTAAAGAGGAGGTGCTATTAGCTGGAGACTTGTATCTGCCTGAAGTGGAATGGAACCTTCCAGTGGCAGCTTCAACAAGGAGAAGGGCTACCCCTGACTCCCTGGAAGAGGCTTTGCTCAGGCAGCTAGTCAAAGAACCTACTAGGAATGAGGCAGTGTTGGACCAGCTGCTTACAAACAAGAAAAGCACTGCAGATATCACAGTGAGCAGTACCCTAGGTACCAGTGATCACTGTACAGTGTAGTTCGCCAAAAGGACAGGAGCAGAGGTGAGCCACATGAGGATGAGGGTTCTGAATTTCAGGAGAGCGGATTTTAAAGACATGGGAGAATGCCTCAGAAATTGTCTCGGGGATTGCCAGGGAGGAGCGGGCTCAGTGGGGAAGAATAAAGGAGGGCATAATTAGGGAAACCAACCTCTGCATGAAGGAAGCAAGCAAAACTGGAAGAAAAAGGAGACCATTATGGTTTTCCAAAGAAGTGGCAAAGGTGGTGAAAGAAAGAAGGAAGGAAGGAAGAAAGAAAGAAAGAAAGAAAGAAAGAAAGAAAGAAAGAAAGAAAGAAAGAAAGAAAGAAAGGTGGCATTCAAGAGGTACAAAGAAATGCAGAGGGAGGATGACAGGGAGGTATACCAAGTAAACCAGAAGGAAGTAGACAAGACAGTTAGGGCTGCAATGACACAGACAGAAAAAGTAACTGCCAGAGGGGTCGCTAAAGAGGATAAAACATTTTTACAGATGCATGAGAAAAGAAGAGCAATGAGAGGGTATAATGAAGAGCAGAAGAGCAGAAGGGGGAGACTGCACAGAAGGGGACAAAGAAAAAGCTGGCATCTTAAACAGGTACTTCTGCTGAGACTTTGCAGTAGAGGGAGGAGGGGAGGAACCAGCAGGGAGAAGCAAGTATGGGGGGGGGACACAAGTCCATTTTTAGAGGAAATAGTCCTGAAAGGACTTGTAGCCCTGAATGTGGATAAGGCACAGGAAGACACATTCATACTGGATAATGATGTGGGACTGGATGGGATACATTCCAAAGTAGTAAAATAACTCAGGAAAGTGCTAGCTGCCCTGCTGGCACTCTTGTTCTACAGCTCACTGGAAAGAGGTATGGTTCCAGAGGACTGGAGAAAGACTGACCTGGTCCCTCTACATAAGAGCAACAGCAGGGAAGAGGCTAGCAACTATAGGCCAGTTAGTCTTACAGTACTTCAGTAGTGGGGAAATTAGTGGAAACTACTGACAGAAAGACTGGTTGAACATTTAGAATCCAGTGAGCTGCAGGACCATAGGAAACACAGATTCACGGTGGGGTGTGGGGGTGGGGTCATGTCAAACAAATCTAATAGATTTCTTTGACTGGGTGACCAGGGAAATAGATCAAGGGAGAGCAGAGGACATGACCTATTGAGACTATAGTAAGGTCTTCACAAGAGACTGACTAGGACATAGACCAGTCCAGGAGTGGGATCTGAAGTTGTAAACTGGGTTAGAAACTGGCTAATCGATAGGAGACAGTGGTCAGTGGTTAACGGCACTCACACTAAGGATGGAAGAGTGACCAGCGAGGTACCACAGGGCTCAGTACTGTGACCAGTCCTCTTCAATGTCTTTATGGGGGACACTGCAGAAGAACTGGAGGGGAAGGTATGACTTTTTTCAGGCAACACCAAGATATGCAATAGGGTAGACACTCAGCAGGGGATAGAGAGAACATGCAGTGCTCTTGGGAAACTCAAAAAGTAGTCAAAGAAATGGCAGTTGGGGTTCAATGCCAAAAACTGAAAAATCATGCACATAGGGCAGAGCAACCCCAATCTCAGAACAGGATGGGGGAGTGGGGAGGTACTGACTGTAACCAGACAGTTACAGCCTGGGTGTGCTGTAAGTCAGAGCACTAGCTAGTCTCTAACAAGCACAACATTTTTTAATATTACGCTTGTTTGGAGAATAGAAAAGGTGTATTTTGGAAGTTATAATTAACTTCCTAATATAAGTTTTTTTAATAGTGTGTTTTGAAGTTGTTTTAAAAGTTAGCTAGTTAGCAGTAGTTAATAGGGGGAAGTAGCGTTAGCCAGGAGAACAAGTGAGCAAGTGTTAGGAGCTTGGCTTTTTTTTATCTTTTACTCACAAGTGGGGTACCTCAGGGATCAGTCCTGGGGCCAGTCCTCTTCAACATCTTCATCAGTGACATTGCAGATGGACTAGTGGGTAAGGTTTGTCTGTTTGCAGATGACACCAAGATCTGCAACAGAGTAGATGATCCAGATGGGATGGGCAGGATGAGAAGAAATCTGGATAAACTGGAAAAATGGTTGGAAGAGTGGCAACTGGGGTTTAACGCAAATAAGTGCAAGATCATGCACAGAGGGAAGAGAAACCCTGAAGCCACCTATAGGCTGGGAGGGGAGTTGCTGGCAGTCACAAGCGAAGAAAGAGACTTAGGCATCATCATCACAGATGACCTGAAATCATCCAAGCAGACCACTAAAGCAGTAGGTAAGGCTAGGGGATGTTGCTGTGTATTAATAGGGGTATCACAAGTCAGAAGAGGGAGGTAATAATCCCTCTTTACAAGACACTGGTTAGGCCCCATCTGGAGTACTGTGTGCAGTACTGGAGGCCACACCTTCACAAGGACATTAACTAAGTTGAGGCAGTCCAGAGAAGGGCAACCAAAATGGTGCAGGGACTGCATCAGAAAACATATGAGGACAGATTAACGGAGCTCAATATGTATACCCTAGAGCAAAGGAGGGAAAGAGGTGATATGATCGAAACATTCAAACACCTTAAGGGCATTAACAAGGTGAAAGAGTCTTATGTTTCAATATAAGAAAAATAGCACGACAAAAGGACACAGCATGAGATTAGAAGGAGGCCGATTAAGGGTAATGTGAGGAAGTTCTTTTTGACAGAAAGGGTGGTGGATACATGGAATGGCCTACCTCAGGAAGTGGTGGATATGAATACAGTGCAGGGCTTCAAACAGGCATGGGATAGGCATAAGGGAGCAATACAGATGAGTATGAGTAGATGGTCCATTGACAGAGCAAAGGCCAATGGCACATTCATAAGGTAGAAAAAGAAATGGGCAGACTGGGTGGGCCTTGCGGTCCTTATCTGCCGTCAACTTTTATGTTTTTCAGTCTATGGTGCCATGTAGAATCCTTGATTATCAGTTTGGGCACCTTTGCTTTGGTGCTGTTATTTTGTTCCTAGGAGCTGAAGCACTGCTACTGAGTACTAACTTTGGTCTGGAGCTTGGCTGGGTATCTTATGCAGGATCAGTAAGATGGAATAGTCTCCGGACGTTCTTTGTGGAGAAAGCCAACTTGAGAGTGCTGTACAGCTGGAAGTGGATGGATCGGGGTGGGGCCAGGAGAGGAGCGGACCTAAGTGGAGAGGTTCGTGAATGAGTGCAATCAGGCACTCTTTCCATAACTCATGCTATCCTATTGTCACTTAGAATGTTCAGATACCCTCTGCCTGCTGCTAGAACACCTGTGTGCCTGAAGGGATTTTAGATCTGCAGCATTGATACAAACACACTGTGTTTAAACCTACATATCTTAAAAACCATACATCCAATTTTAAAACTGTAAAAAGAAAAGTTTTTCAGGACAAAAAGTTTTTGAAAATGAGCGAGGTTTGGTAATATCTATTTAACTGGATTTATTGTTGTGTAAGGTTGTTTTCATATTTTAATACATTCTGATGATTTTATCTAAATATAATTATGCTCTGTTTAGTAAGTCATGCACAAATATTAAATTTCTGTAAAATTGTTGATTAAAATTGTTAAAAATATACAATAAACATCTGTAACTGTCTAAATATAAATTTTGCAAGTTTTTTACAATTTTTTTTAGTCAGAAATCAATATCTGAATCTCTTGTTATTACAGTTTGAGTTTTTTGTTCCACTCACTGGTTGGAATTTTGCAGTGTTTAATTCTTCTTACCACTGATTTTAGTTTATGAATCTGATTATCAATTTTTGTTTTCCCCTAGTTTAGTAAGAACATATTTACACATTACCTTAGAAAGACATATCAGGAAGTGATGCAGGAAGGAAGTGTTTTGTGAGGTCAAGTGATGTAAATAGGAAGAACACCTCCAGTGTAGGTCAGTGAGCTGACACAGGAAATGGAGACATTTGTTAGTGCTGGAGGTCTCTCTATGATTAATTGCATATTTGCTGTAGTTAAAATGTATAATTTAATTGAAATAAACTATTTTATTTTATTTTTGTAATAAAATCCCATAATAAGAATAGGAAACTGTATTTTACTTGTGCTGTTTGCTTTATCATACTGTAAATAAAGCATGATGCTGTTCATGTAAAGTCTTTCAGTAAACATCATGCTACATAAATCTGTGTATTTAATTTCCTGGTATAGTTTATTTTTGGGGGTTGTATTATGGGATGGTTTAAGGTGAGGGAATGACTGTATGATGTAGCACTGTGTGTTAGTGGCGGGGGGGTCCTGCATTCATAATACGGGCTCAGATGCATTTCATATGTTCTGGGGAAATGAGAGGGGCTGTATGCCTGTAATAATGGTGATAATATACACTGTAGATACATTATGGGTATATGTATAGGATGATGAAATTGCTGAAAAGGCACTGGTAATTTGGGGTATACTGCATCATGGGGAAGGGGGTGGGTGTGCCTGTACCAAGGAATGATGTTCATAAGCACTGCAGTCATTTTGCGTCATGAATTGACACCTGCCCTTGGGGTATACTCAATTGTAGGGAAGCAGGTGGGGCTGCCTGCACCTGGTAAGGGTGTTCATATGCAATGGAGAAACATTGTGGGTACACATACAGGGTGATGACATGGGCATCTGTAAAGGTTGTGTACTATGTGCTGTGTCACATGGTTTGCCTGCATACACATGTGATATGTTGCAACATTCAGTATGGCGCACTGTGTTGGTGGGAAGGAGTGTGGTATGCCTGCACCATGGAATAATACTCATTGGTGCACATGTGTACTGTGTGCTATGTTTCATTTGAATGGACTGTATAAGTCATACACTGGCACTGATCACATCACAGTGCATCAGAGGTAAGGGCTAGTCTGAAGCATTATGAGCACAAGGGACTAAAGTGGTTGTGGAGTGATTCAAACTTGAATAGAAAATTACAGTGCATCTGAGGGTAGTGTTGGAATGAATCTTGATGTGCACAATGGACTACACCATGGTGACTGAGGAGGGATCCATACCTGTAATGCACATCACAGAGTGTCAGAGATAAAGGTTGGACTGAAGATTGATGAACAGGTGGACTAAATCAGTGACTCTGGTGGGATTTGAACCTGGACAGCACTTTACAGTGCAGTAGAGGTTGGGGCTGGACTGACACCAGATCAGTCAATGAACAACACCATTGGCTCTGGAGGGATCTGAACCTGAAATACACTTCACTGTTCACTACAGTTTGGGGCTCGACGAATGCATGATAAGGAGATAGATTTTACAAGTGGCTGTGGAGGGATGAGCCTGAAGAATACTTTACAGTGCATCAGAGATTGAGGCTGAACTTATGTCATATGAATTGATGGGCTACACCAGTGGATGTGGAGGGTTTTGAACATCAAATGCATTTCACAGTGCATTATGGGATTGATCTGGACTGATACGATAAGTCGATGACAACACCATCAGCTGTGGAAGGATCTGAACCTGAAATGCACTCACTGTTCACTACAGTTTGGGGCTCGACTGACACATGATAAGGAGACAGATCTTACAAGTGGCTGTGGAGGGTTGAATCTGAAGAATACTTTATAGTACATCACAGATTGGGGCTGAACTGGTGTCATATGACTTGATGGACTACACCAGTGGATGTGGAGGGTTTTGAACATGAAATGCACTTCACAGTGCATTATGGGATTGGTCTGGACTGATGCATGGTAAGTCAATGGACAACACCATCAGTTGAGGAGGGATCTGAACCTGAAATGCACTTCACTGTTCACTACAGTTTGGGGCTCGACTGATGCATGATAAGGAGCTAGAGCTTACAAGTGGTTGTGGAGGTAGTTTAACCTGAAGAACACTTTACAGTGCATCAGAGGTTGAGTCTGGACTGACGTCATACGAGTCGATGGACAACACCAGTGACTGTGGAGGGATTCAAAACTGATTTGGCCTTTACAATGCATCAGAAATTGGGGCTGGACTGATGCCAGATAAGTTGAAGGCAACACCATTATTTTTTCATTTTAAAGAATCAGCAACTGCGTATTAGGGAGAAAACTCAAGTACAGAGCATGAGACAAACATGCTACTGACCCTAACCCACTTATCATCCAAAATGCAGGGAGCAACATGCCACATAGATTTTAACATAGCTATAATCCGAACATAAACTCTTTAAAAAGTAACAAAAGGTGCTGAATTCATGTGACCTCATCTAGTACATGCAAAGAGACACTCTCTCCCATCAGGAATGCCAGCTGGATCCATAAGATGTGATCACACAGGATGACCAGAAATTATCCCAAAATGAAC
Organism: Neoceratodus forsteri; assembly: GCA_016271365.2. NCBI lineage: Eukaryota > Metazoa > Chordata > Ceratodontiformes > Ceratodontidae > Neoceratodus > Neoceratodus forsteri. The sequence continues at coordinate 167,270,284 of CM028137.1, forward strand.
AAAGTAACAACTATGAAAACTTATAAATAAAAATAAAAACAAATAAAGTAAATACAGATTACAAATCGAGGGTTTGGTACCAAAATGAAGTGAGTATTTTAGGGTAAGAGCAACACCTCCATCTTGAAACTAAGTTTTCAGTCACCATGCTCTTCCTGCCCCAGTGTGCACTCTGACTGGTTAGTGGAAATAGTGATGTGTGCAATAAGCATAGAGCAAGCATGGCAACAGTGAGGATCAATATGACCAGATGGTGATGCACTACAGAGCTAGGGCAGGTGCAGGTGAGGTTTGACCCCTAAATGAAACATCAAAAAAAAAAATCACTGTACACTCCAGAGCCCAGAGCGCCACTTTCCCTCCAGTGACAGTTATAAAAAAATATGAGTCCTTGCTTGAATGCTAAATAAGGATTTAGTCTAACATTTCAGGCTCACACATTGATAGAATAGTGAAAGGCACAACAAAAGATCTGCATGCAGGTTCCCTGGTGCTTTGACAACTAAAGCTTCATCGGGGGATGGTGCCTGCATCTAAGACAATCCCTTTATACCAATTAAATTCAGAATTGGTGATGTCAGAAAATCTGACCAATCACAGAGCTCGATTTTTAAATACAGAAATATTCAGCTCACTTAGTGGTATAAATGGACTAATAGTTATAACAATCATGATATCAGTTACAACATGTTATTGTAGAAAAATACCCCAAAAGACAAAAAAATACACCAAAGTGGAGACGCCAATCGGATTGCTCGAATAAAAAATATAAGTTATGAAATTATAGTGTCAACCTGATCAGCTTAACATGTTACACTAAAATAAGATGATTTGTTGTTACACACAAGCTAATGGCAGAATGAACATAATACAATCTTACGCAGCATATGCAAAAATAGTAAATTTATTTTTATGTATTAAGGCTTGTTTTTTCAAAAATAGCCAATGGGAACGATATTATATTAGGTAAATCAGTAAGGGTACGATGTCCCTTAATAGCTGGTACAACTCAATTCATCAAATGTAAACAAATGCTTGAGCTGCACCAAGAGAAGATATGGACGCAATCGGCGCCATCAGGCACTACAGCACATGATTTAGGACGCCTATATGGCATCATCAGGAAAAGAGGTATATGGTGACGCCATATGGCGTCATCAGGAAGGAATGAGTTAAAACCGTGACCACCACTGTCACAGAACTGTGTCTGAGCTGGGAAGTTTCCGAGGACTCTACTAGCATTCAGAACTGGAGAACTGTGTTGCAGTCGCAGTTTTCCTTGTTGGCTGCCTCTAGATTTGGAATTTGGATCTATCCAGCACTTGACTCCTGGTTTCCATGAATAAACTACCTCAGTAAATGGTTTTCTGATGGGTTGAGCTTGTGGACCTGGGCCTTTGCTGTGAAACTCAGATGTGGTGAAAGAACCCTTGGGTTCAAACCTTTTTTGTCTAAGTGCTGTTCTGGGAACTGTTTGTTGCTTGGCGGTGGTGGGAGAGCTGCCCTGGAACAATCCTCTGGTGTTTTGTTTTAGGTTTCTCTGGTGAGAGCACAGACTATGATTTCATGATTTACAGTCACCATTTCTGAACATTAAGAAATCTCACTATCCGTAGTGGACTATCATATGGACTATTATTTGCACCATAGACTGCATACTAATGTGGATTATCCTATGAGGATTGTTTAATTTTGGTGTAACCCCGCTACAAATGGGGGTTCCTAAAAGCCATCTAGGAGCTGCCTAAGTGTCTCCCCTGGTGTTGGCGTTCAGCGCTTAAGCCGTTTGAATGGCTCTGTGAGTGCTTGTAGAGCCTCCATGTACTGTCACTTTAAGAGCTGTCTGCTTGCAGACACCATTATTGCTCATGAGGGGGACTGTCTGTTTCTCTGCTCGAGCCCCACTCGAGCTGAAATGTAATTGCCCCTCTTTGCTGTCGCTGAGAGCGCAAGGGGAGCGCACTCGAAAGATGTAACTATTTGCCTGCAATCATTTAGAGTAATAGTGAAAATGCAGTTGTTTAACCTGCCTTTGTTGCAGCTGGGACTTTGTGTGCTGTGCCCCTCCATTTTGGACCAAGACTGTCTGAGGGGTCCATTAGGAGCCAGGGGGTATCTAAAATGGAGTAAACAGCGACCAACCAGAATCAGGACTCTAAGTGGAGCTGGCTGACCAATGGGGACACAGCTAGTAATTCTGGGAAGTGAAGTCTGGACGATGGTGCCTTTTTGCACCAATGAGGGCAGTAGTGAGTAACTGGCATCTGTATCCCACCAATGGGATCAGGTGGCGCCCGCACTAGATTGCTCTGCCCAAACTGCCCAAGGACAGAGTCATTGGTGATCGTGAAGGGAGAAGGAGCTCTGGCTCCTGCAATGTGGAAGTCTTTGCGCAGGAAGTGTGTGTGGCAGGCCAAGAAGTCAGGCGAAAAGCAACGCCAGAAGGAGCAGACAAGATCCGTGGAGGAGTGCAGGCGGAGGAGGCTATACAATTACAGCTACCTACCAGGCTCACCCTGTAGAGGACTGGAGAATCTGCTTCAGTCGCTCTCGGTCTGTCAGGACAAGTGAAGATGCGTCATTTGGCCCGGTGTGTGCAGTGAAAGCGATCGGGAGTATACAGCAGCTGCTTGGTATGGTATCCCTCTGCTCTTCATATAAATGTGTGGAGAAGTGTTTGAATTCCAGGCTCGGTCCTGCGAGTGGTGTGAGAGCGATCTTTCTACTGGAGTCGTGAGTACTAAATCAGGGTAGCTCCCTGTCAGATGTTCATAGTGAGGGCAAGATTTGTCTGGCTCCTTTATTGGCTACACGAACTGAGCCTGCTGGCTCTACTTAATCCTCTTAGGAATCAAATGCTTGTTTTCTGCATCAGGGCCCCAACCAGCTGCATCGAGAGGCTAGCCTTCTATTGCCTAGGTACCCGGAGACAGTGACTTATAGGTTAGGCCTGTGCACAGTGCCTAGATATATACATATATATATATATATATATATATATATATATATATATATATATATATATATATATATATATTTATAAAATGGGTAAATATAAAGGGTCCAAATCCAGTATTCTGATTGTATAAAACACATCACATGACCAAATGCGTATATCAGGCGTGACCGCACACCTGCACTTTTACCCTCCCTCAAAAACAATTTGACATTTAAAGATATATAAACCACTCTGAGGGTGTCTTGATTGCGCTCTGATGCTCATACGCCTTGGGCGGTTGGCGATACTCGCCTTGATGCTCGTATGCATAACGCATACCAAGGTGTGCGATATCAGAAGCTACTGCACACCTCATAGAGTGGTATATCTATTATATATATATATATATATATATATATATATATATATATATATATATATTAGAGTGGTAAGCTAATTAACCTGATTGCCCCCAGTCCTTGTTATCTCCCCCTAAATAAATCAGATTGGTTGTTTTGCAAAAGTATACTGCCTGAACTGTGTGTCTATGTTGAATTACTGTACAGTGGCTATTGTAAAACTACATCTTACTTTACAGGGGGTCCCCAGAGCCAAGCTGATTAAACCAAAGCTGGTGGTTAGTGTATATGGCAGGGGTACTGTAGGTGACTTGTGTGGGCCACTAGTGGGGAGAAAGGGGGGTTGCAGTGACCCAGAGGGCTGTAACCAAGTCATATTAGACCGTTCCAGCCCTGACCTCTGGGTGGAGGCACCCGCCATCGGATCCAGGCCCCTCAACCTGTTAACGTCAGAGCAGGCAGGGGTAGTAGCCTTGGGATAGTGCCCCTAGGGGTTACATTAGTATTTTGAACTGATCTAAGTGGGAGGGGTTGGGTTTGGAGGGTGAGTGTAGTGGTATGATTTGGGAGTCTGTATACAAGATTTAGTTTTAATTTGTATTACTGTGTGTGAGTAAACTGAGTGCGTGGTTAGTTGGTGGTTGGTTAGAGTGGGTTTGTGGAAGTTGCGGGTAGGGGAGCTTTTGGATGAAAGTACAGAAAGTAAAGTGTTGGTTGTGCTATGTGCCAAGGATGGTGGACCCCTCAGCTTAGTTACTTCCTGTCCCAGCTGCTAGACCTCCACCCCTTTGATGTCCCTGTCCTGCCAACAGTGGTATATGAGCACTGCAGGGAGGTGGGTATTGTTAGGAAGCAGGATGGTAGGTGGTGGGGTGCTGGGTGTGATAACAGGGAGGCACAATAGGTCTAATAAGGAACAGGAGGTGCCCTGGGGCAAAATGGGCCCAACAGAGAGGCCAGACATGTTTGGTGCCCATACTCAGGGATCCCACTGGACGTCGTGGACAGGCAACCAATAGGCCAGCAGCCTCTGTTCATCCCCTATGGACAGTGTTCTGCAATGCCAGATTGATGAGGAACAAGATCGCTATTATGGCAGATTTAATGTCTGGTTCTTCGTTCGATCTGGCTTGTATAATGGAGACCTGGCTGAGTGACGATGCAGGTCCTGTTTTGGAGATGGTAATCCCAGCCGGATTATCTGTGGAACACTGCTTGTGGAGGGACCATGGGGGGACAGTAGCCATCTGTTTTAGATCTGAAATGAATTTCACCATGCACACAGTTGAGGATTCTTCATCGTGCGAATGCGTGGCTGTGCGTGGGGGTCCAGGTGCAGGTTGCAGGATCCTTCTCGTTTACTGGCCTCCAGGACATGAGGGGATTTTCCTATAGGAAATCATGTAATTCACAGCCAAGATGGTGCTGAAGTAGTCCAGATGGTTTATTGTGGGCAACTTCAATGCCTGGATTGATGATAAATTCTCACAATTTGGTCAGGATTTCCTCTAGTTAATGGATTCACTAGGCCCTTTACAGGTGGTTACCTCTGTACCTTATCAACATGGTCATGCCTTGGACTTAGCATTCTCACTGTGATTTGAAGTTAATAACTTCAGGATTGATTCAATAAATTGGTCAGATCATTGCACAGTGAGGTTCTCTTTCAGGACCCCCCCCCCCCACAGAGTCCAGCCCCTATGGAGATGGTTCACTATTGCCCTTTGAAGGGATTGTCCCCAGGCGATAGTGGATCATTCAAGCACTATGGCTGCTTGTGCAATTTGGATAAGAAGAGGTGTTGACAGCCTATAACAAGGCCATTGCCTTAGCCTTAAATGGAGTTGCACTGATAGAAACTTTCAAGTACCTCAAGGGAATCAACAAAGTCCAAGAGGGTAGCATCGTTCAGAAAAAGAGGTGTGCAAGAACAAGGGGCACAATTTGAAGATGGGGGGGCAGCTCAGAGGTAATGTAAGGAAGTATTTTTTCACAGAGAGGGTTGTGGATGCATGGAATGGCCTTCCGGAGGAGGTTGTGGAGTCAAAAACAGTGGTGGAATTCAAGCATGCATGGGACAGTCGTAAGGAAATTCTAGGGGGTGGGGGTAGGAAAAAGTAGGCTGCTGGTTAACTAGGATCTGCAGATTATCCATTAGGTAGGGAAATGGGCAGGCTGGGTGGGCCAAATGGTCCTTATCTGCTGTCAAATTCTATGTTTCTATGTTTCTATGGTCCGTCTATGACCACTGACTCTGTTCTTGAGATCCCCATGGTTTAATGGGGAGCTCAGGGAGCTGAAGTCAAGCGGCCAGAGGCTGGAGCATTGATGAAGAAGATCTAGGTCTGATGAGGACAAACTGGCTTTGAGAACTCACAATGGTGAGTATCAAAGGGCAATTTCCCATAAGAAGGCAGCATTTCTGTCATGGGAGATTGCTGCAGTGAAAAACCGACCAGCTCAAATTTTTGGGTTGTGAACAGACTTTTAAATCTGGTCTGCCTGCAAATGGTAAGAGCAAATTCCTCTGCTCAGTGCAAAGAGTTTGTTTTTTTCTTTGACAGGGTGTTCCTGATTCAGTGGGGGATTTCTCCAACCGGGTCACTTCGACCCAGCAGTACTGAGGTGGTGATGGGTGGATGTTCTCCATCTGTTTTGAGTAAGTTTAGACCAGTTTCGATGGAAGAGGTTTGTGGGATGTTCTTGGAGCTGCAGCCCACCTTTTGTGAGCTGGATCTCGGCCCAACCCACACATTAGCTAGGTGTGTTGGGTTTCTGGGCCCAGTGTTCGCCGAACTGATCTGGTGTTCCCCTTCGGAAGGGGTCTTTCCTAGGGCATTAAAAGTGACTCTGGTGAGACCTCTTCTGAAAAAGCTATCTTTGGACCTGATTTGCTTAGTGAATTATAGACCTGTCTGTAACCTTCCCTTTTTGGGCAAGTTTATTGAGAAGATGGTAGCTTTGCAGTTTGAGGAACACCTCATGGCCTTTGACACCCATGAACCTCTCCAGTTCAGGTTTAGGTTTAGGTCAAGGCACATTACCAAGACGGCACTGATCAGGGTGCACAATGACCTTCTCAGGGCTAGAAACCAAGGAGAGCAGTCAGTTCTCATTCCCCTTGATCTCTCATTAGCATTTGATACTGTGGATCACTGGTTGCTGTTGGACTGACTCGGAGTATTGTGGACTCAGCAGCACTGTCATCTGCTGGTTTGAGTCCTTCATCAGAGACAGAAAGCAGAGGGTGGTGATGGGGAGCTTCTCCTCACTCCCAAGGCCATTGCTCTGTGGAGTACCCCAGGGGTCAATCCTCTCTCCTATGTTGTTCACGGTGCATATGCTGCCCCTGAGAGTGATCATTAGATGACATGGTCTGGGTTTTCATTGCTATGCTTTTGATACCCAGTTGTATCCATCTTTTGCACCTGGGATGCCTTGTGTTGTCGAGGTACTAAATTTGTTCCTGGCTAACATCCAGGACTGGAGGTTATCTAACTGTTTGTGATACAATCCATATATTACAGAGGTACTGGAGATCAAGCCTGGTCAGAGTTGGGGTGCAGGGGTCACCAATGGGGGACTGGCTGATAGCTAGGTTCCTCTGGGTTGGTGGCTTCTGCTAAGGTTAAGGATCTGGGGTTCACTCTGGGTAAGAAACTGGCACTTGAGGCTCAGGTGTCGGCTGTAGTCCGGGAAGGCTTCTATCATCTTAGGAACATCGCCTGGATTAAAATATTGATTCCCTTGAAGACTTGTCCTCACTGGTGCATGCATTCATCACCTCTAGACTCGATTACTGCACTGCTTTATACCTTGGAGTGAGTGGAGGTGTTCTATGACATATTCTGCTGGTACAGAATTTGTTTATTTAGTTTTTGTAGACCAGGAAAGGAGGTCTAGACAATTCTGCCTATTTTCATCCTCGTCCTTGGGGAGGGGGATACAGATGGATGGCAACTGACACTGAACCAGATTAAGCTGTTGGTGATATTTTTTAGTGAATGGGGGAAAGTTGGCCAGGACACCGGGGAAATTCCCCTACTCTGTTAGTAGGGGGAGATTATGCTCTAGGACATGGAGCACCCAGATGCTGTTTGGACAGATTCAGTGGTGGCTGGAAAGCACCCTACTGAGGGTGGCCAGCTTAACACCCAAAACGCAACTACGATATCAGAAAAAGAACCAGAGACTTCTACAACTGAATCACTTACACCATGATAATGTAAGCCCTATGGATACCTCAGAGTAACCTGACCTTTCTACCATAGAAAAAAACATTACCCAATGAGAAAAACAGAAAAAAGGAGGAGCTATTAGCAAAAATGCATGAAATAGAAGAAACCTACCTAAATGAGAAAAAGCATTTAGAGGAAGAAAAGAAACAGAAAAGACAGACAGAAGCCTCTCCAGAATCTCATACCTGTAATGCATCGAAAAGTTAAAATTTTTGTATTTGGTGCCGCGAACATCCCTGATGCAGCTGCGCACCAACAACATCCTGGCACCTCAGCAGCTGCTGAAACTGATGCACGGACACCGGAGAAAAGTGCTTGCAAATACAGGTTGGACAAAAACTCCAACAGGAACTTGGATTCCCGACCCGGCCATACCTCTCCCGGGCTCTATTGAGAAGCCTACAGAGCAACTACAGCAAAGCACAATGGGCACTTTGGTACCGATGGAACCCAATGCTGAAGCAATACCTCAAGAAACACAAAGGCAGGGCTCTCCAGAATCAGGTATTTCCTATTCGCCTGTTGAAACTGGCACAGATCTATTTTTTGAGGCCTTTACTGAGGTGGCACCACCAGAACAAAATCTTAACATTTTACAAACTGACAATAAAATTACTGAAACCTCGAACTTACAGGACAACCCTGCATGAGTGGTAACATGTCAGCCTTTTTACAGAAACCACTGGAGCAGGCTAAACAAAGACACTCAGCGAGACTGCAATATGTGGGGGGTGTCTGGGATTACCTCCAGACAGATTTTATGTGGCAAAATTGTTATTGAAACAGGACTTCTTCTCCCAATGAAGTGTATGCTTTGATACATGCCCCTGGTGAGGCGACCTTTGACATTAGCTTTTGAACTGCTATTGTGTTAGACAGGTTTTGGACACTATATACAGCTCATAAAACCTCTCCCCTATGGTCCCCTTTTCAGGCAATCCCATTAATGAAACTGATCTTCAAGTTGGTAACCATTTTATTTAGAAGTGAAGGGGTGAACACAGCAGACGTGGTTTTCTGACTTGAGAAAAAATGTGAAGTTCATAATATACCTGACCCTATTGTAGATGAGGAAGAGTTTTGTACAGGAGGGTGGTAAGTACGAGTGAAACTGAAACAAGATGAATCAGGCATTAAACACCTCCCCGACTGTTTTTATTTGGGGAGAGACAAGAGCATATTATTTTACCAGGGACAACCCCGCTCCTGCTATAAGTGCGGTTCTAACCGCCACATCAGCAACACCAGCTCAGTTCTTTCGAACCATGGACAGGCTGTGCAACCCAGCCTGTCTACAGGTTCGAGGAGCATTTTCACAAGATAAGTGTGATGAGTTTTCTTGCTTTTTTGTAGATAAGGTGGCTGACATCAGGGCTGAAATCTGTCCAACACCCTCTAAGGGGGTTTGTGGTGGTCAGTGTAGGGTCACTTTCCCTCGGTCTTCTTGGATATCTTTTGACCGACTGGTGATAGGAGACATCATGCGGATTGTCCAGAATTTGTGGCCAACTTGCTGTAGTTTGGATCCAGGCCCTACACACCCAGTATTAGGGTGTTTGGAGATCATTGGCAGGGTCCTTGCAGAGACTGTCTGGTGCTCCTTAGATTCGGGAGAATTCCCTAGCTCCCTGAAAGAGGCGGTGGTGACACCACTTCTTAGGAAAGCTTCTTTGGACCCAGGCATCTGTGCAAACTACAGATCTATCTCTAACCTTCCCTTTGTTGGGAAGGTGATTGAGAAAGTAGTTGTGCTGCAACTGGAGACCCATCTTACCATCCATGATGTCTTCGATCCTCTCCAGTCAGGTTTCCGAAAGAGACATAGAACCGAGACCACTCTGGTTCGGGTGCTCAATGATTTCTTGATGGTAAGAGATCAGAAGCGCCATTCTATCTTGGTGCTTTTGGATCTCTCTTCAGCGTTTGACACTGTGGACCATGGGGTTCTGCTCGAGTGCCTGAGGTTCATCTGTGGACTGGCTGGTCCAGTTCTTGTATGGTTTCATTCTTTCCTAGCCAGCAGGTCTCAGAGAGTGGTTTCAGGGATTTTTTCCTCTGAACCATTCTCTCTGCCGTGCAGGATACCTCAGGGCTCGGTGCTGTCCCCTATGTTGTTCGCAGTGTATCTGCTGCCCCTCAGAGACATTGTAAGATGATATGGGCTGAGTTTTCACTGCTATGCAGATGATACACAGCTCTGTGTCTTTTGCACCCGACCAGGATAGTGCGGTCTTGATGTTTAATAACTGTCTGGTGGAAATCCATAACTGGATGAAGTCCAGTTGGCTGAAGTTGAATTCTGGGAAGACTGAGGTGTTAGTTGTGGATCTGGGGCATTGGATAGAGAGGCTGGTGGTGGGCTCACCTTCTGGGCTTTGGCTCAAGGGTGTATGGCTGCCCACCTCTGAACGGGTGCGTAATCTGGGGGTGGTATTTGATGATGGGCTGACACTGTGGGCGCAGGTGTCGGCAGTAGTCAAATCTTCTTTTTATCATCTTAGGAACATCACCAGAATTAAACACCTTGTTCCGTCCGATGATTTGCCCATGATGATCCATGCTTTTGTGACCTCGCGCCTGGACTACTGCAACTCCCTATACCTAGGGCTTCCAGGGGTTGATGTCCACCGCTTGCAGCTGGTGCAGAACGCTGCGGCACAGTTACTGACTGGGGCTTCTCACACCAGTCATATTACTCCCGTGCTGCGCGATCTGCACTGGCTGCCTATACAGTGGTGGTCCACTTTCAAGGTCAGTCTCCTGACCTATAAAGCCCTACACGGTTTGGGACCCAAATTACCTGCAAGAGCTCCTGGTTTCTTACAGCCCGGGCCGACCCCTCCGCTCAACTGACATGGGGTTGTTAGAGATTCCCAGGATGCGGCTAAAAACATCTGGTGCCAGAGCCTTTATGTTCATGGCGCCATCCCTGTGGAACTCTCTACCTCATCAGATTAGAGAGTGCGGGACCGTGGAGGACTTTAAGACCAGTTTGAAGACTTATTTATTTAAACAAGCGTTCAATATTAGAACTTTTAAGTTATTTTGTGGATTTTGACTGAATCTGTTATTTTATGTGATTTTAATGAATGGTTTGTTGATGTTTGCATGTGAAGCGCTTTGACCTGGAATTGCGCTATACAAATAAAAATATTATTATTATTATTAAATAACAATTGCGTACCTACTGTAATTCTTGATCTTTCTGTGTATCTTCACCATTCAACACTAGTGGGTTCATTGCCGGAGCTAGGACCCTGTGGGAGACTTATTTTTTTCCCCAGGGGCAGAGTTGATGCAGGGGTGGTGCCGTCCTCAATGCTGACATACTACGTGGCGCCCGAGGGTTGGCTGTTAACTGCTGTTGACTCTGCCCTCACCCCAGTTCTGAAACTCCAGAGAGAGAGGAAGGAAAGGATGGAGGAGTGGGGTGAGGGAGCCCAAGGGATAGACAAAAGGAAAGGATATAATAACTAGAAGGAGAAATAAACGACAAAGAGGACAGGAAAGAGAGAGGAACAGCCTAAGGGATTGGGAGAAGGGGCCCCAATCTCTGGAAGAAAGAAGTAGGGATGGGTAAGGGAGGGTAGAAGAGAGAAAGAAATGGGGGAAGGGAAGGACCCCGCTACCTGCCCAAGCAGACCTGGACCTTGAGAGGAGAAGACTTTAACCACTTCCAGGCTGCAGAGAGGCAGAAGTTGGGGACTGCTAAAAACAGTCAGGTAGCCCCACAGGAGCTAGACCTTAGTGGAGATTCAAGGTCAACAGGAAGAGAAGGCGGCGGGTCCATCCCTCCCACCAAACTGAAGAGGACACTTCCAATAGGGAAAACCCCTCTAAAAACAGAAGAAAGAGAGGAGCAGTCCCAAAGGGACACTTAAAATAATGATAATAAGGGTACTCAGGAGTCTCCTGCCTTCTCCCCCCACCCTGGACTCCCAAGGGGTGGGGGACCGAGCCAAGGGCAAGGGAGGGGAGATAACAGGAGACCCCCCTGAGACCCCCCAGGAAAGAACTTCTCCCCATGTGTCTCAAAGGGTCCCCTTCCTCCTGACCATAAGGGAAAGGAGTGAGAGAAGTGAGGTTGGGATACAACAGAGAGACACAGAGGGGAAGGGGGAGGCCCAGAGACTGAGGCCCAAGAAGGGAAGGTGGGGATTTAATGATGAATGGTGAAGATACACAGAAAGATCAAGAATTATGGTAGGTACATAATTTTCATATCTTATCTGTGTCAGTCTTCACCATTCATCACTAGTGGGTGAGTACCGAGCCCCCTGAAGGGGGCCCAATACATCCCTAAGGGACTGAGTCCCTTAGCCTCCAGTGGGGGAGGACACTGGAGTGGAGAACCCTTACAGTATAAAACAAAAATGGTGTCACTCTGGTCTCTGAAATAACCTCTATGAGTCCTTTTCGTTAGTGACTCAAATATTTATTTATTTAAGGAGACCACAACACAATCGTACTCCTCTGGCTACTAAATAAATATTTGATTCATTAATGAAAAGGACTCATAGAGGTTATTTCAGAGACCAGAGTGACACCATTTTTGTTTTATAGTTCATACTTCTATTTACGAGCTGGCAGCTCGTTTTGGTGGGCACCGGGCAATTTGCAGATCACAGCTACTGTTTGTTTTGGATTCATTCAGTTTGAGAACACTTACAGACCTGGCGAGGCCTGAGACTGGTCTGGTTGAGACGGGGAACTCCCAGCAGGAGAAGGAAGGCGCCCCTGCAGAAACCATCTCACCCTATGACAAGAAAGGTGGGTTCTCTGGAAAGCAGAGGAAATCACCCTACACCAGGCCAGGGGTGACAACTGGCAAAGGGAAGCCATGTCATCTGCCTAGTGCAGATCACTGTCCCCACAATCCTGGAGGCTACCTCATGGCACTGGAGTTGGAGGTGGCACCAGCCGCAGTTCCATGACCCTCCCCAGTGCCATGAATGGCACCGGAGTTGAAGGCGGCACTGGCCTCGGCGCTGTCCCAGTCCCAGCGCCACGAATGGCACCAGGGACAGGCACGGCACTGATCCCCATCCCAGCACCGGGCATGGTGCCGAAACTAGAGGCGGCCCCGAAAAGAGGTCCTGCACTGCCCACAGTGACACTCCCCTCCCAGGCACTGTGATCGGTGCTGGAGGAAGAAATGGCACTGATGGACAGCCCAGCACCATCCGCGGTACCGCCCAGGCCCCCGGTGCCACAAGCGACACCAGAACCAAGGGCAGCACTGACAGATGGAGCTGAGGATGGTGCCAGCCAGGGCCTGCAGGCCCCAGAGCTCGACACCGGGGTAGCCTTCGCTTCCAAGGAAGTGACAGCCAGTACGGTGCCTTCCGCCTGGCCCCCGTAAGGGCCAGACTCGGCCTCCTGCACTGTGGGAGGAGCCTCCACCATGGCAAGGCTAGAACTGGTGGAGGCCCCCTCCTTCATGGGCCGTATAGGACTGGGAGGGGACCCAGAGAAAGGGTCGAGAGTCCTGGCCTTGGTCCACTGACTGCAAACCCACCCTCTGAAAGTCAGTGGCGCATGTCCGACTTTAAACGATTGCATTTATAGAACCCGGCGGTCCATCAAAAAGCTGGCATTGCAGTTGTCCATATCATGGGCTGGACCGAGGCAGGAGAGACACCCGGTCATGCTGGTCCATAACAGAGTAAATGTGGCAGCAGGGACACCAACGCATAGGAGGCCACCCCGCTTTCAACTTTTCTTGTCCCCGGTACAAGGCATGACCAGACAGAAAATAAACACAAAACAGTACTCAACATCGCTTAAAAGAAAGGAATGACCTTACCCGAGTTGAAGAAGCGGCACTGAGTATGGCGAACAGAACTGAGACAATACTCTATGACCGAACGACAGACTAGGCTGCACTAAGCAGAAAATTCTTGCTTGAAGTTCCATGAGGTCCTCACTCTACAGAGGGAGAAGAAGAACTGGGGCGAGGGTGGAGTCGATGGCAGTTAACGGCCAACCCTCGTGCGCCACGTAGTACGTGGGCTTGGAGGGTGGCACCGCCCCTCCATTGACTCTGCCCCTGGGAGGAAAAAAAAAAACCTCCCACGGGGTCCTAGCTCCGGCAACGAACCCATTAGTGATGAATGGTGAATACCGACACAGATAAGATCTGCAAAGTATTAAAATGTTTATGTGGAGCCACAGGACACTCTGTCTTTCATTGCACCCAAACAACTTTGTGGCACCTTTGAGATGAAGGGGGCACTCCTTTTTAACTTGCCCTTGAGCATCCCACAATAACAAACAGGCTGATTATGCAGAGCAGGATTTTTATATAAACAAGGCAACAAGATAACACAACTCCAGGGGGACTGACCCCCCCCCCCTCCGCCCACTAGGCCTAGACCTGCACCCACACGAACAGAAGCTGAGACACCAGCACCCACACAAACAATCTCAGAGACACTAGTAACTAAAGATGTTGCAGCAAGACAAGAGCAACAGGCTCTAGGCACACGACCAGACCCACCTACTCAAGATGGAACCACAAACATAAGTGAGGAATCAAACACCAAAATGCCACCCCCCCCACCACCGAAGATCAGACCTTCCAATAGGTCACCAAAGGTAAAAAAAAAAAAAAGGGCATCAGAGAGTACTACTGAGGCAGAAGAAGGAATCCCCCTGCACAATAAATTCTCGGCCCTGCAATGGGGAGACACAGAGATGGAGTTGGTCTCGGACACTCCTTCTGAGTCCTCTTCACAAATGAAGGGAGTATCTGGTAATGAAGAACAAACAACTTTACCCAAATGGAAGGCAGAAAAGAAAAGAATGAGGACCAGATACAGCCTTAGGGAAAAAAAAAACTCAAACTAACAACTCTCACTTTTAATGGCACATGACATTTCATTAACTTTGCTTAATGTAAACAGCTTAAAATCAGAAAGAAAAAGACAATCTACATTTTCATATTTTAAAAAACATAAATATGATATGATATTATTTCAGGATGCTAGGCTGTCTACATTAACTGAAATACAAAATGCCAATGCTAACTGGATATGGGGAGCAGCACACTGGTCGACTTGTGAAGATACATGCAGAGGTTTAGGTATATGCCTAAATGACACCCTAATCAAGTTAACAAGAGTTCTGGATATTTTGCCTGGACAAGCAATGCTTTTAGATGCCTCCTTAGATAAACAAGATTTTGAGTTCCTGAATATTTGTGTCCCCCAAGACAAGGCAGGGAGGGTACAGTTGTTCACCCTCATCTAACCATATTTACAGACAGCATAAGCAGTACTCCTGGGAGGGGATTTTAACTGCAGTAGGCTTAAAGGTGATAGAGGCCTCAAAACATGGCAAGGCATCCTAGACATCATTACAGCCCAAAAATCAGTATACTCCCTCTATGACTCCCCTGTAGAATGGTGGGAGCAAAGTAAAATTGAATTTTCAGTCTTTCTTAAAATAGTAGGGAGACTGTCAAGAAGCTATAATAACTCAAAATACAATAAACTTCGACAATAACTTTACAAATTATTTTCCTTACAAACCAAAACTAACTGAGATTTCTCATCCCAAATTAAACTCATTAAACAAGAGATGCAGTCATATCAATATGACAAAGGAAAGTCTTTGGAATTTGAGCAAAGATTCGCAACACAAGGGAATCAATACCAAGTTAACCCTTTTTGAAAGCTGCATAGCTCAAACCAGAAAAAATATTATCAGCTCCTTAAATGTAGAAAATGAAGTCATTACAGGATCCACCAGAATAATAAAAGCAGTAGAACACCGTGTCACCTCTTTATTTGGCAACGCATACCTAGACTTTCCAGGATCAACTGCCAGGTTACAGGACAGCCAACTACCACAACTTCTAATATCTGACATTCCAGCATTAATAGCCCCTATTACAACTAAAGAACTGTCCACAGTCATATCTCAACTTAATGTAAGGACAGCACCAGGACCTGATGGGCTGTCACATGTATTTTATAAGAAACTTGCCCCCCACATGATAACGGAATTAACAGCTTTATACGATTACATGCTGCTACACGATTACCTTTTGAGCAACATGTATAAAGGTTTACTCATTTTTATATGTAAAAGTGGAAGCATGGAAAATCTAAATAATTGGAGACCAATCTCCTTACTAAACACAGACTTTAAAATATTAACCAAACTGCTTAGTAATAGATTAATTTCTGTAATATCCCCTTTAATACACTCACCCAAACATGTTCCCTCCCTGGAAGAAACATTTTGGATATCTTGATCCTCATTAGAGAATTATTAGAGAAAGGCAGGAATGAGGAATAACAGGATTTCTCCTAAATATAGACCAATCCAAAGCCTTTGATAAGGTATCACACAACTTCCTATGGGACTGCCTATTGGCATATGGATTCCCCAAACAATTTATCCAATGGATAAAATGTTGTTATAAATCAGCAACTATCACTCCTCATGTCAACACCTAGATGGTACAACCCTTTGCAATTAACAGGGGGGTCCGCCAGGGATGTCCACTCAGCCCTATCCTGTATCTGCTCACTCTAGACCCCCCTCATCTGAAGAATTAACATGCACCAAGAGATACAAGGTCTCAAGATTCAGAAATGAAGACTCTAGCCTGTGCAGATGAGCTATGCATATTTTGGCAGATCACATCTCAAGCCCCCAGGTCAAAAAAATATTCCAGGAATTTTCTGATGTGTCAGGATCACAGATTAATATCCACTAATATCCAGAAGAGTACTTGTACTGTAATTGATCACACACCACCATATGTTACAGTCATTATTGGAATTCCAATAGCTAACACTGGTAGTAAAACATTAGGGATCTATTTTTTCTAACCTGACTCAGCATATTATAATTGGCAGTGCATTATCAATACAGCCTTAGACAGAATAGCACTTTGGAACAGATGGAGGAGGAATAAAAAGAAAGGACTCTACATAATTTATAATTTTTTACTCCCACTATTTTTATATCTTAGCTACATCTACCCTCCACCAAAAAAATTAGAAACACGATTACTTGGTTGTTTTTTTCAGTGCATTTGGGGAAGTCATCTCAACCCCGTTAAAAGAGGAATATTGTATTCAGACATAGCTTTAGGAGGTTTGAAGATGATCACCCCAGTTGTCTATTACCGTAGTATTTTTCTATATTCTAATACTCAACCACTTCTTAAAGGAGACCCCCTCCAATCTGGTCCACATGGGTAATGGACAACATCTCGCCCTTTAAGCATCATGGAGTCAATCTGGGAACATTTTCAAGCAAGCCAAAATGGCAGGACTTCCTAAATATTTAGGTGACTGCATTGGAAAACTTAACCCTTAGGCTGCCAACAGAATTAGAACAAATAGGAATTCTGGACTGATATATGGCCTTGCAAGGGTTAAGGTTTGGAAAGTGTCAAGAACAATGATTGAGACATATACTAGAAAACAATTTTATTCACATATACAAACAGAATACTTCCTAGTCTCCCTGAACTATGTAACATGCTCCTGCAATGAACTTCAGGCAATTTCAAGCCTACTCACTGAATGCAGAATACCCCCACAAATGTGGGATAATGCATGGCTTTCTGTACATGGGAAACTACTAGTAAAAGATAATCTAAAACATAAAGAAAAAACTGAACGCTTCTGTCCCAGGCGCTCCTGTATAGGACAAACAGAAACAATGGACCACTTCTTTTTTGATTGCCCCTTTTCAGTGCAATTTTGGTAATTATTAGAGAAGAAATGGACGCCCTTCTCAAAATGCTTAGCTACGCCTACAGTTCTATATTTAGGTATCTTCCCACCAGCCCTCTTCCAGTATGACAAAAGCACATTTAGATTAGTCATAACCTGCTTAAAATATTGGATTTGGATAGCAAGGTGTAAACTGACCTTGCAACAATCAGAATGGACCCCAGAACAGGTCCTACAATCCTTCATAGATACCATCCTAAATATGAAGAAACAGGAGCAACAAACAAACACTCTGGTATCGCTTATAGACAGATGGGTCTCCTTTACTTGGATAATGTAAAAGGTAGCAACTAAGAACCTTTGAAAATTAAGTTACTGCAAATAGGTACTTCCCCAGATTTTCTGGGGATATTGAGTAAAATATGAGGAGACCAGGATATTTATAATTTTTCTTTAAATGTCCAATGTTTAAACAGGTATTTTCTATTCACTGTTTTTTTTTTCTTTTCCGTTATAAGATTATGGTTTTCTGATTTGCTTATGTGCTCCTCTGTACCACAGAAACAAACTACTTTTTCCATTTTACGTGACTTTAATTTTCATGTTTTTTTTCCTGCAGGATACTCAGTTACACACTCTGCATGAGATAGCTGAAGCTCTATCAGAATGGTTTGGAGGGCCCTCCATCTGGTCCACAGGAGGGGATCCATGTTTTGGGGTGAGAATTTTGTTTAACACCCCAGGAATTAAGGTTAATCAGCTTTTGGATTAGGTACCCGGTTTATGTTGGATATATATTTCTCTTATCAGAAATTCTGGCTGATAGCTTTGTATGCCCCTCAAACTAAAGCTTTGTAGACTGAGGTACTAAAAGTGATCCAGCCCTATTTACCACTAAAATTGTGGATTTTGGGGAGACTTCAATTGTATATTAACTTTAAGGGATAAAACAGGGAAAACGTCTAAATTATATAATGATTCAAAATTTTCTGAATAATCTGATGACCACTGTAAGGTTAAAGGATGGGGCAGGGAAGGGGGAACTACCCTCCAAGCCATACCTTTTATAAAGGCATATTGTCCTCCAGGATTGATTTTTTCTTTCAGTCACATTAGGTGCTGAGTTCCTGGTATAAGATATTTCCAACAGAAACTACCGACCATGAGTTAATTGGAATGAAATTATGAGCTGCACTTAAACCGGTTACCCATTATATGTGGAGGTTAAACGCTTTACTGTTGGAAGAACAACAAGTTTAGCTTGCTTTACAGGAACTTGTGGAAGCCAGACAATCTGTGTATGAGCTATTTCATAGCTCAATGCAATGGTGTGTGGACACTAAATTCAAGCTGAAGAAATATTTTTAGATGTGGGCAAAACAAAATCATACAGTATGTCCACTATTTGGAACTTAGGACATATCTGCAATCCTTGATTTCAAGGACGTATGAAATGGGGTATAATTATACAGCACAGATTGCTAACATTAAGAAAGACATGTGTACTGTTCAGTATGACAGAGCAGCCACCCTTTTGGTGGAACAGATATATGGGACACAAGGGAAACATAACCAAGTTAACCCCTATAACTGTTATAAAGAAAGAACTGACACAAAGTCCAATTGGCATAATTATGATGACAGGATGGCTCTTTGGCTACACATAACTTAGAAATGGCACAAATTGTTTATGAATATATGACACATCCATTTGAAAATAAGGATGCTAGTCTCAGTAGGACACCAACTTTTCTTCACACTCTCCTTATCCCGGAGTTGCCACAGGAGATAAAGAACTGCTTGGTGGCCCTGATTTCTGAAGTAAAGTGCGAGCAGTTGTATGTTCACTAAAAAGGGGGTACGGCTCCGGGACTGGATGATCTGTCGATAAAGCTATATAAAATGATAATTGACATAATGGTATAACATCTGGTAGTATTATTTAATGAGATATTACAAGGACAGCTGGTAATCCCTCCAGAATTATCAGAAAGTTTTTTGATATACTTATAAAAAAAGGGGACAAAGCAGACTTGAATAATTGGAGGCCAATTAATTTGATTAATGTGGACTGGAAGATTTTATGCAAATTATGAGGTACCAGACTGTCGAGTGCAGCTCACATTCTGATTGCCCTGACTCAAATGTGTGCAGTTCTGAAGAGAACAATGCAAGACAATCTCTTTCTTCTTGGAGAAATTTGTGCTGTTCCAGAAACCCAGGGATATATCATCAGTCTGGATCAAGCAAAGGATTTTGATGCCATTAGCAATGAATTTTTTGTTCTCTGTTTCATTACATTATGGTATATCACCACTGTTTGTAGAATGGATCTGATGTATGTATAGGGATGTTACCACTCGGCCTGTTGTTAATGGCCTCCCATGGGCAGTGGTAAAAATATGTAAGGGTGAGAGACAGGGGTGCCCCCTTGGCCCCTTGTTGTATGTTTTTTGTATCAACCCACTAATTCAGAAGACAGACCAACATCCCAATATTACACACATAGGTGGATCTCAGGGGAGGGTTTACCCGTGTATCGTGGCATACGCGGACGATCTATGTCTGATGGTAGCAGATGTGCAGCCTGGAGAAACAGCGCTGTCTGTAATGCAGGAATTTTCATCTCTGTCTGGGGCAGCCCTTAATAAAGAAAAAAGTAAGACCTTGATTCTGAGAGGAACACGGGGGGTGGGGTCAGGTGGGAGAGATTGTGGGGAAAAATGGAAATCTTGGCCGATGATGAAAAAGAAAAGGATTTTTTTGTTAAAGATTTTTATTTTACCTGTTTTATTTTACGTCAGTTATGTGTTTCCACTTCCCACTCAATTAGAAGCTAGGGTGTATAGTATTTTTTTAGGCTATTGTGCGGAAGCAGATTAAATCCTGTGACGCATGCAATTACGTATCGACCTCTTAAGAAAGAGGGACTTAATATGATTAACCCTATTGTTTTCTTTTTTCTATATATCTGTATGCTAATTTTTTACCAATTATAGAAGTCCAAAAGAAAGAAAGAACCCTCTTATTGCATGCTAGGTGCCAAACCTTGTTTACCAAATGGGACTCTAGGTTATGGGGTGTTTTCTGTAATGTACCACCTGGGGTCGCGGATAATTTAGTGTCCCGTTTTAAAAAATTGCAGCAATGGAACTGTGGATGATCTCTATAAATCTCGGAAAGACTTGTATGCCCATATTCTGAGTTCACAGTTCTTTACTGAACCTTGTTTCCAATGTCAACTCTGTATACCAGATAGTTGTCTTATAAACCAACTAATGGAATCCCAGTTGCCTCAAAAAATGTGGGATATGGTGTGGCCATGTTGTCACAAGAAATTGAATGTTTGTGGGAATTATCGTCATAAAAAAAATGAAAGGTATTGTTTAAGGGATTACTGTGTTCTGCAGGTGGAAACAATGGTGCACTTATTTTTGGATTGTCCTTATAGTGAAAAGGTATGGCCCTTGCTAATTAAACAATGGGATATACCTATTATGATGTTTTGGTATATGGAGTCTTTGGTGATGGGTGGAAAGTGTTCCATCCAGGGACTTTGCAGCTTATTTTAGCTTGTATAAAATGGAGCATTTGGCAAGTGATTGCCAATATACAGTATATTACAGCAAGGTTGATTTAGGTTTGCTGGAAGTAATCAATAAAAAAAATCATTTTTGGTTTTGTAAAGATCAAAGAGGGTTACCCTGCAAAGTTCTGGAGACTTGGTGTAGATACTTTCTGTGGCTGTCTCCATGATGTAATGGTATAAGCAGACAGCACGTGGACAATTTGGTGGAGGGTCAGTAGTTCTATACTTAGTGTTATTTTGATTTGGGTAGTTTACTAGGTGCACTTTGGTGAGAGGGGTTTGTTTTGGGGGAATGCGTGGTGCCAGTTTTCTGAGTTTTTATGTTTTTTCCTTTCAGGGTGTTTGTGCTGTTTATATTGAATTGTAATGTTTACAGATTTATTTTCTTAGTAAAATTTCCCCTACTCTTTCCGAGAAGTGCCATGGGGTCTTTAACATCCACCTGAACTACCACCAGAACAGGCAAATGGGACCCCAGTTTAACATCTCATACGAAAGATGGCAACTCAGGAGTGCAGCACCCCCCTCCTGCTGCACTACAGTGTTAGTACTGGGATTCAACCCAAGTGCCTGGTGTGGGGATAGAACCCACATCCTTCTGATCTTCCAGCATCAGAGGTGAGTGTGCAACCTGCTGAGCCACTGACACTGACAGAATGCAGCAGCCCAGTTGTTGACTGGCCTTTCTGAGGTCATGTCATATAATCCTGGTCCTGCATGAACTGTGCTGGCTGCTGGTGAAGTGGTGTATCACCTTCAAGGTCTGTTTGTTGACCGACCTACAAGACCCTATATAGACTGAGTCCTGGCTACCTGAGTGACCTACTGACTCCCTATCAGAGCTCTCACCCCCTCCAATCCTCTGAGGTGGGCCTCTTAGCCATTTTTAGGGCAAAGCTGAAATCCTCCAGAGATCAGGCTTTTTCATCTGCCAGCCCTGCCCTTTGCAACAAGCTTCCTAGGACTTTGAGTGGCCCCCCATTGGAGGCTTTTAAGAGTCCTTCCTCTTTGGGGAGTTTTGTGGCACTGTTTGACTTACAAGCTTCTAATCTACCTCACTTACTTTATCAGCATTCTTATCGCAGGCTCTATTTTTATATTTATTATTTATAAATTCTATTTATTTTAGGCATGGTATGTTATGTATGTCATGCTATTCATTTTGTTGTTGTTTTATAATGGTTGTACAGCACTCAGAGCCCCTGGGATTGGTTGCTTAAAAAACAAACTCTACTACTACTACTAGAAAAAGGGACTTTGGGGTTATCGCATCAGGGGATCCCAAGGTGGAAGGGTAGTGTGACAAGGCAGAAGGCAGGGCTGGTAGGATGCTGGGGTGCATAGGGAGGAGAGAGTTAGCATTGCTGCTGTGTTGCTCCCCGGTGCTCTCCCACCTGAAGTACTGTGTCCAGATTTGGAAGCTACACCTCAGAAAGGACAAAGGCAGGGCTGAGGTGGTCCAGAGGAGGGCAACAAAAATGGTATATGGTTTGCATAGGAAGCCCTCCGAGGAGAGACTGAAGGACCTCAACATGAACACCCTGGGAGAAAGGAGGGGGAGAGAGAGGACATGATCAAGACCTAAAAGTACTTCAAAGGGGTGAACTGGGTGCAGGTGGGGAGTCTCTTTCAAATGAGGGTCAGCATCAAGACCCAAGACCAGAGGGTATGCAATGTAGCTTAGGGGGGTGGAGTTCAAAAGAGATGTGAGGAAATATTTCTCCAGTGAAAGGGTGGTAGACGTCTGTAACAAACTGCCGCTGGAAGTGGTGGAGAGCAGAATAGTGGGGAGCTTCAAGCATGCAAGGGATAAAGATAGGGGTATATTTATTTATTTGTTTTTGATACCAAATAAGATACACTAGGCATACATATGCCTATTTTCAGGCATGACCTGGGAAAATGACAGACTAACGGTAAAACATTTACAGCAACGTCAGCAGAGGGTTGCAACAGAACAGACATCATGAATAAGGCAGTGATACACAATAAGCATATGCACATACAGAAGATACAAAGATACAGCGTGCAGCAATGATCAGCATGAAGGATAAATAAACAAAACTGAGTCAGAAAGTGCAAACAGTGCTAGGGCAGCTGGTCCAGAGGTTACTTGAATAAACAAGGGCCGGGTTGACACAAAGAGTCCTTTGGGGCCTTACAGAAAATTTGGAGGCTGGGAGAGAGGGGCATAGTTCTGGTGTAAGGGAGTTCCAGAAGGTAGGGCATAGACTGCAAAAGCCAGTTTCCCTAGGCCAGTGGAGCACTGACGTTCAACAAGAAGTTAAGGGGCCACAGATCTTAGCAGGTATGTGGGGGATGCGTGCTGCAGGTATCGTGCTAGGGAAGATGGAGAGCCTGTTCGGAGGAGTTAGTCCACAAAATGGCCCAGAGCAAGGGATCGTTGGCCAGGAGGGGAAGGTCAGCCCAGAATAGAAGAGGCAGTGGTGCCTGAGCTTTGGCAAGGCCAGGGAAAAAATGACACACACCATTGTATGTTGTGTCCCATCTAGAGAGGATGGTTTTGTTTGCACTCAGGTATGCCAAAAGGCCATGCGTGAGACCTGGCACCTTGTGCTATGGACTGTCAGGCAGCTGGGGAGAGGCAGTGACTGACCCTAAAAATGATGCCCATTTTAACATTGACAGATCTGAAGACTGAGGAGACATGGTGGGAGAAATCAAGCGAGAAGTCCAGCCATTCTACATTTAAGCCCAGATAGGGTCTGCTGAGAAAGGATAGGAAGGGAACACAGGGGCCAGATTTGGTGGGCCAAGCGGTCCTTTTCTGCTGACAAACTCAGTGTTTCTATGTTTCTTGGCAGGGCCTCAAATGTAAATACTGCTTATGCTCCTTGTGGCTGAGGTCAAGGTACCACAACACGTTCATGGAGCTATTGTGTGAAGGGACTGGAGAATTTGTGGAAAAACAGTGGGAAGGGAAAATTCATCTGGCACACACAGCAAACCAGAGAGGGGAGCCTGCCCAGTGGTGAAGAGGGCTGAAGTGCCTAGTGCACCTTACCTGTTCCCATATCGGCAATCTGAGTTTGGGAATCAGCTTGGGGCACCAGAGGTTGGCCAGGGCAAGAGGATTAAGCATCTGATGGACTGCTCTCCTCTCCTCTCCCGGGGTGGGGAAGGATACTGTCTCCATCCTTGACTGCCACCGTGTGGAGGCCGGGTGATAGCACCAGAGCACATATGACATAGTAGGGAGGGGCCATGGTTCCGTAGCATGTGTTCACCTCCATGTGTACATGCTTACATGCCATCGTGGCTGAGAACAAGGGAGAAAACATAAAAAGGGTGGGTACCGGCTTAATGAAGCCCTGCCTGCCCTCCCCCATTTCCGCATCGCTGCCTGACCGCCGATCCTGGTTCTGGACGAGAGTCACCCGATGGGTGAAGGACATCCTTCCCCTTCCTACCCCCGCCACAGGGTGGCAATTCATGGGAGAATACTCAGGCAAGGTGAGTCAGGGTGGTGAGTGCCAGACGAGTGAGGCAGTGACAGGACTGAACAAGCCTGCCAGTATCCACCCCGGGAGAAAAAGCTTCATGAAAAAAGAAAACAAAAGAGCAGACTAATACCTATATTAATATGTATACACTCTTTACTGACAGCCAGGTCCATTTCAGGTTTTTAGATTTGTACTTATAGATGGTAAGGAACTACTAGTGTAGCATTAACCACCACTAAGCAATATAAAAGAAAATAGTAATTTGTAAGAAGTAATGTGAATTTACTGGGTATTGAATCAAACCCAGGTCTCCTTAATATGGTCACAGTGCTCTAACAGCTGAGCTATCAATCCTACTGGCTAGCCTGAGTTATCCACAGGTACTTTCATTTTCAAATTGCAAATCCTGCAGCGAAGAACAATTTTAGATACTGTATCCCTTGTGATGTTTCCCTACTCACAGCTCACATTGTTAGGTTTTATTCCATTTTCTGCTTTACAAATTTTGCATTTATCACTTTTTTTCCATTTCTATGTACAGTATTTATTCTTTTAGCTTCATTTTATGTAGTCATGAGGCAATGTGGTCCAGTGGTCAGAGGACCAATCTGGGAACCAGCAGAGCACAGGTTCAAATACTGCCAGAGCCAAATACTCACTGCATGACCCTGGGCAAGTCACATAACCTCCCAGTGCTCCAGTCTAAATGAGTAAAAGCTGGACACCACTGGAAAGGAATATTACAACTCAGCTGGGCTATCATGGGTAAACAAATGATAGAATTAAAACCATCATATACATCCATTCACCTTCCCCGCAATGCACTGTACAAGGAAATGGACAATTTTGGCTCAATGTTCCTTCCTGAATAAACCATCACAATAAATAACTGATGAGGAATTACTGGTGCAGTATTAGCCACTGCTAAGCCCTGCATTGTGAAGGTGTTCGCTGCTGCAGGATTTATGGTTTGAGAAAACAAGGGACTGTGGGAAGCCCAGGGTAGCCAGCTGCTATAATAATGTAGCTGACAGAACACCTGACATACGAAGATAGATTGAGCAAACTGGGAATGTACCCCTGGAGCACAGAAGGGATAGGGGGGTATGATTGAGACCATTAAGTACATGAAGGGGATAAACAGAGAACCAGAAGAGGGACTTTTTAAACTAAAGGGGCACAAGAGGACCAGGGGGCATACGCTACAAACAGAGGGAGGCAGATTTAGGGGAAACACCAGGAAGAAGTTTTTCACTGAAAGGGTAGTGGAAAAATGGAATGAACTTCCAGAGGAGGTCAATCAATCAATCAAAATCTTTATTTATCCAGGTGGGCACCACTGAGCAGGGCTCATTTGCAAAATGGACCTGGTTATACAAAATCATAGTACAGTAACATGGTAAAACATAATGCAATATTATACAAAGAAGAAAAATATACATACTGTATGTACATCAACATTTGAGTGAGAGGGCCTTTACAACAGATAGGCTCATAACTGGGTACAGCTGGAATGTTCACTTAAAAGGAGAAAGAAAGGCAAGAAGAGGGATACCAGCTTAGGAAGAAATGACGGGGCTGGAATCATTAACTGGCATACTTCAGGGAAGGTGGTGGAACTTGGCCATGGCTAAAGAGAGGCAGAGAAGCCGGTATTTTGGTAGGGAGAGAAAGGCAGGGGCAGAGGCAGGGCGGGAGGCAGGATGGGCAGGAGGGAAACTGGAAAATAGGTGAGCTAGCGATGTGGGAAACATTTGCAGGATTCTTTCACGGAGAGGTCATAGAGCAACTTGAAAATATTCCGGCTAACAGAACAGCTCAGCTTCAAGTTTTTTGCATATTGTTTTACAAGGAAGGCAATGAGAAACTTACGGCAGCTCTGCCGAAATGAGATTTGACCTTAGGTAATTGCAAGGCAATTAGGGAATAGCTTCTTAGAGCATAGGCACCTATCACACTCAGGGGAATACAATCAGAGAAGTATAGGGGGAGCTTGTTGGTAACTTTCTCTGAAAGCCCATAAAGCGACATTTCTATTTCCCCTATAATGAAGGGAAGTCCAGCCCACCACAGTGTACAAGGAGCAATGGTGTGTGGAAAGTGGAAGGCCCGTTATGAACCTGATTGTTCTGTGGTATAGGGTGTCCAACTTAGCCAGGGCAGAGGCAGTACAATGACTACAGAGAAGGTCCGCGTAATCTATTAATGAAAGGAACGTGGCTTGAACAAACTGTTGCTTGGCATCCCTAGTAAGGAAGTGGTTAATTCTGTAGAACAGTCCTAGTCTTTGTCTTAGTTTCTTCTGTAGTTCTTCAAGATGTTCAGAGAAGGAGAGTTTGTGATTGAGCCATACACCCAGATATTTGAATTTTGGCACATACTCTAGATTTTCTCCAAGTACTGTGGTAATCTGAGGGCTAGCCCCAATGCAAGCGAGGTTCACCGTATAGGAGGAAGGGGAAAACAGCATTGCTTTTGTTTTTTTCACATTAAGCAGAAGCTTTTTTGCTTATGAGCTGGTATTGCAATAGGTTAAATTCGGCATGGAGGTCTTCACAAGCTGCTTCCAGCGTAGGACGACTCAAATAAAGTACTGTATCATCAGCGAACAAGTGGATATTGGCCTTATTGATGCTGTTAATGTAAACTGCAAACAACAGGGGACCAAGGATAGACCCCTGAGGCACACCTCTCTGTAGGGGTTCTAAGTGGTGAAAGATCACCTTCAGCTTTAACCTGCTGTTTCTGATCTGCGAGGCAGTCGGCAAACCAGCACACAGAGTTAGGATCCAGACCTAGGTTACATAGGGAGGAAAGAAGCAGGCTATGGTCGACTGTGTCAAAGGCCTTACTTAGATCCAAAAAAATGGCACAGACAAAATTCCTATTGTCAAGGTCAAGGAGCCAATCATTAGTCACTTTTACTAGGGCAGTTATGGTGCTGTGCTTTGCTTTGAATCCAGACTGCACTGGGTTTAACAGACTCCTGGATTCAAGGTATGCCCTTAGCTGACCACTCACCATCCTTTCCAATAATTTAGACAGAATGGGGAGGAGGGAGATTGGTCTATAATTATTAAGGTCGCAAGGGTCACCTGATTTAAGCAGAGGGACGACTGGGCTACTTTCCATTGTGAGGGGAGGCTCCCCTGGGATAATGACAAGTTGGAGTGGTGCGTGATTGGCACTGCCAACACATGGTATGCACATTTCAGAAAGTAAGGATCTACAGAGTCCGAACCTGCACCTTTCTTGATATCCAACTGCAGCAATAGATCTTCAACCTCTTTTAGAGAGGCAGGAAGGAGAAGGCCTCTTTGGTAGCAGGAGACTTGTGATACAGTAATCCCTGCTGAGTGTGGATTGCATTAGCAGGGGATGTGTCAAATGCTAGCCCAGCGGTTGCGAAATGATTATTGAGGGCTTCCAGTATCTCCGATCGGTCTGAAATGGTGTTACTACTAGATATAATTTTTGATGGGAGGGAATTTCCAGGTGAATGACCAGACATGTCCTTTATTATTTTCCAAAATTTTGAAGGATTTCTTGAGGCAGAGTCTAGCTCAGTGCGATAGAAAGCGGCCTTGGCCACCATAAGGGGCTTTAAGAGAGCTTAGGATGGCCACATGAGTCTGGTATCGAGAGTGGGAGGGGTGAGGGGAAGAGGAGGCCACAGGGACAAGTAGGTGTGGGAGGAAGTCCTAGCCTTTTGGTAGGCGCCTTTCGCAGACTTGGTGGGTCAGGCGGTCCTTTTCTGCCGTCATGTTTCTATGTATTCAAGGGAGTTAGCCTTCATTCCCAGTAGGTCATATTATTTCTTTCACATTACAATTTAGATTTATAGTTAGTCTAATTAAAGAACATACATTTTGATTTCAAATAATAAGATGCTTTTTTGGAATAAAGACCTCAAGTACAAGAACATGATGAAGAAATGTATAACCTTCATACGCAAATGTTGGCTTTCATTTAAATCTCTTGTAAGCTGCATTAAAGATGTACCTGGATTCCATTTCCTTCTTTTCAGTCTCCAGTTTCTGAAGTTTTGATTGAAAATGTTCACTTTCCTTGGATTTTGCTCTAGAATAAAATAATCAAAGAAGTTTACTAGTTAGAAAATATCAGTAGTAACTATAATTGTGTTTAGTCTTGTAACTGTATCACATTTTGGTACAACATTGGTAGAAGTATATTCAAACATAAAACAAAGTCTAATGTCAGAAAGTGAGAGGTTTTATAAAGCACCAGTAAGGGGGGCCCAGTTTTCAGTAAAGCAATCCTTACCTATCCTTTCTCACATACGACACAATAAAGTAGTTTAAGGGAAGTACTATAGTTCTTCTATAGGACGAAACATGCTATCCTCATAAATGACCACATTTTTGCTCAATGTGGTTGCCCTGGAGACCGAATCGAACTTATAATCTATTTATGCACTGTGGGGTGATTGCAGGCCTTCTGCTGCTCAACCAACAGATCAATAGCTGAAGAGACAACAGGGCAGTGTTCACCCTAATAAAATGTTTTTGATAAAAGCTAACAAAACTCAAAAAACGAAACAGAAAAGGTTTTAGCACACTCAAGCATCAAATTTAACACAAATGATTTTAAGGAACCTTTTCCCCCTTATGTATCAAAAGGGGTGGCTACGATGGGTTTGTAAGAATAACAGGTTTCATCCCTCAGAAGAACTGCAGTTACTATGATGAGTAACCTTTTCTTCTAACAACAGGAATGAAACATGTATGTCCTTACAAACTGGTTTTCTGAGACAATTTGAGGAAAAGGTTCTGAAGGACAGACATCCCAAACCCAGCATTTCTTCTTGTGTGAACAGTCAGACTACAGTGGAATGTGAATCAATACGTAGAGGACCAGGTAGCTGGTCTACAAACTTCTGACAGAGGCACCTCTCTAGCAGCTGCCTCTGTGGCTGCTGTGGCTCTAATGGAGTGTGCTTTTATCCCAACCACGATATCTGTTCTTACTTTGCAAATGCAGAGAGAAAATACATGAAACAATCCATCGAGTTATAGTCCTTTTGAGGCTGGATGACCCTTATCTACCTCACCACATTACAGTTGTGAAAAACATAGAATTCCCACTGAACCATGTGGAGAGGTCAGCACAAACTGAAAACTATTATGGACCGACAAGTCTTGTATGAAATAATTTTATTCAACAAGTACTACAGTTGCTTTTTGTGCAAACACAGCAAAAACTGTAAAAACGTGCAAACCAAAATACAAAATGGAAACACAGCTCACCCAATTTGCATTTTTGGCAGTTCTGTTGCTGGCATACAAAATGCTCACCTTTACATTACAAATACACCTGTGTAGAATGCAGCTACTAAGCTAAATGTACAGAATAACTTCATTAGAAGTTGGAAAGGACAAGGCTGATCAAAAGCTGCTCCAGAAACAACTCACAGTATGTTTGGTAATATTGTACAAGTTCCAAGCCTTTGTGGTAAAAAAACAAACAAACCTTTGTACCACAATACCCGTCAGACATACCGTCAGGTGGATCAATGCACTTACGTATTGACCAGTACGTGAGTCATCATCAGAGGCTCTGAACTTGTATTACTAAAACTACCGTGGCTGCATTCTATGATTTGTTACACTCAGGTATGTGCACTCTGACTTATCAGTGTGGGAGCCCTCATCCTCTATACATGTTACAATTGGTTTCTATTACCACAATTCTGCTGTGTTGAATTTGTAACAAAAAAAAACAAAAACAATGAGAGCTATCCTAACATCTAAACAGTGAAATTAATCCTCACCTGTGTTTAAGTGAGGCCATCAGCAGGGAACAATACAAGTAAAGATACTGGTTGATTCTGATGAAAAGGTGTTACCACTTTGGGTAGAAACTTTGCATTCATTCCGAGTTCTGCTTTATCCTTATGGAAACTCTAAATAATTTGGGTTTAAATACAGTGTTTGCTGCTCCTGAGCCTTCTTGCTGAGGTGACTGCTACAAGGAATAAAGTTTTCCTTGCCAGAAATTTCAATTCTGAAAATGCCAAGGACTCGAAAGAAAACCCCATCAATCGTGTTAGCACCAGGTTCAAAACCCAGGGTGAAACAATATTTTTTTTAATGAAGCATTTAAACGGTTTAAATCTTTCAAAATTCTCTTGAACACGGGATGTGATATCAATGGTATTTTAGAACTATTTCTCTTATATGCAGAGACTGCGGCCAAATGTACCTTCAGGGATGATGGTTGCTGTCCACTTGTTTTTAGATGCATTAAATATTCTACTAACATAGTGATCTCAGCATTTGCTGGTTAATCAGATTTACAATCACATCAAATTTTGAATATTTTTCATTTTGAACAGAATGTTTTTCTATTAGCAGACTTTCTTCATACTTATAAAATTTCTATCACTTTTTGTGAGACTTTGCCATACCTCTCAACCTCCTGCCTCATAAACAAGGCCACTAGAATTCTGCAGCTGCAGAATTTTGTGCAGAACCTGCAACCTACAGCAGAATATCTGCAGTGCCACATGATTCACTGTTCTTGGTGACTATTAATATTTACAGTTTTTCCAGAGCACCTAGTTCCTTTCCCCTTCCCTTTCTATATCCAAAACCCCTCTACGTTCAGCATGTGATGTTATCAATGACATCACGTCACACATTAGCTAATGACAGGGCTGCATTCTGCCACAGAAATGAATAGTCATTTATCTACCACTTCTCCCACTCCCTGAGGAAGTGGTACAGCACATCAGGTACTGTGATATTTGTTCAACCTGTACTACAGCCTTATAAAATGTTCAGTCTTAAGTTACGACACTGGGGCCAACTTAAATACCTGACAATAGCACAGACCTGATAACTGAATACCTTACTTTGTACAGATTGTTTGTGCCTTTAAGGTGTAAGTAACCCTCTGAAATGAATAACTGGTAAAATGAATTAACCTGGCTTAAAAAAAAAATTAAAGATTTATGCCTAGAAAGGTGGAATATTATGATGTGTAGACCAGTTGAATGCGCAGATCTGTTAAATAAATAATTGTGCTGTACACATTTTTGTCAGGATTATTGATTATGTGATTATGAGTTGACAGAAGTACCTAAAAGTTATGAAGAAATGTTGTGTGCAGGGCCAGCAGTTGGGCCAGGGGT
The DNA here is from genome assembly GCA_016271365.2 of Neoceratodus forsteri. NCBI lineage: Eukaryota > Metazoa > Chordata > Ceratodontiformes > Ceratodontidae > Neoceratodus > Neoceratodus forsteri. The sequence goes on from CM028137.1 coordinate 167,301,723, forward strand.
TAGCATGTTGTGTTCCCATGTCAGTGACTCCAGTTCGGGGTCAAGTTTGGGGAGCTGGCTGGGCAGCATGAGGATGGGGGGGGGCCCAGCGCTGTTACACACCACCACTCCAAGACTGGGAAGGTATGGCACAGTGTTCCATCACACGTGTGACACCTTATAATGGACCGGGGAGCCTTCCCTCACAAGGAATTCACATGCGTGTCATGGCCTGATGGGGTGACGTAGTGCATCAGGAGAAGTGAGTTGGTATGAAAAATGCAACTTGAAATATCTCCATTAAACTTTTTATTCCATTTCAAAAGGGACCAGTATCAAAAAGGATGCAGTTTCACGATTACAAAAAGGGAATTTTTTTTTTTAATTATGTTACAGATTGCATATAAATATAAAAGTGATATGCAGTGGGGGCCTCCTGAGTGGCATAAACAGCATGAGTACAGATAAATCATACACAAGGTCCCCTCTGCATATTTTTTAGCTTCTTTAAAAAATGTTGTTTCTAAATGTCTGTGGACTTATTTTTTGAATTAGTGGTCCTATGTGTTCCCCCATCTCATTCGCCATTGCCACTGTCATGGGTGTGGTGTCAGGATGACACACTGACACTGTGACATGGCAGTTCACTGGTGCCACAGAACTTCCACAGAAATTACAAACAACTGCCACAGAAGTTCTGTGGCAAATGGTTATACTGCCAAAGAGTTTGGTCTCAAAGTGCTGCATAAAAACTGGGGCCTTGCTCATAAATCAGGGAGAAAGCTTAACAAAATCAGGAGCCTAGGACCAAAATTAGAGACGCATCTTAAAAACGGGTGATATCAACTCAGAAAGCTGGAAGAATAAAGGGCTTACTATGAAATGCATTTTCTGAAGAACAAGTCTCTTACAATAATGTCTAGCATTATTTTGTGTTTACCAGCCCTATGGTTGTCATAGAACCCCCAATTTTAGGAAGGACAGAGGACAATTCTGAGGCAAAATCAGGTATGTCCCTGAAATTCAGGGTCTGTTGAGAAGTATGCTCTGTGCTCAGAAAATTCTAGTTGCTTAGGAACCAGGTTTTCAGGTAAAGTATGCGCAAATCTGGATTCAACACTCTGCCCTGAGCAATGGACAAGAGATCATGTGTCACTGGAAGGGACAGTAGGAGTTTCTGGAAAAGATTCGTTAAGAGAGAGTACCAGGATTGGTTTGCCCAGTCTGGTACTCTGAAATAATTTTTACTCTCTCCCCCCCCCCACCCCCAATTTCAATAATACTTTCTGTATGCTTAACCTGCTGACCCACTATCATCTTTGTAGCCCTCCTCTGGACCTTCTCCAGCAGGTTAATGTCCATTTTGAGGTGTGGGCACCAGTACTGCACACCCCATACTCTAGATGAGGTCTTACCAGGGACCTGTACAAGGGCAGTGTAACCTCTTCTCTCCTACTACTGATCCTCCCTAGATGTGCATCCCAGCATCTTGTTTGCTTTTGCTGTTGCTTTCTTGCACTGCATGGAGTGCTTCAGGTCACTAGTGATCATCACTCCCAGGTCCTTCTTCTCCTCCTCCTCAGATGCAGATATTCGGACTCCACCCAGGTAGTACTGTGTCCTGGGATTCTTGACTCCAATATGCATAACTTTGCTTTTCTTGGCATTGAAGCCAAGCTGCCAGATCCTGGACCACCTCCCCAACTTTTCTAGATCATCCTCCATTTTCCTGTTGTCAATAACCCTTCCAATACACTCCAGCATCCTATTAGACTTACTACAGGCCTTGTTACACTGACTGATGGATCTATAGTTTCCTGGCTGCTCTTTGTTCATGCCTTGTTCAGCAGTGCTACATTCACCATCCTCCAGTCTTTAAGAACCTCCCTTTGCTGCATACAGCTGTTAAGTAGCTGTATCAGGGTTTGGCTAAGAAAGATGCCAGTTGCCTTAGTACCCTTGGATACATCCCATCTGATCCTGGGGCCTTGTTTATGTTCAGGACTCCTAACCATTTTCTGACTATTTCATGTGTAAATTTCTGTAGCATCATTTACTGGAACCCACATTAGCTGTCACTATGCCACTCTCCGGCAATGGACCACTGTTCTTCCTAGTGAATACTGAGTAGAAGTAGGTATTTAGCATGGCTGCTTTCTGCCTGTCATGCTCTGTTATCCTGCCCCCCTTCAACTGCCTGACAATTACCCCTCCCATCTTTGTTTTTCCATTGTATATCTAAAGAATTATTCTCCCCTCTCTTGACCCCCTCTGCAATGTGCAACTCAATGTCTGCCTTTACAATCCTGACTGCCTTCTTTGCCACTCTAGTTTTCTCCTGGCACTTTTCCCGTTCTTCATCCCCTTGCTTTTCTTTGTACCTTTTGAAAGCCCTTGTTTTGACTCTCACTGCCTCCAAGAACCTTTCAGAGAACCAACTTGCTCTCTGATTGCTTCTCTTGATAACTGTTCTCGTGCATGTTTTCGTTGTCTCATGAAAGGCCCTTTTAAAGAAAAAAAAAACATATTTTTCCACTCCACTAATACTGTCTACCCCAACTAACCTGCCAAGCAATATTTCCCTCACATGTTGGAAATTCACCCTCCTGAAGTCTGGCACTTCCATCTTTAATGGGGGGGCTTTCTGGTGTCCAGGGCTACCTCTAACCATACAGCATTGCGGTCACTGGACCCCAGTGGTTCTCTAACCTGCACTCCTTCTACTTTTTCTGAGTTGGTGAGTACCGTATCTAGAATGACTGTCTAGTGGGATGCCAAACCTGCTGTACCAATATGGAGTCCCGCAAGATATCAAGCAGGGCCTGGCTATTGGCATTCCTGGTCACTGGGATGTCCTAGTCTATGTCTGGCAGGTTGAGATCACCCACTTTTTCTACCTCCCCTTTTGCCACCCTCACCAAATTCTGCACCCATTTCTTTATCTCAATCTTCTCCCTGCCTCAGTGGCCTGTAAATCGCCCCTATGGGAGTTTTCCTGCCTGATGACTCTGAGTTTAACCCACAGTAATTACACTTCCCATTTTTCTGCAATGTTAGCATTCTCTACTGGCTTAATCCCATCTCTGATGTATATGGCCACCCCTCCATCCCTCTATCATGCCTATATAAGGTGTAGCCTGGGATTGCTATGTCCCAGTCATTGTTGACACTGGTCCAAGTTTCTTTTTCACTTTATCTTTTTATTGAAATTTGAGTATACAAGAAAGCACACATCTTATACAATAGAAGAATATCCTCCATGTAAGATATAAAATATCACTTAACAAAACACAGTATTTAGGGTAAAAATATTGGAGAAGCCTTATATAGACAGGAATATAAAAAGCAGTTGCTCAATATATCTGAACGTGTGCAACAAAGGAGGTAAGGGAAATAAAGAAAATGTTTTGCACTGATAGAGGGAGGAGAGGGGAGACTTGGGGGAGTGTTTGGTATCCTGCATCTGGAAGGGTGGGGGGTCGCTGGTGGGCAACGACAGCAATGGGTAGGGTGGTAGGCTACAATAACTGCGGTGCACCAATCTTTCTAAACATTGCCTGGAGTGTGGGAGGATGTTTAGTGTGCAACCACATAGAAAAACTTAGAAAGGAGATTGAGGGTCTGCAGGAGGAACTAAGACAGGCAAGGCAGATTGGGGGTGGGTCTAGCCCAATACTGGAGGGAGGAAGAAGGGGAGATGAGGGAGGGCGATTTAAGCTGACAGTGGTGAGGAAAGGGTCAGAAGAAGGGAAGCAGACACAAAGGGGCCCAGGCCAGGAGGAGCGATTGCCAGGGAAACCAGGTCAGGAGACAAAAGACAAATGGAAGGAGGAGATAGGGACTTGTGAGGGGAGGCGAAGAAGTGGCAAAAGTCATGGAGTGGAAAGGAGAGAACAGGTTACTATGAAGAGAGAGGGAGCGGGCATTTGTGAAGGGTCTTCAGAAAAAGCTGTGCACTGCTAGAGAGGAAGAAAGTGGAGGAGGAAATGATGAAATTAGAGGAGAATTGATAAATGCCTGGACCAAACTGGAGCGGAGGGAAGTTCTGCTGGGAGAATTGCAACAGGGTAAAAGGGAAATAATGTGCAGGAGGAAGAAGAGGAGCTGGAAATGGGAGAGGGAGATGAAAGGAAGCAAGTAGGGAGTAAGAGGGGTGGAATCTTAGTGCTGAGGGACTCAATACTAAGAGGAGTTAGGTGGGGTAGCAAGGGGGAGAGACATAGTCACATTTGGGTGGAGGCCATGCCAGGAATGACAGCGGAAAGGGTGGGACAGTCTGTTCTGAAATATGCTAGAAGGGGTAGGGACAAGCCTCATTTAATTATACATCTTGGGACAAACGATCTGGCTGACAAGACAGTAGATATAGTCCAGAGGAGGTTTGAGGAACTAGCACAATTATGTGAGGGGACAGGAAGATCAGTAACTTTTTCAGAGATACTTCCAGTGCCAAAGGCAAGACAACAAGAAAGCTGAGAATAGAGGAATTTAACGGATGGCCAAAAACCTGGTGTTGTGCTAAAGGGTATGGGCTGTTGGGGGGTGGGAGGACCTGGGAGGACAGTAGTCTCTATGCCAAGGACAGACTACACTTGAGTGAGGAGGAAAGAAAGTGTTGAAACAGAGGATGGAAGAGTATATAGAGGAAGTTGGGAATTTAAACTAGGAGTGGGGGTGGCAGTTGGGAAGAGATATGCAGAGACCACAGGTTGGGAAATCATATGAGCTACTCCCATAACAGTGACAAAGGACAAATGGCAAGTACTATTGGTGATGCTAGGAAAGAGGAGGCAGGATGGGGGAGGGAGGGGAAGAGGTGGAAGGTGGTTACCCTTAATGCTAGGAGCCTTGGGAGGAAAACTGCTGAGTTACAGGTTCTCATAGCAGAGGGAGAGGTGGACATTGCAGCCATCACGGAAACATGGGCCACCCAATATAATGACTGGGACCTGTCTGTACCAGGGTACAGGTTATTTCGTAGAGACAGGGTGATTGGGAAAGGAGGGGGGGGACTATATGTGAAGGAAGGACTGAAGTGTGTAAGAGGAAGGGAGGAGGGTAGTACGGAGTCACTTTGGGTGCAAATCCAGGATTCCAAGAATAGGATTCTTAGAATGGGAGTGGTGTACAGGCCACCATCTCAGATGGAGGAGTTAGACAGGAACTAGCGGGACAGATCAGGAGGACCTCAAGTAGAAGGGTAATGTGGTGATTGTGGGGACTTCAACGTACCAGGAGTGGACTGGAGCACCCCAACAACCAGGAACAGAAGGGAGCAGCTACTGCTGGATGCATTCTAGGACAGCTTCCTGCTGCAAATGGTCAGTGAACCAACCAGGTTAGGGAACACCCTTGACCTTGTGCTGGCAAATGGGGACTTTGTGAGAGAACTTACAGTGGAGGAACCGCTGTCAGGGAGTGACCACCACTCAGTATGGCTCACATTGGATATGGGCAATGAAGGAGTGGAATCTGGCACAAGAGTGCTGAACTTCAGGAGGGCCGACTTTGGGAGGATGGGGGAAGTGGTAAAAGGGTACCTGGCCAGAATTCAATCTAGTATGGATACTAACCAGAGGTGGGAGCTCATAAAGCTGGGGATAGTGGAGGCAAACAAAACCTGCTGCAAAGCCCAGGGCAAGAAGGCTAGGGCTAAGAAACCGAGCTGGTTGAGCAAGGAGGTCATGAGAGTAAGGAGGAAAGAGCTGCCTTTAGGAAGTACAAGAAAACAGGAGGGGAGGACAGAGAGGAGTACTTGACAGAATCGAAGGAGGTGACAAGGGCAGTAAGGAGCCAAAGCATCTCTGAACTCGGGCTGTACGAGGCATTAAGTGAGAGAAGGACTTCTTTAAGTACATCAGGGAGAAAGGAGCTGTAAGGACCACATAGTAAGGATTAGGAAGGAGGGGTTGGGTGGAAGCAGGGTACGATAAGGCGGAAGCACTAAATGAGTACTTCTGCTCAGTATTTACTAAAGAGAAGAGGGGTGACACCCAAGGTGGGAGAAATGGCAGAAGCGGGGGGAAGTGGTGACAGATGGGGAAATCATGGAGGGCAGAGTTCAAGAGGGTTTGGAGGTACTGAGGGTGGACAAGGCGCCAGGCCCAGATGGCATCCACCCCAGGGTACTGAAGGAGCTGGCAGAGGTCCTTGCAGGACCTTTGGCATACCTATTTAATGCCTCACTACATTCAGGGTGTGTACTTCAGGACTGGAGGATGGCTCATGTGGTGCCACTCCACAAGAGTGGCCCCAAGGATGAACCGGGAAACTACAGACCAGTGAGCCTCACATCCATCGTGGGTAAGCTGATGGAGACTATCCTGAAGGAGAGGCTGGTGGCCCTCCTAGATGCCAAAGGACTACAGGACAGCAGACAGCATGGCTTCATACATGGCAGATCCTGCCAAACCAACTTGGTCGAGTTCTATGACTGGGTAACTAGGCAACTGGACAGGGGCCATGCAGTGGATGTCCTGTATCTGGACTTTAGTAAGGCATTCGACTAGGTGCCACATGGAAGGCTGGGAAGGGAGTTAGTAGGCACAGGGGCGGGTGGAAAGCTGGTGAGATGGGTAGAAACTGGCTGCAGGGAAGGCAACAGAGGGTGGTGGTGGGGGGCTCTCACACCCAAGGGCAGTGACGAGTGGTGTCCCGGAGACTGGTGTTAGGACCAGTGTTGTTTGGGATATTCATTGCAGACATATCATGGGACATCAAGAGCAAGATCAGTCTGTTTGCTGATGATACCAAGGTTGGCCGCGGTGGTGGATGACCTAGGGGATGGCAGGGTTGCAGGATGATCTGGCAAAGCTTGAAACCTGGTCAGACACCTGGCAACTGGGCTTTAATGCCAAAAGTGCAAGGTGCTGCATTTTAGGATGAAGAACCCAAGGAGGAGTTACCAGTTACGGGGAGTGCAGCTAGCCCAGACAGAGGAGGAGAAGGATCTGGGTGTGCTCATTACAGGGTCAATGAACAACTCAGCACAATGTAGGAAGGCAGCTGCAAAGGCCAACAAAATGATGGGTTGTATTGCAAGGGGTATATCCTCGAGGAGGGAGGAGGTGATTATGCCACTGTATAGGTCATTAGTTAGACCACACCTGGAGTACTGCGTGCAGTACTGGCATCCGTATCTGAAGAGGGACATTAAGTTACTGGAGGGGGTGCAGTGCAGGGCGACAAAGATGATCAAGGGGCTTGGGGACTTATCATATGAGAGGAGGTTGAAGAAGTTGAACATGTACTCACTGGAGGAGAGGAGAGACAGGGGTGACATAATTGAAACCTTTAAATACATGAAAGGAATAAACAAGACGGGTACAGAGGGGCTGTTCAAAGTAAGGGAGGGGAGGGCCACCGGGGCCATGATATGAGACTGGAGCGAGGAAGGTTCAGGAGGGAGATGAGGAGACATTTTTTACAGAGATGGTGGTGGCTGGGTGGAATGTGTTACCTGCAGAAGTGGTATGCAGTAGAACAGTGGACTGCTTCAAATGAAGATGGGACAGGACAAGGGGGAGGGTTAATGAAGGGGAAGGGTGGAAGGGAGGGGCAGCTGCAGAATAAGGGGTGCTAGCTGCACATTCGAGCAGACTTGATAGACCTCTAGGCCTTTATCTGCTGGCAAATTTCGTATGTTCGTATACATGCATTGATAATAAAACACAAACCTAGGCAGGATGTAAATGGAGAGCAGAAGGGTTACAATCAATAGGGTATTATAGGATCAGAAATGGCAACCATGTACGAAATGCATGCTAGGGCAGGCTATGGCAAGGCATTCAGTAAATTGCAAAAAGTGATAAATGTGGTAATATGAACAATGTTCAGTAATGGACAGGTGAAGATAAGAGAAAAGAATGCAAGGAAAGAAAGAAGAGAGAAAAAAGCATGGAAGAAGGAAAGGAGAAAACAGGGAAGAAGGGAAAAAAGAGGAGAAATCTGTGCACAAAAGTTTTGAGAAAACCTAATCTGAGAGCAAAATAAGAAGGAGGGCTAAATATCCCTAAGAATTATGGTCTAGAAGAACTAGGTTCATGTACTTGAAGTAATCCTGCCAAAATCTGTCATATACAGTGAGTCGGTTATGAGTAACATGAGATAATCAGTCTAGAGAGGCATACTGAGAGAGACTTTGAAGAACATCTGAAAGAGAATGCACCAGAGTTGATTTCCATTTCATAAGAATCAGACGTTTGACCAGAAGAGAAAGTATGTTTAGCCATCTAAAATGTGCATGTGAGAGGAGAGAGCTATTGGGGATAAGGATGCCTAGAAGGAATAGCTTGGGGTCAAAAGGTAGTTTTTGTCCTGTTACTCTGGAGGCAAGTAAACAGACTTTATGCCAGAGCTTATTAATGGGAGTGCAAGACCACAAGATATGAAGTAGATCCCTGTTGGCCAAATTGCAGTGCCAGCAATTATTATTATTTAATAGGCCCATTCGTTGAAGCACAGAGGGGTTTCTATACCAAAGATGTAGGATTTTAGTTTGTATTAAAGAACTACAGGCATCTTTAAAGGTATTATGTGCAATATGTCAACAATTACTCCATTGTGCGTCTGAAATATTGTAGTTAAGAAGAGTACTCCATTTATTTTTCGCCTGTATAGACTGATCAGGTAGATTATCAATAATGTCTTTGTAAATGGAGCTATTTAATTTTACTGATAAATTAGTCCAGTGCGAGATGTATGGGTTTAGAAGAGTATACCTATACACTAAACTAGAGAGAGAGTTATAAGCTGCCCAAATTTGTGAAAACTGTCAGAAGTCTTGTTTAGGACATTTCCATGTGACCTGCAAGTCTGAGAATGATCTAAGAGTGACTGAATTCTGGTCAAAGATATCTCCGAGAAAGAAAATGCCTTTGTTCCTCCATGTATGACAGACAATTGGGTGATCTTCTTGAGTGAGCAGGGGATTGCCCCATAAGGAGGCATAAAACCAGGGTATTGGACTGGATTTCAGGAATTTGTGGGTTAGTTTCCAATAAAGAACAGAGGATGACATAGTTGGGTGAGATTTTAGTTTAGAGGAAATGGGATTAAAAATGAAGGAAGTGGGAACTCCTCCCAGGCACAATGCGGATTCCATTGCAACCCATAGTGGTGAGTGAGGAGAGGGTTTCTGAAGCTATTTAATGGTTTGGGCCATTCGGAAAGCCCAGAGGTAGCCTTTGAACCAGGGGAGTCCGAATCCCCCTTTTTTCCAATGTGATCTAAGTTTGTTATGGTTAAATCTCAGTGGTTTCCCATCCCAGATAAAGTTACCTATTAATTTATCAATTTTAGCAAAAAAGGAGGATGGTAAGACTAAAGGAATATTGACAAAGAGGTAAATAATTTTGGGAGAATGGACATCTTGATGGCTGCAATTTTCCCCATGAAAGAGAGATTAAGAAGCTTCCATCTGTCCAGAATTGTTTTGATGTTATCAAAGAAGGGGTTAAAGTTAATGTCCCATATCTTCCCTAAGTTACTAGTAATTTTGATTCCTAGATATGTTATACCCTGTGGTGACCAATGGAATCCAAGAGGTATGTTCATAAAGGCTTTACAGTGGTCGTTAAGGAGCATAGTTTGTAATTTGCTATAATTCAAAGCAAGGCCAGAAAATTTAGTAAAATTATTAAGCAAATCAATTAACAGGGGCCCATCCTCATTCAGGTTTTCAAGTAAGATTAAGAGGTCATCCACGTAGGAGAAAGAAACATATCTTGAATTGCTCACAGATTTGCCCATAATGCCAGAAGATTGACGCAAACAAGCAGTCAGGGGTTCCATGGCTAAAATAAACAGGGAAGGTGACAGGTGACAGCCTTGTCTAGTTCCCCTTGCTAGATGAAAGTAAGAGGAAAGGGAGGAATTAGTAAGTACTTTAGCAACAGGGGAGTCATATAATAGCTTGATCCAGGAGCAAAAGGTATGAGAAAGACCAAAATAAGATAAAACTTGATGAAGGTAGTCCCAGTTTAAGGAATCAAAGGCCTTCTCAAAATCAATAGCTATAGCTGCAGCTGGTGTCTTGAGGGATTTGGCTTTGTGAATTAAATTATATAAGGAACGTAGATGATCAGAACCAGATCTATGTTTAATAAAATCAGCTTGCGAACAATGAGTTAGCTTGGGAATCAAGGATTCAAGTCAAGAAGTAAGTAGTTTAGCAAATGTCTTCCCATCCGTGTTTAATAAAGAGATGGGCCTGTAACTTGCAGGGTGAGTAGGGTTTTTTTTCATTCTTAGGGATTAGGGTTATGATTTCTTCGGTGCAAGATGGGGGAAGCTTGCCAGTATTGGAAGCTTCTTGATAAACATTAAGAAGATGGGGACATAAGGTGTCGGAAAACATTTTATAGAAATCGACATGGAATCCATCACCCCAAGGGGATTTGCCAGACTTCAAGGAAGACAAAGCTTTCTGGATTTCCTGAAGCGAGAAGGGTTCAACTAAAGAATTTGTTTCAAGAGTAGAAAGATGAGGAAGATGTAACAATTTAAGGAACTGTTGCATTTGTAAAGTAGATGGAGGATTTGTGTTAGAGTACAGTTTTTGATAAAAGGTTTTCATTATACAGATTATAGAGGGGTTGTCGGAGTGAATCATACCCTGTTCATCTTTTGGGCTTAGGATGTGTCGTTCCATTTGTTGTGCTTTTTAGCTGGTAAGAGAGGACTTTCCCATTTTTATCGCCGTGTTCCCAAAACTTATATTTAAGTTTAAACAAGGCCAGTTCGGTTTTACAAGAAATTAATTTGTTAATTTTAACTCCAAGTTGAAGAATTTCAAGATGAAGTTGAGAATCAGGACGGTGCTTATTAGAAGAAAAGCATAAATTCTCTTTAGTCTTAAGAGATTTTTCCAAGTCAGCCAGCTGTTGTTCCCTTACTCTTTTCCTATGTGCAGCATAACTGATAATTTTCCCTCGAATCGTAGCTTTAAGAGCTTCCCATACAGAGGACATAGAAGATTTGGTTGGGGTACTGTGAAAGAGGAAGTCCTGAATTTGTGCTTTGATCATGGGTAAGAAATTGGGATCCTTGAGAAGGAGAGGGTCCAGCCACCAGTAAGAAGATTTAGGTGCTAATGGGCCCCACAAAAGTTGCAAGTTAACAGGGAAATGGTCCGAGATTATGATGGGAGAGATGGATGAATCAATATTTTTTTCCATTATAACAGGAGAGGCTAACCAGTAGTCAATTCTACTGTATGTCTCATGTAGAGAGGAGTAAAAAGTAAATTCTCGATCACGGGGGTGAAGGAGGCTCTGTACATCAGCTAATCCAACATCTTGCATTAGTAATGAGAGGGCTTTAATACTTCTAGGGTGGGCCTCTGTAGTGGGGCTACTTCTGTCAATGCTGGCTTCTAAAGCTAAGTTAAGACTCCTCCAAGAATAACTGGTATATTATCAGTGTTAAAGGATAGAATCTGTTGAGCTAAATTATGAAAAAACTCCGGGGAATTGGAGTTGGGTGCATAGACATTAACAAGCAGAAAAGGACCAGATTTGGTATTCAGTTTGACCATTGCCCATCTTCCGTCAGTATCGGAAATGGAGTTTACAAGGGACCACTTGAGATTCTTATGAATAAGAATAGCAACTCCTCTTTTTCTTGAGGTATAGGATGATTCGTAGATCTGACCAACCCAATCTTTTTTTATGTCTATGAACATCCTCTGCTAATAATTTTGTTTCTTGAAGGAAAGCAATTTGTGTTTTATGTTTTTTGAGATGTGAAAGAATTTGCTTCTGCTTACAAGCAGAATTAAGTCCCTTCACATTCCATGTATATAAAAGTATGTCACTCATATTGTTAGTGTTAAAGAAAGTGAGTAATCGCTGGAGTGTTAAGGGACAAATAAATGAGGCAGAGGATGATTAGAATACAATATAGAGAGCTTACATATATGCAGAGAGTGGCAGGAACATTCGAGCCAAAAAAAGTGAAATGTATGATACATGAGTAGCACAGATATCTTATTAAAGTTAGAATAGAGAAGGGGAAGGAAAAAAAGTCATTAACAACAACAACAATACTAGTAAGCTAAATAACAAAGAAAACTTTTATGGGTGTGAGGAGATATGAGTCAACCAACTGGCTAAGAGACTCTCTCACCACACTCTGGGGCGTCGATGTAGGGAGGAGACTAGGAAGGACCAGTAATAAATATCGGCCCAAACCGAAGTCTGATCCCAGTAATATAATAAAGTAAGTATTCCTGATAAGCTAAACTGAAAGGGAATAATACCAAGAAAGGCAGGGGACTGTAATAACCTCAGCTTAATTCTAAGCTAACAGGACAAGGTATAAGGACAAAGCTAAACACCAGAACTTATTTATAAACATTAGTAGTAATAGTACAAGATATACCAACTCGAAATAACAGTAAATGAAAGAACCATATATGAGATGCCAGTACAGCCTAGACATAGAGCAAGGAATTCAGGGAGCCAGGTAGAATGCAAATGAACAAATATATTGGAAAAGTAGATCATTACCACATTAGAGTGACTCTGAGTATACTTTGCAGTACAACAGAGTAAGTATATAATAAATACAATATTGAGGGGGAAAGAAGAAAGGGGAAGTCAATTTAAGCCCTTACGCCTTGAGCCAAATTCAAATCGAGATTATGTGGAGAGGTATAGGCTTCGGTGATAACTGTAGACAGAAGAGATAGTCATAGTGAAGATCAGCTCCAATTACTCGAAAATCACCTAAATAGGTGTTATATGGGGTGACTCGGTCTAGAAGACTTGGCCCAGTGAGCCCCAAAACAGGAGGGAACACACAGCAGTGGATTTCTATAATATCTGTAGGCTTCGAGTAAAATAAGCATAAGGAAGATATAGATTGACAATCCTTTGCAACAGTACACCAAACATAGCCCACCTCTTTGAGTGCTAATGATAGTTCCATATTGTAAACAGGAGGTAGTAAGAATAATGGAGCGTAGGGAAGGAGATAGATTAAATGTAGTTGTCAATAATACTCAAGAACCTGTCATCAGGAGAGGGAAGGGGTAAGTTGCCTTGTAATATATAATAATTCACATATGAAAAAAGAAAAGGCAATAATCAGGATGCATACTGATTGAAGATATGCAGCTGAACAGCCAAAAGACTAAACTTCATGCACTGCTAAATTGGAGAGTAAAAGGCTAGATGCAGAGAACCTGTTTAATGAGGTAATGTATAAGATCTAACACTAAAATAATGGGTTAGAAAAGCATTGCCGATATACCAAAGTTCCCTTGAAGACCTTTAAGCTGCTTGTTTCAACAATGCAACAAAAAGTAAATTGATCGCGCTGCGATGTACAGCCTTTGCTTTCTGCACCCACTGGGAGCGAAAGTAACCAGGTAGCATAGACTGTAGAGCAGGCGGCTAGGCAGAAAAAGTGTACTGGCACTCCCTTTAAGTATCATGGAAGCAACACCTACCAAGATATAGCAACTGTGACCATATAAGCTCATGACACCTTAGATTTATTAGCAGGATTGTGACTATTGATGTTCTTGCTTTTGGTCTTTGCCCTACATTTCTTTTAGTACGGCTCTAAAGATTTAAGGTGGGAACTTGCAACAACTTCTGCCCATGAAGTATTGGCAGAAATACATCCCTGAGGCACAGGACCCAAATTAGAGGGATGTTCGTCTGAAATTTGATGGGAAAGATCCTCCTGCGAGGAGTGCATGTCATCCTCCAAGAGAGCAAACTTATTGTTCAAGGGAATAGAGAGGTTGATTTGAAGGTGAGAGGCTGCAGCTTGGAGTGTTTGGGGTGAAACCTTGCTAGAAAAGCATGAAAGTCTTGAAGAATAATGCCCCAACAGAAGCTTCTCTTGCAGCCGTGTTGATTGCCTTGGGGTCAAATCAGTTGCGGCATTGCTGCTTGGGGCTGCAAGTTCTGCAACACTTTCCCCATGTTCCTGTACCTTATCATCCACCCTCCGTGCGGATACCAAAGCTGTGTTCAGGTTGTCAATTGCTGCTGAACCTCCCAGGGCAAGATTACAGAGAAAGAGAGACCTCCAGATAGTTGGCTAAGGCATCAGAGGTTTCAAAATCCTTGAAGGAAGAGCCTGAGAAAAGGCACAGTGTCGCACGGTAATGTAGAGCAAATTAAATGCTTTTTTGGTGGAGGATTTGTTTAAGTGGATTGTAGGCCTTTCTTCTGATGGTTAAATCTTTTGAAAAGTCTCTGTAGATGGAAATATGAAACTTTTGCCACTGAAGTTTCCCCATTTCTCTGGCTCATTTCAGTATTAATTCTGTGTGAGAATAGTTCAAGAAGCGAGCAATGATAGGTCTTGGTTGCTGATCTGATGTTGGCCTGGGACCTAGAGTGCGGTGAGACCGCTCAGTGATTAACGTTAGGTCAGGAGGCAGTTTAAGCATTGCAGGCAGCACATGTAATAAAAGCACAGTAGTGTCACCTTCAGGGAAGCCAAAAAATCGTAAACTGTTGCGACAATTACAATTTTCAATATCGTCAGTTTTGGCTTGTAGGGATTTAATAGTTTGATCTTGATTGTGGACAGTAGCCTGGAGGTCATGAATAGTAGTGGTGTTACATACAGGTAGTGGTGGGTGAAGTGGACTCAATCCGCTCCACGAAGCATTTCGCAGAGCAAAGGTGGATTCGCGGTGTGCTCCGCAACGCGAAGCAGAGTACTTCACGACATAATGAGGAACGCGAAGTGCATTAGAAACAGTGACTTGCGTTACTCCGCCTCCACTGGTCACTACTCTTTCAATTTTAAGGCAAAGTACATTGGTGGCAGTTCACTTTGCCTCACTTTGCCTTGTTTTTGAGCTCCGAAGGTGGATTTTGCAGTGATTCATGGGAGTTCAGGTCACATGGGCTCTATATTGATCTGCACAGCCTCAGTTCGGGGCAGTATGAGTAGGAAGGAATAGGAGACAGTGTGCTCTGATAGCTGTCTGTAGGAATCTTGTAAAAGCTGTTGAAAAAGCATTTTTGCTTTTTTGGGGGGATCCAACTGTAGTTCATCGATTGTAGGAAACCCTTCTGTGCTCACATCATTGAGCATTTTTGTTTGTGTGTGGATTTTGAATGTTAATTTACAACATTGAGTGTGTGTGGTGAAAGACAGTGAAAGCGTGCTGAGTGGGGGAGGGGCATATCTGTGTGTAGGTAGATTTAAGTTGGAGAACTAGTGATTTCTTTGTGTTCTGGTTATATTTTTGTTACATAACTGACTGTGTTAATGTACACATAGTACAACTGTCAGTAATAGAAATTTTCTTGCTGTTTGTTGTGTGAATGTGGTGCAGCATTTCATAAGGTCAGGTTGTTTAAATTAGAAATTTACATTATGTGGCAGGACTTTTGCATTTGCGTCGCATTCCTTGTTGAGCATTGTACACAAAGTGTTCTGTGTTGTATGTGCAGTGTTGCGTGCATCAAATATAATACACCTTTTATAATTTGTGACACAGACTAGTGTAAGTGCAACTAAGCGCAGCAGTGTGAACCTACTATCCACTTCAGCTGCCTGATTTTGTACTGCGATCATGTTCTCTGTTGTTAGTTTTGCTGTTTATATTGTAGTGCCATAAAAATCAGCATTGTCTGTATTCAGTGCTCCCCCCCACCCCCACGTTCAAAAGGTTTTTTTTACCAGACTGGATTGTTTTTGTGAGTTTGTGATTTGTGACCCCATCAGCATCACTGGTTACTGAAGTTGTTTTAATTGCGAGACAGTGTCACAGTAGTCTCTTATCTGTTGCTGAAGCCACAGTTCTTTATTTTGCTTCACATCCAGCCAGTGTCCCTCCAGTCAGAAAGTGAATGTATCAAAATCTGAATTTGGCAATAATATTTGTGGTTGATCCCCCAAAATGCCTGCAAAGAGACGTGCAAGCAAAGCTGTTTCTGGCCATGGCAATGTTGGTAGTAAGAGGGTCTGTGGGCGTGGTAGTAGTACGCGGACGGAGAAGTGCATTGATGATGTGAGAAAAGGTGTTTCTCCTGCAATGTTTTTTATAGCTTAATCAGTAGCTTCAATCATAGTTGGAGGAGATGATGTTTTCCCAGCCAGTGGTGTTAGTGTTACTGGTGTTAGTGGTGGTGGAGATAGTATTAGTATTGCTGCATCACGTTCTAATTCCGACCAGTGTACCGTATCCAAACATATTGAGTGTGAAGCAGTGAAAGTGAGTGATGACAGCGTAGCTGATGTCATACTTCCCAGTAACATCCCATTAACTGAACCTGAGAATTATGATGATCATGTCAACGATAGCAAATGTGATATTCCGTCCACCGTGGCACTTAACTTCACGCATTTTCTAAGCAGTGATTCACAGTGTGGTGAAAGAATATCAGGTGATAGTGGTGTAGATGCTGATGATGAATGTGATGATGATGTTGCTGTTGTTGCAACATGCAGTCCACATGTTAGCATCCAAGGAGAAGATGTGGAAATCTGTGAGAGTGATGTTGATGAATATGATGATTATGTAATTGACCCCAGTTGGGAACTGGAGAAAAATAAATTGAAAGTGGCTGTGTCTGAGTCTGTTTGCAGGAATCCCCCCCTGTAAAAACTTGTGATATACCAGTTTTAGTTAATGATGATGATGATGACGACCCAGTAATCAGTATGATAGGTAGTCGAGGTGTTCATTTGCAGTCCTGGTGTGCAGTGCCCAAACCATATTGTGCCCCCACTTCAGTGCTTAAAATAACAGACTTAAATAAGCCACATCATCATGGACATGTTAAAAGCAGAGCATCACACTCCCTTGTTTGAGAATTTTTTGTTCAAGATGCAAATGATGATTCAGCTGCAATCTGCCAGATTTGCCATGTGCGTGTGAGTCGAGGTAAAAAGGGGAGCCATCCTGGGACAGGAGGACAGCATACGCATCTTAAGAATAGGCACTTGGCTCTGTGGACCCAGCACAAGCTGGCAGCTAATACCACAGTGGGGCATTCACTCATATCACCGGCAACCATAGCCAGCATGTTATCCCCTTCCATGACTGTTAAGCCCAGTAGTGTGGTAATAAGAGCAGAGGATTACTACAGGCATGATGAGGTGGAGGACCATAATGACTTTGAAATGTTGTCCAGTGCTGGTGAGAGTAGCAGTTTTTGTGGTGGTGGTGGTGAATGCAGTATGTCTAGTGCAAGTGGTACATCAACCCCGGTTAGCAAATCTGGCAAAATAACATCATTTCTGGGTTTGTCATTATCGCCTGTGCAACCGTCTTTATCAAATGTCCACACTCCACCCCCTGCCAATGCCATTCATCACAGAGCACAACCATTTGTGAGCAGCAACACAAGCCGTGCAAAACGTTTTAGTCAGCCCACATTACAGAGTGTTTTTGCGCATAAGCTGAAGTACCCCCTCAATCATACAGTGTCACGTGAACTTAATACTGCTGTAGCGGAAATGCTGGCAATTGATCTTCTGCCCTTCTCCTTTGTGGAGAATTCTGGGTTCTGGCGGTTTGCTGCACATGCCTGTCCAAAATGGAAAGTCCCATCCAGGACATACTTTTCTACCCGTGCTGTTCCCGTGTTGTTCCGCACTGTCTCCGACTCAGTAAGATATGCCCTTCGACATTCCTCCTCTCCATTCATCCATTTAAGTATGGATATGTGGACAAGTGGCAAAACAGTGGGGAGTTCATATCTGTGTATAACTGCATACTGGGCGCAGGTGCCGGGGGCTGTTTGTGATGTTGGTAGTGTGAATAATCAGTGCAGTACGGTGAATTGTCGGGTAGCAATCTTCCTGGAATTCGCCAGCATGCAACAATTGCTATGCGCAGTGTGATCTGTTCACACACTGGTGAGAACATGTTGGACATGGTACTGAATGAAACTGACAGATGGCTGAACCCTCTGTCCCTGAGAGCTGGGTTCATAGCAAGTGACAATGGGTCAAATGTGATGAAATGCATCACGAATGGTGTTTTTTTTTCATGTTCTATGCATGGCCCACTGTTTAAATCTTGTGGTTCAGGAGTTTCCGCAGCACCCTGACATAAAGGAAATGCTGACCATTGCACAACATATCTGCTGTCACTTTTCAAGATCTGGAAAGGCCCGTGACCAACTGCGGCAGTTGCAGATACAAAACAGCCTGCCTCAGCACCGCTTGAAGCTGGAAGTTGTGACCCCGATGGAACTCCACGTTATACATGGCAGAGAGGTTGTATGAACAATACAAAGCCATCTCAGAATATCTTGTTATGCATACTAGCTGTGACAGTTCCGGGGCCTCCATGTCTATGACGACCGAACAGTGGCGCCTCATGAACTCTGTAATAACAATTTTGCGGCCTTTTGAACATACCACACAGGCAGTGAGTGGCGAGTCTGCCTCCATTAGCCAATCAATTCCACTGCTGCAGGTGCTGAGGCAGACATTGGTGAATGTACAGCATAGCCTTGATGTTGCCGGAGACGGTGGTAGCAGTATGCTGCTGCAACACATGCTGACAGTATTCGACCAGAATCGTCACATTGTGAGTGTAACCCCCCTACAAATGGGGGTTCCCAAAAGACTTCCAGGAGCTTGCTTGAATGCTCCAAGCCTGAATGGTGTTTGTGCTAGCCATTTATCAGTGAGTGTTTTAGAACCTCTGGTACTGTCTCTTTAAGAGCTGTCTGCTTGCAGACATAATTAGTTTGTATGGGGGACTGTGTGTTTCTTTGATTGAGTACCATTCATGCTGCTGCCAATTCACTCCATTTTTGCAGTCACTAGGAGTGCAAAGGGAACCTATCTGAAAGATGTAACTGTTTGCCAGAAACCATTTAGAGTGATAATGAAATTACAGTTTGTCTAAACTGCTTTCTTTTGCAGTCAGAACAGTGTCTGCCTAGTTCCCCATTCTGGTTTTGAACTGCTGAACTGGACCAATCAGTATGGGGTAAGCTAGCTCTAAAATGGTGCCTTGGACGAATCAGAACTTGGACTCATAATCTGAGCCAGCCACAAGAGGATTGTATGGGCAGTGACTCTGGGAGATGTAGTTTAGACTTCAGTGCCTTTTTGGACCAACAGCAGCAGTCTATTGTGAGTGACAGCCAATCCAGTCAAGAACTGGGAGGAACTCAAAGGAAGTGCCCGGTTTTGTCGGTTGGAGTTTCAGTTGAGCTTTGGCAGTGAAGAAGGAAGGAGCCCTGTGCTTTTTCAGTGTGCAGTTTTAGTCAAAAAACGTGTAAGGCCCAGAGTTCCGTCTGCAGCTTGTGTAACTGCTTGTTAGGACTGAATCCGTCCTGTGAAAAGAATCAAAGGATCTCTGAAGAGTAGAAACCAGGCTCACCTGTAGAAGACTGGAGAAATTATTGAATTGCACTCGGTCTGTCAGGAACTGAATCTGCTGTGTGTTCTCCCGGTATTGTGCAGTAATTATGATCAGGATAGAGAAGCAGCCTGCCTGGTATAGTACTTTTTTTTTTTACCATATAAATGTGTGAAGAGTCTCTTGGAGCTCAGGAGTAGCCCTGCTGATATTGAAGGACCCTATCTTATTTGGAGGTCGTGAGTACTAATTCAGGGTCACTCCTGTTGAATTGCCACATTAAATCCAAATGGAATTACTGTACTGCTGACTGTTTAATTTTCCTTTTCTCTGTGTGAAAGGGCCCTACCAGCTGCCACGGTTTGGACTAGCTACTAGGGCTTGGGTACCAGGGACAGTAACTGATAGGGATAGGCCCGTGCACAGAGCCATAGGTAGATTATTAGAGTGATAAGCTAATTAACCTGATTTCCCTGTCCTTGTTATATCCCCTCAAATAAATCAGAGCTGCTTGTTTCAGCAAAGTTATACTGCCTGAGGTATTTGTCTATGTTAAAGTACTGTACTGTGATTGTTGCACTGTATCTCATTTCACAGGAGGTCCCAGTGCGGAACCAGTCCTGGGGGTAAGTGTATACTGTGAAGGTAATTCTGATATATTGTGTGGGCCACTAGTGGAAGAAAGGGGTTGCAGTGTCCCAGAGGGCTGTGACCAAGTTAGTTTAACTATTGCAAACCCTGACCTCTGGGTGGAGGCACCCGCCATTGGATCCAGGCCCCTCAACCTGTTAGTGGCAAATCAGGCAGGGGTAGTAGCCCCTGGGATAGCGCCATCTAGGGGTTACATGAGCATTCAGCGTAGTGACAATTTTGCCATGGCAAAAATGCTGGACCCACGATACAAACATGGAATTGCATCAGTACTGGAGGGAGGGCCTGAACAAGTGAAAAATATCAGTGGTTAACTGGTGCGCTTGGTTCATGGGGCACAGAAGTCACATGCCAAGGTAAGCAAACCTCAGCCGCATAATCCAGCTGAAGGTGTAGCTGGAGGACCATCAAGCATATTATGCAAGGGTAAGTGGACTGTAGTTCCAGGTGGTCTGTCATCCAAAGTGGGACTGATGTTAGCCACTGCCACCACTGAGCCCGAGTCTGTATGCCCCCTGGACAACCACCACCAGGACTGATGTTAGTCACTGCCACCACTGAGCCCAAGTCTGTATGCCCCCTGGACCACCACCACTGGGACTTATGTTATCCAAGTCTACCACCACGAGTCTGAATGCTCCCCACGGACCACCACCACCACCGAGACTGATGTTAGCCACTGCCACCACTGAGCCCGAGTCTGTATGCCCCCGGACTACCACCACCGGGACTGATGTTATCCAAGTCTGTTACCATGAGTATGTATGCCCCCCATGGACCACCACAACTGGGACTGATGTTAGCCACTGCCACCACCGAGCCCGAGTCTGTATGCCCCCTGGACCACCACCACTGGGACTGATGTTATCCAAGCTTGCCACTACAAGTCTGTATGCCCCCCACGGACCACCATCACCACTGGGAATGATGTTAGCCACTGCCACCACTGAGCCCGAGTCTGCATGCCCCCTGGACCACCACCACCACCACCGGGACTGATGTTAGCCTCTGCCACCACTGAGCCCGAGTCTGTATGCCCCCTGGACCTCCACCACCACCACCACTGGGACTGATATTATCCAAGTCTGCCACCACGAGTCTGTATGCCCCCCATGGACCACCACCACCACCACCACCACCGGGACTGATGTTAGCCACTGCCACCACTGAGCCCGAGTCTGTATGCCCTTTGAACCACCACCACCAGGACTGATGTTATCCAAGTCTGCCACCACGAGTCTGTATGCCCCCCACGGACCACCACCACCACCGGGACTGATGTTAGCCACTGACACCACTGAGCCAGAGTCTGTATGCCCCCTGGACCACCACCACCGGGACTGATGTTATCCAAGTCTGCCACCACGAGTCTGTATGCCCCCCACGGACCACCACCACCACCACCGGGACCGATGTTAGCCACTGCCACCACTGAGCCCGAGTCTGTATGCCCCCTGGACCACCACCACCAGGACTGATGTTATCCAAGTCTGCCACCATGAGTCTGTATGCTCCCCACGGACCACCACCACCACCGGGACTGATGTTAGCCACTGCCACAACTGAACCCGAGTCTGTATGCCCCCTGGACCACCACCACCGGGAGTGATATTATCCAAGTCTGCCAGTCAGTGTCAGTGGCTCAGTAGGTAGCACACTTGCCTCTGAGGCCGGGAGATCAGAGGGCTGTGGGTTCAGTTCCCACATCTGGCACTTGGGTTAAAATCCCAGTACTGACACTTTAGTGCAGCATGAGAGGGGTGCTGCACTTCTGAGGTGCCATCTTTCGGATGAGACGTTAAATCGAGGTCCCATCTGCCTGGATTGGTGGTAGTTCAGGTGGATGTTAAAGATCCCATGGCACTTATCGAAAAGAGTAGGGGAATTTCCCCGGTGTCCTGGCCAAACTTCCCTCATTCACTAAAAAAATACCACCAACAGCTTAATCTGGTTCAAAGTCAGTTGGCATTCATCTGTATCCCCCTCCCCCGGGTCGTGCCTGAAAATAGGCAGGATCTGTCTAGTGCACTTACCCGGTCAACAAAAACTAAATAAAAAAAAAAAAGTCTACCACCACGAGTCTGTATGCCCCCACGGACCACCACCACCACCACTGGGACTGATGTTAGCTACTGCCACCACTGAGCCCGAGTCTGTATGCCCCCTGGACCACCACCACCGGGACTGATGTTATCCAAGTCTGCCACCACGAGTCTGTATGCCTCCCATGGACCACCACCACCATCACCACCGGGAATGATGTTAGCCACTGCCACCACTGAGCCTGAGTCTGTCCGGACCACCACATCCATCAGCCACAGACACAAAGCTTCTTAATATTTAAACCATAAAGTGAGTAGGTGTACTCAGTCATGTTTTTTATGCTGCTTCACTTCCTTTAGTTTTATGTTTTTCTTTTCTGTGGCTTTTCAGAGCCACAATGGTAAAACACATATGGTGCACTTATTTTGTTTCTCTTACAGGGTAACCAAAAAAGGCTCCATCGATAAAAGACGTTGGGATGGGAATGGTACTGTAGCTGTACCGTACAAAGAGGAAGCAATGTAATATCCATGTGAAATCCATTCTGGTAAGTATGAACATTTTATTTCATCCATTTCATTGTGTTGTGAAGACTGCAGGAAATATTGCACACAGGTTGTGAGAACCAGGGAGGGACACATAACAATTAAATTGTAAGAAGTCATTCATGTCTTTTTTTTAGGAAACTTCAAGATGCTTTGGTGTTCTGTCAAAGTGGCTTTATCCCAAAAAGTTCTTCAAAATCAGGCACTCCCTTCCCACGAGCCTGGACACACATATCAACATGCAGGAGTCGTTTCATTACATGACCATGACCATCATAAGTACCGGACTCCAGAAGGATGCTGATGAAATCTGTGAAGAAGTAACAAAATAAGAACCATTAAATATAAACCTGCAAATATGATTCCCCTCCCCAGAAAAAAAAAAAACACTTACCTTCATGTGCTTGAGAGTTATCCGTTTCCAATTTCAGCGCAAAAAATTCTCATTGCGCACTTGAATATGCACACCAGCAGTTTCTGTGTGACCTGAGATGGAGAACAATACCATGAGTACATGTCCATGATTGTCAACCCCCCTCCCCACCTAGAAAATTCACAACCATATATCTATATATATGTGTGTATATATATATATATATATATATATATATATAGATAGATAGATAGATAAATAGATATACTCACCAAGGCTACTACTGGTGTACAGCCAAAGGGCACCCTTCAATCCAGTTGAGATGATCACATTGCATTTGCTCGAATCGTCTGTCAGAACACATTGGACCGGCAACACAATACTCACAGTCATCATTTTATACTGGTGTATGTGTTGAAACACTCCCATTTCACTGTCTAACCACATCAATTTTCTGCAGACAAGCAGGATGCATTTGGGCCTGCAGAAAAAATCTGGGGACTCTGTGCCACTTCTGTGCGCATGACTGAGTGCTCCATTAATTCTGGGGGACTTTGTATGTGTTGAAACACTCCCATTTCACTGTCTAACCACTTGTCAATTTTCTGTAGACAAGCAGGTTGCATTTTGGGCCAGCAGAAAAAAATCTGGGGACTCTGTGCCACTTCTGTGCACATAACTGAGTGTGCCATTAATTCTGAGGGACTTTGTATGTGTTTGTAACCACCCTACAAATGGGGGATCCCAAAAAGTCTTCCTTGAGCGTGCCTAAATGCTCACTGCCAGGCTGGTGTCCTGCGTTTTAGCAGTTTAAATGTGATTATCATAGCTTGTATAGCCTATGTGTACTGTCTCTTTAAGAGCTGCCTAATTGCATCTTAACTAATCTGAGAGGGAGCTCTGTTGAAAGATATAACTATTTACTGAAAATCATTTAGAGTGATAATGATAATGTAGTTAGTCTGACCTGCTTTCTTAGTAGCAAGGACTGTTTTGTTTGTCTCCACTATCTTGGTCCTGGACTGCAAATTGAGCCAAACAGTACTGGTGGGACCTAAAATGTAGCCGGACTACAGGAACTGTCTGAATTAAAAATCGGTAGGAACTTTAGTTTGGAGTTTTTTTGCGCATTTTTTTTCAACTGATGGGGGAGCTCTTGCTTTGACTGACAGCCAGATCAGCCAACCAAATCTTTTGGATCTTGGGGAAGTCCTGGGCTGCTTGCAGTTTTCAGTTGGAACTAAGCTGGAAGCTGAGCAAGAAGGAGCTGAAGTGTTTCTGAGCAACAATTCTTAGTGGATTTGCATGGGAGAACTCTGAAAATGCTAAGTTTTTGGCCTGCATGCTCCTGAGAGGGAGAGAAGATAATTATTTTGGACTAAATCCAAGTTTGTGTGACTAAAGTAAGCTACTGAAGTAGGCCAGGCTCAACCTGAAGAAGACCGAATATTTTTGCTGAATGCGATCGGCCTGTCAGGAGTTCCAGCTACCCCTAAGCTCCCAGTGTGTGCAGAGACTTTGCGATTGTGCCCGGGGAGCTCTTTGCCTAGTACAGTAGAATTCTCGTACATGTAAATGTGCTATGAGCTGCTAGTGGGTTGTGAGTTAGTTCCCCACTGTGTGAACTGTGTTCTGCTTGCTGGAAGCTGTATCCAGCCCAAAACGGACTGCTTCCAAACTTGCCTCCATGTGGTCTGGTCTTTGCCAGACTGGCCCAGCCAGACTACCCACTGCACAGAGAAGCCATTGACGAGAGACCTGCCTGGGGATCAGCCCCCTGCTACACGCTTGAACAGGAACAATGCTTCTGCGACTTGTGTGGGCCCTGCTTCTCCTGGCATTCCAGATCAACCACCCGCAGTCTCAGATTTTCGTCCAGCCTGTGTCCAGTCTTGGGTATCGTGAGTAAATACCAGGGTAGCTCCCTACAACAACAGCTTAATCTGAGTGTGTCATCTGATTGTCTTGTTGTTTCGTTTCCTTTACGAACTGAGCCCTCTGGCTCCAGATTACAAATATTGTGTACTGTGCATGTTGTGTTTTCCATCACAGGGCCACAACCAACTGCAACCCCGGGCAACAGTCCTGGCTAGCCTATCTCTTCTCTACCTGGGTACCCAGAGGTGGACTGTGTGGGGGGACTCAAAGCGCATGCATAACTGCTTGACTGATATAACCTTTAAGCTAATTAACCTGATTTTCTCCCTCCCTTGTTCAAGTCCCCTGACGAAATCGAATCTAACTTTTTCTGCATGTAATCTTACTGTGGTTCCAGTTTGTGCTCAAAGTACTGTACTATTGCTATTTGCTGTGCTTAAC
Organism: Neoceratodus forsteri; assembly: GCA_016271365.2. NCBI lineage: Eukaryota > Metazoa > Chordata > Ceratodontiformes > Ceratodontidae > Neoceratodus > Neoceratodus forsteri. The sequence goes on from CM028137.1 coordinate 167,326,936, forward strand.
CTTGTTTTACAGGGAGTCCCCAGGGTCGAGCCAGAGGAACCAGCCCTGGTGGTAAGTGTAAACAGTGTGGGTACTTGTGTGGTGTACCAGGGGCATTGTGAAAGTGATTATTGTATAGCGTTCAGGCCACTAGAGGGGAAAGAGGGGGGTTACAGTGTCCCGGAGGGCTGTGCCCAGGTAAGCTTAACCACTACCAACCCTGATCTCCAGGTAGAGGCACCCGTTTCAGAACTCAGGCCCCTTAACCTGCTACTAGCCAAGCAGGCAGGGGTAGTAGCCCTTGGGATAGCACCACCTAGGGTGACATCTTGGAGGCTCACAGCTGGGATTTTGTGTCTTCTAGTGGCTGAAACTATGAATTATTGTCAAACATAAATGGCTACCCCAACAGAAGTGGCTGTACACCAGTTGGTGGGGTGGTGTACTGGGCAGGAGATCGACCCTGAAAATGCTTTACTTATCCTGGATATTCCCCTGGGTACCAATAAGGACACTGTAGAGGGAGTACTTTCCAAGGTTGAATGTTTACAAAACTCTGTGGTGGTGGGTCGACAGGCTAATCTGCTCGCACAAAGTTTCATGGCGTTAGTAGAGTGCAAGGACCCAGTAGACAGTTCCAAAGTGCTACAGACTATCACCCCTGAAGGAGCCCTCACTGCCTGGAGAGTGATAACAAAAGACAGTAAAGACCCTGGGGAGAATGAGGCCCCCCCCACTATCTGAGACTTTTGAGGAGAAATTTGCTAAGTTGTTGCTGGAGGAAGGGAAAACTGTGGAGGACTTAAAGAAACTATTCCTGCCACCTGGGAGTGTTCCTCTCCCAACACCCCCTCCCGCTCCAGCACCCGTTATTGCCCCTCCTGTGCCTGTGCAAATGGTGGCTCCTATGTCTGTACCTGCCATCAGTCACAACTCTTACCGAAGGTTGAGAATCTTCTCCGGAACCCTCCCAACCCCCCAAGGGGAGGATGATTGGGAGATCTGGATAGACTGTGTTGCCCCTTTAGTACCTGAATGGCAGTGTGTGGAGGCTGAGAAATAAAAAAGGATCATAGAAAATTTGAGGGGTCCCACCCTAGAGGCCATTAAATTTCTGAGGTCCACAAACCCTGATGCATCTGCCCAGAAGTACCTATATGCACTCGAAGGCAATTTTGGGAAGATAGAGTCAGGGGAGAACTTGATGTGGAAATTTCGAGGTACAAAACAATGGCCAGAGGAAAGTTTGTCTGTGTATGTTACTTGTCTGAAAAGAGCGCTGCAAAAGGCTTACTGAAAAGGTGGGGTAGCTGCCAGTGACTTAAACCATGTGAGGTTGGGGCACAAACTGCAACATGCAAAACATTCTAAATTGCAACTTCTTCAATTAAGGCTCCCAGATAGAAGGGGTAACCCACCGGACTATTGTGACTTGATAAAAGAACTCCGGGAGGTTGAAGATGAAGAGGGGGATTGTAATTCTAGGGAAAGCGCAGCCCAAGTGATCACGGCATCAGAAGGCCCTTCCGAAGTGGGGACCAATGAGGGTGTGCCGACATGGGATGAACTGCTGAGGGAGTTCAGGGAAACAAAAAACAGTCTCTTTATGAAGACCACTCCTGCAAGTACAGGCACCGACCCTTATCCAACTGCATCTGCTATGGGGTTGGGGGTGTCCACCCAGGCATCTCCTGCTGACAGCAGCTCGAAACTCGATGCCTTAACTATGGAAGTAAGAGAATTGATGAGATGTCTCCAAATGTTCACCACACAGCAGACAGAGGGGGCACCAAGGTTTTTAGTTGGTAGTACCATCTCCCCAGCTCCCAGTGTGATGCCTCGGCCACCTCAGATCCCAGAAAACATATTTTGCCATAATTGTGGGTAGGATGGGCACATGAAGAGGGAATGCCGGTCCACAAAAGACCTTGATAAAGTTGTAAACAGGCTTCAAGGAGAACTTCGGAGAATGAATCAGTGGTCAAGGAGTACCCAAAATGACCGCAGTGAGGGTTCAAGAAGTAGTAACTCAAATTCCTATGTGGCCAAATCATCTCTCCAGGCCCCTGCTGATGTCCCTCCAGACCGGTCCAAAATAGTGGGCCCTTCAATGGAGACTACGGTGGCAGTGAATGGTATTCCTACTCGGGCTGTGCTGGACAGTGGGCCACAAGTGCCCATTGTATTTAAGGACTGGTATGACAAACACTTATCTGCTGTGCCCTTACAATCCCTGGAAGGCCTACATGTGTGGGGGCTGAGCGACAAGTCTTATCCCTAACTAGGATATGTCCACCTCTGGTTGTCATTTCCTGCAGCTGTAACTGGTGTAGAGGAGCAAGTTGAGACACTGGCCTTAGTGTGTCCCCCTACTGGACTGTATGATGGAGTTCCCCTGTTAATTGGGACCAATGCCCATATGTTTTGGAGACTGGCACAACTCTGTCGCGAGAAACAGGGGCGACGGACCGGGAGGGCCTAAGAATTCCCGCTTTGATCAAGAAAGAGGGCCTATGGTTTGCAACAGAACCCCAAGGGAGTGGACCAGGATGAACCAGTAGGGGTCGTGTGGAAGAAGTAATCCCGATTCAATGGTACTGGCCCCTAACACCCAGTGTACAGTTCAAGGGGAGGTCCGCCTCTGCAAAGATGTCAAGAACAAAATACTGATGTTGGATGCGCCAGGTGATGGAAAATTGCCGGAAGGATTATTGGTTAAGCCCAGCATCTTGCCAGCTCGTGCTCATGCTTCACGCACGACGAAAGTGATGGTCCAGATTTATAAATGTGTCAGGATCGAGATATGGGAAACAGAGAATGCACCCTAGCTATGGTACACTGTGCAGACACTGCAGTGTTGCCCAGCAACAAGCACCCTGGCAAGACAGATAGAGTGACTCCTGACTTGTTTGATTTTGGTGACTCCCCGTTGCCAGCTGAATGGAAGACTAGAATTAGCCAGAAACTTGCCCAGAGAGATCAAGTGTTTGTGTTGAAGAAATGGGACGTGGGATGTGTCCAGGTTGTGGAGCATCACATACGCCTGCACGATGAATGGCCATTTCGAGAGAGGTCTCGACACTTAGCCCCTGCATACATAGACGATGTGAGAAGACACTTGCAGGAAATGCCTGCAGCTGGTGTGATACAAGAATCCAGGGGCCCATATGCTTCTCCCATTGTGGTTGTCTGTAAGAAGAATGGATCTGTGAGAATGTGTGTTGATTATCGAACTCTGAATCGACGGACCATCCCCGATCAATACACCATGCCCTGTATACAAGATGCTCTGGATTGTTTGAATGGGAGCAATGGTTCTCGGTGTTGGATCTTTGCAGTGGATATTACCAGATCCCGATTGCTTCGGAGGACCATCAGAAGACAGCCTTCATCTGTCCTTTGGGGTTCTACGAATTCCTGAGAATGCCACAGGGGATATCGGGCGCCCCAGCCTCCTTCCAGCGACTGATGGAACGAGCGGTGGGAGACATGAATTTGCTGGAATGCCTGGTGTACTTGGACAACGTCATTGTGTTTGGGAGCTCCCTAGAGGAACATGAGAGTCAACTGTTCAAAGTACTAGACCGACTGTAAGATTTTGGCCTCAAGCTGTCCATCAACAAGTGCCAGTTTTTCCAAACCTCTGTGAAGTATGTGGGGCACATAGTGTCTACAGAGGGGATAGAGACTGATCCTAGTAAAGTTGAAGCCTTGACTACTTGGCCCCAGACCCACAATTTGAAATAACTACAATGTTTCCTGGGATTCTGTAGCTACTACCGCCTGTTCATAAAGGACTATTCCAAAGTGATTCGGCCACTCTTGAATCTTACCCAGGGTTACCCTCCCACCAATTGGAAATGCAAAAAAGGGTCCATCAAAGAACCAGACTAAGCATATTTCCACCCAGGTGAAATTTTTAGGTCCCGTTGGACGCCTGACTGTGAAGCAGCTTTCCACGAAGTCATATACCAGCTCACCCACGCCCCCATCCTTGCTTATGCTGATCCCACCAAACCCTATATGCTGCATACTGACGCTAGTCTGCAGGGTCTAGGAGCTGTACTGTATCAAGAACATGAGGATGGTTTGAGACCAGTGGCATTCACCAGTAGAAGCTTGACCCCATCAGAGCGAAACTACCCTGTGCACAAGTTGGAGTTCCTTGTGTTAAAATGGGCCATTGTCGACCAGTTTCATGATTTCCTCTCTGGGGCAAAAATATTGGTGAGGACTGACAATAACCTGTTGACCTATGTACAGACTTCAGCTAAGTTAGACGCCATGGGGCACCGGTGGCTTTCTGCATTGTCAACATATGATTATGCTGTCGAATACAGACCAGGCCTGAATCATATTGATGCTGACGCCCTATCTCGGAGGCCTATTTCCAACAGTGACTTGGTCAGGCTGTCTGAACCTGACATCCAAACACTGTGCCAAAAGTTTGATAGAAATGAACAGATGTCTACGGACTCAGCGGACTGCTTAGTAGATTGCTTGGACCCCTCTGACACCTGCATACCGGCCATGTATTGTCACTTCTCTGCTCTAGATATTAGTGCACTACCTCAGTTTGACAATGACAGCATTCAATGGGCTCAATCCCGAGATCCTAAGATTCAGCCAGCACTTGATGCCCTTTGTGCAGGAAAAGATGTGTCCAAGTTGCGTTCCTCTGATCTGAGAACCGCTTTATTGTTTAAAAAAGGCCCCAGGTTGAAGCTGCTTAATCAGTTGTTGTATAGAGAGGCTGTAGATCAGGGTGGCCAAATAGACAAGCAACAATTGGTTCTGACCACAGCCTTCAAAGATTTGGTACTGAGGTCCCTCCACAATCATATGGGTCACCTTAGTATTGACTGGACCCTTGACCTAGTACAATCTCGATTCTACTGGCCCAAGATGGGGACTGATGTTGAGCACCATGTAAGGACTTGTAGTCGCTGCCTGCAGAGAAAATCCCTGCCTCAGAGGGCTGCCTCCCCTTGTCAACATTACTACCAGCACCCCAATGGAACTAGTCTGCATAGACTTCTTGAGTTTAGAGCCTGATCAGTGAAACATTGGCAATGTGTTAGTGGTTACAGACCATTTTGCACGGTATGCACAAGCTTTTTCTACCAAAGATCAAAAAGCATCTACCGTGGCCAAGGTGCTAGTGGAAAATTTCTTTGTCCACTATGGTGCCCCCAGGCAAATTCACTCTGATCAGGGCCGGGACTTTGATAGTCAGCTAATCAAAGAAATGCTCTCTCTATGGGGGGTACGAAAGTCAAGAACCACCCCTTATCACCCACAGGGGGATCCCCAACCTGAACGCTTTAACCGCACCCTAATAGACATGCTAGGCACCCTCCACCCAAAAGATAAGCATAAATGGAGCCAGCAGATTAGCACCTTGGTACACGCATACAATTGCACAAAGAATGGTGCTACCGGGTTTTCTCCCTACCACCTCATGTTCAGGAGACAGGCCCAGCTGCCTGTGGATGTCTGTTTTGGGGTTTCTCCCAATGGAGTCCGAGCTGAAGATTACCTGCAATGTGTACAAAAACTTAAAGCTCAATTGAACCTTGCCTATCAACTGGCCCAGACAATGGCCACCAAAAGAAATCTAGAGACATGATAGAAAAGTAAAGGCTCAAGAGCTTAGGCCTGGAGACCGTGTGTTGTTGCGAAATTTAGGATTGCATGGTAAACACAAAATTGCTGGTCGATGGCACTATCTTCCCCATGTCATAGCTGAAAAGTTGGATGATTTTTCAGTGTACAAAGTGCACCCAGAGAATAACTCCAAAACTATCAAGACCATGCACCGTAACCACTTGCTACCTATTAGTCAAGTTATAATTGAGGCTGAACCCACTGAGATTGACTTTCCTGGACCAGTGACTCATGCTGCTGCAAGAAAGAAACAGAGTCAGCCTGCCCCCGTGGTTGCCGATATAAGACTTTCCCCACAGCAGGCCCAGAATGATAGTGACTGCCAGTCTAACTCAGATGACAGTGAGTGTGATAATGCCTAATACCCCTCATATGAACTGAGTCAGTTGTTTCGTGGAAATCCTATGTTGAATTATGGGGATGAAGCTGGGCCTTCTGGACTGCCTAACGCCCCAGCATCATCCTTGGAACCAATGCTCCCTGAAGGTGAAGTGCAAAGTATCACGTCTGAGGATGCTGAGTCTTTGTGTATCATGGAACTGTATGATTTGCCTGAAGGAGAGGCTGATGATATGAGTCTTTCTGGTGACGTGCCAGAACTTGAGAAACACTATGAGAGTGCTGACAACCCCCTTCAGTGCCAGAGTGTCTTCAAAATGAGCCAAGTGTTGTAGAAACAGAGACTACAGAGCAAGGGGCTGACAGTGCTCCCAGCTTGGACATCCCCCTTCATGCAGAGGCACCCCTCACAAGTGATGAAAGCTCCAAGACCATTGCTGAAATTACAGAGACTGTGGTTGTTCACCCCACTGGTGTGCTTCAGTTACGATTCCCTTGGGAGGCATGTGGATTTGCCTCTCAATGTAGTCTACAAAGTTGTTTATGTCTCTCAGAGCTCATTGCCCAAATTGAGCTTGACAGCTCATTCCAGGTTACTTGTTTTGCCCTCTCACCATGGTGCCCCTGCCCCATCCAGCCCCAAATTAGCTGATAGGGAAGGGACCCCTCTTGCATTGTTTAGAGTACAAGAAGTTATTACAAGATTCTGTATAGTAATGTTCAATTTGCCTGTGTGAAATATGCATAATGTATTGTCAGAATGGAAATTACATAGTTGAGTACATTGAAATGTATAGTAAAGTGACAAGTTATGCCAACTGATGAACCAGAGTCGTCCTTGTATAGCATGCTAATGGTAAAAATATCTTGTATATGTTGCATTTTCAATGTTATGATGGTACAGACTTGATGCAGACGCCAAGTTTTCCCAGGCAGGGAAGGGTGTAACCTGCCTACAAATGGGGGTTCCCAAAAAGTCTTCCTTGAGCATGCCTAAATGCTCACTGCCAGGCTGGTGTCCTGCATTTTAGCAGATTAAATGTGATTACCAGAGCTTGTATAGCCTCTGTGTACTGTCTCTTTAAGAGCTGCCTAACTGCAGCTTAAGTAATCTGAGAGGGAGCTCTGTTGAAAGATGTAACTATTTACTGAAAATCATTTAGAGTGATAATGATAATGTAGTTTGTCTAACCTGCTTTCTTTGTAGCATGGACTGTTTTGTTTGTCTCCACTATCTTGGTCCTGGACTGCAAATTGAGCCAAACAGTACTGGTGGGACCTAAAATGTAGCCGGACTACAGGAACTGTCTGAATTAAAAATCGGTAGGAACTTTAGTTTGGAGTTTTTTTGCGCATTTTTTTTCAACTGATGGGGGAGCTCTTGCTTTGACTGACAGCCAGATCAGCCAACCAAATCTTTTGGATCTTGGGGAAGTCCTGGGCTGCTTGCAGTTTTCAGTTGGAACTAAGCTGGAAGCTGAGCAAGAAGGAGCCGAAGTGTTTCTGAGCAACAATTCTTAGTGGATTCGCATGGGAGAACTCTGAAAACGCTAAGTTTTTGGCCTGCATGCTCCTGAGAGGGAGAGAAGATAATTATTTTGGACTAAATCCAAGTTTGTGTGACTAAAGTAAGCTACTGAAGTAGGCCAGGCTCAGCCTGAAGAAGACCGAATATTTTTGCTGTATGCGATTGGCCTGTCAGGAGTTCCAGCTACCCCTAAGCTCCCAGTGTGTGCAGAGACTTTGCAATTGTGCCCGGGGAGCGCTTTGCCTGGTACAGTAGAATTCTCGTACATGTAAATGTGCTATGAGCTGCTGGTGGGTTGTGAGTTAGTTCCCCACTGTGTGAACTGTGTTCTGCTTGCTGGAAGCTATATCCAGCCCAAAACGGACTGCTTCCGAACTTGTCTTCATATGGTCTGGTCTTTGCCAGACTGGCCCAGCCAGACTACCCACTGCGCAGAGAAGCCATTGACGAGAGACCTGCCTGGGGATCAGCCCCCTACTACACGCTTGAACAGGAACGATGCCTCCACTTGTGTGGGCCCTGCTTCTCCTGGCATTCCAGATCAACCACCTGCTGTCTCGATTTTCGTCCAGCCTGTGTCCAGTCTTGGGTATCGTGAGTAAATACCAGGGTAGCTCCCTACAACAGCTTAATCTGAGTGTGTCATCTGATTGTCTTGTTATTTCGTTTCCTTTAGGAACTGAGCCCTCTGGCTCCAGATTACAATTGTGTACTGTGTATGTTGTGTTTTCCATCACAGGGCCCCAACCAACTGCAACCCCGGGCAACTGTCCTGGCTAGCCCATCTCTGCTCTACCTGGGTACCCAGAGGTGGACTGTGTGGGGGGACTCAAAGCGCATGCATAACTGCTTGATTGATATAACCTTTAAGCTAATTAACCTGATTTTACCCCTCCCTTGTTCAAGTCCCCTGAATAAATCAGATCTAACATTTTCTGTATGTAATCTGACTGTGGTTTCCGTTTGTGCTCAAAGTACTGTACTATTGCTATTTCCTGTGCTTAACCTTGTTTTACAGGGGGTCCCCAGGGTCGAGCCAGAGGAACCAGCCCTCGTGGTAAGTGCAAACAGTGTGGGTACTTATGTGGGTGTACCAGGGACATTGTGAAAGTGATTATTGTACAGTGTTCAGGCCACTAGAGGGGAAAGAGGGGGGTTACAGTGTCCCGGAGGGCTGTGCACAGGTTAGCTTGACCACTACCAACCCTGACCTTCGGGTGGAGGCACCTGTTTCAGAACTCAGGCCCCTTAACCTGCTACTAGCCAAGCAGGCAGGGGTAGTGGCCCTTGGGATAGCGCCACCTAGGGGTGACATGTTGAAACACTCCCATTTCACTGTCTAACCACTTGTCAATTTTCTGCAGACAAGCAGGATGCATTTTGGGCCGGCAGAATAAAATCTGGGGACTCTGTGCCACTTTTGTGTGTTCTGTGATTGTTGCTGTGAGTTCATGATGTCATGCTAACATTTTCACAATTAAAGCAGCAGTGTAAGAATGTCCTGACAGTTTTGAACTGTACTTTTTTATGCTACTTTTCACTGCCACAGCCACCACCAGTTACCTCCGAGCCATGACTTGAATGGCACGCTTCTTTTCACAATTTATGTCTGGTTTCCTTTCTTGACGACTTTTTTTCATGTATGAAAAAAAAAAGAGGACACCTTTCAGTATTGTTCTCACCAGGTTTCTATTTTTTTGCAGCTGCTTTTCAATAAATATAGTTCCATGCTGTCATAAAACAGACTGCTGCATAATTGTCAATTTACAACAGAAGTGATATATAACAACTAACTGATGCAATGGAGAAAAGCAGAGGAAAACAATAACAAACACCTGGTCAGAAGTTGAACCAATTTAAAAGGAATACTGCTTTCATTATTTCACACATGAAAAAAGGTAGTATAGCAGACTCACTCAAGTTAGCAAATTCTCATATCATTCCAGTCAGTCAGGATGTAAGTAGAGGAACTTGTAACATAGCATTAAAAAATATAGGTCAGAGTTATCGACAGATTGTTGTGCTGCTGCTTTACAGAGATTCACCACGTTACATAATAATGGATGGTAATGCACATAACCTAATATGTGGGGGCATTACTTCCACTGGAATATTTCTTGCTCCACAGAGTGCAATATATATCTGGGAAAACCACCCATAATTTCATTACAGTGTTTCACATGACGGAGGAATTCCCGTTCAGAAAAGCCACCCATATTCTGCCCCCTTTCTCAGCAACATTAAGATGTGATGCCGGGGGAGTGCAGGTGCATGCTTCACTACAGTGAATGTCCGGCAGATACTGTATCTCAATATTTCGTTATGACGTTCACTTTGTGGCGAAATGTAGGAACATTTCCACTACCAAGGCTTTTCTTACAGGAAACGTGCCCACACATTTCAAAACAAACTGACCATTATAACATAAAGAAAAATTCGGAAAGTTGCAGGACAATCTGACATTCATTGTAATGGAGAATGCACCCGCGCTCTCCCTGGCATCACATCCTAATGTTGCTGAGAAGAGGTGTAGAATGTGGGCGGCTTTTCAGAATGGGAATTCCTCCACCATGTGACACACTGTAATGAAATTAGGGGCAGTTTTACACAGAACTGTATTGATTATGTGAAGCAAGAAAGATTGCCCTGGAAGGGAAAATGTGGATTACTTAACAACAACAAAGAAAAAGCACACAAAAAGAGTACAATACAACAGTGGAATGGGGGGGGCAGAAAACAATATCTTATTGTACGTGGGATGCCGTGGTGGTCCAGCAGCAAGTGCAGCATTGTTATTATTTGCTGCTGCTGTGCTTCGATGGTGCCAACTTGCTGCTGCAAAGCACCCACCCTCACATTGTTCTCCTCCAGGGCTGCCCACACCAAGGTGAGGTCTGATTGTGTTACAGGGACTGTGGCAGGGTCCACTGCAGGAGGAAATCCAGGGAGTGGTGGTGGAGAGGGTGGTGCTGGTGGATGTGGTGGTGGGGGAGATGGTGCAGCTGCTTCACTGGCCCTCCTCCAGCTGCAGCGGCGAGGCACATGTTGTTCATCAGCAGCACCATCTGCCACTGCCACAGAAGGGCCAGCAGGTGGACATCTGGCCCCTTCCATGGCAGCCTGCCACTCCACCCTGTGGTGATTCATCATGTGGGTGCGCTGGCCCCCGGTCCCCAAATGTGTCCCCCAGGGGCCACGGCGCACCGTCACACCACAGAGGTGGCACACCACCACTGTGCTGTCCCCCCAACATAGTCAAAAACCTCCCACACTGGGGAGCTGCGGGGAGGACCAGACACATTTCTTGAATCACCAGGATTTTACAAGGCCACCTCCTGTGGCTGAGGAGGTGGTGGAGGGGGTGCTGCTGGAGCACCTACATCTACCACCGGTGGTGGTGGTGGTAGTGGCACACAAGATGCATTGACAGCACCCACTGGTGGCACTGGTGCTGCTGCTTCAGCACGGGGGGGACCCCAGAAGTTGGGAGTGGTCCAGCCTGACACGACCACCCCATGTCCACACTCCCCTCCTCGGACGATCGCACCCACGGGCCACCAACTCTCCTTCCAAAGACTCCATCTCAACTCCTCCGAGTCCCGTCAGTCCGACACACACACACACACACACACACACACACACACACACACAGTCACACAGCACAAAACAAAACTTCTAAAAAAAAATTCACTAACAAAAAAAATCACAAGCTCTACACTAAAATTAAACAAAGATATAGCTTTTAAAAAAGCTGTTGTGGCTGCAGTAAAGAACTAAAGCGTCAGATCTCTCCTTCTCTCTCCACAGAGCTTTCTCACTCTACAAATGCAAAGAAGAAAGTGAAACCGCTTCTGATTCACTTCCTTCCTATCTGGCTAAACCATGTGACTTACAGTACTGTAAGCTTGCTGATGTGGGGGCTGCCTATTTACATGGCACTTGCCTACTACTTTGACCGTTATTGGCAACACGGCGGTAATGATAACGCGAAGTTAGCACTTTGCATTGGTCACTTTGCTTTGTGCTCTGACAACGTGAAGTGGTCACTTCGTGTCCACTTCACTGGCAGAATTTAAATTCTCTGCATCTCTAACATACTAACATACTAAAATGCCAGCAGAATAGGCCTAACGGTCTTTCGTGTCTGCTCGTTTGGTCAGCCCCCACCCTGGGTGCTGACCTTGCTGTCCCCCTCACCTTCTCTGGCTTCTCCCTTCCCAGTTCCGGATATTCTTGCTGCATTGGATTTTGCTTCCTGAACCCTTCCCCTGTACCTGTCCCACCCCCTCTTGAACCCCTCCACTGTCTCTGCCTCCACCAGCCCCTAGGTAGTGCATTCCATGGCTCCACCACCCTCTCCAGTGAAGTAGCACCTCCTCCTTTCTCCCTGAATTCCCCTCCAGCTTCCACCCATGCCTCTAGTGGCCCTTCCTCCTTCCTTGAAGCACCCTGACTGTTCCTCCCCTATTTACCCTCTTCATGTACCTGAGACCTCTATCATGTCCCCCGTCCCTTCTCTTCCAATGTGTACATATTTAGCTCTTGAGCCTCTCCTCCATAGGTCCTGTCCCCCAAGCCCCAAATCATTTGGTTGCCCTCTCTGGACCCTCTCAGGAGGTTAATGTCCCTCTTTAAGTGTGGCCTCCAAAACTGCACGCAGTACTCCAGGTGCGGCCTCACCAAGCAGTTGTACAGAGGAGTATCACCTCCTTCCGGAGGTGATCCCCCTAGTGATGCATCCCAGCATCCTGCTGGCCTTGGCTGCTGGCCTCCTACAAGTCTCAGAGTTGTTCATCTTGACATCCACCACCACCCCAGGTCCCTCTCAGCCATTGAGACTTGTAGTATTTCCCCCAGGGTGTACACTTAGCCTGGGTTTCTAGCTAGGTGAGTACCTTGCATTTCCTGCATTGAACCTCAGCTTCCACTTTCTAGACCATCTTTCCAGAGCCTCCAGGTCCCCTGCAGGCCACCCTCCCTCCTCCCCATCCACCACCGCCCCCAGTTTGAGTCATCTGCAAAGAGACTCATCTCACTCCTGATTCCTGTCCTTATGTCAGATACGTAGGCATTGAACAGAAGGGGCCCAAGGACTGATCCCTGTGGGACCCCACTAATGACCCTCCTTGGGGATGAGACTAACCCACCAACATCGACCCTCTGGGTCCGGTTCTGGAGCCAATTGCCTATCCATCTGATCATCTGGTTTCCCACCCATTTCTCCTAACTTATCCAACAGGCCCATGTGAGGAACAGAGTCAAATGCCTTGCTGAAGTCTAGAAGAGGACATCCACTGGTCTACCCAGGTCCAAGGCACTTGTCACCCAGTCATAGAACTCCACCAGGTTTGTCTGACTCGATTTCCTGGGATGAATCCATGCTGTCTATCGTCCAGGCACCCTGACTTATCCAGGTCCCCCTAGCCTCTCCTTGACAATGCCCTCCATCACCTTGCCCACCACGATGTCAGGCTGACAGGCCTGTAGTTCCCCTGCCAGCTCCTTGATCCCCCTTGTGGATAGGCACCACATGCGCCACCTTCCAGTCTTGGGCACCACCCTGTCCTCAGAGAGATGGTGAAAAGCTCTGCCAGGGGTTTCGCAGGACATCTGCAAGTTCCTTCAGCACTCTAGGATGTAATTTATCCGCCCTGGTGCTTTCTCCATCTTAAGGGAGCTGAGAGCCTCACTTTCTGCTGTGATTTCCACTTCTGGTACCTCTTTCCCTGCTTAGCCCTCCTCCCACCTGCCAGTGATGCCCCTCTCCCAGACCTGCCGATCGGTAGGGTCCCCCTCCTCATTATCTCTGTCTCCTCCATGTATGATGCAGCATCCCCATTTCCCTGGTGAAACTGAGGTGAAGTGCTCATTTAGTACCTCAGCCTGCTCCCCTGGGTCTTGTGCCCATCTCTCCCTGATTTAATCCTGCTAATCTGCCCTTCACCCTTCGTCTTTCCCAATGTATCTAAAGAACCCTTTTTCCTCTCCTAATTTCCTGGCCAGGTTCTGCTCCTTCCTTGCCTTAGCCGCCCTCACCACTCTAGTGGCCCTTCTAGCCATCAGCTCGTGCTCCCTCTCGATCCCTTTCACTCCTTGAGCACTTGAATTCTTATAGGTCTGTTTTCTTTCCTCGCACCACCTCCTGGACCTCCTGGTCCACCAACAGGGTTTTTGGCCCTACCGATTTTTGTCTTACTCTTGCACAGGTGCTGGTAGCATCCTGCACCCTCTCTGATGATTTCCCACCTACTATCAGCGTCCATGTCTGACCCAATCCCATCCAAATGCTCCTAAGGATCCTTCCCATTTCTTAAAATCTGTCCCCTGAAGTCGGTTACTTCCGTCTTTGTGCAGCCTTCTACCCCTCCTAGTTCCAGGCAGAACCAGACCGTGGCATGGTCACTCCCCGCCAATGGGTCCCTTACCTCCAGGCCCCCAATCTGGTCACTGTCTGCCAGGACCACATCCAGTACCCGTGCCTCCCTGGTCGGTTCCCTCACCTGCTGAGTTAGGAACGCGTCTTGAAAGACATCCAACAACCTCTGTTCCCTGGTCACAGAGGATGTCATAGTCTCCCAGTCTGTTCCTGGCATGTTTAAGTCCCCTAACACCACCACCTTTCCTCTGCCCAGTCTGCAGTGTCTCCTAACATCTGCCACCAGACTGTCCTCCAGCTCCTCCGCCAGGGCAGGGGGTCTATACACCACTCCTATTTTTACTCTCTTGCCCCCCCTTGTTATCAAGGTGACCCAAATCGCCTCCACGGTTCCCTCTGCCTCCTCTACTCCTCCTATGCCAATGCAGTTTTTGACTATCATTGCTACCCCTCCTCCCCTTCCCTCCCCCCTGTCCTTCCTGAACATAGTGTAACCCTCCAGGTTCAGGTCCCAGTCATGTCTTGCAGTGGCCCAAGTCTCAGTGACCGCTGCCACATCCACTGCTTCCTCAGTTAACATCGCCTGGAGCTCAGGCATTTTACTGCCCAAGCTCCTGGCATTTAGCAGGACCACCTTCCACCTTTCCTATAGTTCCATTTCCCTGCTCGGTTCCCATGGGGATTCTGTTTTCTCTGGTCTGCACTTTGCCAGTTGGCCTTTCCTGCAATCCTCCTGGTCCCCAGGGGGGTTGGAGACAGAGTCCCTCCTTTATCGGCACCCCCTTGACAGCCGTTGCTTTCTCATTAAATGCAGTTTTCTGGCTAAAAGTTTCAAGAGTGGTCGCATTCTGTTGGGTGGAGGTTTTTAGATCATTAATCTCAGCCATCAGTTTAGAAAACATTACTTCCACTCTAGCAAGTGAGCTTTGCTGTACTTGGAGATCTGCCATAATGCTGAAGGATGAGACCTAGTATGCTGCAGTACAGTGTAGAATAATTGCATATAAGTAGATGATGGATCAAAAATGACTTACAAACTGTGTCAGGCAGCAAGATTATAGGATAGTCACAGGAGTTGGTACCAAAGAAAGGTCTGATGAAGGCTGCATGAGGTTAGATTGCAGTCATTCCTGCAGAGATTCTGAACCATGCTGCCATCTTCTGCCTGTTCAGGCCACGCCCCCCTGGTCCAAGTTTCTGTAATGTCCATTAGATCCAGACCAGAGTGCCACCAAAGCCTGGAGGTCATTAATCTTATTACTCAGACTTCTGGCATTGAGGCACATCACCCTCCAACATGTGGCCACACCTCTATTCATTCTCAACTGCCATCACTCATCACCTTTCTATAACATCCTTGGTGCCCTGAGTTTCCCCTTCTTTTCATGTGTATTGTGTGTACCCAGCCCTAATTCCTGGACTCATTATTCCCTTCCATTATTCCCCAAACACCTTGTCCCCATTACCGGGGGAGTCATGTCTAGGTTCCCCACCATATCGACCTCAATAGTGGAATCCCTAGCCCCAGCCTTCACCTCACCTAGTTTCACTGTCTGCCAATGTAGACATCAAACCTCTGCCCTAATGTACTAGTCCCATTTGCTTGTCAGGTGAAGGCTGTCACTTTTGAAGAGCCTTCTTTCCCAGAAGCGTCACAATTTCCTAAAAAGTGGTGCTGCTGTCCCTGACACCACCCCTTCAACCACCCACTGAACTCCTTGATCTCTACCTCCCTTACTTGGTTCTATGTCATAATGGCGATCGCAGAAAGGCGAAGCATCATATGCATGCTGTACACGAATAGAAAATCAATTTTAGTAATGCACACCCCAGCACACACCAAAAGGGCACCAGGGACTCATAATTTTTAATGTTATGTGGGGGTCTGTGCCCCACACCCCCCCCCACTATAGGATTCTCAATTCCATGGGGAAGCACATCAGAGGGGTGTAAAATTGTAAAAAAATAAACTGTTCAGGCCACTGCAATAAAACATAACTGCACCCAGACCCAAACCCAGCATTCTGACCACCCCAGCCCAGCATCCACCCACCACGCCATGGAGCCAGCTCAGCAGCTCACCGCGGCACCACCCCTCACAAACCCTCCCTCCCTTCCTGCCCCTCGCTCAGCATGCTCGCTTCCCCCCATGCATGTGTACGTATAGTGACATCCTGTCGCTATTCTCGAACCCCCCATCCGGTCGCCCTCCCTGGTGTCTTGCCCTGTTAACATGCGCCATGAGTGGGTCGCTGTTTCAAGAGGCGCCCACTCACAGGTCACGCATGCCACAGGATACCCCCTTACTTTATCCTTCTCATTCTTCCCACCCCAAACAGGGAGGACCTCAGAAAAGGCTAAGGAATGCTGGCCCAGTGGTGCTGAGGTTTGAGGTGCTGGATGCCACACCTCTCACTATGCCAGCAACCTGCATCCGGGAATGACCTCGGGTCACCAGGGTGCCAGCAAGGAGGAGGGTGGGAGCAGGATCGACATTGGCTCTCCTCTCCTGAATAAGGGGTGGGGTCACCGCCATAGTCCGCCATCACCAAAGCAGGTTGATTGCTGGGCAGGCGAGGATAGCAGTGGAAGCTGGAAGGGAGAGTGATCCCAAATGGCATGGCATGTACTCCACATGCATCGCACGCTATATCTGGGGACGCATGGGTGTAGGGTGAGAGAAACCTGCAAACCCCCAGAAATAACATATTAAAAAAGAAGGAAAGGCTAAGGAGTTGAGTGCAACTTCGATCTGTCCCCCAACATGTAGAAGTCCCTGTTCACTGTTTCCACAGGTGGGTTCACCAGATCATTAGTATAAAAGTGTTCTAGCACTCCCTGCTCCCCCCACACCCCCAGATATCCACCCTTTCCTCTCTCAAGCTGGGATGGTTGATGTTCTAGGTAGGCATCTGCTCACCACCCCTTTCCTCCCTCTCCACCCCTCTTAACACAGAGTCTACCATGACTAGAATTCCCCTTTCTACCTTGTTCTCCCTCTTACCCCTAGGTGTCACCCCATCTCCCTTCCCATCAGCATCAACTGAGTCAGGCATCTGTGCCTCTTCCGGGGGCACAAAGCAATTTGTTGCTGATACCTCATGGGAAGAGCTGATTGTAGTGTGACTGCCCCACCACCTGATATCCTACCTTGTCTCACCACCCTCCACTCCAGCTTAGTTAGAGTCACATCAGGGCTATTTCCTCCCTAGTTACTCCAACTAAGCATGTACCCCCCAAACAAAAACAGAGTAGGCAACTATATTCTGTAACCAGTTTTCCCTTTCCAATGTCTGCTCTCTTTGTGTGTGGCTTGTTCAAATGATTCACAATCCCACATGCTGGCACCAGTCTCTCACAGGCTCACTCTGATGGGGCAGGATTCCCTGCCGTACAGCGAATCCCCCTGTGACTGGGTCAGGAAACCCCTCCTCTCTCTCCTTCTATGGTGCTTGTTGAATTTACAACTGAATGTCTGCCAGAGGACCCCTGGGCTCCTCTCTCTATGTGAAGGGTGCAAATACAGTCTTGAGTCTGTGTTTCTGGGAGAGAACCCTCTTGGCCACTGCATAGTGAACCAGAAGAAAAAAAAACAGGCAGGTATAGGCCTTCAAGGATGCCCTATACACCCTATATATGTCTTTTTATAGAAAAATGCAGAGACTGGTTCAAACTCCACAGACCCCTTTGAGAGACCATTTGCATTCCCCCTCCTTTCGTTCACAGAGTCCCTTCTTAGATAATATCTCGGTAGTGTCCGACCCTTAAGCGTTAGACAGGTGTAGGTAGTATTGTTTGAACAAACTTTCCCAAACCAACACACACAACAGAGATTGGCAGGGTTATTTTAAATTAAGCCAAAGGCTTTACTTATTAGTTACTAATTACTGTAAATAACAAAAGAGAAATATTTTAGATATTGGTTACAGGATATGAAAAGAAAGTTGGAGATTATACAAAAAAAGAAAAAAGATATATTGTTAAAACCAATGATATAGTGCTACCTTGAAAAGTCCTTAGTGGCTGGAGTGGAAAGTATTCTTAGAAAACTAGCTGATTCTCTCATCTATTTGGTGGAAATTCACACAGGGTTCCAGGTTTTTGTCCATGTTGTTGTCAGAGAGCCTCTGAGAGAGTCATGGCTCTAGCAAAGCTCTGCAGGCTTTTTTTTAAGAAAATTCAAATGTCCTGGCTGTGATAGGCTGGCCTCGTTACATGCTGAGAAAAGACCAACCAGCTCTCCGTGTTCAAATTTAAAAGTTCAGCTGAGTTTCTTAGCTGGGGGGGTTGGAAAAGATGGGTACTCTCCTGGGTTTGTGACTAGAGTCAGCAGGTCTCGCCCCCTGCTGGTTTTGCTAGTCCAATGTCCTTTGTTCGCCCTCTGTCCCCCAGCAAACAATTTAGACCTTAAATAGCAGCCATTAAGTTGTAGTGCTCCAGTCCAGGTGCAGAAGTCCAAAAACAATGGAACTCCAGACTCCACAGCATTTTCATGCTGCTTCTGGGCCCAGGGCCTTTTGTAAGGCAAATAGATTCCAGTAATCCAGACTTGACTTAATGGGCTTGCCATTAACCTTTAATGACCCTCCCATTTACCACAGTATTCTGGAGGCCCAAATCCCTTTTACAGTTTAAGCAATATTGTTAGAATAAAAAAAAAAAACACAACAGGTCACCTAGAAAGCTACAGTGTTGCCTACCAAAAAACACAGGGAACTGTACCATTCTAGGATACCGTATTGTATCTTTACCCAGACTTCCTTGCAATCAGGCTCATACAATGGGGTCTTTTGGTGAATTACAGAAACTAGCATACACAAGGTCACAGCAATGGGACCTGGCCTGATCCCTGCCACAGGGGATATTTATTTATTTATTTAGTTTTTGTTGACCAGGTAAGTGCACTAGACAAATTCTGCCTATTTTCAGGCATGACGCAAGGGAGGGGGATACAGATGAATGCCAAATGAATTTGAACCAGATTAAGCTGTTGGTGGTATTTTAGTGAATGGGAGGAAATTTGGCCAGGGCACTGGGGAAATTGCCCTACTCTTTTCGAGAACTGCCATGGGATCTTTAACATCCACCTGAAATACCACCAGAACAGGCAGATGGGGCTTCGGTTTAACGTCTCATCCGAAAGATGGCACCTCAGGAGTGCAGCACCCCACCCTCATGCTGCACTGCAGTGTCAGTATTGGGATATTAACCCAAGTGCCTGGTGTGGGGATAGAACCCACAGCCTTCTGATCTCCCGGCCTCAGAGGTGAGTGTGCTACCTGCTGAGCCACTGACACTTACAAGTCTGATATTGAGGGGGTCCACCATGTACCTTACATATTAGGAGTAAAAAGAATAGTCTTCATTAATTCTGGGATGAGAGCCAAAGTCCTGCTTTGTGGAAACATCAGGCTTGATTGGTTCATCCTCCTCCTTTCCCTCATGATATTCCCTTCCTCCAGGGCAGGCTGCTGAGTGACCTGAGCTGGGGAAGGGCAGGTAGATTCATCATGCTTCCCAGCCTGGAAAAAGTGCCACATTTTAGTAATGGCCTCAGCAGAGAGAATGTGCATCAGTTCAACTGCTTGATCTCTATCCCATTGTAAGAGGAGTGGCAAGAACCTGTTGCTCTTTTTGTTTTTTCTTAGCAGGCACTGTTTCCAATGACTGCTCTGGGGCTCTTTTCATACTTTTGCCATAAAGTACATCAGGGCTCCCTCTTTTAGATGCCCGTGTTTTTTACTGTACTTGTAAGATGGCTTCGCTGCTTTATCTTTTTTTTGTGTCTTTTAGTTGGGACTGCTGCTTCTGAGGTGAGGAACCTTCCCATGCATGCTTTCTACCACATTCCTAAACCCTTCCATTTCTGGGCATTGTGTATGGTTTGGTGACACTGAAGAAGACTATGCAGCCAAAAGAACTTCCCCTTTTACAACCCCTTTCTTTTGTGTTTTAGGGTAAAAATTTTTACATAATTCACAGTTCTTAAAATTCTGATCTGGGCCTAAACACCTTAAAAACAACTCATGGCAGTCTGCCTTTGCAAGGAGGTGGAAATAGGATTTACAGTTTTTAAATATTGCAGGCCTTTTTTTTCTTATTTGGCCTATAAGTCATGCCAAATTACTCATGGCGCTATAAATTTGGACACATTTGTTTCAGATTTATAGTCTTAACAAAATCCACTATTAAAATTAAACTTGTAAAGAAAAGTAATAAAATATCATAAAAAAGATTGGTTACTCAAGGCGGAATCCTCAACAAGGTGCAACTTCTCCGGTTCCTGAAACCGAGCAGGAACTGAAGGAAAATTGCAAATTTAGTAAATAATTAAAATAAATACTCTAATTAATGCAAAGTATTCTAAACTAACTTTGTAAAACACTTGAAAATAATAAAGAAATAAAGTAAACAGTTTGACTTGACCAGAAGGATGGAGAAAGACTTACTTTGGGGTGACTGCTCTCTTCAGGCAGAGAAACGCATCTAACATTTAGCCAGTAAGGAGAGTGTGACCACTGTGAAATGCTTGAATAAGTTCTAAATTCTATGATCAGCATTTAATTCCAAACTCCAGGGCAACACTCACTGAGGAGATGATGCACTTTTGTATGTCATTACTGTTGGATTCCAGTTGTTAGAATGGCAAACAAGCTTAATGCTAGGAAATACCTACCTGAACTTGGCAACTCAATCCTCAGATAATAGTAACAGACACGTAATATTGCTCACCCAGAGACCTACAACTTCAAATGACCAAATATGTTTTCTATGGTGTGTAGTTCCATGGCAATCAATTTAGGGAAGATTGTTAGAAGACCATACAACATGTTGGCCAGTGACTTTTGATTACTGGATGTGGCAAAAACCCCACCAAGGCTTAAGTATAAAAGAGGGTGGGACTGCAAGGCTCAGATGGTCAGGAAGACAATACTACCTGTCATAAGACAAGAAACGTAGCTTCATAACCCCAAAAGGAATTATAAATGTGGGTACTGTTCCCACTGTGCCAACACCATGGATACAGCCACATTTAATCACCCCAGATGTGGCAAAAAGTTCTATATTATGTAATTTATCAATTGTATATCCATCTGAGTTATATACCGCCTTTCATGTCCATGGCGAAAACACTACATGGGACAAACTAAGAGGATGGGGGAGCACAGAGAGCAAACAGTATAGCCAATGACATATACACCATGGCAAAACATTTCAAAGAGGTTAATGAAGGCTCAACTGCTTTTCTCCATTTAGGTGGCTTGGAAAAATGTGTTGTAGGACCTCAAGGTGGAGACATTACAAAAATACTTTTCCATTGATGTCCTTGTGGAAAATGCTACATGGGTAAATTAAGAGGATGCTCAAAGAGATGGTGTGGGAGCACCATGTGGCCATCAAAATGGCCAGTGAAATGATGCATACTATAGCAAAACATTTCAAAGAAGCTAACCAAGGCTTGACAGCTGTTCTCCATTTAACTGGCTTGGAAAAATGTGCTCTATCACCTCATGGGTGAGAAATTACAGAAGTATTCCTCCAGTATGAGGCATTTTTTTTTTGCAGTTATCTCTTTTTTCCCCCGGAGTCTTCTGCACCCCTTCTGACATCTCCCACGCGCCTGGCACCAGGTATAAGACCCCGTCCCCTAGACCCCACAACTTACCCTTCGTGGCAGGGGATGGGGAGTGACTCGACCCACTGGACCGGATTAAATGTTTGGGGAGGTGCCTTCCCAGGCCATCGCAGAGGGGGACCATCATCATCCTTGCAGAGGACTCCTATTTTTCCATTTTCCTTCCCTTGAGGTCACAGCGTGCAATGGCACCAGTGGCATCACGCATGCTCCCATGCACATCCCCGCCAAACGCCTGCCACAGACTCTCACCCACTGTCTCAGTGCCGACGTGCCATCTCCCAGCCTCCGCTAGGTGGCAGGCAATCACCGAGCACTGCGATCCCCCCTCCCTGGAGGACAGCAGTCCTAGGGACGCTCGATCCTTCTCCTCCCTGCCAACTACCAGCGTCCAATGTCCATTCCCAAACACGGGTCGCCGGCGTGACGAGACGTAAGGCATCCAGCGTCTCAACCATCAGCGCCACCGGACCAGAGAGTATGAGGCATTTTGAACACATACCTTGAGTTCTTTGAAGGCACCAGGACTGAATGGTGACTTTTCTTTAATGCCTTTTTGTAATGATGTAATATTTTGTTTTTTTTACTGATTCTATACTGTGTGCTCTTGTAATAGCTCTGTCTTGTTCTCCTTCACCTTCTCTCCCTCATTTCTCTCCACATTTTCTTTTTTTCCCCTTCTACTTTGCCCTTTCTGCCTATTAGTGACAATGACCCAGGTTTAGGGCAATACTGGACGAGACTGGACCACTGCTAGTAGTGTAGAGCAAAGCTAAAAAGATAGCGCAATTAATATGATATTTTAGCTATGGTACGCTACTTTCTTATGCAGGTGCATTCTTGCTGTTGATTTTCATCATTCCATTTTGTTTACAGCAACAAATAAATAATGAATCACAATAGAGGGTGTGGGGGTGGATATAATTTCATATATACATATATATATATATATATATATATATATATATATAGGGCTCCCCCCATCTCAACACAGTCAGCTTTCACAGAGGTCAGCGTCAAGAGGTTATGAACCATATCTAATAGTTGCATTAGTGGTCCGATCTTCTTCAGTATAGCCAGTTTAGGGGCCAACTTAATTGTCAGGGAGCCACCAGGGGAAGGAGGACTAAGTGTACCAGGGACAACTTTCCTCCATTGAGGTGGGGGGATCCTGTGTCATGCAGTGCAATCACCATCTAGCAGAGGCTGGGTGGGAGCACAGTTGGTGCTAGCAGCAGGTAAAGACATCGCTAGATGTCATCATGATCACATGTCTGGGCATGCATGTTACTGTATGGCTGGTGTTCATGGGGAGAAAACCAGAGAAGAAAATCCCCAGTCTGCTGGCACCACCACAGGCCCACACACTAGCAGCATGGCTCTCCAACCACCATGAGTTGGTCCTGAGGAAAGTGATGTATATGTACAAATCCATGAGAAGGTAGGTGATGGAGCTTGGGAGGGGTGTAGTCAAGGTGATGGTGGACCAGGGTAGAGAAGACTGCAAATGTAAAAGGTATTCTAAAACTAAGACAACATCCTTATTCTCTAAGGTTTTTGAATTTTCCGAACACCATATTTAAAACCTCTTCCATTTAGAAATGTATTTTCCT
The DNA here is from genome assembly GCA_016271365.2 of Neoceratodus forsteri. Lineage (NCBI taxonomy): Eukaryota > Metazoa > Chordata > Ceratodontiformes > Ceratodontidae > Neoceratodus > Neoceratodus forsteri. The sequence continues at coordinate 167,350,074 of CM028137.1, forward strand.
TGTAGCTGACTACCTTGAGAATGTCTAGCACTTGGTAAGATAAATTTAACCACAAAAATTCCAGCTCCTCAGGTACAAAGATTTTATGTGAAGTGGTGTCTATAAGGCTGGACAACAAATCCTGTTCCCTGACCCATTAGCAGATCCTGGTATCAAGGGAAAGGGAACATTGTTTAACCAGGAGTAGCACACTAAGCCAAAGCTTGTTTCCAGATGTGACCTGGGAGCACTGTAAGAACCTTTGAGGTACTCTAACTATGCCACAGACACTGCTTATTATAGTAGCCCCTTTCCATACCTGCCCTTCCACAAAGTCAATAAAACCCTCTGAGTTTCTTTTTCTCAACCAAAGTTTTAAAAGTGATTTTATTTGTATCCACTTTTTCATATTGGATTTTATTTGATCACTGGGTACATCGGCTAGCATGTTTTAAAGTTCCACAGACAGCCCTATGGTTCTTAACCATGCACACCTCCTAGTAAAATGAGATTTGCAGTGGATGTTGCAGCTGTTTTATTAACGTCCACTGACATTTGGAGCCGATATGTCTGCATCATTTAAGATTTTTCTTCAGGGGGAAGAATATCAAATAATGGGACCATAGCTTTTCAAAGGGCTTCCTCATAATGGGCAGAATAACAAAGGAAAGTGGCTTCTTTTAATAGTAAGGTTGAGGATGTATAGGATTTCTTTCCTAAAGCATCACTTTTCTTGACTCTCGGTCAGATGGAGCTGATACAAAAAAACTAGTCTTGGCTTTTTCACAAGCAGTGAAAATTAAGCTTTCTGGATTAATGTGAACAAACAGGTGTTCAGAATCCTGTCCCCCGAACAGTCTTTATTTGCCGATGGGAGGCCCAATCCTCATCAGCTTAAGTCTCCCTCTTCCCCAAAATGCAGACGGCACACTAGGAGCCCACCCCAGTGTGCACAAATGAAGCCTGGAAAAAAAAACAAAACCTTCCCGCGATGTCCTTTTTATTATTTTTGTCCCTGAAATAAAGAAAACGGTCCCTCGCAGTCTGCCGTGCCGCCTCCCACAACCTGCGCCCACCCGCTGCGCACCCCACCTCCCCACACCCCCCTCACCCCATACTTACCTCCAGAGCCTGTTGCAATGATCTTCGGTGGACCGGGAACACGTCTGCACTCTTCAAAGCCAAATACGAACTGAAAAAATGCTGGTAAGCTGTATAATGGCATAAATATGGTTTTTTTCAACTTATGTGGATATCTCAGCCATTTTTTGGGACTTTTACCACAAACTTTTCAACATGGGGTTATTGGGCCCCTGCTCATGAATATAGTTACTGTCATGGCGTTATTCAGTCCCGAAAGGTGATTTCGGGGTCACTGCACGGAATCACCTTTCAGGACCGATTAATGAAATGACAGTGTCACTGTTCATGAGGTGGGCTCTCAAAAAGTCAACATTGCAAATTTGGTGAAATAAAATCCAAAAAAAGACTGTTTGACGAGCATGGGTTGTGCAGTTTCCATGCGCCCTCGTAACTTCGTGAATTTGTAATATTTTCACTCTAGATTTTCAACATTGGCATTTTTAGAACCTCCTTATGAACAGTACAGCTGTCATTTTTCACATCCTGGCCAAAATGTGTTGTTGTACTTCCTGCGCAGAATAACGCGGTCGCTGTGGGAAATCAGTGTTTGTGACACATTATGAAAATCAAAGTGACACTGTTCATGAGCAGAGGTCCTAAAATGCCTATGTTGAAAATTTGGTGACGAAAGTCCACTAAATGACTGTGTTACGAGTGTGCGTTGCGCAGTTTCCACGCACCCTCATAACTTCACAAATTTGTAATATTTTCACTCCAGATTTTCAACACTGGCATTTTTCCACACCTCTTTATGAAGAGTACAACTGCCATTTTTCACATCCTGGCCGAAATGTGTTTCCACACTTCTGGCGCAGCATATTTTATTTATTTATTTATTTATTTAGGAAATCGGAATTACAACCCTTCGAGTCATAGACTTGTTTCCAAAGGCTCCACATCAGAATAAAACATAGACGTTCATACAGTACATACATAGAATAAATATGGGTGAGCAATAATACAAAATATAAATACAATGAGCAAGGGTTAATGCCTATACATTTGGTAGCTAAAACAGGGCAGAGCTATCAACATATTTACCTAATGAGTGGTTAAGATCTATACAATTGGTAGCTTGCGAAGTCGCTGTGGAAAATAAGTGTTTGGGAAAGATTAAGAAAATCACAGTGACTCCGTTCATGAGCAGAGGTCCTAAAGTGCCTATGCTGAAAATTTGGTGACAAACGTCCATAAATGACTGTGTTACGAGTGTGCATTGTGCAGTTTCCACGCACCCTCATAACTTCGCAAATCTGTAGTATTTTTACTCCAGATTTTCAACATTGGCATTTTTCACACCTCCTAATGAACAGTACAGCTGTCATTTTTCACGTCCTGGCCGAAATGTGTTTTCGCACTTCCAGCACACAATAGCGTGATTATTGTGGGAAGTCAATGTTCAGGACAGATTAAGAAAATCACAATGACACTGTTTATGAGCAGAGGTGCTAAAATGCCTATGTTGAAAATTTAGTGACAAACGTCCATGAAGTGACTGTGTTACGAGCGTACATTGCCCAGCTTCCACGCACCCTTGTAATTTTGTGCATTTGTAATATTTTCACTCCAGATTTTCAACATCGGCATTTTTTCACACCTCCTTATGAAAAGTACAGCTGTCATTTTTCATATCCTGCCTGAAATATGCGTTTATACATCTAGTGCAGAACAGCGCGGTCGCTGTGGGAAATTAATGTTCGGGGCAGATTAAGAAAATCATAGTGACAGTGTTCATGAGCAGAGGTCATACAATGCCTATGTAGAAAATTTGATGAAATAATTCCACTAAATGACTGTATTACATGCATGCGTTGCGCAGTTTCCACGTACGCTCGGACATTCGAGCATTTTTAATATTTTCTCTATAGATTTTCAGCATCTCTTCACACCTCCATATAAGTGGTACAGCTGTCATTCTTCACATCCTGCCTGATCTGTGTTTTCGTACATGTGGTGCAGAATGGCACGGTTGCTGTGGGAACTCAAAGTTCGGGACACATTAACAAAATCACAGTGCCCCTTTTCATGAGAAGAGGTCCCAAATGCTTTCATGAGGTGTGGGTCACAAAAAGGCCATGTTGAAAATTTGTAGTTCAAATACCAACAAACGCCCAGGGCATTAGGGTTTCTAACCATAATGTCCCACCTTGTACAGACTGAGAGGCATCAGGGGTGTGCCTTTGGATTGCCGACTGTAATGCTCATGCCATTCTACCCCCACCACCCCACCATGCAGTCAGTGACAGGCACTGAGGTGTGCCTTGGACTCTTTGGCCCCAGAGTTCACCTCATTCTCCTATACTGCACCCATTTCAGTGTATGTCCATCTGGAATGGGGTGACTGTAAGGCCGAACACCCCAAGGCACACCTCAACACTTGTCGGTGTCTGCAGGATAGGGTGAGGTGAAATCTCATGAACGTTGTGGGCGATGACACAAACGCATACCCCAATGCCTCTCCCTCTCTGCAGGGTGGAGGTGGGGTTGGAGTGAAGTTCAATACTTTACTGCCATTCTTATTCTGCATCTGTCTAACTCCTGCATTCCCAATGCTAATACCAGCAAGCAAACATTCGGCATTGACAAACGCTTGTTTTTTCTGCCAACATCTTCTATGTTTCTATGAGAATGATGTGGAAAACTCAGTAAGCTCTCTGTGAGGGTAACCTGTCTCCTCAAAACCTGTGAAATCTGAAGTGATTCATTTTCCTTCATCCTTCTCAAAGTAGTCATCTTCATCTTGAATGGTTCTACTAGATGTTTCATAGTAGTGCAGTGGTTGTGGGGTGGCAGATTTCAGAGACACCTTCTGAACACTGTGATGCTGCCCCATCTGCACACACCTCTCTGGGTTGAGGAAGGAGGTCGCTAGACTCCAGGCCAAGTTGACTAGGATTCAGGCAACCTCATCCCCCACCCAGGGGCCACCAAGTCTGCCACCATTACCTCAGAGGATGCCAAGGAGAAGGAACGGCTGGACTGTGGTGGGCTAGGGAAGGGTGGGGGTGGGTCAAAGGTATATTCCTCAACCAGTACCTCTATGCAATACCTACACTGCTCTGGTGAGGTGGGACTGACAGGAAGAGGCACACATGTTAGAGGCCAGGGAAGATGTGGGGGTCCTCCATAGTGGAGACCTCAAGGAGGGTAGAAGAGGACCCCAGAAGAGGAGGAAGCAACTTCTAGTGGGGGACTCAATTTTGAGGGAGATAGATTTGGGAATAGGAAAGGAAGGGGAGAGGGAGGTTAGATGCCTACATAGCACCATGGTCCAGAGGGATGGGAAGTGGATCCTAAGGATCTATATGGCAGCAAGATGGGAGGGAGATGGATGTTATTATCCACCTGGAGACTAACGACCTGGCTAGGGATGGAGCCAAGATAGTGCAGTGCAAATTTAGGAAACTGGGAAGGGATCTTATCGGTAGCACACCTGGTGGCCTTGTCTGAGGTGCTGCTTGTCTATGATGGAGGGTGGACAGAGACCTCCACACCAGGTGCTTCAACACATGCTTGAAGGAATGGTGCGGGGGGGGGTTTGGCTACTTTGGGGACGGTGACCCACCTGGGAGGATAAGGCCTATACAGGGGTAATGGTCTTCATCCATCCAGGAAGGGAACCACAGTCCTTGGTGGATAGTTTGAATGTTACTTTGATGAACACTTAAACAAGCTGAGGAGGCTGGCAGAAGAGAATTGGGTGGCAGAAAATGACCCCCCCACAGACTGAAGTAGAGAGTATGGAGAACCCAAGAAGATTGTAATTCCCCGGGATGCAAATTTATACAGGAAGCAGGGTGAAAAAAATAAAGGAGGATGGGAGCAGGTGCATTAAAAAGAGATGGGGAAGGAGAGAAAACAAAAAGGAAAAAAGGCGGGTACAAACAGAGTGATAACAAAATCTGGACAGCCATGTGTGCGGATGCTAGAAGTCTAAGAAATAAGATTCCAGGTCTACAGGCCACAGTGACAGAGGCTGACCTAAATACTGTTGCCATTACTGAGTCATGGTGCACTGAAAACCATGATTGGGACATGGCCATACCAAGCTATTCTATGCTCAGGAAGGACAGGGTAGGAAGGAAAGGAGGAGGTGTGATACTATATGTGAGGGAAGGCATTAAAGTGATGAAGATACAGGGAATACAAGATGAATAGAATTACTGTGGGTCTCCCTAGAGACAGGGAATAGATCCTCTATTCACACCAGTGTGATCTACAGACCTTCAGCACAGGATGAGCAGTTAGATAAGATACTGATGGATGCCATTGGCAAAATGGCAGTAAAGGGAGAGGTAATACTGGTGGGGGCTGAAATCTGCTGGATTTAGATTGGAGCCTACCAGCTGTGGCTTCAGCTAGAAGCAGTGAAATCTTGGATTCCCTGCAGGGGGCATTCCACAAGAACCCACTCGTGATGGGACTGTTCAGGACCTGGTACTTACCAACAAGGACAGTGTTGCAGACATCAACATAGGAGGCCACCTGGGGATCAGCGATCACCATAAAGAGTGGTTCAATATAAGGACAGCTGTGGAATCGAACCAAACAAACACGAGGGTCCTAGATTTTAGGGGGGCAGACTTTAAAAAGATGGGTGAATGCCTCAGGGATGACCTGTCAGGGGGGGTAAACTGGGTGGGGTGGAGAAACAGTGGGGGAAACTAAAAAGGGCCATAGTGAAGGCAACAAACCTCTGCATCATGCAAAGAGCAAAAAAGAGGAAAAAGAGATTGTTGTGGTTCTTAAAAGAGGTGGGGAAGAAGGTAAAAGCTAAGAGGGTAGAATTCAGAAGGTACAAGGAGATGCAGAGGAAAGAGGATTGGGAGGTGTATCAGGGTAAACAGACAGTAGCAAGGAGAGCAGTAAGGAGTGCAAAGGCACAAACTGAAAAGAGAATAGCCAAGGCAGTGACAGATAGGGACAAGACAAGTTTTAGGTAGATAAGTGAAAAAAGGAAGACCAGGGGTGGAATTGTAAGGTTAAGAAGGGAAGTGGGGGACTGTGCAGAGGGGTAACAGGAAAAGGCAGACATCCTGAACAAATACTTCTGTTCAGTGTTCACAAAGGAAAAAGTCGGGCCGGGCCACAAAAATGTAACAGGAGCACTGGAGAGAGTGAGGGAGGCGGACACTAGTCCGTTTTTAGAAGAGAGAGTCCTAAAGGGATTTGCAAATCTGAAAGTGGACAAAGCAATGGGGACAGACAGAGTCCATCCAAGGGTATTGCAGGAGCTCAGGGAGATACTGGCTGTACTTCTGATGGCCCTATTTAACAGCTCATTGGAAACAGGAATGGTCCTGGAGGACTGGAGAAGAGCATATGTAGTCCCACTTCACAAAAGTGGTAACAGGAAAAAGGCTGGCAATTACAGGCCAGTCAGCCTGATTTCGATGGTGGAAAAGTTAATGGAATCACTGCTGAAAGACTGAATTGTGGAATATCTTGAATAAAGTGGGTTACAAGTCCCGAGGCAACACGGATTCACTGGGGTGAGATCATGCCAAATTACAGTAATCTGATAGAGTTCTTTGACTAGGTGACCAAGGAACTAGGTCAGGATGGAGTGGTAGATGAAGCCTACCTAGATGTCAGTGAGGTATCTGACACTGTTCCACATACAGTAGGAGACTAGTAAGCAAGCTAGGTAGCTTAGGATTAGGTCCAAAGGTGGTAAACTGGGTAAGAAATTGGTTAAGGGACATGCAGCAGAGGGTGGTGGTAAATGCAGTTCACTCAGAAGAAGGGAGGGTGATCAGTGGGGTGCCTCAGGGATCAGTGCTGAGATTGGTCCTCTTTTATGTCTTTATAACGGACACTACAGAGGAGCTGAAAGGGAAGGTCTGCCTCTTTGCATATGATTCCAAACTCTGCAATAGGGTGGACACTCTGGGAGGGTGGAAAGGATGAGCAGCGACCCGAGAAAACTCAAGGAAGTGGTGAAGGGTATGACAGCTGGGTTTAAGTGTGAGAAAATGCAAAATAATGTGCTTGGGGCACAGAAACCCAGGAACAGAGTACAAAATGGGGTGGTACTGATGACCACCAAGTGGGAAAGAGACTTGGGGGTAATCATATAGATGACCTAATGGTATGTTTGTCCACATATCTTTGTGTTAATCCATGCTATTAATTTTATTTGACTCACCTCATATGCTCCTACATCTGTGATGTTTGCCTGCACAATCTAATGTTTTGTAATATTTATTCTGTCTGTACTCCCTTCCCCTCTCCCCCAGGTCACACCTAGAAATGAGCCTCGGCTCAGTGTGCCTTCCCTGGTTACCAGTTTTTAAATAAATAAAGAAAGGTGGCCAGGCAGTACAACAAGGCAGTTGGGAATGCAAGTGGGATGCTGGGGTTGATAGGAAGGGGTATTACCAGCAGAAAGTGGGAGGTGGCATTGTCTCAGTATAGATCACTGGTAAGACTCCACCTAGAGTACTGTGTCCATTTCTGAAGACTACATCTCAGAAAGGTTATAGACAGAGTGGAAGTGGTCCAGAGGAGGGCAACTAAAATGGCACAGGGTCTGGATCAGAAGCCCTAGGAGAAGAGATTAAAGGACCTAAATATATATACTGTATATATATTTGTTTTTGTTTAACCGAGAGAGAAACACTAAGCTGAAGCATATTTACAGGTGTGACCTGGGAGCACAAGGAAGTTAACTGACTGACTAAGGGTCACACAGTATGCAAGTGGGGGCTGTGGGATTCAAACCCAGGTCTCCAGGTTGGCAGCTCATAGCCTTAAACCACTTCGCTATAGTGCCTCCTCCTGCCTATACACCCTGGAAGAGAGGAGAGGAGAGAGAGAGAGAGAGAGAGAGAGGGGATATGATAGATATCTTTCCGTGCCTCATGGGAGTAAACAAGGTACGAGAGGAAAGCATTTTTCAGAAACAAGGTGCTCAAGGACAAGGGGGCACAATAGGAAGGTGGAAGGGGTTAGATACAGGAGAGATGTGAGGAAGTACTTTACAGAAATAGCAGTGGATTCCTGGAACAGTTTTCCAGCGGAGGAGGTGGTGGGGCAAAAACAGTGGTAGGGTTCAAGAATGCATGGGCTAGGCATAAGGGAATATTAAAGAAAGGGAAGGGGCAGATGAATGGGCCAGAGATCAAATAGGATCTGTGGTGACACTATAGGCAGGGAAAATGGGCAGAGGTGGGCCAAGAGGTCCCTGTCTGCCAGCAAATTCTGTTTCTATAGTCTTAAAGTTTGGAAGAACTGCCGAATTTGATGAAAGTCTTCCTTGGAAGGAATTTGTTTTGCAGGGTTAGGCTGGATAACATCTTCAGCCTCTGTTGGAGTCACCAGGTCCAGCTGTTTGTCTTTCCTGGCTTTTTTGTCACTTGAATACTGAGAGCTTTCCTGAGCGGGTCTCTTATTTTTGTGGTCCCTTTTACCTAGGCATTCCTCTGTGGAGCATTCATGCCCTCTGCCAGTTTTCTTTGAGGCCACAAATGTTTGGGGCTAATTTGGAGGACTGGCATCACTGGACATTTTACTTAAAAGGCTCTTGATCCGTTTTTAAAAAGATACTTGGCTTTAGAATTTGTTACCAATGCTGGAGCAGGTAAGGATAACTGTTTACTTTCCTTTCTTCCCTTTGTCTTTGGGGGAAACAGAAACTTTGCAGGATTCACAACTTTTGTAATCATTGCCTTGCCCCTAGATACCTGTAGCACAGTGTATGCCTATTTGCCTTTGACAGACACTTGCCCCATGATATTTTTTTACAATCTGTGGGTCCTCTTCTTTTCTAGGCACTATTTTGTACCCAGAAATTAGAATCTACAGATTTAGGATAAAACAGCTTTCTGTTTTAAAGCAACCTCAGTTGTTGACAACAGCTGTTTTATATGCATGTTAGTGCTCAAAAAAATAGCTGAAGCACTTTCTTTATTTGGCCCTAATCCCTGGGAACCATTATAAAGCTTTTTCTTTCCATTTTTACCACTGTTCAAACACTGTTATTGTGCACTAAACGTTCTCAATGTTGTTAATCAAGATTCCTGAATCTATTGTGGAACCAGTATAAACTGAGTAGTAGTAGTAGTAGTAACAGAAATAGTGTTTTATTTAATATAGCTTTTTCCCATGCTCAAAATCTACAAAGTACAACAGTGCAGAGAGCAGTATATACAATAACTGAAGAAAACAAAACATAACAAAAGAGAAAAAAACAATAACTGAAACTATATACAGTCCAGCCATGAAGATGCAGTGGCTGCTAGGTACCCTGCGAATGGATCAATAAAAGCCTGAACCTAGAGATGTTGCTGGAGTCAAGGTTTAAACAAGGCCTCCAAAAGTAGCACTTCTAGCCTCCCACAGAAGGGCACTTGACAGGGCAGGAGCACAAACACAGAAAGTCACCAATGGATTTTGTAACTGCAAGACTGCCGCAAGCCCCCGGTGTGCCGAATATATGGTGCACGGGGCTTGTGGCACTCTCCAGTGACAATCAGGAATTTCTATCCCTTGTGCCCCTCACAGGTCCTTAGACCACAGTTTTGTGGTCTGGTGTGCGCCACACCTGGGGGACTAAGATATGGAGCTTGTACCAGATATTTAGCGCAAGCTGCCATAAAATATGGAAACTGTTGCAACTATGCTCGGGAATGAAAAATCGGGTGCAGTTGTGACAAAGGGGTTTGATGCACTGGCAGAACCCAACTCCCATGGTGCAGGGCATGGCACAAGCCCTGCGCCACTGTTTGAAACTCCAGCCCATTATCTCTAGCAGATTTTAATCGAGAGACAGGAACTTCCAACAGGCCTGTGATGCTCTTGTATGGTCACGCCACAGAGTGGCCATGAGGTTATGTAGGTAAGGGAATCTCAGCTCATTCAGTGCTTTATAGGTCAAGCAAAGTACCCATGAGTCAACACATACAACCAGAAGTGAGAAAGAAGTAAGTACCTCTCTCCTTTCCCCTTGCAGGAGAGAAAAGTAAGGGCTAGCAGCATTGGTGTTACAGGACTGGGCAGTCCCAGCGTGTCAAGATATGGGACTTATGTTAAGTATGCTGGAAGGCTGCATAAAATGGATAATGGGAATATGTATAAAATTACCTCGTTAAAGGAAGAAAAGGACAAAAAAAGTAAGTGCTGATAAGATCACTGGGCACTAGAAAGGCACAAAACAAGACTGTAATAATGGGTCCGTACTTCGGATGTTATTAGCAAATGTAAGAAGCCTCAGAAATAAAACTGATGAATTGAAAAATCTTATAAAAACACATGATGTACATGTTTGCGCTCTAACTGAAACCTGGCTAAAAGACCAAGATTTTTTGGGGGGGGGCAATATTCCTGGTTATACAATGTTTTGTAAAAATCAGGTCAACAAGAGAGGAGGGGGTAGTAGCTACATAAGCAGCACAAGACACAAAGGCATATGAAGTAACACCTTCTAGTGTATCATGTGAAGGATCAGAAATATTATGGGTTAAGATTCAAACTGGAGGCAAGGATATTACAACTGGGGTAGGGTATAGGTCACCTAGTTTAAGTAAAGAAGGTAATGAGGCTTTCCTGACAGCAATTAGTAATATGAATGTCAATGGTGAGTATTTGTTATTGGGGGATTTTAATTTCCCAACTATTGATTGGGAGCCTCAGAGAGGTTGTACGTCATACGGAAAAGTCTTTTCTTGATATTGTGGCCCAGCAAGCATTGGAGCAATTTGTATATGAAAAAACCTCTAGAAACAATACCTTAGATTTTGTTTTGAGTAATATAGAACCAGAGAAGCTCACAGTAAATACAGATATGCCAATTGGATCTAGTGATCATAATGCTATATATATATATATATATATATATATATATATATATATAAACAGATAGGAAAAGGGAAAATGTTAGGGGTAATACCATGATTAAAAACTATTATAAGGCAGATTATGCATCTATGCAGATGTACCTACAAGAATGGAATTAGGAAACAGATTTGAAGAAATTAGATTTGGATGCAACATGGCTGAAAATAAAAACTCGGATTGACTACTGTAAAGATACGTGGGTACCAGTAGTAAGGAAATATGATTGTAGAGGAAGGATACCAGCCTGGTGGAACAAAGGGATCAGAAAAAGTATAAGAAGGAAGAAGAGAAAGTTTGTTAAATACAAAAAAAAAACAGTGAGGAAAATTGGGTGGCATATAAAAAGGAGACAAATAAGAGCAAATATATGATTAGAAGAGTAAAAACAAAAGCAGAAATAAAAATGGAAGCGATGTTAGGGATAACGAGAAAACATTCTTCTGTTATGTGAGCTCCCTAAGAGGCAATAACATAGGAATAGATCCATTAAAAAAAGATCAAAAAGTGTTGATTGATGAAGGGAAAATTGCAGAAGTTCTAAACAGTTCATTTTTGAGTACTTTTTAACCAAGGGATAAGACATATACCTTAGGAATAAACCCCCAAATCAACCCACATATTGAGATAACATGTTCTATGGTGATGGATAAGATAAATAATTTCAAGATTAATAAGTCCATGGGATCAGATGGTATAAGCCCCAGGCTGATAAAAGAACTGAGATATGAATTGGTGGGACCGATTACCAAGATGTTGAACGACTCCATTAGGCAAGGAAAGGTGATACAGGAGTGGAGAGAAGCCTTAGTGACCCCCAATCTATAAGAAGGGCGATAGATCAGAGGTAGAAAGTTACAGGCCTATCAGCCTGACCTCTATCTTGAGCAAGCTTATGGAGGGGCTAGTGAATGATCAAATACTTGAACACATAAAACAAAATGGAAAGATTGATGAAACACAACATGGATTTAGTGCTGGTAGGTCCTGTCTGACAAATCAGTTATATTTTTATGAACCAGTGAGTGGTGCACTTGATAGAGGAACGGCAGTGGATGTGGTGTTTTTAGATTATGCAAAGACTTTTGACACACTGGATTATTATGTTTTACTGAGACAATTAGTTACCCTACAAATATATCCAAATGTAATATCATGGGTAGAGTCCTGGCTGTCTGGTAGGAGACAGAGGGTATGTATTCGTGGTTATTGCTCTGAGTGGGGCATAGTTATGAGTGGGGTGCTGCAGGGCTCGGTCCTGGGGCCCACCTTGTTTAATTAGGTGGTATCAGCAATGCAAGAAACCAACCATGTTTGGTTGGCCGAGTACGCCGATGACGCCGATGATAGTAAGGTGGGGGCTATTATTGATAGTACAATAGGGGGCCAGAAGTTACAGGAAGCACTCAATGGTTTACAACAGTGGGCTGAAGCACATAAATTAAGGTTTAACTTGGAGAAATGTAGAGTAATGTATCTGGGACTGCATAACTCAGAGCATAGATATAGGTTAAAAGGGTCATACTTAGAAAAAAACATACAGGAAAGGGACTTGGGAGTAATTATTACAAGAGATCTTTCATTTGATATCCATACAGGATAGATTAATGGAACTCAATATGTATACCCTGGTGCAAAGGAGGGAGAGAGGTGATATGATTGAAACATTCAAACACCTTAAGGGCATTAACAAGGTAAAAGAGTCTAACATGTTTCAATATAAGAAAAATAGCAGGACAAAAGGACACAGCATAAGATTAGAGGGAAGCCAATTAAGGGGTAATGTGAGGAAGTTCTTTTTCACAGAAAGGGTGGTGGATGCATGGAATGGCCTACCTCAGGAAGTGTTGGATATGAATACAGTGCAGGGCTTCAAACAGGTATGGGATAGACATAAGGGAGCAATACAGATAAGTATGAATAGACAGGCCAGTGAAGAGCAAATGCCGATGGCACATTCATAAGGTAGAAAAAGAAATGGGCAGACTGGATGGGCCTTGCAGTCCTTATCTGCCGTCAACTTCTATGTTTCTATGTTTCTATATTAAGATAAAGTTAAACAATGTAACAGATTATTGGGCTGTATTAAGAGGAATATCGCTAGTAGACAAGCAGAGGTCCTGATGCCCTTGTATACCTCCATTGTGAGGCCGCATATGGCGTACTATGGATCATTTTGCATGCCCCAAACAAAGGGAGGACAGGCTCTTGTGGACGGGGGTGCAGAGGCAAGCAACAAAGTGAGTTAGCTCCCTAAGACTGAAGATACATGGGGAGAGTTTGGTAGACTTGGGTCTTTACTCTGAATTACAGGCGACTAAGAGGCAACCTATGTCTTGTTTATGGTGTGTCTATTGATGCATACAATGGGAAATGATTGGTCTGGTATGGCAGGAAAATAGTAGGAATACTAGGAGTCATGGTTTGAAGATAAAAAGGGATGGTAAATAAGACAACAAAACGAAGTAGGTGGTTTTCCCAGAGGGTGGTGACTGTATGGAATGGGATGCCAGATGAAGCGGTGACCAGTGAGAATATGAATACTTTTAAATATAGATTGGATGTGTATATGGGGAGAAAAAATTATGAGTACCACTGATGTGGTGAGCTATTGAAGGGTCATTAGACCTCCAAGCTTGTAATTATCTATGAATCTATATGAATCCCCCTGTGATAGTAGGCCAAGGCCCAAAGCATTGAGAGACATAACAAGGGGTATACCAACTAAAAAAATCTTATATGTTTAGAGAAATTATAGAACAAGACCTCCTTCTCCCTGTGTCCAGAGGGGTGTACCTGTGTGGAAGGCCAGTGTATTAATCTAAAGTAGTGTGTGTTGCACCCTGCCATGCACAGAGCATATGCTCAGTGGAGTAAGTTTGGATAGTGTCCAAAGCAAATGTTGCATTTAGCAACTAACAGGGATATACCTTGGGGGGAGGATATACCCTGGGCTGGGAGAAGGAAGACAACAAAGAAAAACAGAGGGAAGGGGCTACCAACTCACTCCACAGGAAAATATTGGATTACCCAGGGAAGGGACTACCACCACCACCTCAGCAACCTGATACTCCACAGTCTCAGTGTTGGTTCTGCTCCGGCCACTGCAAATGGTGTCTGGAAGAGACCAAACAGTGTGGCTGACACTGCCACACTCACTGACACCACAACCAGTATCAGGAGTTGGGGTGGCACCAGGCTATGACAACAAGGGTTCCACTAGGAAAGACCAAGTGCTTATCTTCGGCCTCACCACTGGGGACATCTGCTGTCCAGGACAGGCAGACTGGGGAGGGTTTACAGGTGGCCACTCAGAAGGAGCCGGCTGTCCACCAGACCTACCACCCAGGACTAAGGCCTCCGACACCTTGGCGAGGCAAAGTCCAAGAGGATCTGTGTTTCCTCAGTGCCATAGGTGCTGGGAAGGGGGCCGAGAGGAAAGGCCCAGAGACCATTCCTTGGCCTCATGTGTGCCGCATCTGCCTCCAAAAGTGGGAATTGGGTGACCCCACTTAGTTCCATGGATTTTAAGGGTAAGGTGGTCCATCGAGAAGCAGGCATCATGCCCATCCACGTTATGAGAGGTGCCAAGGCAGGTTCAGCAGCGCTGATGCTGATCCTTCACAGCAATCAATTTCCCACAGGGGAAAGAACACATGATGGAAGGCTGCCAGTGTTTCTTGGACTTCTTCACCCCCTTCATATCTTTCTCGGGCTTTGGCATCATGTAAAATAAAAAAGAACAAGATAGACGGCACTGCAACGAAAATTTGAGCTGTGATACAGGGGAAATTTGTCAAGGTCAGTGAACTGTGGTGCAGTTGCTCCTACAGTGTGCACTCCATGGTGGGAAGAACAAAACTGAGATGCATAAGGGAGCCGGCAATGGCTACTGACTGGCACATGCTGCACCATGTGGGGTACACAGGTGCTGTCAGTACCTGACATCAGCTCCCTCCTGCAAAAAAGTTTCTCCTGCAGTGTCCTAGTATCTCCAACCCCAGGCCTATCAGTGTGAGTCAATGGTGAAGACTGATTTTTGGAAGATCTTAGATTATTAATGAACACAGAAAGGTCAAAATATATCAAAACATTGGATAAACACTAAAAGGAAAACAGGAGGGCTTCTAGAGGTGTAAAAAAAACTTTCCTATCACCTTTAAACTAGCCACATCTCTCAACGGAGACAGACTTCCTGCACCTTAGGCAGTCTGAATGTAAAATACTGTGCACCCAGGAAATGGAAAAAAATATATAAAAAACGCTTAATGGGGAACCAAGAGCAACTGTAGTTAACACCAGAGTAAAATTACATTTTTCTGTAAATTATTGAACAACATAGCCAAGATTACAGTGGAGCAACAATCTGGGGTGGCCACTTTATTCAGTGAAAACTAAAGAGCTAACATTAAAAGTCAGGAAAGCTCGTGACTAGCACAGTGCAGGGAGCATCACTGAAATGCTTTAAGGTTCCAGGGCATTGTGCATATGTTTACCACTAAAGAAAGAAGGCAAAGAGCACCAGGATTAGTGTGGTGCTACATACGGATCAAACAGCAAAAAAGTAAATATAAGCACCCACACAGCTCAATAACAGCGTCCAGTAGATGGAAATCCAAAATTTTATTGCAGACCAATATGCACACCAATGTGCATATTGGTCTGCAATAAAATTTTGGATTTCCATCTACTGAACGCTGTTATTGAGCTGTGTGGGTGCTTATATTTAGTTATATGTTTACCACCGTAGATGCAAAAGTTATAGAAAGTAAGTAACATTTATTTGTTAAGCACCCCATCCTGGAGGCTCTGGGCACTGTACAGGTAGGCTGGAGTTAAAAACAACATACATCAATACAAAAGCATAAGACAAAAAAAAAAAAAAACAGTAATAAACAGAAATTAAACATAAATAAATCCTAAATTAAAATAAAACAATGCAGCCGTTTGTTTATTCTAAACTATAGGTAGTCTAAAAACTCTTTTTTAAGAAGATGTATCTTCAGCCCCCGCTCAAAAAACTCCACCAACAGGGCCTCCCTCAAGGATTTTGGAAGCGAGTTCCACAATACCGGGCATCTCAAACAAATGATCTCCAGAGGCTTTCAGGGAACCGCTCGTAGGCCCTTGGTAGAGGAGAGGAGTAGAGTGATCGCACGGGACAGACAAGAACCAGGAGGTCACTCAGGTAGCCAGGGCCCAATCTGTATAGGGCCTTGTAGGTGAGCAAGCCCACCTTGAAGACGATTCTCCACCTAACTGGCAGCCAGTGCAGTTCGCTCAGAACTGGGATCACATGACATCAGCAACCTGGCTGCAGCATTCTACACTAGCTGCAGGTGTCAGAGAACTCCTCCATTGACCCCGAGGTACAGAGCATTGCATTAGTAGAGTCGCAACGTCATAAACAAATGTACCAGTGAGGGGAGGTCATCGGCAGAATTAGAGCTTTGATCCGGGCAACATTCTTCAGGTGATAAAAACTGCAAACCCTTATTATAGTTCAACACTATCCATCACATTCCTGTTGTTAGAATCATGGGAAAAACTGTCTCTGCAAATTGCATGCAGCTTGCAGGCCCTGCTGCAATGATTCCTGAGCTCGTGATTGGTCGCTCCTGCTTACTTGTGGCCCCTTTTTCCAGATGCCCTGGCGGTAAGGGATCAAACAACATGGGTGCTGCCATGTTTGTTTTTATCTTTATTTATGTCCCCACAAATGGCTCCTTTAGCCACTTTCCCATGCATCTGGAGGCATGGGTTATTTCAAATCCTGGTCTGCTGCCTGCTCTGGGGCCAGAAATTTGTCCCTGGACGTGAGTAGCCTGCCAAATCGCATCCCTCACGAGCAGCACTGAGTCATGTTCAGCAGTATACTCAATGACACAAAGAACAAAAGGTCAGCCTTCAGGCAAACACACCTCTCTCCTGCTGCCTGGTCCCCACTGCTGCACAACCCTGAGATGGGGACCGGGTGAAGAGGAGCGGGAAGGCTGGCTGGGGTTGTTATGGTGACACTGGAGGAGCCAAGGAGAAGAATAAACATGAAACCCATAGTGCCAGTGGCGCTCTTGTTTAGTGGAGTGCTTGGTAAATATAAAACCCCACTAGAACACAGAAACCAAGCACTCCAGTCTGTTTGGCTAAATAGTACAACGTTTATTGACAATGATGTAGCAACACAAAAAATAAAATAACAAATCTGAGATGTACCTCAACCATACCTGCTGCAGACCCCAGCATTTCGAGGGTGGACCCTCTTACTCAGGGGGGCGTGATGGCACTCTGACAGTGCCTGCTTAAATACTGATTGGCAATGATGACATAAACAACAGTAAATCACGTTAGTAGCCTTTCATTAGCTGAACCAGCTGAACCTTTTGACTACCACAGATATGATTACGACTCACAGCATGTGTGAGTGGGGTGAGGGAGCAGTCGATTACCAGGGATATGACTGAAACTCATTGCATGGGTGATCAGGAGGTGGAGAATCACTGGACACCAAGGAAGTGTTACCGCTGCCACCCTGAATTGCTGCTATGGCTCTACTGTGCCCATGCAAATGAGCCCATAGTGGGCATGCAGATGGCCCCTTAGTGCCTTGCATGCCCAATGAGCTCATTTGCATTCTTGAGCTGAATATGGCCCACAGAAGCCCTGGTGCTATCCCGTTTTGGGCAGCACGATATACTTTGGGACATATACAGCCTTGGTCCGTGTTGGCGCAGTGGATATCCACTTAGTGCTGCACCAACATGGCTTGCTATTTAGTCAGTTAACGTGCTCCGTCGGTGCATGCTAACTGGATAACTATCACTCAGACTGGCCAGTGTACTACCACAAGTGCAACCCAACAGGCTGTGCTGTTCTTGCACCACTTCAGAATATGGGAGCCCAAAGAGGAGATAAGACTTCAGACAATAGAGAGTAAGTCAGCAGAGTCTGATAATGTGGATATTCTGGGATGCAAAACTTCTTTTGATGTTATATGCTATGCTAAAACATCGCCAGGTAAAGGAAAAAGGCACATTAGATGCCAACTAGTAGAACTGTTAAAAGGAAACCAGGTGCATGGTATTACCTAACCGGAAATATTACATTTCTTACACAGATGACGCTAAACTTCTATATC
The DNA here is from genome assembly GCA_016271365.2 of Neoceratodus forsteri. Classification (NCBI taxonomy): domain Eukaryota; kingdom Metazoa; phylum Chordata; order Ceratodontiformes; family Ceratodontidae; genus Neoceratodus; species Neoceratodus forsteri. The sequence continues at coordinate 167,368,165 of CM028137.1, forward strand.
GATATGCTAGGTTGTTTACCCAATCTGATGGTAGTAATACCAGGTAAGCAGAAGTAAACCCCATTTTTACAGCTACATGGGTGGAGCCCTGCAGACATTTTGCTAGGAGAGTGAAAGGGGGCTCTGGGAGCACGCGACCGGATACTTCAGCTCTGTGTTTCCACAGTGCTGCGGTCCAGTGTCCATAGTGCTGCTGTCAGTGCTGGTGGGTTAGTTCTCTGCCGTTCTTCCCCTTCATGGGCTGCACAACCCCCCCCCCCCGGGGGCACTATTTTGTTTCTGCCCGTCACTTCGGCAGTTGCTGGTGAAACAAAAGAGCCTGCTGTGCCCAAGATGGCTGCCGTGAGCCCACTGCGCAAGCACACTTCTGTCACTGTGGCCATCTTGAGCATGGCGGGTTCTTTCTTGCACATGCACAGTGATTATCGGCCAATGCACATGTGCAAGTTCTGCGCAGGTATGGCATCATCCACGTTGGGAGCTCCAAGTACTTTTCACTCAGACTCGTCACATTGAAGCTGCCTTGTTGGCTCTGACCAGAACTTGTTTATACTTACGAGTAAGGCCACAAAGTAGGAAAAACAACAGTCTTCTGTGGATATAAAAACTATAATCCTCTATAGCAGGAGAATTTTAGATGCAATAAGAGAAATAAGAAACCAAAACTATGCAGCTAATTTAATGCACAAATGTTTTCAGTTTACTGTAATGTTATAAAAGATTTCAATAAAATGTTAATTGCAAAAAAGAAAATTCCATGAATTATAAGATTTCTGCAGGATGAGACTATGAATAGCTTACTTGCCTTTCAGGCATGTGTGAATTATCCATTCCCCCATCTGCCCAGCTTTAGAAATCCTGCTACGTTTGGAAATGTTGTATGCACCTCTGTGTATGTAAATGCACAGAAACAACAGGATGCACCCTATGCAGGTGTGAATCTACAATACTCATCTAATAATGTTAGGGACTTGCACTTGGGCAGCCACCAGAGATTTGAGAAGGGAGCTATGATTTATTACCTCATCCAAAGAATTGCACCCAATACATAGTAGCACCCCTAGTGCAGTATTGCAGTGTCAGTGTTTGGTATTAGCCCAATTACCTGGTGCAGAAATTACCAACAGATCATCCTGGACCACAGGTGAAAGTACTAATTGAACTCCTGACTCTCATCTATGAAAAGATGCTGTCTAATCCAGATTTGATAGTGTTCAAAATATGTAAAACTTCAGACCCTCAAACTGTTCTCTAAATTCATACTAGAAATAAGAGACATTCCTGAAGGTTTTGGAAGACAAAGTCTTAATTGCTCATAGAATCACAGAATCATATAATTGAACTTGATGGCAGAAAAGGACCACCTGGCCCATCTAGTCTGCCTCTTTTCCCTCCCACAAGTCCTCCCTCCCCACCTTGCGAGCCCCCAGCACCCCATCCTGAAGTCCCATGTGCCTGTCCCATACTCTCTTGAAGCCCGCCACTGTTTTGGACTCCACAACCCCCTCCGGAAGCTTGTTCCATGCCTCCACCACCCTTTCAGTGAAGGTCCATTCCCAACATATTGCCTCTGTAGTTTCCTCCCTGTAGTCTCAACCCATGCCCTCTTGTTTTAGTGCCTTCCTTCCTGAGAAATACCTTTCTTCCTGTAAAATAAGTGCCTTCCTTCCTGTGAAATAAATACTGTATTTCTAGTAACGAAGTAAAAAGAGTGCCTCCTCAGAAAAGCAAATGTAAATCTACACCTACAAATTCCACTCTTATAAGCCTACATTCTGGGATCTATGATGCTAATATGCATGTTATAAATATAAAGAAGGGGCGCAGTTTTGTGATTAGAGCACAGAAATGTAAAGCAAGAGATCCCAGGTTCGATTCCACTGCAGCCACTGACTTCCTACATGACCACTAGAAAGCCATTTATGCTTCAGTCATCCCAGACACAGGAAGCAGGACTCCACTGAAAATAAGATCCTACCTCTAATTTGAGCTATGCAGGGCAAATAAATTCCTAAATGAAAGTATGTGCCTCCATTTGGGTTTTGGGGCACAGAAAGAATGTCTAGACCAGGCCAGATAGGGTTAGATCAAGTAATTTGACTTGGGCAAGAGACAAGAAGTAAAGCCAGTAGAAATGAGTTGAATCATCAATACAAGTCATGTTAATAAAGCAAACAATTCATTAACAAGCGTGTGTGTTAGAATTTAAAACTCCTAACTTCCCACAAAGAACCCTGACAAGTTCCAGAGAGGCCAGAGCTAATAAAAAAAAGTCCAGGAGCATTCTGGGAGTCATAAATCGAGCCATGAGATGTTCATATGACTCTCCAAGACATGTGTTTAAACCATAACTCAGGCCATCTATATGTTATTAATTACTGAATTAAGACTTTACTAACGGCTTTATTAATGCATGAGTGGGAAACATTTATTGTGATCAGGAAGAACAAACTGTATAAAGATGGCAGAAGATATGAAAGCTTTCTAAGTCTGGCAAGTCTACAATTTCCATTACCAGATGTTTGAATGATTTGTGTGGTTGCTGAATTTACATATTCTGTTTACAGTCTGGTTTATAATGAACATTTCACATCCGCAGAGTGTGACACACAAAGCCTGCATGTTTGCTTTATTTGTTGACTGAATTGTCAGCTCAGCTGCTCGGTCCTCCTCCTTGGATAATTATGGAGGATATTCGTTGAGGTTAAGTAATGGGGAACAAATGGCTTTGGAATCTGAACTATGATCTCTTCTCACATTATGAACAGAAGACATTCCAACTGCAGTGAGCACTTCAACATACCATTATTGGTTCAAGTTGGGCGTGAGGCACCGAAAAAGAAAGGGATCTGGCCACATATTTTGTGAAGCCCAAGGTGCAATCTCTCTTTAAAATTCAAATGTGATCAACCTACAAACCCTTGAAATGTACATTTTGTGAGGATATTCAAAATTTGTATTATCCACAAACAGATTTGTGTATGTATGAACAAAGATGCCTTTGTGGTACCCTCACATGTCCCAGTACCTGTGTTGATAAGACTGTGCGTGGTTTAGTCTTACTGTAGCTGAATTATTCCAGATGCATTTGTTCTGCTCACCCTGTGTATAGAAACATAGTCTTTGACAGCAGATATGGACCGCTTGGCCAACCTAGTCTGCCCATTTCCCTACCTACAGGATAAGCTGCAAATCCTAGTTAACCAACAGCTTATTTCTTCCTACCCCCCACAAAAATTGCCTTATGTCTGTACCATGCATTCTTACATTCTCCCACAGTTTTAGACCCCACAACCTCCTCAGGAAGGCTGTTCCATGCGTCCACCACCCTCTCTGTGAAAAATAATACTTCCTCACATTACCCCTGAGCCATCCTGCCATTATCTTCAAATTGTGTCCCCTTGTTCTTGCACATCACTTTTTCTGAAAGATGCTACCATCTTGGACTTTGTTGATTCTGCAGAGGTACTTATAAGTTTCTATCATGTCCCCTCTCTCCCTCCTTTCCTCAAGGGTATACATATTAAGCTCCTTTAGTCTAGAAACATAGAAACATAGAAGTTGATGGCAGATAAGTACCACAAGGCCCATCCAGTCTGCTCATTTCTTTTTCTACTTTATGAATGTGCCGTTGGCCTTTGCTCTGTCAATGGCCTATCTATTCATACTCATCTGTATCGCTACCTTATACCTATTCCATGCCTCTTTGAAGCCCTGCACTGTATTCATAGCCACCACTTCCTGAGGCAGGCCGTTCCATGCATCCACCACCCTTTCTGTGAAAAAGAACTTCCTCACGTTACCCCTTAATTGTCCTCCCTCTAATCTCATGCTGTGCCCTCTTGTCCTGCTACTTTTCTTACATTGAAACATGTTAGACTCTTTCACCTTGTTAATGCCCTTAAGGTGTTTGAATGTTTCAATCATATCACCTCTCTCCCTCCTTTGCTCTAGGGTAAACATATTGAGCTCAGTTAATCTGTCCTCATATGTTTTCTGATGCAGTCCCTGCACCATTTTGGTTGCCCTTCTCTGGACTGCCTCAATTTGGTTAATGTCCTTGTGAAGGTGTGGCCTCCAGTACTACATGCAGTACTCCAGATGGGACTTAACCAGTGTCTTGTAAAGAGGGATTATTACCTCCCTCTTCCGACTTGTGCTACCCCTACTAATACATCCCAACATCCCTCTAGCCTTACCTACTGCTTTAGTGGTTGCTTTGATGATTTCAGGTAATCGGCGATGATGATGCCCAAGTCTCTTTCTTCCCTTGTGACTGCCAAAAACTCCCCTCCCAGCCTATAGGTGGCTTCAGGGTTTCTCTTCCCTATGTGCATGATCTTGCACTTCTTTGCGTTAAACCCCAGTTGGCACTCTTCCAACCATTTTGCTAGTTTGTCCAGATCTCTTCTTATTCTGCCAACACCACCTGGATCATCTGCTCTGTTGCAGATCTTGGTGACATCTGCAAACAGACAAACCTTACCCTCCAGTCCATCTGCAATGACACTGATGAAGATATTGAAGAGGACTGGTCCCAGGGTTGATCCCTGAGGTACCCCACTTGTGACTTGCATCTCTTCTGACCGTATACTGTTTACCACCACTCTCTATTTTCTGCCCATCAACCAGTTTGCCACCCAGTTGACCAACGTCTGACCCACCCCAAGCCTACCCAGCTTATTAATCAATCTCCTATGTGGAACAGTATCAAAAGCTTTGCTGAAGTCAAGGTAGGTGACATCAACTGCTCTCCCTTGGTCCACCACTCTGGTTACCCAGTCAAAGAAATCTAGATTAGTTTGACAGGACCTTCCTTTTGTAAACTCATACTGTCTTGGATCCTGTGCTCCTATGGAATCCAGGTGTTGCATTATCCTTTCCTTAAGGAGTGTCTCCATAATCCTGTCCACTACTGAGGTAAGACTGACTGGTCTGTAGTTCCCTGCCTCCTCCCTGCTACCACTTTTGTGGAGTGGGATCACATGAGCCCTTCTCCAGTCTTCTGGGACCTCTCCTGTGCTCAGAGACTCACTAAACAGTTCTGATAATGGCTCTGCTAGTTCCATCCTTAGCTCCTTTCGTACCCTGTGATGTATGCCATCAGGTCCCATTGCCTTGTCCACCCTGAGCTTATCGAGCTCTTGTAGGACCCTTTCTTTTGTGAATGGACTAGTGCACACCTGCCTCCCCTGTCCATGGTGCTGAGCTGTGGGCCCTGCCCTACCATCTCTTCAGTAAATACTGAGCAGAAGTATCTATTTAGGATAAATGCTTTTACATGGTCCTTCTCCTCACATGCCCCCTTATCCCGTTTGATCTTAGCAATACCCCTCTGGACTTTCTACTTTCACTAATGTATCTATAGAAAGTCTTGTCACCTTCTTTTACTGTTTGTGCTAGTGTTTCCTCGGTTTGGGCCTTTGCCTGCCATACTGCCTTCCCTTAGGGGAGTTTGGTATGCCTCCCTATCTTCATCCTGCTGCGTTCCCTTATATTTCCTGAAAGCCAGCCTTTTGGCTCTGACCTTTTTTGTTACTGTGTTTGAGAACCAAAGTGGTTTCCTTCTTCTTTTGCACTTCCTTTTCTCACTAACACAATGGAATGACGTTTCAATTATTGCATCTTTAATGCTTGCCCAGTTTGCCTGTACCCCTCTCACCTGTATTTTTTTTTTCTTGCCAGGGCTAGCTTAACTCTGTTGGCCATCTTATCAAAGTCAGCTCCTCTGAAGTCCCATATTTTTGCCTTGGAATGGGATGATTTAGTTCTAGTGGCCAAATTGAACCATACCATGTGATGGCCACTGGCACCCAGGTGACCTTCTACCTGGAGATCTGTGATCCTTTCATTGTTAATCAGTATTAGATCTAGGATAGCCCTGTCTCTTGTGGATTGTTCTACCAGTTGTTTGAGGCCCTCCCCCTGCAGGAAATTCACCATGTGTTTAGTTCTAGCAGATGTCCCTGCTGGTATTGATCAATCTGTATCTGGCATGTTGAAGTCTCCCATTATCAGAACCTCCCCTTTAGCTATCATGTTTTGTATATCTTCTAACAGTAATGTGTCTATGTCCTCCCCCTGATCTGGAGGTCTGTACACAACCCCCGTTTGTATGGCTGTCCCATTTCCCATTTCCGGGTGACCCACAGTTCTTCTGGATCCTTATGTGTATTCTGAATTTCTGTAGCTTTGATATTTTCCAGTGACATAAAGGGCCACTCCACCCCCCTTTTGCACCTCAGTCTCTTCTGTACAACTTAGCCAGTTACTGAAGTCTCAAGTGTGGTTACTTTTAAACCATGTCTTGCTAATGGCTACTATGTCCAGTTTAGCCTCTGTCATTATTGCCTGCAGGTCTGGGATCTTGTTTCCCAGACTGTGAGCATTTGTGTACATGATTTTCCATTGGTCAGATTTTGGTGTGTTAGTTGTTGGCGAGGTCTAGCATTTCCCCTGTGTGTCGTATGGGGAGCTAGACCTTTTTCCTTACCTGGTGATGCAAATGAACTACAAACATGCTGAACTCCAGTTTCACCACGAGCTGAGGGGGGAAGGGGTGTTCTTCTCATTCGACATATGGGGTGCTGCACCCCTCTACCTATTTGCTAGTTTAAATATTCTACAAAGATGTCAAACTTCTGCCCCAGTGCACTGACTCCCTCCTTAGTCAGATGCAGTCCATCAAATTTAAAGAACTTTCGCTCCCAAAACTGTTGCCAGTTCCCTACACATTTTGTGTCCTTTTCCTGCTTCCATCATGTGACCCACATGTTTAGCTCCCCTATCTCCCCTTCTCTGACCTTCTGTCCATCTGCTCCCCTCTCCCAGACTGGCAGGATCTCAGAGAAGGAGATGCCAGATGAAATGGATGATAGTTTGTCACCCAGCCTGGTCAGGTGTTCCTTGGTCTCCACAAATGACTGGCTGGCAAGATTGTTAGTCCCTATGTGTACCAGGACATCAATGTTTTCTCCTGCTTCCTGAACAATTTTGCAATGCAGTCAGTGTCTCTCACACTGATGTACCTGGGAGACATCTGACCATTACCCTGGCTGGAGATACGTACCAACTCCCCTAATCATGGAGTCTCCTATGATCAGAAGTTTCAACAAAGATCAACAAAGTCCAAGAGGGTAGCATCTTTCAGAAAAAGAGATGTGCAAGAAGAAAAAATTACTCACCTTAGTAATGTTGTTTCTTCTAATGGAGTCTTGCTATATTATGACAATTGCAGTTTGTCCTACCATTAGAACTGCTCCGGAGGTGAAAGAGTTAACTCCATTCCATGAATGGAACTTAGAGCACAGAGCTCTAAAAGAAGCTCTGTCTGTGTAGTTTCAAACCTAAACTGTCAGATCTTTGACGCGAAAAACTCACTAAGGTCTGTGTGGAAGCTGTAACCTACACTAGCCAACTGGCTACCTAAATATTAACACCCATTGCTGGTCCCAACACCAAAGACTCAAGTCAGGGGACCAGAACTAATAGTATAATTTAACAATATGAGAGAAATATAAGGAAAAAAAGAAAAACACCACACCCCCAAACCCCAAGAAGGGGTGAAAACACATAAAAAGGGCATAAAATAGTGCCCACACTAGGCTGCCCACCCCATACCCAAGTAGAAGTTCTGAGAGGGGCAGGCTGGGGGGGAGGTCATAATATAGCAAGACTCCATTAGAAGAAACAACATTACTAAGGTGAGTAATTTTTTCTTCAAACAACATGAAGTCTTGCTATATTATGACAATTGCAGACTATACAGCAGTACCTCCATGGAGGAGGGACAGAACCTACTTAGGGAATAGGCTCTGAAGCACAGCTGTGCCAAACCGAGCATCTCTCCTAGCCTGGACATCCAGGGAGTAATGCTTGGTGAAAGTGTGTATCGTTTTCCAAGTAGCAGCTTGACATATCTCCAATATAGGGATGTCTCTGGCAGCAGCTAGAGACGCGGCTGTACCTCTTGTAGAATGAGCCCTCAAGCCAGAGGGGGGATCTCTGCCCAGTTTCTGATAACAAAATTGGATACAAGAGACAATCCACCTGGCAATTGATCTCTTAGTAGGCAGGTTTCCTTTCCCAACCCCACCATAAGTGAGAAAAAGTTGGAGGATTCGAACCTGTGACCCTTAGTACGTTCTATATAGTAACTAAGGGCCCTCTTAACGTCCAAACTGTGCAATCTCCTCTCACCAGAAGAGGAATGTTCAGTGAAAAACACTGGAAGGAGATAGATTGGTTAAGATGGAAATCTGGAAACCACCTTAGGCAAAAACTTCCTGTTAGTCCTGAGGACTACCTTATCTCCTATGAAAAGAAATAAAGTCAGTTTCTACACAGCCAAGGCTTGCAACTCACTTTTTGCGTCTAGCAGAAGTGATAGCCACTAGGAAAACAGTTTTCCAAGTTAGATACTTAAGCTCTGCAGAAAACAGAGGTTCAAAAGGGGGTTGCATTAACTGGGCAATGCAAACATTAAGGTCCTAGGCAGGGGCCGGATCCCGAAAAGGTGGATTAGTATGAAGTAATCCCTTAAAAAACTTGGAAAATACATGGTGAGTGGAAAGAGAGGATGGCTTTCCTGCTGAAACAAAAGCAGAGACAGCTGCGAAATGAACTCTCAGGGTAGCTGGTCTCAGGCCCAAAGAATTAAGATGGACCATGTAATCTAACACAATGGGCAAATCAACAGATTCTGGGGAAATATGTTTCCCAGAACACCAAATGGAGAACCTTTTCCACTTAGAATTATAAGTAGCCCTAGTGGAAGGCTTCCTAGAAGCCTTTAGGATTTCAAGAACACCCTGAGAGGTGTAGGTCAGCATAATTCTAACTCCTCAAGAGCCAGGCCTTGAGGTTGAGGTTGAGGTTGGGATACCAAACTCTCCCTGGGCATAGGTTAATAGGTTGTGATTCCTGGGGAGACACAGTGGGAGATGGACTGTCAGGGACAGAGGAGTGGGTACCAGGGCTGCCTGGCCCAATCTGGGGCAATCAGAATCACCCTGCAAGGCTGGGATCTGATTTTTTAACACCTTGAATAGGAGGAGAGGAAGGGAAAAGCATAAAGAAACTTCCTTCCCAATCCAGGAGAAAAGGCGTCCAGGGGACTGAGGCCCAACACTGGGGGCCTGCAACAGAACAGTGGAAGTTGGTGATTGTCTGGGGCTGCAAAAGATCTATCTGAGGAGTGCCCATCTGGCAAGACTATCCCCAGTACTTGAGGATCCAGAGACCATTCGTGATGGCCTGAGAAATCCTGCTGAGAGCATCTGCTAGGACATTGTCCTTTCCTGGAAGGTGAACTGCTATGGTGAAGTGTTCAGGGAATAGGCCAGAGACCACAACTTCATTGCCCTCGGTGCACAAGGGCGAGACCGAGTGCCCCTGCTTGATTGATGTACCACATTGTTGTGGTATTGTCTGTTCTGACTTGTACCACTTTGTTCTGGACAGAAGCAGAAAACGCTTGAAGTGCTAAAAAGACAGCTCTGAGTTCCAGCAAATTGATGTGGAGCAGAGATTCCTGGGGGGACCACATTCCCTGAGTGGAGAGGTCGCCCATGTGGGCTCCCCACCCCAGGAGGGAAGCATCCGTAGTGAGGGTCAAAATGTGAGGAAGGGGAATGAAGAGGACCCCCAGTCTTAAATTGCTCTGATCCTGCCACCACTGGAGGGCCTGGATCAAGGTTGGGTCACTGGGACCAACTTGGAAGGGGGTCTCTTCTCTGAGACCAATAGGCTCTCAAGTGAAACTGAATGTCTCTCATCTGAAATCTTGCTCCCTGCACTACAGCTGTGGGCGCAGCCGCCATGCCCAGGAGCTGCAAAAGTGTCTTGCTGGTCGAGAGACCTGCAGAGTGAAGGAGGAGGCCAGAGCCACCAAGTTCCTTACCCTCTCTAAGGGAAGAAAAGCTCTGGCCAGATTTGTGTCCAATTCTGCACCTATGAAGGTGAGTACCTGAACTGGTTCCAGAACCGACTTTGGTAGATTTAGCAGGAAGCCCAGGGAGGTGAGAAGCTGCTGGGTGACTTGCAGGTGAGATTTTACCTGTTCTGGGACTGGCCTACAATGAGCCAGTCGTCCAGATAGGGAAAAACAACAATCCTTTGCCTCCTTAAGTGAGCCACTGCTACTGCTAGACATTTTGTGAATACCCTTGGGGCAGAGGTAAGGCGAAGGGCATGCTCTCTGATCTGGTAGTGACCTGAGGGCAGTTCAAATCTGAGGTACTTTCGGTGGAGCTTCTGATTAGGGCGTGAAAATAGGCATCCTTGAGGTCCAGGGAAGCTAGCCAGTCCCTGGCCTTAGAGAGGTAAAATCATTGCCAGAGTTACCATTCTGAACTTTGGTTTCAAAAGATGCTTGTTCAGATATCTGAGGTCTAAAATGGGCGCCATTCTCCTGTCTTTTGGGGTAAGGAAGTGTAACCCTAGATGAGCTTATCCCAGGGCTACTACCCCTGCCTGATTTGCCACTAACAGGCTGAGGGCCTGGATCCAATGGCGGGTGCCTCCACCCAGAGGTCAGGGTTTGCAATAGTTAAACTTACTTGGTCACAGCCCTCTGGGACACTGCAACCCCCTTTCTTCCCACTAGTGGCCCACACAGTATATCAGAATTACCTTCACAGTATACACTTACATAGATACATAGATACATAGACAGTGTCGGCAGATAAGGGCCTATGGCCCACCCAGTCTGCCCATTTGAGCTTGTAAGTTCAGTTTGTTTTCCTAGAAGTCTGTTTCCCCTTACCCCTGACCTCTAGAATTCCTTTATGTCTATCCCATGCATTCTTAAATCCCGTGATTGTTTCAGCCCCCACCACTTCCTCTGGCAGGGTGTTCCACTTGTCCACCATCCGTTCTGTGAAGAAATTCTTTCTCATGTTTCCTCTGAATCGTCCTACCTCCAACTTCATCCCATGCCCTCTAGTCCTGGAACATCTTTTTACGCTTAAAAATAGTGTTTTCCTGCACTCTGTTTCTCCCTGTAAGATACTTGTATGTCTCTATCATATCCCTCTCTCCTCCTCTCCTCCAGGAGTACATGTTCAGTTCCTTCAACCTGTCTTCATAGGACTTGTGATGCAATCCATGCACCATCTTTGTTGCCCTCCTCTGAACCTTCTCTACCCTGTCTATGTCCTTACGTGAGGTATGGTCTCCAGAACTGTACACTGTACTCCAGGTGGGGCCTCACTAGTGTCTTGTATAGCGGAATTATGACCTCCCTTTTCCTGCTGGTGATGCCCCTGCCTATACATCCCAGCATCCTATTTGCTTTACCTGATGCCTTGTCACACTGTTTCCCTACCTTGAGGTCATCAGAGATGACAACCCCAAGATCCCTTTCCTGCTTGGTGCATGCTATATCCTCACCCCCCAACTGATATATTGTGCCAGGGTTTTTGTGCCCCATATGCATTCCACCTCCCTAGTCACCCAGTCAAAAAATTCAATGAGATTGGTCTGACATGACCTCCCCCTGGTGAAACCATGCTGCCTTGGGTCCTGTAGTCCATTGACAACCAGATGTTCCACCAATCTCTCCTTCAGAAGTGCTTCCATGATCTTTCCAACTACCGAGGTGAGGCTGACTGGTCTGTAGTTCCCTGCTTCCTCTTTGTTCCCGCTTTTGTATAAGGGGACTACATCTGCTGTCCTCCAGTCTTTGGGTACCTCCCCTGTTTCTAGTGATTGGCTAAACAGGATAGCCAGAGTTCAGCCACCACCTCTCTTAGTTCTTTAAGGACCTGGGGTGCACCCATCTGGCCCCATTGCTTGTCAACTCTTATTACTTCCAGTTCCTTCAGGACCCTTTCTGTAAAGGGACTTGTGTCATTTCTGCACCATTCTCACCCCTTGTACTCCTTCAGACCCATTACCCCTCTTCCTCAGTAAAGACTGAGCAGAAATACCTGTTCAATATGTCAGCTTTACTGTTGTCATCCTCCACGTGACTCCCATCCTCCCCTTCAGTCTCACTATCCCTCCTTTGTCTTTCTTTTTTCCTTATGTACCTGTAAAGGTTTTGTCCCCTTTAACCACTGATTTTTGCAACGTGTTCTTCTGTCTGAGCTTTGGCTTCCTTACTGACTTCCCTGCCTCCCTTTGTTTCTCCTGGTACTTCTCTATCCCTTCTGCCTGTGTCTTTTTGTATTGCCTGAGATGCTATCTTTTGGCTTTCACTTTCTTTGCTACCTCTTTGGAAAACCATAATGGTCTCCTCTTCCTTTTCCTCTTGCTAACCTGCTTAATGCATAATTCTGTTGTTCTTATAATCCCCATTTTAAATACTGCCCACTGTTCCTCAACCCCTGATTCCTGTCCCATTCCCATAATGCCTCTTTCAAATGATTTCCCATTTTCCCAAAGTCTGCCCCTAAAATCCAGGATGCGTGTTTTGTGTGGTTTGGTTCTGCTCTTTCTGTGATTTCAAACCACAATGACTGGTGGTCACTGTTACCAGGTGCTCCCCACTGTTACCCCATCACACTGTCCCTGTTTGTGAGCAGAAGGTCCAGTATTGCCTTCTGCCGAGTTGGTTCCATGACCAGTTGCTTGAGGAAGGCACCCTGAAGGAGTCCAGGATAAATCTGCTCCTAGTTGATGCTGCTGCTGGGATGCTCCAGTCCACATCTGGAATATTGAAGTCTCCAACCAGTACTACCTCACCCTTGCCTGCCATCCTTTGGATGGCTAGCATCAACTCCTATCTGTTTCTTCCTTCTGGGCTGGTGGTCTATAGACCACACCTGTGCAGATGACTGGCCCCATTTTCCTTTCAAGCTTAACCCACAGTATCTCCCCCATTTTGTTTCCTCCTGGATCTCTGTGGCCCTTATGTCATTTTCACATACAGTGCCACTCCTCCTCCCTTCCTGCCTGCTCTGTCTCTTCTGAATATGTTGTAGCCAGGTATGGCCATCTCCCAGTCATGGTTATCATTACACCAGGTTTCAGTGATGGCCACAATGTCCAGGTCTGACTGTACCATGACAGCCTCCAGATCTTCCATCTTGTTGCTAAGGCTCCTGGTATTTACACATGGCTTTCCATGATTTGACCTCCTAGACTGCTTCACTGTTCTCTCCAGCCCCTTCCTTGGTTGTCATTTATCCTGGTTCTCCTTGCTGTCTGCCCTTCTGCTGAATTTTGCCCCTTTTCTGCTTATCCACCTTTTGGACACTAATCTCCATCTTTTACCAAACCGCTTTGCAGAGATAGCCACTCCTCTGGTTCACTGGTTCCACTGCTAGCTGTGGGGGTGAGCAAGTGGTACCCTCCTTGCTGGCCTGCCACCCCTTTGCTAGTTTAAATGCTTGTCAATGTAGCATTTAAACTTATCATTAATACTTGGATTCCCCTCAGGATGGATGCAGGCCATCAGGCTTGACAAACCTCCATCCCTCCAGGTGGGTCCCCAGTCACCAATGAATCCAAACCCTTCCTCACAGCACCAGTTCTTCAACCATGAGTTAAAGTTCCTGGTGCATGCACTCCTATGCTCTCCTTGCCTCTCACAGGTAGTACTTCTGAAAGTGACAGAAGTAGCTACTTGCTTGAGACCCCTCCCAGTTTCCTAAACTCTTCCTGAACTTCCTTTGGCTCCCATTTTGCCAAGTCATTAGTACCCTAGGTGGATAATGACATCCAGCTCACCCTCCGTCTTGCCTTCCCAGTGATCCCCAGTATCTTCCTTCCATCCCTCCATGCCGTGGCACCTGGTGGCACCTCACCTCCTGTCTCTCTCCCTCCTGTGTTCTGGCTGGATCCCTCTTAGGTTGGAGTCCCCCACCAGGATTCCTTCCTCCTCCTCTGGGGTCCACTGCTTTCCCCACTGAGGTCACCTCCTTGGCTAACCTCCACATCCTTTCCATCACTTCTCTGGGTACCTCTATTTGGTTGTCCTCATTTGCCAGTGTGGTATATGAGTTCTTGAGAGATAGGATCTGGGATGTGCCTCTGCCCTACTGCACTAACCCTCCCTGAGCCCACTGTCATCCAAGTGCTCATCGTTCTCGGCATCCTTTGAGGGCAGCTGCATTGGACTGGGTGGTCCCTGGATAGGGGTGATGGTACTCTTGACCCAGTTACTTCCGCTCTGAGTCTAGTTACCTCATCCCTTAGTCCAGAGAGTGCATGCAGATAGGGCAGCACCTCAGTGTCCAGAAGGTCTGCCTGAATATGGCTGCACCACAGCCACTGCATTGCACCTCCCCCACATTATACTGCAATTCCACAACTTGTCTGCTACTGAAACTCTCTTAGTTCTCTTTTATTAATTTACAGTACTAAAAATCCTGTAACTAATCCTCCAGATGTTTTTTAGGAAAAAACCAATAAATAAATAAATGAGTCAAAACACTTATAGTGCTGGGGGTGAAACTGCTTCCCCTTAGGCCCCTCCTACTTCACATCTCTTACTATACCCTGTGTTTAGGTCCTGTCAATCAGATTTGTCAGGGCATATAATTAAGAGTTGGGGGAAGGGGGGGGGGGGGCAAAAATTTGCAGCAATTAAAGACAGCACAGAATTACACCACCACTATGTTTTAGATTTTCAACAGCCCAAAAACAATTATAAGTAAAGACAACAAAGAAAGAAAGTATAGTGTCACTACAAGCCCACAATCTACGTTTAAAAGAAAAATACCAATTACCAGTTACTCTAAAGCACTGAATTGAATATGTGTCCTTCCTTCTCCTTCTGGCTTACCCCCAGGACTGGTTCAGGCACTGGGACCCCCTGTAAAATAAGATACAGTGCAACAATCACAGTACAATATTTTAACATAGACAAATACCTCAGGCAGTATAACTTTGCTGAAACAAGCAGCTCTGATTTATTTAGGGGGAATATAACAAGGACAGGGGGAAATCAGGTTAATTAGCTTATACTTTACTCATTTACCTATGGCTCTGTGCACAGGCCTATCCTACCAGTTACTGTCCCTGGGTACCCAAGCCCTAGTGGCTAGTCCAAACCGTGGCAGCTGGTAGGGGCCCTTTCACAAGGAAAAGAAAATTAGTTAAACAGTCAGCAGTACAGTTATTCCATTTGGATTCAATGTGGCAATTCAACAGGGAGCGACCCTGAATTAGTACTCACGACCTCCAAACAAGATAGGGTCCTTCAATGTCAGCAGGGCTACTCTTGAGCTCCATGAGACTCCTCACACATTTATATGGCAAAGAAAAGTACTATACCAGGCAGGCTGCTTCTCTATCCCGGTATTACTGCACAATGCCCGGGAGAACACACAGCAGATTCAGTTCTTTACAGACCGAGTGCAATTCAACAATTTCTCCAGTCTCTACAGGGTGAGCCTGGTTTCTACTCTCAGATATCTTTTGATTCACTTCACAGGACAGTTCAGTCCTAATAAGCAGTTACACAAGCTGCAGACCCGAACTCTGGACCTACACATGTTTTTGACTAAAACTGTGCACTGAAAGAGCACAGGGTTTCTTTCCTCTTACTCCCAGAGCTAAACTGAAACTCAACAGACAAAACCGGGCACTTCCTTTGAGTTCTCTCCCAGTTCTTGACTGGATTGGCTGTCACTCACAAGAGACTGCTCCTGTTGGTCCAAAAGGCTGAAGTCTAAACTACATCTCCCAGAGTCACTGCCCATACAATCCTCTTGTGGCTGGCTCAGATTATGAGTCCAAGTTCTGATTCGTCCAAGGCACCATTTTAGAGCTAGCTTACCCACACACTGATTGGTCCAGTTCAGCAGTTCAAAACTAGAATGGGGAACTAGGCAGACACAGTTCTGACTGCAAAAAAGCAGGTTAGACAAACTGTATTTTCATTATTACTCTACATGATTTCTGGCAAACAGTTACATCTTTCAGATAGGTTCCTTTGCACTCCTAGTGACTGCAAAAATGGAGTGAATTGGCAACAGTTCGAGTGGTACTCAAGCAGAGAAGCACACAGTCCCCCCATACAAACTAATTATGTCTGCAAGCAGACAGCTCTTAAAGAGACAGTACCAGAGGCTCTAAAAACACTCACTGATAAATGGCTTAAACGCCAAACACCATTCAGGCTTGGAGCATTCAAGCAAGCTCCTGGAAGTCTTTTGGGAACCCCCATTTGCAGGGGGGTTACACCCTTCCTGGCCTGGGAAAGCTTGACGTCCGCATCAAGCAAGTACCCCCATAAGTTTTAACTGCAACCATATACATTTGCATTAGGCTCACACATGTAATCATCAGTCAATATATCATTTTACTAAGAACGCATTTCTGAAACATTGCAGTATGTCACTCTTTACACAGTATTACACACACATTGTACCATAACTCAAGTTATTACCTCTTGTACATGAAACCTGAAGAGAGGGGGCCCTTCGCTATCAGTTACCTTGGGGCTGGACGGGGCAAGGGCACCATACTTAGAGGGCAACACAAGTAACTTGGAGTTAGCACTGACGCTCAGTTTGGGCAATGAGCTCGGGGACACATACACTCCTTTATGGACAACATTGAGAGGCAAGCCCACAGGCCTCCCAAGAAAATCATAACTGAGGTGCACCACAGGCTTTACAGCTCGACCAGTCTTTCTAGGGAGAACTGTTACAGTCTCTGCACTCTGAGCCTCATTTTCAGCATTGTCCTCACTTGTCAGGGGAATCTCCATGGGGGTAGAGAGGCTAGAACTTGGGGCACTTTAAGCTCCAGGAGTTACAGTTTCTGAGTCCACAACATTTGGCTCGCATGGAGAGCTTTCGGACACTGGCAGTGGACTGTCAGGGCACTCAAAATACTCTTCTTGTTCTGGTGTATCACCAGTCTGCCCAATCCATCATTTTCCTCCTAAAGCTCAAACAGTTCAACCATGCACAATGATTCCATTTCATCTGATCTGATGCTTTGCACTTCACTTTCTGGGAGCATTGGCTCCAGGGACGAAACAGGGGCTTAGACAGTCCAGAAGGCCCAGCTTCATCTCCAGTATTGACTAGGGATTGCCCCGAAACAATTGACTCAGTTCGTAAGAAGGATAGTATTCAAAATCACTCTCACTTTCTTCTGATATGGACTGACAGTCATGCTCAACTGGGACTTGTGGAGGGAACACTTAACTTTGCTTCTGTAGGTGCAGACTTTCTTGATCTTTTCTTAGCAGCAGCTCTAGTCACTGGTCCAGAGGGGCATCTTCTGGGGCTCAGACTCAATCAAGATTTGTCCAATGGGCAGTAAATGATTTCTATGCATTGTTTTTACATCTTTTGAATTATTCTCAGGCCTTACTTTGTACACTGGCAGATCATCTAGTTTGCCCACTACAATGTGAGGGAGATGGTGCCATCTGTCAGCAATCTTGTGTTTGCTAGCAGTCCCAGATTTCTTAGCAATACCAATCTCCCTCCTGGAGTTCCTGTGCTTTCACCTTTTATCATACCTTTCTTTGTTGTTGCCAATTTCTTTTGGCAGCCATGGTTTGAGCCAGTTGGTACGCATGAGTTAGCTGGGCCTTTAACTTTTGCACATACTGTAAATAGTTGTCAGCTTGAACCCCATCAGGAGAGACCCCAAAACACACATCTACCGGTAATCGAGCTTCTCTTCCAAACATCAGGCGGTAGGGGGAGAACCCAGTGGCATCACTTTTGGTGCAGTTATAAGCATGTACCAGGGTGCTAATTTGTTGGCTCCATCTAGGCTTGTCCTTTGGGTGCAGGGTGCCTAGCATATCTAGCAAAGTCGGTTGAAACGCTCAGGCTGTGGGTCCCCCTGGGGTGGTAAGGAGTGGTTCTGGACTTTCAAACTCCCACAGAGAAAGCATCTCTTTGATCAGACGACTCTCAAAGTCTCTCCCTTGATCAGAATGGATTCTTTGTAGAGCCCCATAGTGAACAAAAAAGTTTTCTACAAGTACTTTGGCCACAGTGGATGCTTTCTGGTCTTTGGTGGGGAAAGCTTGGGCATATCTCGTGAAATGGTCAGTGACCACCAGCACATTACTGATATTTCTTTGATCTGACTCCAAACTCAGAAAATCAATACAGACCAGCTCCATGGGTGCACTGGTGGTGATGTTAACAAGGGGGCAGCCCTCTGGGCAAAGCTTTCCTCTGTAAGCAGCGACTACAAGTTCGAATGTGTTGCTCCACATCAGCCCCATCTTAGGCCAATAGAATCTGGATCTCACCAAGTCAAGTGTTCTGTCTATACCAAGGTGCCCCATGTGGTTGTGCAAGGACCTCAGTACTGAGTCTCGAAGGCAGTGGGCAGCACTAGTTGTTGTTTGTCTACTTGTCCCCCTCTATCTACTGTTTCTCTGTATAACAGTTTATTGATCAGTTTCAACTTAGGACCTTCTTTGTATAACAGTGCAGTTCTCAAATCAGTGGAGCGTAATTTGGACACATCTTTTCCCGCATAGAGGGCTTCTAAAGCTGATTTGATCATGGGATCGCGGGATTGAGCCCGCCGAATACTGTCATTGTCCAGCTGAGGCAGTGCACCAATGTCTATTGCAGAAAAGTGGCAATAAGCAGCGGGTATGCAATTCTCAGAGGGTCCCAAGCAATCCACCATGCAGTCCACTGCGTCCGTGGATATTTGTTCCTCCCTGTCAAACTTCGGCAGAGTGCCTGAATGTCAGGTTCTGCCAATCGAACCAATCATTCTGGGAAACAGGCCTCCGGAGAGAGCATCAGCATCTATGTGGTTCAGACCTGCTCATTATTCAGAGGCATAGTCATAAGTAGATAATGCGAAAGCCACCTATGGCCAGTGGCATCCAACTTAGCTGAGGTCTGCACATAGGTCAAAAGGATTATTGTCAGTTTTACTAGTATTTTAGCCCATACAAGTACTCCATGGAATTGGTCTAATAGCCCACTTCAAAGCTAGGAACTCTAACTTATGTACAGGATAGTTCTTTTCGGATGGGGTCAGGCTTCTACTGGCAAAGGCCACTGGTCTCAGGCCATTCTCGCTCTTGGTACAACACAGCCCCCAACCCTTGCAAGCTAGCATCAGTGTGCAGGACTGTAAGGTTTCTTGGATCGCATAGGCCAGCACTGGAGCATGGGTAAGTTGATATATGATCTCATGAAAAGCAGTCTCACAATCAGGAGTCCAGCGGGCCCCAAATACTTCACTCGGATGAAAATACACTCTTTCAGTCTTGAGGGCGCTGACTTTTGGTATTTTTGTGGGTTGGGGATACCCTTGAGTAAGGTTAAGTAAAGGCGGATCACTCGTGAATAGTCCTTGATGAGCGCCGATAATAACCGCAGAATCCCAGGAATCTTTGGAGTTCTTTTAGATTTTTGGGCTGTGGCCAGGTGGTCAAGGCCTCAACTTTACTTAGTCGGTCTCTATTCCCTCGGTGGATACTATATGTCCCATACTTTACTGATGTTTGAAAAATTGACACTTATCAATGGACAGTTTAAGGCCAAAGTCCTCCAGTCGGTCCAATACCTTAAATAATCTGCTCTCATGTTCCTCCAGTGAGCTGCCAAACACAATAACATCATCTAGGTATACCAGGCACTCTAGTAAGTTCATGTCCCACTGCACGCTCCATCAATCGTTGAAAAGTGGCTGGGGCACCTGAAATCCTTGAGGCATCCTCATGAATTCATTGAAATAGCCGGACAGATAAAGGCTGTCTTCTCACGGTCCTCTGGGGCCGACGGAATCTGGTAGTACCCACTCATGAGATCCAACACAGAGAACCACTCTGCCCCATTTAGGCAGTCCAAAGCATCCTGAATAAGGGCATTGTGTACTGATCAGGGATGGTCCGCCGTTTAAGGTGCGATAATCACACATATCCTTACTGTCCCATTCTTTTCCTCACCTACCACAATGGGGAAGCATAAGGGCTTCTGGATTCTTGTATTACACCAGCAGCTAACATCTCTTGCAGATGCCGCCTCACATCGCTCTATGTCAGCAGGTGCAGGCATGCCGAGACCTCTCACGAATGGTCTTCGTCATGCAGCCGGATATTGTGCTCAGCTCCTTGTACGTATCCTACATCCCATTCCTTTAAAGAAAACACCTGGTCTCTCTGGGCAAGCTCTCACTGATCCTCACTTTCCATTCAGCTGGCAGCGGGGAGTCGCCCGAAATCAAACAAGTCAGGCGTTACTCTGTCATTCTTCCTTGAACTCTTGCTGCGGGTAGCACTGCAGTCTGCACAATGCACATTAGCCAGGATGCAACCTCTATTTACTCGAATGTCTCTTTCAGACACATTATGAACTTGGACCATTACCCTCCTGGCATAAGCATGGGCTCTAGCGGGCAAAATACTAGGCTTGACCAGCAGTCCCTCTGGCAATTTTCCATCGCCTGGTGCATCCAACATTAATATTTTATTCTTAACATCCTTTCTGATACAGACCTCTCCCTGTAAGGTACACTGGGCATTTGGCCCAGGATCAGAGACTCAGGATCCTTCTTCCATACAATTCCGAGCAGTTCCTCTGGTTCTATTTTTCAGCATCTCTGTGCCTCATAGGCCTTCTTAATTAAAGCCGAACTCTTAAAGCTCTACTAGTCTTTGACCCCTGTTTTTCATAACACAACTGTGCCAGCCTTCCGAACATATGAGCATTTGTTCCAATCAACAAAGGACACCATCATACAGTCCAGTGGGGGACACACTAGGCTAGGGTCTCTACTTGTTGGCCACTCCAGCCAAGGAGGTGGGGAAAGACAGCCAAATTGATATACCGGAATAGGGGTAGGCCTTCTCACTTAACCCCCATACATGCAGTCCTTCTAATGGTTGTAAGTACATCTGACAAATGCCTGATACCAATCCTGGAACATAATTGTCACTTGGGGCCACTGTTCAACACAGCTCTGGTAGACACTCATTCACCTTTTACAGTGGTCTCCATGGAGGACCCACTATTCTGGACCAGTCTGGAGAGGCGGTGGTGGGGGCCTGGGCAACTGACCTTGCCACAAAAGGCGTGAGTTAGCATTTTTGGTGCCCTCACTGGGATCATTTGTGCACCTCTTAACCACTGATTTGTTCTCCAAGCTCTCCTTGTAGCCTATATGCAACTTTGTCAGTGTCTTTTGGGACCGGCATTCCTTTCATGTGCCCATCCTTCCCACAATTATAGCAAAACATACTTTCTGGAGTTTGAGCTGGCTGGCGGCCACACTGGGAGCCAGGGGCGGGGTATTACTAACTGGAAACCTTGGTGCCATCTCTGTCTCATGGGCGTGATAAGTATTTGGAGACATCTCGTCAGTTTCTCCACTTCCATAGTCAAGGAATCGAGTTTGGAGCTGTTATCAGCGGAGATACATGGGTGGGTACCTCACCCCATAGCAGATGCAGTCGGATATAGGTCAGGGCCCACGTGTCAGGCGTGGCCTTCATAAAGGGACTGTTTTGAATTCTCGGTTTCTCTCAACAGTTAGCCCCATTGTGGCATATCTTTTCCTTGTCAGAGCACTCATTGACTGCCAACCTCTGCCCTGAACTTCACCTTGATGGGTCACCTCAGTCACTCGGCTCGTGAGCCGCAGCTATTGGTGCAGGTCCCTCCCGAGGTCGCCTTTCTCAACTCCTCAATTTCTCTCATTAACTCATCATAGGAGGGTGGGGATTCCAGTCGATTTGCCAGGCGTAACTGAAGCAACAGCAGTTCTGAGAAGGGGCAGACTTAAGGATCCTGTCCAGCCTGGTTCGGGTCCAGTTCAATCGCTGGCAAACTACCCTTTCTGAGGCATTCTTGCAACAATTTTTCCAGCCGAGATACATACACAGAAGACAACTCCCTTGGTACTGTTGTGCATCTCTTACTCTCCACCATAGGTCCTCATCAGAATCTGGGCTCCCATACACATTCTCCAGGGCCTCAAGATGGCCTGTGCAGTCGCTTCAGGGTTGCTGGCCCATTGTATACGGATGGTAGCCAGAGCAGGACCTCGGAGGCTCTCACTAACCCTCTTTCGCTTTTTGGCTTCGAGCATTGCCATTCAAGCACTTGGGGGCAACATAGTCTATCCAGGTCTCCCAGTCATCCTCCCTTGGGGTGGGGAGGGTGCCAGAGAAGATCCTCAACCTTCGTAGAGTCGTGACTAATGGCAGGTGCAGAAATAAGGAGTCTGCATTGGTTCAGCCACCATTACGGGTACTGGAGCTGAGAGGATGTTGAGAGGAACACCCCAGGTGGCAAGAATAGTTTCTTCAAGTCCTCCACAGTTTTCCTTCCCCAGCAACCATTTAGCAAATTTCTCCTCAAAAGTTTCAGACAGTGGTGGGGGCTCATTCCCCCCCGGGTCTTTACTGTCCTTAGTTATCACTCTCCAGGCAGTGAGGGCTCCCTCTGGGGTAATGGTCTGTGGCACTTTGGAGCTATCTATGGGATCCTTAAACTCTACTAGGGCCAGGAAAGTGTGGGTGAGCAGATTAGCATGCCGACCCACCACCACAGGGTTTTGTAAACCTTCCACCTTGGAAAGTACTCCCTGTACAGTGTCCGTATTGATACCCAGGGAATGTCCAGGATAAGCATAGCATTTTGGGGGTCAATCTCTCCCAGTACACCACCCACCAGCCGTGCACAGCCACTTCTGTAGGGGTACCCATTTTTTTTCTTAACAGTGGTTCAGAAATATGGCCACTAGAGGACACACAATCCCAGCGGTGAGCCTCCAAGATGTAACCCTAGATGGCGCTATCCCAGGGGCTACTACCCCTGCCTGATTTGCCACCAACAGGCTGAGGGGCCTGGATCCAATGGCGGGTGCCTCCACCCAGAGGTCAGGGTTTGCAATAGTTAAACTAACTTGGTCACAGCCCTCTGGGACACTGCAACCCCCCTTTCTTCCCACTAGTGGCCCACACAGTATATCAGAATTACCTTCACAGTATACACTTACCCCCAGGACTGGTTCAGGCACTGGGACCCCTATGAAAATAAGATACAGTGCAACAATCACAGTACAATATTTTAACATAGACAAATACCTCAGGCAGTATAACTTTGCTGAAACAAGCAGCTCTGATTTATTTAGGGGGAATATAACAAGGACAGGGGGAAATCAGGTTAATTAGCTTATACTTTACTCATTTACCTATGGCTCTGTGCACAGGCCTATCCCTACCAGTTACTGTCCCTGGGTACCCAAGCCCTAGTGGCTAGTCCAAACCGTGGCAGCTGGTAGAGGCCCTTTCACACAGGGAAAAGAAAAATTAGTTAAACAGTCATCAGTACAGTTATTCCATTTGGATTCAATGTGGCAATTCAACAGGGAGCGACCCTGAATTAGTACTCACGACCTCCAAACAAGATAGGGTCCTTCAATGTCAGCAGGGCTACTCTTGAGCTCCACGAGACTCCTCACACATTTATATGGCAAAAAGAAAGTACTATACCAGGCAGGCTGCTTCTCTATCCCGATCGCAATTACTGCACAATACCCGGGAGAACACACAGCAGATTCAGTTCCTTACAGACCGAGTGCAAT
Organism: Neoceratodus forsteri; assembly: GCA_016271365.2. Taxonomy (NCBI): domain Eukaryota; kingdom Metazoa; phylum Chordata; order Ceratodontiformes; family Ceratodontidae; genus Neoceratodus; species Neoceratodus forsteri. The sequence continues at coordinate 167,391,649 of CM028137.1, forward strand.
TCAACAATTTCTCCAGTCTTCTACAGGGTGAGCCTGGTTTCTACTCTTCAGATATCTTTTGATTCACTTCACAGGACGGATTCAGTCCTAATAAGCAGTTACACAAGCTGCAGACGGAACTCTGGACCTTACACATGTTTTTGACTAAAACTGTGCACTGAAAAACACAGGTTTCTTTCCTCTTACTCCCAGAGCTAAACTGAAACTCCAACAGACATAACCGGGCACTTCCTTTGAGTTCCTCCCAGTTCTTGACTGATTGGCTGTCACTCACAATAGACTGCTCCTGTTGGTCCAAAAAGCGCTGAAGTCTAAACTACATCTCCCAGAGTCACTGCCCATACAATCCTCTTGTGGCTGGCTCAGATTATGAGTCCAAGTTCTGATTCGTCCAAGGCACCATTTTAGAGCTAGCTACCCACACTGATTGGTCCAGTTCAGCAGTTCAAACTGAATGGGAACTAGGCAGACACAGTTCTGACTGCAAAGAAAGCAGATTAGACAAACTGTATTTTCATTATTACTCTACATGATTTCTGGCAAACAGTTACATCTTTCAGATAGGTTCCCTTTGCACTCCTAGTGACTGCAAAATGGAGTGAATTGGCAGCAGTTCGAGTGGTACTCAAGCAGAGAAGCACAGTCCCCCTACAAACTAATTATGTCTGCAAGCAGACAGCTCTTAAAGAGACAGTACCAGAGGCTCTAAAAACACTCACTGATAAATGGCTTAAACGCCAAACACCATTCAGGCTTGGAGCATTCAAGCAAGCTCCTGGAAGTCTTTTGGGAACCCCCATTTGCAGGGGGGTTACACCAGTATCTGGAGTACAGACCCTTTCCCTGGTGTAGGGGAGGAACCCTTTCTACCGCTCTGAGAGCTAGCAGGGTTGAGACCTCTGCTTCTAGAGTAAAGGTCTCTAAAGAGCTTGCAGGAGGAAAAGACCTGATTCTCATCTTTGGGAACTTTTTGAGGCTGAGAACCAGACCCTGGCTTACTACTTCCAGAACCCACTTGTCTGAAGTTAAAGACACCCAGTTCTGACTGAAGTAAGCCAACCTGCCTCCTACTGGTAAAGGAGAATCGGCCCTGGGCACCCCATCAGGGTGCCTGCTTGGCAGGTGCTTTAGGCTGAGGGGTGGGGGCAGGCCTGCCCACGCCCGTCTGCCTCTGCCTCCTGAAGAACCCCTCTGAGCATAAGCAGAGGAGGCCTGGATTTGGTAAAAGGCCTGTGGAAAGGCCTACCCTACCTGGGGTGTGCCTCTGAGGAGTGGCTTGCCGCTCCTTGGCTTGGGCACTTTTATAGGTAGTCCTATATTCATCCATCTTCTTCATATAATTCTCTGTCTGCTCCCCAAACAGAGAATTTCCCACACGGAAAATCCATAGCCTTAGTCTGGGTATCCTGTGACAAGCTAGTACACCTGAGCCAGGCCAACCTACGAAAAGCTACAGATGTGGCCATGACTCTAGAGGAAACATCATCAAAATCACAGCAGCATGAAACTGCACCTTAGAAGCCTCAATGCCATCGGCAGCCACCTGCTCCAGCTCACTAGCAAGCTGGCGAGGGGCTTGTTTGGCTAAATCCATAACAGTATCCCATCTAGATTTCTGATCCCTTGCTACATAAGCCATATAATTTGCTTGCCTGAGTCCCAAGGACGCTGCCATGTACTGTTTTTTTGCCATGGCATCAATCTTCCTGGAATCCTTGTCAGGAGGATGTGAAGCCAGGGGAATATTAGCTTTATCGCAGGCTGCAGCCTGAACTACCCCAACATGACTGCATTGCTGAGAAAGGAATTCTGTATCAGGAGCTGACAGTGTGTACCTCCTGTCCATCTTTTTATCTACAGGAGGCACAGAATTAGGAGTTTTTAAGATTTTTATTGTTTGTTTCCTAAACGACTTATGCAAAGGAATAGACAATCTCCTGGACTCTGGTATATCCATCATTTCTACAAAATCAGGCTCCTCTTGCTCATCCACAGCTTCCGCCAAAGGAAGCTGGAGGGTTTCAGCAACTTTTTTGTAAAACATAAAATGAGAGGGGGACTCAGAAAGCATAGGGGGAGATTCTAAAGGTCTGTCTGGGGAGATGTCCGGTTCAATGGGCACACCCAGACCCTCCAAGTCACATTCATACTGTTCATAATCATCCTCCCCCTCCTCTGGTTCATAAAACTCCTCAACATCATATTACTGAACTGATGGAACCGACCGAACCGACCTTTTACCAGATAGTGGCGGTTCGGACGAACGGAGAAAGTGACTGGACAATCTGAATAGCTCTTGCTATCTCTGCAGCAGTTGGAGTAAAATTTGGGCTCCAAACCTTCTGACTTTCTTGTTCTCTTTACTGGAACTGGTTCATCCGAGCCAGCTTTTCGTTTGCCGAGAAGTCTCGCCTGGTCAGCGGGCACTCCCTCCGGTTCGGTTGGCACCGAACCGGGCTGGCCATCCGGGTCAGCGGAGTTTTTGGCTCTCCTGCCCCTGAGCCTGCCCAATCTCTTTTCCAGGGTGGCTTCAGGAAATTCTTACAAACCTGGCAGTCTGACTGGAGGTGGTCAAACCCCAGACAACAAACACATGTGGTGTGGGTCAGCCTTGGCAAAGACTTCTCACAGACATCACAGTGTTGAGAACCCAGTGGCCCGTTTTTCTTTTGGGTTTCTCAGACATAATGCCAGCCTAACCAGAAAAACTTGCCCCTTTAAGCGGCAGTGCCAGGCAAGAACACCCTTATCGGTTCCTAACCGTGTCACGGGTATTGGAAAACCATAAAGAAATCCGTTTTTTAGAACCGATAAGAACCGGAACCGCACTCTAAAATCTCAAGTTTAAAACTTTAAGTTTTAACCAAGCTGATCGGTTCAAAACCGAACCAATAAAACTTACAAGTTCCACAGAATTAAAATATGAATTACTTACATACCACAGACAGAGCTTGAACCGATCGGTTTTATGTTAAATAAACTATTCTCAGTTGAATCGAACCGAGAAAACACTGTTTAAACCGAGAAATGAACCGAGCAGTAGGAGAAATCTCCGGAGTGACTGGTCAGTGAGGCGGAGTAAAGAATCTGACAGTTTAGGTTTGAAACTACACAGACAGAGCTTCTCTTTAGAGCTCGTGCTCTAAGTTCCATTCATGGAATGGAGTTAACTCTTTCACCTCCGGAGCAGTTCTAATGGTAGGACAAACTGCAATTGTCATAATATAGCAAGACTTCATGTTGTTTGAACAAAGGGGCACAATTTGAAGATAGAGGGGGGACGGCTCAGAGGTAATGTGAGGAAGTATTTTTTCATGGAGAGGGTTGTGGATACATGGATCAGCCTCCCTGAGGAGGTTGTGGAGTCAAGAACACTGGGGGAGTTCAAGAATGCATGGGACAGACAAAAGGCAGTCCTAGTGGGGGGTAGGAGGAAGTAAGCTGTTGGGTAACTAGGATCTGCAGCTTATCTGTTAGGTAGGAAAATGGGCAGACTAGGTGGGCCAAACGGTCCTTATCTGCCGTCACATTCTAGGTTTCTATGTTTTTGGATTTCCTTTTTGCTTTTTTTTTGTTTTGTTTCCTGTTTTGGGTGAGTTTTGTTGTCCTAGCTCCTGTGCTGCAGTGTCCTGCTCTGCAGTGTCCTCTGCCCCTTTGTTTGATTTTGGAGATACAGGCAGATATCTGTCTTTAGTTTTTATATGATTTGTGGTGGTGATATGTTGGAGAGCATTGAGTGATGGGACACCCGATTTGCCCCTCCTAACCACCTGCCAACCTCCTGGACCAACTACCCTATGCGGTCGAGGTGCTTCAGTTGGATGTTGGGGAAATGGAGGGCGGTTCTTATAATATATTTCCTCTTGAATATGCAATTTGAGGCACGAAATCTCTGCCAATCCTGCCTGGAGCTGAGCCCTTCATGTCTCTCCTTGTATGGCTTCTCTTGCAGACCCTACACCATTTTAGTTGCCCTCCTCTGGACTTCCTCCATCCTGTCTATGTCCTTGTAGAGATGGGGTCTCCAGAACTGGACACAGCACTCCAGATGGGAACTCACCAACTGTCTGTACAGAGGGATAACAACTTCCTGTTTTCTGCTGGTTATGCCTCTCCCTATACATCCCAGTATCCCCCCAGCCCTCCCCACTGCCTTCTCACATTGCTTGCTAATCTTAAGGTCATCTGATATGATTACCCCCAGGTCCCTTTCCATTTTTGTTGTTGTTACTACCCCCCCCCCCATTGTGTAATCTTCCCCTGGGTTCTTGTTTCCCAGGTGCATTATTTTGCACTTCTTTGCATTGAAGCCAAGCTACCATACTTCTGACCATTCCTCCAACCTTGCCAAGTCCCTTTTCATCCTTTCCACGCCTCTTTGTGTATCAACCCTGTTGCAGATCTTTGTGTCATCTGCAAAGAGGCATACTTTTCCTTCCAGTCCCTCTACAATGTCACTTATAAAGACATTAAAAAGGACTGGACCCAGTACTGAACCCTGCAGTACCCCACTAGTAACCCCTCTTTCTTCAGAGTGGACCCCATTTACAATTACCTTCTGTGTCCTGTTGTCCATCCAATGTTTTACCCAGGTTACCACCCTGGGGACCCACTCCCAGGCTGATTAATTTGATTATTAATGAAACCCCCCTGCAAATGGGGGTTCCCAAAAGACTTCCAGGAGCTTGCTTGAATGCTCCAAGCCTGAATGGTGTTTGGCGTTTAAGCCATTTATCAGTGAGTGTTTTTAGAGCCTCTGGTACTGTCTCTTTAAGAGCTGTCTGCTTGCAGACATAATTAGTTTGTATGGGGGACTGTGTGCTTCTCTGTTTGAGTACCACTCGAGCTGCTGCCAATTCACTCCATTTTTGCAGTCACTAGGAGTGCAAAGGAACCTATCTGAAAGATGTAACTGTTTGCCAGAAATCATTTACAGTAATAATGAAATTACAGTTTGTCTAACCTGCTTTCTTTGCAGTCAGAACTGTGTCTGCCTAGTTCCCCATTCTGGTTTTGAACTGCTGAACTGGACCAATCAGTGTGGGGTAAGCTAGCTCTAAAATGGTGCCTTGGCAGAATCAGAACTTGGACTCATAATCTGAGCCAGCCACAGAGGATTGTATGGGCAGTGACTCTGGGAGATGTAGTTTAGACTTTAGGCCTTTTGGACCAACAGCAGCAGTCTATTGTGAGTGACAGCCAATCCAGTCAAGAACTGGGAGGAACTCAAAGGAAGTGCCGGTTTGTCTGTTGGGAGTTTCAGTTGAGCTTTGGCAGTGAAGGAAAGGAACCCTGTGCTCCTTCAGTGCTACAGTTTAGTCAAAAACATATGTGTAAGGTCCAGAGTTCGGTCTGCAGCTTGTTAGGACTGAATCAGGTCCTGTGAAGAGAATCAAAGGATATCTGAAGAGTAGAAACCAGGCTCACCCTGTAGAAGACTGGAGGAATTGCTGAAAATTGCACTCGGTCTGTCAGGAACTGAATCTGCTGTGTGTTCTCCCAGGTATTGTGCAGTAATTGCGATCAGGATACAGATGCAGCCTGCCTGGTATAGTGCTTTCTTTTTACCATATAAATGTGTGAAGAGGTTTGTGTACCTCAAGTGAATCCTGCTGCCATTAAGTGACTTTTGCCTGTGACTGTTTACCATATAAATGTGTGAGGAGTCTCTTGGAGCTCAAGAGTAGCCCTGCTGACATTGAAGGACCCTATCTTATTTGGAGGTCGTGAGTACTAATTCAGGTCGCTCCCTGTTGAATTGCCACATTAAATCCAAATGGAATTACTGTACTGCTGACTGTTTAATTCTCCTTTTCTGTGTGAAAGGGCCCTACCAGCTGCCACGGTTTGGACTAGCCACTAGGGCTTGGGTACCCAGGACAGTAACTGATAGGGATAGGCCTGTGCACAGAGCCATAGGTAGATGAGTAGAGTGATAAGCTAATTAACCTGATTTCCCCCTGTCCTTGTTATATCCCCCTAAATAAATCAGAGCTGCTTGTTTCAGCAAAGTTATACTGCCTGAGGTATTTGTCTATGTTAAAGTACTGTACTGTGATTGTTGCACTGTATCTTATTTCACAGGAGGTCCCAGTGCCGGAACCAGTCCTGGGGGTAAGTGTATACTGCAAAGGTAATTCTGATGTATTGTGTGGGCCACTAGTGGGAAGAAAGGGGGGTTGCAGTGTCCCAGAGGGCTGTGACCAAGTTAGTTTAACTATTGTAAACCCTGACCTCTGGGTGGAGGCACCCGCCATTGGATCCAGGCCCCTCAACCTGTTAGTGGCAAATCAGGCAGGGGTAGTAGCCCCTGGGATAGCGCCATCTAGGGGTTACATTAATCTTTTGTGTGGGACTGTGTCAAATGCCTTGCTAAAGTCTAGGTAGGCCATGTCTGCAGCCCCTCCCTGGTCTATTATTTTGGTCACCTAGTCAAAGAAATCAATTAGATTTGTCTGACATGACCTTCCCACTGTGAACCCATGCTATCTTGGGTCCTGTGCGTCACTTTCCTCTAGGTACCCATGGATCAACACTTACAACAGTGAGATATCTGTACACATTTTTTTGACATCTTCCAAAATTTTATTTTAGGGTAGTAACTTAGTAACGAGTAGCAGTGCTGCACAGTCAGCTAGTTTGTGAACACTCAGGGTCTCAGGCCCTGGACCTGCAGAGGCAGGATGCATTACAGAGGTGAAGCACTTATTCTGGTGGGGGTGGGGCAGAAGTGTATGTGAGAACCTCCACTGGCTATCCCTCCTACAGCGGCGGGTCTAGGAGTGGTGAAGGGTGTGGACGCCCTCTCCCCACTGTAACCTGTTTGCTGCTTCTGCATTTCACTTTGTTGAAGAAGTCTGATGTATTGATTGTGCAAAAGATTATATTCAAAACTACAGATTACATTTGTATTTTCTGTCAAAATGCAATAAAAAGGATAATAGCAGGCAATATGAAGGATTAAAACAACTTTTAAAAAGTTGCACATTACATATGCAAACAATCCCAGCACCCCCATTGTAAAATCTTGGATTCGCCACAGCCCTTCTATCTTAAATCCCATTCTCTACTTCTTCTTCCTCCTACCTTCTCTGCAACACTAATTCCCCTTGTCTTTCTATTCCTTCTAGAAAACCTATTGTTGGGCAATCTGCTTTTTCTTACCGATTTCCTAAACTGTGGTCCTCCCTTCCCCTTTCTATTCATTCTGCCTCTTCTCCTTCCTCCCTAAAGTGTCTTCTTTATGACTTTTGTTCTCCTACCTGCAACTGTTTCTGACCCCCTCCTCTTTTTGTTCCTTTTCTCTACACATGTGTGTTTTATATTCTAATTGCATTCATTTATTAATTTTCCTCTAATTATTTATATTATACTTCATATATTACTATATTACTGTAATTGACTTCTTATTTTCATCAGTTTACTGTTTAGCTATCTCTTTCTCCCCTTTCCCCAAGGATGCATCTGGAAACTAGCTGTTCTCAGCTCAGTATGTCTTTCCTGCTTAAACTTTTAACTAACTAACTAACTAAATAATGGTGGCTATAGCAGCCCTATGATGGCCAAAGTTGGACAAAAGGTGGAACTGGAGATACTGTTTTTAACTACAGTATTTCCCTTTTTAAGCTCTCCCTAACATTGCACTAATTTGGGCCGGCCCAATCCCATCTCTGTTGAGATGCTTTGCAGGCCTCTGGGTACCCCTTCCAGTCACCCAGTGCCCACCAGCAGAAGGTAACAGTCTGACCCTCATGGGGGTCACCTGTTGCAAACAAGGGGATAAAAATGTTACTTCCCTGTAATTGTGTTTCTTTTAGTGGTATTCATCCATAACCACATGCACTGCACCATCTCCAGCTCGAGAGGTCTGGGCCTAGAACCATCCAATCTGTACAAAACCTCAACCACATGGCACCACCTCTTCTTGCAAGAGGATTCCCTCCCACCACTAGATTTTTCCTACTGAATGAAGGAGCATCTTCAAGGAGAGCAAATACCACTAATAACAATGTACTGTAAAATAACGATGTAAAAATGTTTGTAGTCTGTAGTTGTCCGCATTGCTTCTGTAAATGGAACATTATCCCAGTGAGTCTATCTGGTAAACAAAATAAATAAATACATCAACAAAATAAAATGTACCAAGCCCAAGTAGCACAGACAAGGGAGGATTGGTATGTGGTATATGGCTATGGATGTATATCACTAAAGGAAACAGTTACAGGTGAGCAACCTGTTCTTCTAACAATAAGGATTCATCCATTGCCACACACATTGCATTGACTACCAGAAGTACAACAGGACAAGCGAACTGCTGGAGCTATTTGGAGAAATAAGTAATTCAGGACAGCAGAACCAAGGTCTGCATCCCTATGAAACTGGATATCCACACTAAGCTGAGGTAAGTGTGTGTGTGGATACAAAGGAAGCACTTTGCAGATTTCTGCACAGAGGACAAACCTAAAGGTTGCTTCTGAAGTGGCTATACACTGCATAGTCCTTTGGGGACAGGGTGTGAGGCAAGAATGTAGCAAAGGTCAATAGAGGAGGCTAACCAACAGGATAAGGTTCTTCTGGTCACATGGACACTTTTGAAAGCACCTCTAAATGCAGTGAACAGCTTGTTGGCTTAGCTCCTGATAGTCATGGTCCTATTCAAATGAAAATTAAGAGACTTCTATATGTCCTGGTGGTGAAATAATGCCTGACACCAGTTGGCATGGGGTCTAGGAAAAATGCCGGTGAAAAATGGATTGGTTAACACAGAATTCGAAGATAACCTCACAGGAGAAGGGTTACCTTGGCTTTGTGAAAAACCTAATAGTCAAGGTCATTGCAGAGAGTCTGAGGTGCACTGTGCTGGATAAGGTAATAGGTGTTAAAAGAGCCATTTTCCAAGACAAAGCTTTAAATACAAGAGCTGAAATGGCAGATTCAGCATCTTTGACAAAACTAAATTAAGCGCCCATGAAGGAAGTATGTATTGATGAGGAGATATGCTTTAAATGATTTAACTCCCTCAGGGACACTAGAAAACAGGAGCAGAGGCCATAGAAGGAGCCTCTTCTCTGGGCCTGGATGCAGAAACAGCTGTCAGATGTACATCCAGGGATGTTATTTATAACCATAAAGTCACCAAATGTAGAAGGTAGTGCATGATACTGGCAACAGAGTAAGAGTTTGGGGGAAATGGCATGCTTGCTGCACCAAATGGATTTTTTCCATTTTAAAGTACTAAACAGGCTTTCTTGGTAACTGTTTTTCTAGACACAACCAATACATCAAGACCATTCTTTTACATTCATTAGTCCTGAAATTCTATCCTTTTACTTTCCTTAGTCCTGAAATTATATCTTTTCAGGATCTGGGTCTTCAGGTGCAAAGGATGTTTGTCCAGATAGGCTATTTCCCCCACAGACCTGATGAAATTGCCCTGTCTGAGGGGAAGAGAGAAAGGCTTGCAGATGCTCAGGCAAAAGAGGTCCAAATAATAGACATGCTTGGCCAAATCCAGAGCAAGCAGAATCATCCAGGGTTGGTCTTGCTGAACCTTGAAGTTGACCCTCTGAATGAGAGGGAATTGAAGAAGGTGAACAAAACAAGTTGACCCTCTGAATGAGAGAGAATTGAAGAAGGTGAACAAAACCTTCCACCCTAATTTAGGGTGAGAGCATCCAGGTATATGGTTACTATTTCTGGTGACCTTGCACATAATAGGGAAAGCTTTCTGTTTTCTCAGGAGGTGAACAGACCTATCCAAAAAGTTATCCACTCCTTAGAAATCCTGGCCAGGACCTCTTGGCTCAGAGACCACTTGTGAGTGATGGTCTCCATGTGTCTGAGACTGTCTGCCACACAATTAAGCTTGCCCACCAGATGTAAAACAAGGAAGTGAGTGTGAGTGGAAAGGCTAATTCCCATAAGTTCAGAGCTGTTAGTTTTGAAGACTGGTCATCTCCCTGTTTGTTCTGGCAGAGCACTGAAGTGTAATTGTCCCTGTTTGCTTGAACCGCCTGGTCCACTACAAGACAAAAACATGCCTGAAGTACAAGGCAAATCACCCTGAGCGCCAGGATATTAATGTACAAGAAGGATTCCTCTTTAGCCAAGTCCTGTGCAGCACATCCTGTCCGTGAGGTGCCTGTGGTTAGGTGGTGTGCAGGATGAGAGGGATGGAAAAAGATGACTACTATGATGTTTTGTTCCTCCAGCCACCAAGGTAGGGTCTTCATCAAGTGTAGAGTCATTGCTATCCTGTGATCCATATGGACCCACTTCTGAGACTACTGTTCCTTGAGATACCAATGAAATAGCCACATGTGAAGCTGAGCTTGAGGAGCTACAAATGTGGTTGACACCAAGACCCGCCTAACAGGACCCTTTGAAGGTTAGCAGGTCTAAGGAATGGCCAAGGGCCAAAGGAGCCTCAGCAAGGGTAGGACTTAGTTCTACACCAATGACTGTGATGTTCTGAGATGGGGCAGTGCAGACCTCTCTAAATTCAAATGGACCCCCATTTTCTGAAATATATCCATTGTGAGACCTCAGGCCCTTACTGCTGCCTTGCTCAGCCACTTTTCCAGGTATGGATACTCTGCCATCTTTTGCTGCAGAGTAGGGAAAGTACAGTTATGTAAGAACTTACCATAACAGTAGATCTTTGAGCGAGGGTCCTGCAGTAGATCATAACATATGGGACTGCACACCCCCTGGCATCAGGACCGCATGGCAAACTTTCACTAGCAATGCCTGGCACGTGATGGCCTTCAGTGTGACCCTATATAGCGGGCAGTCCCCATGCCCGCTTTCCAGTTCTCCCATCGAGATCCAAGGAGGACGAGACAGGAGATAGGATGGAAATCTTGGAGCCCAGTTCAGAATGACCTGTAAGGAGAATGCAGAAACTGGGTTAAGGAGGGATGGGAAGTATGACCTACTGCAGGAACCTCTCTCAAAGATTTACTGTTACGGTAAGTTCTTACGTAACTGTACTACCTTACTTCGAGAGGGTTCCTGCAGTAGGTCATAACATGTAGGACTGAATTCCAAACAGTCAGTCTCCTAGAGACCCAGATGAAAAAACAGGGATGAGGAAACCACTGAAAACAGACCCGGACCGGCCTAAGACAGTAGGCCCTGCACTACGGCTAGACTGAACCCGGCACTATGCCTAGAGGTGATGTCCAGACTGTAATGCTTCGCGAAGGTATGGACCAAACTCCAGGTTGCTGCCACGCAAATCTCAGCTGCAGAAACATTTCTGAGAAAGGCTATGGACGCAGCCATGCCTCTGGTAGAGTAACCTCTGACCTCCCCCTGGAAGAGGTTTGTTGTACTTCTGGTAACAGAAGCATATGCAGTTAGCCAGCCATTTGGAGAGGCACTGATTAGAAACTGCAGACACCAAGGATTTGGGGGCAAATGAGACAAAAAGCTGGTCAGACTTTTGGGGCTCTTTGGTCCGGTGGACATAGCACCTCAAGATTCTGTGCACATCTAACGTGTGGAGAAGTGCCTCACCTATATTTGAATGGGCCGGATAATACACCGGGAGCTCAACCGATTGATTAAGGGTGAACTCGGAAACCACCTTGGGAAGAAACTTGGGGTTAGTGTGCAGGACCACTCGGTCCTTATGAAAAATTAAATAAGGCTCCTTATGCATCAGAGCCTGGAGCTCGGAAATCCTTCAAGCAGAAGTTATGGCAACCAAAAAGAGCGCTTTCCTGGAAAGGTAGCGCATGTCACAGCTTACCACTGGTTCAAAAGGAGGAAAGGTAAGCTTCTCTAAAATGAAATTAAGGTCCCAAGATGGAGTGGGGTTGTGGATAAGGGGTTTCAAATGGAGGATCCCTTTCAGAAAGGTTTTTGAGATCTCCAATTGAGCTATGGGTTTCCCCTTCACCAAAGAGTGGTAGGCCGAAATAGCCGAAAGGTGTAATTTGAGGGTAGAACAGCCTAGACCAGAGTCAGATAGGTGCAACAGGTACTCCATGATCTGAGGAGCTGAGCAAGTGGAAAGGTTTCAGCCCTTAGATGCAACCCAGATGGAGAAACGCTTCCATTTCATAGTGTAAGTGGACTTGGTGGAGGGTTTCCTAGCCTCCACCAGGACCTGAGTTACCCTCTGGGAGACTCCAAAGTGAGACACGATTATGTCTGAAGGAGTCATGCATGCAGATGTAGGGTCCTGAGTCCCAGATGCACCAGCCTGCCTTGATTCTGCATCAACAGATCATGTTGAAGAGGAAGGGGAACTGGGGGTTCCATGGATAGCTGCTGCAGGAGTGGAAACCAGATCTGCCTCTGCCAAAGAGGAGCTATAACGAGCATCTGAGCCCCCTCTGCCTGAAGCTTCAGAAGGACGCGCTGTAGAATGGGAAAGGAAGGGAAGGCGTACAAGTACTTCCCTGTCCAACATAGAGATAACGCATTGTGCCAGAAAGCACCAGGCTCTGGAATGAGCGAGCAAAACCTGGGAAGTTTTGCGTTGGATTGGGAGGCAAAGAGATCTATCTCTGGACATCCACATCGATGGAACAATGAATTGGCCACTTCCTGACTTAGTTCCCATTTGTGAGCTTGAGACAATGTTCAACTGAGGCTGTCCACCAGAATGTTTTGCACGCCTGGAACTTGCACGGCCGTAAGAAACAGGCCGTGCTGGACCACCCAGAACCACACCAGCATCACCTCCCTGCACACGGGGTACGATCGAGTGCCTCCCTGCTTGTTGATGTAACAGACCACCGACATGTTGTCTGTCTGGATCAGCAGTGTTCCCATGGACAGAAAGGGCTGGAATGCCTGAAGGGTATACAGAACGGCCCTCATCTCTAATATATTTATATGGAGGGACATCTCCAGCTGAGACCACAATCCCTGTGTTCTGTGGTTCCCCAGACAAATTCTGAGGATCCAGAAACAAATCCAGAAAAGGTCCTTCTTGAGAGCGCTGGACACTAGGACAGGATGGTCCAAGTTGTCCGAGCGCTGATCCCATTGGACACGAAGTGTCCATTGGGAGATCCTCATGTGTAGCCTGGCAAAGGGAACAGTGGAGATGAATGCCGCCATAAGGCCGAGGAGGAATAAGAATGCCCTGGTGGGAATATGCCTGGATGAAAGAACTAGACTGACCTGCTCCCGTAGAGTGACTGCGCTGTCTGAGGGCAGAAAAGCTCTGCACTGGACTGTGTCCAAGACCACTCCAATGAATTGAAGCCTCTGGGAGGGAACCAGTGATGACTTGGGGTAATAAACAGTAATCCCCAGTCAGGAAAATAGGTACAGTGTAGAGGAGACAGTCTCCTCGAGGCTGGTCCTAGAAGAAAAAAATTACTCACCTTAGTAATGCTGTTTCTTCTAATGGAGTCTTGCTGTATTCTGACTATATGCAGTTAGCCCCAGCACTTGAACTGCCCCGGAGAGTAAAGAGTTAACTCTATGCAGAAGCATAGAACGTTGAGCTCGAGCTTGGTTTTCAAACCTCTGTCTCTAGCACTCTGAAGTGTAACCGTCAGATTATTACGAGCACTAACTAATCAAATTAACAGGTGGAAATTGTTTCAAACTTTTTGTAAGCCAAATGGCCACCACAAATTGTTTTTAGGGTCAAAAGACTCAAGTCGAGAACCCCAAAAAGAAAGCTAAAAATAAAGACAAAGGAAGTAGTGAAATTAAAACATTAATAATACTAATAAACCCTTAAGATAAGGCATGCCAAGTACATCTCTGGGGTGCAGCACTGTGCCTGCCCACCCACATCCCAAAACTACTAGGTTCCAGGAGGGGCGGCAGGAAGGGAGGTCAGAATACGGAAAGACTCCATTAGAAGAAACAACATTACTAAGGTGAGTAATTTTTTCTTCAAACAACATAAAGTCCTGCTGTATTCTGACTATATGTAGACTACCAAGCAGTACCCCCCCCCAAGGAGGAGGGAGTCACAGAACCTATTTTGGGAACAGGATCTACAGCAGAGCTGTGCCAAACCTAGTATCACTTCTAGACTGAATGTCCAGACAGTAATGTTTGATAAATGTGTGAACAGTTTTCCAGGTGGCTGCTTTACAGATTTCCACTAAAGGTATGTCTCTAGCTGCTGCGAGCAAAGCAGCTGTACCTCTAGTAGAATGAGCCCTTTAGGCCTGAGGGAGGTTCCTTCCCAAGCTTTGAACAGCAGAACTGGATACAGGAGACAATCCATCTGGCAATAGTTCTCTTGGTGGCTGGTTTGCCCTTTCCCACCTCTCCATAGGTGAGAAATAACTGAGAACAGCCATTCCTATAAGTCTTAATATGCTCCACATAATAACTAAAGGCCCTCTTTACATCAAGACTGTGTAATCTTCTCTCCCCAGAGGAAGAATGGTCAGTGAAAAATATAGGCAATGACATAGATTGATTCAGATGAAAGTCTGACACTACCTTGGGAAGAAACTTTCTGTTAGTTCGAAGGACCACCTTATCCCTGTGAAATGAAATGAAATCAGGTTCCACTGATCAAGCCTGTAACTCACTGATTCTCCTGGCAGAGGTAATAGCTACCAGGAATACAGTTTTCCATGTCAAGTATTTCAGCTCTGCTGAAGATAGAGGCTCAAAAGGGGGCTGCATAAGCTGTGCTATACAGATGTTCAGATCCCAAAAAGGGGTAGGATCTCGAAAGAGAGGATTAACATGTAGTAAGCCTTTGAAAAACTTCTTGAAGACTGGATGAGAGGCTAGGGAAGAGCCCTTACCAGTGGAAAGAAAGGCAGACACAGCTACCAAATGTACCTTGAGAGTAGTAGGCCGGAGGCCTAAGCTATTAAGATGCACCAGATAGTTCAGTACAGTAGCAATGTCAGCCAACTCTGGCTGAACAGGTTTCTGGGAACACCAAAAAACAAATCTTTTCCATTTGGAGTTGTAAGTCTTTCTGGTAGCAGGTTTCCTGCTAACCTTTAGAATGTCCAAGACTGACTGAGAAAGGTTTAGACTTGTATATTCTAACTCTTCAAGAGCCAGGTCTTGAGCTTGAGAGCCTGAAGATTGGGGTAGAAGATCCTCCCCCGGGAGGATGTCAGAAGATTGAACTGCCTGGGAAGACACAGAGGCATTGTCACTGACAGTGACAGTAGTAGAGGATACCAAGACTGTCTGGCCCAGTCTGGGGCCACTAGAATCACCCTGCAAGGCTGAGATCTGATTTTGATCAGGACCCTGAATATCAATGGGAAAAGAGGAAATGCATACAGGAACCTGCTTGTCCAATCCAATAGTACAGCATTCTGATGAACAGAGCCTAGGAGAGGAGTTGATGTTTGTCCGGGGCTGCAAAGAGATCTATCTCTGGAGTACCCCACCTCTTGAAGATGACCTGAAGGATCAGAGGATTCAGAGTCCATTCATGATGACTCTGAGAAATTCTGCTGAGAGCATCTGCTAAAATGTTTTCCTTCCCTGGGAGGTGCACAGCCACCAGGGAAACCTGAAGGGAATAAGCCAGAGACCATATCTTCATGGCCTCTGTGCACAAGGCCGAGGACCTAGTGCCTCCCTGCTTGTTGATGTACCACATGGTTATGGTATTGTCTAACCTGATTTTTACTACTTTCCCCTGAACCAAAGTTGAGAATGTCTGCAGTGCTAGAAAGACAGCTCTCAATTCTAGAAGATTTATGTGAAGAAGAGACTCCTGGTGAGACCAGGTTCCCTGAGCTGTAAGCTGATCCAGGTGAGCCCCCCAGCCTAGGAGAGAGAGACGTATGTGGTGAGAATCACTGAAGGAGCTGACTGATGAATGGAACACCTTGCTGAAGATTGTCCTCCTCCAGCCACCACTGGAGTGTCTGAACTAGAGTTTGAGACACTGGAACCAATTTGGAGAGAGGGTCCTTTTTCTGAGACCAGTAAGATCTGAGATGAAACTGAATATCTCTCATCTGAAACCTTGCTCCCTGGACCACAGCTGTGGATGCTGCCATGTGGCCCAGCAACTGCAGAAAATGTTTGGCTGGACAAGAAACTAGAGGATGAAAAGAGGAAGCCTGAGTGACTAGAGACTGAACTCTTGAAAGAGGAACAAATGCTCTTGCCTGGGTAGTGTCTATGTCCCACCCCTATGAAAGTGAGCAGCTGAGTTGGTTCCAGAACCAACTTTTCTAGGTTTAGAATGAAACCCAAGGACTCCAGGAGCCTTTGTGTGACCTCTAAGGCTGACTTGACTTGGTCTGAGGACTGACCTACTAGGAGCCAGTCGTCCAGATATGGGAACAGAAGAATACCTTGTCTCCTGAGGAATGCCACCACTACTGCCAGGCACTTGGTGAACACCCTTGGAGCAGATGTTAGGCCAAAAGGCATGACTCTGAACTGAAAATGGCCTGAGGGCAACTCGAACCTGTGGTACTTTCTGTGGGAATGTCTGATGGGTATGTGGAAATAGACATCCTTGAGATCCAGGGAGGCTAGCCAGTCTCCTGGTCTCAGAGAGGGAATAATTATTCTCAGAGTCACCATTTTGAACTTTGGTTTTGTTAGGTGTTTGTTGAGGTACCTTAAATCTAGGATGGGTCACACTCCCCTGTATTTTTTGGGGTAAGGAAGTATCTGGAATAAAGTCCTTTTCCCCTGTGACAAAGAGGTACCTTCTGTACTGCTCGCAGGAGCAGAAGAGTGGAGACTTCTGCCTCTAAGGCCTTTGTCTCCAAGGGGGGGAGGGGGCTGAAAGATCTTGCTCTCATTTTTGGGAACCTTTTGAAACTGAGAACAAGTCCCTGGCTCACTACTTCCAGGACCCATTTGTCTGAAGTAATAGACTCCCAGGCCTCGGAGTAGTGAGCCAGCCTGCTCCCTACAGGAATTGGGGAGGCGACCCTGACTGACACCTCAGGGTGTCTGTCTGGCAGGGGGCTTGGACTGAGTGGATGCTGGGGTCCTAGTCATCCCTCGTCTGCCTCTTCCCCTGAAGAACCCCCTCTGCTGGAATGAAGAGGAAGCCTGGGCTTAGTACAAAGGCCTGTGAAAAGGCCTGCCCCTGCCAGCCCTAAACTGCTGCTTCTGAGGAGTGGCCTGCTTCTCTTTCGCTGCAGCACTCCTGTAGGTGGTCCTGTACTCATCCATCTTCTTCATATAAGCCTCTGTCTGTTCCCCAAACAGAGAGTTACCAGCAACAGGAAAATCCATAGCCTTAGTCTGGGTATCCTGTGACAAGTTGGTACATCTGAGCCAAGCCAATCTCCTCATGGAGGCAGATGTAGCCATGACCCTGGAATGTACATCATTTGAGTCAACAGCAGCATGAAATTGGACTTTGGATGCCTCGATACCATCTGCAGCCACCTTCTCCAGCTCCTTGGCTAGCTGGGGAGGGGCACTCTTAGCCAGTTCCAGAACCATATCCCATCTCTATTTCTGGTACCTGGCTGTATATGCCATGTAATTAGCTTGTCTGAGTCCTAAAGAGGATGCCAAGTACTGCTTCTTGGCCATGGCATCCACTTTCCTAGAATCCTTATCTGGGGGGTGGAATGCCAGGGGAATATTAGCCTTGTCATAGGCTGCAGTCTGCACTACCCCAACATGGCTGCAATGAGTCATAAGGAATTCTGTTCCAGGATCTGACAACGTATATCTCCTGTCCATCTTTTTATCCACAGGAGGTACAGAAGTTGGAAACTGCAAGATTTTTTGTGTCTGTTTCCCCAGGGATTTATGCAGAGGGATAGACACTCTCTTTGACTCTGGGACATCCATCATTTCCATGAAGTTAGCTTCCTCCTGATCCTGTTCAGCTTCTTCAACAGGGAGCTGAAGAGTATCAGCCACTTTCTTGTAAAACAAGAAATGGGAGGGGGACTCAGAAAGTCTGGGAGAAGACACACTGTAAGGTCTCTCTGGGGAGATATCAGGCTCTACTGGCTCACCTAGGCCTTCATCCTCCTCTTCATCATACTCTTCTTCTCCATCCAAATCGCCCTCATAGAAAGCTTCTGGATCAATGACAGAAGTGACTATGTCTGACCGAACTGAACCTCTGTGAACTGTTGCTGGTTTGGTCGGAACCGGGCAAAGCGACTGTACGATAGTGATCGTTTTTGCAATCTCCTCAGGGGTCGGACCATGGGAAGCCGGATCCGAACTGGCTTATTTACATTTTATTTTACTAGGAACTGATTCCACAGAATCAGCTCTCCTTTTGCCTGAGGAGGTATCGCCCAGGTCAGTGGGCACCTCCTCAGGTTCAGTCGCAACCGAACAGGGCTGGCCATCCGGGTCAGCGGACTTCTCGGCCTCCCTCCACCTACTCAAACGTTTTTCCAGAGTGGCTTTGGGAAAGTTTTTACAAATCTGGCAGTCTTCTTTGAGGTGGTCAAACCCCAGACAGTAAACACAGATGAGGTGAGGGTCGGCCTTAGCAAAGGCCTCCTTACACTCGGTACAGTGTTGAAACCCAGTGAGACTGGTTTTCTTTTTGGGTTTGTCAGACATGCCGAAAAACTAAAACAGTTACCCTTACCAGTTTTTATGCCAGGCAACTAAAAACTGATCGGTTCCAACCGTGTCATGGGTCGGTTAAAAAAATCCAGAAAACTGGATTTTTTAGGAGCCACAGCAAAATTTCTGAAAAGAACTCAAATATAATGGGTTTTGGTTCTAAACCGGACCAACCGGAGAAGAACCGAAGGCAAAACAATTTCCACAAGAAACACCAGAATTACAACAAAACTACCTACTACTACCACTTACAGTTACCAAGACAGAGGTAAGAAGACCGAAAATAAGGAAGCGGTTTGACAAAATTGACCAATTCAAACTATACCGAACTGAAGTGCAGGAGGGATCTCCTGAGTGACTTCACAGTTAGGCGGAGTAAAAAATCTGACGGTTACACTTCAGAGTGCTAGAGACAGAGGTTTGAAAACCGAGCTCGAGCTCAACGTTCTATGCTTCTGCATAGAGTTAACTCTTTACTCTCCGGGGCAGTTCAAGTGCTGGGGCTAACTGCATATAGTCAGAATACAACAAGACTTCATGTTGTTTGAAGGGGTTGCTAAGAGCCAGTCGTCCAGATAAGGGAACACCGCAAGAAAAAATTACTCACCTTAGTAATGTTGTTTCTTCTAATGGAGTCTTGCTGTATTCTGACATATGCAGTGATGTCCAACCTTTGAACTGCCCCAGAGATGAAAGAGTTAACTTTCCATGCCAGGCATGGAACGCTGAGCTCAAGCTCGGTTGAGACTCTGTCTGTTGCTGTTTGAACTCAAACCGCCAGATCTTTATGAGCTATACTCACTGGGTGTCCTGTGGAAACTGTAAACTTACACTAGCCAACTGGCTACTAAACATAATAAAAGATTTTTGGTCCCAAAGCAAAGACTCAAGTCAGGAAACCCAAAAAATAAAACAAAACACAACACCCACACACCCAAACTACAGGGGGCGAGAAAAGAATGGGTGGGGGCACCTCCCGAGTGCCAATACTGCTGCTGCCCACCCACATCCCAAAAACCGGGTTCTGAGAGGGGAGGCAGGGGGGAGGTCAGAATACAGCAAGACTCCATTAGAAGAAACAACATTACTAAGGTGAGTAATTTTTCTTCAAACAACATGAAGTCTTGCTGTATTCTGACATATGCAGACTACCATGAGTACCTTCATGGAGGAGGGACAGAACCTACTTTGGAAATAGGCTCTGAAGCAACTGTTGTAGCAAACCAAGCATCACTCCTAGCCTGGATATCCAGAGAGTAATGCTTGTAAAAGTATGTACTGTTTTCCAGGTGGCTGCTTGACAAACTCTAAGATAAGAATATCCTGGCAGCAGCCAGGAAGCAGCCTGTACCTCTGGTAGAGTGAGCCCTCAGGCCTGAGGGTGGGATCTCACCAGTTTTTCATAGCAAAATGGAATGCAAGAGACAATCCACCTGGCAATAGATCTCTTAGTGGCAGGTTTTCCTACCAACCTCACCATAAGTGAGGAACAGTTGGAGGAGTCAAACCTGTGACCCTTGGTGCGCTCTGTGTAGTAGCTAAGGGCCCTTTTCACATCCAAACTGTGCAGCCTCCTCCCCCAGAGGAGGAATGGTCAGTGAAGAAAACAGGAAGAGACATCGACTGGTTAAGGTGGAAATCTGAAACCACCTTAGGCAAAAACTTCCTATTAGTCCTGAGGACCACCTTATCTCTATGGAAAGAGATAAAATCAGGCTCCACTGACAGGGCCTGTAACTCACTTATGTGTCTGGCAGAAGTGATGGCCACCAAGAAGAAAAAATTACTCACCTTAGTAATTGCTTTTCTTCTCATGGAGTCTTGCTATATTATGATAGAAGCAGTCAGCCACAGCACTTGAACTGCCCCGGAGAGGAAACAGTTAACTCCAGGCAGACTGGAGTTCTAAAGCGCGAGCGCTATACCCAAAGCTCTATCTGGCTAGTTTCAAACTGAAACTGTCAGATCTTTACGTAGCTAACACTAAGCAACAAGTCTGTATGGAAAAACCCTACACTAGCCAAGTGGCTACCTACTAGTAGGAAAAACAATAACAGAAACAACAACAATAATAATAATAATAATAATATCACCCCCAACAAGCACTATTAGGCCCCCCTTCCCCAAAAGACTCAAGTCCAGGAGGAGGGCCAACATATTACCCAAAAATGAAATACCTAGTTCCCTAACCCTAAGAAAAGGGGGGAAAAGGGAAAAGAACTAAAATGGCATGACACAGTGCTTGCACTAATTCGCCAACCCCTTACCCAAGTAGAAGTTCTGAGAGGGGCAGGATGGGGGGGTGGTCATAATATAGCAAGACTCCATGAGAAGAAAAGCAATTACTAAGGTGAGTAATTTTTTCTTCAAACACCATGAAGTCTTGCTATATTATGACAGAAGCAGATTACATAGCAGTACCTCCATGGAGGAGGGTCAGAACCTACTTAGGAAATAGGCTCTGAAGGACAGCTGTGCAAACGAGCATCTCTCCTGGACTGGACATCCAGGAATAATGCTTGGTAAAGTGAACTGTCTTCCAGGTAGCAGCTTGACAAATTTCCAGAATGGGAATATCCCTAGCAGCCGCTAGAGATGCAGCTGTACCCCTGGTGGAGTGGGCCTCAGTCCTGAGGGGGTTCTCACCTAGTTTTTAGTAACAGAACTGGATACAAGAGACAATCCACCTTGCAATTGTCCTCTTAGTGGCAGGTTTCCCTTTGCCAACCTCGCCATAGGTAAGGAAGAGTTGGAGGGATTCGAACCTATGACCCTTGGTGCGTTCCAAATAGTAGCTTAAGGCTCTTTTGACGTCCAAACTGTGCAATCTCCTCTCACCCGAGGAAGAGTGCTCAGTAAAAAATACTGGAAGGGAGATGGATTGGTTCAGATGGAAATCTGAAAACACTTTAGGTAAAAACTTTCTGTTAGTCCTGAGGACTACCTTATCTCTGTGAAAAAAAATAAAATCCTTTTCCACTGACAGGGCTTGTAATTCACTTATGCGTCTGGCAGAAGTGATGGCCACTAGGAAAACAGTTTTCCAAGTTAGAAACTTGAGATCTGCTGAAGACAGAGGTTCAAAAGGGGGTTGCATTAACTGAGCAATGCAAACATTCAGGTCCCAGGCAGGAGCTGGGTCCCGAAAAGGAGGGTTAGTGTGAAGTAACCCTAAAAACTTGGAAAACACAGGGTGAGAAGAAAGGGAGGCAGGCTTCCTGCTGATAAAAAGCAGAGACAGCTGCCAGATGAACCTTTAAGGTAGCTGGCCTAAGACCTAAGGAATTTAGATGGACCAAATAGTCCAGTAAAATGGGCAAATCAGCAGATTCTGGGACGATTTGCTTCCCAGAACACCAGATGGAAAACCTCTTCCATTTGGAATTATAAATGGCCCTAGTGGAAGGCTTCCTTGAAGCCTTTAAAATATCAAGGACACCTTGAGAAAGGTGTAAATCAGCAAATTCTAACTCCTCAAGAGCCAAGCCTTGAGGTGGAGGGATTTGAGGTGCAGATACCACACTCTCCCTGGGCACAGGCTAGCAGTTGTGGACCCTGGGCAGGCTCAGGGAGGGTGGACTGAAAGGACAGAAGCAGTGGGTACCAGGGCTGTCTGGCCCAGTCTGGTGCAATCAGGATCACTTTGCAGGGCTGGGATCTGATTTTTACTAATACCCTGAAGAGAAGGGGAAGGGGGAAGGCATAGAACTTCCCTTCCAATCCAACAGAAAGGCGTCCAGGGGGACTGAGCCCAGCACTGGAGGCCTGCAACAAAATAGAGGAAGTTGGTGGTTGTCTGGGGCTGCAAAAAGATCTATCTGAGGAGTGCCCCATCTGGCAAAGACTGACCCCAGCAACAGAGGATTCAGAGACCATTTGTGATGGCCTTGAGAAATCCTGCTGAGGGCATCCTCCAGGACATTGTCTTTCCCTGGAAGGTGAACTGCTATTAGGGAGGTGTTCAGGGAATAAGCCAGAGACCACAACTTCATTGCTTTGGTTCACAAGGCTGATGACCGAGTGCCCCCCTGCTTGTTGATGTACCACATTGTCGTGGTGTTGTCTGTCCTGACCTGAACTACCTTGTTCTGGACAGATGCTGAGAAAACCTGAAGAGCTAAAAAGACAGCTCTGAGTTCCAATAGGTTGATGTGGAGCAGAGATTCCTGAGGGGACCACACTCCCTGAGTGGAAAGGTCGCCAAGTGAGCCCCCACCCTAGCAAGGAGGCATCCGTGGTGAGGTGAGAGAGTGGGAAACAGGAATGAAGGGACCCCTTGTCTTAAGTTGCTCTGATCCTGCCACCACTGGAGAGCCAGAATCAGAGTTTGGGTCACTGGAACCAATTTGGAAGGGGTCCCTCCTTTGAGACCAATAGGCCCTCAAATGGAACTGAATGTCCCTCATCTGGAATCTTGCTCCTTGCACTACAGCTGTGGAAGCAGCCATGTGTCCTAGGAGTTGCAGAAAATGCCTTGCTGGTCGAGAGACCCGTAGGGTGAAGGAGGATGCCAGGGCAATGAGTCTCTCTACCCTTTCCGAGGGGAGAAATGCCCTGGCCAACTTTGTGTTCAATTCCGCACCTATGAAAGTTAGTACCTGAACTGGTTCTAGAACTGACTTTGGTAAATTGAGCAGGAATCCCAGGGAAGTGAGAAGCTGCTGGGTGACTTGCAAGTGGGATTTTACCTGATCTGGAGACTGACCCAAAATGAGCCAGTTGTCCAGGTAGGGAAACACAGCAATCCCTTGCCTTCTTAAATGAGCCACTACCACAGCTAGACATTTTGTGAATACCCTTGGAGCAGAGGTAAGGCCGAAGGGCATTGCTCTGAACTGGTATTGGCCTGAGGGCAGTTTGAACCTGAGGTATTTTCGGTGAGAAGGCCTGATCAGGACATGAAAATAGGCATTCTTGAGGTCCAGAGAGACTAGCCAGTCCCCTGGCCTCAGGGAGGGCAAAATCATTGCCAGAGTTAACATTTTGAACTTTGGTTTCAAAAGATGCTTGTTCAGGTACCTTAAATCTAGAATGGGCCGCCATTCTCCTGTCTTTTTTGGGGTAAGAAAGTATCTGGAGTACAACCCCTTGCCCTGGTGACAAGGAGGAGCCCATTCCACTGCTTTGCAGTCTAGAAGAGAAGAAACCTCTGCTTCCAAGGAAAGGGTTTCTGAAGGATTTGCAGGTGGAAAATGTCTGGTTCTCATCTTTGGAAACTGTTTGAAGCTGAGAACCAGACCCTGGCTTACTACCTCCAGAACCCATTTGTCCGAAGTTAGGGACACCCAGTTCTGGCTGAAATAAGCCAACCTGCCTCCCACCGGTACAGGAGAATCGGCCCTGGGCACTACATCAGGATGCCTGCTTGGCAGCAGCAGCCTTAGGCTGAGGGAAGGGGGACGGTTTACCTGCACCCCGTCTACCCTGCCTCTGAAAAAAACCCTCTGTGCAAAAGCAGAGGAGGCTTGAGATTGATAAAAAGGCCTGTGGAAAGGCCTGCCCCTACCTCTGGGAGTATGCCTTTGTGGAGTGGCATGCCTCTCCTTAGCCTGGGCACTTTTGTAGGTAGTTCTGTACTCATCCATCTTTTTCATATAATTTTCTGTTTGCTCTCCAAACAGAGAATTTCCCACTACAGGAAAATCCATAGCTTTTGACTGAGTATCTTGGGACAGATTAGTGCACCTGAGCCATGCCAACCTACGGAAAGCTACAGAAGTGGCCATGACCCTAGAGGAAACATCATTAACATCCACAGCAGTATGAAATTGAACTTTAGAGGCTCAATGCCATCAGCAGCCACCTGTTCCAACTCACTAGCCAGCTGGCCATGGGCCTGCTTGGCTAACTGCAGTACTGTGTCCCATCTAGATTTCTGATATCTAGCCACATAAGCCATATAATTTGCCTGCCTGAGTCCCAAAGAAGCTGCCATATATTGTTTTTCACCATGGCATCAATCTTCCTGGAATCCTTATCAGGAGGATGTGAGGCCAGGGAATATTAGCCTTGTCACAGGCTGCAGCTTGTACCACACCTACATGACTACACTGCTCAGTGAGGAAGTCTATATCAGGCCTGATAAAGTATACCTTCTGTCCATTTTTATCTACAGGAGGGACAGAATGAGGATTTTTTTAAATTTTTGTTGTTTGCTTCCTAAATTACTTATGCAAAGGAATAGACAACCTCCTAGACTCTGGTATATCCATCATTTCTACATAATCAGGCTCCTCTTGCTCATCCACAGCCTCTTCTAAAGGAAGCTGGAGGGTTTCTGCAACCTTTTTGTAAAACATAAAATGAGAAGGGGACTCAGACAGCATAGGGGGAGATTCTAAAGGTCTGTCTGGAGAAATGTCCGGTTCAATGGGCACATCCAGACCCTCCCAGCCACTTACATAATGATCAAAATCTTCCTCCCCCTCCTGTGGTTCATAAAATTCCTCAACATCATACTCTTGAACCACTGGAACCGAATGAACCAACCTTTTGCCAACTATTGGTGGTTCGACTGGTCCCTGAGACAGTGACTGGACAATCTGTATGGCTTTAGCTATCTCTGCAGCAGTTGGAGAGGCAATTTTGGACTCCAGACCTGCTGATTTCTTTGACTTTTACTGGGACTGGTTCCTCTGAACCAGCCTTCCTTTGCCGAGAGTATCGCCTGGTCAGAGGGCACTCCTCTGGTCCAGTGGGTGCTGGACCGGCTGGCCATCTGGGTCAGTGGACTTTTTGGCCTCTCGTTCCCTGAGCTGGCCCAATCTCTTCTCCAGGGTGGCTGCAGGGAAATTTTTACACACCTGGCAGTCTGACAGGAGGTGGTCAGCCCCCAGACAATAAACACAAGTGGTGTGTGGGTCAGCCTTGGCAAAGGCTTCCCCACAGACATCACAGTGTTGAAACCCAGTGGGCCCGGTTTTTCTTTTGGGTTTCTCAGACATAATGCCAGCCTATCCAAAAACTTGCCCTTTTTATGGTAGTGCCAGGCAAGACAACCTTATCGGTTCCTAACCGTGTCACAGGTATTTGAAAAAACCCACTGAAATAAATAGGTTTTTTTAGAACCGATAAGAACCGGGAACTGCACTCTAAAAGCCCAATACAATGTTTAAAATATTTTTTTTAGCAAACCGATCGGTTCAAAACCGAACCGATAATTAATTTCCACACAGACTTTGAAATCCTGTACTTACGGTTTACCAGATAGAGCTTTGAACCGAAATGCGGTAAAATAAAATACTTATTGCCGGTTCAAATGAACCGAAAATACTCGCTTTAACCGAGAAATGACCGAGATGAAGGAGCTGATCTCCGGAGCGACTGTTCAGTGAAGCGGAGTAAAGAATCTGACAGTTTCAGTTTGAAACTAGCCAGATAGAGCTTTGGGTATAGCGCTCACGCTTTAGAACTCCAGTCTGCCTGGAGTTAACTGTTTCCTCTCCGGGGCAGTTCAAGTGCTGTGGCTGACTGCTTCTGTCATAATATAGCAAGACTTCATGGTGTTTGAAAACAGTTTTCCAAATCAAGTATTTAAGCTCTGCTGAGGACAAAGGCTCAAAAGGGGGTTGCATAAGCTGAGTAATGCAAACATTAAGGTCCCAAGCAGGGGCAGGGTCCCTGAAGGGAGGATTGGTATGCAGCAATCCCTTGAAAAATTTAGAAAATACAGGATGAGCTGAAAGGGAAGAGTGCTTGCCTGCTGAGAGGAAGGCAGAGACAGCTGCCAGATGCACTCTTAGTGTAGCTGGTCTGAGTCCCAAGCTATTGAGATGAACCATATAATCAAGGACTGTGGGCAGGCCAGCAGACTCTGGAGAAATATGCTTCCTAGAGCACCATATAGTAAATCTTTTCCACTTGGAATTGTAAGTGTTTCTGGTGGAAGGCTTTCGAGAAGCCTTTAAGATATCCAGAACACCTTGAGAGAGGTGTAAACCAGCAAACTCTAACTCTTCAAGAGCCAGGCCTTGATATTGAGAGATTTGAGATTCGGATACCAAACCTTCCCCTGAGCACATGTTAACAGGTTGTAATTCCTGGGAAGAGACAGGGGAAGGTGGACTGCTAAGGACAACAAGAGAGGGTACCAGGGCTGTCTGGCCCAGTCTGGAGCAATCAGAATCACCTTGCAGGGTTGAGACCTGATTTTGACTAGCACCTTGAACAGGAGAGGGAAGGGGAAAAGGCATACAGGAACTTCCCTTCCCACTGAGAACTAGGGCGTCCAGGGGGACTGAGCCCAACACTGGGGGCCTGCAGCAAAAGAGAGGAAGTTGGTGATTGTCTGGGGCTGCAAAAAGATCTATCTGTGGGGTACCCCATCCGGAGAAGATCACCTTCAAAATCAGGGGATCCAGGGACCATTCGTGATGGCCCTGAGATATCCTGCTGAGAGCATCTGCCGGGACATTGTCCTTGCCTGGGAGGTGTACTGCTAAAAGAGAGGTGTTCAGGGAATAGGCCAGAGACCATAACTTCATTGCCTCTGTGCACAAGGCCGTAGAACGAGTGCACCCTTGCTTGTTGATATACCACATTGTGGTGGTACTGACTGTCCTGATCTGAACTACTTTGTTCTGAACAGACCTGGAAAAATCTTGAAGTGCTAGAAACACTGCTCTGAGTTCTAATAGACTGATGTGAAGCAGAGATTCCTGAGGAGACCACAACCCTTGGGTGGCCAGGTCCCCCAAGTGGGCTCCCCACCCCAAGTGGGAGGCATCTGTAGTAAGGATTAGAGAATGAGACTGAGTGACAAAAGGAACTCCCTGCCTTAGATTGTTCTGATCCTGCCACCACTGCAATGCCTGGATCAGGGTTCGAGTCACTGGGATTAGTTTGGTCAGAGGATCCTTTTTCTGAGACCAGAGGGCTCTCAAGTGGAACTGAATGTCCCTCATCTGAAATCTTGCTCCCTGAACCACTGCTGTAGAGGCAGCCATGTGTCCCAGGAGCTGCAGAAAATGTCTTGCTGGTCGAGACACCTGGAGGGTGAATGAAGAGGCCAGTGAGGTAAAGGTCCTTGCCCTGTCCAGGGGAAGGAAGGATCTTGCCTTTACTGTATCCAGCTCTGCCCCTATGAAGGTGATGAGCTGCACAGGCTCTAGAACTGACTTTGAAAGATTCAGAAGGAAACCTAGAGAAGTGAGCAGTTGCTGAGTTATCGGTAGGTGTGACTTGACTTGGTCTGGAGACTGGCCTACTATGAGCCAGTCATCCAGGTATGAAAATATGGAGATCTTTTTTCTTCTTAGGAAGGCAACCACTACTGCCAGGCATTTTGTGAACACCCTTGGAGCAGAAGTTACGCCGAAGGGCATTGTTCTGAATTGATAATGGCCTGAGGGCAGCTCGAACCTGAGGTACTTTCGGTGGGAGCTTGTGATGAGAATATGGAAACAGGCATCCTTGAGGTCCAGGGAAACTAGCCAGTCCCCTGGCCTTAGAGAGGGTAGAATTATCCCCAGAGTCACCATTTTGAACCTTGGCTTTAAAAGGTGCTTGTTTAAATATCTGAGATCCAGGATGGGCTGCCATTCTCCTGTCTTTTTTGGGGTTAGGAAGTACCTGGAGTACAATCCTTTTCCCTTGTGTAGGGGTGGAACCCTCTCTATGGCTCTCAGAGCCAAGAGGGAAGAGACCTCTGCCTCTAGGGCAAGTGCCTCTGAAGGACTTGCAGGTGGAAAGGATCTGGTTCTCATCTTTGGAAATTTTTGAAGCTGAGAACCAGTCCCTGGCTTACTACTTCCAGGACCCATTTGTCTGATGTTAAAGACATCCAGTCCTGGACAAAGTAAGCCAGCCTGCCCCCTACAGGTGGTGGAGAATCGGCCCTGGCAAACCCATCAGGGTGCCTGTTTGGCAGGGGCTTTAGGCTGAGGGGTGGAAGCGGGTCTGCTTGTACCCCGTCTGCCTCTCCCTCTGAAGAACCCCTTATGAGCATAAGCAGAAGAGGAGGCCTGGGCTTGGTAGAAAGGCCTATGAAAAGGCCTGCCCCTGCCCCTGGAATGCTGCCTCTGGGGAGTGGCTTGCCTTTCCTTGGCTTGAGCACTCTTATAGGTGGTCCTGTATTCATCCATTTTCTTCATGTAGTTCTCTGTTTGCTCCCCAAACAGAGAATTACCCACATCTGGAAAATCCATGGCCTTAGTCTGGGTATCCTGAGACAGGCTAGAACATCTGAGCCAAGCCATCCTACGAAGGGCCACAGATGTAGCCATGACTCTAGATGAAACATCATTGAAGTCCACTGCAGCATGGAACTGCACCTTGGATGCCTCAATACCATCCGCAGCCACCTGCTCCAGCTCCTTGGCAAGCTGGCCAGGGACCTGTTTAGCTAAAGCCATAACAGTGTCCCATCTAGATTTCTGATATCTAGCTGTAAAGGCCATATAATTAGCCTGCCTGAGCCCCAAGGATGCTGCCATGTACTGTTTCTTTGCCATGGCATCAATCCTCCTGGAGTCCTTATCTGGGGGGTGTGAAGCCAAGGGTATATTTGCCTTATCACAGGCAGCAGCCTGCACTACCCCAACATGGTTGCATTGCTGGGTAAGGAACTCCGTATCTGAGCCTGAGAGAGTATACCTCTTGTCCATTCTCTTGTCCACATGAGGTATAGAATTAGAAGTCTTTAAAATTTTTATTGTCTGTTTCCCAAAGGACTTATGAAGGGGAATAGACAGCCTCCTGGACTCTGGGATATCCATCATCTCAACATAGTCAGGCTCCTCCTGATCGTCTACAGCTTCTTCCATAGGAAGCTGAAGAGTTTCAGCCACTTTTTTGTAGAACATAAAATGGGAAGGGGACTCAGAAAGCCTAGGAGGAGAAACCCCTGAAGGTCTGTCTGGGGAGATGTCCGGGTCAATGAGCACATCCAGACTTTTGTAATCACCATCACTATCCTCATACTCTCCTTTCTCCTCCTCCGGTTCATAAAAATCTTCTAAATTATAATCTGGAACCGGGGGAATCGACTGAACCGAGCCCCTTCCCGATGGTGCTGGTTCGGTTGGAACCGAGGTTAGCGACTGAACAATCCTTATTGCTTTGGCTATTTCATCAGCGGTCGGAGAAAGAAGTTGTGGATCCGCACCGGCTGATTTATCCCTTCTTTTTCTTTCAACTGGAACCAACTCCTCAGAGTCGGTTCTCCTTTTGCCCGAAGAAGTTTCACCCTGGTCAGAGGGCACTTCTTCTGGTTCGGTTGGAACCAAACTGGGCTGGCCATCCGGGTCAGCGGACTTCTTGGCCTCCGTTTCCCTGAGCCTACCAACTCTCTTTTCCAGGGTAACTGCAGGAAAATTCTTGCAAATCTGGCAGTCTGAATCAAGGTGGTCAAACCCCAGACAATAAACACAGGTGGGTGTGGGGGTCAGCCTTAGCAAAGGCTTCCCCACACACACTACAGTGTTGAAACCCAGTGGGCCCGGTTTTTCTTTTGGGTTTCTCAGACATGGCCAGTCCTAACAAAACTTACCCTTTTTTCGGCAATCCGCCAGGCAAGACACTCTTATTGGTTCCTGACCGTGTTACGGGTCGTGGAAAAAACCATAATGAAATCTGTTTTTTTTAGAACCGATAAGGACCGGTTACCACACTCTAAAGTAGAATAAACTTTTTTTGAACAAACCTGATCGGTTCAAACCGAACCGATCCTACGTTTACAAGTTGCACACAGAAGAACAAGAAAATAAACCTATCTAGTACTCACGATACCACAGACAGAGACTGAACCGACAGGTTAACGGATTAAATTCGGTCGAAAACTGAGGAAAACGGCACTTTAACCGACAAACTTGAACTGAGCAAAGGAGAAATCTCCTCCGGAGTGACTGTTCAGTGAGGCAGAGTAAAGAATCTGATGGTTTGAGTTCAAACAGCAACAGACAGAGTCTCACCAAGCTCGAGCTCAGCGTTCCATGCCTGGCATGGAAAGTTAACTCTTTCATCTCTGGGGCAGTTCAAAGGTTGGACATCACTGCATATGTCAGAATACAGCAAGACTTCATGTTGTTTGAAAACCCTGGCAGCATAATGCCGCTGCCACCACTGCTAGGCACTTGGTAAAGACCCTGGATGCTGAGGAAAGACCAAAGGGGAGAGCTGTGAACTGGAAATGCTCCCCCTGGAAAAGGAAGTGCAGAAAATGGCGGCGGCCCGGGAACACTGGAATATGGAGGTAGGCATCTTGCATATCCAGCACATAAAGCCAGTGGTCTTTCTGCAGAAGGGGCAGAAAACCTTGTACAGTCAGCATGCAGAACCTTTTGTACTCCACAAAAAGGTTCAGCCGGCTGAGGTCCAGGATGGGTTGCAGGTCGCCCGTCTTTTTCGGGAACAGGAAGAAATGGGAGTAAAACCCTTTTCCTCTCTGGGATGGAGGGACTGGCTGTATGATTGACTTTTGTCTGAGAGCCAGGATTTCCTCCTGGACTAGGATTGCCTGGTTCAGAGAGTACCAGGATCGACCTGGGGATGAATTTGGAGGGAACTCCAGAAATTCTAAGGTGTGCCCTCTTGAAATGAGTTGCAGGACCCATGCGTTTGAGGTGATGCCCTTCCACTCCTGCATGTGGAGGGCGAACCTTCCTCCCACTGGCTCCTCGTTGGACGAAGAAGGAGGGGGAGGGAGTTGCAAGTCAGGAAGCAGAGGGGCGAGAGGGTCCCCCAGCCGCTCTCTGTGTTTTTGAGGTGGGGAGGAGGTGAAAGAGGAACCCGTAGCCTTTCTTTTGTTCTGGTGCCTGTTTACCCTACCTCTTGCTTTGGTGCTGAAAGGGCTGTTTCTTTGGGAAGTCCTATCGGTACATGGACTTCACAGATCTCAGGGCCTGACTGCTGTCCTGGAGACCCGTGATGATGTCCTTGGTGTCTCCCCCAAAAAGGACTGAACCTCTGAAGGGGGCATCCTGAATCGCCACCTAAACATCATTGGAGAGTCCAGAAATGCGTAGCAAAGCGTGTCTTCTAAGGGAAATGACTGGTGGAGGAATGGTTCGCCGCATCCATTGAGTCGTACATGGCCCTGAGCGCATGCCTGCAGGAGATTTTTGACAGGTGCAAATCTTTAGTTAGCTCCTCTTTGAGATCCGAGACCTCCATAGATTGAATACGGGCCTTGAGCTTGGCCATAGTCGCTTTTTGGAAGGAGACCATGTGCACCACATAGTTGAGGAGGGTGCACATAGAGGAGGAATAAATCTTTTTGCTGAATTGGTCGAGCTGCCTAGATTTTTTGTCTGGAGGGGAAGTACTCATGTGCTTCGGGGTAGCTGAACAATCATGAGCAGCCACAATAACCAACTGAATCTGCCTTGGGGTGAGAATCCTGAAAGGGAATACCCTCAGGCACGTGGTATATCAGGTTTGCCTTCTTAGGGATGGCAGGACTAGAGTGTGGCAGCTGCTAAATGGTAGTGGTGAGGTCTTCATGACATGCTGTCCAAGGGGGAAGAGGAATAGAGGAAACGGTCTCTAAGTCCAGATGCTTTGTGAGGCGTTTCCTCTTTGGATCCTGTTCCTCAGCATTCCAGCCACTGGTGTGCTAGATAATGCGAAGGAGTTCAGTGAAAGATGGATCCTCTGGAGGGGATTTAGGAGATTTTTTACCCTTAGCTGCAGAGGATTGCTCACCAGATAAATCGTCCGAGGAATCCTCCGAGGAGTCAAAAGAATCATGCTCCTCAGGGGTCTCAATCTCTGGTATGGTTACCTCCTGAGAGGTTGCCCCTGAAATATGCACTGTGCCCAAATGAAGTGAACTGACTAGAGACGTGGAACAGGGAGGAAGGGGATACTACTAGGGCCGGCAAACGCCATTCCAAGTCAGAGACTAGTTCAGACCTGGCGTCCTTCCACCAGGACTGGATCAAGGATTGGAAGTCCTGCTGAGGAGGAGGCACTGGTGGCAGAGGAGTGTGGGTGGGTGGATAATGATAAAAGGGTGCATCCAGACCCTGATATTGGTGAGGAGGATAATCCTGGTAATAGAGTTAACCAGGGGTTTGATACCCCGAATAGAATGAATAGGGTAGAGAACCCATCGGCGGGCCGGACGGAGGGTAAGCTGCCGTCTGGGGCTCTGGGTAAGGAAGGAACCCCTGCAGATGGCCTTGGTCCATTGGGGGTCTCGACGGACCTGAAAAGGTATCCAGGTATCCAGTGCCATATTGGTCAATGTCAGAGGGGCTGAAATCAGGCCTGTCAACATCCAGGTAGTCATCGTCCGGGTATCAGGTGTCGGGCTTGACGTTACGACAGCCTATGTCGGGGTCAGATGAAGGGATCCTGATGGAGGAAGGTTGGGCAACATGCCTGACGGTGTCCTTTGCATCAGAGAGGTTGCACCTGGAGGAGGAAGTCCTGATGGTGGGTCTAGTAGATTAGTAAAGAGGCCAGGAGCCCACGCGTAAGGATCAGGTTTGGTGTCGGTACCCCGGGAAGGGTGTCCACTGGGGGGACCTGGGACACAGTCACTGGAGTGGGAGAAGAAAGGACCACATCCAGGGGCCCCACTTCCTCTTCCATCCCAGGCGTGACGTCTGTGGAAAGAAGTTCCACTGGGCAAGGTGGAGAGGAAGGCTCCCACCCAGGAAGAGCCTGGGGGGAGGGCTGGCCGAGACAGGTCAGTGGGCTTGACCGGATGTCAGGTAAGGTGGCGTCAGGCCCCGATGGGTGAGCAGCATCCGGGCGATCGTTTGGCACAGAGGCGACTGGCTTATCAGTCGGAAGAGGGACCGGATGGAGGAGGGTAAGACCCTCGACTGGCTTATTGGTCAGAGTCATGCGGGTCTCTGTTTGGGTTTTGGGACCCAGCTTAGTGACGGCCACGTGGGTCCCAGAGGAGCTGCTGACTTACCGGCAGAGACCTGGCATTCACTGGAGGAACCAGTGGATGACTTACTGATAGAGATCGGTTGAAAAGCAGCAGAGAAACCTGGCATAGATCCTGACAGGGCCTGAACAACAACGAGGGCAGGCGGTGGGGAAACGGCCTTGCTGATCAAAGGCTTGCTGGAGCTCACACAGTCCTGGTCCTCCAGATGCTCCCGTTCCCTGTGCTTTTCTTTGTCCTACTTTTTCTTTCTAGACTCAGAAGGAGAAGTGGTGTCCCTCAATTTTTGCATCTCCTTTTCGAGAGTGGCCATTCTGGACTTCAATAAGTGGGCCTGCACAGCCTGCTGCCGGCGTTTGCATGTGGCCTGATTGAAAGGCTTACAATCAGGGCAGGCCGTGGTGTCGTGGTTTGGGCCTAAGCAGAAGAAGCAACGATGATGGCTGTCTTTATGAGAGATCTGTGCGCCGCACTTCTCATACTTCTTCTTTATCTGCGACGTCGGGGGTGGAGAAAACATAAGCAAATCGAAAAACGGAATGAAATTCGAGAAATAAAGGCAATAAATGGCGATCAACTGAGCAACGTTTACCGCGGAGTGCTGTGTGCAGGTCAATGGCGGGAAAGAACTGGAAGGCGGGCATGGGGACTGACCACTATATAGGTTCACGCTGACGTCCATCACGTGATGTTGGGTGGGCGGAGGCACTGCTAGCAAAAGTTTGCTGTGCGGTCCTGATGCCAGGGGTGCAGTCCTACATGTTATGATCTATTGCAGAAACCCTCTTGAAGTAAGATCTACCACAGACAGTTGGTGAAAACATTTCCAGCAGAGGAGAATCCAACTGGCAAGAATCTGTACTGGTACATTTTGTCTCACACTCTGAACTGAAGCTATTGGCAATGGGATTATCTGATTGTGTTTTGAAAACATGCATCCTTCCGATCCAGTGAGCAGAACCAACCTATTCATTCATTCATTCATTCATTCATTCATTCATTCATTCATTCAATTCAACATTCATTCATTTATTCATTCAAAATTTTCAACAGGAAAGCATGCTCAGCTTAGAACAGTTCATTTCCAGATGTGTCATAGCAGAAAGGGTACAGGGGAACACAATAAACGTTATGATACAACTAACTAAATCTTGAAGGTACAAGAAGGCAAAATTGAAACATAAGTGCAACATGAGACTCCGTGCAAAAAACAAATTTGCATTTTTAGGTCCAAAAACAAGGGACCAGTGTGCCTTGTACAAAAATAATATATATTTGTGGAGTCTAAGTATAGGCAGCCCAAACAAAACCAGGTAAATAAGATAAAATAAAAGGAGGTTAAAAGGAGTTATAGAAGATGTTTATTTATCAAGAAACTTACCAGTGCTCAGAGCACCAGAAATTACAATCCTACTGAATCGAAAGCAGAGAAAGTCTATATAACCAAACATACAATATCACAAATCACTGAACAACAATAAAGTGCCATGTTCAAATAGTACAAAGATGCAAACTATACATGGATGGGAAGTTCCCACATACAAAAGGCCATTGTTTACTTCCCTGTGTACCTGTAACTAAGATATCAATTAAAAACTATATACCTACACTAATCAAGCAATTAAAAGTATATACTATACCTACACTGCATTAAACCCCATGGGACAATAATATTAACACAATTAACATACCATTAGGGAGCTTGCCAATCCAATTAACGAGCTGCTGAAGAACCTTGAAACAAACTCACAAAACCCTCCCAAACCCAGAAATCCCCCAAACTCCTACCAGGACTCACTCACCATTCCTTCCTTGATGCACAAGACCTTTAGGTGCCATAACACAACTGCAAATGCAATCTCCAAAACAATAACCATCCTAATATATTATAGTCAGCAAACAATGGGTAAGGGTGGAAGACTCAGAAGTATACCTATCTCAGGGGCTAATTAGTGCAATAAAGCCACTCCCCCTTTGGGCTCGTAGCCTTATATCCCTACTTAGACTCCTTGATGGGTATACAACCTTGCATACCACCCACACCCATTATTTATTTATTCTGTCTATCTATACCTATATTTATATATTTTAGTGGCATGGTAGCGCCACTATATTTAGGGTTGAGTAGGCAGTTTAATGTTTAACCCCAATATTTGCACTTTAATAACTTTGCAGTTGTTCAACGGATTTGCATGAAATTTTGTATGAACAGTTTCATGGGGCAGATCTCTGGATGTGCCAAGTTTCGTTCTGGTCAGATGTGCAGATTCCAAGATTCAGATGGTGCAAAAGAAAAACATCAACAGGTTACTCACCTGTAAGAAAAAAATTACTCACCATAGTAATCTTGTTTCTTCCAAGGTGTCCTTTAGCATCAGTAACATTAGCAGTAAGATGGCTGGGTTGAGCTGCCTCGGAAGTGGAGATTATGGTAATGAGTTAGATTAATTAGCCAATCAGAAGAGAGTTAGAGGGTGTGCTGAGTGGAGCTTGCCCAGAGGGCAGCAACATTTTTTTTAAGCTGTGATGGGAACATGCCCATATGAAGTCCGTCCTAACAGGCTTTAAAAACTATTGTAAAAATATGAAAAAACTACACAAGTAATAAGAAAAGACAACTTTGCTTTCAATGCAATTCAAAAGTAGAACACATCTGGCACAGATTTACAGCTCAGTGGAAGAATCAGATGCCAGACCTGCCTCCTCACCAAAAAAGCCTCTTTAAACCTTCTACCTCCAGGAGTACGGAACCTTCTGACCTCTCCCCAGAGCACAAAGGAAACCAGAAGTGCCGCCTCTCAGGTATTCCATGAGCCAAGGTGCCATACTACCATGACGCAGCAGGGATTCTCATACCGGGCCTCCCTCTGGACAAATGCGCTACCCCAGGACATCCGTGATGCAGCAACGATTGTCGCTTTTAAACACAAAATTAAGCGAACACCTTCTTGCCACAGGTATCTGTGCCTGCCCCCGCTAAAATCCTGCCTCAAGTCAGTAATCCTAGTGCTGTAGTCTGTACTTACATACCAGCACTTCTTAACCCAGTTACTGTTCCACTGAGTAGCCCTGACCTTGCACTTCACCTACCCCCTGTCCACCTCCACTGCTGCCCCATCCCACCCCGCCTCACCTCTCTTCCCTACACCCACCCCTTCCTCTTACCTTACCTCGCCATCTTCTCCCCTTCTCCTCCCTCTGTCTACTCTACTGATTTTTTGTCTCTCCTTGACGCGGGCATACATTGTTCAATGCCTCAGTATAGTCTGTCCTTGTACTTTATCTGTATTGTTGTACTGTAACATGTATTTGTCTATCTACCACCAAAAAACTCTGTATCTGAATGTTTATGTATCACACTGTACTTGTTACCTGATGTGGAACCAATTAACGAGCATCCGCTCACTGATGTGATCCAAGATTTCAATAAATAAATAAATAAACAAAACCAGAGGAAGCAGAGTCCTCTTCAGTTAGGTTACATGGGGAGAAAGGGTGGCAGGTTACTGATGCTAAAGGACACCTTGGAAGAAACAAGATTACTATGGTGAGTAATTTTTTCTTCTTACCCCAGGAGTCCTTTAGCATCAGTAACATTATCAGACTACAAAGCAGTGCAATTAGGAGGTGGGTACAGAACCTACTTCGGGAAGAGGCTCTGCAGGACCACCGTACCCAAATCTGGCATCAGATCTAGACTGTATATCTGGGCAGTAATGCTTTGTGAATGTGTATACAGTCTTCCAGGTGGCTGCTTTGCAGACATTAAGTAAGGGAATATCCCTTGCAGCTGCCACTGTGGCAGCAGTGCCCCTGGTAGAACAGGCCCTAAGACCTTGCTTGAGGAGGCTGTTCACCAGCCTTGACATAGCAAAACTGAATGCAGGCGACTATACAGCGAGAGATAGTTCTCTCAGTGGCTGGTTTTCCTCTGCCTACCTCACCATAGGTGAGGCAAAGCTGTGTAGAGGAGCCCCTGAACTGCTTGGTGTGCTCCAAGTAGTAAGACAAGGCTCTTTTAACATCCAAACTATGACGCTTGCATTCCCCTGGAGTGGATTTGTCAGTGAAAATTACAGGAAGGGAAACAGACTGGTTAAGGTGGAAGTCAGAGACCACCTTAGGAAGAAATGTTCTGTTTATTCAGAGCTCTACTTTATCCCTATGAGGGATGATGTAGTTTGACTCAGTACACAGTGCCTGAAGTTCTGAAATCCTTCCTGCAGAAGTGATGGCTACCAGGAAAACTGTGTTCCAGGTGACATACCTCAAATGGGCAGTGGCCATGGACTCAAATGGAGGCTCCATGAACTTAGCAATGCAGAAATTCAGGTTCCAAGGGGGGAACTGGTTCCCATATTGGAGGTTGGAGATGGAGGAGGCCTTTGAAAAACTTTTTGAAAATAGGCTGTGAAATAACTGACTTATCCTTTCCAGTAGAAAGGTATGTTGAAATAGCAGCCAAATGCACCTTTAAGGAACAAGTCTTAAGGCCTGAGGCCTGTAGGTGTATCAGGTAGTCCAAAAGTCTGGGAGCTGCAGCCTTGAGAGGATTTATTTGTTTTCCTTTGCACCAGAGATAAAACCTCATTCAATTAGCTGCATAGGTTTTCTTGGTAATTGACTTTTTGGCCATACAAAGGATTTTCAGGCTCTGTTCTGAGTATTGGGTGTCTGGGAACTCTAAGTTCTCAAGAACCAGGCTTTGAGATGAAGAGGTTCCAGATCGGGATAGGTTACCCCTGTCTGCGGTAGAGTTAGGAGAGAGTGAGTCAGAGGAGGCCGAATAGGCAGCTTGTGCGACAGGGCTTCAAAAGAAGATACCAAGGATGTCTTGGCCAGTCTGGGGCTATTCGAATCATAGTTGCTGATTGGTCTCTAAGCTTTAGCAGTACCCTGTGGATCAGAGGAAAGGGAGGGAAGGCATAGAGAAACTTCCCTGTCCAATCCAAGGTCAGGGCATCTGCTAGAAGGGTGCCCAATGCTGGGGGCCTGCAGCAGTATAGAGGAAGTTGATGGCTGAGGTGAGATGCAAACAGATCTATTTCTGGGATGCCCCACCTCCTGAACACTGTGGCAAGGACCTGCTTGTTCAGAGTCCATTCATTGCGGCCTTGGCTGATGCGACTCAAAGTATCTGCCAAGGTGTTGTCCTTGCCTGGAAGATATATGGCTGAGAGGCTTATGTCCAGTGAGTAGGCCAGGGACCAAATTCTCATGGCCTCTGTGCAGAGTACAGTTGACTTTGTGTCACCCTATTTGTTTATGTAAAACATGGCAGTGGTGTTGGCATTGTCTGTTCTGATCTGTACTGTTGGCCCTTGACTTGTGAGGCAAAAGCTTTTATGGCCAGATACACAGCTCTGAGTTCTAGAAGGCTGATGTGGCTGTGTGATTCCTTGGGAGTTTAAGTGCCACATATGTTGTAGTTGTCCAGATGAGCTCCGCAGCCTAAGAGGAAGGCATCTGTAGTGAGAATTTTTGTGTGACATGAAATCTGGAAGGGAACTCCTACCAAGAGATTGTCTCTTTCCTTCCACCAATACAGAGCTTGAAGCAGTGTCCTGGCAACGAGTACCAGTTTTGACAGGGAATGCCTTTTCTGGGACCAGTGTGCTCATATGTGGTACTGAATGTCCCTCATTTGGAACCTTACACCTGGCATTACAGCTGTCATAGAGGTCATGAGTCCTAAGAGCCTCAGAAAATGTATGGTTGGCCTTGGCTGGTCTTGGGCAAATTATTGCCCTTGATAGTCGCAGGCTGCACAAATGTCAAGCACCAAATGTTACCATGTGATCATCAAGGCACAGTGTGACCTAAGATTATAATCTAGATCATGATTTAATCATCAAACATGTAACTTTTAAATCACCAACTGATGATTATTGATTATTTTTGTAAGCTTAAATCAGCATGATGGTATTTGATGATCTATGGATGATCAACAGATTATCATTGATGGTCATTGGTGATTATATTAGTTCTGTATTATACAATTGTAAGTCACATTAGTAATACTTAATAAAGTTTTGTTACAAATATGAACATATGAATGTCAGTTATCAGCAGAAGCGCATTATAATGTAAATCATCTGAAGTTAAGTTTTAATCCCTTTAGGAAGAGTGCATAAGATGTTAGGTATAGTATGTACATTTGGGTAACTAATTTGCATATTTCTTGCATATTTCAAAAGCACAGTTTATGGACTAATACAGTGGTGACTTCTAAAAAATATATTTGCATTGACAGTATTAGTTTGTAGACTGTTAGAAAAGG
The DNA here is from genome assembly GCA_016271365.2 of Neoceratodus forsteri. NCBI lineage: Eukaryota > Metazoa > Chordata > Ceratodontiformes > Ceratodontidae > Neoceratodus > Neoceratodus forsteri. The sequence goes on from CM028137.1 coordinate 167,431,254, forward strand.
TTCTGAGTACAGACCATGTATTTGTAGGAACTCACCATAACTCTAAAAGTAACCGCTAAAGAAACCATCTTTGGACCCTGATGTCAAGGCAAATTGTCATCCCATCTCTAATCTTCTATTTCTGGGTAAGATTGTGGAGAAGGTGGTGGTGCTTTAGCTTTAGGAGCACCTCTTGGCCCATGATCTATACGAGCTTCTCCAGTCTGGGTTTCGTGTGGTGCATATCACAGAAACTGTGTTAGTTCAGGTGCATAATGACCTCCTTAAGCTGAGAGATCGAGGGGAGGGGACAATTTTTATTCTCCTTGATCTCGCCTCAGCATTTGACACGGTGGACCATCATGTGTTACTTGACCACCTGAGGGAATTCTGTGGACTTGCCGGCACTGTGATCTGCTGGTTTGAGTCTTTTCTTACTAACAGGAGGCAAAGGGTAGTGATGGGGAATTTCTCCTCCTCCCCTAGCCTCCTGTCATGTGGAGTACCCCAGGGTTCGGTCTTGTCGCCGATGTTGTTTACCGTGTACACGCTGCCCCTGGGAGAGCTCATTAGGAAGTACAGCTTGGGTTTTCATTGCTATGCTGATGATACCCAGCTGTATATCTTTCCTTTGACCCTGGAACATTCAACACAGTGGAAGTACTAAACACCTGCCTTGCTGAGATCAGTCACTAGATGGCTTCCAGCTGGTTGCAACTGAACACTGATAAGACAGAGGTACTGGTGGTGGAGTTGAACAGAGGGCATGACACAATGGCCTCTGGTGCAGAAAAGGGGCTTTTTCTTTGGTCTGTACCATTGAAGGCCTCCTCTAGACTACTTGATCTGGGTGTTATTCTCAACAGCGGACAGACACTTGAGTCTCAGGTGTCGTCCACTGTTCGTACCACTTTTTGCCATCTGAGGAATATCGCCAGGATAAAGCCCTTAGTTCCGCCCCTGGACCTCCCCACCTTGGTGCATGCCTTTGTGATGTCTAGGCTTGACTACTGTAATGCGCTCTATCTCGGGGTCTCAGGAGGTACCTTTTGCCAGCTGCAGCTGGTGCAGAACACAGCTGCTAGGTTGCTGATGGGGCAGTCTAAGTACTGTCACATCACCCTAGTGCTGCGTGAACTGCACTGACTGCCGGTCAGGTGGAGGGTCCTCTTTAAGGTGGGCTTGCTCACCTTTAAGGCCCTACATGGCCTGGGCCCTGGTTACCTGAAGGACCTTCTTACACCTGCTGTCTCGGTCTGCTCCCTTTGCTCCTCCTCCAGGGGCCTCCTTGCGATTCCCAGGATGAGGTTAAAAATGGCTGGTGACAGAGTGCTTAGTGTCGCCAGCCTCATCCTGTGGAATTCGCTACCACCAGCTGTAAGAGAGACCCCTTCAGTTGAGGTTTTTAAAGCCCGCCTCAAGGCCTTCCTGTATACTCAGGCCTTCCCAGACTTTGTTTTATAATCGTATCCTATGCCTGACTTCTGTGCTTTCATTTCTGTCCCTGGTTACATATCAGTATTTATTTTTGAGTTAATTATTTATAAATGTTATAATAATGAGTTGTAGTGTAGTATATTTATTATCAGGTCTATTACATTGTTGGTTTTATTTTGTATGTGATTTTAATTTGCTCGGTGCCCAGAGCCTCCGGGATGGGCACCTTTTTAAATAAAATTTGCCCTGCCTTGCCTCATTGAATATGGCTATATGAACCAATCTGAGTCTTTACAACACTAGTAAGACACGAGGAGTCAGAGTAAGTGTAATTGAAAGTGATAAGTTTGTGCAGATGTGTCATGACTAATGACTCCAATGAACATGTCTAATTAGAAGGCAAGATGCATTCTGTGAGAATAGAAGAAAGATAATTATTTTTCTACTAATTTATTGTAGCAATCTTGACCATGGCCAATCATGAAAAATCATGATATTATGAGATCATCATTAAGCACAATAATTATTTCCATAACATTGTGGATTTTGATTGGTGGCCATTTAATGTTCATGTTTAATCATTGCTACTCATGATCACAATGATGGTTTTTGAAGTTTGAACTTGATCTTTGAACATAATCGATAATAATCATTCATGACACATCATTATTAAATCATCATCTTTTCAGCTGGGATTACGTATCCCACTCTCCTAGTGGATACCATTGCTTCGAGGCACACAGAAGTTTATATGGGGAGGCCGAAGGGCTTGTATCAATTGCAAGGTCTGGATGCTAACCAGGGAGCAAGGGGGACCTCTCCTTACCAGACTTGCAACACTATTGCCTAGTGGGTTGTATGACAGCAGCCTTGGCTTGGGCTAAGCAAAGAAATGTCTCCGGCTGATATGCAACTGAAAATGTGGAGGGTGGAGTGGGACAACTTCCGTTTATCTTTGCTTTGGCTCCAGTGACTTCAGACTATGCTAAGAATATACCCAATGAGTGGGTAAGGCATACTTTACACATGGTACTAAAGGTCAGAAAACTGCTGGGCTCTGAAGCCCCACTGTGCCCAATGCCCCTCATAAGATACAGCCGAGACCTTCCAAGGCTAGATGGGATATGCCAGATGGGAAAGACATGGCCTAACATGCTTCTCTCGGTTGGTTGAAAATGGGTCCTGTATGACATTTCAGGAACTGAAAGAAAAATTCAGCTTAGAAAAACAAGATTTTCATAGCTTCCTTCTGGTCAGCCTTTTCATTAACAGTGGCAAAAATAAAACACATCTAGCCAGACCTATGACATCCTGGGAGGATTTCCTATATGGGTGGTCCCTTGGGGGAAACAAAGATATATCTTGGGAGTCTATAAACTATTGCAGGCATCCAAAGGGTAATCATTATCCAGGGTTAAACCAGCATGGGAATCAGTGGCCTTATGTAACATCGCCAAGCAGGACTGGGAAAAAAAGCACCCCCAGAAAAGCTGGAGGGTGACTTCCTTCCCAGCCTAGAGGGACTACTTCTACAGAATACTGGTGTGGTATTTTAGAACACCAATTATAACCAAACACTTCAATACTACTAATACGGCAGACTGCTGGAGACAGTGTTGGGGGTGGGGAGCGCCCACTGGCATGTATTGTGGAATTGTCCCAAGATCACAGTATTCTGCGAGTCATCCAGCAATGTGTTCAACAGATTCTGAAACAGGTAACCTCAATACTTTTATGGACTGGGTCCTGGAATTTCTTGCCACAGTACGCATGGCCACAAGCTGGCAGCAGGCAGCCTTGATACTTATCACAGCCACCCTAAAAAGCCATCACCTCCCATCGGTGACATGCAGAGTCACCTACCGCAGCAGAATGTCATAACAGAGTGAGACAAATCCATGATATGGAAATAATTATGGCCAAACTAAACCTAAGAGAGGTCAAACACCAAGAAAGGCGGGTCGTGTGGCATGAGTGGGATGCAAGGGACATGACTGAGGAAGATTTAGCATCAGAAAGAGGGAAAAGGGTGGATTCCCACAAAATACAGTTATTATTCAGATATCTGAGAGGGACAGCGCTTCCTCAGACCCTTCCGTAATGCACATTCCCTTAACATTACATGTTAAATGAACTGAAACAATAAGCATATATACAAGACAGTGCACTGTTTTAATATTGTTCCTTTTTTATTGTCATCAATTTGAGTGTAAATTCTGTTTTACCGTAAGTTATTCAGCAATCCAGAGAACTGTGCTACATTTATATTATCATTTACCCTATCACCGAACAGACTGACTTTCAAAAACTACAAGCATGAAATTGTGCCTTTTGTATGTACATTGACAATGAGCTTAAGGAACCAAAGATATATTGTAAAGTACTGCATTTGCCTCTTGAATAAAGCTGAGTTAAAAAAAAGATCCAGCTTTTGGCAATGATGGGACCTTTTTTTTTTTTTTTTAAGAATGGAGATCAATTTTATTGATGGCTTCGGGACTATGGATCAAACACAGTATAAATGATTCTAAAATTATACAACAGGACATTACAAATGTACAAATAAACTTAAAATAAAACAATCTGCATTCCTGGGGTTTTCTCAATCACCTGTTTTTTTTTTCTGTACACAAGTATGTCGAACATTATCATTACAAAGTTTGTTGAAAAGTAAGAAAATATACAAACATATTTTTGAGAGATGCAAATGATTATGGTAATGGACAGATCTTTAGAAACATCAGTTCCAGGACACCCACTGCTTTGCAAAGGCATCAGATTCTATAGTTCAGAGGAGTATTTCCAGTGCAGAATTGAGACTCGAGATGGAAAAGAGATAAGCTCAAATCCTTGATTTATCCTACCACTATATCCACTTATTACGACCGCCAACAATACACAACGTTTTGTGGCAGAGCCATATTATTAGGCATGGTGGTGTTACATTTAGAACTAACCTGCAAGTTATTAACTAGAAAGTATATTTCTGGTATTTGCTTAAAGGTTGCTTCAGATTACTTACCCTCCCAGAGGACACCTACATGCACCTCGTGTGTATTTACTGGCAATCATGCTGACTTGCTAGTTATCAGTGTGCGTGTGCTGGAAGCAGCTGTCTTCTCACAGTCAGAAGCCTATATCCATTATAACAATGATAATGCCAGGAACCTCGCTAGCAACATAACCATGTCACCAACAGTGTAGCATAGATAACATGAAAAGATGAGAAAAAAATCAAAAACACAACTGAACCATGTCTCTTTCCAATGAACAGGACACTTCTGGCTTGTCAGACTGGCAGTCAGGAGCCATCAACTTAAGATAAATCGAATAAAGGTGAAAATTACCACTTGACAGTTAACTGACCAACTGAAGAATTAAACAATCTGCCTCTATAGGCATCAGGATAATGAGACGTTACACACCATAGCTGTAGAAATTTAGGAATATCTTTGCCATAGAGCAGAACTCCTTGGTCTGAGGGCTGGAGGCACTGGGCCCCCACAAGAGCAAATCTTTTCAGCCAAGACACTGGCATCAGTTACTGGTGACAGTGCATGCATGACACTACACGGTGTTGTACATTTACCAATAACCGTTTCCGATGCCCTAGCTTACCTCACGTCTGTTAACAAAGAGAGTAAGGCTTGTGGCCTACAAGTGTATGTTTGTCCTGTAGGAGCTAAAGTAAAGAAAAAGGATACATGAAGGGGCAGTCCCATCACTGTTTACAACATTGCCTGTGTTTGGGATAGAGCTTGGGTCGCTGGGGGCTGGCGGGGAAGGGGATGGATTGAGTGCTCCAGGGACAGCTCTCCTCCCTAAGGGTTGCGTAACTCCGTGTCTCACTGCAAAATGGCCACCTGATAGAAGCCAGACGGCAGCACATGGGAGCAACTAGAAAGTGAAGGTGCTCTGTTTTTTTCTCATCTTTTCATGTTACCTATGCTACACTGTTGGTGATACAGTTATGTTACTAATGAGGTTCCTGTTATTATCATTGTTATGGATATAAGCTTCTGACAGTGAGAAGATGGCAATTATGCAAAAATACAAATAGCATACATATAACATATACGGTGCCACGCATACGGGTGACAATATCACATCATAAACTAATAAGCAAAGCAAATAAAATGGTTGAGCCCCTTTGATCTGAAAGAGGCTAGATGTTTACCATAAACAAATGGCTAGGCCAGTCAGATACTCCCTGCTGGACCGTGAGCTATGGGAACAATGGGACCTAGTCCGAATCCACACAACCACATCTGTTTGTATTTCCATCTCTGTTCTCATCTCCAAAACACTGATGTGGAGATGAGTCTCTGATGGATCCCAAACACCCGGGACCCGATTTTAGAAGGTCGACGCAGGGCTTGCGTCAAGGCCTGCATCAACCACAGTGTTAGTTACATCTGCGCCAAACTCCTTTGATGTAACACGTCTCGATTTTGGAAGGTTTGGCACAGTTGCAACATTTTCTACACTTCACGGCAGCTTGCGCCAAATGTTTGGTGCAAACCCAGTAAAAATGGTCCATGCATGGTGCAAAGTTAGACTGGGGGGGGGCTGGTCTAACTTGTAGTGTTCAGAGCAAGGGACTTGCATCAGGGGTTGTGGCAGACTGCCTTCCAAAATTGCGACTGCCGCACTGTTTGACGCAAGGTACCCCTTGCATCACACTCTCTGACACAAGTCCCTTGCGGTGATCCACATCCCTAATAAAATTGGGCCCCCTGTGTCTGGAGACCCTGGCAGTGGGCCCCCTCATCCCAACAGGGAGGCGTCTGTAGTGAGGATCACCTCTGACCACAGTTGGGATAAAAGGAAACTCTGAAGGAGGTTCTCCTCCATTGACCACCATGTGAGAGACCATACCAGAGGTTTGCTCACAAGAATAGGGTAAGTCTCAGGGTGTGATGCCCGTGACCGTTGTGCATGAAGCATCCATTGGGCTGTCTTAATGTGTATGTATGCCAGAAGCACTGTGAATACTGAGGAAGCTATCAGATCCAGCATGCATTGCATGGAGTGGGCTTGCACAGTCTTGCATTCCATGATTTAGCATGCTGATTTGATAGCAGATAAGGACCACTTGGCCCACCTAGTCTGCTCATCTTCCTTACCTACTGTCACACCGTAGACCCTAACTGATCTCTGGCTTTACTCCCCTCCCTTGCTTTTAAGGTTCCCTTATATCTATCCCATGCCTTCTTAAATCCCATTACAGTTTTTTGCTCCCACCACCTCCTCAGGGAGGCTGTTCTAGGTATCCACCATCCTTTCTGTGAAGAAGTGTTTCCTTACATTTCCCCTGATTCTACCCCCTCCAGCTCCATTGCATGACCCCTTGTTCTTGTGCATCCTTTTCTCTGAAAAATGCTTCCCTCTTGAACCTTATTTATATCCTTGAGGTATTTGAAAGTCTCTATCGTATCACCCCCTCTCTCTCCCTTCCTCCAGTCTGTACATATTGAGATCCTTCAGTCCCTCCCCATAGGGCTTTTGATGCAGATCCCATACCATTTTAGTTGCCCTCCTCTGGACTGAGATGAGGACTCCAGAACTGGACACAGTACTCTAGGTGGGGCCTTACCAGAGATTGATACAGAAGTATCACCACCTCAAACTTTCTTCTGGTGATACTCTTCCCTATGCAACCTAGCATCCCACTGGCCCTCCCCTGTGCTTTGCCACACTGTCTGGCCACCTTTAGGTAATCAGATATGATAACACCCAGGTCTCTTTCCTGTTTGGTGGTCGCCAGAACCACTCCCCCCATTTTGTACTCTGACCCTGGGTTTCTATGCCCCAAGTACATGATTTAGCAATGTTTTACATTGGAACGTAGTTGCCACTTTCTAGACCACTCCTCAAGCTTACCTAGATTTCTATTCATTTTGTCCACCCCCCCCCCATGGAGTGTCCACTCTATTGTAGATTTTTGTGTCATCTGCAAAAAGACATACCTTCCCTTCTAGTCGCACTGCAATGTCACTTATAAAGATATTAAAGAGGGCTGGTCCTGGTACTGATCCTTGTGGCACCCCACTAGTCACCCTCCCTTCCTTGGAGTGAACTCCATGTACCACTACCCCTGTTGCTTATCCTCCAACCAATTTCTTACCCAGTTTACCACTTTTAGTCCCACTCCTAGGCTGCCCAGCTTGTTTATGAGTCTCCTGTGTGGAACAGTGTTGAAGGCCTTACTGAAATCTAGGTAGGCCACATCCACCACTCCACCCTAATCTACTTCCCTGGTTGCTCAGTCAAACAAATCTGTAAGATTAGTTTGACTTGACCTCCCCTAGTGAATCCATGCTGCCTCGGATCTTGTAAGCCACTGGATTTAAGGTATTCCCCAATCCTTTCTTTCTGCTGTGATTCCGTCAATTTCCCCACCACTGAAGTCTGGCTAACTGGCCCGTAATTGCCAGCTTCTTCCCTGCTCTGACTTTTGTGAAGTGGTACTACATCTGCCCTCCTCCAGTCCTCTGGGACCACTCCTGTTTCCAGTGAGTGGTTGGATAGGACTGTCAGAGGTGCAGTTAGCACCTCTCTGAGCTCCCTTAAAAACCTTGGCCATATCCCATCTGATCCCATTGCCTTTTCCATCTTAAGATGTGCAAGTTCTTTCAGGACTCTTTCCTATGTAAACAGACTAGTGTCCACACCTCTTCCTTTAATTCCCCTGACACAGATCTGTGGTCCTTCACCCTCCTTTTCATTTGTGAAAACTGAACAAAAAGAATTGTTCAGAACGTCTGACTTTTCCTTGTCCCCTTCCACACACTCTTCCCTCCTTAGTTTTACAATCATTGCCCTGGTCTTTCTCCTTTCGCTAACATACCTGAAAAGTGTCTTGTCCCCTTTCTTTACTGCTTGTGCTATCTTCTCCTCTGTTTATGCCTTTTTGCTCCTGACTGCTTTCCATGCCTCCCTCTACTTCTCTTGACACACCTCTCTATCCTCCAACCTCTGTGTCTCCTTATACCTCCTATATGTACTGTACACGGAAATATTGCAGACTACAACTGATGTACTCAAATAATAATTTGCCCTGTTGATTCACCTAAGATTGAACTCTTATTGATCATATCAAGGCATAAATTCAATATTCTCTCCCCCATTCTTACAGATGCATCCTAAATGTCTGGTGTTCATTTTCTTGTCTTCATTGAATTGATTAGAGTTTGTCCGTTTTTTGTGTTACATTATTTGTAGAGTCTATTGTTATATGTCTCCCCATTCGAGTCTGGGTTTTGCAAGGTGCACTCCATTGCTTCCTCCCTCCTCCAGGTCACAGACTCCATTTTGTACTGTATGGACAAGGGTCAACTTACAGCCACTACCTTTACTGACCTTGGAAAGGCCTCTGATAAGGTGACTCACCCTCTACTCCTGGATAAGCTGAGGGGACAGGACTATCGGAGTCTTTGGTAGAACAGTTCTGCTATTATTTCTCGGGCTGTCTTCAGTTGGTTTCATTGGTGACAGCTTATACCTGTCCCTCCCCATCAACTCTGGTGACTCCCGGAGTATCATCCTTGGGCCGATCCTCTTTTCCATTTACCTAAATGAGCTCCCTTTAACCAGTGTTCAAGCAAACATACAAATGTATGCGGATGACATTGTGCTTTTAACTAGTGGTGCCTGAGTTTCTGAGCTCAAATCATCACTTCAGCATTCCTTTGATAACGTCCAATACTGGTTCCACTCAAATCAGCCTAAGCTGAATGCCAAAAAGACAGTATCCACATCCTTTGTCACTAGGCAAAAAGTTCACTGGGCTAACCATCATCCCCATGTTAACAACCCTGGATGGGGTACTTCGGTGTGTGACTGTATAGAAACCCAGACTTCTCACATATCAGACTTGATGCTATCTATTGCAACAGTTTGTCTCCCTCTCCCAGTATACTGTGAGATTTTACTCAGAATAATCCTGCCACTGTTTGATTATGCCGATGTGGTTTATGTCCCCCCACCACCAAAGTCCTCCCTAGCCAGGCCGGAATTTCTCTAATTCCCTTTGGCACTTTCCATCCAACTGTCCTTCCCTTAACCACCACTACTCTTTCTGCCTAAACCTTTCACTCCCTCCCTCCCTTGCATCCTGATGGTTCTTATATTGCCTCTCAGTTCTCTCCAGGTACTGGTACTCTTCCATTCCCCCCTGCCTCCTTACCCTCCTCCTTATCTATACCTTCTTCCTACTTGCTCTACTTTGCTGACTCCCACACCCTTCACATATCCCACTGAAGAACCTTCGTTGGTCAAACTGCTTTTTCAGTCCATCTATCTACTGGAATAACCTTTCTACTCTCCTCTGCCTCTCGCACAACTACCTCTCTTTTAAGCAGTTCCTTTGGAACTACTTCACTCCTTCCTCTGTCTGTACCTAACCTCCAAGCATCCCCACCTCCATTTCTTTCCCTGCCTTCCCCAAAATCTCTGCCTCTCCCTAGCTCTCATCTTCCCTTCCCACACACATGGAATTTCCTTTCCTTGTTGTTTTCCTGGCTTCGATCTCTTCTGCTCCCCCTTTTTATGGCTTCATCTTCCCAGTTTAAAGAAGCTCAGTGCTTGCTTCTCCCTCCCCAGGCATCCTCCGTCCGGTCCTCTCACACCAGTTCATACCTTCTTCCTGACTGCCTTCCCCTTTTGTCACCTGGCCTTTTGCCTTTGTAGTATTTTGTGCTCGTTTTATTTGCATTATGTATTTTTTTTTACACTATTAGCACTTTGGACTGTGACTATTTACTTACCTGTATTTTTGAACATTGTACTCTCTTCTTTATACCACTGTATGTATTGTATTCTGAACTTCTGCACCTTGTCTCTCGCGTACCCCTTCCCATGGGTCACACCTGGAAACAAACCTTGGCTCAGTGTGCCTTTCCTGGTCACCAATTTACAAATAAGTAAATAAAATAAATATATGCAGGCAAGAATGTGGCATGTTGGTTTATTAATTTAAAGGGGACATGAATTGATTACTTATGGGCAGCTGTTTGAAATGTCTCCATTTATATAAATTATATTCATACCTCTAAAGGATCCCTATTTAACTGTGCCTGAATAAAAGCTGAAGTTGTCAGTTGTGTTTTGTCTTGTTTTCTTTGTATGGACAACATTCTGTGCAGTTCCTTTCATTGAACCAAGAATTTTGAGTTTTGACTATGTCACTTCATGGTTTCAGAACCATGGGCACTGTACTGATAAGTTCATGCTCATATTTCTGAAACCATGAAGTAACATAGTCAAAACTCCAAATTTTTGGTTCCATGAAAAGAACTGCTCAGAATCTTGTCCATACAAAGAAAACAAGACAAAACACAACTGACAGCTTCAGCTTTTATTCAGGCACAGTTAAATAGGGATGCTTTAGATGTATAAATGTATTTTATGTAAATGGGGACGTTTCAAACAGTTGCACATAAGCATACCTCTCAACTGTCCCTGATTTTCAGGGATGTCCCTGATTTTGACCCAAAATGTTACTCTGTCCCTCCTAAAATGTGTGTTTCCATTGCTAAACATTGGGGATTGTAAGTGCAAAATAGTGTCAAACATTAAAGTTACAGACATGTTCTTCTTTAGAAAATGCATGTTGCACTAAGCCCCATATTCTACTAGCTTTCTGGATGGATATCTTTAATTCTAAAGAAGTGTCCCTGATTTTGGTCCTTTGTCCCTGATTTTTTTATGCCTTGTCCCTGATTTATGAGGCAGGAGGTTGAGAGGTATGCACATAAGTAATCAATTCCTGGGCAGGAAGGAGGGGTGGAAGAACAATGGGGAATAATAAAAACTACCATCACAGAGGTAACGAGCCTTTGTGTGAAGCAAATAAAACAAAACAATGTAAGAAACCACTATGGTTCTCAAAGGAAGTGGCAGTGAAGGTTCAAGAGAAAAAGAAAGCATTCAGGAAGTACAAGGAATCACAGAAGAAAAGACAGAGAACTGTATCAGTTAAAGCAAAAGGAAGCTGGAAGGTAGTCAGAACAGCAAAGGCCCAAACCGAGGAAAAGATAGCCAACTCAGTTAAGAAGGGGGATAAAACCTTTACAGGTACATCAGGGAGCAAGGAAGACCAAGGGAGGGATAGTGAGGCTTAATAAAGGGAGGAGGTGGCAGAGGAGACTGTGAAAGGCAGCGATACTAAACAAATATTTTTGCTCAGTATTTACAAATGAAGAGGGGAGGTACCTAAAACAAACAGTAGAAACACTCTGGATACAGAAGTTGATGCCAGCCCATTTACAGAAGAAAGGGTTCTGAAAAAACTCTTAAAACTGAAGGTGGACAACGAATGGGGCCTGATGGAATTCATCCCAGAATTCTAAAAGAACTAAGGTAGAACTAGTGACACCACTGACTACCCTCTTTAACAAATCATGGGAGGATGGGGAGGTACCGAGGACTGGAGGAGGGCAGATGTGATTCCCCTCACAAAAGTGGGAGCAAGGCAGAAGCAAGAAACTACAGACCTGTTAGTTTAAATTCAGTGATAGGGAAAATGATGGAATCACTTGAAGGAAAGAATTGTTGAGTATCTAGAGGCCAGAGGGCACAGAACCCAAGGCATGGATTCACAGCGGAAAGGTCATGCCAGACGAATCTGATAGATTTCTTTGACTGGGTGACCAAAGTAGTAGATCAGGGAGGGGCTGTAGACATGGCCTACCTAGACTTTTAGCAAGGCATTTGGACATGTCCCATTACCAAAAGATTAATATACAAGTTAAATAGCCTGGGAGTGGGTCCCAAGATGATAGTCTGGGTAAAGAATTGGCTGGAGAATAGGACACAGAGAGTAATAGTAAATGGAGTCCACTCTGAAGAAAGGGGTTACTAGTGGGGTACCGCAGGTTCAGTATTAGAACGGTCCTTCAATGTCTTTATAAGCTGACATTGCAGAGGGACTGGAAGAAAAGTATGTCTCTTTGCAGATGACACAAAGATCTGCAACAGAGTTGATGCACAAGGTGGGGTGGAAAGGATGAGAAGGGACTTGGCAAGGTTAGAGGAATGGTCAAATGTATGGCAGCTTAGATTCAGTGCTAAGAAGTGCAAGGTAATGCACCTGGGAAACAAAAACCCAGGGGAAGAGTACACAATGGGGGGTAAGATGCTAACAACAACAAAAATGGAAAGGGACCTGGGGGTAGTCATATCAGATGACCTAAAGGTGGGCAAGCAATGTGAGAGGGCAGCAAGGAGGGTTGGGGATACTGGGATGCATAGGAGAGGCATCACCAGTAGAAAACAGGAAGTTATTATCCTCTGTACAGACAGCTGGTCAGACCCCATCTGGAGTACTGCGTGCAGTTCTGGAGACCCAATCTCTGCAAAGACATAGACAGGATGGAAGCTGTCCAGAGGAGGGAACTAAAATGGTGCAGGGTCTGCACCGAAGACATATGAAGAGAGACTAAAGGAGCTTAATATGTATAGCCTCGAGGAAAGGAGGGAGAGGGGGACATGACAGAAACTTTCAAGTACCTCAAGGGAATCAACAAAGTCCAAGAGGGTAGCATCTTTCAAAAAAAGAGGTGTGCAAGAACAAGGGGGCACAATTTGAAGAATAGAGGGGGCGGCTCAGAGGTAATTTAAGGAAGTATTTTTTCACAGAGAGGGTTGTGGATGCATGGAATGGCCTTCCGAGGAGGTTGTGGAGTCAAAACAGTGGTGGAATTCAAGCATGCATGGGACAGTCATAAGGCCATTCTAGGGGTTGGGGGTAGGAAGAAGTAGGCTGCTGGTTAACTAGGATCTGCAGCTTATCCAGTAGGTAGGGAAATGGGCAGACTGGGTGGGCCAAGCGGTCCTTATCTGCCGTCAAATTCTATGTTTCTATGTCCCCTTTAACATTACATGTAAGTCATAACAAACCCATCTAACAACATACACCATGCTAAGTTTCCTTTACAACACATTGTTTACTGTGGTTCTGTGATTTAAATCAAAATTTAAATATTAGAAAATAACAAATTGAATGGATATGCATTTTTTTACATTTAGCTGCCAATTAAGTTTGTTTAAAGAAGAAGTACTTTGGCTTTAATTTATCATCGCCACCCCCTATTCAGTTGTAATAATATTGTGCCTGTTTTACAGTTGATAATCAAATTTAATATTCAATTGTTAAAAGGAAAAAGAAGGTGTAGTGTTAAAAGCCTAATCAATGCTTTTCTAGGGTCAACAGTTAATTCACACAAATGCAAATGGATAGTACAGTGAAAGCTATATTTCTACTAATCTAAATCCTTAGAATAAGATGTTCGCATAAGCTGCCCTGTCAGCGCAGTGGTACAGCTACCGCTCACAATCCCGATGACCTGGGTTAGGGAACAAGCCAGGGTTGTCAGCAGTCAGTCAGGGAGAGGAGGACTGAGCATCCCAGATGATGCTTTTCTTCTCTGGGGAGGATGGGAGAGCAACACTGCTTTAGTATTGCCACCCTGGTAACTATGGGTGAAGCTGCAGGCTGGCACACCTTGCGAAGGGAAGATGCTGGCTGATGCCACACAGCAACATGCTTCTGCATCCCTGCTGCTAACATCTTAAGGAAGGGCCACAAAAGTGAAAAAACACCCCAACCAAGCAGGATGAGTCCACCCGACTTGCAGGCCCTGTAACACAAACTCGGTTCCTTTCTCCACCGAAATGTGGATATTGGAGGAGTTTGGGAGACCCCAATGACTCTACCATTGGGGCTCATCCATGAAGTAAGGGGAATTGCAGTAAGACCAAGGGATGGGGGCTGATGAGGCTGAGGCCAGGCCGGTTGAGGGCCAGGACAGAGATACAGTAGCACAGGCATAAACAGTAAATCAAAAAGACAAGAATATGATACTCACTGGATGATATTGTTGTAGTACTCCGTTTCAGCCGCTGCTTTTTGGAAATTTTGATGGACTGTCTCAAGCTGATTTTTTAAGTCTGTGTAAAGAAAAAAAAAATGCTTTGTTTTCCCAAAGTGTACTACTTCCATTCCTTGTGTAAAGCCCCAAGTCCGCATAGTGTCAGAAGGTTGGCTGCTGAAAATGCTGATTTTCTCATGACTTCCTGCAATAGTCTATGTCCTCATTAGTCCATGTTGCTCTGCTCCTTGCCGTGTACTCGCCCTGACAGGGCTGACACATGGACCAGCCTCACAGACCTTTGGCTGGATAATGCCTTTAAAGGAAGCTTTTTTAAAAAAAAAAATGTGAGGGGGCCTGGAAAACATTAACAGTAGCTGCTGCTCCACAAGTTGATTAAGAGGCTAAAGCTGAGGGCTGCTGCAACCTCAAAAGAGTGAGGCTTCAGGTTACACAGGGCTACCTGACTGAGTTGGAAAAGAACATGGTGCTGAGAGTACAGATCAAAATAGACTGTTGCAAATTTGAAACAAAAAGGCTAAAGAAGATTCAGTTTGCAGAGAAGAAGAAGAAGAAAGGTTCTTTTACTTCCAGATGTACACTGATCAGGACAACACCAGAGATGGACAAAAGGGACCTTATTTTAACATCTCATTTAACAGGCAGTACCCACACTGACAGTACAGCATGACCCTGAGTGGGACTAGAGCCCACAACTTTCTGGCCCAGAGGCAGATATGCTACCAAATGAACCACACTGACACCTCCTGAGCCGAGACATTCTGCACTAATGGATCAAAAACGTATCTGTTCTGGGGCTTGCACCTAAGAAAGGACAAGGACAGACCAGAGACAGTGCAATAAAGGGCTACAGAGAGGATCAAGCAGAGCGTGACATATGATGAGTGACTGAAAAGTCTCAAAATGTTTTTACTGGAGCACAGAATGAGAAGAGGACACAACAGAGACTTTCAGGTTCATAAAGGGGTTAAACACAGTGGGCACAGCAAGTCTGTTCAAATTAAGAAACCGTGCATCCCCCCCGGGAGTGGCAAACACTTAAGCTGGAGGACAAAAGGGTTCATAAAGGTCATTAGAAACATAGGTAGTATTGTTGGCAGAAAAGGACACAGAGATCCAGCCAGTCTGCCTTTTATCTGCCTAGCTCCATGCTCAGCAAAACACCACGTTAGATTTAAGATATCCGACAGCTCTAGTGGCTTGACCCTCACCACCCTCCACCAGGTATCCCTTCCCCTCTTCAGTATGTGGATCCAAGTTTCCTGTATAACTGTCCCACCTGCGTCTAAATATTGTCACAGTCTTGCCCCTTCTGGGCAGTCTGTTCCATTCATCCCCCACACATTCCATAAAGAACTTCCTCACCCCCCCCCCGAATTTCCCCCCTTTACCCACAGTCTCCATCCCTGGCCTCTGGTCTCTGTACCTTTATTTCTTGTGAACAGGTCCTTACAAATCCACCCTGCTGATTCCTGTTAAAAACTTGCATGTCTCAATCCTGTCCCCCCTTTCCCTCCTGGCCACTACTGTATTGATGTTTAGGGTCTGCCAACCTAAACTCATACAACTTCCCCAACTGCACATGGCTCCCCTTTGTTGCCTTCCTTTGTATGGTCTTTATGCAGTATCTGTCTTTTTTGAGGCACGAACTACAGAACTGCATGCAATATTGCAGATGTCACCTTATGAGAGATCTGAACAGGGGCAGTATCACCTCTTAGTTGTAACCTCCTACCATCAAATCCCCATCCTATACATTGTGAAGGTGTGGGATAAAACAGACACAACGAACCAGACATCTGGTGCATAAAAATACAAATGTGCATTGTTATTTTATTCAAATCATAAAATAAAAAAATTAAAATAATAAACATACAGAAAGCAAAAGGTTATTCAATGTCCAGTATCCAACATCCAGCATCCAGCATAAGGTGTCAGCATGGCTCAGTTGGTAGCACATCCGTCTCTAGACCAGAAGGTCATGGGTTCTTGTCCCACACCAGGATGGGACTTATACCTAAAAATGCTGGCACCCGAGTGCAGTACAGGGGTGTGTTGTACTGTTGGGGTGCGCCGTCCTTTGGATGCGATGTAAAATCGAGGTCCCTTCTATCCATCCTGGTGCTGTCCAGGTGGCAGTAAAAGAATCCTGGGCATTCTTTGCAAAGAGATGGGGACATTCCTGGTGTCTTGGTCAATATTCCCCTTCCCATAAAACCAATTCTTGCAATTGTCCAGGCTGTGTGTGGGTGCTGATGTGTGATATGGCTGCCACTACACATTCAGTCACTTCACTACCAGTCTAGCATTGCTTGTAAAGTGCTTTGGGATACATTATGTATTATTTATTGAAATGTTTCCACAGGAAGGGCACACTGAACAACAAGTTGCTCATCTCATGGTGCATCCTGGGGGAGAGGGGTACAAGGAGTTCTTAGCATACATACAAAACGACTAAATAACAGTACAAAAATTGAAGGGATACATGTGTAAATGATATATACAAATAAAGAAGGTATGAAAAAGTGCAGACATAAAATTACTTGATTTGCAACACAAGGACCCTAAAAAGTGCAGACAAAAATGAGCATTCAGACTGGAATGAGTCAGTTAGGAGGAGAACGTAAGTGCAAAGGGCAGGGAAAGGTGCGATATTAATCACAGGTACAGCTTACCGACAGGAAGTTTTGTCGGGCTAAGGTAATGGAGTGGGAGGAGTGATGAATCTTGGGGGGGAAGGGCATTCCATAGCTTAGGGAAGTGATGTGAGAAGGCTGTCTGGCCTATGGCAGTAGTCCGACGAGGGACTTCCATCAAATGCGAATTATAAGACCTAAGGTAGGTAGTGGGCAGGGGGAGAATAAATGGGAAATAAGTTATGTAGGGAGAGTACTCAACCAAAATTTAGATACGAATTTAGCACAATGAAGGTGACGGTGATTTTCTAATGAGGAGAAAGCTAGGGAGTGGTAGAGATTGCAGTGATGGGTGTGAGAGAGGGCATCAAGAGCGAAGTGACAGAAGGAGTTAACAAGCATTTGTCAATGCCGAACGTTCGCTTGCAGGTATTTGCAGTGGTATTTGGCACTTGGACATGGCTTAAAAAAATCAGTGACAAAGAAGTACAAGCATTTGTCAGTGCCAAATGTTGCCTGCTTCTATGTGCTGTTTAGGTATTTGGAAGTCATTGGAGTGCAAATATTGAAAATTTGCAAACTTACGAACGTGCGTAGGAACTGCGCAGCTTACGCTTGTAAAACAGTCATTTTAGGAATTTTTCACCAAATTTTCAACATAGCCATTTAAGACCTCTGCTCATGAACAGTGTCACTGTGATTTTCTTAATGTGTCCCATACATTGGAAGTTACATACTGACTGCATGTTGTATATGCGCTACATGAAGCGGAAACATGTTTTGGGCAGGATGTGAAAAATGACAGCTGTACTGCTCATAAGAAGGTGTGGTAAAATGGCAATGTTGAAAATCTGGAGTGAAAATATTGAAAATTCGCGAACTTACGAGCGTGCGTAGGAACTGCGCAACGCACGCTTGTAAAACAGTCATTTTAAGGAATTTTTCACCAAATTTTCAACATAGCCATTTTAAGACCTCTGCTAATGAACAGTGTCACTGTGATTTTCTTAATGTGTCCCATACATTGATTTCGCACACCGACTGTGCCATTGTGCGCTACATGGGCGGAAACACGTTTTGGGTAGGATGTGAAAAATGACAGCTGTACTGCTCATAAGGAGGTGTGGTAAAATGGCAATGTTGACAATCTGGAGTAAATATTGAAAATTCGCAAAATGTCTACGAGCATGCGTAGGAACTACGCATAAAAGCTGCGCTAAATAAAACAGTTATTTTCAAAGATTTTTCACCAAATTTTCAAGATAGCCATTTAAGACCTCTGCTCATGAACAGTGTCACTGTGATTTTCTTAATGTGTCCCATACATTGATTTCGCACACCGACTGCCCCATTGTGCGCTACATGGGCGGAAACACGTTTTGGGTGAGATGTGAAAAATGACAGCTGTACTACTCATAAGAAGGTGTGGTAAAATGGCAATGTTGAAAATCTGGAGTGGAAATATTGAAAATTGCAAACTTACTGAAGCGCATGAGAACCGCGCAATGCACGCCAGAAAGAATATTTTAGATGCCACCAAATTAAGCTTGTCTCACATCATGTGCTGTCGGTTCGGGCGGGCGATTTCAGCAGTGATGCGAAATCACCCTTCTGGCCCAAATAACGCCATGACAGTGACATCATTCATGAGAAGGGGTCCCAAAAACCCCATGTTGAAAATTTGGTGCAAAAATTCCAAAATGCCTGAGATATGCAATAAAGTTGAAAAAACCCTATCTAGCCCATTATACAGCTTACCGGCATTTCCTCAGTTCGCGGTCGGCTTTGAAGAGTGCAGACGTGTTCCCGGTCCACTGAAGATCGTCTGCGCGAGCTCCGGAGGTAAGTATAGGGTGAGGGGGGTGTGGGGGAGACAGGAGTGCGGGTTGTGGGAGGGGCCTGGGAGAAGCGCCCGTGGGACCGTTTTGATTTACAGGTTTTAAAAAAAAAACAGGCGTGGGGCGTTTGCCACGCTGGGGTGGGCTCCCAGCGTGGCAGAAGATAGCTGGGGGGCGTGGAGCCGATGGGGATTAGGCACCCCGTCCCGGCGAATGTGGCAAGGACAGGATGTTTGCCCGCGCTGGGGGTAGGCAGGATGGCTGGGGGGCCTGGAGCCAGCGGGAGATTGGGCACCCCGTCAGCAGATGACACGGGCGTGGCTAATGCTGGGGTGGGAGCCCCAGCATGGCAGCAAAGATTGGGGTAGAGTGACGGTGTTGTATGACAGCGTGGTTTTCTTTGAAGAAGACCACCGCTGTCATAGCACAGCACCGCTGGTCCGATTGGTGCAGGACTGCCACGCCTGCTCAATGGAGCAGGGGATTGCAGGAGAGGGGCACACCTCCAAAGTGTCCCATTCTCCCAAGACGTTCCTTGCACATGCGCGCAAGCAAACGTAAAAAGGGTATCCAACCAGGGTAAGGAAGATTTTGGAATGGCACTGTAGACTACATAGCAGTAGTCAAAGATAGGTAGGATCATCTTCTGGATGAGTATGAAAGGCGCTATATAAATGCTGATTCTTTTTCTTCTTCTTCTACTTTCTAATTTCAAAAATTCCTGAGGCTTAGCTTCAGCCTTTGAAAATAGAACAGTCTGGAGGTCCTCCTCACTTGGTAGTCAGTATTCAACTGATTCCCCTATATATCTTTGTTATGCCAAGTGGTGGGTTTTTATACCTTTCATGGATGACATCGAACACTTTTTCCGAAAACCAGTATAAACCTCTTATTCTCAGCAGTTCCCCACCAAACAGTAAAGACATACATGTTAACGTTTCTAGCCTAGACTCAGCTCCTCTTTTCTTGGTTTAGGGGGGTTTATGTTAAGGGGGGTTTTATGTTTCCATTTTGTTTCATCTCAAAAGATAGTTTTAATAAGATATTAAGTCCATGAGGGTTCCACTGGGTTTTCAAGGGGAACGGGAGAATGAGGGTGCGCTCCTCTTCTCCCTTCTCCAGCCAACCCTTGGAACTCATCATATCTTTTCCTTTTTATTTCCCTTAAATCGTTAAATGTGACAACCTAAAATAGACAAGCACACAGCAAACATATTTCATGTTCATTCCCAGTGAGAGCGGCCGTCCCAGAGAAACAAAGAGCAAAAGGAATGGGCGGGGGGCCCCAGACACTCCACACAATGGCATCCACCCCAGACAGGGCTCACCCTGTCACATACATCCTAACATCTTGCTTGCTTTCCTGTACACTTTGTTGCACTGAAGAATAGGCTTGAGGCTGTCACTAATGATGACCCCCAGGTCTCTCTCCTCAGTTGTCTGCACTACTCTTGCTTCTCCCCAACCAATAGTCTATTTTAGGGTTCTTTCTACCACTGTTCATCACTTTATTCTGAGTTGAACTTTAGTTTCCCTAATCATGACCACTTTTCCAACTGTTTCCGGTCTCCTTTCATTTTCTAAGTCCCTCCTCAATATGTAGTCTGCCACAGACCTTAGTGACATTCCGGTTGATAGGGTTCATAGATACATAGATGCTGTTGGCAGATAAGGACCACTGGGCCCATCCAGTCTGCCCGTTTAAGCTGCCTAACGAAGCGTCCAGTGACCCTATCTGGTTATTGGCTTTAGCTTTTTCTTCCTGTCTCTATTATTCCTTTGTTTCTGTCCCATGCATGTTTGAAACCCACCACTGTACAGGTTGCCACCACCTCCTGGGGCAGGCTATTCCATGCATCCACCACCCTTTCTGTAAAAAAGAACTTCCTGACATTTCTCCTTATATGGCCACCCCTCAGTCTCATGTCATGTCCTCTTGTCCTGGCACTGCTATTAATCTGGAATATGTTGTCTGCTTCCACCTTAATGCCTCTGCAGTACTAAAGGGCCTAAGTGCCCTAAAGATATATAAATCCCGAGGGTCACATAGTGTGCACCCAAGGGTCTTAAAAGAGATGGCAAAGGCCTCGCAGGACCCATGGCACACCTGTTTAACATCTCCTTGGAGTCAGGAATTGTGCCCCAGGATTGGAGAACTACTCATGCGGTGCCCCTCCACAAAAGTGGGCTGAAGGATGAACCAGGGAACTACAGGCTTGTTAGTCTGATCCCAATAGTAGGCAAGCTAATGGAGTCTATCATGAAAGACTACTTGACTTTCTGGGGGAAACAGGCTCCAGAATGTTAGATAGCATGGGTTAGTGTCAGGGAGGTCCTGCCAGAAAAACTTCTTCGACTGGGTCACAAGGGCAGTGGATAGGTGTAAAGCAGTTGATGTCCTGTACCTGGACTTCAGCAAGGCCTTTGATTTTGTGCCCCACAGGAGACTGGTCAGGAAGATAGAAGACCTAAAGGAAGGGGCTAAACTGTGGGTCAGAAGTTGGTTACAGGACAGAAGCCAAAGGGTGGTAGTGGAAGGGGAATTCTTGGAAACTAGACCCGTGATCAGTGGGGTCACACATGGCTCTGTGCTCAGCCCAGTGTTGTTAAACATATTCATGAGTGATATCGTGGATATCATATGAGGGGTAAGATATGCCTGTTTTCGGATGACAAAAAGCTCTGTGGGAGGGTGGACATGGAGGAAAGGAGGCAGGTACTAAGGGAAGACCAGGCTAGGCTGGAAAAGTGGTCTGGTATTTGTCAACTGCTGTACAATGCAAAAAGTGTAAAGTGCCTCATGCCTTATAACAAACTTGGGCATGCTCTTATCAGGAGATAACCCACACCTTGTTGTGTGTTACTAATTGCTTATACAACAGCAAGAAAGAATGCTGGCCTCCAATAGGTCAGGCTGGGGACAGACCCATGATGTTATCTCCGCATAACATCATAGATCTAGTCCCAGCACACTCATGACCACATTAAATGTAAAAAACAAATCAATCCACAGCCGACCCTGCCATAGGCTTCAGCGCTCCCTGCTCCCAGCAACAGTGAAAACTGCACTTTACACTACTGTAAATCCCTGCCTCCCATACTACAGAAACAAGGCAAAATCAAACCCACAACTGTGACACATTCCCCCAAATCCCCAAAGTTACTTTTTGTTATTTAAAAACAGCTAAGTGAAATCCATCAGGTTCATGGACCTAGTGCACCAAGAGACTGAACCAGCAAGTGAGTGAGCGTGGCCTTCACAGTCACTGCGCTCCTCTTTTCACAGTGCTCGCTCACTGTTCAAGTGGCTTTCTTCTGCTTTAAAAAAAATAAAAATAAAAACACTGGCCATGTAAAAGCAAAGCAGTCAAAATATATCTCCCTGCCACCTCCCTACCTCCTTTCCTCTCTTTTCAGAGACATCCTCATAGCAGTGGCAACGGGTGAGCGTCAGCAGAGATGACAAAGTGGGAGCTTCAAAAAGTGGTTGCTGGCTTAAAATATCACCCACTTTTAAAATCTCCCCATACAATTTTTAAAAACACTAGAAAACTGTACCAGGAAAAATTCCAATCAGAACACAGTACAGGGGAGGGGGGCCATAGGAAAACAAACGAAACCACTTGTCAGACAGGCAAGCAGATACAGAACACGAGAACATTTCAGCTACTCCCACACAGCTCCACCTACAGGATAAACAGCAAAAAGGAAATTCTTTTTAAAACAGCAAAAAGGAAATTATTTTTAAATAAATATACTTCCACACAGAAAAATCAAGTAAAAGACTGTTTTAAAAAATATGTCTTTTTATTTTTATTCTTCTATTTAAAGGTTAGCCATTATATAATAGGAATAATGCACTCCAGAGTGTGTGTCGAGCTGGGATAATGTCACTTCTCAGGTGCTGGATGCACTTGGCCCGTAGCCTCTTACCCAACCACCCGAGGCGTGACATTATCCCAGTACAACACACACCCTGTTGTGCATTACTCTTTCAGTATAATTCTGTGACAGAGAAGGTGGGAAACTTGATACACTCTCTTCTGCCTTAACTTGTGAAGGCTAATAAGGCAAGGTACATTTTTCCATCAGAACCGAGGATCACATTTGGCAGGTCTTGTAATATTAGGGATATGCTGACTGATAGCCACTTTGTGGCTTCAAAACATGTAAAGCCTGGCATACCCTGACTAACAAGTAAAACTCCATAATGTGGCTTATGCACAGTGTGCAGTAGGAATGCAAAACTAGGAGCGTCTTTTTTTTTTTTTAACACAAGGGAATCACTGTATCCTGAGGAAATGTATGACATGTGCCACTTAATTTGTGATTTATTTGATGCCTTTACAAAATGTGCTGTGTGTGATGAATTACATGTAAGGCCAAGGAAAGAGTGTAAGGATATTGCTGTGACATCACTAATAGGACTCATGAGAGTTTGCTGGCAATTCTTCTTATGGAGTTACATAATTCATAGGTAAAACACCATGTTGTTGGAACATGCACGTCCTTCACCTTGTGTGGGAGGTAGGCTGCTCTTGCAGAAGGAAACACTGTGGCTCAGCAAATGGAATACCCTGCAGCCTTGGGGATTTAAAGAGGACAATGACTGCACCCCTTTCCTGTAGTGGTAGTTATTTCCATGTGTCCCTTTCTTCCTCTCCCCTTCCCCTCTTCCCAACCCCCTTCCCTCCAGTGCATAGTATTCCTTTACCTCATCTCTGACCAAGTTTAGTTTAATATGGAGACTGGTTATTGTTCTGAGTTCATCCCCACTTTGTACTGCCTATATTCAATCTATATTATGATAAGAATGTTACAGTATTGAAAGTACTATCCCCATGTCTTCCTTATTTTGTACATTTGTTTTTGTGCCCCCCCCAGCCGGCTACTCCTTTGGGCCACACACACAGGACGCCCGGACACCACTTTTCCCTTGGTTGTCATCCGCTGACCATGCTGTCCCCAGTTTCCCCCAGGTGACCTGACATATCCCTTCCAGATGAGTCCTTCCCTTCCAGGGGAGAAGTGCCCAGAGGCACATCCAATTAGCCCAGGGGTTGGCAAGGGGGGCAGCATGGAGCTATAACAGGCTACTGTGGTGCCAGGGACCAGTGGCCATCATCTGGTCAGTCAGGGGTCTTTTTCTTGTTTTCTGGCCCTGCCCACCCACCGTAGGTGTGCCGCAGCGTGCGTCCTGAGTGGGGACGTCCGGCAGTGTGTGGTCATCCACACTGTGGCACCAACTCGAAGCCACCAGGAGCTGCTAGGCAGGTGGCAAAGCACCTTTTCTCCCCTGAGACAGAGGCATCGAAGGGATGACCTTAATTCCTTCCCTGCCGGCACCCGCTCCTGACGTCCCGGGCTCATGTCGTGAACCCGGGCCGCCAGTGTGCCAAGTGAACACCCATCTCTCGGCGCCACAGATCTGGCTTTGTACATTTTTATGTATTATGCATATGTTTAAAAATATTATTTGTCCTCATACTTCAGCTCTTTATCTTATTTTGTTTTGATTTTATCAATATGGTTTTCTCCAGTTATAATTTTCCAAGTTTTGGATACATTTTTTTGTCTTACCATTTTCCTGTTCCCATTTCAATTTTTTTTTTGTATATAGATATAGTATTGTTACATATTAGTGAACTTGTGGAGATCGTTTAATTCCACGGTGTTTCCAGTTACAGTATTATTTGTATTTTTTTGGTTCTGTGTCCGGTCAGTTGTACTGAATATTTGGGCAATAATTAAGTCTGTGTGAGGGACTAAGTTATATACAATAATATAGTTAACAATAAGATATAAAACTTTTCTATACAACTTTTTAAAATAATGAGTAATGGGGAAGCACTGAACAATGGTGTGGATTGTTAACATATGTACACGTACTGAAACATATGCAATTAAGTTTGTGCTATATAAGATTTGTATTTTGTAGCAGACAACTATTTATTTAGTGGACTGTTTCATTGTCTATTATTTTTCAGTGCATATAATGTCTGGTTGTCTATTTTAGTGGTTTTAAACTCCTTTCTTGGTTCATACAGGACAGAGTTGTAAATAGCAAAGTATGTTTGGTGCATCTCACCTGGACCGCTAATGGGAATCTATAAAGTAGCTGTGTTGGATTTAAGACTCTGACATTGTTCCAAGCCTGTGCCCTGTGATCCACCTGAGTACGTGCCATTTTGATTTATTTCCCCTGACTCTGACAACTATTCATATTTGGATTTTCTAATTAAATAATAGTCCATCCTTTTTCTGAAGTGGAGTCTTGATTTTGACCTATTAGATGGTTTACCTTTGTCATTGTGATGATACGAGCACTTTATTATCTTGGAGTATAATTAGAGTGATCACAAATGGGATAATATTTAATAGAATTAAGGTATGACATCAAATTAATGTGTAATGAACTACTGTATTTAAATAAGTGGTTGAGAATTTGAGGCTCTGCCCCCTGACAAAGACCAATTTGGTCGAAGTGCCAGGGTTTGTTTGGCCCTCTTGTGGATCTGTGCAGTTTTTTTTTCTCTTGTACCCGGACAGCCCCATCACCCAGATCTCTGTTGGGACTTACTGCCAGCTATCTTCCCCCAAGGCTTGCCCCCCTTGGTGAGGTCGGCAGGGGTCCCTGGTCTCCGCCGAGGACAGGATCCATTTCAGGCTGGTGAGCTCAGCTGGTCAGGTGTGGGACCTGCAGATGCCCGCCGGCATCCTGCCACTGGCAGTTTCCCTGTTCTGGTCCCCTGGGAGGTGTGGCATGCAAGGACATCTAGGCACACACCATGCACTCCAGCACCATGTGCGTCAACGTCGGACACATTTCCCAATCTTCTGATCTGGGCTGCCTTTCCCCCCGTTTCCACAAGGGGACAGCCAAGCGGCAGACTCTGCCCATCCTCCCCCCACCAGTGGAGTAAAGCTGCCCTAGGGATGCTCGATCCTCCTTCCCCCAGCCAGCCCTCTGACACCCGTATTCGCTTCTGAACCCAGGTCGTCAGCGTCGCAAGTGGTAGCACTATCGCTGCGCCAGTGGGCCGGCCTGTAGTTTTGGTTTTTTGCTCACATGGTTATTTATTAAATATTTTTGAATCAGCCTTAAAGTTGGTTCTCAGGTTCCTCGAGTGGAAGCTTTTGCTGTGTGTCTCTAAGACTTAAGACTACCTGTTCCATAATGGTGGTTTCCAGCAGCTTTCCTGCAATCAAGGGTAGAGTGAGCAGTCTGTAATTTCCAGGGTCAGCCCTGTCCCTGTTCTTGTGAAGCAGCACCACATTAGCCTCCGTCCAGTCTGCTAGGACCACCCCTGCTTCCAAATAAGAATTCAAAGGATCAAGCACAGGGCCACCCTGGTGGTCTAGTGGCAGCTCATGGCGCTGCTGTGCAGATGACCAGACTTTGGAAGCGAGCTCGGGACAGCACTGCTGTGGTTGGGGAGGGTGGTGTTCCAGTTCGGTGCTGCAGTGAACCCTGTGTGGGCCAGGAGAGCTTTCTCCCTCCCAAGGGATGTTGCTGTGTGCATCCAAGGACTGGATGCTGGTGCATGCTGGGGGGGGGGGGCGCATGTGAAAAACAAGAGGGGGAAACAAACAAAAAAATGACACTGTCACATGATGGTCTGAGGGTTTTGTGCCTCCCCTGGGTCCTAGTGTCTGCTGGCACTGGATCCTAGTTCACATAGTGAGCTGCCTGGGGGGGAGAGCCCTCCCTCTGGGGTTCCCACCACGGGGGAATAGCTGGAAGGAGGCCTGCTGGTGGAAGGAGACCCAAGGGGGAGCCAGTGACCAACAGGCCAGATCACAGCACATTTCTGGGATTAAGCATTCCAGGGTGCAACCCATCTTGACCAGGCATTCTGCCCACCCTTATTTGCATTTACCTGAAGAAGTATTACTTCACAGAAAGGGTGGCTGATGGGTAGAACAGTCTTCATGACACAGTGGAGAAGGGAAAGACAACAGTGAGATTCAAGAGGAAGTGTGACACAGGGCTGCAACAGGGTTGATACACAAGGAGGCGTGGAAAGGATGAAAAGGGACTTGGCAAGGTTGGAGGAATGGTCAGAAGTATGGCAGCTAGGATTCAATGCAAAGAAGGGCAAAATAATGCACCTGGGAAACAAAAACCCAGGGGAAGAATACACAATGGGTGGGGAGGTAGTAACAACAACAAAAAAGGAAAGGGACCTGGGGGTAATCATATCAGATGACCTTAAGGTTAGCAAGCAATGTGAGAAGGCAGTAGGGAGGGCTGGGGGTATACTGGGATGTATAGGGAGAGGCATCAGCAGCAGAAAACAGGAAGTTGTTGAGGCCCCATCTGGAGTACTGTGTCCAGTTTTGGAGACCCCATCTCCGCAAGGACATAGACAGGATAGAGGTAATCCAGAGGAGGGCAACTAAAATGGTGCAGGGTCTGCAAGAGAAGCCGTTTGAGGAGAGACTAAAGGAGCTTAATATGTATACCCTTGAGGAAAGAAGGGAGAGGGGGGACATGATAGAAACTTTTAAGTACCTCAGTGGAATCAACAAAGTCCAAGAGGGTAGCATCTTTCAGAAAAAGAGACTTGCAAGAAAAAGGAGACACAATTTAAAGATAGAAGGAGGGCAGTTCAGGGGCAATGTGAGGTAGTATTATTTCACAGAGAGGGTAGTGGATGCATGGAACAGTCTTCCTGAGGAGGTTGTGTGGTCTAAAACTGTGGGAGAATTCAAGAATGCATGAGACAGACATAAGGCAATTCTTGTTGGGGGTAGGAAGAAATAGGCTGTTGGTTAACTAGGATATGCGGCCTATCCTGTAGGTAGGTAAATGGGCAGACTGGATGGGCCAAGCGGTCCTTATCTGCCGTCAAAGTCTATGTTTCTATGTACAAAGGAATTATCAGATAGGACGTGGAGGGTGGGGAAGTGATGACAGGGAGGAAGGGCAGAGACTACAGAATCTCCCAGTAGGGTATCTTGAGATAGACTGGATGCACTGTTCAGATCTTTTTCTGCCTGGTCATTTTTCTGTGCCTGTATGTTTCTTTCCACTGAAAAAACAACACGTGGTAAATAAAAATAAAAAGTGTTCAATTAATAGTTCTGTAAGGAAAGGTAAGTGGACAAAAATGGTTTGATCTAGCTGCAGAAAGCATTAGGGCTTTCAGCAGCTTTTGTTAAAAATGTTTTCTCCAATAACTTTCTGCTTTCACAAAGACAACTGTCATCTAATTAGTGTGCCTAGCAATGTGTTTTTTTAACTTACAAAATACATCTTGCCCTCAAGTGACCTCACATTTGTCTCAAGATTCCACGAAATGGCTGCTGCCTTTATATATGGATTTATGCCTCATGACTGCAAACACTTATGAATAATCCCAATACCTTGTTTGAAAGATATTTTAATGGGCTTTCAGAATGTGAGGGACCCAGCCAGCTTCCCTTACTCTTTTAAAGAGGCAGTGCAAAATAATTGTTTGTTAGAACTTTCAAAACCAGTGCCCGTCAGTTTTGAGTGTTTCATGTCTGCTATATAGCAGGAACATTACTTACTCGTACTCCCATATGAAGTACCCCAAGAACATTATTTATTTAAAATAATTTATTACGAAAGGCCCAGTGAGATAGAATATCTTTAGACAGCGAGACCATGCATTTGAAAAACGGAATCTTCTTATAGGATAACAGCTGGCCATATGCTAGCAATCATCACCTAAAAATGAACTAACATCTCACATTTAGTAACTGTTCCCAATCACATCACCTATGATCTATCAATACACCACAAATCCAAAATAACTGAAATCAAAGTATGAAACAAGGAAGATAAAAACTAAGAAAACACCAAAATCAGATAACATAGACTGTCAATGCAACAATCCCCACTAAACTGCAAACTGGCCCCAACTATAAAGTTTGCAACCATGTGCATCTGACAAATTAAAAAGTACAAAACTAGGAATTGTCCATGCAATAAAACCCATGGTAAATAACTAAACCTGACAAATGCATCCCCAAAATACAAACTGTCCCCAGCTGCTATGCTGGCAACGTCCACTGCTGCAAATGTGTAATCTGCATAAAATGAGAATTCTTCCCATCGCCCAAGGCTATAACCACAGAGATCCTATAAATGATGATTTTTAAGGCAGCAACTGTTGCCATATTTGAGGTGGCATCTGTCTGCCATATGAGTGAGAACTGAAAATGCCTGTATTGTCACAGCATCACAATGTGATTGCCCTGAATTGGGCACCAAAACCTACTCTCTTCACATCTCAAAAAGAAAAATATTAAGCTTTGACTGATACTCGCTAGTGCACTTGATGCTATGCCATTGTAATGCTTTGTTCCTGTGAATATCAAAGTATACATATACTATATGTGGATTATTACACTTGTCTTTATTGTATAATCAGATACATTTTTATGAGTACCTCCAAGTCTCTTTACTCACAAGTGGTACAGCAACATGTATTGTGTGTAGTCAGGCTTAGAGGTACAGGTGTATATCAATACAATTATTTTATTGGGGTTCAGTGCCAAAAAGTGTAAAATCGTGCACCTAGGCCATAGGAAGCCAGGAGCTGAGTATAGAATGAAGGCGGTAGGGACAGTCACTAAGCAGGAAAGGGGCCTTGTCTTTATTATATCTGATGACCTCATAAGAACATAAGAAAAGTGTTGGCAGATGGGGACCGTGTGGTCCATCTGGTCTGTCCAAGATAGCTACCCCCCCGAATTATATTTTTCCCCTAAGTTGCCCACATTGCCTGTCCTAAGCGAGTTTGAATTCCCTTACTGTTTTTCATGCCACCATGTCTGGTAGCAGGCTGTTCCATGGGTCTATCACTCTCTCAGTGAAAAAATACTTCCTAGAGTTGCTTTTAAACTTGCATCCCACCAGACGCAGGTTGTGCCCTCTTGTACATGCCACCCATTTTCCTGCAAGAGGTTTTCCTTCTGAGTTGTGTTAATTTCCTTGACGTACTTAAATGTTTTTATCATGTCCCCCATGTTTCTTCTCTGTTCCAAGGAGAATAAATTCAACTCTTTGAGTCTTGTCTCGTATGGCTCATGATGCAGCCCCTGCATAATCTTTGTGGCCCTTCTCTGCACCATCTCCAGACAGTTACTGTCCTTTTTTAGGTGAGGCCTTTGGAACTGGACAGAGTACTCAAGGTATGGCCTTACCAAGGATCTGGAGAGGGGCATGATTACTTCCTGCCTTCTGCTCGGAATACTCATTCCTTTGCATCCGAGGATACCACTTGCCTTCTGCACTGCTTTTTCACATTGTTTTCCTACCTTTAAGTTGTTGGTAATGATCACACCCAAATCCTGTTCCATCTTTGTCTCTTCCAATTGATGCCTTTCTAATACATACTTTTTTTCCTGGGTTCCGCTTCCCCAGGTGCATTATCTAACAATTCTTGGTATTACAATTTTTTGTGTGCATCTCCTTCCCTCGGGCTCCACCGGGCCATGACCCCCTCCTCCGGCCTGACCCCCAGCTGGTCCCTTGTGGATTCCACCTCTGCAGCAAGGCTAGGTGGAGGGGTGCCAGCATTCCCCCTGCCACCTGGTACAGCAAATCTGGTGGCGGGGGCCAGACTTCTCTGGAGCAGTTGGGCCATCATGGGTCCATGGAACCCTCGTCTTTTTGCATTTTCTCCCTCCCTCCCCTCTGATGTCAGCACGTCGGCTTCTGAGCCTCCCAACTCGTACTGCCCTCCAACCACTGCTAGATGGCAGTCAGTGAGCAGGATGACTAGTCCCCTTCCCTAGATAGAGGAGAACAGTCCTCCAGATGCTCAATCATCTGTGCCCCCTGCCAACCCCAGCAGCCCAGGTTCATTCCCGAACCCAGGTCGCTGGTGTGGCGCAAGGTGTGGTGTTCAGCACCTCAACCCTCAGCACCACTGGGCCAGCTTCTTGATGTTAAATTTTAACTGCCAATTTCTGGACCATTCTTCCAGTCTCCTTAGGTCAGCTTCCATACCTAATGCCCCCTCTACTGTATCCACCCTGTTGCAGAGCTTTGTATCATCTGTGAACAGGCAAATCTTCCCTTCCAGTTCATCAGTGATGAATATGTTGAAGAGGACTAGACCCATAACCGATCCCTGTGGCACTCCACCGGTCACACCTCCCTCCTTCCCTTGATAATGCCCATTGACCAAAACTCTCTGGGTCCTATCCTGCAGTCAGTTTCTAATCTAGTTTACTATTTTCTGTACAACTCCTGTGTGTTCTAGTTTGTTAGCAAGTCTCCTGTGGGGAATGGTGTCAAAGGCCTTGCTGAAGTCTAGGTACACCACGTCCATCGGCCCACCCTGGTTCACTGATCTGGTAACGCAACTGAAGAAATCAATCATGTTTGTTTGTCACGAGCACCCTGCTGTGAAGCCATGCTGTTTGGGGTTGGGTTTTCCAGTTTCCTTTTGGTAGTCAACTATTCTCTCCTTTAGTAAAGTCTCCATAATGTTTCCCACTACAGAGGTCAGGCTGACTAGGCGGTAGTTTCCTGCCTCTTCCTTGCTTCCACTTTTGTGCAAGGACACAACTGTTGCCCTTTTCCAGTCTTGAGGTACTCTGCCGCTTTCCAGAGATGGACTGAACAGCTCAGCTAGTGGTGCAGCTATTTCTTCCCGAAGCTTTTTCAGTATTCTGGGGTGGATGCCATCTGGCCCCATGGCTTTCTCCACCTTAAGTTTGCTTAGCTGTTCTAAGACCCTCTCTTTCATGAAGGGGCTTGTGTCTGCTCCTCCACTATCCTGCTCTGTCTTTCTTAGTGTAGGTCCTTTGCCAATATCTTCTATTGTGAAAACTGAGAAGAATAATTTGTTTAACAAATCTGCTTTGTCTTCATCTTTCTCTAACAGCTGGCCCTCCCTTGTTGCTAGTTGGACTATTCCCCCTTTACTCTTCCTTTTTTCTCTTATGTATCTATAGAAAGTTTTATCTACCTTCCTAACCCCCAGTGCTATTCTTTCCTCTGTTTGGGCTTTGGCTATCCGAATTTCTTTTCCTGCCTCCTTGAGTTTGTTCCTATATTCCTCCATGTCAGTTTCTCCTTTTGTTTCCTTGTACTGCTTAAAAGCCCTCTTTTTTTCCTTGATTTTGGTTGCTACCTCTTTGGAGAGCCAGACAGGGTTCTTCCTTCTTTTGGTTTTGCTGATTTGTCTTGTGCATTGCTCAGTGACTATATTTAATGCCTTATTTAAGTTCTCTCAGCAGTGTTCTGCATCCTCCTTGTTACTGGTGTCAAGCATGGTATCTCTGTGGTATCTAGGAGCTGCAGTAGCTGAAACTGGGGAAGGGGTAGTTGGCGACCCTTGCAATGTGAAGGTTACCTACAGCTCCTCCCCTTCCACTACTTAACTGATCAATATGGACGTCGAATTTCTGTCCGAGCACTCGAGTCCCCTCTTAGTGAGGTGTAGAACAACAAATTTAAAGAAGTCCCTTTCCCAGAAGGTCTGCCAGTTTCTTCAAAGTGGCACAGCAGTGTGACAAAGCAGTGGTTAGGGCTGGAGGGATGCTGGGATGCATAGGGAGAGGTAGCTCCAGCCAGAGGAGGGAGGTGGTGTTGCCACTGTATTACTTGCTTGGAAGACCCCACCTGGAATCCTGTGTCAAGTTCTGCACACTTCACCTCAGAAAGAATATAGACAGGGAAGAGGCAGTCCAGAAGAGAGCAACTAAAATGATGCAGGGGTTGGATTAAAGGTCCTACTAACAGAGACTGAGGGATCTCAACATGTAAACCCTGGAAGAAAGGAGAGCGAGAGGGACATGATAGAGAACTACAAGTACCTCTCAGGCATGGACAGGGTATAGGAGGAGTGTATTTAAAAAGAGAAAGAGCACCAGGACCAGAGGGCATGCAATGAAGCTGGGGGGGGGGGTAGTTTAAGAGGGATATGTGAAAAAGTGCTACTTCACTGAAACAGTGGTGGATGCCTGGAATACACTGGCAATGGAAAAGATGGAGGCAAAACAGTAAGAGGCTTCAAGGATGTGAGGGATGCACATGAGGGAATATTAGTAAATAGGAGGGAGGAGAGAGGGTCGCCGAAGACCAGTTGGGTCTAGAGAGACAGACTAGGCAGGGACCATCTGAGCAGACTGGGTGGGCCAAGCAGTCCTTTTCTGCTGATTAATTCTGTTTCTATGTTTCTAATCAAGGCAAGTGTAATAACTGGTTTATAGAACACAAAGTGGTTTTGCTAATATAAATAAACAGCTACACTTAATTGGCTAAATGGTTAATGACAAACATACGTAAAAATAAACATTTATATTATTATGGATACACTTGAAAAAAATGTTTATTTTCATGCATAGCTAGCTAGCTGCAAGTCTGGACAGTAGGATTTATTTGCTTCAGTTTATACCCACCCCAGCTGTATAAATCTATTTATATGTAAGTATACAATATTCCGTACATGCATGTGTAACTCCAATGATCATCTGCACGGTCCATGTGTGGTTAGTTCCTGGAATCTGCGTTACTCCTCTGCAATAGCTCTGTGTGCCTCAGCCATGTTACCACTGTAAAGGAGAACTTATTCATAATGATTTCTCATCTCACCAAATAAATAACGTTTATAGATTGTGGGAATGCTCCCAGACAATAAGATTGCTTTGCTCACATGCATATTTTTTTTCTTCTACATTTTGATAATTTACAGATGCCCTGAATCAATAAAACAGTAATGTGTCACCCAACTGCACTTTCATGGCTGAAGGCATTGTCTTACTTGTATTCTCAGGGTACCAGAGCTACCCATCATCCATTTAAGGGTCTCGTACTTTGACAGTGGGAAGTACATTATGATCTCATGTTGCTAATTAGGACCTTGAGATCAGTCTGGACTTGCTGACTGATCTAAAGAATCTGTTCAGGTCTGGGTGAGACATCATCAAGGAGCTCTGCCCCCCCTCCAATTCCCCATGACTGACCCTAGTGTAGACACATGTACTCAGGGTATCCTGAGAGACAAGCCTTTGTTTACATTTACTTTGAGAACATCCAAAATATACATTACTGAAGCTTTTCTACGACGGTTCCCTGACTGATTGGCACACTCTGATGGTTACCAACCTGTGTCATAGGTTATGAAGGTAGACTGTTTTTGGATGCCATTAGAGTGCACATTCCTTTTTCAGAATAATCTCACTTGAAGAATCTCTTCCATTTAGGACCAAGGCAGCTAGCTGCAGCTTGCCCAGACACAGAAGAACCATGATCTCCTAACACAGAAAACTGCTGTAGCAGAATCTGGTACTGTTTCTAAACCACCAGACTGACTAGATCTGAGAAATAGGGCCTCTAAACCACTCTGGTGCTATCAGGTGGGACTTACCATAGAATACATGAATATTTTTTAACAGTGACTAGAAAAGAAGACAATGGGAGGAAGAGACAGTCTCTGGTGAGGTTTTACAATCGAAACAGTAAATTCAGTAATACATCTGTATTATTTAAGAAAACTGAAACTTGTGCATTCTTTCTGGCTATAAAGAGGTCTACATCTGGCATCTCAGACATCTGACATAGGTGCTGAAATACCTGTCTTTTTCAGCAATCACCACCAACCCCAGGTGCAAATACTGCCAGCTGAGACAGTCAGTTTGAAAGATTAGATTCCCTGCTAGGAGAACTGCCGATGAAGATTCCAGATTCCCTTTAGCCCAGGGTAGGACCCTGTCGACCTCAACATCACTTTGGTCCATGTGACACCTTTCATGTTGATCAAAATTATACTAGACGAAGTATGATCTGGTCTTGGAAGTGGACCATTCCACAAAGGAGAACAAGGCACTGAAAGTGTTGATCTTGAATCATGAATCCCAAGAATTTCTGATCAGAGCTCTGGATCAGAATGTGCTGTCATGTATTTGACAGATCAATAAAAGTCAGTACTCTGCCGGTTGGACTGCTACGAAACCGAGCGGAGAGATTCTACCTTGCGCCTGACTGGTCTGACAAAAGGGTTGAGACTCAATAATTGAGCGAAAGCCCCCGATTTCTTAAAGATCCCAAAAGAAATCTAGCAGAAGCATGTTTCTCTTTTTCTCTCTCTCTCTCTCCCTCTGGGTAGTGACAATCATGTTCACTCTTAAGCCTTTTACACAATGGTCTGCTATCACCCATATGGACATACCAATAGGACAGCTTGTAGGTTCTCTGCTCCAGCCTGGTAACCATATGCCACCTTATTCTGCACCCTATAGGGTAAGGCCTACCTGCTTTAAGGTTGCCAGTGGAGTCCTGCAACGTTACTCCTCTGGATGTCCCAATCTGCCTTCATTGTCATGTCTTCTGTTGGCTGATGTCACTATCTTAAATATGGAATTCAGTTACCACACGGCAGATATTATACGAAAATAATATAGCTTTCTTTGCTATTTATAGAGGATGGCTCCAGTGCCTGCTAATCTAACTATGTGAGCACAGCTTGTGCCCCCATGGCACAGCACGTAACAAAGTAGAAATGAAAATGACATACTTGTCATAATTGTTAATCTTCCAGAATATCTTTATCATTGAGTCAGACACTAGTCACTAGGACCCTGTGGGAGCTTTCTTCTGCAGGGAGAGAGCCAACGTCAACTATTAACATCACATGCACACCTGACATGGTGCTGCACGTGCTCAATAACTGCTGTCTGCTCTCTCACAAACTTCCGTTCTATTCACCAGGAGAGAAACGAAGTGGAGAGAAATAAGACAGTATGAGATACTTTCTAGCCCAAAGGGATAGAAAAAGGATATTGTATATAAAATAAGCAACCAATTAGAACCTATCAAATTAGAGACTATGGGTTGGGCCTACTAGGTGGTACAAGGGTAGGGGGCTTAAAATGAGTCAGAGTCTCTTACCACTAGCCAGACATAGTGTGGGTAGTGATAGTGGTAAAAAAGGCAGAAGTCCTGATCAATGGCTCAGGCAGAAATATCAAAAAGGGGGAAGAACACATGGGACCCCCTTGCAAACAAGATGGAAAAAAATGCCAAAAACTGAAAAGATGACATCGAGACTCTTAAAAAGGATACCTCTGTGCTTCTTGATAGAATTTGAGTAGACTCAAGAGTGAACCCATGACTCTCTTTTCTGTATGATAAAGAAGAAAAGTAGAGGTGAGGGCCCAGGACTAGCAGTCCTAGGAAGGCAAGATGTGACCATCTCCTCTGGCATACTCCAGATGAAGTGGGTAAAGTGCAAAGCTCAGAGAAAAGTGACAAAGAATACCAACCAAAACAGTCCATGAGGAGAACATGCCCCGCTTCTCTCAGCGGCCACAGTGATGTTCCCTGTGTGACCCTGGTACACTGATCCAAGTAAGTACATAGCACCCTTCCGCAGAGCAAGTGCTTAGTGGAGTTAGACTGGATGGTGCCCAGGAAACATGTTGCATATAGCAACTAACAGGGATAGGGGGTATACCCTGAGCAGGGAGAAGGAGGGAGAAAAAAAATGGAGAAAAGTCTGACACCTATCTACTCCATGGAAAAAAACACAATCATTTTTTGGTTAGTAGGGGAGCCTCACTCTCTTTTGGTTTTATGCTTTTTTTTTTGGTGAGGGTTGGTACCAGAAAGGATGACTTCTGCGAGATGAGGATGAGATCCAGGACTGGATGATTTCAAGCTGGCTCAGATTAAACTCATCAAAGGTGAAGGTGTTACTGTTGAAACAGGGTCAAATGGCAGCAGCAGTGAATAGTGATGATGCTGCCCTCTCTAAATGGCACCATACAATGTGGTGTGGATAGAGTAAAGAATTTCAGCATCACTGTGGATAAGAGATTGACGTTCCAGTAGCTGGTGTCATCTGTTGTCTGCAGTGGATTTTACCATCCATGGACTATTGCTTGAATTCTTACCTATATTTCTTGCTCTGATCTGGAAACATTAGTGCATGCTTTTGTCTCCATTCAATTGGATTACTGTAATGCACTCTGCGGTGCTGGTGTGTCGCTTGCAGCTTGTGCAGAACTCGGCAGCCTGGCTGGTAGCAGGGGCCTCTCAGGCTGGGCATATCACGCCAGTTCTCCGAGAACTGCACTGGCTGCCAGAGAGGTGACGCATCAGTTTCAAGATAAGTTTGTTGGCACACAAAGTCCTGCACTATTTGGTCCCTAGCTATCTAAAACACCTTCTGACAGAATACACTCCCATCTGCCCTCTTCATTCCACGAAGGCAGATTTCCACATGGTTCCACTCCCCCAACTGAAATCCTCAAGAGACGGAGCTTTTTGGGTGGCTGCTCCGGTGGTGTGGAATGCACTTCCAGTGTCAGTTAGAGGAGCTCCCTCTTTAGGACATTTTAAGAGTTTACTGAAAACACATTTTTCAAATCAGGCTTTTGGGACAACCTAAACTTTTATATCTGTAATTTATTATGTATTGTTGCCTTGCCTAGCCTTGCCTCTCTCTTTTTTGATGTTTTTTGTTTTGTTCATTACAGCAAAAATGACCACCAATAGGACCATGGTAAAGGAGATAAACAGAAAAAAGGCACTGCCAGTACTCACAGGGTGAGCTGCCAGGGGCCCTGGCTCTCAGCAGAGTGGAGGATGGTGGATGGGCATTTGAATCAATGGTGAAGATAATCTGGAAGCTCAACAATTATGGTAAGCATGCAATTTTCATATCGTCTAAGAACCAGTCTTCACCACTGATTCATACTTAGGGTCCAAGTATCAAGCTTCCCAAAAAATTAGGAGCTGGCTCACCCTGAAGGTAACAGGTACCCTCTGCCCTCTGCATGGGGGAGAACACCTAATGGCAGAGGCTCCTCATGGTTCTGGAGAGACACAAGAACATCCTGAATCAGACAAATGAGCAGGAAAGTGCCCCGAAAGCTCCCATCTAACTCTATGGGAAAAAAGTGAGCCCCCTGGAACTGGGAGTTAAGCACCTTTCACTGGGCCATGGCTGCCAGTTGAGAGATGTGATGCCATGATGTCCTCTGAATGCAGACTCTGGTTCCCACCAGCCTGTAGTCCACTTTGCTGACATGCTACAAGGCCGCTGTCTTGTGCTTTGCCAGCTGTAGGCCCCTAGTGGAAAGGTAAATGGCTAGCCCAACCAACTCTGAATGTGGCATGGCAGCTAGAAGTTGTCCTTGCTGCACCCAGAGATGCTTGTTGTAAGTTGTCAAGAGTGCCAGATATGCAGAAATGCACATCATGGTGTGAGCCAAGTACACCTTTCTACCCCAAGGGTCTGTCTGCACTAAGTGAGCTTCAGAAGACCAGTCTCACAACTGGTAACGAGGCACTGCTGGGGTCTGCATGACCTTATTACCCAAAGTGGGGTGAGGTACTATGCCTGCAAAGCCTGTGGGTGTGCAATAACTCTGGTAGACATTCCTGGGGGTTGAAGGGAGAGTGAAGGGAGATCTCTAAACTGTCCTAAAACATTCCTCAAAAAGCTCTAGACCAGGGAGGGATAACACAGTGGGTATCACTGAAACTTTCTAGAAGTCCCAGCTGCATGGACAGGGTATTGTGTGTTGCAATGGTACCAATATCCAGCACATGTCTGTCAGGAATCTCTGATACAAGTAGTACTCAGAAGCTGAAGACATGTGAAGGGAGGATTCTGTGCCCTTGCAGAAGGACATTGATGGTTAGGAGGTTGAGGGACATGGAAGCAGGTGGTGCCAGAGGGCCAGGATGGGCCTGAACCCTGCTAGTGTTAGTGCGATACTGGAACAGCACACCAGCTGTGCTTCCATGCTGGCTCCATATGATAGGCCCAAGAGGCCCACTGGTTCCTGGAAGCTCAGGAAGAGATGGCATAGACCTGGGAAAGAGGCAAAG
This sequence comes from Neoceratodus forsteri, assembly GCA_016271365.2. NCBI lineage: Eukaryota > Metazoa > Chordata > Ceratodontiformes > Ceratodontidae > Neoceratodus > Neoceratodus forsteri. Next base: position 167,469,862 of record CM028137.1, read on the forward strand.
CCAGTAGCACTAAGGTCTATACCTGGATGGTCGGAATGCTCAGAGGATCTCACCTGAGTGGAGGCCAAAGTGGCCCTGCCCAAACCAAGACAACCTACTAAAAAGGAACAACCAGGTCAATGCCCGGGGAAGCCTCAGG